>JAUJYX010000011.1:0-2500302 GCA_030762825.1 Penicillium turbatum | reverse complement strand
GCAGTGAGACTCGCGGGTTGGACAGCAGGTGGTTGGTTTTCCGCGATGCGGGGTTCGTGGTCATGATGATGGTGGGGTGCGGGTCGAACGGGGTCGAGGGGAGGTAGGTGTAGGACATCAGTGAGATATGGGGTGTTTTATCGTCACATGTTGCCAGGTGCAACTTGATTCAGGCAGGTAATGTCAGTATTCGGTGGATTGGTTATCTGGTTACCGAGCCCCAGGCTGTGGGATGTACTTACGAAGCGGGAGTTCTTGAGACATGAGATGACCTCGGATGGCAATGAGGTTGCGACATGAGGATGGGTGGTTGTTGCAGATGCCTCGTAGGACAGCGGTGGGTTGAGTGATTCAGTCATTTTTGCAGGATTGGAGAACCAAAACAGTAATAATGAAGCTTCGCAGGAGAGGAGGATCGAGAACTGCCCCCGTGGGCGGTGTCCCATTGCCCAATGGGTTTGGGCGATGTTGGTCCGGTCACGACGTCATCACTTCACATTGATTCTTTCTAACTTAAATGTCTCTTTGCAAAGTAATGGTGTGGCTGTCATTATTATTTATTCTACAGCATACAAAGAAGCTCACCTCGAAGTGTCTATGGGACACAAGTAATTGCCCATATATAAGGCTGGTAAAAGTGATGCAAGAGCGTGGGAATAAGAGGTTCCGTCATCATGGCAATGTCCACGGGTATGGCATGATATTTACATCTTTGCCGTGGAAACATGAACATAATAAAACAAATCACTAGGTATATATCTGTCAAAGAGCAAGCTTTGATTTCTACTTTCTAGCAATACAGGTAGCGATAATGCTCAGGCTTCTAGAAGGACATAGCGGCAGCACGCAGTAAGATTCCCTCGTATTAGGGTTCAGCCGGCGGCGCATGACGGATTCGAAATCTAGTTCTAGCGGAGCATTTTGAACATCTGTTAGAGTAATGACGATCTCTTTGGCCGCTAGATGAGGTCGTAGCACTGTTCGGGAGTCTGTTTGAGATGGCGTAGGCGGAGGAGCAGATAGCAGAGTGTGTCAGACATCTGCCTGTAGTCCACGCGTGATTCTTTGGTTGTTAGGTTCGAAATGGTAGAGTTTTACAACGACTCTACGCTCAGGGGATCTCTGGATGTAAAATAGTATGGCTATGCTGACTTGGTCGGAATTTGAGAACCACCAATATGTATCAGCTCGTAATAGCGCTTCTGATTCATAAAGACCGGTTTCAATAACGAGCGAAGGCCAGTCGTCATCTTCAGGAGGATTCCCTAATGGAGTGAGAGACTCGTCGGCTTCTTTATCGCATGTTCTTCTATTGTACCGGGAGGCGCCGTTCATAGTGTAATCGTCCGGATCAATACCCATACTGTGTAACTTTAAGACGAGTTTGATTGAAATTGACGGGAATCATTCGAACGACACCTTGCTGGCGCTGTGTGTCGAGTGTCAATCTGTACGGAACCTTCAGGGGGGTCCGATCTCCAGCTAATAGCTCCTGTAGAGGTTGGGATATGTTTGACACGATAATAAACTGGTTCGAGTAAGACGTATCGGAGTTGATTTGTCGGCATACATCGTTTGCAGTTTGTCGAAGGACAGAAATGGAGGGTGCACGCAACACCACAGCAACTGGGATTTCGAATAGCAGGTGCGAATCAAAGGCTCCGGCTGCTTCGGGTTGTGAGGCTCGAGACGCAACGTCTGGTTCGGACCTGTCGATAGACTTCGCCGAGTCGACATACTTTGCAGCTGGAGGGGAGGAAGCTTTGGATAACGGCAGAGATAGCATGTTGACTGAACGGGGCCGTGTGGGGAAAGGGAGGCAGAAGAAGTGAAGCAAGAAGACTATATACAACGTACATACTACTGAGGGATGATCCGTTATCGATAAGAGGGACAGCAATCATGAAAGAATCCTAAAACGGGCTCACTTGCGGCCGATTCTTGCAGCCCGCTTGCCGTCTACTACTTTAATTGAGTATAATCTACAAGCAAATAGCCAGAGTTGTAGCTCTACAAGGGTCTACCGTTGTTACTTACATACGGTACATTTACCTCCAGATATACGATGTAACTAGGTGGCACTGATGATCCTAAGCCCCATGTACCAAATACCTCCCATCCACGTCATCATTACCCACTTTTTAGTGTAAATTGGCTGTGCTCTGGACCCAATGTTACCAACACAGGATGTCGTCAGTACGAGGAACTCGGGGAAGCTCTTTCCCCGCACATAAGCTACACCTCGACTTATGTTCATCTTCTACCAAATCAATTTCACCGGATTAATTTTACTCAGCTCTACCCCGTCAATTACCCGCTCCGTACGGCCGTTGCGTTCCAGGTGGCATTCTCATACTCTCCGGTGCTCGATCGGTACACACATCCCCGGATCATCGTGTGCCCCTTCATCAAAACAGTAACTTCCCCAATCCCTGCTCTTACCTCTCCACCCTACCTACTCTCCCCCCCCTCTTCATTCGACTTTACCTATCTCCACCTCTTTTCTCCTTTCCTCACTCCTTGAAATCAACATTCCTTCCTATTTTCTTGTCAACCTTGAATCCTATCATTGTGTAGCGTGATTTCTGTTCCTTGTTTGTTTCCACAAATCATCATGTTGGGCCCACGCGCAGCTCGCTCTGCCCGCTCAGCGACCTCGCTGCTGCGACCTTTCAGCTCGTCGGCTGTGGCCTACCGAGCTCCGTCCATCCGAGATGTTACACCTGACTCGGCTGAGGAGTTCCTCAGACGACAGAAGGAGTTCCGCGAGAACTTGGAGCAAGCTCGTTTGAGGAGAGAGCAAGAGAGTCAGTCTGTCAATGCTTCTGTTTCTTCATTCACCCCTTCCCGTGAGTACACTCCCACTGCTCCGCAAGTGAGCAATGCGAGTGAAAATCGTAATCGCCCTGCTTTCGATGCCGCCGCAGCGCTTGATCACAAGGCACTGGGCTCACTCTCATTGCACCGCTATTTAGGGAATGAACATGAACAAGAAACCCCCACCAAGCGTGGCCCTTTATCCTCACTCATCTACGGCACTAAGGAGGGCCAGCACTTTGATAAGGACATGGAGCGCTCCTTCTCACAGGTCCTAGCTCGCGGCAAATACGTCCATTCTATCGTCATGCACGACGTGAAACCCGACAAGGTCGATGAATATGTGGACCTGGTGGGCCAGTGGTACCCTCGCATGGCCGGGACCGAAGAGAACCGTGTCAACCTCGTAGGCAGCTGGCGGACGCAAGTGGGCGATAACGATACCTTCAGTAAGTGCCGAGCTCGCGTGACCTAAATTTTTCTTGCGGGCTGACTCTTATTTCTATTTGAACAGTCCACATCTGGGAATACCAACGCTACGAAGGCTACCATGCCTCGCTTCACAACATTTCGGAACATCCAGAGTTCCGTGAATTCGATCGCAAACTCAAGTCCCTGATCAAGAGCAAGAAGACCTCATTGATGCAGGAGTTCTCATTCTGGCCTACAACCCCGCCTCGCCGTCTCGGTGGTCTGTTTGAGCTCCGGTCGTACACACTGCACCCAGGTAACCTCTTGGAGTGGGAGACACACTGGCGCCGTGGTCTCACAGCTCGCCGCGAGGTAATGGAGGGTGTGGGCGCGTGGTTTGTGCAAATTGGCGAGTTGAACACAGTGCACCACTTGTGGCAGTTTGCAAATCTGGAGGAGCGCAAGATCCGCCGCGAACAATCGTGGGAGGTCCAGGGTTGGGCGGAGACGGTTCACAAGACTGTTCCCCTCATTCAAAGCATGCAGAGTCGGATTCTTGTCCCGATGCCCTGGAGCCCTGTCGGCTAAGTTGCGACGGCCAGCTAAAGCGTTCTCTCTTGACCTGTCCCGTGGCTCTTGCTTCCGGGGAATCTTCGTTATGCGAGCCAAGATGCAGCAAGGTGGGGAGCGAGGATGAGTCTCTCTATTGCCGTATTCTTTTATGTTTCTTTTCCGTCGGGATGTATGACATGGAGCATCCCAGGCTTCTCGTGCTATCCTATTCTGTATTGTGTACCTAGCATCAAGCATGTGTCAGATCCAGTCAAACATCAAACCCTCTTGAAAGAGCTTCAGTTCTCCCATATGTCCGTAGAGTACGGGTCTCTTTTTCACAGCCGAGCTACGGCCCTCGGATTACCCCACTCCTTGCCTAGACAATCTCGATGATGGGAGGCATTTCATTGGCAATGGTACGCTCAGACAGCAAGGGTACGACGCCGTAAATCCAACTTTGTATCGATCTGCACGTGGACTGCCGAACTTTCAATAAATATGGGGTAATGAAAACATCTTATAAAGGCAGTCGAGTTCTTCTTCATCTATGTCCATATAGAGGTAAACATCATATCTCATCTCCAGGGCTGATCCAAACCTCATCACTCCGCCGGCAGAAAAAAAAAGTTAACAAGAAAACAAAAACATCGAGACCAAGTGGCCTCTCCTGTCCTTTTTTAATGCAGATCTTTTAACATCAGGCCCCATAGACCCGCGCGACGGCTATTCGTTCCCGACGAGATCCAATCTCTTTCTTTCATACCTTCTTTCGTTTCCCTTCTTATTTCCCCGGACGGTACCTCCGCCATCCTCATTCATTACCCCTCGAGCCTTAATCACGCGTTTACATCTCGCGAAAGAGCACCAACTGCGCGTATTTGCATGCGAACACACCGCACGACAATCCCATCAATTATATGCCTTGCGCTCGGAACGGAATACCCAGATAACAGACAACCGCGCGTTACCAGACGCGCAACCCAACCCAGATAATGGTGTACATCCGACAGCATGAGTTGGCGAATCTCAAGAACTACAAATATGCTGGAGTCGACCATTCGCCCGTCAGTCGTTATATTCTCAAGCCATTCTACAACAAATGCGTGATCCGCTGTTTCCCCATGGGGATGGCGTAAGTCTACTCCCTCTCCTGATTTTGTTCCCTGGGCTTCGATGTGCGTGGATGTACAATTTCGTTACGAGCCTTTACTGCCCGCTGAGTTGAATACGTGATCTGTTCTCTGCGCGCATATTTCCCTTCTATTCCGAACGATTGATACGCAGCGCAATGTGACTAACTCATATCCTCTTATTCGCGTGTCCACAGACCCAATGCCGTAAGTCTTGCCCATGCAACACTGATTCAATTGCTTGATTCATAAGAACATAACCTAATCTCGCTCGTTTTGGTAGATCACCCTCACCGGGTTCATGTTCGTGGTGATTAATTTCCTCACGGTCATGTGGTACAACCCGAACTTGGACACGGACTGCCCTCCCTGGGTCTATGCCAGTTGCGCCATTGGCTTGTTCCTGTACCAGACCTTCGATGCCGTAGATGGTATGCAGGCGTATGTCGATGCACCTACTCTGAAATAAAGTTGAGGGCCACTCTACTAACACTGTGGTGCTGCAGACGGAGAACGAGGCAAAGTGGCCCGTTGGGCGAGCTCTTTGATCACAGTGGGTTTCCGAAGACAGGATGAAAGAGGCCTCAATGGATTTGCGACTAATTCTTTGCTTCTGCGTTGCCAGGTGTCGATGCATGCAACACCGGTCTCGGTGTCTTGGTTTTCGCCGCCGCAATGAACCTAGGCCAGTCCTGGACGACCTTCCTCGCTCTGTTCGGCTGTAAGCCTAGCCCTCCCCGTGCTCTCTAAACTAGACAATTTCTGACAAGCGCAGCAACGATGACGTTCTACGTCCAAACGTGGGACGAGTACTACACGCAGATCCTCACATTGGGTGTCATATCTGGCCCCGTCGAGGGCATCCTGACTCTCTGCACCGTCTACGGAATCACCGCCTACATGGGCGGCGGCAGCTTCTGGCACCAGCCCATGCTGGAGACCATCGGCGTGTCTAAGCCCAGCTTCCTCTCAAGCCGTGTGTACAACATGCCCTTCACGGAATGGTACCTGGTTTACGGTGGTATTGTGCTCTGCTTCGCCATCGGCTCGAGCATCATGCACGTTGTGCAAGTGCGTCGCCAGCGAGGCGAGGACCCTATCGCACCGCTGTACGGCCTGCTTCCCTTGGTCGCTATCTGGACTATTATCCCCGCCTACCTGTACCTGCAGCCGGCGATTCTGCACAACTACACCATTCCCTTCGGACTGTTTGTTAGTCTCGTCAATGCCTACTCCGTCGGCCGAATCATCATCGGCCACCTCACTCAGACGAGCTTCCCCTATCAAAACGTCCTACTGTACCCGCTGGCTCTAGGTGTTTTGGACAGTGCGGGAGCGTCGGTCGGCTTGTGGTCCGCCCCTGTGCTTGGATATGGCGTTGGGCAGGTGGCATTTGTGTTCGGATGCTTGGGCCTGGCCATTGGTGTGTACGGAAGCTTCGTGGTATGTTTTCCTTTCTTTCGTTCCTGTTTCCTTGCGCGTGCCTATGTGCTGATTCTGGTTGTCTTCCAGTTCGATATTATCACCACGATATGTGACTACATCGACATTTGGTGCCTCACGATCAAGTACCCATTCGTTGAAGAGACCGAGCGCAAGACCGGCATATCGAAGAAGACCAAATAGAGGGATTATAGGTGGGATCCGAAGTATTTGGCGGGCTTGTGAGTGAGAAGCAGTTCAACCTCAATCACCACAGGCGGGAACAGCTCAATGCGAGCTGAGTGGAAGAATCGAGTATCAACAGTCGATACTTGAGAACGAACGTTGGACAAACTAATGCCTGGCTAATGACGTTTTCAGTAAATAATTCTTGTTTTCCTTCCACCTGAGCAGGTAGTATCAGGTGGCAAATATAGCGATAGAATATGAAGGTTGTAATGTTGTTTTCAATCTGTTTCTTTGATTGTTGTAGAAGATTCATGAAGCACCTGACTGCCTGCCCGCAGCGGAATCGATGTCTCCACATGGAACCAGCGATTGAAGTCGTGCTTACCTAAGTAGCTTATCTAAGCTACGTTTGATTGGTGGAAAGTCCGCCGCCTTCCCGAATCAGGACAAGCGAGGGCACAAACCGGCACCAAGCCCTACCTCCACCCAAACCGGTCCAAATCCCTTCAGACTTCTCTTGGAAGACCACCTCATCCGCATCACACAAGGCCATCGCCATCAGCGCCATTAATCAACTATCTCGCTGATCGACTTTCACTCGTCAAGATGGTGAGCCCCCATTTTCGTCCTGATTTTTCGGTCCTTGTTCGATGCGATACCCACGGACATGGGAGACAACCGAGACAACCCGGATTATCGCAAATTTCAACGTTCATCATCGCTAACATGCTGTCCTCGTTAGGTTCTCGCGGTCGATCTCCTCAACCCCACCCCTCAGGCCGAGGCTCGCAAGCACAAGCTTAAGGTATGAAAAACCACCGAACTCCAAAGGAAATACGAAAGATGTCAAGATATCCCGCGACCAAAAAAATGAAATCCCTGAACGACTCGACCCGGACCCGGATCTCCGATCATTCAACATGGAGCAAACGGGGAAGAAGGGAAATCGAACGTCAGGATGAAAGATGGAACATCGGAGACGAATTCAATATAAGGACAATGATGGCTGATTCTCGATTTCTCGCCTACAGACCCTCGTGCCCCAGCCCCGCTCCTTCTTCATGGATGTGAAGTGCCCCGGCTGCTTCACCATCACCACCGTCTTCTCGCACGCCCAGACCGTCGTCATCTGCGCCGGTTGCTCGACCGTCCTCTGCCAGCCCACAGGTGGCAAGGCCCGTCTCACTGAGGGCTGCTCTTTCCGCCGCAAGTAAACGAGAAACGAAATGAAAAACTTTTTTTTCTTGTTATGTTCCGGTTGAAACGTCAAAGAGAGATTTAGCATGGAGAAATTAGGATGAAAATACCAAAACCCGGGGTTGACCTCTTCTTACCTTTTTTTTGATCGTCTCGGCTTCGGTTTTCGGTGTTTCTGGGAGAGAGTTGCTATTCTGGCCCAGTTCCATATACTGGGTCTCTCTCTTTCTCTCTTCCTCCCGGGCTTCAAAATGTCACATACCAAACAACCCTTTTTTTCAATACCACCCTTCCCCTACCGATCTACATGGACGGACAACTTTTCTTCTTAACTGTTTCTTCGACTGGTGTTGGGTTTTGAGGGGGTGCGATTTGCAGATGATGTGATATGGCTCTTCTGTTCCATATCATTTCAGTCTGCATATCCCCTCTGAAAAAGAAAGACAAATTTGAATGTGGCCTTTTGGGGTCCTCTCTCATCCTATTTCCTCCATTGCCTATTCTTTCTTTTGCTTTTCACGGTGATGATTAATATCTCAGCGTTGAATTCTTGTTTTTCTCTGCGCGTTATGACAGATAGAAGATGGAATGCCCCGACCCTGTCAACGACCCCAAAAAGCATTCGAAAAAAAGCGACCAGCATCCTGCTAGGGAGTTCCGGATATCTGGCACGAAAAAGGGCACTCTGCTTGACTTTGTGCTTTGCTTCATGTTATTGAGTTTCTGGTTTCTTGTGTTTAATGTTGAAATGTATCTGCGACTACTGTATATTGGTTCCACACTCAATCTCATGAGTTGTACCTTGTGCAACGGTCTGTCAGCGGTAGATTTGTATACTGTAGCCAGCCTGTCGACCATTTGCTATATATCAGCAGTAGCATGGCAAATAGAGTCACCGGCCACTCAACAGGCTTCGTGGTTCTGGACATGCTACTCGGTGGTTGGCATCCCACAGCCAGTCCATTGACCCCGACGCCCAACTCGAATACAAGTACCTATACACACGCCGTATGTCATGATAGGATAATGAACAGACAATATGCATCCATTCCCCCATACTTTCAGTCATTGGCCCAACTCCCAAGACTGCGGGGGCAGCCCCGTTCCCCCACCTTGCGCACCACACTGGTCATTTTCGATGTTGCAGGGCTCAAAGAATTGAGCAATGGTCATGGAAGTACAAGTACTTAGTTCTTAATATCTTGCTGCTGGCGATCTATCATTCCGGTATTGGCTATCTTTACATAATATATATAGTCCTGGGAGAGTCAATAGGGTAGGTTTTCAACCAAATCTTATACCTTCTCATCCGCTCATACTAACAAATATATAGAACAGGACTCAGCAACTAGACCCCAGAATTCATTCATTATGTATCGATCACCTAGGTACGGGTGTCTTATGTCTCATAACCTATTTTCCATACAAATGAAGGACCAGCCACCGGACGAAACCAGTAACCTATGTAAATGACATGATCGAGCTAAGAAGAGCAACCCCAGACCAAGCTGGCTCTACTCTCCTCATCCGTCAAAATAGAAGAACACAGCCCTTACTGAGCCAAAGCCAGAGCCTTAGCCTTAATCTCCGCCCCAAAATCCGCAGGGTTCGACGAATCCCCACCAGTCATCATCGAAAGCTTCCCGGATCTATCATTGATAAGCATACTGGCAAACGCATTGCGGCCCTCTGCCTCGCCAACAGCACTCTTAGCAGCGCTATCGCCGGCAGCGAACTTGTCCGCGTCGACGGCCTTGATCTGGTTGTGGGTGTTTTTGACAAAGTCGTACAGGAAGAAGATGGTGGGGTGCGTGTTCGGAGGCTGGCACTGGGGGTGAGCCTCAAATGCACTGTTGGTTCTTCTTGTTAGCTACTTGCGATACTGTTTTGTGTGTCTAAGCTGTGGTTGGGTTAAAGATAGAAGATGTTGGCTGGTGGGGTCGTGTGGTAGGAGAGACGTGCTCGACAAGGGCCTGCATCTTGGCGTTTAGGTCTTGGATGTTTGTTGTAGGCATCTTGGTGATGTGTATAGTTTTTCTAGGTAGGAGGTTGAGTATTGAGAGGTGGATTGGATATTTGTAGGTGTGATGGTGTCAAACAGGATTTCCAGGTACGAAACCTCAGGTACCAAGGTCTTATCTCTTATCGCGCCTACATCGGACCTGGAGAGGGGAAGGAAAAGAGAAAAGGGTCAGGATCACCTTTTCCCTCAAGTCTTACATTCCTCTCAATGTATAAGACTGTCCTCTCCTCCAATACATTGAAACCCCTCTTCTACAAGACTACCACCATCCACACCCGCCAAATAACAAGAATGGCCTCAAACGCCACGTCCACGCGGAAACCGCTCAAACTCCTCATGCTCCACGGCTACACGCAATCCGGCAGCCTCTTCCACGCCAAAAGCCGCGCCCTAACAAAACACATCCAAAAGGCCTTCCCCCTCCACGAAGTCTCCGCCATATACCCAACCGGTCCCCTCCGTCTCCGCCCCGCCGACATCCCAGGCTACGAGTCCTCCTCCTCCGGCACACCCGACGAAGAAATCGAGTCCTACGGCTGGTGGCGGCGCTCCAACACCGCAAACCCACCTCTATACATCGACATAGAACAAGGATTTGCGTCCGTCGCACGCACACTTCAAGAAGAAGGCCCCTTCGACGGCGTAATCGGGTTCTCGCAGGGCGCGGCGCTTGCAGCCATGGTTGCTTCGCTGCTGGAGCCCGGGCGGAAAGAGTCGTTCGAGCACTTTTCTAAGATTGCCGCTGACGGCGCGGCGGGCATGGAGATTCCGGCGCCGTTTGGGGAGGAGGGATTCCAGCATCCGCAGCTCAAGTTTGCGGTTTGTTATTCTGGATTCCGCGCGCCGGGGGCAAGATATAGGGCTTTTTATGAGGAGCCTGCTATTCAGACGCCTGTGTTGCATGTGCTTGGGTCTTTGGATGCTGTTGTTGAAGAGGCGAGGAGTCGGGCTTTGGTTGAGGCTTGTGCGGGGGAGCCTGAGAAGGATGGGTCGGTTGTTTGGCATCCTGGTGGTCATTTTTTGCCGAGTCAGAGGCCTTATCTTGATGCTGCTGTGCGGTTTATTCGGGAGAAGATGGAGCGGGGGGATGGGTCGAATGGGACGGGGAAGCAGGTGGAGGAGGATGTGAATGATATGGATATGCCATTTTAGAGGGTGAGGACTTTGTATAGACAGAGCTGGATCTTATACCCAAGGTAGATTCTTCTGGACATTAGATTATGACTACATTTAGCACATATACTCCCTTGACATGATTATGATGACAAGTCCTGATAACTGTAGAAGGTCAAATGTGGTAATGAGATCATTGCTGTGATTCACTATTCCTGGGTCTACCGGCGAATTATTTTACACGCGATGGCAGTTATCCCCGCGTCCAAGTCTCATCCACGCTTCATCTCAAATCAACTTAATGCGCCTTGCCCATGTCACTGCGTGTGGGCTGGATGCGGGCCATCATCTCCTCCTTGGTGATCAAATGATCGATCCGCTCGAGCAGACCCAACAAACTCTTCATGTCACTGCTCCACTCGTTCAGGACATCATCGGCATCCCGGGGTTTGGCAAAGTTGACCAAGCGCGCGGGACGGTCGATCTTAGCGTAGATGGTCTTCGACGTGACCAGGTCGCTGATGTACTTCTCCGTCTCCTCCTCTGTCAGATCCAAGAGCTGGGTCAAACGGCCCATCTGGATGCGAGTGTAGTACTTGGCTACTACACGGACATTGTGCTCAATGACCCGCTTCCGCAGATCCTTCCACCTCTGGTTTGCTTGATTGTTGGTAGACTGCTTCGCCTCGGCATCGAACACGTCTGTGCTGCACAGGTGAGGACCAAACTGCTCGGCGACCATAGGCCAGCGCATCAGCTCGGGAATGGTGAAAAGCTTGAGCAAGCGTGATTCCACGGGGACTTGGGACAGTCGCGAGTCTTGCTTGATGCGGTGCAGGAGGTCGGATTGTTCATTGTCGTAGGGAGACAGGACAACGTAGTACACGATGCGGGCAAGAGACTGGAATTTGTTTAGGAATGGTCCAGGTTACGGCGGGAAGGAGTCACTTACAGCACGCAGATGCTCTGGGTTGTTCTCGACTGCTTCTGTGTCCAGGACTTCTCGGTAGTTCTTGCAAACCTCGAGATATTTGTTTTCATGGTTGGCCAAGATGATCTGCTGCTCGTAATAACGGAGCTTAAGATCCGTGACATCGTCGTCCACCTCCACGGGTGGCTCATCCGCCGTACGGGTCTTCTCCCGCTCCTCTGCCTCCTTCTTGAGCTTTTCGATCTGCTCGGCGGTCTTCTGCGGCTTCCGGTTGAAGTATCGCTTGTTGATCTTTCGGCTAAGAATTTGAGCTTGGGTCCAGTCTTCACGATCAATGCACAAAGACACCTGCTCCAGGATAAACTCTGTCTTTTCCCGTCTCGTCATTGACCCGAATGTCTCCACCTGCAGCTCACATAGGATGTCGGCCGCGGAATTGAGATCGCCCTGGCTCTTCTTGATATTTGAGAGTATGCGGGTGACGCGGGCTCTCTCTACTTCAACAAAGATCTTCACGAGTTGTTAGCGTGGCTCCGTTCAATATGTAACGGTTCTCGGCCTACCTTTCCCTCGGTCACTGTGCGCAGAGTCTCGATCACCGACATCTTGACCTCCACACTGGGTGTCTCATCCAGGAATGTCATCACCGTCTGCACCATCTTCGTTGTGGCCTGCTTGAGTTGGGCATGTTTCTTGGAGAGGAGTAGCACTTGGTCATTAAGAAGGTTCCAGTCGCCGGCGTTCTTGCTGATGGTGACAATGGCAACCAAGAGTCGCGAGGTAGTGGCGAGATCAGATGCCTGAATAAGAGAGTCCGTATTAGTTTCGGTGGATCGGCCATGGGGATGGCACTCAGCGTCATACCTGTCTCGATTGCTTCTCCAAACCCAACAGCTTATCGATCGCTCCCTGGACATCGGTCTAGAATCCCTTACGTTAGTCTCGGAATTGAATGGATATTCCGTGTCTGAACGTACCTTTGCGAGACCTTCTGCCTCTGGGATGAGCTTGTCGGCATCTTTGGTGAAGTCCTTCTCGGGCTTCAACAGGCCGCCGGACATGATTACCAATGAGCTTGAGGGAGCCGACGAGTCGAGTTAGGAATAATAGGAGGGTAAGGTGGTGGTGAATTTCGTTGGACACGTTTGTTGCGCTTCTCAATGTGAGATTCGTAAAATGATAGAGGATGGGATGGGAGATGATGCTGAAGCTCCAGTGTTGCGCCCTTACCAGCTGGAAGCTCCGACTCACGTGACCGAAACATCACTTTGTCTTTCTGAAGCTGAACTTCCATTCCAAGTTGTCTTTATCTACGCCTTTTTCTTAATATAACATATGAATGTAACTACATGTATGAATTATCTATCTCGACCAGCTATTCGTTTTCCAAATTCAATCAGAGGTCAACATACAGTATCTGCTGTCCATACCTCTCGATATAGTCCAGAGATGCCCCATGGAGCAATATATGAGCTTCAAGATCCAAGTACATACATATATATCCATTGAACCAGCAGCCAAATACCAATCTATGCATGTGTTGACTATATAAACCACCTTCTGACAAATTCCCCGACATCGCAGAATCACGTGATCAGTAGCCACATGAAATCACGCAATCTGCCCAAAGAGGCTAAAGGCGATGGAACAATCTATAGAATTTTTTACAGTAGAAGAGCTTAATATCGATTATATGTGCCACCTAGGTTATGGATGAGTCAATGGGATAACACTTAACCCGAGGACTTTTATCCAACTCTTCTCGATCACTTCTAAATCGAACTTCATACTTCCTGTTGAGCCAGGATCGTCCCCCGCTTCGATATCCTTATCGCTCGTTATCACCAATCGTGACTGGCCGTTTACTCATTGATATTCGCCGCTTTCTCCGCGGAAATCTCGAAAGTCAGGCAATTGGGTAACCTTGTTTGTTAAATACAGACTCGCAGCTCTCTTGAAGGGTTGGTACTCAAGAGCCTTCTGCATTTTGGTCTCCGCTGTGTCCAAAAGCTTCGTATCTCATACCTCAAAATTATTAGCGGGGTGAGACTTCATCCCACCATACTTCGCCATGAAGGACGCTTCATGTGATCCCAACTCTCCCGCGCCATTGATGGCTGCGTGGAATACCGAATCACAGGTCCACTTGATTGTCGGTTCGAATCCAATCGCCGCCGCTCGATGCGCAAAGAGCATAGAAGTCGGCGCAAAGCCGATCATCATTGCGCCGGAAACAGATGACATGCATTTTACGCTCTCTGAACATATTTCCAATGGCTCTGCGCAATGGGTTCGTCATGAGTTCCAAGAGAATGACTTGACGACCCTGGGCAGGGAAGAAGTCGATCACGTTGTGGACTTGGTCTTCGTGACCTTGGGTAGCAATAACTCTTTGAGTATGTCCGGGTTGTCTCATGCGCTATATCACTTTTGACTGACAACCTTGTTCACCAGGCTCGCACATCTCGAAGCTCTGTCGACGCCTCAGAATCCCGGTGAATGTATCAGATGCACCGGAACTTTGTTCCTTCACACTACTTTCCACATACTCAGACGGCCCTCTTCACATTGGAATCACGACATCTGGTCGGGGGTGCAAGCTTGCATCTCGGCTCCGAAGGGAGATTGTCGCCTTTCTGCCTCAAAACCTTGGCAGGGCCATCGACAGACTTGGTGCCGTGCGGCGGCGGCTTTGGGAGGAGGACAATGCCGCTGGGTTAGGAGAAGCCACATTCGATGGGGAGGATGATGATACCACAGCCCAAAAGCACACATTCAACAACTTGGTGACAGAAGGCGATGTTGCCGCCGCAAAGACGAGAAGAG
Source organism: Penicillium turbatum (assembly GCA_030762825.1). Taxonomy (NCBI): domain Eukaryota; kingdom Fungi; phylum Ascomycota; class Eurotiomycetes; order Eurotiales; family Aspergillaceae; genus Penicillium; species Penicillium turbatum. The sequence goes on along the minus strand of JAUJYX010000011.1, from coordinate 2,485,688 downwards.
TACGTTGGCTCTCTCAGATCTGTGAATACTGGCCTCTCCGAAAGCTGGTATCCATCACCGATGCGGATATGGATACAATCCTGGAGGCCTATTCATCTGGAAGTGGCACTGCGAATGGCACAAACGGTCTCGACACACCGTCTAGGAAGGGGAAGATCGTCCTCGCCGGCTCTGGCCCAGGTCATCCAGACCTACTCACTCGCGCGACTTATAACGCCATACACAATGCCGACCTCATCCTCGCAGACAAACTCGTCCCCGCCCCAGTTCTGGACCTGATTCCCCGCCGGACAGAAGTCCACATTGCACGAAAGTTCCCTGGAAATGCAGATCAAGCGCAGGAAGAATTCCTGCAGATGGGTCTGGCCGCTCTGAAACAGGGACGGCAAGTCCTCCGCTTGAAGCAGGGTGATCCATATCTGTATGGACGCGGAGCGGAAGAGTTCGAATTCTTCAGAGCGGAAGGCTACTCCCCGGTCGTCTTGCCAGGTATAACCAGCGCCATGAGCGCATCCCTATTCGCCGATATCCCAGCAACCCACCGCGGCGTCTCCGACCAGGTCCTCGTGTGCACTGGAACCGGCAGGAAGGGGGCTGCTCCGAACCCTCCCGCCTACGTACCTACTCAAACTGTCGTCTTCCTCATGGCTCTCCACCGAATTTCTGCTCTCGTGGAGTCCCTCACTACCTTCCCTGCTGAAGACACTGGTTCGCGTTCGCGCACACTCTGGCCTAAGGAAACTCCCTGTGCAATTGTCGAGCGGGCTTCATGTCCAGATCAGCGTGTCATTCGCTCGACCCTGGAGCACGTCTGCTTGGCCTTTGAGGAGGCAGGGTCGCGACCACCAGGATTGCTGGTCGTTGGTGCCAGCTGCCACGTGCTTCACAACCCTCTTGATCAACGATGGGTGATTGAAGAGGGATTTCACGGACTGGACGAGCTTCGCAGTGAAGTGGATGCGGTCGGCGCTTCGTTGGAGGAGAAGAAGTGATTCTCGTTTTGTTGATATATATTTCCGTGCAATGGTTGCGGATTTTGATGCATTGTACATAGACAGCATTCAGATACCCATAGAAACGAGACATGCATGATCATTAAATATTCTTGCCTGAGAGAAAATCCGAGAATCTTCATAGGAAACAGGTAGAGCAAGGCCGATGTATCTTAATGTACCCCAATGTCTTTGTGTGACGGTATAAATGAAGATGCGGCTGTTAGTGGAACCGGGCTCGGCCTTCCAAGTTGATCACTCCACATCATCCGCATCTTCAATTCTGACAACCACCCACGCCCACAACCATGTCTACCAAACCGCAGAAGCCAGTCTATTTCTCCAACGGGGAGGCTCTCCAGACGTGAGATTCTCTCTTCTGCGATATCTATGTACCAAAATCACTGACTAGCGCATTCCACAGCCCCCCGATCAGCGTGCGGCTCACCCGCTTCATCGAGAGCGTCTATTACTTCTTTGGCTTGTACTTCACTACCCTCTTATCGGTACGTATTACTCACATGTACCCTGCGCTGTGGTACCGTCTGTTATTCTATTTCTCGGTCTACCCTACGCTTTTTCATCTGGCGCAATTGGATCAGAATCTGACTTATCCCAGCTCGACGCGTACGCCGCTGCAGAGAACTCGTCTTTCAACATCAACAACCCAAGCAACAGATATACTACTCGCTCTCGCTGGGGAGGTAGCACGAGTTCATACGGTGGTGGTGGAGGCGGAGGCGGCGGCGGAGGTCCTGGATCTGGCCCGCGGCGCCTGGGCCGTGTGGACGATGTTCGCGGGCCGGAGTGCGGAAGTTGTAAATAGGCGAACGGGCTACATTGCGAGGGAATTGCCACTCAGACGTCACATTAGGGGGAAAATAGGGACGATGAGATATGGACCACAGAGGTATCCTCTACGATTCTCTATGTACTTTTCCTTTTTTGGGGGGAGGGGGAAAAGGGAACGGGGCCCTTGTTGCATACAATGCATTTCGCAATGCATTGTTGATATCCCTCATGAAGCTTATAGTTACCTACCTTCCAATGTTCTTCTTACAACAGCGACCTAAACACACTTACATCACATGTTGATAAGGGCTCATTGGACTCAACATCTCGCCAACAATCACCAGACTTACCACCCTAAGATATACACTAGCCTCTAGCGCCACAACACCTCTCCCCCAAGGTAACATCGTGCGTGGGTCGTCATGATACTACAAGCTCCACGTGACGACCCCTCTTCCCCTCCACACCAAGTGTAGTCGGAGAGTTGAACACGTCTACAGTAGCAATTCCCAAAGACTACTCCGGCGGCGTGCTCCCAAACCCAAGACAAACACACAACCAAACCACCATCACCAAACCACCCAGCATGAGCGCCATCCCAGAAACCGACGCCGAATGGGCGGAGAAGATATCCAGCATGAAAAAGTCCCAACCACGCACCCTCTCCCAACCCCCAATCCCAACAAGCGTCCACCGCACAATAGACCACACCCTCCTCTCAACCCCGATCGAACCCACCCAAATCGACACCCTCTGCAAAGAAGCCCTGGACTTCAACTTCGCCACCGTCTGCGTCCGCCTCGAGCACGTTGCCCGCGCCGTCTCCCACGTCAAAGACTCCACAACATCCGTCGCCTGCGTAGTAGGCTTTCCAGAGGGCACGCACGCCACATCCGAGAAAGTGCGCGAAGCGCAAGAGGCTGTTGCGCAGGGCGCCGCGGAACTTGACATGGTTATCCGACACGGGCTGCTGAAGGAGGGCCGTTACAAGGAGGTTTATGAGGATGTGCTTGCTGTGCGTAAGGCGGCGCCGGCGCCTGTTCTCTTGAAGACGATTTTGGAGGCCTCGTTGCTTAGCGAGGATGAGCTGCTTGATGCTTCGATTGTGTGTTGTTTGGCTGGGGCGGATTTCATTAAGACTAGTACGGGGTGGAATGGGGGTGCTAGTGTGGAGCATATTCGGTTGATGCGTGCTGCGGTGGATATGTGTGGGAGTACGTGTAGGATTAAGGCTAGTGGGGGGATACGGAGCGCGCAGGATTTGGTGAAGATGCTTAAGGCTGGGGCGCATCGGATTGGGACGAGTTCCGGGGTGAAGATTATGCGGGAGATGAATGATGAGGAGGTTTTGGAGCAGGGGTGTGGTCATGTTGCGTATTGATTCTTGGTTTCTGAGATTCCCCGGAATAGAAGTATGTTTTGTTTATGTGGGGGGATGTTGGGGTGGAGATTGTAGATGAGTGGAGATGGAGAGATATCAATATCAACTTCTGTTGTTTGTCGGTGCTGTTACTGCGAACACAATGACATTGCTGAAAAACTCCATGTCTCACTCGTTCTTTCTTGCATTGCACTGAACAATCTGTATGTGGTAGTTGTATATAGATCGAACTCCCTGCGTATAGGCCCAACGGGAAGGGGACAGCGGGATGAGAGCATGGATGATAAACTTCCAAGGAGTGTGACCTTGTTCAATCCCATCATGGATTGGGATATTCCCTCAGCAACTACAAAGGCAATGAACGCAATGGTTTTGTGAAACAATTGTACACGTCCTTGCGCCTGGGGAGAGCCCTGCATTACCCCATAGGGGTTGCCTCGCGAACACCCTGGCCCCATTCAAAAACAAGATCATCACCCCTCTAGGCATTTTTCACCCCATGTTATAGATATAATGCCCCTGGTTTCTGGAATCAGATGACTTTTGAAACAGTACAGATGGGAAAATGACCACTTCGACACTGGTCGTCATGGACCTGAGCAGTTATCTCCAATTGGAGTTCGACACCCGCTTCATTGAAAAGTTTAGGCAGATGAGACTGTTTCGAAGAGCCGAGGAAAGTGGAAATACCGTATTCATAGCCATGAACGTGGTGGCCATCTTTATTATTTCACCCGAAAGCGCAAAAATGATATAGATATAATTTCGAATATTCCAGAATCCTGCGCCGATCCCTTGACATGCCAACAAAAATCCAAGGTTTTTCTTTTATTCGTCGCTCTGATCATCTGAATCGCTGGTCACAGCGCCATCAATGTCCATTTTTTGAATGACTGCATCCCCATTGCGGCCGTTCTTCTCTGCGGCAAGCCAAGCTTCCCGTTTCTTTGCCTCGTGCTCTTGCTTCCTTGCTTGCCGCAGGACCTTCTCTTGCTGTGCGGCCTCCTGCTTCTCGTGGAGCTCGTTGATGTAATCCTGTAGATTGGCAAGATCTGAGCGCAATTTGACAACCTCGTCATCTGCAGTATGGCGAGCAGTCTCATTTACTGCGACCTTTTTCTTAAGCACGGCCACTTCATTTTCCAAATCAGTGACCTGAGAATCAGAGGCAGCTGCATCCGCAAAGTTGACCTTGGCGGACGTTGTGCTTGGGGTGACACGGGTGACCTCCGCGCCACCTGGCTGGCGGAATGCCGCCAACTCAGCAAGTCCTTCTTCAATCATAGACTCGGGGAATGAGGAATGAGTAAGCGCTTGGGAGAACTGGGTTGGTTTGCGGAGTCTGGAGGCGGATGGGGCGATGATCTGAGTGTGGAACATATACTCTGCGGGGACGGCGCTAGGGGCATGCGACGGGGCTGTAAGTCCACTGTCATGACGGGGTTTGACGATGGTGTGGGCCTTTCTCTTTAAGTCCGAGGAAGGATGCGGGATGCCACCCGGAGGTAGCATGACCAGGTTCGTGATCGGGTGCGTGTAGTCGGCGACGGAGGATATGTACTTTCGCCGTGCGACATTCCATGACAGAACCTTTCCACTCGTGTGGCCTGAAAGTAACGTGGTGCCATCGTATGTAAGGGAGATGGTCTTCACTGAGCCTGACTCGGCCGAGGGAGGAAGCCACCGGTCCTCCATGGACACTTGCGCCGGTGTCGATTGTACCGAGGGATCATGAAGAGGATGTTGCGTAGAGTTGCCCCGGTAGAAGTCAACCGATTGCACGCTGCCATCTTCATAGCCCACGTAGAAAGCCCGATCGACAGGGTCTAGAGCTACAGATGTTGCGGATAGGGGAAGGAGGAAGTGCCTCAGGACACGGCCGGTATGATAGTCCCATGCGATCGCAGTGTTGTCCTTTGCGGTCGATACCACAATGTTATGGCGGCCATTGCTATGTCCGACAGCAAGTGAGGTGATCGCTGCGCGGTGGTTGGAGAAAGTTCGGATAGGGGAGTTCGAGGGTTGGCGACTCGCGCTAAAAGCGGGCTTCGAGAACGAGAGAATACCAGGCAGGGACCAGACATGTACACTAGCATCAGAGGATCCGGACAAGACGAAGTTGGATGTGGGATCGACGACGAGTGAGGTCACGGGCTGCAGGTGGGAGGCCGTCGTTGCTACTTGACGTCCTGTGCAAGTCTTGAAGAGAGCGTCAGATACATGATGACATAGAACCAATTATCGAGAGGGTCTAACATACCTCCCAAACAATCAAACGACCACCCTCGGTACCCAAGACCAAGACATCACCATACTTGCCCCCCGCAACAGCAATGCTGCGTATCCGCTCCGGGAATGGGACAATGCCTTCTTGGTTGCCCTTTTCCCGACTATACACGTGCACAACAGCTTTATCTGCTTGGGCCGTGAAAATATGCGAGGGGCTGACAGCCAAACAATTAGTCGAGGTTGAGCTCTTCTTGAAAGTCGATCGCAATATCGACGAAGGCTGTAATTCATGAACGCAGATCCCTACATCTCTGAGCGAGGCTGTCGGAGATTTGGCAGATGACAGCGTCGACGCCACAAATGATTCGGAAAGCATCAGGAATGGAAGAATGAGGCTGTCATAGAATGTATGGAGAGGTTGGTTTCAAGTTGGCTCATTCCTTCCGAGCTTTTTTTTTTCTTAATCGATTGATAACGAGATGTTTGCACTGTTTGACTGATCGATACCCGCCGAGCTGGACATCCACGGGGGCAGTGTGATCTATCCTATGAATTTGGCTTTCTAACTAATGCAACCTTCTAGAGATTTCTCCGATCCATCTTGAACAATAGACAGAGCAATTGTTTCAAGAGCATCTGTCAACTATTTGTGCCGCCTTTTAGATTAGCCCCCTAAGAGTTCGACCTATCACTCTTAGTCAGCGCGATCTAAGTCTACCCGGGAGATCAGCCCTAGAGCAAGTATGAGCCATCAGCTTGCAATCTATCAATTCCAATAATTTTGGGTCTCTGAGCTGAGGCACAATTGGACCGGGTGCCCAGGGCGACCAATGCAGACCACCATCAAGCATTTATATCTAACACTACTCAATTTACGCTGATATGTACAATTTCACCGGTATGAACCTGATGTATGCAAGGGATGGCAAAAGTCAACAGGAAGGGGTGGATTGCTGTTGCGACGAGACACGATATCCAATGGAGACCCACTTTGATACATCATCTGGTCGATCCTGTTGCCCTGCTCAAGGGTCTGATTCGCCATGGCTCTCCTTATCCCCTCTTGCATCCCAATTGTCTCATTCCTTGTGTCCACTCGGGACCTGGGTATGACGAGTTTAGACGACAGATGAGGGTCTTTCCACGTTTACAGGCTCCTGCAGGACCAGAGATTGAGATCTTGAGCCAATTGTCGCTCCTCGTTGTCCTGGTTTCTCATCTTCTTTGGAATGCAAGGACGAGGCGACCTCATTCTCACTATTATGACCATGGCCCGTGCCTGGCACAAAATGACTGCAACTGTTCGTGCCGGACGGTGGCTCCTCTTTCCACGCCTGAAGGGGGAATGATCCCGTCGAACATTTTCGGGGTTCTTCATGGCAGGGCCTTAGTCCTGTCAAGGTATGTGCGCCTTAGCCCGATCAACCTACCCACCTTAAATTAGCTGACTAGCGCCACAGTCGCTGTATAAGGACATATCGAGCCCCTGCATGGACGGAGGTCCATTTGTTTTGACTTCTACTGTAAACAATCAACTCTGAATTGCAATCTCATCTAGGTCACTCTTGTGCAACACATTTTGCTTTTTCTCTTCGAACTCTCTACCAGCATTGTTTCTCACAGCCGCGTGCACCATTGTCCAATATGGACTCTGGTATGACAGAGATGCCTGCTCATGCATGCTTTCCGGCCCGGATTCGAACTCATATAAAAAACCAGGGCTCGAACTCATCCGCAATGACCCACGACCCGATGGCAACCGCCGAACCCATCCCATCACCTCGCCGCTGGTCGCCCACCTACATACCCCGAAGGCGAAGCAGACCAATGCCCTCACTATCATTTGTACCTTCACCAGTGATGCCGCGTATAGAGTCTCATGATTTTTCGGCCCCATTGTCTCGGCGGCCTGCAGATCGGGCGCCAGCTTGCATGTCCCCGTTTCGCTCTGTTCGAAGGATGAAAGAACCATTCCAGCTAATGCTTCCGACATCCCCGGCATCGCTCGATGGCGCTGCTCCCAACTTCCCTGAAAAGCCACACAGACCGTGCAGGGCGCCAACCGATCATACGCTGAGAACATGGCGTTCCGACCAAAATCTGACTTGTGGAAACTTGGAGGGGTTCGGCCTTTTGCCCAGCCCACCTATATCGGAATCACGACCTGCAAGCACGGGGCCAGAGTTGTCTTACTTTGATTTCCAGTCGTCAGATGAATCAGATCAACCCAAAGTTGTGAAGGATGCGAAGGATGGGAACAGTCCGAAAGACGAGCCTGACGCCACGCAATTGATTGATCCTGTCTCGCCGGTGACGTTAGAAGTCGAAGAAAAGATCAAGTATACGGCCTACCGTCCCCCGGATTGGAAGGCCCCACCTCGAACAGACGTTATGAACGTCCATGAAGCGCACTCTGAGTTTGTACGTCGATGCGAGTCTGGCAATCAGCAAGAGCCACCAGCTGCTGCTCCAAGCCCGGAGAAGTCCACATCCTCGCTAGAATCCCCAAGATCGGGCTACAGCGAGGCACCCCTCGTTCCTGGAAGCTCACCTAGACCCCAACGGCCTAGGACTGGGACAGTGTCCAGTGAAGCTAGCTGGGTGCCGAGCAATTTCTCCTACTGTGAAAGATGGCTGCAAGGCGTACCGGTTGATAAGATGAACAGCCGCGACACATCCACAAAAGAGGTTAACAACCGGCGGAAATTCCAGATTGTCGAGAACGATCCTCCTATGCCAAAATTGGACATCATCCCTGGAGCCAAAGCCCTCGAGGAACCCGTAGTAAGTATTTTATCACCTCAACTCAACTCAACATGATGTGATTCTGACTCCGTTCTAGCGATTTGTTGTTGCCAGCAAAACCAAACCAAAACTTGTTGATATTGCACGACAATCATCGCCATCAGTGCCGTTGGTTCCCCCGCCGGCTTTGCTGCCTCAGACCGTACCGACAACGCCAGACCAGCGGCAAGAGGAAGTATCCGCATTCAGCCCGGATACCCCGCTCGATATGTCCGACAGTGGCTATGGGACTCGTGACTCTAGTTACTCATTCGATAGCTTTGATGACACCAAAGTTGATGACGATGACGACGATGCATTTACTGATCCGGGGTCGTTGACCTCTTCGGACAGTGTCGGATCAACTATCATTGGCGAAAGGCCTGAATCCGCGCAGGGAGAGCGCGAAATATGCCCGCAACCTGAGATACGTTCGGGTAGTGTGAGCCCTAAGGCATCATCACCACCAACACCTCATTCACCGGAGCGGACATCCACCATGTCTGACAAGGAAGAAGAGAAACCACGACTATGGCACCATGACTGGACGCTGGACGATCATGAATGGACCCTAGACGAGCTGGATCACTCCGTGAAAGACTTCCCTCGCCACATGCTCCGCCTCACTTCCCCTGTGATAGTCTTCCTTCGCAAAAACGACGAAAAGGCCCTCATCAGGCCCTTCCGCACCATATTCCCCAACGTTGCAGAGAATCTCCTCGACTGCCTTTGTGCCGCCCTCCTCGCCCGAAACTATCTTCTTTCTCTCTCCACAATTCACCGAACTAAGCCATCCTCCTCCTCGCGCAACGAAGCATACGCTCTCGATGCCGTCCCAACAAAAGCATACAGCACATTAGGCATTCAGCTTCCATCCGGATCTCCTCGCAGATCAAAAGACCGCATATTAGGCTCTCGCAGTGTGGAGCTCCGAACACACCTTGAGCGAATCGTGGATAACCTGCTCTTTGCCATCTGCGGCCGATCTGATCCTACTTTGAAATCGGCCGTCGAAGTTCTCGCCCAAGTTCTCGAATCCAATGCATAGCATTGTCCACTCACTTGCGTTCCACATTTTCTTACCTCTCGAGTCTTTTCTCGTCTCTCATTCAACTACTTATTCCTTCAAATCTCTCCTCCATCAACTTTGCTTCTGCCAAACTGATGCACTTTCTCCTCACTGACCCTGCTATCTCATTTCATCTCTGGCTGTACCGCCATTTCCCGCTCTGATCGATGAGCTCTCTCCTATTTCTCCGTCTACTGTACTTGTTTTCTTTTGCTCTACTTTCATACCCTTGCATTGCGCGGTCCTAGGAACTTGGTTTGGCGCGTTGGAGATCAAACATGTATAATTAGTGTTTTAGTAGCATAACAACCATAATAATAATGGCATCATCAACCAGCTTTTCAATCCCGATCCACCAGTAAATACCACAATGTCAAATATAACTCCATAACAATCTTGCCGCATTGCCTTCATCGGACGGATGAGCCGTGGTCGCACTTTCCCGCCCGATCTGATGGCGAATCTGCTGAGTCATACTTTTCCGCGGGATTGGCCCGATAACCTTACATCTCCAGTTCAGCGTTCTTTCTACAATTTCACATAGCATTTACACACATTATGGCAGCTCCAACAAGAAGTCTACGACGCCTGTCGTCTTTTAGAACCACCATTTTGTCATCCGCGACACCAATTGCCCCCATCGGCTGCCGAAGCTATGCTACAACGGACTCTTCATCCGCTACCACCACACCAGGAACCACACGGCGGAAAGCAACAAAGTTCCAGGATAAGCTGAATGCCGGACCCTCGTTCTCAGATTTCGTCTCCGGAGACAAAGACGAACTCCTTGACCCCTCGGAAGCCTACGCCCTAAAGACTGCGCTCGTCGGCCCCGCCGGCCGCAAAAAGGAAATGACTCGTCTGCCCGAATGGCTCAAGACCCCCATCCCAGACTCAAAGAACTACCAGCGCCTAAAGAAGGATCTCCGAGGATTGGGTCTACACACCGTTTGCGAGGAGGCCCGATGCCCCAACATTTCCGACTGCTGGGGTGGCAGCGACAAGTCCTCCGCCACAGCGACAATCATGCTGATGGGTGATACCTGCACGCGCGGGTGCCGCTTCTGCAGTGTCAAGACATCCCGCGCTCCGCCACCTCTCGACCCCCACGAACCAGAGAACACCGCTGAGGCCATCTCCCGCTGGAGCTTGGGTTACGTGGTGCTGACGAGTGTGGACCGTGACGATTTGGCGGACGGCGGCGCACGCCACTTCGCCGAGACAGTCATCAAAATCAAGCAGAAGAAGCCGAGTATGCTCGTCGAGTGTTTGACCGGTGACTACCGTGGTGATTTGGAGATGGCGGCGTTGGTCGCGCGGTCCGGTTTGGACGTCTATGCGCACAACGTTGAAACTGTCGAGGAGCTTACGCCCTTCGTTCGTGATCGCCGCGCCACTTTCCAGCAGTCTATTAGCGTGCTTGATGCTGCTAAGAAGGCTGTTCCGGATCTTATTACTAAGACTTCGCTCATGCTTGGTCTCGGCGAGACGGATGAACAGCTCTGGGATGCTCTGCGCCAGCTTCGCGCTGTCAACGTTGATGTTGTGACTTTCGGCCAGTACATGCGTCCGACGAAGCGCCACATGGCTGTCCATGAATATGTGACGCCTGACCGCTTCGAGCTGTGGCGCCAGCGTGCCCTCGATATGGGCTTCTTGTACTGTGCCTCAGGCCCCTTGGTGCGCAGCAGTTACAAGGCTGGCGAGGCATTCATCGAGAACGTTCTCAAGAAGCGTCGTTCTGGTTCTGGCACCGCTGAGGGCACTGTCAACCAGAGCACTGCTACCGCCGGCGAGGTTACACAGTGAGCCTTGCATTGTAAAAAAACCTATCCGCCTCTATCTTCTTATTTTCCGATTCCATGCGCATGTTAATTAACCACATGGCGCTGTCATTCTTGCATCTTTCTGGGTTGTCGGTGCTGGCGCGTTTCATATAAAGGGATTTTCGCTGGATTTTGTCATTTCAACATCTCAAATCAGGAACTGTACTTTGTATTGCCATGGTAGAAGTCATCCATGCCTGTTCCTGTTTGTCTTTAATTTCAAGCTGCGCTAGAAATCAACTCAGTGCTATCTTTCGCATATCAAATTTCACATCATCATAAAATCCTCTGTCATAGATCATAGTCCAACCTTGAAGGCGAAAGGAACCTGCCGCACATGGGATCAAAAAAGAATCCCATGCTCCGTACTACATACCATGCAGCTGTCCTACCCATCTCAGCAGCTCTCCTCCAAGGTAAGGACCGACATGTCTCCGCAATTCTGCAACACACAAGGAAAATACCAAGACGAGCCCTGAAACCAGCCATAAAAACCGCTCCGAGGCTGAACTTGATGGGGGGTATAAAGTATCCGAGAATTTGGATCATGGGCAGCACCAGCAAACAGCAAGTATATACTCTACTGGAAATGTCATCACCCGTCTAGCTACGCTGGGATTATTTCGTCTCAGAGGTCAACTCCGCGATGTCCTCGTTGTCCATGCCGAGCAGGTACAGAATATCGACCAGGCTCTCGCCGTTGATGCGGGTAGGAGCCTCGAGCTGGACCTTGGACTTGGCGCGCCAGGCGACGCCGAGGCCTGCGGCGTGGAGCATGAGGAGGTCATTGGCGCCATCGCCAACGGCCATGGTTTGCGAGAGGGGGATGCCATGTTCGGCGGCGATGGACTTGAGAAGAGTGCGCTTTTGCGCGGCGTCGACGATAGGGTAGGATGGTACCACCTTTCCGGTTAGGGTCTGGGTAGCCTCGTCGATTTCGAGCTGCGTGGATGGTTAGATTTGATGAAAGATAAGATGGAAAATGGAAATCGGAGGGAAAGGGTAGGCTTACGTGGTTGGCAACGGCGATGTCGATGCCGAGCTGCTCGGCTAGCCACTCGGCGAGGGGCTGGAAGCCGCCGCTCAGTACGGCGATCTTGTAGCCCAGGGTCTTCAGTGCGCGGCAGAGCTCGCGGGCGCCCTTAGCGATCTTCAGGACTGACTTGAGCTTCTCGAAGACGTCTGCTGTGACGCCGTTGAGGAGAGCGACGCGCTCCTTTAGTGATGCGGTGAAGTCCAGGTCGCCGTTCATGGCGCGTTCGGTGATTTCCTGTGTTTTATGTTAGTCGCTGGCACAGACAAGTGAGTATTGGAAAAGGAGAAACATACGGAAACCTGCTTCTCGACACCAATGAACTTGGCGATTTCGTCGATGCACTCATTGTCAATCAAGGTGCTGTCCATGTCAAACACAGCCAGGCGCTTGTGCCGACGGAAAACGCTCTCTTTTTGCAGGACAACCTCGACATTCCACTCGCGCTCAAAGCGCCAGATGCTCTCGTGCTTGCGCAGATCCGGGAAGGAGAGATACTCCGGGTTTGGCGGGGGAGAGAACGTGACCTCCACGACGCGGGGGTGTTCGTCGCGGTCGAGGCAACGGTGCGAAGTGTTCATGCGCTGGTAGGGCGTGGGAAGAGTTTCCAGGATCTGAAGGAAGTTGGTCAAGCACATTTGGGAGACATAAGGCCCGTAAAGGTGGTCGAGTGGCTCCGGTTCCGGAGCAGGTGGCTCGCGCGGAAACTTGTCCATGTCTTCTGTCGGGGCGGAGCCCTTGGGCACAGTGGGAGCTGGCAACTTGTCACCTGGAGAATGTTGAGGCCCAGAGTCAGGGTGGAAGTGGGGGTGGACGGGGTTGTTGGATTTGTAGTAGATTGTCGCGACGATTTGCGACGTGCCGCTGGGGAGAGGATTTGCTTGGTGGTTGAAGATGCTGTGGATGATGCCGCTATCAGTGACCCTCTCTGGGTCCGGCTTGATTGGGTTTGCGCTGAGCACCAGGTTTTCGTCCACCTGGCTTGCCAAAACCTCGCCGATGTTTTGGCTGATTGGGTTGATTGGCGCCATGGGTTTGTACTGCTGGTGGTCTTGCAGGAATGAGCTGCTGCGCATTTGACCGAGGGATGGCCTCGTGGGGCGGGTTGGATCAGTCATGTTTGGTATATACTATGAAATGTCGCAGGCACAGAAGCTATTCGCAAGTCGGAGCCTGGAGAGATATCCCACACTTCCTCTTAAAAACGACCTCCGCCAATCGGCACGTGGACTCGGCCCATCGGTGAGGCACGTGATATACACCACCTGCACGTGATAATATTGGGATCCGCAGGCCACCGCCCGGCTTTGTCAAGATGTGGCTGTTCATCATGACATCAATGGATGTCGCTAGGACAGTTAGGGCTATCCACAGATTCTTTAATGAATTCCATTATACACCGATTTACCTACGTGATTGTGGCACGTTGCAAGTGTTATATAAGTGCATCTAAAGTGCTAAATGCTCCAGGGCATGCTCATTCGGCGCCAAACCAAACATAATGGAACCATACTCCACACAATGATGCCCACTGAGATTGGCCCGATTTGCCCTTTTGCTGCCGGTTTTTGCGTTGGTAGTCAAAAAGTAGTTGCTTTGCTATCAGTCTCCAGTTCCAAGTCATTTTCATAATTCATTCCAACCTTAGCAATACTGAGACATCTGTGAAAACCCTCATTAAGACTACTCTCAACATGGCCCTCTCCCAGCGGGCACGAACTCTCGCCGATGCGGGCCGCGATAACCCATTTTGGGACGTCATAAAGGATAGCTGGTCCGCAACCAACCCCAATGGATACGTCAATGTGGGCGTAGCCGAAAACACGATGATGCATGATGAGCTACTGAAGTACATCAACAAAAGACACGAATTGCCAGCCAAGTACCTCACATACAATGATGGTGGAGCCGGCTCTTCCAGATTGAAGGCGGCTATCGCCGGTTTCTTGAACCGCCACATGAAGCCAGTCACGCCTTTGGAACCCGGCCATGTCATAGCGACCAACGGGGTCTCGTCTGCTATCGAGCATGTTGTATGGTCATTTGCAGATGCAGGCGAAGGAATTCTCCTGGGAAGGCCATACTATGGCGCTTTCATCCCTGATATCTCACTGCGTTTGGGGGGCTCCGTTGTCCCGGTCAGCTTCGGAGATCTCGATCCGCTCAGCGTCGAGGGCGTGGATAAGTATGAAGAAGCACTGCTGGAGTTCCAGCAGAAGACGGGCAAGAAAGTCAGGGCTTTGTTGCTTGCTCATCCTCATAACCCGCTCGGACGCTGTTATTCCAGGGAAGTACTCATCAAACTGCTGCATTTCTGCCAGAAGTATCAAATTCATCTCATCAGCGATGAAATCTATGCTCTTTCTGCCTTCGAGAATACCATTGACGAGCATCCACCGCAAGTCGAATTTGAATCAGCCCTGTCGATCGATACAACTGGCATTATCGACCCTCGTCTGGTCCATGTCCTCTGGGGCATGAGTAAAGATTTTGGCGCAAACGGAATCCGACTCGGAGCCATCATTTCCCAGGCTAATCCTGATGTTCACATGGCATTGATTGGGCCAACGCTGTATTCCTATGTTTCTGGACACACCGATCATCTGGCATCTCTCATACTTGAAGACTTTGATTTTACCGACTGGTACCTTCGCGAAAATCAGAAGAAGCTATCCGAGTCCTACGTATATACGGTGAAATACCTCAAAGACCACGGAATTGAATATGGGACTGGATGCAATGCTGCATTCTTTGTCTGGATGAATCTGGGCAAGAAGTACCGAGAACTTCACCCAGAAGATGAGTGCGGGGATATTGGAGACATAGTCATGCAAAGACTCCTGCAGAAGAAGGTGTTCTTAGTCCGTGACTCTCTGTCAGGATCGGAGAAGGTTGGATGGTTCCGAATGGTCTTTACGCAGGGGCAAGACTATGTGGCTATGGCATTGGAAAGAATCCTCGCAGCCATCGAGGGATAGAGCTGCGCTGTCGTCCCGCACTACGTTCAGATAACCATGCACGTACTGAACTCAAAGTGTTCAAGCGCCAACTTTAGAGATGACAAGCATTAGCCTCAGCCTTCAGGTCCAATAAAAGTATCATCTTGCGCCAGCCCCATTAAGATTCCTGGCCTGATTAGCTTGCAGTCTTCACACGAATTCTTGTTAGAGCCAGACCAACGTATGAGCATCTTGTGCTTGGCACCGCCTGTGTCGGATATGCAGTATATCCATCCCGTTGTAATATGAAAGAATGTATAACATAGAGTGCAGTGCATTGTGCCGGCAGAGTAGCCCGTTGCTCGAGCCTTCAAGTTTGATATCAGATCTTAGTCGTTCCCACCTTCTGCCTCTACTCTTCCTCACTTCTTTCTTCACTTGAGACTCACCTAAGTCTTACCTAGGCTCACTTCCTATTGAAATCTCAAACACTTTGTCCACCATCCTATATAGCGACATATAGTATCTCTTACCAATGAGGCGATGTTAGACAGTCTCTGCAAGCCTACTCGATGTTGTCTGTTAAGTCAGTCCAGTCAGATATAACCAACAGCAGCAATCTGCTGCCTACAATGAGCTGTTGATATTAGAAGCACAGAAAGATAAATTCTTTTGGGTATTTATACACTTATTTCCCTTTAGCTTGTGCTAGAGTTGAGAAAATAAACATTGTAGAAGCTTGCACCTTGTACCGTTTCTATGGGGATACCATCAAAAAATACTTGTACCTAATTTAACAGGTTTGCTGATTTACTGATTTGCTTCATTGTTTGCTTCTGAGGGGTTTGTTTGCTATGTATCAAACAATGGGACATTGCTGGACCATTTGCATGGAAGCAGCCATCTCCTACTTCCTCTCCGTGATGTGCCTAGGTGGAGGGAACTAGGGTTAATCTCGCACGTGATGCCTCCCACTAAACACAAATTAAAGATCAAAAAGAATTTTAAGATCAAGAACACAAATTATAATGTATGAAAGCTAGATATGAAATATAAATATATAAATAATGTAAATAATATTGCTTTTTTCATTTGTCATCTAAGTTGTCATTATCGTATGGCTTGAAAGACCCAGGTTGGGTAAGAGATCTGTTCCAACTCCCGAAGCAAAGGGGAAATTGGTAAATGCAAAGGGCACTGATGGTACCATATTTTAAAGAAGGAACAACTCGCTGGAAAAACAGCAAAAAGGTATCATGTAAATAACGCCAGAGTATGCAGTGGAAAGGAGATCAAGGCAAGAAAGAATCAAACAATAGGTGCCACCTGGTTGTTCAATGACTGTGAAAGGGATTCCTCCTGACGCTTGCGCTCCATCTCCATGAGGTACTGGGCGTACTTGGAGCGAGGGTTGTGGATACCACACTCGGTCTTCTGTTGTCCCTTCCAGCGACCAGAGCGCTCGTCCTCGTTGTCACCAACGGGCTGGGTGGAGTGCCAATCGCCAATGCTCTTGTAGCCACGGTCGAGAAGCTCGTTGTAAGGAACGTCGTTTTCCTTGACATACTGCCTGACTTGATCGAAGGACCAGTTGGCCAGGGGGTTGATCTTGATGAGGCCGGCCTCGTCAACTTCGATGATGTCGAGGTCGCCACGCTTACCGCCCTGGCTGCGGCGGCGGCCGGTGAGAACGGCGTGGACGTTCATCTCACGGTAAGCACGCTGAGCAGGCTCGACCTTGGCCACCCAGTCGTAGAGCTGGTCATCGACTTCCCAGAGTTTGGCACCATATTTGGCTTCGAATTCGGCAGTGGTGTCGACACCAGCGGGCTTGTAGATGTGCACGTTGTTGTTGGGATACCTGCGACGCACACGGTCGACAAGTGCCATTGTCTCCTTGAAGTGGTACAGAGTGTCGAGGAAGATGAGATCAACCATCTGGGGGCGAGGCACCTCCAGCTTGGACAGCATGTCCAAGGTAACGAGACCTGTGAGACCGAATGCAGTGGTCTGGAAAAGGTGAGGAAGAGAAGTGATGCACCATTTCAGGACGTCTGGAAGGAGAGTCAGTTCATGGCACTTCTAGTTTAAAGTCGTAATGGATATCACTACGAACCTTGGGGCTCAAGGAACTGCAACTGGCGGTTCAGGAACTGCAAATGGGGCTTGGTGAAGACAATCTCGGGGACATAGTCCTCGCTGCCGGAACCAGAGGCGGCACTGACATAGCCAGACTCGGTCATGGCATCGTGGTTGTCGATGCTCTCCATCTCGGAGGGGTAATTGCTAGGCATCTTGGCGGGCATGGTGTTATGCAATGCAGATGATAACAGAGGCGAGTGAAGATGAGATATGATCAAAAGATGTCGAAGTGAGTATGGGGGAGAGCAGATGGTGTGAAGACGAAGCCACAATTGACGGGGAAATATTATAAGAATGAGAACAGCGGGGGCAAGCGCGACATCATCCGGAGCTTCGTCCCTGGCATCATTTCTCATATAGTAACAATATAGTTCGAGATTGCAAATCGCAAGTAACCGCCTAACCAAAACGGATGGCCGATGTACTGTTTGTATGGGGTCCCATACAAAGGGTACTTGAGAAAAAAAATGGTGCAATCGATCACGCCATCGAGTACCCTTTGTATCGGATCCACATACAAAATGTACATTTGCCACCCATTTGGGTTTAGCGTGTATTTGCAATGCGGCACTGGAGAAACCAGATTATCCGACTTCATGCCTTCTCCGGAGGATCCAATCCTGCTCAGGAACCCAGGTCAGGGAATGCTGTAGAATCATCATGATGATCTAGCCACTGGAGGTCTGGAGGGTGAAGCCTGTTGCCCCCATCCCCGGGTTGTAGGTACATCGTAGTATTGCCCGGTAATTGGCGCTGACCAACCCGGTTGATGATCTTTCCGACCGTGATGCCTTTATTAGCAGGTTTCTTGATCACCGGTGAACCAGAGCATACCTGATCGGGCATGATTTCACTCTTTGTTATATGAAATTTGTATATGTATATTTTCCACGTTTGATTGACCCCTAGGTAAATGTTCGTGACCGTCGTGGTGAGCTCGAGTGAGGTGCTCACCTCTTCCCAATTTGTTCAGCCTCATTATTCTATTCTGCCAGGCGGTCAGTCATGTGACAAGTTCTTGTCTTTCGACAATGTCGGGACCAGTGTACAGTTTATAGACGAGAGAAAATCATGTATAAATAAGAATTGGAAAAGAACTCGAGTGTAAGATAATGCTCAGATAACTGAGACTATATCTCATCATCGGAGAAATGTTGTATAGCAATCTCAGGCCCCAATCTCGGGTTAGCCATGGGAAACAAACCGCGAGATGCTGCTTGTTCTATGTGTGAGGACCACAGTAAGCTTTCTCAATAGAAAGTATGATTTTTGTTCTGAGGTTTGTCTCGAAGTCGACGGTAAATGTTACGAAGCAGACTTGAGATGCATATCAACGTTCCAACACCTACGACCAAATACAGAACTGCAACGGCCGGTATATATACATTGAGTGTGAAGAGACTTTGATTTCAGATACGTGATAAAGAGAAAATCCTGACTCAGTACTGAGTCACAAGCAAGCAAATTGAATTCTTCGACCATATCATCCTAGTGTATAGACCTTGTCCAGCACAGCACAGCGCAATGGACTAGCATGCATATGAAGGACCAGGGGACTCAAAGCGGCACTCTAGGACGAGGTAGTCGCTAAAGTAGCAAGCCGCTCATCAGGTCATTCAACTAGTCGAGCTTTAGCTGTGACCTGGTACTCGGCCTCCACAACAGTGGTAGACACAAACTTCATAGGCGTCAAACTCAGCGGATTATAGCGAGGGTACCGTTCCGCATGACCAGGCTTCTCCTGAGGATGCTCGCATGTCGATTGGAGCTCCTTAATCGTGATCAGTTGGATTTGTTTTCCGAAAGCCTGGTCTGCATACTCTTCCGCCTTGTGATCTGCGTCCTTCAGGGCCTTTTCGCGTGCCCTGGTGCCCATTCTCGACTTGGTTTCGGATGTGATCTGCCACTCAATATCGAGGAGGTAGACCTCGGGAGGGTTGGTGAATCTTGGAAAAAGAAGCCTCATTTTGTCGATATCGCAGAAGATGATCTGCACTTCCGTTTGGTAATGGTATGTCGGGACACCTCCCTCTGTGGGTCGTACCTCCGAGTAGTCGGGTGTGGGTGAAATGAAGTATTGAGATACGAGGGGACCGGCGTGTGACGACGACGAGAATTCAAGACGTTTTTCCAGTTCGGCAGTGAGTTTGGTAAATCCACTGTGAGCTCCCGGTTGAGAAATGTCTGATGCCTGTACGATGAGAGTGACCTTGGCATTCTCTGGGTCGCGGCTGCTTGTGCCTTTACCTATCACGGTGATGCTTGCACCTGGAAGCGTCATTTTGGATAATTGATAGATCAGCGATGAGAGTGAGAAAACGGCGGAAAGTAGACGAGGAATTCAAGTAACAGAAATGCTTAGATAGCTTGATGGATCAGCGACGAAAGGGAGAGGACGTTGGCAAAGTAGACGGAGGAATTAAGTGAGAGTAATGCTTGAGCAGTCACCAGGACAGGAGGTGGCCGAACAGATGACAGAGACGCCCACATCAAAGCACCTACCTGTTTCGAATACTCTTACTGATAACGCCCATTTTGCAAGTCAAATGTTGTCTTCTGAATCATCACTTCATTGTCCCTAACTACACTCAACCAAGCATCTGCTCCTGCTTAGCGCCCACAACGGCAGCGAGGTAACTAGGACGGTCTTTGACATAGAACTCGACATCAACCTTTCCTCCAAGGTTGGCCTCCCCTCCGTCCAGGGTTCCTGCCTTCACGCAAGTCATGTCAGGCATAATCTCCAGCTCGGTGTAGAGGCTTGACCCGCAGGTAGCGCAGAAGAAATGCTTGTTGATCTTGCCACTGTCGCCAGTTACATCGTAGGAATTGGGGGTGCCTATATAGACGGGAGAAAGTAAGAAGCCTGAACATTGAGCTCGCGGCGAGTAACAGAGACGTCTGTGTTTACCTTTGGTCACCTTGACGCTGGCGCGGGGAACAACGGCATTGGAGGTAAATGCACCGCCAGTCCACTGCTTGCTATTAGATATTGTCTTGGGGTTATCGAGTTTGAATAAGCTCGTGGTTCACCTTTTGGCAGTCGGTGCAGTGACACAGGGCGGCCAGGTACTTGTCAGCTAGAATGTTGTTAGGTTCATACTAAAGTACACAATTGAGATTGAATCACACCCTCAATGGCATAAGCAATACCGCCGCACATGCAGCTTCCGGTGAAAGTCATTTTGTAGAAAAAACTTCAAGAGTATAGCTTTTGAATACCTTGGGGGAATCAAAACAGAAGAAGCGGGGTTGGGTGGGTTTTATAGGTAGTCTCGGAGAATCTGCTGGTTTGTTCTCCAATCATCGGACGCCGAATTTTGTCTTGTGGAGGGGTCTCTATTTAACTTCCTGTATAGGTAAGCCATGCTTACGACGTAGGGCTTGTCGGTTATATGCAGGGGGGGGTGTATCTCCGTGAGTCTCCAAAACCTGCCGTGGTACAGAGTATGAGATACAATCGAATAACCTACCATGACATATCGTTCATGGTAAGACTTCGTCAATAGCCCAGGAATTCCGGCAAAATGAGCTTGACTTCGTGGGGATTGACATGGGCAGGCAGAAAAAGATTGGCTTCATTTCCTAGAAACAAGAACCTGCTTTATGTACATCATCCAAGAATCGAAGGCAATAGAACGATAAATTCAACGCCAGGTCTCTAGAAGAAGGAACCAAAACGCAGTATTAGAAGATCAAAGATAGGAAATAAATGAAAGTAAAAGACTGACACAAGATAGCACTGGTATATCACTTCAAAATCCACGTGACAAAGGTCATTGAAATAAATAAACAAATAAGACACAAGAAAATGGAGAAAGAAAGGAAGGAACGTCAATAAGCGGGGTATAGAAAGGATACATGACTTAAAGCTTGATCGGACTAAAGATGGAGAAATTCAAATGCCCCCAGGGCAAAAGGTGGTATAGGGTATTGACAAGAAAGTGCGATTGTAAGTCCAACTGGACAATCCCTTGATCAAAATGCCAGCACTTGATGGTGGGGGGACGATTCTCTCCATAGAAGAGAGATGAGCCAGCCAGATATCATCAGGGTTTTGGTTTTTTGTTTGCACTTTCTCCTGTGGACCCACCCTCTGGGCTTTTTCTCTTCTTGTCATGTTCGTCTTCTCGAGAAAAGCTGGGTCCACTTTGCACTGCCGGCGTCGGGAAGGTGAGAGGACTGGGCAGCATGTTGGAGTCAGGGCCGGAGCGGCCAAAGCCCCATTCGGGGAAGAAGCTGGAAGGTGATGGGAGGAGTGCGTCGGAAACGAAGCGGCTGGGCAGGGCAGATATGGGCGTCTCGATGTTATTCGAGTTGTTCCCATTGTTCTGATTTCCGCTATTGCTGCCGTAAGAGTCGTTTCGCGTGGCGGC
Source organism: Penicillium turbatum (assembly GCA_030762825.1). Lineage (NCBI taxonomy): Eukaryota > Fungi > Ascomycota > Eurotiomycetes > Eurotiales > Aspergillaceae > Penicillium > Penicillium turbatum. The sequence continues at coordinate 2,464,125 of JAUJYX010000011.1, read as the reverse complement.
AGCAGGGGGAGGCGGTCGCGCGAACGGATTGGGAGGGCCTTGGGCACCCGCACTCAGTAATGCACCGGCTGAGGGGGATGGAGGAGGTAAAACCACGCCGGAGGGGCCATTTTCAGAGTTTCCTTTCGCGGGCGTAGAGGTTTTATTCCCAGTAGAATCGCGTGATGAGTCGCCCGTGGCACTGCCCCCATCTGAGGGTTCGCTGGGAATCTGCACCTTCAACTGCGGTCTTTTCGATGGTAGCGGTCCACTGTTAGTTCGAGATGGTGGTTTTATCTCCGATGTCGACGCAATTGACCCTACACGCGGAGCCTCCGTTGCTGCTCTAACAGGCATTGACTTTGGACCAGAGGCTTGTGGTACTGCTTCTAGCTTGAGGGAATGGTTGTTATGGGATTCATATGATGGCGCCCCGGCTCCGAAATGGCGGGCAAGCACAGATCCTCGATCATCGATCGGCGTGAATATACTACGTGACTTGGAAAATGACTTCATCTGAGGCGGCGATTGACTGTGCTCAACCTTCATCACACCCGAAGAATCATCCTGCGAGTGATCCGCGGCAGGCCGTTCTTGGTGACCATCCGGTGCGAAGCCTGGGGGCATCGAATTTCTCCCATGTTCCTGCATGTATGTCTGCTGCACTTGTTGATGGGACCCTGGAGGCATCCCTACATGACCGTGTTGTTGGAAATGCGGTTGGCCCTGGTGCTGCGGTGGCATTTGCTGTGGCGGCAAACCGTGTGTATGCATAGGAGGCGTGCCTTGGTGTGGTCCCGGTGGGTGTCCATAGTGTGCAAACTGCCCCGGTCGAGGCTGATTCATTGTGGTGTGAACATTCGGGTTGTACATGGACGGATTCGGCATGTACGTAAAACCACCATTTTGAGGAACCGGGGGTGGAGGCGGTGGAGGTGTACCACGTTGCTGTGGGCCGAGATTTGAGCTCACTCGGCGGATATGATTCCTTGAAGAAGGGCGGGAAGTGCTTTGTGACTGTGGTGTACCATGGCGTGTCATAGCATGATGGATCGGTGGTGATGCGGAAGGTGCGTGATTCATATGCTGAAACGCAGGCTGGTTCTGGAGGTGAGGGGGAATGGCGGGGTGATTCTGTTGGATTGCTTGTATGTCCTCGGGGGCGGGTGATGCTTCATCTTCATCGTCATCATCATCTCGCTTGCCCGCAAAATCTTCTGGTCCTTTATGCTCGTGAGGCGGGCCGAACTGAACAAACACGATCGGTTAGAACTTTTCCCAGGAGATATCAAACGAGCGTTACCCACATATTGATAGCGACCGAGAGCATCGTGCATGTCGCATGATGAATACTCATACAACTTCTTGTTGTGACCAAAGATGATGACCGCTACATCAACGGAGCAAAGAACAGCAAGCTCATGCGCCTTCTTGAACAAACCTCCTTTTCTTTTCAGGAATGTGCTAAAACCGACAAAAGCTCTGATCAGTTATGACCAAAATACTCGGCTAGAATGATTAACTTACACCGAGCGATTGCGGTCATCTTTGATGGCCTTGATCTCGATCTTTCTCCGGCCCATGATGAATTACTACGGGCGCACCAGACGCGCACCGACAGCAAGACAGGAAAAAAATTGTCACAGCGAGCTGCGGAGCGACTTGCGAGATAGCTCGCGCGATTAGATTTGAAATTACTCGAGATGCAGAATCGACGCGATGGTGATCCTAGTCGCGCGGTGGCACAGGATACTGTATGTGAAGACTAGTTGCCTCTTCACGCGGGAGCCAACCTGACGGTGGCGTGACTAGTCAACAAAGAGTCTTGAAACCGAGAACTAAGGTCTTTGACGCAAGAAACCTTGTAGATACTTTGGGGCGGGGGGCTGGACGCGACTCGAACGAAACAATCAAGACCCCTCGGAGTTCAAAGAAAAAAATGAACCCGAGGAGATGGGAAGTGAGGAAACAAAAGAAACAAAACAAAGACCAAATGAAGTCACGGATGGGACCTGCGGAGAAAGGATGATTGACGATGCAGGAAAGGTTGATTCTAAAGATAGAATCGAGGGAAGGGAAGTTAGAACCTTGGAAGAATTAATCGGCTGAGTCATCATGGCCTTAGGCGCCGTTGATCTATATTTATCCCTTCGTCTCACCACCATCAACATGCCTTAACTACTACTAAGTGTACATGTAGTTACTAATCTAGTCCCTGCAGTGGCTTGTCACAGTGGGGTCACATTCCCTCCAGCTCCCCGTTGGTTTATTTATTGATTTTGATATTTCTGTAGATGTTCCTCGTTAGGTATTCGTTTCTTTTCACCAGTGGGCGTCGGATGGGTCCATGATGTCAACCCGGGGAAGCTTAGAGCACGGATATACGACGTAGGGTATACTGGATTAAGGTACATGAAAGATCTACAGAGACCCTCTCAGAGTTCTGACTCCTCGGATATAACCTCCAGGGCTCCTACAGTTGTTCTGCTCCAGATCTTGACCCCAGGTTCTAAACTACCCCGTGACGTCGCCAGCCCTTTCTCACTCTATCTTCCCCTCCCATAAAGAGTAAAGCGCCAGATCTTGAATCTACGATTTGATCTGATATCAAAATCACATTCTACACCTTATATCGAGTGAAAGGGAAAGATATTGGACTCAATCATGTACTTCATCATTAATGACATACATAATTCAGGCTTCCAAATACATTCATTACCACTACACACAGTATTTGCAACTGATTGGCTCCAACACGGCACGACCGTTTGACCAGTCGTAGCGATCGTCGCTCGGAGATTGGGCTAATAGGTACATAAAATATTGGACACATGTTGGAATGTTAGACACGTTCGACCTTTGACACATTTGACACGTCTGGGTGACAGTCTCATAAGAAGTGGAAGGTCACAATAGTCAGGCAGCGAAACCATCTACATACAATAACCTTGGATCTCCCCAAACCCAGTTCAGAACAAATGATCGCCGTTAGTAACATTCATTGCCAATACTACACATAACCTACAACATACAGAAAAACAGCATTGACACTCAATTTTATTATTTGGGGGTGGATCGTGAATTGCTTTCTTTGTGTGGGCGGAGGCCATCTAACGGAGTCGAGACTCGCGGGTAAGTTAGTTTCGTTTACCCCTGAGCTTCGTGAATCGCTTCGTTTTCCTGCTTCTTATTTTTCCTTCCCTCCCAACCTTTCGCTTGTCGTGTTTTTCGTTTCAGTTCTCTCTCTTTTTCTTTTTCTTTCTTTTCTCGAGATTTCTCCTCACGGTGGTTTCCCACCAATCTGTCTAGAAGCACAGACAATCTGATTCCAGACCAGGAATCATCTTTATTGTCCCTGCTATTACCGGGGCTGCAGGACATCCCGGACACGCCTAGACGGTTTATTCATTCATTCGGTCCAATTACGTGTCGGTTGTCTGCATCTTTGTCTGTGTTGGAAACCTCCACTAATCTTTTGTTGACGGCCAACAGAAGCAAAAAAAAAAGCGGACCCCCCAGTCTCTCCCCCACAGTCCGTTTCCTGACGCGCCAAGTCAATTATCAGCAGCCGCATTTTCGCCAAAAATGTCATTCTTTTCTCGTGTCTTTCGGGGCAAAGACTCCACGGCAACAAAGAAACAGGCGAAGCCTACCGCGGCCGTAGACCTGGTCCCTGCGAAGCCCAAATGGACGGATGCGTGGCAGCGGACAGAGGTTACGCCGGAGGAAGTCCAAGACCTTGTAAGAGGGTGTGTGCATGAGCTCAAGGCCCGAGGTAGGTGGTGGATTTACATCCTGACTGTGGGATGCTTGTCATATGTTATTTTCGGAGTACTTATTATTCGTTGCGACAGCTCTGGACACCCCATTCCTCCTCCTACCGTTCCGTCCCAGCTCCGATCCCAGTGCAGCTCGCACGTTCATTCGCAATTACTTCAATCAATCCTTTGAGAAGGGCTCGCCTGTAAATGGCGAAGATTTGGCGCAGGAGCTCCGGCTCACTGAGCCGATGGTGAGGAACAATGTCTTTCCTAGGGAATGAGAGGATTCTCACTAACGTCACCATTGGTGGATAGGTTCTCTGTGGTGTGATGAAATGGTGCTGGAGCAGACTTCCTGGTGGTGTTGTTACCTGGGAGGCGTACGAAACCTTCAAGATGGGCGAACATGGTATATACGCGATTCTGAATGGAATGCGGGGAATGTCCGCGCTGATAAATTCTTAGATTCGGATATGGCTCGCGATGCCTTCTCGACTTTCATTCCGATTGGCGGCGATTCTGATGCACGCACCAACATTATTGTGGACTTTTTCGACCTCTTGGCTGCCATTGCGGCCCACGGAAAGTCGAATGGTTTGGGAGGCCGCAAGCTTTCCCGGTATGCCGGATGGTGGGCGTTCGAACATGTCGATACAGGCAATGGATTCGAAGCTGCCTATAAAAACTGGGCTATGTATGGAATTCCAATTCTCCAATTGTTCGTGATGGTATTCTAACATGATCGATTTCTAGTGCTGCCGACGCTACAAGTCACTTGTTCTTCGCCTATCTTCGTTCACTGGCCCCTGATGTGCCTCGTGGCGTGAGCGGCATCTCATCGCTCCCCATTTCTCTTCAATCCCTCGTTGAGGCGACCGAATATCCCCCAGAGACCCCCACTTTGCTGCAGGTCACGACTACCAAGGTGGTCATGATTGTGGAGAATGTTTCTCCGACGCCATTTGCTTTGTTGCGACGCGCCAGAAACTTTGAGTACCGCGATGACGACTGGCACCTGCAGGAGTTTGCCAACTACGAGGACCCCGTCGTTGCATTGACTGACGAGTGTCTCCGCGTGCTTAAGTGTATCTCATCTGCCAACCAATCCAGCGTCTCAAGCACCAAGCAGTCAACTAGTCTACGTGATGCATCTTGGTCTCGTTTCGAGGACATTGGATTCGGTGGTTCTATCGATTCTGACCCGGAGGACGAAAAAGATGCCGCGCCGCCGGCGACTGCAAAGAGTGGAACTGCGGGAGGACTGAGCATCGCTCCTAAATCTGGAACAGGTGATCTTGGCCGCCCTACCACCCCCTCGTGGGCAGACTTCATGTCCTCCGGATTTGCGGAGGAGAACAACCTGAAGCCCAACGTGGGTCCTTTGCTTTTGCCTCCCGACAAGGTCCTCCCTCCCATTGCTTCTGTACGTGGCCAGAGCTCTCAATCCCACAAGCGCTCTCTGGATATCGAGCCGGCTCTGGAGCCAGCCGAGTTGGCGAGCATCAACACCTTAGACATGGATGACTCGTTTTGGTGGGTCTGGATCAGCAGTTTGTCAGATGATGAGCCAGCTGCCCGCAAGGCTGTCTTTGGCCGATGCGCACTCCTGGAGACAGTCATTCGGGATACGAAGTGGCTGGTTCTTGAGGAGCAGGTGAAGGGCGCAGCCCCGGAGCCCGAAGCCGGAGCTCAGATTGTTGAGAAGAAGCGATTCTTCAGCTTTGGTAGCCGTAGGGGTAAGCTCAGTCGCCGCAAGTCGTCGGCTAAGAAAGTTTCCTCCATTGAAGAGTCGTACAAGCGGCCCAACAACCCGGCCCCGCATAGCAAGACCAGCATTGGTCCCGACCAACACAAGCGTATCCAGGCTGCTGCGGCTGCTCTGCAAAAGAAGCACCGCGAGCAAGAAGCGGAGGCGAAGGAGAACCGTGCAGACGCCGCTACTAGCCGTTCCACCAAGACCAACTCCGTCATGACCCTTCAGCCTGCCATTGTGGACGAGGCTTCCCCAGCTATGAAGTGGACTAAGAACTACGATAAGGGGGCTTTCCGGGCTGCGTATCTCAGTGACACTCGCGCTGGCACTGGCCAGGCTGAAGAACTCCACACCACATCCGAGCCTACCTCCCAAGTGCCTGCGGAGAAGCCTACCACGCCGTTGGCACCTCTTCCTGGCAACACTTCCGAAAGTGCTCCTGCGCCACCCCCCAAGAAAACAGCGGCAGCAGCTGTATCTACCCCTCTTCCCCCTTCTCCTAAGCAAGCGCCCAAGAAAACTGTCAAGGTTGCCACTCCTGAAGAGGAACAGGCCGCTGCAAAGCCTACTGTTGTTGAGCAGCCCGCTGAGCGTCGGGAGTCAGTAGACGAGGCAGGCAAGAAGCTGAAGAAGAAGACCGGCAACTCTGCCTTCAAGAACATGTTCACCGCTAAAAAGAAGCCGGAACAGACACAGCCTCCCATGAAGAACACTGGTTCCAAGGAGACCTCTGCTGTGGCGGCTGCTCGTGCGGCTCTCGAGGCCAGAACCAAAGCAGCCCAGGAGTCCACTCCCGTGGTGAAGAAGAAGCCTCTCCCAAAGGAGGCTGCTGTCGTGGCTACGCCCGCAGTTGCTGAAACTGAAAAGCCCTCAACTCCTCAGCAGGCTGAGCCTTCCGTCGAGCTTTCCGACGCCAAGCCCCCGAGCCCTACACAGCCGTCCACCTTCGTGGAAGGCAACGGAGCGCCGCCAAAGACCAGGCGCGCTGTGGAGTACGAGGCTCTCTCACGCGTCGGTACCAACGAACGCGACGCGGCCGATCATGAGTTCTCCAAGTTCGACCAGGGGCCCTTGACTGACCAGCCTGCTTTCGTCCCCGAGGACTCCCCCGTGAGCCCTGTGCCTGTCGTACCTGTTGCAGAGAATGCCGAGCTTCCCCATACCCCGGTCAACGGCAATGGCATCAGCCCCGACACCGCCACCTCGCCCGCATCAACCGATGCTACACAGGATCGCTGGAAGGCGATCCGCGAGGCTGCTGCCCAGCGATCTGCTGCTGCCGCCGCCGCCGCCCAAGCGGAACAAGAACAGGAGCCGGAAACCGAGACCAACACCCGCACCAGCCAGTCAGAGCGCACTGATGAGGGTGACACTAGCGGAGAAGAAAGTAAGTACTCCTTATATTACCAAAACAGACCCAATACTAATGCTTCTTACAGCAATCGAAGCCCGTGTCGCTCGCATCAAGGCCCGAGTAGCCGAATTGACCGGTGGTAACTCAGACGATGCCCAACGGCGTTGATCCGCATCCACAACCCCTTAGCCTTCATTCTTCCTGATCATTCTCCCTGGCTCTCTATTCACTCCCGTGATGATCCAGGACGTAACCTTTGTTAATTGTATACCCTTCTCCCGACCAGCCATTAGTCGTGTCTGCTTATTGAGCGCGGTCTGATGAGTGACCCAAGAAAGGTCCCCATGTCCACACCCTGGGATGGGCAGACCGACGAATATTGCGATACGATTGATGGATTTTATTGCTGTCGTGGCTTCTGTGTGTTTCTTTCCTACCTTTTCTTATTTCTTCGTGTTCAAAGTGTGTGCCTCTGGGCCTTTCGCCGCCGGCTGGATAAATATCGTCTCCTGTCCTGATTTATTTTCTTTTCCCCTCATCTGCTGAATTTCGGCTATCTGCTTTTTTTGTCACTTTGCTCTATTCCCCTTTTGTTACTGCTATTGTTTCTAGTTTCGCTGCCAATATGGAACGCTCTGTGCTTTTGGAAATTGGAAGTAGTGTGCTCTTCTACATACTGAACTTGTCGAAGTTGCCCTCGGATACGTCCTTAGATTGAAAATATCGGAGCTAGCTATAGCAGCAGGACACTTTTTTAAGGCTTCATTTCCTAATACACCAAGTACCAACCTAAACCTTCAAAGCCTTCAAAATCTGCTTTCCAACCCCCGTCGCCGAAGCCGGATTCTGACCCGTAATAATCGTGGACTCCGTCCCAGCCGCCTTCCCAACAACAACCATCTCCCCCCACGGCTCCGCAGCCTTAACATACTTGCCGCCCGTAACCCTCCCAAGCTCCGTCTCTAGCATAAACGGCATCGCCGCCGAAAGCTGCACCTGGTCCTCCTCGGCATTCGAGAACCCGGTCACCAAGACGCCGTGGATGAGACGCTCGCCGCTGGGCGCGGTCGCGTTCAGCAGGGCGCAGGGGCCGTGGCAGACAGCCGCGACGGGTTTGCCCGCGGCTGCGAAGGCTTGGATTAGGGAGATGGAGGTTGGGTCTTCGGTTAGGTCGAACATTGGTCCATGACCGCCGACGTAGAAGATGGCGTCGAACTCGTCCACGCGCGGGAGCATATCCGCCAGCTTGTGCGTGTTCGTCCATAGGGCTTTCTGCTCTTTCAGGAAAGTTTGCGATACCTCGTCGGACTCGGACATCTGTACTGAGGCCGGGTCTAGGGGGGCTTCGCCGCCCTTTGGCGAGGCGATGGTCAGGGAGACTTTGTCGTGGAGGACTTCCCAGGGGTGGGCGAATTCGGGCTGTGGGGTATTTTTATTAGTGAGGGTTTACTTTTGGTATGTGGAATAGGAGGAATAGAATAGGCTGCTGTTAAAACAATGCTGCAAATTATTGCTACGTACCAGATACCAGCCGGTTGGTTTACCAGTGTTGCCGAGCTGATTGTGGGAGGTGAGGACGACGAGGACTTTTGGTGCCATTTTTGCTGGTTTGGGGATGAATGTAGGAGGTAGTTATTGTGAGAGTGATGTTGATTGAACTGAGATGTAAACTGAACTGGGAGCTGAGGGGCAATGGGCCTTTTATATGCTACCTCCGTTTCCGGTGTTTGGGGGTTGATCAGCGTCACGATATCACAATCTCGTCACTGGCTCCACGTGAACACCGGCCTTGTCGTCGATTGATAATCCATCATAGAATCGAGCCAATTGGATGCTGGAGAATGGAGCCCTTGTGCAGAACTCACGGGGGAACGGCGCAGTTCTCGACCTCGGAGAACTGAGGAGATCCTAGATATGGGATGATGTCATATCGAAAGATGTAAGACGAAGATGTGAAGAAAGTCTCCGATATCAATGGGTTGATTCTAATCGAATATGCTGTAGGTAGATATTATTGCAGGGTGTCCAGTCCGAATATATAACTATCAGAATAAACATACAAATATTCTTGCACAGGCTTGCACTGTAAGTTACTCCCGAAATGGCGACGTCATCTATACAACAACGTCAACACATATATCACCTCGTATAACAACAGCCCTGCATGTAATTAGACAGTACACCCATGGATTGTTTGCTTCCTCTCTCGATTTCTAAATCCCCAGACTTCTTGCCAACCCAAGGCAAGAAGTGGGAGACCGAGGAGGAGCACCCATGTCACCAGCCATAGAATTACCACGGCAATAGAAAAGAGCCAAAACACCCGATTTATGTCTCGTAGTCCATGCTTATTCGAACCGTCGCACCAAAGCTCGTCTACCGGAACCGAGAGCACAACTTGTATCGATGAAAGAGCGAGAGACAGGCTCGCAAACAGGAATATCAACGGGAAGGTTGCTCTCTTCATGAAGTCGCTCGTGGACCAGTAGGCATTCTCATAAAATACTCTGTTGCGAGCCTGCTGAGGACCAAAAATTTGAATGGCCCAGTTCAGTCGCGAGAGACGTAGCTGTCCATAATGGTATCGCTTTGCGACACTGTCATCTCGAACAGCGCGGAAGTGATTGATGAATGTTGACCATTGGATCCAGTCTATGTCGGCCGGAATCAAATGAAATTCCTTCGCGATTGCAAGCTCAACGGGGTATTCCACGAGCGATGCGTATGAGCGCATAAAACCCATTGCAATGGAGCGTTCGAAACGCGAAGTAGTCGGCTTAGGATCGAGAGTATCTTCCGATGAGAGTCGCTTTGGAGGCTGTAAATATTGCACCCAGAAATCATGATTCAGCAAACACAGAGGCATGGGCATGATGTAGATTCTATCTCTGTTCCAAACGAGATGAAGCCTAGGGTCTTCTGTCGGAATGACAACTCGCGGGGAAATGAAAGAGACATGTTCAGACGAATTGGTACAACACGTCTTGGTAAAGAAAAGGCGATTAGTTTACACAGACTTTTTTCCAAATTTCAGTGGCATACCAGGATCTGAGCACTGGAACCCGCAGACCTACATGTAATTCAGCATGTCTTATGTAGATCAGTAGCGCTCGGCTTTACGGTTCGAGGAAGAGTCAAAGAATGTAGGTGATAACACCAGATTCCAGAAGTACTGTACATGTATTATTTCTCCCTCTTTCTCTTTCTCTCTGTGTACAAAAACAAGAAACATGAAACAAGATATTCCAAGGCAAGACACGCTCGTATGCAACATTGAATACATCGGGTATCGAGCACAAAATCAATAGCAAGTCATCGCAGCAGATCGTAATTTTATTCTCGCAGCTTCCACCCAGCCACTCACTCAGAGTATATACCGCAATCGACGCGTAGCCTCAGCCGCCACAAGCGCACTAAGAGCCCCAATAAACAGACAAATAGCGATAGCATTCGGCCGGTCCTTGTCAAGGTTCATCCACTGCGTATCATCCGGTTTATCCGGCGCCGGCTCTGCGCCCGGCTCCAGAACACTGAAAACAATCCAGCTGATGAACGTGCCGACGAACTGGGGCAGCGTGGTATATACATTCAGCACGCCGAGGTAAATACCAGCCAGTTCACCCGTCGACGGGATATTGGATGATGGATCTTCCTCGTCCGTGTCGCTGTCGAAAGAGTCACGGTGATTCAGTCTCAGCACGTCGAGCTCGTTGTCGGAGGCTGCGTTGCGCAGACTGGCGGATGTGATCATCGTCACGCCGGAGCGGGAGGCTGGGACTGCGGGGGAATAGCCGCCCATTGTTAGTCTGTTGATTTCGACGCCCATGAAGGCGAAGGGGGCCCAGCCGCTGATTGCCCAGGGGATGCCACAGACTGCGACGAGGAAGGTTGCGAAGCCGCGAGAGTGGGCTAGGGGTGCGAAGATCATGGTTGCGGCGAACATTATTTGGGAGATGAGCCAGGCGGTTTGGAGGTCTGGGCGGACGGAGGTTATGGCTTTGAGGACTCCGGCGAAGCCTGGGGGTGGTCGGGGGGTGAATTTTGTGCGCTTGCTGTCTGGGGATTGGATGCAGAAGGGGAGGAGGACGGAGCTGAGGAATGTGATGGATGAGAAGACTGTTAGTGATAGACTGCCAACGCGGCCGACTTCGCCGAGCATGTCGGTTGATTTGGCCATGTCGTCTTTTGGGACTTCGTAGCGGAAATAGGTCTCGCCGACCCATGTTGTGCTGTAGAAGAGGAAGGGGAACCAGCCTGGTTGATGTTAGTGTCGTTGCATCAAGTAGGGGTAGACAGTTGTCATACCAATCCACGCCCAGAATTGGGCCCAGCAGATTGCTTGGATGCGAGGCGGCAGTTCGAAGGTAGTTTTGAACAGCTGAGAGAGGACTTGGATAGCACCGGATTTTCCATCATCCCTATGATCACAAAAAGTTAGTCGATGGCAATGAAACCGATTACAAATGAACGCACCGTGCTGTGATCAGAACTCGCTCTCTGACCGAATATGAAGTGACTGCGACTGCCAACACCAGTAAAATAGCAGCAATCACTGTCATCTGCTTAAACTGCGTATCTCCAAGGAAGGTGCCGAAGATGCTAACGGTATCAATAGCGCCGACTATATACGCAAAGAGCTGACCAATGGCACACATTCTCCCGGCTATAGCAAACGTCAGTCTTGCTCAGGTCGAGACGAGAGGGGTGGGGGGAAACCATACCCCAGGCGGATCCAGCTTGCTGCGATGGAATCGGCAGTGTATCCACAATCAGACTGCGACAACACGCTTGTACTAGAAGAGTGTGAGCATCATCCAATTGAGATGAGGAAGAGCCTGCCACTTACCAACGTTGATGGAAAAGTCCACCGCATAGATACTCAACACAGCAAGAGCAATTGTGCCGTTCTTCGCCTGTTAGACATCAGATATTAGTTCCCACATGACAATAGACCCTTCCATAAGCAGTATACATACCTTTTCCGGATCCTTAACGAACAACCCAACAATCTCCGACGTCCACCCCAGAACAATTAGACAAAAAGCAACGACAAACGACCCAAATACCATAAAAGGTCTCCGCCGACCCCATTTTGACCGTGATCGATCCGCAATAACACCAATAAGAGGCTGAATAATCAATCCAGACAAGGGGCCAGCAATCCACACCAACGAAGTCTTAGACTTCGTCAAACCGAGCTGAAGAAGGTAAGGTGTACAGTCTTAACTGCGTTAGCAAAAAAAAGATCTCCATTTCCAAAAATGGTATCACAAGTGGATTGCTCTTACAGGTCATCTCAGTGCCCCACGTGAACCTAAACTCAAAAGTATCCAAGTCAGTCATGGACATTCAATTGCTTCATATCCTCCCAAGGAAGACCGCGGCAACCACAAAGGGAAGAGAATACGCACTGCAACCCCAGCAAACTAAATGTCAAAAGTGCCATCCTCGTGGACTCATTCCGACCCTTGATAGACGGCGTCCCCGCCCACCTCGCAGCCTGCGGCATTCCTGATGATCCACGTGTTAGGTTTCATGCGCTCAGCGTCCTTCACATCCACAACCCAATGTGTAGAAAAAAACGTAGGAGCCTAACAGCCTGGCGACCAATTCCAAAAGATTCCACTGAGTCGAGGTGTCCAGACGCGCAATTCGGATCGGACAAAGGGTACAGTGCAGCGGATCGAGTATGAGTTCCGGGTATTGAGAAAGAGTCCGATCGGTGTTTCGTGGCTTCGGAAAATCGAGTCGCGTGTCTTTCGGGAGGCGCTGGGAATAAAGCTCGCGGGGGGGCCGAAATAGCGCACGGGGCCTTCGGGGTTTCGTCGTGTTTGTTGACTGCGCGGACGGAGGGTGGTGTTGCGACGGAGGCTGTCAATGAGGGTTGTAGGAGTTTGCGCTGGTTGGGGAGGCTTGGATTATCTATGGGAAATTGTAGGAGAGAGAGGCTGTTCTGGTCGTCGAGGAAGAAAGAAAAGAAAAACCGTCTTGGCCTGAGCGCCTCTATGCGGGCCCCCGGCCTTATCGATTCATTTTAATTTTGTGGAGACCCGCCCTTTCCATATACCGAGTCCGGAGTTTTTGGTCTTGACAGGGCTGGCCAGGTTAGGGCTATTGGTTTGGTGTCTGTCTACGGGATTATTTTCCACTTGACATGAATTCTTCTCACAATACAGAACTCCTTGACTGTTTGCAGTCCTCCAGCTGCAGCCCTGGAGGAGCTCAGCCTTATGTCAGCCTTGAATATGAACGCTTTTGGCGTTGATTGGCCACGTGAGATGACGTAATCCAGATGGTCGGGATCCCTGAATGCCAAATATAGAAACAACAGGGGATAGACAAGAGCTCTATAGGGGTTAGATATACAACGTAGCTCACTTAGGTATAAAAAAAAAGCGTAGTTCTCAAGATGTTCTTTACATGTCAAATAGTGAGCCAAATAAAGAAAAATTGAGTGAATGAGAGCTGATATGAAGTAACTTCTAAACATCAAAGCGCATCATCCACCACAGAGCCGATAAATAAGAGCGTAAATTTCTTTCATTGCGTGCATTGCATCCAATCCTAATATCGAATTGGTTTGGAAAACCAAAGTATCACAGTATGACGCGACTCCTGGTAGCCGGCCGACCACCAACCTAAGTCGGAAAATAAAGATTTTATTCCTTCCATATCCCGATCCGCTTCCCATAATCATCGTAAACAGCTATATTTCGAAGACCTACAGCCGATTGGGGGCTGAGGTAGTCACTGGCCATTGGTAGCCAGCGGCATCGCTGAACTTGTAGCCGTATGAGGCAGTGAAGTCATCAAGAACGGCGGGTCCACGGGAGCCTAGTTAGATATAATTAGCTACAACTCAGGGTTGAGGAAGGAAATGAGTCTGCTCACCGTATGGGTACTCCATGGGGATGATCTCCTTGTTGTCATCCAAGTAGTGCAGGAGGGGAGTAAAGATGCGCCAGCTGGCGTCCAACTCGTCGTCACGAACAAAGTTGGAGTGGTCGCCCTTGAAGGCGTCCAGAATCAAGGATTCATAGGCCTCGGGGATCTTAAGGTCGGAGAAGCGGCGGCGGTAAGTCAAGTCCAGCTCAGTGACCACCGTCTGCATGGAAAGACCGGGCAGCTTAGAGTTCATCTTGATGTAGACGGACTCGTTGGGCTGGACACGGATGACGAGCTCGTTGCGGGGAATGTCCTTGAAGATACCAGAAGTGACATCCTTGAACTGGATGCGGACCTCAGTCTTCTGCTCGTTCAGGGCCTTTCCGGCCTTCAGAATGAAGGGAACACCGTCCCAACGCTCGTTCTTAATGTATGCAACCATTGCGCAGAAAGTCGGGCAACGCGACTCCTTGGGCACGGTATCGTCCTCCATGTAACCGGGCTTGCTGCCGTCGAGGGAGCGGCCGTACTGGCCAATGATGACGTTCTTGGGCTCAATGGCATCCATAGCGCGCAGAACACGGACCTTCTCGTCACGGATATCCTCGGAAGAGAAAGAAATGGGGCGCTCCATGGCGAGCAATGTAAGGACCTGCAGAAGGTCTAGAATATGGTCAGAATCATCTGTATCTAGTCGGTGCTGTTGGAATATACGTACGGTTCTGCATAACATCACGGATTATACCGAACTCATCGAAGTAGCCACCACGACCCTCGGTGCCGAAAGGCTCCTTGAATGTGATCTATACCCGATGTCAGCACCTGAATGTTGCGACGAACTGATTGTATCCCATACCTGAACGTTATCGATGTGGTGGCGGTTCCACGTAGCGTTGAAGAACTCGTTGCCGAATCGCAAAATCAAGATGTTCTTAACCATCTCCTTACCGAGGTAGTGGTCGATGCGGAAAATCTCCTCCTCCTTCCAATTGGGCTCCAGAGCCTTCTGGAGGTCGCGCGAGCTCTGAAGGTCCTTACCGAAGGGCTTCTCGACCTACGAGGAAAGAAAGACGTATATCAGTATGAGGCTCACTCTGTCCCAGCGTCTCGGATGAACTCACAATAATGCGAGCGAGACCACTCTTGGGATAGCAGTTGCGCTTCAGCTGCTCGGACACGGTAATGAAAACACTGGGCGGCAAAGCCATGTAAAACACGCGGTTTTGCTCCTTGCTCTGGCGGCTCTTCTCGATACCCTCGAGGTGCTTGTTCAGGTTGATGAAGGAATCATCCTGGTCATATTGGCCGGAAACGTAGGTGCACATCTTGCAAAATTGGTCTAATTGCTCTTCGATCTCCTTTGTGGGAACCTTGATGTACGAGCGAACGCGCTTAAGGTATTCGTCGTGCTCCATCTTTGTCCGCGCATATCCGACGATCTGAATATCCTTGGGGAGGAATTTGTTGCGGAACTATCGCAAAGTATTAGTCGATTGGACCGGAGAATGATTAGTAGTTATAGTACATACGAGGCCGAAGAGTGCAGGGAACTATGCAATGGTTAGTATATGAAGAGTCATCGCATCCAAGCGGAAGAGGTTACGAACGGTCTTCTTCTTTGCCAAATCACCAGATGCGCCTAGTACCACGATAATGGTATCATCCTTTAGTTCGATGGTGCTGAGTGCAATATCCATTGTTAGTTGGCTTTAATTGACCGAGGATGAATTTGCAGTTGACGCGGCAATTGAGGGGCTGGGCGGGGAAGCTCTCCGCGCAGAAAATGTTTGCGAGGACGTTCAGAAATAGAACTGGGGATTTTCGATATGTAGACCACAATCGAGTCCAAACTGGGCAATGGGACAAACTGAGGTTGAAACGGATGAGGTCGGGGGGCTTCCGCTGCCGGAGGGGAAGTGATGTCAGAGATGCAGAAGGGGGGGGGAACTCACCCAGCATTCTGGCGCTCATCGCCATGGTTGATCGTACTAGTCATTCTTGCACCAACCGCTTGAACACACAATATGAAGAGAGAAAATGTAATTGAGGGGGTAAAAAAGAAAAAAAGAGGAGAGGTTGTTGAGGACTCTTCCAGGATCCGGCGGAGTACTTTTTTAACGGAAGTTACTCTCTGTCACAGCTTCGGCTGGTGGGGCCTGGGTATTGTATGTGTTTTATGACTTCAATGTATTAAATCGCTTCTTGGGGTCTTATGACGATAATCTATGACTGATAATTACTGCTTTTTATTTTTATTTTTTTCTTTCCTGGTTTTATACACAGTACTCCTATTTAATTCCGGTCCTGGACCTGCTCCTAGCCTCGTGGCAAATGCCGATCTGTCAGCCTACTTTATAAGCATTTCATGAGTCTTGATCTTCACTCAACTTGATCTCTTGAACATTGGAAGGGGCGACTTTCAAGATCCTACGGGTCTTACTCGTTTAAATTAGAGTGATTCATGATCCTCATGACCCCGCGCAGGTTATCAGCGCTACTTATATCCTATGTACTGGGCTCGGGCTCGGGCTCGGGTTGGTACGTCGGAGTCATTGTTAAGAATGTACGACATGAGTGAGCATGTCGCTTATGCCGGTCCACAATGAGACCTCAGGAGATCCAATTATTCTTATAGAGAGGAAGCAAAAAGGGGTGAAGGTCATCTGATAAGAAACACAGCTCACTTAAACGATGCAGGTGGATTCGCATTGCTTAAACAGGCTGAATTGAACCGACTGGGGATTGGTAGACTGGTGCATGTTCACAGAATGATTGTATTAGCTAACTAGGTGATTATCCCGAGGTCCTGGGAGTTAGATTATAGCCAGCTTTGCGGTCAGCATATACATTGATCTACATGCATCAGTATCGAGAACGGAACTACTGCATGCTTGAAAAGATAACCCTCATCAAGGGGATAAGTTGCAAAGATAACATCCTCACTAAATATACTGGTAAAATCTTCGAGTGTATCAAATCCGAGTACAAATACAATACCATCTCCCTCGAAGAGTCAGAGCACGCAACTCAATCAGAATCTCTACCGGTGACCGAAATCGTGGGGATGGATCGGCACATTTGTCATCTCTGGGACCCAGACGGATTCTATTTTCCCGTGAAAGACCATTTTTTCTTAAGTCCGGGTCTGGCGATGGTAATTGATCGAGGAGGGGCTCCCGACGAGCATATTAACCGTTCCTACTTAAGGTTCTGCGACTCCAGCTATAACCGATATATACGATTCTTCCGACACTAGCGTGGTTCCTGACTCTCGGACGAGTCTTGTAGATTTTGCCAGAATACATACCCGGCAGGGAAAGCAACGATTCCAGGGCCGCCATGGTGGGGCGAAATAAGCGGAACATGTACAAGAACTTCTAGATTTCCCGATAAGTGGTCTCGGTCTGAAGTGCCTGGAGTATCTGAAGTATACCGGCATGCTACCCGAACCATATCATGTCAATTAGAGTGGTCCATTGGTATTGTTGAAAGGTGTCGGTTCTGGATAAGGATGCCCAAAGAAAGTCATCTGAGATCCATGGTGCCAATGATCAGGATTACTGATCTTTAATAAGGCCAACATTCAAAGGCCGACGATGACCTGTGCACGTTGCCCTTTTTTTTTTTTTTTTTTTCAAGAAGGGGACCCCTGTCGTCATGGCTGCAGTCTGTCAGCTGGAATGCTGCAGACTTGATGTGCCGTTCGGACTACTGTAGCCCGAGTGGCAGAAATAAAGAATCAAAGGGCGGTGGGGGGGACAAGGTTCGGAGAAACTAAAAGTCCAGAGATAGCTTATCTTTGCTCGAATTCTGCCAATCTCAAATCTGACGTAAGGCCCAAAGCGGTAAACTTATCACGGGATCTCGCTAAGCCCTGAGAATCACGTGGACTGTGGCTCGCTAAGATCCCCGTTTGGGCTAGTGCGAAAACCAACACACCGGCTGCAAATTGATTGTGCGCCTGACTCTATTGAAGCGACGACAACCACGACAACCGGGAACGACATTTGATCTTGCGGGTCATTCCTTCGACTTTCTTTCCTTGCCCGCTACCCAGAGAAACGCCGTCACAATGCCTTCGGAACAAGGACACCGCCGTGAGTGAAGCCCTCGACTTTCTTATCGATCGTCGGTTTGGCGGTCTCGAAATCGCAAAGCCGCACGCATCTAGAGCAGACACCTTGTGTGCGACCGTATAACAAAAAGAGATGATATGCTAACTATGTTTCTTCTCTTCTAGTTTACGTCAAGTAAGTTACCACCGCACCATTCCATCGTCACATTCAAATATATACACAAGTTCGACATGGAGGACCGATTTGGGAGACACAAACTATCGCTACTGAAATGAATGCAACCCACGATATGAACGGAGAATTAATACGAATTTCTTTTTACAGGGGACGCCACCTGAGCTTCCAGCGTGGAAAGCACACCCTCACCCCCAACACCAGGTACTTGCACCCTGCGCACACAATTTGAATACTCGATGAATGGAATCTGATATACGGTTATACAGCTTGGTCAAGATTGAGGGTGTTGATGACACCAAGTCCGCCAACTTCTACCTTGGCAAGAAGGTCGCTTTCGTTTACCGGGCCAAGCGTGAGGTCCGCGGCTCCAACATTCGGGTGATCTGGGGCAAGGTCACCCGGCCGCACGGTACGTGAATGGAACAACCGGCCTCAGGGCTATCTTCCAATGGCACTGGGAACCTTCGACTCGGAATTTTGTGTATCTGACTCGTTCTAGGCAACTCCGGTGTTGTGCGCGCCAAGTTCCGCAACAACCTCCCCCCCAAGTCCCTCGGCGCTACCGTCCGCGTTATGCTCTACCCCTCCAACATCTAAACGGCTTCTCTGTGTTGTTTTTAGTGGGCGATTCCCTTCTTCGCGCAGACGGTCGGTCAGGCAAGGAAAAGTCGACGGAACGAGCCGATGTTGATTTGAGGTGATGGAGTTGGCGGTTGATAACGTTTTATTCGTGGAAGAAGGCAGGGCCAACAAGCCCTACGAATCAAAAAATTACACTTTCATAGCTGTGTCGGCCCCAAGACACCGGGAACGAGCTTCGTCTCGATATTTCTCCTTGTTCTTACAAAATTGGCGAGCATGATGTGTCTGGTCGCGCAGCGTCACTTCTCCCATTGTGTATCTGACGCTTATACGCACCAAATTCCATACCATTTCAAATTTCAACAACCGGTCAATCGATCCGCTTCTTCGTGTGTCTGTCTTTCGTCTTTCGTGTTAGAAGAATCGCATTCCATGCACTTGGCTCCAATCTACCACGGCATAACTGTTTTGCGAACCCAAAATATACTCCCATTGCAACATCACCTACAATATAGAACTCGGCCATTTGTACTGAAAATAGCAGCTACGTTGCATAGCTTGAGCATCCATAGACCAAATCTGTGTGGCCTAGGTAGTTCCCCAGTTTGATATGTGGTTCCACCTCCCCATCCCATCAGCCATCTTCACAGCCCTGGAGCCCTAAACCCCTACTTCCGTTCTGCTTATTGAAGTTATGTAAACTCCATGTCAATTCTGAAATCTATGATGTTATGTCTGAATCGAAATCCTCATGCTACCCATGTACCTCACAGCAAAATATATCCTCACATAAATCCAAATCAAACTCCACTCTATCCGAACTTAGGTATATATATCCCCGAACATCCAAAAGTAAACTACAACATAGGTATGTGTGGGTATCCCAAGCCCTAACACCAAGTATCCGATCTTGTCTTACATCCTTTCCCTGTGGACCGATTGCATATGCGCCTTCAGATTCTCCTGTCAACTCGAAGCATGATCACAAAAGGGACACTCAAACGCCCGCGGACTGACATGCAGAGTCTCGATGTGCCGCATCAAGACTCCCTTGCGCGAGAACATCCGGTCATATTGACAGCCCTTCCATTCGCACTTGTAACCTATAGCGAGTGTGGTCAGTACACGACGATTGACATGAGGACAAGATGACATAATAATAGAGGCAAAAAGGACATACTTCGTTCTAGATCTACGACGACGACGACAAGGCAACTTCGTCAGGCTAGACCCTTCGCTAGCATCGAGTTCCAAGGTTTGGCCGACTCTTCTATTCCAGGAGAGATTGCCATATCACTCCAGGGACTGTGAGGCCCAACGTCACAGAGGCTTGCCGGTGAGAAGACGGGGGCAGTCGTCTGAGCTGGGACGGATCTCGAGCTGGGATTGTGTATCGATCTGTTGATGATGTTTGGGTCTAGATACTTCGAAAGAGTTGGAGACATCATACTCTTAGGAGGAGTAGGCGTCGAGGGGGCCTGCAACCGATAGTTGTAGGGAGAGAGAGTTGATGTCCTCGCCGTGGTCGAGGGGTCAGGCTACGGAGACATGAGATGAGTCTGGTGTTGTTTGGGGTGCTCAATTTGCCAATTCTCCATATTGGCATAGGACCATGAATACGCCGCGTCTGGAATACCTGTGTTGTTGCGTATTGGCCATGCCATGATAGGGATACTCGGTGATCTGAACGTGGAGAGCAATTGTTGGGCAGGTACAAATAAGTAGCGTGAATGTTGAATCAACAACTTCCCGGGTAGGATATTATTTATCCCAGAATACGCAGGGCTGATGCGTTATTTAAGTATGTACTTGAACAGCATAGTATGGTCTAGGCCCAGCTCACGTTCTTGACGGCCCTATTGATTGCTGTCCCCGTATGTATACAAAATTATGACGCTTTGCATTTGTGAAATAGCATTTCTTGGTCGTATCTAGCCGCCACCAGTAGAAGTATTTCTTTGCCCAGTTGACTGCACATGGGATGCCACTGATCCGGTTGCTGGGAGCATTTCGAAAGCTCGGCTCTGTGCGTGCTATGAGATTAACATCAAGCCGCGTCAACGGGTCATGATCCTACCTCTTTTGACATCACCTCGCTTGCGTCCTGCTCGTTGATCTCGTTGGCAGGCTTGCTCAAGACCTGGTGCGCGTTGGCAGCCCAGCGAACTTGCTCTGGATAAACGCGGTCCTTCTCATCTACAGCCCAAGCAGGCCACTGCGAGTCAGACGACCTTTCAGCTGCTCACCGTCTTCCATGGCTTACCAGTAGGCGCCTTTGCCATCTCGGCGCTTTTGTTCGTAATGAACTCGATTTCATCGTCTGACAGCCGCTCGCCTCGGCGCGCCCGTTCGTTCATGCGATTTCCAAACTGCAAGGTGTCCATGTTTTCAGGATCTATGTTTTCAGGATCAAAAAGAAAGGAGTCATAGATTGACACTGGTGCAGGATGGCATCAGGACTTTTATACATGGCCTTTTGCCAGATATGATGCGGGATTGGGTAAGAGGTGACCGGGCGTCGGATGTGAGTTCCAGGACATGCCACCTTCATCATTGCCACTAGCCAGCCAGGGATTGCACCATCGCCCGTTGGCGCTGCTTGCACTCGGTGCTACTCGGCATGCAATCTAACGTTAATCGCCAGCGTCGGTATCAGGCAGAGATAGCTTCGATAAGAAGCCGTAGGAATCAAATCTCATTTCGACTTCAGCCGGGGGTTACCGCTTTAGGATTAGTGGGACTGCTATTCATTTTGCCCCCCACAATGGATCGTTAGAGTTAGGGTTACGGGAAGGTTCCAGGCCGCAAGTTGAAGGTACTATACAACGACATACAGGCCCGGCGTTCCGCGTCCACCTACCCAGAGTATCGGGATATTCAGATTATGACAAGGGACTCGAACAATGGGGCATGAGAGGGAACTGTGATTGGGTGCAAGCGGTGGTGCGGGAAACACTCTAGTTGCGTATATGCAGGAGATGGGGCGCATTTCTGGGCTTGCATGAGCTGAACTTCCTACTACATCATCATTATGATTGTTCTATTTTCTGCCCGATCTTTTATCTCTCGAATATATTGAAAATGTTGGTGTCAGCTTTATATCATAGTAGCAGCACTACCATCCAAAAAGCGTCAAGGCACGTGAGCTAGGCAGTGTAGATACTGTCTCTAGACATCTGAGTCGATCACGAGCCTTCCTATAGAGGTAGCATGTTGGCTGATGTTGATGGAGGGTGACGTACGCCCTTGAGAGGCTTTGAAGAGTCTTCCCCTGAAATGCTTTAGACCTATTTGCTTTAAAGTTGCAGATCCTAGGGAATTGGGATACGAATAGCTTTGAGATTAGAGTGGCTGATTTCTATACGCAAGCTGGGGTACCGTGTGTGCTTGCAACAATACTCCTCCCACACCCTGACATATCCGTTGAACAACATGGATGTGCCAGGGTGTGGCTTGCTTGGGATACATGAGCCTGTTTATCCATCTAACAGGCGAAGAAGCAAAAAAAAAATCAAACATTGCAAAAGATTCTATGCAGTATGTGTGATTCAATTCATGCAATGCCAATAAACGACCTGTCACAAACAAAAGCTCGACGTATCTCGTAACAAATATGCAAAAGGACAGCCGAGATATGGCTTCATGATAACTCGGATGCGTGATATGTCTGAGGCCGCAATGATGGTAGAGAGCCATTAAATACAATAAAAATTAATTTTTAGGGAAATATGTGCAGATCAACACGTAGGGGAGAAAGTAGAGGGGAAAGGGAATTGGAAAATTAGACCTCGACCTCGGGCTTCGATTCAGCCTTGCGCTGAGAGTCGAGACGCTCTTGGCGGGCACGCTCTTGCTCAGCAAGACCGGTTTTTTGGACAGTGTGCTCAGTGCTCAGCTCGCGACGGCGAATGAAGAGAGCGAGAACAAGGCCGACACCACCGACAGCGGTATAGAAGATCCACATGCGGTTAAGAGCAAACGTGTAGGCGCCCAAGACAACACCGCGCTGGGACGGGGTGAGGCTCTCGACGAGTTCCTTGGAGGAACCTGCAAAAGAACCAGAAAGGATCGCGGTGGTCCGAGGGCCCACGGAGGCGAGAAGCTGGGCTGACTGCTGGGACATGATGTTTTGGTAAACGACGGTGCCCAGAACAATGGAAATCGAAGTGGCGAGCTGACGGACGAACCCGAAAGTGGCTGTTGCTGTAGCCATGTCGCTGGGACGGATGTTGGCCTGGAAGGCGACCAGAGGAGCCTGGAAGTTGGGGCCAATACCCAAACCAGCGATTAATTGGAAGATGATGATACGGGGCCATGAAGCGTAGGGCTTGAGGTCGATGAATAGACCAAATCCAAGGGTCATCAGGAACATACCGGCGATGATCAACTCGCGGAAGCGACCAGTCTTCTTCATGATGACACCTGCGGCTGCGGAGCCGACTGCAAGAGACAGGACCAGAGGCAGGACGTACACACCGCTCAGAATCGGGCTTGTCTGGAGGACAGTTTGGAAGTAGAGTGGTAGGTAGTAGGTAGCGGCGATGAAGACGAAGCCGTGGCAGAAGCAGACGAGTAGAATGAGAATGTTGTACCAGTTGTCGAACAGGCGCGGAGGAATGATCGGAAACTTAGCGACCTTCCATTCCACGACCATCGCCAGGGACCACGAGACCACGCCGAACACAATTAGGCAGATCACGGTAGCCGAGGCCCAGGGATAGTTGACACCTCCAAATTCCATTCCAAAGAGGAACATCAAAGTTCCGCCAATGATCAAGAATGTTCCCAACCAATCAATGCTGCGAAGACCCGCCCAGAATGGGGTTTTTGGCGCCTCGATGTGAAGGAAGAGAATGACAACGGCAAGCGAGACACCTCCGACAGGAAGGTTGAGCCAGAAGCACCAGCGCCAAGTCACACTTGTAGTGAAAGCTCCACCAATGATAGGGCCAAGAGCGCCTGCGACGGCCCAGGTTGCGCCAAAAAGTCCATAGTACATCGGACGATCTCTGTGTAAAAGTCAGTCTTGTTCCATTTTCGGACTATAGAGGTATCTTACCTCAAACTGAAAAGGTCAGAGACACTAATGTTCGCCAAGATAAGGATGCCACCGCCACCAATACCTTGAACAGCCCGACCTGCGATGATAGTGGCCATGTTGTGGGCCAAAGCGCAAATCAGACTGCCAACTAGGAAGAGGACATTGGCAAACACAATGATAAGCTTTCTTCCCCAGATATCGCTGATCTTGCCCCACAGGGGTATACAGGCGGCGTTCGCCAAAAGATATGATGAGGCAATCCATGAGAAACCGCTGCCAGTGGCACCGAACTGCGCAGCAATAGTGGGGAGAGCCGTGGAAATGATGGTCTGCAAGATCAACGTCAGTAAAACCCATAAGCAAAGGGGAAGAGTGCAACATACCATATCCAAAGCAGCCAAAAACACAGCCAACTGTAATGCGACATAACGAAATTAGCTTCTGCACTTGATTCTCCAATCTCCACGCGCATGTCACCGAATTGGAGAGTGCGTCGCAGTTTTTCTTACACATAAAGCCCCCATCACGATTATGATCTTTTTCTTGCCCATCTTCGCCGCCTGCGAGGGCGCGCGATCCAAAGGCGAGCCCTCTGTCTTTTCCGTCACATTATCCACCTCATTATCAGGTTGAGTGGCTACCGGCGCCTCAGTCATTTGTTCCGAGGTGGGCGTATCGATGACATGCTTCTCGTGCGCCTGATCAAAAGCCGTATCGCCGCTTGAAGCGTCTTGGTGGTGTGGTCCACTCATGATGCAGTGGGATTTTGTTGAGGGGAATGACCAAGGAGGAAAAGTTTTCTAGAAGGAAACGGGGATATGGTCCGATCCGTCCTCGCGTCACTGACACTAAGCAATCCCCCGATCGATCGATCGCGATGCCAAAATTATCTTACTTCAAGCAAGACTGGGAGAAACCATGATTATATTTAAAGGGGTCAGCAGATCAAAAATCGGAGTTAAGTGCTGAATCAAGGCCGAATCTTTTGGATGTGTCGCGATTGATGTCAGCCCTGGACCGCGGTGTGGAGCCGGAGGTCGGCGTCGGCGGTTCCCCAACCACCGACGCCGTTCTACTTCGTATTCGTATTCTACAGATTCTCGCATCCTAACACGTTAAATCTGGAGGATACAAGTCTCAATATAACAGTACACCCGCTAGATAGTTTTATGTTGAAGGGAGATAGATGAACACATAGCTACCTCTTTCTCATATAGTATAAACGAAGGGTAGCCAGAACGTGTGATCTAGTTATGCCCGTAACCTTAGGTTAGAGGGAGTCCATTCTTACCCTCAAATTGAAGCATCTCCCTTTAATCAGACACGATTGAAGGCATACATAATACAGAAGCTAAGGGAGGTCCAAAAGAGAGACCGTGTACTCTCACTTTCTGCCCTTCTATAGGTACTTCATCAACCACAGAGCATATCAACAGCAATCCCTAGATGCTATGGACTTCGAAGATCGACAATGATTTTGAAGTGCCCAGACGAGTCTGCAAGCAAATTCTAAATAAATCAGGATTTACTTTTATGAAAATCGATGCACCCTCCTTTCAGAGAGCATATCCGCATCGGACATTTGCACGATGCACGTTGGAGCGGTGGCAAATAATGATTTAGTAATTGCGTGGGTATCTCTACAGTCAGATCTCCAGAGTTCTGATGATAATGAAGGCTTGTTGAAACAAAAAAGGTAACCTAACCGGTTATCTAGTTGAAAGTGTCAACGCGCGGAGGTTCAAGGACGGCGGGGTTGATAGGCCCATTAGGCCAGGGATAATACTTCCCCACATTAAGATCATACAGACGTTCTCTGCGGTTCTGGAAAGAACTTGTCTGGGTAGTTATGCGAGGGGTTTTAGGTAGTTGTACATATATGCAGTTGATCAAGTAGAAGATGTATAGATCGAGACATAGACGCTAACCCCAAACAGGCTAGCGTAAACGCTTAAATCAGGAAACCTAATCCTATTGGCTCTAATCGGCTTGCGGGGGTGAATTTATTCTGCCGCGTCAAGACGCGTGAAGACCAAAACCCTTTAAGTGATTGTTGTCATTGGTTCACCTCGAGTTTAGTCTACAAACACGGACAATTTCAGCCATGGTCAACCTTCAGGACCTTCCAACTGAGCTCCTGCAGCACATTCTGTCTTTTGTCGCCAGCTACGATGACCGCAACGATTACTGGATGCCCAACGCGCAAAGTTGTGACCCCGCGGAAGACTTAGAGGAGGATGACGAGTATGTTGATGATGATGGCATTGATGATCTATGCGACATCTGCCTAGTCTCGCGGAAATTCCGTGAGCTAGCTCAACCTCTTGTCTTCCGCAACTTTATAGACGATGGTTTGGCCGGCGGTCTCAACCAAACCATCCGTTTCACCAAGGCAATCCATGAACGTCCTGACCTTGGAGAGCATGTGCAAAAGATCTCCATTGTGCCTCTCACATTCAGCCCGAATCCCTCCGGGATCACCGATGAACACATCAAGTTCTACAAAGGCATCATCAAGGACCTTCAATTGGGCGATATGGAGAAAACCTGGATTGGGGCCATGGAGAACGACGAACTCAGCGTCATCATAGCTTTGTTGGTCAACAAAACACCCAATCTTCGTCAACTGCATATGACGGCGTGCCAAAACTACGTCAAGCCATTCCCATATCTCTTCAGTCGAGATCCGTCATTTTTGTCCAAACTCACGTCTGTATGCATTGAAGCCGACGAAATGCACCTCGGCTACAATATGAAATACTACCAGGAGCTTCTAGCCCTTCCCAAACTTGAATTGGCGTCCCTTGAGTACGGTACTTTGCTCGATGAGTCCTTCCCGTCCAGCTGGACGCCTGGAACATTGTCGGCGAACGACTTCTTCTTCCGCCTATGCCATTTTGATGCCGGCGCCATCAAAAAGTTTATGCAGGCATGCAAAAGCCTGAAATCCTTCACGTACAACAACTTTGACTTGATTCCACAGCAGCGACGGATCGTGGGCCCAGCCCCACCTGAGTTCAACGCTGCGCAAGCCACCGAAGCGGCTCTCCTGCACAAGGAAACCCTCGAACACTTCCACGTCCAGTTCGCCACTAAGTATGAGGACATCGAAGAAGAAAATTCTACCTGCGTCAAGTTTGGCTCGTTCGGTGATTTCTCCGTGCTCAAGACAATCGTTGTCCCCCACGACTATCTTCCAGCACACCCTCAATTGCCGGCAACGCTAGAAAATTTGTACATTGCCAACTGCAACACTTCTATCTGGGAAATTGCCCAGAACATCGCGACAGATTGCAAAAAGGGACTGTATCCGCAGTTAACTGAGGTGAGAGTCTCCGCACTCGATCTCACTGCGCCCATCAAACTTCCCGGGCAAAAAATCCCAGAAGGCAAAACCCCAGAACAATGTTTCCTGGCTCTTCAGGAGATGTTCAAGGGAACAAAAGTCGAGTTCCACATCTCGCCATACAAATTGCCCGACTTGGATGAGTACGACGACTATGACGGTTATGATGATGATGAAGACTTTTTTGATGATGGAGACCTTTTTATGCACAATCGAGAAGATGGTTTCCCGGAATATGCAGCTGCTGAGTTTCCGAACGGTCACGGGCACCCGCTTTTGGAGATGCTTATGCAGCGTGCTCGGCAGGATCCTGATTTCGCGCATTTTCCCCCACGAGTTCCAGAAACTGATGATTCGTGGGAAACTGATGACGATGACATGTAGATCAGTTGTCTGAAAATTGCTTCTGTTTTGTTCCAAGCTTTGTTAGAATACTTTGATATCCCGAGATACTATGTGGCTTTGTGCTATGAATCTTCTCCAGACAAAGAAATAACTAATCCTTCGAAAACCTCGAAGTCGATACTGATTCCAAGACTAAATGATTCCACGATGGATATGCAATAACCAGTGTTATCCCCTGGCAGTTCTATGACACTAGTAAGATTGAGGATCCGGGGTATAATGTAGACAGAAACCATAAAGAGCACAAACCATAGCCGGAGGAAAGCCCTGGCATGATAATACGTATTCATAATGCAGCAGACTGCACTAATCCAGCATCAGGAGAATCTCTGTACACAGACACACGCAGTTAGCAACTGACCCTCCAAACTGCAAACCAAAAGCAAAACTCACCAGTCAAAGCCTCCTCAAAGCTCAAAGTAATATACCCATCCCGATCATCATCATACCGCTTAAAAACATCCGTCATCCGCTTCAGACTAATACAAGCCTGAACAAAAAGATCAAAGCTCATTCCCTGCGGCCTAGCCTCCTTGGGCGTCCCACTCATCTGCCTCCCCTTCGCCTCAAAAACCCCAAACATAGTCGAAACAAACTTCCCACTAAGCCGATACCCAAACGCAACAAGCGCCTTCTCAAACTCCGGCTGGCTAATCCGCCCACTGCGATCCTCGTCAAATCGATCAAATAACTCCCGCCACGCAGCCAGATACTTCCACAACGACACAAACTCTTCAAAGCTGATTGTCCCGCTCTCGTCCCGATCAAACATCCGAATCATCAGCCGCACCGTCCGCGGATGGAAGGACGTGTAGTCGCCGTTCACGAGCGCACTGCCGAGCTCCGCCTCCGTCAGCGCCTGGGTGTTTGAGGCGTTCGCGGCTCGGAAGAGCGGGAAGAGTTGTTGCGGATCATTGCTGGGGACTGTCAACGGGGGCGGGACGGGGGATTGCGGTGGTCGGGAGGAGGGGGGAGGTCGGGTGCGCTGCGGTTGCGCGGGTGGGGGGCCGAAGCCGTAGTTTTGCGGCGGTGGGGAGGGGTGCAGGGGGTGTGGACGGGCTTGGGATTGGATGGAGTTTTGGGCTGGAGGCGGATTCCCTGGTGAGGGTCGGCCGCTGTAGGAGTGGTGGGTTTGGGGTTGGGGTTCGAGGCGGGGCGCGGCGGTGTATGCGTGCTGCGGGAGCGCTGGATACAGGCACGCGGG
This sequence comes from Penicillium turbatum, assembly GCA_030762825.1. NCBI lineage: Eukaryota > Fungi > Ascomycota > Eurotiomycetes > Eurotiales > Aspergillaceae > Penicillium > Penicillium turbatum. The sequence goes on along the minus strand of JAUJYX010000011.1, from coordinate 2,435,562 downwards.
CGGGGACGCCGCTGTGACTTGAGCTGCTGTGGATGGACTGCGGAGGTGGGCGAGAGGGTAGGGGTTTGCTGTTGAGGCTTTGGCTTTGGCTTGGGGTCTGGCTTTGGCCTGATACATGAATGTTGCCTAGCATTTGCGCTACCTAATTGAGTGTTAATTGAGGGGAAATGAGGCGCATGGCGGTTGATATACCTGTTCTGGCTCAGCGTGACTATGGGATTATCTAGGTCAGTATCTGTAGACTTCCTTATATCGGATTTGCACTTACGCTGGCAGCGCATCGGGGTTGTAGGATTTGTTGTACGCCATCGTCGGAGGTGACGCAATGGAGGGGAGCGGGGACCAAAGACGCCGCAGCCACGATCTGGGATAGAGCAACGAAGGTCTTTTCTAAACAGACCAGAAAGGAGGAATATGAACAGATGAAGGTCAAGAATAAAAGGAGGCGCAAGTTTAAAGCGGAGCCGTGGGGCAACGAACGATTTTTAGCGCGCCAAGTGATAAAGTTGGGGATGTTGATGGCGTAGGTGTAGCTACACGGAGTACAGTATAACCTTTTTCACATCCCTACGCTCGGTAAGTATTCTGCAGCTCGACAAGATACAGCGGCTAAATGGAACTGATCCTATTCGTGCCTTTCATCCCTATCCCTGTCCTAAAACCTCAGCGCTATAACCCCAAGCTTTGGAGATATAGGCGCCAATCCGATCTAAAAATACGTTGGGAGTTGAAGACCCGCTGCTGGGAACTTGGAGCTCGTATTCGTATATGTCTTGGAGATGTCTTGGAGAAGGCTGCTTTTCTTCTTTGAGCCCAAAAACTACGATGACAAGGTATCTGAGTCACTATAATATCAGGATATCATTGTAGGAACACACTTCAAATAAAAGAGCCTTCAATTGATCCGGAATGACGTTCCGGATATATCACAATAACTAGCCAATAACAAAATGGGGTATCAATAACAATAGCACGCTTTTCGCTACAAATACCAAATATCAAATATGCGCCAGGTGCATGAGCCATCATGCACCTGGCGCATGTAAATAAAGACAAGATTCAACGAGTGTCGTTGGGCTGTCAGTCTCGAGGAACTTACAGTCCCGGGTACAGGCCACGTGCGATAAGCGAGACTTCGGGGGCCTCATCCTCCAGCACGGCGGTTATCTCGTCCCACACCTTCGCTTGAAGCTCATCGGCCTGTGGGCCGGTAGTCAGAGCAGCAGATTCACTTGAAGATCATTAGTACGGATACACCGAAACAGGCGTCCACTGAAAGAATAACTTACTCAAGGTAACCATCGTTGCGCCAGCATCGTCCCTGAGACTCCACGCCCTGGAGCACCGCGCTAACCAGCAGACGGCTTCCCTGTTCAGTCGTACGGGCGAACAGCTTGTACAATATCCACTTGGCGCACTTCTCCCACCAGCTGTCGTATTGACGACCCAAAGACGACTTGCACAGTCCAGGGCTAACAGTGTTGACGATAAGGGTGTGAGTTCCGTCATCGTCGCGAACGCAGTTCGCAATTCTCTTCATGACAAATTCGAGCAGGAGCTTTGAGATGCCATACTGCTTCGGGCCCGCGAAGTTGTCGGGATCATTGACGTGCGCCAGGAGAGTATCGTTGGTTCTCACGCTTTCAGCCTTGACTTGGACAAATTGCTGACTAGACACAACGCTCAGATGAGAGGGGTTGTTGGCATAGGCGCTCTTCTTCAGCTTTGGGAGCAGGAGCAAGGCCAGCAGCGAGGTGGAGAGTGTGTTGACTTGCAGATCTTCCTCCCAGCCCTCGGGCGATTGATGGTAATCTTTGTTCCAGATACCGGCGTTCAGGATGGCAATGTCGAGCCGGGTCACCTCGTTGTTGACGCGGTCCGCAAATTGCTTGACGCTGGCGAAGCTGTTCATCTCAAGCTCCCAAACTTTGACGACGTTACCGCGGTTGGTAGCTTTTTCAAGCTTGAGCTTGGCCTGTTTGCCGCGTTCCAGGTTACGCGAACCGATGATGAGAGACTCAGCACCGAGGTTGAGAATTTTGATGGCAGCTTCGAAGCCAAGACCCGAGGTGGCACCTGTCAGAAGGACAATTTTGCCAGCGAAGGTAACACCCTTGGGATCAGTGGGTGGGGTGTACTGCATCTTCAGAAGTCGAAAGAGACCTGCCATGATGAAAAGTCTTCTTGGAAAGCTTCGAAAAAAGGCACACGTCAGCGTTTGTTTGGAGGCGAAAAAAGGGATCGACAATCGGGAGAGCTCACGAGTGATAACAACTGCACGCGACGATAATCGATAAGCGATAAGGGTCGATAAGAATGAAAGGGTCGATAAGAATGACATCTACGTGCAATTCTAGGTGGAGAAAAGCAATCGACGCCTCGTGGTAACTGTTACCGGGGAAACTTGCATCAACTATGACCATGTGGCATGCTAATCAAAGGGATCAGTACACAACAATGTCTATATGCCGACTTTTAGTTCTATCAAAGCAAACACTTCACAACACTGTCGCTTCAACTCTACCCGGTTTCTTCCAACTGCATTTCTTCTTCTGGATTGACCGATCTTTCAACTTAGTCTCACAGTTCATTCTGAAACTTATACAGAGTACTATTCACAACTCTTGGCTCGGGTACATGCCAAGGATCTGCTTGATCAGGCCCATTTCCTCGAAAACGAAGAGATACGGAACAAAGAAGATCCGAAGTGTTCATTTGAGACCCTCCCAGGTTGCAAATAACGAGCAACCATGTTCAAGCCCGGCGAGGGGCCTTATAAGAGCAGCGATACTGGACCAGTTCCACGACAAGATGTGATCCGTATTCATGTAAATAGACTTGAGAACGCCAAGCACGACTATAGAGGTAAGATAAGGGCCAAGGACGCGCGTTGATGCTGCATCGTGTACTAGACGTTACCGCTTTGACAAAGTGATGTCTCCGAGTAGAGGAGCGGTATTCGCATGACATTCGCTGAAGTGCTAGGGTGCTCTTTGAGAGGTCATGCTTCGAGTATCCTAACTTGATGTTTGACTGCCTGGATGACCTCGTTGGATGACCTCGTTGGATGACCTCGTTGCTGGAGGTTTGAATTCACGAGATACTCTGCAGGCAATGCTTATCTACACCGCATTAGTTCTTCGCCGAAGATATCAAAGGTTGTGGTTTCGAATTTGAATTTGGGGCGTTTGATTTGTGCGAAGTAATCCACAGGATGTCGACTTGCGGAGCTAGTCTAACAACTGATCCATCGGGAACTGGAGAATCCAGGTCTTTGGTGATGGATATCGAAGCGTGGCAGATTGAATCGTGTTAGGGTGTTTCAATGCACGTGATAGCCATGGTGTTCATACGGGATCATTCTCCAGGCTCCCCAAGTGTATAGTATTGGAACAGAAAGCATGCTCGACCGCTCGAAGAGGCCTTTTGTATTGGTGGCAACTAGTGAAGAGGACGAAGAGGTCAATATCATGTCCTGATGAGGCAGATGATAGCGCATGCTGGATGGGTGACCGTAGTTTGTAGCTGGCCTAGTTGCCGTACTTGTACGTAAGGCTTGGTGACACACGTGCAGTTGGGTGCCTGTTTGGAAATAGCAGACAGGAGAGGCGCACTGCAGTAACTCGAATATCGAACAAGAGATTACCTTGTTCGTTGCTGGAATCGGCTTGTTGATGTCCAAAAGCACGGGGAAGGGCAACCTCGTCGCAGGTCCAGTGATGTAAGGTCCGATGTTTCTGGTAGACTCCGGCAACGACGATGCTCAAGCTTTGATTTGCATCAAACTCCCATCGAAAGAGCACTATTAAAAGCGATTATCTGCATGAGCTCCATACCGATGTGATAGAGCGCCTCCAGAACAGCGTAAAGTCGCTCGTGACATTGAGCGAGGCAGCCGATGTAGTAGCCATGAGGCAAAGGGTCTTGTATGAATTGAATGGCTCATGTCGCAAGAAGCGAGCAAATCAAGATAGTCATTGCCTTGGAATGCTCGAATAGCGCGCCCGCAGGGCGTTTCACCTGTGTAGGGAGCTGTGCTTCGGGTAATGAAGCCTGTGCTTTCGAAAAGCGCACCAATGCCAACCATAGCGAGCGGGGGGATAATAGTCCACAGACGATGCTGATGTCCGCCGAAAGAGACATAGCTCAGTCCGTCATTTCTTCAAAATAAATGCAGCGCAATCTCCAAGGTCGCAATGTCTAGTGCAGCAGCAATAAGATGAACCATCGAAAGGCGAGACTAGGAAATAGTGCCAGATGTGAGAAGTGATGCGCTTGGTCGTCTTTGTTTCTCGGATAATGCCCATCGGCTTCGAGCAAGAAGCCTTCAATTGTGAATCGTTGATTATAGCGCCGCTTTTCCATGTAGTCGTGACTCGTGAAGGACATCTGAGTCCACCATGGGCTTGACTATTGAGAGACACCGTTGAGTGAGTTGGGGGCAGCTGTGAGTCCACTACCAGCGCCCAAACGTCTCACATTTCGAATAGGATACCAATCTAGAACGGCGTCGTTGGCGACAGATGTCTCATCGACCGCAAAGATGGCGGGATACTAAGAACAAACATTGCAAACACGCTCAACTGTACGATCGATTTCTGTTTCTAAACTTCAACATCTGAAACAAAGTCCGTACAAATTGTTTCAAGTCGATTGATTACAGCATCTTTTGTCCAGCATCGTAATTCGAGAGCATCTTTGATTTATCGGAGTTGACTCGACGCTCCGCGCAAGTATCCGCCCCGGAGCCATCGCGGGGGTCCGAGAGATTCAATCCCCATCAAGACTTGCAGCCAACAGATCTGCCAGAGAGCATTTGAGGTTGGAATATTCAACATGGCTGCTATTGCACAAGGACACCAAGTTCATCCAGACGGTCGGACGTGGAAGAGTCATTTCCCCAAGGGTGATCTCTGGGTATTCGGATATGGGTGGGTTTGATTCGTTGATTTGATGTGTTGTCATTTGCGTATCGAATATCGAATACTGATTCTGCTGAATAGGAGCTTGATTTGGAAACCACCTCCACATTACGGTGCGTGAGACTGCGGTATGGCAGTGCCCAATGGCAGCATTGGAACGAAGCCTCGGATTGGGCACTTCTCGCACGAGGATCAAGTTACTTACTGTATATCTTAGACCAGCGTGTACCAGGCTATATCGATGGCTATGTGCGGCGTTTCTGGCAGGTGGGTGAATTCTCATATGACGGGAACGGGCTTTGTCAATGCCCATATTCTGAAAGAACAAGGCTAACGTCGTGCTTGTTCGTTGATTATAGGCTAGGTATGTTGACTGTACATACCATTCAGTTATCGCTATGAGGATATACTCAAACTTCGCAAATCACTGACTTGCTCCCTCAGTACCGATCACCGCGGCACCCCCGAGCAACCAGGCCGAGTAGTCACCGTAATCGAGCGAAGCTTCTGGGAGACTCTGAATGACCCAGTATGTCCCACTCCCACCTCCTATCTCACAGATATCTAATAAATATCTCACAGCTCACTCACCTAGAATCCGAAACATCATCCACAGGCAAAGTCTGGGGCGCAGCATACCACATCCCAGCATCACACGCCGAGGAAGTCCACGACTACCTCGACGAGCGGGAAATAGACGGGTACAGCGCGCACTACACACCGTTCCACCCGACAGTCCCAGTTGAAGGATCCACCGCGTCCCCAATTATCTGCATGGTCTATATCGGCCAGCCGAGTAACCCGCAGTTCCTTCGCGATGCAGCTCATCGCGCGCCGCAGCATGTGGCGCAGGTTATTAATGAGGGGCATGGGCTGAGTGGGAAGAATTCCGAGTATCTGTTCATGCTTGAGAAGGCTCTTGAGGGGATTGGACTTGGGAGTGCGGATGTTCATGTCAGGGATTTGGTGAGGAAAGTTAGGGATATTGAGGCTGAGGGAGTTGCGCAGGCTGAAGAGGTGGAGGCTGAATTGCGGGTGACTAGGTCTTTGGAAGGTGCGGCTGGAGAGGCTGATCGGGAGAATGGCCGTTCGAGCATTGAATAAGGTGTTTGAGTTGCGTCTGCTGATAGGTACGTTACCTTGTTAGCACATAGTACATATCACTCAATATTATAGAAGGATTGCCGAGCGGAGACTTGAACAAGACTTGAACAGAATGTAGCTTTTCTTTCTTGGGGAGTCGAATGCGTGGCGGTCGAGAGAGGTTCGCAGTACCTTTTTCTGGGTTTTATGTTTAGCAGTCTCGAATCCTTTCGGCGGTATGCGACTCTTGTTCCTATGTAGCTTTCCAGCAGTGAAAGTGGATGAGAAGAACCAGCCTGCTACCTGCAAGGATGCCAAACAGAAAGGTGACCTTGTATAGATGAAATGGAAGCGTATACCAACAGACGATGCCTAACTTCTGCTGGGGACTCTTGACTGTGGCAGTTCCTGAACCCTTGCCGATGTATTCAAATTAAGGTAAATCTCGATCAGAATCACTGGTCTTGCTCTGTGCTCTGTTATAAAACGTGATATGCTGCCAGACACGATCACGCGCAATACGAAACCATGCATCGGCCATCCTGTGAAAGAGGAAAAGAAAGGAATCCCAAGGGATAGCAGAAGAAAATCAAGGAAGCTCAAAATTCGCATCTGATAAAAGCACAACTCAAGCTAGAAGCACAGATTTCTCCCCTAGCAAGTCGAGTGAGGGCGCAAAAAGGCAGCCCCATTGCAAATTTCAAAGTTGTCCGTTGCCGCGCCCAGACCCGAATTCACCATGTTCCAGCAATCATAAATCATCACTTCTTTTGGAAGGAAATTGCGAGGAGTACAAAAGCACATCGGAAGTTGTCGAGATTCTCGAAAAGCTCAGTTACTGAGCATGATGGCCATCTTGAGGGGCCTGCTCGTTGTTGTTCCCGCGCCAGCCTACAATTGTCAGTGAAACTCGCGAGAATCAGGATGAAACGCTAGCTCACCTCCGCCACCACCGTATCCGGTATTTGGGCCACCACCTATATGAGAATTAATTAGCAAATAAGTAGTTGACAGTCTCCGGTGTAGAAACAAACCATATCCGCCATGACCGCCTGCGCCGTAGCCAGGACCACTGGGGGCGTAGTTGTTGTAACCACGGTTGTACCCGCCCCCGTACCCACCGGCACCGTTGTTGTACCCGTTGCCGTTGTAACCTCCACCGTAGCCTGCGCCCTGACCTCCACCCTGATAGCCAGGCTGGGGCTGGGAATTGTATCCACCCCGGCCTTGGAAGCCACCGTCGGGGCGTTGAGGACGGTCGAACGCTTTGTCAACACGAATAACTCGCCCGTCGAACCTGCACAATGTGTCAGATTTCGTTGGCACTCCACTGGGGGGAAAACGATGAGGTAAGATCCTTACTCTTGGTTGTTCATAGAGTTCAGCGCGGCATCCGCCTCAGCATCAGTAGTAAAACGGACAAAGCCGAACCCACGACTGCGCAAAGTCGCACGGTCCTTGACAACAATCTGTCGTAAATGGAGTCAGTAGAAGCCCAGGCCCTGGATGTCGTTTCAATAAAGGCAGACTGACGGCTTCTTGAATCTCTCCGAATTGCTGGAAACCTTCACGCAAGGTGTCGTCGCTAGTATGCCAAGAAAGGCCGCTGAATCACACCGCAGCAGACGTTAGACTGGTCCCTACTAAAGCGAACTGACCCTCGGGCAGGAAATACACACTGGACGAAAAGCTTGGACATCGTGTGAGATGAAAGCTGGAAGGTAGGCAATGCTGAGACTGGCTTGGACCAGAGGTAGTGAGAAGTTGGAAGACAAAGGAAGGAGATAATACAAGGGAAAGGGAAGATAAAAGTCAGAAAACGGCTGAGCTGTAAAGTGACAAGGAAGTCCTAGTGGTTGCCAGGCGAGTCAGCATTCAGTTCCGTGTAACAATCACACTGCGTTAGGGCTTCCACGTCGCTGGGAAATTTCCACTGGTCGGACTCCTACGGCAAGTCCACAACGCGCAATATAATGCTTACTGTGTCTTTGGGAACTTGGCCAGAGTGAGCAAAGTCCGGCCTTGGCCCCAAAAAGTACTCCGAAGTGGGGTTGAGATGCTGCAGAGATAAAACCGCCCCAAGCTAGTCTTATGGGCCTAAACCTTGAGCTGGTTGAATTGCGGGTCTTGTCGGGCTCCCCTTTAGAAGTCAATCAGATGGTGTCCGAGGCTCTGCTTGGATTGGCGGCAGGGGAGCGGCTGATGTACATTTTGTTTGCCCCTCACTTGGCTAAAGAGCCAATGCTGCCTCTGGGTCTTGGAGGCACTGTTCAACACCTGGATTCTATGCTAGAAGTCCGGGGATTCGTACTCCGTATAGGTCCGTACTTCTGCACGATAAGCGAGAGCCCCAAGATTAGGCCCACTGTACAAGAGTTGTATACTTGAAGAAACGACACCTTGGGCGGGTCTTCGCGCATGGGCCGTGAAATTCTGGCAGATTTCCTGTACCTCGCAGCTCCGTGCATCATTGGCTGTATGTGCGTTTATGCATTGTGGATTAATTTCCTCGTTCGTCCGGGGATTGACTGCTAAAGCCGCCGGATGATCTAGCCATAGAGACCGGGGTATATATTCGATTACCCCGTACCATGGAGTTTAGCATTCTCAGTTCTGGTCTTTGTATGTCCCAATGGTAATTCCACGCATGCGATTATCCGGGCAAAGAGGCAGTGCTCCGTGGGCCCACATGTGGCTTGAGCCGTGTAGGCCGGAAAGGTTCCGGCAACTGGCGACGATCGGCGCACGGTTCAGATCTATACAATGTTGACATGTAGCCATCGTACTACCAGTCCACCAATCGATTATGTAGAGTCAGAGTGTGAGCAAATAGGTTCATTGAGAGTCTTTGAGCAAAAGTAACCCTGAGGTATTGAAAGGAATCATACTTCCACAGCATCAATAGAGCATGTGAGAGTAGGCGTTGAGGAAAGACGAAGGAATGATGAAAGAATGGAAGGAACGATGAGATGAAGTTGAGTTGGTCGCGCTTGCCCTGGCGGTAACCCAGCCTGTGCCTTCCTGTCACCTCACTCTCTTTGGCTACACTTCAACTCAACATCTTCATCATACAGCCCACCAACTGTGATATTCTCATGCACTTCATGGAGGGAAACGACACTTCAATTTACCAGTGGCTTTCCACTGTGGAGCAGCAAGAACAAAGTCGAGGCCAAGACGTAAGAGGTATGTTATTGTCGCATGACTCATGACTATTCCACACCCGTCTAATAGAACTCCAGGCAAGACACAGAGAGGGATTCCGGACGCAGATATTGCAACACGAATACCGTATAGCCCACTTGAGATCGGAGATATGCATGGCTCTAGGGGCTCGACTACTAGGAAGCGGGATGCTGGTTGTCTCGAGGAAACTAAAGCATCTATCCCAGAATGTGAAATCCACAAGAGATCTCGTCATAGTTACGAGCCAAGACTCCGACATAAGACTCGTCAGGACCGCTATGAGTACAAAGGCCCATCATCCACTGTGGATGCCCAGTTGCAGACTCGCGGGAAACAGGCCAAGAGGTCCCGGTGCAGAAGACACACCATGAATGATGACTTCCACGCCAGTAATGTCACAGGAAATAGGTTGACGGTAAGTATGATTCCCGAACCTTGGCTGTATAATACTCATCATAACTAGCTGCGCAATACGAACATGGGCATATTCAGTAAGGGGAGGACTTCTTCTCCAACCAATCACTGCGGCAATACCCCGTTAGACTCTCTTGCGAATACTGCCTCAAACATGAAGGCTCGCAGGCACTCCGTGCAACCTGATCACACGTTTTCCGAGATGAGCTTTCTGTCGCGAGGGAATCATCTTAGTCTGCATCCCATGTCAAGCGTGAGGGATGAACCCGCTAGCCTACGTGGGAGAGAATTCCATCAAGAACTGCAGCTCGACCATCTTCATCGTGACCCTAAGCTGGCCTTGTCTCGCTCAAGCAACAACTCGCTTGGCGTGAAACGGAAACTGGACACTCCACACACACCGTCATTCACGGTCGAGGAGCCAACTGCCCGCGAGGTTTACACGGACGCTCACAGCTCTGGGAATGCCTCCCCCGAACCTGGTACCAAAAGGAGAAAGACATCGAGCCTATCTGTATCTATTCCATACACTTGGTCCGAGAGTGGTGTGAATAATCTGGACGAAAGCAGTGGCCTCGAACAATATCTGCTGAATATCATGCATGTCGGCCTGGATCCTCAAACCCTAAGCTCAGAGATCTCAGAGTCCGTCTTGGCCAGACGCTACTGGAGTCTCTCTGAGTTATGGGTACTGCTGTGGAAGAGAAAAGCATTATGGCCCAATGAGACAGAAAACGAAAAACAATACTCTACCGAACCAAACATTGAACAGCAAGCTGAAGCTGAAGTCGCTCCAGAGAATCCCCAGGAGAACATTACACCTGATAACTCAGTCGAAGTTAGTCAGACGCACACTGAGGTGCCCAACCCCGCCCCGAAAACCGTGATTGGAACGGCCTGTACTGCCAATAGCGAGGGACTGGAACAACATTCGGTTCTCGAGCAACAAGACACTCTTGCGCAGGAGAAAGACAAGGTGCTTGAAATGTCGGACAGAAAAAGTTGCCTGAATGTCGCAACCAATGTTGTCGAGGCAACAAACAACCAGAATTGCTCGACAGACACGTTGAAAGAAGACAACTGTGAATTTCCGTCTCTGGAGGGACCAGGTGACAATTCCGCTTCCCCTGCACCTACGCTAGAGGTCCAACAAGGACATGTACCTAACATTGACATCTATGAAATAAGTCGAGTCATTGATGACGACGAATTTTACCACACGTTAGATGCTGCTTACGATGCAATCATGAGCCCCGGGCTCGCGGCAGAAGTTGCATCAAACATACAGCAGTTGATTGCATTTCACGAACTGGACGGCACCTTTGGCGTTCTAAGCCGTCCGCAGCCGGTTCAAAACGCGGACTACGTTGATTTGACCCAGGACATAGAGGAGGGAGAGCCGGAAGCATTGGCAACAGTCTTTGAGAACACCATACAAGATGACGATGATGCAAGGCCACCTGAGCCTTCACAGCAACATGAACTACCCATGCAACACTCAAATGAACCGCTCTTTCACCAAAGCAATGAGTTGAGTGGTCAGTTGCCTTGGCTGGCCACTGAATATGTCCAGCCAACATTGCAGACGTCCCCTGAAATTATTGCGAGACAGAGTCAGCTTCCGGGGATATGTGAATTTTGGCGACAGAACAGACTTTATTGAATTTCGGGATAATTGGTCTATTGCGTGCATAGCGAATGGGGCATATCTACATCAGCGATATCAAATCCAAGTATTGCCAGCTTCATGGACACACCTAGCTACTTAGCCTACATACAGCTGTTCATAAGCATGAAAGGCAGCAATTGGACTCAAGATAATGTGCATGGTGCTGATTTTCGTTTCTAGTATTATGGCAATCTTATAGTCAGCCGAGGGCTTACCCAATCTGGTGGGATGCGCTGAAGGCGCTTTCCAGGGCCCAGGTACTGTTTCATGCCTTGGAACATTGGCTGCGCACGAGGCTAAGACTGCCGACTATGGTAGTGTCTGCAATCCCATTGTGCCGTGATATTCCAAGGATGAACGTAGAATGAATTCTGATGAGGTTTGATGAATTGATTGGGTATAAAACAGTCTTATCTTGGACAGGGGAATTATCAAACACGCCGTCAAATGGACCGAGTCCACATGCATGTATCTATTCAAGATATGGAGTCGGCATATCCGTGCATGCAGCCGTCGGACGAAGAATAATTGATCGCTGGAGACCGAAGGCCACGGAGAATGACACCGAGTCCACTTCGGGGCTCAATTCGACACCACGTGTAATCAGTGAAAGGACTTTTGAGGATTTCGACTCAATTTGAGTCAATCTTGTGGTTTTCGGTCGTGGCTATATTGCGGATCCCACGAGAATAAGTCGGGCCGGTCTGAGATGGGATTTGAACGGTGTGAGTGAGGTGGGGAGAAGTCGTATGGTAGAGGGTGGCACGCTTGATGGGAATAACATGCAGCAAGTGCTTATAACGATTGCGGCGAGACGATGTCAAAGAGTCGCAGCCGCCTCAATTAGACCCGCGGCCTTGAATGCAGCCGGGTTCTGCATGACTATCTCGACAGGGTACTTCCACTCCATGAACCGTGTCCAACCTAAACGCGATCAAATTAGCAAGCCTTTATCTTACTCGGCATAGCCGTGAAGTTGGTTCCTATCACATACTCCAATATGCGCATCGTCGCCCGAAGTATTTCCCAATGAAGGGTACCAGGACCATACTCAAGAGAAGCTCCAGTTGTTCAATGCTTTCCCGCCATTCTGCCTCGGCATCGGAGGAATATTCAGACAAGGTATCAAGGTCGGAGTCATTTGTAGATTCTGAAGGCAGAGAGGCAACCTCGTCGTCGGATTCGGAGTATGAGTTCTGTCGGGAGGGGACCATGTACGCGGACATTGAGAAGGAGGGATTCGAGCTGTCTGGGGATTCGGAAGACATGGTGGCGATGGCTGCAAAATAGAGAATCCAAGCAAATAAAAGTAATGTCGATCAAGCAGTGGCCTGCCTACTGCGGTTGTCAGAATGTAATAAGTGATCAACTGAGTCTCGCCTTGATTAACCGGTCAACATTCCATCGCCGCCAAGCTCCGTAACCAAATCACGTGACTGTAATCCGGTGACTCAAGGGTCACGTGCTCGGACGGCGATAACAGTCCTCCAAGTCTGGCGATATCAGATTCAAACGACAAATTTACCATTTCTCACTCGTACTCAAGCTTTTCAACCTCGCAACAACTTGATCTTCTCTCCAACAACTCGTGGTGGAAGAAATCGCATCACTAACGCCTCAAATCATGGCGGACTCCGTACGTCACACCCTTGTCTTTTTACCGACCCTCCCACATTTTCTTTGAGTCTGCACAATATCGACCCCTCGGCCGCCAACCACAGCGAATCCAAGAACACACATCGTTGAGCCCAAGTCAAGCACCTGCAGTCTTTTCTTGAATAGCCACGCCATACGATTGCTTCAGCCTTTTTTTTCTATTATCACTCCTAGCTGACGCCGCTTTTTGTTCCTCCATTTAGGAAGTCGAAACTAAACAGCGCAAGTCTGTCGCATTCAGCGAAGGATCGGTCATTATGGATACCAACGGCCAAGTCACAGACGCCCCTCCGGCTGAGCAGCCTGCAGGCGGTACGCAACAGCTCCCCGACCCCAGTTTCCGTTCCTCGGTCGTTTTCGCCTCAGCCCCACTAACGCTATCTTGACTGTGCAGACAAGGAAGTCGACGAGGTCACCGATATGTTCAAGGGACTCTCAAAAAAGAAGAAGTCCTCCAAGAAGTCCAAGACCGCCGACGGCGATGACGAGGAGGCCCCCGCCGCCGATGGCGAGTTCGATCCGACCGCGCTGAAGAGGAAGAAGAAGAGCAGCAGCAAGTCCAAGAAGGCCGACGCCAGCGACTTCGAGGCCAAGCTCGCCGAGGCCGGCATTGCTGAGGAGGCTGGCGAGGAACAGCCCGAGGAATTGCCCGAGGGCGACCTCGAGGCCGGCACCGGTATCTGGGCACACGACGCCACACAAGCCATCCCCTACTCGCTCCTTGTCTCTCGCTTCTTCTCTCTCATCGAGAGCCACCACCCCGACCTCCTGGCCAGCGGAGCCAAGTCCTACAAGATTCCTCCGCCCCAGTGTCTGCGTGAAGGTAACCGTCGTACCATTTTCGCCAACATTGCTGATATCTGCAAGCGCATGAAGCGAAGGTTCGTAACTATCACCCGTCCCAGTCCCCATTCCAGTTCCACGTACCTAACTCTCCTATCTAATTCAGCGAGGAACACTGCACTCAATTCCTGTTCGCCGAATTGGGTACGTCAGGCAGTGTCGACGGTTCCCGTCGCCTGGTTATCAAGGGTCGATTCCAACAGAAGGGTATCGAGTCGGTTCTGCGTCGCTATATTGTCGAGTACGTCACATGCAAGACGTGCCGCAGCCCCGACACCGAGCTCAACAAGGGAGAGAACCGTCTCTATTTCGTTACTTGCAACTCCTGCGGTTCCCGTCGTTCCGTCGCCGCCATCAAGACCGGTTTCCGTTCCCAGATCGGCCGCAGAAAGCGTGTCGGTTAAATGGGTGGAGCTGTGTTTCCAAGTTGTGGAGGAAGGGCTCGTTTTTATTTTTCCTTATGGCGTGTCACTTACAAAAGCTTTGACGGGGTGGGAAAACATGGCCCTGCCGGTTTTTTTTCTTTCTACTACGAGGAGCTTGAGATGAGGAAACGATATGAAGAATAAAAGATAGTTTCGCATGAAATGGACAAACATCATTACAATTTCCTTGCTTGTAGTGGGTGTGAACCTAGCAGACAGAACTGCTGCCCGCGGACAGAGACAGCGTAGAGTCGTAACTTGTGTGGCAACCTCATATCAGATGTTAATGCCATGAAGAAAAAGCAAAGACATCACGACTGGGCCAATACCCGACGCATCGAACAAGCGCGCAGAAATGAAAGACCAACGTATAAATTTGCAGAATACATAGCACCAACCGCTGTTCCTCAGTCGAAGAAATGGACTATACCCAAGCACCACCTAAGCAACACTAGCAGCCATCTTCATCTGCGCCCCAAACGCATTCAAGTTCCTCGTCTGCAAATAAACAGTCCCAGGCCCCAGACACTTACAAGCCCAACCCTCCCCAGAACTAATCCCCGAAACAACCCCGCCCGAAGCAGGCCGCCGAATCTTATACTCGCAATTCCACGCGACGAGATGTCCATTATCTACAAAATACGACTCGCCCTCACGAAGCTAGCGAACAACATCCGTTAGCATCAACCACTTTCTTTCATTCTTCGTTTTTCATCCTTTGAATCACCAAACTCACATCTTTCTGTATGATCGCCCCAAAACTCTGGATCCAGAGTATTCCCGTCCCCGTAATCTTATAGATGAATAATCCCTCGCCGGAGAAAACACCTTTCGTCAAGCCCTGCCCTTTGTACTTGTGCTCGATGGCAGCCGTGTGGCCAAGGAAGGCGTCGCGGCCGATATTCCATTCCTCCTTGCCTGTTAGTCGGAGGGTCATGATGTCGCCTAGTGTTGAGGGGGCGAGGAGGAGCTCGCCAGGCCCCGTGTAGTGGGCCATTGTCATGCTGCTGGTGCCGCCGATGAAGAGTTTCTTAACGGAGAAGGAGAAGTTTCCTCGTAGAGTGATTGTGGGGGACATTGCGATCATTGCGCCTGGTAGCGAGGTAGGATTAGTTTCCTGGTTTTTCTTTGCAGATGCGGAAATATGATTGCCGTAGAAGTAGAAGTGGAAGTATAAGTAGATGTAGGACACAACTTACCCGGTCTGGCAGTCAACGGACAACCCATCGCCAGCTGGACCGTCAAAAGCGAATTGGTATCCCGATGACTGACTCGATAACTGCCGCCATTGAAGGTCCCCGTGTCGTCGCTGTTAGTCGCTGTCGCGCCGGAGAATTGGCCGTAGGCTGGCGCGCCGCCGGGCATCTTTTCCATGCCAATTACGGCATTCTGGTTGAAAGCTGCTAGATTATGTTGCGCGATCTGGGGGTCTTGCTGCGGGGTTGCTGAGGATGGCGGGGGCGGATATCCCCCGTTTGAAGGCGTGTGTCTGTGTAGTTGCGGGCTCTCTGCTGGTGGAGTGGCTGTGTATGCTGCGAGTGGAGGTGGTTGTCTGGGGGGAGGGCGTAGTTGATATTGGGATTTGCGACTGATGAGATTTGGGGTTGGTTAAATGCTAGAATTGTTTAGTTCTAGGGCGATATAGGTGTATGTTTGGAGCGAGTTACAAGTTACATGGGCCGGAGCTGGACAGTCAGGTCAGTATGTGGGTTTCTTTTCTAGGGAATGGACATTCTGAAGACTGACCTGACATGGGTGGTGGGGGATAATGTGTTTGTTGAGACATTCTGGTTGATTGCGTTTCGTATACAAAAATGAAGTCGAAAGAGAATATATCGTTAGATTGTGGTTGAAGCTTCTTGTGAGTCAGAATTGGACTGTTTAGGTACGAGGTGAATTGAGGGCATTGGAGGGTCAGACTCGACTCACCTTGTGGGCAACTTCTAGTCTTTGGCTTTTGTTGAATTGTTAACCCAGGTAATTGCGATGCGATGGGGTCAATGGCTATCCAAATGACTGTGGAAATGAATCACAGAGCGAAATAGATTGGCAGTGATATTCCGGGCCTTCGTTTCTTTATTTAAAAGGGGAGAAGCAGCTTCCCCTCACGAAGTCACTATTCTTAGAGCGGGACTTTTTCCCCCCAGATTAGAGACGTGTGACGGGGCTTGCAGCTGGCCATCACCTCTTTCCGAGTCACACGGGACAATTTAACGCGATGGGATCTTCTCCACCGGGCGCTAAAACAGAGAGAGAGAGACACGGGTGTGCACTGTGGACTTCATAGGTGGGGGTTAGGCACCATCCTCCTTGACAGGCTCATTCGTTGAATCAGACAGACTTAGAGAAAACAGACTTTGCCCAGATCTGGGCAATGAAGAGGGGCTGATCTTCAGCTGATCTCCAGATCACTCGTGCAGAAATGTCCATGCTGTAGTGGGGAGATGCCCAAAGACAATTGACAGGACTTCATATCATGGCTCTTTACCGAGGCCTATACTCTCCTCCATGAAAAAGGATATTGCCTCTCTCTTTTTGAATCGCATCGCCAGATCGAAAACCGTCCTTCCACTATCATCTCGCAAATCAAGCTGGGCGCCATAATCCACGAGCAACTGGAGCATCGGGATCAGATTGCGATTATGAATACATAACATCAAAGCAGTCTGGCCCATTTGACTTCGCTCATTGACATTCGCCCCTTCCTGTAGGAGCAGTTCAGCCATCTCAATGTGCTCATTAGAGACAGCCTTATGGAGCGGTGTTAAGCTGTCCGACCCGACTGGATCAATCTCCGCGCCATGGGATAATAGCAGACGGACAGTATCGAGATGATTATTTCCGGCTGCCCAATGGATGGCACGGAGACCAAACTGGTCAGGCATTTCAATGCTGGCTCCGAACTGGAGAAGCAAGTTGACAATCTCGTCGTAGCCTTCATGGGCGGCGATTCCCAGTGGACTGATCTTGGACCGTTGCATGTTGCCGTTTGACTCGGCTCCGTTCTGCAAGAGCAATCGACTTCCCTCGAGGTCACGGGTGCAGATCAGGTCGGTTAACGCGGAGGTATTTTCTGAATCTATTGTCTCGATGTCTGCATCCTGTCGGCGGAGTATCTCAAGTGCGCGGTTAGATCTGGTCCTTGCTGCAAGGCTGTATCCAGTCCGAACAAGAATGGGGAAATCGTCACCGAGCTCCACCCATCTCAATAACAAGAAATGCAGCAATGCGTGGAAGTCGTTCCTGACTATCCATTCAAAGCCGGTCTTTTCGTCGTCGCTGTACCCTTCGCTCTCAACGTCGTCGAAGTCGTCGATGTCGTATAGTGTGAGCCAATCTTTCAGGGCCCGGAGGCCTTTTTGAATCAATTCTGGGTCTTGGTCCTGATCGTTCAGCCCATGTAACTCGTCGGAAACGTTGAGTGATTTCAGGGTGGGTTGACAATACGCCATGCCTGGAGAGTTGGTCGAAATATTCCACGCAACCCACCCGAGCTGGCGCGAGAACGAACACCACCATTCAACGCGGGCCTGGGATGTGGACCAGTGTAGCGGTGGCAGAGTGGGATGAGTTGCAAAGAACTCGTCTCTGATATCTGTTCTGAGGAGCGCGCAGGTCTGTTTGAGCCCTTCTTGGCGAACACGTTCATTGGCGCTTAGAAGTGCCCGGCGGCAAAGAAAGCCCAACTCGTAGACTGAACGCTCAAACTGAGAATCGTCTGACCGCTGGCATATCCAACGGAAAAGGGTAAAGGCACCTTCCCAATCTCCTTGCTTGATATACTGCTCTCTGCGTGCCCTGATCTTGGGTGAATCCGCCGCAAGGTCTGGTAAGAGATGTCGGTATTTAAGGACGGGGACAATGCATAGCAACGCATCCTCCCTTGAGCCCAGGTTACCATTCTCAAAGCAACCTATGAGATCGTCAACCCGGGTACTCGATGCTAAGAATGAATTCTGTAGTCCAGGAATAACATCGACATCACCGCCCAGATCCTTCATGTGGATGGACAATTCCTTGAGAAATTGAACATAGATATCCTGGGCAGTCATAGTCTCGAGCTCATTCGCTGTCCTAACAGCCAGCACTTTCCCATAGTAGGATGGGTTTTTGGGCTCGAAACAGAATAGGCGTGATGAACTATCATATCCTTCAGATGGTAATAGCCTCGCCTCCGTCTCCCGGAAGATCCATTTATGGAAGTAAAGGAATGTCTCTTCCTTACTCGCCTCATCTGCACTCAATCCAATGAGGCGAAAAATCGTCGAGTTCTGCCAGTTCTCGTCCGACTTGTAGAGTGACCAGGTCCACAAGCCCAAAATTGCTTCCAGTTCGCTAGCATCCACCTTCCAGCGCAGAGAGTCGCCGCACCGCATAAGCACGATAGTATATATCTCATATTGAGTGGCAGAGCCCGAAGAGGCGCCCTTGCACTTAAATGCAAGTCGAAACTTGAAAATTCTCCCGAGATCGACTCCCCAGCTAGACACTAGATCCATCGTAGACTCGATTGTGCCTGCAAGGCTGTGTGCCATCTGGCGAATAGGCATTCTATCCCAATCGATGCTCAAATTCTGTCTCGGTCTAGAGGTGAGCCTCGCTAGCTGAGTCCTAGTCCGAATCAGATCTCTGGCCAAGGGAGAGCCAAGATGAGGCGTGAATCTCGGTGAAGGCATGTTTGCTAGACGGTCAGATAGCGGAATGAGATTGAAAGACTCGACTTTTTCGAGATAAAAAGCGAAACAGTCCATCTCCTGTTGTTTGTGAGATGTGAGCTTCCGCTCTTTTCTCATCTTGTTTTCGTCTGGCGCCATTCTCTCGGTGCGCAGGCAGGTACGTATAATAGCCATGAGAAATGTCGATCCTAGTTGGGTTAGGATGACAGATGCGTGAAGGCCTCTCAGTCCAATGAACTGGAAGATAAATCCCAGTATAGTGGATGCGAGAGTGGAGTAGAGCTCTACATACTTCCTGTCAAACCTTCGATCCCGAATTGACTTGATGTAACGGAGTTTCTTGGTCATTGAAGACTGAGGCCCTTCCTTGACAGCCAAGAAAGCATGGAAGACCTGGTCTCCCACGTCTTGGTTACCGGGTTGCAGCCAGTATACCTTGCTCGGCTTCTCCGGTTTGAGGTAAAATTCCTTCGAGGATCGCTCCATGATGAAAGCACAGAAGAACATTCCAATGAAGAGAAGTGTTGTCCCAATAAAATAGAAAGGGAACGCGTATGAGGCGACTGCTTTGTCGTCTTTCTTGAAATGCTCTGGGAACATGAACACCGTGAGAGCAGCATATACAATAGTGCCTTGTGAAAGTCGTCAGCGCCATCTCCCGTTCATGCATGAAGAAGTACTAACCAGTCTGCAGCCCACCACCAATAATTGCAGCACAATGAAACCAAAATTGATCCCTCCTCTTGATGCCCTTATTCAACGACAAATTCGGTATATCCAGCTCAGGCAATTCACTCGGCGAGACCTTCGCATTGCAAGACCAAGCCTTCTCATCAAGAGCATCTTTCAAAGTTCCAATCTTCGTCAACTTCTCCCCAGTCTTAAGATCCTCATCCTCCCAAGCAACAATCTCCACGATCTTAGGCCGGCCAAAGACTCGTGTAATGCCCCCATCGTTGAACAACTCGGCGGTAGATTCCGAGACGCAGGGAAGGAGTTCGCTTTCAGCTTCGGCGGGACCTTCCTGTGCTCGTCCGACGAATGCTCTGAGAGAGGAACTTCCGCAGATCCTGACCACCGACACCACGGCAGTCAAGACTCCCAGCGGGGAAAGGGCGAAGATAACATTGTCGAGGACGCTGATGGACTCGGAGAGGAATTGCTTCGTAAGTCGTTCGCCGAATAAGACGATCAAAGGAGCCTTGATGCTATCAGCACCGTTCTGAACTCATTTACCCTTCCATCCAAAGTTTAATTCACATGACTTACCAAGTCCGTAGCAAGATTATTCGTAAAATCATCCCAGTCGTCATCAGCCTTAACACAAGAAACAAATAACGCTATAAAGAATAATATAGAAAGCATTATAGCTCAATAACACACGACGATATTCAAAACAACAGCCATATCACAGAATACTATCAAACAAGCGCCGAACCCTTCCACTCTTAAAGAACAGCACCCTTCATCCTCCACAGCATCCATGGAGGGGTCCCATCATCGCCGATCCCCACTCTATTCAGAGCGCCCAAGTACAAGGCCTAAATGCCCGCGAGACGCGCTCCCACGACAATAATAGAACGCCAGCTAATACCCCAGCATGGCTTCAATTGTGGTGCGAAACCCACTAAGATACTTAGCGTCTGTATGTAAGCGCTGTGCTGGCGAAAGTACCAGGTTGTCACCGCACTAGCTTGCGGCCCGCATTGCGCTATAGCACGGACGGTTCTGGATGGGGTCTCTCGTTTTATTATCGGCGCGTAACTTATCCTTGATGCATGAGAGGATTTGGGGGGAGTTGGTGGGTATATTATTAGGTTCTGTTATGCGGGGAGGGAAGGAAAGATAATAGTGGCGTGGACTGTCCAATTGTCGGGCTTTCGCGATGTGTTTTTGGACGTTTGCTTGTTAGCTTTTGGGGGGGTTCAGGGATTGTTGAACCAGGGTGTTTGTTGGACGAGTTCAGGAAGAGAGATATGCGCTATGGCATGCGCTAGCGGTGGAATTTACGGGAATCGCGAATTGACACTTCTATCGTCTGCCTTGGCAGAGCGATGATGGTGGCACTGATTGGGCGATGGGGACTATTGACATAGGGAGTATGGAGAAATCAAGGAAGACCATGTTGAGGCCGAAATGTTGATTAAATACAGGGCTGAGCTAGGTTTGTATGCAGCGCCTGTCCAAATGATATCGCAATGGCTAACCAGCATCTGAATAATAAGGATCATGGAGTTTCTGGCTGTCAACCTGCCAATAAGTCATGCTGATTGAGTCCAGTCTTCCATTTGAAGTAGAAATTCAATCCACCAACGCCGTATCAATGATTATGAGTACGAAGAAGCAAAGTAGCCCAGCGAGATAGCCCGGCTATGAGATTAGAAGATGCTGTTCACGATGTTGGAACCGACAGTAGCACCAGCACCGAAGATTGCTATTATCAAGTTAGAACCTATATTATAGAGCGCCAAAATGGGACCAAACTCACCGGCGTTACCAAGTTTCTTTCCGAACTTCTTGCCTCCTTCCTCGAACTTGTTCTGCTTCGGGTCCTCGGGATTCGCAGGCTGTCCAGTCTGGCTAACCGCAAGAGGCATGTTTCCATAGTTTGTGGGGGGCGGAGAAATAGCAGCAGCCTTGTCGTTCAAGACATTCACATAGCTTCGAGGGAAGATACCTTCCTGGCCAGTCCGCTCGTTGCGACCACGCCACCCTGTTTAACACGTTAGCTCGATTTTCATATCAGATAAAGGGCGATTATCATACAATCAGCGTTCATGTGCTCGGTAATCTGGATGCGATCCTGCGGTTGCAGGGCCAAGTCACCAGGATCGGTAGGTGCATATGCATACATGGCGGACGCGAGGCCGAGGACTGGCGGGACTTGGGGATAAGCTGGCGGGGCCTGAGGGGGCGGGCTGGCATATTGATTGTGCATCGCGGCTTTCTCGTGCACCGACATGTTGGACATCTGCGAAGCCGGGGGCGAGTATGAGGGCGCATAGGGGGCTGGTGGGGGCTGTGCTTGCACTGGAGCGTGTTGGACAGGCACTGGCTGGGCCAGCTGTCGAGGCGGCGATGGTGATGCCTGCACCGCCCGAGAGGCATTTGCGACGGAGTCGTCGGCGGGTAGCTGTGAGAAGATGGAGGAGAGTTGCTGGCGACTGATCACGGAAGAATCGGCAAGAAATTCTAGTTCCTACATGATGTTGGATCAGTACCTGGCACGTTTTCAGGAACAGGAAGCTGCCATACCGTCCTGACCATGCGGAGCGACCGGGTGGTCATGGCAGACGCAAATTCGCTGGAGGCCGCCATGGCGGATGAACACGGGCGATTTAAGGTGAAGGGTGCTTATTTGTAGGAGAATTGCAGTGAAGAGAATACCAGTAGGGGGGATTCAGGAGACAGAGGGGTTTGCTAAGTCGGGTGTTATGATGTAGCCTAGGAGAGCCAAGATCTTAGAAGAATCTCCGAACCCGGACGATAGCAGCATCAACAGTACAACCCTAACCTTGGAACTTTTTCCCCAGAGTATCCGAGATTTCGAATAAAATGGTTCTTTCCTTTTATTTATATAGATTGTGCCGTCACTCTGTGATCAATTGATCTGATTAAAAAGGTATTATACATTAGGGAAACGACTGATCTAGGCTCCATCCATCTCCACTTTATATATCACCACAATCATCCAGCAACACAAGTCAGTAAATACAGACAATTATGCAATTACACAATTTGAATACTATCCAACGAGATACCTACATAGGTACCTCATCTGAGCCATTCAATGTGACCACCTGGGATTATGGAAAACATGTAGTTACACACCATCCTTTATGGGGAGTCACTTCATGGTTCCAGCTTGCGGATAGGAGAACATGGACCTCCCGCTGAGCTGGACTCGAGAATGAAGTATTTAGACAACCATTACTATCTAGTCGAAGAAAGGCCATCAGCACCTGGCCCCTGGAGGTATTCTGTGCTTTACTATTTCCCTAAGCCGATCTCAGATCTCTGCACAGAGCCATATTTGTATAGAGAAGTGTCAGCTTAGTAGACTTACTGTTGAAAAGAGGTACCCATAGGCGTGCAGAGAGAATGAAAGCCGAGAGATAGTATAGAATTCTAGCCATGGGTATGTGGCAAGGAATCTGTTCATGGTGGATAAGGTATCATATGAAAGACAGGCTCTTGCTACTTGGACAAAACTTCAGGGATAGTACGTTCGAATGTATATTGTCATTCCTTATCTAGATAGCCCATGGACTGTAGGTTGGGCTTTCGACAGTACTCAGTCCTGTAGCTTCATACCTGTTCCTGTACAGTATCATACGGCCATATATGTGACACAGACTATGAAGTGAAGAGAGTTAGATACATCCCCCACGAATAGTCCGCTGTGTATGTAGCCTTCGTCCTCGACGACTTTCACAACTATGAGTTGTTCATTTCCTTTGTATCAGAGGTATGGCACAACGTAGGCTCAATCCCAGGGCTGGCCGTACGACGAACAGAGAGGCTAAGCCTATCCTGGTGCCCGATGAAGCACTCAGCCCCATCGTGGGGTCGTGGGGTCCATGAATCAAGCAGACTCATTGTGACCCTTATGCATTCAAGAAAAGATACTTCCCAAGATGTCAAACGCTTTGCTGTGTTCGATGCTAGGAGACATGCTCTCTCCTGGCCTATGAGATCAGTGATTAGGGCTGAGAATGTGCATAACCTTATGACATCAAATGGTGGGTCAAGTAACATCATTGTCTTGCCGATAATGAACCGGGTTATATGATACAACATGTTTAGACGTAGAGAACTAAAGTAGGCATATTTGAGATGTCTACAAATCTTTATTATGGCTCTTCTATCTTTCATAACGTGGGGCTCAATAAATAAACTCATGGCTGTAATTATAGGTGGCTGTGGCAATCCATGTGGTGGGGGGATTGCCGGTATTTATGGCGAACCCCGAAGGTGCAACCCATTGAGACACCCCAAAAGGGAAAGTCTGCAAAGATATGCAAAGAGTCATACTAAATTGACGGAAACAACACTCGCAATCATATGCACAACATCCATTTATCGATGCCAAAGAGAACTGAGCCACAATAGTGACTTTTGATCAGATATACGCTAGTCCCAAAGCGGGTTAGTGCGGGCTCCCCTCCCTCGAGAAGCTTCTGTGTCATTCATATAAATTGCATTTCTCTCTTTACTCTCACACGACCAACGTCATCTCCTACCACTCTCAACCACCCTTATACTCAATTTCAACCACCTCCACCACCAAATCCAACCTCCTTTCAAAATGTCTGACTGGGAATCCACCACCAAGATCGGCAGCAAGTTCCGCGGAGCTGGCGCCGCCCCCCGCGAGACCGTCGTCAAGGGCAAGAGCGCCCTGAACGCTGCCCAGCGTGCCGGTGGCGTTGTCACCGAGAAGAAATATACCACTGGTAACATCGTACGTTCAAATCTTTCCTTATTACAAAAACCCACGAACACCCACTAACCCACATCTCCAGAGTGCCAAGGCAGGCGCCCCCGAAGGCCAGCACTTGACCAAGGTCGACCGCAGCGACGACATCGTTAAGCCCAAGACCGTCGGCCACCAGGTCGCTGACGCTATCAAGAGGCGCCGCACCGAGGAGGGCTACAAGATGACCCAGAAGGAACTCGCCACCAAGTGCAACACCACTATCACCATTGTGCAGGACTTCGAGCGTGGCACCGCCGCCCCTGATCAGAAGGTCCTCGGAGCAATGGAGCGCGTGTTGAACATTAAGCTGCGTGGATCAGACATTGGCTCAGAGAAGTTCCCCAAGAAGAAATAGACGAGCGACGGCTGAGTCCGCGGTTCTCATCACCCCTTGGAGCATGAGACCGGGGGCGAATCTTTCGTTTTCTGCATCTGCTTTTTTTTTTGCGCTCTATGACTGTCATGTTCCTGCCCTTTTTTTTCATGAGACGTCACTTTTTTTTGGTTCTTTTTACGGGTTTCTTTTCTGCTGGTCGGATTAGCGCTGGCTTTGCATGGGAAACGAGTATAGAGAAGACATTACGAAAAAAAATTGTATAAATGAGATACCTCACTTTTGATATGATCAATATGGGCTTATTGTAGTTGGTCTAGTGTATATCGGAATATATTAAGCGTTACTTGTTCTTCGCACATCGTGCGTGCGTACGAGGACATGCGAGCTAAGCGTGTACGTTGTAAAGGCTGACTTTGGGCTGGTCGTTTAGCTGGTCTTTGGCCTAGACCTCATCTCTACCTACATAAGTAATTTTATGCCTTTAGATCTGCTATCTACTATAGACCTGATTTCTCCAGCGCAGTTTGAAGATTTGCAAAACTTTATTTTGTCTATTTACCCGCTCTCTTCTGCGAGAACGGTATAGGACAGACATAAGAGCTCAAAAATGAACCATGTCATCTTTTTATTAAACAAAAACAGAAACACAAGGTACCAACTCCGATTGATCATGGAATCAATGAAATGAGAAAATCGTGGACCGGAAGGTCATCCCATTCCGTATGCGGGACTCGGGGGATTTGTCCCAAATCTTTTCGCCTCGTAAACACATACACACGACGCATCTCATCTTTCTACACCATCTCCGCTCCTTACTTCCGCATCTGCTCCCGCTCGACCTCGTACATGAAGTCGAAGTATGACTTGTCGAAGTGGTGAATACGGACATATCCGTCCTCACCACCGGAGGCGTATGCGGTACCGGCGGGGTGAACATCGATGGTGTTAAGAGGACCGAAGTGACCACGAACGCGACCAACCTCATCTTCGAAGATCTGTAGTAATGTAATTAGTATCTGGAAAGTTCATCCGCCTGCAAGATATCTGTGCTCACCTTGTGGTAGAAGCGAGCTTCGAATTTACCCTGGCGGGCGGAGGTGGTGGTGACATCCATAGCGGCTTGACCACCACCCAGAATCACGAATTCCTTCTTCGGTGTCACGCTAGCAGTGTTGAGAGGGGTATCGGAGACGTAAGTTTTGAGGATGGCGAGGTTACGGGAGGAGAGGAGCTGCATAATGTCAGTGGGGAACTTTTCAGAAAATGATCCGAACCTAGATCGACCTACCTTGGCGGACTTGTCTTTCGATGCGGTGATGAAAGACAGGCGATCGGGGGCGAATTGAATGTCGGTTATTTGGGCGTCGAATTCGTGGATCTGCACGTTCTCGAGTTGCTCTCCGGACTGAAGATGTTGTTAGTATTCCATACATCCCAAACATCCCAGAAAAGAAGCAAAAGGCATACCTTAGGATCGTACTGGCTGACGCTGCCATCCTCGTGCCCCGCAATGATGTACTTGGACAAGAAACTCCACCCCGCCACAGTTGCCTTGCTCTCCTCACAAACGATAGTCAAGCTGGGCTCGGTGGCCTGCGAGCTCAAGTTCTCGCCGTAGTTGATATCGAGAACCGCGATAGTACCGTTGAAACCCATGCGCTTTTCCGTCACTGCCAAAAGTCGGGCTCCATCGGGGGAGAAAGCTACGCGCTTGACGGCTGTCGGGAATTCCCACACCTTCACACATTCGCCGGTCTTGACGTTCCATAGACGCACGGTATTGTCTGCCGAACCGGTCGCAAGAAGAGTGGTGTTGGGGCTAACATCGACTGTCCAGACAGCACCCTGGTGGCCGCTGTATGTACCGAGACGCTCGCCGTTGGCGGACCACCACACGCACACAATCTTATCCTTCGAGACGGAGAAGAGGAGGTCGCCATCGCTGTTGAACTTAATCTGGGTCAAAGACCGCTCCTGTAGTTATAGATGGCTGCGGTCAGTCTCTGTGGATCCAGCAAGATTTCGAGGAAGCCCACGCACATGGCCGGAAAGCAAAATAGGCCGCATATTGAATATCGATGTGGCAGGAAATTCGAGATGGAGTGTCGGAGGGGAAAAATCTGAGACGCTCGGCTCAGAAGGGGTAAGGCGGAGTGGCTTTTGGGGGGGGTCAACCTCGTCAACCTCACTTTCTTTGGCTAGTGAATTTCATCGCACACTCGGCCCTCAATGCCAAGCCTTGAGCGGAGGCTGAGATATTCCGCATCCCGATATCTACACGTGATAAGTGCCAATTTACAGGTGTACCCTAAGCCCTATTTTCATTCCCGGGAGGTTAGAGCAGTTCCGGATGACTCATGCGGCTCCGATAAAAAGTTCTGATGCCTCAGGCAAGAACAAGGGGTCGGGATACTCTCCGGAAAACTCCCGACTCTCCGCACGAGCTCAATTGAAGACAAAGGCAGAGGTCGGTGAATGCGAGAGGATTATTTCGGAGCGAAGAAAACCGCCTCTAACCTCCGCATAACCCATGGTCAGCGCATTTGAAATTGCAGCTTAAATTTGGGGCTTTCTTTCGTGACGCCGGTTCTCCGAGGACTCGCCCGAAACAAGCAATAATTCATGCCATTCGTCCCCGCTGCCCTACCCCGCTGCACTTTTTATCTCCAAGTGCATGCGGGCACTTCTTATTTCCGACATCTTCCTTCCTTGTCCCGCTCTCTATCATATATCTGCCCTTCTATTCCAGCAGTCAGAGGTCCTCGTTCATTGCTGTCAATTGAGTCTTCAGTGGACTATAGTTTTCCGCCTCTCAGCCCCGCTATCTCACAGTCCCGAACGTTTTCCGGGTCAGCAATGGCCGCCAAGATTGATGGCACTGCCATCGCGAAGAATATTCGCCAGGGATTGAAGGATGAGATTGACCAGATTCAAGCGACGAACCCTAGGTTCAAGCCAAACCTGGTCATCTTTCAAGGTAAGGAATCGTTTTCGAATAAGATGACAGAAGTGGATGATACTAACATGATTTTTTTACAGTGGGCAATCGCTCCGATTCCAGTTGGTTCATCTAGAGACAGTCCAGAGAGGCCATTCGAACTAATCCCTATTAGGTACCTATGTGCGCATGAAGTTGAAGGCCGCCCAAGAGGTATGACTTCTCCAATTGCTTGACAGATCCAGAGCATCACCTAACCTCATTGACCAGGCCAACATTATTTGCACCCTGATCAACGTCCCCGAATCAAGCACGGAGCTTGAGCTCATTCAAGAAATCAACAAAGCCAATAATGACCCCGCTATCCACGGTATCCTTGTTCAGCTGCCCCTCCCGAGTCACATGTCTGAGCATGCTATCACCTCGATCGTTGCCGATGCGAAAGATGTTGACGGTTTCGGTGCTATCAACATCGGCGAGTTGGCCAAGAGAGGTGGTCGCCCTTTGTTCATTCCTTGCACTCCTTTGGCGGTCATGGAACTGCTCAAAGCAAGCGGCGTGGACCCTGCAGGCAAGGAGGCAGTGGTTCTGGGACGAAGTGATATCGTCGGCAGCCCCGTCAGTTACCTGCTCAAGAACGCCGATGCTACCGTTACTGTCTGCCACTCAAAGACACCTGATATTGCTCGCATCGTGAAAAACGCTGATATTGTTGTCGCGGCCATCGGCCAGACCGAACTTGTGAAGGGCGATTGGTTGAAGCCCGGAGCTGTGGTCATTGATGTTGGTATCAATTACAAGCCCGATGCGACAAAGAAGTCCGGCGAGCGACTCGTCGGCGATGTGGAGTTCGAGTCTGCTTCCCAGGTGGCCTCGCAGATCACTCCCGTCCCCGGTGGTGTTGGTCCCATGACGGTGGCTATGTTGCTGAAGAACGTGGTGCACTCTGCCAAGAGCTACTTTGAGAAGCAGAAGGATCGTCATGTCACCCCTCTCCCCATTCGTCTGCAAAGCCCCGTGCCTTCCGATATTGCTATCTCGCGGGCCCAATACCCCAAGCCCATTACCCAGGTTGCAACTGAGGTCGGCATTGCCCCCCATGAGTTGGAGCCCTACGGCCACACCAAGGCCAAGATCAGCCTCGATGTACTGGAGCGCCTGTCCCATCGCCGCAACGGAAGATACATCTTGGTCTGCGGTATCACCCCAACTCCCCTCGGCGAGGGCAAGTCCACCACTACATTAGGTCTTACTCAGGCACTCGGTGCCCACCTGAACCGTATTTCCTTTGCCAATGTCAGACAGCCCAGCCAGGGCCCTACATTCGGCATCAAGGGCGGTGCTGCTGGTGGAGGTTACAGTCAGGTCATTCCCATGGACGAGTTCAACCTCCACCTTACGGGTGACATTCACGCCATCACCGCTGCCAACAACCTTCTTGCTGCGGCTATTGAGACTCGCATGTTCCACGAGTCCACCCAGAAGGATGGGCCTCTTTACAAGCGTCTTGTCCCTGCAAGCAAGGGCAAGCGTGAATTCAAGCCTATCATGTTCCGGCGCTTGAAGAAGCTGGGCATCGAGAAGACCAACCCGGACGATCTCACCGAGGAGGAAATCACTCGCTTCGCCCGCCTCGATATCGACCCGGAGACCATCACTTGGCGCCGCGTCTTGGATGTCAATGACCGCCACCTGCGTGGCATCACTGTTGGTACGGCCCCTACCGAAAAGGGTCTGTCTCGCGAGACCGGCTTCGACATTTCCGTCGCTAGTGAGTGTATGGCTATTCTCGCCCTGAGCAACGACTTGGAGGATATGCGTGAGCGCCTGGGTCGCATGGTGGTTGCCACCTCTAGGAATGGTGACCCCGTGACTTGCGACGACATTGGCGCTGGTGGTGCCCTCGCCGCTTTGATGAAGGATGCCATCAAGCCCAACTTGATGCAGAGTCTGGAGGGCACTCCCGTCATGGTGCATGCTGGTCCCTTTGCCAATATCAGTATTGGCGCCAGCTCTGCTATCGCCGATAAGCTTGCTCTGAAGCTTGCCGGAACTGAGCCTGATGAGGACCACGAAGCCAAGACCGGTTTCGTGGTCACCGAGGCTGGCTTCGACTTCACCATGGGTGGTGAGCGCTTCTTTAACATCAAGTGCCGCTCCTCTGGGTTGTCCCCAGATACCGTTGTCATCGTTGCCACCGTCCGTGCGCTGAAGGTTCACGGCGGTGGCCCCGAGATCAAGCCCGGTGCCGCTCTCCCCGAGGTGTACCGCACCGAGAATGTGGATGTTCTCCGCGCGGGTTGCATCAACCTCCGGAAGCACATTGCCAATGCCAAGCAGTACGGCATCCCGGTGGTGGTCGCGATCAACAAGTTTGAGACTGATACCGAGGCCGAGATCGCTGTGATCAAGGAGGAGGCGATCGCCGCAGGTGCCGAGGATGCCGTCCCTGCCAACCACTGGGCTGAGGGTGGAGCCGGCGCTATCGATCTGGCCAAGGCTGTCATGGCCGCCAGTTCCAAGGAGAAGAACTTCAAGCTTCTCTACGGCCTCGATGGTACTATTCAGGAACGCATTGAGCGTATTGGCCAGGCCATGTACGGTGCCGAAAAGGTCGAGTTCAGTGAATTGGCTCAAAAGAAGGTCGACACCTACACCAAGCAAGGTTTCGCCAATCTGCCGATTTGTATCGCCAAGACTCAGTACTCGCTCAGTCACGATCCGGCTTTGAAGGGTGCCCCCACCGGCTTCACTGTGCCGATTCGGGATGTTCGGTTGGCGGTTGGCGCTGGATACCTGTAAGTTTTCCGTTTCCCGCCCTAGGCCCTACTGGCTCCATTTTTCTGTTTCTTCTTCTTTCCCGTGGGAATCATTACGCTAACACAACTATAGCTATGCCCTGGCTGCCGACATTCAGACCATTCCCGGTCTCCCCACTGCCCCCGGCTACCTTAATGTGGACATTGATACCGAGACTGGCGATATTGACGGATTGTTCTAGAGTGTCATAGTACTACTACCTACTTGGTAAGGATATATTTTGGATCTTGTAAATAGCGTGATTCGAATGATTTTTCGATTCTTCAACACACATTAATTGGCGTCTGATCGGAGCGGGTCTTATTTTAGATGGCGATTTTTCAACACCGCGCAATCCGGGGGCAATTGGACACGTGAAATTCAATTTGACATAATATTTGATCATAATCAATCTATCGTTTTTTTGTTATCAATCTCATAGTTGGAGCTCTCCGAGGTCAAAACAGGAGAACCGGTGAGGCTGCGGAGTTGAGCTCCGTTCTCCGGGAGATGCTGTCTCTCTCCGTGGACCGCGGTCACGTATAGAACGTATAGGCTTCATTCCAGCGGGTCGATGGAGCTTTGGCAAAAATTTCCCCTTGAAAAATAAACCGGTGAGTCAGGAGTAACCAGAGAGATTTAAAGAAACCATATCCACGTGAAGTTTGAATATCTTGTTCTGTTTCATTGAATTCTGGTCAACTTGGTCAACTCATTTTCCACGAATCTCGTGACTTCCGGCTTCGGCGGTTCTTTTTGCGGAGTTCAAGAAAGGGAACATCAACCTCCATTACACCGGACAAGGCTTTTTCCTCCTTTCTTTCTCTTTTCACAGCTCTCAACCGGTAAGTAACCACTTCCAAATTGCCTCACTCACTGATTCCGATCAATCCCGTGTTTTCCTTCCCATTATCACCCTCCAACTCCCCCAAATCTTCCCCAAAACCCCCAAGTCCCGGCAATCGCATCTTCCTGCAGTTCGTTTCTCCGTGACGGAGCCCAAGTTTCCCGACTCCACACTCTTTCCTTTCTGCCGAACTTCTTCCCTCGGTTGTAATTCGCGGCGATTGAGACGGCCGACTTGTCTCCGTTCAACCAAACAGAGACGGCGAAAATTGTGCTGACGTTCCCTGAATCAGCATATTCCATCATTGCCCCCCCACGATGAACGCACTCCGGTCCAGTTCCGCATTCGCTCGTCGGTCCCTTGCGACCCCTCCTTCCGCCCCCCTCTCTTCTTCTTCTCGTCTTCTCTCTTCTTCTTCTTTTACCTCTTCACTTTCCTCCAGAACTATTTCCTCTGCTTCCCTCTCTCAGCGCACTAATCGAGTTAATTCGTCTTCCCGCTGGTCCGGATCGATTCCCTCGCTGTATCTCACTCAATCTCGCACTATGGCGTCCGAAACTAAGATCAAGGTCAAGAACCCTTTGGTGGAGTTGGATGGTGATGAGGTATGGGAACAACCCCTCCCTTTTATAGTTCAAAGTTTGAAGCGGGCGGTTTCACAAGCCTGCGTTTCCTCGTGCTCGGCTGGTGCCATTTTCGTCGAAATCGCGGGGAAACACGGGGCGTATCATGATATTCATGTGTCAATCCCCCCGATGATGACGCTGCACAACGCTTGAAGACTCATCTTTGACATGTGCTAACCGACTTATCTTTGCCCAATCTAGATGACCCGTATTATCTGGCAAGAAATCAGGGAAAAGGTAAGCTAATTGACCCCTCCTTAGGGGGCCAGATGTGCATGATCACCCACAGGTTGCATGCAGTTGATGCATCATAATCCATGCTGGCCTCAGTTCTGAACTCAATACTAATTGGATGTCTAACAGTTGATTCTGCCTTACCTCGATATCGACCTTAAGTACTACGATCTGGGCATCGAGTACCGTGACCAGACCGATGATCAGGTCACCATCGATGCCGCCGAGGCCATCAAGAAGTATGGTGTCGGTGTCAAGTGTGCCACCATCACTCCCGATGAGGCTCGTGTTGAGGAGTTCAAGCTGAAGAAGAGTAAGCTTATCGGCGGAAGTCCTTGTGCAACGGTCCGAAAAAGCTAACCGTCTCCTAGTGTGGCTCTCCCCCAACGGCACTATCCGTAACATCCTTGGCGGTACCGTGTTCCGTGAGCCCATTGTTATTCCCCGTATTCCCCGCCTGGTCCCTGGCTGGACCAAGCCCATTGTCATTGGCCGTCACGCTTTCGGTGATCAGTACCGTGCCCAGGATCGTGTCATCCCCGGTCCCGGTAAGCTCGAGTTGGTTTACACCCCTACCGGTGGTGAGCCCGAGCGCGTCCAGGTCTTCGACTTCCAGGGCGGTGGTGTCACCCAGTGCCAGTACAACACTGATGAGTCCATTGCTGGCTTTGCCCACTCCTCCTTCCAGATGGCCCTCATGAAGGGTCTTCCCCTCTACATGAGCACCAAAAACACTATCCTCAAGAAGTACGATGGCCGCTTCAAGGACATCTTCGAGGAGATCTTCCAGAAGGACTACAAGAAGGACTTTGAGGCCAAGAACATCTGGTACGAGCACCGTCTTATTGACGACATGGTCGCTCAGATGATCAAGTCCGAGGGTGGCTTCGTCATGGCCCTGAAGAGTGAGTTCTCCCATATATCATTAACCTTAATGACCCCTGACTAACATCCATAGACTACGACGGTGATGTCCAGTCCGATATCGTCGCCCAGGGCTTCGGCTCTCTCGGTCTGATGACCTCCACCCTGGCCACCCCCACCGGAGAGGCCTTCGAGTCCGAGGCCGCCCACGGCACCGTGACCCGTCACTACCGCGAGCACCAGAAGGGCCGCGAGACCTCCACCAACCCCATTGCCTCTATCTTCGCCTGGACCCGTGGTCTTGTGCAGCGTGGCAAGCTCGACGAGACCCCCGACGTTGTCTCTTTCGCCGAGGAGCTCGAGCGCGCCTGTGTTGATGTTGTGAACGATGAGGGCATCATGACCAAGGATTTGGCTCTCGCCTGTGGCCGCAAGGACCGCGAGGCTTGGGTTACTACTGGCGAGTACATGGCTGCTGTTGAGCGTAGGCTGAAGGCCAACCTCAAGGCTCGTCTGTAAATTCGTTTTTTTTCCCATTTGCTTCAAAAATTGATGAGATACTCCCGTTTTAGAATCCCTAGCGGAATGGCTATGGCCTGGCTTTGATTGGCCTTGTATAGTTGCAATTGAATTGACATGCTGTACATATAATTGATTTACGGTCGTAGTCTGTAAATTCATTTAGGGTCCTTTGCTTGTCTCCTATCTTATTGTCGTGATCCTTGATAATAACCCTATCTTGCAGAGACGCACCACCACGTCCTTAGAAGGCAAAGCCAGGGATTGCAGGGTTGATGATTTCTCCTTCGAGTTGTTGACATTAGGCATAGTTGATGTTGCTCGAGATACCAAGGGGAACACGATTTTGAGATATCGACTCTAGTATGTATCCACAACCGTGCACCCCCACCCGCCCGCCTTATCTCCGAAGTAAAACCCAAAAACTCAAACAAGAATCCCTGCCTAAAATAAAGTTAAAGTTACAGCAAAGTCCTGTTCAGCGAGCCTTCCTCCGATCACACTGGCTACCATTTCCCAATATGACGGACAGACAGATCAGAACCAGCGGACCTCAAACGCCAATTACCTCGTCCCACGAATCAGATGTGCAGGATTCATAGCTTTATCCTCCAAAGCCAATCAGAGCTCTGCATTTTCCGAAATCACCTACAGGGTTCCACTCTCTAGGCCACTCCAGATTTGAGGTCTTTGACGCAATCGGTCATCGCTTTGCCCCAATGCAGTCAATGACGGGGCATGTGGTTACACTAAACCAGATTGTGGGGGACAAGGTTAATTTTGACATCTGATCTCTGGGAGATTTCGTTTCGTGGTGACGATTGTTCGTTGGTGATTTAGTTAGCGTTCTATACTTTCTCTTTCTATCAAATCACCATCACACTTTATTCTTAGCCGAGTCCAGAATACTTGCAATACTACATACTACAATACTACAATACCATACTACAAATGATCACATACGCGTGACACTGTTGTGCATGACCACAGCATTCGGTCAATGGACTGATTCACGCCATTCATTCCCCTTCTATCTTCGAGGTCACCTTCCACCGGTCGAATGTACGTCGTGGTTATCACAACGACCTTTACGGCCCTGGCAGCCCTAGCTACAGGTCTGCGGCTGTACACTCGGTTCTTCCTGGTGAAGGCTCCGGGACTGGATGATGCGATGATATCAGCTGCATTGGTCTGCACGTGTATCTTCACAGCCTTTGTGATTGTCGGCAAGTGGCCAATTCCAGCAATGCTTCATTAGGACGTACATACAGTCTAACACATCAACAGAACAACACTATGGCATCGGCGTCCCACAAGCAGAACTATCTACAGATACCATCCGGAGCCAACGATATGTACGACATCACCCCAACCCGAAAAGGAAAGCCGAAACACTAATGTCCATTGCAGTACCTATGGCTCTCAATCCCCTTCTACAACCTCACCCTAATCTTCGCGAAACTCTCAGCTCTAGCCCTCTACCGCCGTCTCTTCCGCGCCCGCCACCTCCTCCCAGCGGTATACGCCGTAATGGGCTTCCTCGTCATCGCGGGACTATGGATGACGCTAAGCGGCTTCATATTCTGTATACCCATCTCTGAATTCTGGAATACGGATGCAGTATCGCGCAGCGCACATTGTCTGCCGAAAGGACCAGTCTGGTTCGCCAACTCTGGTATCCAGTTAGCAACAGATCTAGTCATCTTGGCTTTGCCGATGCCTTTGCTATGGCATCTTCATCTGCCCCGACGACAGAAATGGGGAGTTCTGGTGGTTTTCGGCCTTGGCATCTTGTAAGCTGCACACATTCACCCAATGAATCAAGCATAGAACTCCGGACCCAGCTGACCGTTCACTAGTATTGTCGCTACCAGTGCAGCCCGCATGTACCATCTAAGCAAAATGATCCGCTTCAGCGATTTCACCAGTAAGCTCCAACCCCTACACATCCCTTGACAACCATGACAGTGCAAACTAACAAGTAACCAAAAGAAACAAACGCCGCCGCAGCCGTCTGGTCCTCCCTTGAAGCAAATGTCTCCATAATCTGCATCTGCCTCCCCCCACTAAACCCCCTTATAACCCGCGTCCTCTCCTATTGCTTTCATCCTCAACCACTCCACTCCTCCCGCGCCTCAAAACAACATTCTCGCGCTACCAATTCCTCCGAGCATACCCGTCCCGACGGTTTGTTCTGGTATAACGATTTCTTCAACCCCGAGCAGACAGGGTACTCTGCCAGTATCTCGAAAGTGAATACGAACGAAGAAGGACATGACCATGGACATGCACATGGACTTGATAATGATCACGGGATACGTGTTGTGCGGGAGCTGAGGATGCAGTCTGATTCGGTGTGTACTACGCCTATTGTTCCGCGGGGGAATGGGCAGGATGGTTATTTTACGCAGAGGATGTCGGGGAGTACTTGTGTTGGGAATGATGGCGTTGTGAGTTCGCCGCGTTCGCAGCCGAGCATTGAGTGGGATTTGGGGGATTATGAGTTTCCGGATTATCAGGGGAGGATGAATGCTCCTGTTTAGGGGGAGTATAACATGTAAGATGTAATAGAATTGTATACAAATGTCAATGATGATATGAATGAATGTGCTTAATATTCGACCGTATGTTCGACGTAGGGCATATTGAGAATTGCAACCAGAAGCACCTGTTCTACTAGGTATAAGATCAAATCAAAGACCCTTCGATCCAACCCTCTGCATTGCCTGTTCAATCGCCTTAGCCACTGCAACACACTTCTCCTCCCCAAAACGACCCCCAACAACCTGAATCCCAACTGGCATCCCCTCAACCAGCTCAATATCATCTGCACACATATCAGCACCACCCAAAACCGAAAACAAGAATCTAAACTCACACTGCGCCTTATTGAACTCGTCACTCGCATTCCTAGGAACATGAGCCACCCACTCCTCATCAGGACCATCCTTCTCCCTGTCGACAGTAGTAATCGGCATCGCCAACGCCGCATACCCAAGCAGATTCCAGATACTCGTGTAGCCAACATAAGCACTGGATTTCACCCAAGTCCACGGCTTGTATCCCACCCAGGGCGTATTCGGCATGATCAAAGCGTCGATACCGGACTCGATCCATTTATCCTGATACTCGGTTTCGAAATTGTATTTGTCCGCGTTGAGCTGTGCTCATCATTAGCAAAAGCACTTGCAAATTGAAGAAAGCGAGATAAGATAGAGAAAGTCACGATCTTACCTGGTGCGTTTCACTGGTTGTCAACTCATCCTCCGGCTTCCCAACGAGCATACCCTCAATAAGCGGTTCCCCGGTTAACTCTGTCTTCTTGCGACAGCCCTCGCCGCCATCGGAGAGGATAGCCTTTTCCCAGAGCTTGTAGGCATAACTGTGCGAGGAAGCATCCCATTCGAATACTGGAACCGGTCAGGTCAGTAATGGTACTCACGAATTCCACAAGCAGAATCAGATCAGAAAAGACGGGTAAGTGTTCATTCATACCCTCATGTCCAGCCTCCCTCAAAGCCCAAACAACCTCCCTCACGGCCCTCGCAATCGGCGGCTGGACCCGGACAACACCATCATCAATCACAACACCAATTCTCAACCTCCGCGCACCAGGAACAGCCAAATGCGTCCGCCACGGCACAGGCACAACATGCGGATCAACCTCCCAAGCTCTCGCCTCCGGCAAAGCCTCCATATACCGCTCAACAGTCGTAAGACTACAAGCCATAGGCCCGGCGACGGAGCGGACAATGTCTTGTCCAGGACTATTGAGCAAAGCTTTATTAGCACGTTCCCTAACCCCATACCCAAAGAAAAGAAAAACTCACTTCCCTCTCTCATAAGGATGCCGTCCCGGACTAGGCGAAAGCCCATAAAGCCCACAAAGCGCTGCGGGAATGCGAATCGAGCCCCCGATATCCGTCCCAATTCCCAGAACACTACCGCGGGCACCAACCAGCGCTCCCTCGCCGCCAGAACTCCCGCCGGAGATCAGGGCGCGGTTGAATGGGTTTACGCACTGTCCGAAAACGTGGTTGTAGGAGTCTGACATCATCATTGATTGGGGGATATTAGTTTTTACGTAGAGGACTGCGCCGAGGCGGCGGAGGGTGAGCGCGACGGATTTGGAAGTTGCTGAGGGGTGGTTTGTTAGGCCGGCCCAGCCTGGTATTGGATAAATCAGTACATGTGATATTTGTGTATTGTGTGAGGGATGGATGGGGTTTTGGTTGTTCATTATGTTAAGCTGGGAACGGAAAGAGTACCGATTGAAGTATCTACTCCCTGGACGGAGAAGAGGTCTTTAATTGAGACTGGTAGTCCATGGAGAGGACCGACAGTCTCGCCCGTTTTGGCGAGGTGATTGTCTAGTTCCTTGGCGACGGCGAATGCATCCTCGAAGAATATCTCTGTGCAGCAAGTTGTGAGTTGGTGGGCGAGGGCTGCGCGCTTCGCGAAGGCCCGGGTTAGTTCTAGGGATGAGAGGTCTCCGGATGCGAGCTTGCGGAGGAGAACTGCGATATCCGTTTCTTCTGTTAGGGCCAGTTCCTCGGGGCTCAGTATCTGGCGCAGGTAATCCAGGGCGTTTGGGGCGGATTCTATGGCGGGAATGGGATCTAAGCGCCATTCCTCGGGGATGAGGGAGTGCTGGTGAGCGCGCTTTTTGGCGCATCGGTCGAGGTATGAGATTGTCATGGTCACTTGCTGATTGATCTTCAGTTATGGAATCTATAGAAGGGGAATTATGGAAAGTAGGAATATATATATAAATGTCCAACTCAATACAATGTAGATAACATGGGAATGTGATGTGATAACTTACCCAAATCGGAAGGCAATCTAACCCCTCACCCCGCAACTCCTCCACCTCCGCTCACATTGCGCCTCCGCGTCCGGATAACGAGGGAAATCACACAACTGGCAGTTTCGCCAGTAACCTCGGATGATATCACATTGTCTAGTTGTTGATGCATGCATCCCCGTGAGATACGCGGGGGTGGCCAGATGCACATAGAACCTCGATGTAGAAGGGATTCCCGCTATAGCATCGCAGACCCGATCCACCATGGTCGAGACTACATTGGATTGATAGGCCGATTTAGGGGAATCTCCACCCACCGCAGCACGGGTAAACGCCATAATAGCCGCGGCCGCTCTATAAACGGTCGCAGCGAGATTGCGATCCATCTTATCAACACCAAGCTGTAGAATCTGATCCATCGCCCTAGCACTGAGGTCCATGAGGTTGACGTCATCGATTTCTTGATGCTTCCCAAGGTAAACGAAAAGATCAAACGTATCAGCCGGACAGCCAACCGAGTCGAAGAAAGTATTCGATAGCGTCTCGCGGTGCCAGTCCTCGAAGATCAACGGGCTTTTCCTTACAAGGGCTCCCGTTACATCGAACCATACTAGGTAGGCGAGTACATCGGCGAGACCGGAGATCTCGCTGCAGAGATCGTCAAGCTCGGCCTTGTATCGGCAGTGGAGATCGAGTAGTGAGCGCGCGCCTTGCAGATGGCAGTGCCAATTGCCGAAGGAGCCGCAGCAGACTTCGAACATGGCGAATGTGGCGATGCCGAATAGGGCGATTGGGTGTGCGGACTCGATGACCTGGCTGAGATTTGTCAGGGCCACGAGATGCGACTGGATGGAGTCTTTATTGTTTGCATCTTCGATGCGTGAGCGGGCGAAGCTGAGTGTGCGTGAGATTAGTTGGATGCCTTCTTCTGGGATGTTGCGGGTGCTGGAATGGATTTGTTGGTGAAAAGTGCCGAGAAGGTCGATGAAGCCGTATAGATTGATGGATGTTGACTTGGTGGTATTTTCGGTGCTTGTAGGTATTTTGCTATGGTGGTTCTGGGAAGTGACAGTTTTCAACCCCAGTGACGATCCTGAGACTTTCTGTTTCTTGTCTTCTACCCATACAACTCGTCGTGGATAATTGCATGACTCTCCACCCTGAAGGCAGGCTTGACATCGGGGCCGGTTAAGGTCGCATTTGACCCCTCGGACTTTACAGCGGTGGCAGTCTCGGTCATGTCGAATACCACGAGGCTTCTTGACTCGCTTCATTGTGAGAGTTGTGAATGAAAACACATGTTTCTAGGAAGGCTATCAGGTATACCAAAATAAGTGCGGGGATTGCTGACCCTTGGTTCGACTCACGCCGATCAGATCAGCCATACGGCTCGTATCTTGTAAGCTCATGGCTTCACTTGTATGACTTTCCATGACATTAAACGGTATTTTCAACACATGTCAATGTTTCCTACAATTTCTACGACTGTGGAAAGGTGCATTGACCGAGGACAAGTTTGTATTTCAGTGTGGTGACTTCGCAGGTATAGAAGGAGTGAATGGCGAAGTACACACATAGTACTTCATGACTGAGAGAGAGTCCAACAAGGAACCAGAAGCCAATACAGAATAACAAGATACCAAACAGTGCAAAGGCAAGCATGAAAATCAGAAAGAACGGCATCGCTGAATGCAGCGGAAATCAGGAACGACTCCATGAACGAATCGAAAAGCGATGGAAAAGGACAGACGTCTAAAAAGAAAAGCTCATTGAAAGCAATCAAAGGAGAGATTGACATCACCCAACCCAGCGAATCGAACCTAGTCCATCTTTCGAACAGAAACCATGCGAGAAAAGCAAAGGCATTCTCTGTGAAAGCAAAGTCTACAAGTAAAGAGCACAGCCGAATTCAGCAGCCCTGCAAAAGAGAGAAGAACCTCCATCCATAAGCACAATCCAGTCAAGATGAGTTTAATCGCGATAGGACCAACAATGCAGAAGTGATTGGCCCTGATGATAGTGCATAGACCATATTCGGCGGAACTTAATGCTTCGACATACCCGGGCCACAATTAGGAATCCGCATCATGTTATGATATGGTTGCTTGCCCCGATCGGTTTGTTTCCTGCGTCGCATCATGCGATCACGGCGATCACGTCTCTTGGTAGCTGAGTTCGGTTGTTCCGGCTTGGGCTTGGGCGCGGGTGCTT
Source organism: Penicillium turbatum (assembly GCA_030762825.1). Taxonomy (NCBI): domain Eukaryota; kingdom Fungi; phylum Ascomycota; class Eurotiomycetes; order Eurotiales; family Aspergillaceae; genus Penicillium; species Penicillium turbatum. Next base: position 2,395,030 of record JAUJYX010000011.1, on the reverse strand, counting down.
CCGATGAGCCTGTTGAGATGGGTCGCTTCAAGGCATCTCTTGCCTCCGCACGTTGACGACGCAAGAGTATTCTTCGGCGACGCCGTGAGATGACAATGATGGAGCTCTTGGAAGCCATTGAAGCCTTAGAAATCTTGGAGACCTTGGAAGTTCTTGAGGCCTTGGAAGCCTTGGAAAGCCGTGAAACTGAGACTTGAGACGAAGCCATATCACCTGTGAAACTGACATTTCCATGCAAGCTGCTTCCACGGGAGTACCTTCTTCTTCGCATTGTGTTCAAGTGCTGAATGGCAGAAGCCGTAAGAGATCGAGAAGATGTAACACTGCCACTTTGCATGGATACAGTGCTTTTGTTCTTCAAAGAATCGACGCGCTGAGGTTTACCGAGCGATTCAGCATGTGCATGTTGCGGAACAGGACTGCCCGGAAATGGAGTGTCGGTTCTGCGAGCGTTCCCCGACGAAGCCATCGAAAAAGGAGGGCTTCCTACGTGCACACCAAAGTTCGGAGGTGCAGTCGCATTCTCAATGCTCATCCGTCTCACTGGAGGAGAGTCTGCAGAAGGATTGGAGTACTGCGAGTGCATATCGACGACACACATTCCAACAAACGGGGCTTGGAGCACCCCGCCGAAGGGTGGCTGCTCCAACATTTGAGTTGGAGACCCCTTGGTAGGTACGAGAACAGCATCCGGATGCTGAGCTTTAGGTCCCAGTTGTCGCCCAAGCTGTGGCTCCGAAGAGCTCTTTGTCGAAGGAACGGAAAACGCTTCTCTTTCAGAGACGCTTTGATGCAATGAGTCCACACCATGTGCGCAATGATGACAGACGACGTCGTACTCCCCCTCTCGCGGCATGTAGCTCATTGAGGCAGGGTACATTCCCATGTGAATGTCAGGGGCCCAATTGCAGATCTCCAACCAGTGAGGCAACTCATCTAGTGGAATCAGAGGTGTCCAGAATCCTCCGGGGCGCAGGATACAGAATCTTGGGCGCGGCCTGACGAGGAGGTTGGGGAGTTGATGATTGTTCTGGACAAACATCGGGTACTGTGAAGTATACTGCATCTTGAAGAGACTGGAAAAGGTTGGAAGTAAAGTAAACAATGAGTGTTGTAGCGATGAAAGAATGTTGATTAATGAGTGTATGTGGATGGGGAGAAGGAAAGGAGAAGAGGTCGAAGAGGGAGCAATGGCTTTTTGTCGGTGGCAGGTATACTGCTAGGGAAGGAACGTCATCCGGGGAAGGAGCGGAAATGGAAGATCAGATGTCAATAAAGCTTCTTAGCAAGAGATCCTGAACCGGGCTTGTATTGCTTATTTCTCATGAATAAACAAATATCGGACTGATCCAAGATCAAGATATGTTAGACGATGAGCCGATTATCTACCATTGATGCTATGTTGATTTTGAGTCCAGATTATGCTGTATGTTGCTAGATGGACATGCCATGGCCGATTCCGTGATCAAAATTGGAGGTATTAGAACCTTCACCATGTTTTCGATCCCTGGATAAACCAGTGGACTCGGATATGAAAGAGGGGGCATCAATGTCATTGATGCAAATGTGCACTCCTTGGTGTACTGATATAGAGCTAGACTACAATAGGTATAGCGCCGCATGATCACCACCCGCAGACTTTCGTGACATTCAATTTTAGGTTAGGTTGATCAAATTGATCTGTAGATACATCTTGATATGGTAAAGTAACTTAACCTGTTGATATAGAGACCTAGCAGCAGAAGCTTGTCGCTGGAGAAGACCGCATAGTCACGAGGATACAGATATTTGTGTAGTTCGATAGCAACCTTCCTAATTGGGAAGACACGCTTTCGTACCCTTCACCACTCAAACATTGCGCTCTTCTACACTCACATGAGCAAATATTTCTCAGAGCCTTATTCTTGATGTACCTCACTGTGGCAAAGATGGGTAAAACCCTTACATGGAAAAAGAAATATGGATGGTTTTTGTTTCATTTTTTTTTAATTCCCAGTAGCATATGAACCTCAAGACCATCAAGACCCGAACAGGCTTTCTCAGAAGTGCAGAACTCCCAACCTAGAAATTATGAGCTACAGCATTTGACCACTGCAATACCTGGGTTATGATTACTTGGGACTTCTTTATTATTTCTTATATCCCAACTTTACCCACCTTTTTACACCTTATGATGAGCGACCACCCTTGAACATCTCAGTATCTACTATGTAGGCACATTACACCCTCTTTCCAGTCAATATAGGACCTACATATAACTTTACAACATTGAATCATCAAACAATGCCAAAATCTGGGATGCTCCAATCTTACACTTGCGCAGTGGGTGTAAGCCCCATCCCCATTGAGTACATACTCGATATCCCGTACAAGTATGTTACAGTTAAGACTTAACTAACTTACTCTATCTTACAGAAGAGAAGTAACTCAAACATAGACCACTTCACACACGCATATCAACACTCTCCAAAGCTCGCATCGGACACAGGTTACAGGCCAGCTCAGCGGGTCCCCATGACCTCCACCTCAGGTGCACCTGTGGGCACCTGGGCAGGCCTCACCGCTGAGTCAACGAGTCATGTGACCTTTGCTTGGCGAGTCCCCACGGGTGAGTCGAGATCCTGACTATAGATTACCTTACCGTCTCTTTACACTAGGTAGTACTACGTTGTAAATACATATACAGTGGTGTTCCATGAGTATTTGACCTTGGGTACTTCGGCCGCCTAGGACCCACTTTTAATATTGCCTGGCAGAAACTTAGAAAATTAGGTAATCGTACAATGTACCTAGCTCACAGATCTTAGCTCTGGTAAGACAGTCAGGCTCTGGGCCTCTTTTCCCACGTATTAGAGACATTATTCAGCGCTATAGAGGCAAGAAAAGAGTGCTGAATGACCTGAAACGCGTGATTTGTAGTGTATATACTAGCGTGTTATGACGTGCGAGTTTTGATCACCCAAATATAGTAAGCGGTCTGAATGGCGGTCAGACCTTGAATTGGGGCCCGAAGTACCCAAGGTCAAATACTCTTGGAACACCACTGATTTAAATTACTTCCCTCATATTTTGCCATTGTGTTCTTAGGGCTTGACATGCCAAGCAAAGTGCCAAGCAAAGTTGAACCCCTATAATAGGAAATTGATTTATATAGTACAATTACACATAAACAATAGTAGTTTCAAGTACTCTATAAAATAAGTGATAGAGTATAGATTCTTGGAGGATTCCTGTTGGTCTAGTGTTTCTACACTTGCTGGTATAAGTGATAGAGCATAGATTCTTGGAGGATTCCTGTTGGTCTAGTGCTTCTACACTTGCTCGTGGCTAGTCGTGGTCGGTGTTTGCTGGTATAAGTGATAGAGTATAGATTCTTGGAGGATTCCTGTCGGTCTAGGTGTTATAAATATTCCCTTGGGAACCAAGAGAATATAGATAGACAAGACTTTTGAGTTCACTCTTCTCTCTACCTACACAGCTTCCCTACGCATATATTCAATACAAGATGTGCCAATTCGTCAAAACAGTATTCGACTGTGAGCATGTCACTCCCGACGGTAGCTATTGGCTTCCCCCCTTACCGGAAAAGTGCAAGGATGCCGTTGCTGCAAATGTTAGGATTCTTGGTACACTCCAGCGCTGCACTCTATCCACCCCAAACACTCCAGCTATAGGCAACCCGTCGGCAACCACCCATCAGGAGAGTGGGTACTGCGACAAAAGCGGCTGCCGCCTAAAGGCATTCAAAAAGTGTGGCTGGAAATGCCACAAGTGCGACTCGGCGGTTGCTAAAGGCCGTGACACCTGTGCTGCTCCTTGTAACCACAAGGGTTGCTTTGAATGTTTGCTGCTATAAATGTCATAAAGGGCTTTTTTGGGAGGCGGTGAGTTTCATCTTCTGTGCTACTGGTAACAGACGGGGCTAATAAGGATTAGGACTATATATGCTTAACGTTGATTGGTAGCTATGGTGAAGTGGCGCCGGTGAAGCCGATGGCTAGCAGATAGGCCTAAGGATTTCATATTGTCAACATGCCTACCGCCTGGCCGCATACAAACTGCTAGCTTGCATGTGGTTCACTAGCTTCTTGTTTTCAATTAGCCTCTCCTTTCTATTTAGGCTTAGCTTCTATAGGGCACTTCGGGATTAAAATCCCCTTTGCTCACCCATTCTTTCTATCTGAAATATAGTCATCTCTCCTTGGCCTTCCTTGCTAAGCTATCAAATATCCTCGTTGTCTATCCACAGTAATACTGTTCTTCTCCCTATTCCACCGTGCCATCATGATACAAGGATTCCACACTAAGTCTGTTACCATTGATGCGAACTACAATTTGGACAGCGTAATCACTCTTTACGTCCGCCACGGCAACGCCGCCTTTTGCATCTACTATGATCCACAGATTCTCGCCGCCTCGCCTCCTGTCTTGAAACAGCATCATGAGGCGTACAATATCATGCATAGGGATGATCTAGCTGAAGAACACCTTGAAGTGATGACACGTCTCAGAAGCCCGTTTGAAGAACTTATGACTCAGATGGCCCTAAATTTGATACAGGTGGAGTCAACGCGGTATCTGCATAGGTATCTCTACCCGCCGTGGTTCATTCTCGAGGCAAGGGTAGGGGAGGGTAGCAGCCACATTCAGCCACATTTCAAGGAGGCCGCCTCGCGACAGTGGTTAGTACACCCGGGTGAGACTGTGAACAACGTTGGCCTTAAACCGCACCTATCTCCGCTACTTAACTTAAAACCCAAACAATACTCGTCTGATCAAGTGCAGATTCTGGATCAAACGTTGGATTGGGTTCCATCTCGGGTCCTTGTGGACGATAAAGAGTACTTCTTCAAACCTTGGGTGGCATTTCGAAGACATACATACCACGCGCTGCAGTCATACAGGAAGATATTAGCGGACACCGAGGCAAGCCAGCCACTTCTTGCTGATACACGCTTCTGTCACCTTCACGGTCTGATCATCGATAACGACAATAAATTTCTTGGACACTATCCTAACGACAGCGATGAAGAGGACAGCGATGAAGAAGTCCGTGAAGAGCTCCGGTCTGCGACACGTTTGGTCGGACTACTTCTCACCTACATTGAGAATAAAGGCACTCTGAAGGATGTGGCGCCTTGGTCTGACTGTACAGATGAGGATCGGCTTCGCTGGGCTATGCAAATACAAAACTGCGTTAAGTGTTTGCATGATGCAGGCGTGGTTTGGGGTGACGCGAAGCCCGAGAATGTCTTGGTTGATATGAAGGGCGATGCCTGGCTCATTGATTTTGGTGGTAGTTATACCCCGGAATGAATCGATAAGGATAAGCAGGAAACTGTGGAAGGAGACCTACAGGGTGTGCAAAGGATTGTTGATTGGCTCCACGAATGTTCCCGCCAGCCTGTTACTCGTATTAAGTGAAGCGGTGAGGGAGGAGGGAGTGATGAGGGGATTGCCTAATGTCAGGAGTGCTTCACAATACCCCTACATATAGCTTGGTGGTTTTACGGATTCAGTTTGGGTGCGTTTTTGAAACGCGGTAGGTTTCAGACGACCATAAATGCAGCATCTTTCTCCGTCCCTGTCTCAACCAATCGAGCTTTCTCTCGTCTGTATTGCCCTAAAAATGTCGAAAGAAGATAAGCACTGTACGATGGTTGACTTTCAACCCTACAAAAACACACTTAAGCAGGCGAGTCTATCACAACAGACCCGGTCAAGCGAACAACCATATCAACTTGACGGAATGGCTCATACTGGTGGTACTTTGAACCTAAAAAAAGAGGAAATCGTCTATTCGGAGCGAGCATACAAGGAAACTTATTAGTGGGGGACCGAAAAGCCTAGGCTTACCTTAGATGCGCTCGGAAGAAGAAACATCTCGCTCACTAATTGTGAGAGATGAGTGTCACCTTGGGAAACCTATCGCCGGACCCTTCGATGTAAACTTGCAGGTGATGTGTTAGTCGCAGCTCGTCGTTCCCGTCCGTCCCAGGTGATAGCCATTCGGGAATACACCAAAGGGGACGTAGACCAAATGCTACAACTGTATGACAACCTTGACCATGTTAATGTTCTATCCACCCGAGAGTGCTTTGTAGTGGGAGGGACTATGTATGCTCGCGCTGACGATCTTCCGCTCACTTTGGAGCACCTTGTGGGGTGCCGATCTCTCTATCCCACGAAGACGGCATTAGCTTTCATGGTTTGGCAGGTATGTTGTACTTCCCATTTCGCTTGCCTGAATATACCGACAGATGTAGATTCTGGAAGGTCTATGTTACCTCGGCACCTTGGGATTAGAGCATCAATCTGTCCTGCCGTAATATTCTTCCTGGCCTAGATGGCGTCGTCAAGATTGGTGAGTGATGATTATCCCTGTCATCATAGTCTAGCTGATTCTCTGTAGCTGGTTTGGAGTCGTGTGGATATCGTCCGTCGAGTCGGCTGCAGAGTGTATTTGTCAAAGTGCTTACCTCTATTACCATAGAAGTCATGCAGAAATATGTTAGAGATGATAGAATGGTTGGAGTCGATGATATCGATCGCTGGCCTGTCGAGTTAGATACGTTTGAATTACTTTCCGCCATCTCAACAACGAAGTCCCTCGAGTCCTTGAAACAGGTAAGCAGCCTGATACTAGTTAGCGGGTCGAGGAGCATGAGACTGAAGTTTTGTTACCAACCGCTTGATAAGAAACATCGATTAGTGGGCGAGTTGGTCCTCCTTGCTCGGACGATTTTACTTTCTGCAAGGATGTTTTTTTCCTACGAGAGATAGCTGGAACGAGAGCAGCTTTCGCATATTGGACAGTTTATACATGTGACGATGGGCTGCCTTATGGTAGGATGAGTAGCCTAAGAAATCAGGTTGCTCCTGAGAAGGAAGATACCGAGATGGAAGACACCAGGTAAGGGGTGATATCAACAAAACCTCCAGTTAGATAGTTTTCTTCCTCCTTCTTAACCAGCGTAAGTGCTATGCCAGAGGGCCCTGAATAGAGCTGATATCTGAAGCAGCCGCGTGGTCATACTGTGATCGAGATAAAGTACATGTAGGTCAATTAATTGATCACGTTAGGGATGTTACGGGCCAATCGAGAGGAACAGATTAATTCGGTACCTACTGACGAAAGTATCGAAGCTGAAGAGGAAGGAGAAGGAAAGGAAGATCAGCCAGAAGGAGAGAGCTTAAGTACACAGCAGGCAAACATCCCAAACCCCCAAATAGATACCTCAGGCACCAATGCCGCAGAATGAAGTTATTCCCAGGCCTGACAGTCACAACCGTCACAAGGAATTGATCAGTGCGCGAATCGACCAATGCGTGAATTGATCACACTCCCAACTATGTGTTTAAATGATGGGTAGGGCTGGGCACGAATATTCGTAGTCGAATACGAATAAAAGACAAGAATTCCATGTACTTTCGACCTAATTCGAATCAACCGGTAATTACCAAAACAACCGAAATTTATTCTGTTACACAAACCAGTGAATCGAGCTAAAAGTCACATGATATTTTTGGTAAAATGGTGACCGGACCTCAGGGTAAGTCGGTGACCGTACCTGTAGTCACGTGGTTTTCATACTCCATATTTCTTATCTTATCTTATCGACTGATAACATGGATCTTATCAGCTGTATCTGACCTCACCTGGGCTCGGCTTCGGATGCAACCCTCCATCCTCCGCATCCTCCAAGCTAACCCTGGAATCCTTCGACAATCTGACAACATTGCTCTCCCTCCCTCTTTTCATCTCCCCTACCTTTTAAGAAGTCCGCTATCTACCTCCAACACCCTCAATCCACATCCCCAACACCCAAAATCCACCATGACAACCCTCCAAGACCCAACAAACGCAACCCGCGCAACCCCAAGCATAACCCCCGACCAAGCAACCCTCCACATCGGCAGCTCAACCATCATATCCGCCCCCTCATCCGCCGTCTGGGCCGCCCTAACAAACACCTCAACCTGGCCAACCTGGAACTCCTTCGTACCCCACGTAACCATCCGCTCCCAACCAACGTCACCAACAACCTCCACTACCGCGCCCAACCCAACACCTGCATCATCGCAACCCAGTCAAACCCAAACTAGTCCATCCCAAGACCTATCTTCAATCCTGCAAAAGGGAACAAAGTTCACCTTCCACGTCCGCATGGATCCAACCTCAACCTCGACAAAACCCCAAGCTGCAGTTGACACCTACGGCGTCGTGACGGAATGCCGCGCGCCGAATGCGGAGACGGGTGAGAGCGGCCGCATTGTATGGATTGTTGATAATGATACGCCAGGTGGGATGAGCGCGTCGCTTTTGAGGGCGGAACGGGTGCATGAGATCAAGGATGTTGAGGGTGGGACGGAGGTAAGGAATTGGGAGGCGCAGGTTGGGTGGCTTGTTTATGTTGTAAGGTGGATGTATAAGGCTAGACTGCAGGCGAATTTTGAATTGTGGGTTGGTGATTTGAAGGGGTTTGTTGAGGGTAATGGTGAGGTTGTTGCTTGATATGGATGAGTCGGTTTGATACGTGGGTTTCGAACGTTTGGAGTGTTGGCGTTGTTTAAATTGAACTCGCTCCTCTGAGACATCAAATGTTGATATTTGCAATTGCTTTACTTGGGACTGTCTGCTGTACGATGAGATTGTACTCGTGAATGAATGAGCGATATCCTCAATTCCACCAGATCTGATCTAGTCTATTATGCTAATCTATCTCTTCTGATATTATATAAGTTCCACCAACTAACTCCATCTAACAGGGTATATAAACAATGCAAAAAGCAAAACAAAAAACCAAACCAGCAAACAATCCCCCATCAAGCAAAAACAGACACAAGCTCCACCCACTTCGCCGTCGAGATCCTCTCCGCCGGATCCTTAACAACAGCCGGCTTAACAACCCTCTCAACAAACCCATTCCTCGGCACCCGACACCCACTCCCCCCAGACCGTGCGAAATCCACGATCTGATGCCCAGCCCTCGCCATCTCCAACCTCAACCGATGGTTCAAATTAGAATACAACAGCAAATCCCCCGTAGCAGCCGCCAACAGCGTCGCAGCCAACGAAAAGACATCCGACGCAGTCGTCGGCGCCATCTCACTACACATCAACGAAGCAAGCATCTCCGGCGCCGTGAAAGGCGGCGTAAACGACGACATCGACGCGCGCGTCGTATCAAGCGGCGCATCCCCATCCGTCTGAATCTCGACCGTCGCCGAGAAATCAGCAAACAGCGGCTCATACTCGAACGCATTCTTTCCGCCGTCCGTCTCAATCGGCCTCAGGAGGATATTATGTGGCTTTATATCGCCGTGCACGACACCCGCGACTTCATGAAGCCAGTTCAGGCCTGTGATTAGTTTGCGCGCGAGATCGCGGAATGAGGACGGGCCTTGGACGGGGTCGAACATTGTTGCTGTTGCGGGGCGGCGGGTGCGCGCTTCTTCGGCTTGCGCTTCGATGTAGGATGCTAGCGAGGTTGGCACGGCGGACATGACTAGTGCGCCGAGCTCGGTGTGGTACCCGTGGAAGGGGACGATGTGGTTTTCGTGGCCCGGGATGCGGGAGAGGCGGGTTAGGGTTGCGGCTTCTGCTTTGAGGACTGGGTTGGCGTCGCGGCGCAATGGCGCTTTCACGGCTAGTAGGTGCGGTTGCGTGGTTGGGGAGCTTGGGGGTGTGGCTGGGTTGGAATGGGGGGTTTGTGGCGTGCAGCGCGCTTTGTATACTACGCTCCAGACGCCGCGGCCGAACTCGAAGGAGCGGTTGTCGTCGGTGCGGCAGATTTCGAGCTCGTCGGTGAATTGGAGGGTGGAGACATTTTCTTTAGATTGGGATTGCGATTGCGAGGGGTTTTTGTTCTGGGAAGGACTTGGAGTTGGTTTTTTGTGGCTGCTTTCCTTGGCTATGGGAGTCACTGGTGGTGTGAGACTCGAAGGAACTTGGGGTGATGGTGTAGGGCTGTCCTTTTGGGTTGTCTGCAGCGACAATTGTGGTGGGAGGTTGACCATTGTTTCGTGCGCAGTGTCAATGGGAGGTTGAATGGGAAGTTTGCGCGCAGAGTCAGGGCTATAACGGATATCGGGGGGGTATAAGGATTCGGGGCGTAGTGAATGGCCCTGATATCAGAATAACGCCACACAGGCAAAGGTTCGCGATAGGCAAATTAAGCCTCACCCACGGTTTGAAGTCTATGACGAGGGGTGGCAATCGGGAATCGGCACGTTTGGGAGACTTGAATTATAGTTGGTTTGTAGTGGAAATATTTCTACACAAAGAACGGCTGGGGGCCATATAACTAGAATGGGTTAATAAACCGAATAAAAAGCAACCACCATAAAAAAGAAAAAAAAAAGCAGACAAAAAAGAGAAATGGCCCACTATATCCGGTCTCGAACATAACGAACATGAAAGAAATGAGCAGGATCGACAGTGACAGTAAGATACTACGGTATCAGTGGACTGGGAAATTAGCAGACTCTCAACTTTCTCGGGTTCGCGCTGATCGCGGTCCACCAGTTCATTTCCCTGGCACCGGAGATACTAGAAAGATTATAATCTTGCATAAGATATTATTATACTACTACTACTACTACTACTATACTACTAACCAAACTGCTGCATACTATTTACTACAAACCCCAGGAGTCGGGGCCACTTCCCAATGCAGATCCACTGCATCTCAACGGCTGTCAACCTAATGTGAGGTACATGTACGAGGTTGTTGTATGTTTGTTTTGATTTCCTGCTGAGGCTATCACATCTTCAGGATCTCACCAAAATAATCCCTCTGACTCACCTGTGGACTAAGACAACGATATCCAATCCTTCGGCCTCGTGTCCGAATCCAAGACCCCCGAGTGCAACCCTGGGTCCGAAGTCAGATTGACAATTGTAAACTGGGAAAAATGTTCTATTATCTCTATATCTTCCAATCTCCATAGCCCCTCTAATATACAAATATGTACAAGGTCCCAAAGTACATATGTACCGACCTCTATCTCAACCGGATGTTAGTAGTCTCCTCATCGATTTGCGCCGAAGTCATCGACCCGCCAAGATATCGGCTAAACTGCATGAAATCGAGCTTGTCCGGGAGCTTCTCGTACTCCAGCGCAATGTCCACAAGGGTGGGTACGGTAAGAAGACGCAGTCTGACTTCGCGTAAATCGTAGTCGATATTATCCTGGTAGCTGTAAGCTGGGTCCGACGCCGAACCATCCGGCAAGGGCATGGGCCCACAGCCAGGCTTGATGCTTTTCTCTGCAAAGATCGCTAGACTTGGAATAGCCCGCACGAGATCGTTGGTGGTCCATTTCGGGAAAACCTGCTCGAGGAGTTCGGTGACCGACATGTTACCACGTGTGCCCACAATGGACGTCATGATATAGAATCGTTCGAGGGCGTCGGGTATCATTGCGCTCGGCAGATCGTGGATTTTTTTTAGAGCGGGCGGGTTGGGGTCGGCTTCGAAATATACGAGTCCGCGGCCCATCCCACGAGGGTAGAGCTCCTCGGGGTCGATGTGTAAGGGTTCGAATGGTCGGTCGTCATGTACTAGACCGCCGTCTTTGATTTCTTTAGACATGTAGACCATGCGGGTGTCATCGATGGTCTTATCATGGTGCCTTGTCAATACGAAGTGTACTTCCCCATGCTCCTTGAGAAAAGCAGATTTGAGAGAAATGATTTCATCGTTTAATGCCTTCAAGCTCTCAGCGCTCTCTTTCGGATCGGCGGCCGCGCGTGAAAACGACCGCGTCACTTCGTCAATATGAAGTCTCATGTTGGCCAATTTTTGACGCACGTGGGCCATTTTGTTATCTCTGGCCAGTCTCGATACCGCCAAAGTGCGGTTTTTGATTAATTCCTTGGTTTCGGGGTCCTTATTACGACCAGTCTTCAGACCCGTGGCATCAGCTGCCTCGATGGCCTCAAAGATAGCCTTGTGCATCTCAAGGAAAGGTCGCGGTTCGTATGGCGCCTCCTTTTGCCCGCGAGCAGCAACCTGAGGTACCGCCTCTCGAGGTGGAAGCTCTCGTTCGGGTGGAGTGACAATGCCATTTGCAGCGGCCCTTTCCGCGACTTGCTTCCTGTTGTCTTGAATCTCGTTCCAACCCCGCCATTGATGAGCCGGTTCGGGTTCATCGCCCGAGATTGCAATTTCCATGGTATGCAAACCGAGGGCCTCTGCCAATATGCTGCTTCGTGAGCGTTCATAGACAGACCGCGGCAACACAAATTGGACGTCTTCGAAGGGGCATGTGGCAAGAATTCGAACGGATCCGTACATATTCAACCCAGATTGATATAAGCAGCTCGTCAGCATCTTGAGCCACCATCGGCCGGGTCTGAAATGATCGGACCTGGAGTTGGCGGCAGGCAGATCAGCCAGCACGAGTAGTGTGTCATTCTTTGGGATCCTGCCGGGGCTTCGGTTGTGGGGGCCTTGTTCCGGGAGGTGCGCTGCGAGGAATTCGTCCCAACCGAGTTTCCCATATATGCTCTCATTAATGAGCTTGTAGCACGGCTTGCTCTGGGACAGCGTCTTCAGGAAGGCGTTGGAGAAGTGCAGATTTGGTTCGACGAGCACATGGCGTCGAGGTTGAAGCGACTCATTCAACTTGCTTGAGAAGAGACCACACCCAGGCCAAAAGTCCAGAATATCCAGTGGTGTGTTTGGGCGAAGTAAGGGCGATACACGTTGTACAATATCATCTGCGAATTTCAAAGCGCATGAATATCTTGACACCCATTTGGTATCGCAGCTACCACCGGAGACTCACCTAATAGACCCTCGCTCACGTAGCTTGTTCGAGCCTTACTTCTGCCGCGATGTCTGTGGACTACTTTGTCATAAAGCTGGTGTGTGATTGGGAAGCGCGCCAACGGTTGGCGGAAGGTCGATGATTTGAGCGCTTCCATGGCTTAAGCATAGGTGACAAATGCCAATGGCTATATGAAACAACTCATGAGGTAGGTAGGGAATATGATCAAATGGGAAAAAAAAGGGCAGGCTATACGTGAAGGAAGAATGTGTAAGGAGAAACAATCTTTTTTCGGGGACATCTCAGAGCGGAGAGCGGAGAGATCAAGCTTTCCGCTCTTATCCCACTCCCTCCCCCTCATCAGCCTCCTCCTTCCCAGATCGCCTAGATGCGGTTCTCACAATATTCTCAGGTCTTTCCAGGTTTCGGAAATTCCTATCTCGTCATGCTCTTTGGTCATTGATTCACAACATCGTCTTGGCTGTCTCATCCTCCCTTATCCAAGTCATGGCTTCCAAGGCGCTGAGAGGCGCGTCTGGAGGTACTGCTCCTCAAAGTGTTGAGAGCATCACACGCATAGCGCAGAACTACGAGTACAACTCCTCTGTTCCCTTACGGTATTGGCTGAGGACTGCTGCGACGCTTCTACGTGAGGTTGGTTATACCTGCTGCCTACACCTTGGCCACGATTATTTCCAGGCTCCTTGTTAACATTATTTGAACCGACAGGCCCACATCTACGAACGCGAAGGACGCGATGAACAAGCCTATCTGATTCTTTTCCGACACGCCCAGTTGATTCTGGTTCATCTTTCGAAGCACCCCGACTCGAAGAAGAACGACGACGACCGCAAAGCCTTGGTGGTAGCTGAGAAAGAAGTTGAGAAAAACCTCAGCAAATTGGAGACTCTGAGACCGCGGATAAATAAGCGATATGAGCGCTATACTCAGTTGATGCGAGAGCGCGAGTCTCGAAAACAGCCCTCACAGGCGAAAGTCAGCGATCCGCGAGAACAAGTTCCAGATCCCGCTCTCGCTGGTGTGGCAGAGCCTTTAGAAGCTGGAGAGAACCGGGACCTCGCTGTACAGTTAGCCCAAGCAGAGCTTAACCGCAGAGCCACCGTTCGAGGTTCCAGGGGTCTTTCTGGGTCATCCCCTGAAGAGCTGGAAAGTCGTCGCGCAGCTGGCGTATGGGGTGATTGGGATCGTTTTGACAAACCAGACATCCAAACGGGAGATCAAGACCTCAGTCGACGTATTCAGAATATCAGGTCTAATATCGACCACACGAATCAATCCTATGACCATCGTGCCAAAGGGTCCGAGTTTCCCACGCCCGATACATCAGCATACAGGTATCCGACTGTGCGGCGTCCAAAGGCCCTGGAGCCTACTGCGTCACCGGGCCACATTCCTATTCTTGACAAGAACGCCGAACGACCTGCGCCCCCAATACTGCCTCCGAAAGAGCACCTTACGCCCAGCCGAGCTTCTATTGTCGATGGTTCTCCTCCAGCTATAGCGCCATCACGGCCGGCAAAACTATCGCCAACTCCAGCGCTGCCGGAAAAAGTACAGGCACCCGCAGAAACGACTACGGCACCCTCCGATCTAGATGCCTCGAGCTATACCTTCAAACCTTCGGCTTATCTCGAAAGTGGGACTCCTTTGCGCTCAGTCTTTCTGCCGGCGAATCTTCGGTCGCGCTTCTTATCTCTGGCCGCACCCAACACTCGCGCTAACCTTGAGACATGTGGAATTCTCTGTGGAACACTTGTCTCCAACGCGCTCTTCATATCCAAGCTCGTCATTCCCGAGCAGATATCGACCTCAGACACATGCGAAACGGTTAACGAATCCGCCCTCTTTGATTACTGTGACTCCGAGGATCTAATGACCCTCGGTTGGATTCACACGCATCCTTCGCAGACCTGTTTCATGAGCTCGCGTGATTTGCACACGCACTGCGGTTACCAAGTGATGCTCCCCGAAAGCATTGCCATCGTTTGCGCACCAAGCAAAAACCCCGACTGGGGCGTTTTCCGACTGACTGATCCTCCGGGTCTCAAGACGGTTCTGAACTGCAATCAAACCGGTCTGTTCCATCCGCATGCCGAGGAGAACATTTACACTGCGGCCTTGCGACCAGGACATGTTTTCGAAGTCAGTGGTTTGGAGTTTGAGACGGCAGATCTCCGCCCACATGCTTCGAAAAAATGAACGCCTTGCTTTTGAGTTGTTTGATACACATTGAATATGATACCATCATCGTCTGCATTGCTTTGCCATCTCTGGTGTGTCATTTTATGCCACAAGGGTCTATTCTAGAAGGATTATGGCGTTGCTATCTCTTTCATGGGCCTTGGAATTTGACTTGCATAGTATTCAATCAATCAGATTTTCCTGGATTCTCTTGAAGTGAGACTAGGGGTATGATCTCGTATCCAGGTAGTTTGTACGCTCTACTTAGGTCTATAGCAGAGTTCATCCTTACTTTTGACCACATTGATAGCTTATCTGATCTAGAATGAGTGTATCTCGGTACTTTTCACCAAGTTCATATTAGGGACCCTTCGACTTGAATCCCATTGTCCTGTATAAAATCATGCGATGTGAAGGTTTCAGCCTTACAAAGCCAATTTGTGTTGACGTCCATTTCCCCACATGATAAGCGATAGAGGCCTGAACTTCAACTCCGCATACTTTCTACCTCTTCCTCTCCTCCTCCTCTCTCCTCCTCTTCAGGCACAACCCCAACAATTGACTCGAATTGCTCGCATGTCGTCCGCATCACAAGAAAATACTCCCTCCGACACCCCCACCTCCTCCACGCCCACCCAAAAATCACCCCCCTACCAATCCGCCGCCTCCTACCTCTCCTACCCAGTCAGCCACGTCGTCTCCGGTCTCTACCGCCGCATGACAGAGCCAGACCTCGCCAAAGAAATGCCCTCAATCATGCCCTGGTCCCGCCCATCACCATCAACGACCTCCTCCGAAGTCTTCACACCCCGCCGAACAGCCTCCCCCTTCCAACCACCACCACTAACCCCCCTCACCCTCTCAATCCCCAAATCCCCCGACCTCCTCCAACAACAACTCCTCACCCGCGCCCTAGCCGAAGAAATCCGACTCCTTGTCCCACCCCGCCTCCAACTAGCCGAAACCTGGCGCCTAGCCTACAGCCTCGACCGCGACGGCGCCTCCCTCTCAACCCTCTACGAAAACTGCGCCGAATTCGCCCACCGCTCCCCGCGCGCAGGCTACGTGCTAGTAATCCGCGACTCCTCCCCTCAATCCTCCGTCTTCGGCGCATACATGACAGACGCGCCGCACCCAGACTCACAGTTCTTCGGCACGGGCGAGTGTTTCCTCTGGCGCTCATCCGTCCTCCCGCCACCGGCAAGCTTTCCCCTCGCCCTGCCAGGCGACGGACCCCAGTCTGAGGAGGCGCTCGAGCGCGCAGGTCTCCCGCCTCCGCCGTCGGCCGATACCATCACCGCTGCGCGATGGAGTACGCTGCGCAACGAAAAGTCGAAGTCTGCGCGGGCAGATTCGCCGGCGCACGAGCTGAACATGAATATTAAGTCCACTCTTGCGGCTGCGAGTGGGGGCGTGCTTGCGCCGCCGTCGCCTGCTTCGACGAATACGCCGGACCGCAGCGGGGCTAGTACGCCGGAGCGCATTCGGTTCAAGGCTTTCCCGTATAGCGGGGTTAATGATTATATGATTTTCTGTGAAACTGGATTTCTCAGTCTCGGAGGCGGGTAAGTGGTGTTATCTTCATTGGATGTGTCTTTCGCTTGGCTAATGTACGAGATAGTGATGGACACTACGGATTGTGGGTTGACAGCAGTCTCGAGAAGGGTGTCAGTGCATCCTGCCAGACCTTCGGCAATGAGCCTCTTTCTGACGAAGGCATCAAGTTTGATGTCCTCGGCGTCGAGGTGTGGTATGTGGGTTCTTGAACGGGCATGTGTATGTACAGCCTGATCCCTTGCACTGGATGTATAAAGGGCCTGCTTGCGTCTGGGGGGTATAATAAGTGAAGGGAATTTGAAATCCTCATAATCATGCTGTGTGTTATACATAGGGCCGACAGGAGCGGACTTTGGCAGTCAGATTACCCAGATATCCCATGCAGGAAATTGGTTTTTGGGTCATATTTACTAAACTTAGTTCATATTAGCTAGCTGCTTTGCAAATACCCAGACGGCGATGTGAGGCCGACCCGTCATTCACCTTGATTTAGTGCTTCATACGTCCTCTCAGGTACAGTTCGCATGGTAGGAAGAGACATCGCCCTCGTAAAGTTTGATAGAACATCTTACATGCATTCAGTGTTCGCAAATGCTATCATTACACATACATCAATTTTTGGTTGGCTTGTAGTTAAGAAAAAACCATCTGGCGTTTTCGAATTGAAATGTCCGAGTATTCGACCTGTAGATCCCAGAGATTCTGTGCTCTCACCACTATCATCTCCAGTCTCTGCTCTCCTCAGTAGCTGTGTGTACTTTCATCAATCCCCAGACTCGATCTGACGACTGCTTGTGCTTCTGTTCGCGATCATCGTTCGTCCCAGTTCTCCCACTAGTTTTCACAACTTATCGCCTAAGTTACGCATATTCTCATAATGCGCCACTCGCAATTCCTATATCCAATCAGTGACCGCCCAGAACGACGAATCCAACTTCCTTACTTCTGGTGAGCACCCGCTAATCGCGAAAACAATCGATTGGTACCGATTGGTGACACCCGGGCTGTTGTTGTCTTTCTCGTTAAAGAAAGAACTTGGCCTATCGAGTGGTCAAGGTCTGCTTTAGTCCAATTCCATCATAGTATTAAAATAGAGCTAGGGAAAAAAACAAGAAGAATAACAAGCGGGGCCAAGAAGATAATGGAAGAAGGAAGAGGAGAGGAAAGAAGGTAGAACATATTATACATACTTGACATTGTCCTCGACCATAACAGGTGTCAAGGACGCTGGCCAGGGTCTTTTCGGCGTGAAACCTGGTGTGGTCGAAGAGGGATGATTAGCTGCAGGCGTAGCCAATCCACCAGATCTCTGCTTGGGCAATTTATTCAAAGACGATCCCTGACCACCAAAGATACCGCTACCGCTGATTATCTCCGGCTTGAACTCAAACACAGTACTTGGGACTATGAATGGGCTCTGCTGGGCGGGCTTCGGTGTATCTAGCAATGAAAATGGGGACTCACCTGTGCCCTTCTGGCTTTCAGATGGAGCACTCGAGTCTGCCACTCCGGAGGGATTGTGGGCATTGGCACCAAAAAGGATGCCTTGGGGCATGATGGTGGAGTGAGCAGAAGATGTGGACTTTCAATAGTGAGCATGATGGAGTATCCTTGGGTGTATTCTCGGTGCTTACTTTGCTTTCCTTTATGTTATCCAATTTCTTCAGCGTTTGAGCTGCGATGCGCAAATTATCCAACCCGCAGGTCAAGTAGTTATGCGTCTCCGAGACCCTAGCAAAAACTTCCTCAATTTGGCTGTCCTGCATGGTGCTGATTGTGCGAGTTGTCAAGATGTCAGTCAGAGGGCTGAGAAGGCAATTCTCGATTCCGAGAATGGCAATGTTGTCCCTGAAGACCGAAAGCGCGTCCTATCTTTTGTTAAAATCTTCAAAACGATGTGCTCGGCGATTGGCTATGTCTAGATCAGCTTCACTACTCCCACTCACGTTGTAATAAGCTTGCATCTGGTCAATAATTTCCGAGACTGTGGCCTCGGAGCTTGATGATTCCAATTTCTCGGTGGCAGACCTAAGGTCTGCCATGCTGAAGATCTGCAATGGATGTGCAGGAAGAGTCTGCTGAAGGCTGGCTAGCAAGTGATCATTTCTGCTTTTCTGTACTTTGGCAAGAAAGCTTTGCTCCAGGGGCAATGGCTGACCGCGATGGAAGTTTCGACTCAGAGGCAATGGATGGCCTCGCTTGTGATAAGCCATCAACTCTTCCAACTTTGCCAGCAGTTTCTCTTTCAAAGCATCAAGCTGCGGGCTGCAGATATCGCGCATCAACCAAGCAGCCGTGGGCCCATTTGTAAGATATTCCAGCAGAATCCTCACAAAGTCATGGGTAGATCTCCATGATTCCATCAGGTGAGCACGAGCAATGATTTCCCACGGCTTGGCTTGATCCCGAAACAGACTACCGACCAGCAGCTGATTGAAATTTCCTGGGAGTTCAAGCCCTCGCTCTTGGCTCATTTGTAGGCTAACCTCGCTTTCGAACGTCGAGCGAGTGGTGTACTCCGGTGCTCGGATATTCACATAAGGATTGGCGGGTTGCGGGAATAGAATTATCTGAGTATTCAAACCACGAACGAATCGGCGGCACCCAGCAGTCTCCATAACATCGGCAAAATCCTCGTTCAGCGCGCGGATGATGCATCGAAGACGTCGGGGATCGCGAGTCTTTGAGTGACCATCATCCAGTGAGGCAGTAAAAAAGCTGTCAGTGTACATGCCATTCAAAGCTTGATCAGTTATGCGCTCGAATGCACTGGTCAGATGGAAAAGCAACCCTTTCTTTTGCTGGAAAGTATCCCGGGGAGCGTCTAGCTTGGTCAGCCTCGACTGGAGGTTTTGAACACATCTCTCGATATCAACACCCAGACCAGGGAGACTGCTGGAAATTTGTGTCGACAGAAGAGCCGTGATTCGACGCCGTAGGTTGTCCCGACTTTCGGGTTTGAGAAACACCTGCTTATCACCTCCGTCGAATGACACCTGTGTAGCCAAAGCGTGGAATTCCATGAAGGACTTGGGTGCTTCTTTTTCCACGATCCCCTGCCAGTATCTTCCTTTCACCGAGTCTGGCTCGATTGTATCAAGATGCATGAAGATGCCAACAGTCCGCTTTTGTTCGCGACCGAGACTGTTGATAAAGCCGAATACACTTTCCACAGAACCATCATCTTTGGCTGAAAATCCAGCCAAGACGATGTTGCGTGGATTGGATAGGTACTCATCCAGGATACGGCGCGCAAAAGCCCGTGCTGAATCTTCGTCCGAGTCTGCAAGAGACATGTGCGGGATATCGATCAGTGTCAGATCAGGCTGTTTGGGTCCATAGGCGTCCACTATGAGGACATTGTCACTGAACGGGGCTGGCTTGGAAGTTGATTCTATGAAATCGATGGCTTGTTTGATCAGGGAACCTGACTTTCTCATGTCATCTTCAACGAGCGGCACGAAGGTCTTGGCTTTCTGGGATTTGTTGTCACCGTCGCTCCACCACGCAGACTCGATGGCTACCTTGATGCAGGGTGTGGGCTGGCGGCGTAAGACGATTTTTGTGACGAACTGAGTGTCGAGATCACTCCTCGGGGGATAGTGCATCCCCGAAATAGCCTCGATAACGGCATACTTGCCGGGGGTGTTGACACAGCTAACCACAAGCTGTGGTAGGTGAACAAGCCTACCGACACCAAGAGAGTGCAAGTGATCAATAGCGTCAAGCATGGGGACTGGGCTCCCCTGTGGAGGATGCGAAGGCTCGCGTGGCTTGTGTGAAGCAGTCATGGTGAGATTTGAAGGTAGGTGATAAAGATGGAGTGGATAAGTGTCTGGTGTAGCTGCTAAAAGATGACGAAAGAAAAATAGACAGAGAGGTTGACAGAGAGGACGGGTAAGGAAGAAGGGATGAGGAGGAAAGAAAGAAGAGAAGAAGAGAAGAAGAGAAGAAGAGAGTAGGTCCGTCATATAGCCAGGGCAAACTTCAGGTTCATAGTGTGCTTTAGGCAGGAACCAACTGGTGTTAAATCTGCAAAGAGACAACAATCCGTATATCTCCAGGTTACAGCCAAAGATGTAGACGAGATATACCGATCATAACATACAGTATTCACCGTGAAGTAGACATATAAGTTATATCAACAATTGACAAATAATAAAACGTCTAGAGTGTATCTGTTCCTGTCCTTTCATGACGTGGTCTATAAAAACCTCCAACATACTACCTGTCTCCCTTTTCCTCGCCTCTATCCATATACATACAGGGGAAATATCTTCATTTCTGTTAGTCGCACTCCACTCGCACTTTCACGTCACTTGCCAGCTGGACTTGAAGTCCTCGATTGACTGTTACCTCTCTGCGGCATCTATACCATTTGTTGATGACCAAATTCATTATTCATATCGTTGAAGTGTTAGGATCTATATCGCAGTATATACCCTGGGACAAGAGTTGGCATCTTCTTTTTTCTCGTCATCTTCACATGTTTGCTATACCTATCTGAACTATCTAACTACCTAGGTAGCTCTACGTAGTGTTTTTAAATCTCAGTCCGGGCTCAAGCTCAGTGAGCGCTTAGGGAGTGTGTTTGATTACTGATTTGTCAAAGGGATCTATTGTGCACTTCACGATAGTTTATTTTGAGAAGTACTTCTTGATGGCCCTGACCATGCCCCTTTCTAAAAGTGCTCTATCCTCCAATTTTACCCTACCCTTAGATTACTTATAGAATAAGATAACGTAAATAGGGAAGGCACGGGCGTACACGTCAGGTGGCAGGAAAATAGTAGATTGTTTATCTAAAGCTACCTATACTAAAAGCTTACATATAAATTAGAGGTCTACTCTAACAATTCGTCTTCACCTTCTCTATTATTTCTCCGAGTTTCTAGTTCTATCTTTTCGTTTCTCTCGGTAATAGCTCGATCATAGGTAGGAAACTCTTCTTTGCTTAGCAAGATAATAGCGCCAGAGAGAAACGCCGTAGACGATTAGAAAAAAGCAAATACGTTTTCGGAGCGCATGCAGACGAAGATGCTATCCAAGATAAAGACAAGAGATTACCTAAAACCAAGAGAATGTACCTAAGCAGAGCATCTGTCTCCCGCATTTTCAAAAAAATTCGTCTCGTCATCCTCGCTTTGCCATCAAGTTGCAACAAAAACTATCATAATGATTGAGGAGACAGCCTTGTTTCCCCATACTTCCGCTTTACAGCGCAATCGAGACCTTATGAGAGAATTTGAAAGGGCACTTGAGATAAATCCGGCAGCCAATTTGACGGCTCTCATCCCTGATTCCTACCTTCAAAATCATCTGGACGCACAACCACAAAGTCTAGAAACAAGCACAGCCAAGCTCAATCGAAAAACCGTCAATGAGCTCCAGGACGCCCTTCGAGATGATCCTGAGGTGGACTTGCTTTCAGTTTTCCCTCCAAACTACGCTCGTCGTCGGCAACTCGCAGGCCAAACTAGTGAAGGAAAACCAAAGCCTGGTAGGACGGAACAACCGACCCCTCCGGATTTTCGGACACGTCTCGATGGTGTGAAGACAGCTGAGATCATCTTCCCACTTTCGAATGATGCGACTGCCATGCTGACACCATTCTCGAATTTTTCTGATGGATATATGGATACAGAGCAGTCGCTTGTCTCAGTACTACAACGAATGCTTCGGAATTCCAAAAAAATATGGGAAAATCCGATACGGGGCATCGTCGTTCAATGCAATGATGACATCGTTGCAAAAGTTATCACGACGAACGGCGACTACACAGAGTATACGGCTTTGCGATACCTCGCAGAACAGGTTCCCGAAATTCCGGCTCCTAGGCCCCATGGCTTGATCAAGTTCGGATCTTTTTGCATGATTTTCATGTCTTATATTCCGTCTATGACGTTGAGTGAGGCATGGCCGTATCTCTCACACGAAGAGAAGATTTCCGTGAAGCATCAGCTAGATGACATCTTCAGGAGGTTGAGATCTATTCGTGAGGGAGATGGTCACTATTTTGGGGGGGTCGGTGGCGAAGGAGTAAAGGGACACAAAGCCAATACAATCGTCAGCACGGCTGCTGGATTTGAGGATTTCAGATACTCCGCCCCCCATCACGGCAGCACTACATACGCCACTTTCCTTCGCTCTTTTCTCACAGATTCCATTCGAGGTTCGGTCTTCACTCATGGTGACATCAGACAAGATAATATCTTAGTGAAGCTGAATCAGGACAATATCTGGATTGTTACTGGGATCATTGACTGGGAGGACAGCGGATTTTATCCAGAGTACCACGAATGTACTCAATTGACGAGGACATTGGGTGTGATGGAGGAAGATGACTGGTATCTCTATTTGCCAGCGAGTATCTCGCCGCTGCAATTTCCGATACGTTGGCTTGTTGATCGACTTTGGGATATCCATACTAAAACCACTTGAGTCCCCGCTTTGAAGTTGTGCACAATATCATAGAACGGACATATCGATATTTTCATTGGGAAAGGAGCGAACTCCATGTCACATCATGCCAGGTACGTCCCATCCAAGGTACCAAATGGAGCGAATCACTGTAGCAACGGAAACTTTGGTATTACAATGGCAAATCTGCGAGAAATCGCTTTCTATGTGATATTAGAGTCATTTATCTGCCCAACCAGCTTTTGTGACACGTTTAGGAATATCATGTAACAAACAAAACAAGGGGCCTCGACCAGAGAAATATGCCCGTTATGGAACTACATTTGACATATCGTCTCCAAGAATCTAGACCTATTAGCGCAGGCCACGGACCCCCCGTATCAATCACAAACGCCTAGCATGGCCCGACCGGGATTCATGCACTGAAGGCTTTCAGTGGGTTCATCAACCAAAAATCTAGTACTTGTCGATGATGCACGTGCAAGGATTGGTGCAAGCGATGTCTACTCTCTTGGCATGCAGCTAAGTCGACTGAACATTACATAACGATCGAACCCCAATTCTTAGAAATTAGGCACAGGGGTTGGAACAAAAAAAAAGAGTACTTTGTGATCCTGGCCCCTGATTTGTTCGAAGAAAAATAAGAGAATATTTGAGCCTACGATGGGACGTTAGTGTGGATTTGTGTGCCATCTCTTAGCTCCAAATGAATATCACTGCGAGAACACGATATCAAATGAGCAAAAAGATAGGGTAGTGAATGTGAAGGGAATTTCAATTGATAAGGAAAATCCAGCGGCACCAAAGAAGCACAAACACCGCGAAGAAGGTCACAACGTTGAAAGAAATGGGAAAGCACAAAACATCAGGGGGTATGGGTAATGGTACAAAATCGAAGTAAAATCAAGGGGCCGACGAGGAACATAGGCATAGGGGGAAAGAATGACGAGTCTAGTAGGGCGAGTTGACGATGCTGTCTCTGCCAAGGCGACTGCTCCATCCACTGCGTGCACGATTTGGTGTGGCAGGACCAGCAATGCTCTCGCGCGTAGGTTTCTGGAAGGTACGCTTGGCCACCATGTTTACCTCGTTCGGCAGAGCAACGATGACGTTCTTATCGGAGCCGAACCGGAAGTTATCAGCCATGACGTTCTCACCGTAGCGCTTGATGGTGTACGGATCCTTGCGGTTGGCAACAACCTTCTTCATACTCCAGGTAACGATGAAGGGGCCGGTAGCGGTGACGATGCTAGTCTCGGTAGAGTCAACACCTGTATTGAATCGTGCGGGGGTGAATGAGAGAGGCTGTTTCGTCTCGTGCTGGAACTGCGCAACGTGTGCAGGCTGCAAACCAAGGCGGCGGGGCTGCGGCTTGGCGTCCTTCGCGAAAGCTTTCTCGAATCCGAGCTTGCCCTCATTCTTGCCTTCCTTCTGCAGCGAGTCGATGAGGAGAAGGTAGGTGCGGCAAGTTGCCAGCACCCAGCGTCCATCTGCAGACACATCAAGACCGATAATCGGCTCACCAAGTGCCGGAATGTGGGTCTTGGCATTGATGCCCAGACGGTCGAACATGCGGATGTCACCCTTGTTGGATGCCACAGCAAGGTAACCCTTTTCAGTAGTAGCCATGGCTGAGAAGTCGTTCTTGCTAGCGTACTGCTTCAGGTCGGAGTCGACGAGCTTGTTTCCAGCAAGACGAGGATCGATGCGGTAGAGGGCATTCTTGGAAATACCAACGAATGGCTGCGCCGCGGTCATTTGAGCGAATTTCTACAACGTTGGTTAGTTCATCGAACACAGAAATTCCCAAAACTGGGTAGTAACTTACATTTTCGGGAGCGAAAGTCTCCACGGCGATATCGTCATGAACCTTCCATTCGTCGACAATTTTCCCGTACTCCAGGTCCATCTTGTACAACGAGTTTGGATCATTGCCATTCTGGAGAATCATGTTCTGATCCTCGGCGTGTAGCATGACCTTCTTAGGGCTGAACAGAGCGCCCTTAGGGGTTTGGACCTTCGAAATGGTCGTGGAGAACTCCAGATTGTTGTGAGGAGTGTGCTTGAAGACACCGATTTTGGATCCGCGGACAACGAATGATCGATCGTGCTTGTAGCCGACTGCCAATTGCGAGTTGACGTTGCCATCCGCGTCGCGCGTGACGACATCTTCTTCCTCTTCGTCACTGTCATAGTGCTCACTGCGCTGAGCGTCGTCCTGGTCGCCATCATACTCTTCTTCGGCCTCTTCTTCTTCCTCCTCAGCCTCCTCCTCCGCCTTGGCATCGACATCTTCCATGGTGAGATCCTGGAAGGCATCGAGCACGTAGTCTCGGTCGTTTTCCTTCACCTTGGTCCACTTCATCTCATTGAGCTGTTCCCACAGGGCCTGCATCAGACCCTCTTGGAAGCGTTCTTCCGTGGGTTGATCCTTGAATCGCAGCAGCCAAGAGTAGGCCGAGCCATCTTCACCATAGTGGTTGAAGATAAACGACAGGTACTCAAAGTTGAAGACAGGGTTGATATCGGCCACGACAGCTTGTCCCAACCACTCCTTATCCTTGCCAGAGATCTGGAGCCAGTACTGCCAAGTACCTACCTCTGAGACGGTAGCAACAATTTCGTCCTCCTGCAGGACAAAGGTTCCAGTAGAGAAGTCGAACAAATGCAGCTCAGCCTTTTCCTTGCTGAGGATCTCTTTGGCGTCGGGCTGGGCTGCAGATGGCGGCGCAGTAGTCGGCTGCTCCTCCAGAGTGGCGGATTTGACCTGTCCCTTAGACTGAGCATATTCCACATCTCGTGCCATTGCTGCGGCTGAATCCTCTGCGGTAAGGGAATTCCTGGCTGACTTGATAGTGGGCGAGGAGACGGGACTCGCGGAGGGAAGGGGTTCCTCTATGTTGTATGAGAACTCCTGTAGCTCTTCCTCAGTGGCCTTCTGGGCACTGCGGCGGTGTTTGCGCTCGTATTGGCACTGGAGTGCGGCAAGCTCGAAAGTGGCGACTTTATCAGATGGGACGGAAGGGTCGCAAATGAACTCGAATAGATCACCAGCGTCGCCGCTCAGGTCGTCCCAAGCCAGGATCTTGGATCCTCCGTCGCGAACTTCGGAGCGGAAATGAAGTGTTTGGTCAAGTAGGAAGACCTTCTCATCCTTGTCTAGGCCATCGCCGGCGCCTTGCTCGCCGTCGTCGTCTGCAAGTTCTTCCTCGCCCTCTTCGTAGGCTCTCTGGATAACGAGCTGGTATTGGAAGTCTTGACCGGTACGTCGGATCGTGGCAGCAGCGTCCTTGAAGATAAGCTCCGAGTAACCCTTGGGCGACTGTGGGCGGACCAGATACAATTCGCCTTGGGGGATTTCGATGATGGACTCTTTTGAAGCGTCACCGAACAAGAACTTGCTCACTATTGAATGTCAAGAAGACGATAGATTAGTTTACTATCTCACATCTGTATGGCGACAAAAAATGGGTTGATATGGAGGGGTTTGGCGGGGCATGAAAAGCGCGTCACTTACCATTGCGGAGCATAAACATGGTTGCGAGGGGCAGCTGCCAAACAAAAATATGAGAGGCAGTTTAAAGGAATGGGAGGCAAGAAGGAGGAAGGGGAACGTTGTCTAGGAAAGAGCAGGAGAAGTAGACACAGTACCAGAAGGCTCTTCTGCCTATGTGAAGGGAACAACGAGATAGCAAGAGCAAGGCGTCAAAGTGCAATAATAATCACAATGAAAATCGCCTCCGTCATAGACTGTGGCTGTTGTGGCTTAATGATTATGTAAGGATCGGTCTGGGTTTACACTAGCTCAAATAGGCAATATGCTTTCTCTACTTACACACTCACTGGCTTATTGCTAGCTTTTATATTCTCCTTCTGGGCCGAAGAGGCAAAGCGAGAGTAATTTAAAAATACAAAGAGGGTTCATTGACCAAAGAACATTGAATCCCCCAAAGGACTGGACGAAGCGCAGCCCTGGAGGGAACTAAAATAGGTCAAAGGGTTAACCAAAACCAGATGATACAGAGCTGCGATGATGTCTTATTATTTCAATGATGAAGTCACCTTTTTGTCGCTGATGTATATGTACAAAGTATTCATTGACAATAAGACAGGCTATGCCTTCTCTTCGTTTTCATCTTCACTTCCTTCCTCCATGCCCTCAATGTCTTCCAGCTGCTTCATCTGATCCGCTTCAGCTTGTTCCTCATCAACATCCTCAGCATCCTCATCAGCGACCTCCACACCTTCAGTCTTCTCCCCTTTCAGAGCTCCACCCTTGCGGGTCGGAATAACCTTCATGAACGCTTTGCCCCAGTCCCGAAGCTCCAACCATTGGAGCATGATCTCGATCACATGGTTGGTGGCCAGCACCGGACGATGAGCCATTTGGATGTATTGCCCGATAGGCAATTTAGCAGTTTTGATACCCTTCGCAACCGCCTGATTGTAGCAAACAGCCTTGTGTCGGTTCTTGTCAACTAATGCCCCAACAATATAAGTGCTGTAAGGCTTCAGCTCAGTCAATGTATTGTCGCTATCACTGCTGAGATAGACGATTTCTCCATCCTCGGGCTTCCCGTCAGGCTGGTCCGCAAACGGCCCAACAAGCTGGCCTCGAGCTGTCATTTGTGCTTTTGCGAGCTCACTAGCATGCACAAAGTCTTCCTGCATAAGGCGGACACGCTTCCAGTTTTTGTGAGTCGCCAACACAGTGTCGAAGCGCTCTTTGAGCTTTTTGTCGAATGACGAGAACATCATGTGCGCGGTAAAGGGTGCGCGGCTGTTGTCCGAGTATGAGCGCGTAAGCTGGCCTGCCAAAGAAATGCGCTCTCTATCCGACATCAGGTCGTCGTAGCCGCAATCCATCACGAATGTCAAAGGTAGGAGTGTTGACTTGATGTGCTTTGCTTTCTTGGTTCGGAATGTCTCTCGTAGCTTCTTGACGGCGTCTTCGCCGCCTGTTGCCTTTGCCTCCTCAAACATAGCACGACGACGCTCTTTCTTCTCTTGAAGCTTATCCTTCTTATGCGCCTTTTGGAGCGCACGCTTTTGCTGATGAGCTTCCGCGCGGCGGATTTTCTTCAGTTGATTTTTCGACATTGTGGGCGCGGCGGCCTCGGCGCCGTCTTGAGGAGCAGTCTCATTCGCAGTAGCCTTTTGGACCGTGAATTCGGAAATATCGAGAGGTTCATTCCCAACCTGGGCGATCGCAGCCTCCGATTCGCTGCCGGCACCGTCAGCAGCTCCGGTCATGGCGGGCCCAAGCACCGCGTTGGTGGTCTCTTCGTTGTGGTCCAGCTTGGGCAATTTCCGAGGTCGCTCTTGCTCCTCCATAGTTGTATAGCGGACTTGACAAACAAAAGCAAAAGTGGGCTGTTCCGTGTAGATCGGGAAGTTGAAAAAGCGCCCGCTCCGAAACTCATCAGCCAATGACGTGCGGCGCAGCCCTCATTACTGTGCATTCTATCACGTGGCCCTCCAGACCCAACTTCTCCAATCGTCACAGCGGCTCCTCGTTATCCCTCCAAGCCCTCCACCAGCTTACTACCGCCACAATGCCTCAGGATATGCCCCCAACGGGGGGCTACGCTCAAGTCCAGTACAAGGTACGCCATGAAATCCAGCTTCTGGGGTCTCAATGGCCCCGCACGCCCAGCAGACAAGCATCAAGGCTAACGACCTCGTTTCTCACTCTTTACAGCGTAACCTCCCCGCCCGCGGCTTCAAGCCCGGCTACTACATGATTGGCATGCACCTGATTATGGCCTACGGTTTCTACAAGTACTTCCACGGTGTCCGTGAGCAGCGGTACGTCTTACCAACATCAGGATCCTTTCCTGCCTCCGATTGACCCGAGAGAATTGCAATTGGAACCCAATATGGAATCTGAAAGCAAAGAAAGCACTGGACTCAACGCTGACATCTGTTCGACTTCTAGTGAGCTCGCACGCGAGAAGATGTGGTCCCGTCTGCACCTCACTCCTCTCCTCCAGGCCGAGGAGGACCGCGACCAGGTCCGCCGGTACTACGCCGACAAGGCGCGCGAGAAGGAGCTCCTCGGTACTGATGCTAAGATCTACAACTCCGACCGGTAAGTTTTGTTCAAGCGTAATCGAACGCTATATCATTCCTGGTATCAATGCTGACATACTTACTCTGACAGCTTTGTTCGCCCTACTTTCGCCTATACCCCCTCCAAGCTCACTCAATAGACACTTCTTCTGAGTGGAGCGTACCTCTTTTCCCTCTCTCGATTTGACTATGTATGGTGCTGGTGTTTTGGGATGCTTCGTTGGGTGGCCCCTTGCCTCCATGATAAACGGACTGAACTGAGCCTTTCTGACCCTTGTGGGAAGAGCTAGAAGCATCGTGGTGGTAACAGGGGTGAACCGTCTCGAAGACAATTCGAGAAAAATTTTGTAGATATTACTTGCCTAGTGAAAGGTTTAGTTCAGTCTTTTGCAATGCCTTTTTCCTTTGCTCGTTCCTTTGCTCCCTCATCCAGTTACAGAACCCTAAAAAAACGTATACTGTACATGTAGAACGGCGGATACTCGGAAAATCGCGGGATAAGTTTTTCATCAATAACATGACCACTCACATAGCGCTGCTGCTCGCTAACGACGGGGGTAGTTAATGAGGTGCAACGCATAACAATACAAGAATGATATGACCCAGCGATGATTAGGGTTGCCAAGTTCAAATGCACAGGTATTCGTGGTATTGAGAATCAACAAGCCCATTCAAGACAGTTGCATATCCAGACTCTTCACAATGCGAAAAGCATGTAATAACAGGTCTATCCAAAGAGATCAGCAACACCACCAAGATCCGGACCATCGTTGATGTCAACGCGATGGTTCTGCTGCTGAGTCTCCATTTCATTGGTCATGTAACGCTCCTGCAATGCTGAACGAGCCTTACGACGTTCCTCGCGGGAACCCAAGATCTTCCCTTGCTCGGCAACACTGATACCGCGCAAGGGCTCAAGGAGCTCCAAGACTAACGCGCGCTGCTGTCTTGGAGATGCAGTTCGGTGCAGTGCTGCCTCGGTGTGAGCCACTTTCTCTGCGCTGATCCCAGGCAATCCCAGGAAAACGGCACGGGGCGTGGCGCTACAGAAGCCATAGAGGCACCAAATCGATGCAATAAGCTGAGCAAGGTCCTTCTGCATATCCACAAAGTATGATTCATGTACAGATGCAATGCACGCTTTGAGAACATCAGTGCAGATAAATTCGCGAATTGTCGCAATGGTCGGCGTATCTGGGGTATTATCTGTAGGTGCAAAGTCTTGCAGAATCGACCGGATGACACGGGTGATAATGCTACCGCTACGGGTATCACGCATGCGGAGGGCGTGTGTACAAAATAGCATCACTGGCTCAAAGATCTCCGGCGAGGAGAGGACGAAATGGCGGATGGAATCAGAAAGGCTTGGGGTCGGCTGGGGCGCACTAGGGTCTGATTCGATCCCGTCTGGATCTGGGCGTTTGGGTACTGTCAGTTCCGGGTATTTCCAATGTCCTTGCCAAAGGGGGGAATCGTTACCACCTCTCTGTGGATCAAAGAGACTGGCGACCATGATCACAGCAGAGTAAGTCAATTGACGAAGAACACTTTCGGACTTCATCTCCGTGGTGAGATCTCCGTCCGAAATTCCGTTCTTGCGTTGCTCGATGATTTCCCATTCAGTGGTGACTTTTCGATCAATGTTGGTAAACAGAGTCGATAGCATGGGGGGCAGAAATTGGCCGCGGAATTGCACAGGGCAGTCGTCAATCAGACAACGTGAGATGTTGAGAAGTACCGAAAACTGGTGAGACGAGAGATGGGGTGAGTCAATAAACAAAGCTTCAGATAGGGGTCCCGGGAGCTCGGCAAATCCATAGAAGTGCTCGCGCATGCGGCTCATGCTGAACAACATGGAGTAGCAAGCCTCGCGGACAGCCCTGACTTTTCCTCGAACTGATGATGCAAACCCTTCAAGTGTGGACTTGGATGATGTGATTCTAGCATAGAACTCGTCACGGCTGCCGACAGAAATACCAGCTTGCCAGAATCGATCTGTCAAGATTCGTTCCACCACTGGTTGCATACCTTCAACCATATTCCAATTGTCAGGATTGTGGAATGCATGGGCGTGTCTAAAAATTGATGATCAGCTTGGTCACACAAGCTATGTTAGTTTGTATAATTACCTAACAAGCTGCAGTAAAGTGGGAAGAATCAGAGGAATAAGTTGATGCCACATCTCACAGGCGATCCCGTAGGCTGGCATAGTCTTTTTGACTCGGTCTGTGGAAACCGCTAACATAGTCTTGGTGCCGCGCAATGGTAATTGCTAAATCGCAATGGGTTAGAAAGCTCTGTCAAAATGATCGGGTTCTGGGTTCGTACCTGGAACTTTCTGGTCATCTCTTCTTGGATCAATCTTCCTTGATTGTCCAAGGGCACTTCTGACCAATCTGCCAGTTTCTGGGCTTCTTTGGATTGCATGTATGGACCAACATTTTCCAAGCCGAGCATAGTGCAGAACCCGGCGAAGGTGGAGCTACTTTGACAGAACTGATCGTCTTGCCATGAGTCTCGGATGGGCTGAAGGAAGGCTGCGAGTCGAGTTTGGCGCAGATAGGGATCGGCATTATTCGCACGTTGCCTGCAATGTATCAGTATGGGTCAGTTTGTTAGATACAATAAGAAGGGGAAGACTTGTTACATGATAATCAGCAAGATAGAAGTCAATTCCATTTGCAACTTGTCGTCCACGCGGTTAGTCATCGTGACTTCTTTGATCTTTGGCTCCAGAACATCATAGAAAGTCTATAGATCGACTTGTTAGAGAAAGTTAACCAACAAGAGACAGGGACTGGACACACGTAGAAAGAATCAGGATAGCGGATGGCTAACCGACGAAGCTCAGAGCTTGCCAATCCATGAAGTTCTTTGACAGCCTCTGAGTACAATGGGTATTCAGACCGGTCTGGGAGACGCGTCATGAGAATGTGTTCCAAAACTTTGAGCGCAAAGCCAGGGTGGTTGTCCAATGCTTTCGAAGAGATATCGACGGCCAATTTGATAACCCTTTGTTTCAAAACCGGGTCCTGTGACGAGATGAGCATACAATATTCAGCGGATTGGTACAGCATAACATACCTCATAAGATCTTTGCATCAGGGTCGAAGCCCAGCTCTCAACGGCATGCTCTAGCTGAATTCGCTTGGACTCCTATGTAAAATATTAGCGGCCAATCATCCTCTCTCTACTCGATATCCTTACATCACGCTGTGGTGCTTTTCCATGAGCCGATACCCACTTGTTGTATCCCTTGATGACAGCCTCTACCACTGCAAATTGAGCATCCGCACGCATGAGAGGAATCGAAGATTTGCTGAACGTTTCCACTGCAAACTGTATCAGTTTCGAAGTTTGGGGTTCAGCGGACTGTTGATACTCACTGCTAAAGGGCGGAACACCGGCATACAAGTTGTCCAGATTGGTGTCCACCCGCGCAAGGATTTCGTGCACCGCTTCCTGGGGTCGCTTGAACGTAATCGTTTCGATGATTGAGGAACAGTACCGGCGGTAATTTCCAACAAAGGCATGTCGCTCGGGAACCGTATCAATATCTTCGACTAAGAATTGGACCGTGGGATCATCAGATTCGGTCGGGAGAGACTCCCAACGAAGAAGTCTCTGGGTGCAAATGTTTAGAAACTGAGGTGTCTGCCCTACCACAAATTCCATTCTACTGATTTTGGAGTTCTGTAACAATTTGGACCATAGATGTAAGCAAGGTATGGACACCGTCAAGCTTTGATGCTGCATGA
The DNA here is from genome assembly GCA_030762825.1 of Penicillium turbatum. Taxonomy (NCBI): domain Eukaryota; kingdom Fungi; phylum Ascomycota; class Eurotiomycetes; order Eurotiales; family Aspergillaceae; genus Penicillium; species Penicillium turbatum. Next base: position 2,362,244 of record JAUJYX010000011.1, on the reverse strand, counting down.
TGTTGACCATGAACTGCAGGAAAGGCGGCAAATCCAAACGATTCATGGTATCTCGTAAGAATCTGTCGTCTTCCAAACACCCAGCAATGTATGAGACCATCTCTGAAAGCTTTTTTGAGATAAGGTATTTAGGATCATCGACATCATCCGGCCCCACGACCGACCACTCGTAAAGTCCTTGAAGGACAAGAAGATATTGTGGCTCAAATATCAAGCAGATTAAGCCGTGAGATTCTTCGCCTCCAATGTTGTTTCTTCCGTAGAGCGCGTGAAGTGCTTCAACTGCAGCTAGAAGCACCTGATCATCTTGGCAAGGCAGAGCTCTGAAGATGCTAGGAACAACCTGTGAGGCGATCGTAGCTTTGTAAAGACACCATGACAAGGCAGATCTCAGAGTTGCCAAAGCTTTTATGGCCGCATCCCTGGCCTGTTCCGAGCTAGAGATGTTCTGGACGCAAGTGTCGAGGAATTCGCAAATTCGAACCAGCCAACCCTCAGATCCACAGCGTGGAATAGTAACGTGGGGTTTGTCCGCAGTGATTTGCTCGACAATGCCTGCAGGAGTAAAGATCTCAATGAGCGACCTGTTGAGCTCACCTCCGCGCAGTGACGAAGCAGTATCCTCGCGGAAGAAGACATCCTCAGAAAGTGTCTCAAGAACGGCGAGTACAAGCTCCTTGTGCACAAGCGATGCACCCCAAAACTGCACCAGGTTGTCATCCATATCAATCCAATCCAGCCCCCAGCTCTTCTTCGCGGCCTCGGCCCACAATTGGGATATCTTGTTCCGGAAATAGGCAGGGTCCTCGGGGCGGATATTTTCAGCGAGTTGCAAAATCATTACGCGTAAAGCTTTTGCTTCTTCGGGATTCGTAAAATTGTAATGGCGAAGCACATGGTCGAGGAGTGTCAGGCCGAAATATCGGACAACGGGCTCATGCTCCATACGGGAAGCCAAAAGAAACCCATTTCGCGCGGCCGCATCAGACTCTTTCAGGTTCTCCACAAAGTTCGAGGCCTCCTTCCGTAGATTGTTTGACGATGCAGGGTTGTGAATGAGCTGCAGGGCACGGATGATATCGGCCATGCCGCCCTCCGACAACTCCTCCGCAGCCATCTTGGTAACGCGTTGCAAAGATATTTCGTAATCGGAAATCTAGTATCGGGCTAGTATCAGAGGACAAGACCGCGTCTCATAGTCGGGCGGAGATTAGGTGAGAATCGATGGCCGTTGAGCCTGTCCTGTGTTGGCTTAGCTGTCGGACACCGCAACGGCCATCCGCACGCGCCACTCGCTCTTTCCGGTGGGGGGAGGGGAGGGTATAGGTATTTGTGGTTGGGGTTAAATCCGAAGTGGTGAGGTACTTTTGCAATGCAGGGGTTTGGCGAAGGATAAGATCACGGAAAGGGAGACTTGCAGGAGACAATTAGAGACTGGAGAATTTTCCCTGAAGATCAACAAGGGCACACCGCTCACTCGTTGATGCTCCGCTCTGATGTCTTTTGTCACTTTAGCACAGAGAAGGATTCGCTGATGAAGATGTCGATGAGCTTTTAATATTACAAAGGATTGGGTCGAATGACAATTGCAATACTATTTCTTTGTTTCATGTCACATCTACTTTGTTTTGGTGTCATCATATAGCTGCTGATGCCCCTCACCATTGGTTATCTTATCTTTCTGTGAGAACTCCAGTGGCCCGTGGGAGCTTCACGCTTTACATCGATGTGTTGACCTGTCACATACATCACAAGTTGTCAATTTTAGAAATACTTTCTAGAATCTATCTTTGTGTTTTCATTTCTTTCCTCTGTTTGAGGGCTTTGACACCTAGGTGGGGATGATTCAGAAGTAGATAAATAGGTGAACAGCATACATAGCATAAGTTATATAGCAACCTTTGAAGATGGAAACATCATTCTACCAGAATTCTACCAGAGAATGGATAGAAAAAGCAATAACAAGCAGCATCAAATGGCAGATGGCACCGTTCACATAATGACACACTGGCCTTTCTGGCATTGTTCCAGGTAGCTGACATCTTCACCCCCAGGATTAGACAACTCTCCAGGCTTACGCTTCAGTCCTTCGATATTGATATTCTGTTCTCCCTCCCCATGCCACCATCGAAGGTGCTGCAGCTTGACTCCCTGGATGTCGTGGACACTAATGTCCCATTTGCCGCCACTGACCGCAACAACTATGTTGGCCTCCGGGAAATGAAATTCGGGGAGATATATTTCGGTTGGAGCGGTCGTGGTGGTAGCTCCTTTGGCCGTCAATGACAGAGTAAACACGCAGTTCTTGAGGTCAAAAGCATGGCTTTCCAATTTCCCGCTCACAAAGGTTGGGCTCGGGCGGAGGTATGCCTCGGCGGCGCGATAACCTTGGTTCTGTCGCACAGATTGCTGGGAGCGGTCGCTGGAGATCGATGGAGTTATCAAAGCACCTTTGAGGTTACTAGGTCCAACGGCGGCCTCGTCTCCGCTATTCTGGCTTTCGGAATAGGCCGGGGAATGGGGGTTGTTAGTGCGAGTGGCGTTTCCTGCGGGCAGTTCTAGGTCGTCAAGGGAATAGATAGACAGGTCCTCTCCATTCCACTGGTCTCCCCATTCGTGATCATTCTGCAACAAGTCAGTAATATTCATATTTGAGGGTTGAGAATACCTACCTGTGTGACATATACCCACAGAGTAAAGCCGTTGGCTGTACTTCCCTCTAATGCAAAATGATTTGCGTCCATAGCGCTACTCTGGCTACTATAATCGCCGGTCTTGTAGGCGTATTTGTCGTCCATGTCATAGGGGATCCCAATTTCCGTGAATACCACTGGATGATTGCCCATGTAACTTCGACTTTCCTCGCGAAGGAATTTGAGCTGGTCACGCAAACAATTGCGAATAGCGGACTCGCCAATCTTGACCGCAAAGGCAGGGGCGAGGTACTTGCCCCGGAGAACGCCAATGACATCTACATTGTAGAGTCGGTTCCTGCCGTAGTTAGTACAACAGACAAATGAAGTGAATAATTTGATCAATTCTCACCAATGCTTTGTCAAAAGAGTCAACCCATCATAGTAATGGACTGCATGAACCATATTTGGATCATCATCAATAGTGCCCTTGACATCTGGCGGCACTTCCATCACAGGTGGCTGGCAAAACATTATTGCGTCTGGGAAAAACCCCCTAATGGCGTTCTTGAAAGCCCGGTAATGATTCAAAAAGTATGTGTTGGTAAACTTCTCATAGTCAAGTGACTCGCCAGTTTGTGGATTCTTTGAGAAATAATCCTTCTGTATGAGCGTGTCGGTGGACGGGTCCCAAACGCCATGCTGAGCCCAGATGCACTCCCCAAGTTTCCACCCAGGGTCACGTTGCCAGCCATACTTGCTATCATCGTGGTCGGCCGGCAGCCAGGCTATCTCACCTGCGGGGTCCACAAGGTTTGTACCTGTTTTGTAAGGACCAAAGTTTCCAAAAGCCCATGTCGTCTGCTCACAAGCCTTTCCTGACCCAGTGAGCATGGCTTGGAATGCTGTTGGCGAAGTTCCAAGTTGAAGCTGTTGCTCTGCTGGGATTACTGAGATGTCTTGCACGCCAATAACACCACGATGAGGCTCGTTCATGCTTTCCCAGCCAATAATCACTTCGCCGTCGAGATCACCTGCTTCGTGGATTTTCCGAGCCAAATATGCACATGCACCAATGAAATGACCTTGAAGATAATCTTGAATGTTCATCCCATCAATGACTGCCTTGGGAGCAAAGTCTCGCCCAGCCCAAAATAAGGTAAACATGGTTTGGCAGACCAGCCTAGTGTAGTTTGTGCTCCAGATCATCTTAGGAAACTCTGCGGGAATGTCATATGTGTTTTGAACCAAGGCAGCTTCTGTGATTTTAAAGGTCTTAGGGTTTAGTCCCGCTGCATAAAGCGTCCACATCGGGGCCCCAGATCCTCCAGAGAACCTAGACCACTGAAGGGATTTAGCACAGACTTGTAGGTTCTTTGATTGTCCGGACTTACCACATCCTGATGCGGGTCCATGAAGACCCAGAAGTCATATTGTTTGGCTAATCGGAGAACTGCTATTGTGAACTCCACCCACTCGTGGTCGTAAATGCCCGGTCCCGCATGCTCAATGGCTTCCCAGGTAAAGATGTACCTGATAGTGTTATAACCCCATTTCCGGAGGCGTTTAAAATGGGTATGGGCATCTTTCAGTGAAAACGGCCGTCCAACAAAGGAGACATCGTCTCCATCGAAGAATTTATCAGGGATGTATGTCGGGATATCGGGTGTCATTGGGTATTTTGCATCAGCTGCAACGTTGATACCCCGTAGCGTGATCTCCCGGTTATGAGGGTCCCGAAAGGATTGTCCCTCGACTTTTAAACGCAGAGGGGCCATTGTTGACGAGCTGCTAGCGAGGCTCGGTTCAAAGGAAAGATAGTGGAGAAGGCAAGTCCCCAAGGCGAATGATTGAAGCAAAGTATGTATACAAGGCTGTCAACAGGTAGAAAGTTGATCCTTGTGCGGGACGTAATTCAGCGGATCTTCGGATCTTCCTTTCATAAATTAAAGTAATGAGATAGTCTTACGATCTGCCTTGGCTGGGAGTTCCTGACTCCGAATAAAGGGAGTCACGAATGCTGAGCGATGAGCTCCCGGGCTGCCCTTTTGACTCGACGTTAGGTGAAACAGCGCACGTGATCATTCGTAAGTCCATGCACGTGGTTGAATTGCGACCACCGGGCAAGTTCGTTCGAAAGCTCGCAGAATATTCTGACTCATCAGTCAACGGTCATACAATAAACGTTCAAGAAGAAATCATAATAGATCCTAGTCCAAGCTGCTAACTGGTTCCCAACGCACAATCGAACGTTTATCTTATTGCCGAGTCAAAGATAAGCAAAATTTCCAGGTCCTGACAGGAAAACGTTGGCAGGAGGGAGTGCGGGGAGACGCTCAAGAGACTGAGGTCAGGTCAGGTCCAGGTCACGCGATCTGGGGGGCAGTTCGAAGGCGGGAATAGGTGCGATAACGGTGAGGATTGACGTATCGATAGCCTCGATAAGCCAAACATTCATCCACCACCATTGAATCCTTGAATCCTCCTGTCTCCACCACGACCTTTTCACCCCGCTGCTTCTGCACCACAACAGGATGGCGACCAAAGCGGCACTAAAGGCTGTGCGAAACGCCTTGGCAGCAAAGGACTTTCAAGATGCGGCTGAGAAGGCCAAGAACATCATCGAGCATGATCCCAATAATTACCACGCGTATGATATTCCTTTGATGAAGAAGGAAATAAATGGTGAGAAGCATAAGCATGACTAACTTGACGCTCTCCTTCAGAAACGTGTTTCTCGGCCTTGCGTACGACCGATTGAATAACAACGCTGAAGCAGAGAGTGCGTACTCTGCTGCGACTAAAATCAATGCCGACGATAAGACTGCGTGGCAGGGTTTGGTCTCCCTGTACGAGAAAGAGGGGGGCTGTGAGCATGATGGCTATCGCCAGGCTGTCATTGCCCTTGGAAATATATTTGCTGATGGGTATGCTTTGCATTTTTCATGGCCATGAGGTACCAAGAGCAAAGAGCTGACCACCTCGACTTCTAGAGACGAATTGGACCGCTGCCACGATATGATTAACAAATACACGAACGCGATGAAGGACAATGGGACTAAAACTCAACAAAAGCATGCGTTGGAACTCCAGTTGCCGGGCTCACCTCTTTATGGCTTCCTTGAAGGGCGGTTGCCTCATCCATCCCAGACGTATCAGCGATTGATTGAAATTACCGAAAGCCAAGAAAGGGAATTCATCAATCGGGAAATAGGCGAACGAAGAACACGTCTCGGTGCGCGTATCGACCAAGTAACTCAGGAGGTCCGGCGGGAAGCTGCGAAAAACAGCCGATTGGATCAATTTTACCATGGAATAATTGATTGGACTAACGACGACGATGTTCGCCGGCGGTATGAGGAGAAATTGTTCCAGCGTGCGTATGAGGAGCTCGGTTTCTTGCCTGAGGCAGAGAAGGCGGCCAAGAGGGAAGCGGTCTTCAAAGCAGCTTATGACATGGTGATCATCAAACATCCGTTTGAGCCCGCATGGAAACTTTTCTTGGGGTGGCAGGACGTTCAGGAATTCTCCGACTATGACGTGGGGCACTTGCGTGAATACATCGAGTTCTTCCCGGAATCCGGACTTGCCAAAGTTCTCCAAGGGTTCCTGTCGAGCGAACTGTCGCCGTTTCCTATTCCGCCCCCAGATGAACAAGAGCGCAACACTGATGGACAGGAATCCTCTGAGTCTGACGACGAAACTGATGACCTTGCGATAGCTACTGAAGACCGTCTGCTGTTGATGGCCGAGGGTCTAGAGTCCGCTCGCGATTCAATTCTTGCCCATCGCATCATGGCAGTTTTCTACCTTTCACTCGAGGAATATGCGAGCGTGATCACTGTTGCGAGGAAGGGATTACGTTTCGTTACGGAACTGGTGAAGTTCAGTGGGGTTCAGCTCCAGAACACCACTGACGCTTTGAACAATGCACTTGCCAATGCCCTGATTTATCATCAATCCCCCCGCCATCACCCTGAAGCGAAGGGTATCTTCGAGGATATTCTGAAACGAAAGCCAACATCCTCCAATTGCCTTCTGGGGATCGGTCTGATCTTGAAAGAGGACCACGACTATGCAGAGGCAGTTGACTTTTTGAGGCGATCGCTTGACCGCGATCCTTCTAATCTCAAGATTCGTGGAGAGCTTGCCTGGTGTGAAGCACTCAATGGCAGTCTCGAAGCTGGCCTAGCCAGTCTTGAGGCCACGCTTCGCGATTTGAAAGAAGCTCAACCAGATGACAGAGAATTCTCAGCCGAGCTTCTTTATCGCATTGGTTACTGCCAATGGGAGGTTGACCCATCCCGAGCTGCTCGGAAAGACCGCAATGGCGCTTATGCTAGCCTATTTGCTTCCATTAAGGCCAATATGAGATTTGCTCCAGCATACAGTCTCCTTGGCGTTTACTATGCAGATTACAAGAAAGATAAGGTCAGAGCTCGCAGGTGCTTCCACAAGGCATTTGAATTATCGACATCCGAGATTGAAGCTGCTGAGCGTCTTGCCAGAGACTTTGCCGACTCGAAGGAGTGGGACCTTGTTGAGGCCGTTGCGCAGCGCGTTGTTGATTCTGGCTTGGCTAAACCCTCTCCTGGGTCGAAGCGCCGAGGCTACAGCTGGCCATATGCGGCATTGGGGTCTGTTCAAATCAACAAACAGCAATACACTAAAAGTATTGTTTCATTCCAGGCGGCGCTTCGACTGTCACCAGGTGACTACAATTCATGGGTTGGCCTTGCCGAAAGCTATCACCACACTGGTAGATACATCGCCGCCACAAAGACCTTTGAGCATACCGAGACATTAGAGCCAACTCTCTCCGCGGAAGACAAATCACGCGTATGGTTTGCGCGGTATATGATGGCAAACGTCTGGCGAGAACTTGGCCAGTTTGATGATGCCATTGCCGCGTACGAGGATATTCTGAAATCACGACCTGATGACATCGGTGTAACTCTTGCTCTTCTTCAAACGCTGACAGAGAATTCGACGAAGATGCTCAGCATGGGTCTCTTCGACGATGCGGCAGAGCTTGTATGCGAAGCGATTGCGGTGGCAAGCTCGCTGGCACAGGTCAAAAGTGATATTTTCAACATGTGGAAGGCAGTAGGCGATGTCTGTGCCAACTTGACGTACATGAAGGCGAAGGCTGGAAAGCTATCTGCCTACAGCTGCAGCGCTTTGCTGTCAGTCGAGCTCGACCCTATGGCGCTTGAAGTTATGGCCGATATTGATGGGATCGGAAATGGTTGGCTTGAGACCAATGACAGTGAAGATTCAATGCCATCTGAATCTAATATCTTCCTGTCCATCATCGCCTATAAACGTGCTCTTCATGTCTCCAAGGATGACACGCATTCTCAGGCAATTGCTTGGTACAATCTGGGTTGGGCTGAATTTTTGGCATATCGCAATGTGCAGCTGGATTCTACCACGAAGGGCAAAGAGTCACGCAAGTTTTTGAAAGCAGCTATGCGTTGCTTCAAGAGAGCCATAGAACTGGAGGCCGGAAATGCCGAGTTCTGGAACTCATTGGGTGTCGTCACGGCAGACATGAGTCCTAAGGTCTCCCAGCATGCATTCGTGCGAAGCTTGCATTTGAATGAGCGTAATGCGCAGGTCTGGACCAATCTTGGAGCGCTCTATCTCCTCCATGGAGAATATCGCAAAGCCTACGATATTTTCGTGCGAGCACAGGCCATTGACCCAGAATACTCACTGGCCTGTGTAGGTCAAGGCTTTGTTGCACTTGCTGTTCAAGATGTCGAGGATGCGAGAGCTCATTTCGAGCACGCATTTGACATTTCGAACTCATCCGAGATTGCCCCTAAGCGCCAATTTGGTTTGGCTCGCTTTGATCGAATCGGTGAGCCGTCCGCCTCTAGCGAGGTGTCGGAACTCATGCAACCTTTCTTCGCGCTTCATCAACTCTGCATCCAGGCTCCATCAGATCTCCCATTCGTCCATCTTTCTGCGCTTTTGGCAGAGAGAATGGGCGAGACACTTGATGCCGAGTCCAGCCTACAGATCGTTTGCCAAGGCATGGAAGATGAATTTGAAAAAACCGAGTCGCCAGCTTCGCTTTTGAAGTATGCTCAGGCAAATGCAGATATGGCTCGTATTCTCCTTGCGCGCCAGTCTTATGACGAGGCCGCAGAGAAGGCTGAGCTTGCGCTCACCCTCTCTGGAGAGGAGGATGCAGAGAGGTTTGACCCCGAAGCTTGCAAGAAGCTTCGTCTCTCTGCGCACTTGACCGCTGGCCTTGCATTCTACAACATGAAGTCAATGGATAAAGCTATTGACATGTTCCGCGATGCCCTTGAAGAAGCGGACCAGGCTCCAGATATCGTTTGTCTCCTCGCCCAGGTCCTATGGGCCAAGGAGGGCGACGAGAATCGTTCTGTCGCTCGTGAGCAACTGCTCGATTGCGTATTGAATAATCCTGGCCATGTCGGAGCAGTCACTCTTTTGGCTGCCATCGCTCTTCTCGAGACGGACCGAGATACCATTGCAGCACTTGACTCTGACCTCCGCAGCATAATCGCGTCTCATGACACTGAACCCCGCGACCGAGCCAAGGTTGTCAAACTTCTAACTGCCATTTCCGCAGCGGGGCTCGGCCGAGATGCACACGTTCCCGAAGACGTCAGACGCATTGGCGCCGCCACTGCTGCCGTAATGCTTTCACCCGCACAGCCTGCCGGATGGATGGAGCTGTGGGCAGCCTCCGGACACCCGTATCTCGCTTCTATGTCTCTTAAACGTGCCTTGGGGAATGTCCCTCCTCGCGGCAATTTCCGGGCCGAGGGTCTCAGCCAGGCCTATGCGCAAACTGCAAAGGCCGGTGACGTCCTTCGAGCTATCATGGTTGCCCCGTGGCAGCGCAATGGATGGGACGAATTGAAAGACCTTGTTCCTGATGGCAAGCTGCAGGAACGCCCTCTCGACTCTGCACAGGAGGAATCGGACGATAGTGTACCTCTCGTACAGTGGAGGCGTTGTACAGCTTACGGATCCGAGGGCTCAGATGAGGAAAAGGTATCTACGTTGCCGTGGAAGCGCCGTACGAACTTGGGAACTGGGCGATACTAAACACAGCGTACCTACTTTACTACACGCTAGTTCTCAGCGACTGGATATACGACACGGTCGATAAATAAGGAATAATATTCTCAAGGAACTTAACATATAATGATTTCATGACAACATACGGAAATTGAAGTCGTACCTCATAACAAGCATAAATAAGAAGCAACGACTTTCAGCCGTCTATAGACCTGCTGGTGACCACGCTCATGCGTCGTCGTCGCCACGCTTTTGCGTCGTCGTCGCCACGCTTTTGTGTTTTTGCGTCGTCGTCGTCTTCTTCTTCGTCATTCTCCAATGCTCGCAGTCTTCTCCAGCAACCTAGCCTTCCTACCATCCCTCCACGGTTGATCCAACGCCTCAATTTTACCCCCAAGCAGTGTAACAGACCTGGGCGTAAGCAGCACCATACCTCTCGCAACCGTCGGATTCTGTAGCAAGAGCTTCGCCCCAATAGCAAGTTTCTCCAACGCCATCCCCTCAACACGCTGCATTTCCACACCAACAACCATAGTACCCGCTGCATCCTGAAGAATCAAGCGGTGCGGCCCATATCCACTGTTTCCAGACACACTCGCGGCGCCAGCTGCATCGTTATTTGTGCGGTTGTTCTCCGATGCCTCGGGGTCCTCGCCTATAGCTATAGTGCGCACTATTTCACGGCCACGGATGGCCTCGCCGCGCTCAACGCGCTCAATGGCTTCAATCTGGCTCCATAGACTTGTCCCGATGTCTTCAATGTCTAGCACTTGTACGGGGATTGAGCCTTGTAGACGTCGCTCTTGGACGTTCGGATCGTAGACATCGACCGGTAGTACGCAGGATCTGTGTTTCGAAAGTGATTCTTTGATATCGGATGCCAGGAGGCGGAATATAGCCGTCTTCGCGAGAGCAGAGGGCGGGACGTTGCGCTGTGCTGTGCTGGTTGATGATAGAAAGGCATTGAGCCATGGTTGGGAGACGGAAAGGGATTTCGTGTTCAGTATCTGAGCTGCAATTTGATCTGGACTTGTCATGATGTCTTGAATTGTCTGTTCATATTGCTGCGCCGGTAAAGAAATTTGGAAGCAGTGATACGAGGAGAGGTCCGAGGCTCGCTCTCAACGCGAAAACATCAGCACAGACCACCGCTTAAACCAATTGATCTGACCCCGACTCGCTCACCTCCGACAACAACCCCGACACACACCCTCACAACAATGTCTACGCTCTCGTCTCCGCGTCCCTCCAGCACTTCCTCACGAGCTCATTCCCCGGGCCGAACTTCCTCCCGTCCCTCACTCGATGTCTTGAACACCGGCGTCAGCGGCGGTCTCAGCGCCGCATCGACCCCATCCACCGCACGCGCGCTCTCCCCCTCCGTCCCCCAGCGGCGCAACCGCAGCGCTCTGCGCGACTACTACAACCTCAAACCGCCCGGCTTAGATGCATCTACGCCCCGAGACGCAAGTCGCTCCCGCAGCGTGCCGCGGACCACAGACGCAGGGGACATCTCCGAACCGTCCGCTCTGGCGTCGGGGACGGAGCTCGACAGTGCAGACTTCGATCCACAACGTTACGTGGATCATTTACTGTCCACGTCGTCACTGGCTACGGTTCTCAAAGCGGAGAACACGTTGGTGGGCGATATCCGTACTCTGGATGGAGAGCGGAAAGCGCTTGTCTACGATAACTACTCGAAGTTGATTCGGGCTGTGGAGACCATTGGGAAGATGAGACGCAGTATGGATGAGCGGGGGGCTCCGTTGACTATGACGAAAACGCTGGGTCCGGCTATTGCTTTTGTTGCTGAGACTGCCGGTGGGCTCATTAAGGAAGGCGAGGAGCAGCGCAAGCGAATGAAGGATGCGAAGCAGGGGGATGCGGAGTCAAGTTGGAAGAATGAGAAGGATACTGTTCGTTGGGTGCTTGCTGCGCCGCGGAGATTGGAGAAACTTTTGGCGGAGGATAAACGGGAGGATGCGGAGAAGGACTGGAAGGAGATTCGGCATTTGCTCGACGCTTGGGGGGAGGTTAAGGGGGTCCCTGAGATTCGGGAGGCTTGTGAGAAGGTCATGACCCAGGCAGACCACGATGATTGAACGCATCGCTATAAAGACGCCTCCCTGGGGCCGTACTATTCGCGGGGAGCTCCTCCGCATTGGCTTCTGTCAGACGGTCCCATCGCTTCTGATGCGGTCGAAAGTTGCGGTCATGGATGAGCCGGCTCGTTCATGAAAATCCCAACCGCTTCTAATCCGTGGAAGACGTGATCAATCGACTCCTGCCTTCAGCCTAGGCTCCAACGAAACCAGCGCTCTCCTGACATCTGGAAATGCGTTGGGTATACAGTCTACCCTCTCCATGGCAGAGACTACCGCTACCAGAGCTCACAAACCCATCAAGTATCATAGAGATAAACGCATTGTTCAGAGATACCCACTACAGCCATAATATCATTCATTGACCAAATGCTCATCAATCATAACCAAGCAAATCATCCATCATCCCTTCACTTCAACCAAGCATCTCCCGACTCGAGTACATACTCGCCTTCAGCCCATATTCATTCTTCGAGTTAATCTCAAGATGAGTAAAAGCATCACACTTATAAAAAATCCCCCGCGACCCCTTCCCAACAAGCCCAAGCTCAACCAACTTCCCCAAAACCCTCTTCACATCCTCCACATCCCCAAAATCCTCCGTATAAACACAAATCAACCGCCCCTGCTGGGACCCCTCCCCACCATCCGTAGCAACCTTCGCCACACCCCCAAGCTCCCCCCTCTCCATAGCCCCAACAACCGTCGCCCAAACCTCATCCACCCGCTCAACATCAGGAAACAACATCCACTTCCCACCCGTAACACCCGTCTCCCGCCCAAGCCGCAGAACATTCTTCTCCAGTTCCCTCCTCAGTAGATTAAGCTTTCGCGTCAACGGCGCCGTCGTCTTCGCACCAGATTTATCATGTGCTTCGCGCAAGCTCGTCGCTGCGTTCTCATACTCCAGTAGCAGTTCCCTGCCTTTTCGGAGGAGGGTCGGTATGTCGCCGCTGCGTCTTCGGGCGGCGTGCGGGTTGTACATCCAGATCCAGGGGTCTACGGCGGAGGTCTGGGTTGTCGATGGTGGGAGGCGGGAGAGAAAGCGGGCGACTGGCTCGGTCTTGCCGCGCTGGTTGGGGGGCAAAGTGCCTGGTTCTGATGCGTCTTCCATGGAGACGTCTGATGATAGATCCTTTGCCTTTGCGGCTGGGGGTGTGCGCAGGTGCTGCTGGATTGTTGAGAGTAGGGTTTCGTGCGTTGAGACCCAGTATGGTTCTGGGTCATAGGCTGCTGCTTGGTTTTCGAGGTTGGTTTTTACATCTTCGTCGCCTGTGAATGTTAGGTGGGTGTTCTTTTCGATGATAATGGCTGGTACCGTAAAAGCTTGATTCGTCTGAGAATATCTCATCTGTTGCTGTGGTTGGTGCCATTTTACTATTGGTATTGGGTGGGATTATTATGGTATTGATCTGTTGCTGGATGTTCGGAGATGGTGAGCAGGAAGTAGATGGAGTTAGGTGGAAGTGGGATCTGATAAACAGCCCGCGTTCTAATTTTGGTTATTTCGTCTTCTTTGGCCAGTCCGCTAATTCAAGTACGCTATCGTTAGCATAATTTGGACTTTAGAGTAAACATTCTTTATAGCTGGTATTTGAAAACCAAATACATGTAATCCTCTGACTTCTTTAACTACATAGGCGTGTAGCGAGAATAGGAGAACGTTGGAAAAGCTGAACCTCTTGCTGTCTTGCTGAGAACCCATGACTGTCACTTGCATTGAGGGAATCAGCCAATTTGGATTCATCCCTGACAGCTTCCGGATTTAATTAGTTTACACTCGCTTTTCCATTCTTATGAGGGAAGGAGTGAGGGAAACAAGGCTTGTGCTCATTGAGGGTCACTTTGGGAAGCTCAACTCTAGTAGGGATGGGAGAGCTTGGTTTGTATCTTCTTTTGAAGGCGCATAGCAGCAAGTCATCTGCATTCTAGGTAACCTTCACTCTTACCTATTCACCTATTGTCAGTGATACCAGGCCACACCTGATCTGCAAACTTGATCAAATCCGCTTTCAACTCCTCTGGCCTCTCGAGCGCCGCGAAATGCCCGCCCTGAAGTGACACAGTATCTGTATTAGTATCAAATCTCAATGCTCGCCCAAGAGCCACAATAAGTACCTTCTGATGCTGCTCCCAAAACACCAGATTCCCCGTAGTCTCAATCCACGAGCGCGGCAATCGGGCAATCTCTGCAGGGAAAGAAGAGAATCCGAGTGGCTTGTGGATATACCACCGAGGATCGTTGCTGGATGGGATTGGTGGCGGCGGATAATTCTATTCATTGTCGTCAATCTCTCATACGATGGTCATGAATGAGAGGAGAGAAGCTTACCTGTCGGTAAGTATAGATTGCTCGCGGGAATGTGTCCGTCAGCCAGTACAGAGTGACAGATTCCAAGATATCGTCTGGGGGGAGTGGATCGTCGACCCATTCCAAGAACTTCTCTCCAATCCTGCGGGCGTCAGCTCTGTAATTCATATCCATTACGCTTTGAAGTCCACAACTAACCACGCCAAGAGAGCCATAGGACTCGTTGACAGCACGTGGCCAATGGTGCTTGGTCGTGTGCCATGCTCAGTTGCATACCCGGCACCTGTCGAGATGAATTTGTTCAACTTCTCGATGCCTTCGAGCTCATAGGCATTTAGATGCCCGTCGTTCATGCCGTTTGGCCTTCTCATGAACACCACATTGACTAGATGATATTGGTATCCTGATCATCAGACAACCCATATAGAGAGATGTACTCACCGTGTACAGCTATACCACAACTTGTCAGCAAAGATCTAACGCTCTGAGTACATGTAGAAACATGATCGAAACCTCATACCTTTGCAGCTTTCATGCTCCACGCCCAAGTGCCTAGCAATCCGACTGCCAATATCTCCACCCTGAGCAATATATCCGCTCCCGAACCCAAGACCCTTCATTAATTGATCCACAACACGAGCAACATCACCAGTCCCAAAGTCCCTATCCAACGGCGGTCCGGACGAGAACGCAAACCCCGGCAACGAAGGCACAATCAAGTGATACGGCAAAGTTTCCGGCGTGTACTCATGTCTGAACTTCTGCAGAATAGGCAAAAACTCCAGGAAACTCCCTACAACCACAATCAGTCTTCACACATCTCCACGAAACCTCCAGTTCCACCCAGAACATAAGACACAAACCCACCAGGCCAACCATGCAACAACAAAAGCGGCACAGCATCCTTCCTCTCCGAAAAAAGCCCCACAAAATGAACCGTCAACCCCTCAACCTCCGTCATAAACTGCGGAAAACTGTTAATTCGATCCTCGGAAGATTTCCTAGTGTAACACTTCAGAATTGTGTACAATGCCATGCATATAGAAGCATACGCATAGGGGCCATATGATGTCATTACCAGTGATATGACCTCAGCCATCGATCTCGCATGGTCACCAACCAGTCCGTGGAGATACCATAGCGACGGTCTGTTTGGGAGTTCTCATAGGTTGGTGGTGCGAGTCTTGCAAGCTTGATCAAGGTCTCGAGCTCTGTTAGTCTGGTCGTCGGGATGGTGGCTTTGAATGGTGTGAGGGAGGCTGTGCCGTTGGAGGGCGGGGTACTAAAGGGCAAAGACATGGTGAAATGGATGATTTTGTCCTTGCGTTTGAGGGAGATGGTAGCTTATTGTTTTATATGACTTCTCTACGCTCGGCCAACTGTCGCGTCATGTGCGGGGTTCCGATGGCGCCGGCTTCTTACGAACTGCTTACACTCGGGGCTGATCTGGGCTGATCTGGGCTTAAAGGAGAGGCTGATCTTTGTTGGTAGAGCGGAAAGCTATGGCATCAAAAAAGCTTCGGACATTATGAGACAACTCTTTAACATGCAACCACTGGCCTAGACCCAACTTTTGCCTTTTCACGATAACCGCTTGCGCCAATTCCCTTATCGGAGCGCCTAAAACACTGTTTCATGATTCTCAAGATGGTAGAGATTCGCGAGTACGCTTGCTAGGGGACAACGATCTCAAGCGACTGCGAAACCTTCTAGCAGTTTCAAAGAACCTATCGCGATGTCTAACCACATTGTCATTTTTCATTATCGCCTCGGCAAGTGGCATTGTGGCGAGAAAACGTTGCGCTCCATCCTTGACTGAAGCCAGAAATTAGCAGTGTTAACAAACCAGAGAGAATAGGACTTACGTTTAACTAAACCATCTATTTTATCACGGATCTCGTCAATGCCTAGTGATGAAGTGAATGAAAACAATAATAATCATGCCCGTCCCTGGGCTTCGAACTCTGCGATCGCCTCCTCACATCCAATGCAGTCTTCCTCTTTCACCCAGGAATCTGTGCGAGCAGACTGGCCTTTCCAGCGGATCAGATACTTCGTTATCTGCCTTCGACTGCCATCGGCACGAGGGCGCCCTGGAGCGTTGTAAACGCGCTTTGCCAGAATGCGTTCGGCTTCGTAGACGGTGTCATCTGGGAACCTTTCGTCCGTCGTCGGCAGGTGCTCGTCGTCGTGCTGGCGATGCCACGGGTCTTCTCCAGTGGGGGCGGGTTCCAGGTGTGCAACGCTGATAACCGGGTGTACTCTTGACTCGGTGGGGATATCCAATCGGTATGCCAACCTGCCGACCCGTTCGAGCACTGTGTATCTACCCACGTAACGTTGGGCGAGGCGACGTGGCAGGACTTCATTACTGGGAATGTTGTAGCCGTCACCTAGCTTGAGGTATACCTTGTCGCCGACTTGGAACTTCATAGGCTGATGATACCTGTCGTACTGGCGTTTCATGCGCATTGCGGCCCATGCTGTGGAGTGCTCTGCATCTGCTTTTGCGGATATATCTGGAGCCAGAGAAGCGGACGACGACTCGACAAGTACGATGGCAAGATACTCCCAGGGTTTGGTGTAGGAAAATCCTTGTGAAGCTCATAGGTCTGTCAAACAGCTTTGTGTCCATGATATATCCTCGGACCTCCTCGTATTTCTCTAGCTTCGATTTTGCACCTTTCGAGTCACCATCCTTTACCACATTCAAGGCTAGATTATTACACCAAGCCTCTGTGTCGAACATCAGGCCGTCAGGGAACTGTATGTCTAGGAATGAGACATACTGCGAGGCTAATGTCACGGCTGATAGGCGGTAGTCAAGAGTGTCATTTAGATAGACGAGCACTTCCTCAGGATACTTCTTTCCCTGAAGCAATTGTTTGAGCTTCCAATGAGCTCCATTAGTCCCAACGTTATCTGGACCTGGGAAGGAGTCCATGTATGCTCTGTGAGACCCTCAGGGGTCTCGTCATGGCGGATTTTCACGCCTCACCCGACGTCGGACTAATCGACGAACGAGTCTGGTTTGCCGTAGCGTTAGTGGCTAGGCATGACCCGAACGACGAGTCCGAGTGGCCTGACTTCAGCGAACGACCAGTTGGCGACAGAGAGATGGAGGACTTGGAACAGATAGGAGAGGTGGAGCTCGAACCGTTCCTGCCGCATCCCTACCCAAAGTCAGGGCTGCCGCCTTGGCAGGAAGGATGGTGAAACAGGAGCAAACGGATGAGTCTCAGGAGCAAACGGGGAGATGTGAGCAACAGCCCAATGGAGACGGTTTGATCTGCCAGTTCCCGTTGGCAAACGGGAGGGACGAATATATATACATTGCTAGATACCGGGCCTATCCCAACTCCCACAATAGTATTCCGTCAGACATCGCACCTATATCTCCATCCATCCAACTGGTTAGAGCTCATAGATTGGCAACCGTCTCACTCTGGCCTTGGCTTTCACAATGTTGTGATAACCTCGACTGATACTGCCGGTAAATCCCGAGGCAGCTGTTGGGTCACAGCTTTCGCCCAATGGCTGTATAGACTTGACTTCGCGCAACTCTTCCCACTTCTTTTTATAATCAAGGAGCGGAAAGCCGGAGCGTGTCCTCCATTCAAAATGCCATTTGTCATCTTGGGCAGAAAACGAAATCCTGTGTGTGTCAACCTGATAGATCTGGGATCATCATAGATCTTGACTGGCACTCCCGTTTCCGGGCCCTCATGAAATGCAACGTGTAAACCTCGCCACCAGCCGTTTAATTCGACCATAGCGGCATTCGAGGTTATGCGCGGGTTCGAGCCCACGAGGAACAGAACCATGGCCTTCCAGTCACACGGAAAGACGCAGGCCGCACGATGCAAAGACCCCGCTTAAAATGGATTTCCTGGGTATCGTAGAAAGGGTCATGTTCTTTGTACGCTTCGTAGACTGAGCTGCACAGGTTTATATAGGTTGGTGATGCAGTTAACTCTTCGTCTTCACCAAGGATCGCATCAGAAGAATCATGGCTGCTCATTTTTGACATGTTTACCAAGGCATTGAGGACGGCAGTGGCATAAATCGAACCCGCAGCCCGTCCGCAAGACTGGCTACACGCCCATGCTCTGCTAGTTGCTTTGTAATCAACAGCAGTCATGCCAGAGATGTTGAGCTTTTTTGCCGGGGACAATGGCGATGCGCCCATGGGCTTAAGAACCCACCCACCAGAGAAACATGACGTTATGAGAAGGGTCAGGTCGATACCTGTTCGAATTGCAGAATCAAACTTTTGCCGAGTTAGCCTTGGGGCGTTCTCAGCCGAGCCTTCACCACCAATAGCAACCCCAAAGGTACCCTCCTCGCCATGTCCAAAGACAAAAAGTAGAACAGGTTGATTTTCCTCGCAGCAATTTGAGTTTCCGACCTTAGAGTTGCCAAGAATCGCTCAAGTAGATCTTTCGGGGGAATGACGCGGATATTCCCACTGGCCTCGATTCTATCCAAAAGCATTTCGTCGAGGACAACTCTACGGTCGCCACTTCTACTACCATGGGCATATTCATTGTACTTTGACACCAGTGTTTTTGGGTTGACACAGGTCAGCCATAGTTGGTTTGACGAACGGAAGGTATCTATCCATATAGTCAGCCAGTGAAAAGCAAGGATATCAATCATCCCACTTACCAGTGTCCTCCAGAAGATGATGAAATAGGTAGAAGTCAGAGAAGAACCACCCATCCTCCTGGAGAGAGGCGTGATTGTGCCAATCGTATGCGTGTATTTGGCTGGATGTCTGGTGGACAAAAAGAGAAATTCGCGGGTCTCAGTACCGGGTTCTCTGCTGTCTCCCCCGATGCTTTTGGGTATGAGTGTTCTGCCTATCGACATGTTGACAGCCAAAGTAGAGAAGCTCCCTCTAACTACTCGTAGCTAGTTCGACAGCGGTTAGATGGCGATCCACTTGGTGGGGTTGTGCGAAGGATGAGAGAGAAGGTGACTCCCACCTTCTCTCCCACCTTCTCTGTCACGGAGATGACATCATTAGTACAGGTCCTCGCTTTACATACAGAATGTACCTTTGAGGGCCGGGGTCGCCTGATCGGGCGATCCCGCATGGCCCGTTTGGGCGATGAGGGCTCCGGTAGCTAAACTACAATGGGTAATTTGTGCACGCCGCTTTACAGCCTCAAAAGTACCAGAGCGGCACTGTAATGCCGTTACAGATCACGGCGACCCACTCCCCTGCGGGCTGCGGACCCACATTGGACTTGCTGGGGTCCGCAGTGATTGTGATTTCCTTCTCGCAGAGTATATATACCCAGAGAAACACCCATCACCAGCCGAGGCGACCTTGCTCAATGATAGAAAGCCCCATTGCTAGCAGGCTGTGCTGGGGGAGCGACACTATAATCTACTCTTTCCCCTCGTTCAATGGCTTACTTGGGTCTCCCACACTTTTTTGAATTTGGCGGTCAAAAGACGTTTTTTTCTTATGAACTCTAACCACATTTTGTAGTCTGCACAATCTAGCACTATCTAATGAGATTAGTTTCCCTGCCGCTGATCTGTATCCTTCACCATGGACAATTTGAGGACCTCAGAGACAGCATCTTAAATCGATGATAACACCGAACGGGTATAATATTATCGTGGCCTAATATTACATGGAAACGAGTTTCTACGGCATGTCTTAGTTGTAAAAGATCGAAGCGAAAGGTACGTCATGCAGGTATTTGAAGTACCTTTAAGACTATTCTAAGAAGGAATGTGCGGGGATACCTCCATGCAGCAGCTGCACTGAGTTCAGCAACCAACTCAACTACTACCGCAGAGTTTGGCTTGACGAAACGACCAAGGACATTCGGAGATACATATCTGGATCATATGCTTCTGTTGACTGAGAAAGGCACAAAGGAGGAAAGCTTGAGGATGTTCAAAAGTGGTGTGACTTACGTTTCCAGATAATTCTGGACTTGTTTATTTGGGTGGCTCCAGGGCTGTGGTGTAGAGGATGTATCAGAAATCGGAATGCTTCCTTCAGGTACTCGTAGGAAAACGTCGCAGAGTACCGGGATAAATTTACAAAAGGCCTTAGTGCACTGCAGATTAGGGTTTGGAAGGGACCAAGAGGATCCTACTTTGGCCTTTATTAACTCTTCCATCCAGAAAGGAAGGTCTCATTATAGAATGCTGTTAGGGGTTACTTAGAATCGCAAATAGTCCTTTTCTTTGTGTTTGTAAGGGTGCACCCCTTATACATGGTGACTAAACTTTTATTAGGCCGCCTTGATTTTCTTAAGGATACTCAAGCCAACTAGGAAGTACCAAATGATGCATAACTTGTTTTGATGGACCTGGAATGTTGGGGATTAAACTATAGACAGGTTGGAATAGTGCTGTCAAAGGATAATGCATTCATTTTATATTTTATTTCAGATATGCTCAGAAGGCATATAGGTATCTTCATAAGTTCATTGAGTTTGCTAAACTAAGGGAAATCATGGCAGACCTTTTCTGTTCTTTTCGACTTCAAGCTTCTTCTTGGCCATCCGAATGGTCCGGGGCCTGAGGTGGCGGGTTGACATCCAGCCAGAACCACGACAATACGGCCTGAATAAAGCAGAGGGTAGCTGTGCCAGGTCAGTCGATTGCACGATAGAAAATTAGTACAGCGTCACTCACCTAGTCCCACTGTCATGTAGAAGAAGCCGACAGCTTCGAATAGCGAGCCGGTCAGCAGAGGCCCAAACATCATTCCGAGGCTGTATCCAACTTCAGTCATGGAAAAGACTCGCAAGTTGCTTCTGTTGGACTCGAAAACAAGGGGGTCTTTGACCTCCATATCTTTGACCACGTCTATGGTATATACACTAATTAGCACAAGAACAACAGATTAGGTAGAAAAGATCACCCACAGGCCAATTGCACGGCTCCCACGCCACGCACAAGGGGTAAGATACTACCCAAAGTAAACAGACTGGTAGTAAATATGGACTTCCCAGCTGCATCCCCTCCCGCCCATGGGAAGCTTGGGTCTCCGGGCATTCCCAGGAGTATGATTAAAGGGATCATCATAGCCCAACCAAAAACTGTAGGTCCTCGCAGTCCGATTCGATCACGGAGCCATCCTGCTGGGCCACTGAGAACAATGTTGGGAACCTGCAGACAGAAGAACATCATGCTGATGAGTAGACTCTTCCAGCCGAACGCTTCTCTCAAGTGAACAGGGAGGGTGTTGTTAATGCCGGACATGAGAGAGGAGACAAACACGACGTTGGCCAATGCAGTCAAGACGCGAGGGTCTGAAAGCATGGCTCTGTAGTATTCTTGTTTGAGATCTAGCTTGATCTCCACTGGGCAGACATCCAGCGATGGGTCGGAGAGCAGAGCAGTGGTTTCCTCCGGGGTCCCGTCATTGTCCAGGATCGATGTGTCGGGGGATTTGCTCGGAGAATCACTTTTCTTCGATCGAAGTCCAGGCTCAATCATGACCAGGCGGGCAATAATGTCCAGGACAAGTACAACCAAGGGGAATGACCAGGCGGTCCAGTAGCCAAACAACTGCAGCAATGCGCCACTCACTGTTGGTCCTCCGACCATTCCTGCAGTGACGAATGACATCGCCATACCCATTGACTTTCCGAGGTGCTTCTTGTCCACATTATTGGCTAATAGGGCAAATCCTACGACCCAAGTGCCGGCACCTGCCATAGATTGCAAGATGCGACCAAGGAAGAGGACCCAGACTGTATGCGGCCATTAGTTTAGACTTCAGTGGAGAATGAAAGAGTGCCCATACCAGACCTGGCGAAAGCAAGCATAAGGGTTCCCATAAAACATCCTGCCAGCGCGAATAATAGTGGCGTCTTCTGGCTCGGTGTTTTCTCAGCAAGGTGGGCGACAATTGGAGCAGAGACAAGACCAATGAACCCATGACTAGTGAGCAATGCCGTGGTATAACTCTGAGTTTGAGATGGGTCGATATTCAATCGATCTTCAAGCATAAAAGGCAATATAGGTGTCAGAAATCCATAAAGAAATGTCTCTGACAAAATTGTTAATATGACTCAGATCTCAACACATCTAAAGCCCAGCGTAACACTTACCTGCAAATAAAGCGACAGTGATCGACGAGACCACCAAGAGCCGCGACGAGCGCCATCTATACCCCCAAGGCTTTGTATCGCCTTCCATCTCAATTTCGTAGTATTGACAACAAAAGTCAAGAAGAAATCAAAGTGGGGGCGACGAACTGGATTAAGTAGTATTCCAGGCGGTAGGACGAGAGAAGAGCATGGGGAAATCCTGAATACCTAAATCTGAATAATATGAATAATATCAAACTAGCTCATGGAAGATAACAATAGTTTATTTTCCTATGAGCCCTGCACGGACATGCATTGGCAAAGAGCCAGTTCAGATCGCCCTCGCGTTTGGGCCGTACATCGTGATCGACGCCACAATGCACCCCAATGTGGCCCCCGACTGCGACCCCCAATAACTCATCTTTCAAGGGACAATTGAG
Source organism: Penicillium turbatum (assembly GCA_030762825.1). Classification (NCBI taxonomy): domain Eukaryota; kingdom Fungi; phylum Ascomycota; class Eurotiomycetes; order Eurotiales; family Aspergillaceae; genus Penicillium; species Penicillium turbatum. The sequence continues at coordinate 2,339,624 of JAUJYX010000011.1, read as the reverse complement.
ACATCTATGCACATAGTACAGCTTATGCGTCACACTTAGAGTTCACGCCCTATGCGGCACATCCCACGCCTACGTACGTACTGCACGAGTGGCGCGAATTAGTTATGGCGTACATAGAAGAGTTTGTCTTTCAATACGCAGTGGACAACCTGTCCACTTTATGTTGAATCTAGAGCTGCGTCGGAATACCCACTTCTGCAAGGTGAAGGCTCAGGATTCTTTGATGTCTGCTCCGATATATATAGCCCGTCGGCAACCGTCGGAGGCCCTGAGGGGCTTATGTAGTAGTATGACTGGGCAATTTGTCAGGAGTAGTATCAGTAATATGTAGCCAGCGGGTCTCTTTGAGGGTGAATTGGTAAACGTTTAAAAAGGGTAAATTGACTCACACAAGCTAAATACCTACATGTAGGTAGTGGGGGGGCGTATGCAATGCAGTGCAACGATAGTTCGAGGGATCAGCCACTGTGATCTGATTGCTGTAACTTCAACGAGGCTACATATCAGCTCATATGTATGCACCTGCATGGAATCGCAGATTCAGTTGATTTGTCTTCAGTCTTCATTCAAGAATTAGTCCGGTGGCTCGGGTGAATTGCAACCAAACCCTTAGTTATGCAGACGGTGAGTATATGTAGTGCCTGTTAGGTAGTATCGGCTGTAGACCATCACCATAATCATCCACCTGGCCCTATTAGGTGAGTCACCCGAGATGGCTATGGCCTTCCCTGCATAAAACGCCAACCATAGCATATCCACATGCGAGAGCGTATCTGGACTGCACTGTAAACGAGATGTCTTGACTTCTTGGATTCTCACCGCCCGCCACTATGTGATATTTTCTTGAGCCTCAAATTGCATGTAACAAACCAAGAGCAATTCGATCAAGGGTCTCATCTCCTTCATCTGCTTTAAAAGAGTGGAAATAGGCTGCCACGGACCTTGGCCCTTTTTGATAGACCCCCAATCCGCCGTCAGATTTTCGGATATATTCAAACGCCACATTCCGGTGCCCCTCCGAACTCGAAACTAAAGGATCGAGGGCTTGCAAGGTCGAGAACCATCTCAACCTCGGACTTACTCAATATGGCAAACATGCAACACCCCGAGTCAGCAACTACGGTGTTCCTAGACCAGCCACCCAGTTGCCTAGAATTCTGTCCCGAGGCCCCAGATTATTTCATCGTGGGCACATACCTCCTATCAGAAACCAAGAGCCAAGATGGAGAAATCCAGCAGTCCAAAACTGGAAGTCTCCAGCTATGGAAACTAGATCCGGTCAGCAAAGCACTGTAAGCTAACTACTACCGTATTATTGCCTGTCAGCCCTAGTGCGAAACATCCACTCACAAGGAAACCCACACTAACAGCCCTCAGATCCCAAATCCAAACAATCCCTGTTCCATACGCAGTATTTGACCTGCACTTCCATCCAAGACACAAGAACCTATTCGCAATTGCCAGTAGCGTGGGATCAGTGTCTCTATTCGATGTATCCAACCTTGGAGAAACATCAGTCCCCAGCATTTCCCAACTATGGACGAAACAAGTCCACGAAGACCCATCTGTACCGGCCCTCTTCCTCGCCTGGACACCAGAGAACTGGTTCCAAAATTCTGCAGACGGCTTCGCCGTCACATTCTCAGATAGCCGGACCTCCGTCTTCGGGACGCACGGCTCCATCCGCGAAGAAATCGCAGAATGGGGCACATATGAAGCAAAACAAATGATCGAAGTCTGGTTCGTTGCATTGTCAACTTCTGCAAACCCAGATACCGGCATTCAAACTCCGTTCATGTTCACAGGCAATGATTTCGGCTCGCTACACACGCGCCGATTCGATACAGCCGTGCTGGATGAAGATGAGCATGTCGCGCCCATGCTGCTGGAACATGATGATCGGGCTCGACACCATACTGCCGGTGTCACGGCTATCCTGCCTCTTGAGGTTCCTATGGTGGATGATGCTCCGGTTCTTTTGACGGGGAGTTATGATGAGAGTTTGCGCGTTTATCATGCTACGCGGAGGGGTGAGGTTCTTGCGGAGGAGGGTCTTGATGGTGGTGTTTGGAGACTGCAATTGCTGGATACGAGTAAGGTACCTGGGTCGAGTGACGCGGTGGATGGAGCTGAGTGGCGCTTTTTGGTGCTGGCGAGTTGCATGCATGCGGGTACGAGGCTTGTGCGAGTCACTTGTAAGATGCAGGATGGGGGTTCGGAATGGGGGATTGAGGTTCTGGCGAAGTTTACGGAGCATGAGAGTATGAATTACGCTAGCGGTGTGTGGGTTGGTGGGAAGAAGCGAGAGGAGGCGGGGTGCTCTTCGCAGCTTTTGTGTGTCTCGAGTAGTTTCTATGATCGCAGGATCTGTGTTTGGACTGTAGATTTATAGGCAATAAGAAGCCATGCCAGTCTGGACATCCGCCCTGAAGCTGAGCGTACTTGGATAGCATCATCTACTGTGTCTATGTCGACTCAGAGGGACGCTACTGGGAAAGTTTGAGCCGAATTACTCTAACATGATTGGGATCATGAACACGCTAGATAAATCACAATGCATGAGCGGCAGGTATGCATGTACACCCGCGCCCGAGAACAAGAAAAGGCCATTCATATCCGCAGAAAGTATATCGTTTCCATTGCGCGTGTAGTTAGACAATAGTCTCCAGCTCGCGAGCATAACCCAGCGCATTCTCAATAAGAGTGCCGCTGGCCATCAGAATATCCTTCTCGGACCTGGCTGTCGCCTCGGGCTCAACGGGGAAGTATATCCGACCGTCTCGGAGGATCCAGCCACGCTGCTTGGCAAATTCAATGACTGCACCCTCAGACTCGAGGAACAGGAGGTTCTTGGCATTGGAAATAGGAAGGGAAGGGTATGCCTTCTCTGAGCAGTCTGCGATTTCGCTGCGGATAGTGCCGATGAGAACCTATAAAGGTTCCGGATTAGTATACGAGCTGACAGAAAAGGCACCACTGCGAATCGAGTACGGATATATCTTACATTCGAGAACAAACCAAAGTCCTCCGACGGGACACGCTCTGACTTCGTCTCTCTCCACACCTTGTCGTAACTTCCCTCCATCAGGTTGCGCTCCAACTCAACGGGGTACTTGATGCACGCATCATCCTCAACATGACCACCCTTCAAGCTCGCCTCTTCCACCAAGCCCTCTAGCACTGTGTGGAAGTTGGCACTGTCGCCCATGCTCAAAAGAAGAAGCAGATACAATCCTGTGATCTTGCTGCGTTGGCTATTGCTGAAGTCAACTTCCGAGGAGCTCTGTCCGGGCAGACCAGCATGTCTCTCAAGGTCGTAGAATGGTTGCAGTTGCTGGTAGTAGCGTGTGAATAGTTGCGCGTCGGTCTGGCGGATGGAGGCAAGTGCTCCGAGTTCAAGGACTTGGCGGGCAAGAACGACAAGCTGGGGAGGTGTAGAGGGGGTCGGGATCAATGCATTCTGCATAAGGAGGGCGCGCTTGGCACGGCTCAGGAGCTCGTTGGCGGCGTCCAGCTGTTTGCGCTCGAGAGCACCGTGGAGCTCTGAGACAAGGGACTGTAGATCGGACATGGCGGAGGTTGTGTGGATTTAGGACAGTGTTGAAAGAGTATCGGCCAGCCTAGAGATAGTCTCAAAGAAGGCAAAGAATTCAATGGTAGAGGAGATAGTAAGTTCGGGATTTTGATTGATGGTTGTTGGCGACATTCCGGTGCTCATGACGGAGCTTGTGCTGGGCGGTCAGCTTGGGATCACGTGTTGACCCTTTTGGCAGTTGCGAAGAGCCGCCTGACTACAACATGTACTGGAGGCCATTTGACGAATGTTTTCTTTTGTGGTTCCTGATTCTGGAATATCGGAAAACTTCGGCATCATGCAATTTTCGCAACGAATATAGCTAATTTTTAACTTCGTATTTTTACTCATGGTCATCTGACAATGCCAACTTCACAAGCGTACGGTAGAAAGGCGTGCCTAGCCCTGTCGCCGCGTCCCACCCTTCGGTAGCATCCCAGCTCGCATTCGGTACCCGATAAGTGACACCATCAGGAGACCATCTACATCCTTCGGAATGGCCTTGAGTAATATCTGTTAATCCTGGTTTCCCCCGACTATAAAGCCATGGGTTCAGGAAGCCCATTCGAGGTTTGCCCTGGGCAAGACGAGCAGCGTTGAGTTGAGAAACTATGCCCGCAAACGCTGGCGCCGAAGCACTGTACAAGGTCAGACACGTCTCTCAGTGTGGATAAAATCAAAGACAAACCTTGTCCCGCCCACCAAGGCCCATTGGCCATGGTCTCGAACGATGAAATCGGACGCTTGGGCTGATACGTCAGGGATACCTCTACCACTTGAATTGTACAACCCATGCCATCGGGTCCCAAGATGATGCAAGTAGCCTTCCACTGCCTGTTCTTGGTATACAGGACGAGGGAAAACCTCTGAAAATCCACCACCGGAGAAAGAAACCGCTCTCTCCGGATTGGAACCGTAGGTTCCGCCTATCGAGGTGACAAATGGACAAGAAGCGGGATATCCTGGGAGGAATCTGGTCTGGTTCGTTCCGTCATTTCGCACACAGGCTTGTCCTGGACCAGAGTCTCCGCTGCTGAAAATTATAGAAACACCTCGGGCGCCGAGCTGGGCAAATAGACTGCAGGTCGCATTCAAATAAGACGCCGGAAGACTCTGTTCGTCTTCTCCGTATGAGTTGGAAAGTACTGCGGGAAGCTCTGCATCTGGAAGATCAAGGAGGAAATGGAGTTGTTCAAGGTAAGGCTCATTTGTCGAGATGGTGGGGTTTGGATGGTTTATCTCTGGGACTACAGGACCGCGTCCCCCGGTGGTATAAAAGGTTGCTAACACATCATCTGCCAGCGAAATGGCATATTGTACATCCAGGCTTGCTTCGAGACTATCAAAGATGGAGTTCTGATCATCTTTGCCCCCGTTGATTGAGGAGATACTGAAGTTGACGTATGAGTGGGCAGATGCGTAATGGCGCATGAATTCCTCGAAATCATCGTGGCGGGCATATTGTTCCAGGAAACCAGATATCCCGAGTCGATTTCGCCTATCAGCTCTTGTGGCCGTGTTATCAATCGCATAGAGATCTTTAAGACAACTTGGTGTGACGATTCTGCTGCATGGAGCGGCTAGCTCTTCGGGACTAGCTAGCTTGGGTGGCAAATGGAACCCTCTCTGAGGATTGAGATTGCCGAACCGAGTTGTAGGCTGAATCAATTGGATATGAGGGCGTAAGGCACTAGGCACAGAATAGCCAAGAGTCCGGATGATGGCTTTCTGCTGGAATTGTTGCTGAAAGTAGAAAAACTGGGTCTTCAAAATTTGTTCGGCTTGAGAAACCGGAACTGTGAACGAGATCCAATGGCCATCTGAGTTGATGGAGCTTGTTGGGACATTTTCAGATCTCAGCCATGCCATGATTCGGTCCGAGACGACAGATGATGGACGCAAGAACTCCTTCACTTCGTCCCGTTCCATGTGTTGGCCATAGCTCGGATGGCCTGGCGTTGAGAGGTCTATGACCTTTCTCTCGAATTCTGCAGCATTGCCCTGGGTGATAGCTAGTCGGAACTTTATGAGTTCTGATGCCAACGGTCTGTCTCCTCTTGACCAGCCATCGGGCACCTTCTCTAACTGCTCGACTCGCTGATATACGAAGGCAACAGCAGCAACCAGATGGTTATAGCACTGCAGAAGAGCGAAGAAATGGATAAGTATAGAATAAGGTCTCATTTTTGGCATTGGCTATCTGTGGATTTGGGGTAGCAACATGGCGGACTGACACTCCACTGGGTTCCTTACACTTTATATATTTCCCTTTATGCAAGTGAGTACACATCCATACCCACGAGGAAAGACTGCACGCCATCTCGGAAGGGATTGAAATCACCCGAGCTAGGTAACTAGGCATGTGGCTGTTACCGAGTTGGGACACCACAGTACAACGTTGCACATCAAGTTGTTAGACATCGATGTCTGCCATATCCCGTAATTAAGTAGTACTCAATATGTAGATGATAGGGCATCTTTACATCCCCTGGCATGACTGTGATGAGACATAAATAAAAAGGTGACTGATTTGCGATATATATTTTAGAGGTGCCGCCCCGGGGGTCTCGGATCTCGACGAGAGGGCAGGAAGAGATGGTTGAAGCCCATATCGCACCAACTGCGCCTCCTATCAATTACTCACAGGTATCTTATAACCAGGAGATAATTTCTCTCTCCCCCTGAAGCCGATTGAGCTTGGCATTCCGGCCCCTTTCTGTCTCTCGGGTTGCAAATGGGATCGAGAGGTAGGGCTAAAGTTGGATTGCAGGTATATTTGCAATGGACGGTTGCTTACAGTTCTATCTTCATGTAGTTGTTCAATTAGTTTGAATTTAATATACCATGCACTGTTGTTGAGGCAGACCACCAATTTTATTTCCGACGCAGATCTACCTGGTGGCCGCGATCTCATGACTCCATGTTATAGAGCTCTTCTAAGAAATCGCACTTCAACCAGCTTCTGCTTGTACAACTCGAGAAAAGCTCGCGTTGCAGTTGGCTAGTCCAATTCTTTCTTTGTATCACCCTATTCAGAATTGGGGCGTTTATGGCCAAGTCACACGCTCTATATCCCCCATAGTGGCATAGTCAACGTGCCGTTCTATTCTAATTTTTGGAGATGGTTATAAAGAAAATGTCAAAATGTCAAGTCAATTTTGAGGCATTGGGTTATCCTAGTGAGTCTTCCTATAATCTTCGACCCGTTGAGAACTAGATTCATGCCATGTAGACCTGTTCGTTCAAATGGACCACAGATACGTTGATGCCTTGCAGCCTGAACATTCACTCGGATTATCTGAATTCCGAAGTCCGTGAAATGCGGGATGATCGACGTCACAGTGAAGTTGCATTGATTGTCGCGTCAATCTGAGGTCTGAGGCCAATCACTCCAAGAAAGTACGGGGTACTGTGGGGTCTACTCTAATATAAGCCTCCTTTTTTTATTTTAACCCAAGCTTTTGCTAAGTTTGGCGTTGAGTTCCGAGGGCATTGGAAATTGTTGAATGCGGGGAAATACATCAGTTTTTAGCTTGACTACATTTCCCATATCTCAGTGCCAATCATCTTTTTCCAAATCTCTCCTAGGGGGGGGGGGGGCAAACTCGGGATCTGATTCAATTGGGAGCTTCAAGACCCGTGCGGGGTGGCATATGATCATTCCAAGAGCGAATCGACGTCATTGCTACATTTTAACCTCTTCCGTATCTCTCAGGGCCTCGACCATTCCCAAATCACCCTATTGCTTCTACTCTTGGATCATCCTTTCACTATGACTGAGGCAGGAATACAACAGATTCGCCGACTGTCGGCGGATAATCAGACAGTCTCGAAAGCTGATATTCCCTTGAAGGAACGCTTCTTCCGTTACTTCCAGCATGAGATCACTGGTATGTCTTCAGCCATCACTCAAAGGCTCTTCTAGCTTCGATACGAAGGAAACCTTAAGAAATTCCTTGCTAAGCATCACGATTCTAGCTTTACAACAGCAGATGGAACGTCTCGCGGATACATCTCTCGTGGGTGGTGAACGTGTAGATGCAACCGACCACTGCCTTGCCGGCATCGTGCGGCTGTCGAATGAAGTCAAGGATGCAGCAAGCTACATCCCCACATATGACCAGAGGATCTACGCAGAGGTACCTATACAAATTCCACAACTCATCTCGATACCATAGGACTGACACATCCTAGGCAATCAAAGCTCTACAGGACCGATTGAACGAGACACGTGCAGCATTCGCACCCAGATCGAAATTCAGCTTCAAAAATAAGAAGAATGCCTCCGCCGTCTCTCTGTCCGATGCAGCCGCGATGGCAGCCGAGGGACGTCTCAGCCTCCCAGGATACCACTCCCCGGGAGCATCGTCGATGGACTCGTCCGCAAACCAGACACCCAACTATCCGTCCACTCCACTGAACGAGCCGGATAAGCAGCATGAGCCTGCACCTACCTCTTTCCCCGGTCTCTCAGTTGGGGACTTTGGCACAAAACCCCCGTCGGGTAAGGCTCCCGGCTCGACATTCGCCGCCACCGGCATATCCTCTGTGTCAGTCGACGATCATTACGGATTGCACATTATGCTCCCGGCCGCTGGGTCAACATCTACAGTCCCAGTGTCGATCACCTCGCTAGATCACTGTATCGTCGACATGTCCATTCCGACCGCCAACGGAAAGCCATATGCCAGCTTGACTACCAAGGGGATCAAAGAAAGCTTGCTGATCTGCGGCCAAGTCAATGGCCCTGCTCATGTCACCGATGTTGAGCGTAGTGTCATGGTGGTTTCATGCCGTCAGTTCCGCATGCATAATTGCAGCAACGTTGATGTCTATCTCAGCTGCTCTAGCAACCCCATTATTGAGGATTGTTCGAACATCCGATTCGGCCGAATCCCGAAGGCTTATGTTAGTATCTTCCATGTAGATATTCCTTGTCGTCGGTCTTACACTAACATCTTTCTAGGCCTTGGACCACGACCATCCCGACCATGAAGACCGCTGGAGCCAGGTCGAAGACTTCAAGTGGATCAAGCCGGAGCCTAGTCCAAACTGGAGTCTGCTTGACCCTAACGATGCAGTTCCCGAGGAAGTTTGGGCAGAGATTGTTCCTGGCGGGCCGGGATGGTCTCTTCAGGACATCTTGCATGCCATCCAAATAGTCAAAGACTAGGTTCTTCGGAACCGATGATCGATTTTTCGGTTTCCACTAGGATTCTGGTCAAGTTGGCACATTGTTATTGGATGCCCAGCTCGATGTCGACTCTTCCATGCCGCTATGCGACTGCAACGCTATCTTCACTCAAAATACACATACTTCCATTCTCCTTCTTTCCGCTTTCATGACCAATTATGAACTTTGTGACCGTTGTGGTCTTTGAATTCGTGGACTCGAGGGTTTGTAACTTACATCACTTCCAGCTATACATCTACAAAAAAAAATCAAGATTGAAGAAATAGCAATTACTCCTTTGCCAACTGTATCTCCGTACCTGTCTGTCGCGTTTGATGAACCAAGCAACCGGCGTGGTCGGTGGACTAGGTTGTATGTTGTTTCGACAGTCATTGTCGTTGACATTTACTGGGAGACCTTTGCTGTCGATGACAGATGAACGAGAACGATTGTTAATCTCATGGTAAAGGGGTCGACTGGGATGGACAGGTGTGCATGGTGCCAGCTTGTTGTCTTCAGTGCTTATATTCTCATCTTCACAGATTCCAAGGTTTTGCTTTTCATGGTATACATCGTCGAGGCAAGTACTGTTGGTTATGTATATACCGAATGTGCAAGGGACGCCATCCACCTTTCGCCAATGAAACATCCTCTGAGTGGGTTGCTATTCTACAGCAATTGTTATGAAGCCGAGTACGCGATGCATACGATGTGCGACCCGAGCAATGTCTGATGAATGAGTACGGAGGCTCGCTGCCTGAGTTTTTATTTGTGCTTGATATCTGCTTTACTCATTGCATCGAATAAATCCACTCCATGCTCCTTCAAGTGGTCCTTGAACCTTGGATCCTGCCAAATTCCGGGGCTTAGCTGTTCCAAGTCGTGGGCAGTTCCGGGTAATTCTGCGCATCGTAGCCCAGATCCTGAAAGACAGTAGCATCTCCTACGCTTTAGGTTAGTCTTGGCGTGATCAACAGAGGACCAAGAAGCAACATACCACTGAGAGCATCGACCCGATGTTCATTCTCGTCTTCGAGTTTCTCCAGCTCCTGACCCGGCTCTTGCTCATGAGGTTGTTTGCCTCCCTCGGAAGACGCAGCTTTACCAAGCTGGTTCTGCGCTTCGCCGATCATGAGGAACTGAGCATTGGGATAATTCATGAACTCGGGCTGCAGAGGTACCCAGCGAAGATCTCGGAATTTTTCCAACACCCTAATAATCACATGTTAACCTGAGGGAACTACTTGAACCACTCCATCAAAGAGACTTACGATTCAGGGTATTCTGGGTTTTTGGGCAATTGTCCACTCGGCGGACCAGCGAACTGGGGGTTCTTTGATTGGATAATCCAACTCCCGCGTCGTTGCAGGCCGAAGTCCTCCTGGACCTCCCCCAGCTCGGCAGGAATGGTCAGGATGTAGGCGAGATGTGAAGCCCGCGGCGTGGAAGTGATCGCGTAGACACCTTCGGCGTAAGGCTTGGCGTCCTCCCTGTTGCGCTCACCTCGGGTGGAAGTCTGGTATGTGGTGCCAGTAATGAAGCTCTCATGGAGTTCTTGCATGGACTTTCCAGCTTTCTCCACAAATCCCATATCTCGCTCCTTAGGCGAAGTCGGGAATTTCTTTTTCGGAAGCACCATCAAGCGACATGAGGCGTCTTTATCAACTGGACCTTGGCCCTCATCAAATTCCGCTCCGAGGGGAGTAGGGCGGAGAACGAAGAAGCTTCGGGCAACATCGCCGATGCTCTGAGGCTCTTCGATGTTGACGCGGGGGCGGAAGAAGAAGTAGATGAAACCCTTCTCGAGGATGTTGGAAGATACAACATTTTCTCTCTCTTCGGACTTGCGGAGACCTGCCTCAATCTCTTCGGCTTTCTCGGGAGTGCCTTCACGGTGCTGCTCCTTCGGTGGTGTTCCTCCAGCTGGCTTCTCTTCTTTGACCGGTGCTTCTTCCGCTTTCGGCTCTTGAGGGCCGTCTGCCGCTGTAGGTGGTGCCTCTTCCTCTTTCTTTTGCTCCGGCTTCACGTCCTTTGTCTTCTCCTTCTTGGGTACCGGGGCCCCCTCGGTTGAACCTTTGCGTTTCGTTCCTTTGGTAGTCTTGCCAGTCGGCTCGGCGGAACTTGAGATGGCTTCCTTGGCCTTCTGGGCGGCTTGGCGTGATGATGTTCGTGTAGCCATGATGTGGGACGGTTTTCACACGAGAGAAGAGACCTTCTTGGATGAGGAGGAAGGTTGAAGTGATGGAGCAATCGAAGTCACGACTCCAAAGGCAGTCGTGCACTTCTTGGAAGTAACGACTTACCATGAGATACACATGACGTCACTGCATACATACCTTATACTCCCTAATCTCATCACTGGCAAGACTGGAAACAGATATCATGGAGTGTGTCACAGATGTATTGTGACAAGCAGAATGTGAAATTTCATTCAATGTCCATCTCCTCGGTTCTCAACGAGTTGTTCATAGTATCGCTGGCACTAAGACTGGCTGATCGTGTTTCGCGACTTGAGCTTTCGTTCGCATCAGCTGCCCGGTAACCTGCGAATGAGTTCATCATTTGTGAAACTCCGTGCGGTTGTTTGCTAAACTTCCGTCGCTTGGTACAATTGCCACGCATCTGAGGCTGAGTCTTGGCCGATGTATGTCTTTGCTTCATGTGCGGGTAGCAGTTCTGTGTAGCACCAGTGATGTGGGCCGTTTTTCTTTTCTGTCCTTCCTTTTGTGTGGGCCTTGAATCGAGATCGAGTTCATCTGGTTGATAATTCAAGTCGTCCATGTAGTCCGCCAAATCACGCTGCCACCGTTCAAACCGATCCGGGAGACATGGTATGTTTAGTCTCGTAATAGTACAATCAGGCTCATCGTCGGGCTCCTCAATGGCATAGGGTTTAATGATTCGGATGCAATAATCGTCCTCGAACAAATTTGAATTGTGGATAGGCGTCGAGGGCCCCGAGTCGTCCACGCTCTGCTCGCTTTCCTCTGTCTGCGGGTCTGCTGCTGCATCGAACAAGGCCACTCCTGTAACGTATTCAGGAGGCATAAATGACTCACTCGAGCTTGCTGGACTTGTTCCACCCATTAGGAGGTCTTCCATTGTGCTATATTTGTTTGGCTTTGAACCAAATCGACAGCGGTCTATCACTCCAATGCAGACGGTCAACTCGCGATATACATAACGAGGTTACCGCGGGAGGACCGATATTCGTGTGCGGAAAACCCCAAAAAAGAACTATATTGAAAGGTCAAGTACGAATAGATACAAAGAAAGATCAACAAAAGGGTATTAGACCAATGGAAACTGCGAGAAAGCCGTGGTCGGCCGGCCGTAACATCATGGGCTTCCAGATGCTTCTAACGCGGGGTGTAGTTGGGGAGCAGCGAATAGCTCCACATAATGCAGTTGAGCTTCAGATATACAGATAGGAAGGAATAATTTGGTCAATAATCAATTTAGCTCAAATTATAGAAGCCTTTGCGTTGAGATCATTTTGAGATATGTTTTCAAGGGGTATTTTAAACAATAGATGCCTTCAAAGCTGCTCCAACTCCTTGGTCTATGTCTTCTGCAAAGTCTAGAATTCCTTCTCCAGCTGGGCATCAGAGCTGCACTTGAACATGAGGCGAGCCTCTCCGTGTGAACCAATTAGGCCCACGAATCCCGCAAGATCCTGTGAATATTAACCTATTACAATATGTAGTCCGAGGAGAGGCGGGGAAGGGCTCACCTCAATGGAGTCAAACATTGGAGTCGCGTTTATAAGGATATGAAGTTCGAACCCCTGCTGAAGAAGAATGGTCCAGATGGCGGGTTGCGTGTTTTTTGCACGATGTGGATGTGAATCTCACATCCCTTCATCCGAAACATGATATGGCATATCTGCCATGTAAGTTCACTCCCTGTGGAATCATGTTTCGGTACGTTGCCCTGCTAATATATCTACTCTAGCGATTATGCGAAAGAAGTTGGGTCAGGCCACAATTTTAGCAAGGGCAAAGGCAAGAAGATGCCCAGCTCTGACAAAACACCCAAGGAGGTCAGCTGGAAAGGATTCAGTGTGGGTACACGTCATTTCCGGCGGTTGGGGATTGCAACCTGCTCGACCATGTTAGCAAGGTTCGACGCCTATTGCGAGAAGGCACGGTCCAGCGCGAAGACAGGCCAGATTGAGGGATGGCGCAGAGCTGGGGCTCGCCCCGAATACTTCTACCGCGTGTGTAAGGACGGAACTCATCTCGAGCTGAAGACAGCCGAGCAATTAGTTAAATTTATGGCTTCCGGCTCCCCTCGGCTACGCGGAATCATTCAAGAGCTTTTAACGTGGAAAGTACTCGAACCTATTCAACCTATGAAGTGGAAGCATCACCAGAAGCTCCTGGCTGTTGAATGTCTCCCAGCCACGGCCTGGTTTATAGAGCTCGCTCTGTGGGCTCTTCTCGTTGGCATTCGGACGCTGCATGCCGGCTTGGCTACATCGGAACGAGATGCCCTGATACACACATTCAACGACCCGGGGAGCGACTTGAACGTAATGATCATGACATACGACGTCGGATCCGTCGGGCTCAATCTTCACGAGGCTTGCGATCGCGTGATACTCTCGGCACCAGGGAAGTCCTGGAACCATGAGGCCCAGGCTGCGGGAAGATGTCTCAGGGTATGTAACCTTTTTTCCCGAATATTAGTTCCATGAGAGGCCAGACGCTGATTAATATGCGCAGATTACCTCCAAATACAACTTGACAGTCATCCGAGTCTATACACCAGACTCCTTTGACACCTTCAGATTTGATCGACAGGCCGAGAAAGCAAGCTTGCAGCTAGCCATCAACGCACGCCAACCAACTATTCAGTCACTGCTTGTAAAACTATTACAGGAAGTTCCAAGTATACGTGGAAATATCAACGGACCGTGGATCTAGAAGTCCCACACAAAATTGCATATTATCGTGTAGTCATGTTGTCCAGTGAAATTCCTATTCCTACTTTCTATATTAGTTAGAGAGTTACATACCACATAAAGTACCGTACATTATTGAACAGTCTGATTACAGTTAGTCTATGATATCTTGTGAAATCCTTTTTTGTAGTCGCTCTAGATATCCGTTTTACGGATATTTTCTTCTTACTGTGTCGTTAGAGTTTATATATGGAACGTTTCATGATACAGCTCCATGGTTAAGTCTTTCCTAGTCGTTAGCTTTTTAACACGTTGAGGATTGGCAGTCAGATATTTTGGACATGAGAGTAATTATCTTGACCGTATATATATACGTATAGGTAATAGAAATATGTCTCTAGATAGCAAAGAGGTATATGCTAAGAACTCTAGAGAAAAGTTTTTGGTAGGGGGGAGGCCTTAGGTATCAATAGTCAAAGATGGAGACAGAGTGTATTACACTTCACCTGGTCATTGTTCATTGTTCATTTACTTAACCCAAACATTCCTCATTGCCCCCACGATTTCTTGACTCAACCAACATCCGTCTGGCTGTCTATCTTTCTTTCATGTTGTACTGCCCACCCGTATGATCAAAATCCCTCTCGGCTTCTCCACGTGGAGGTCTGGCCAGAGCCAACGGGTCGCAGCCTACCTACAAGCCCGCAGTAAAGTCATTGCTGCTACCGACGAAATTTACAAGCGAGTCGAAATTTACAGATCCGCCCAGATTAACCCAGCCTCTTACAAGTCTCTCGGTATTGATTGTCGATTGCTTGAGTTGGATGATGATGGGAAACATCTTCATCCCCCGAATTCCGATCCATCCGGCCCTGTTTTCTTTGAACCCCGAGGAGCCGCCTGGGTTCCCGCCGTCGTTGCCAAACCTGAGTATTTGGCACGACTGGAGGAAATTGCTGATGAGTGGGAGAACATCCAAGATAGTCCATTGGTTCGGGATCCTCATAGCCAAGCATCCTATGTGTTTTCATGTCTAGAGTGGATGTTCTTTTATTTCCGCCGCCAGGTCTACCCCCCAGAAGATGGTAGAGTCCCGCCCAACCTGAGGCAGATGTCGAAATGGCTGCAGAGGTAAGAGACATACATCCCTTGCGACTTGAGGAGTATGCTAACGTACGCAGTATAGTGGTTCGGTTGTACCTTCGGTTGTTGCTGAGAGGTTCTACCCAGCTATTTGGGGATCGATTCGATGGTCGCCAGCCGCTGTGTTTGTGCCAAAGACACTGCTGTATCCTTCAGGAGTACCCCCGCACATTATGATCGCCATCTTGATTGGAGAGGAGCCTAGTGAAGAGCTGTTGCGGGTGGAGGTCATGACCCTTGCCGCAGTTATGATCACACGGCTAGAAGGCGAGGAATCCTCGGAGTACAATACTATTCCCGTGAGTACAGACTGAAAGCACCACTATGTGCCTCATACTAATGTAAATATATTACTTATAACATAGGTCATGGCCATCACATTCTTCGGCCGCATGAAAGCACGAGTACTGGAAGCACATTCCAGCCAGCAAGAGCTAGTCATCAAGAAGACCCGGCTTCTTGATTTCTCTACGAAAGAACTCGGCAACAAGAATATGAATATCCTGCTTGGATTTATGGCCGGCGACCTAGTCGGAGATCCTCAAGGACCTACAGACCCTACGGATACTCCAAAGGTTTGTACTAAAGATGCAATGGTTTCGGAAGGGTCGGTCGAAAAGTACCCGCGCTAACACCGATTAGGCCATCACATGATTTTCAGATGTACCCTGTTTTTTTAATGGTCATTTACACCTACATTTCAATACCAATCCCACTCCCAGCGAGTCTCCCAGCATCTCTCCCAGTATCGCCGTGGAATCCGCCTATTCCTGCATCTCAGGTGCAGAACCCGGCTAAAGCCATCACCCGAGGCCGCCCTCCGAACTCATCTGCCCGGCAGGCTATTTCCCAGACCCAGCGCTTAACCCAGCGCTCAACCCAGCGCTCAACCCAGCGCTCAACCCAGCGCTCACCGTCTCAATTTGAGATCGTTGAACAGCAGATAGTGGCTGAGAACCGGTCTTTTGAGGTATTACGGGCGGCATCACGGGTATCGCAGGCGGCATCGGCATCGCAGACAGTATCGGCATCGCAGACGGCATCGGCATCGCAGACGGCATCGGTATCGCAGACGGCATCGGTATCGCAGGCATGGGAGGCATCGGAGGCAGGGTGGGAGGCATCGGAGGATGAAGGCCCAAGAAGATCAGGCCGGGCGCCCAGGCCCAAGAGGAGAAGAACGGATGAGACGTCCCAGGGCGAGACGACAGATCTGACGGATTAATAGTAAATCTATATAAATAATAGCAAATTAATAAATATATCTAAAATAATAGCTTTAAAAAATGTGAGGCGTACGTGCAAATACGCAGGATTACCCATCAAAAAAACAGGTACATTTGAAGATCATGTGCTAGCCTAATCAGGCGTTAGCGCTGGGTACTTTTCGACTGACCCTTATTATTACTAAGACTCTTATATAGCTTTTCCTAAAGAGTAAGTAAAAGCGAGTTCTCTATAAACTCCCCTTCTTTAGGTATATAGTCTAGTTAATAACTAGGTATATTAGTAGGGTTTAAGGTCCCTATGTAGAACATTTTCTCTCAAGACTAGACCTCGTAAGAACAATGCATCCAAGATCGTAGCTCTCCCCTGACCGCTCACCGCCCGGCAGCATGATTGGCCGATGTCATTCGCTTCCACAATAGAGTCCACGTTTAGTTTACTGCTACAACCAACACAAGCACCAAGTGTTTATACCTCTGCTCTTTTTCTATTCTGGTGGATGCGGTGGTCGCCTCTGCCTTTTATTGCTCTCTAGTGTGCGGAGCTTGCTACTTTACAGTGCGGCTCCGGCCAAATCTTCAAGATGCAGTCCTCCCCAAACATGCTCACCAAGGTACGCCCCTCGCGATGGCATCTTATGCGCCACGCATAGCATTCTATTCAATTGCAGATACTGATGATGTTATCTCTTGTGCAGTTTGAGTCAAAATCCTCCAGAGCCAAAGGAATCGCATTCCATCCCAAACGGTCAGTCAATCCCGCGGAGGGACACCTAATACCTCCAGGCACCCAAACTGACCCCGAACAGGCCATGGATTCTCGTATCCCTTCACTCCTCAACCATCCAACTGTGGGACTACCGCATGGGAACCTTAATTGACCGATTCGAAGAGCACGATGGACCAGTTCGCGGTGTGGACTTCCACCCGACCCAGCCCCTGTTTGTGTCGGGAGGTGATGATTACAAGATTAAGGTCTGGAACTACCAGACTCGGAGGTGTCTGTTCACATTAAATGGCCACTTGGATTATGTGCGAACAGTTTTCTTCCACCCCGAGCTGCCTTGGATCCTGTCTGCGTCCGATGACCAGACCATCAGAATTTGGAACTGGCAAAACCGGTCACTCAGTAAGAGGCATTGGTGACCCCCCTGCATCAACAGTTGCTAACTTTTGGCTTCTTTCTAGTCTGTACGATGACCGGTCACAATCATTATGTTATGTGCGCCCAGTTCCATCCCACCGAGGACCTCATCGCCTCGGCCTCGTTGGATCAGTCGGTTCGTATTTGGGACATTTCCGGCCTGCGGAAGAAGCACTCGGCACCGACCTCGATTTCCTTCGAAGACCAAATGGCACGAGCCAATCAAAACCAAGCCGATATGTTTGGAAACACCGACGCAGTTGTTAAGTTTGTTCTGGAAGGCCATGACCGGGGCGTTAACTGGGTGTCGTTCCACCCTACGCTACCTTTGCTTGTGTCGGCCGGTGACGACCGATTGGTTAAGCTCTGGCGCATGAGTGATACGAAGGCATGGGAAGTCGATACTTGCCGCGGTCATTTCCAGAATGCCTCCGCCGCTTTGTTCCACCCACACCAGGACCTCATCCTATCCGTTGGTGAAGATAAGACGATTCGCGCATGGGATCTCAACAAGCGTACATCTGTTCAGTCCTTTAAGCGCGATGTCGACAGATTCTGGGTCATCGCTGCCCACCCCGAGATGAACCTGTTCGCCGCCGGCCATGACACCGGTGTTATGGTCTTCAAGCTCGAACGAGAGCGCCCTGCGTCCGCTATATACCAAAACCAGCTGTTCTACATCACAAAGGAGAAGCACGTCAAGGCATATGACTTTGCCAAGAACGTTGAGTCGCCGCCGATGCTTTCGCTGCGCAAGCTGGGTTCTCCATGGGTTCCTCCCCGTACCTTGTCTTACAACCCCGCTGAGCGTGCTATTCTGGTTACCACGCCCGCCGATAATGGGACTTATGAATTGATTCACCTGCCTAGAGATGCTACTGGAGCGGTTGAGCCTACAGACGTTAAGCGTGGACAGGCCACTTCCGCAGTATTCGTGGCCCGTAACCGCTTTGCTGTGTTCAACCCCGCGAGCCAGCAAGTCGACATCAAGGATCTGAGCAACTCCACAACGAAGACAATCAAGCCCCCAGCTGGTACGACCGATATCTACTTTGGCGGTACTGGATGCCTGCTCTTCATCAATCCCACACATGTTACTCTGTTCGATATCCAACAAAAGAAGCAGCTTGCCGAGCTTGCGGTTAGCGGAGTGAAGTATGTGGTCTGGTCTAACGATGGACTGTACTGCGCTTTGCTCAGCAAGCACAACGTCACTATTGTCACCAAGACCCTTGAACAAGTCAGCACCTTGCACGAGACTATTCGTATCAAGAGTGCTACTTGGGATGATGCCGGTGTGCTGCTTTACTCCACGCTCAATCACGTCAAGTACTCGCTTCTCAATGGCGACAACGGTATTATCCGCACCCTTGATCAGACTGTGTACCTCGTGCGTGTTAAGGGACGCAGCGTCTACGCCCTCGACCGCAACGCCCAACCACGGATTTTGGAGATTGACCCGACTGAGTACCGTTTCAAGCTCGCCCTTGTGAAGCGCAATTACGATGAAATGCTCCAGATTATTAAGACCTCAAGTCTGGTTGGCCAGAGTATCATTTCTTATCTGCAGAAGAAGGGTTACCCCGAGATTGCTTTGCAGTTCGTGCAAGATCCTCAGACCCGCTTTGACCTTGCCCTTGAATGTGGTAACCTCGAGGTTGCTAATGAAATGGCACGCGAACTTGACCGTCCCAACTTCTGGAGCAGGCTCGGAACAGAGGCGTTGGCCCACGGTAACCACCAGACCGTCGAAATGACCTACCAGAAGCAGCGTAACTTCGACAAGCTCTCTTTCCTCTATCTCTCTACCGGTGACCAGGAGAAGCTTTCTCGTATGGCTAAGATTGCCGAACACCGTGGCGACTTCACATCTCGTTTCCAAAACGCGATCTACCGCGGAGATGTCGAGGACCGGATCCAGATGTTCAAGGAAGTCGATTTGTGTATGTCAATCGCCCTGAAAATTGTTTCTCTCGTACTAACCGTTGATAGACCCTCTTGCGTATCTCACTGCCAAATCACACGGCATGACCGAAGAGGCTGAGTCTATTCTAGAGGCCGTTGGTCTGACCGAGGACCAAATTGTCTTGCCTACACTCGAGCAACCTTTGAAGGTGCCCCACCCTATCGTGCCTACCTTCAAGTCCAACTGGCCTGTCAAGGCTGCTGGTCACTCCTCCTTTGAGAAGGCTCTTCTTGGAGAGGTCGGTGCTGCCGATGAGGAGGCTGGTGCTGATGTATTCGATGCCGAGGAAGAGGTGCAAGAGGCCACTCTCGCTCGGGAAACCCTGGACGACGAGGAGGAAGTTACCGGGTGGGACATGGGCGATGATGTCAATGTCGAGGAAGATGTGGACTTCGTCAATGTGGAAAGCGCCGAGGCTGGCGCGGGCAGTTCTGAGGCTGACTTGTGGGCTCGCAACTCCCCGCTCGCTGCGGATCACGTTGCCGCAGGCTCTTTCGATACTGCGATGCAGCTTTTGAACCGCCAGGTTGGTGCTGTTCAGTTCGCTCCTCTCAAGCCTCGCTTCCTCGAAGTGTACAAGGCGTCGAAGACCTATCTCCCCGCGACTGCCGGCTTGCCGCCTTTGGTCAACTACGTGCGTCGAACCGTCGATGAGACCGACTCTCGGAAGATGCTTCCCATCATCCCTAGGGACCTAGAGACCGTTGCCAGTGTCGACCTACAAGAAGGATACGCCGCCATGCGTTCCAACAGACTGGAGGATGGCGTCGCAATTTTCAAGCGCATTCTTCACACCCTCCTCGTCAACACCGTCTCATCCGAGGCCGAGGTGGAGGAGGCAAAGAAGATCATTGCCACCGCTCGTGAATACATCCTGGCCATGTCCATCGAGCTCGAGCGCCGGACTCTCTCTGCCGACACCCCCGAGAACCTCAAGCGCAGCCTCGAGCTATCCGCCTATTTCACCATTCCTAAGCTCGAGGTCACTCACCGACAACTGGCATTAATGGCTGCTATGAAGTTCGCATTTGCCAACAAGAACTACGGCTCTGCTTTGAGCTTCGCTAACCGAATGGTGGCCAACGGAGGCTCCGCCAAGCTTTTGGAACAGGTAAGATTCCTTCCGCTGGATATACAACTTGTGATATTAACCATTTGAAACAGGCCAAGAAGATCAAAGCCCAATGCGAACGCAACCCTCAAGATCAGATCGACATCGACTTCGATCCCTTCGCCGAGTTTGACATCTGCGCTGCCTCCTGGACCCCCATCTACAGCGGCTCCCCTAGCGTGTCAGATCCCTTCACCGGCGCCAAGTACCACCCCCAGTACAAGGGCAGTGTCGACCGGATAGCGGAGGTTACGGAGATCGGTGCGCCGGCCAGTGGCCTGCGCCTGTTCGTCCCCAGTCAATTTTAGTTGCAGCATGACGAAGCATCACGGTTTTCTCCCTTTCTCCTCTTCTTGATTTGAAGTTACAAAATGGGTACATTTTCATCTGCACGAGGAGAAGTTGTGTTTGGCGGCGCTTTTCATTCTGTTTTCGGCTGGGAGAAAGACAAAACTTCCTGCACACAGTTCCCCTGTCTAGATGTCTTTTTGTATCCAAGATTATAATTGCTTAGCGATCTAGTTTGTATGCGAACATGTTCTGTCCAACCTCCTTCTCTTAAGCATCACTAGAGGGCCATGCCGTCGTCTATACTTAGAGCTTAGGATCTCGAAGAGCTACCCACACGGGAAATGGTGTTCAAAGTACAATTCTATCATTGATTCGCCAAAATATGCAATTCTAATATACAAGAGATGTCCAAATCGAGGAGTAGAGAGAACAACATCAATCATCACCACAGCCATCCATTACAACTCAATCGCACCGACCATCCTTCCACCCAGTACGCCACCTCTCCTCCCAAAGCCGACAATCAAACTCCTTCTTCCCAAGCTTCCGATTGACCTGATTATGCGCCTCACACATCCACCATCCAAACTCCTGCCGACTCCCCAGCTTCGGCTGGTTCTGCCCACTCGGATGCGCCATCCACGCCTGGAAGTCATCCGCACACACCCAGCACGGATATAGCTTCGAGAAGAATTTCAGGAACCCGCGCATGTTTTCCTGGTGCTCTGTGTTTGCTTTCTCCGGATAAGTGGCTGCCATTGAGTGTAACAGTGTCCATGTTGAGCGGCCGAGCTGTTCCACGTCTGGCGGGCAGTCGGAGGGGATATCGCTGGGTGAGGGGGTTGCGGCAGCTGCGAGGGCGGGCGTTGAGGTTGACATTTTATTTGGGGTCGAGGTAGACGGTGAGCTGTTTGATGCTGGGTTTGTGTTCTTGAGGTCGGCTTGCTTTTTCAATGCTCGCCATGAGGCAACGGAGGTGCAGGTGCGGCAACTGGGGTCGGTGTGTTAGTTTGGTGTGCGATGGATCGATCGTTATAGACTGCCGGTTTGTAGATACGTACGGCTTTCCATCTTTATCTAGGACGACGCCCTTGGGTAGCGGGGCTTTCGAGTCGTCGTCTCCGGCTGGCTTGGAGCTTGCGGGAGACGGTTGGTTGAACATGGAGCCCATGTCTTTGAATTGGCCGTCAGTCGGCTCTGTTGGAATCCCGGGCATGGCTTCGCTTGTCGATATTTGGCTGCTTTTGGGTTGAGAGGGTTGAGAGCCGGGAGGTGATTCGAAGGTGATTTCTAATAGAATGCGGAGAACAGCGGAGTCGCAAAAAAGACGATAGTGATGTATTATCGGCGCAAGAGGGAGAAGAAAATACTATTAGAAAGAGATAGAAACGACAGTTAGACTCAATGAGCTCTGAGTGCCCCAAGAATCTTAAGAGCTGAGCTTCAGAGCAAGACAAGTCATGAAATGGTATATGCAAGTGAAATGTCACAGCGCCGATCAGTCCCGCTTGATCGCGCTTTGTCAGCCATTTCCCGCGCGTTCTTCTCCAATCCAGACGCGCTTCTCTTTGCATCTGGTTAGACTGCGACAAGCTCTTTTTATTTGTATCTTGCCTTCTCTATCAGTGCTTGGTTTTCTCATCCAGTTTTGGTGTTCAGGCAACTGGTCCATATACGCGGATTGAAACCTACAACCAACTTCCCATCTTCAATCGCTATAGAGTGACATCAACATGCCGCCGAAGTATACAATGTCTGAGTCTGAGTCTGAAGCAGAAGACCAATGCCATGCGCCTAGTGCCCCCTCTGATGAACCCCTGGAGCAAAGTCTACGCGACATAGTAGCTGCGATCTTCAAGTCAGGGAATTTGGATGAATTGACTGTGAAGCGTGTGCGACTTGCAGCGGAAAGCTCATTGGGTCTCACAGCGGGGTATTTCAAATCTACGGATGTCTGGAAGATGCGCAGTGAGGAGATTATCAAGGATGAGGTGGTGAGTTTACATTATCAGCTTGGCTTGAGAGGGAAAGAAACTGATTGCAATGTCGATCTAGGAAATACAAGACCAGGCAGCGCAGAATCCACAGTCCACACCCACCAAGCAATCATCTTCCCCTCCCCCAAAGCCCAAGCGAGCTACTCCTGCGAAGAGATCAAAGGCCGAGAGCGCGCCAAAGCCCAGGAAGCGTCAAAAGACTGAAACGCCGGTAGCAGATGAGGATGATGACTTATCAGTGGCATCCGGGGACGAAAGGGACAAGAACACAACCCCTGCAAAACGATCAAAAGCACCATCCAAGAAGGGCTCGGCCAAGAAAACCAAGAAACACGTGCGGGGGGATTCCGATGCTTTTTCCGGCGACGAGAGTGAGGAAGTGGCAAAGGTTCAAAAAAGATCGAAAGCGCCAGTAAAGAAGGCGCCCATTAAGCATACCGAGGAACATGTGTCAGACGCTTCTGATGTTTCCGACGATGCTTCAGATGTCGCCAAAGTGACCAAAGATACCAAAGAAGAGTCTGAAAGCGAGATGTCGGTAGTGCTTGACGAAGAGCCCCAGCCCAAGGCCCCTCGCAAACGGCAGAAGACTGCAGGCGGAGCAGCCACCAAGACGCAGAAAGTCGCCAAAAAGGATGAGGTTATCACTCCAGACCAGGCTGAGATCAAACGGCTGCAGGGATGGCTGATCAAGTGCGGAATCCGAAAGCTATGGGGTAAGGAGCTGGCTCCATACGACACCCCTAAAGCCAAGATCAAGCATCTTAAGAAGATGCTGGGGGATGCTGGAATGACTGGCCGACCGTCTCAAGAGAAGGCCAGCCAAATCCGTGAAGCACGGGAGCTGAAGGCAGATCTCGAGCTGATCCAGGAAGGTGCAAAGAAATGGGGTGCGAAGGACGATGAGAAGAATGATGAAAGCGACGGCGCGAAGCCTCGGCGGAGGTTGGCTCGGGGACGACAAGCGCTTGCGTTCTTAGAGAGCGACGGGGAAGAGACCGATTGAAGAATACCACAAAACACAATTGATGGACTCTATGGTCCAGTAGTTGGGTCGTCAGAAAGTAGGATATGCGGTCATATCACCCTGTTTCATAATTCATATCATCGAGACAACATATCAAGAGGTATACTCAATAAGAGGTCCTCTTTCATCGCCCAGCTTTGGATCCACTCATACGCTGAGCAGTTAAGCTAAAGATAGCAACAGAAGAGATGAAAAGCACCAGATTGTAGAACTAATATTGTCAGTATGCATCATGAGGTTGTGTTGATAAAGGTGACGTACAGCCTTTCGTGAGTACTCGTTCTCCTCTGCCTCCGTTCGGGCCTCGACGAAGAGACGTCGTAAGTTAGGGAGATTGGCCTGCAAATAGGGTTAGTCTTGGCATATATTGGCAGAAATAAAAAAAGACTCACCATTGAGGATACTGAAAGTGATGGTCTGGGGTTAAAGGACAGAAAGAATCAAAATAAAGGAGAGAGAGAGAGAGAGTGATGATCGCAGAGCGGGAGAGTCCAGAAGCCGCCATTTGTGGACAACTTTTGATCGTCCCAAAACACCCTTTCTCTCCTCCCCCATTCTTTCCCTGAACAAAACCCCCCACCCCGGATTGTTCTCGTATTTCTCGGTGTTTGCGGTCAAACTAAGAAATATCGACTACGGATTCCCCTTGACGTCGCGCGACCGTGAAGCTCCTAATTCCCCGCAGTCGCCCGACACTACTCGATTCTCACTCCCATCCCCGATATCTCTAGGCGGAGGCACGACTTGGTCGTTGCTGAAGCTTATACATACTCGCCATGGCGATGAACAAGATTCGCGGCGCCTTTACGGTGCCCCGGAAAGGAGAAACGTTCGAATTGCGAGCTGGACTTGTGTATGCGGCCCCCTCCACCATGCGCTGGCCACCTCGCCATAGCGAATGACGGACCATGCTGACTATTCTCACAGGTCCCAGTATGCTTATGAACGGTATGTTCCGCAGCAAAGCCTTCAATCCGAGCAGACAGGGTGAGGCGAAGATGTGGTGTGGCTAACAGCATGATAGGAAGGAATCCATTCAAAAGACGATCATGGCCATGACCCTAGGAAAGGATGTTTCAGCCCTATTCCCGGACGTGCTCAAGAACATTGCTACGGCCGATCTCGAGCAGAAGAAATTGGTCTACCTCTATCTCATGTGAGTGCCACTACATGTACACTACGTGGCTACGTATGCTGATCCGTCGGATTCGCTCGTAGGAATTACGCCAAATCGCACCCAGATCTATGCATTCTCGCCGTGAACACCTTCGTACAAGACTCGGAAGACCCCAACCCGCTCATTCGTGCGCTAGCAATTCGGACTATGGGCTGCATCCGTGTAGACAAGATGGTGGATTATATGGAAGAACCGCTGCGCAAGACCCTTCGTGACGAGTCGCCGTATGTCCGCAAGACGGCTGCTATCTGTGTGGCCAAACTATTCGACTTGAACCCGACAATGGCCCTTGAGAACGGATTCTTGGAGATGCTCCAGGAGATGATTGGAGACCCCAACCCGATGGTCGTTGCCAATTCCGTGACCGCACTTCAGGAGATTCAACATACGGCACCTGAGACACAAGCGTTGCAGATTAATGGTAACACCCTACGGAAAATGTTGATGGCTTTGAACGAGTGCACAGAATGGGGTCGGGTCACTATTCTTTCAACTTTGGCCGAATACAAAACCTCTGATGTTAAGGAGTCGGAGCACATTTGCGAAAGAGTTGCGCCTCAGTTCCAGCATGTGAACTCCGGTGTGGTTCTTGCGGCAGTCAAGGCTGTGTTCTTACATATGAAGAACGTCAATCCTGACTTGTCAAAGACTTACCTAAAGAAGATGGCTCCTCCATTGGGTATGCTCTCTTTCCCTTGGTACTCTGGCTGTGGTGATTTTTGCTAATCTCAAACAGTCACATTGGTTTCGTCGGCTCCCGAAGTGCAATATGTTGCATTGAGGAACATCGATCTTCTGCTGCAGAAGCAGCCTGATATTCTCAACAAGGAACTCCGTGTGTTCTTCTGCAAATACAATGACCCGCAATATGTCAAGTTCCAAAAACTTGAAATTATGGTCCGCATAGCAAACGACCGCAATGTGGATCAACTACTTGCTGAATTGAAGGAGTATGCTCTCGAAGTCGATATGGACTTTGTCCGCCGAGCTGTCAAGGCGATCGGTCAGGTTGCGATCAAGATCGAGAGCGCTAGCGAGCGGTGCGTTAACACCTTGTTGGATCTCATCAACACCAAGGTGAACTATGTCGTTCAGGAAGCGATCGTTGTCATCAAGGACATTTTCCGCAAATACCCTGGCTACGAGGGTATCATCCCGACTCTATGCCAGTGCATCGATGAGTTGGATGAGCCCAATGCTAGAGCTGCCCTCATTTGGATTGTTGGAGAGTATGCCGAAAAGATTAGCAATGCAGGTGATATCTTGGGTGGTTTCGTTGATGGTTTCAACGAAGAATTTTCCTCGGTTCGCTTTTCTTCCCGCGCATGCCTCTGATGATTGCTAACTTCTATCTTAGACCCAATTGCAAATTTTGACGGCTGTGGTCAAGCTCTTCCTCAAGCGGCCCGAGAAGGCACAGGGCCTTGTGCAGCGGGTACTCCAGGCTGCCACATCCGAAAATGATAACCCCGATGTCCGTGACCGCGCATACATCTACTGGCGTCTTTTGTCCAACACCAGTGATTCAAATGCGACGAAGAACATCGTGCTCTCGGAAAAGCCCCCTATTCTCACCACCATTCACTCACTCCCACCTGCGCTCCTCGACCAACTCCTTTCCGAACTGTCAACACTCTCTTCCGTCTACCACAAGCCCCCCGAGCAATTTATCGGTCATGGCCGCTTCGGTGCCGACGCCGTCATGCGTGCTGCTATCGAGTATGTCTTCAAACCCTTGTATTTTGCAACATATCATTGACCGTTTCACAGGGAACAAATCCAGAATGCGCGCGAGAATCCCTTGGCCGCAGCGGCTGCCGCTGCCGCTGGCGGCGCTGGCCCCTCTGCGCAGGCGCAAAGCAATGTCGAGAACCTGCTGGACATCGATTTCGACGGCGGTGCCCCTGCCTCGGCCCAAACCGAGCCATCCAGCGGTATGTCCGGCCTGGAAGGTCTGGCCGGCACCCCCGTGCGGGTAGCATCCCCTGCAGCAGGTACTCCCGCAGCGCAAGCCAGCAACAACTTGGACGACTTATTGGGCGTTTTTGGAGACTCTGGTGCCGCCCAGCCCTCATCGGGTGGTGCCAACAGCGGCAGTGGGAGTGCCGATCTCATGAACGGGTTCTCTGGTCTTGACCTCTCTGGCAATGCGGGATCTTCCCAGAACAACCAGAGCAAGAAATCTAACGACGACATCATGTCGCTCTTCTAGAGCCATTGATGGTATAGCAAGCGTGTCTAGCCGGTTCTCTACTGGCTGGAGTTATATCGAGGTGATTCGTAAGCGAGGATTTGATCCGAATAAGATAGATTGGTGTTTTCTTTTACGTGTTTAATTGTCATGCATCTCTACCTAAACGGACCCCAAAAGGCTTGTACATTTTGCCTCAAATCTGATTTGATTGTTTGAGTACCTTACAACCGCAGACTATGTATGTATTGGATATTCAATAACTATCTCGGTCTTTCATTTATCATAGCCTGAATAGTACCGAAGGTGATAGAATTAGAGTTCCGCTTTCTCTCGGCCAATGCAAGCCACAGCCCCACATAAAACGTGAAAAAAAAGGAAAAAAGGAAAAAAAGCCCTAAGACAACCAACTGTCAGTCTGTGAACACTTGAATTACAACCATTTGAGATGTCAAATCAGTATAATGTGTTTAATTGCATGTAGTATATAGTCTCTAGATATGACCAGAGAGACAAATTCCCAAAAAGTCCAACCCAAAACACCTATTGGCGCCTCCAACCCGAGACATACTCTCTACAACTCCACACCTCAGATGGACCCTTCGGAGAAAAGCGCTTCTGCTTACCAACAAAAGCGAACTTTCCAGTGCCGAAATCCAAGTGGAACCTGGCCCTGTCCCACTTCCAAGCCCGACATATAAACTTGGCAGTACCCGCAAATAATCTAAAGCCCATCCCTCAATCACAGAACACCAGTAGCCACCATGACACAAACAGACTACAAATTCGAAGGCTGGATGGGTCTCGACCCCTCCTCCGGCGAAGGTAACATGGTCTGGCAGTCCTTTGAGCCGAAAACATGGGAAGAAACAGACATCGACATCAAAATCTCCCACTGCGGTATCTGCGGCTCGGATCTGCATACTCTGCGTAGCGGCTGGGTACGTCCATCCGACCCCTTCACATTCACATAGAACTATACCAAACCACAGAAAACTAATACCACTCCAGCGCCCAACAACCTACCCCTGCTGCGTCGGCCACGAAATCGTCGGCACAGCCGTCCGCGTCGGCACCCAAGTCCGGGACATCCAAATCGGCGACCGCGTCGGCGTCGGCGCACAGAGCGAATCCTGTCTCGGCCGCCAAGGCGACTGTGAAGAATGCGCCTCCGGACAAGAAAACTACTGCAGTAAGAAAGTCGTCGGCACCTACAACGGCGTCCACTATGACGGCAGTCACTCGTACGGCGGGTATGCGCTGTACAACCGGGTGCCTGGCCACTTCGCTATCAAGATCCCGGATGCGATTCCGTCGGCTGATGCAGCGCCTATGCTGTGTGGTGGCGCGACGCTCTATAGTCCGCTTAAGCATAATGGGTGTGGGCCTGGGAAGAAGGTTGGTATTATTGGTGTTGGGGGGCTTGGGCATTTTGGATTGCTGTTTGCGAAGGCTATGGGAGCTGATTTGGTTGTTGGGATTTCGAGGAAATTGGGTAAAAAGGAGGATTCGCTGAGGATGGGGGCGGATGTTTACATTGCTACTGATGAGGAGAAGGATTGGGAGGTTACGCATGCGAGGTCTTTGGATTTGATTGTTTCGACGGTTTCGTCTACGAAGGTGAGTTTGATTTAGATTGGGTGGTTTGGGGGTTTGGGATGTGATGCTAATTGGTTATACAGATGCCTTTCAATGATTATCTGGGGCTTTTGAAGACGGGTGGTACGTTTGTGCAGGTTGGGCTTCCGGAGGATGGGGGGTTGTTTGCTCCTGTTCGCAGTTTGATGCGGAGGCTGAAACTTGAGAGCTCGCTTGTTGGGAGTCCCAGTGAGATCCGGGAGATGTTTGAGCTTGTTGCTGAGAAGGGGATTCGTCCTTGGATTGAGGAGATTCCTATGAAGGATGCGAATAAGGCGATTGTGGATATGGAGGATGGAAAGGCGAGGTACAGATATGTGCTTGTCAATGAGTAGGGAACTGAGACCGCTGAGAAATATAGATGATTGATAGATGAAACAACTACTTTGAGGCGTTGGATGAAAAAGACAGGTTTTTTGATTGAATTATTGTACAAGGTCCTCCAAGACATACCAGTTTCTGTTACTTTGCGTAGGGATAAATAGGAGAGAAATCCAAGAGAAAGACTCTATATTACTATTAATTTATCTGAGATTGATCCAACAAAAACAAAGACAATAATATCGAAGTGACCAAGCAGCCGCTCTCATTCAATCTTCCGGCCTAGTCACGAACAGAAGAAAAAGAAAATGAAGGGAAGCATAGACCACACGATCACACAAAATTGGATCTCAGATGGTGCACCATGAGTCTCGACCTATCCGCAGTACGAAGACGGGCAGAGTTCAGGCCCAAACAAACGCCCTATCTCAGAATCACAGATGAAGGACGAACCCACAAGGATGTTCAACTGATTTACAGGAGAGCCATGAGGCCAACAACACCGGCAAGGAAGCCAGCAGCGGGCTGCACGTTGGAAGCAGCACCGGTGAAGGCGTTGGGGGTGGAGGAAGAGCCGGGCTGCTCAGGGGTAGGAGGCTGCTCCTCAGAGGGGGAAGAAGGCTGAACAGCGGGCTGTGTCTCAGCGGGCTTGGGAGCAGCAGGCTGGTTGGGGGCAACAGAGGCAGCGGGCTGAGATCCAGCGGGCTGGGACTGAGCGGGGACAGCCGGGTTGGAAGCAGCGGGCGCACCGGGGACAGCAGGGTTGGAAGCAGCGGGCGCACCGGGGACTGCGGGGTTGGAAGCAGCAGGCGCACCGGGAACAGCAGGCTGGGTCTGGGCAGGGACTGCGGGGTTAGAAGCAGCGGGCGCAACGGGGACAGCGGGGACGGAAGTAGCGGGCGCAACGGGGACAGCAGGGACGGAAGAAGCGGGCTGCTGGGGGGTGACACTGGTGGGCTTCACAACCGGAGCGGTGGGGCCTGCGGTGGGGCCTGCGGTGGGAGGCACGGTTGCGTTGTGGAAGGTCACGGGCTGCTCCTCGCACATGGTGCAGACGGTGGTCTGGGTGAGGGTGATGGTGCTGGTCTGGGTCTCGGGGACGGTGAAGGTGCTAGTACCAGAGGTGACGGTGTGCTGGGTGACTGGAAGGTTTGTTAGACTGTGATTCAAGTGGTATCATGCTGAAGTGGAGCCTACCAGGGCAGGTGGTGGTCACAATGGTGAGGGTCTTGGTGGTGCCAGGCTTCACGGGAGTGTGAGGCTTGCTGGAGGTGGTGCACGGGGTAGTGGGCACCGGGGTAGTGGTGGGCACATGGGTGGTGGTGGGCACACTGGTGGTAGGCACACGGGTGGTGGGCTCGCGGGTGGTGGGCACACGGGTGGTGGGCTTTTGGGTGGTGGGCTCACGGGTGGTGGGCTTTTGGGTGGTGGGCACATGGGTGGTGAAGGGCTCGCGGGTGGTGGGCACATGATGGGTGGTGGTGTGGTCGGCGATTGAGGTGGTCGTGGTAGTGCACGGGGTGGTCCACGACTCATTGGGATCAATCCAGGCATCGGTAGGACGGGTCCAGGCCTCCTCGGTCGAGACGTGCTCGGCGGCCGGCTTGGACCAGGTATCGCCCCAATTCTCGACAGCACCCGTCTGAGCAGCGGGACTGATGAAGTCCTCACCGCGAGCCTGCATGACACCGGCGAAGGCCGGGCTAGCCGCAAGAGCCAGAAGAGCGACGGAGTTGATCATTTCGAAAGACTGAAGACTTAGGGCTTGACTAGATAACGAATGAAGATGTGAGAATGTAGAGTTGAAGACGGGCAGAAATGAATGAGTTTATATGCCCTTTCCGAATGGACTGGTTCCAAGTCATGACGGATGTGGGCGCCACGGTCGTGTCCAGGACAGCAAACGTAGCCCTGAGCCATAATGTGACCCTGTTAGACTGGATGCAGGCATCGTGGGACTTCGACGATGGATGACAAAGGCTCAGATGCGAATCCATTCGACGAAAATTTTGAGCAATGGTACATCCTCTGGGCGAACTTGGATGCAAACGTGACAATGTGTAGTATCATTGCGGATCAAAAGTGTTGAAAGTCTCCATATAAGTAGCCTAATGCGGAAGCATAAGAAGAGCTTGAGGATTGTCGGGGCCTGTCACTCATGTGGGAAATACGGATCCGCAGATACACTGAGCCAAGTTCTGATGTGATTGGACATTGTCGAAACTTCTCCATAAACCGCTCAATTCGCGTTGAAACTGGGTATACTTTGAATCAATACCTAGGGAAAAGCCATTCTGAGCGTGGAGTGTAAGTAACGCAGTAGCCATGACAGCCAATCAACAGCACCAGACCCGGAGATAGTTGAGAAAGTGGTGGCTGTGCGATTATGTTGGATGGGACCACAATTGGTAGCGTAAGGCTCCTCTAATTAGAGGGCAGCTTGGTGAAAAGTCCAAGCACATTGCAATTCTTTCGATCAGAAGCAGCCAGAAATCCCAAAGGGCGAACATGGCGGGCTTGCTGGGCTGTCTGGAATGTGGATGTGAAAATGGCATTCGGCTCGTAAGAGCGTTCCATTGGTGGCGCTACTTTGTTGGAATGTACAGGTAAGCTTGAACCAATTCCAGAGCAAGAGGACCCCAGAAACTTCGCGATCAATCTTTATTTGAAGAGATTGACCGGATGCCACCCATCGTAAAATCAAAAGCTGCGATCAATGACGGGGAGATATCGACGCAACACCGGATTAGGCCAAGTCTCCATCGAGCAAATATGGGGCTTTTGGCGTGAGGGAATAGTGGGGTTCGCACGAGTATCTGATTTCGGAGAAGACCTCAACCAATCTGAGGATGTAGGATCTGTATTGTACCATTGCTGGCCGCTTCTCTACCTGCGGGACGACAGGGAAACCTGGATCTCATCCAAGGTTAATTTGCGGCCGAGAGGTACTACAGGAAGATACAATAAACATGTTGACTGCATGCGGCAAGAGGAAGAGAAGTGTACCTCGAGCATCTCGGACAAACCTTTCATGAGGAAAGTGAGGAACAATGTCCCGCCAACCTACCGTTTTCGTTCATAGTACAGCACGTCCATTCTGAGAGGTCACGTGGTATAGGGCTTAGGGTAAACGCGTGCACGGGCTCTCACGCGTCGCGCGTCGCGCCTTCCCGTTTGGGCTCAATTAAACCCCAGAGGCAAGAGCATCCGCTTTTCGCAACTCCAGACTCACCGACAATGCCTCACTCCATATCGCCTGGTTCTGCGCAAAATGATGATGAGATGCCAGATGCTCCTGCAGTCGAGACCTCGACTGAGAACAATGTCAAACTCGAGGATATGTTTAACGACGATGACGACGAGTTCCCGGATACCCAAGATGTGAAGATGGATTCTCCTGCGAAAGAAGAAGAGTGTGTTATACGCTCGTATATTGGAAGCTCGGTACATGTTGCTGACCAAAATCTAGGCCCCCGGCCCCTACACCCTCGGGCGTGGACTCGGATGTCATGCTTGCCTTCTATCAACGCCTGTTCCCCTTCCGATACCTTTTCCAATGGCTTAATCATGGAATTGTACCTACTAAAGACTTCGGCAACCGAGAATTTGCGCTCACCTTGCAAAATGACGCCTACCTCCGATACCAATCATACCCCACTGCAGACATGTAAGGATTCATTGGAACATGCAGTATCGGCTTCCCTTCAAGCTGACGCATCCGCACAGGTTTCGAAAAGACATACTTAGGATGAACCCTTCTCGATTCGAAATCGGACCTGTCTACAGCACCAACCCACGCGATCGCAAAACGCTACGAGGCGGACAAATGAAACCAGTCTCGAAGGAGTTAGTGTTCGATATTGATTTGACTGATTATGATGACATACGTACATGTTGCGTCAAGGCCAATATTTGCGCCAAGTGTTGGTCCTTTGTGACAATGGCAATCAAAATCATTGACACAGCGCTGCGGGAGGACTTCGGGTTCGAGCACATCCTGTGGGTTTACTCGGGTCGTCGTGGTGCTCACGCTTGGGTATGCGATCCCCGTGCGCGCAATTTGCCGGATGATCGACGACGAGCCATTGCTGGATATCTCGAGATTATCCGCGGAGGGTCGCAGAGCGGCAAGAAAGTCAACCTCAAGCGGCCACTACACCCCCATATCGTACGCAGTCTTGAGTTGCTCAAGCACGACTTTGCCCGGACCACGCTTATTGATCAAGACACATTTGAATCTGCCGAGCAGGCAGAACGCCTTTTGTCTCTCTTGCCCGACAAAACATTAAACGAATCCCTAAGGAAGAAATGGGACGCCTCCCCAGAGCGTGCCAGCACCAGCAAATGGGCCGATATTGATTCACTCGCAAAGACTGGTAAGAGCAGCACGCTCAACCCGGCCACCCTTCGAGACGCGAAGCAGGATATTGTGTTGGAATATACCTACCCACGCCTGGACGCCGAGGTCAGCAAGAAGATGATTCACTTGCTGAAGAGCCCCTTCGTTATTCACCCCGGAACTGGCCGTATCTGTGTTCCTATCGACCCAAAGAATGCAGAGAATTTCGATCCTCTCTCTGTCCCGACAGTGATGACCTTGCTCGCAGAGATCGATGAATACGATGCAAAACATCCTGCCGGCACAGCGGAGGCTGATGTTCCTGATGTTGAAGGTAGTGCCATCAACGGCTCCGACATGAAGGGTGGTCGGAAGTTGCAAGAGTATGAGAAGACCAGCCTGAAGCCTTATATCGAGTTCTTCCGTTCCTTTATTGCAGGCCTCATGAAGGAAGAGCGTGCCGGCAAACGTGAACGCGATGAAAGTGGCCCGGCCGTCAAGTCCGATCCCATGGAGTTTTAATCGCCTGATGTCTGTGCTTCGTTCGTTTGCCTAGCTCTGCCTCATAGGATTATGACTTTATGCTTTGTTGTTATTCACCTACGGTGTTATTCACCTACGCCGATCTCATTTTGCATATCAGTGGTTCTACGCTTTTTAGGAGTTGGGGATCTTGTGTATGGAACTGAGTCATTCATCATCAATCAGCTTGCTTTTACCTCAAGGTACCTAGTACATCAACACATAATCTTTCCTATATCCGCATGTATCGACTGAGCGGAGAATATCACTCGAAGTATAGAACTATCAACTTACCCCGATACATGCGAAACAAGCTGCATATCAAGTCTAATGTGATTGAAGTGGTTGTATATTTGGAGATATTGGTACAAGTGGGGGTTGCGCAAGTAATTGCACAGAAGCAGGCCATGATGTGGAGGCACGAAGAGGCTGCCCCATATCAGGCAACATTGTAAATTATCGAAAGGCAACTCCGGCAGCATTAAGAGGGAGTGACCCAAGGGTTGAAGTGGTGAAGTTTTATTTAAGCACCGATGAAGTTCTTGACAGCTGAAAGAGAAAGGTGTTGTTAGCAAGTAAGTCACAGAAACAACATATTGGAAGGGAAAACATACTCTCCAACCAGCGCAGGTACTCCTTCTGCTCCTTGACAGAGATGTAGTCAGGGATCATGTTAGCGAACTCGGCGTTAAGACCACGGTCCTCGAGGTATCGGTCCCAGAGAGCCTGCAAATCCTCGTCGAGGTTCTCGAAGGGAGGACCAGCGTACAGGCTCTGGCGAGCCCAGTCCTTCTCGGCGGTTTGAGCCAGGGCAAGCTCAGCCTGGGCGAAGTGGGAGACCTCCTCGATCTGGAAAACACCGTCCTGAACGACAGTCTGGATTAGAAGAGCACCTTGGTTGGGTTTCTCAACGGTGATGTTGACACGGGCAGGGAAGCTGGGCTCCGGTTGCTCGAACTCCTCGTTGTTCTGGCGCGACTGGTTCTGGAAGTCCATATCGTCGTTCAGGGCGGCGTCGTCAAAGTCCTCCTGTTCGCTGATGTTCTGGATATCGGCGACGGTGAAGCTGACGCGAATACTAAACAATCAGATGTATCAGCATTCATCATCTTCATGAGGAGAGGGACATAATCGAATGGAGCGGGATAGATCGTACTTCTCAGGACCGAACTTCTTGGTCAGGACGACCTCCTGCTCGCCGGCAACATCCTTCACCTGCCATTCGCCGTGCTTAACAATCTCGGTGATGATTTCCTGTTGCTCGTTGAACTCGGGCACATCGGATGATTCCTCGTGCTTCAGTTCCTCCTCGAGCTTAGCAAGAAGCTCGACATCGACTGTAAAAAAAAGATGGAAAATTAGCGCAAGGCCACGTATGGAGTCCGCGAGGAGACAATGTCGAAGTTTTGCGGACTCTTTCAGACAACAGTCAATTGTGCGTCTTACAGTCAGATGAAGGGGCCTTAAAGATGGTTGAAGTAGAAAAAGCAGCGTATGCTGGCTTCGTGACCTGCTTCCAAGATTGGAGAGCGGGCTTGGGGAAGGCCGGGCGCAGAGCCGAAGTGGCAATGGAGCGCGAAAGAGTGCGCGGAATAGAGCGGGAAATGGTGCGAAGAGAAAGCATTATGAATGTAGATAATCTGTGGTATTTGGTGAAGATGCGAGCTTGGGAAAAAGTAAATGAGCTAGGTAGTTAGCCCCGTTGATGTCACGGGTGCCAAGACCGGCCCTTGTGTTTTGGCCGACTTTACGCCGCAACTCATTTTTAGATTTATACGAGGCAAAATGCACATGGAATTGGAATTTCATGTCACAATGAGCATCGACAGTGTTTCCCGACGACTGAGACTCATACGGCGACAAGCCTTAGTATGTGTGCACCGAGGGCTAGAGGATTGATCGGTTGACCCGGAGGTACAAGCCGACAAAAACTACACTTTAGATTGACGAATAGAACAGTAGAATTGAAATGGTATATTCAGAGATATTTGGCTGTACAGAATCTAGAGGAGAATCAATGTACCCAATATGCGCCAACCCAGTCTTTTTGGACACCAGACGAAAAAGAATAAGAAAAAGAAAGTATTCGTGATCATGACATGCTCTTGGGTGGGAAAGTAGAAGGAAGTTTCTCTCCATCCTTCCTGAATCGAATGAACTTGATGGCGCTGAGTCCTGACCAGTGTCGGTTCCAGACCTTCATTGCAGTCAATGCATATTGATCGCCTAGATCGGGCATCCACAGTCCGGTCGAGAATTCACGATCCTCTGTTTGAACCCGCTGTTTCAAAGCCTCCTCGCGCTTGCTGGGGGGACGTCCCTTACGGCGCTCTGATTCAAGCTGCTTGATCTCCTCGGTATCACGGTCAATATACCTAAATTGGATCAGTCTTGAAATCCGTGGTTCGATTGTTGGTGGTACATACTTGGCGACAAACTCTGTGATTTCTTCAATGGTGAGAGCCTCGGTGGTCTCTTGAATAGCCTCATGAATGTAATGGATCCGGTCCACTACTCGAGTCAGTTGGATGACCCTCGATTGATTTGGACAAGTGTCTTACTGTATGGCTGTCTTGCACGGTTCACAGTGGCGTTATGGCGGGACAAACGATCGTCGCGAGCACCAGCTTTGCGAAGTCGGTGGGCATCGCGACTGTTCTCATGAAGCGCATTGAGGGTATCGCGCTTCTTGGAGATCTGCTTGTGCACTTTTTCCAAAGTAACAGGCATGGTTGCGGTTAAGGGAATAATTATTTAAGAAAATACTCCAAACACTCCGCCGTGGATTTCGACGATAATTTTCTTGGATTCACCGGCACAATCAGGCGGTGACCCCAAAATCACCGCCTTCCCCACTCGAGGAAAGCGCGTCTGCGCGTCGAGATAGGAACATTCCAAGGAGTTATTTACTCCTCCAATTCCTAGACTGATTTTGGACTTGGACCTCGCATTGTACTCCTTATTCTTTGGTTTTCTGCTTGTGTAAATTTCAACCTATGTTATCATTTAGTTTTTGAGTACGAGGACCCGCCTGTGCCTCGAACGGTGTCCACCATGGGCATCAAAGGTACGTTGCTTGGGACTATCTAGGGGGAGATGAATGGAGTTTCTCACACAAACAAACAGGACTTCACGGGCTTCTCAAGTCCATACAGAAGCCATGCCACATCAAGAAGTTCAATGGGCAAACACTTGGAGTCGACGCATATGGATGGCTGCATCGCGGTACCGTTGCTTGTTCTGCGGATCTGGTTCTAGACAATCCTACTAGGAAGTATGTCTTGCCTGTGTTTTTCCCGATACATCGTTGACTGACATTGGTTTTCTATGACAGGCACATTGATTTTGTCCTCAATCGAGTCCGCATGCTTCTCTTCTTTGGAGTTAAGCCATACCTCGTTTTCGATGGCGATAACCTGCCCAGCAAGTCAGGAACCGAACAAGATCGATATCGGAGGCGGCAGGAAAGCAAGGCACTTGGACTCGAACTACAACGGAAGGGGAGAATGCCAGAAGCTTATCAGGAGTTCCAGAAAGCCGTCGACGTTACACCTTACATGGCGCGCCAGTTGATCGAAGAATTGAAGCAAATGAACGTGCAATATGTCGTGGCTCCGTACGAGGCGGATGCACAATTGGTGTATCTTGAGCAACAAGGCGACATTGACGGCATCATATCCGAAGACTCGGATTTACTTGTTTTTGGAGCGAAGCGGTTGATTTCGAAATTGGACCAACATGGGGAATGCATTGAAATAAACCGCGCCGACTTCACCGCTTGCCGTGAAGTCAGTTTGGTTGGCTTCAGTGATTTGGATTTTAGAAACATGTGCATCTTGAGCGGCTGTGATTATTTGGCAAATATTCCTAAGATGGGGTTGAAGACCGCCTACCGGGTGGTTCGCAAGCACAGGAGTGTTGAGAAAGCCTTACGCATGCTACAGTTCGAAGGCAACTTTCGTATCCCGGCTGATTATTTGGCCAACTTCAGACAGGCAGAGTTGACATTCCTCTACCAGCGTGTCTTTTGTCCTAAAGCCCAAAAGCTGGTGACTTTGACACCTCCGGACGAGGATATTATCTTGGACACATTGCCGTTTATTGGCGCTGATATGGAGCCGGAAACCGCAGTCGGGGTTTCTCGTGGCGATCTGGATCCGACTACCAAAGAGCCAATCACACTGAAGCCATTGGCCGCAGGTAGATGGTCCCTTGGCATCAATCGCCGACAGACATTGGGTTCCTCCTCTGAGCTCAAACCGAGGAGACCCATCAATTCGTTCTTCACCCCGAAGCGGACCCCGCTGGCGGAGCTGGACCCTAACAGCTTGACTCCGTCTCCAAGCCAGCAGCGCCTTTTGGAGCGCAATTCAAACAACTCCTGGCAGGCTAACACAGCACCTTTCCGTTCCAACTCGGTTAGATCCACGCCCCTCAGGGCGTTTTCTGACCAAGGACTTAGTCCCATGGTTCGGAGCGTTGAACGCTCTTCCTTCCTAGCCCAAAGTGCAAGGTCATCGACTTTGCAGCCCACAAAGAGGCAAAGACTCTGCTCTGAGACCGAAGGAGACTTCTTGCCTGCATGTTCGCCCGCTCGTAGCCGGTTCTTTGCTCCCACTTCCGGGCAAGCTAGCCCAAGCGGTCAAAAGCTCTTCCGGTCCAAACGATTACGCAACTCAGTGGTCGGCATCTTCTCTGATGAGGCAGCAGAAGATATAATGTCCAGCATGCCTGATCCTAGTACACCTACTGAGGCTGGTGAATCTAGACATGAGAGCAACCTCGAAATATCTGGCGAGCCTAATGAACAGCAAACTCCATCCAAACATGCTACCCACAAAGGCCAGATTACTGCCGACTCCAAAGAACCTGAGCAAGGCCCTCAGGAAAACGCACCCGATTCTCCTGGTTTCAAACAGGCTCTCGACTTTCACGTTGATCGACAAAACTCTAGTGTACTTTCAAAGTTCACCTTCCAAGCAGAGCACAAGTCCGACACTACCGCAGCTCGGTCTATTATGACCAAAATTCCTGCAATCTTGCCTTCTCATAGGCCTGCAACACCTTCGACTCCCAAGAGTCCAGCTGCAATTGCTCGGAGCAATGCCATCCAGCGACGGTTGACACCGCTCCAGCGAATGGGAAAGGCTGCTCTTGGTCGGTCTAATAGCATCAACATTCCCACTAAACTTCGGGATGCGGAAAGTGCTGAGTCTGAGCCTCGGCCTCAGGGACGTTCTCCCGTCACAAAGGGATTCTCTTTTTCGGGAACGCAAGGCAGCGAAGATCTCATTGTTCCGGACAGCGAGGACGACGAGGATCTTGAGGATGAGCCCAGCACAGGGCGTTCAGCCACCATCGATCTCAAACGCTTTTCGTTTACACCAATTTAGGTTGCATCTCTATTTGACTACGGAGCATTGGGACAGGAACATTGGGGCTTGGAATCCAGGATAGCATTGGACCACCGGCTTAGTTGGCTCCACTTTGGCGCGTACCCTTTGGTGTTTAGATTATATCTTATTGGGACTATTGTTTGACATAGCGTTGGTTAGTGTTTGGCAAATTTGAGCATCTTGAGAAAGCCTGAAACATTGTAATGTTGCCCAAAGTGGACCTTCCTAATATCAAGAAATATCAAGAAGACAAGAGGCTGGGTGAATCGCGTGGCGAGTGGATGTGGGGCGAAGTTTATCTAGATCTGCACTACGCTATATCGGGGTTAGTAACGGTCAGGCTTACCCATGGAGGCTGGCAGAATCCCTCACATGGAAGGCGGTCTAAATTGGTTACCGGGGAAGCGGGAAAGTAAACAACAGCGGTTGGCCCAGCCCCCCAGATTCCTATACTCTCGCCTCATTCCCAGCCTTCAGAGAAAAGAGAGAATCTGTCAATTAGCGTGACGTCGAGTTTTGTACCAAGCTACAAGCCCTTCTTCCCCTTCCATTCTTTCTACACATTCCTCTCTTTCATATACTTCCCACCTGTACTACAGGCGTCAAGTCATACTTCTGACCCATCTCAAAAATCCACTCTAGGTGCGAGCCGGCTTTCACGAGAATATCGAGTATTTTGGATACTATCCACATCCTCTTGGCCGTGGGCGCGTTCCAAACAATCCGGTCTTTATCCTATCCTCCACATTCTTCCTCCACATTCCACTCCAACGATCTCGAGACCGATTCAATTGTCGACCCAGTCCCCGAAACCAGTGCGCCACTGTGCGTACAATTGAATTTGAGATCGCATTTGTTCGAGTCGCTCCTTCTCGGAGACCCGAGAAGCGAGTCAACAAACAAGTGAAGTAGTTCCGACCCCGAGCTGGTCATCGTTGAACACAATGGCCTCTCCCTTTGCACAAAAATGGGCCCGTAAGTGACGACATGATGGAAGATCATATACAATAGCATTGTCGCTAACTTCCGGCAGGGTTCATTCCAATGATCGGGTACCACCATGTATTGATGATTATCATCGCTGTTGCGATTATCTTATTATGTGAGTTCTGATCGTGTTGAGGCCATTGCGTCTCCTGCTGGAATGTAACTAACAAAATTGCAGCACTCCTGTTGGCTGGCTGTTCTTCATCATCCCCACAGATCCCTGACATCTTCCTTATCTCTCTATACTATGAAAAGTACACACCCACGCACGACTTTGCACAAGTTGCACCAGACGTCGCTCAGCCCATCTCCATGCTCGTTGGCGGTGCAGAGATGGAAGTTCGAGTAGGATTCTTTGGTATTTGTGTGCAGCCTTCTGGAGGCTCTTTCATCTGCAATGCCAATGCGACGGCGCTGGCTGAGATTGTCACCAAGGACCAAGATCCACTGAACCTTATTTGGGTTGCCTCGACGTTCAAAGACGCCGTTGTGTTCCCGTATCTCCTGTGAGTAAAATGTCCTTTTCTATAGCACCGGACAATGCTAACGCTCTTGCAGAATTGTCGCTGTGATCCTAGCATTCTTCTGCTTCATCGTTCTGGCAACATTCCCCGGCTGGCACGAGGAGGTCTTGGACACTGGATCAGAACGTGAGGTGAAGCCTTTCCCCTCGCGACCCGTTTCGCAGGCTGGGCTAGCCCTAATCTTCGTCTCTTCGGTGTTCGTCCTCGTATCTGTGCTATGGCAGCACACAGCATCTGTCGCTGCCAGTACGATAGCCCAAGACATGGGCAATGGAAGTGTAAAGAGCGGGGTCGGCTCTTCTGCAATGTTGCTTGGATGGTTTGGCTTCGTCATGCTGGTAATAGTCACTATTGGTCTACTGGTCATGTGTTTAAGTCTTAAACTGATGCGCCAATTGACCGATGACGACGAGTGATCGGTTCCCATTCACGCAAAACTGGGGCAAGAAAACACTTGCGCTTTTTGATTTTCTTCTTTTTACGACTTGCCTTGCACCTACTTCTTCTTCACCTACGACTTACCTTACCCTTATACCGGGACGACACAAACGGGAAATGAATAATATCTATGAGCACACAACACTGGCTCGCAACTCACGCAATGGATGGATACGGAACACACGACACTTGGGACTTTTTGCTTCCCTCGGAACTTTGGGATTTGAACAATTGGAAATTCATTTACGAACATATTTTGGGACATCGATCCTCGGCCGCCTTCTATTTCTGCGACTTGATCAGAGTCATTTGTTTCGACCCATCTACGGAGGATTTGTCATATCTGGTAGTTTCTCCAATCTCTCAGGAGGGTCTCTTTCCCTGACATAGAATGCAATGCTATCGAAACGCTTTTTGTACAGATCTTTACTGCTGGTGTTGGTTCTTCTCTTTGTGTGGAATTTTATTTTTTTGTTGAGCACCTAGGCGTTTGTTTTGCGATCATGTATATCACGGCATTTTGTTGATTCCCAAGCTGTGTTCGCCTTCTGTCTATGCAAAACTACATATTCAAGTTACTCCATATGACACATTGTCAAAACTGATACTGGAATCGTGTCCTTATTGCTTCAACTCTCGTATATGTAATCTCTCGATCACACGTGTCCCATGCATAAGGTGTTCCAGTTTTACACACTTTTACACACTTTCGATGAGAATATATATCGTCAACTTTTCGACCTCCGTCCATACGAACATTAACAAGTAGAATCTCATATCTTATTCGTCTATGGGCACTAATGAAGTCGAGCCTATATATCTCCCAGCCTTAGCGCTATAAATCTCAAGGTTGAGTATTATCAGCCAGGCCGCGCGTGTACAAAACTAGAAGCGAGTAAGAAAGCCCGTCAATCTACATATATCGGGCACAAAGTAACATTATGATAACGAGGGAAAACGCCTCGACAGAGAAGAAGAAAGCAAATCTAAGCCCTTCTTATAT
This sequence comes from Penicillium turbatum, assembly GCA_030762825.1. NCBI lineage: Eukaryota > Fungi > Ascomycota > Eurotiomycetes > Eurotiales > Aspergillaceae > Penicillium > Penicillium turbatum. The sequence goes on along the minus strand of JAUJYX010000011.1, from coordinate 2,297,530 downwards.
GTATGACAACTCAATCCTCAAATCTTGGAAGGCAAAGCAACATTGGCGAGATGATGGATGCGGCTTGTGAAACTACACAGCGCCTCCACGTCAAATAGAGGTGGGAGTTGGCACAGTACATGGAAAGAAGGCAAATTATGACAGCAAATTATTATTGAAGGGAGTTTGGAGCACGATTGTCGCTTGTCCTATACACACTAGATATAGACCGGATGCTGGAAAGACGTGCTTGCTATGGTGGCGCAGATATTGACCATCCTCAACGGCTGTACTAGTTATGGTATATGAAGATCTATAGGCCATTTGAGTAGTGGTGAGAATTCTGCTAATCGAGCTACTTCGACAAGGCAGCAATGTTTCTGCGTCATAAAGAGAGGGAAAGAGGTGGTTGATTTGCTATAGATGCAGGCGACACAGACTTCTTCATATGTAGCTGGAGACTGTAAGGTAAAAATGTAGACGAAGCGAATACGAATCGCATAAATGTTCTGCACATCTTCAGCTTATAGGCTGCCATTATGTGGTGAGAATGACTTGTTCGTCTGAGCCTAGTTTGCATGAAAGATCGAATGACTTGGAATTGACATACTAAACGGGGTTGTGAGCATAAAGAGGTAAACAATCTATGAAATCCGTGCACAAGGTGCGCATGTCGAGGACAATTAATTGATGATGCTAAACAAACAAAAGTACATCCAGCCTGTGTATGACAATGAAGCGTGGATAAGAAACATGAGGCCCCGTGCGCCATTCCATTGCTGATGCAAGCCGAACCCGAACAGGACGAGTAATCATAAAGATACAGAAAATGCTGGCTATCATGTGGATCAGCCTTTCGACACTGCGGTCTTAGAAACGCCGAACAAAGCTTGGAGATCAATAGTCCATAGAGTAACCCCCTCTTGCTGCAGCTCCACCATTGTGGCCGCCGTTTCCGACGTGTGCACCATCGAATCCACCGTCGCCTTGATCATCCAGTGACCTGTACTGGTAATATTCACCTCGACCGCGACCACGACCACGGCCTCGGGCGTTGTTACCGCGCCCGCGTCCAGCACCTCGACCACGGCCACGGTAGCCTCCTCTGCCACGAGGTCCGTCATCGTGTTGGTGACGACCCTCGCCACCGCCGCGCTGTGCGGACGGGTAACTGCCACGGCCATGAGATGGGTTTTCAAAGCCAGTATTCTGACTGGGTGGCCATACGACATTTTCATCTTCCTGTGGGAAACGTCGCTTGTGACTCTTATTCATGGCGGGTTCCGCGTGACGGAACTCCCCGCTGTCCTCAACCCGCAGGACAACCTTCTCCCCGACCACAGTGTCAAAGGTCATGGCCTTGTCTGCCGGGATGGGATGCCAATTTTGAATTCTTCCTGCATCAATGAGACGGGCACCTTTGCGAACAGCCAGTACTACAATAGGTAGTGGGTTTTCTGTGTGATACGCTTCTGTTGATGGGATGGGCGCCACGCGCGCTGCCCATATCTTGTTGTCCAGGTTTCCAGTTCCGGTAACCTGCCACTTTACGTTCTTGCCCATGCCCCCAACCTTGTCCAGGACTGAGCGGGGTGCCGGGCGTGGGGTGATTAGGATACTGTTAGCCATGTACTTCAGGTCATTTGATTCAGCAAGCCCTGGGGGCAGCAGCGGAAGCAGCAAATTCTGTGTCATGCTGTTTGAAACCTCCGCAGAAACCAAGTATCCCGTGTAGAAGACGACCCGTTTGAGGTACATACGTCCACATCGGCTCTTGGTTACATTTAGGGACGGGTTGCGCAGTGTGAGATTGTGGGCGTTGACCATGCGCTGCACCTCCGCGGTCTCAGTTACGGGGTCAAGATATGTGCACCCCTCAGTTACCTGGATGACTTCAGCGAGGACGGGTAGCCGTACAGAAGCGGGCCCGTTCTGGAGAACTCTGTTCAGGCTCTCGAAGAAGTCTCGGAACCCTTTCACACTAGCAACACATTAATATCTGTAGGTCCAAGGAGAGTCCAATCCATCGTTCACAATACTTACTGCTTAGGACGGTCCTCGTAGACGCGGGTTTCCTCAGCCTGTGCGTAAGTCAGAACAAGATCCTCCAGAAAGGCTTGTTTGAAGTTCATTGTTGTCGCAAACCGTTGACCATTCGGGCCAACTTCGGGCTTGAGACCAATGAGGTCGAACTCAAGTTGCTGACTAGCAACCATTCGCTTGATAATTTCTGCGAAGCCGGCTTCACTTCGACCGGTCAGCAGAACGGTGAGCGCATCTTTCTGCTCCATGCTGTTCCTAACCAAACGAAGCTTTGATCAGTTAGTCGACATACCCCCAATACGCAATATATAATGGAAGTCGCACAATTTGGTCATTCCACCAACCCTCCCACTTGCGAGGCTCTTCTATCTCCATGCCTCTTCCTGTAGCAGCGAGGATATTGGGGTCATGCCACCATCCTCCAGTGGCGAACCCATCATTTGTTTGCAGAAAACCGACAGATGACCCGTGCCATAGTTGTGGATTCGGTAGGGGACTTAAGAATACTAAAAGTGCTGACGTTAGTGGCCAAGCTTCGGACCATCTCCAGACTGAAAATGCTCACAGGTATTGTCGAAATCGTAGACGTGGATTGCGCGAATTTGCGAAACGGCTGGTAATGATTAGAAGGTTAGAAACACTCTCATGGAGGGACCAATAGAAATAAGCGAGGTCTTACCTGGGAGCTCCTTATTCGCGACAGACCAGCGCCGCAGAGAGGTAATGGTATGCGGCGGCCGATGAGAGGCGTGGATACCGCCTGTGCTGTGCGACATGTTTAGGGCGGAAGAACCAAAGCGCGCGAGATTCTCTGAAACGACTGCTTTAGCAGAGCGCATTCTATGACGATCGGGTTAGAGGGAAAGATGGTATTAGCGCATATTCGAAGAGAGAGCCAGTTAAAGAATTGAAAATGGCAAGCGCGGTGACGAAGCTCCCGAGAAAACGAAGCCTCGGAGGTTTTGCCGCCCGCCCCGAACATGACTCCGCACAAACTTAGAAACTGCCCCCCTGGCATGTTGTCTGTATGGATGATGTCGATTTGCGACAGGAAATCCTCCAGCGCACTCTTGAAGAGGTAGCTGCCGAGGAGAAAGAGGCCTCCAATGCCTGTGTTATTTGCTTAGACATCATCACTGAACCATGCGTGGCACAGCCATGCCACCATGCCAACTTCGACTTCCTTTGCCTTGTTAGTTGGCTGGAGCAACAGCCTAAATGCCCACTATGTAAGGACATGCTTACCGCTCTACTGAATGAACGTAATTGACGAAACAACAGGCAAAGTCGACCTGACAGCTGTGCAGTATGAGCTTAGCGCCCCGCAAGGGCCAAAGCTATACAAGATCCCGCCCCGGAGCGCAACAATACCAACAGCTCCAGCCGCAGCCCGATCGCGACCAGGAACTCGCTATGGCCCACGGGGAAGGCGACGTCCTCCGCCCCCGCCGCCGCCGCAGCCAGATGATCCGCTCCAGCGCCGGCGCAACGTCTATCGGAACCAGACGTACTCAATGCGCGTCGGATCAAATCGGTTATCTCAGTATCGAGAATTGACGCCGGAGCTCTTCGGTCGCGACGAGGAGCTTGTCTCGCGCGCTCGGAAGTGGATCCGCCGCGAGTTACGAGTCTTCTCTTTCCTAAACCCGGGATCGGAGGAAGAAGAGAGCAGATATCCTCAGGTCTCACGCCCTGGACCTCAACGGCTGGATAGCCGCAGGGCGAACAACGCTGAGTTTCTGCTGGAGTATGTCATCGCCATTTTGCGCACGGTCGATCTCAAGGGCAGTGCTGGGCAGGCGGAGGAGCTGCTCAGTGATTTCATTGGGCGAGAGAATGCTCGTCTGTTTATTCATGAACTACAGGCATGGCTGAGGAGTCCATATAATTCATTGGAGGACTGGGATCGTCATGTTCAGTACCCAAATACGCCACGGCATACATATGAGGGGGGGCACAGGGACGCTGATGGCTCAGACCGTAGACCGACTCCTGTATACAATCGGAGTAGGCCACACAGGTCCCAGGGGCAATACAGGTCCAGGTCCCAAGAGGCGCTTGATCGTTCCAGGCGGCTGCAGCAGGCACAGCAGCGATATCATCCTTATTAGACCAGTAACTTAAGATGGAGACGGTAGTAGACTTATTGGATACATCTACAGCTTGATGAATGTAGAAATATTGACAATTAGCTTTAATTGAAACCATGCATAGATCGAAACGCTATGAATATCCTTGCTATGCTGAACTTAAAATATATGAATGCAGTCGTCACTTCATCAAAGACAAACAGGGCTGTGCGGTCTTCACCTCCGGCGGAAACGCCCTCCCCTACCACGCGAAGAACCTCCCCTGTGGATACTCAACGATCGATAGTTCGCATGAGCCTCGGCTTTGATCTTCCGAGGACGGGGTTTCTTTGCTTCGGCATCCGAGGGCTTCTTCGGGGGCTTTCCCAACGGTTCTTGTTCCTTCGCTTTCGCAGCAGCAGAAGAAGAAACGGCTTCCTTGATTTTCTCCGAAAAGGTCTTCGGTTTGGCAGCAGGCTTTGGCTCTTCTCCGAATTCAGGGTCATCGTCCGAGTCCGGTTCAAACTCAGCCTCGGTATCGAGGTCAGGCTCTGACATAGTATGAAGGGAAGCGGCATCTTCCGCCCGCTCAATATCACTAGGGACATCGTCCCAGCCATCAGCGGCAGCGGGTGCCTGCTGCGTCTCTGGAACGGCCACCACCTCGTCCTCATCTTCGCTTCCTAAGTCGTCATCCGCCACGGGATCTGGATTGGACTCGGGCTTCGGATGATGGAAAACCGGCCTCATAATGACTCTTCGGGTTGTCCGTTTCTGGCCCTTCTTCTTGTACTTCCGGTTCTTGTCCGCACCCTGATCTTCCTCGACTGGGTTCCTGGCGGCTTCTTCGGCCTCAGCGGCTTCCTCCATCTCGCGCATCACATCCCAGTCGTCCTCCATACGCTCCTCTTCCATGTCCCGCAGACCTTGTACCAAATGCGATAGTCCCTTGCTGGCGAATTTCTGCGGTTTGCGCGAAACAACAGGGCTGAGCCCAGAGCCATCGGGGTTCGCGCTAGAGGCGGGATATCGACCAGAATTTGAGCGACGGAGGAAAGACGGTGTCCCAGATAACGCTGCTTGCGGGGAAATTCCAGATGTCGGGTTCAGTAAATCTGTCCGTTGCGCATCTGCATCGTCCTGTGCTTCCACCATGGCGGCGTAGCGCATCGTTGTTGGTGTTGCGAACAAATTGGCAAGATAGAACTGTTTGGTCTCGGATGCAGGGGTTCGCGCAAGCCTCGGCGTTTCCTGCTGTGATTCTTCTTCCGGGGCCTCGAGGATTGTCTCTACTGGCCTTCGTTTTGAGGGAGTGCGGAATGCAGCTGCTAGGTTATTCGTCTGCCTCTTGACAGAGGGGGTTCCACTGCTGCCCCCGGATTCAGATATCATGTCGAACAGACCCAATGTCTTTCCATCACGCTGAGGGGTAGGCCCGATTGCGGCTTTAAATGGTGAAGGTGCCGGTAGCCCTTGTCGGTGTGTACTGGGGCTAAAAAGCCTACGCAGGGTCGAGGGCGAGTCATACGGATCAAGTTGCGCGGGGTGGTGTTTAATGCGATTGTTGGACGGAGTCGCAAAGAGACCTTTGGATGATTTGCGGGGTGTTGTTTGGAGAAACTCGCTGTCTTGACCGGAGGGAGATGCATGCTTCCGCTTCTTGGTGTGACCTTGAGATGGGTCTTGTTGACTGTTCTCACGTCTGCTAAGGGATGCTTCGAGGGCTTTCAGACGGCTGTATTCCTTGTATTTAGCAGCTAATTAAGAGTCTGATCAGTTATTGCGCCATAGCAGGTTCGTGCAGCATCAGACTTGACCTACCGATTTCCACATTTTGTTTAATATCGTTGCGTCCGGCTTTGCGGCCCCCATTGTCTAACGCGAAGGCTTTCTCCCACGTTTTCAATTCTGCGCGAACATTTACAGCTTGAGCGGCGACCTCAGAGCTACAAGTCTGAACATTGTCGGCCATCATTGGAGTGCATTGGCTAACAGTCATAGAAAGAGAAGAGTGACGCTGCAAACGTTCACGTGCCTTTCAATAGACACGCGTCACGCGACGTGAACTAATTAACGTAGACTGACCGAAAGTAGTAGGCGGTCCAATTCTGCCACTATATTTTAGAACCTTGGAAGTCTCCCAAACAGGGCTTATAATGAACTTTAAGGACAGAGTCTTTGCCTAGCGCACATGGTCAAATCAAAATATACGGAGGGGATGAGCATGGTCCCTCCAACCCAGGATGATACGCAATCACAAAAAACATGCTACGTACATATGTTTTTTCCCTTGTAGATGGATCAATGTTTGAGGTGCGGGCCTCTGTACTGCTATCTGATTTGCTATTGCGATTTTTGGAGGTCACGTGCCATCTGAGGTCGAACTCGGGAGTCCCACGTCGCACGGAAAAGCGGGTCTATCAATATCGGATTGGAAGGATGCGGCCCTCGACCCAAGGTTGGTACCTTCCATTTTCGGTGTCTCGGGAAAAACCGGAGGTTAAACGGGTCAATTCGGGATCTCCTTTCGCCCTTCGGGGCCTACGTGTTGAAAATATACAGAGAAGATTAGCATGGCCCCTGCACTAAGGATGACTCTGCAATCAAAGAGAAGCTACCCATTTTTTTATTTTTCTTTGCCGGCCTATATTTGAGATGAATGGGTCTTGTTGTTCCCTTTTAGATTCGGATTACGCTTTTGGGAAATCACGTGTGTCTACTCATCTCTTGGTTCGAGACCCACCTGTAGCAAGATGTGGGTCTAAATTTTGAGTTCAGCCAATAATGTACGATAATCCTTTGAGCCTCATCAAGTTCCAAGGTTCAAGCAGTGACGGCGTAAGCGACCTGGAAATTACAAGCATTTGTTATGGTGATGTTCCACCTTGGAATCTAGGTATTCATGTCCTAGAGGAAATACCACACTGTATTGCACCTTGAATGTACCTGTATCGCCATCCCTTTCTGGCTAGAGGAATAGGAACTGTAAAGGAGCTGCTATGCCGCGATTTGGGGGCATCATACCGACACAAAAGCCCGTGTACGAATATAGCGGTTGTACATGAACTTATAAGGAAAAGAGGTATGTACACAGATAGGGAGACACATAGTTCAAGTTGAGCTACTAAATGCAGGCGATGATTGGATTGGCAATACAGAAGCGCAAGATGATTTTTGAGACGCAGATGTCGCACAATACTGGTGCTGGAAAGGACTGTAGATATAGGGACGACACATCCGGGAAAGGACCGGAGCTAGAAGAGAGTGCGATGCTATCCAGAAGTCTCAGGTGCTCATTTTTTCATAGCGCGATCGCTACCTTCTAGGTGACTGATCCAAAGAACAGTTACAGCAACGGGCGCGCTGATATTATTGTCTCCCCCAACGCAATCGAAATACTTTAGGTTGTGTAGCTCCCAAAGGCGAGGCATACTGCCAGATAAAAGTTGCCAGAATATCTTGTCTTTCTTCAAACATCCATCTCAAGGTAGCAAATGTTTGAGCGCCCTAAAAAGTGATTTGATCAAGGGACCTTCAAGGCGATCATCTTGGTGACAGCAAGACTCTTCCTTGGTTTTTCTGTTACCTCTCGGTAAATGTTCAAGTATCTTCGCGATAGCTTCGAATCGAGACTGGAAGACATCTGGCGAGACCAATTTTTCGCTCTTTCTCTCAATATCGGCAGTAAGTTGGACGAACCTCTCTTCTGTAATGCCATCATAGAATTTGTCAAAGTAAATGTTGAGATCCCTATGCTCCGGGTGTTTTGGAGGATAATCAGCTTCGAACGCTGCTTTGAGAGCAGGGTGCATGACGTCCACAGGGGGAGGCTCCACATCGCCAGCAGCAAACACACAAGGGACTAGAAATGCCGCCCAGACCTTATACATGTTCTCTTTGTTGCGCTGTAGAGTCTCACAGGTTATCTTTATGATATAAAGATTTCGTCTAGAGCAGTATCGAGGACATCTAACATTCCATCTAACTGCTTTGGGCTGAGCTCCGTCACTTCGTCCCTGGCATTTTGCCGGTCACTCCAATCAATGTTCCGAATACCCTGATTCTTTCAAGTCTCCTCTCTCTCCTTTGAAAAGGCTGACAGTTCCCTTCTGGCTTTTTCGAATCGCATCTAGTATTGGACCACAACGATCGAGCGACAATGGCTAAGTGAGTAGGAAACTATGATCCGATGGTGGTGTTTTGAGAGTGAGTCGATACTAACTCAGCATTCCACGTCGCGGGCAACGTCTTCCATTTTTTTGTCTTCGCTGGCACGGGTAATTGAACGATGTCCTTGTGTGGGTAAGATAGGTATGTTGCACCAATGTATGATATCAGCAAAAGGCGACTCCCGGCATCGCGATTCGTCGCAAAACATGATGGCGACCCCTCGACATATAGGGAGAATAAGATGATGCAAGTCGACTGTGGTCATCCGAATAAGCTCATGCCTTTCCTCATTCTGCCCCACTCCCAAGGACTGTGTATCAACCTCGAAGTCAACCAGGATTTCGTTGAGGAAGAACCCATAGTTCTGTCCTCCAAATTTGAAGGATATAGATATCGACGAAGTGCTTGTATGTTCTCGCAGCATTAGAAGAACTGTCACCGATGGCCTCGGCATGTGACCTGTTTCAAGAAATGGAGCAGTCGCTTATTGCTCTGTCTTTGTTTATCCGGCAGTTCTAGGGCAATTGTTTTACCTTCCCAATTTTGGAGCCATCGGCGCGATGAGCTCACATAAACGTCATTATTTACTAGAAAAGCCAAATATACATATGTTATATCTAGATGATTCCATATACCTTAAGGGGGTGGACTTCTTCCGCCATGATCCCAGCGAAGCGCCATTTTGTAGAATTTTGGCACAGCGCCTACTGAAAGCATCTTCTAAGAGTCTAGACATAAAAAGGAGCGTTTAGGGGGTGTGTGTGGCATTTCTCTTATCTATTTAATTCAATGATCACCGGGGCATCTTGACCGATGATATAGTTTGAAGATATCAACGTCTAAGTTCAACATCCGACGCCAAATCAGAACTCGGGCCTAGGTATTTCGTAATAATTTCCTAACCAGGACTGGTGCAAGCCTGGCATATATCTATGTGTGCCTCGAATGATCTTGGACAGAACATCCACCATCTCTGCTTCCGCCCAGATACCAAACATTCACAGCGAGCATTCTACTTTCCATCAACTTTCCATCAACTGTTAATCGACTGTTAATCAACTTTCCATCAACTTTCCATGAACATGTTTCATCAGCCGAAGATCCAACCCCGTGCATTCGCGGTTATGCCGAAAGGTCGGCAGCAGGCTCTACTGGAAAAGTCTCAGAGGACAGTCCCCACGTCCAGATCCGTTTCCGAATTTCTCGAAGCCAAGATCCGGCACTATGAAATGGATCTGGATTACATTCAATGTGCCCATGAAGGCCTCCTGGAAGCACTGGATGCCCATGCTCTCACTGCCCCAGAATACGTCTCCGCTCTACAGCCATTTATGAAGTCAGCTAGGTCGGCCTCACAGGAGCTGAGAACGCTTTCACGCCAACGCAAGATTGTGGAGGAGGACCTAGAAGAGCATGCATCAGTCAAGCGGCAGCGGCGAGGAGACCCAGATGTGCAAATACTAGAGAGGGCCTATATCGACACCATTGTGCCCAAGGTAATGTCGGCAACAGCTAAACCGGAGAAGAAAAACACTCCGGTGAGCCGCTTCAGCGCGTGTAACTTCAAAGGGACGTCACACAATATTACGGCACTCCTAAGGGAACAGCATACTGCCACCTCACAGGTAGATGGGATGCTGATCTCGTCAAGGCAGCCCACCTCGTGCCTAAAAGCCTGAGTGGGGACGAGATTGCGCATCTCTTTGGAGTGGACACGATTGTTCTCTCCGCGCCAAGCAATGGTAAGTACTCATTTCCCCTAGACTGATTCGGAATTGAGAGTTGATACTAATTAGCTATGCAGCCCTTCTCTTGCACAAGAATCTGGAAGCCGCTTTGGACAAGGGACAAATTGTGATTGTCCCAATCCAGGAAGACCTTCAAACAACCACACCTTCGTGTTGGAAGTGTGTACTGGCAGATGAAAGCATCCGCCAGCTCACGGCGGTCGCTTTTCCCTATGACGAATGGAAATGGAATGTAAGACGCGCTAATCTTGTTTGGTTTATCAGCAAGCTGACATTTCATCAGGATCTTGACCAGAGGGAGCTTCGGTTCCTGAACGACGCCCGGCCTGCAAAACGGTTTTTGTATTTTCGTTTCATCATTACCTATATTTATTGCAAGAAGCGAGGTGAGGTCGCCTTCACGGATAAGGTTGAGGCGGCCCGCGACTTTTGGCCATCACCAGGCCCGTATCTTAGAAGGTCAATGCTACGAACGGTGGCCAGAAGCATTTCCGGTCACCAGCTACCCACGAGCTTGGTGGAGGACAAAACCTTCGAAGATTTGGAGCACGTTGGGGAGGAACCCAGGGCCCAATCCGGCATTGTGGCTGCCCAGGACATCTATGAGGCCATGATCGCCTCAATCAAGACTGCAACACCTGGGGAAATGGAGCAAGAATGCTTTGCAACAAGCAGCGAAGATAGTGCGAGTGACGATGAACTTTGCTATGAGGACAGCATGGAGGATCACTACTAGGCTCCTGTGTCCGGTTATGCACCTGGGCACTTGCTTTTGTCAATGGCGTTTTAACTCGGTATCCTTGAATCATGTTAGAATCAAGTTTATAGTTATCAATTTATGCTCAAGTTATGAAATTTGTGTCTTGTCGGGGAAAATCCTGCGCAACTCCGGGAATGGAGAGATAAGGCCCGAGCTAACCCAATGAAACTCTTCGATCGAACCATGGAGGCGTTGATACGCCTGGGCACACGTGATAAGGTCACATGTCATAGTCATGTGACTCTCCCCGCATCGATTATAGTTTCGCGTCTCCGCTTTCTCGGTTATTCGTCGCCACGACCTTCCCCAACTTGATTTTAGTCTCTTGTGTCCCAACCTCATGCAGATTGTACCGCGATGACAACTGTACAATTATGCCCCCCAAACGTGAGCGTACGGTCCAAGGATCATGCTGGCCCTGCAAGCACCGCCGGGTGAAGTGCGATCTGGGGAAGCCCTCCTGCCAAAGATGTGTCTCATCAGGGGCCAAGTGCTGTTACGACAAGCTTTTAATCAGATGGAAAAAGACACCCACACAACAAAGCTTAACAATGTACAAATCTCCCTACATGAACCTCAACATGCAACTTACGGACAAGACCTTCTCTGTTGGGGACCTCAGGGCTCTTGAATACTTCCAATTCACTCTTTGGCCTCTTTTCACCACCGCTGTTCATCCATGTCCACCACCTATATCACTCGCCATGGAATGTCAACCAGTACTCTTGGTTGTGTGTGAGTTAGCCGAGGCGCATCGCATGCTGCGAGATGAGGCTGGGAGTGGCACAGTTTGCACCCAGTTTGATAAACGAACGAGTTGCTTGGCCTCAGTCCGGGAGCAGCTTCGAAAAACCTCTAATCATTCGTCGCTATCGCCTCTATTGGTTGCAGTCTTCTTGCTCTATTTCCTGGACGGCTATATCGAATGTGGTCACCAATCTGCATCAACAGCAAGTCACCACGTGGGCGTGCAAGCGATTGTAGATCATCTCGGGGGATTCACTGCCCTCATCGAATTGGGCCAAAAGGACATCACCATGTTATTATCAGAGTTCGCATCTACAGACTTGACAAAGGCTCTGCTGGATGACCGGCCTCCTTGCTTCCCCGCCGAAATCTGGACACAGATCGAGCACGGCACAGTCTGGTGGGATCAAGAAACATACAGCGGCACAACACTGGCATCGGTATTCAGAATCCTGGCAGAAATGACTTTATATCGCCAACAAATAAAGAGCAGAGATTTCGCACTTTCAATGGAAGTGGTGCAGGCCTTCGAGCGGTCTTTGCAGCCATCCTTCCTTGTTCTCAACCTCGACCACCTCAACAACCCCGAAACCTATACCGGACACGAATCAACGCTTGAACCAAAGATGCAAGCTGATTCATTCACGCGCGCTTTCCAGCACAGCGCTCTCATCTATCTCTACCGAGCAATCTGTGGCCTTCCACCAAGACATTCTTTGGTCCAACAACATGTCCAGTCATGTGCGGAGTGTATCAAAGGTATCTCACCTCGCTCGAAGGCCCACAACTGCGTAATATTTCCTTTATACGTCATGGGCGCCCACACATTCATGCAAGAGCAACAGGAGTTTGTCTTGGAGAGATTCGATGCTATCTATCAATATTTGCGCTTCAATTCTGTGCTCTTGGTTCGTTCAGCCTTGGAGGATTTGTGGAAGTCGCCTCGACATGATGGGAATTGGTGGGATATGTTCAGCACTTTAGGTGAACACGTGCTGGTTATTTAAGTCCCGATTTGTATTCATTATGATCAGCGTTATAGCGACAATATTATATCAATTTGCTTTTTTCATCACTTATATCGCCCGCCCTCTGACCAAAGACCCAGCAATATTGATCCGGACTTATCTAATTTCACGTATATCTTTTCCCCTTTGGCTTTTCACCGTCCAGTTCACGCACTGCAGAATCTATTCATGCATTTGAGCGAGAACTGATCAACACGATACCAGCAACAAATCCGTGGCTTGATTATGCTGCTGAGTTCCATTCCAATGTTGCCTAACAGAAACATCTGGACACGGGGCTAGTCAGACGCCACGGCTTAGGCTAACGGAGCTCCGAGTCCTAACGCTTGCAGACGGGCTACGGCGTGCGGGGGCTAAATCAACCAAAATGAGTCTGCCTAGCCAAAATACAGACGATAAAGTCTCGCTATAGCGACCTTTCTCATCGTCATAACCTTGCCTCCTGGAATTTGATCAACGTTATCATCGCCCCAACCTTATCATCGCCCCGACCACACCATGTCTTGTGATCAATCTCCGTTTGATAACGAGTTCGATGAACTTGTGAAAGAGGAACTCGGAAAATGGAAAGTCCCGGGGTTGAGTATCGCCGTTATTCATGGCCCCAACACTTACAGCAAGGTATAATCATCGGTCCCACTCTGTGTACCAGACTCTCACGGATTCGACAGGCGTATGGAAAAGCACAATTGCCAGATCATGATACAGATCGACCAGCACGAGATATGACAACCGACGCATTATTCGCAACATGCAGCACAACTAAGGCTTTTACCAGTGCTGCTACATCCATAGTGATCCAGGACAGCAAAGACACCAATGGCCCAATTGATTGGGATACGCCTCTGTCCTCCCTGATCCCAGGAGACTTCGTTCTTGAAGACGACTACGCAACCAAGAATATAACGTTGGAAGATGCGCTGTCGCATCGGTCGGGCATGCCGCAGCACAATTGGCAATTTGCCCTGTTCCCAATGCAGGGTGTCACGCTCGCCTCTGTAGTCCGCGCCATGCGATACATGCCTCTCGTGGCTCCATGCCGCACAGAATACCACTACAGCAATAACATGTACCTAGCCGTTTCCCATGCACTCGAGACACGCACCGGCGAAGGACTGGGAGCCCTTATGAAGAAACGCATATGGGACCCTCTCGGGATGACCGACACGTACTTCTCACCCAGCGAAGCAAGGGCAAACACAGCAAGCACTGCGGAGCCTGTACAAGCGTACGACTGGATTCCTACAGCAGAGGGCGGCATGTTTGTCGAGAGACCGGAGCATGACTGGGAAGGCAACAGCGGCGCTGGTGCTATCGTCAGCAACGTTCTCGACTATGCCCATTGGGTGCGGGAGTTGATTGAGCGAAACGGACCATTGAAAGGACACGACAGCCTGACGAATCCGCGGACGATTGATCTCCATACTGGCGACGTTGATTTGCCCTCTCCGTACCGTGCATATGCGCTTGGGTGGGTCGTGGATAACTACCGCGGCCGGCATCTGTACAGTCACTCTGGCGGCTGGCCTGGATATTCCAGTTGGGTTGGGTTTGTTCCTGAGAAGGAGTTCGGGATTGTGATCATGGGCAACTCGTCTTCGGCTCGATTTGCTGTGTTCAAAGTGATCACTTATCTTTTGGATAAGCGGCTTGGTCTGGCGGATGATCCGAAGTATCAAGAGAAAATAGCTGCTTGTTTTGTAAGGCAAGCTGAGAGCTGGAAGAGGAGCCTCAGAAATGAGGATATCAAGGACGCGAAGCAACGCTTGTTCTCTTGTTTGCCTGATCCCCCGATACCGCATGCCTTGCATTTGGCAAGGTATACTGGGACATACAGACACCGCACGAATGTGACTGTCACTTTCAGGATTGGCGTTGATGGGCTTATCGCTGATTTGAGGGATCGGGCAATTCCGTGTGACTTGTCTCTTGTTCATGCGAGCGGGGAGTTCTTCGTGGGCAGCTTCCGTAGCGAGGGACTAAACCTGATGCCGTCATTCGCCGTGGAATTTTACATTAACTCCGCGGGCGTCGTGACTAAAGTGGGACTTCTTCTGGAGCCTACTATGAAGGAAAAGAAGCTTTGGTTTGATCGTTGTGAATCTTGAGTCTTATGTTAACATCGAGATAACCAAATGACCCAATCCTTGTTCCAAGTCACCGGCTTTCCCATTAATTTATCATCATTGAATCGAAGCCCCAAGGGTAGTAGAATGGCAGAATGACCCACCTTTTACCAGCTGGTCAATTCACGCACCCGATCAAATCCACCCTTTAGCTGGGACTCGGGGTGCACTACCTTCCCCTGCAGAACGGTGTACTTAATAATACCCTCGCAATGCTCAGGACGAACACGCGCAAGCCAAATCATCTGCTGGTCCTTTTTGCGATAGACAAGAACATTAGCAGAGAACTTGTGCCCGCCAACATGGGACACGTAGAAGATCCCCACGCCGCCAGGTCGCGAGTCATCCGCATCCCGATCCAGTCCCAGCGGACGGAGATGGCGCTCCAGCTCTCGCTTGATCAACGGAGCCGTGATACCGCAGCGGGCGTCACGGTATCGATGGGAGCACAGTAGGATTACATAGTCGAGTTCGCAGGGTCGAGTGCTCAACCCAGTAGTGGTTGAGGGGGTAATGTTTCCCTTCCCCGCTTGGTCGATGGGGTGGTCGATATATCGGGCCACCACGCCCGGGACATCTGCGTACTTGACGGAGTCGACGAATGTAAACGCCGGGAGAATAAGCACAGTTGTAGCTTTATCGGAGCTATCTTCTGTGGTCGAATGATTAGGAGGGTTCAGATTCGATGCTGAAACCATTATGCGCTGGATACGTGATTAGTTTACAAGAAGATAGATATCAGACTTCGATTGTAGAGCCTACGCCATGCTCCGATTTCGTCTCGTGGAATGCTTCCATCAGACTTCCGGCCTGCTTTTCCACTTTCTTTTCTTTCCAGTCGGATTGGCCTGTTGCCACGAGGACGTGGGCATGAAATTCCTTGACCAGGCCATAGAGAGGTCTGAGGGTCTCGACTTTGACTTTGGATGGGAATTGAAGGGTACAGTCGGCACAGTCTTTCAGACAATCGGGGTCATCCTCTTTGGGATCTACCTTGGGGAAGATGTATTCGGTGGGGTCGGTGGAGTCTGTGCGGCCGAAGGAAAGCAAAGAGCGCAGCATGGCTGCGGGAGGTTGTGGAATCGTACGATCTAGGTATGTTACTATGGATATTGTGAGGGAAGAGGTTGAGATCAGGCGCGATGGGACTTTTGAGACTGAGACTCAGGTGTTGATGTGGAGTCCACTATCTCCGAGACACATCTCCGAGATGCAGGTGCAACCCGATCAGAGTGAGAGAGCTGACTTGTTATTAATGCAACAGTATGACCAATGCAGTCATCTTCTTTTATGTATTGACGTGGGTGAGACTTCTTGGCGCACTCTACATAAACTCCACTCTGTGTATGTGCTTAACGTTGTTTGCAGACTGGGCGTCTGTTTGCTAAATCGCAGGGTATAAAGACCCTGCTGTTTGCTAATTTCATGGATCATGATTCTTCTTCCTCTCTTTCTCTCCGCTTCGTAAGGGATAGTCCACTATAATACGTAGGGACCTGGGTTGGTAACGACATTGACCCCGGCAGCGATGGCTATACCTAACTCGTGATCTCGGACCCGAACAACATTGGGGTTATCGCGAATCGTTCGATATCGAGAGATCACCAAGCGATGCAGCTGCCCGTTCCAAATGCTTGTATATTCTCTGTCGGGTTTTCGTATCCGTATGCCGAGGTGAAGCAGTGAGGACATACACGTCGCACAATGTGCATAACTATACAACGTAGTTAACTAACATGTGCCATGTCAATGTACTTCAATCACGTGCACGGGCCGATCTTCTTGGCGGGAGGCTGTGTTTACGAAATGATCAGGCCGAGGATTTTTGTTGAGAACAAGCCGACAGACAATAAGACACTCCCAATGAGGAATTGAGAACAGAGTGTAAAGTATTCCTTCGTATTTTAAGTGAATTGAGTGATCATCGTGGTAAGAGCAGAATGAAAAATACACCAAGCTGAAAATTAAAATCTGGAAACTGAAAAATAAAAACAAAAATAAAAATAAAAAGCGCCATGTCGGGCGCACTTTCCGCATTGGGTGCAGAGCGGGACCACGTAAGCCGGAGCAGGAGCCCTGGAACGCTTTTCCCCCCCACGAGACTTTCTAAACATCTCGGGCTTAAGATCTCTGCCAAAGTATACCCCGAGCTTGCTCCCAATATCCGCGATGGATGTTCAAGGCAATGCCCAGCCCGAGAGGGTGCGCAAGCGTCGCCGCCGCACAATGGCCTGTACCCAATGTCGCACGCGCAAATTGCGATGCGATCGCGAGTATCCCACTTGCAGCCGGTGTCTGAAGAGCAGAACTCCGAGTAAATGCACATATGAGGACGGCTTCTTATGGCAGCAGCCCACTACTGTGGCCACCACTACATTTGCATCTGACCGAAGCTCCACTGTACCAATGTCCAGAGTTGACCATACCCCTGTTGGCACGCCCTCAGATTCGGGGATAGCGACAGGGTCAACTCGGACAGAGCCTTTCCAAATTAGTGACGCTCGCCTGGCGATGGCTGGGGGCCCAATGCATCATGATTATCATGGGCTTGCGGGGCATGCTCTTGCGCCGCCCTATAGAGGCCGGCCACATGATAGAGAGCGAAAGGACTGCTTTTTGGAAACTGTTCTCGGTGCTCCTAAGGCTGCTGTCAACCAGGAGCCGTATGTGAACGCGGACCTTCTACAGCGTCCCAAGCGCCCGGCGCCGGCACCGGAGCAACGTACCCAGGTACCGTCGCAGGTCGACGAGGCGCATTTTGACGAAGAAGAGGACCCGTTGTCACCCGCGGACCAGCTTGACATCTCTCCGCGGATTATGATGAGAGGCCATGAGACAAAAACGCGCTTCAGCGGATCGGGTATCTTTGCCAATCTTGTAGCACAGGTCTGCTGCCCTTTTCATTGCCAATTGTGGTAATCCACGGGCGTTTGGCTGACATCTCTGTAGTTTCCGGATATTAGATCTTTTGCAGAAGAGATCAAGCATTCTACTCCCATACTTACACACCTTCAACCTGATCTAAGAAGGGTTAAGCGCGGGCTATTCAAACGCATGGTGCTCAATCAGACCATCCCTGATCCTACTACAGCTTCGCTTATTAGCATGCTTCCCTCACGTGGTGTGGTTGACGAGCTAGTTGGCTTATATCTAACATATGTCGAGTCCACGCACCGAATTCTCCATGTTCCATCTTTCTTACGAGAACTTGAACAATTTTGGGCCATGCGCGATAGCCCAGCCTCCATCTCTGCTGCCTTTGCAGTTCAGGTGCTGCTGGTTCTTGCCTGCGCCTGGAATCTTGCGGACTTTGCTAGTCTACAGTCAAAAAACCTTGGCGAACTCAAGTGCCAGACTGCAATTGAGTGGACGATACATGCAGGCAAGTGGATTGAGAACCTCCACACCAAGCGTCCGGAAATCACATCGTTGCGACTCTCTATTCTGTTAATCTTGGCGCGCAACTCCCACGGCATGCAACGCAGCCAAGCTTGGCTTTCAACAAGTTATTTGGTCAAGCAAGCAATGATGGCAGGATACCATCGCGACCCAAGTAGGTACGCACGTATCTCTACGTTCAACAAAGAGATGCGGCGGCGAATATGGACGACCATAGTGGAAATGGATCTTCAAGTAGCTCTGGACCGGGGAATGCCGCCATCGGTACAAAGCTTCGATTATGATGCGTGTCCAGGGCTCAACATTTACGATGATGAGATCCACGAGAATATCACCGACGTGCCAGAAAACCGGCCACTAGGCGAAATCACCGACTCGTCGTTCCAGTCTGTTTTGAGTCGCTCGCTACCACTCCGCCTTCAAGCATGTTCTCTGATGCACTCTCCACAAATCACGTGTCGATATGAGGATATCCAGCGGCTAGACGGCGAGCTCACCCGGCACCTTTCTTGGATCCCTGCCTGGGTGACTCCGGATACAAGCAACGTCGTCACCGAACAGAAAGTTATTTTGTGGAAATCTTTGATTGAGACCAAGCTTTCCCAATCCCTCTTGTCTATCCACACCCCTTTCGCCATCGAAGCTCGGCGAGAAGCACTCTTTGCTCCTTCTGCACGTTCCCGCATGGATTCTGCAATCAGGATATTGTCAATCCAGCGACAAGTCCACGAGATTTCGCGACCGCTATCGCTGTGTATGCTTGGTGAATGGACTCTCCATGCCTACATTACCGTCTGCCAGTTGCTACACACAACACAATCAAATACAAGTGAGTTCCCTCTACAGTTCAGGACTTGGTCCCGTGATCCAAAACTCATCAATACTTCAGCACGTGCTCCCTGCCATCCCGTCTCATCAACTTTCCTCCTTCACAATATACCAGGTATCCCCGAGTCGCTTTTATCACTCGTAGAGACAGCTCTGGGCGCGCTTGAGGAGCGCTCCCTCTTGTTCACCAAGGGAGCGAAAGACTATTATTTCCTCTCGACAATCGTCGCATTAGTCAAGGCCCGACTCTGGCCGGACCAGGCAATAATGTACAAACAGCAGGTTGTCGAGCGAATTCTGTCATTTGCGCAGATGCTTTTCTCTCGACATGCAAACTGCGATCACCTCGGCGAACAAGGGCTCGGTGAGTTCAAGATTAACCAGCTGGCTATACTCAAGGCGGTTCCCGCAATGATACCTCAGCCCATTGAATTTGATCGCAATGGGATGCTCCCGCCGCCCCAGCCTGGCGCGCCAGTGAGTCAAACACTTCATTTCCCTTCACTTATGCTGTCTTTTGTGCTGATTCTTTTTTCCTAGCAGGCTCACGACTTCGATCCTTTCTTGGAAATCTTCGATTGGGAGGATTTAGCAAGCGTGACATTTCCCTGCTGAGCAGCGCGGATAGGTCTAGCTTGGATTCCTTACATGCACAGTGTACGATATACGCGTGGCCTTGGCTTTCGCTCTACCGCTTCGATTCTACATAACACCTCGTTTATGACTCACTACATACCACGATCTCAGAACGATATGCCTGTTTAGCCGAGCTAGCACCATTTACATCGCGAATATGATGATGAAATGCCGATCATTGCGAAGAGTAGCGTCTGTACATTATTTCCATGGAACCCAATTCCCCCATGACACATAACTCTCTTTTTTTTGTACGACATACGTTGTAGCTTCACACGGTAGCCTATAGCAGTACCTAGTACCGCAGTGGGTTATGACCCATGTCCTGGTATATAATCCGTTGCGTAATTGCAATGTTATCTCCTGATCGGGGTCCACCATGAGGTCATGATCGGAGATATCAAATCGCGATGCAAGGGAGTTCGGACAAAAGATAAACGAATGATGCGCGCGCACAAAGCCTGATTTGCGTCCTTGCTTATAGCCAATGCCGAGGGTCAGACGTCAGTGCTACATATGTTGTAGAAACTATTTTTCTCTAGCTTGGGCGGGTTATGCGTTGTTACAGAGAGCCTTGCCTTTTCGCGTGGAGTGTTGGCTATATGTATCCATTGCGCTAGCTGTTCTCGGTGGCGATCTTTGTGCGATTGGCACAATACTAACCAGTAGATATGGAGAGGTTCCGGAAAAGGCTCCGGAGTCTCCAAGGAAATATCAGAGGAGCAACTTCATAACATATCACTGCTATAGTGATTGACAAGAAACAAGAAATAAGCTTATAAGCAATGAAAATAAACATCGCAGCCACATAAGCTCACTTTAACCAGAGCCAATCAGAGAGACTATCGTTGGATGTGGCTTATGATAGGCCAGATCCTGATGCGGGTCTAGTACCTGAGAGTACCTCGGACCCACGCCAATAATAGTTGTGCAGTCAGGTACCTTCAGGTACCCGTCAAACAAAAATAGCAATTTCCAACCCCCTAAAACACTTGGCTTTGGATCTAGCAGCGATCAAGCCACTGGAGCTCGAGGGCTGTGTTCTATTTTGTTCTTTCTTTTTGCCCTTGCCACTTGCATATTAACCATGTGTTTCTCCCTCGCTTCAATTCTCCATGATCACTATATCTCCGCTTCCACTCCATCCGCTCTTCCTCTTCCCCTTTTCACTGCATTAACTGATATACCTAAGCATTGAAGCCAACCTAGAGCAGCACCATGTATACCACAACTTGATAACTCTACCAAATCCCCAGCCATCCAGGCCAATCCCCCTCACAACCCTCAACCCCGCCAAACCTCCCAGCACAGCTATACTCCCATGTACATATTCACCTTCATGATGCACTTTCTCTTCCTTCTCTCAATGATGCTCGCAATCACAGCCCCATTAGTCTCCGCCATCCCATCACAACCACAAAGCCACAAATTCCCCCAAGTCTACAAAACAACCAACAATCATCCCCTCTCAAACTCAGGCAACCTCCAAGCCCACGACCCAAACATAATCTACCACGACTCCCACTACTACCTTTTCAAAGGCGGCATCCACATCCCAATCTTAAAGTCCACCAAGATCACGGGTCCCTGGACAGAACTCGGCACCGTCCTGGCATCAGACAGCATAATCCAGAAAGGCAACCGCGCCCGCCCCTGGGCCCCAACAACAATCCACAGAAACGGCCTCTTCTACTGCTACTACACGCTCAGCGCACAGGGGTCCCGCAACAGCGCAATCGGCGTTGCAACGACGCCAGCCCTTGACGGAACGCCCTGGACAGACCACGGCCTCGTCATTAATACAGGCCAAGGCCCCGGATCCGATGTGTATCCGTACACGGTCACGAATGCCATTGATGCGTCTGTTGTTGTTGACGAGGATTCCGGACAGGTGTATCTCAATTATGGCAGTTTCTGGCGGGGGATTTGGCAGGTCCCGTTGGCGGAGGATATGGTGCATGTTAAGGATGCGGATGCGCCGGACGCGGTGCAGTTGGCTTTTGTTCCGAGGAAGAAGAGCAAGCCTGTGGAAGGGTCTTGGATGAGTTATAAGAATGGGTTTTATTATCTTTGGTTTAGTTTTGGGAAGTGCTGTAATTTCCAGCGGGGGTTCCCGGCGCGTGGGAAGGAGTATAGTGTTCGGGTAGGGAGGTCGGAGAGTGTTAGGGGGCCGTTTGTTGATCGGAAGGGAAAGTCCTTGGTTGAAGGGGGTGGGACGGTGGTTTATGGGTCGAATCATGGGTCTGTGTATGCCCCTGGTGGGATGGGGATTTTGGATGGGGGTGAAGGGTTGGATATTCTTTATTATCATTTTTTGAATACGTCAGTGGGGTTCAAGCATGGGGTGAGTCTCTCTTGTTTTTTGTTCTTGTTGCCAATGTTTTAGGGTTTGGATTGGAACTGACTATCCTCGCAGCAAGCTCAACTCGGTTGGAATTATTTGGACTATGAAGATGGTTGGCCGGTGCCTGTTGGAGGGCAGAATACCACCACCACCAGTGCAGCCTCAACTTATGGGCTACCTGTCTGGGGCTGTTTGACGATCATTTTTGGTAAGAGCGGCACTTCCAAGATCATTAGCGCTCTATGCTGATTGTTATAGGTTTCTGGCTGTCCACATGGTCATAGCAGCGGCCCTGCTTTGCCGCCATTCGGCTTGTTTCTCGGCGTATCTACCATGGCGACGGCGTTATATTGGCTTCTCAGCATTTAGACTGTCATCTAGTGAGCATGTACTTCAATCCATCATAAATGCATGTCAATGGCATATCTTGCCATGACGCTATACCTATTGCCCTCCTTTCCTCGGACCACAACATCTCTCATTTATTCCCACCCACCATCCACACTAACAATCTGCCCAGTCGTATACGACGCAGCATCACTAAGCAAAAACACAACCGTTTGCGCAACTTCCTCCGCAGTCCCAATACGCGCAATAGCAGCCGGCGGCGCACTAATTCCACCCTGAATGTCCTTCGCCAAATCAAGCAACGGTGTCTGAATACTCCCACTGCACAAACAGTTATCAAAGCAGTCCCAACAAACAGAACAGAAAGAAATACTCACGGCGCAACCGCATTAACCCTAATTTCCGGCCCAACCTCCTTCGCAACCGATTTCGTCAACCCAGAAACAGCATGCTTACTCGTCGAATAAGCTGCATGCAACGCAAACCCCCTCAACCCTTGAATACTCGACGCATTAACAATACTCCCCTTCCCACCCGGCGCACTCCGCATAATCACCCTCAGCTGCGCCCGCAAACAATACATAAGCCCCGTAACATTAACCCGCATCAACATATCCCACTCCGCATCATCCTGGTCGACGAGTCTGCCTGTTCCATGCTGCTTGCCGATCGTGCCAGCCATATTGGCTGCGCCATCCAGACGGCCGAAGTGCGAGACTGTGTCGGCGATCCAGTCGTTTACGGCAGAGACGTTGCTGATGTCTAGGACGGTTGTTGTGATTGTTGAGGTTGTTGGGGTGCTGGAGTCGGACTGGATTGTTTGGAGGGCTATTTCGAGGACTTCAGGGCTCAGGTCTGCGAGGGCGAGGAGAGCGCCTTGGGCGTGGAGTTGGCGGGCTACGGCTAGGCCGATGCCGCCTAGGCCGGTTATGGTGTAGACTTTGTTTTTGACAGAGTCCATTTTTGGTGCGGGTGGCAGTGGAGTGGTTCGTTTCTGAATGGGTTTGGGAGTTAGAGTATGGAAAGAAAGGAAGGACGGGGATACGCTATTTGGCATTTATTCCATTGCAGCTGGAGGTGGGATGAGTAGGTACCCCAATGGCGGGGATAACGTGGGGTCGGAGGTATTCCGTGGCTGTTCTATGGACTGTTCGGGTATATTCGAGGTGCATTTGGTATGAGTCGGCTAAATTCAGTGACAGGGCCACGACGATATATTGCCTTTTATATGGAGGTTTTTAAACTTTTAGCCTGGATCTATACAATACATACTGTGTCCGGCGAAGTTAAGATATAATTGTATACAAAGCTTGGGCGATGAATCTAGTCTTATATCGGCAATTATATCAAATGCCCATGGACGTCCACCTTGGTTCAAATGACTTTATATATAAATTCAAACCTCTTCTTTGCTGCAGATTACGACAGGACAGAAACATGCTTGCTGTGACATGAGTTCGTCCGGAGTGACCTGTTTCTCGAAATCTGCGTGAGCCATTCGCGGTCTGCTGGCTGAGAAGGCTTGTTGACCAGGCAATTTGAGCTAGCAGTTTAGTGGTAAAGGTTCGAGCGGCTTCAAGGGTGCAGTATGTGAAGACAATGATAACGCGGAAATCATGTAGCTTTTGTTCTCGCATTTTGTCGGTCAGATTGTCTTCGTCAAGGCTCAAATCAAGACCCAAATCACGATTTGCTGGGATATCGTCCAATTCAAGACTGCGAAAAGAAAACGTCGCAAGATTTCTGGCTTTAGCATTTTTTTCGCGGTACTATGAGGAGTGAATCGGCCTCCCTCCTCATGGCTCTATTCTAGCCTTTCTATGATCTGTATATATATCTCCTCACATAAGTCATTGTATTGATTGAATGCCATGTTAGGATTCGCTGTGCAGGTTCTCCGGTGAATGAGAAGCAAAAACAGACTTGGTCAGTCATTTCAGTGTAAAGAGCACAGGTATAACTGTAAGAAAGTTGTAGACCAGTTGACGAAGAGACAGTAAGCCATGATTATCAACACCTGTTAGTATGTAGGCCTACCCTTCGGACGCGCCGCACATCTTTATTTCTGCAGCCCAGTTTCATTCAGCCGAAAGGGCCGAGTGCCCAGAAGGAGCAAAGCACATTAGGCAAAAAAGCCAAGCATAGGTCATTCCATCCACAGAGTATACTCATTTCTCTTAAGTCACATGTATGTGCTGGCAGCCGATTGCGCAGTAGCAACATGATTTGAGAGAGATATTAACTGTTTAGCCCCATCGATGCATTCTCAATCGCCCAACAAATACAGCTAGGCAATCAGCAAGCCATCCATATACCTGTGATGCTGATCGTTCTGATGATGTCGCGCTCGAAATAGTCCTCACAAAAGCAATATAGTATTGATATTCCTGTCTTCGATAGGCCATATGCCGGAACTTGCAGATTCTTCCCA
This sequence comes from Penicillium turbatum, assembly GCA_030762825.1. Classification (NCBI taxonomy): domain Eukaryota; kingdom Fungi; phylum Ascomycota; class Eurotiomycetes; order Eurotiales; family Aspergillaceae; genus Penicillium; species Penicillium turbatum. The sequence goes on along the minus strand of JAUJYX010000011.1, from coordinate 2,272,874 downwards.
GAAGTATCACTGGGTTGAGTCACTTCATGTGCCAATGAAGCACTTTCTGCTGTTCACGAAGGCGGCCAGGCAGTAGGGCAAAGCGATTGGGCCTCCCCTCAAGGGGCCGGTGCGCGAGGGCTAGCCACTCTGGGCCTAGGGCGCACGCCGCGGAGCGCCACGCGCGGGGCGGGACGGGCCTTGAACGTTCTTAAGGGTGTTCGTTGGCTGCAATCGCGCAATCGCTATTGGGCCGGGTATGTACATGTCCAATTATTCGACTTTGTTCAGGTGGGTAGCTCCAAAGGATCCGAAGGAGGTGGCTAGCGGTTGACTGGATTAAGGGGCAACGGGAGGTTTGCTCTGATAACAAATAGCTAGTTTTGCCCAGGTGTGCGCTGACGGCACAGAACTGATTCTACAAGACACAAGTCATTTTACCTGCGTTTAGCCTGCTCGCTACTCAATGATACTGCGCTGCTAGTTCTCCCTGTCACTCTTTCTGCTGCTCAGTTGCCATGGCGTATCCACGCCACTTCGAGTACTGGTATTATCACTGGGGCGACGGCATGCGGAATTTGCTTCATGGCGAATGCGCCGGCATGTACCAAAACTACCTAGAAATGACAATGTCATGGTGTTCCGACGAGGGTTGCTATGTAGGCAGCGTAGTTGACTGTCTTTTGGGTAATTCGAGGGAGTCTTGGAAAGCCAATAGTACGTATCCGCGCAGACGAAGCCGCTTTTGTACATGGTTCGAAAGAGCGTTCTAAGCTAATTGTTATCTCGCTCTCAAGTGGCATCAGCCGCAGTGGTTCTGAGTCTCCTACCTACGATACTAGCTGTCGGAGGACGACCTAGCACCGTTGAGGTCGGCATGTTATCATTGCGCCGGCCGTTTCTGGCCTTTTTGCTGGGATTCGGGACCCCTGGGATTTCGTCCATACCAGCCTTCGAGTACAGGACTCCAATGCAAATGCTGCAGAAGCAGCCGGACAGCTTCCGCATGCCCAAGCTATCGAGACATTCGGCGATTGCCATTGCTGCGATTGAATATATCTGCGTTTTCGCTGCGATAGCTAATGTTGTGCACACAAGTTGGCAGCTTGGCGTTTCTTCGGTCTGCAGCATGGCATATGATAACAACTGGCTTCCGCTCTTATGGACGTTCTCTGCTCCTTTGATCTACGCGTGCGGTATAGTTGCGGTCAAGCTCCGCACAGAGTTTCGTGAACAGGGTGCTGTGAAGAAGTCAGGGATGTTCAAAATATTGTTCTGGCGTGAGATGCAGCTCTGTGGCCAGCAAGCCCAGGCTAGCCTGACTTTTCAACAGGAATCTTACGCGTTCGTCTTCTGGTCTTTGCTCACTTCTCTTCTTACAACAGTACATCTCGCATTTGGCACGGTGCTGCTTTCCAGTAGTCTATTTGTCGGAACTGGAGACGCTTTTGTCATTGCAGCTAGATACTTTGGCTCTGCGGCAGTTTGCCGGGCTGTCCTAATGTTCGAAATGAACGGCATGAGACAAACTGTCGATCTTTGGTACGAATACACTCGAAACAGTTCTCATAATCAAGCCGATCGTTAACTCTCACAAGCTAGATATCACCAAGCACATGTTGCGCCTTGCCAGAACGATACGAGTGGCCAAATGGTATTTTGGGTTCGGGCAAAGGTTAAAGCGGGATGGGTCAAAACAGCATCACGGGATAAGAGAGGATATGTAGAATGCTACAGCTATTCTGCGTAAGTACCTCGGGAAGCACCGACTTGAGTCCGTTAAGCCCTGTTCTTCAGTTTGTGCTAACCATGGTCATATTGGTCAACAGATGAACATCCATGCCACAACCATCTTGACTCAAGATCGGGGAGGACCTGACGGTTACTGTCAGCATGGATTGGCATGTTAATGACAATTGAGTAAGCCTAATACAGGGAACCTTGGAAGCTGTCTCCGCTTATATAAGGCCGCACAGGCTCAGCGATCAGATTAGGGCAGTCAAGTGAGCCCCCTCAGTGATCCCGAGGTCACTGGTGACTGCTTACTTACATGCTACTTCCTATGCGTCACGGAAAACATCCAAAACTGCGTATCATAAGCAAGATCTCGAGATCTCTAGGTAGAATGAACTATTCGTGCCTAATCTGGCAAACGGGGATGGCCGCCCTTGTGCTGGTCTCCTAACGTCATCATGTTCGGTCCATTCAATCATGCAATACCGTCTCCCCCTTCACCCTTATTAACATTCATAACTGCCACGGTCATTCTTATTTTATCTTCCTCCCTAGAAAACTGATCGGTGCGGGCTCAACATCCCGACTCAATATGCCATCTCTCTCCGCACTCTTCTCTTCATTGTTATCCCGATTCTGGGGAGCTGAGACTTGAGTCTCTGAGATCCCCAAGCAGAATACGCTAGCTGGATTGTCTCTTAAGCTGTTGCTGTCAATAGCCGACTTGATCCCCGTAGCTGATGTGATCTGCATGTCCCTCTGCAATCGCGGCCTCTTTGCTATGTTTCACCGTCGAATTCATTCCATGCTGCTATTAGGACGAGACAAACTTTCCCTTTGAATCGCCTGGAACGAGATCTACCGATTTACTTTACTTGCTATAATTGTCACCGTCTTCACAAGTATGATGCCTCGTAAGACTTTGGCCCCCGCTCGATACTCGAGGATACAGCCAATCCTAATTCATGCTTCCCAGAACGGCGCTACCATCGCTCATTAAGGCTGAAACTAGATGGGCAGTGTTTCACTGTCCATTACAGTTTCTACTTCCTACGCCTTCAGCTTGCCATGAGGAGATTCTATCACGGTCCGCAGTTTGGAATCAACACTGAGGCCATTCGCTACACTCAAGTCCGATGCTTCCCCGAACAGTTCGCCAGGCCTGATAAAACCTTACTTTTTTCGGTTGACGCACAGATCTGTTGCGAGCCTCCAGGTCTTGTTCTAAGGACTCAAGAGATAATGTCTGTCTCCCGTCATAATCGTTTGCCAGGTTGATAAACCCCATTGTGAAAGCTTACCGAGCTGGAGAAAAAGCTCCCGCTTTGTCCACTCACACGTGTGGCCGTTGCAATACCGATTTCCTGCATCGAAATTTGCGAATACGAGACCGAGTCGGCTCTCATCATCACAAAGTCGTTCAACCTCGGTTCCGGTTCATCTCCAGATGATCTTTGTTGGAAACGGCGTGTCGATTATAAAGATTGTTCCCGCACTGGCAAAGTGAGACCGAGCCGATGTGATGGAAAAACCAGTGCCCGAGACTGTTTTGAAAATGCGTCACCTCGATCGTTACAGACCTTGTGGTCCTGCAACCTCTCTATCTTAGAAATGAGCAATACAAAAAGGAGATGTACAGGTCTTCGGTAAGAATATACCCAAAATGGCTCTGGTATACACCTCGCAAATCGAGCTGGTTTTTCTAAAGGATAGGGAGTTGAAAGGAACGTATATAGCTAGTCGTTAGCTGGTGTGTAGATTTTGATATGAGATAGACACATTCAAACACATACTCTCTCTTTCACTCTTCTCTCACTGTCTCTTTTCTTTCTTGTCTTCTATCTTGTCTTTGTTGGCCCATACCTCTCTTCTTTCCTTTCCATCTACACGCCACTTACTCAAATTTACATTAACAAGTCAGCCCTACTAGCTACCTAGATATGCACTAACATGCCCTACCTAGGCTTCACTCAGACATCCCCGTGGGAGGCAAACCATTGCAACGAAGTGCGTATCACCGAGCCAACTGGCAGGCCTACGCGGAGGTCTGGATTCCAACACTGACAATACGTTTCAGACTTCAGAAAGAAAGTAGATTTCCTCAATAAAGATATTTCAAGTTGCTTATTTCATATCTGCGTGGATGTATTCGGAATGCACCTGCCATCTGGAAAATGTAAACACTGGGCTTCGGCGGGAAGGAGCCTAGTTGGTAAATCCTCCAACCCATTCCTTCTGCTCTTCTGCTCTTCTCTCTCAACTTCCTCATCATCACTTTGCTATAACCCTCTCAAAAACCTCTATATATATAATTATAATGATGTGTCTTTCCATTGTCTCAAAGGCCCACTGAAACTGAACACGCCCAGAACCTACTCAAAGTGAAGGAAACATGCACGGAAACTGGGGCTTCAAAACACCACTCCACATAACCTACCATCTGTTGACTTGGCATCTAAGATGACCGGGGAATAGGGACTCGTGGTCCCGATCTGGTCTGAGTCTCTTTCTATGAGAGTCTAATGGCCAAAACGAAACCCCGCGAAGACATTCCTTCGCTTCGTTGCTTACCGAAAGAAAAGTCTCTTTTCCTTCAACGGCCATCAACTGGACATATGAGTGAACAAACGCTTCCCCGTATCTCTCTCCCTCTTTTCCTCTCTTTTTCCTTTTCTGTGAGTGAAAACCACCTGCAACGCACTATCCACTAGTTGCCGGGCAAGAAAGCCCGAAGCATAGGACTGACAGTCATATGATGTATAGTTCCTCCTCACGGTCATGGTCATGCCAACGCCTAATGCTGACCCAATTGAACTGGGTCAAAAAACCCTCATTCCACGGTGTTCACTGTGCGAGATGAGCGGTCTCCTCTACGGTATGTCATGACCTCCAAAATACCCTGCTTTCCTAATCACAAGTATGGTATTCCTTGTGCTGCACACGAGATACCCACCAAACATATGGTGACACCATGCATATGACCTTGGACAGTGGAGAGAGAAAGAGAGAGCGATGATAGCATATATGCTAACAATGGAATATTAGCCGACTTGACCAAGGATGTTGCCGAGGGTCTCCCCAGAAAGGACCGGGTCCAGAAGAGCTTGTCAGCGATATGTGTGGACATACATCAATTCTTCTGTAGGTCATCTATCCCCCAATGAATTGCTTTTTTACCAAATGCGCCTGGTTCATTCCGTCCTTGGTGGGAATACATCCGGTTATTCTGGAAGAGATATTCACCAATAACGCGATGCACCTGGTACATTTAACTGAGAGGGCAGGAGTGGGTTAGTGACGAGATGCTAACTAAGATCAAATTACTAGTGGACAATGCCGCCGCTGCACCTGCCCCAAAGCCAACATTCACTGGCCCTAGTTCCTTCACAGAAAAGACGACCATACTACAAACGGTCAGCGGGGTTGCCGGCATTTTGACTGGCCTTCGACACACTGTACAAGGATTCACATCACCAAAGAAAGCTGGCCACGATGGACACATAAGTGGAGGTTGAAGTGGGCTTGTATATTGTTTTCGCTTGGCTATGCATGGATTAGCTCGACCTCTGGTTATATATTTAAAATGATACGTTAAGCAAGAATGCCCAGTCCTGCAAAAACGCGACCGCGCAATCGGACGCCCCCGCCACGACGGCAGCAGAGCCCGGCGAACCGAATATCTCGTCCGCTTCCGAGGCCGCGGCTCCCGGGACGATCAGTGGATTCCAAGCTCTCAGCCCGGGTACGAGGACATCTTCCGCTCATATGACGAGGACCAGCGCGACAATGACCAGCGCCAGTGAGCCCTCGGGACGAGGACTTTTCGGGGCGCCTGTTGGGTGGCCCGTGATCTCACGTGACGGAGACACCCCATCATTAGCTAGACATTCCTGATAGTTACAATACATCATCTCTTCCCCAATCAGTCGTACCGTACCACAAGAATGAACGATATTGACGTGCTCGGCCTCAATGACAGTCATAATCAGGAAGGGCCTACATAGACTGAATGGCAGCGACGATCTGAATGATCGTAGTAATGTCCCGGAGCACTAAAGTTGACGTAGGAGAATAACTTCGGCGCCTTGGAACCTGAAGAACAGGGTGCTGGGTTGCAAAATAGTGCCTGTTCATACTAACTAGATCCTCATACCTGTTGACTCAAAAAGTGCAACTCATCGTGTAAAATATGACTGCGGGAGGATAATTTCACCTTTAAGAGCCCTCGGACCGAAGCGCCATGACCAAAAAGAATGCGGTTGATCATCAGGAATGAGGACGTGAATTATATCTCCGAGGCATTTACCCTACATCTATCACAAAGACCTGAAATCAAACTTCATACTATGCATATAGTATAGTATACATATCTCACTTCATCTCCCCCAAAACTTAATCGCAAAATGGGTATCACAAGCAGAAACAATAACAATCAAACCTCATCCCAACCCTCACAATCAAACAACCATCCCAAAAACTAACAACCCTACAAGTCCAATCCCCCACAAACTACATATACCCCTACTACCCCGAACCCTCCCACCCCAGAAACCTTCTCCGTCTGACTCCCATACATAATCCCCTCCTTATTGAGACAATACATAACCCTCTTCGCCTCCTTCGACGTCCCCGAATGACAGATAACAGTACACGGATCCGGATCCTCAGACACCCACACCGAACTCCCACAGCAAGATTGCAGCACAGCCTCCATATCCCGCTTATCATGGTCCTGGTACAGCGGGACCTGATTGTAGAATTCGATATTGGAGGGGAGGGCGGGCAGGGTGTTGCGTGCGGCGTAGCATTCTGGCGGTTGGGTGAATTGCGTGCCGTTTGTTAGGGGTGGTGGTGTCATTGATTGATGTATGTTTCTTGTAAACAGTGTAGAACAGTCCGCTTGCGCCGGGTTTTTGGTTTTTGCGACGCGCGACACGGATCCGTGGTGTGGTTTGGTGATGTGCAGTCGATCGCGGATGGAAAGGTGGAGAGCGCTGTGGGTTTGATGGGTTTGATGCTTGTTTGCGCGGGAGAAGGTAGGTTTGAGGTTGATTTTGAGGAGGGAAACGATAGGCCCGGTATTAGAAAGGTCGTAAATGAGGATTGTAGAGGTTGAAAGTGGTTTCTTGTGAATTTAACCTCCTGAAATAGGGCCGGGGGAAAAGAAAAATTGCCAAGGCGCTATGAGTGAGGATATTGGCCAAAGTGGAGACGGACAATTGGAAATTCTTCGACAATTAAGGGAATCTGCAATTAAATTAGTTTTTGATGGGATCATTTGGCTCAGTGGCTGCTTTTATTTCTTTAGTGTTAAAAGTGAGACATCTTGAAAGGGGGTATATACTACTAGTATCGTATAATATGCTCAACTCCTTGCGCTAATCTATTTGTGATCTATGTCCTTTTTCCCTTCTTCTTCTTCTTCCTCAGTCTACCCCTCGAATTGGCCCCAATCCTTACAGATTCAGCCTACAACCGGCGGCTTCATTGGCGCGACGCCACATTCTCTTTCGGCGCTCGTGGCCCTCGTTGAAATCGTTGATCCATTTTTGTTCGAACCGAGGGAGGCGCCGTCCTGGCGCGCCTTCAGCGGGGTCACCGGCCAAAATGCGGAGTGCTTCAAAGTACTCTTCGAACTCTGGGTTGAGAACTGTGAATCCCGGGCCGTCGGTTTTCACTGCGATTCGGTCGGATTCCCATTTTTCTTGCTCTGCGATGGAGGGGAGGGTTGCTCTGCCGGCGAGGACGCGTGCGGCGGCTACGGCTTGCCATTCGAAGACCTTGAAGGTCAAGCCCGCGCCAACCTGGTGAATTTGTTAGTCATTTCCTGAAAATGGAAAATGGAAAATGGAAATTCAGTTTCCGGGGCGATAGACTTACAGCGCCTACAAACACCAAAGATGGATCGTGTCTGTAGAAGACGTGCTGGTAAATATCCGGCACGCGGTTATTTCGCGTCGCAACCTGCGGCAAGAAAGGTAGAGTCCAGCTGAACCCAGTTCCGAGAATGATATTGTCGACATCGGTTTCCGAAGTGCCATCTTCGAAATGCACTGTGCGCTCGCCTTGATCATCACTCCTGATATGCGAGATAGGCGGACGACGCTGGATCTTCGGGTGCTCGAATGCGATGTCACCAAAGTAGGAATTGTAACGACCGCGAACAACAGCAATCACAGGACTCTGCGCGCTATCAACCAGACTGACAGCCGTATCCGCAGCCGAAACAGATGCCCCAATAGTAATGACTTTCTGCAACGTGTAAGCCGACCATACTCAACAAAATAACGACACCATCTCATGGGGGCCTGCAAATACCTTTCCCTTATACTTCTCCGGCCCCCGATAATGCTTCGTATGCTCCACACTACCAGGATACCTCGCCGCAAACTCCTTCAAACCAGGAATAACCGGAATCCAGGGAACAGCATAGTGTCCCGAAGCAACAACAACAGCATCAAATTCCTCTGACCACCAGTAATCCGACTTCGCACCATCAACCGATTCCGTCCTGCGGAACGTAAGCACCCACTTCTGGCTCTGAGGATCCTTGATCGCGCGCTCAACGGTAGTATCATACTGAACGAGACCCTGGTACCCGTTCCGCTGAAACAAATCCTCAATATACTTTCGAATAACCGAATGGTGTCGAAACGGCGTATCCTCCCCATGCCGCTCAATCGACCACTGCGATCGAACAGTAGGGATCTCCTCTTTCGAGAACGACATCGCACCCGCATCCACGTTCGTCTCTAGCGTCGGGTACACCGCTGAATCCGTGAAGCGGTCCTGCGAGACGACGGGCGTCCGGCATGGAAGCTTTGCGGGGATTTCAAGAGGCGCATCTGCTGTCCTGGCAGCTAGGCCGTCGAAATCGGACAATTGTGGCGGCGGGTCGTCTCTTGATACCCTGATTTCAGTTTGTTAGATAGTGAACTTTGCGGTTGCGCAGATACATAAGTAATGTGGGAAATTCCCATGTACATACCAGCATCCACCGGCTTTCTCTTGTCTTTCGTATACACGGATAACGTCGAATGTGTTTTCTTGTGCTAGGGCATCAACGGTAATGGCGCCCGCTGGACCGGCCCCGATGACGGCTACGCTTTTGATCGGCATGATATGATGTGTGTGGAATTATATGAATTGGATGATAAGCTCGCCTTCTTAAACTAGCAGATGTGTCTCGGCCGAGCTAGATGGAAAATGAGACAATCGCGAGTGGAAACAATCTTCTATCACGCCATCTGTCGTGTTTTGGCGCGAGTTTGGTCACTTTGGTCCAATGGGGTCGACGGGATATCTTAGGTATGATAGCCGAGGTCGGACATCCGGTATAGAGAATATCTCATTTTAAAGATTGCGCCGGCTTTGATATGCCGGAATACTTAAATTTGACAACTTTCGTTCTTCTTTCTATCGGCTTGTCCACCTCGCCCGTTGATTTGATTGGTTGCTGGTGTTGGAAGTTCCAGTCACGTGCATTCCAATTGTGGTAATTCAGGAACTGTGTTTTCATTGGTTGAAAGTGTTTGCCTGAATATTCAGGCTATCATATTCAGGTCATCCAGGTTGGCCGTCTAGAATTGAATGCAGGTTGATCTGGGAGCTCTCAAGTTGTGTACATAATCCAAGTTGATGCAATTTGTACAATCCGAAAGAACATGCTACATACAAAACTCACCCCAACCTTGACCGCTCAAGTAAAAACATCAGTAGCATACCTCTCCTTCGTTCGCAAATTCTCAAAGAACTCCTCAGCAGCCCGATCCTCATCAATCTCAGCACCAGGCGGCGTCTCCCCTTTCCCCCGAAGCTCAGCATGCTTTGCTCGCCGCTTCTCAAGATACATCTTCTTACAAGCGCCACGAACCCCCGCCCCAACACCCGTACTACCACAAACATAGATATTCGCACCCTGGTCAAACAGCCGCACCAGGTCCTCCCGATCTTCAAGCATAAGATCCTGCACATGCTGTCCCCGACTTCCATCAGCAGGGCGGCTATAAGCCCACCGCACATCGACAGCGCCGAGTTTAGCCCACTCCGCCAACTCGGTAGCGTGGATATCGTCCAGGCCCTGCGTACGACAACCGATGTACAGAACCGCCTTGGCGGGGTGGAAAGATTCATGCTCGTGGAGCTCATCGGAGTCAGGTGTGCTGCGACGGCCGCGGATCTTCTCTGCGCGGTCCATGACGAAGCCGCGGAAAGGCGCGAGTCCGCTGCCGGCGCAGGCCATTATCATTGGCGTTTCTAGGTCCATGGGTGGTTTGAAGCCTGAGTGGGAGGGGCGGACGGTTATGTGTGCGCGGTCGCCGACTTGGAGCTCTGAGAGGTAGTTGGATGCTACGCCAAGGTATTGCTCGGGGTCTTCTGTGGCTTCAGCGGTGTTGGCGAGGGCGGGTGCGCTGAGGACGCCGAAGGTGATTGAGCATTCGGAGGGATTGAGCAGCGGCGAGGAGGAGATGGAATACTGGCGCACGCGCATTGGTGGGAGCATTGCGAGGAAGTCGCCGATTGGCAGCTTGATTGTCGGGTAACGGGTGAGGAGATCCAGTGGGCTGACGCGCTTCTTGACGATCTCTTCGGTGAAGCGGCTGGGGCTCGAGGCGAGGTAGCGTAGTTCGGCCTGGGCTTCTGCGTCGTGGACGGCGGCATCGGCTAGGACATTGAGGTCGCGCTTTGATGCTGGCTGTGACAGCTCGATGTAGGTGGATAGAAGCTCGAAGGCGGAGATCGGGGTATCAATGGGAATGGAAGGAGAAGCCGTTGAGCCGGAGGGTTTCTGGACTCGGAGCACGGCATCCCAGGGTAGATCGAATCGGCGGATTGCGCGGCGAACAATTGAACTCGGGTTCACTGGTAAGACGGCAAGGTAATCGCCACATTGGTAGCTCATATCCGACGGTAGCTTGAACTTGACGATTCGCTTGGCTGGGGCTCCAGGTGGTGTGAGGAGCTGGTTTTCAATGACGAAGCCCTCTTCAAGTTGGAGACCCAGAGTTGATGCGCGCATACCAGAGCTGACCTCGACCTGCAATGACGATTTCGACTTGGCAGCCTTCTCAGGGCCAACGCCACCGAATTTGGCCATCACAGCCGGCCAGAACGAGCTCTCGCCCCAGCTATCGAAATCAGTGAACATGTCTGAGTTTGCTGCGTCGACAAGACCAATATCACAGAGCTTGTTAGCACCATTGTCTTTGACTAGTTGGTTGATGATTTTGGGAACACGGTAGAATGTTGAAGCCCAATCATGGTGACCACATCCGAAGGCTGCGTAGTTGACACCTTCCAAACTATTGCCCTTCAGCTCACTGAGCCACTCAAAGAAATGTGCCGCGTTATCTGGAGGTTGTCCTTCATATGATGCCGAGATGAGTACTACAGGCCCCTCTTTGGGAATGTTCTGCATGGCCGAGTCCAAAGAGCTTGTCTGCGCAGCGTACCCATATCCAGTAGCATCGTCTGCCAGTCTGCGGGCAAATGCCTCACAGGTCCCCGTGTTGCTGCCATAGAACACGTGCATTGGCTTCAGTTTTCCATCAACGGGTGCCACCTTGGGTTTCCGATCCCGGCTACCGGCGCCAGTCTCTGTGGGTGGAGCAGCAGAGCCGCTGAGAGCAGTGTTAAGCTGCGTAGGGTCAAGACCGTCTCTCAAGGTGGCCTTCATGTGGAAGTCCTTGGGCTTGATGGTAAGTGTCTGCTTAATGCGAAGGTCGTAGCTAGGATTATCCATCTGGAAGTTGAAGTTCTGTAGTAAAACTGCGACCACAAGAAGAGCCTCCTGCCATGCGAACGGCCGTCCGATGCAGCCTCGCATGCCATTTCCAAAAGGCTTCCATGCATTTTTGGGCAGTTTTTCGAAATTCTCATCTAGCATACGCTCGGGTTTGAACTCATCGGCATCGGGACCGTAGACCTTCGGGTCGCGCTGCATTTTGCTGAGATTGACTGCAATCGTCTCATCTTTGTGAAGGACGTATTTTCCGCCTCCAAGTGTAACAGGGTCCTCCTTGTTCTTGACCGGGTGCGGGTGCAGGGCGATCATTGGGGCTGTTGGCTTCAGACGCAGCGTCTCGCGCATCACAGCAGTGATGTACGGCAGCTTGGACATGTCATCGACGGTGATCTTGCGTTTGCCGATCACGCGGTCGACTTCCTCTTGGGCCTTCTTGTACGCGCTCGGGCTCTTGAGAAGAAAGTAGAATAAGAATGACAACATTCCGGAAGTGGTCTCGTGGCCTATTAAGCTCCAAGTCAGCCCCTTAATGATGCTTTCTTTGGTAGAGTTCTCACTTACCAGCAATGAGGAATGTAATCATGTTGTCCACAATCGATTCATCTGTCATACCCTGACCAGTCTGCGGGTCTCGACCCAAGATAAGCGCATTGAGGAGATCCTTCTTATCAACGGGATTTTGCTTCCGTGCATCAACCAGTTCCCGGGCTAGATTGCGAAGATACTCAATGTCACTCCAGTATTTGTTGTTCTCCGCAGTAGGCAGGTTGTTCAACAAAGCAGGCCGAAGGGCTCTGTTTCCAGACCCTGACAACAACCCAACCATAGCCTCGACAAAGGGATGCATTTCATCATGATAGAAAGAATTGAACCGCGTTCCCATAGCGCAAAGAGCGATAGTATCCAGCGTCAAGCGGGTGAAATCATCTGTAACCTGAATAGGAGCAGCGGATCCCATCCGTGCCCATTTTAAGACTAACTGTTGTGCGATGTCATACATCTCTGGATGAAAGAATTAGTTTTGCAGCCTTTTGCTCATTTGTTCCACTCGGTATGTATAGTCCCAGCAGTAGACATATGAACGACTTACCATCAAACATGCCGCGGATCATCAGCGGACCAAATGCTGGAACAAGAATCCGATGCGCAATGGCCCAATTCTCTTCGCCGGGATAGTTTGCCGTGAAGAGACCGTCGTGTACACCGTTGCGGATCTCGTGCAGACCAGCTGAGACCATTTTGGTAAATCGCTCCTCATCGCAGACCTCGTCTACCAACTCATGGGAGTTAAGAAATACCCGTGCTTTGCCGAAGGTGGTCAATCGGTAGATTGGGCCTACGTGATTACAAGACAATAGATTAGCATATTGATGTGCATCTCACACTCAGGGCTGTGTAGCTCTGAATCCATACCATAGTTATCAGCAAGCAGCTCGAAGCTATTCGCCGGTACCTCGGGCTCGATATCGTATATGTTTCCCAAGAATGGGACGCCCTTGGGGCCCGGGATGGGGATTTGTTTGGTAGAGCTCATGGCGAGCGATGTTCGCCTTTCGACGAGGCGACTGGCTCAACTTGTATGATTTGTTGAACTATTGAATAGGCTATTTGTAGAAGCAATGAATGATCAAGATAGACAGGTAGTCGAAAATAGGTAGAGGTTCAAGTTCCTGGCGGGGTGTGAGGAATGTATACCACCAAATGCGGTTGATGTCGTGTTCAATGCGGGTCAGCGGGGTTGGCAGCTATGATGCTGTAATGTGCTTCGATCGGAGATGCAGGGATGCAGGGATTAACAACTGCAACTGCGGGTTATTGGATGAGATGTCAAGATTGAAGTCGAGAGGAGAGAGCTTTATACAGAGTTTTAAAGGGCATATTGGTGACTTCACCGACCATCCAGCCTCGGCACCTCCGAACGACTAATCGAAACGATAACATACAGCTTCATCCTAAATAATAATGAAGTTTTATGAACATTTAATCTGTTGAACTTCATTTGTTTCATTTCTGGTTCCACTTCGGGCTCGGCATCCAGTTTAAGGCATCATGATCACCGAGATCGTGAGTCGATTTTCACTCTCAATTTGACGACTTGAACTCCGTTGTGTTTCTTGACATAAGGTGGGCATAGTGGCATAATTACTGAAGCCCACATCTTTATCCACAGTCATGTCCACAACCAAGACCCCCTTTAGGACTCCTCTTCGGGACTGTACCCTCATCGGGGACAGAGTCGGGACCAGACTCGTGCCGACTCCGATTGTTGAGTCAACGATTTCCATAACTTCATCCCAATGACCTGTATGATTTGTCCATAAATACGAGTCGAGTCCCTCGTGGACGTGCCAGATTGTCATGAGGTCATCATGCATCCTTGATGAACCTTGGAATCCCCGAGGGGCATGAGACAGTGTGATACGTTCGTTGTATAATGGGCTGCAGTTGTGGTGAGCTGTCATCCGCTGAGTGGCTTCGGCAATTGGCAGTTACACTCAATATCGCACATCAGAGCGATTCTTGTGCGACCGATGATTAGGGTACACCTGGGCTGGTCAGACAATTTACGAGTCCACACGGTCAAGCGAGGAAGGATTGAAATGCAATCCGGTTAATATGGCAAGATATTTACAAGTATATTGTGGTAAGCAGATTGCAAACAACGCAACAGGCGACCTGAATAACGCCAACGAAGGGAAGTGTGGACCGAAGACCAAAAGGGGATATCAAGAGAACGAAGGGGCGGAAAGAGCGACTCTGCAGAAGTGACAGAGCATAATAAACGACACTAGGAAGACAGGAAGCTGGGACAGAGGGAAAAGGGTCATTATTCCGACTCCATCGGCCATCCCAGATGCCTAAGATCAAAGGCATCATAGTGCGACCTAGGAGGCCGGGCGCAGCAGAAAACGCAAACAGAGAAAAATGAAATACAGAACTATTCATAAGGGAGGTCTAAGAGGAGCACATTGTTGTGGTGGCTTGTGCTTGAACGCGGCAAGCCTGCTAGTTGGTGACTTGCTGGTAGCCACCGTGCTGCTTCCACTCGCTCTGCCTCCAGTCGTTCTGGAAGTTGTTCATCTCGTTGCGGTTGTCAACGGCCTGGTCGTTGTCCAGAGCCTTCTCGAGACGGCCCTTGCGACGTTGGCGCAGACAGAAGAACACGAAGCCAGCAACGCAGATGGCACCGACGACGGCCGCGCCAATGTAGACTCCGATGTGCGCTCCTTGGCCGAGATCGTCCCACTTCTCGGAGAGGCTCTTAGCAGGGGGTTTGTTCAGTTCGGTCAGAGCGGTGGAGTTTCCTCTGTAACATTTGGTCAATAGTGTTCTGGGTGTTTGTAGTCAGGCGCACTTACTCTAACACGTCAATGCTCTGCCAGGAACCCGTGCGGTCCGAGTAGCTGTACTCCTTGCCGGTGTGGAAATCCTCAACGCGGAGCTTGCCGAGTGTCATGGTGAAGGGGGCCTTGTCCCATTCAACCAAACCACCAGCCCACTCAATTGTACCGGTTTTGGCCGTCTTTTGACCAGCGGGCCACAGACTGAACTGGACACGGCAGGGGGTCTGCGGGTATTGTGAGCCGCCGATGGTAAGCGGATCGTTATAGCCGAGTTCGCGAACCATCTCGCCGTCAATCCACCATTGGAGTTTATCCTGGTCCCAATAGGTGGTGTAGTTGTGGAACTCGGTGTCTGCATTGGCGACGTGGTGTTTTCCGCCGCGATCCCAGGAGGTGTCGTTACCTTTGCCAAAGAAGTTGGATTGCACTTCGCTAGTGTTGTATCCGACCCACTCCCAATCAATTTCGTCCAGGTCGTCAGACTCCAAGACGACACTGCTGACCAGACCTCTGCCAGCGGCCATCTTCACATGGGCTTCGACGACGCCGAAGAAGATGTAGAAGTTGGACTGGAGCAAGGTGGACTGTCCCTCCTGGGAGAGGGTGAATTGGGCTCCCTCGTCATTGAACTCGTATTCGCCGGTGGCCATTTTCCAAATATTTTCGTTCAAGCTCGTGTTGAAGTTCCATGTGTGCTCGGTGCCGAGGGCAGGATCCGCGGGACATGTCTTCTTCGTCGGGTCGCACTCGGTGAAAAGCTGAGCGGTGGCATAGCTAGCCAAAGCCGTCAAAGTGGCGGCGCGGGTGAAAAACATGGTGGGCTGGTTGATCTAAACGATTGCTCTCTGATTTAGAATGCTGCTGCCGATAAACACAATGAACGGACTCGAGATAACTCGAGATTCAATAAAGAGTGGATGTGCGAATGCACGATAAGGAGTGAAAGGCAGTCAGTCTGCCAGCAGCAAGATCCTAAGAGAGGTGTGTTGAGAAAGGGAACATTGAGAGGACAAACGGGGGGAAAAGAAATCAGCCAGGCCATTTTAGGCGCAGAGTGGACTCCGGTCATAATGGGCTAGTGTTGTTTTGGGCCAAGATGATTATTTTTGTGTGCACCGTTGTACAATCAGCGGCGGGCGTAAGGGGACAGCTGTAGAGAATATGGTTCAATTCTGAAGCTAGCCAATCTCAGTTAGATGACTCCATTTTGGCGCACTCCGCTAACCTGTTCGGGTGGTTCCTCAGGGGCCCCGTGCCTGATGCTAAGCCATTTTGGGTATGGTTAGTGTTTTCTGCAAAACCTTCAATTGGCGAGTGATCCTAATTGGCTTGATTGTCACTCGCCATTGGCTGATCGCAAATGGTTCCCGATAAGGTCAGTCGAGTTGACGGCAAATCATTTCTTTGTACCAAAGACTCTCTACTGATCTAACTAAAGTATGTGATTTAACAAGAGGCAGGTATTGGAAAATGGTACAACAATACAGACTCTATTTGTACTCAGTCTCCTTTTTTTTTATCTACAGCAATTACTTGGCCAAAACGCAGGATCAGACTAGTGGCTTAGCTCAGGGCTAGGCCACTCCAAAGCAAATTACCTCGCTGCATTGAAGATCAACATCCAAATTGATAGCAATTGCCACGGGGCCAAAGACATTGACTCTAAGATGGAACAAAACACTCATCATGCACATGCCCCTTGAGCAAAGATATTTGAGAATCATAACAATCCATCCCTACGATCAATGTTTTCTATTTTCAGTTCGTCCACATCCTCAACCCTCTTGCTCGCAAACTGAATGAACGCTCCTCAGGAGAACCAATGACAACGCCACCATAAAGCCCATAAAGCCCACCCCGGGCCCACGAGTGGAGATGTCCAACCCTGGAATTCCTTCTTTTGCTTCTTTTACCCCTGTGGATCTTTTTTCCCCTGTTTTTGCCTGTCTGTCTGCCCCCATCAATGCACTTCGTCTCGAACCAACGATGCTAGCTCAACGAACCATTTGCAAGAGCATTTAATTCGTGAACATATATTAAATTGACGGGTGCGGCGTTTCTGAGGTGGTGATCATTGAACGGACTCGGCTTTGCCGGCTCAGAATTCAGATAAGGACTTCGGCGATTCTGATCGATCGAGCGCCACTGCTGGGCAGTGACACTCAGCCAAGTCCACATTTTTCATTACTCGGGTACCTGTCAGTCCAAGTTCTCCTGCATGTACGGGGCGTTCTACAGGTTCTGTAGGCGACCAGCCACATCTGTTATGTGCGTTACGAAAGCCTGAACAGGTGGTTCTCGAAAGGCATTGAGATCCAGACTCAGAGGTCATGTCTGAATCGAAATCCGAATCAATGAAATTAAAGACAAAGAAATTAGATGCACAGATCACACAACCAACTCCGAAATTCATTTTCATCAAGTCATAAAAGCTCGAACTCGTGTGTCATGTCTCATAAAAACATAACTAACCTTGATTCTGCCAAACATGCCTGGACCATCCGTGGCCCACCCATTATTCCCTCCGAGATCATAAAATAAAAATAGCAAACTCCTGTACCAGTTGATTGGTGCAGTACCGATCAGAAAAAACACTCCATCCACGCCAAGACCCTTAAACTCATCGCACATCATTCAGGTCATATTCCCGACCACGATTCATGGTTCCGTCAAATAAACCTTCTGCGGCCGACGCACGTCATCCCTATATCGCCGCGTACTCGTAGGCTTCTCAACATAATCGACATATGTCGCAGATGGGCGACGGCGCGACCGTCGCCCGCGACTACTCGTGGTGCTGCGAGCAACTGGAGGCCGGTAGCCCGGATCGGGCGCCTCACCACCGCTCCATGCGCCAGGAAGTCGGAAGGCACGCCACAGCCACAAAATGAGGAGGGTGCCAGCGATCGAGCCGATGACGATACCTGCAATGCCGCCGCTGGTGATTGTGCTTGGGCAGTTTTCGCCGCTTGCGCGGGGCGCGAGCATGGGATTCATAGGAGCCTGGGGAGACGAAAGTATTAGCTTTGATGCGTTCCAGAGTATGCGATCCGTGGTTCTTTGTTCGGGCCGCGCCCGTCGCTGGGTGACCCACGGAAAAGATATCTATAGAGCGGAACATGACACTTACCATGACTGCAATCTTTAGCTATATGGTAATGTGTTGTTGATCTGATATCGTGAGATTGGAATGTTGTACCCGGTGGCTAGCAATGGTATGCAGAACAGTGGGCCACGATGCAATGTTGACTGCAGCACCAAATTCTAGCGCGGGTATATAGACCTGGTGGATAAAATGAAACCACCCAGACAAGCAATAAGAAAGAGAAGAGGAGAAATCATCCAGGTTCACAGCCTTAGGTCTTATAAAAACAGGCCCTTAGTTCACGATTCCCCTCTTGATTGCGCACCCCAACCTCCTCTCATCCCGCTTCTGACGTCAACCGGACGTCGGCCTTGGCAGCCTGGAAGAGCAGCGATCTTCCTTTTCACTCAGCGTAAACCTGGATCATGGCTTGAGCAAACCCTGTCGTGCGCCATTATTGGCTGCCTACTTTGGAGGTTCTCGTAAGTCCTAGTCAGATTCTGGGATTCGGGCGTCTAACCGCGTTGGTTTCGAAGGGAACATTGTGCATTGCTTGCAGCGAATCCACATGCATTACCTACCGGAATATGCATGTCACACCTTGAAAAGTCTTGTCAACTTGACATGTGGGAAGAATTCCAACGGCGATAAGCCATGTGGTGGGGGAATGCCCAGCCCAGCCCCGGACTCAATGGCTAATTGGATTACTGTTGGATTTTGATATCCTCAGCGGCAATGTACTCTGTAGTATAATCGCGGCTTTGTTCCAACAAGTCAAAGCACTAAGGATAATGCAGCGAGATGATACGTTCATGACCCCAATCCCTGTAAATCGCACATGCGCGGGAAATGGCGGATCCTCCAATGTCCCACGCATTTGCATGTTTCTCGATTTCGGTCTCAAGTGCGCCACCATTCGTCATAAAATCTTCTCCTTCCCCGGGGCAGGCTTTCGGGATTCGATATTCCTTACCATTGTTCTTCACAACTCACAAATAGTACCACTCTCCAGACCTTTTGCAAAGGCTCGCGGTACCTTGTTTCCACTGATCGTCATATTGATTTCTAGACATCACGACAACAAGGAAATATATAGGGACTCCTGCAGTTGGCAAGATGTCGAGCATATGTTAAAACGGCCAACAAGGTAGTGCGCTGATGTCGACGCGCGCGCTAAGCACCAACCAGGTGATTGACAACAATTCGTGAAAGATGTTGGATTCGCACTGCCGTAAATCAGAATATTCTCGTACCTTCGGGGCTGGAGATTTGCAGCACTAAGCAAGTAAGCGAAAGCTTGAATGGCCTGTTTGGAGTGGAGTTACGGGAAAACCCCCATCTTTAGGGCTGGTGGCGGCAACCTCAGTTTTGCGGGCCATCACGGCAACGTAGTCTTGCGGCGCGTTGGTTCTCAGTAGGTTGAATTCATTACTTTGTCCCTAGCATTGCTGCTCCTACAAATATAGTATGGAAAGAATGCACGTGAAGCCCGTTCCAAGGTCACAAAGACACTAACCTTAGAAACCCGTGGAAAATATATAATTTTGGAAACCAAGTGGCAGACATATATCACAGGGCCCCGGCCAACTCTTCAGTATTTGAGCCTCTAATCTGATTCTGCGTTGGATTCTAAAGTAAAGAAGACGGAGGACTTAAGATATGAAACCAATTGCACTCGAGTTATTTACATCAATCAACCTACATATACCTCCCCCCAGTACATTCAATACAAGTCGCCGTGACATACGACGACATCGGACTCGCCAAAAACAGCATCACATTCGCAGCATCGTCAACAGTGCCCGGTCGCCCGAAGGGTATATCCGACGTATCCCTGAACTTCTTTGCGTTCGCGGGGATACCGGTCACAATGTTCTGCCCAGCAATCAAAACCTTGTTCTCGTCCGTCGGCGGCTTGGTCAGTCGCGTATCCATCCAACCGTATGCGACAGCATTGCAGCGGACATTGTATCTTTAACCAAGTTAGCGACACCCGATAGAAACCAAAAGGGATAACTCCACATACCTCGCCCACTCCGCCGCAACCGACTTGGTAAGTCCTATAATCCCCGACTTCGCAGTGGAATAGTTGATCTGCCCCATTTGGCCGTGCAGCCCGGACGTCGAAGACACATTGATGACGGTCTTGGGCATATAGGCAGTGTTGGGGTCCATCCAGTGCGCGGATAGGGCGCGGATCATCCGGAATGGAACGTAGTTGTGAATCTTCATGATGATGTCCCATTTTTCGTCGCTCATCTTGTGGATGGCGCTGTCGTAGCAGAAGCCTGGAGTTGTTAGCAATTTTAAACTGACTCCTGTGGAATAGAGATGCTTTGTACCTGCGTTGTTGATCAGACAGTTGACCTTGCCAAACGCATTTAACGCAGCCTCGACTGCTTTTGCAGGGAAGGCTTCATGGACTGCATCCCCGACCACACAGACTGCCTCGTAGCCGGCTAGTTGGAGTTCTTTCACGGCTTCATTGGCTTTTGTCTCGTCTACGTCGGCAAGCACAAGTTTTGCTCCCTTCGATGCGAGGAGGTTTGCGGTTGCTCGTCCAATCCCTGTGGATGGTCAGTCATGCATGCAAGGTAGGTAAATTCACCAACTCAACACACCTTGTGCGCCGCCCGTAATCAGAACGACTTGACCATCAATTCTAAGATTATTGTCAGAGTCTTTTACTCTTTGCTCTGAAGAATGAGATAAATGCCGATGTACCTGGAAGGGTCACGTGGCTGGTTACCAGGAGCCAACTGGTTGGAGATTTGTTGCAATCGATGAGCCATTCTGTTCTGTGTTTTCGGTTTCTTTCCTAGAACTCTAAGAAACTATTGAATCCTGTGTTATTATACTTCAGGACGCCTACTCTGTACTATGACTATGAGACCCTTGATACTGGTGCGCAATTCCGCGGAATTATCATCCAACCCTTCGGAATTGTCATCGGAATTATCGATCTAGATTCTTTCAATATTCCTAAAATGGATTCCTTTCGGGGTTTCGGAAATCAACGTGCTCCTCGGTATGCTGCAATTATGGAGAGGAATACACGGCATGATATTCGAGTCTCACCAGAGTCAATTGAAGACCGACTTAAATACAACAATTTCTGTCGAGAATGAGCCATAGCAGCATTCTTTCTTTATCCAATATTAGGAATTCAAATATACCTCTACACAACATGACTTCCTCTACTTTGACATCCAACATTCCCTTTGCGGATCCATCCTGGCACAAGAATACATCACACCCATACTACAAGGATTCCCACCGAAAGCTGCAACGCTTTATTCGCGAGTATGTCGACACCGAGATCACGCCCAATGCAGGCGAGTGGGAGGAACAAGGCTTTGTCCCTGATGAAGCCTTCCAGCGCCATGCACAGCTCGGCTTCTTGGCCGCTGCAGTGTTCCCACTCCCAAAAGATTGCATTCAAGGCGTGACATTGCCTGCAGGAATTCCGGCTGATGGTATGTATAAGACGGAAGGTTGGTCGAGCATTGCTAATACTGTATTATAGAATGGGACGAGTTCCATGATGCTATTGTGAGTTCCCCAAATGGTCTAAAGTCATCGAATGTGGAATAGCAAATTGACTGAAACTTCCCTGGCAGCTCATTGACGAGATCGCTCGCTGTGGATATTTGGGCGTTGTTTGGGGAATCAACGGTGGCGCTACCACTGGCGGTGCACCGATCGCCTCTTATGGTACCGCAGAGCAGAAGAGGAACTACTTGGCACCGTTGTTGCGAGGACAGCAGAAGCACTGTCTCATGATTACAGAGCCAGATGGTGAGTTAGATCGAGAATTTTGAGCTGTACCAGACACTGATTTTGTCATTCAGCCGGTTCCGATGTAGCAGGCCTCACTACCACAGCCGAAAAGTCGAAGGACGGAAAGAGCTGGGTCATCAACGGAGAGAAGAAGTGGATCACGCAGGGCCAGTTGGCTACACACGCTCTCTGCGCAGCTCGGACTGGTCCTCCCGGTGCCAAGGGTATTACCGTCTTCATCTTGGATATGAAGATGCCGGGAATCACAGGAAAGAAGATGTACAACTCCGGTGTCAGCAGCAGTGGCTCGACTTTCATCGATCTGCAGGACGTTGTGGTTCCCGTTGAGAACATCCTCGGAAAAGAGAACCAAGGATTTGAGATTGTAATGTCGAGTATGTTCCTATACCCTCGGAACAGATTTGACGAGAGCTAACCAAAGAAAAATCAGCCTTCACCCACGAACGCTTGTGGGTTGGAATTACCGCCCTGCGCCTGGGTCGTGTTGCGTTGGAAGACAGCTACCGCCATGCGTTGCGCCGCGAGACATTCGGAAAGAAGCTGTTCGAGAACCAGGCTGTGCGACTCAAATTCAGCAAGATGGCTGGTTTGATTGAACCCGTTCATTGTTTGATGGAGGATATTGTACACCGCTCTACACGCACCCCGGCCCTCAATTTCTCGCCGTGGACCGCGCTTCTGAAATTCCAGGCTGCACAGAACCTTGAAAGCATTTCTCGGGAGGCACAGCAGGTCTTTGGTGGGTTGGGATACTCCAGGGGCGGACTTGGTGGGAGAGTGGAACAAATTAGCCGGGATGTGCGCGTGCTGGTTGTCTCCGGGGGAAGTGAGGAGATTCTCATGGATATGATTGCGAAACAGCAGAGGAAGCTGGCAAAGCTGTAAATTTAGAAGGTCTTGACACGTTGGTTCTTAGGTACATTTGACATCTGCGTAAATCATTATTCATTTTTGTTTTCATCTGCTACATCGAATCATCAAGTCATAGATAGGTTCATAAGTTGAGTCCGTACAAGGGGTCTTCTGCCTCCCAGCCCCCAAACTGCATCATCTGCGAGGGTTGTGCATAAAAACCAGTGAGGCTAATGTTGTGGACGTCATAAACCGAATCAAATGGGAATCCTAAGTCAAATGACAAGTCCGCATCTGTGTTCCCTCCGGTCCCCGGTGCCTCCGTTGGTCCATGATCAGGCAGCATCTCCACCGGAGCGTTTCCCTGATTTGATGGAAGATCTTTGAGAATATCTGACAGCCCACAAAAGTTCATTATAGCAGCCAACGTGTTGCGACTCCGTTGCGCAATTGGATACCATGGTATGATCTCGTCTAGTGTCTCCATAATGGCCGCCAACCACGTTTTCTCCGATTCCTTATCCTCGCCCGGTTTGGCACTGACGATATCCGAGATCAGGGCAACAGCAGCCGAGAGACAGGTGGGGTTGATGGTAGAGAATACCTTTGAGGCACCATGATGCTGTCTATAGGCCAGGAGCAACTTTGATATCCGGATCGCATTGGCCGTACATATTTGTTGTGAAAGCTTAGTCGTCTGCCCTTCTAGGCAACGGCGCTGTGAAACTGATTTGTTGCCGCGATTGAATATGTAAGTCGCAAACGGACGGTTGAGAAGAATTGTTGTGGCAAGAAACTGAATATGAAGGGCACAAACGCCTGGCGAGATTGGGCGATTTGCGTCCCACTGCAGCTCTGGTGGGAGGTTCATGAACCAGGCAAGTAACTTCCGGCTCGCCTCGGAGAGTTTCTTTACCGAGGAATCTTGGTATATTCTTGACGGGGCCCCGTTAATAATGGAAAGTACATCGTTTAGTACAGATGCCAGTTCGACCCATGCCGCCACGAGTTGATCTGTTGTGCCCACGGGTTGTGTGGAGAGTTGGGACACGTTCAGATCATCCAGACGAATGGCGGTTGGTCGCCCTTGGAACGAACTATACAATCTTCAATACTGTTAGTATCTCCAGGCAAGTATAGCACCAGAGGAAACTTGCTTGTCAAGAACGTAACATCCGTAGAGCGTGATCTGTCGGACTCTTTGATCAACTTCAGTGAGAAGCCCAGCGGCTACCAAATTCTTGCAGTCTTCATGTAAACCAAAATCGAAGACTAAGCGATACGCTATGCCTATTGAATAGTTAGGAATTTGGGCTCATCTAACCATCCCACGTGCGGAAATAACACACCTGGGTATAGCCAACACGCTCTGTCGCTTCCTAGTCCCGCCAAGTAATAACCAAACAGACACAAGCCTGGTATCGTTGCAATGGTGGGATTCTCTATCTCGAACAGAAGTTCAGCCTTTGCCCACCGGGTATAGATAGTCGCAAGTGTCTCCCGGTGTAGTCGATCGTCATCAAAATTCAATGCTCTGAGAAGCAGCGAGTACAGAAGGAATCGCGAGAAGTAATCCGATCGTTCCCCTGTCATATAACCTAATCGAAAAACATCCTCGTCCAGGATAGGTATAGCAGCATTTTGGTATCTGAAGAACAGATCAATCAAGCGCATTTGAGTATCGGGACTATTGGCCATTGCCTCTCCCTCCATGCTGTCGAGAGACTTGTCCACCGGCAAGCACGACGCGCGTTTTGTTGGTATTGATTTTGATTGAGGAAGAACAGAGACCATCCTCATGTAAGAAGAATAGCCGAAATACCGAAGTTGGCCTTTGTCGTCCACCGTGAGTGGGGAGTTATTCGTTTCCTCCAACGGGGTTTCAGGCTCATTCCTCAAAGTCCCTCGGGGTGTCGTGCCATCAGAGCCTGAATGCGATAGTCTTCTGGCAAATTCCGCCGGTCGCAGCCCCATTTCTTTCTCCATGATCTGAAGATTCAGAACAACCTCGTCCTCTGGTGACGCTGGGCAATTGGACCCGTCAAATGCATCCATCTCCAAGGGAGCCGCATGATGCGAGGCCCCAGCTGGCGCACTTACTGAGAGGCGTCTCACAGACTGTAAACGGTCACATAGATTCGTGATCCTGGAGTCCGGTCTGCCCAGTGCACGAGAGCCGTTCTTATAATTGCGGTCCTTGGTGACGCGATCAGCGCTATAATGATTGGGACCATGGCTAACACTTGACGTTCTTCGTCTGAGATAATCGTTGACATTCGACATTCTTGACTATATCGAAGAAAATGCCCTCACTCTGTTGGATATATAGAAAAGAGCAACAGAAGACCAATGTCGGAATTATCGGCTGAGGTTACCGGGGGAAAAGCGGGGGATCATCAGCCCGGAATCCATTCAAGGGCCAAAAGGGCTGAGAAATTGAATCCCCCACAAGATTGAGCCAATCGGAATCACATATATGAAGGAGATTTGCGAGCTGTCCCAAGGATGATCCCAGGGATGTCACGGTCAATTAAAATCTGGGGGTTCATCTTGGCTTTTGGTCGCTCACCGATCTTTCACTTTCCCTGAACGATGAACGCCAACTCAGGAGAACCCAATGCCTCCAAACGGCAACGGAGAGATAAATATATTTCTCGTGCATGGTAAGATCACTCTTCTTCCTAGAGCTTACAGCAGCAATTGACCAACTTAATAGTCGGGCATGCCAGCGCCGCAAAAGCAAGGTATGACGTAGCTTATCGCGAGAATTGGATTATTCTGATTGAGGTTGCAGTGTTCTGGTCATGACCCCTGTCTCAGCTGTCAAGGACGAGATCTGGTGTGTACCTACAGCACTGAGAGACGGCGCCCAAGGAAGCCAGCTTCGAATATACAGCGACGTGCTCCAGTGACAAGCGTCATACGACTGGATCAAGCCAACTCTCCTAGCCAAGAGCCGCTCGATACACCACTACCGTAATTGGAATCACATGTCAATGGAAAAGAAAACATCTAACCAGTTAATAGGTCAACAACCACTGGTCATGTGCAAGAACTGGAATCTTTGTTTGATCAGCCAGTGAATGCAAACCCACCTCCCAGGCCGTCAGCGCCAAGGACTAGTCGGTACAGAGCCGCCGGACATGATCCCAATCGCGTCTCCCTACGATCTCAAATATCGGAAGCGAGAGCTTTGTTCAAAGCTAGAGAAGATCCTGGAAAGGAGCATGAAGTTTCAAACAATGACGGAGAAGTCTGTTCCGTTGAACTGCCTCCGTTCACCAAAGTCCAAGGGTCATTGCATGCGTTTTTTGGGAATACAGCTAGGCTATACCCTGTCATCCACCCTGAAGATACTGTGACTCGCATACATGAGGTCCTCGAGCACTTACAATATCCCTCAAACGGCCTTGAAATCGACGTTGACTGCACCGCTGCGCCGACTGTCGCCTTGCTGTACATTATCATGGCTATTACCGAGATATATGGGAATGGGAACGATAACACGTTTTCCAGTACCAAATATCGCGGTATGTCTTATTGGAAGACAGCCTGCAACTTACTTCAAACCTTCGAATTCATGCCTTCAAACCTCGAAACTCTTCGATGCCATACCCTGATCACCATTTATCTGCTGCAAACAGACTTTCTGGACCTTGCGTTGCAATCAATAGCTATCACTGTCCGATTAGCAATGACCCTTCGACTTCATCGACGATCTGCGTCTACCAAGAAAGGGAGCGACTATTATAACCCGAATCTGTGGTGGACGATCTATATCCTAGATCGTGATATTGCATGTGTTGCCGGGGTTCCTTTCCTCATCAGAGACGAGGAAATCGAAGCTCCCAGACCGCGGCGAGATGGCCGCCTTGAGATGTTCTTTGGTGTGTCATATATGCATCCATCAAACGAGACCGACGAGGAGAATAAATCAGAAGACCAAAGCTTCCATCGAGAGACCATGTACTTGGAGATTCTGGCGCATCTGGGGCGCATTTGGGCTCGCATCTGGACCGGCCTGTTTAACGATGGTTCTGAAACGGACTGTCAATGGGAAAAGACAGAAATCCTGGATGCACAGCTTCGTGTTTTACAACAGCGAGTCCCGCCAGCATTCACCTGGAAGGCCCCGAAGGACCTGGGGCAGAATCTGGAAAACGAGGATGAAATTACAATGCAGAGGCAGCTCGCTATATTGATGGTGAGATCTATTCCCATAACCAGAATTGCCGTGGAATTGATGGGCTTGTTTCTAACTTCCAGAAAAATATCCAGTGTATCAACACTCTCCGCCTATTGATTCGAAAGAATTATGCTTCAAACTGTACCTGTCTAGACCAGAAGCCCGCTCAGAGTGAGGGTGTAAACATTGCAGCGCAAACCATCGAGGCCATAAATACCTTGGGTGCATCATGTGAAGCACTCGTTCCAATCGCTCACCTCATCAGTACCACTCTCGTGCAATGTATCCTATACTTGGTGATAATCATTGGCGACTCAACAGACACGGGCGGAGCAGACTTAGCGTCTGCCTCCGTGGTGTCGGCTTACCAGACGCTAATAAACCTGTCTGACCGCTGCATTTCTGCAAGAAATGCAGTTGAGACTCTCGATGAGGCTTTCTTCCGCCATCGCGATGGCCCATCAGGGTCCCATGTACCGCGCAATACAACTGCACCTGTGTCCCATCACCGTACCGGTAGTCATCCAGAGAGACCGGAAGAAGAAGGCCGTACACAAGTATTCGATCAGAGGGAGAAGCAAAATGGTGTTTTGACTTTGGCCAAGCAGAACACCCGGCCATCTGATCTTTTCAATTGTCTGCAACAAAGCTATGAGACTTTGGATAGCTTGTCAACAGATGCAATACCCAAGTCATGAAGATTGTCTGGGGAGCCAGTTATAGAGAATGTCATGTGAAATGAATTGAAAAGAGTAACAACCGGTGTTCATAGTTAATAATCATGCAATTCGAAGACAATAACTTGGTTTCTATGCCCTTTCAGCTCTAAAGCTTCGCCAGAAGAGGAGGGGACCCAGTCTTCTCGATATCTTTCAGAAGTCGCCTCAGCAACTTCCCCGTCGGGCTCTTAGGCAACGAATCCACGAACACCACACCCCCCTTCAACTGTTTGTAACCCGCTACCTGGCGAGCCACGAACTCGGCTATAGATTTCGCGGCCTCTTCTGTCTCCCGCCCACCCCTAATAAGTGGTCTATCAGACACGATGTATGCGCGGATGAGGTCTGTTGCGTTTTGCTCGCTCCAGACGCTGTGTACGGCCGCCTCTTTGACGAGTGGATGGCGGACGAGGATTTCCTCGAGCTCCAAGGGTGATACTTGGAATCTATTGGAAGAAGGTCAGTTTTGCTTCTTGTATAAGAATGATAAAAATCTGGAAGACAATGCTTACCCGTTCGACTTGATGATATCTTTTGTGCGACCACTGACGAAGAGATAGCCCTGTGCGTCCAAATATCCAATATCACCTGTTTTATACCAACCGCCATCTAACATGCGCTCTTTTGTGGATTTTGGGTCTCCCAAGTAGCCCCTATTAGGTAGTTGTTAGAATGCGTCGTTGGGAGATTAAATAAAGTTACTCACATCATGATATACGGTCCTCGTAATGTGATTTCCCCCGATTCACCTACTGCCACATCGTTCCCGGTGGGATCGACAAATTTGATATCTGCATTAGCAATAAGTTTCCCCGTTGCATTTAATGGCATGTCTGTATCACGAGTGCCAGATTGCACACATGCACCCGAAGCTTCAGTGCATCCATAAGCTGGAGTCCAGTTAACTAGTGTCACGATGTAACGCCGTGGCTACCGCGGATCAGCGAATGTACTTACTTTGACACAGCTTCACCCCGGGAAATACTGTTCTCAGCTCTCCTGCAGTTTTTTCCTACATCGTTCTTAGCAAACAATTTCCGCATGAGCGGCCATAGCGTAAGACTCACACTCAAAGGAGCGGCCGAGCACGTAAAGTACTCCAAGGCTGGGTACTTATACCGACGAGTCACCGGACTCTCAGCGAGCATTTTCGCAACAGGCGGAACCAGTCTAGCCATTGTTGCCTTTCTCTCAGATAGCAGGCGACAGAAAGTATCCAATTCGAATCGCGGCATCAGACAGACGTAATAGCCCAGCCAAGGAGCACCAGTGATGGCAACATATAGCGCATAGACGTGGGATAACGGGGGGAAGAAAACCTCGCGCATATCACTCCTCCAGTTATCCGGATTGTCTGCCCGCAGCTGGTAGTTCACCGCGATGAGGTTGTAGTGGGAGAGGACAACTGCCTTGGGATGGCCTGTAGTTCCGCTCGACAACATGATTGCCGCTGGAACCTGTCGGTTATCACCAGTCGCAAAAGAGTGAGCCTCGATATCCTGCAATTTATCATGGGCAAGATCTGGTTTGGGCCAGGTCGGCCACTGGGGATGAGATTCTGACAGCGAAACGACTTTGATATTTGCGCTCGCCGGGCCACTGAGACTGAGACTCTTAGCAAGCTTGGCTGAAGCCGAGCTGCCGACAACGACATAATCTGGTTTGACAAGCTGGATGCCGTAGGCAATCTCTGTGGGGGATAGTGAATCGTTGATCAGAGACACAATGCCGCCGGCCCACCAGATTGAGTGCACAGCGATGATATAATCGATGCAGCTGGACGATATCACGCTCACGATCTGGCCAGGCTGGAGCGCGAGATTGTTCCTTAGCCAGGCAGCGCCACTTTTGACCAGCGCAAAGAACTCGCCATATGAAATTGTCCTGCCGGTGAGGGCTTCTTCGAATATGATTTTGCTTGAAGGTATAGTGCTGGTCTTGTTGAGCAGGGTTGCTTCGGTCACACTGAGATCGGTTGGGATACGGACCCGGGTCTTGGAGCGGAAGATGCGAGACATGATTTGGAAAATTCTTAAGGTCAAATTAACCAGGGCTATGAGAGGATTACATTTCGAATCTGTAAAGTATATTATATCACAAAGCGGCGCCGGGCTTCAATCCGCGGACACCGGATTAGAGAACATTTGCCGGTAACTACCATTTCCGAACCGTAGGAACCGGTATGGATTCACGTAAGTGACTACCCGGAAAGCTTGGAAAGCCGAATGTCATACCGGTAAGCCGACTGATTAAAAAGAAGGAATTGTTTTCGGGTCTTGGGAATTCCGGGATTCCTCCAGTTCCGCGGAATGCTGCCGGCTCTGCGCATGCGGAGGGATCACTTGGTAAGAGGGGGAAGATGAATATTGAAGGTCAAAACACAATCCTTGCTGTTTGAGATGTATCCCTAATTCCAGTTGCCCTGAGCATATTCGGAGATGGGAGACTGTGAAGAATAACGAAGTGTAGGGACGTCTTGGAAGCTTCCACCTGCACTCTTCCTACAACAGCTAGATATATACTTGAGATATCTTCGAGTGCATTATATTTACTTCCAATTGTCTAGGTAAATCTATTCCAATCTTCCACCGATATCTGCGGGCCCTACACTCGTACCGAACACTCGGATATACTTCATCCTCCCACACCTAGTTGACCACATCCTCCACCTGCTGAACACCACCTTTATCCTCGAGGCAAAGAGTCAAGATCCTCCATAGGAACACCTTTCTGATCCAACTCCTGCTGATACACCACAACTTGATCAGCATCACCAAACAAAGCCGCGATCTCCTCCAGCGGTTTATGCCTAGTGTCATGATACGTGGAGATAATGACCACCGACGCAATAGCCGGCACGATAATAAAGATCGTGTAGAACTTCCAACCAATGACTTCAAACGCATATGGTGCTGCTTCCAGCCACATCAGGTTCGTAAGGGCAAAGGTACACATGGCCAGCGCGAGGCCCTGAGAACGGGCATAGCTCGGCCAGATCTCGGTGATGTAGAAATAAGTCGGCCCATCCAAGAACGCACAGAAGGTGGCTTGGAACAGCATTATAATCGTGGCGCTGGCTATAAGGCCACCACGGTTCGTGCCCCCGAGGTAGAATCGCTGGACGGCGGCTTCGATGGCCATGAGGATTGCGCAGGCTCCCAGTCCGAAGGAGATGAACCAATGCCGGGGTACGCGATCAACCCAGAGCATGGATAGTGCGTTGGTCACGAATCCGATAGATTGGAATCCGACTTGGAAGCCTAGGATTTGGACAGTGTTGAATCCCAGGCTTGCCCATACGACGGATCCGTAGTCTGGTGGGCGATCAGAGTGCGTTAGTCACAATACAGCAAATGGGGGATAGTCGGCCAATGCGTTTGAAATAGGAGGTTGTACTCACTCAGAATCACCAGAACTCCGCAGTATAAATACTAAACTCGAGGAAGATCGTCATGAGAGCGCGTTTGCGTAGTGAGCGGTTGGTAAAGATACCCCAATACGAAGTCCGAAAGCGGCAATCCAACTCGATCTGCTTCCTCATCTGATAGTACTCCCTAGTAGCAAACTCGTTGCTTCCGGGATCATCACTATCAGCATGGAGTCGCTTGACTATCTCCCAGGCCTCCTCAGTTCGATCACGAGAAAGCAGATAACGAGGGGACTCGGGCATCCAGTAAATACCACACAGGATGATTGACGGGAGAACCATCTGAAGTCCCACGATTCCTCTCCACTGGTTTTCTCCAGGAACGAAGTAGAACTCAAGCCCGACAAAACTGGCAACACAATACCCAAACAACATAAGAAGGGCGTGCGCATCGGCAACGGCACCGCGGATTCTGGGTGGTGCAAGTTCGGCAATCCAAACTGGAACGCTGTTTTGAATAAGGAATTATCTGGATTCGAGCTGTTAGTATTCAGATGTGAGATGCATGGGGTTCAGTATCATACCCTAGCCCACTAAAGAACCGGAAGACAATGAACATAGCCGGATTAACCGAACCAGTGAGCAAAGCACCAGAAACAAGAATAATCACGTTCCCCGTCGCTGCAGTGACCTTGCGTCCAAATCTATCGCTCATCCATCCTGCCAGGAAAGCGCCAAAAACAGCACCGGCTTGGTATATACCTGTCTCAGCGTCGCATTAGCTACCGATATTCTTCCAATCTCTTTCGAGAAAGAACTTGCCATTGATGGTCCCCGTAATAGCGCTGGCATTCGGGTTGTCCACTAGTCCCATATCCTCTTGGAAGGACGGCTGGGTGAGAGTCGTGGCGATGTTTGCAGCCGCATAGCCGTATGCTGCCGAGCTAAGTGTGATGAAAACAATAACGAAAACGCTGTATGCATTTACATGGTTTTGGCCTCGAAAAGCATCGCGAGAGATATTGTCCTCTGCCATTGCAGTGCTCGTGCTGACAGACAATGACAGTAGAACTTCTGAAGTCTTCAAATGGCAGAACAGAGGCTTGCCATTTGGCTTACTGGGGGCTAGTACATCCTTTTATGGCGCAATTGATATTGCATTGTAAGGCTAGAAACTCTATTTGAATCCTCCGGTGGGTCAACCCTATTACCCCGCATCCCCGCGTTTTCCTTCTTTGGTTAAAATTATGGATGTCAGTCTCTGGTAATTCCGCAGCATGTTGAATTCCGACCATTCCTACTATCAGATTGATGGGTATCACCAACACTTGGAAAGAAGTGACAAATACAAGTATTGGGCTTTGACAGCAAGGCAGGCTGGATTGGTGATATGATATTTCTTCCGGAAGGAAGTCACTCTGGTGTTGATTTTCACGGAACACAACGCTTATATTGCAGAAAGAGCTAACTTATAATGACCGACATGATACCTCAACATAGATCACCCAATCGTATGCGGTGCGGGAGTCAGCTTCACATTCAAACTTCCTTTATCCCAGACCACAAATGAAGGCTGCTTAATCCATTCCTTCGAATCAGCAGAGAGCTCCATATCAAAGTTCCAAATCATCCGAGCCAAGATCAATCGCATCTCCGCGTATGCCAGACTAGCGGAAGTTAGTAAATCCATCAAAAGGGCTGTATCTCAGCGGCTGAACTTACTTGCGACCAAGACAGTTGCGAGGCCCCGCGCTGAAAGCTTGCACTGCGTTTCTATTATCGGATTCATACTCGGCCTCGCCCATGAATCTCTCCGGAATGAAGGACTCGGGGTTCTTGAAGTTCTTCGAAGACATGTGTGCTGCCAGAATTGGTACTCCGACGGCAGTCTGGGCGAATGTTAGCCTTTCAGTGTCACCCCATTGTGTCCGAGAAAACTTACTCCTCCAGGGATCCATCTTCCGCAGATCCAGTCACCCTTGCCCTCGACCATTCGGGGGAACCCATACGGGACGGGAGGGTACATTCGCAGGCCCTTGTTTAATACGGCAAGAGTATACTTCAGCTGGTTGACAGCGGACCAAGTAATTTGTTCCTCGGAACTGAAAGCACCCCGAATCTCAGCCTTGAGCTTGTCAAAAACACCAGGAACGGTGAGAATATAGTACGTCACACCAGACAGTAAAGTGGCAGTAGTCTCCGAGCCAGCAATAATGAGGACATAAGAGTTGCTGACAAGCTCATCTTCAGTCATTCCCTTTTCGACCGGCTGTTTGAGAACATTGCTGAGGAAGTCCGGACGACCGTTATCTCCATTGGCCATGCGCGCCTGTACTTTCTCCCTCGTCATCCGATTCTGCGCGGCCTTTTCTTCTCGCACTTTCTTGGGCACAATCCACTTCATGAGAATGAGGCCGAAAGGCACCCGGCGCAGGACATTAGCCCATGCGGCGGTGCGGAAATGGCTGAAAATAACCGACACCCAGAAATGGTAACGTGAGTTTTCGAGACACCCGAACGATTCTCCGAATGCAAGATCACCGATTATATCGAATGTGGTGTAATTGTACCAGCAGGTCATGTCGACTGTTGCGCTGCCGGACTCGGCGAGGCCGTGCAGACGCTGCACTAGCAAGTCCACGTAGCCCTTGACAATCACTTCTTGTCGCTGGAGACTGCCTTCTGAGAAACCGTGAGCCAGTGATCGTCGATAGCGGGCATGAGTCTGGTCGTCAGTGCGCAGGATGCTGGGGACACTATTCGACCCCACAGAAACATGTCGTTGGTCCTTCGGGCGCTGGGGCTTGCCGGGGCGGATAGAGAGTATATCCTTCGTGGCGTCGGGGTGTATAAACGTCACTTCGTTTGGAGCGATTCGGACGGCATCGCCATATTTGTCATGTAGTCTCTGTGCGTCCATAGGCAGGGTGCCACCCAACACCGAACGGAAGAATGGCAATACGGTGGCTGCATTTGCTTTGGGCCCCGGGATGGATGCTAGAGGGTGGAAGTAGAGGTTGTAAATGATCAATCCGATCGTATAGGAAATGCTCTAGGAAGATGCGGGTTAGCATCCTGAGATGGCCATGGTTCGTGATAACTAACCAGTGGCGACAGAAGTCCAACGACCATAAGGGCGGGATGGACATCTGCGATGAATGGAGAGACCCTTTCAATCAAATTCCGTCATAGAGTCATTGTGATGGGTTGTTGTCATTGTTTAGAAAGAGATTAGAAGCGCCACGCGCCGACTAAATAATAAGCCGGGCGGATCTCGCATTAAAAATCTTATTCCTAAAAGATATTCGGAATATCGGCACTAGTCATTTGGCATTGATGAGCTTGATAGCGGAATATCACCGGAATATCAGTCGGAATGTCGGTGTAGCACTTGATTCGGAATCTGAGCCTATAAGCGGGTACGTAGATCAGTGGATTTGTGAAAATTTTTTGAATGGCGGTCTACAGCAACAACTAGAAAATTAGGTATATCGTACTCAAATGAGTGTCTATGGTTAGTATAGTAGATTAGTTGCAAAGGAAGCTTCGAAGACAATTCCTCTTTTGCTCCAGCTGGATAATCCTGGGGTGCGTATCCTTGCCTATTTAGGCGCATCGTGTGCAGTGGAGACGATGTACTTTTTGTCCCGTTGTATCCCGCTTGTGCCGGATGCCGGATTTTCAAGAGTCTTGCTATATTGTTCAGTGATCAGCTGATATGTAATTGCGAGGTTTAGACTGGTACCGTCTCGTTGAATGTAGTCGAAGAGCGAGTCCTACTTCTAATTGAATAATTACTTACCTTCTCCTTGACATGGAGAAGACTTCAGAACACAAGCACAGATCGACGAGCCTAGATACTACATGTAGTAAATAGTCCTGTCGACTAGTGTGTGATGGAGTCCTGCATTTATGTCGCACAGTGCTGTCAAGTTGAATATGCACGACAGCCGTCAGGCGCCCAATGCGCAGCTCAGTGGTATGCCTGATGAGTGTGATTGGTTTAGGTAGTTCCGTGGATTATTTGACGGACGAGTATTTGCTTGAGCCTCTTATAAGAGCCGAGGCGCAGACGTATGTATTCGTCTCATGCATGTCGTGTGAAGCCCATGAAGCCGAATTTTTGTGCTAGTTCGATCACAATTGGAAAGAATTGGTGCCTCCAAGTGCCAAGAGTAATAGTTCCGTCCATTCTCAGACATGAGAAAGAGATGAGAATGGGTATGCATTGTTGTGTACTCGAGCACACCGGCAAATATCGACAAGCGTGCAGATTCAACCACTGTCGTTTGGAGATGAAGTGTAGACTGAATTTGTCGATCCCAGTCACCTAACGACATGCATTATATAGCCGTCGCAACTCCGAGTCCCATTTCAACGTTTGTCTCGGGCTATCGAGTTCCACAATGCGACCCTTCTTCAGTACCAACAAAAAGGATCGAAACGATGAATGTAGTAAGCGAAACGATACACGGCCATCTACATTGAGAAGTGTCTATCAATGATGTTTGGCGTCGGTTCCTCCGTGTCGCCGTCGACAGCAGAAATCAGAAAGAACGTGTGAAAGATAAAGGCGGAGCTAAATCAAGCTGAGGCAAAATCAGAACAAAACAAACGAGGCGCAAACTCAACTCCTCATAGCTTATTACCGGTCCTTTCTCTGTTTTCTGATCTCTGTGTAAAAGAAGGGCCTAGGAGGAGAAGTTAATTCATATGGCTCTTCAGTGGTGGAATGTTCCATTTATATTCTGTTGTGGTTTGCAATAGTCCACTAGTTCCAGGCCACTGAGTCTATGACTAAATCTAGGAGTATGAGGTCCGAGCATAGAAATCATAAACTAAGGGGCAGTTAAAAAATCACCAAATTTCTAAAGGTACTCGAGGCCCTCGCCAATGTTTGATGCTCGCTGTAGGTAGCTAATTGATTGCACTCAGTTGACGGACAAGCGCCTTGGCAATGGAGCCCAACAAAAATGAAGGCGTGTAAATTAGTGAAGCCGATTTTGCATTTCTCTGTAAAATGTCACTTAGATATGGGGAGTGGGGAAGAGAAGTGTGACCTTGCCATATTCTCGAGGCCAACACCAACTCCGCATAGTTAGTTAACCTTGGAAGTTACAGCAGATTTGTGAGGAAAGAGGCGCTTTCACTAAAATCTCGTCGACTTGAAGGGCAAGGTGCCCACGGTTCTGCGCGAGAATGGCAAAAAGAAAAAGAGCGAAGGCGAGAAGTCGGGCAAAAAGAAGGCAGATGGCGAAACCGTCGAGTCTGCCGAGCCTTCGGATGAGTCCAAGCATTCTTGACAGCTTTCATCTTTCTCGGCATGACAGAAATAAGCCCAAGCTGTTTCTCCACTCGTTCGTCCCAACTTTCTTGACCGTAGCGAGAGAGGCTGTACAAGCGCATCATGGCCATAATACAGACTTTGAACTGAAGTCTGCGGAACCCTCACCCATGAGAGTTCTCTTTAATTCGCCTGTGTCCACAGCTCCGGGGCCTATACAGGCTACAAGAGTTTGTTGAGTGATTGGATGTCTGGCTGTTCCTGGAGGCCAGGCCCTCAAATCTGTGACTAAAGACGTTGTAGTTTAAGCTCAGTAATCGGGAGCCAGCCTCCTTTTCCCAATACATCGTTCTCCCTCCTATTCCACCTTTGGGTCTCAACGGATGTATGGGTGTATCGTAGACCAAGAAATAGACTCTGAGCACATATTTGATCTAATCATAGAGGTATACAGATTTACATGGCCTTTCCTATCAGAGTGTACAACATATAGAAATGGACATCCCCCCCCCCCCCCTCCTGTACAATCAAAGCCGTTAGCGCCGATGTGTCATCGTGAGTATTTCCTCGTAGAGATTAGCGTCAGAATTTTCGAAGTGACGGCCACTTCCGACCCTGAGATGGTTGAAAGCGCGATGAAACTACACGCAATGACAATGTTGTTTCATGAATATGTCGAGATCTGAACAAGGACTTGCAAAGATCTCGGTATATCCTACCCCGAAGCTAGAAGTTTTTGAAGATATATCGGCAACAACTAAGCGATAAGACTAACTGTGTTAGAGCAATGAGGGGCAAGTGGGGGTGCAAAAAAAGATCTTGCAGCG
Organism: Penicillium turbatum; assembly: GCA_030762825.1. Lineage (NCBI taxonomy): Eukaryota > Fungi > Ascomycota > Eurotiomycetes > Eurotiales > Aspergillaceae > Penicillium > Penicillium turbatum. Next base: position 2,235,951 of record JAUJYX010000011.1, on the reverse strand, counting down.
CTGAAAATCTTTCGGAGACGAATCTAATCTGGTGCTGCATCTCGGTATTTTGTACAATATGAGCCGTAAGAGGGTTAGACAAAAAAACGATCGAATTGAATTTTACAACCCTTTTGCGGGTATCATATAAAGGCTGAACAAATGCAAATTGAAACAAAACTCAATGTGAGTCAGATAGCCAATAGATGAGCTCATGCGCCCACCAAGCACGACACGCAGCGGGTATGTCGTTATTGGCGCCTGTAAGCATTGGACACCGTGGATGGGACCGACGGTGCGGCTGAATGGCCAAGAAAGACCAGTCCATCCACAAGAGGTTTTCAGGGCAAATCACCCTGGCTCCTGACACTGACACTGACCAATGTCGTTCCAAGCTTATGTCTCACTGCTGTGTCGCTTGCGGCCGCAAAAGTTTAAAACGGGTGTGCAAGGTCGAGAGCAACTGTTGGAAATCCATATCTGCTGGGAAAATGTTCAGGGAAACGCCTAATTCGTATAAGGTGATCAATTGGTGGACCATTTCCTCCGCTTTGCTTCCTAAGTGTTCTCGCTGCTTCTCCAGGATCCAGATTGTGTCCTCCTAAGGGATCGTCAGTGGGGCTGTCTTCCAAGGTTTTGCGATGGTTCCGGGCCGCGCCCGGGTCGGGCCTCAGCCTTAGATCAGACGATGGTCCGGGTACCCAGGTGCTAACTGACGTTCTGTAAATTTCTCCACTGCGGATTCCGGTGTATTGATGTGAGATCGTCGCTATCGCTCTCCATTGGGTTGTCGCTTAACCTAGGTAGGTTATCGGACAGGTCTTTTACCCCGTGCTAGCGGTAATGTGCACATTAGCAGGGTATTTCACCCGAGGAATGATTGGACAGACTCACTCTGAAGGATTCGAAAAATGAGTACATTCCGTCGCTGTCGGACCAAGGCAGTGCGAGGGTTTCGTCTGAATCTGCGACTGATTGCATTGGACTGGGAAAAGGCAAAGCCCCATGATCGAGGCCATTGTCGGTCCATTGGGTCATGTTTGGTTGTGAGGTAATTGGGATTAGGTATTGAGCTGGTAACTCTGGGTTTTCGTTTGGTGTTTGCATTGGAAAAGAAGGCGCTGGGATGAGAAATTCTTGTTGTCGTTTCGTTCGCTTGCCTGGAAGAAATCTTGTCAGCGACTAACACACCAAAACCTCAAGATTGACGAACGGAAGCGTCTTTGAGCCATTCGATTCTGGAATTTCCTCCGCTCTTCTGCGCTCATCCCTTCCGGATCAGCGAGAGCATCCCAGCTCTCCGCAGGATTCGGAGATGCTTGCATGATTAAGTCGGTGGGCTGAACGTAAGAAAGATAACCTTATCACGCCTTGATGATGATCAGCAAAGATAAAGAACAAAGTCGTGGGATAGGCCATTCATTTCTAGGACACAACCGGAATTTATCCTGGAGACACGGGAGGCCTTACGTCAAATTTGATCGATTGGTGCCATGGCAGTTGGGGGCTAGCCGCCGACTGAAGATGAGACCTGGATGGGGCAAAACTGGGACGATGAGAGCTAGAGCTTACTGTCACATAGCCCAGGATCCTCATGATCAGCAGTAGAACGGAGATCGAGAGATCACGAAGATCTGCACCATTCAAAATGCTTCATGCTGCTATAGCACAAATCAAGGAAGCGACCAGCTCAGCACTCATGGTCAATGTCGTCGACTTATTAGCAAGTTGGCAGTCAATCATTCAGTGAAGAATGGGCTTGACGGACTTGAGAATGAATTCAAGCATGCCATTCTTCTTGGCGAATCTCCACGTACTTTTAGTTCCCCCCTGAAGACCCTGAAGTGGGACTGAAAATTTTCGGGCTTCCCTGTCGTAAGCGAAGCCATGTAACAACATAGGGACCATCTAGGTCCTAGTTGGACTCTGCGTTGCTACACGCCACCACTTGTTCTGGGTCTAATGCATGCTTACTCGTTGGCTATCCCCGTAGGTAGGCGTGCCACCAATCCGCATCTCCCGGACTTCCCCCGGAGCAGAACTTTTGGCCCCTTATACTTCCACCCTTTTTCATAACTTCTTAATATTCAATGTGTCCATCTAACACTGATTGGGACTTTGGTCCCAGCGTGGAGACTCAGCTGCGGAGATTTCGAATGCACGTTGACATTGGAGGATGCCCTCGTCCATCTCATATCACTGTTCTCCTGGGTCTGCTACTAGTTTGGCTCTGCTTTAGTCGCAAGAAATTTAGGAAGTTGTCTAGGCGTCATCAGTTTTGTAAGGCCATAGTATGCCTCGGCAGACCGTAGATATCAATTGAGAACATATCATGTATGCAGCTCATGTTCTGTATTTCCTCGGGTAGTAATCTCTATAATTCTCATCCTTCAATTTATATTCGTGGTTATACGGGGTTGAGTGAGGCTCTTTCTACCCCTGTGTCCTTACCGGCCGATACAGTCACTCCCATCTCTATTGCATTTGCCGTCTTTATGTCTTATTAGGAAGACCAACATGAGACTTGAGTGTCAATAATTCTCTCTCTGTTTGGCCCGCATTATTGAGTAACAGTCGTAGCAATTCCCGGGCTATGAACGCTGCGCATGGAAAAGAAAGCTCTTTCTCAATCTGTAAGAGCCATGTGCTAGTAATCAGTTGTGTCTACATGACTAGGAACATTCAGTGTGCAACGTGTTCTTGTCTTGGCGTATAGCTTGGACAGATCGCGTCATATGAGAGGGAGTAGTAGCGGACTTGCCACAACGCACATATTGTGTCTAACGTTGTCTAGGTGAAAGATACAAAGCGGCGGGAATGCTTAACTGCACTCTTCTTTCATTTAAAGGGCTGTCATGCATTTGGTCTGACCCTCGCACCGGCCAAATATGCATCTCTCATACGTGAATATAGGCAACAACTTTCGCAATATTGCGCATGCTACAATATCTCCCACAGTGAGAATGTACTTTGGCTTTGATTTCTAAAGTGCACGAGCATGATTGTAAAATGAAAGAATATCCAAAACTCCCCGACCCATGATATCATCGAAAACAACAGCGTACAACCCATAATCATCAGACAAGAGGCTGATAGTCAAGAACAACAACGCGGCATATGATCTTCAGTCATTATCGACCGGTGATATAATCCCGGTTCTCGATCGTCACACTCTTGGTCATGTGGTTGACCTTGTAGACACCAACAAGTCGGGCAGCAAGCTCGAACTGGAGAACATGTGAGTGTATGTCGACTGGCAAGCAAAGAGAAGGGCACATACCATGTTGTTTCTCAGTGAAATTACAATGAACTGGGCATTCTTCGTTCGCTCCTTGATGTATGAGGCGACAATAGAGACCTAGAAAGAAACAGATTAGCACAAGGACCCATTACGATTGGCAAAATATGAACTCACATTTCGGAAATCCAGGGCCGCATCAATCTCATCCATGACGTAGAGTGGAGTAGGCTTGTAATGGTGCAGAGCGAAGACCAGCGCTAAACTGGACAGGGTCTTCTCACCACCAGAGAGGTTGCCAATATTCTTCCAGCTCTTCTTGGGGGGCATGACCGAGAACAAGATACCTTCCGAGAAGGGGTCCAAGGAATCCACCAACTCCAACTCTGCGTTACCGCCCATTGTGATCATCTGGTACATTTCCTTGAGGCGCAAGGAGATGATGCCAAATCCTTCCATGAAACCGTTCAACCGAGAAGATCGAAGTCCGTCCAGGCGTGCCTTAGCAGCGTCTCGCGATGTCAGAGCGGTGGTCAGGTCCGCTGAGCGAGATTCGTGCTCGGCGGCTCGGCGGCGGTACTCCTCAATGACTGACAGATCGACAGAAGCATTTTGGACCTTCTCCTCCAGGGCAGCAATAACGGCTTTCAAGGACTCCTTGTTCATGGCCTCTAGCTCGTCCTTGGTGTACATTTGAAGCTCTGTGGGCTCCTGCTCTTCTCCAATATCGCTGATGTTCTGGACGGTCAGCTTTGATAGCTTTTCCTCCCAGTAACGACTGCGCTTCTGGTTTTCAGCCAGAGCCTTCTGGTTCTCATCCAGCTTGTTCCGCATCTCAATCTCGGTGGCGCGTGTCTCGTTCAGCTCAGCCACCTTTGCATCAAGCTCATCCTTCATATCCTTGAGCTCGCCCTTCTTGGTAATGAGTGCCTGGAAGTGGTTAGTTACATACTCAGTGTGCTGATAAATGCTGGATGTCTTACCTCCTGAGCTTCGTCTGCTCTCTGTCTCCAGTCGGAAGATTCGTTGGTCTGGTTCGCGACATCTTCTTCAAGTTTCTCCAACTCTGCTGTGATTTGTGCAATCTCATTCTCTGAGCTTTCGCGGGCTTTGGTGTGCTTCTTGATGAGTTTCTCGTTCTTAGACTGCTGACCCTCGGCGTTCGAGATTTCATCGGCAAGCAGGCCAATTTGCTCTTTCAGGCCATCCACCTTAGCCTTTTGTCCACGAAGCCGGACACCACCGACTTCCATAATCTTGCTCTGTAAGGTCTGAATCTCCTCTTCGATACCGCTCTTCTCGTCATTCAGTTTCTCAATCTCCTTTTCGGCTTTGCTGATCTGTTTCTCAAGCGCAGCAACCTGAACTTCATCGGAATCGGAAGGCTTGTGCTGTGCGCTCAGCTCTTTCACACGTCGCTGAGCATCAGCAAGGCTTCGCTTGGTGCTATCAATCTCGATGAGAATCTTCTGGATCTTCGTCTCGACACGTGGGATTTCCTCGGATCTTTCCTTCATCTGAGCCTCCACGTGTCGCTGCTTGTCTTGGAAGGCTTGGAATTTCCTTTCCAGGTCCTCAAGATCTGATTCCAGGCGAGAGACCTGCTCCTTTGTAGTGTCTGCGACTTGCTTCGATGACATACCGCCTCGGGCAACACGGGTACCACCACCACTCATTGTTCCCGAAACATCAATTAACTGACCATCTTCTGTCACCACTCGCCATCGGCGAGCACCATAGGCGATACGATTTGCCTGCTCCAAGTCCTTGGCAACCAACGTGTTTTGCATTACGCTGTAGAAAGCTGGGGCGAACTTGGGATCTTTCGGCTTGACAAGATCAAACAGACGGGGTACACTTTCCGGTGTGTATATTGTGGACATGTCACGGCGGGGAAGACGATCAAGAAGAATGAAGTTTGCTCGACCAAGGTTGTTTTTGCGCAAGTAGTCGATACATTGCTGGCCGACCTCGACAGTTTCCACTACCATGTTATCGAGAGCAGGGCAAGCCGTGGAAATGGCGACGTCGTATTGTTCGTCAATCGTGCCGAGGTTACCAAGTCGGCCATGGAAACCGTCGATGCGGCCAGATTCCTTGAGACGCATCAAGCCAGTCAGGACATTGCCTCGGTTTTGTGTGCTTGCAAGGCTGACTCGTGCCTCTTCTGCCTTTTGACGGGCACTTGAGACATGCGAACGGACCTCGGGCTCACGACCGGCGTATTTCTTAAGATCGTGTTTGAGCTTCTCTACTTCACCCTCCAAAGTCTCTTTCTGGGCCTGTCGCTCTTCGAGGTCGTTCTGCTTGGTTTCGAGACTGTCTTCGATTGTAGCAATCTTGCCCTGTGCTTCCTCCAGAAGAACAGCGCCAGCATTAGCACGCTCGCGCAAGATATCCAATTCACTCTGAGCGACTGCAACCGCGGATTGCTTTTGGTTGATCTTCTCATTCCAAGGTTCCAGTGACTTCTGCTTGGCAGCAATCTGATCAGACAGGCCTTGTGTTTTGCCCTTGAGGCCCTCGCGGATGGAGTTCAGCTCCTTCTCCTCTATAACCATCTCCTTCTCGAATTGAGTGGTCTCGGCAGTCTTCTTCTCGATATCGTAGGTGAATTTTTCAACCAAGCTCTGGCATTCAGAAGCGGCAAGACGGCTGGTTTGCATGGCTTTCTCAAGCTTTTTCTGTTTGCCAAGCAAGAATTTCTTTTTCTCTTCGAATTTGACGGACTCCTTGTCGTACTTGGCCATCTCCTTGAGCAAGTCTTGGGTCCCTTTCTCCATCGTCTCGTAATGGCGAACGCCCTTTTTGTAGGCTTTCTCGAGTTCTTTGATGCCTGATTCATTTCCCTCGTGTTTCTCCAGTTCCATGTTCAGCAACTCCTGCATTTGGAGGATGGCTTCTTCCGTAACACGAACATTGTCAGCGCACTCGTCAATGTAGATTTGATAGAGCGCCGATTGCTTCTGGGCCAGTTCGTTCTCCTCGCGGATGTAAGCCAAGGCTTTATCCTTCTTATCCACCAAGGCTGTCTTTTCCTTCTCCACATGCTGGACACGGTTGTTCTTCTCCACGCATACATCGTTCAGGGTTTCGAGCTCGGTCGCCGCTTCATCGATGGGTGTCTTATACTTCGAAGTTCCGATAATATCCTCCAAATATTCCAACAGGCCTTCGTCGTGTTCGTTCGCGGCTTTCGGTTTCATCTGCGCGATTGACTCAACCTCACCCTGCAAAATCAAGAAGCGCTTGTGATCGAGATCAATTCCGCGATCTCGGAGGAAGGTTGTCACAGCGGTGAAATTGGTCTCCTTCTTGTTCATGTAGTATTTGCTGGTGTTGTTTTTGAACGCGCGTCGTGAAATAATCAGTTGGGAATCTGGGACTGCTTCCTGGCCACCTTCGGGCAAATCGAGGACTTGTGAAAAATGCACTTCCACTTCACAGAATGCGAGGTTGGGATATTGAGCAGAGTTATGAATTAACGCGGAGATCTTGCCCTGTCGCATCTTACTAGCGCGGAAGCCGAAGACGAATAGCAGGGAATCAATGACATTGGATTTGCCAGAGCCATTGGGTCCGACGACCGAGGAAAAGGAGGCGTGGAAGGGACCAACGATTTGCTGGCCGGCGTAACTCTTGAAGTTTGTCAGAATAAGGTTCTCGATGATCATTCGGGGCTTGGGCGCTCCAGGCTCCTCGGGCTGTTGAGGAGCTTGCGTCCTGGACTTGGCCACAATGTCCATAGGTCTTTCCAAGACTGTCGAATTTGGGTTGATGATGGAGATCTGGGATTTGGGCTCTTCCGGTTGTTTCGTTGGCGACTGATTCACGGCGGATTCGGTGATGTCGGACAAAGGTGGCACGCTTGCGCGGTCGGCTCTCGGTTGAGGCTCTGGGGATTCGGACGGCTCTGGAGTTGGGAGTGAGCCCTGTGCTGGCTTGGGTGTGGTCGAGCCACGGCTCTTGCGGGGATGCATCATACTTTTTCTTTTCAACGCCGCTTTACCGGAAGGGGAATCAGGATCAGGTTCCATTGAAGCGATACTAATCCCTTCTTCATTCTCGTCATTCTCATCCTCCTCGTCAATCTCCATCGCGTCGGTGTCCGTTCCATCGGTATCCATCGCATCGGAATCATCCGTTGTCGCTTCTTGGGTCTTGCTGGCCGGGCGCACAGTAGAAGGTGTCACCGGATCCAGAGTTAACCTTTTACTGGAGCTTCTCTTTGCTTTCTTGGGGACAGGTGTGTAATCCTCCTCGACCTCATCATCGTCATCTTGCGCATCGGGTGTTGGCGTCACATTTCCGGCGTCCTCTGATTCAGATGTGTCTTCAATGACGTAACTCCGGCGAGGAGCAGAACGGCGTGAAGTTCTGCCCTTTACTGAAGCCATAGTGTGCAGCTCAGTTAGACGTCTGCATAGAGGGGCGATGGGGGTCTGACGGAGGTTTTGTCGGTTCAAAGTGGGTTGTTTACCTCGTGCCCAAACGGGTAAAGTGGCCGGTGTTCTGCCATAACAATCTCTTCACCGCCATGACCCGCTGTAAATTACTGTACGGTAATTACTCCTCCGCGGAGCTTCATACATGTAGAGATCAACTTGGGAACCATTCACTCATCACTTCTTTCGTTATGCCCAACATGGCTCCATGGGAGAGTTTTGACCAGGTCTTCTCATTTAACAAGAAATACTCGTATGATTCAAAGGTCTTTGACCAGATCTTATCCAGCCGGCGCTCATTGGACCAGCTCTTTGCCGATCGACTTTTAGGCCTCCTCGGCATCCAAGGAGGTATGATGACTTGAAGCTCTGAATTTGAAGCCTTGTACTTATCGATTGTTTTTCTACAGTGACCAAGATATATCCACCGAAGTCCAATGCAGATCTGCGAACACTGTACAACCACATCGTTTCCTCGGACCTTGACATTCACCACAAACAGTCCTTGATCTATTACATCCTGAAGGACTGTCGTGCTGCGCCAGAAGCTTCCTCCCAATTCGCGCAACAATGCCACCTCCCCGAAAAATATCGCTTCTTCATTGAGGGACTCTGGCATTTGGATCGACTCGATTTCAGGGTAGGTCCGTAACAATCTTCCAAGGAGGACATCTTCTGACGGTTAGATGATACCATAGCGAGCAGTCGAGTTTCTCACTGACCCCTCACTCATCCCCACCTTCCCGGATGAGATTCTCTACGCCCTGACCCTCACGAAGCTTCCCAAGCACGATGATAGCCTTGCAATCGCATATTATCTCACCGTGGCTCCCCCTCTCGCAAGTGCCAAGGTCCGCAATGCTTTCTTCGACACACTTGCCCGAACCAATGTGACCGAGGCATTTTACTTCACGCGCAAGTATGATGAAGCTCTGCGCCGGGGCTTCTTCGAGCAGTTGGTCGAATTTGTGCACAGGACCAGCCCTGGGCAAACCCGAAGCAGACGTGCGATGGAACTGGTCGGTCTCCCGCTTGATGAGGATGAGGAAGAGTGGTTTGAGTATGTCTTACTGCAAGGCAATGCCAGCACCCTTTCTGGGGCTAAGGACACGGTGATGATGCGACGCCTGGCAACTGGGCGTCTCGGGGAACTTGCACCGGAACTCGAATCTTTGGGCGGCAAGAAGGTTGATGGGTTGAACTGGGATGACCTTCGGGGAAGCATACGACACACGTAAATGATACCCAAAACCAGTGTGTTGACACTGGGATGAATGATTACTTAGATCTGAGATGGCAACTTGGAAATTGGACTTGAACTTGGAATGACTTTTGCCACTTTATTACTATGATTGTTTCTGGAAGTAAACCTAAGAATTTGGGATCGCTCCTATGCCGACATATATGTACGTGTAGTTGATGAGATTGCACCCACCAACTCTAAACCTTCTCTCATCTCTCAACTATTTTATCTCAACCGTTACATCTCTTACATCTCAACCTTCTTTCAATCTCAAGCGCAGACCAATCTCAAAGTGAGTCAAATCTAGTCTCAGCCTCGAGTTTCAAGAAAACTTGAAATATTCAAGTGCAGGAACTGCGACGCCGCGGTGCCGATAAGATACGGACCAATTTCCCTGAAAAGTCCCAACCACAGGAGTTTCCCTCTTGACGCGCACTCCAAACCCTGTCTTTATTTGTCTCACAAATTGCTGGAGGCACAAAGACTCAACTGGCGCTAATCTATTTGCTATCGAAGAAGATTCCTCGCGTTCGCTGTCATTCAGCGCAAACCAAGGCTTCCAAGGGGAGCAATTCAGAGCAAACAACTCTAAACCCGCAAAGATGGTGGTGTGCAACTACTACCAGCAGGGTCGTTGCAAGTTCGGAGGTAAGAAACAACTAAGTGTTTCAAGAACAAGTCGCTAAGTGAAACTCAGATCGATGCAGGTTTGAGCATCCGGGGAAAGCTACGACGGGTGCTTCGGGGAATCGGTTCGGTGCCTTATCAGGTGGAGGTTTTGGAGGTAAGTCAGATAAATTGGTTGGATGTGAGGTTTCTCAATCCAAAGACCCTATTAAATGAACATCTATTGTTGCTCTTGTTGCGAGTTTGGTTGTTCAATATCTTCCCCCACCTTTTCCATCCTGTCTCTTTTCCATACTTTGCACCCATCCTGCTGCTCTATGCTGTCCCTACCCTACCCGTTTCGCGCAACGAGACTGCAACAATCATGCCCCGCCCAGAGCCATGACCAACGCCATGAATCACAGGCCCTTTGTGCCTCCTCGTGCTTCAAATACTGACCGCAAATCTACAACAGGCCAAAGTCAGTCCCAACAAGCAACCGAGTAAGTCGAGTCCTTAGCTTCTCAAGAGAAATTACGATTGACAAACGAGCAGTTATGGGGTGAGGCCGAGCGACATCAAGGTAGATTTGACCGCAGGCCAGGGTCGTCCGGAATGGATTTTCTCCGCGTATGCACCTACCAAAGACGTTCCGCGCCAGCTGTTCGGCGGTCCTCATCGCGAGCGGAGCATGGAAGAGATGAGACTCCGACATTATGAATTGGCAGCTGCCGGAAACCTGGACCAAGCAGTTCAAGAAGCTTCGGCTCTATGGCAGGAGTGTGTGCAACAGATAGAAGTCTCACTGAATGACCTGAATGGTGCTGTCAAATACATGATTGACGGCAAGGATGAACATCCCAATCGAATCGACATCGTCGAGGGCAAAGCGCAGGCTAGTATCAGCCAAAATCCAGCACCATTCGGCCAGCCTTCTCCATTTGGCCAGCAAAATGCACCCAGCACCGGTCCTGCAGCTGGAGCCTTCGGCGCTCCCTCTTCGACCTTCGGTCAGTCTACAGGACTTGGCCAATCCGGCGGATTTGGCCGCCCTTCAGCACCAACACAGCCATCTGCCATGGCGCCGCCTTCCGCCTTTGGACAACCGTCTACCTTGGGTGGGTCTGCCTTCGGCCAACCTTCGACTCTGGGAGGGCAGCCTGCCTTCGGTAAGTCAGGATTTGGTCAGCAAACTGCAACACCGAGCCCATTCGGTCAACCTTCAGCCATGGGAGGTGCCGCCCCATTCGGTGCTCCATCAGCTGGCTCTCCCTTCACCCAAATCTCCCAGAACCAACCGCCTGCTACTGGTGGATTTAGCCAGCCTACCGGACAATCAGCTCCATCGCATTTCGGTCAACCTGCTGGACAGCCTGCTCTATCGCCATTTGGCCAGCCGGTCCCAAAGCCGAACCCATTCGGTCAGCCATTGGCCCCGACGGGAGCCGCCCCGTTTGGTGCCCCGTCTGCCGCATCTCCCTTCGGCCAGGTATCTCAGAACCAGCAGCCTGCTACCGGTGGATTTGGTCAGCCTGCTGGGCAACCAGCTCCATCGCCTTTCGGTCAGCCCGCCGGTCAGCCTGCCCCGTCTCCGTTCGGTCAGCCTACAGTGCCAAGCGTGCCAAGCGTGCCAAGCGTACCGGTGCAGAACGCCAACGTCGGCCCCCGTGCATTCATCAAAATCGATAATCCCCAAGACCTCAATCCTCTCCCACAGCTTGAAGGCGAGACTCGACATAACCCGTCGACCAAGCAACTTGTGATGTGGAAGGGTCGTCCCGTCAAGTATGTTGATGGCCATCCATGCTATCTGCATCCGCAAGACAACAAGACCTTTGTTCGAATCCATTTCCCCAATGGACCACCTGATGCAGCCAACCTGAAGGATGCCCAAGGCAAGCCCGAGGAATACACACCTGAAGTTGTCGAAGCGTATCAATTCTTTCTCCAGAATGGCTACTTCAAAGATGGCAATATACCTGCTGTAGCTCCTCAACGAGAGTGGCTCAGCTTCGATTTCTGAGACATCTAGCACAAGCCCATCTTTGTTTCTTTCCTCTTTTTTTTTCGTATCTTTATCCATTTTCACGCGTCTCAGGAGTTGAGACCATGTGCCAATATTGCATTTTCATTCCGCCATCACAACGGGCATCATATTTGGCGCGTGCACAAAACAGGCGCAATGGCGTTGGGGGAATGAAGGACAGATACTTGCTTCATAGTTACAGCAGTTGTAATTACGATTGCTTTTGATTTACAGCTACTACAAACCAATTTACGATTTCCACGATTCGAACTACTGCAAACTAGAGTATTTCTTTTTCAAGATGTTTCCATTTTTTGATTGTTGATTTTCAGGTTCAAACGGGATCCCCCACAGCGCGAAACAAGTCATGCGGGCCAGGACAGGCTCCAAAGTAATGCATCCAAATAGTGTAGTCCACGATCCCTCCCTGAGGCAAGCCCAGCCTAGCGCATTTATGCGGCAATGGTGACCTCAACCTCAACACCGGCCTCGATGTTGATGATGATCTGCTTGACGGTCTCGGTGGGGGCGAGGAGACTATAACAGAAAGTCAGCAATTAGATCGTGCAGACATAGAGGCTATAGTGCCACATCGTAAAAGGCGGGGAAAAACTTACTCGATGAGACGCTTGTGGATGCGCATCTCGAACTTGTCCCAGGTCTTGGAACCCTCACCGTTGGGGGTCTTACGGGTGGAGATCTGGAGGGTCTTGGTGGGCAGACGGACGGGACCCTTGACCTGGAGGGACTTGGAGCGAGCGCGGTCGATCAACTCCTGGCAGACCTTCTCGAGGGAGGCAACCTTGCGGGAGGTGAGGGTGATGCGGATCTTGTGGACCTTCTGTAGAGCGCACAAGATGTAATTAGTATTTGGTATGCGGCGACAACTTCCATTGACCATCCGCACACAACGACAACGATGTGCGACGGCGACAATGGCATCAGGAACAACGTACAGGGCCCTCGCCGAACTCCTTCTCGGGCTTCTGGAAAGACATCTTGAATGATATGGAACTGGAACGGGTTAGTGATTCGGGTCGGAGTTTCAAGAGTAGGAAAGGAGGGAGCGCGCACAATTTAAAAGGCTAGTGCCGTCAAGACCTGAACTGCTAGGCTCGGTAAAGTGATGATGGCTGTTGTAGTGATGTGGATCGAGAATTCGATATCCAAAAAGTTCAGTGCGAAAGTCTTGGCGCTTCGGCTATCGCGCGCTAAACCCCATTAGGTGCCCTTTGATTGGTTGCTTATGTCATCGCCCAAACGGGACTGACTGGACGAGACCGCCTAGTGATAGCGTTCAACATACTAATAAATCATGAGCTGACGAGTGGCTGTGTGTTCTTGCATTTGCTCTTTCTTTCATTTCTCTTGCTCTCCTTCTGTTAACCCCAGTCACAGCCGGCCCAGCTCACATCAATGGCGGAATTTCCGCCGCTGGCTCCGGTGCCCTCCCCCGCAGTGCGGAGGACAATCCCTTCAAATGACTGGGAAGCATGTTTAGATGCATGGATGGCCCTGCTTGGTATCCGATTGAATGCATCTGATCAACAGTTCAAAGACACAGCTCCTGAAGATACATCAGTATCCCAGTTCCTGGGATCTTACTACCAATACACGGCTGCGGGGGATTCTAGTCTACAAAGTGGACCTAAAGCTCGCCAGCTTCGGAAGCTCTGCTTTTTGACAACAAGACGATACCTACTAGGTCTCTCTAACCCACCAAATGGAATCCTGGACTGGAGACTCCTTGGAAATTTATGTTGCTGCTACCCTTCTAGCGCGGCCTTGAAGACGTCATTATCAAAGGCCTGGGATCTGCATCATGATAAGATCACCTCCAATATCGAGAGAGCAAAAGCGACTGTGATCAAGAACCTCTCTTCAGCCAATTCATCATCAAATCTGGAAGTGATCTCTGACATTCGCCGTCTGACTATCCTTGCTTCTGTGCTGCCAGCATGTGGCCAGGAGCTTATGGCGGGTTCCGACTTCCTGGATACAATATTCGAAGCTTACCAGTCAAGAGGTGCTCAGGAAGAGTTTCGCAGGATCCTAGTTGCGAATGTTTACGTCGGACTGGTCTCTTTATTGAAGGAACCCGTCAATATGTCTTTGTTGCTGGATCAGTTGTTCAGCCTCAAAGCCGCTGCCCGAGTGGGGGCACCGAAAATGAAAAAGGAACCGACCCTACTCTCCGACCTCGTCTGTAGCTCGGACTTGCTCATCCGACTGGAACGATACACCAGTCTTCACCCCCAGAAACGGGGCCAAGATCTCATTACCAGCCTGCGCGCGTATCAGGTGGAATCACAATCACTACACCACCGGTATCAAAGACGCAAAAAAGTGGATAAAGGCAAAGAAGTGTCTGCAGACCCAATACTTACAGGAGAATTACATGCACACAAGATGTCGCTCGTCACTCAAGTACAAGACCTCTTCCCAGATCTTGGCTCAGCCTTCGTTATACGGCTACTGGACTTTTACAACGACAACCCCGAAACCATCGTCGCCCACCTCCTCGACGATTCACTTCCTCTAGAGCTCCAGTCTTTAGATCGATCCGAGCAACTGCCGCCAACAGCAGAGCCCCACCATAGCCACCTCCCACCCCAGCCAACCCCGCCACTAAGCCCCGAACCACTCCCAACCCGCAAGAACATCTTCGACAAAGACGTGGACATAGCAGAGCTAAGCCGCTCCAGCGCCGCAAAAGGCAAACTACATTTCGGCCGCGTCAACGCAGACCAAACAGCCGACACCCTCCTCTCCGACCACAGCAAACACGCCGCCAACAAGGCCGCAATCCTCTCCGCACTCGCAGCCTTCGACTCAGACGAAGACGAACGCGACGATACCTACGACGCAGCCGACGTAGGCGGCACCATCGATAGCGCTGCTGCCGGCGCAGACAGCGAAGCAGACGCAGACCAGCGCAGCCGTCGCGCAGCGGACGTCGACACAACACTCTTCCGGACCTACAAGTCCAACCCGGGCCTTTTCGCCCGCGACTCCGCGACCCGCCGCTCACAGCCACGTGCGTCCTTGAAGCGCGAGACTGATATGACCGACGAGGCTATTGAGGGCTGGGCGGTCATGCTGACGCGGGACCCTAAGCGTCTCGCTAAACTTGAAGATCGGCTGGCTATGGACGCTGGTGGGTCTGCTGGTGGGGCGCTTAATCAGCCTGAGCTGCGTGCCACTTCTTACAGGCGGCCACAGCCTCGTGAGGAAGGGGAGGATGGGTCTGATGAGGGTGAGTCTTCTGGTGCGCGGGGCGGCAGGGGACGTGGGGGTCGTGGCCGCGGTGGCGGTAATCGAGGTCGTGGTGGTCGTGGCGGTGGTCCCCCATCTGGAACGCCGGATACCCCGGCGGCAAGGCAAAGGAAGGAGGAGAACAAGGGGAGCCGGGCGAATCACAATCGTCGACAGCAACACGCGAAGAAGATGGCGCGTGGCGGTGCTATGCCTGGTTAAGCATTTGGAGAGATCAGTTTAGGTCTATGCTGATGACATACTGCAAATGACCGTTGGTCGTTTTTTTCAATTCTGGTATCTGGCCATGACCACGAATGTAATTTACATACAGTTTTAGTGGGCTCCCACGGAGGAAGCCATAGACCATAGAAAACGAAATCGCATTCAGTTGATTCATAAAGATGTCCCAAAACATATTGAATGCGGGATAGGCGGTCGTGATAGCATGTTTAAACAGGTGACTCGTACTTGACCAGCAAGGAACAAACAAACAGATCAAATCAGTGGTGGTGATCGGAGATCACGCGACCCTCCGCAATAGATTTGCGACACTCCTCCATGAGGCGGACTTGTTTCGCGACTTCACCAAGCCGGCTGATAACCTCCTTGTTCCCGTCGTAGAATGTAAAGATAGCATAAGGAATACCAGTATCGCGACAGAACTCCAGGACGAACTTCTGTGTGCGACGCAGATTGTGGCGCGGAATGCGCGGGTAGAGATGGTGGATGGCCTGGAATTGCAAGCCTCCGTGGAAGAAGTCGAGCCAGGTTGGACAGTCGACGTCCATGGTGGTGCGGAGCATCTTCTGCGGGAAGGACTCGCCAACACCGAGGTCAGCTGTCGACATGGCAAAGTGAGACAAGGTGATTTGGACATGAAGCGGCGAGGGTACGATATGTGAGATGAGGAGGAAGATGATGCGGCTGCTCGCATCGGGTAGCGTCTTGTACATAACACCGTAGCCGAACCAGGTCCAGAAAAAGACCTGGCCAACAAGCTCAAACCAGACGTGCCACCACGCGGGGCCTTTTCTAGGGGCTTGCCTCTTAAGCAAATACTCCCAACTTAAGGCGTAAAGATTGAATCGTGCGAGCATCATGATAGGGTAGTAAGAGTAATTCTGTATTTTGAGGAAAAATCGAGCCGGCGCGTCTAGGGTCATGATGCGATCGTAGTAGGTGCTCCGAAGGCTCGTGAGGAAGCGATGGGAAATGGCGAAGAACGGGATGTGTTCAATATCGGGGTCATGCTCTGGCTCATTTGTCACGATATGATGCACATTGTGGCTTCGTTTCCACCATCCGAGACTCAGTCCTCCGAGATAGTCTGCAATGAGCATTCCAATGACGGTATCCACATGGAAATTGTGTGTAATGCCCATATGACCAGCATCATGGGCAGTGAAAACAAGCTGATGCCAGAAACAGCCGAGGAAGAATGCTGAAGTCGCCCACCATTCCATGCGGAGAAACATATAGGACAGACCAGCAAAAAGGGTGTATCGACAGCATTCGATAAAGTAGCAGAAGTAGTTGCAGTTGTAAAGTCCAGCGGCCTTGATGCGCTCGTTCAGTTCGCGGTATTTACGCTTGATCTCTTCCTGCCTTGCAGTATCCAAAGACGGGTATTTGGCCTGATCGAAGAGAATCTCTTCCCGCGTTCTCGCATCTAGGAAGGCAGGCCTAGCCTTGGGTTGTTCCTTTGCAGAGTCAATGGTGGCAGTCGATTGACTTCGACGCGCACTGGATTTCGAGTCGACCACATCGAATATTGGCGACGGAGGAATGGATCCATCCTGACTGGAAGTGTAGGAGCTTTCCCGTGTTGTTGAATCATCCTCGCTGGAACACATATCGTCGGTATAGGCACGGAACTTGCCGCCCTGTATAGGAGGTCGGAAGTTAATCCAGGTTCCCTCGAATCGTCCGATCTGATATGAGGACATGCGCTGGAGGGCTTCTTGAGAGTGTAATCTGTATAGGACAGGTTTCAATTAGCACAATCTGAGCTCGCTGTGCGTGTCATTCCACCACATACGCGTTGATCTCATCTGTCGCATCCCTGCCCACCATGTGTTTGATTGGCTTCTCTCCTCCGGGATGGTATTTGAGCCATGCGTCCACCTTGAGGACACGACCTTCGAATATCATAACATGTTTGCCCTCTGCAATGAGTCCTTCAATGTATCTTCGAGACAAAACGGTGTCCCTTCGGGACGGCCGGGACGCTATCGGTTCCATCGTATGAAGGTGCGGTGAGAGGGTGAATTTGCGTAGGGTCCAATAACAACAATGACGTAGTTAAAATGGCATTATAGATTGCCAACCCGAAAGCAAGATTGCAAATGAATTGAAAAGACAGGAAGGAGTTGGAGATTGAAAAACACAAGGCAGAAATGAAATGGTGTGTAGGGGCAGGTACGGGGCCGAGGTGGATAACAGCGGAGTCCGATCAGCCGCCAACCTGTGATTGTCCACCTTGCACATTGCTGGACCTGAAACATTCCGACTCATGATATGATGGCTGTGAGTTCAAAATTCTGATGAATTGCTGATGATCGCATTGCTCTAACTATTTTAGGAATCAATTTCTTCCTTGACTGAGCAATGGCTCAAGTGGGATCAGGTCAATAATGATCAATATATCTTGTTTGGTGGCCTGATCTCCCCCGCTAACTCGAGTATAGGATCCCACAACTCGAGCAGAAATCGAAAAACTACGAGACTCCAATGCCACGGAGGAATTGGAGAAGCGACTCAAGAATCGTATGTTTTCTCTCTGTCTTGTGTGTCTCGGTGCATATCTGATCTGTATACATACAGGGATTGAGTTCGGAACAGCTGGCTTGCGAGGTCGCATGGCAGCGGGGTTCTCTTGCATGAACTCATTGATAGTCATACAAGCCTCACAGGGTCTGGCTAAGTTTATTCGAGACAAGCGTTCTGATATCGCTGCGAACGGTGTCGTTATTGGACATGATGCGCGGCACAATTCTGCGAAATTCGCCGCCCTCGCAGCTAACGCTTTCATCGCGCAACGTATCCCCGTTTGGTTCTTCAACGAGGAAGGGCCAACGCCAATGGTAGCATTCGGTGTGAATCATTTCGGCGCGGCTGCAGGTATCATGGTGACGGCGAGCCATGTAGGTCGACTCCGAAATTTTCTGTATAGATGTACTGGCTGATCAGCATGTAGAACCCGCCCCAGGACAATGGTATGTTACTCGCTCATAATTTGCAGGGTATTTGCTGACTGGTGAACAGGCTATAAGGTGTAAGGACCCCAGGTGTAAAATGGAATGGAATGGAGATTTCTGACAAGTTCTACCTCACAGCTACTCGAGCAATGGCGCCCAGATCAATCGACCCGAGGACGGCGAAATAGCCCAGTCGATCCAGGAGAATCTCGAGCCGTGGCCGACCGCATGGGCAGAGTTGCAGCCAAGCGAATACTTGCGCGCTGACTCCTATCAGGAACTGCTGCCTCACTACAGCTGCCAAGTCGCAGAATTCATGGTACGTTATAGGATGCCTCCAGGGCATTTAAGCTGACAATTATAATCCAGAAATCTACGGTGACAGATTGGCAAGCTCCAAGACCGTTCGTGTATACACCTCTGCATGGCGTGGGAGGTTTGGTCCTCCCCACTCTGTGCCGCTCGCTTGGAATCACCGACTTTGCGTCTGTTGCTGCTCAGGAGAAGCCTGACCCTGACTTTCCCACCGTCAGTTTCCCCAACCCAGAGGAGGTAGGGGCCTTGGACCTCGCCATCGAGACAGCCGATCAAGAAGGAAAGACGTTGATCATCGCGAATGACCCCGATGCAGACCGCTTCGCTGTAGCGGAGAAAGTGGAGTAAGTGTCATTATCTTAGACTTTTGAAGGGAATATGGCTAATGCAGTTTCCAGTGGTAAATGGCACACTCTGACTGGAAACCACGTTGGTGTACTTTTGGCGTCGCATATCTTGGATGGCTACGATGCTGGCAAAGATTGGTCCCACGTTGCAGTGCTGACTACCACGGTGTCGAGCGGCATGCTTGGAAAGATGGCAGCTGCAAAGGGAATCCACTTCTTGGAGACCTTGACAGGGTTCAAGTGGATGGCTAACGTTGCCCGGGATTTGGAAAATAAAGGAAAGACGGTCTCTTTTGCATATGAGGAGGCTCTGGGATACATGTTCCCATCTGTGTGCTATGACAAAGATGGCATTACGGCAGCTGCCGTCTTTCTGGCAGCGGAGGCAAAATGGAGAGCCCAGGGGTTAACTGCATATGCCAAGCTACAGCAACTCTTTGGCGAATTCGGCCATCACGAGACACTGAACAACTACTTTCGATCCCCCGATCCACAGCTCACCACGAAGCTGTTCCAAGGGATCAGAGGCAGTTCTGGTCTCGCAGATATGCAATTTGGTCGACTCAAGATTTTGCGATGGAGGGATCTGACAGAAGGCTATGACTCCAGCACTCCAGATAACAAGCCTGATCTGCCTGAAGATCCAACGAGCCAGATGCTTACTTTGTGGCTGGAAGGTGGTGTTCGCTTCACATTCCGAGGATCGGGGACAGAGCCTAAGGTGAAATGTAGGTTTTCGCACTCTTACACTTGATTCTGTTACTGACAGTTGGAAAAGTCTACATCGAGAGCTGTGGAGATTCCCGCGATGACGCTGTCAAGGCCGTCTGCGATACATTCTTAACTATCCGAGATGAATGGGTACAGAAGTTCGCGCCTTCGATGACATCCAGCAAGCAGCTTCCCACGTCGTCTGGTTATATTTTGAATGTGGAATGAACAGGGCAGTTTTGAAGTGCCTGTATCCTTCTGAGGTACTGGCTTTACCATTATGTTCATATTATCATTGGTCTTACAGCTACGAACTTAACACTGGTTTCAGGCTTGATCGAGCCCTCATAGAACCTTTGGAGCACTCTCTCTGTACTCATGTCTCCCCATCTGCCGTAATAGAAATGGACCATTCATTGATGTACTGTCTAGCGGCAACTCAGATGCACAAATCCACACCCCTTCGAAGACATCCGTGTTCATACCTGTACGCGTCTTCCCATCCAACAGTTGGGCGAGGTCAGTTCCCAACTAGTATAAGAATAGACAAGGTTGCTTTCTGCTTCAAGTCATGCTCTCTTGAGTCAGAACTGACGGCGGCTATTTCCTTTTTAGGTGCATGGGGAGGTGTTGAATTTAGGGCGCTTCCTGCAAGGTCATCGATGCAAACCAAAGACATTTAGCGTCTTACGCTTTAGGATGGGGCTTCTGGCTATAAGCGGGGGTAACAGATAATCAATCATCTCATTAGGCGCTTGTTAAACTTGATATTTGGCAGGTGAAACAACATTACTTCCATGCTAGTTGACGTAAAGGTAATCGTTGTCTTCTAAACTTCGAAAGATCCGTTGTTGATATTCAACATCACAGTCAAAATCAAAACTGAAACTGGTGAGTCTCCCCTAGAAGCCAATGCTGTATTTCCTGCAACGCAGCGAAATCATTGTCCGGCGAAGCCACCACGGCCTTCGTATTATGCCACCCAGGCGTGCGTTTGACCAGGCTCAGATCGTGTCCAAGCGGCCGAGCGGAGTCAAAATCAATGATCACAGGGGTATCACCTTGAAACATAATGTTACACGGGTTGATGTCATTGTGGACGATCCCTAGTCCGTGGAGGTGTTCCAAGCCCTGTGCGATACCCTGCAGCCAAAGATCGATCTTGTCTCGATCAGCCCCGCGCCGCTCGTAGGCAAAATCTATCTTGCTGCGTCTCGCAGGGTTCACTCTGTCCATGAGCGTTTGATCATACTTCGTGAAATAGACGCCTCGAATCGACCCATCGTCGACGACAGCGCAGCCGTGGTATTCGGCGATGTTAGGGTGTGGATTCATCTTCAGGAGCTCGCAGGTCTTCACTTCTTCTACCCATATCTCTCGAATCAGGGCTGGGTAGTTGGGACTGTAGGGTGAAAGGCTAGGTCTTTTCAGATACCACGTCGAACAATCTGAAGGCATTTCTGCCTTGGTAAATTTGTCTGAGAACTCGGGGAAGATGAGTGCTCCTTGGATTTTGTTGGTGCTGTACAGGTCGCCGAACTCGATGTCGTCTTTCGATGCATATCGCTTTCGTGAGTAGGATCGGTAGATTGAGCCAGATAGTTGGTAAATAACGGTTGTCTTCTGGAACGCAAAGCCATCTGCGGGGCCACCGAACTCTTCGGAGTATTCGAGAACCTCCATGTTTGTAGGAGCTGCACATCAAGCACGAAAAAGCGAGAGTATGCCAGCTCTGATAGGTAGCTGGAGGGAGTTGAAAAGGATTGAAAGGGCAATCACAAAATGAAGCGGGTATGTACCTAGTCACATTTCAAAAGTGTTGCAATGTTTGTTTGCACCTGCTTGTCAGATGAAACTGGTGCGAGGGAAATCGACGTTCCGGGGAGTCATGAGGGACATCCAAAATGGGAGCCGCCTCCTCTGGCTCAATATATTACCCCGTCTTCCGCATATTTGTCAGTCTCTCTTCATTCACATCTCAAAATGTATTATACTCGAGCGTATGATCACAAACAGACCAGAGGAGAAGTCTTCAATCCACATCATGATCGAAGCTTTCGGCGGGAAAGTGAATTTTACAGTGCCAGTCACCCGTGTCACATCCATCGAGCCACACCCTGCTCCAGAGACAATGACGACCTCCATCTAAACTACCATATTGCCAACACATCTCAGCCTCAGCCATCCACTCTTCGTCAAACAATTATGCCAAAAGAGACAATCCATTGTTATCTTTGTCCTCACTTTCGCGGCCACGAGTCTCATTCAATGATGTGAGAATTTCCCAACTACCTCTCCATCTATCTTCTCTCTTTTCCCACTTAATCAACTCTCCTGTTATAGACAGTGTCACTTTTATATGTTCCAACATTGGTTGCATCTACGTGTGTATTCCTCTGACACTTTACAGAGATAATACCAAATCCACCCTTCCCACAGGCGCCAAATATCAAAACTGCGGTCGCAACCAACATCTGAGCTCGTGTACGCATGCGCATGCCGAAACCCAGGTTCTGTCTTCCGACTCGAGCAAAGACGAACACCATCACCACTCTACCGATACCTTTACTCGTCAACGACAGACCACCAGTGGGCGACACCACCACGCGGCCAACACCAACTACTGCCACTACCACTCAAGGGATCCAAGCGAACTGTATAATCGCGCCCATCGTCACGATGCACCCCCAAAACCAGGTACTTGTGCTCGTACTACCTTGCACAGGCAACCCACGGAGGCATGCGGCAATAACGTCAAAGCTGTGAGATTCGAACAGGATGACAGGATTCCTGGACACCCCGAGATCCAACAATCTAGTTGTCCTGTCCACGGTGGTGGTCATTCTTCATACCGAAATTTCCATCAACCCGAATCTCAATCTCGAGTCCGTGACGAGAGAACCTGCAGATGGGTTTGGGGTCCTCCCCTGCCTGAGGGGGTTACATCTAGGCGACATGAAGGAATTTATTATGCAGAGAACATTTGAGGGACATGATCTACAATGCAAAGGGGGCTCTTCATTGGGAGTACTGTCTCTGTCTCGGAATTCCAAGCAGCATCTGAAGCATACAGCCAACTCCTTCAAGATCATCGATGTGAACGGTTGTACGACACAGATGGTGGACCTATATATGCTGCCTCAAGGTTCATGGGCCTTCTAAATTCGGATACTACTGCGACTTTTTCTGACCGCTCTATTGATTCTAGTTTACATAGTAAAAAGACCTGCATTTCGATCGTAAAAAATGGTAATTTTCATTTACCCTACTTGACTCTCGCTTGGCTTATGTGTCGTGTTATCTCAAGCACCAGTCCGGGCATCAGCATCAGCATTATCAGCAGAATCATGATCAGCTTAAGCATAAGCACTGCTACATCATCAGCACCTGCAGCAGTATTAGCATTGCCACTCGCAGCTCCACGTCCATGTTCGCTACTCCGTCCCCGCTCCCGTCCCCGCGAGCGCCCCTTTTCCGTGCAAGCTCGTGCTCGAATCCAGATGGGTCTCGCTGGGCGGATCAGTCTTCGATAAGAGGGTGTGGTGAAGCTTGCTGATTGGTTTGATATGAGGCATGTGTGACATTTCGTGCACCTCGCGGGCGCCCTCAGTGCTGCATCCGGAGCGGGGGCTATTTGGGTCTCAGACATGACCTTAGGCTCGCTTTCGGAGATATTAGAGGGTGGAGAAACCGGCTGTAAGCTGGCGATTTTGACGGAGGGGAATGGGCGGAAATAAAGGATGAAAATGGAGAGACTTCAGGAAGTGTAGGGTGCGTTTATGGAGAAATCTTTCTTGAATAGTTGGGCAGGTAGCAGGTAAGAAAGCTACAACTCCATGTAGGGAGAAGACGGCAATAAATCAAGGTGTAAGTAATGACTCAGAACATTGAATGGTTTCACGGATGCCAAAATAGATTTAGGGTTTTGAGTTCCGAGATCCAAATTGTCTTGCGGAGCTCAAATCTCAAATCGATCTCGGCCAACCTTAAACAGACATTCGTCATAAATCTTGCATCAGACCTCGGGAGCCTACCTAATCCACCTTTACCTCATGTGATCTTCAGTGGCTCAACGCAGATTCTCTTGGGGCACTTGGTATGGAAACTATCTTGTAGACGCCATTGCGGAATGGCTCAAGCGGCTATAAGTTATATATATTACGTGTATATATCCAGCTACTTCTTCACACCTTTTTCTTTTGAGAAAAAGATCATAATCCCACAGATCGTGGTCAATGTCATAGCAAAGACTACACATATCAGCCTTCGCTGTAACGAAAATGATAGATGCCATACATACCTGGGATAAATCGATAGGCCTCAATATAGCTGGACAACACTGCTGCCTGGACGGCCAATGGCAACTCTGTGATGAAACTATAGTCTTTGACAATCTTCTGAATGACCTGGAGAGTAATGTGCGAGTTAGTATATCACGGAAGAATGATATTATAAAGGTGAGAGGTACCTCGTCTTTGTGTGATATGGGAATGTCCGCCAAGCCAAACTGTAGTCGAATGCGAAAGAATTGCTGGAGAACTGCTGTGCTCACGCTTGTGCCGACAATCAGTCCAACTTGCTGCGACAGATAATATACCGCGGTAGCACTGGCCATCTGCTCTTCCGGGGAACAAATAGTTAACGCGAGGAACTGCGCCGAAAGCAGTAGACCAGTTCCCATCGCCCAAGGGAAACAATAATATACTTCAACCCCTTGGATGCCGTTTGCCCATCGCAATATCATGAGGAGCTGAGAGCCAAGACTGCCCGCAATAGCGATGAGGGATACCTTTCGGTATTTAATTGTTCTGTGGTGGTTAGTTGACGTGTATGACATGCCTCTTATCATCAAACTCACCTGCTCAAGGCCTTCCCAGCTATCACAGACCCGAGTATCAGGCCTAAACCTGAGGGCCAGATTCGCATAGCAATTGCGGAGTTGGAGAGATGGTTGATTTGAGACAAATAAGGTGGCAGATTGTTCAGGATCTACTATGTATTAGCAAGCTTTGCCCTTGTGGCTCAATCGAATGGATGCATGCTCAC
Organism: Penicillium turbatum; assembly: GCA_030762825.1. Lineage (NCBI taxonomy): Eukaryota > Fungi > Ascomycota > Eurotiomycetes > Eurotiales > Aspergillaceae > Penicillium > Penicillium turbatum. Next base: position 2,211,540 of record JAUJYX010000011.1, on the reverse strand, counting down.
CGTGCTGATATTGGCGAAGAATATAACTTGGCCCAAGAAAATAGCACCTAAGCCAGGTGCACTGACAACCGTAGGAGGTATGATGGGATTGACAGTGCCAAAGCGTTCAATCAGCATGAAGACCACCAGAAAGGCGCCCGATGCTGCGAGCATAGCTGGTGTGTTAAACTTGAAGAGCATACCTCCATCTGTCGTTCCCAAAATGAACAAACTGACAGAGAAAAAGAAAGCCCCAAGACCCAGATAGTCAAATTTCCACAAGCTCAGATTGGATTTGGAATCAAGGTGTCTCGGGGAGACTGGAAGTTGCCAGTGGGCTAGAGCCAAGCACAATACGGCAATAGGAGCTTGACCGATCAATGACCTTTTTTTTGAAGATGGTGTTAGTGGTCTCAAATTTCTTGGCTGAAAGATGTATGGCATTTGAGGCAAATCTCACCATCTCCAGCCAACCATGTCGGCAACAAGGCCCCCTAATGGCCCTCCAAAGCCCTGTCCTAGGATCGTAGCCGCGATGAGATAGCTTCGTACAGATGCGATTTGCGTGATGCAAAAGATTTCTGGTAATCAACATCAGCTGCAAGTTATCGATCGAATGAGAAGAGTATATCAGTACCGTTAATGAGGACCGAGAGCAGATCCGTCATACCAGCACCTCCAATTCCTGCGATAAAACGTCCTAAGATGAATGGCCATAATGTCTGCACAGTCCCCCTGCACTAGCATGTGAGCCATGAGAACAATCGATATATTGGGATAAATTCACTTACGACATCAAACATCCTATCGCAAATAAGGCGTATGCCGACAGCAGGAATCGTCGACAGCCATATATATCACTTAGAAATCCGTACTGTTTCAAATTCCAGTCAGCGATCACTCCACCATGCTAAAGTGGACAAAGAATAAGCCATACCACAGGCAATGCAATACAAAATCCCAAATTGTATGAGACTAGCAGCAGCGGTGCACTGGATGGGGATTGAAGCGAAGAGGCGATATCACCTTGGGTAGCCAGCAAGATCGATTTGTCGGCACCTGCCAGGAAAACGCCTACATCATATGAAATCGTAAGCCGGGCTCGGAAGTTCAACTCGCAAGAGAGATTACGTACCGACCAAGCCAGCCAAGATTTTTGTGATGCTCACTTTGTTGGCTTTTTGGGCTTCTACATCCGCCAGGAGAGGACTCTGTTCATGAGCCATTATGTGTTCCAGAGCTTGATAGAATCAAGTCTTGGTAGACGGCAGACAACTGTCCCATTAGCAGATTTGGAGGTATCGAAGATCAATTCAAATCAAGAAATTGTGAGTTCGGCCAAGACAATAGTTCGTGTCGATCACATCGAGAAATTTACCGCTAGTCAACCCGCGGTGGATTTGACACCATACGCAGATCCACACATACAAGATCGGACGGAAAAAGCAAACTACAACATACGTAAAAAGAAATGAAGAAAACAGGAACCTTGAAGATGTTCGGTGATAAGGTTCTGCAGGATTTAAACGCAGCTTTTTTCTTTGCGCCTCCCCTGCTAACAAATTTATTCGAGGTCATAACTTCATCGCCAGCATTTATGCAGCTCACAATGGCAACAGCACCTTCCCCAAATTCAACAGAAATCCTGACTCGATTTCAAGAAAATCACCCAGAAATTGAGTTCCTTCGCTTTCAATGGCAGGATTATTCAGGTGTCCTCCGTGGACGAGTTGTCCCAATGAAAACAGTCATGGCACAACTCGCTGAGGGAGGCCCTCTCAAGGCCACCGGGCTCGCGATGTGCGTCGCTCTCACTAATAATTTGCTCCCTTCGACTCCACTCGACGGGCAATACTGGCTGATGCCAGATTGGTCCACACTCCATCCGACAGCCAGCCCGGGAAGTGCGCAAGTGATGTGCGCCTTGGACTACACGGTGCCGGCCACCGGACCCGTCAGCCGTGACGTGTGCCCACGACATGTACTAGAAAAGGTCCTGCGACAAGCATGGGAGCACTGGGGTTTGAATTTTCTGGTGGGATTCGAGGTGGAATTCGTGGTGATGAAAGCCAACGAGAGCACGGGGAAGATGGAGCGGCGTAGTCAAGGCTGGGGACTGTTCTCTATTTCTGGCCTACGAGATCCCTGCTACCAGCTCGTGGAGGAATGCGTCAGTCGGCTCATGGCGCTGGGCGTGGATTTCCAGGCGATACACACAGAGGGCCAGCGGGGGCAATATGAGTTCGCGTTGGGACCCTTACCACCGCTCCAGGCGGTGGATCAGTTGGTGCTGGTGCACAGTTACCTCAAAGATATCTTTGCTCATCATGGCTACATGGTGACTATGGTTCCTAAGCCAGTGGCTTCGGAGTCTTTGACAAATGGCCAGCACATGCACATTTCATTACAACCTGCCAGTCCAGACCTTGAGGAGTCTTTCCTCGCCGGTATTCTCAAACGCCTACCGGGTCTATGCAGCTTCGCTTTGCCGCAGGACGTGTCCTACGAAAGACTCGTGCCATTCGTGGCGGGGGGCAATACGGCTTGCTGGGGAACCGAAACTCGGTTTGTGCCGATCCGGAAGATCGAGCCTAGCCGCTGGGAGATTCGAAATATCGACGCAATGGCAAACATGTACACCACGATGGCTGGCATTATTGGCGCTGGTCTGTGTGGTCTGGTTCGTCAAGAACCCCTCGTGTGGCCCGATCTAGGAGACCCCGCGAATAAAGACGCCTCCCGAGGCGAACCGCTGCCCAGAAACGTTGAGGAAGCGATAGCATTGCTAGATGCGGATGCTTTCGGTCTTGCCGACATGCTCGGCCGTCCCATTATAAACCACTATGTTGATATGAAGCGATTTGAGTTGTCCAAGCTGAAGGGGATGGATCCTGAGGCAGTGAAAGAGCTCTTCATAGAGCTGTTTTAATTCGGGCGGTGAGTCGGCAATAGTTTCTTCACAGATCCTACATTCAACCTTACATACTCCAAAATACAATCAGTATATCTTCTCGCCGAGTTGAATTGACCAATACCAAAATGCCCCTATCGTGCATTTGGCGAGTTATTCTAACAGGCCGCTGAACGTGTTCGAGCCAAGCTGACTGAGTGGTAGTTAGTCCGCGTGGTCAGTACGACACCTGTCATCTGTCATCTCACCGCAGCTTGCACCAACAAGACCCACAGGAAGATCATCGCCTCATTCAGCAGTCATTTCAGGATTCCGGCTCAGCTCGAAGCCGGCATCCACAAGAGGCGGACCCTCCAATTTCATATTGACGAATCAAACTGCTTTGAGCTTGGTAGATCCAGCCCGGAGTTTTTACATCGTATGTACCAGCGTAAGATACAAGCTCCATCTCTATACTAGCTTCTCACTAGTCGATTAGAGCTTTTTTATCCCGATGGAAGGTCTTTCCGGTATACGATCGGCTATGGAAGAATCTCATGGCTACAATATCGTTGGTATACGGATGTCAAAGATTATCGGCCTCTATGCGGCACGATGATGTGCTCTGGCGCCAAGATACGGACGCTGCATTCCTTTGCACACGCTAGATGCAAGTGCTTACCTACACTGTTGTATGTAGATATATCTCGGGCTTCCATCTCACGATCTTGCTGATCGCGCTGACAAGGTGGAGCTGCAGGATTTTCACCCCTCACCAACAGGATCGAGACCTCTTCATTGGGTCTGGCCTGTCCCATTGGCGGACATGAAGTGCCCCAGTGCCGGATATGATGTATTGCTGTTGCATCGCAATTGGCCGAGGTGGGTACATGAAATAGTAGTCCTGACCCCGAGAGCTGGCGATGAACTTATGCCTGTTGTGCTCTTTTCCTTTCTTCCAAGAGCTCAGCTCTGAACCTGGAATCTTTCATTCAAAGAGGCTGCTGTCTCTGGCCGTTTGACGAGGGTAGAAAAACGAAGATATTCATCATGATGCAACTCAGCGAGTCGAATGGACCTCCTCTCCCAGATACCTCTTCAACCATCAATGGTCTTTTCAGTCAGAGTGTCTTAAACTTCCCCAATACTGTGGCACTCGTCTGCACTCACCAGCCATCTAACTTGTATGCGATTTCGAGCCAACCCCGTGCTGACGCCAAGCCCGAATCGTCTTACCTGCGATGGACGTACCGAGCTCTCGACCATGCTATTCAGCGGTTCGCGAATGGTTTGAAAGCTCAAGGGCTCCGGAAAGGCGACCCGCTGTTAATCTTTATGACCAATACAGCCGAATATGTGATTGCGACTTGGGCTGCCTACCGCATTGGCTGCGTGCACGTCCCAATCAATCCCAAGAGCTTGTCGCACAGCCGAGAGGTGCAGCACATGTTGCGCACCGCGATGAAAGGTTGCAACACCCAATCGCTAGCAACGATCGCGGGAAATGCCTATATGTGTTCGCAAATTGATGAGCTGACGTCCGGGCTGGACTGTATGAAGATATTGGTCGATGGCCAGATGGAAGGATGGATACCCTTTGAGGATCTGATGCAAGAGCCAGCTGGAGCGGGCCAGAACGGAAGGTACAAGGATCTAAATCCCGAGCCAGAGCTCGCGGGATCCTCGATTTTCTTTACCAGCGGAACCACTTCCCTTCCGAAGGGTTGCTTTGCGCAAACAGCTTCGTATCCTTTCACAGTCGCCACAAGGTGGCGTCAAAGCAGCCAGCCAATGTTGCCTGGTGATAGAGTCGCACTGGCATTGCCAAACAACCACGCTTTTAGCTATATGTGCCTTATGTCTTCTTTCATCAACGCTGCTACCATCGTGTTTCCTGGTTCCGGTTTCGTCCCAGAGTCTGTGATTCAGGCCATTCGACAGGAACAGTGCAGTCACACTGCCTTCGTGCCAACAATGGTGCTTGCTTTGAGTGGTGTTCCATTGCCTGAACAGAAGCTCAGTACCCTGCGCAGGGTTGTCCTGGCAGGCGCTCCTGCGACGGAGGGAATCATTAAATCCTGTCTCGAGCATCTTGGGGCATCGGGCGTGGAAAACCTGTACGGAATGACGGAGGGTATTCTGGTCTCCTCGGGCGTGGTAGGCCGTACCAGTGATATTGTCAGTGGAACAGACATATCTATTGGCTACCCACTACTAGGTGCAAAGGTCCGAGTATGCGCAGAAGGAAGCAGGGCTCCTCTACCCGTGGGGACGGCCGGTGAAGTGCATTTCTCGGGTCCGACATTGGTCACAGGGTATATAGGGAGGCCCGATGATGATAAGTTCTACACGGATGAGGAAGGTCAGAGCTGGTTCTGCACTGGCGATAAAGCAATCATGGGGAATGACAATCAATTCTACTTGGTTGGAAGGTACAAAGATACCATTATCCGAGGAGGTGAGAACATTGAACCGTCCGCCATTGAAGCAGTCTTGGGTCAGATCTCAGAGTTCAGTGCCCTTGAACCTCAGATTGTGAAGGTGCCAGATCATGTTGCAGGCGAGCTTCCTATTGCAATTGTCAATCGAGAAATATATAAGGATATCGCACGACGACTGAAAGATGTCATCCAGGCCAAGATGGGGCCACTCTATGTCCCAGCGGAAGTGGTATCAGTGCAATCCCTAGGGAGAAACGTATACCCTAGAACCACGTCTGGGAAGATCCAAAAGTCGAAACTGGAAGATATGGTCAGGACATACTGGGAAGAGCTAAGGTCACAAGCCCATGACAAGTCGCACAATCCCTCTCTACTCGGCTCACGGTCTAAACAAAGTTGGGCAAAGCTGTTAGGCCTTCATGACCCTAGCCTAATTGATATAAAAAACAGTCTAGCAGCTTTCGCCAGCGACCCCATGCTGAGTCCACAGCAGCAAAAGATGTGGCAAGGCTTGGCAAACAAAGCCTCATTCTCAGACTGGGCCAATGCTGGTACCGTTTTCGAGCAGGATCAGCCGATTGAACAAGCCCAACACAACTCTCAAAATATCATCGAGCCACTACCAGGATCACGAATTGTGGAGTCACTGCTCTCAGCCATTGCCATAGGAAAAGACATGCAGATCAACCTAACCATCCGGATGATCGACCTGGGAGTTGACTCAATTCTCTCAATATCCATCCTCAACCAAGTTCAAGTGGAGACAGGAGTTTCACTCCCTTCGTCTCTGTTTTTCACACAAAAGACCATTGGACAAATCATCGACAGTCTATGTTCTATTTCAAGCCTGGCAGATATCTCGCAGATTAGTGCACCCACGGACGAAGCGCCTCCCGATCTATGTTTCTCGACACTTCTGCAGGGCACACCAAAAGCAGGGGTCCCTTCGTTGTTCCTTGCTCCTCCGGGCTCTGGATATGCGTTTTCATATGAGCCACTGCCCAAATTTCCAAATGATCTCGCAGTCTACTCTCTAGGGTCTCCATTCCTCATGACCAAATCAGAAGCGACCTGGACGGTGGAGGAAGCCGCCGCATTATATGTGAAGACCATCCGTGGTCTCCAACCTGATGGACCTTACATACTCGGCGGCTGGTCAATGGGCGCAATCATTGCCTATGAGATTGCATATCAGCTTCACCAACAAGGTGAAAGGGTTCTAGGGATAATAAATCTCGACATGCCAGCTCCTCAGCAAGATCCCATGATGCCCGAGCCAACTGTCAAGTTGCTCGAAATTCTTGGTTTCTATCCTCCAATCCGTCGCGAAGGAAAGCCCGATATGGAGATACCCGCCTACCGAAGACAACATAGTCTCTCATCTGTTCGAGCGAAGATGAGATACTCGCCCCGTCCAATCAAAATTACCGGCAATGAGGCTCCAGTTCCGATATTCGTGATCTGGGCTGGGCATGGTGACCCCGACCGGCTCCCCGCTGTAATGTGTGAGGCAAAGGAGATTTTGGAGAAATACGGACCACAGACGCAGAAACGAACCGGCCAGGAATGGCTGCAAATCCCGCGCGAGTCGTTCGGTCCTGGTGTCTGGGCGGAATTGGTCGGGGAGGAGAATGTCGAGTGTCATGTCGTAGACCATGCAGCTCACGACTCGATGATGGATCCGGAAGTGGTATGTTGGGTCTCCCTTGTGGGCTTTTCTCTTATCTTCAGTCCTAGGTGTGCTAACTGTTCGCCTAGGTGCAATTTGTGGCAGATCTGATGCAGCAGGCGATTCGTAAATGGCTGTCGTTTTGAACCTTCGAGCCGGGCGCTTTCCTGGACACTATATGTTAGCGTGCAGTACCCTGTGTTGGGGCTCCAGACTAGAAACGTATACATCTATGTGGCGGTAATTGACATATGTCGAGGGTTGTTTGTCCCTCGTGACAACACCCAACCCCTCGTAGATGTTTGTCTTTCTCTCTCTCTCTCTTTTCCTTCTTTCTTTTCCCCTTCTCTCCTCGTCCTTTTTGATAGTGAAGAATCGCAGATAGTTTTCTGCCAGTTTCTTCACTTTCCGTTCCTTGTAGAACATATAACTGTGATAACACACGCTCTTTGTTTTGTAAAACGATACGCAGAAGAACATTGCCCCGTTGGGTCATGACTCCAATATGGAGTCACTCAGCTCGATGAAGACAATAGTAAAAATGTCAGAAGACAGCTCTGGAGACGATTAAGGTCTGTGGTTATGTCTCGGTACGGCCCGCTGAGGTTCCATTCCAAATTGACTGCACATTCTATGATTCTATGAAGGAAACTGCTTATCTATAGCTAAGGAGAAATAGTCGACATGCACAGCCAACACACAAAGAAACCCCCCGAGCTGCACTATGCAAGCAACATGCACAATCTATCATGTCCGGAGGATCGGGATACCGCATTAGGAATATCCGAGGAAGGTCGAAGTGATATGACGTCACGGCCCACAGTCACTCAGATAAACAAACACCGTCGAAATGAGGGGGCTTTCCAGGGCTGGCCTCCCACCTTATCGGACTTCAATATCATCATACTCAAAATGATATCCCGTCGTGCATTGATGCCATATATGGCCGAGTTTCTCGGGACTGCCCTCCTAATCGTAATCGGGGATGGAGTCGTTGCCCAATGCCTGTTGTCCGAGTACCACTACGGCACCTGGTTGTCCATCAACCTCGCGTGGGCTTCTGCCGTGTGTCTCTCTGGCTATTTGTCCGATCCCAGCCCGACCATCAATCCAGCCGTGACCCTTTGTCTCGCACTCGTACGTCCAACTGAAGGACAATGGGAACAAATCCCAGCCAAGCTGGCTGCGCAGTTCCTAGGCGGATTCGTCGGCGCTGCCATTGTTTATACCAACTACCGCTCGGCCATCTTAGCTTGGGATCCGGAATACACTATTCCCGGCGGATCTATCCTGAGCCCGCTCGGCCACCATTCAGCGGGAATCTTTTCGACTTACCCCGCTTCCTTCTTTGAGTCGAACTGGGAGGCTGTGTTTTCTGAGGGGCTGGGCTCGGCTGTGCTGATGTTTGGCCTCCTCAGCATCTCGAATCCGAGGAATGTTGATCGGTTTCCCGCTCCGCAGCTCGCTGTCTTTCTGCTGCTGCTTATGATCGGAGCCGCGTTAGGCTGGCAGACTGGCTACGTATGTTCACCAAGCTATCAGATTAGGCAGCTGTACTAATAATATCAGGCTATTAACCCAGCTAGAGACTTTGGTCCGAGATTGTTCTCTGCGATCCTCTATGGCCGAGAGGTGTTTACGGCGGCCAACTACTATTTTGTTGTTCCGCTCTTCGCCCCTGTCATCGGCTGTGTTATAGGCGCGGCGGCTTACGACGGGATGCTATTCGAGGGGGATGGATCTCGCGTTGCCGATGCGCTGGACAAAGCCGAGGGTCATGGGTCTCTTCGACTGGATTGAGATTCTGGCATTGAAGGCTCAATGGTAGACTTGCTAGCACAGTTTTAGAGACAGGAGTATGATGACAAGAGTATGATGATGAGAAATAGCCCATGGAATACCAAGGTCAAATGAGGCCAGGTGAACAAACGCAACGCAAATTGGGGACTCGGGGAGCCTGACTAGCAGCGTTGGAAATAAGCAAATTGGCGGAGCTCGGTGGAACTATGGCTCGTTAGAAGAGCATTCGGGCATACAACAAACATAGATGCTGGAAATAGCAGATGATCTAATGAGGTGGAATATTTACGATGTATGAAACCAATTGTGATAGGACTAACGGTCACATCGCCATTCTGGCTCACAGCACCCCTTCTATAGTGTCACAGTTCAGTTTATTCATCTTGACCGTGAGTTAGAGTAAGTCACTGTATTGAAAAACATACAGAATTATTGATACTCCGGATTGTCTAATATAGACTGGTTTGTCTTGGCATTAGGATTAATCAATCGGAAAGTGTAGGTGGTCGTCCTTGACGTATGCCACTTGTAGTAGATTATGGGTGGAATAGGCCTGGGGCGTGCCTTCCTGTTTTGGTGCTGTGTACGTGCCTGCCTGTTTTGGTGTGTAGTTTCAAGTCAGTGGAATTTGGACAAGTCGAACTTCACCTTAGCAGCAACAAAAGCACCAACCTTGGAACAAAATGAACATCAAAATTGCAGTTTACGTTATTTCTCTGGGCCTCTGCCTCTTTTTGTCCGGTCGTTTGCTTTGCAGGTGCCCCCTCCAGTAGGTGTTTCTTCTCATGTGGTTGTAGGGCTTGGGCTAACATGATCGCAGGCCACAACAATCTGTGGGCGATGCGGTCCGGCTCGCTCGTCGAGCAGATGAGGGCGACTGGCTCGTCGAGCTTCTAACAATCGTCGAGAGCCACGGCCTTCCGATAATGAGGAGGATGTTGTGGGAGGTGGTGGGCGTCATGGCCATCTGGGACATTTTGAAGAGGCTAATCGGCCATGCATGCCGATGAGGTCCTTGTGGCTCTTTTCCACCGGTTGTAAGTGTGTTTCATCGAGATGCCCTGATGCTTGTTTTATTTTTTACCTGTTCCGATTGCTTGGGTGCTCTAATGCTGTCGTGTTTGGCGCTAACATAATAACCAGCGTTGTGCCTTGATTCGTGGAGCTTCGACGTCCCCGGCATGGGCCACCACCTCCCCAGCATGACGAAGAAAATCCCCAGCATAACCCAACACCTCCCGGAGAAACGAATAGTCCTTCCCCCCTTGAGCTCCCGCCCAACCCTCGCCCTTCCTCTCTCGCTCTTTCTACTGGTGCCGGTTCGATTGCTGGTGCAGGTTCGGTTGCTGGTGGTCCCGGCCGTCCTCTGATTCGTGGTGGTTATCCTGTTGCAGTTCGCCGTAGCCCGCGTATTGCAGCGATGTCCACTGTACACTATTCTTCCTAGTCAACGCTATATATCAAACAACGACCCAGCATTCTGAGATATACTCGAGGAGATCTGGTCCTGTTACGCAATTTCGATATAGAACAGGTTCAGGGTCGGAAACTCGAGGCTAGATGGAAGGGGCCGTTCCTGGTAGTAAAGGTCCTCAGCAGGAACAGATCGGTAAAACTCGTGGATTTACTAACCGAGCTACCCATCGGGAAATTCCATCTGAACCACATCAAACCTTTCCTGACACGAACCTCAGAACGGAGAGAAGAAGCGAAAGAAGAAGCGTTCAGATCCAAGTTACATCATCAGAGACTGAACGAGCTGTTACGAGAAATTCGGTCAACAAAACGGAAGTAAGAAAAAGGACAGATAACTTCGTCATCCCTGGAAGTTCAGAAAGCATTCATACCCTCTGTCGGATTCATATCATCCTATCTTTGACCGAATCTTCAAGCAATCAACACGGAATGGGGGAAAGTCACGCCAACTCAGATCCGTCTAGTCGGATGTCTAGCCAAACCCTAGCTGCCACCTCTCCCTCTCTCTCAGTCACTTCTTTGACCTCTCTGGATATGCCATCCGCAAATCTCCCTATCTCGGCCTCCCCAGTGTATGCCAGTGCCCATCAGCAGAGCATTGGGAAACACAAACGCTGCAAGTCTCTGAAGAAAATAGCGCCATTCTCAGATTTAGAGGACGCAATTGAATCCATCGAAGCAGAACTGCAAAGACCGGTGAGGAGACTGAGACAGCTGAAGGGGACTGGGAGAGTTGACATTAGGGTGCAGCCCGCGAGAAGTTCAGATAAACTCCGTTCAGGCAAACCTCACCCAGAAACAACCACTTTCTCTTCACCTCCCCTCACTATTGCTTCGACTTCACTTCCTGCTCTCCCTTTTCTGTCATCAACTTTGCCCACTGCATCGTCCCGTCCCCGAAGGGTCGGATCGTGAAACAGACCTTTTTAAGTAACGCTTTTATTATACACCATAACAATAAGCGACTGGTATAAGGACTGAAATATAATATGAAATATTTTCCTCAATATTGAAAGTCCTACCAAATAAGCAATTCATTAGGTATAATCGAGTGGTTGAAAGTAAGTAGTAGCTAGAGCAATCTGGCAGAGCGTCCTTCGGTGGTTGAAGAATTGATATCCCAATTCTCAGGATCATCAGCACCATTCTTGCCAATTTTCTGATATCCGGACTTGATAATATCAGAAAGGCTCTGATCGCTATCTAAGCGCAGTCCCCAGATAGAAGCCAACTGAATTCGATCGGGGTTGCAGGTGTTCTTTTCTTGTTGGAAATCAAGCTTGTCGTAGATCTCATTCTCCTCCTCTCGCGCAAGGCTAAAGCTCCGAGCTTTTCGACAACATCCACATGTAAGAGCACAGTGCCCAGCTGCTAGTGGATGCGTTGAATCTAGCTGGCGGTTCGGACAGCATCCACATCCCCGAGAACAACATCCTTGCTTCCTTATGCAGTCTTCAACTAGAACTTCATGCATGTACCATGTGAGATGTGACCGCCATAATTCGAGTGCCCTTGATGTAACCCCTTCTCCAAATTGACATCGATAGCTCCACCATTCTCGGGTGAGTCTCCAAATCGTCTTGTTTATCTCTTTGAGTAAAGTTTTCATGTCTTCAGATCCATCATCATGTTCCCGCGCAACCAACTCTTCTTGGGTGTAATGTCGGAGGTCTAGCTCCGTGGCCAATAAATTTTGTATTGGAATTCGACGAGTTCGCTTTTCATGCGAATAAAGCCGATATCGGAACCGTTGTAGCGCATTGGAATTTCCACTTTGTTCCAGTGCTCTCTCTATATCATACGTCTCCCTCTTGTCGACTATGACTCTTGAATTGAGATACCGCCACACAAGGTCAGGTGGCCGAAGCCATGTAAAAAACGATGAATAGAACGAACCCATGCTCGGCGTCAATGAGGAAGAAAATATTACATCTAAGTGAATTTCGTAGAGAGGAGCATTGCTACTATGCCTTTTACGGCGTGGACGACTCATAGTGAGATCAACGTATGTACGATCGAAGCCTGAGTACCTCACTATGGGCGGATCGGGTTCAACCGTGGTCGCATGCCTCAGGGAGGCTAGGGTGCTTATCCCGAACGGGAAAGGCTCGCTTCCTGCGTATATCGCCAATGTCCCCATATTTTCACCTGTCCTGCGTTTCTTGTCATAGCATATTACTGCTGCTGGATCTACACTAGCCTGATACCTACTGGCCCGTGACTTTTATCACTGCCAGGCCGAATCGAGGAAGAACGAAAGCGAGAATTCCCAGTCGACGAGGACTTGATAGCCCTACGCAAGGCCAGTCAGAATGGCTTAATACATACCCAACCTTATAAAGCTTACTCAAGAGGAGATCGATTGCAAACATTGAGCCACAAAGACCAAAATCAAATCTTTTGCTGCCACGCCGTCATATTCTACCCACCTGGACGCCAACCGACCCCCTCAAGCGATTACAGCGCATACCTACATTCCTCCATCTCCCCGTGGATTCGAGTTGATGTGCCTTCATCAACTCCAGTCCTTGAAGATTTTCTACTTCTTCGGCTTATCGAGTGTTCCAATATCAACCTGCTTTGTGTCGAAGGTCCCCATTTTGGCCGAAAATAACGTGAAGACTTTCTCGAAAATCGAGTCTTTATATTCATTCCGAACCAAAAGCGTATAGAACCATATGAATCAGCAATGCCATTTGCAATAAGACAAAAACGCGAAGTGAATAATAAATAGTAAAACTCTTGATTTTCTAAATAAACGCTCCGACCATATCATCTCGAAGGAGCGATAGAGACATCTCAGACGGGCGAAAGCCTCCATAGGATTTTCAGAGAAGAATTGTCTGCCAGTCATTCGTATTTCCGGGACACGGAGTAGGAATCGCTAGGTGGAAACTTAACCAATAGTACAATGATGTTCAAATCCTTCTACATGGTATAATTTATCTGCGCCTAATACGATAACCAACTAAAGCTAATTGGTTCCTTCCGATTCGATACTCTATATTCCATTGTTGCGTGCCCTCGTTCAAATTCATCACCAATAATTGAATTCAGTAACGCTGCCATAACTCGGCTTGACAGGACAACGCAAACTCTAGACTAACTGACCTGACCGAGACTGCAGAAGACAAAGTATAACGATACACAAAGCCAAAGTGAGGACATCAAAACGCCGTGAATTGAATTTCCCAGATTAACTGGGCAATCTCCTTGAGCTCCTGCTCATGAATGAGTATGTCGGCCTCCTTAGAAGGTTCTGCAGGTCTGAGGAATAAAAGGTGGAAGGGAATGAGGAGTGGGCCACCGGTCACTGTGACTTGGTCACCTTCACTGCTTTCGATGATCTCGATGGTTTGGACATTTTCGATCTCTGCCTTGGCACTATTATACTGCCATCTTTCGATGGTAATCTTAGGCCGCCGTCGGTCTACTTTTATGGCTAGCAGGACCTTCGCGAGACCATCGATTGGGTCGAGCCACCGGTTGGTATCACGAAGCAACTTGGCGTACGTTTCAGTGATCGCTATTTCAACTACCACGGTTGGTCTTCGCGGGCTTCCAGGTGGTGGTGGTCTTGGGCCCCATGCCTCATCTGGTTGCTTGACACCGTTAGCCACAGGAATCGTGGTGCTGCGGTAGTGGTAGATCGATCTTTCAAGCCCCATCGGACCTAACGCTCGTACAATAGCCATATTAAAAGCAGAGGACAGCTCTTCGTGTTCGTGAAGCACCATTTTGACAGCTAGTGAATTAATGTTTTGATCGAATGTAGTGCGGATAGAGAGCTTTGGTTCGACGTTCGGATCTAGGAAGTCACGATCGTGCGTAGCTGTATCAATAGAGAAAATGATATACTCGGTCACATCTTCAGGCTCCTCTGAAGCAACTAAATTTCCATTATTGTATATTGCATTGGACATAGTTTTAATAGAATGCATTGAACGGTAAAGGCGCTCGCGCTCAAGATCGACGATTTGGGAAAAGTCTTCTTTTCGATAGGTGTACCGTCTGACAGATAAAGGTAGCCCTTCCGGGCCACAGTTAGCTTCGTTGAGTTCAGACATTGCAGAGATTTTTAGTAGGATATAGGAGGAATACGAAATTCTCACGACTCGTCAGGCTAAAAAAAAGATTATATGGCTCTTGGAATATTATCATCATTACACGGGTACTCACAAAGCCAAGTGCGCTAAACCTAGTAAGGCCAAGAATGGTTCTAGTGGAAAGACCACGGCTGTGCGTGGTGTTGTGAGAGATAATCGTGGTGATTGAGGTCCGTATAGGCGGTTTTATAGATCTAATTAGGACGAGTGCTATATGTCTAAGTTTAGCGCATAATTGTTTCGTTCTTGCTATATATCTATTACAAGCCCGGCGGCTTTATTATAGGCGATAATCAACTGATTGCCAAATTTAGACTTTCACTACACGCTTACTCTTGCTCACAAGCGACAAGCCGACACCGATGGGCAAGACAGCAGCGGAGAGCATCTCAATATCACCAAAATCGTTCTTCACAGAGTCATCTCCGTCACCTCAGGCTGCATCTGGGGTATCATTATCACACGAGGCATCTGGCCAATTTTCGCATGGACAAAGCAGAATACTACATTACATATGCTTATCGAAACCAGGGTCTCGATACATATCCACGAGGGCAAACTCGGTCGAAACTGGTTGCTGGGTCAAAATGGATATTTCCAGATCTATCTTATTCGCCAGGAAGTCAGGGCGCTTGTTCCATTTATTCTTTTGACCCCTATTTGCGGGCCCTGCTGGGGATTGATCTTCCGGTCCAAACTTCTTCAAGCTAAATCGAGGAATGAAGTGGTGGTTTCGCTTTGATGGGCCCCATCTTGACGTCGGTTTGTCTCTTTCGCCTTATCTGGTTAAATGAGAAGGATATACCATTCCATCTTATGCGAGCATATTACGCGGCTCGTTGTCCCGCAGGCCAGTCTCCAGGCAACTGTTTTCCCCTTGTTCAAGTTTGCTCTTTTAATTCTCGGCGGGTATTCATTGGAGTGTAAGGTCTGAGATAGACAGCCACCAGCGCATATTCCATTAAAACGCGCAAACTAACTGACACTGCTGTTCCAGGCGGGGGAAACACAGCGAGAAGCTAAAAGGACGATGGGAGCGATTATATAGAACCACGCACGGGAACGCAAAAGGACGAAAGGCGCTAACCTCAAAGTCCATAGGTGCATTAAACTAGTCCCCATCAAGCAACTATCCGATATGGTGTAATCCAGGGGGACAGCGGAAAGACCACGGTTGTGCGTGGTTTTGTGGGAGATAATCGTGGTGATTCCGTATAGGCGGTTGGTCCAACTGGGTTTAGCGCATGATTGTCCTGATCTTGCTGCATGTCTATTATAGATGCATGGGTCTCCACACCAGATATGGTGTTTATGTGGCTTGTGTAACCGCTGGCCCTTAGCTCTAGTTCCGACACCTGCAAGCCACATTATCAATCACTGCCTTATTTTTCCATTTGCGCTCGTACGTCTCCATAAGGGGGCCGTGCATACGCACGCCAGAGACCGGGTTTGCCCACGCGGGAAGCAGGGCCCCTCTTACTGTACAACGACGTTCTAATGCAGGGGCCTTACAGCCGTTACATTAAGCAGTGTTAGCGGACCTATACGGGGTGCAATCTTAGCGCCCAGGGGGCGCCTGGACGAGTCTGCGTGTTGCTGTAAACCAAACACCGTGTAGGTAGCATCTGAAAGTAATATAAATACTTACATCTTCTCTTTCATTGAAGTTAGCAGCCAACTGAATATAATACTACTTTCCCTACAAACTTATTTTCTGTTCGATCAGAAAATCACAGATTCATTTCAACACACAACTCCTTTTCTTATCATATCCGCTTTCTTTCGAAATGGCTTCAAAAACACTTCGATTCTTAATAGTGGCCCAAGTTCAGCGGCTTCATGCGAGATGGGTCCTACCTATAGCTGCTCCGATCTAGCTAAGCATGCTGGAGTCTGCAATCCATTTGCCGATGAATATAAAACATTACGTAAAGTAGGAAGATATTTTTTAGCTTGCTGCGAACCTTGCTGAGAAGATAATGAAAAACCATGCCTTTCAGGACGGGAATAAACGCACCGCCCTAGTGGCCGCCGATATATTTTTAAAAATCAACGGCTACTACCTTCAAAAGGTACTATTCGCGGAGGATAAATACAATAAGGCGCTCGTAAATGCTTACGTCGCCGTCGTTACCAATCAGTGGACAGCTGAACAGTTGGGAAATTATTATAAGTCTGTGGCAGTGCCTCTTGGTCCGGTGACTGCGGAAGTTATGGAGTATCTGAGCTCGGCTACTCAGTACTAGCCTTATACTCTTTGTCAATATCGTCGACATTTTGAATGGCGTCTCGATGGTGTTTCAGAAAAATGGAAGGAGGCTCTTATGATGTAAACCTTTGTTGATTTAGCTTATTCGTGTCATTTTGTCTACTATTATATTATCTAGTTGAGACCGGATTGTGTCCGCTACGCTTGCCTTGGACTGCCACACTGATAACTGAATAAATAAACTTGTGTATCGATTGACCTATGCATACTTTGTAGATAAATCTAGAAATTTATTATATTGAGTTGTGAATTTCAAGCATCTACAGAGGATTCTAGCCCGATTATCCGATGATATTAGGATTTCCCATTTACTAATAACCATTCTCTCGGGTTTTAGTGGTAGGTAGGTAACCCATCGATTCCCGATAGGGCTGCAGAGAAAACAAGCTTGATATCATATATCCTTCAGCTGGTCTAGTACGGTTGCCAGGTTCCGTCCAGTAGCGCTTGCGTTCTCCGCAAAATTTGCTAGGTAGTATTATGAATCAGTATACGTAATACGGAAAGGATTTGTGACTAGATTATACCATCAGGTGTTCTATCTAGAACTATCTCGTGCATTTTTCCGTCTAAGAACAGAGTTGCCGGGCTTGTATTTAACTCTGTCTGGCGAGGGATTTGGCTTGGGATATAGAGGCGGGGATAACTCGATGATCCTAGCAATGAAAATAAACTGTTAGCCTCGGCTGAATAAAACTCTCGCACACTGATAACGCACCAAAACCAAAGTGTTGTGAATCGTGGAAAAACGTAAGTTTACATCTATCTTCAGCACTAGCTGCAGAAGACATGAAGGGACTGGCAGCACGGAGTGCACTACCAACCCCTTGCTCAATCAAAACGTAAGTTTCACCTGGGTTGCCAATAATGATAGGCACCTTCCTGGTAACCAGATTTCCTCTCGCATCATGGGTAATAAAATTTGTTGTGACACGATGAAAATATCGTGCGGTACGAGCGCTCCTAGTGCAGCGCCGAAAAGCACTGCGAAACATATTGGATCGGACTAATTGAAGACTGAAGTCAGTGAAGTGGCAGGCAATTCCTCAAGTATTTAAGACGTACAATGCGCGGTACAGGTTGCAGGATACGTGAGCTTAACAAAGGTCTGTCACGTATTCAACTGGGAGCAGTGCTCTTAAATACCTATCTCCTAAGCAACTTGGTCTCGGAGTGGAAAAATATATCAGCGGATCAGTTGCGTTCAGAGAAGCCCAGCTCACAGAGCAGTAATAACTAGGGGCATCTGGAGCCGACCACCCAGGAAAGCGGTGAAGTAGGTGTTTACCGCCTGCTGCTTTCCCCGGCTATTTATGATTCCTCTACCCGTCTTGTCATCGACGACAATTGATTGGCAAGTGATGATCAACGATCCTTCCGCCGTTTCAGTTCGGTTCAATATCCGCCCGAGCGGGTCGACCCCGCCCTTCCGGATGTTTATTTTTGGGTCGGTCAATATGCACACCGCGCTATATCTATTATGTCCTGTTTGCCAATCGTTCTGTGACCTGAGAGTTAAGACGAAACGTGTAGGATGATCTGTGTGTTTCTCCTGGCTACTCTCGGTGCGTATAACGCTGTTGCTGCGAAGAAACCCTGTTTTCTCGTCCGTCTATCTCGTCCTAGGTGCCAATCGATCGTAAGGCGATGAATGTTGCGGTAAGGTGTCTTGGTGGTAGGATCCTGCGTAGATCTCTGGAGTTTCGGTGACCGCGCGCGATAGTGTCGTGCGGGGTGAAGAGGAGACTTGCACTCAGTCAATAGATGTGACAACTTCTTGAGCTTCAAGCCCACATTGGTCTCGAGTAGGGTCTCACGAATGCGGTTCTCATAAAAAGAAAAGGTGTGATCATGCTAGCCGGAGAAGCTGAGCAGTATGATCCCGACCGTGTTCGGTGTTCCAACATTCGGCCGTTGCATCCTCAAGGCAGATTTGGGGACCCGCCGCGGTGACAATCGACCGGCGAATATGCATGTGAGGCGGCAGGTCATAGGTCGGCGCAGCGGACGTACTGAAGTGGGCAAAGCGAGAGCTGGGCCGAGCGAACAAAAGAAGTGTAGATTACTCGAGGGGTCCGACGCGGCTCGTCGGAAGCGACACACCTCCGAGTTTTGCATCCCTGATATATGATCTTTGTCGAGATGAAACCATTCAAAGTGTTTTTCAATACTCCAAAGCTCCGTCTTGAGCACAGTCTGAAGCATCATCAAACAATTGACAAAGCGACTTGTCATACTCCTCTTTGTCTCGGAGCTTGGCAAGTATAATTTCTTCAACATCGGGAGCCCAGAAGTCCGATATAACCCGCGAAAAATCGGAAACAACCTGACGTGAAGGTGCAAATATGGGATAAACATGTTGACGGAAGATGTTAAATAGGCCTTTCGGGCTGTCTAAGGCATGAAAATACCAAAAGTTTCCGACTTGCCAACCATTTCTCATAAGAGTGGTCCTGTAAGAATAGGTATTGTTGATAGGAGGAAAGAGCTTTTCTTCCCCCTCAAAAATATCCACGAACTCTTCGTACGCCTCCCTGAAGTCTTCGAGGTGCTCTCCTATTAGGTCATCGACTGAGCGATCAGTCAACCAGTATAGAGGACGGAAAGTTTCCGCTGGTAGTGAACAGGCCCATTCGAGATCAATCACGAACTTGACGTTCCATTGGCTGTTAACGAAGATATTACTAGGATGGAGATCTGTGAACTTGTAAAAAAAAGGTCCTTCTCGATACTCTCTATTAGAGAAATAAGGTAGGAGCGCTTTCATCATCGTCAATCTTGCCATCTGAGCTCGGCCATCATCCGCATCGCTAATGGAGTTTGGCTGGTATGCGACTATCATGACAAGACAGAAGATCAAGATAGTATCCGTCCGCTGCCGAATAGGTCAAACTTCGACTGATGTTGGTCGGAATCCCCCCATTTTCTAATTGATGGAGTCGAAGAGTGAGAGGACGATTAGAAAGTCGCAAAGCTCCATTCGAGTCCAAGGTCCAAGATCCTATGCGAGGTAGTGGCACCCAACTTAAAGAGAGCATAATGCGAGAGAGTCCCTTGAAAAGGTTCGTTCTCTTATCCCGCTGATGACGGTGTTCATCCCAAGTCTCTGAGAGCATTTACACATCCGAGTTACCAATATAATCCATAACCAAGTACCCACTTTCAAGCATAGTCGAACGTTGATGGCAAATATAGGGACAGGGCAGGGAACATCCCAAAAGCCACATAAAAGATCTTTTGATTGACCAAAGAATTCTGGGCCCCAAAGGGATATTCTGTGGTTTCGTAAACCGCACAAACCACACGTTAGATTTCATATAATCAAGGACGATATCAACTGAGCTTCCGTACACTTTGACCGCCAACAAGCCCAAAGCCCCATAACTGTGGAATAGGTATTTCCGGACAATTCTCGTGTATCCAGATAAATGTGGCAGCTTCGCAGCGAAGTTTTTCGTCCACATTTCCGGGATTTCTGGATTCTCCAATTTTGTAGGGTAAGGGGAACCTTATAAGAGCTTGCTTTTCTGGATGCTGATCTTGTTTGCTGACATAGAGCGGAATGCAAACATTGAAGCTGCCGTGGACCCATTCGTTGACGTCTCCAAGTCGGCAAGTTTCTGAAGAACTTAGACCGAGGTGATATGATGCAATATTCTCGATATCATCGCGATTGCTGTACAGAGATACAAAGAAATCTATGCGCTGTTCCGGAAACCCCAATTCAAGGAGAATGTCCTCCTCTTGCTCCAGCGCTGACTCCAAGGTTGTGTTACCTCGGAGGAGTGGCAAGGTGGCCTCGTGACGTGTCATCGTGAGAGCTGGTGATCAATCCAAGAGAACACCCAATATAAAAATGCGCACTCATCGGTTGTGCTTGACTAACGTGGTTAATATTGCCAGCTCGGGCAAACAATATTCCTGTTCCAGCCGCCGCCAAGAGATCCGTGGAGCCCTATTATTCTATGGCGCGGGCCGGCCCCGCCTTTCAAACTAACTTTACCTTCCAATGACAGCTGGAAGGTACAGTAAGCGGCTAAATCAGCCTGACATTATAGACGCTTTCAAATATTATTTGAGGATGCTATATAATCACGGGCGGAAAGCATGAAGGTAAAAAGCGCTGAACCCAATGGGACAAGTCTAAACTTAATATGGTATTTCATAGCAATTTCCAATTATTATATCTCTGCGACAAGTCTCACGTTCTGTTCAGGTAGACTCAAAATCGACTCTAATTGGATGCCTCTATCAAATGAAAACAGATATCCAAACTGGAACAAGTAACTTTGAAAGGCCGTAAATGCCCGATCTCAGCTCCCTAACATATTCAGGTGGTCAAGAATTAGACCTGAGTCAATTTCTTGGCAAGATAGCAAACAAAGAACTGCTTGTTGGTTCTATGCAATGCGACGCGACTGATTGAAAATGTAGTGTCCCTATATTGATTGGTCTGTGCGGCCTGAAAACTGCATAAAATATACAAAGAAAAGACGCAAACTGATTCCCGAGCAGCAGTTGTTGAGGGGAAACTACAGTAGCGACCGCTTTTGCCTTCCATGTCGGACAACACAGAGAAGCTCTTTCAAACCCTAAACACGTGCTGTGCTAAGCCGTATATGGCTAACGTCGTATTTAAGGATCTGGTAAAGGGTCGAATTGTATAATACCAAATGAAGAAAAGACGTAGTAATGTAACTGCCCATGTATTGTTACATGTCTATTGAACTCGAAGAAGATGACGAATCGACAGGCCTCGCGGCCATGGACCTAGGTGTGGAAGACGATGGGTATTAGCCAATGACGATAAACAAGGTTGGGGAACGAGAAACCCAGCAATAGTCGACAAGCATGCCAACCAACTGGCCAGCAAGAACGACATTATCAATTGAAACTGAGGCGAGGGAGAATGCAGAAATGAGGATGGGAGAGTGAGAGAGAGAGGGTGTGAGATGGAGGGTACACTGCACGGCGATCGTTTTATTGGGATTCCATATGTATTGGGCTTTATGGGGTTTTGGGATGGCAGGATGGATGGAAATGGGCTGATTTCCGCACTCTTTTCAAATCAGCATCTGTTTCCTCTTTGGGAGATCATGTGATCCCAGCTCCGGCGTTTGGCTACGAGTTCTTCCTTCAGTTGGATGGAGCGCCTGCATAGTCATACGCTACTAGTTAGACTGCAACAGGTTAATTGAACTTTGATTGATTGATTGATTGATTGCATAAATTCGTAAATTCACCAGTCTTCCGGGTCTCCAGGGCTCATTCCCCCCCTTCCTCCCGGGTTCTTGGGCTCTCATTAGTCCGACTCATCCATGAATTGACCCGTCAGGTTCCCGAAAAGGGGCTGGCCAAGCGGCTTTGTGAGCGCATCTGCTATGTTGGACTCACTGGCCACAACCTTGAGTTTGACCCACCCTTCGCGTATGGCATGCCTCACGAAGTTGTAGCGCGCGTCAATCCACTTTGTAGAGTGAGAGTACCCTTCGCGGTTCAGAATTGACACTGCATTATCACTGTCGGTGTGAATCATTATCGGTAGCTCTTGCTCAAGCCCCAGTTGCACGAGGAGCTTGGTCAGCCATATAGACTCCCGTACAGCGGCATCAAATGCCACGAACTCCGCACTGGTAGTGGAATGCGCTACAATCGATTGCTTTGCCGAGTGCCATGAAATTGGAGATCCCGTGAAGCTCATAATGTATGCTTCTGTTGATTTGCCATCCTCGCAGTCCCCGTATGACGCATCAACGTAACCACAGAGCCCGTTTCCAGGGTTTTTACCGAGTAGCACTCCTTTTGTCATGGAGCCCTTCAAGAAGCGTAGAAGCTGCTTGGAGGCAGCGATATCTTCAGGGCGAGGAGCATGATTTCGTCGCTGTAGCTTGTTGGTTGCCAGAGCTAGGTCTGGTCAGCTTTGGCCTGCCACCCATGCAATCTTGCCGATATCTTCCAGGAAGGTTCTCGCTTCCTCGGAGGATACAGTTGCTTCGCCATACGGCGGCGGGTCATCTCGTTCATCACGATCGCCCTTCGTACGTGAGAAAGCAGGCGATCGATATGAGGTTTCCTCGATAGGTGTACTGGAGATGACCCGGAAAGACCGCATGCAACGATGACCTCTTCCACGTATGCCTTCTGTGATAGGAAGATGCCCTTATCACTTCGTGATAACCCACTGCCGAGAAATTGGGCAGGTGTACCCATATCCTTGTAGTCAAACGGCACCGTTTCCTTAAACCATTTAATTTGTTCAGGATCAGAAGCGGCGATAAGTGTATTATCGACGTACAGAAGGAGCCAGATGCCGCGTTCCTCATGGAATAGAATGCATGGCTCATCGTCAAGCTGTCGGAATCCCATCTTTTTGAGGGCAGCGATGATCGTGTCATACCATAGAAAAGCGGCTTGACGGAGACCATACAGTGCCTGAAGAAATTGACAAACGAGTTCTGAGCCTCCCGGGCCTGTTTCCTCAAAGCCGGTCGGTTGGCGCATGAATATCAAATGACCATCAATTGCTGCGTTGAAATATGCAGTGGTGTAGTCAATTTGCTCTATTTGCAGATTCCGTATAACCGTCATGCAAAGGAATAGGCGCATAGACTCCGACCATGCCACAGGCGAGTAAACCGGGTCAAAATCAACCCCTGGTCGCTGGCGGTTACCGCAAACCACCCAGCGAGCTTTGAAACGTGTGATTATGCCTTGAGAGTCCGATTTGACCGCGTAGACCCATTTGCCGGGGAGAATGCGATTTTTGAACTCTGATTTCTGGGCTAGCACGTAGGTTTTGGCCTTTTTGAGACTATTGACCTGTTCCTGCATTGCTTCCTTCCACAGATGGCATTCTGGAGTCTTTATAGCTTCAGTGTATGACCGTGGAATCCTGACTCTCTAGGCCTTCAATCCGTCATTCGGGAGGCTGGTGCCTTCGGATGGGCCGTACTCGATAGAAGAGAGGCCAAAGCCGCTTCTATATGGCGCACAGAGTGCGAAACCAGTCTCAGCACTCGCCTCCTGGATACCATTCCCGGTGCGTTGTATGCCTCCATGAGCCACTGAGCCTGCAACAGCGCTTTGTTTTTCATTCCCGGTATCCCTTTTCCCATGTCGAGCCCACTTGATGCCATCGAAGCGTTCTGCAAGGTTCTCGCCCGCATTTTGTCGGGAGGATCGTTGTAGGCCGCTCGTTTCGGTCGATCGGTCGATCGGAGGAGGTAAAACGTTGGTTGAAGCTGGTCGCCCGACCGAGGGAATAGGCAAAGGAGTTGGGTTTTGAGTTGAAAGAGGTTCAATCTTTGTAAATGAGGCATCACCCTTGTCCGTATCATAGAAGGATTCGCCATCTTCATCAAGATCAGATTCAGGAGGAGCAGGGCGAGTAGTTTGAACCCTCGTGATCCTGCTCATGGGGATACAGGCAGCATTCATCTGGGTTATCTTGATCGGAGTCTCAGTGACTTCTTCTCTCATGATCTCGGCGGATCCATCCAGAGACCCATGTTCATGTTCAACGAAACGCACATCGCGGTGAATCGTCACTTTTTTGGTCTTGACATTGTAGATCCGGTATTGGTATTGGTGGCCTGCATCGCCTTCGTAGCCCACCAGGAAGCCAATGGTTGCACGAGGTGCCATTTTCTGACCCTGAACCCTCACTTCCTTGCTTATGTGGACGTAAACCTTCGAATACCATACTTGTAACAAAAAAAAAAGATCTATCTCCTTAGAGCCACAAATGCCCATTACAGACCGCCAGAGTACAATCGGGGCGTCTTCTTTCAAGCGTTTCTGGCGGTTGATAACGTACGCTGCTGTACAACAGGCCTCAATCCAAAAGAATGTAGGTGCTCGCTGATCCGTATCAATAATCATGGTCCTGGCGATTTGAATGATGTAGTGACCTGTGAATTCAGCCACACCGTTCTGTTCATGAGCGTATGGTGCAGAGACACTGCTGCTAATATGCCTATCAGATGCCCACGTGCGGAATGGCAGGAATTCAGTACCGGCATCGTACCTGAATTCATCAGGCCAGGAGCCTTTCTGCTGATAGAAAAGCTCGCACCAACGCTATAAACTCCTTGAGGCTTCACTCTTCTTAGTGATAAAGATCGCGAATCGCATTCGTGTCTAGTCATCAATGATCGACATCAGGTGCTCGCAATCGAACCGCCCAGTCTCCGAGTTAAAACCTTGAGGCTTCATCGGATCTAGATCGACGTGAACAAGCTGCCCTGGACGAGTCGCTCTCGCCTGATGAACACGGGAGACCACCCTTTTGGACTTCCCCAGGCCGCATGCCTCACAATCAAAAGCGCTTTCGTCGACAACGTCAACGCCAAGAAGCTCCTTATTGACACGGGTCTTATGATACCCAGCATGCCCCAAACGCCGATGGGCAAGCTC
Organism: Penicillium turbatum; assembly: GCA_030762825.1. Taxonomy (NCBI): domain Eukaryota; kingdom Fungi; phylum Ascomycota; class Eurotiomycetes; order Eurotiales; family Aspergillaceae; genus Penicillium; species Penicillium turbatum. The sequence continues at coordinate 2,186,495 of JAUJYX010000011.1, read as the reverse complement.
CGCGCTGATAACTCCCATCACGACGTCAGTGACCTGACACCCGATCAGGCTTTTCACCCCCTGAGTCCGCAGCCCGTACGCACTTGGTGAGGCGTATTGCATCGGCGAGTTCCATGAATAAAACCTTCTTCGCAACGAAGGTGTAACCAATTGCGTTCTCTAAGGCATCCCGCAAAAGCAAGTCGTTAATGTCCCAGGTCACACCACACAGCATATTGACGTCGATCAGGCCTAACAGGTTAAACTGACTGTCAGGTTGATAGATTGCTTCCACGTATAGGTTAAATTGAGACCCATCGGGCTTTCGAAGCGGTATACACACCACTCCTGAACCTTTGGATGTGACGGTCTGCCCACCGCTTGTGTCCCATGTTTTATTCCCCGTGTTTGGATGAAACGTCACGAACATTGATCGATCGACGCAGATGACGAATGATGCGCCGGTATCCAGTATCCATTCACGTTTGTCACGGAGCGGTCGTACATATCGAATCAGCGCTGAGGAGGGTACATATGTCATGCCAATAGCCTCAGTTGCCACAGAGCTGCATCCCAAGAATTTATCGAGATCATACACACAATCATCATTTGGTTCCTCAACCTGCGTCGTTGAACTGGCAACCACCAGGGCCTGACTTGTTCGATCACTGGGTATGCCGCCGACTTGAGCGTTTTTATCCATAGCATAGGGATTCCCAGATGTCATATTCACTGCCTGAGCGTAGGTTTTATCCGCCGTGCGAGGCGTTGTAATGATCAATTCTTGTGTTCCAGGGACCAGAGCATCCTTCCTGGAATCTCTGTAGCACCATAGGTTTGCTCTAGGGATCCATTCTTGATAACGGATTTCCGGAATCAAAAAGAAGCAGGCTTTGACCGTGTGTTTCCCATGACAGAAAGCACAACCTCCGTCTTTCTTCGAGGGACCATTGAGCCACGAGTTGACCCATTCCTCCGGTTTGACGCCTTTTGGGGGTGCATTCTTCATATCCGTGGTCTTATCGAGTGGATGAGAGATTGGCGTTTGGCGCGATTTGTTCGTTTGTGCGGCGACGGCGGCAGAGCCGGAGAATCCATTATTCTCTTCGATGGGACGAATATCTGCGAGCAATTCGATGCAGTCTTCATAGAAGGAATCCATGTTGTAGGATTTGACGACGTTTGATTTCCACTTTTCGCGGGCGTAGAACTCGGTGCGTTTGACATGCATAAAGCTTTCCAGATGTGAGGTTCCACTGAGTTCTCGCAGGATATTGATCACCAAGAAGTACGGTGGAAATCCCAAATCCAGGTTCTCCCCCAAAGAGTGCCAGTACTGCATATCGTTGATGTATTCTTCGGTGGTTGCGTATGACTGACGTTTCATGAACTGCAATTTCGTACAAATCTCTGCCCTTCTGGCAGGCCCCTCGCCCGGAAGTCTTTCCTCAGACATTCCATAAACTTATCAGCGAAGTTGGTCTCTCTGCCTCGGTTGTTGATCTTTGCAGTGATCTCATGATGTACGTTCATAGCCAGCCAGTTCTTGACCAGTCGTGACAGCTTGAATTACCGTTTTCCGTTCTCGTCGGCTGCTGTGGGTCGTTTGATGGACGATTCGACGAGTTTGTCGATACCTAGCACACTGAGGGTGTTGATTTCACTCTTCTTAGTGATAAAGATCGCGAATCGCATTCGTGTCTAGTCATCAATGATCGACATCAGGTGCTCGCAACCAACCGCCCGTTGTTTCCCAACGTTTTGTTACATTTTCTCGAGCACGAAGCGGGGTAATCGGGGCGTCGGTATAGATGTCCGTGTAGGGTGAGCTCTGCTGTATGCGCTGAACATGTGGAGACAGGCGGACCGGTGATGGCATCGGGGGTGTCATCGGAGTTGCCATAATGAAAGATCTTTGAAGGAGTTGCAAGGCCGAGGCAGCGGCAAGAAGTGAAAAGGCTGCAGAGGCTGCAGGAAGTGAACAGGTTGAGGAGGCTGTAGGTGAACAGGCTAGCGGAAGTGAATAGGTTGAAGAGGGAAGAATGAATCGAGGAAAATGAGTCAATATATAGGGAAGCTTCCAAGCTTGGAAGGTGCACATGTGAGTTCCATGGTTTTGCTCCGCAGCCCAAATGAGGTGACTGGCGGCCATGTGACTACGGAACATTTCATTTGGCTTTCCAAGTACTGATATAAACGTGAAATATCTATGTGAGTGACACCCGTCATCTGATGGACCTTGTTATTCGCATAACAACTTCGATGAACACGAGCGAATTGAACTTGGCCAACCACTCGTAACCATCTTTATCTGGCTCATCAAAGTACTTGAAATTCCATTTTGTCAGCCCATGGCCAAAGCAAAGTGGTAAACGCCGGAGCATTTAGCGGATGGCGCCTTCGGGACGGGCCATGGACGCTTCGCCCGGGTTGGTGGGATGTCATATTTGTAAACGCCATCGGCGTAGAGACCACCCAATTTCCAGTTTATGGGATTGTGTTGAGATAGAGCCTCAGGCCATTCAGGCCACCACCTAGGTGTTGTTTGCTTCCAGAGATAGTTTCTTCCCATAGTCATACACATATCACTGGGTTTTCCTCCATCCTCTCGTCTTATCAGATTGTCGTCGTCCTTTCCATCGCAACCATCAAAAATGCGGTTCACAGCTGCGTTACAACCCTTTTCATGCAAAAAGACAGCCGTTGAATCTTTGGAGATGCTGAATGACATTTCATCAAGAGTCTTTTTGTTGTATGTTTTGATGATATTTATGTCATTGTTTTTATCGTTCAAGGATGAAACGACAACTTTACAGAACTCCGACATCTAATATATATATTTGCCTCTAGACATTTCGACTCTGTTTCACCGCCTTATAGAACCACGCACGGGAACGCACAAGGACCAAGGACGCTGAACCGAAAGGGTCAAGAGTAAACCTAAGAGCTAATTCGTTGTTCCTATCCGATATGGTGTAAGTTGAGGTGACAACGGAAATGCCACGAATTTATGTGGTTTTAAACATCGAAAATGTGGTCTTTTCATATAGCACACTTTGGTGAATTTACCGGCTTCATTGACAATACAATACAATAATAGCCTTACCATATATGGATTAGCGTTTCATGGCTCCCGAAATCATTGTCTTGGTTTTATTTTTCAACAAATTGCTTTTGGATTTGGAATATATTTCGTGACTCCTTTGGACCACATACATACGACCACAGGGTGTGGAGAACAGGGCTTCCCGTCCGCTCAGCCGTACTTAAGCCAGTATTATCAACGCGGTCAAAAGCTATAGGCGCCCTGGAAGGCCTGCTGCTTTACGGGTGAGAGACGCTAAACCACAGGGTGAGTGCGGGTGAGTGAAGGTGAGCTGAGCGATACTATCCCACAGCATGGGTGAGAGTGGGTGATCAGTGGGTGAGAGAGCGATTCTGTGGTGACTGGACTCCCTGTAGCTCATTATTAGTACCTCCATCGCCAGCATAAATATGAGGGCTTCTTCTCTGTTCAACCATTGTTTCCTTTCCTATCTACAAGCGGTGGATTTTGTGATTTATTTGTTTCCCTCACATCTTGCACAATATGTCACGTGATGCATCTTCAAATGACCTTGATCTGAGGAGAAAAGTGGAGGAGCTCCGCAAATTTGCTGAGTTACGAGGATTCACAACAGAGTACCAGGAAGAACAAAAAAGTAAACCAAACGAAATCAGTCATAAGAAAAGGGCTCCGGCTACCGATAAAAAATATGGCGATTCAGTGGCGTTTTGGAAAGTGTATAAATAAACGTTTATTTATTAACTTGCGCTTAGTTGCTGACGGCATATAGATGGATGCTTTCTCAAAATGAACCAGGTGATCGATAAATCTTCTCATCCCATTATTCCCTCCCACGGCCGTCGTATATGCTCTTTCGTTAATCTAGAATCATCCGCTCTTTAGTTGAGATAATGGATCAACGTCAGAAACGGTCCACCCGCTTGCCACACGAACTTCAGAAAGCCTCTCATCCACGAGATGATAAAAGCACCTTACAAAACATATTAGAGGAAAAATTGTCCTCCCTGCACGTCAGTGAAGCCCGATTGGCGCAGCTTCAGAGTTCTACCGGACAAGAAAAGGCCAACAAGATTACTAAACCCTACCATCACTCTCAAAATCAGTCTGCGCCGGAGCCCATCAAGAACAGTCACTTCCTGAAGAGGGAACACCCCTCTGGGAAATATCTCATGACATGGGAGGTGAACCAGGCTGGTATAGGCCGTTTGGGCCTGGAGAATTGCGCTGGTTATAAATCAAGGGTGGTGATCAAAAAAGTAATGGCGGAGGTGAAGCATCAATCCAAAAATCTGAGAGCCACCGATGATCAGTATTTGGTCAATTTACAAGAAGTATTTTTCTATCAGGGCTATTACTTCCTTGTCTACCCGTTCCAAGGGTTCGCAGTAGACCTGGCGGTCACATGCGCCACACCTCATGTCCAATTCAGTGAAGCAGACATTGCGACTGTTTGTAGAAGCATTCTGAAAGGACTGGACTATATCCACGAGGTTCTTCAGGTGAGTCACGGAAACCTGGACCTCAAACACATTTTGCTCTCCGAAAACGGTTGCATTAAGATTGGTATGTCTGCCACCTTTTTCCTTTCCCAATTGTTGCTCACGCTACAGGTAGCCAACATTGGAAGAAGTCTGCTGGAACACCAAAGTCTTAAAGGCAGAAGAGACGACATCAAGAGTGTCGGGCTGTTTGTGGTTCATCTGAAAGAGCCGGCGACAATCCTGGAAGATAAAAGAACGCATCTCTACAATCCACAGAACGTTTCGAACCAGGCAAAGGGATTCATTGAGGAGGCACATACTGCTTCCTGCAAACTCCTACTGCAGGTAGATTTCCCTTCTATTAAAGTCTCTTGCGGTAATCACTAAATCCAAATTTCCTAGCATGATTTCCTCCTTCAAGCCAACCCAGATAATGAGACATGGAGCCTCATACCTCATTATTACGACGCCGTACGTTATGCACCATGCACTCCGCGGGTGATAGAAGGAAGTCGAAAATTCTAGGTCAGCCGTCGAGTAAAAGAGTAAAGAAGTAAATAGAAAGGGCGGGGAATAGGGTATTGGACGGGGTCGCTTGTCCGTAAAAATAATGTTTAGCAACGGCGTTCTGTAAAGGAATGAATATATTTGACAATAATGGAAGGGTGAGACCACGTGAATCTGAATAAATTCAGTCCCCGAGACTGGAAAGAGTGACAAGAGGATATTTAAGCCGGCCAACTCCCCCTCTCTGTCTTCTTCCCCCTCGTTAGGCGTTGTGATCACAAGAAATGCAGCCCAGTACAGTTGCCCCGGAGGGAGAAAGCCCGGCCGATAGTCTCACAAACTACCTATGTGGCTTTGCCAAGATACAACTCCGACACCTATCTGGAGAATATCGGAAGAAGAACATGCTAAGGTTCAAGAGAGCTTTGATGGCAGGCCAATGCTCTCTGCTCGATCCAGAGCATTATATCACCGCCCTAATCGACATGAATACGCTCAATAAGGGGCTGGAAAAATCGGGCATAAATGCTTCCACTTTGCTTGATGCAATCGATCCGCCACATCTTTCTCTGGAGGACGCCGTCGTCCTCGCGTGTTTACGAGGACGAGATCTCCTGGAGGCAGCTAGACGCGTACTGCCGCCGGGCCGAAGGTGGGTGGTTGTAAAACTATATGTTGACAGTATGTCCTCTCATGCTAGCTTGAGTCCGAGCCCTAATCGCTACTTTGAAGGTCTTCCCGTCACCTTACGAACCGAAATCGCTGAAAGTTTTTCCTGTGTTGACGGAGTATCTAATGTGGAGACTTTCGGATCCCTTCTACGTGACTTTTCTTGTATGAAGTCAACCTTCTGGCGCAGCAGACTGCCTTCCGATTCGGACTTCCAGTATGTTCAAAGAGTTACTCAGACTCCCGAGTTACGGGAGTCCTTCATGGCTCTGGTTCCATTTCCGGGGCTTTGGAGAACGTTTACTTTTCGCAAGCTAGAGCATGTTGTGTCCCCTCGGTGCGACGAGGTTAGACGCCGCCTTCTTCCCAGCCTGTTTATTTATTACTTTGACTGGAATCCCGCTGAATGAAATGCAGGTAATGGTTCACTACCTGCGGGAGATCATTCGTATTGGGTCACTTCTATTTCCCGATAGAGCGGATCGGGCCGATACGCTGTCAGTAGAACTCATTGAGGGGAAGATGCCGAAATACTCCACTCAGGACCGCTCAGATATTATGCGTCTAATGAACGACGGCACGCTCTTCCCGGATATTTCCGATATGGATGAGCGGGAAAGGGTACTTCAGGCCCTGCTTGAAATTCCTGGCAGGGTCCTGTCCCTGACGCTCTTCTTCGATGATGCGAAATGCTTCGCTGGGCCCTCCAAGGCTATGAGGGACCTATTTTCTGTAGGTCCTAAAACATCAATCTATAGCGCGGCTCTACACTGTTGGGACGGAGGTACCCAGGCATACAACATCCAATTAACCGACAGCGAGTATCAGACTGTCCCTATCGACGGTATAATGCCCGCAGACGAAGCAGAAAGAGCCATAGCATCGGTTAGCTTGCTACAACTATGGCTGACAGCCTTTCGGCACTTCATCAATCCTCGGACGGGGAGAACAAGAAAAGTAAAGAACGTTCAGCCTTTGTTTGAATTACGGGGAGAGCCTGAGCTTGCCAAGTCAGCCAGCAGATTGGGTTTTACAATTCCAAGGAAAGCTTCTACTGCAGTCGACTCGATTTTGCCGGCTTTTCATTATACCTTCGAAACGCTCACAGGTGCGTCTCACAATGATCTTGCACGGAAGACCTTGTATATGTCAAAACGTTTTCGACATATCTTCGGTGATGAGCTCAGGTCCCATCAGTCAGTTCAGAAAATCCCTGAGCTCTCTGTGAACACGGATAGCCGACGGTCAAGTTTCAGATCCGGACGACCACTCAAAGATGAGTACATAAGTGACAGGTCGTTCTTCTTTCTTCGACATATTTTTTCTGATGCGGGAGAGATTTTCCTTTATCCGAGCTCATTTGCCGTCATAAGAGACATCTTCTGCTGTTTTTTCGGCCGACAACATGTTAGATCTCTCTTGAATCACGACGCCTCCGGAGTCTCCAACACACTCTCATTTGCTGAAGAAGCTCCGGATGGAGCCATTACGTCTGGGGCCTTGCTACCAGTGGAACCGCAAGCGTTGACAGATAATACATATGTTCATACCGACTCCGTTGAAAACCGTGACTCAATAGCGACAAGTCCGATAGAGCTTGAACTGCACCCAGAGCCAGGGCCCTCTACTCAGATTATGGACGGTGTGCAGCAGTCCGTACCTTTAGCTGCAGGTTTCGAAGACGAGCATAGCAAAGCCCCAGTGTCTCGGAAAGTCCCAATATCACTCCATCGAAGCGCCATTCATGAGATACTACCGTTGTGGTATCAGTCAGATGTCACGAATGTCATAGTTTTCTACCTGTTCAACTCAAGGGAGTACTACAAATTTTTTGCCGACTCAGAAATGGAAATGCGACTCGTCCTAAACGACCTCGCCCGTGCCCATTATTTTCTCATTGTCGATCAAGAAAAGGTCGTCTCTCCAAACTTGGCAGATTTGGTCTCTGAGGCTCAACGGACGCGATTGCTTTTCGTTGGAGCAAGATCAAAACCAGGGGAGCTGGAGACCAAGGCAGGCGGCATTAGCAAGGCTGCTTTGGAGGATTACATATCCAAATATGACGTTCATACAGGGAAACGACGGTTCGAATTCGCTCCCGGGGACACTGACGATGGAGAGCAACCACACTCAACGAAAAGAAGAACCTGATACCGTGTAGCGGGACATCATCGATGTATAGGGTTTTAGTCAGAGTTCAGGCAGCCTCATCTGGACGATCAGTCATTTCAAACGAATTCATAGATTCTAAGCAGTGCCAATACGCGTTTCATCACTAAAATAGACGTGACTACAGGTATATTGTATAGTTCAAAATTTGAGGCATTCCTCATTAGGCATTCCCTCTGGGGCCTGTGATATCGACAAAGAAAGATCTCTTCGAACACCACAGGGTAACGGCTTTGCCGTGTCCCGCTCATGCTTACAAAAGGGGCTCCGCTGGGACATTCGAGAGTATTATCGAGTGATTTCAGCGGTGGAAATTCCGTTTCGCTGATTGAGTTGTGGGGCAGGATAGACAATTTATTGTAGATAGAAGATCTCTCCATTAACTCCGGACATGTTCTCGACACCGTCACCGATGGCCTCATCTTAGAAAGGATCGAAAAGGACCTACGTATTCCCTTAAGGCTCCCTATCCGTAGCGTAGGGAAAAAGAAGTTGAAGTTCCTATTAGCCCTGACATCAAAGTGAACCTTGAGAATTACAGGAAGCCTACTCTTGTAATCACAAACGACTGGTATTTATTGGCCTAGAGTAAGAGTAGTGTCATATTAGAGAACGGCCACTGGATCTACATACAAAGGCTATCAGAGCATTCTAATCTTTCTCAAGATCCAACGACGCTTAGCGCCCTTCTCTTTCGCACCGTTCCTCCTCAGGTAGACTTCAGTCGCTTTTGCTTGGTCCATAGGAGGACTCGCATGAATTGACCACGACAGAGGGGTGGAATACTTATCATGCGTGGAATTGATCTTCGCTCCGTATTCCAAAAGAATCTTCACAGAATCTAAAGCACCATATTCTGCAGCCCAGGAGAGGGGTATACGCTTATTCTGGTCGCGATCGTCTTCATTAGCACCAGTCCTTAGGAGACAGCGAAGAAGCTCAGGGCAATCTCCCACGGCCGCGTAGTGGATGAGAGATCTTTTGCAGGGGCCTCGGTGATTTGAAGCGCCCTTTGAGTCGAATGAGGAATGCGCATCGTTTACAAAAGACTTGATATCATCGCTCAACCTAATCTCCCTGATGTTTTTCATGCGCGGGAATTCGCCATCGATAATGGTTTTGGAGCTGGGGGGGATACCCATTACGACAGTTCCCATACTGTATCCTTGCCGGTGTAGCTGCAGATATATATAACCGCGGGAATATCAAAACGGGAAAGACTTTAAACGTTTCGGATACTCCCAGCGAGTACAGCATGTAGACAATTTTATGAGTTTCTCTTTGTTAGCGCTGAAATGAATGTGCTGTGTTGGGCATGCAAGGCAATTTAATGTCCTGTCTTACTACGTATTACACATTGTTCAAAGGTCATTTAGCGAGTAAGTGGGGATATATATGCCTGTGATACCAGATAAATGTATGGAAACACCTACGTATTACCTCCGTGGGTCTTTGGCAGAGAATGAAGAGCTTTTTGGCTTCAAGACTGGTAGTAATCAACAGAATCAGAAGGTCGAAGCCGCAGCGGGTCGATGGGTACTTGAACCATCTTAGACCCAGGGTGCCACTCCAGTTTTTGCTCCCCACACCCCTCAAAAGCGGCGCGGCACATCCGGGATTAGATAAAAACAGGCGTGATGCACGGGGTCTAATCGTGCTGTCAAGAACAACCTTCGAACTCTTATCAAAGTGAAGCCAGAACTACTTCCGTGAATCTCAGTGATATTGCGAAAAATGGTAGTAACTCCTAAGTTGGGATCTCCAATCGAGTTGCCAGTTCGAGGAGTTCCGCGGCATATGACACTACCCCGCTCCACGAGAAGCTTCAGGACCCCAGAGCACACATCGACCACTTTGGCTTGATTTACCAAAAGGATAACATAATAGGTGGGGTCAATCGTGGCTTGTGAAACTAGGATATTACATCTAGCCAATTCCAACAAATATTAATTTGCTGTCAGGGATCCTTTCGAAGAGGTCCTCTGAAGAAAAGCAATCATTCCACGTCCGGGACTAATAGTTAGTCTTGTACACAGCTGTAGGCTGTAGCTACCTTACTCTTGTCTCTTAATCAGCTAGAGAAGTCAAGTCTTCATGGCGGCATATCAACCCGCGATGAAATGTCGACTTGCGACTTATGACTTGTCAACCAGAACATGCATCATCATTATTCCTACAATGCTGGAAAAAATGGTCGTCAAGACCCCTTTTTTGGGGTAGACGAAACATATCTAAGTGCCGATAGAGCCACTTTGGAAATTTGGGGTAGAACATTACTCTAATAATAACTTGGTAAGTGCCTCCGGAATTACACTAGTAGGATCTAGACTATCTCTCATGATCTCATCTGGTCCCTGGAAGCGAGGTTACAGACTTATAGTCCCTGTTTCTACAGTCTTCCTTTCACACTAATCGCTGACGGACGGATACTTTTCAGCCGAGGCATTTTCTATAACTTCACTCTTCGTCTCTTCCTGACCTTTAGGTTGCTATACCTCCGTGCTCGCCCCTTGCTAGGTACCTTACGCTCTTCACTTTCCTTCCTTGTCCTTGATTAGTCAGGGTCGACTCTACCAGAGCTTATTCAAGTCCACGCTCGCAGAACAACCCTGACGTTACATAGTGAAGATTTCGGTGCCTCAGCAGACCCTGATTTGGCCCCCGGCTTCTGCCGCATTGTTTTCTGCTTCGCCCTGCTAAACTTGTATATCACCGACTCGCCGTCTTAGCGCTTCTTGGCAAGCTAGCCATATACTATCTACATGGCTAGAACAGGAAGGTCTCTTCATTCGGCAAGGATGAAGAGTGGGGATTGGGGCCGGAGAATGGGTCTGCGTCGGTAGATAAAGCCATTCAGGAGCCATATACAGAAGGCCTTAGACCACGGACATCTGCAACCGAGAGAGACGAGTGCCTCGTCTGGGCTGGAATCTAGACTCGACAAATAGCCCATTATTATTCTATTCTCGTGGGGGTTTGTATGGTAGGAAAGGTGATCAGCTGCCGGTTGAAAACAGGTAAAGAAATCGTACCTATCTTTCCCAGGATCTAGTCTAGATCCTGCCAGCGCCAGCAGCCATTTGATATTGCAAGAAAAGCGAAAAACTCGCCAAACAATGGAAGCGAGGAGGTGGAGGGGCCTGAACGTCTAATGCTATAAGACCATCCAGCCGGACACTCGAAACGGCACACAAGTACCAGGAGTCCAGGACTCTCCCATAGTCCATCTTCCGCGCGTGTCAAGATGAAAGTTCTCTCTTGTCTCACAGCGTTGCTGTCGTTTGCGACGGCCTTTACGCTCCCTCCCTCGGCCAAACCGGCCCTGGGAGGGCGCCAGATCACTGATCCAGTCATTTTGGCGGAGCTTCAAGCCCAGCATGCGCACACGCTCAGCAAGCTGAAGCACGGGGAAAAGGTTCCTGTGCATGTCGATAAGCTGGCCAACTATGAGCACGACCCATTGGAGAAGCGCTTCTTTGTCCTCTTTGGGCTCGCTGGTGCGGCCCTCGTTGAAGCTTTCGGCGTCGCCGGAGAAGTTATGGGAGAGATACTACACGCCCTATTGAAAGTCTTTTTGGGAGACGACCACACTATCTGGCATGACCCCGACCACTGCCGTACGTATTTTCAGACACATGCCGGTAGTGAGGGAAACTTTCAGACCTGGAACCGTGGTTCTGAGGACGCCGATACCAATGTCAATATGGAGTAAGTGGACTAAGCCTAGTTGCAGATGCTGAGCACTAATTTTACACTCATTTTAGCATAACTTGGAATAACCCTCAGACGACCGACCCGCCCGTCTACTTCTTTGAAAACGACTTCCTCGGCAGATACAGTGTCCAGTTTACTGCAACAGATGAGGTCGCCTGGGACGGCATCAATGGTACTGAAAAGTGCGACATTCAGGGCATATGTAACCCTCAGTATGTCTTCTACCACAATGGATATAACTTCGTCCTCAATACCTGGCGTAAGTGGATGCTTTCCGGTTGGCTCAAACATCAGAATCTAATGTACTGCAGAGTCCCAGGGAGAGGTTGCAGCCTGTCAGTATTCGCACGGCGAGGACTGCAAAGGCGTGTGTGCCTCCGGTGTCAAGGACCAGTTTACCAAGAACGGTGTCGTCTGGGGCGGGGACTGTGCCATTCCATGCAAGGACGAGGGCGGCGATGCCTACGCTATCCAACCGGCCCCAAACACAACTTTCTCAATGATGGTGGTGGGGGATTCGATCTCGCATGGGATGGATGCGGACTGGACCTGGCGTTGGCGTATCTTTTCCTGGTGTGAGTGCTTGTTTCAAGGTCATCGAGTAGTGCGAGGCTAATATCTGAGTGGGAATGTCTAGTGCATGATACTCTGGGCAACGATGTCACCTTCGTCGGACCCTTTTCTGGCACACACGGGCCGGTGAAGGCCAAGGACGCCCAGCCGCCGCCACCCCTCCTACCAGGAGAATCTGCACCGGTGTTTGATGAACTCAAGGGCCTCTACGCTGATGGGGTGCCACAGTACTTCCACCCTTCTGGACACGCTTCGTGGTGGGGGCGGCAGGCGGCGCAATCCAAGGACACCATCAAAGACTGGGTCTCGACGTACCAGCCCGATTACCTTCTCATCTTGCTCGGGTTCAACGACCTGGGTTGGTTTGTCAGCGGCCCTGAAGACCTTGTCGGCAATATGGGGGCCCTAATCGAGAACGCGCGTGAGGCCAAGTCAGACGTGAAGATCCTCCTGGGCAACGTCGTGCACCGCAAATTCCTCGAGGGCCGCCAGGATCTGGTTGACAATACGATCAAATACAACCAGCTGCTGAACGACACGTACCAAAACTGGTTCCGGTGGGAGTCTCCCATTGCCTACGTCGACGTCAACTCCAACTATAACTGCCACCCTGAGGATTGTCCTGACGGCTACGACGGCCTGCATCCTAATTTCATGGGCGAGTATCATATTGCCGAGGCTTTTGCTCGCAGCCTCAAGGCCGACTTTGGATTTCAAGGTCCAGATTTTGAGGTTCCGACCAACCCGGAGCTGAGGTACGTCACCCCTCCGGCTGGCGCGATAACTCAGTCGTTCCCCGAGGGCCTGTACACCTCCTGGAATATGGTCGAAACTGCCCGAGGCTATGAGATACGCGCTCGACTCCAGGGAATGACAGATTGGTGGTCCGACGAGCCCGTCTACCCCAACACCTGGGCCAGCTGGAGGACCTGGGTGATAGACGGGCAAACATGGGAGTTCCAGGTGCGCACGAAGGGCGATAACGACGACGTGTCCGACTGGTCGGATCTCACTTCGGCCACGGCTCACCTGCAGACGTCCCCAGGCCCAGAGAATATCACGGCCGTGCCGTTCGAGGACGACGGCATCCACATCTCCTGGGACGAGGTTACCGGGAACTATAGCGTCAACCGGTACGGCGTCATCGTGTGGGACTTGGACACGGAGGGAGCCGTGATCGAAACAACAGCCGCGGAGGGAACGAGTCTCTATCTCGGCGCGCTGAAACCTGGCCACCGCTACGGCACCTGGGTATCTACCTACGTCAACATGGAGAGCAGCATTACAGGCCAACCATACGCTGCCGGAGGCATGCCGGCGGCTGGTCCAGAGGTCATCGTTGGCGGCGGAACGCCCGCGCCGCCCACGCCGCCCACGGACCTGGAAGTGACAAACACTGACGCCACGACTGTGCAACTCACCTGGACGGCATCGGCCAACGCCGCGATGTACGGCGTCTATGTGCGAAGCGTGCAGGACAACAACGCAACCGACTTCAAACTGGACGGCCAGACAGCTGCGTCGACGTACGGCGTGGCGTACCTATTCCCCGGGACGTGGAACTACGAGTTCTGTGTCACGGCGTATAATGGGAACCTGGAGAGCGCGCGCACTGCCTGCGTGATCCCGCCTGTTTACCCCGGGTACTCCAAGAGAGACGAAGTCCCCGTCGGCGGCAATAGCACGGTCGTCGTAAACAACAGCCCGGTGTACCACTCTACATACAACTCGACGACCATGATGGAGGACAAGCGGCTTTCAAAGCTATTCAAACTCCTCAGCCAGAGCCAGAGCACTGATAACAGCAGCGTTCCTCTGTTTCCTCGAATCTAATGTGCTTGAGCCGGTCCGCATTGAACATCTTTGGCACTTGCTATATGCAGTCAGCAGTACTATTATATCCTAAATATAGCAAGATGAAGGTATTTAAATCATTATATAGTAGATTATTTTGTTAGTCCTAATTTCATATTATTGATCAAGTTATTCAAGATATCATAGAGATATCAGATATCAGCGGCATGCTGATGTTACTTAACCCCACTCTCTCCGTCTCTCATTTCCCCAGATCATTTCCCCAGATTCTCATCGCTGAACCTGGTTTGCTACCCTACAAAATTATGAATATGATATCTAGGTACCTGTATAGGTGTTAGCCTGTTAGGCCACCTGGCATCTGATTGAGTTGCATATCTGCAGCTTAGTGCCTTAGCATACTGGCACGTCACCTCGGTCCAACACACAGACCGAGGCTCGTATTCACATAAATGACCTCAACCTAAATACTACACGACTATCCACAACCCTATCACCCTATCACCTAAAGCACTACCAAAATGGCACAGACAATCCTCACCACTATCCAAGACGGCATCACAACCATCACCATCAACCGCCCCCACCGCCGCAACGCCGTCGACTCCCCAACCGCCAAAGCCCTCTACCACGCCATCCGAGCCTTCGACGCCGACCCCGCCCAGAAAATCTGCATCCTCACCGGCGCAGGCGGGACGTTTTGCGCCGGCGCAGATCTCCACGCTGTAGCAGCAGGAGCATCCACCCTCGCAACACAAGAGAGCCTCCAGCCTGTCCCTGTCCCGTCCACCAAAGATGAAACTGAACCTCTCCTCTCTTTAGGCCCTATGGGCCCTACCCGGCTACAGCTCTCCAAGCCGCTAATTGCAGCAATAGCCGGACACGCCGTCGCAGGCGGGCTGGAGCTCGCGCTCCTGGCTGACCTGCGCGTCGTCGAGGAGGACGCCATCCTGGGTGTTTTCTGTCGGCGGTGGGGCGTCCCGCTCATCGACGGCGGGACGGTACGGCTGCAGGCGATTGTCGGGTTGGGGCGGGCGCTGGATCTGATTCTCACGGGGCGGGGGGTTAGTGCGCGCGAGGCGTTGGCGATGGGGTTGGTGAGTCGGGTTGTTGGGAAGGGGAGGGCGGGGGAGGAGGCGAGGGTGTTGGCGGGGGAGTTGATGCGGTTTCCCGAGAGGTGTATGAATGTTGATCGGGGGAGTTGCTATTATAGTGCGTATGCGGCGGGGTCGATGGGGGAGGCGCTGCGGAGGGAGTTTGAGATGGGGGTGAAGGTGTTGGCGATGGAGAGTGTGAGGGCGGCGAGGTTTAGGGATGGGGAGGGGAGACATGGGAGGTTTGAGAAGTTGTAGACTCATTTCTTTATTGTTGTTAGCAGCATACTGCAGAGTGCCGTTCTCATTCTCGACTATCTTGACTCTCGATTACTAGAGTTCCACGCCGACATTGCAGCCATTGTTCACTACATGAACCAGACATGTCGACCTGATGCTATTAGTGTTCAAGTAGTCTCATAGTCATGGTACTACTGCGTGGTCCGTAGTCTTCACTGAAGAAGCTTCCCATGGGAGCGTTGTTAGCGGTGGACCCGGCAGTGGAGCGATGGACTCAAATTCAACATCATCTGCTTGCTGATAGAGGCATGACTATCAGTGATGGCACTAGAGGTTATATAGTACGAGTCGGCAATACTCAACTTTCAAGTACAGAGTACCTCTAGCAGACAGTATCTAAGAATCCTTCACAAAAGGCACATATACTTGCTTCTGGCCAATCATAAACAGTCTGGGATGATATACAATACGATTGGTCAGAGGCAAGCATCCACAAGCCAAATACTAAAAATAGACTTGTATCAGCCACACGCTAGCCGTAATTGGACAAGTGTTTACTGCGGCAGGACGCGTAGGCACCAGGCAGTCAGGCATTAATTGATCACGAGGAAGAATAAAAGCTTCATTTCGCTTCGGAGCACCTTGGACACTTACCTTCACTTGGATAGATCATCTCAGATATAGACGACAACAAAATGGCACCGTATACAGCCCTCCTTAGCGCACTCGAGGAATCACCTGCACAGCCTCGTCCTCATCTCCTCAAGCGCGAACTCTCAGTCAACCACACCCCCAAGCAGTAACCTTGGGCGTTATGGGAGCGTACGTGGTTATCATCGCACTCCTCTGGAATTTGCCTTATGTCCGCTGGGTATTATGGCCTTTCAAGGTACATCACCCTACCGTCACCCTACCTGAATTTACCAAGTATGGTTTACTAATGGCCAATGGCACAGATGCTGGTCATCGCCTTCCATGAATTCAGCCATGCCATCACCGCATGCTGCACAGGAGGCAGAGTCAAGTCCATCTCGCTAGACCCCCACGAGGGCGGCGTCACGCACATGCAGGGCGGGATCAGCGCCATCACCCTGCCCGCGGGCTACCTGGGCTCGTCCATCATCGGCGCGCTGCTGATCTTTGCGGGGTTTGATATTGTCGCGAGCAAGGTCGCGAGTATTGTGCTAGGGGTGTGCCTTTTGCTGACCCTGTGGTGGGCAAGGCGGGACTGGTTGACTATCGTGACGGTTCTGTTGGCTGTGGGGTTGCTGGTTGCGTGTTGGTTTATTGGTCATGGGGAGGCGTTGCGGTGGGTTGTGGTGTGTCTCCCCTCTTCCTTCTCCCTTCTCCCCTATCTATAGTCCTTTTAGACACGGTGCTGACGATAGTAGCTATTTATGGGTGTCATGTCGGCGCTTTACAGCGTCTGGGATATTGTACGTCCTCGTCTGTTTCTATTCTTGAAAAGCTCATGCTAATGTGAATGTGCACAGTGTGACGACCTCGTTATCCGCAAAGTCAATACTTCCGATGCGAGTGTCTTTGCGCAGAGATATGGTGGCTCGTCCCGCTGCTGGGGCGTCATTTGGTCCCTCGTTTCCCTGCTCTTCATGACGGTGGGCATTGTGGCTGCCATCGCGGCGTTTCCTGAGTCGTTCAGCGAGCAGGAGGAGCAATCTAAGCATTTTATTCCAACGCGGTGAACTGAGCTTACTGAGCTTGGATATTATGAGTGATGATAATGATTACCTGTCTTTGTGATTCCCTGGCTGTTGTTAGGATGGTGTTTCTGGTATGTAATATATGAGTTTCGTCTTTGTTTAGACACCAGTGATGACTGTGAAGATATTAAGTGGTTATACTTATATCTCAATATTGTAGTCAGTCTGTTTTCTCATTATAGCAAATCAATTGTATCTCAGACCACAGCTCGGGCAGCCTGTCTTGCCGAATGCGGAATGCAACATACCATTAACATTTCAGTACTTAGCACAACAACCCATCATTTACCTGATGGGACAACTTATGATATATTACTATTACACCAATCTCGCAACAGATCCACTACTACTTCCCCCCCCGGAACATGCCTCAACCGAAGCTTCACCCACTGCGTCCCCGCCGGGAGCACATACTCATTCCGATCAAAGTACAACATCCACAACCCTCGCCCTCCATCTTCACACTCAGCAATCCCCAGCTCCACCGCCTCTTTCTCCCGGGCTTGCTGTTCCGGCAAGTAGTTGGGTGGGTGACCACCAGCGAATCCTCACTGTTGTATTTTTTTTTTTTTTGTCCATTTTTATTTTCGCTACTTGATTGACTCTCAGCCGTGAGAAAAAGAACACCGGTACAGGGATGCTTCGATTCCTCGTACCAGCGTCTACTCGGTCATGTAGTTATCGATGCAATTGAAGATACAAATTTATAAGAAATCTTCCATCGGGTATAACTAAGGAGCAAAAATATGAATATTTAGAATGGAGTTGAAGTCGAATGAGTTTCGGCTCAAGCCTCCCAAGTCCATTGTACTCAATATAGCGCGATTAAAGTAGATAGCAAAGAAATAATCATCTATCACGGTAGGTGCAGAAAGAGGAGAGAGCTGGTCAGTGGGTGGCTGGTCTTGCAGCTTTAGAATGGTTACCCCATAGATACCATGTATTAGGATCATAATCCCCAAACGATGGCAAGGGATTGTAGATCATGCATTTTTTGAACCGCTGATCTTTGAGGTACGCCATGTTGCGAGACCGTAAGCTTTCCGTCGACGCACGTTCGAAACAGGCTCGAGCGCTTGCTTTCGCGAAATTTTTAGTGTATTCCCCTTCTGTGGACCTCATGGGTGAAAACCCCAATTCTTGATGGTTCCGCCATTGAGGATCTTCCGGGGTTAAACCAGCACCTAGGCCTATCCACTTTGTAATGACCAGAGCCAATTGATTTTCGAAATCAACCATTTCGAGGAGAGCCTCGGTGCCACAATGGCGACAAGCAAAAGAGACAGACGGGGCTTTTTCTCCAGCACGATGGGCGCTCACAACCTGATTAACCCAGGTATCAATGTCCCGGCTTTTCTCATGACTGCAGATGATGATGCTGTGCGGAGGAATCATAGATCTTTTGGCTGATGGCCGTGGACATCGATACAATAGGTATCGCTTATGACGATCAACCGAAATGATCTGTTGGACTCTCAGAATGAGATTAGGATTCATTGAACATATGTCTGCGTCAACGGAAGAGATAAGGGACACCTGAGTGCCAGGCTGGAGACTGTGGAGTTGGACTTCTGTGTAAAAAATGTCCTCGGTGCCGATCCCATATTCTGGGCCAAGATAGAGCCTCATCATAAGAAGTTGCAGGTGTGTGAAGTGAAATAATAAGCGCAACGGTGACCGGAATACCATAGCTGATGGAAAGGAAGGTAAAGTTGTGCTGATTCTCTAGGACAGCGCAAGAAAATCATGGATCGAGGCCCAGGAAGAAAGTCGATTGAAGTATCGTGCCTATGGAGAACATGGCAGGCATAGCAAGCGAAGAACTTTGGGAGATCTCGCCCCAGGCGAGTCAAGAGGGCTAGCTTGTCTCGCCTTGTTCGTAACGAAGGAGGTTCCCTGGTTTTTAAAAGAGCAAATAGTCGATGATTGCAGAGTGAGGTGCATGTTATATCGTCACGAGAGAGAAATTCCGTTATTCGGAATAAGACCTGGACCGGAAGTTCAGGTAATGAATTTCGTTTAGGGCCCAGGAATCGGGATACCAAGAAAAGCAGTTGATTGATTAAAGAAGGAAGAATATCAGGAAACGCTGGAGGGGGCTGATGCCTGGAATTCAACTATGACACATTAGACGGTAATAAAAGTCGCTGGAAAACCCCATCTAGCCATGGATCCCATCAATGGATGCTGGAGTTCCAAAGGTTAGTCCACGGGTCCACGGGTCAACTGGTTCCTGTTGAGATGACTCATATATTTCCTTGTTTTTGCGAGATTTGGAAGGAGTCACTGTTTTCTGGTACAAACGTTTCCAGGGTTTTGCTGAAACTAATAAGGATTTCAGCCACAAAGCACCTTACTAATACAAGCCGGGAGCCCTGGAGGGCATAGATCTCTAGAATCGACCGTACGATAGACAGGTTTAGATCGAGGAGATAGATATTTACGCGCAGACAACAGCATCATCTCACGGCTTTATAGGTCCGAAGGTCATTTTAGAGTCTCGACATAACCGCTATACACTATTACGATCATTACTCAATCCCTTTCCTTCTTCATACCCAACTCAACTCCTCTCTTCAGTCGGCTTCCACAGCTTCTCTTCTGTCCTACACGATGGAGCCCCTGCCCGACGACGCGGCGGCGAACCGTGCCTCCCTGAGGGTCAAGTACGAAAAAGCTGTCTCGGACCTTCTCAAGGCACTCAGCTCCGACCCAAAGCTCACGTACTCAAGCAATGATCTCATGAAGCTCCGAGTTACTCTTGGATCCTTCGATCCTGAGGATCAAAACTTCATCGCGTCAAATATCTGCCTCTTTAAGCCTATGTCTTCTGAGCAGATCATGGAATACTCTCTGGACATGTCGAAACAACCTGAAGGCACTCGCGACTTATGCGACAATTATGACGAGCTGTACCAATCTCCCACGGGTGCGACGGGCCGTCATCTTTCCGACACTATGGACGACAACACAGAAACCACCTTCCTTTACCTGAACAGACACTACGAGAGCTCGTACGAAAAGACCAAGCTCTACCCCGAGTCTCTTGCTAGAACCTCGAAGTGGGACCAAATTAGGGATGGCAACCCATTCTCAGATATCCCATGGGGGCTACTCGGGGGCTATTCCTTGACTAACCAGATCCCATCTTGGAACATCAGGGCTGATTACAAGTGGCAAGATGACTACCGTGACCCAGAAACGATTTGCCCGCACATGATGCTCATTATGTACACCGGTGCAGTTGCTATCGAAGGCGAACTGCTTTTTTGCGAGCTAGGATGTATCGCGCAGGTGATTCGAAATCGTTCGAAAAGACCTCGCTTTTCCCGGTATGATATCACAAGTCCTACTAAGCTTTTGCATATATACTAACCCAGTACGCTGTTAAACTCATAGGTGTTGATTATCTCGCTATTCGGACCGCGACACGGACGTCTCGTCCAGGCTAAATTCAACAAGTCTGGTGTCTTAAAGGTCAGGGCCTCGCCTATCTACAGTTTCGTGCGCAAGGACGAGGCGCCTTGGAACCTTTTTTTACGCTACCATGCCTGTGAGCCTCGCGATGGGCCAGAAATGGAATTCGGTGACGACGAGGAGGAGAGTGTATCCCCGCAGGCGCCCGAGTATGTTTCCCCTGTGACCGGATCCAGCAAGGAGACAGATACACCTGCCTAGGCCCCCAAGCACGTCCCCAATCTACCGGAATTCGAGAAAGAGAATGCTCCTCCTAAGGAAGACGAGACCCCATCAGCCGACGATTTTTGAGATTTGCATTTTCCTATATTGACGAGATGCTCTATAAGATCAGATCGGCAGAGACAACTTACGCTTCGATTGCGGCCTCGACAGATGAGAGGTAAGCGAAAAATCATGAGAGTGCCATCTTAGGTATCGCCAATTTCTTTTAGGGGATGGAAAATGTGTATTCGATCGGATATCTAGGTGCTATCAGCGTAATTGCTCTAACGCTTTCTATTCGCCGGACTATTTCATGTTCAAGCTCGTTCAAGCATATAGTGATGCTATCTAGAATAGGGGGCTCCTTACCTACTAAGGTAGAAAATACACCACCTGTTCACCAAAAATGCGCTTCATCATCTTTTGCATCCGCCCTATCCAAACTACAAGTGCATTGTGTGAGATAATGAGTTCAAATCCTCAAATTGCTCTAGTTCAACAGCCTCAAATTATTATCGTGGTGAAAGACGGACCGCGCGGCGTATACGGTTATCATTTAAGGTAGTTGACTCACAGCAGGATTCAGCACTCGAGAGAATAGCCCGTCAGCAGCGAGAGCAGGGTCAATAGGATAGTCAACAGGATAGTCAAAGGCGAGGGCGCGGGGCTCGTGGGCAGTATCCAGGGATTCCTGCAGAGATGACATAGGTAATCGTGTTAGATTAGGGAGATTTGTTGATTTCTGCAATAAAATTCAATCAGCATCTGTTTCCTATTCGGGTATAGGATAGTGTGGTAGCAGAGGATCATGGCGTTTGAAGGTATTATAAGGGGGGGGCGTATTAGAGGATGGAAGGAAGATGTTGGGACCTGGAGGGGCAGGACACTCGAAGATGGATGAGTATGCATCCTGGCTGCCTGGGTATTACATATACCGCGTCTTACCTGATATAGTTAGAGGGGTGTGTAAATAGCAAACTGGGGTGTGTTTTTAGCACTGCTCGCTGCAAAGAGGAGGCTAGTTCGCGCTGGCGATTTAGGGGGTTGCGGAGCTCGGTGATCCGGATCAATAGCAAAAATGCCTCCCTTGCAAGGCGTACACGAGGAACGGAGCGAAAGGAAGGGTAGAAGGGCGAAAAACAGCTAAAAGTTGAAGCGACGATGAAGGGTACTTTATAGAACCATGCACGGCGGCGTGGAGGGACAAGAGACGCTAAACCCGAAGAGCGGATGCTAGTCCAAAAGGCGTAATTTGTGGAAGAAATTCTGACCGTCCGATATGGTGTAAACGGCAGTGTTAGTGAAATGGCCACGATTTGGCGTGGTCTTATGTCCCAAAAACCGTGGTGTTTCCACATAGTGTAGTGGGAGAGCGCGGGACACATAATCTTATATTGGTAGCAATTTTATGTGATTTCTTAGAAATACACAAAATTGACGGGCCCCTAGTGGATAACTTTTGACGACGCCCAGGTAGACGAGGTGCGCCGAGTAGCGCACAAATAACTTCACGGCTTAGGCTAATACGATAACGCTAAACGGCGTGCCCAACGACGTGATCAACAACCTGGACCCGTCCGCGATAATTATATTTATCCCCGCTATTAAGAAGAGCGCTTAGGGTTTGGCTGGCCGCCTTTGCTATAGTGTAGGCTGCCATCGTGTAGTACTACATTTACAAGATCTCACCATGCGGATAAGACGCCAACAGCTGCTTCCTTGATGACGGCAGCTTCAACCCGGCCCCGGTGAATGTCTGGGCCCAGACTGGCTGCTATGTGTTAGTGGCCTTCTCTGAAATCTTCGCCTGCATTACCTCGCTCGAGTACGCCTACTCTAAGGCCCCGCGCAATAGGTGGTCATTGATCCAGGCCATCGCCGAGGCCCTGAACCCACTGTCCAGCGACCCGCTGCTCATCTGGAACTACGGTGTGTTCGCCTTTCTGGCCTTTGCCGGTGGCTGCGGATTCGTCCTGCAGTTCTGGAAGCTGGAGCAGGAGGAGGTCGAGCTCAACAACCTACCCGAGGGCCGCGTCGAGGGCAATAAAAAGAGCGTCGAGGGCTTAATCGTGGCCGCCGAGGTTGGGCCGGTGAAGGATCAATTGAACAAAAACAGCCCTAATAAGGCAAAAAAGGAGGTTCCCGAGAGTTGGGCTTTTAAAGGAATCTAGAGCGAAACTATTTTGCTCAGACAGAGAAACCGGTGGTATTTTTAAGCTAGGGTTATACGCAGAAATAACCAAGTGATGATCGTTGCTGCATACCACCTAACCAAGAATACACAACATATTGTTGTGAAGAGACAGGTAGAGGGTTTGAGGGCTTCTTCTGGAGTTTTATTGAAAAAGGGCTCAATCACCATGCTAGGCTGTTGTTCATGAACAACTCTAAGCCATTACGTATTCCTTCCTTCCGTTCCACGATGCTGGAATGCAGCTTCCCCCTCCATACACAGAAGGGTGCGCTGTAGCCTTCTTTCTATTGCCCGTGCCTTTCTAACTCTGTCAACAATCTTCATAGCACTCACTTCATTCGATACTCCATTCCATTATTCTTTTTCCCCGACCGGGCAACATTCTGCGTGTTACCACTCAGCTTCACATCGACAATGAATATTCTTTTTCTTTTATCCGCCCTTCTTGCAGTGGCCACGAGCGTTCTTGCAGCGCCGGCACCAGTTGCGTCTCCTAATGATGATCTCTGGGAGCAATGCGAAGCCCGCCTGAATGGCCAGCTTCCGTACTATGTTCCTCCGAATTTCCATTTTTCGGGGAATGTTCGGCGCTACTATGTGGCGGCGGAAGTCGATGAGTGGGATTATGCGCCAACGGGTAAGGCACCTCCGGAAGATTACAGGGTCGTTTCTCTCATTGACATATCGATTGATCAGGCTGGGACAACTGGCTTGGTGTCCCGATGGAAGAGTCCTTCCGAGCCCAGACATGGGGATACATTCGATCGAACACAAGCATCGGCACCAAGTACGACAAGGCGCTCTACAGGGGATACACCGATGCTACCTTTGAGGAGAGATCCGAGCAACCTTCCTGGGCCGGGTTCCAGGGCCCAATCATCCGTGCTGAAGTTGGTGATATGATCGAAGTGAGTTTCCCCATGCTCTTTTATCTTGTGCCGTTCTTCAGTATATTAACTCCAACAGATCATGTTCGTCAACAAAATGGAGCATTTCTACTCGAGCATGCATAGCATGGGCCTCTTCTACACCAAGGAGTCGGAAGGTAGCGTTTACTACAATGGGACCAGCAGTGTCTTGATTGGTGACGCTGTTCCTCCAGGTGGATGCTTTGTCTACAAGTGGTGTGTTGGTTTCAGTTATCATCAATCATCTAGCATTACTCAAGACTAACGATCAACTTCCATACAGGATTGTCCCAGACACCTCTGGTCCGAATGGCCAGCACGATAGCCGACTCTTGGCTTACCATCCATACATCAGCATGTACCAAGATCAAGATGCTGGTTCCTATGGACCTGTCATCATCTACCGGCGCGGGAAAATGGAGACCGTGATGAGGCAGAACCGTGAATTCGTCCTTCTTTACTCGGACAATCAGGAGTGGAACTCGTTCCTCGCGCTGCACAACGTCCGGAAATACCTCCCTGATCTGGCGTCGCAGGTCATGAACCTGTCATACCAGTATCCAACCATTTCTCGCGGTCAGGGAAATTTTAGCATTTGGTATCCACAGTTCATCAACACACCGAAAACCAATGTTAATTCTACAATCGCGCCAAATTTCTTCCCGGTAAGCTATTTCTCCCCTTTCTTTTCAGACAGAATTGACATGTTGTGAATGCACAGTTGAACGGCTACATCTACGCAAATAACCCAGCTTTCGAGATGTGTCTCAACGATAATGTCATCTGGTACCTTTACGACATGGGCTTCGACACACATGTGTTCCACATGCATGGCGACAATGTCCTTGATCCAGTCTCCGGGGCCACTTTGCCAACTGTCACCCTGAATCCTGGGCAAATGACTACGGTCTTGATGACTGCGTACAACCCTGGTTGGTGGCAGTTGATCTGCCATTTTACGACACACCTGAGCAAGGGAATGGAGGCCAATTACATTGTGTATGGCGGGCCCTACGGCGAATGTCCTCTTGAGCCTTTGGAGAAACCCTGATCGTGTCTTGACCCGTCCAACTGGCATGCGTTTGGAACTTGATTTTCTGACCGGCATAGATTATCATTAGCGAAGCCGACTTGTGAAGTTATTATCATTATTATTAATGTTGATTCCAGTTTCATTATTGTAACTGCTCAATGATTGTAGTGGCGGTGTGTGTTCCATGAATTCTCTAGACATCCTCGGTTGTATGCTATCGCTGATACTCGATAGTTATGAACTCTTTTCACTAGGACACCTTTTCCACGTACCGATATCCACTGGGGATCAACAGAACTAGAATACAGAGATCAAAGATTCGGGGCGGGACCTACAAAATAGAAAAAGAACTGCATCATCCGTGAATCGACCTCGGCGATGGCAACGACGAATTCTAGCACTAGGTCAATGATGCTGTGCCCAGGTGATTATATCTGGGAACCATTATATGGAATTTATAACTAATTTACATAGGTCGGATATGCAAACAGGCTACTCACAATGAAGAGCTCGACTTCCTCCCCGAGCTCACTCAGTCGCGACCATGGCGGCCGCAGGGATTTCGCCAAATCCAACGCAAGTGATCCATTCTCTGACTCTTTTGCATCGCGGTATGCTAACCTGCCTTTGCAGAGTCCATGTACGCACCCTGTCCCTCCCCTATTTGCCTGGCGCGCGTACCGCTCTGCGGAATCTAGAAGAGCGAAGCAGGATCGACAGTCTGAAGGAGGCACTCGATGAGACATTTTTTCAGAATATTGCACCATTCTGGAGACCGTTACTAAAACCTACCCAAAGGCTAAGGGCCAGGTTTTCATAGTTATCGTGTTTCCGATATTGAATTGCAGCGTACGTAAGTTGCTCGCACCTTGGTGATATGTAGAATATGGCGAATTTCGTGGGCCTGCGGTTTGGTTGTCGTAACAGTATTGACTCCCTCATTCGAACATCTGCGGGACTCTGAGTTCAAGCCTTGAGAGTGATCTGGAGTGTTATACTAACTGTTATAACGAGTTTGAAGACTTGCAAACCACTTATCAATGCTTCGTACAACATCTAATATATGCCATTTTTCACCTTGTGGCTCATCTTCCGCTCGCGGGCAAATGCTGAAATTATCTGACACAAGAGCATCCACAAGTTGTGGCATGTGCGCAAATGTCAAGCTTTTGAAATCATCCATTGATAGCCCGAGGGTTGCTGACACTGCTTCACACATATTTGGCAGTTTGAGATCGTCGAGTCTTTTCTTGAGGACTCTTTCAAAGAGTAGATGTTTGATCCCCTTATTGATGGCCCTGTTTGCATCGGATGCTAAGGAGAGTTTAGGATAAAGGTTAACAAATTCCGATACCTGGCGACACCGGCCCTTGAACTGAGACGAATTGCAATCCTTGGGATCAATCTTCCCGCTTTGGATGGATAGGACGATCAGTGAGCGTCTCCAATCTATCCTGGCCACGCGTTTCTCGTGCGAAATCTTTTGCGAGAGATCTTATCGATAAAAGCCGTAGAAGCTTCTTTTGATTGCTTGGCGTGTTATCTCCCTCTACCCGTCTGTAATCCTCCATCCTGGGATCCACTGTGGGGTCTCTCTTGTGCGAAACGATCTCGTTGTAAATGTGGAGGCTGCGGGGAGAGAGCGAGGGCCGAGCAACACGGTCTGGCCAGTAAGTAGATCACGCCTCCAATCTCGGTATTTCGACTGTACATTGTAATCCCGAAATCAACAACAGATAGTCTTATCTATTCCGCCCCTTATACGTCCAGACAGTAAAGCCGATGCTAATCATTGCTAGAACAGAAAAAATGAATGAGGGGCCAAGTAGTTCCGTATCGAAAGTAGAAGGCTTGCGGAGGCGGCGAATATCGCCCCTTACCATATCAGCGGAAGAGTATTGCGACTTCCAGCACTTGGAAATATCCTTGTGGTATTTGAGGCTATCTAGACTTGGGAAGTCTAGCGAGGCGTACCGTCTCTCAATTTCATCACCATCGAGATCGGGAAAAGGGCTTGTACCGGTAGAGATTTCGTAGATAAAAGAACCAAGCGCAAAAAGATCGGTGATAGCAGTCCGAGGAGACGAAGGTGACAAAGGTAACCGGTATCGAGTTTCCTCCTCAACTAAAGAGTGAAGATCATTGATTCTCGATCCAGCGAAGTCGCATAGTTGAATTGAAAGGTCATCAGTAACGAGAAAGTTACGCGGACTGATGTCGGAGTGGACGATACCACATATATGAATAGTAGCAATAGCGTCAATAGCATTTTGAATCCACCGATCTCGGGTCTCCACATCAATCTCATGGTTTTGGAGATAATTTCGGATATCCCTATACTGTAAATAGGGGAGCTGGATTCCTCTTTCAGTGATACTCAGGCATTTCAGGATATTAGGGTCGTCTTTTGGGAGGGCCTAATAAACAACTTTCTCGCGAACGATGCACTCCTTTGAGAACTCTTCTCTACTTGCAACAGATGCGATAACCTCTCGGTTGCAACCTTGAGTATTGTATTTGAGAGGTGCCTTGAGAACTTGGTCATTAGGATCCTGGTGAATACCCCCAGAACCTCCAAGCGTGATGATACGTAAGGTGCCTTCAGGTCTCAGAAGAACAGGATGCCCTTCCATCATAGGTGAATAAAAATTGGGACAGGGGAAGAAAAGAGTGGAAGAGAAGAAGAGCAAGGGGCTGGTCGTTCCAGATGGCACGTGATGGTATGCCTTTGATTGGACCATGCAGTTCGGTGCTAAGACTGATACGGGTTCTTTCCTTGGTCATTTACGCAATTTCAAAAGTCTTAGAAGTTAGAAGATGCTCTAAGCTCTCTGTATCGCCATTTCTACATCCCCACAACTATATTCATTTGCTTTCCAAAAGACGTGCAAAGTCCCTACTAAAGACATAACAAAAACACATCTAACACATTAAAAGACACAAAGGATATACCAAATGGAAACAAAACACTAATAAGGCTAAAAATGGCATCATTGGGCTCTAGTCCTTTCAATCAAACACTGTGAGCGTCGACGTATCGACAGAGTGTTTTCAACAGTCACATCCGGCCTGATATTCTCGCTGACTTGCATGGCAACATAATGTTCTTGATCTCTCTTTTGATTTATTTCTAATAATTGTTAATAGGAGACCTATTACGTGACTTTGGCTTCAGCTTACCGACTTGGGGATCATCTGGCACTTCAGTCTCCATGGCAAAATACCCCTGCATATCAAAAATATCGGTAAGGACTAAAGCACTTTCGTCGAGGCAGGGATGGCTTGTAGGTAATTGCCCGAATGCCTGAAGGCTTTCTAGTTCCCCGTAGGCGAGTATGTTGCCCGATGTTGCCATGGATGGTGAATCAATAGCTGTACTCATGTCAAGCGGAAATAGAAAGCACTCGTCGGTGCAATCGAAGAATTGAGGCAGTGAGTGTTACTGTAGTAGGAGTTTTACCACCTTGGTTCTACCATATTTTTTGGCGAGCCAAAGAGGAGAGCACTCGCCCGAACCTTCCGCATTGACACAAACATCATGTCTTTCAAGCAGTAGCTCGACCATATCGAAATTGCCATCGCGTGCGGCGTGTCCTAGGGGTCTCCAACGGAAAGACCCAAGGATGTTTGGACGGAGTATATATAACCACGCACGGGCACACACAATGGCCGATGGCGCTGAACCATAATGGATAGGACCGCCTTGTTGTTGATAATGTCAAATTCGGACAGCAGCTCAACAAGCCTTCCGATATGGTGTAGTGGCTAACATCGCCGTCTCTCACACGGCAGCCGGGGGTTCGATTCCCCCTATCGGAGTTCATTTTTTGCTTTTTTTAGATGTTCTACATCCAACACTTAAATCGACTGAGACGTTGCATTTGGGTGTTTTATTCTCTGGCTTCTCTTTTCTAATTGCGTGTTCATATAGTTGGAAGAGATTGTGCAATTCGCGAGAACAAAAAAAGAGATGATTACATGAATGATGTATTTTGCTAGCCGAGCTAGTCTAGATCAGCTAAAAGTAGTACATGGGGAGAGGATATCGAATGAGATCTGAGAACGTCTAGAAGTGGATGGGCTTCGAGTAGGTGGCCATGGCAGCCTCCTTGAAAGCCTCGGAGAGAGTGGGGTGGGCGTGGCAGGTGCGGGCAATATCCTCGGAGGAGGCACCGTACTCGATGGCAAGGGTAGCCTCGGCGATCATCTCACCGGCACCGGCACCGATGATGTGAACACCGAGAATGCGGTCGGTCTCGGCATCGGCGATGAACTTGACAAGACCCTCAGTGTCGAGGTTGGTCTTGGCGCGGGAGTTGGCGCTGAAGGGGAAAGAACCGACACGGTACTTGACGCCAGATGCCTTGATCTCAGCCTCGTTCTGGCCAACCCAGGCGACCTCGGGGTGGGTGTACATGACGCTGGGGATGGCGGCGTAGTTGACGTGGCCGTAGCCGGTCTTGATGTATTCGATGGCGGCAACGGCCTCCTCCTCGGCCTTGTGGGCCAGCATGGGGCCGAAAGTGCAGTCACCAATGACACGCACGTGGGGGAGCTTGGTGCGGTATTCCTGGTCGATGACCAGACGGCCACGGTCGTCCTTCTCGATGCCAACCTGCTCGAGGTTCAGGCCCTCGGTGTAGGGGCGACGGCCAATGGCGACCAAGACAACGTCGGCGTCCAAGACCTCCTCCTTGCCGCCCTTGGCGGACTCAATGTTAAGAGCGACGGTAGCACCGCTGTCATCACCGGAGGTGACCTTGGTGCCAGTCTTGAACTTAATACCCTGCTTGCCCAAGATCTTCTGAGCCTGCTTGGCGATCTCGGCGTCCATGCCGGGGCCACCGATCTGGCCGAGGAACTCAACAACAGTGACCTCAGCACCGAGACGGGACCAGACGGAAGCCTAGTATGACAAAAAGAAGACCGTCAGCACAATCCAGCCTTTGAACCTCATTTTGTAGCTAATACATACCATCTCGAGACCGATGATGCCACCGCCGATGACAACCATCTTCTTGGGGACCTCAGTAAGGGCCAGAGCACCGGTGCTAGTAATAATGCGCTTCTCATCAATGTTCAAGCCGGGGAAGCCGGTGGGCTCGGAGCCAGTGGCAATGATGATGTTCTTGGCGCGCAGAGTCTCTTCACCACCGTCGTTGAGAGCGATCTTAATAGTGTTGGCATCAACGAAAGAACCGGCACCCTTGAAGTAATCGACTCCGTTCTTCTTGAGCAGGAACTCAACACCCTTGGTCAGGCCCTCCACGGACTGGTCCTTGGCCTTCATCATCTGGGTAAGGTTGAGCTTGACATCGCCGACCTCGATACCGCGCTTCTTGGTATCGTGAAGGACCTGGTGGTAAAGGTGGGAGTTGTTGAGGAGGGACTTGGAGGGAATACAGCCGACGTTCAGACAGGTGCCGCCGAGCATTCCGCGCTTCTCGATACATGCGGTCTGTCAAGGTGTCCAGTTAGTAAGCCCATTGCAATGACTTATCCGACCCATGGGAAAGCCGGAAAAGCTTTGGTAGGAAGACATTCGTACCTTGAGACCTTCCTGGCCAGCCTTGATAGCTGCAACGTAACCAGCAACACCACCACCAATGATGACCAAGTCGTGATCACCTGGACACAGATATCAGCAATCAAATCCGGAAAGCACAGGGAAGCTATCCGGGCACTCCGTGAAAGCAATGCAATTATCTACGCACCTGATTGAGAGGCATAACCACGTTTTGAGTGACCGATGAAGATCATAGGAGTAGCGAAGTTGGAGGGAATAGCCTTCGGGCCGGCATGGCGAAGGGCAGACCGGGGCATAGCCCGGGGCAATACGGCGCGGAACATAACTAAATGAGATGAAACAGAATTATAAACGTGGGATGGTGATGCAATCCTCGAAGCCAACGGATTGTAAGTTGTTGGGAATGGGCGAAGAAAGTGGATTCGATTACGGGAAACGAAGGACTGAGCTTTTGCGGAAATGCGCGGCTTCACCGCTTACGGCGGACCATAGCCGCATGACTGCCCAGGTGGCCGATGTTCCTTGAGCGGTGAGAATCTGACAAATGAACGGAAGTTTGCGGAAGCCCTTTCCGATTATTTGACCATTCTGCTGGCAGAAACTGAGCAGGTTTGGGCACATTCAAGGGGACAGATGAAAGGAAAGATTAAAATTTCATTCATTGTTTGTTGGGACACTTCCTACATAAAACAACAGACTATTTGTGTTCCAGCAGATTTGATCAATACTCGTTTGCCGGGCTGCGTGACCCAGGCCGTAGCAAAGCTGTCAGATCGAGCGATCGACCTCTTTTCCGTGTAGCGGCGATTGCCCATACCCGCGGACTATTTATCGGCAAGCAATCTCGGCCTCCTCCTGCGGTTACAAGCGGCAACGGATGATGTGTTCACTAGATCTACCCCAGAATATTCAGAGTCTGGTATCAATTTAATGTGGCTTTTTCTGCGGGTCTCCGTATGGTGGATCGCTTTTGGACTGAATATCGAAATCGAAAAACGAAAATGATTCTCTAGGGTCATCCCACTCAATATATATTCCATGGCCATTACCTACTTGTTGAATGATCATCGTGATAATTTTTCGAAGAAAAACCAAAAAATACAATAAAGCCAGGACTTAGGTATTCGCTATCTACTAATTTACCTTCAGCTTCAACGTGCCGACGGAGGAAATCCACGGACGGTCCATGCAGTGCTGGAAACGATGAAAGGTCGATATGAAAGTTGAGTTCGATTTTCATTTGGTTGCAAGCTAGAATCCTTGGAATAAGCCAGAAACATATCTCAGCTGTATCTTTTAGACCGGATTTGCGAATTTGCGAATCCGTGTTCATAAGTTCAGGCAATCAATGGCATACCTAGCCCTGTGAACGAGCTGACTTCTCGTCCTCCTTTCGATTCCTCTTCTGCCGCCACTTCATCCCATAATGAGCAACGATCCACAAACAAGGAGACACAGCAACGGAAATAAGAGAAAGCGTCGTGTACGCCCAGCCCTCACCCATAGCAGACGCCATAGGACTAATAGCCGCCGAAGCTGCAGCACCGAGCTCACAACGGAACAGGTTATTTGCCGCAGTTGCCGATGCCGACTTCCCTGGCCAGAGATCAACCATCAAGGCATTGAGCACCTGCGATGTACCAGTAATAGCCCATCCGATAAGGAACAGCAGAATGATAGGAGCAGCAAGGTTGACCTTCCGTCCCAGAACCCAGCCGTAGGCCAGCATGGCCACATTGCTAGTGTAGTAGAGAGGGAGGGCAACTTCGAGTCTCGCGCGCTCGATGTTGAAATTCCGAATATCGGGACGCACATTCTTGACGATAGCAAGTCCGGCATGCTTCGCATGGCGGCGATAGTTCCAGTCGACTATCCGGCCAGTCGTGAGTGCTGACACAATCCCTCCTCCACCGATGGGGAGATACATCAAGGCGGCATGGATATCATTGAAATGATAAATCTTGTTGAAAGAGGTCGACGCACCAGTCATGACAGCATAGAAACCGGCAAACAGCAGACCTGTCGTGAGGAGAACCACCGACGTTTCGATATCAAGGACAATCTTCATAGTCGGGACCGGTGATGGGAATCTGAGAGAGTAGTTCTTTCGTACCTCAGCTTCCTTGTCCGGGTCAGGCACGAGACCCTGCTGTCTACGCCTGCGATGACGAATGATATCTGCCACGGAATTATTCAACGCAGGTGGTGGGATGGAACCGTCTCCCACAACTTTGCGACATGTCTCGGGCAGGAAGAGAGCAAGAATAAGGAAGAAGACACCGCCAAAGATGAGCAGAAACCAGAAGATCCAGTGCCAGTTTGTGTATTGGCTGAGAAGACCGCCGATGATCGGTGACAGAGAGGGTCCCAGCATGCTTCCGACTGAGGCGAAGGCGATGTATGACCCTCGTTCCGCGGAAGTGATCATATCTCCAACCAAACCGTTTGCCAGGGCAACCGTTCCGCTACTACCGGCGCTTTGTAGGCATCTGAGGACGAGAAGGGTGGCATAGTTGTTTTGGAGCCCTAATCCTAGATTGGCTGCGAGGTAGATTGTGAAGCAAATGATGTAGGCGGGTCGGCGGCCTGCGGTGTCCGAGAACCCTGCGATCAGCATGGGCGCGACACCTTGCATAATCTGGAAATGAGAGACTCGGTCAGCCTTGCAACTGCTTGGCACCATCACTGCTTTCTGCCAGACTTACCAGGTATGTAGTGACGGTCAAGTTCACCTGCGAGACGGAGATGCGCAGAGAATTTGCGATAGTGGGCAAGGCAGGGAGATAGATGCTCGAAGACAAGGGTGAGAAGAAGCTGGCCAGGGACCCCATGGCGACAATAGCCCGCTTCTGGGCTACCGTGAACTGGGAGAATCCCTCCAGGCGCGCGTCTCCGCGGCTCGGGTCTTCCGGTGTTTTGGCATTGACCTCGGCGCTGCGCTCCTGAGTCATGTTGGGTTTGTCCATAGTCGGGGATTTATCCATGTGGTCAAAATCGTGGGACAGGGACTGATTTATGAAATATCCCCGATAGTTTTGGCACCCCCGGTTCAGGGAAGTCGACCAATCAAAGTTTGCTTCGATCCCGGGACCGGGATCAAGCTGAACTCAGATTCAGCCTTAATATCAATGCAATGGACCAGGATATGGTGGCTGCGAGTAGGTAATGTGCTCGAAGATGTCAGGAACCACTTGTGATCATGTGCCTTTTGTTCCCCCTGTTTAGATCTCCATGGCTCTAGTCATGTGCACACACGCATGTATTCTCTCCCATGTAGAGACTGAGACTCAATTCAATCGGTCACATCCATGTAACCAATCTCAGGAACGTTCATGAATGTGGCCATGATATCGATTCGCGCTTGATCGTAGATCGGCATATTCTTCTGTGCTGTCAATCATGTCGTGGACTCCCGACTGCCGAGAAGCAGATGGTCAACCTCTCATTAGCCAAGATCTCGACACTTGTGCTTAGGACATCATCAAACTAATATCAAGGCAGATCTAGCTTTGCGGAGTCCGCGAAGCTCCGATCTCCAGGTGGACTATCCTTTTGCTCAGTATGATTCTAGACGAGCTTTAAGACATGCGGAAGGGGAAAACTGCATGAATACTGGAGAAAACCGAAGAGAGCCGAGTATGAAAGTCCAAATAGGATGATCGGTGCTTGCTGCACATGTAGAAGTTGGGGAAATTCAACATCTACATGGATTCTCCCCGCATATTCAAGGGACCCTCTTTTTCTTGGCTTTCTATTTCCCTTCTGAGTAAAATTGAGCACGCCCCCTGACCCCACGTGGACCTTGGCCCCACAGCGGCTACAACCCCAATAAACTGCACCACGCTAGCTCTGTAACTAGTACCTAGTATGTAGCATGGAGTCGCCAGCATTCGTAGATCTATTCTGACCACTAGCTAGGATATGATATTTCCTGCAGCAGGACGCAGGAACACCCGTACCCACAGACCATCTATCGGCTGCAGCTCTGCAATGTACTATTCTTCAGAGGGCTGCAGAACAAGACATGGGTCTTTCCGATCGGCTGTAACGCTGTTGCTTTCAATGATACTCCAGATGTCCTCCTAAGAGATGCTTGATCCGACGGTATTACAATGAGTGCTATAAATATCATTCTCTCTTCAAGAACCTACCTAAACCTGCCACCGACATAGCAGTAAAGTATCCAGCCACCACGAGCTG
This sequence comes from Penicillium turbatum, assembly GCA_030762825.1. NCBI lineage: Eukaryota > Fungi > Ascomycota > Eurotiomycetes > Eurotiales > Aspergillaceae > Penicillium > Penicillium turbatum. The sequence continues at coordinate 2,151,923 of JAUJYX010000011.1, read as the reverse complement.
TTGACCCAGTCGTCTTAAGCAAACACAGCCATGATCCTCTCAACACTCGCCATCGGCCTCGGAGCCATTTTCTCTGCAGTCTCTGTATCCGCCGCTCCCGCCACCTACTCCCAGCTGAAAGTATATGATAGCACCAACCTCTTCGAGGGGTTCAGCTTCACCAGCGACCCCGACCCATCAGGCGGCTTCGTCAACTACGTGGACGGCGCAACAGCCAACAGTACCGGTCTCGCCAAAATTATCAATGGCGCAGTCTACCTAAGCTCCGACTATGAGACCGTGAGCTCCACCGGCCGCCCATCAGTCCGCGTCCGATCCAACGATGTCTTCACCACGGGCCTTTTTGTCGCCGACGTCGCCCACATGCCAGCAGGCACGGGCAAGGGGGGCTCGTGTGGTATCTGGCCTGCCTTTTGGACCGTCGGGCCCAGTTGGCCTTACTCTGGCGAGATCGACATTATCGAGGGCGTCAACGGCCAGGCTGCTAACGCCATCACCTTGCACACACCTACTGGCTGCAACATGGACGTATCGGGGTCCGAGTCGACGGCCGATCAGACATCTGCTGACTGTCAGGCAGCTGATGCGGGCTGTAGCCAGGCCACGACGTCGACTAACAATTATGGCGTTGCCTTCAATGCTATCGGAGGGGGCGTCTATGCCATGGAGTGGGGAACTCTGTCGATTAGGGTAGTGGTAGTGCGAAGGCAGATACGCTCATCAATGGTGGTGCTGCGGATGTGAATGTGGGAAGCTTCGGTGCGCCGCTTGCTCACTTTGAAGGAAATACTTGTAGCATTGCCGATAATTTTGCGGACAATTATATTGTCTTTAACACTGATTCCTGTGGGAGCTGTATGTATCATGCACATTGGAGCTGAAACTGGTTACCGACACTCACAGGGGCTTCGACTGCGTGGACGAGGGAGACGACTTGTGTTGACCTGAACACTACTTGCCACGAATGGGTGGGAAACAATCCGGCCGAGTTTAAGGATGCCTACTGGCTGGTGAATTCGGTAAAAGTATACTCCCGAAAGTTAGCTTCTTGGAGGGGTACCTGAAGTTGGAAGAGGATGTCAACACAGTCCTCCACGCGCAGGCCACTTTATCATGTTGGCAGCTATTGTATATACGCCAACTGGTCAGTAACATAGCTCCCGCGGACTTTCACTGCCAAAGAGATGCTATGTCGTTGTAGCATCCACAGTGGCATCTTATTGGCTGTAAATGCGGCATAGATTATATTGACTGTGATGATGCATTGCGTTAGTGCAATTGATGTATGCGCGACGAGACTTCGTTTTTTTACATGAAACGGGAGCAACTCTTCTTGGCAAACGCTACAATCTTTGTAGCAGCCTGGTAGGTTCAGTTACTATTGTGCAATGATATAATACAAATTATGAGCAGAGTATACATGTAAGCTTGCTTGCCAAGTAACTACAGTACCTCATTTCTCACAAGCAAAGCCGATACAACCGATGACAATATCCGACTGTCCCGAGCCGAGCTGAGGAAGTAGTTAGTTTACAAGTAGCACCAGTAATAAGTCACTGTTGAAGCGCAAAAAATGGCCCGACAGTTATTTAGATATTGAACTATCCATAGATGTCAACACTCTGGACGAGAACCAGTAGAACAAATATAGCTCCCGAGATAGGGTTACAGCCGATCGGAAGTAGGTATAGATCTGATCAGAAAACATGACTAGGATGTCTGAGACTAAAGGGATTAGCACATCATATGCGAACGGCCTGAAATAACGGAATCGGCTCGATTATTGCAGACATGAGTGAAGTGCGTCAAAATCTGAACTGATCATGGACTAAGTGCTCAATAAATGGCCCCCTGTCCTGAGCATATGTGAACAGCCAATCATATCGAGCCTACCCCAGGATACCCCGGTCCACCACGTGACTATACCCCAACCCCAGACTGAGAAATACGCAGCCACCTGGACAGCCGTCTATGGAAAACGCCTCACCCGATGAACCTTGAAAGTGCCGTTGTAGAACAACCTTAGAAACAGCCACTGATGCCATTTCCCGCATAGCAATAGGAGCCGAAATTGTCTGTTAACAGTTCCCGAACCGATATCATAGCTGATATAAATGCCTGTGACGCACGTAAAACCAGAGACGGCCTTGTTTCGGATTGCCGATTCCCTGACCCGATTAAAAGGCCTCAGACCCCAGCTAGCCCCGCCCTTGCATCCTCACACACGATCCTGTGTCCTCGCCGAGCCCGAATCCAGCCCGGCTTTTCTCGTGCTGGTGGATCCCCTCTGACAAGTTTGTGCACCCCCATGCCCGTCCCCCCATGTGCCGCCGGGATATATCCGGATCGGACCTGTGGCGCCATGCTGTTCGCGGATGTCCTTTGGCCGATCCCCGTGGGGAAGCTGCCGTCGATTGGTGAACTTGGACTCGGACTTTCGCCGTGCTGGAACCAGGCGCCCTCTGCGGCACAAAAGGGTTATGACCCCGGCTTGCCGTGATGTCGGCGGGGTTTTTTCTTTTGGATTTGCTATTTCTCTCCTTCGGTGTTCCTTCAGTACTGCATTTGCGACGTTACCACAGTTATTGTAGAAGCCAATATCGTTATCGTTAATGCGAAGAAGCCTCCGAGAACTCCCTACTCGATCGCAGCCAAAATGAGTGACAAGATACCCTCGTGGAATGTCGTCCACAAATTGGAGAAGCGCCAGCTGCTCGTCGGCATCAACTGCGTCGCTGGCCTGTCTATTCTGTTCTTCGGATACGACCAAGGAATGATGGCCGGTGTTAACAATGCGAAGGATTACATCGATCTCATGGGATTCGGATACACTAAGGTTGTGGACGGCGAGCATACCCCGGTGGTCACGAATTCCCTGCTGCAGGGTGGCATTGTGTCGGTGTATTACCTGGGAACGCTTTTCGGCGCATTGTTCGGTGGCTGGCTCGGAGACCGGATGGGAAGAATCAAGACTATTGCAGCTGGCTCTTTGTGGGCTATCTTTGGTGCGGCTTTGCAGTGCTCGGCCATGAACCACAACTGGATGATTTGCGGTAAGAGGCAGAAGAATTGAAGCATATGAAGACTTGGACTGACGGTTGCAGCGCGTTTCATTAATGGCATTGGAACCGGTATTTTGAATGCTATCGTTCCTGTCTGGGCTACCGAGACGGCTGAACATACTTCTCGCGGACAATTTATTGCCATTGAGTTTACTTTGAACATTTTTGGTGTTGTATTGGCTTATTGGTTGGAGTTGTACGTGCGCCTCTTTCGTTTCTGTGAAAGCCAATGCTAATATGTGACAGTGGCCTATCTTTCATCGATAACGGAGAATCGGCCTTCCGCTGGAGATTCCCCATCGCATTCCAGATCATCTTCCTGATCATTCTCTTCGCCGTCGTCTGGTTTTTCCCAGAGTCCCCCCGATGGCTCGTCAAGGTCGGCCGGGAGGACGAGGCCCGTTACGTTCTACAGCGCCTGCGTGGGTCTAGCGGAGACGACCTCATCCGCGCCGAAGCCGAATTCCAGGATATTCTGAGCATTGCCGAGCTGGAGCGGACAGTGAACCACGGAGACTCTTATCTGTCTATGCTGTTTGGCTACAAATCTGGCGACCTCCACATCGGCCGCCGCGTACAGCTCGTTATTTGGCTACAGATTATGCAGGAATGGGTTGGCATCGCCGGTGTCACCGTGTACGCACCGACCATCTTTGGTATCGCTGGGTTTGACTCGATGAAGAGTCAGTGGATCAGTGGTCTGAACAATATCTTCTACATGGTGTGTTTCAGTATCCAGGCAGAAGTACTCAGCATTACTAATGCTTGTCTTTAGTTCGCTACGCTGGTCTGTGTCTTTACTCTTGATCGCATCGGTCGCCGGTGGACTCTATACTGGGGTGCGGTTGTTCAGGGTATTGCCATGTTCCTTGCTGGTGGCTTTTCCCGCCTCGCCATCGACGCCAAGGCAGCTGGTGATATGAGCAAGGCCTCCTCGTATGGTGCCGCTGCAGCATCGATGATCTTTATTTTCACTTCCGCATTCGGCGCCTCGTGGCTAACAGTTCCTTGGTATGCAAAACGCCTTTACTCCGGTCCATCAAATGCTAATTCATGTATCTCAGGGTGTACCCAGCCGAAATCTTCCCACTGGCCGTTCGCGCACGCGGCAATGCCTTCGGTGTTGTTGGATGGAGTATTGGAAACGGATGGCTGGTACGCGAACATCTTTCCATGCGTACTAGAGACATATACTGACGAACACTGGTAGACTCTCCTGTGCCCGGTAATGTTCGATGCTATCGGCGAGAAGACGCTTTACGTTTTCGCAGCCAGCAATGTCATTACAATCCCCATGGTGTGGGCGCTCTACCCGGAGAGTAACCAGCGCACGCTGGAAGATATGGATCTCCTCTTTGCGGCTGACACGCCCTGGACCTGGGATGCGGAGAAGAAGTTTGCGCTCCTTAAGGCGGAGAACCCCGGGATGGTGCAAAGTCTTGGTCGCACGGGCAGTGTGGTGGACCCGGAGACTGGAAAGACTCTCTCTATTAGTGCTGTTGCGGCTTCTAAGGTTGGTGATAATGCCGTAGCTGCGGAGCATGTAGATCGCGCTTAGAGTTGATGTTGGGGGTTTGGCGATTCCATGTCTCATTATTAATGCATGACGTACTAGATAGACAACGACCGCTAAATGGATATGGTTTGTGTTCTCTACATACAATGTTTTAAGAGACATTCTGAATGGCTGTTTTTGAGCAGACCTCATCAATACAGGCTAGCGCTCTGATTGGTCACTTTAGGAACAACGTCTATCCATCCTGCAAGCTTCGTAGCCTTAAATACCTTCACCATTCCCCCTGCCTAATAATACAAATAATATCCATCTGTATCCCAGATTCAAATTCACAACCTGTGAACTAATATTGATCCCGCATGGTGAGTTCCAAAATCCCAACAGACGCGTCTCGCGTCACACAGCTCGTCCCGACTAATTCCAAACACAGCCAATAATTCCAGCCCTGTATCTCTAAGCAGTCAAAGTCCCCAAGGAACCCAAGTTCCCACCAGGGCCTGAAAGTGAAGGAAAATAAAAAACTAAAGCATCCTGTCCATTTCCGGAAATCCCACAAGCCTCAAAAACACAAGTTCAACATGTCCCTCTCAAAATCCACCATCCTAACCCCATCATCCTCCCCCAAACCCATATATCCCCTATCCCCTTCTCCCTCCACCCTCCTCACACCCCAAACCAAAAAGTCCCTCCTCCGCATATCCATGCACCCAACCCTAACCCCCTACCGCCGGCGCGTGTACCGCACGCTCCTTTCCGTCCCGCCAGGCCGGTGGACCACGTACTCGGCACTGGCAACGTACTTGGGCTCTAGTGCGCGGGCGGTGGGTAACGCGATGCGGACTAATCCTTTTGCGCCGGGGGTTCCGTGTCACAGGGTTCTTGCGGCGGATGGGAGGGTTGGGGGGTATAAGGGGGAGTGGAGGAGAGGTGGTGGGGATGGAGATACGGCTGGTGATGGTGGGGGGTTTGTGGACGAGAAGATGGCGAGGCTTGAGGAAGAGGGAGTTGTTTTTGTGGATGGGAGGGTGCAGGGGGTCTGTTTTAGGGAGTTTGTGGATTTGGGGGGGAAGTGATTGATTCTTTGGGTTGGTGTTTGCTTTTTTGTGGATGGATGGGACGGGATGGCGTTTGATATTGGGGCTTGTCCAATGCTTCTGGGTGCTGTATAGGGCATTATCTATGCTTTTACTGGTCTGTTGATGCTTTTGTCTGGTCTTGGCTGCAGGATGTATTGGATATAATCCAAGTTGGAGTGTTGTTGCTGACTTGCATGGCGTAAGTGGCATGGGACTTTGTCAGATAGTTGGTAGCCGAACTGCTGTCCCACAGGAATGAAGTCAAGCAATGTTAAAAATTACCGAGTCTAGAGGAAGCTGACTCTTCCAACGTTTTCGAAATGCTTAGATGCACTATCTAGTTTCCAGTTGGCGCCGAGGGCCGGGGCTGGTGCGAACTGCATGTATTGTGCCAGCCTTGATACATGGGTTGACATTTATATCTGCAGCCTTTCTCCTGCGTTTGCTGCAACCTACTGTGTGCGAACTGGACCCGACCTAGAGGGACCAATTCCGCGGGCTTGAGAGCATTCGAGTGTCGACTCGTTGTGCGATAAGTTGATTCAGCCTGTTCGTAGAAGGCTATATACATCTACCACTCTCGCTATGGATCATTCAATACTTCATAATATCACACAAATTGCTTTCAATCTATGAGATTGGTGGCTGCAAATGTGCACCAAGGTGTATAGATCATCTAATTCATAGATCCCTCTGCGAGAATGCGGCGAGATGATCTACTATGCACAGTGTGCTGCGTTACACTTTCAGCAATAGGTACACAGGCCCGCATCACATAACCCAAGTGTCTGCCCAGCTCCGAGTTACAGGCCTTCGCCGAAACACCCATCCTATCATCCCCAAATTCCTTAGAGATCCATGTTAAAGCAACACACCAACAACCCTAACCCAATGGTGCAGCCACAACCTCTACACAGACTACACAACGACAGCTCCCTCCACTGGCATCACACGCAAGTTCTTGCTCACCATATACCAAGCAACCGTATCACCAGACGGCGGAACAAGATAGGGCCTAACAATCAACGGCACCATGCCTGGCCCAACCCTCACAGATACCTAAACAACAGAACAATACAAGCACAATGGGACGAGCCGACCCTGCTGGATTTCAATACTATCATCGCAAGCAACAAAAACACTTATTATATCAATATCGAGTGCAGATACATGGCTTCTCGTCATTATAGAAACGAGTATGATTATCGCGCATCCGATGCATCTGCACGGACATAATTCTTTTGGTTGTTGCGCAGGGGCGAGGGGGCGGTTGGAACGGCTATTCTGGGATTGGATCGACAAATAGCTCTGGATCTACGAACAGATCTGCAAATCACAACGTAAGTAAAAGTCAGCAGCTGAATTTCCCGACCGGCACCCTGCCAAAACGCGATACAGCACTCCCCGGAAAAGGCCATCTTGTCCTCGCTCTCCGGTCGGATAACCCCGGTGCATAGCTGATGCATTGCGATATCGGGTGACACTTTGATCAGGGGTTTTGCGTTGCATTTCCTTGAGAGGGCTGATGAGGTTTAGGGGTTGTTTAATGGGGCTTGGTGGGGGGTTATGGTGTTTGGGATGGGTATAGTGGGCTGGATTTGGGAGATGGGGCTGGGATTTAGTTGCTTTTTGTTGTAGAGGTGCTTTGCTTGTTTGGGTGTAGATATTGTCTCGTTTTCTGGTGTCCTGACATGTTTCGGATTATACAACATTGGTTCTTAAGGCTGGGCTAGACCTCTTCAGATAATGTTGTTTCATGTTCAAAATCGAGGAAATGCCTATTTGGGGAAGTGGAACGAGGTGGGAGATTTGGGGGCCGGGGGAGAGATAGAGAGAGAGCCATTTTTTGGGTTGTGGTAGCAGACAAAGAAATGATCACCATGGAAGGATCACTAAGAGGAAGAGAATAGAGTTTCGATCTTCTTTGTCTGTATGAGGCATATTCCTGGGGCTCTGGGCATCTCCACATGTACCTGCATTGAAACCAGGGTGGTCCCCTCGTAGATCAGTTGCTGTAACAAAGAGGAAAAAAGAGGGCGGAAAAGGATAGACAGTGGTTCATCTGTTCAGTTCAATTCAAGAAACGAAAGACATCAAGATATCACCAGGGGAATCTTAGAAGAAGAAGAAATATATCATAACCATCACCATTCATCAAACATCCCACAAATATAACCCAGAAAACCCCATCTAATCTAGAATCTAGAAGAAACAGAAGAGAACCGCAACAAGCTCATAACCAAAGAATCCAAGAAGCAAACTTCTATACACGACCCGTGCCATACCAGACACGATCAATTCGAATCCCCAGAAAAGAAAATAAACAAGCAGAATATCAAGAACAGTCGTAAAATCATAAAAACACCCCTAGACACAAACCAACCAACTCACTCACGAAATCTGCTTCGCAGACCGCTTACAACCCCCCCGCTTCGGCACATCAAGATGATGATACGACCGCAAATGCTCAACAAGATGATCCTGCCTCGGGAACCCATTGCTCCCCTTCCGCGAGCACTGGTCAACAGGACAATTGCGGAAAACGGGGTAATGCACGCTAGACTGGTGGCGCTTCAGGTCTGCAAAGCGGGTGAAGGACCTGCCGCAGTTGTCGCAGCCAAAGGGTTTGGAGGCTCTGCGATGCGTTTGTTAGCGGATTGAAGATTATATCTCGCGCGGCTGGGCGATCGTACTTGGATGCAGATGTACATGCAGATGCAGATGCACATGCTGAAGTAGATGTAGATGTAGATGGGGCTGGCGAGTCCGGGCCGGACTCATAGCCTAGCCCGTGTGGGTAGGAGGGGAGAGAGAGGTCTTCGCTTGGGAAGGTGAAGCTGCTGCTGTAGCTGCTGCCGCAGCTGCTGGGTGCGCTTTGGGTGGGGTATTGATCGAAGGTTTGTGTTTGGTAGTCTTGTGTTCGGTAGGTGTATGGGGAGCTGGTTATGGAGTAGACTTCTGGGAGGTCTGCCATTGGGAAAGTTGTGTCGTAGAAGAAGAAGTCCATTGTTCGTGGGGAGGAGGTGGAGGAGTAGGAGGAGGAGTAGGTGGAGTCTGGGTAGCTGAAGGGGGCTTGCATGTCGATTGGGGTTGATGAGTAGGAGCGTTGATATGGTGTGGGGATTGGGATTGCGGTCTTTAGAGAGAGAGGTAGGGTTAGAATAGGCACTTATGTAGAATGCGCGGCCATGCAATGTTTATAGTCACTTACCATTTTGCAGAGTGGAAGGGACTAAATTATTTGGGAAAGCTTTAAGATTGATTTTGGGGGCCAAGTATTTAGAATATCCATCAAAGAGCAAGAGCGAAATAATAAACTCCTTTTCCTCGAGGTACCCAGGGCTCCTTTTATGTTCCAGTTGCCAGAGCAAAGCCCCAAGGGTATTTGATTGACACGGGATAAGTTACATGCAGTCCGGGCTGTGAATGGACACTAAACAGTTTCTAGAAAGAAACTAGAAAAGCAGCTTGACGCAGACTGGACGAAATCAACTCAGCCTCTCCGCCTCCTCGCAGGAGATTTATGCAATTCGCGGATCCCTCTGACGGCGAATATTCCACGGTCCTTCTAGCGGCTCGAGGTGGATTGGGATGATTGGCGAAAGTGACGAGAGGCAGATAAGCAGCGGTCAGACTTGCCCAGTTTTGATTTTCCCCTCACGACGATCTTGCTGTCATTGGTCGTTGGCTGTTCTGTGTGTCTTCTAGCGTCTTTCTAGCGTTGCCAAGAGGTCGTGTCTTAGTTACGGTGGTTTGTACAAGTCACAAGGGGAATGCATTATGATACGGGAGAGAGGGAGAATCCTCAGTATACACCATATAGATATCTTACAACAACAAACAAATACATATAACAAAAACAAGTCCAAGTCCAAGTTGTGTTAAGTCAAGTGCACCATTTCAACCTACGCCCGACCCTAACCAAGAAAGAAACCCACATCGACGTATCCCAACTCGGCACAACCATGCCGAGTCCAACATCCCAGCCTTGTGAACCCCCGAACATCCCGTGATCTCCCACTTTGACCTTGGAAATTCCCACATATCCCCATACTTTTGTATTTCCCCCCGGGGAGTTGCCCAGATCGATGATGTTGCGACGCACAGCCCCTGTCCATATCTGCCCAACTAGCGCTTCGCCAATCCCCGTCCTTCTAGAACCCCGAAAATCCCGCACTTTCTAGCGTGCCAAGAGGGGACAGACTGGAAAGCAGCTTGTCTTTAGCGCCCTCTGACGTCGTACTTGGTACTTTTTAAATACTTTTTAAATGGGCTTTTGATTCCAAGCACAGGAAAAGCGTGAAAGCGAGGTTTCGTCACATGTTGGCACTGTGACTGGCTCGTTTCTTTTGCTGTTATTTTGCCCTTTACTGGGCATACCTGCTGCCCTGCTGGGACTTGGCACTGTGGTGATGTGACTCGGAAGTAGAGGGATTGCAGCCGTGCCGCCCCCGGTTTCCCGGTCTTTTTTATTTTTTTATCAATTTTTTGTAATTTATGATTTATGTTATTGTGCATTGCCTTGCATGCACTGGCCAATTTAGGAATCGGTTGATCTGCAGTTACGTGTTCGCAAAGTGTAGACTGGATCGACGAGCCCGGACCCGACGGGTCTGGGTTGGGTCATGCTGTAATACTTTGTACGATGAAGTCACTGGGGTACATTGTGTAGACTGGATGCTGTACATACACGGTGATACTCCGATCTAGCCAGGTACCCGCAAGGCAGACTGCGCATAAGCATGCAATCGACTTTCCTCCAGGAAGCGGCTTGGCTGCCGAACTACTTATTCACGACTCATTCGACGCTCGTATTACTCGAAGATACACGACGGAACTAAGGATCCAGGACTCATGATCGTATTGGAACTGATAATCCTGCAAATAACAAGAAACTCCCGTTTTCACCGAGCCCCATTCGTTGCACTCATTGATGCCAGTCCCGCGAACGCAAGTAAAATAAAAACGAACAGCCCGTCGAGACCACATGACGGATTTTCAAAGTTCCTCCCCCCCCAGCCTCAAACACCCAGCCCAGTCTATTGACTCATAGCATCAGGCCACAAAGGGCGAACAAAAATCAATCATGGGTTGAATCAGAGGATAAGCTATAACTCGTCCTCGAGGTATTTGTACACAAACTTGAAATCAGCCTTGCGCCGATTCATCCTGTTTCATGAAGAGTAAGTGAGCGCTCATGATTGATATTTCGGGCGGTATCTACTAACCATGTGCTTTCGTAGTCGAAGAAGCGATAAGTGCCTTGTTCGAACTCCTCGGTGATGTTCTTGGGCTCCTCGTGACGCTGGAACCAAGTTTGGTACTGCTTGTGGAAGCGCCAGCTCTGATTACGCAGCGCCTTTGCGGCCAGATATTGCTGGTATGACCCTTGGCGGTAGTAGAAGAGGTAAAACAGAGTATCCGTGTCGATTCTCCCGGTGTCATAGAGCCGGGGGTCGTCGAATATCGCAAGAGGTTCCTGTGGATAGTACAGCGCAGTACTGTAGGGGTTCTGCGGCTTGTAGTGACGAGGCTTTTCGGCATCGCCAGCCTCCGGACATGTTGTCAATGAGGTAGCCAGAAGGCGCTGAACAGATGGTGATGGGTTGGCCGACGCGCGGGACTTGGTCACCTCGAATGATTGAAGCAGGTCCTGCAAACCCGGAGGCAGATGATACACCGACTCATCGGTTTCAGTTCCTTCTGTCTCTAGCTTGCCGTTCGTTGGTGCCTCAGCCTTGGCCGGCGCAGGCGGTGAAACGCTGGCACTGGCAGCGGCCTCTGATCGCACAGGCTCAGAGAGCTCTTCTGCGATGGGCGCCGCAGCAGGTGACACTATTGACTTGGCATCGGGCAGCGGGGACGCCACACTAGGCGAAGCAGCGGACGATTTGGAGATAGGCAATGCCGCGGAAAGAGCCGGGCTGAACCCGGGTGGAGGGGGAAGAGGAAGAATGCCAACGCCACTTTTGTCGCTTGCTGCGGCAGCAGCAGCGGCGGAGGCATACTTGAGGGTTTCACCAGGGGGACGAGTGGGAAGGGGAGCGGGCTTCATGCCCGGAGTGGCACTTGATGAAGCAGCGGGGTGGAGGGTAGCAAGAACAGGAAGGGGCGATTTCATCTGCGTTGATGGTCTTCGAGGTGCCGGCACATCGGCCTTAGACTTCGGCTTGGGCTCTGGCTCCTCATCTTGAACTGATTGAGCGTCTTGCGACGATACGCGATCACCGTCGCCGCCCATGCCGAATTGTGCCTCGACCTCTTCACCGATGTTCAAATCATCGTAGAGCGTTTCGTCCTCGCCGGAGTAGTCGAGGCTACCTCCTTCCTCCACGTAGTATTTGATACTTTCCTTGAGATCTTGTACCGCATTCACATCGAGGTTTCCGTTTTGTAACGAACGATTTAAGAACTCCAACTTGTTCACGTGCCATTTATGTCGTTCCGTAACGTGGGAGATGTCGGCCATTCGATCCGCCTTCTTCGTATCCTTCTTGCCCTTCTTCATTTGCGCATGAAGTGTCTCCTCCTCCGCTTCTAAGGCCTCGATCTTCAGCTGAAGCTCGTCGACCATATTTGAGAGGAACTCAGAGCATTCGACTCTTTCCTTCTCCTTAGGGTCAAGTCGTGAAGCTGCCGATAAGCCTTCCTTCGAGTAGGCTTTCGTCTTCATCTCCTTTTCAACGGCCTTGAATTGTTCCATGCACTACCGAGGTCGTTAGCTCACTGTCCCTTGGGCACACTTGACCCCGTAGGGACCCAAGGTCGGAAACCCACCACTTCAATAGCCTTCCGTTGCTCCATAAGCGGAGCCTTGTCCTTGACCTCATTTCCAGCAGCCCATGATTTGATCTGATCGCGGAACCTTTGGAGCTTCTTGATTTCGCGCTTGAGGTGGTCTTCGAGTTTATCCCGTTGCGTGGGGTTCGTAGCTTGGCGGATCTTCTCGTAGATGCCTTCGAAAGTCTGAATCCCTTCAGCGACCTTCTTGAAGGTCTTGTCAATTTCTTGTTGCGTTTTTCGGGCTGCCATTGTGAACCCGTTGGTTGTGGATTGTGCCGTCCACTGCCGTCGGTATTAATGCGGTCGAATCGGTGTGGTGATGCGCTTCTAGCTGGGAGGATCGCCAGTGCCCAGTCTAAAAAGTTGATGTGAGAGTAATTGTGGTAAAAGGTACCTGTTTGATACAAAGAGGGCAAAAGGATCGGAAGTCCATGGAATGCTCTCCGCGTTCGAGTGGAAAGCTTCGTGGACACCTGATTGGGTAGGCGGTCACGGGCGGAGGCGAACGTGAGGGCGGCGCGAGGGGGATCGCAAGACACCGTTGCAGTCGAATTGCTCTGTGATTATCTTACGCGTTCAGGAATATTGTTTACCCCCGATAAATTAAAAGTCGCGCTGGAAAACTAAGTTGAAGAGCCTCACTTGACCAACGGATTTGGAAAGGGCCAGCACTATCGGCGATCTTATCTCGTCTACGCCATAAACGGCCGGTACATTACCATCCCTACCAAGCTACCTATTCCTCAAGCTAATAATTGAGAAAAGTTCTAATAGTTCGCAAACATGAAAGGTTAGGGTTATCAACCTCCGCCATGACTTGAATCCCGCTCACCCTGTCCAGTCGTCATCCAAAGGGTCAAATCGGCATCCGTGACCGTTGATTCTGAATTGGTCTCCTCCATTGGCAAAGGCCTTCTTGTATTTGCCGGCATTGGGAAAGAGGATACCGAGAAAGATGCAGAGAACTTGGTGAATAAGATTTTAAAGGCCAAGTTCTGGCCCGACGACAACGACGTACAAGTAAGGCAAATGCTGGACATGTGCGGCGACAGGAATTGACACCATCGCAGTGGAAGAAGAGTGTCCGGGATATTGAGGGAGAAGTACTATGTGGTATGTGTCTTTCTTGCCACTTAGGACACTTGCAAATGCTGATGATGGTGTCCAACTAGTTTCCCAATTCACCCTCTATGCAAAAATGAAGAAAGGCAACAAACCCGACTTCCATGACGCAGCAAGTCCCGATACTGCTCGCAAAATCTACGATTTCTTCTACAAAAAGATGGGCGAAGGCTATGCTCCGGACCGGATCAAGAATGGTGTCTTCCAGGCCATGATGGATGTCGAATTGAAGAACGATGGGCCGGTGGGTGTAGACTACTGCAGCGAAGACGCGGCGGTACATTTGCCTTCCTGGCTCCTTTCCTCGCCGCTATTGAAGTCATACTGACTGATTTGACTTATAGGTCACCATTGAGATCAACACCAACCTCCCCAAAAAGGAACCAAAGGAACCCAAGGAGGGAGACAAACAGTCCGACGAACAGGACATCAAGGGATCACTTGAATTTCAAATTCCTCCTGAATTGTTGCAATGAAAACACCACGGGAAAATAGAAATAGAAATAATGCCCTGTACATATATAGATGTTCGCAGATACCCCAATACAGTTGTTGTTTACTTGCCCTTAATAGCCGTCTGAAATATAGTTGGGGGTGCCGCAATGGAAGCTTCCTGAACCTCACTCGAGCGCCGCACTCCCCACAAAGCACCTCAGTTCTCCTCTTCTTCTTCTTCCACTTTTCAACATATCAACTTTGAACTCTGATATCGTGTTCTTCTCCACCTTAGATTTCTCTCACCTGAACTCCAGTCATGGCCACAGCTCAGCGTAAGTCGAGGATTTAGTGCGGGGCCCACCGATCTGCCCGCGGCACGCACAGATTGAGCTGTTCGAGTTACTGACCACTTCTAGGCTCTCGTGTCTTCTTTGACATTCGAATCGGCAAGGGCGAGCCTAGCCGTGTTACATTCGAGCTGGTGAGTAGCATGCATTCTCCATCTGTCATTCGACTCACAACTAACATATCGGCCCTCAAACAGTTTGACGATGGTACGACATGATTCTTCTCGCTTGACAGAAGCATGACTAACAACAGCGACAGTCGTCCCCAAGACCGCAGACAATTTCCGAGCTTTGTGTACCGGCGAGAAGGGCATTGGCACCCAGGGCAAGGAATTGACCTACAAAGGCACGTCGACGATACCCCGCTCCCACCACGTTTGCGCCCACTAACCGCGGTGTTCCGATGTAGGCTCAATTTTCCACCGTGTGATCAAGCAGTTCATGATTCAGGGCGGTGACTTCACCGCATTCAACGGTACCGGTGGCGAGTCTATCTATGGCGAAAAGTTCCCCGATGAGAACTTCGACCTCAAGCATGACCGTCCTTTCCTGCTCTCCATGGCCAACTCCGGCCCTGGCACGAACGGCAGCCAGTTCTTCGTCACCACTGTTCCTACCCCCCACCTCGATGGCAAGCACGTCGTGTTCGGTGAGGTAATCAACGGCAAGGGCGTGGTCCGCAAGATCGAGAACCTCCCGACCCAGTCCGACAAGCCTGTGGAGGACGTTACTATTGTGGACTGCGGTCAACTTTCCGGCGAGGCATACGAGAACGCGTCCACGCGACCCGCGGACGCGACGGGCGACAACTACGAGGACTTCCCTGAGGACTACCAGGGTGAGCTCACCGTGAAACTCTGCTTTGACATCGCCTCCGAGCTGAAGGAGTACGGCAAGAAAGCTTACCTGAGTGGGGATTATAACCTGAGCTTTGAGAAATACCAGAAGGGTTTGCGCTATTTGAATGATGCCCCCGAGCTCACCGAAGAGGACAAGACGCAAAAGCTGGGCGAGCAGGTGCAGGCAATGCGACTCACCCTGTTCTCCAACTCTTCTCAGTGCGGCATCAAGCTCAACGACTACAAGATGGCTAGGAAGTGGGCCGATTTTGCGATCGAATTGGGCAACAGAATCCCGACCAAGGATGCCGACAAGGCCAAGGCATACTACCGTCTGGGTCATGCCGAGGTGCGCCTGCACGATGAGGATTCCGCACTCAAGCATTTGCAGGAAGCCCACAAGCTAGCTCCTAGCGATGCTAATATTAACAAGGAAATCGACGCGGTCAAGAAGGCTATCCAAAGCCACAAGGCCGCGGAGAGGGCTCGGGCCCAGAAGTTCCTCAACGCCTTCTAAATTTCTCGCATTTGATTTGCTTGTTTGCTCCGGTCTTCATTGGTTCTTATCACGATTCACGATGCGGTCTCTGCACCAATGAGTTATGATGTATAATATAACATCATGCAGGCAATTTTCCTCGTTCTTCGTGTGTTTGTGTTTAGTCAAGTCCATACTGTAGTATCTCAGCCTGAAAAGTCTCGTATAGCATAGCACCGCTTGACATAAATCTAGCCAAACCACTGGAAACAAAATTGGCTTGAAGTAATTTTCCCAAGAAGGATTCATTTACACAGTATAAGTTCCGTTGGAGCTACTA
Source organism: Penicillium turbatum (assembly GCA_030762825.1). Classification (NCBI taxonomy): domain Eukaryota; kingdom Fungi; phylum Ascomycota; class Eurotiomycetes; order Eurotiales; family Aspergillaceae; genus Penicillium; species Penicillium turbatum. Next base: position 2,135,922 of record JAUJYX010000011.1, on the reverse strand, counting down.
GATCCGGGTTAACGAACACATCTTTAGAAGCTTGATGAACATAGTCTCTCTCATATCCCCGTTTATTGAAACATCGAAGCAATGACATGTGTTTCACTATACCTATATTAAAGGGGTTATTGATCATATGATTTCTTGATGACATCTACAACCCCTCGGCGTTTGAACATCCTTGCTTCCTTGCCCCATCATCTCGAAATCCCAAAAGCCCATACAATGTCCGAGTTGAACCCCAAAAGTGCAATACTAATTATCGGTGCCGGTACATGGGGCTGTTCAGCAGCTCTCCATCTGGCCCGGCGAGGATACACAAATGTGAAAGTACTGGATCCTCACCAGGTGCCATCGCCCATTGCTGCAGGGAACGACATCAACAAAATCATGGAGCACAAAGAGCTGAAATGTGACGTTGACTTCTCTCTTCTCATTGCACACACAAAACGAACATAGCGACTAACATTAACTAGCTTCAAATGCCGACGCTGGAAGTATCGCCTTTGCAACATTCACCAGAGCAGCGCTGAAAGGCTGGAAAACCGATCCAGTATTCCAACCTTATTTCCACGAGACCGGGTTCATAGTCTGCGGACACACACCCGAACTAATAGAGCACATCAAACACGAAGAGATCCACCAGTCAGCAGGCGATTTTGCAGCTCTGGAATCAGCAGACGATTTCCGCAAAACAATGCCACCAGGAGTTCTTACCGGTGACTTCCCAGACTGGAAAGGCTGGATCAGCCGCTCAGGAGCGGGGTGGATCCATGCCCGAAAAGCTATGGTCTCCGCGTATGAAGAAGCTCGACGCCTAGGCGTGAGCTTTGTGACTGGCTCACCCGAGGGAAGAGTCACTGCCCTGATATACAACGACGGCGATGTTGTCGGAGCCAGGACCGCAGATGGATTGTCCCACTTTGCAGACCGTACCATTCTCGCAGCGGGGGCTGGTAGTGACGCGCTACTAGATTTTGAAAAGCAGTTGCGTCCGACAGCGTGGACATTGAGCCATATTCGGATGACGCCCGACGAAGCCCGGAAATATCGAGGGTTGCCTGTGTTATTCAACATCGCGAAGGGATTCTTTATTGAGCCGGATGAGGAAAATCATGAGTTGAAGATTTGTGATGAACACCCGGGATACTGTAACTTCGTGTCGGATCCTGATCGTCCGGGTGAGAAGCGGAGTATTCCGTTTGCTAGAGAGCAGATTCCTCTCGAGGCGGAAGGACGGGCTCGAGAGTTTCTGCGTGATACTATGCCGCAGCTTGCTAAAAGGCCTTTTTCGTTTGCTCGAATTTGCTGGGATGCGGATACCGTTGATCGGGCTTTTCTCATTGATCGGCATCCTGAGTATCGTTCTCTTGTGGTTGCTGTTGGTGGGTCGGGGAATGGGGCTATGCAGATGCCTGCCATTGGAGGCTTTATTGCTGATGCGCTGGAGGGGAAGCTATGTTCGGAAGTTAAGGATGTTGTCCGGTGGCGGCCGGAGATTGCTGTTCATCGGGACTGGTGGTCTACGCAGAACCGTTTTGGGGGTCCGAACACGGTTATGGATCTCCAGAATGTGAATGATAATGAGTGGACACATATTTAGTAGGACAGTAAGATTACCTCGATGGACACAATAAGCGGATTCGTCATTTGAGAGAACCCCTCATAAGAGATCCAATTCCTATCGCCTTTCCGAGTAGCCTACTCGCTCACAAACGCACAAGCTCCCATATCTTTCTTGACTACATCCGCCTCAGGTCTGATATCAAAGTCAAATATATCCATCGGCACCGAAAGCGTAGTGCACGCATTCGGAATATCCACAATTCCCGCAATATGACCCTGCACCGGTGCACAGCTAAGCAGCAGGTAGATCTGATAATCACTATAACCGTAGCGCTTCAGATACTCAATAACCCGGAGACAAGTCTGCCTATAAGCGACAGTCGCGTCCAAGAAATGCTGCTTGCCGTTCTCATCAACCGAGAATCCCTCGAATGTCAGGTATCGGCCAGGCCCAAATTGCGGCTCCACCGGCCCTGCGTGGAAGATTGGTGACTTCATGCCCAGCTTCGCCATACCATCCTTCATGACTGTGAACTTCAGCGTGATAACACCGGCCATCTCAATGGCTCCGCAGAATGAGATTTCGCCGTCGCCCTGTGAGAAGTGCAGGTCTCCGACAGAGAACTTGGCGCCGGGGACGTGTACGGGTAGGTATACCTTTGATCCGCGGGAGAGGTTCTTGATATCGCAGTTTCCGCCGTGTTCGGGACGTCCCTAGATATGCATGTCAGCGTATGGACAGACTTCGTCGAATCAAAGTTTTCTAGAGGCATACTGGGATAGTTCGGGCACCCTCTTCCGCAATCTTGCTCAGCACATCATCGGTAGCACCTCCGCCATGGGCATTCTGAGGATTCGGCGGTTGAGCAACAATCTGATCAGCAACCGTATTGGCGGCAATAAGCTCCCCCTCACGACGATTCCATTCAGCTAGAACCTCCGCTGATGGGGCACACCCCAGGATTCCGGGATGAATAAGTCCCGCGAAGCGAACACCAGGGATATGTCGAGATGAGCAGAAGATTCCTTCAAAGTCCCAAATTGCTTTTGCTCTGCGCGATGCCCCGTTAGCACTGATATATGTTTGTCATGATAACCCAATAATCATACGCCTCAGGATAAAGCTTGTCTAGGAAGCCTCCGCCATTTTCTTTGTGGAAGATTCCGGTGAATCCCCATGGTTGATCTTCGAATGGCTGTACGTCTTGGACCTCGACGACCAGGACATCGCCGGGCTCGGCGGTTTCGATGTCGAACGGGCCGGATAGGTAGTGGATCTTGGTTAGATCTACGTTCCTGATATCATCGGCGGAGTCGTTGTTTCCGATTTGGCCTCCTGTCCAGTCGAGACATTCGATTTTGACGACTTCGTTATTGGCGATCTTTCCGTAGGCCGGGACTAGAAATTGTCACGGTTGGATTAGTTTGTGAACATCCCAAGGAGGCTATTTGAAGCCAGACTCGGCATACCGTCGGGATGCCATCTGTTCTATTGGGAAATTAGTGTTGGTCCACGACCATGGGAGCGTAACAACATACATGTAGGCCAGGCTGTTCACTGGCGGGCTTGTTGAGGTCGACTTTGAGAGCAGTCCGAATACCTTTGAGACCCATATCTGCGCTATTTTAGGAGCTTTGTGGATTGTTCAATGCAACTGAATAGCCGGACCAGGAGGGATGGATGGGAGCCCCAAATATACTCGTGATGTAATACTGCCCTGCAACCTTCCCCTCACGATAACGCCTCACTTACCCCGCAGACGCCCAGTCCATTTATAAGGCATGAATAATAGTTAGTGATACCTACATGTATGAAGTGTCGGAGGTATCGCTTATCATCGCTTTATCTCGCAGATCTTGAGTGGGCCTGATAAGCCCATGCCTTCTGTACGTTGTACTCCGATAACTTAGGAAAGGTGGAAACTGAAATGTATGTTTTTTTTGTATTGAAGACTGCTAAGGGCAGGGCAAAAAGCTGAATTGATCCCGTTGTATGACGACAAAATGATTTGGATCATGCTCAATCATGTTTTGCGCATATATTTCTCCGATGCAACCCAACGACCGTCAAGTAAACTTCTTTCCAGGCGAGCTAGGGCCGTCGCTATCCGGCTCATCCGAGTCAACATTGAGCTTATCAAGGTTATCGAGAGACAAGCGCAAGAAATCATGCTTGTTCTTCCAGGTAACCTGGCTTTCTGCGAAGTTCGCGCTTTCGGAAGGAGGTGGCGGCGGATCGGTTATCTTAGTGACAAGATATGCCGTGGACGCCTCAGCAACACCATACATGAGCACACCAAGATACGGAGTACGCAGAAGAACCGTGAAAGCAAAAGCGAAGCCGAACAAAACACCCTCGCGATCCCGGAACCACCGACGCTTTTGTTCCGGGGTGAAGTTGATGCGCCAGAAGTATGGTTCGAGCTAGGAAAGGTTAGCATGATCCCAAGTGAGAGAAGGGGATATAACATACAAGTTCACGCATCAGACTGCGCGAAGCAAAGTAGGTATGAAGGAACATGACAACGTATCTCTTCGGCAGAAACAAGCCTGCGCCAAATATAGCAGCCGCGGGGCCAGAGCCAACGTGGTTTCGGAAGGTGTAGAAACTTGCCGCAGGCATAACGAATCGACCGACAACAGCAACCATTGATAGCAGGTAGATCCCAAGCATCATGCCAATCTTCTTCGCGTAACGATTGAAGAATGATTTTAATGCGTCGGGGATTGGTCGTGAAACGCTGGAACCGCCTTTGGCAGAGTACTGAACAAGATTGGGGTAATACATAGAGCGCAACTTGTTAGGATCCTCGGTTTTATGCTTCTGGGTGTATGTGGTATCCACCCATTGAATGGACTGCATGAAGCTGGTGGTGTGGTCAGCGGGAACTGTCCAACGAGGGTTATGCAGAGAGAGCGTACATTTCATCCAGCGTCGGCGTCACATAACGCATCAGGGTCATTAGGAGGAATGGCACCTGGAGGACGGACTTGGACATGAACTCCAAGCCATTGAGAAGCTTGTCGTCCCAGACCGCCTGCTCTAGGTTGATCATCCATGACAAGAGGTAGATAGAGAATCTTACACTCAGGATCTTGGGTCAAGTCAGAACAAAATCCAGAAGTGTGGGATATTTTGAGACATACTGGAATCTGAATGATCAATTGGATAACGATACCGATGGCTATCGCAAGAGCTGCTTGCCGAAAATGCTCATACTTGAACAGTTCGGGATTCGTCAATGCGCGAACAGCTGCAAAGCTCTGTTAGCAAGTGTGCTAACGGCATATATCATGCAGGGGATCATTCCAAGACAAGTGACAAGAGGTGGCTGGCTGGAGACAGTCGAGCTAACTCCTTGCTCAATAGTCTTGGCGTGAGCTATCTTTGAGCTTGTATGGACGCTGAGTGGATTTCTGGTGAAGCTAGGAATCCGCCCAGGTATTTCAAGCCAATGATGCCTCGGAATGGGCGAGATGAAAGCAAGAAGACGCATAGGAAGACATACTTCCTACTAATGTAAGCTGAAAGCCGCGGATCACGGCGTTAGGCTCGAAATTTGACATGGTGTCTTTCGAGACTGGGAAAGATTCAGGCAAGTTTTACTGCCAATAACACTAGAGACGTCGAAAGAGCCAGATAGCTAGTTGCAAAACATTTCAAAAGAGAAATAGAAATAACTGTGGGTGCCTGGCCTTCATTGAAAGCTGCGTCATGGTCACCTGACTGTATTGTAGCCTGAGGCAGCAGTGCATCTCCCCGCGCAACATTGTGCAGATAAGCCCCGTTTCTTTGCAGCGGATACCCTGGCTTTTCGCATGATCTTTGTACCAAACATGTCTTCATCTTAATATCTTCCATACATACCCTCCTTCACTATTGATCGCATCCATGAACCATGCCTGAGTCTCCAAGTGAGCTAGGTCAGACACAGTCCTTTCGCCGTTCCATTACCCTTCCCACCAAGTTAAACTCACTCGCGCAACGTCGCGCGAGTGTCCCGAATACACCGGAACATGTGATTTTCTACCATCCATCTGCGAAAATCGTGCATTTTGCCCCAAGAGCGCTCGCCCCTATTCCCTCTAGTTCTGCCCCGTCCGACTTCGACTACCCCGTTGACACCATCGAAACACTGCCTTGGCGCTCTGCGACTGAACGAACGGTCGCAACGGCGCCCTTGAGGCTGGAGAAAATCCATGGGTCCACAGCCTTTTTGAAATGTGGAAATGTTGTCCATGCGATCCTCAAGAACTCTCAGTGCTGGTGCGTCGATGGAGTGTCAAAATTTGTTCTGCGCATCCGCCCTCTTACATATTACCGCATTGAACTGCCATACGAAACAGACGACGACCAGAGTCTAGTACAGGATCTGAAGATTGCGTTGCCAACAGTGCTTCGGTATGAGGTCACGCCATGTCCTTTCATGCGCGCTTTCAGTGTCGAGCTTCCCAGCGATGTGATGGCACCTCGGCGCAAAAAGGCATGGCGTCCGAAAGACCGAAAAGAAGGTGTACCGGCTGTTCTAGAACCTCCGCGAGAGACACCATCTCCATCTTCAGTCAGATCTGATTGGGTCGATTCGGCGAGCACTGGAGACGACACCGACGGAAACTTGACAGATGACAGTTGTTTCACTTCGAACAAAGCCAATAGCACAATCTTGGAGACCATTCCCGACGATGGTGAATCATCTCCCATCGAAACGGCAGGCCCTTCCCTGTACCTTGGACCTCCTAGGCGCTCAGTGACCGAGACCCCCCAAACATTCACCAGCCTGCTCGCGAAGTTCGAAGCTACGCCAATCACAGATGATGATCATCTTTCTGGCCCTGACACCAAACCAGAAAGTGTAACTACTACAGGTGCTGCACTTAGCGATGGCGCGCTTCACGTCGACCACGAATCACAAGCCACAACAGACCTTGGCAAACCTGACCTTCCAGCCGACGGCGGAGCCAAAGCTGAGCCTGACTTCGAAGCCGCAGTGGATGCTGGGCTCACACCCGAAGAACAGCCTAAGACTGATACTGCACCAGAGCCTGAGGCTCTGTTACGACGACAGTCAAGCGCAGTTGTAATGGAAGTAGAACGAGCCCCGGAGGCCAAAGGACTACAGGAAGCTGCATCCCAAGCTGAACGTTCCAGTGCAGTTGAAGCCGAGGAGTTCTTGGAAGAAAACACGCAGCAAATGGAGGCAGTCCAGTCAGCTGCCGGACCCTCATTAGAGGTTGACCATGATACCTCCGTCGCGTCTAGTCCCGAATCATTCCACTCTGCTGAGCCTCAGTCGCCAGATTCAGTTTCGACCCATCCCACATCTGTGGGAGGGCATGATCTTCCAGAACCAATGGATACGTTCCATCTTTCGAGTGCGAAAGAAATTGTTTCTGGATATGAATTAATGCCATCGAGTCCACGACCAGAATCAAAGCCCCCGACACTCGAAGTTCCCAAGTGTGATAACACAAAGACAACTGAGGAGCAATATTCTCCATTCATGCACATCCCAAGTCGCAATGATCTGCCCATTTGCGCCCCGGATGCGTTCTCGGATACTTCGCCATCAATGGCTCGCACAAGCAAAGAGCCCTCGCCCGGTCCATTCATGGATGCACCTTCGGGCGACAAAATGCGCCAGCAGCCTTTATCCAAGCCTCCCACATCGAATCCTGATTTTGACCACATGACCGCCGAATTTCGGCGCCGGGCAAAGGCCACAAGAGAACGTGACGTTTCTCCTATGCCTCCTTCTTCGGCATTGTACCAACCCTCTGCGGATGATGCCTCATCATTCATCTCCAAAGCTATTACCTTAGTATTGATACCCCCAGCGTATCTTTTCATCATTCTCCTTCATATCGCTGCGCGCATTGTTGTTAACCCAAACCCCCAGCCAACTGTCGGTTCCACGCCGAGCAAGTCGGATTCTCGTTCCCAGCACGCCAAGAAAACCTCGGTCGCAGTGGACGACTTCAGCTTCCCACTTGAGCCTCAGTCCTCTTCGGAGTACGTGGATGCTGAAATCTGCAGGAAGCTCGACCCTTGGGATCTCGACTAGAGTCGAAACACCTACCTTGGTAACTCGGCTCTCCTTTCCACTTCTTCATTCGCACCGGCTTTTTTTTCTTCTCATGTCACACCCCATTTAATCTACCCCTTATTTGTATCTTTCCCCTTGCCACGGACATGTCAATGGTTTTATGATTTCGACGTTGATCTGCACGACTCATGGGTGGACATATGACATACTTTGTAATATAGGTGACGGTAAAATTGCCGTCCCGAGAAGGGCCCATCGAGCGACCTGTGCGCTCAACCCAATGTTAAGGCTAATCGGCCTATGCGATTACATCTTACTTCTCCGTTCTTTTACTATTGCCTGCGGTATTCCCAGGGCGAAAGCTATAAAAGCAATAGCGTAATCTCATATGGCAACGTAGTCTCATTTCTTCGAAGTTCTATAGCCCGAACAATACCTTCTTCCTAGGTTCAACACCCTCCTTATTTGAAATGAGATGACCAGTAACAACGAGGGCTCATATCCTCACGGGCACTACAGCGTAGGGACCAAAAAACAGTAAAGAGAGATTAGTATTGGAGGAGACCAGGCTCACCCTCACGCAGACATATCTCAAGCAGAAGGCCTTGTCATAGCTGCTTCCCTCCCGCGGCAGCTTCTTCATCCTTTAACACCGAATCAACTCCAGCAGGCTGGCATAGTTGGTCTCGGGTGCCCATCAGGGAACATCATGTCAGTGGACACTAACGTAACTTGAGAGATACGAACCCGATCCTGCAAAAGAGTCCGTGTGTGTGAGAGGATGCTGAAAAGTGGAGGTGATATACAAGAAGAAGCAAGTGGAATTCGTGATAACATGGGATGATGGAAATGAATGAGCATCGGATACTGTAGCTTGCTTTAAACCCACAAGAGGCGTTGAGGCTGTATGCGCGCCACCAGACCTCAGTGAGCCAGTGAGGCCTTAGTGCTGGTGAGAAACTTGTGCGATATGCAATCTCAACACTGAAATAGTACCCTAAACGGAAGAAATCAAACTTGCAGTTAGTTTTATGTCTAAACAAATGGCTTAATGACCACTGCATGTTCGCTTGTAATGCAAAGTCTCATTTCTTTTTCCGCCCCATGGAACTCGTATGAACAAACACAGCACCTATAGATCGCAAGCGTAGCGGAATATGTACACTTGAGAGTTGGAAGTAAAACGAGAACAAGCCAGAACCGCCATCAAACGCCGGCTAATGCATGAGAAAACAAGGCCATCAAACACATCGCATGTCAGGTCCGAGCTGGGTACACAAAGTCGATGGTATCATCTGGTAAATCGACCAAGCAGCAAATCTAGACTTTCGTGACCTTGGCAGCTCCACCCTTGGTTTTGGCCTTTCGGCCTCGGCGATCTCGCTTCTTCAGTCCGGTCATTCCTGCCTTGCAGACCTCAGCATAACGGGCATAGAACGCCTCGATATCGTCCGGGTTGACGATGGTTGAAAGCTTGATCTTCGTCGACTTGTTCTTGGTGATCTTGCCATCTTTGCTTGCTGACTTGGGGTTCGGCGCATTGGTGTTTCCATCAGTGGCTCGGATGAGAATAGATGGCTGGGAGTTGGTGGTGGTGGCACCGGGCACATCGATGAGAGGCTTTTGTGTGAGATATACCGAGCCGTGAGTTTGTTGGGAAGTTTTAGAAAGCAGGTCGGCGAGAGATTCAAAGAACTAGAGGTAAGCGGCGTTAGTGATATATAGCTTGTACTCCGGTCGTTCTGTCGCATGTGGGGAGGTGTAGCGGTCAGGTAAGACCAATATTAAGATTTACCTCGTCGTGTCCCGAATGTGGTGCCATATTTGGAAGTATATGTGCAAGGCGCACGATAATTGAGCGACTTGAAAGCTGAAGCAGATGATCAATACGCAATTGACAGCTGGGAACAACTCGCAGTGGGGGAGAAACTCCGCCGTGGGCGCTACTCCGCCTTTGTTTTGTGGAGGCAGAAAAGTGAGAAAAGTTGCCGACCGCCCGGAGATGTACCTGACATCGCGGATTAATATTCGAAATCTTTCTGAGCAGACAAGATATCTCCGTGGAACAGAATGCCCCGTCCTCAGCACAACACGACTGCCTTGCCTCGCGATCTCCGGTCCGAGCTTGGAATCCGCGATAACTACGGAGAAAAGAAGCGTCGCCTCAATGGGCCCGCCTCGCGCAAAGAACGCCGCCAAAATGAGCGTACGCAGAAGAAGTCTCGACATGTCGCTCCACACAGCAAGAAAACGTTTGAGCGTCCACAACAACGACCTCACCAGAAGCCTCAGCGGCAGGCTAATGTACATATCAATGAGGACCTCGATCCCGACTCCGACGACATGGACCTCGACGAGGAACCAAGTGCGCGACACACGAAGTCGCAATCCGGGAAGGAAACTGCAAAGAAACCCAAATCAATCCTGAAGAAGGCAACAGTGAAGCAAGAATCCGAGTCGGGGTCCGAGTCTGAGTCTGAGTCTGGGTCCACTTTCAGCTCAGAAATCGATCTCAATGAGGATGAGGACGAGGATGAGGACGAAGATGAAGATGACGAATCTGACGAGGATGCCCTCGACGCTGAATCAGAAGAACGTGTCCCGTCTGGAAGTCATATCCCAGCATCTGTCAAGTCAAAGCTGGCACAAGACGATGCCGAAATCGCTGCGCTAGAGAAGAAGCTTGGCCTCAAGAAAGGAAGCAAATTACCAAAGGCCTTCGAAGAGGATGGTCTGGATGATCTGCTGGGAGACCTTGGTGGCGGCGGCGGCGGCGGTGATGGCTCAGAGGATGAAAGCAAAAAGCGGAAAAGAGAAGCCGATGACTGGTTACGGAACAAGAGACTGAAGGCTAAGAGCTTGCAGGCCCAACAACTTGACAATGATGACAGCGAAATGGATAGCGCTGAGGACCTTGATCTTGATGAAGAGATTTTCGGGAGTGACGATGGGCACGAGGCAGCCGAAGGCAGTGACTTTGATGGTTTCGACAAGGAAGAGACCAAGGAGCCCAAAAAAAAGGAAAATCCTTATATCGCCCCGGTCACGAAGCCTGAGCCCACAGCTCAGAAATACATCCCTCCTTCATTAAGAGCACGCTCCGATCCCGAAAACGAATCTCTCACTCGACTCAAGCGCCAGGCTCAGGGACAGCTGAACAAGTTGTCCGAAGCCAATATGCTCTCGATTGTTGCTGAATTCGAAAAGCTCTACCGCGATTACCCACGCCAACACGTTACATCTACCTTGATTAACCTGTTGATGGGCCTCATCTGTGAGAGGGCAGTTCTTCAGGACACCTTCCTTATCTTGCATGCGGGTTTCATTGCGGCCTTGTACAAGCTCCTTGGTATGGACTTTGGCGCCGAGGTTGTCCAAACGATTGTCGAAACCTTGGATGCTGATGGCGATGAGCGTGGAAAGTTCCAAGGGAAAGAAACTATCAATCTTGTCTCACTCTTGTCGCAACTGTACAACTTCCACGTCATTGGTTCTTCATTGATGTTTGATTACGTTCGTGTCTATGTGAAGGAGATCACGGAAACGAATACGGAACTCTTGCTCAAAGTCATTCGGAGTAGGTCATATGTGCAACACCCAGTTAGCTCACAATCCCTCTAACGTATACACAGATTCTGGCCCTCAACTCCGACTAGATGACCCATCGGCACTCAAGGATATTGTGCTGCTCATTCAGCCGGCGGTCGCGAAAGCCGGCGAGGACAAACTTTCTGTTCGCACAAAGTTCATGATCGACCTCATCACAGATTTGAAGAACAACCGCTCGAAGGCCTCAGCTGCAGCTGGTGCAGGCATTACAACGGAACACATCACCAAAATGCGCAAATTTTTGGGTTCTTTGAACAACTCTCGTGTCATTCGTGCATCAGAACCTATTAACATTTCGCGCGACGATATTCACAACTCTTCCAAAAAGGGCAAGTGGTGGTTGGTCGGCGCAAGCTGGAAAGATGATCCCCTTGTAAACGCACAGCGAGAAATTACTGGCGCACAAGAGTCCCAAACCCAAGTTCAAGATGATGAAAGCGACGTTGAGCCTAACTTTGGAGACCTCGCACGAGCCCACCGCATGAACACAGATGTTCGGCGGTCGATCTTTGTCGCTATCATGTCTGCCAATGACTTCCAGGATGCCCATGTTCGACTCATGAAGCTTCGCCTCAAGCGTGCACAAGAGTTCGAAATTCCCCGTGTCCTCCTACACTGTGCCATGGAAGAACAGTCTCACAACCCATACTACTCTCTTATCGCGCGCCGACTCTGTGGTGATATGGGCCGACGTATTAAGATGTCATTTATGTTTGCGCTCTGGAATGTCTTCAAGAAGATGGGCGAACGAGGAGATATGGACGAGGACGAGGACGACAGCTTTGACCCCGACGACGAGGAGAACGGTGTCAATATGAAGTCCGTGGTCAACCTGGCCAAGATGTACAGCACTCTCATTGCCGATGGCAGCTTGACCTTGGGCATTCTGAAAAATCTCAACTTTGCATACTTGCAGCCCAAGACTACGACTTTTGTGGAAGTCCTGATCATCAGTATCATTCAGCAATCCCAAAAGGCCAAGAAAAAGAAGAAGAGTTCAAAGACCGTCACGACAGGTGAGCCTGAAAAGAATGAAGAGGCTTTGATGCAAATCTTCCTACGTGTCAAGGAGACACCACACATTGCCAAAGGCTTAATCTATTTTATCCGGAAGGTTGTCGCGAAGAGTGACATCGTGTCTCCTGAAGAACTAAAATTAGTTCGGTGGGGATGCAATGTGGCTGCAGATGCCCTTAAGGCTGTTGCGGACTAATGATTGCATGGAACACATGCCAATGTATATAGAATATACCCAAGGCGTTACGCTGCTCCTGATCTGTTTCCGTGACATTCTTTCCAACATCGTTTCACCTAGAACCCGAGACCCTCGAGCTACAGACGAAGCAACTATAATACACCAAATCTATACATGTATAAAGCCAACGGAATTCATTCGGCGAATTCAATCAGCTGTTTCCACGAGATCCCATTCCATGGCTACGAGCCAGGTCTCTTTCGCTTCTGTGTGTCCGCCATTTTCAGTAGGATCACACCACGACGCATCGCCATATATTTGCCCAGGTATCACAGCCTCACCCAAGTGCGTGCCAAGCTCTAAGCTCCAGTTAAGGCCCCTGTAAATACCCACTAGGTCCCCTCGCCGTAGTTGGGGTGTTACAGCAGAGTCAGCGCGCGAAGGCCCCATAATCATGATGTTCACGGCGCCAACAGAATCTTTTCCCAGTGCACAATTTCCAGTGACCACTTCGGCCCGTAGAAACGCGACATAGCCACAACCACTAAGACCCGACTGGCTGACCTGAACCACACGCGCTGCCACGAAATACTTCATCAACCTTTCCAGCGAGGTATCGGCCACCTGCGTCTCAGGACCTTGAGGCAATGAAGGCTTGGGCACCTGTTCATGCTTTGTCCCCATTTCCAAAACCCAGCCGCGCACCTCGGCAGCCATTCCGCCGGGAACATGATTAGATACACCGGTCCGGTTTCGACCACGACGATTCAGGGTGCGCGAGGAGGGAGAAAATGGTGCAGGAATATCTTCTGCATCCGGATTTGGAGACGGCGAGCGAGGCAAAACAAATACTGGTTTCCTCCTCTCGGGCGGCGATATGGCCGGCGTGGCTTGCTTGAATCTGGGCGCGGACTGGCTGCTAGGAGGCTTGACTGCCGAGGAAAGCATGAACCGAGGACGACCGCGGAACGGTGTTCTTGTTTTCACATCGCTTGGAGTTGATATGGGTAGCGCAAATTGGCGTGCATTTGACGCTGGGGTTCTTTGCGTGCCACTGTCTAGCACATCAATTTCACCAGCCAGAGCATCTGCCGCTTCGGGTGGCGATGACGGTATTGGATCGAGTTGTGCCAATACCGAAGTCAAGGGCGTAGTGGTCTCAACACGGCGCCTTTTGTTGCCCTCTCTGGTTGGCGCAAACAGCGCGTCGAACTCAGCATCCAGGATGCCCGGTGTCTCCGGCTCTTCGGGAGGTGTGCTATCAATGGCATCATCTGGTAGCTCATTGGCATTCCTCGCTCCGGTCCCTGTATGTCTTGTAACGTCGACATCGTCAGAATCCTCAATGACGTCGCGCTGGCGCGAGCGAGTGGCACTTTGTGAGGCTGGCGGGTCACGCGTGACTTGACGCGTTGAAGATGGTCCATCGTCGTCTATCACGTCGAGGTCATCATCCTCCTTTTGTGTTGCACTCTGTGATAGCAGAAACCGAGGTGTGGGGGCAAATTGGGGGCCATTGCGGCGCGTGGATGGGTTGCGGCGGGAGAGGCGGAATGGTGATGGAGTCTATAGGGGGATTGGTTAGCTGAAGACATCGAGTGACCACCATATTGTCGTACTGCTGGGAAAGGCATTTATCTGATGTGATCAGAAGCCCAGAAAGGACACCATGGTGCTGCTTCGATGCTTGAAACCTGTCGGATCTGCGGGTTCGAGGATCGCATCGGTGCTAATCGTGGGGCGAGATCGGCCATCACGCAGATTCATTTGCGGCTCAACTACAACATACACATATATACAACTTAAGTATAGCCCTAACTTGAGTCGTGATATCCTCTCTAAAGGCATTATTATGCAGTAATTTATATGTAGCGAAGTAGTCTCCCAGCCTCAATATACAACAAGCCTCACAATTCTGGCACGACTTCCACGCCCTGGGAATGGATATATATCAAAGGCACACTAGGTCTAGCTCTGACAAAGAAGACTAAACAGTGGACTATATTTAACTCATGCAAAAGTGAGGAAGAGAAACCTGAGATGCGATGCCAGCTTAGGACTCAGGTGCCGCCAAAAAGGTGTAAGGGTGATGGCCGATCAAAAGCTACACTGGCTCTTCAAGTATGTCCAAATTTATTCATCTCATGCATGATCCGTATATACAGGATGAACGTTCATTCGTTAAGCAAGCTTTGACAGACGGGGTGTAATATCCCTGCGCGAACCAAAAGAACACTTAGCATCATGTTCTCCAAGGCCGATGCAAAACAAAAGTATTCTCGAACTCGATAGTTTCGTTCTCCTCGACATGTTGTCCGACAGTAATAGATACCGCGAGGAAAAAACGCCCAATATGCGGAAGATAACATGTGCCAAAGCAAAAGTAGAGGAACGATGCTTACATCTGCGAGAAGTACTCATCAAAAGTATCCGCTGCCACCTTGGTACAGTCAAAGCCATAGATCTCACGCTGCACATCGGCATCGGCCCACTTATCAGGCACAGGTCCCTTGCCCGCACGGAGGGCAGCGAACTGCTTGTCACGCTCTTCCTTCGCAGCACCCTCACCCAAGTGCAAGGCACGACCAGATGCCGTAGCCATCTCGACCAGGGCCTCAGCGCGGCTCTTGCGGACCTTCTCGTACACACGGAGAGCCTTGTTGATGGACTCCGGGGTGGTATCGGGGAGCTTAGAGAGAACAACACCGAGAACAGCACCGTCCTCGATAGCCTGGGCGGCGCCCTGAGCCAAGTGAGGCAAAGTAGGGTGGCAAGCATCGCCAATCAAGGCGACGGAGTCGTGGACCCAAGTAGGAAGCGGCTCGTGGACACGCAGCTTCCATTCGCAGACCTCGCCTTCGGGAACGTAGTTTAGCATACGCTGGACCATGGGGCAGAAATCGGAGAAGACACCCATCATGGCTGGCTTGGAGCCCTTGGTTGTGTAGGTGGCGTTTGTGGCAGCTGCGAAGTTGGTATCGGGCTGTGTGGTAGAGAGGTTGTAGATCGTGTTGTTGGAGACGGCGTAGGCAATGATGTGGCGTTTTGCGCCAATCCAACGTGTAACTCGGTTACTGTTGATAAGTGCCAGAAGCTCGGGATCGTCCTTGATCTGGTCCTTGTGGATCATGATGCGGTAAGCCGCTTGTTGTGTGTCTTTGACGCCGACATCCACACCCAACCGCTTCAGCATCTCCACACGGGTCACACTCTTGATACCATCCGCAGAGAGAAGCACATCGCATTCGACCTTGAACGGGGCAGCACCCTCGGCGCGGGGAACAGCTGTGAATGATGGCCGGGGACCGAAGTTCACATTTTCTGCGTTGATTCCGAAGTGGAATCTGATGGAGGAGTGCTGCTTGCAGCCTTCATATAGTCCGTTGGCTAGCGATGCACGGTGACCAACCATGTGCTTATATCCGTATGTTTTTTCAATGTATCGCAGATCCACATATGCGTGCTCCTTGTCCGTTGCGCCATCTGCAGACAATCGTTAGACCCGTTTGATTTATAGTAAAGTATATTGAAACATACCTCTCACTGATGTGTCCTCGATATTCACTGCCTCAGCCTCAATGCCCTTCCAAACACCAAGTCCATCCAGGACGCGGGCCATATTAGGCGCTAATTGGATACCAGCTCCCACAAAGCCTAGATCGCTGGCATTTTCATATACATCAATGTTCTTGAATCCCTTCTGAGCAAGAGCTAAAGCGGAAGTTAGGCCACCCATGCCCGCGCCCAGAATGGCGACTTGTAATTCTTGGAGAGCTTTCGTCATGCTATCGGAGATGTGCGGAGAAAATATGTGTCTGTGATGGCCGTTTAGTCTATGCAAGCCGGAGAAAGAGAAGAATTCAAACACTTGTCAAGAAAAAAGTTGCGAAGAAAATACAGCATGAAGATCTTTTTAAACAGTACCCCCAACAGTGCAACGGCCGAGCGATGCTGCCGAGCATGTTTCGCGTTCTTTGCTTCATGGTCACAGCGGAGTAAGTCTTTGCCGCTTCTCCCACTTTCTCCCCACAACGTGGCTCGCTTGGTCTGGGGATTTCACCACGCCCTGCTTGGAATTTATCCGCCTTGGATTTCGATCTCCGATCCTGAGGTGGGGAGGATAATCTACACGTCAGCGAATAGGGGGCTCGTCAGGTTGTCAGGTTGTCAGGTCTGACGGCCTTACCAGTAATACCTAGTAAAAATTTACTTATCATTACTAGTCATGACTATCCGGTGAGATTACTAGTCGCAACTAGTAAATAGTAGGATTTTCAAAAATCCGGGGAGGCTCGTTAGGTGGTATATACCAATCGCGATTAATCCTATCGAGGAGGAGTATAGTGTGATCCGAGACGCAGTTTGGTACTGCCGATGGCGGTCTGGTACGGCCCTTACGGGATACCAGCCGCCGGTATGTAATAATGTATTCGGTGGCAATATTCGCTTTCTGCTTGGTACCACATGGGATCGTGTGCCGACCATACTTGGTGGCAACAAGCCAGTGTTCCCGTTTGTAGACACTTGCATCTTGTCCGTGGTTGCTTCCCAGAAGACTACCTACAGCATGTTGTATCCTCCTCTAGGACTCAAAACAAAACCTTCCTAGCAGCATTTATTCCTCCTAGATCCCACCGCTGTGGCGCCGTCCTGTCCATCCAGACCGACCAGTCCCCCCAAAAAGCCGGCCGCATGATCTGCGCATACTCCCAGTACTCGGGATACCACCCTGCTGATTCCCAGTCGAGAATGCCTGTGACACTATTCTGCTCGTCCACCATGACATTGCGTGGCGCAATATCCGCATGCGTGAACACCGAGCGCTCCGACGGGGGCAACATATCCAGCAGTTGATTCTCATACCGAGTTCCTCCACACTGAATATACCGCTCATAGATCCTCGCACGCAGCTCAGAGTCGCTCGAAATTGGTCGACCGGGCTTTTGTAGATCCTCTAGCATTGGGTCCCGGGATAGAGAGCCATCCGCGACACACTGATACAATCCCTCAATCTCTTGTGGACGAGCAATATTTCGGACCTTCGAGATCAGATCCCACAGTTGAAGACAGATTGACTCTTTAGCCTCGTTGTCTAGCGTGTCCCATTTTTGCTCCAGAGGGATTCCGGGAATAACTGTCATCTTAATCATTCCTTCCGGTGGATGAAAATCGGGCTTGAAGAAGTCACTCCGATCTGTTACCTCTTCATCTGGACTGAAATCGGTGAAAAGCACTTCGGGGACCGGAACATCGGTATACTTAGAGACAAGTCTCATTGCTTCAGCTTCAGCGGATCGCACTCCAAACCCTGACTTGGTCACCCAGGAGGAGTCCCACTCGAGTACAAGCCTGCCCATTTGTTTTTCGAGCACAGTAACCACCTCTTGCCCAGCTTGGAGGTACAGTGGATTCACAGAGGACTGACAAGGTAATAAAAAGTTGCCGTCCTTGATGTATTGGTGCCCCTTGTGAAGATTTTGTTGTTCATAAAGAACCTCAGTTGATGGAGATTCAGTCATTTTGCGGGTACTTTCTTGATCCGACAGTCTCGTCCACCTGAATGGCAAGGTGGTGTAAACCTGACGAAGTTCAAACCTGCTTGGGCGGGAAGAGAGACCAGTCCATCCAGGACATAGCAGTGTTGAAATTGCCGTGGTATTACCGTAGTGTGACCGCTTATAGTCGAATCACGGTAGGAAGTGCGTTGTTTTGGATATACGGTATTAAATCGGTTCTTCCGACAATGCGTCTTTAAAGCTATTGCGTATCGTACAGCGAGATATATATTAAGACCGGAATTTGCGTATTATAATAGGACAATATGTATTATTATTAATACGTATTTAATAGTAAATAGTAGTATTTCCCTAAACCAGGTTTAGCCAAGACTTTTCCTTCTGGCTCCCAATCATACGCTTCCCTTCCTAGGCGGTATTCATTCGTCCGGCAATTTATCCGTAGTTACTTCGTTGATTACTACCACGTTGGTTGACCACCTACCTCCTCGTAACTAGGCATAACAGGTATCTCTAGCATCTCAGATTATCTTAGGCATCTCAGATCATCTCAGGCATCTCAGTTCATCTCAGGGCATCTCAGGGTATCTCAGTTCATCTCAGTTCATCTCAGTTCATCTCAGTTCATCTCAGTTCATCTCAGTTCATCTCAGTTCATCTCAGTTCATCTCAGGGCATCTCAGGGCATCTCAGGGTATCTCAGTTTATCTCAGGGCATCTCAGTTCATCTCAGTTCATCTCAGTTCATCTCAGTTCATCTCAGTTCATCTCAGTTATCTCAGTTCATCTCAGTTCGTCTCAGTTCATCTCAGGGTATCTCAGTTCATCTCAGGGCATCTCAGTTCATCTCAGTTCATCTCAGGTATCTCAATTTATCTTAGATCATCTCAGGCATATCTCAGGGCATCTCAGGGCATCTCAGGGCATCTCAGGGCATCTCAGGGCATCTCAGGTATCTCAGTTCATCTCAGGCATCTCAGTTCATCTCAGTTTATCTCAGGGCATCTCAGTTCATCTCAGTTTATCTTAGGGCATCTCAATTTATCTTAGATCATCTCAGGTATCTCAGTTCATCTCAGTTCATCTCAGTTCATCTCAGTTCATCTCAGTTCATCTCAGTTCATCTCAGGGCATCTCAGGGCATCTCAGTTCATCTCAGGCATCTCAGTTCATCTCAGTTTATCTCAGGGCATCTCAGGGTATCTCAGTTTATCTTAGGTATCTCAATTTATCTTAGATCATCTCAGGCATCTCAGTTCATCTCAGGCATCTCAGTTCATTTCAGTTCATCTCAGGGCATCTCAGGGCATCTTAGTTCATCTCAGTGCATCTCAGTTCATCTTAGGCATCTCAGTTTATCTCAGGGCATCTCAGTTCATCTCAGTTTATCTCAGTTCATCTCAGGCATCTCAGTTCATCTTAGTTTATCTCAGGCATCTCAGTTTATCCTAGGTATCTCAGGTTATAACCAATTCCTGGCTAATACCTATATAATATAGGTCTAATATTATAGCAGTAATCTAATTCCCTATCAATACGAGATTAATACGCCGGATAAATTTTAATACGCATAAAACAGACTAATACGTGTTGCTCCTTAATACGAATTACCCAAGAAACAACGGTAGGACATATAGAATCTATAACATACGTATTAAACGCGATTTACCGTATCCGGACCATCATACCACCGGTATTCGGGAATCACATATGGCCTGCATGGGTTACCACTGTACTTATGTAATCATCATCTGTCTCGGTCCTTAGTCACCACCTAGTATCCTCTCGCGCCGCTCTACACCTGCAGCCATAAGTGTTTCAGTTAAGCGCTGACTATTTCTAGTCTCTAGATTCAAGAAATTAGTACAGGTATGCAGACGCTTCATGTCATCTGGACAGCCCATTTGGCGCTTATGTCGCTGCATGTTTTTTTAATCAGACCAGTCAAACAGCGCGATTCTTTCGGCTGAGAATTTTATTGGCATCTGAGCCGCTCTCTTGTTGTCATGGCTTCGTTCGAATTTTGCCATCCACTCCATGTATTGAGTGGGCGACAGATGATAGTGTTGAGATAGAGCCTCACGCCATTCAGGCCACCACCTAGGTGTTGTTTGCTTCCAGAGATAGTTTCTTCCCAGAGTCATACACATATCACTGGGTTTTCCTCCATCCTCTCGTCTCATCAAATACTCACATGACACTGTGGACATTGTAGATAGTATCTGGGGAAGGAACGGAGATGTGAGGGCCTTTAAGTTGTTTTCCCTCCCTCTCTTCTCTTCTCTTCTCCTTTTCCTTCTCCAGACTTGATACCTTCGTTTTTGCAGTACAGAATAGGATCTCCTTTTTCTTTTGACGCGTAAAATAGATTACCGATTAAATTATAGCGGCAATACTAATTCCGCTTTTAGCTATTAGGTTTAGGATAAAATACGGAGGGTTCTATATAGTTTAAGTTACTAGTAATTACTATACTCCTCCTCGATAGGATTAGTCGCGATTAGTATATACTACCTGACGAGCCTCTCCGTATTTTTGAAAATCCTACTATTTACTAGTCGCGACTAGTAATCTCACCCTCTCTCGGTAGCCAGTAGTGGCGGATGGTCATGACTAGTAATGATAAGTAAATTTTTACTAGGTATTACTGGTAAGGCCGTCAGACCTGACAACCTGACAACCTGACGAGCAATTCGCCTCACGTCAGCCACAGGCTACTAACTAGCCGCAGTGACATCTTGAGGATCCTGGATCCAAAAATCGAATTTTCCACGTACACTGTTCAATTCAGAGACTCATCTTAGGCTTAGCCTGTCTACTAATCCGGCTAGATCTAGTATCGAGTGATGGGTCTGAAAGAGCTTTTTGGACTTGAGGTCGTCACGGTAGCTTATTTGAGAATTGAGCATGCAGGTTGATTATGTAGTTACTCTGGTGATGGCAGCAGGTATGCTGTCAGAGATTAAGATGTCTATAAGCAGATTTTGACCTACAACATATATGCCACAGAGCAACATGATGCTCACATCCGACTATCAACATTGGAATGCTCAAGATATCTGGCAAAACGATGAAAGCGGCAGTTTTAAGTTACCCCACATGTGTCGTCACACAGCCAATCAAAAGAATATACCCCACAATCCTCCATGTGGCAACCTTCCAAGGTTGGAAGGTTCGAGGTTTTAGTGTAACCCACCATATTAGGATTAGCGTCAATTGGTGTATGACTTTGTAAGTTGAGAGCAAGAGCAATCTCATCCAATATAGTCCCTAGGTAAAGGAAAGGTGCTCAAGTGCTATTCATTTAGGTTACGGAGCTGGATCATAGGGTACCTAGTATGTGCATGGATCATATTAAATTTTAGTTATTTGATTATCAAGGAAAGTAAGTGTATAACAGACACGAAATTCAACCTTTAGGTGCCCAAGAGCAGTAGGTCACAGTGATAGCTATATACAACTGTCTCTCATGGCGATTATCACGGTATCTCGCTCATCGATTAGTTCTCTTTTTCAGTTGGGTCTGAGAATTTTACTCTTGCTTTCAAAGGCAGTGATATAACAGTATCAAATACATCATAACTCTGGCTTGTCATAGCTACTACTATGAGGGGTTGCAAGAGAAGCAAGTAAGGATTATTTTTGCAGCCTCGCTCGGCAGACGGGGCCCACCTCCATGCCGCATCGTGACAGTGAAGGTGTCGTCCCTGTGGCTGCCTTAGGAAAATGATACATCTGTAGGCATGGTGAGAAAACCCTGAACCTATCCTCGCGTGTCATCTCTTTGAGTATGTCACACCTAAGCAGTGGTGTCTCCCGACTTAGAACAGCTGGCCGTTCCTGGATTCAGTCAATTTGAACATCTTGGGTAATAAATGATATCAGGATTTTTTCGATAAGGCAGGACTGTTATCTTGAGGGGTCAGAAAGGATTCACGTTGGATGACGAGACCGCGGTCTTTCGTCTTTGGGCTATAGGATTATGGTGTGTGACATCCTCACTTTTCAATCTTCCTCTTCGCTCCATCTTCCTCTTCAACTACTCCATGTCTTACTTTATCGATATTGTTTCTGCTGAATACTGTGACCTGTCTCAGGCCCATGTTGCATATACGGAGACGGCTCAGCTTGGATCATAGACTCGGTGCTCACTGTGTATCTCTGGCCGTGTAGTCAATCCTAATCAACCAGGACGAGCATGTCGGCCCAAAAACTCTACAGGTCGATGGCAAATTGTGCATATTCTGACTGGCAGGCAAGCAATGATCTCCATTGACCAGGAATCATTGTTCACTGGTCAGAAGTCAAGTTAGACAGAATGGACCACTCCGCGAGAGACGGGACAGACATCGCTGAAACCTAATGGACATTTGCTTCTCAAGGATGTGACAATCTCATCCCAGAGTGTGTCTTTGGCTTGGCAGGCCATTTTCATGAGAAACTATCCCACTTCGTGTTGTATCACCTGAAAAGTTAAGTTCCACCTTGTGTGTCCTTTCTGAATCCAACGCTTTCCTCTCTCCTAACTCTACGTGTAGTGCTCCAACATCCAATACTTTCCTTTTTAAGAGCATTGGAAGCATTGTGAGGTTGATCCTTTCTAACACTAAAGCTCTTTCGCTTTCCAATGTCATAAGCGATCCAATTGAGTATTGTGTTGCGTCACTACAGTACCGTAACACTCCTGCAACCTGATTCTGGGCATGGCCCTAGAAGCACGCTTGGTACAAATGCCCCAATTTCACTCGCAGGAAGAAGCTAGTATGTTTATGGACAAATAAGCCGCCAGCTGTTCTCATAGGCATGATGTTGTCTTGCAAAGAACCCTCGGATAAGTTATCACCGACCCTTGGTTCCTTCTCCCGCTACCCATGGTTACCATTCAGATGCTCAACGCAGAATTGACTACCTCTCAACTCTAGCTACCATGAATGCACCGGCTGTATGACTTGAAGAATACCGTATGGGAATGGAGCCATATTCACTGGGGAATTAAACCGTTTCTCGGCATGAATCTTGGTCCCTTGGCGATCTACCGTGTGATAGACGTGTATCTTTTTATGCGGGATGCCGATAACCCCACTCGTATGTTGTATGTATCAGATTGCTGGATGATAGTCTTCAACATAAGAGCTGCAAATTCAATGGCAAATAACTAATCGAGAGCAACACAAACTGCCCCTGAAAAACCTTGAACCATTAACAGCCATCGGTCACTTGGCTAGGGAGAGCCTTGTATATTCGATGCGGTTGTGTATGATGTCAGCCATACCCCTTGACAATTATTGAAAAGAAAGGGTGGTGATTCTCAGGGGGATTCTCAGGGGCTGAATTTTAAGAAGAATATTCGGGTTGATCATCTGGGCAAAAGGATGAAGTCTGATGTGGCGAGTGTTGATCACCGTCTTTGCGGGGTTTTTGCCGAAGCGCTCATACAACGTGTATATTGGTTTCGGCTGGGCCCACGGGTAGGATTTGGGGAACAATTCATGGGGAAAGAATTACTCATTTTCGAACATCGCAGCACCTGTCAGAATCATCGGAATAAATTGACCCAATCTCAAAATTCTCGTATTGGTGCATATGGCTTTCCGAACTTCTGAACGACTCGTCTCGGCTACCTCCGATTAATCCGAGGTCTCTGGGCTTGTCTCGCTCATGTTTGCGACGTTCGGGCACCAGGGTACATCGTATGTACACCAAGGGGCATCAACATGCCAAAACCCTCTCATCGGAGGTGTCAGCACAGAGTCAATAGACTCGTATTGAACAATACGATTAGCCGGAGATCCGGCGGCCTCAGCTGGTCATGACAGAGCTCGAGCATGCCTCAGCCTCAGTATCAGCCACTCTGATTGAACCCACTAAGTATACTATCAGGCATATCTTTCAATAGTTCTGAGCGCATCAAACTGGAACTCTGATCGGACAGAGTTAAAATTAATTGCGAGTGACAGCGATGATGTAGTTGTCATACGAGTGAACACGTGGAAGGAATAATCTGCCCAAATGTCGTCCAACAGTGTCGGGATGCCGGTTGTGTTGTCGATGGCTTGGCATGGAAGATGAAGAGAAACCAAGAGAGACAAGCTGGCACGCAGACCGGAGATTAAGTCGTGTTGCCGGTAAAGTGCAGCCAGATGCTACATATATGTAGTAATTTATTGAATGCAAGTCACTCTTGATTTCGGGCATACAATGTACATTTATTGGAGGCATTATTGCAGGTCTTTGGTATATTTACCTGGACAGCACACTTAGAACTTGGCACACATTTGGACCCTTGATTTGTGAACAATCTCTAATCCAAGGTGATTTTGTACAGACCGAACGTATTTGCAATCCGGCCATTAGACAGGTAGCACAAAGCGATCGCAGATCGCTGGAGGCTGGCCTTATGCCCTGCCCAAGCCCTTCGAGTAAGTTGTCAATCCCTTGATCAGTCTTGGGCTTCCTGTGGGTTTCTTTATTGCATTTGATCAGCCTCGGAACTCCGAAGCCGCATTCGCGATGAAGGCTGGGCATCTTGCACGATCTGAGATGGCGTGGTCTCACTGGTATTTGGGACTTTGTTCAAATTGACAGTGGAAAGGATCTTCCAGGTTCGCTCCTCTTGTAGGTTAGCCCCGGGGAGGTACGCGTTATGTGCAGTCGAAGGAACTTAAGTTTTTTACCGGTGAGCGATCCCAAAGCCAAGCGATGTTCTCCACTTCAGAGTCTCGTACGATGACATTGTGTTCATGCCTCGCATTCTGACTCGTCTCTTGCAGTGTTGGATGCGGCCATCGGAAGCGACCGCAGAAAGTCAAGGTGATGGGCTTGAGATGCAGCAGGGAATGTATGTAGTACTACTATAGACACTCAATAGGACTATTGAGACTCATACGAAGTCTTTCAGAAAAGAAAGTCAACAAAAAGGAAAACTCGCAGTCTTTGTTTGAACGAGACCACATGGCAGACCAGGTATGCGTTAATTACAAGGAAATACCACAGTGGTGCCTGAAAGATGCCTGGGATATGCGGCCACAATCAGCCACCAGCGCCTCGTCGGGTATTCGACCATTTCGATGCAACGCAACATATTGCCTCGCTTCTTTGTTACTGCTGGTGTGGATATTGTTGAATAAAAGTTGCAGGGTTCCACATCCCTAAATCTGAGGCAATTCGCAGTGCAGTCTCCAGACACACCTACGCCCGATACATAGTGACTGAAGTGATGAGGTGCAGAATTGCAGGATGCACGAATACCCGTCACATGCAATGAAACCCATACAGGCGCGCAAACGAATCATTCAGGTACCAGGGGGAAGATTTCAGGAACACAGCCAACCGGAACCTAAATGTTCAACGTCCATCGTCAATTAGCCACCAGGAAGGGCCAAAAAGAGGAGCAAAAAGCACCAAGTTTGTCCTCGGAATTCCACATGGATGATCCCAGGCCCCCACATAGGCCAATCACCAGCCTACGAACGGGGGCATGAACGCCGTCTCGACTCAGGGGACCAACTAGGTTCGCGCACAGGGAGCTGCTGCTATCTGAAACACACCAATCGTTCCCTAACCAGGCGACTGGGTCCCCTCTTGGATGATGTTTCAACCCTTACAGGTGCTATACGCTACTGCGCAAGGCCCTCAGCCCGCCATTGGACCACTTTTACAGCCACCTTGAACATGATTTGACTTTCGGGCGGGCCTCGATTGATCATCTTACCGAACGAGAAAGGAAGGGTAAAGGGCACACAGCTACTTGGGAGGAGTACATATACTTTAGTCCCCGTTTCCTCTTTTCTTTCTCTCGATCGTGCAAGCAGGGCTTCTTCCACAGTTCTTTATCCTTTTTTGTCGCTTCGCTTTCGTCGCTCGCATTCCCTCTATCACGATGTTCTTTCCTTCATTGGTATGTCTATACTTCGCATGAACCCGGTGGTCGAGTTCGGCCTGGTCCACATCTCCACTCTCCACCAGCAATTGCTAATCTTGCAATAGATCCTGGCTGCTGGCAGCCTGTCGACTCTCATTCAAGCCATTCCTCATGGCGCGAACCATCGCTCTTTGCACCGTCGCGCCGCTGCTACCTATGCTGTCATGGGTGGTACTGGCGATATCTCCGACGGATGGCCTTCCCTGTCCCAATGGGCCGAATACGAGACTCTGTGAGTGAACCGATCTGAACGAACAGAAAACAAATGCAGGATCTTAAGCTAATGGCCTTTCCGTACAGCTGGAGTCTCAACAAAATCCTTATTGCAGCATCTTGTGATAACTCTGACGACGAAACAAGCGACATTGATTCTAGCATCAAATCAGTTGCCAGCGAAACTGGCGTCGACCCCCGATTCATCCTTGCAATTGTCATGCAAGAGAGCAAGGGCTGCGTCCGCGTCCACACCACCAACAACGGTGTTCAGAACACCGGTCTCATGCAGAGCCACGCTGGCGAGGGCTCCTGCAATAAGGACGGCAGCAAGACAACCCCCTGCCCCTCCTCCATGATCAAGCAGATGATCAAGGATGGCACCGCAGGAACCTCCCAGGGCGACGGCCTCCAGCAGTGCTTCGAGGCCCAGAGCGGCTCCGACGCGACCAAGTACTACAAGGCCGCCCGCACCTACAACTCTGGCTCCATCGACCCATCGGGCAACCTCGGCGCAGGGGGCGCAACTCACTGCTACGCCTCCGACATCGCCAACCGCGTCCGCGGCTGGGCCGGTGACGTGACCGAGTGCCTCGAGGATACCATCGGAAGCATCACTAAGGGCTTGGAATCCCTCGGTGACAGCGCCTCTGCGGATGAGTCCAGCAGCTCTTCTACTACGACCACTGCTGCGCAGGTCACCGAGACTTCTGAGCCTTCTACCGCCGCCCCCGCTGCCGTTGAGCCTGTTCACTCTACCGAGACCCTCCAGCCAGTCCAGGCATCCTCCGCTCCCACCTGGGCCCCCGATGTGAATATGGCCGCGAAGTCCGCCCCCACCCCGTCCTGGACAACCAAGTCTGCACCCGCCGCGACAACCGCAGCATCAACTGCAGGCTCGTCATCGGCCCCTCTCTACCCTGACGCTAGCTCATCATGCAAGGAGTACTATACCGTATTGGACGGTGATTTCTGCCAGAAGCTGACAGAGACTGTTGGAATCACCTTCCCTGATCTCCGCAGCTTGAACAGCGGCTTGGACGAGAAGTGCACGAATTTGTGGCTTGGTTACCAGTACTGTATCAAGGCTTAGTTCGAGTCTTTGATTGATCTATCTTTGGATCTTTTCTTTGTCTTTGTTCTTTCGCCGATTCCCCGGATCCTTTAGATCCCCTTTTTATCTTTCTCTTCTCTCTTTAAGGCGGTGCCTTCTTTGTATATAGCATGAGCTTGCTCTGCCAAAAATGATTGTGGCTGATGCTGGCACCCTCACATGATCTTTACGACGAATGACACCAGCGAACGTTTTTTCAACTTTTTTGATTGAACTTTTTCGCCCTTGTAGTGTAAGCGTAAACGCGCATGTTGTACATGGACTCCGCCCCTGGGCCCAACTGTTACGGTATGGTTCTCTATGTGTTCGTCGCGCTTGGGCCTTTTGGAGAAAAATGTGCACTCTTAACTGTCTGCAACCTAATCTCCACCAACGGTCCCCACACCACTGAGACTGTTTGCGCCCTGTTTCAGCTATGCTAGCTCCTTATATCTCACCAAGCGGAGCCGATGGCTTACATACTACCTCGGCAGTTCATGAAGTTTCTGTTAGGTACATCCGAAGTATGTTGCATGCGAAAGGAAACAAAGAACAAGACCGCCAATTCGAGGTTTTGTTCATTCCAGCTGAAAGATTAAACAAAGCTATTGTTCCGAGTCAATGTCTTTTCTTCTCTATCAAGTCTTGAACCATACAACATGCAGTGAACTACATCATGGCCCTCTACGCCATTTATTCAACCAGCCTCAATCCATATTGATATGGAGATCCCCAGTCCAGCAGTGCTCACATCTCAATTATACTAACAGCCACCTAACTAACACACTAGAAACTCCATCCCAATCACCCAACATGATTATGCTGCCGAGTTTATTCAGGTATAAGTACGGAGGCCCCGATTTCCCCGAATGGGAAGTGCCATCCTACGAATGTGTTTCCTTCGTGGCTGTACACTTCACCAAGCAACACCAGACATACAGCCGCGAGAAACTTCTGGAATCTATGCTCCATAAGATCAAGAACGGTAAGGCCGAGGTCACATACGAATCGCCCATTGATCGCCATGCGACGTATCGTATTTCGATTCCAGTGTATGGACCTGAGGAGGCGCCCGAGCCGGTAATTGTTGCCACTGTTAGAGAGGTTGCTGAGGCACGCTTGGCGGAGATATAGGCCGGTTCGTGGAGATTCACTGGGAGAGGCTGTTTTGGCTTGAAGTGGCTCCCTGGTAAGTTTTTCCTTCTACCAACTGATTTATTATAGGTTGTGGTCTCTATATACTGAACAACGCATTTCCCAACGTTCCCTTAGGAACTCAGGAT
Organism: Penicillium turbatum; assembly: GCA_030762825.1. NCBI lineage: Eukaryota > Fungi > Ascomycota > Eurotiomycetes > Eurotiales > Aspergillaceae > Penicillium > Penicillium turbatum. Next base: position 2,107,491 of record JAUJYX010000011.1, on the reverse strand, counting down.
ATAAATTAAAATGAGATGACTGAAATTGAGTGATAAACCCAATATATGGAGGTTCTAGGCTATATTGTATAATCTCTATTGTAATGGTGCGATGTTCAATGCTTTACAACATTCGATCTAAAAAAAGCAATACAAAACAGACATCACTTTAATTGAAGCTCCCCTCCTTCCATAGCCAACCGAACAACCTCCTTGTTCAACCCTTCCCAGCGATTCTTCCCCTTGATAAACCAATAAACAAAGGCAAAGAAGGTGCTTGCTCCAAAAATAGGCGCAGCATAGTTCATGTTCTCCCCAGTCACCGGCAACGCAGACGGGAACGCCAACCACACTGTCACCCAGGCAGTGTAGACCAAGGCGAAAACATTAACCGGCAAACCCCAGAAACCCATATTCCAATTCCCCAGAGTCGCCGCATTCTTCTGAAGCCGGTTATGCACCATACAGCTAATAGCAATAAAATACGACACAAACAGGCCAATCGACCCCAGTGCAACGAACGCTCCAAATGCCGCTCCATCCGCGATGTTCAGACAGGCCAGTACCATGACAATGAGGACAGGGAGCCACACGGCGCGTATAGGGACATTATGTCTACGGTCAATCTGCCGTTTCTGTCAGCGAAGATCCTCTGCGTCATCTTTTGTGACACTGTCCTTGTGAGACCTACATAAGCAAACCACCGGGGCAAGGCTCCGTCACGAGCCCAAGCCCACGTCAATCGCGAGACAGACGCTATGCTCGCCAGATTGACCGAGAGCGAGATTACGAGCAGCCCGCTCACCATGGCGGTCGCGGCTTTCACGGACCCGGTTGCTTGTTGGCAAATCTCGATTATCGGAAATCGGGATTTCTGGGCTTCCTCCACCGACCCCATGGTGAAAAGCATACATATCACCATTGCGTATGCTAGGATGCCGTTCATGACGACTGTGTAGAATATTGAGCGGGGGACGGCTTGCTTTGCTCGTCTGACTTCCTCGCTCATGTGCACTGCGCCATCGAAGCCTTTGATCCTTAGCTTGTTCACTGCTTCCTAGATTGGAGAATTGCGCTTACCAACAAATCCCCAAACAGGGGTGAGCAGACCGATGTTCCATGCGGGGAAGCTTGCCCAACCCGAGCTACTCTGCGTGTGTGAGAAGACGAATTCGGGTGTGTGACGGTGTCCCAGGGCTGTGAAGACGACCAGAAACACAATTAGGAGACATATGTGCAGGATACCCGCCAGCATCTCGATCCATGGAATCAGCCAAAATGTATACATGTTCATCAGGGCTTCGACAACAAGCATGCCGATGATGATCAGGGTTATGTGCCATGACTTTGGCTCGTAATCTGGGTAGTTCACGCTCGCTAGGCCTTGGATCATCGTGGCAGTGGTGTTAGCGACTCCTGCAAGTGTGGAGATCCATGCGAACCAGGTCACCCAACCTGCGGAATTGACGTTAGTGTTGAATCGAGCATTCCTTGAGAAGATACATACCCTGCATCCAAGTGATAAATTTTCTCTGACTCGGTGGTGCTAGGTAATTCGTCCAGTGATACTGAGCCCCAGCAATTGGTTGCATCGAGGCCATCTCAGCCAATGAGGCGGATTGGGCCATTGCGCCAAACACAACGATCACAATGCCCCATGCTAACGCTTCTGGGCCCCCATTTGAGAGTACTGTACTCAAGTTCCTATGCGGATATTTTGTTGTTAGTGTGAAGCTCCAATCAAGGGACGATCATCATACAAAGCCTGGGTTTCCCAGCTTGACAGGTAAGTAAGCGAGAAAAAGAAGATCTGCGTGAAGTTGAAAAGCCGCTTTATACTCCGTTAGCTGGGAAGTCTTCATTGATTGAACAATTGATACCTTGGGCGAAGCCTGCTGCTCCTTCGAACTATCTTTACTCGGAGGATCAAAGGCATTGGAGGCAATTCCAACTTCCTCCAACTCGCCGTTGCCAATACTTATATTTCCTTTTTTCAGATGATGCATCTCATATCGTTCCATTGTTGCCAAAAGTACATCAGCCAGTTGATGATGAGAGTTAACAAATGGAACAAGTCTTGACGGGAGATCGGAGACAAAAGAAAAAGCGAAATTGGCCGGGTGGCCATAATTGAAAAGCAACAAGGATGATGCAAGATTCATGTGTAACATTGGGTTGTCATTGTCTTGCCTAGAGTTGGTCGGCGTATGCTGTCGCCTTCAAGATGGGACCGGAGAGTGCATAGTCGTGGAACCCTGAATAGACCGATCAGTGGAAAATAGACGACAATGATCGTGCTCGTGTATCATCTATACTATTGGGGATTCAATGGAAGGCCTGAGTTACTATGGTACTCTGGCAGTGTTCGGTTTTGTATATATCATGTTATGCCTCTACGATCCATCCATGGCATAATCATGGTCGCTATCAACTGTGTCGGACAAGCTTCTTTTGACTGCCATGCAATCTAGTATAGAATCACTTCTTCCGCCGCTCTTGCCTGTCACCGATGATAATCATGGAGCATGGGTTATCACCGTCAGCACTATTCTGCTTGTTATCACTGTCCTCGCAACGACAGTAACGTTGATATCTCGGATCCGCGTTCTACGGAGGATCTCCTGGAGTGACTTCACGATACTTTTCAGTTGCGTAAGTGACTTGTTTTCCAAAATTTGACTTTATCTGACTATTTTCTAGATTACCTTCATTCCTCAGACCGTATGCATTAATATAGCAAGCTCACATGGTATCGGAAGACACCGAAATGCGCTGAATGACGCCTCATTCGAAACATACAGCAAGGTGAGTCAAATAGCTCTCTCCCCAAAGCCTTCACTCTAACAAACAAAGGCACTATATGCTAGCCAACTCCTCGCCATCCTCGTTCTAGGATGTTCCAAGGCCGCCGTCGTGCTCCTAGTTTTATCCTTACAGCCTTTCGAAAGAATAACCATCGCATGCAAGGTTGCTCTAGGCCTGATCGGGACATGGAGTTTGACCGCAATTATAGCACTCGGCACGCAATGCAATCAACCACGACCATGGGAATTCAGACTAGATCGTTGCGTCAACCAAGAAGCTTTGTACATCACTTTAGGGGGCATCCATATGATACTAGACTTGGGTATAATCGGGCTGCCAGTCTCTCTACTACATCAAGTCCAGATAATACAGTGGAAGCGGCATCAAATCTCCGCACTTTTTGCGATGCGTGTACTGTGAGTGATTTTCTACCAACTCTCTAGAAAACAAAGTCTCGTCTAACCCTAAGTAGCGTTCTAGCTCTCACCATTGCCGGCCTACGCTCCCTCCGGCCTTTCTTCCATTCTAAACCGCTAGATCAACCGTGGAATGCGCTCATGCCCGCAATCTGGCTGCAATTAATTCTGAGCTCCTCGATAATCTGCACATGCATCCCAACTCTCAAACGCGTGCTGGTCGACCTGCAGACGGGGATGATGGCCGGTACGATATCGGTATTCTTCGAGCAGTCGATCTCCGGTCATATAGATGAAGGAGATTCCTCGGCGTCCAAAGAGAAAGATGTTGTTGGTCAACGATTGGGATCGGCATCGGCATCTCAGTACCGAGTCCGAAGAGACTCACTCGACATCGAGCGCTCTGACAGCCACTCGATGATCGGCGAGAACGTGATCGAGGCGGACTATTGACCTTGAAGTTCATTATGGAGTACCTTAGTCTTTCGGAGTCTCGGTCTCATTTTCGGATTACTATGAGAGCGGTGGTTGAACTATTCACATGATGGATTCTGCGGGTAAGCGCGGTCAACGGTTGGAGGTTAATAGAGGAAGATCGGGATGAGATTTGGTTAAACGTTTAATTAGCTAGTGTATGCTCAATGGCATGCGCTGTTCAATAATTGTTTCAGGTTTGGCAGCGGTGCAGTTTTAATGAAGATTGCGTCCTTCGTCTAGAGCTTTAACCCAATGCCGTTACATATTTCGCAGACTCTATACACCCAACATACGTTGAGATTTGCCGGTTATAACATAACAGCTTCACTATATGTCTCTGGTATTCGCGCTATACCAGGCTCGAACTGGCTAAAGCGACAGCACATCTTCAGCATGATTTGCAGTGAGCAATTTTGACTCACGATGACCCAGGGTTGGCCGGTGGGGCAACGACGGCTGCGTCCGCTCGAGCCACGAGGAACAGAAGAGTTTAAAAGAAACGTTAGCTGTCAACCTGTTGATGTTTTAAAATTTCCAACGATGGCAGACAACGATGTACTCGACATACTGGGCCAAACCCCAGGCCTTTACAAGCTGTACACCCAAACCTGCTCGATCTACCCCATCTCCGAGCCATCGTGCCATGACAACATCGTCGATACTTTAACAAATGGCCTCGACCGATTGGCAAAAAGTTTCCCATGGCTTACAGGCCAGGTTGTCAACGAGGGTGCAGGGGAAGGTGATACGGGCGTCTTCAGAATCACCCCTCTCGACAAAATCCAGCTCGTGGTGAAAGACCTAAGAAACGACCCCTCCGCGCCGACAATGGAAGGTCTGCGCCATGCCAAGTATCGTGACCGAGTCGGCATTGGTCTTCTGTATCCAGGCAAATTTCATTGAGGGCGGTCTGATGCTCACAATCGTCACTCAGCATAATGTCATGGACATGACTGGCCAAAACTTCATCGCCAGGCTATTGTCTAAGGCTTGCCACAATGAGCCCTTCACAAGCGAGGAGCTCGCGGTCGGAAACATGAACCGGAGTCAGGTCATTCCACTACTAGATGACTCGTACACCCCGGGCCCTGAGCTCGCTCACCACATTGTGAAACCAAAGCCAAGCGTAAATGACGCTGTCTCGGAACGAGCTGTGCCCCCACAGTCTACCTGGGCTTACGTCGAGCTCTCTGCTGCTCAGCTTGATTCCCTCAAGGCTGTCGCTACGAACACATTGCCGCCCTCCACAGAATTTATCTCAACGGACGATGCGGTCAGCGCGTTTGTGTGGCAGTCCATTGCCCGAGCCCGGGCGCCTCGTCTAGAACCGAGTTCGCATTCAATGCTCACGCGAGCAGTTGATATGAGACTGCGCTTGGGAGTTCATAAAAGCTACCCGGGACTGCTGCAGACTTTGACATACCACACCAATACGATCAAGAGGCTATCCGAAGAGCCATTGGGTGTCGCTGCCGCACAGCTTCGGTCCCAACTTGATCCTGAGAAAAATGACCTCGCGTTCAAGACCCGTGCCCTTGCTACGGTTATGAGTCGCTTGGCAGACAAGTCCAAGGTCTCTTTTACTGCCACGGTTAATGTTTCGTCGGATTTCATGCTCAGTTCGTGGTCGACTGTCAGCTGCTATGAACTCGATTTTAATCTGGGTCTGGGAAAGCCTGAAGCCGTGCGGAGACCTCGTTTTACCCCCTTTGAGGGCTTGGGGTATTTGATGTCTCGGTCGTCTGCTGGCGACATGCCCGTTGCGATCTGTTTGAGAGACGAAGATTGGCAGCGGTTAAAAGTAGACGGGGAGTTTACAAGATTTGCCAAGTATATTGGGTAACTGGGAACCAGGTTCCGAAGGATTTTGTATACAATTCCCCATTTACTGTATTATATAGTCATTTTATGTTGTGTAGTCCATAGAATGAGAGTCACCATAACAAGGCTGATCTGTCGAGGGTTGCATCCACCGAGTGTCGATCGCCGTCTCCGCATTCCGTCATGCCTCCGCATTTGAACTCCTTCCTTCATCTTACCCTCATCTTCAGCTTTCCTCTGATCGTTTCGATAATATTGATTCTGTGTCTGACCATAGCTGATTGTAACGATTTACCAGTACTTCCCGTCCAGAACAATCCAACGCTGTCATTATGGGTGGGGAAGTTCCTTTTCGCCCCGCTCCCCCAGCTTTGCCCCAGTTAGCTGAGCGCCCGGTCGGCCAACGTATCAAGAAGATCTACACCGATCGCCTGAACCAGTTCACATCGCACGGTCAATATGACGGTCAAAACCTCGTTTCGAAGTACTGGGAAGCCACAAACTCGGACGAAGACCATGTCAAGCTCTCTGTATACTCGGTTCCGGACCTGCAGCGACCGACCTTTGAAGAGGCAACCTCTCATGAGTTCGAGCCCACCCACATAGGCGCCTCTTTTGGCCCCAGTTGGTCTACACATTGGTTCCGCATTCACCTCACGGTTCCTGAGGACATGCTTGAACGGGAGCATCTGGAGTTCCACTGGGACGCCAACAACGAAGGTCTGGTCTGGACGGAGGATGGTCGGCCGCTGCAGGGGTTGACTGGAGGCGGGGAGAGAACTGAGTTCATCCTCCCCAAAGAATGGTGTGATGGGAAACAACACACATTTTACATTGAGATGGCCTGCAATGGGATGTTTGGCAATGCCCCCGGTGGCGACTCGATCCAGCCACCAAAGCCCGATAAGTACTTCACGCTTAGCACAGCAAGAATCACTGCTGTAAACATAGCTGCCAGGGCACTCTTCTATGATTTTTGGATCATCGGAGATGCTGCCCGGGAGTTCCCAGGTGACTCTTGGGAGTCGCATGAAGCCAATGTTGTGGCCAATTCTATGATCGATGCATTCATTGCCGGCAATGGAAGTAATGAGTCTATCAATGAAGCGCGGAAGATTGCCAGGAAGTATCTCGGCGACAAGGTGGATTCGTCTGAGGTTTACGACACAGACACGCAGCCGATTGTGTATGCCATCGGTCATTGTCATATTGATACTTGCTGGCTATGGCCTTGGGCAGAGACCAAGCGAAAGGTAGCACGCTCATGGTCGAACCAGTGTGATTTGATGGATCGGTATCCTGAGCATCGCTTTGCCTGTTCGCAAGCCCAACAATTCAAGTGGCTTAAACAGTACTACCCGACTGTTTTTGATCGCGTGAAGCGGTGGGTGAAGAAGGGCAACTTCCAGCCCATCGGTGGAAGTTGGGTCGAGCACGATACCAACATGCCCAGTGGAGAGTCGCTGGTCAGGCAATTTTTGTATGGACAACGATTCTTCGAGGCAAACTTCGGTAAGCGAAGCACAACCTTCTGGTTGCCGGATACCTTCGGTTACTCTACCCAGATCCCTCAAATATGTCGCTTGGCGGGAATGAGCCGATTCTTTACCCAGAAGCTCAGTTGGAACAACATCAACAATTTCCCTCACACTACCTTCCAGTGGGTTGCGCTTGATGGTAGCCAGGTCATGTGCCACATGGCCCCTTCAGAGACATACACGGCTGAAGCCCATTTCGGTGATGTGAAACGTAGTATCACGCAACACAAGTCACTAGATACGGACAAGTCATCACTCCTTGTATTCGGGAAAGGCGACGGAGGCGGTGGACCGACCTTTGGGCATCTTGAGAAACTACGTCGCTGCCGTGGTCTGAGTGATAAAGTTGGCACTCTTCCTCGAGTGAAAATGGGCGAATCTGTGGATGACTTCTTTGCCAAGTTGGAGACGAAGGCTGCTTCCGGTACTGAGTTTGCTACCTGGTACGGCGAGCTTTACTTTGAGTTGCACCGAGGCACATACACTACTCAGGCGAACAACAAGCGTAACAACCGCAAGTCCGAATTCCTGCTGCGCGAAATCGAGCTTCTCGCAACCATTGCCACTATCAGTGCTTCTGATGATTCATACCGGTATCCCAAGGAGGCGATCGACAAGATGTGGGAGGGAACCCTCCTTTGCCAGTTCCATGACTGTTTGCCAGGTAGCTCTATTGAGATGTGCTACGATGACTCTGACAAGTTGTATGCCGAGATCTTTGAGACGGGTGCCAAGCTGCGGAAGAATGCGCTCGAGGCTTTGGGGCTCACAGGCCATGCCACGAGTAGAGGCCTGATGACTCTGAACACTTTGCCGTGGCCACGATCAGAAGTTGTTTCAGTCCCCCCGGGACTAGTCGCAAGCGCTGGATCTAGATATGTCGAGGCTCACGGTGCAACCGGAGTAATGGAATGCCAACCTCTTGATCTCTCAATCACCACTGCAGCTACGGTGTCTGAAATCAAATCAGGTATCTTCCGCCTGGAGAATGGAAAGCTGAGAGTTGATGTTCAGAATGGTGTTATCACGTCCTTGTACGACGTGGAAGCCGACAGGGAGATTGTCGCGAAGGACCGCAAGGCCGGCCAACTGGTCATCTTTGACGATAAGCCTCTTTACTGGCAAGCATGGGACGTCGAGGTGTTCCATCTCGAATCACGAAAAGAGCTGCCCGGTGGAAAGACCGTCATTGTGGAAAATGATCCACACCGCGTGAGCGTCATGACTGAGACAAAGATCAGTGACAAGAGTTGGATCAAAACTACAATCAGCCTATCCGCATCGACATCGGATGATCCTTCGTATGTTGAAATGGAAAGCGAGGTGGAATGGCGAGAGACCATGAAATTCCTCAAGGTCGAGTTCCCCGTTGATATTGTCAACACTGAGGCATCCTATGAGACCCAGTATGGTATAGTCAGGCGCCCAACTCATTATAACACAAGGTATGCATTACAAATCCACGAAGTACTGCATGTCGATACTAATCATTCCATAGCTGGGACATGGCCAAGTTCGAAGTCTGCTGCCATAAATGGGCCGATCTCTCCGAGAACGGGTACGGAGTCTCCATACTCAACGACTCCAAATACGGCTTCGCGACATGCGGTAACCTTATGCGTCTTTCGCTACTTCGTGCGCCCAAGGCACCAGATGCCCACGCCGACATGGGTCGCCACCGAATTCGTTATGCAATTCTCCCCCATGCCGGTGCTCTCGATGCTCGGACTATCCGAGCGGGCTTCAATTTCAACAATCCACTCGTTCTCGAGAGAGCTGGACCGAAAGCATCGGCTTCCAATGCTATGTTCAAATGCTTGGCTATCAAGGGTGCGCCCTCGCTGATTCTGGATGTTGTCAAGCGCGGTGAGGATGATGTTGATGTTTCATGGGATGGATCCCCTACTCGCCCTGGAAAGAGTATTATCTTGCGTGTTTATGAGTCGCTTGGTGGTAAGGCTCGGGGCACTATTGAAACTACATTGCCCGTCAAAAGGGTGTTCAAGTGCAATATCCTTGAGGACGATGAGCATCCCGCGCTGAATATCGTTAAGAAGGATGGTGGTTCAGCGATCAAGATTGAGCTGAGGGCGTTCGAGGTCGCTACTTTCCGACTGCAACTGTGATTGCCACAGGGGACTATGTTTCGCATGCATACTTTTCATTACGGATATTCTGTGCCCGTCATATTTATCTTCTCGAGTGCAGATGTGTTTGTGTTTGAGTCGCATGCTTTCTCAAAGATAGGGTTATTCCTGGACTACCTAAGTCGCGCCCAAGCCAAGTATATCAAACAAATCATTCATGTTCCCGACAAACGCTGTAATCTTTATAAGTTCGTGATGTACATGATATTGCATAATAGGTAAAAGAAAGCCAGACGAAACATCATCGTCATTTTCCGCTACGCCGACAACACAACTCCTCCGAGGAGTCATGCGGAAAAGAACCCAACCAACTCCGAAGAAACCAAGAGCAACGCAAATGCAAGACATGGGACAAGCCAACGCAAGAATGAATCCCACAAGGAGAACTTAATCCCTCCCATAGCTGATCTTCAATCGCTTAACAGAAGGTTTATCCTCATCCGAAAGATCCTCAGTCTGATTCTTGCCCTTCGTATTCTTCGATCCACCCGTCGCCTTCTTCTTATTTTTCGCCGCGCCATTCGAGCTCTTCATCCCAACAGAACCAGACATCGGATCCACACCCCCGCTCTTGATCGGCATACTGTTTCCGCCAGTCGTGGACGTCGGCGTTGCCGCGTGCGAAGGCGTGGTTTGTACAGACGAGGGGCCGGGCGAGTCCTGCAGCACAAAAGAATGATCGTTAGTCACGAGACCAGGCCAGAACCACCATACTCAGCACCCACTGCGAGTAACTGTTTATTCAAATCCACGTACCAGCATGTAACTCGCTGAACTCCGTGAGAAAACACGGTCTGATTCCGTCACCTGGGCTTTCCGTCTCGACCCAGCCATGCTGCCGCCTAAACCCAGACCCGCGGCGCCGAGACTCGACCCGCTGGCTGAGCCTTTGATGTAATTGTCGAAGCCTCTAATGATGTTTCCGGCGGTTGTTTCTTCGAGGTATGATTGTTCGAAGCGGAAGATTTGGTCTTCGAGTTGGGCCTAGAGAGGTGTGTTAACGGCACATCCAGGTAAAGAGTATAAATCTACATGGAGGGATATCTCCAGCACATAGCGACATGATGTTATAGGTCCACGCAGTGAAAGGACCAAGATTGATCCAGGAAACCACGTCCAGCGCGCCGAAACAAGAAAGCGCAACACAGCACTCACCATGCTCTTATCCATTAACCGCTTTTTCTGCAGTGTATCTCTGAGCTCGCGCCGCAATTTCTCATAGTAAGGTAATCCGCGATTTGCGACATTCTGGTCCGCAGGCGCATTGGAAGCTGCTGCCGTTGCGCCGGCCATGGGCGCCGCGGCGCCGGTCGCGGGCGCGGCTGTTGGAGCCGGTGCTGTATCGGCCATTGTGGTGGTGTGGGCTGCGACGATGTGGTTATTGGTATTGAATCGAAGGGAACGGGAGATATAGCATGCGCGGGACGGGCGAGAAAAGAGTTGGAATTGAGATCGAAGTTGTGTCGGTGCGTAGTTCGATGGCCGCGTTGGGAGAGTTACGGGCTTGGAGATCTTATCGATGTTTGTGCTGTTTGCATTCCCCTCTCTTGATCGCCGAAGACGTGCTTGTTAGTTGCCTTGCTTCGTACCACCTTGCATCTCGCTGGTATATTCTCGTTTGATATATTCTGGTGTAACTGGGTCATCCTGTGCTGCTGTTTCTCAAATATTTCATTTCCGCCCAAGATGGACCACTCGATGCATATGGCTATGGGACACGGTGATATGGGTCATGGCGGTATGGGTCATGGCGATATGGATATGGGCGGGCAATGCAAAATGAACGTGAGATTTTGCCTCCTGGCTCTGCTTTGGTTGTAGTCTTTGCCATGCTAATATTGAGTGTTTGAATCGTAGATGCTGTTCAACTGGTCCTCCGATAATCTGTGTATTATCTTCCGCAGCTGGCGCATCACAGGCCCATTCTCCTTCCTCTTCTCTCTCATCGCTATTGTCATCCTTACTGCAGGCTACGAAGGAATACGATCTGTGACTCGGAAGTATGAGGCGGCCCATGCACAGCGGCTGAGTGCCTTTGTGAGCAGCTCTGCCAATACTGGGGGTAAGTCATCTACTCTTTCCAAAGGTTCGGGTACATATCGAGCATGGTACATTGTGAAAGATTGCTTGGGTACTTTGTGCTTCCTTTTGGAGAAGTGATGGGAAGGTGGTATACTCTAGCTGAGCAAGCTTCTTATTGATGTCTTGGCTCTCTGCAGACAATGAGATCGCCGACCCTATCCTTGCCAACGGCCTGGTGGATGGAATTCATCACACTTACGACCAAGGCTCACCACTGCTTGTAGGGAGGAATAACAGGGCGGCATTGGCACGCAAGGGGAAACTTATCATGGCGGCTTTGTACGCCATCCAGGTATTCTATAGCTTCTTCATCATGTGAGTGTTTCCGACAAAGCCTCTGGCCATGTCCTGATTTGCTGACTTGGTTGTTCAGGCTCCTGTTCATGACGTATAATGGTCCGGTCATGATTGCAGTTGCGGTGGGCGCGTTCGTTGGATTTTTGGCTTTCTCCGATGGAACACCAGCCACGAAGACAGTTGCGTGCCACTGAAGGATTTGTGTTGGACCGTCGACAGATTAGCAGATTCAGTAGCAGACTGGAGAATCACGAGGCGAATAACGACGTTTCGAGTGGGGTCAAAGCCATTATGATAGTTTCAAACGGTCTTCGAGGGGAAACGGCGCTAGTTTGTAAATCCGTTCATGTATTCTCGCGGCTCCATCAATGTCTCCATATTGAAGTAATATTTCATGGAACCTCAACATCACTCCCATCATCCCCAAAGCCAAAGCTGAACCCACCAGCTCCAGTATTCTCGCCATCGGCGGTGTCATCTGGCTTCCCATGGACAATATCTTCCCACTTGCGCTTCTTGCCTTCATTTTTCTTCTGCAACTCCTCCCAGGCCTGATCTAGCAGATCAGGATAAGACTCGCGCATGCCCGCCATGAACCGCTCACATGGGTTAGCCACATTCTTCCTGAACCCAGAGACCTGGTCAGGCTTGTTTGACAAGAAATCCAACGCGGCGCCAAGATGGCCACGGGGGATAAAGTTCTGTGTAATAGCGATAGAAGCTTCCAGGTTCACCACCAAATGCCACCACCCAGATGGAACGTGCAAGATCTCACCCTCGCCGCAAATACCCTCCACGCAACCCGGTGTTCGGCGTGCCTCTGCATGGAATCCCAGTAACCATTCGGCAATGCTCAGGGGAGAGGTCACTTCACTCTGATCATCTGACACATAGACACCGGGAGGCGGAGGCTGTTTCGTGCCAGACGGGAACATGATCCAATATTTCGGGCCTCGGAGGACAGCGTTCCAGGCACTGGTGGCGTTGGGATCTTTGTGGAACTTGCTGCCAGAACGTTCGGGCCCGATGATCAACCATTGGTGATCAGGGCGGTCATCGCCGAGCACGGAGAAGAAGTCTTCAGCGAAGCATGCCGGGGGCCAGTACGATGCATCGGGTGTGGTTTCTGGGGGTCCGACGGAAAGTCCCATCTTGGAGACGAAGGAGCGATCGAAAAGGTAGAGCGGGCTTTCGTCGGAATTGTCCGCCATGTAGTCACCGTATGTGCGCATCGCCCAATCCACGGCTTCGGCGCGGAACTTGGTCTTCCCATATCGTGCGAGCAATGACCCGACGGTCCAGTTCTTGTATGCTGGCCACGCTTTGACGGGCTCGGTCAAGATGAATGGCCGATCAGTCCACTTGGCTCGGAATTCCTCCGGTGACAGGTCTGGGAGTCGTGCAATCTGATTCCGAGTCGGAATATTTGAGACATAAGGGCCGAGAGAGATGTGCGCGCAGTTGAAAGGCCGATATAGAGAATCGGAGAAAAGCTGCGAACAGTCCACCATGGGCACCTTGGAGGCAGGAATGTTGAGATATGTTGATCGCCATGTTCCTCGCCACGTGAAGTCTTCTTTTGGGTCACTGTAGGGAGATTTAGTATGGATATCATTTGGGTTTCATTAAGACATTATTATATTATGAATAAATGCGGGGGTTCAAGCCCAACATATGACTTGAATCTACATATTTCATCTGGATCTGCGGGCTGTAGCTTACCGAACGAATAGTGCCTTCCACAATTCCTCAGCCCGGGTAAATGCATAGAAAGCCTTGCATGTCCGCCCAATCCTCAATAGGCTTGGTCCGTCAAAGCCCTCCAACAACAACAGGATTAGTTCGTCTGGTAAATGTTGGAAGGTTCCTATGGCATTGCGGAGGCTCCAGGTAGCCAACAGGGCATTTCCACTCGGCTTCACGCCTAATGGGTGCGACGGGATGGCTTCCTTTGCAAGCTCTACATCCTGTGGTGGGGGATGACTTGGCAACGAGGTGATGTCAGGCATGATTTGAGGCCGGAAATTTTAGGGCTTCAAAGATTCCTTTGGTGCTGATCAGTCGAACTGGAAGAAAGATTCACCAAGTCAATGGGAACCCGAAATTCAAGTTGACAGAACCCAGTTACCGGGGTAGAATATCGATATGCAACGCAATGATAAATCAAAAGAATATAGTATTAATTACAAGAGGATGTCTGAGTTCATCTTCGCCCACTCTAAACTCGCTTGGGCTCGGCGACGCCAATAATAGTAGGCGGTGTGATAGTGCCCCATAGAAAAAAAAAAGCGTAGCAAATGGCACCTCAGTGTGGCCGATTTGATTTTTTCCCTTTTCCTCTCTTCCTCTTCCCACCCCATTTGTGAATTTCACATCCATCCACATTTTTCAAACCTTTCCTAGTTCCTGTACAGACTCTTTATTTAAAGAGTCAGCGGTACTAGAAGACCACCTTCCCACGCACCGAACGACCAGTTCGCTAAAACAACCCCACTACACCGATCACAGCCCAGTGCCTGTGATCTATTCCATCAAACCGCAAATATGGCTGACAAGGGACTTGAGGATCTTCCCGAGGGTATGTTACAGAATCCGAACGTCTTTACTCTCCCGTCACTTGGCCGTTTCTTTGCCGTTGCTCGCTATTCTTCTGTCGCTGCTTCAGAAATGTGATCGCGATACAAGAATCGGGTGGCGGCAAAAGTTGGTCGTGGAGGCAAAATGAAGAATACAAGCTAACATCGCATTTTCGTCACCAACAGGACTGATCGAGTCTAACTACGATGAGGTTACCGACTCTTTTGATGCTATGGACCTGAAGCCCGAGCTGCTTCGCGGTATGTGAATCTTTCTCTTATCTGGTGGGGTTCGTGGGGAAAAAAATTTACTGACTGTGGGATATCAGGTGTCTACGCCTACGGTTTCGAGCGCCCTTCTGCTATTCAGCAGCGCGCCATCATGCCCATCATTAAGGGTGAGTTAACACTACATTTTTATTTATATTGAAATTTGCGTCTAACCTGTGAGGTCAGGCAACGATGTTATCGCCCAGGCTCAGTCCGGTACCGGAAAGACCGCTACCTTCTCCATCTCTGCCTTGCAGAAGATCGACCCCGAGGTCAAGGCCTGCCAGGCTCTTATCCTTGCTCCCACTCGTGAGTTGGCTCAGCAGATCCAGAAGGTCGTTGTCGCCATTGGTGACTTCATGTCCCTGGACTGCCACGCCTGTATCGGTGGTACCAACGTCCGTGAGGATATGAACGCTCTCCGCGCCGGCCCTCAGGTCGTTGTCGGTACCCCTGGCCGTGTCCACGACATGATCCAGCGCCGTGTTCTCTCCACCACTGCCATGAAGCTCTTCATTCTCGACGAGGCTGATGAGATGCTGTCTGTAAGTTTTGACGATTGGTAAATGCAGGCGCGATCGATTCTAACTTTACTCTGTAGCGTGGTTTCACCGAGCAGATTTACGACATCTTCCAGCTCCTTCCCCAGTCTACCCAGGTTACCCTGCTCTCCGCCACTATGCCCCAGGACGTTCTTGAGGTCACCACCAAGTTCATGCGCGACCCCGTCCGCATCCTTGTCAAGAAGCAGGAGCTTACCCTTGAGGGTATTAAGCAGTTCTACATTGCCGTTGAGAAGGAGGACTGGAAGCTCGACACTCTTTCCGATCTCTACGAGACCGTCACCATTACCCAGGCTGTCATCTTCTGCAACACCCGCAGAAAGGTCGACTGGCTTACCGACAAGCTCACTGCCCGTGATTTCACCGTCTCCGCCATGCACGGTGACATGGAGCAGAGCCAGCGTGATGTTATCATGAAGGAGTTCCGTTCCGGTTCTTCCCGTGTCCTGATCGCCACTGACTTGTTGGCCCGTGGTATCGATGTCCAGCAGGTTTCCCTGGTCATCAACTACGACCTTCCCGCCAACCGCGAGAACTACATTCACCGCATTGGTCGTGGTGGTCGTTTCGGTCGCAAGGGTGTTGCCATCAACTTTGTCACTGCTGATGATGTTCGCATGCTCCGCGAGATTGAGCAGTTCTACTCCACCCAGGTCGAGGAGATGCCCATGAACGTGGCTGATCTTATCTAAGCCTTTTAACTCTTGACGTCTTGATGCGGTTGATGATCGCAGAATCTGCGCCAAAAGTGGTTTTCTGCGTGCCTGCAATGAGTTTGGTGAATGACTGTGGCTATGCTTTGCATATTGAGTCGACGAGTCGTTGAATCGACGAATCGACGCTTCAGCTCATTTTCGGAAGCCTTTGCTAGGGTTTCTATTTCTTGCACAACGGGGATGAGACATGTTTGCGTTTGCTACTCCGTTTTATCGTATTTTTTCATGCATTTTCCTCCTTTTTCCTTCCCTCGTCTGTATCTAGCTCGCTCTTGTTGGTTAAGAATGCTGGATGCTGCCTCTTCTCGTACTTAATCAATAGATCGGGCCAAAATGTGACTTGTTCCTCAGGGCGTTGTCCTGAATATCTTAAAACTTCAAGTCTCTTTCGTCGTTGGCTGCAGGTAACGTCGCCGAGTATCTCATGCCCTCTGAAGTAGTTCTCCGCCAGTATAGTAGACCATGGCACCTAGTACAGACAACGAAGACCTGAGAGGTAAAGGGCTAACAATACGTGAGACTTCTAACCTCTCTGGATTTCGACTATCTCTCCTCTTCATCACGCGCAAGTTCAATCCGAGGGCATCAATAGACCCGGTCTTACCGACTGCTCAATCATCAAAAGCGCTACAGTTACTACTCATCCCGAATCACCAGATCCAAGCTCTGAACAATCCGATGGGCAGGATACTTGGAATCTGTCTGTTACTTGTTCAAGTATGTCTAGTTTTTATCGCCTGATTGGGTCGTTCGGATGTCCGTCCGATGCTCGGGCAAATGAGCCGATACATACATATTGCTGAATTGCTATGGGAGATATGGATCTAGATAGACCTTCAAACTATCTACCTTTGGCTTGTTGGAAAAACCATACTCGATTCTGTGTTGGTTCCAAGCCCTGGTTAAGCCAAAGTTCTGACGATGAGATGTATCTGAATCAAAATATATAATTCTAGTAGTCGCATACATAGGTAGATAAAGGATATTGTTTCCAGATGTCGACAATTGGCAGTGCGCGGAGGGTCTACATGGTGTTCATCAGGATGTAATAGGTACATTTGTCCTTACCTAGGTATTCTAATCCAATCCATCCATCCCAGTTGACGATGAGGTATAGATCGTGTGAGTGAAAAGAGAACAAGCGGTCGGCACAGCATCCGCCCAGTTCTCCGCATCGTATTTTCGGAGAACTCCCGAACCTCCGATTGACCTCCTCCCCCCACGACTTCCTTCCCTGACCTCTCTTCCCCCTCCCTCAATCGTATAGCTTCAAATTCCGCTCAAAATGGCTTCAATTCGTGCCAATTGCCGCAAGATTATGTGTATCGGTCGTAACTATGCGTGGGTCTCTCATCGCCCCCGCGCCCCATTCCCCTCGAGAGTTCCGAGAGCAGCGCCTATCATCCCCTCGATCACAATCGCTAATAGACCGAATTGATATAGCGATCACATTTCCGAGCTGAACAGCGCAACCCCCAAGCAGCCATTCTTCTTCCTCAAGCCCACATCATCCATCCTCCTCCCAAACTCAGGACCCGTCCTGCGTCCCAAGGGCGTCAGCCTGCACTATGAAGTCGAGCTGGGTCTGGTGATCGGCAAGACCCTGCGCGATCTAGACCCGAATGACGAGAAGAGCGCATTCGACGCGATCCACAGTGAGTAAATCCACGCAGTCCAGATCTGAATTGTGCAGTATGGCAGTGGTGCAACCACAGCGGCGCGAACCTAAGAACATGCGCTCGAATCTGCAGTTCGCTAACCAATCACCTGCGCTACACAACAGGCTACATCCTCGCCATCGATATGACTGCCCGCAACGTCCAAGATGAGGCAAAGAAGAAGGGTCTCCCTTGGTCCATCGCTAAGGGCTTCGACACCTTCTGCCCCATCTCGGAGGAGATCGCCAAGTCGCGCATCCCCAACCCCCACGAGGCATTCCTGCGCCTTCGTGTCGGTGAGACTGAGCGCCAGGCTGACTCGACGAGCCTCATGTTGTACCGCATTCCCCAGCAGCTGGCGCATATCTCGCGCGTGATGACCCTCGAGAAGGGCGATATTGTCCTTACCGGTACACCTAAGGGTGTTGGACAAGTCAAGGCTGGTGATATAATGAGGGCTTCGATTGAGGTTGGTGGAAAGGAAATTGAGGAGGGTCGCATTGAGGTTGAGGTGCAGGATCGCGAGGGACCTTATGAGTTTAAGGAGACTTAGATCTGTGGTTAGGGGCTGTATATCCTGGTTTAGACGAGTTCAAGTATATATGGGGATGTAGTCGCATTTGTGCATTCATAGAGCAATAGCCCCTGGAGGCCTTTAAGAGGGCTACATGGCTACGTATGGTTTTTCTTGTGAATCGTTCCTGCTGCATGTGAGTCTATCGGCAGCACTTTCCCATATCAATGCATAAACGACCTATGCAGAGCAATGTAATTGGGAAAAGTGTGTGACGATCGCCAGCTGAAGTATATTTGGCTCCAGTAAGTATACCGGCGGTTATCCCAAGCTCTCAGCTCTTCCGAGATTGAACGAGCATGTTAATTGAATATTTTGCTCAGCAGGCGACAGAGTGCCCCAAAAATCTATGTCTAAACAGTTATCAGATATATGCACCTATGATGTATAACTACAATTCGTGTTGCAAGATACCCTCCAAGTCCAGCTCTTCCGTCTGCCAAGACATTGTGATATCCGGCACTGAGCGACCTGGAACCTCATTCTATTCCTCGACTCCAATCCACCAGCATCATAAACCCACCCACAAACATGCAAGTCGCCGAGATTCTCTCAGACATAAATTCCCTCCGCGTCTGCGTAAGTACCCCAATCACCGCTGCTTCTAAGGAGGGGCTTCCCCACGCCACGACAAATGCGTCCACGCCGCATCTCGGACAAGGACCAGTATCCCACTATCCAATGTAACCGTACTGACATAATGGTTTAGGGTCACAATGAGGCCATGGCGTTAGTGAACGTTCACAAAACGATCGCAGACCCGGAATCCATCGAGTCTGGTGGCCAGTCGGCAGATAAGAGCTCGGCAGAGGACAAGGCTGATCTTCATCGCGCAAAGGAGCTGGTCGAGCTACACTACGAGGTTAAGGCGCGACATGCCAATGGAACTGTTGATGAGGAGTTAAGTCAAGCTCGACGAGATGTCTGGCGGGTTTTGAGAGAGTTGTCGACTGTTTAATCAGTCACTGATTCTATATGGATATGACTTTGGGCGTTCGCGTTGCGTTTGCTTAATTCTCTTTTTCTTCGCATGATTTATGACTGAGCTGATGCATTTGGTTTCGGTCGTTTTGGTCGATTAGTCTGGTCCTAACATTTCATTTGGTCCATCATTGACTTGGTCTGTGAAATCATAATTTCTTGAATTCTCGCCCACACGCCTCCAGTCTTCGGAGACCCCGGGAAGGTCCTGTGGAAGGCCATCACTCAATCGAGTGAACAGATTTATAACGACTCATTCGTCCTTCAATGCATACTGCACAATCTGATCATGAGCAACTTCACGTCCTTCTGTCGTCTTGCACAAATCTCCAATAACCCTGGCCTGCGTTTGGATCCATTTATCTTTCAGCACTTGCAGCAGAGCCGAACCCAACTCTGAGCCGTTGATCTTTGGTGCCACGCTACGGCTTCCATGCAGACCGATTCCGAGCCACTCTACTCGCGACGCACAGTCGTATGTGTCGAACCACTGTGGTAGAATTACTTGCGGGATGCCGCCCCTAATAAAGCAAATCAGCCCCTCGGCGTGTTCCTTTCTATGCAGGACTGCAAACTCACTTGCACGCCTCAAAGTACGAGTTCGCTCCTCCGTGATGAACATTTGCAACGATGTTCCCACCTTCGAAGAGAGATACGATCTCTGGCTTGATCCATGAAACCACTCTTACGTTCCCTGAAAGAACAAGCGGTTCGAGTACACTCTTGACCCTTGGTGAGCCCTGCCAGTCATATCTTAGCTTCCACAAAACCCGCATGTCAGGAAACTCGCGCAGGACAGTCTGGATTGCCTTCGTCATCTCGATTGCATCATCCTCGGGATGTTGAACATGTGATCCAAGACATATTAGAATAGTCGGTTGCTTCAACCATGATCCGAGTTCCGCATCGCTTTCTGCCAGCGGCAAACATCGCCGGAGGATAGGACCGCAGCTTATCACGTTATCTGGGACGTATAAGGGAAAGTCCATTTCCGAAAACGAAGGCGTGAGATGGAGATCTTCTCTGCTGTAGGGCGACACATGTGGAAAGGGGGTGCGGATCCCCGCTTTCTCTCGAATATCTAGTATATCACGCATAGGCTTCCCGAAGCGAACAAACCACCCAAAGCAACAGACCATAAAGAAATTCGCAGGGATCAAACTCCACGGTAGAGGGAACGGATATCCCGACCCGGTGCTGGAATTCACATCAGCGTTTGTCCTCGAACTCGAAGAGTTCCGATCTTCTCACAGAGGATATTTCCAAAGAATACCAGCCCTCGGCTGAACAGTTATCACCACATCTTTCAACGGCACAGGCCACAGTATCACCATCCGCGAGTCGAGACTGCGAGCCGCATCTATACCCAGATGCAACAACGGGTCCGCAACAACGACGGTCGGACGCACGTTTCTCAAGATCTCCAGACAGCTTTGATAAGACTGGATATACTCATCAGGCTTCCAACCCAGCACCGAGGCGTTAATATTGTTGCATCCATCGCGCACACCCGCGAGTCCCGGCTGGTGGCGTATATCTGCTGATATACGAGCCGTGACTTCGGTAATAGACAGACCTGCGATTGTATGGAAGCGGATGACGCGGTCGTGCTCTGCTTGGTCGTTTATCGCTTGCACTCGGGCTGATAGGTCTTTATAGGATGCGATGTGGATTTCGAATTCGCCGCGGTGGAGGAACTCCTCGGCTACTGCGAGCGCGACGTTGGATTGGCCGTGCTCCGCGCTCGTGAGGAATAGGATGGTTTTTGTTGCAGGCGACATCATATTTATGGTGCCGGGTTCTCCGTAGACTATACTGGAAAATGAAGGTTCTGCTCACTGTATTTATTCTCGGTGTCTGAGCATGCTACATGCTACTTGGTGATATTGTGTTGTCGCATTCTGCGAATATTAGCCGATGTGGTTACATGCGTTCAGGGATCATTACTTGGTGTTGGCAATGGGGTTGAATCGCCTATGTTGCTTCGATTGGGAAGCTGGTAATCTCGTTGTCATATCCAGCGACAAACTCTCATCCGAAGGAACGGCCACTGCGTAAAACTTGGGGGCTTGGCTTGCGTGCCACCAGATAGAAAGTTCTAGCTCCGAGATCAGGTATATAATTTCTGAACAATGGAGTGACATGAACATGATAATAATCAGACAAGATCTATGAATGCTCTGAATCTAACATCCGCCCCAAATATCCCAATTTCCGCAAGCAACTAAGAGTAACAAGCAACGCCACCAGGCTTAGAGAAAATAAGAACCAGAACGCACTTCGACACCCACTCATCCATATCTCCGGGGATTCAAATGCACTATTCCTTGCGGGAATTTGTTGCAGATGTGTAGCGACATCATTCGAAACCAGCGCAGTCAAAGCCAAACCAACCGATGCCCCAATCATAGCCACAGTGCAGAGCACGCCCATCGCAAGACCCTGTGTCTCTAACGGGAATGTGTTGGCAACCATCATGCTGGCAATTGGGATTACGGCATTTGATGCAATTGGAGTCAATGAGATGGCAAATACTGCAGATGTCCAGTACGGCGAAGTCGCGTTCATGATAGCCATCAAGAGCGGGGAGAGAGTTGAAAAGAGGACTGCAATGGCGAGGATATCGTTGGCCTGCGCACGATACAGGAGACGACCTGTGAGTAGGCTGCTCAACGCTCCTGTGATTGGTATCGGTAGGTATCGCCATGAAGACTGGAGGATCGAGAGACCCTGTGCTCGCTGGAATACAAGGATTGTAAGTTGGGATGTAGAGTGGGAGGATGCATAGATGAAGAATATGACCAGACAGATGGAAATGAAATGGTTGTTTGTCCAGAGGGAATTTCGGATGCCCTGTGTGCTATCTCGTTCCCAGCAGTCTTGCCAGAAGAGGAAGGCGACTAGAAGGATCCAGCCAAGAGAGAGGGGGATGAAAAGGCCTGATCTGCCGATATTTGCGACGTTGTTTGTGATGACGCTAGTTGTAGTTCTGTCAGTGTTCTGCGGAATTTAGAATTCCGACTTCGAGATGGGGATACGTACGCCAATGCTGAGAAGAGGAGGGCCAGTAGTGAGCTGGCGAGCAAAGTTCCAGCCCAATCGATATCTTCGGCCATTTCTGTCCATGTGACATATTTGGTCTCCTCGGTCTGTGTGGGAATTATCCAGATTGATAGGAGGAAGGCCAATAGGTTCAGGATAGCGGCACCGTGAAAGCCCCATCTCCAGCCGATAGTTTCTGAGAGTACTCCACTGAGTATTATACCAAATGCTGAGCCGATATATTGGCTTCCGCTCGTACAGGAGGATGCTAGCTTGCTCAACTTTTTAGTGGGAACATGGTTCCTGTGGATGCTCATCGAAGAGATAAAACACATCGGATACGCCACGCCCGACACTGTTCTAAGGGCAAGAAGCTGCGCGCCTGTTTGGGCAAGCCCACTGCCCAGGTAACAGACGCTTTGTAGGAAGCATCCCGCCAGAAATATCCTCCTACTGCCTAGGACATCTGCTAAAGATCCTGCCAGTAGGAATGTGCAGCCTTGAGCAAGATAGTACATTGTCATTGGCCTGTCATGTTGAGTTAGCCTATCTCGTGTATCCAAACATGGACTCACTTGGACCATAAGCACCGAGAACTGTCTTCTTACCATAATTCAACGCCAGGGTCCAATGCGAATTCCAATGACAACTGCGGAATGTTGAGCGTAACCAGACCATTGAGGGCACAGTTCATGAACAACACAGACACCGTGCAAAAGATAATGGCAAGACCACGCCGAGACTCGACGAGTGTGGGTTCAGCCTCGATGGACCCGGAGCCGAGCAGCGGCTGATCTTCAGAGATCTGATAAGGGAGATCATTGTCGACTTCCAGGGAATGACTCGCTGCCTCGAGGTGCAATCTTCCTTTCTGCATAGTATAGCCTGCGTCAAGATTGAGAGGCGAGTCACCTCCCATTCTGAAAGGGCATTTTGGAAAAGGACAATAAGTCCAAGCCAGGAGAAGCGAAAATCGACAGGAAGCAAAGAAAGCCGAAGGGCTGCAGGCCGCTACCTATGCAAGTGCGGAGTCGAACAGGGAGGTTCTGCCAATCAGAGCATGTTATCCAGTTATTGTGGGTCCACTTAGCTGCCCCTGAGAGGAAAGGTTCGTCTCATTGGACGAATTGTTGTTAATGCTCCACTTTCTAGTCTCGCTCCAGACCGATAGGAAGTCTTTTTTGGTATAGAGCGGACTGTCATTGACTGTGTCATAAAAAAGGGAATACATCGAGTGCACATTATATAGGCTGCAAGCCAAAATCTCGCTGTGACATGGACCTGCGCTGATAGTTGGCCTGACGACTGAGTCGCACGTACTCTAGAAGCCAGATGGTCTTGTGACATAAGTTTGCAGCTGACCTGTCGTGTATCATTCGATATTCATGGCAATGTAGCAGATTGCCTGTAAAAAGAAGTAGTTCAAAACTTCCCGAACAGATATTTGTTGGTCCTTATATAGAATAGAGACGAAGAATCGAACATAAGGTATCACCCGACTTATCGGACTTGAACGGGACCTAGTAGAAGACCTATACGATCTCCAAGCCAGTACCTGAACACATTGTTCGCCAGGGTAGCAACTCTGCCGCTAATTATGGTTACACGAAGTCCTCTCTCGGCGCAAGAGACGTATAAGCACTGTCAGACGAATGATTTCTCGAATCGGGGTCTCAAACGAAGTGTGGGATTTGATGGAACTTTCAAGCGTTGACCGCTATCTGGGCCCGAGTCAATCCCAGAGGACTGAGTGGATGTTGTCATCCTCCACAAGCAAGTGACGATGCGACACGATGTCTTTGATAAGTCTACAGCCATGGCCTGATTAGAAACACTTCATTCACCTAAACACAGAGAATTTTGACCCCAGCAGCATCAAGTAGCTCAAATGGTGCGTCATGTACCAGATCTCTATTTCGTTACAACGCCGGAAGAGCCAGATGGACAAAAGCACCGCGAGATGAAAGCGACTTCGGCATAGGACGGGCTCTTTCCGAATGATTCAACAACCCAAATGGAACCATAAGACGATTTGCTTCCGTGTTCGGTGGTGATAAGTACTCAGAAGTCTTCTCTGAGGCAAGCTGTGGAATCCTGTTTGAATGAAAACCACCAGTGGTGTTTCTTGTATCTCTTCAGATGCATTCTTCGCCTGTCTTTTGTCGTATCTTTCTGAGGTCCTTTTTTGACGTCATGCTGTCTGCCTTTTTAATGCGGGCCAGATGAGTATATCAATGGAAAGGTGTGGGCCCATTGTAAACTTCGAAATCATCAAGCAGTGTTGATCAAATGGAAGGGAAAGGGTTCTAGTGCCAGGCATTATCCGGTGCATGTGACCAAGCGAAAGTTGTTCTGAGAATCGAGCCCAAAACTACACTTGCCCGTCACTGATATCCTCGCATGAGAAGTACATGCACTCTGAAGCTGGACCAGCAACTTACAACTACATCAAATGCACAGCAGAAGACAAATATTCAAAACAGGGTATCTTAAGCCGCGAGACAGCCAACCGCCATCCGCATTAATTCAAGCTCAAATTCATTTCATGTGAAAAAAAGGTTTATATAAAAATCAACACACAGAAAGATACACAGTCAACGAAGATATCTATACCGAACCCATCAAGGGATCAATCGGACTATATGCTTACGTATATTCAGACAATACAGTTTATCCACTCTACTCGCAGTTGCAAACAGTCGCTGTCACAGTCTCAGTCACGGTAACATCGTCAGAGTCCGAGCCACCGGCAGGCAAGGTCGGTGCGCTGGTCGTTGCCGGGGCGGAGGGAGCAGGGACACCGGTGGGGGCAACGCCTGAAGGAGAAGGCACGCCCGGGATGACGGTCGAGCTGACGATCTGCGAGGTCTCGGTTTCACAGGGGGTGCTGCTGGCTGCGCCGGTAGGGGCGTGGACGCCAGGGATCACGGTTGAGGTGACGATTTGGGAGGTCTCGGTTTCGCAGGGGGTGCTGGAGGAGCCGGAGGGGGCGGGGATGCCGGTCGGGGCGACAGCGGAGGGGATTGACGCCGGGGCGGTGCCGGGGATCACGGTGGAGCTGACGATCTCGGAGGTCAAGGTGTCACAAGGTGTGCTGGTGGCAGCAGGACCGCTGGGGGCGGCAGTGTCAATGGGAGAGACACCGGTGCCGGTGGGAATGACGGGGACAGTGACGGTCGAGGAGCCGGAGCCAGTGTGGACACCGGGGATCACGGTGGAGTGGACAATCTCGGAGGTCTCGGTGTCGCAAGGAGTGCTGGTGGCAGCGGGACCGCTGGGGGCGGCAGTGTCAATGGGAGAGACACCGGTGCCGGTGGGAATGACGGGGACAGTGACGGTCGAGGAGCCGGAGCCAGTGTGGACACCGGGGATCACGGTGGAGTGGACAATCTCGGAGGTCTCGGTGTCGCAAGGAGTGCTGGTGGCAGCGGGACCGCTGGGGGCGGCAGTGTCAATGGGAGAGACACCGGTGCCGGTGGGAATGACGGGGACAGTGACGGTCGAGGAGCCGGAGCCAGTGTGGACACCGGGGATCACGGTGGAGTGGACAATCTCGGAGGTCTCGGTGTCGCAAGGAGTGCTGGTGGCAGCGGGACCGCTGGGGGCGGCAGTGTCAATGGGAGAGACACCGGTGCCGGTGGGAATGACGGGGACAGTGACGGTCGAGGAGCCGGAGCCAGTGTGGACACCGGGGATCACGGTGGAGTGGACAATCTCGGAGGTCTCAGTGTCGCAGGGGGTGCTGGTGGCTCCAGGTCCGGAGGGAACACCAGAGGCACCGGGCAGGTGGGGGGTGATGGAGGGCAGGCTGGGGACGGTAGGTGAAGATGAGCCAGGGCCGGAGGGAGCACCGGGAATGCTGCAGCCGGTGAACCATTGGATAATGATAATCTGGATGCTAATGTCGATGTCAATGGAAGTGCAGCCACCGAGGAAGGCAGCAAGCTCAGCACGAGCGTCGAAGGTCAGGTCGGTGAGGCTACCACCGCCAGCGAGAAGGGAAAGGGCACCACGGAGGTCAACGCTGAGGCCGGCGAGAAGAGTGTCGGTCAGGAGACCGGTGACATGGCCGAGGAGGCCACCGACTAGGTCGAGAGAAACAGAAACATCGGCCTCAACACCCAAGGACAGCCAGAGGAGAACAACGGCCTTGAGCTCAACGCCCAGAGAGCAGTCGGCACCTGCAAGCCAGATGGCCAGCGTGGTGCGGAGATCAAGGTCCACGGCGGCAGCGAGCTTGCCCTTGGCGCATGACTCGAGAGCAAGTTTGACGTCGGCAGCGAGATCAACGGAGAGCTCAGCGCCCAGGAAGGCAGCAAGAGAGGCTTGGCCACCAACGGAGAGGTGACCGGATTCCTCGACGTGCACGCCGACGGAAGCACCGACGGAGATGGTTGAGAGAGCACTCTCAGCATGAGCACCGATCTCCACAAGATCACCACCGGCGTGGCCGCTAATCCAGGCAAGAACCGAGACCTTGAGGTGGGCGCTGAGGTCACACTCATCACTGTTGATCCAAGCGTGAAGAGCAGTCTTGATGTGAGCGGACAGACTGCTGATAACACCACCAGCCGCACAGACATCCAAAGCAACCTTGACGTCAACATCAAGGCCGGCCTTGGCCTCGATCCAAGCGGCAAGAGAAGACTGAGCACCAATGCTCAGGACAAGAGCAGACTCGAGCTTGGCGGCGTCGAAGATACCGTCAACGGTCACGTAAAGCTGACCATGGGCGGCGATCTCGGCACATCCAGGAATGTACACGGACAGAGCAGCGAGGATGTCAGCGGACAGAACGAGCTCGTCGTTACCTTCGCACCAGGAGATCAGGGACTTCTTGAGCGAGATGTCGAGGTCAGCATGGAAGAGCAACCAAGCCTTGAGGGCGGCCTTGGCCTTGTGGTGAACGACACCAGACTTGCAGCCGAGAGCACCACCCTGGAGAGCAGCAGCGCCCTCAGCGTTCAGACCAGCAAGAAGCGAAACCGAGTGGCTATGGCTATGGCTGTGGCCGAGGACAGAGCCGAGAATAGCGGTCACATCGACGGTGAGATCGCCGAGGATTTCACCGAGGAGGCCCAGAGTACGGGGCTCGACGGCGGTCATATCAGCCGGGTAGGCAAGTGCCGAGCTCGCCAAACCGGCGAGCAGAACAAGAGAAGAACGCATATTGTGTGCGTATATTAATAATGAATGTATAGGTCAGACTGTTGGAGTATGGAAGGCTTCTGGATGAGGAAAATCGGAAGCGAAAGACCGGACAGGCAGGCAAAAGCCGCCAAAAGAATTAACGATAGACTGGAGGAAAACGGTGAAAGAGGAAAAGACAGTTGACAGAATGAATCTCCAGCGAGAGGTGATCGCCCTCTTTGTTTATATACCCCTGATCAACTTTGAGCCGGGAAGCATCCGGACAGCGAGTCAACCTACCGCATCGGAATAGACTTACATTGGCTCTACCCCGGTCTCCAATTCCACATTTCCACATTTGGGGCTACTATCATCCCCTTGGGCTTCAGGGTTTCTGGGCTTCAGGGATATTAAAAAAAATGGAGACTTGGATCATTCACGGGTGGATCTGACTTCTGCCAGTGAGAGGCTCACATCAAGATGAGATTCCCACCTTGTGGGCCACCCCTGTTGCTCCTGTGGGTTTATTCTTGGGTACAGCGGACGATGTACAGTTTGGCAAAGGCTATCCCGACAGACTATCAGTTTACCAGTCTGTATTCTGACTGCCCCATCCGGGTATTTCTAAACCCATTTGAAAGGACTGGTGATTCGCTCGATAGCCTTCACCGGGATCGATATCAAATGGCAAACACAACGGGCAAGACTAGAGAAAAAGAAAATATATCAAGACAAAAAGAAAGTGCCAAGTCCCAAGGGGGAAATAATCATCGTGGATCACCAGATATGAGCTCATACAAGAAGCGTGAAGGAAGGGATCAACACGCCCCACCAACGGTAAAGTCACTTTTTGGCATTGGGATGTTTCTCAATTGTTATTTTTCTTCCACCTTCAATCTGGACTCTGTGCTACCTTAACAAGCATTCAGATATGCTCCTCTCTTCTATTGAAATTAATCACAGAACAACCTACAAGCAGTACCTCAAATCCCATCCCAGGAGAGTATGCCCTGACCTGTTCCGAATGGCCCGTTGGCAACCCACCTGGGTTCCGCTCCGGGGAATTAGTAGCTCAGGCACAGCACGCTTTTGACCAGATCCGGCAAAGATGGACACGTCCGATTCTGTTGTGTTCACGCAGGACCTGTCATTCGAGGCTGGTCATCCTGTCAGCCACAAACTAAAATTCTGGATCTGCTCTTTGTGAGGCGGAACTCACTCGGTCTATACTCAGCATATAACCTACACAACAATGGGACTGGCCCCAAAGGTCAGCGGTCCAGTTGTCCGGTGGATCATTGAATTTACCTTTTACCCGTGGTGGACAGCAGACTCAATAATGCGGGTATCACCCATACAATACCGGAAGCCGACACGACAGTGTTATGAGACCAATTCCCGGAGACCGACTCACTCGACTTGCGACCGAGGAACAAGGATAGCGAAATCTAGACCTCTCGAGTGTCGCTACCTGCACTAGTTGACGCGCCACCGAGTCCATGTCAGAACGTGAGGTTATGCAGGTTGTGCATGCAGTTCACGCATGGGCATCGCCGATCTATACAACGTACACACTGCGTGCGCTACAAGCCGGCACAAATAAGAACCTTGGATTTTGTCTATCAACGAGGAATTGATTGAATGCAAACATTATCATGCTTGATCGATTGCTACGTGGGGTTAATCCACGAGGTTTGTCCTCAGCCACGACGTATGATATACCTTGTATTTGTCCTGCTGGAGACTCCTATCGCCAGGGGTAAATAGGCAAACAAATAAATAACCAAGTTGATAGGGGCTGTGCTGTTGAACGCGACCGTGCTCCGTTAAGCTTCTATTTCACCTGCTCCACAAACTACTTGCCCTCAAACAACACTAAGTCCGACTATCCCCTAAAGATCCACCTCGGGAGCCGGTTGCTTCAACCTCTAACCCCATTCAGTTCTTGAGGCGCTCGAGGTTTCATCGTGTCGAACCCTTCAGAGACATCCAAAACATGGAACTAGAAATAGAAACACCAGCCCAACAAGTCGGAATATGGAGTACGGAGTCGGGCAAGTGTGCATCCGATGTCTCACTCCACGCGACCAGGCTCCACGAGCTACCTAACCGTCGCTGCAGGTGCATACCCTAGGAGCCCTACCTAGCAAAATCATCCAGCCCCTGCGTTCTTGGAAATTGCATTCGGGCTGATTTCAAACAGACCCACGATGCTAGATGTGGGACTGCAGTATTTTGTCTTTACCTGCAGCTCGCCAAGCTGCATCAAAAGATTTGTTCCCTGCGAAATTTTTTCTGTTGTGATCGGTCCAATGCAGGAGCCCAGCTACCACGGCTATCTCGGGAAACATTAGTGGAGATTGTTAAGATGAATGTTGAAATTGTGAGAGAATATCTTCGATCGGGATTTGAAGGACAAACATACACAAAGTACAGAGTATGGAGTCTATGGTCTCCTGACAGAATGGGCCCCCTGAACGTCCCAAGTCATCTCTATTTTGCTAGGCCCGGATCTCAAAGTTCAAGGATATGGAGCTTCCAATTCGAACAAAGAAAGTTCTTCGAAAACGACCGAACACTGATATCCACAAGATTGTACTAGTGAAACGCCTCCTTGGCTGTGATCTGGTGTCTTTTTTTGCCCGGCACAATTGTCCGAGAAACCCCTGCGATGAGAGTGTTGTATGTTATGCGGAGTCAACCATGCTGTATGGACCTTCTTTCGCTACCATCCAAGCACAAATGCCTCCAACAGCGCCTTTCTGTTGAAGTGAAACGTGGGAAAACTTTAAACATCTCACATCGAGATGTCTGATTCTCCATATCCCTTTCGGTTGTTTCATGATCACAATCCGTAGCAGTCGGAAGTTTGTAGTCAGAACGCTCCGATCTAAGGTTTGTGTGTGGGTGTTATCCCTTGAACAGTTGCTATTTTTATTTCCTCTGATCATTTTATTGCCTCAGAACAGAGCTAATAGACTCGAGGACTTTCGGTGTTAGCCGAGCTTTTGCCGTAGCCTGGGCACTGTTCTGGGCTAAAGAGAAGACATTGGCCGCGACTTGGGCCGATCAGAGTGCCGCTTTTTGAGGGCGTTCGGGGTCATGCTCACTGAGCATTTCTCAGCACCGAGTGATTACCTACTCAGTGACCAATTTCTTGCTTAATAAGCAACTGTGTGATGGATATCTGCAGGGTAGGTATATATACATAGTAGGAGGGTGGAGGGAAGTGAGTAAAGGGCCGGGTTAAATAGGATGGCAGCATTAGAATAGACAAAACATTAGTACCTCCTTCAGGGTCATCCATGGGTATTATAGGCGGGTAATAGGTAGAGGCAGGGTGCCTATGGGCATGCCCATGAAGAGGTCTATTCACAACAGTATCCATCATACGCTTAACCCCTCGAGGTTTCAAAAGAGAGTGTGATGTCTGCTCAATCCCGTCTCAGGGGGACTTCATGATCATTCAGCAATCATTAGATGTAACTTCGGTCAGGATCAGATCAAAAATTATACCTGAGTGCTAAGTTAGGTCTCTTTCCGTCCGATGCTCTTGAAATGAAATCAATCGCAATAATTTAGAGGGATTTCTTCGCAATTAACTGGCCGCTATATGCTATTCTACGTGGCTATCACCTTGGTCCAACTATTCAATTTGATAGTAAAGGAAGTAAGCCCGTCTGTAAACTATCTGCTATCTTAATTTCCATACCACCTCACCTTCAATGTGTGCTCTCCCTGCTTTCCCTGTATGTTCTTCAAGCCCGCTTCAGTCTTTACACATTTGGATCGTGGACCTTTCATTCTCTACTTAGATGTTAGACAAATAACGACACCCTCAACTTCTTTATATGGCTTCTTACCCTTGGTCAAGTGTACGATGACCCAACCATCATGTTCGCTTGCCGTCAAACCTATTGCTGGGTTTAGTAATCGTTAGATATCCTACCAGAGCATAATGTCCTCACCTACCTTCGAACCGCAGCTCAATAGTATCCCCTGCTGGATGAGCCGCTGTACGTTTAATGTACCGGCTATCGACTTCTGACTTTTTAAACCAATAGACAAATTTCGCTAGAGGGTTGTGACTTTCACCATAATGCCGACCTAGAAAGCGATCGCCGGATTCCAAAATACCGTCTTTCAAGGTGAAAATAGCTGGCTCAGAGCCGAATCTCGATGGAGTACAAGTTTCATTGTCCACCAAATCATTAGACACGATTCTGCCGTTAACGTGAATTGTAAAACGACCGTCGATAGTATCGGTAGGTTCGTCAAGTTTCATTGTGGGAATCTCGGACACAGAAAGTATACAATGGTTATTAGGCCAGAGGAGTGGCATGGCGACTGCCATTTATAGCCAGAGAGACGGGTCGGTCAGGCTATGGCTCATCTAGCCGCAGAAACAGATTGACATTGACCGATATTTCCATCTATCCGATGTTGACTTCCGAGCTACTGCAAGGATACGAGAGTAGCGCTACAACATAGCGTCAATCTTGGTGGCCATTGTCATTGACTATGGAGAATATACTCAGAGCAGGGCAAAGAATTGCGTGTGGATTTTAGCCAGAACGCGTTGCATATGTCAGAGGATGACATGATGATTCGGATAATCCGTTATTATATGGAAGATTGCGTCACATATGTTACCATCCGTGTTCGAGACAAAATCGAGTATGTCACCTAGGCAAATGCATTTGAAATGAGATGGAGGCGGCGATAAATCAAATTGCGATCAGGTCGATGTTGGTACATAAGCCCCACTTTCCTTCTCTGCCCTGTAGATCGTATATCCTCCACAATCCAGTGCATTTGTTGGCAGAGACCAGCTGAGTCTGGCGTCACAATTCAAATCTTCGGGTCAGCCAAGCTCCACCTTCCCCCAATGCGGGGCCGACTTGGCGATACACCTTATCTGGATTTCCTCGTGGCGCGCTTTTCACTTCTGGAGTTTCGTGTCGTTCTTGAGCTGATAGGAGACGAAGTCTGCGATGTCTCTGCTGTGTTTAAATGACGTTTCGCATACGTAGCGTTGTGGCTGAGAGTTGCATCCGGTGCCATAAGCTAGCAACGGATCGTGAGGGAGACCTGACTAGCATTTGTTCGCTCGAGAAGTGATTTGACGTCCGATATACCATCGTTAATCTGACTCCTGCTCTTAGGCTGCAGACACGACAAACCAATCGGGCAGTGAGTATTGTAGTCGGATACGCTGGTCATTGGCGTGGGTACATCTGTCTGCGAACCAGATACATATTGCGATCCGGCTTGATCTCAGTTCTCATGATCTCATCTTGATTTTCGTCTGTCAGCATATGCTGCTTACTCAGTGAGCAAAAGGCCTGGGCGGCAAGGGGTGAGGACTAAAATGGAAAGGGAAAGCGAGGTCGCGCGGCCTAAGATCCGGTGTATATGTGCTGATCAGAGCTATGAGGCCGAACTCCAAAATTTAGCGGAAACATCTCCATCTCTTTATTAGTGCAGAGAGCTCGGCGTAGTGACAAGGTTCTTGCTCAAAGAACCTGAATCGAATCCCCAATCAGGTCCAGTCTACATCTAATCCAAGCAGCGAACGGTCCAAAGAAATGGGTATCAACATGACCCGACCGTTCACAAAACGCCAAAAGAGCCCGGTATCGCTCCGAAGCAGTCGTCGAAGTCGCAGAGAGAACCTTTGCCAAGTCCACCGGACACAGATACGGCGGCTGTCTTGCATCCTCACAGATAGACGCAGTACCCTGCATCGAACACGCATAGTACACACAATGAGCAATACCAAAGCAATGACCCAGCTCATGGCTCGCAGTCCGACAAACGCGCCCCAGCCAAAGGGCAGACATCAATGGAGTCGAAGTACCTACTTCCGGGAGTGAGCGGTATACTGAAACAGCGTTTTTCAAAGGGCCATCCAGTGCCAAATCCCGGACCAACATTTGCGAACGTCGACTATTGATCGGTATCCTTTTCTGTTTCTTGGTTGCTGGTTCGGTCGCGGAACATGCTGACATGTACTGCTCACAATGCGACGCGGGCCATGCATGGAGACGTTCAACCCCTTGAATACAATCCAGACTGGGGTTGTATCTCGCACTTGACACAACTGCAACCCGACTTCCCCCGTATGCACGCCCGCACACGAACTCGTCATCCTCGTCTTCGTATAGGTCAAAGTCGACGAGCATTAAGAGGGCGTATGCATCTTTTGGTAGCAGGCTAATGGCAGCGTCGAGGAGATCGTCTAGATTGATTTGGCCCCTGTATATCCCGTTCGGTAAAATGCGTGCGCGTATCCGCACGCATTCTTCACCGATCCTGAGACCTAGATATTGCAAGCTCGTCTTTTTCCGGGATTTTGGTTTGGTTTCTTCCCAGGGTAGAAACTCTAAAGTCGACGGCGGCATTATCTTGACTGGGAGACCGTGGTAGAAAGCACTTAAGTAGTCGTGGACGTCCTTTGCGCTAGGGGGCTTTGTCTGAGGTTCAGCGTCTGAACATATTGGTGTTGTCCATGTCCGCATGAAGTCCCCCTCCGTATTAGTTTGAGGCAATGGTACGACATAGATAGTCTTCCTTTTTGGTGTCATTGGATTGCGGTGTTCTCCGTCCAGCCAGGCTTGGAAGCTTTGCGGGTCCTCTGGATCTCCCGCAAGGTCATCGCCTGGTAATAACAATGGGGCAGGGAAAGTGCTGGCATCTTCTTCGAGGAAGCGTCTGTCTTGTCTTGAAAATACTCGGTTATCTGCCTTTGTGGCAGCGAGACGTTGCCGCTGCCCTGGTCTTTTGAAGCCTGCTACAGTCGCATGAGACGAGGATGAGGAGCAGACAGATGCATGATCACACTGTGATAGAGGTGCTTTTGGCATGATACCTAGGTAAATGGTGGATTCTTGTCGCGTTCGCAACTGGAAAGGGAAATTTTGGTGACAAGGGAGTTTGGGGGTGTTGGTGCGGCTCTGCTGTCGTTTGGCCGCTCGAGCCCCTATCCACAAGGCTGAAACAAAGAAACCTTTCCGTGAAGCAGATGCTGATCTTCTAGAACTAGTCAAAATTATAGAGTAGGCTGTTCATGAAGTGTGAAGACATGAGACCGTGGAGCTGGTGATTTGATAACTGATTTCACCAAACTCAGATGCGCCATCTTGTTTGCCTTATATCTCTATAAGCTATAACCACATAGCTTCCTTACACATCTTTCTTTCTGTTCTTCATAAGACGTGTGATTTATGAACAATAAGAAGCGATATCGTGAAGTCACAGCATTTACCAAAATTTCAAAACTGGACATCGGAGACGAGCCTATCAACGCTCCAATATAGACCAGGATTAGCACACGCTAAGAAAACCCCCCTAAACCAGGTCTCAATCTTCGTTTAGTGGGAGCATCCAGCTATCATCGTTCAAACATGAGCCCAGCCACTAATAGGCGACCTTCTGTACGAGGCACTATGGTAAACCGGGAAGAAGAAGTTACAGAAGAAACCGAGGCCCCCCCGAGGCCTAAGCCATGGAGCCGCGAAACGTGAGCGTGCAACCCAGAACCTCTCCCCAGACACCAATCTTACACTACCAGTTATCTCGGCTCATTCCTATTCAACATCGGAGCCTTCGCCCTCCCACCCCTGTACAGCACCCTCAGCAAACTATGGGTAGCGACCATCGACTCGAAACAGGTCGTCACAACAGATATCTACACCTACATCGGTGTGATAGTAGAGGTACTCAACGAGGGTCTTCCGCGCTCCGCATGGCTGGTCATCGGAGACAAGTCCACGCGAACTATGCGCTCCCGACTGGATCTCGCGTACACGATGATTCTCGCACAAAGCGTTCTCGGGATCCTCATGACGGTTATCCTTCTCGCTACTTCAAAGACGCTGGCTTCGGGCTTTGTGCCGGTCGATGTGCGACGGGCTTCTATTACCTATGTGCGACTGTCGTCTGTGCAGGCTGTTACGTCTGCTATAGAAGCGGCTTTGTCGGCGTCGACGAGGGCGCTGGATAATCCCGATGTGCCGTTGATTATCAGTTCTGTTAAGTTTCTTGTTAATATTGTGCTTGACTTCATAGTTATCTCGAAGGTACATGTCGGAGCCTGGCAGCCTACAATCGTCATGCAGGCTGTTATTCGACTTGTGTGTGATGTAGTGTCTACCCTCGCGGGACTGGTATACTTTCTCACTGTTGTTGTGAGACGTTGTCAGAAGGATACGGACAGTCCATTGAGTTTGCAAAGCAGTGTTTCAGCTTTGGTGACACTTATCAAGCCTAGTGTCTACACATTTGCCGAGTCAGCTTTTCGGAATGCGATTTATCTGTGGCTTGTTCATCAAATTATATCGCTGGGAAGTGACTATGCCACGGCATGGGGAGTCTTCAATACGATCCGCTGGGGGCTTATCATGGTTCCAGTGCAGGCGTTGGAGTCTTCCACTCTGGCCTTCGTGGGTCATAATTGGGGTTTGTTCCGTGCTCAGAGGGAGACGGAATATCCGAGAGCAACTAAAAAGGATATTCTTGGTATAATTCGCCCAGCACTCCTTTCCATATCGATTGCATTGGTCTTCGAGACTATCATGTGCATCGCCCTATCTATTCGTGGGATAGAGTCATTTGCACACTATCTTTCCAATTCGACTGTTGTTGCGAAGATCACCCAGACAATGTGGAAGGTAAGTGCTAGATGAGATGTAAAACCGGCACAACGCTCACTATACTTTTAGAACATTGACTGGACGTACATTTTCTACGGACTAAATACCCAAATTGCAGCAATCATTCTTGCTACATCGCCGCGATGGTTCCTCTACCAATCGGTTGCATCCAACTTCCTCTGGGATCTGCCTTGGGCGATTGTCGTTACAGTCACTTCCTTACCGAAATCCTTGGCCTGGACATACTACGCGATTATCTTTGGCGGCGCTCTTGTTTTTAGCTTTATTGTTGTGAACTCGACTGCCGCCCTGTGGGCTTACAGGCTTATGCGAGGGAAGATTAGAGTACTTCCTGGGATACGGAATAATTGATACTGGCGGTTGATTGGGTTGAGGTTATTCACACAGACTCTGGGACCATCACTCTGCTGTTTCAATCAAATTTTGGAGCTTTGAGTAGCGATACTGCCTGTAACAATGGGAAGGCTTCATCACTCCTCAACTCCTCGCGCTTGGGCGGACTGGAATATCTCAGCCAAAGCAAGTGTGTCTTCATTTCCCGGGAAGTACTGGCTATTGTAGCACCTAAGGCAAGTGTAAATAAGGTTAAAATGGAGGCACTGCTCTCGAGAATTCAAATATATAGCCGACGCCTGAATATCTTGTTCTGAATGTTCAAATCTCCACTTCAAACACCAAGGCAATGGCAGCTCCACCACCGAGGACAATCCCTATGACGGTGTTGAGCCCAACGCACTTTGCAGCACTGAAAGGCACCATTTGCAGATCATGTTTCGTCGATTGTATCATCGGAGTAAAGTACCATGTCGAGGTGACTCCAAGCCACAGCATGACCCATATATACCCAACAGCTCGCTTCCAAAGTGATACGATGACTGGAGATCTTGCCTTGCCCACCTGCCTGCTGTCTGACATTGGTGCTGCCCACTTCCAGATGCCTTGAACGCCATCCTCAAGCATTATCCCGAGGACGAAAGCGAGATAGAATACCATGGAGCCAGAATGCTGCACTGAAATGCTCTGCAAAACATCGACAACAACATGGAACATCGCAGAGATGAGAAAGACGATGAAGAGATTGCTATATCGCTCCCATAACGAATGTCGAGGGAGATCCAGAAATCCCCGAGTCACGGATTTGCTGATAGCAGTGAAAGGCTGACGCATAAACTGATGCCAAAAGGTCCTGCAGGATGTGTCAACATGAAGGATGTTTTATCAAATTTGTCCGGCTTACCCCCAGAAATTGCGCAACGTGAAAGCGTCAGTCATGGTTCCAAACGCCGGTGGCCAATCTGACGGTAGGTCTAACCCAATCCCAACGAAGAATATTGACAGTACTCTGTATGCGAGATCGCTGATCAGGCGGTTTACCACAAACCAGATAGACAGATGCGTGATTATTCGCTCTACCCACTGTCCCAAAGGCACAATCCATTCGATTTCTGATGAACTGCTCTCCTGCAAAGCACGCTCCATGGACTTCTGAATAGATACCGTCTGAACAATATCAAGAACCAGGTACTGCCATGCAGCAATTGCCAACTGCCGCAGCAGAAATCGATTCTGCGCTGGGACCTGCATGTCCCGCCTCGCATAATACCCTGGATGAGAGGGCACATTCCTCACCTGCCACCGTGTACCGATAGCCCGGGTCTGCGCAAGTCGACGAAATGCGACAACAAAGCGAGATGCAAAGCCCCGGATGCCCTTTGCTTCGCGCGATATGTCCAAATTGTCCAGGGTATTCAGCAGCAGCAAATTCGTTGCCTGTAAAGCCACGATGACAAGTTGTGTTATAGCCTGGCACCATGTTGGACTCCCAGATGA
Organism: Penicillium turbatum; assembly: GCA_030762825.1. Lineage (NCBI taxonomy): Eukaryota > Fungi > Ascomycota > Eurotiomycetes > Eurotiales > Aspergillaceae > Penicillium > Penicillium turbatum. The sequence goes on along the minus strand of JAUJYX010000011.1, from coordinate 2,069,914 downwards.
GCCAAAGGGACGGATAAAGCGACCGGCGATCCAAATCATGCATGGAATGCATAGGTGGCGCAGGGGAGACCCTTTTCGGGTAGTGATGATGAGAGTAGCTGGTATTGCAGTTTGAATTAGGTAGAAACAGGCAAACTCTGAGATATTCGCGACTGTTGAGTTGTGCAGTCCATACATCTTGTTGTCGAGCCAAGGTGGTTTAGCGGGTTGAGAGTGCGAAAAGGATCGATTGGGTTTCGTTGACGATCTTGGAGCGATTTCGGGGTCCACTCAACTCGTTGGCCGTCAAAAAGAAAGAGAACGAGGAATAACTGACGTTTCACGCCATATCTCAAACTCCGGTGTTGTCAAAGCGAAGACCTCAACGCTGCTATAGTCCTCGAGTAAAGTGTCCCCATCTTCTCCCTTAGAAACGTACTGGACGGCGTTGCGTCCATGCTTGGTCTTCAGAACCATTTGCTCCGTGATCTCATCTGGAGACTCCATTTTGCTGAAAGCAACCGTCGGCTTACGACAATCAATTCGTTGGCCAGTTGGTTTACCAAGAGTGCCGTGGAGCTGTCATTCAGCCTCATCTCGAGGACATTGCAGGACACCTCGAGGACGTCTCGTGGAAGATCAATCCAGCAACCCTACACGCGAGAACTTGGTCTTGCTCCAAACCAAGTATTCGGTATGACGTATTTCCAAGAGTATGATTATATCTTTCATATGTTGTATCTCATTTCTGGTGGCATTGTCATGGTGTGTGCACTTTGCTTTAACATTTGATCGGCAAGCTAGCTCCTTTGGGAAGTTCTCCGATATTATTGCGATCACCACTATTGTCTCTCATGCAGATGCGTGCACGTCCTAAAGCGATGTGAAGCATTGTATGTCAGAAGTCCTTCAGGCCCCCAAGCTGAGACTGAACGACCCGACCCAATGCGGGCATTATGCCGTGCCACGTACAGGCAAGGGTCCCGTCCATGCGGGGAATCTCGTATCTTTAGGCCAATAGAGATGTTCAGCGTATTTCATATCTCAGTCTAGGCTTGTGCTTGCCTCGAGTGAGCAATGCAAGCAACGGTAATGCCCAGATGGATTTGGAATAAAGTATCCTCGACTGGCGTCTTATTCCTCCTTCGCGAACTTTTCTCATTCCAACGCTCGCTTGCGGATCTTGCTTATCCTCCCGATGTCGTTGAATATTCTCATTAGCTTGGCATTGAGCGCCATCGGCCTCTATGCCGTCAAATTGTTCCTGACCCGCCAAAGGCGTCCCGGCCCGCTGCCACCAGGGCCAAAACCAAAGCCGATTCTTGGCAACATATCTGATCTACCACTCCCAGGCACGCAAGATTGGAAGCATTGGCTTCATCATAAAGATGCGTATGGTTTGTTTCATCCCAATGTTCTCGTGATAAAGGACACATCTGACGCGATGACTGCGCAGGGCCAGTCAGCTCCGTCACGGTGATGGGGCAAACCATCGTGATCCTGAGTGATATAAATGCGGCAAATGAACTGCTAGTAAAGCGCTCTGCAAAGTACTCTTCAAGACCAAATCTCGTGTTTGTCTCGGAAATGTGAGTTCGCAGCTTGCCTGGACGTCAGATGGAAAGCCACGCTAACACCGAACCTCTATAGGGTGGGATGGGAGCATATTCTGGCTATGCAAAAGAATTCAGCCCGGTTACGTTCCTATCGCAAGGCAATGCAGCCGTACATTGGATCCGAGTCGGCTGTCGCCCAGTACAACTCTCTACAGGAAGTAGAGACACATCGGTTTCTTTTCCGCGTTCTCGAGGACCAGGCAAAACTGTCAGAGCATATTCAGACGTGAGTGAATAGTTTGTTTTCTCGTGTTAGACCGCTAAAGCATTGGGGGCTTACATTTTACAGGGAAGCAGGTGCTGTCATCCTCAAGATAGCATACGGCTATACGATCGACCCACGTGAGCGCGATTTGCTGGTGCATATCTCGAATGTAGCTCTGGATATTTTCTCGAAGGCTGCCACACCGGGGGCTTGGCTAGTTGATATAATCCCTGCGTGTATGTATATCCCCTTTCTTATGTGAGTTGGGGTTATTGACCAGACACAGTGAAATACGTGCCGGTCTGGCTGCCTGGGGCGGGTTTCAAGCGCACTGCTCAGGCATGGAAGAAGGATATCGAGGCTATGGCCAATATACCATATGCCTTCGTACAGCGGCAAATGGAAGAAGGTCGGTCTAAGCCGTCGTATCTCTCCAATATATTCAAGGAAGCAGGGCATCCGGCACCTGGGTCGGAGGATGAGTTGGTCGCAAAATGGACTGCTGCATCGCTTTATTCTGGGGGTGCTGACACTGTAAGATTCCCAGACCTTCTCATACTCACTTTGGCTAAACATTTCCTAGACTGTGTCTGCGATGGAATGCTTCTTCCTCGCAATGACCTTACACCCCGAAGTGCAACGCAAAGCGCAAGATGAGATTCATCAAGTATTGGGGCCTTGTGAGCTTCCAACGGTGGCAGACCGCCCTCGCTTGCCATATATCAACGCTGTCGTGAAGGAAGTCCTGCGCTGGCATCCGGTGGCACCTATGGGTATCCCACACGCATCGAGTGAGGATGATATGTGGGGGCCATATTTCATCCCAAATGGTTCTGTGATTTTGCCAAACATCTGGTGAGTTCTATTAATCTCGGATGCAATTCCCCAATTCGAGCTGCTTTGTTGACTTCTACCGCAGGGCCATGGCGCATGATCCCACGGTTTATCCCGATCCCATGACATTCAACCCAGATCGCTTCTTAGCAACCGGCGGTCACGAGCCCGAACCCGATCCCCACAACCTTGTCTTTGGATTTGGCCGTCGTATCTGTCCAGCGCGTGCATTGGCAGATGTCACACTTTACTTGAGTGCGGCGCAATCGCTTGCTGTCTTCAATATCAAGAAGGCCGTCGAAAATGGGAAGGAAGTCGATGTCGAACCGAAGTTCCAGCCAGGCGCAATCAGTCATCCGGAGCCTTGGAGGTTCCATATTGAGCCTCGCAGTGCGGCTCATGCAGCACTCATTCGTTCGGTGGAGGAGAAAGCCCCATGGGAGAAAAGTAACGCTGCAGACCTGGTGGAGGTTCAGTGATCAATGCTTTTTTGGGGGTGGGTATACACGCTCTGATACATCCCGTTTGCTCGAGGAAATATCACCGAGTCCTTCATTCACTCCGTCCTTCATTCAGTCCGGAGCCAGCATTGCGCGGCAACGTCGGCGGTAATTACTATGATGCAGTTATGAACTTTTTTCTGATTTGGAGGATGATATTGTGATCTTCGTACTAAATGGGGAGCAAGGGAAGAGAAGGATGATGATATTGTCCCGCTGCGGTAGCCGCCTAGAAGGGGCTGCCGGTCACATGCTACAGGTAGATAGGTTGACGGTAACACTTTGGGCCTGAAATAAAATGGCAGTAAATAAGATGTCACGACACTACACAAAGCGGAAGGCATGGTGGATCTTGCAGGTATATACTGCATTTTACACGTATTCTCCACAGCCCATATGACAAGCGTACTCCCAGCTCATCTGTCCCCTAGCACCTAAGCCCCAACTAATGCGGCCAAGGAGCACCATGACACTTATGACCAGCAGCTTCCCTCCAATCGTGCGCCACTAACAACCTGGTACGTATGCGTGGTCTTCCCGCTACTGATTCGGCACTGATCTGTGGCTGGTTCTGATGGGCATGTGGCGGGATGCAACTGATCTGTGTGATCTGCTGCCCTAATCGAAAGAATCCTTCATCGATTATATCGTTTGGCCGGCAAAGTTGCAGAAAAACTCTTATGTAAATGAAAAGGTCTGGTATACGGTGATTCGTCATAGGCTTGACTTCTGGACGAGACCAATGGGCATGCAACTCTTCGGACCAACCCATATAATCGATGAAGAACCCTTTCACCCAAGATAGTAGATCACAGATATCACTTACTCGCAACATACCTTTTAGAACCTGCCACAGATCAGTGAGCCCAGACCGATGCATACATATGGTTCACAAATCGCGTTACTATTTCCGCATCGCTGGCACAGAATTGAAGAGGACCAATTAGAGATGCAAGCTTCAGGATCAAAGGCTGCTGATGTATTGATCTCAAAGTCACCAACGTATGTTAAAAACAGAAATTGCTAGACAAGGATTTCCTCTTTTTACCAGGCATAATAAATGCCCACCGCCCTACACAACGCAGGGCGGTGGGCAAGTTGTGTAGGGCGGTGGGCAGTGTACTATCTCGAGGGCTGTTCTTAATTCTCGGTGGAAACACAAACCACCCGTGGGCCCTTCAGAGCGACCCCAACGAAGAGGCCAATTGCAGAGATCAATCGCAGACTCGAGGGATGGGCACGGGGCAATCCCGACAGGAGGCTTTTTCGAAGGCCAATGGAACTGCTGGAAGGAGTCGTTGAAACGATTTCTCGATTACTTACCTGCAACTGTAGGTTAGGAGAACCGAAATTGCAAGGAAGGTAACTCTGGGATGCAGTAACAGTTCTGGGGTGTCTCTGGTTCCTCGTCGCGGTTATGTCTTGGCCATGGATGTTCTCTCTGTTTGACCCTGCATCCTGCCCTCGCCCGGGCCTTGAAAATTGCCTAGGTAGAGTCACAGGCAATGCTAATCAATTGGCAAAATGGTAGAGGTATTACAGGTGCTAAATGCTAATCAAATGGAAGTCAGACTGCTGAGACCTGCAATGCATGGCCATGTGATTTGACTGGCTGAAAGGAAACGGAGAGTCAAATTAAACCAGGGATGACTTCGGACATTTGTACAATCATACATGTAGGTACATAGGCTCTCCTTTCTGCTGGCAGGGCGTTGGCTTACGGGAGTCTTTGTCGTGGAATCGGAGTGCTGGCTGAGTTGTTGGGATATAAAAAATGAGAAAGCATAACTCCCAATGATAATCACTGGTGGTGCAGTGATCCAATTGCTGTAGCTCATCATTTCTAGGTTGAGAGTTCTGCATTCCCCTAGGAAGCCTGTGTGGTTCGGAAACTTTTAAACTAACAAACAAACCCAAGGTTTATTTGTGTATTGCACACTGATTCTATGCTAACTTGATTGTCTTCCCCATTCTCTCAAGGCGCATGAAGGATGTCGTGTATTTCGGAGTATGCAGATTGTAGTATTACAATAGGTGCCTGCAAGTACGCATCTCTCGTTTAGATTAAGGTTACGACGGATGAACCACTCCCGGGCCGCGCCAAGTGGGTCAACATCCCGTGATGGCTATATTGATATAGGAGGGGAAAAAGCAATCCCTCATAGTACTAAGCAGGTCGTGTAGTGGTACAATGCACCACTATACCACTTGTAGGTTGGCCTGTGGGTGAAGGATTTTATTTGAAAAGTACATACTCCATATAAATACAACGCTAGATTGCGCATCATCTCAGCATAAATCTCAGACCTCGGGAATGTACGTTAAGGTTCATCTCAGATCCTCTCTGCCCTCACTTGGAAATTTCTCGCTGCGCGTGTTGCTTGGCTTGCCACCAGACTCACGGCGGGCAGCGATCAACCTCTCTCGAAGTAGTTTCTCTCGCAATTCCGTCGCGGAAAGACGCAAAGGGTGTGGTTTCTTCACCTAAAGAGGTTGGGCTCTCGTTAGTCTTCCGTTGAGATGAAGGAACTTAAGACGAGAAAGAGAAATGATAATAATACGACATGTGGAATTGTTACACAAACATTAAGTAGGGATCATAGCTTGGTGGCAAAGGATACAGTATCCAAGCTGCCACGGTATTTTTTTTCTGGTTCTCAATGACCAACCTGCTCGGCATCTTTCATCTCGCTGTCATCAGCAACCTTTTGGCGTTTCTCATCATGGTTGGAGCTTGCTGTGGATCCGCGGCGTTTGCCTTCATTATCCCTCTTAGGGCTACGGCTACGACCACCGCTGGGACTGCGGCGTCGACGGTTCTCACGACGGCCGGGACTGTAGTCGGGGCTGACGCTGCTCAGACGGCGAGAGTCACGGGCATGTCGTCCAGATGATCGGTGGGAGCGCGGCGGGGAACCTGCGCGGCTGGGAGAAACGGAAGTCGAAGCATCTCTGTGGCGGTGAGAGTGGCGTGGGGGCGAAGATACAGTGCGGCTGCGAGAGACGGAGCTTCGACGGCGGCGGTCTCCTCTGGGGGAACGTGAGCGCGGGGAACGGGTGCGGGAAATGGATCTGGTTTTAACACGGTCACCGTAGTCCGGACTACTGCGTCTTCTGTATCCTCCGCGGTTGCGTCGCTCGGGAGAGATTGAGTGGCTGGGAGAACGACGGCGGCGTTCGCGCGGCCTGTGGCGTGGCTCATCGCGGGTTCGGCGGGATGGGGATGATGGCTTCGGGGGTGGGGAACCGGTGTGGGAGGTTGTGGATGGTCGGCGGCCGCAGTTGCTTCCAGGCGGCACATATGAATCAAGGTCACGGCGCGAGGGAGGCTCGCGGAAGCGGTCTCGGCTGCGGTCTCGGGCGCGAGGCGGCGGAGAACGGTCGTAGTCTCGTCCTCCGAAGGCTCGGCCCCCGCGATCGCCAGCTCTTCCTCCGCGTCCGCGATCTGATCGCTCACGGCGTCGCACATTGTCCAGTTCGCGCTCACGGTTTTGGTCTTGCTCCCGCTGGCGTCGACTTGCTTCGCTTGCTTTCTCGGCCTCGAGCTATATAGTAGTCCGGTTAGGACATATTTATGCTTCGGGTACGAATTGCAATTACCTTTTCTCGCATGAGCTCAAGCTTCTTGGCCTCCAAGAGCTCCTTCGGAACGCCCTGGGGATTTTCCTGGCCACTGAGACACAATGACCACAGCTTCTCACAGAACTTAGGGGTATCCTTGTCTAGAAATCCAGTGAGTTGAATCTGGAGTGATTTGATATCGGGCTGTAATCAACAGTTCAAGTCAGCGAACCGGGGTTAAGCCGATAAATATCCGGGGGTCAAACATACGTATCGTTGCTTCTCCAGGTGAGCAAAGCAAAGCTCGATGACCACATCATCCTCGTTGCCCAGTATTTTGATAATTTGACTAGCGATCCATCTGCGGCGGAAAAGGACAAGCCAGGTCAGTAAAGCGTCTTATGCCGAGAGTCCGCGGGATAGGTAGCTCACGTCTTCAGAACCTCGACATTGACCTTGGTCATGTCCACTTTCTGATTAAACTCAGGTGGGAACTTGGTCCGTTTCAGCAGTTTGGCATCCACGCTGGATGCCATGTTTGCGAGAGCGGGGAGTGAGAGTTGGTGAGATGAGGCGCGCGAGGTAGACCGCGATATGCTAATTGCGCAAGTGGTCGCTCTCCGATGCCGTATTAAAGCCTGATTTATGAGGCGGTGGATTGGGGTAAAGCGGTCCCCTCAAGGCGGTGACTTCCCTCGCATCCAATACAACGTACATGTAGTTATCATCACTGTATGACGTTTATAGAAAGGACTACGTTCTACACAGTATTTATCTTTGCACCGCCTTGGTTTATGTTCTGAATCCCTTATAGCCCCACAGACTATCAGAAGTCAACAGCACTGAAGCTCGACTGCTGGAACTTTTTTTTTTAAGTTGCCGGGCTTTTATTCGTCTTGATGTCCTCATAAGACATTGTGATTCTGACCCTGATGTCTGTGCGATAGCAGTATGTAAACTTTTATGAGCTACTATATCACTAAAGTTTGATTCACTGAGAATATATAATAGTCTCGTCTGCGGATGGAGTGTGCAAAGCATATATGCCCACACATATGCGGTCCACCACTGGTTCAGACTCCTTATTTTGCATTTTCTATCTTTCTTTCATCGTGCTAGTATCTTAGATCTTGTAAAATCCATGGCTTTCTGCTATTGGAGGGTTCGAAGAGCTTCATCGTCACATATGTATACATAAGTGGGTAAAAAGTCCGCTTACTTGGCAGACTTGACAATATATACACGCTGGTCTAAGGGTTGGAACATATTACCTCTAGGGTCAGCATCGAAGCAAGATCTATTACCCGGACAGTCCTCGAAGATTACACAAAATACATATGGTTTCCATCTGAATTTAATTTTGATTAAGGTTGTATACACCATTGCCAAATTTAGTTTAGTCGTCCAGGAACAAGTGGAGGTTCCACGGTTATCCGATCCCCTAACGAAGTACATCTCACATGGAAGGCAGGAATCAACATCTTGACCATTGCAAGATACAGACTTATCAACCTGCAACTTCCAAGGTTGTTTTATCATTGTATTCTTTGTTCCCTACAGTTCCCTTCCTCACAAACTGTGCCCGATATCGATTCTTTCAAGGCTCTCTGGTATGTTGTGGTGTCGACGTCGCCATAGCAACCGTAAGCACGTGACTGTATAGCGCGCCCACCCGCGACGAAACCTCAAGACCAGTCTTTCTCCTGGAGGATCAACAAACAATCGACAAATTTAGAGGGGCCACATTGATCCACGACTTCAATGTAGGTAATATCGCCATGGAGTCCCTCAATTCCCTCCCAGCACACAACGACTTGTACCGACAGCCACCTCGAGCGATGCCCCGATCCGCGGTTTCACGTTCGGGTTCCAGACGGGTATCTCCCGTATCAGCGGCCAGTGCTCTCCCCAAGCATTACTCTGGCGACAGCTCTGATGAAGAGGTTCCGGAACCTAAATTCAGCGCCTCTGTCAAAGCATTGCTGCATGGCGATGGTTTGGGTTCCTCGCCCCATCTGCAAAAGGCACAACCCATGTCGCACGACCTCCGAAATGCGACAGCTTCAAGGCAACAAAGCCGCTCACCCAGGGATTCGTCCCCACACGACTCATCAAATGGTAGCCCAATTCCCAGAGTCGTGCGCATTGGAGCAATTTCATCGGGCTCTCGATTCTCACGCGAGGGCTCCCCACTATCAAACAGCCATAGCGCAGAATCGGACCACCAGGATCGCCCCAATGACTTTATAACTCCCGCCCCACGCCAACGCAGTGTTCGAATAAACGCTTCGCGGAGCAACACACGATCTCCCGCTTCTGTCTCGCCCTCAGGGAAGCGATCGTCAGAACGTAATGCGGGTGATGAGTATGGCAGTGCAGAGCGCTCAGAGAGTAATCGGAAGTTGCAATATGAAGATGATCCAGCGTCACGATATGGCAATTCTTCTGCACTCCGGGGCCGTGGCGGGGATGATATTGCTCCGCATAGCTCGCTGCGCGTCAAGCGGGTTGGTCGCCTTGCTGGCACTTTCTTGAATGGCCCTGCTCGGAGGGGCGTGCTACGACGCCAGTCCGAGGAGAGCAACGAGGAAAATCACCATTATCTTTCAGCTGAAGGCGTCCGGGAGGACGTTGAAGGGGAGCAGGAAAACGCCGAATACCGACCTCGCAATTCAGAAAAGTCTTCATCTCCCAAGGTATCATGGGCTGATCCAAGCCCGCCTATTGCGCGTGAATCCCATCGCGCAGAACTACCACTTCGTCCTGCCGAGGTTGAGGGGCCTTTTTCGAGGTCATCATCGCCAAAATCATACGGCTCAAAGAGCACTCCCGCTTCATCAGATATGTCTTCTAAGTCCTCCGGCGGCAAGGAACAACCTGTCTTCAAAGTCCCATCAATACCTGCTTTGCCATCCGTCCGTGACCAGGAGAATGAACCACCACCAACCTTCCGGCGCACAAGGCCCCAGGGGCTGAGCGTGTTGGATAAACCTGAAAAATATAATGTTGTCTATGATACCGGAAAGAAAGACGCAGTGGAGATTCCTGCAAGCAGTTCTGCACGGAAAATACTAGCCACGCGGAGCAACAACACCCCTCACAGAGCCGCTCCTCCCCCTCCTAAAATGTCAGTACTTGAGACTGCCACTTCGACAGCTGGCGCCTCAACATCACAATCACGGAAAAAGAAGTCCCAAGTTTCGATTAATGGCAAGCATTTCACTCGGCTCGATTGCATTGGTCGAGGCGGCAGCTCGCGAGTTTACCGGGTGATGGCAGAGAATTACAAAATCTTCGCCCTCAAGCGTGTCAATCTCGAGGATGTGGATCCAGTGACTCTGACTGGATACAAGGGTGAAATTGACTTATTGAAGAAGTTGGAAAATGTCGACCGTGTGGTGCGCTTGTTTGATTGGGAGCTGAACAATGACAAACATGCTCTTAGTGTTCTTATGGAGATTGGAGAATCTGATCTCGAGAAGATTCTCACATTCCGTCTGAACGCTGAGGATGCTGTGTTTGATATCAACTTTACACGATTTTACTGGAAGGAAATGCTCGAGTGCGTCCAAGCTGTGCACGAGTACAACATCGTCCATTCAGATCTCAAACCAGCCAATTTCCTCATGGTCCAAGGCCGGCTGAAGCTCATCGACTTCGGTATTGCAAATGCCATTCAAGATAACACAGTCAATGTTCATCGTGAACAGCAAGTCGGTACACCGAACTACATGTCTCCCGAGGCATTGGTCGACTCCAACGTCGGCTTGCCTTCAAGTGTTGGAAAGATTATGAAATTAGGAAAACCCAGCGATGTCTGGAGCTTGGGTTGCATTCTGTACAAGATGGTCTACGGACAACCACCCTTCGCCAAGATCGCCAAATACTACGAGCGCATCATGGCCATCCCCAATCCCCGTGTACAAATCGATTTCCCGGCCTTCGGCGTCGGAGGCGTCCCAGTACCCCCTGGCCTAGTCCGGACTCTCAAGCGCTGCCTACAGCGTGACCAAACCCTCCGACCAACTATCGAGGAGATGCTAGGCCCGCGCGATCCATTCCTGCACCCCGATGCCCAGCTCGAGGGTGCCGTCCCAGTCACCCAGGATATGCTTGGGCGTATACTGGCCAACGTCGTCAACCACTGCAAGGCGCGTGGTGTGCCGAGAGAAGAGGAGCTGGCTGCATGGCCCGCAGGCTTCTTTGCAAAAATCAAAGCAGCCCTCGAAGAAGAAAACCCCTGACCAACACCCCGACCACTCCTTTTAACTCATTTTCCTTTGTCTTGACTTGCCCTATCGGGCTTTCCCTCATGTTTCCTTCCTGGTTAGAACGACTTAATGATCGGTGTTGGATGTGTTTGCTTATCTTTGACTGTCAGGTCTGGTTGGTTATTTGCGGGATATTTCATCGCCTGTGGCTTTTTGCATGGCTTCTTCTTTTCCTTTGCATCATCCTTCGGGGTGTTTGTCTGACCCAGCCATTTTGTCTTGTGGTGGGTATTTCTTTCATGTTTCTCGGTTCAGCGCAGCGTGTGGTTTCTCTTTCTTGTACATGGTTTCATTAGCTATTTTCTTTCGCCTTGCATGCGGATGCTGCTTCAGCATCAGGATCTTTGGAATGCTCGCACCTCCAATTGGTTAGGATGTTCAATTGACAGACTAACTTTGTCTATCTTCATCACTTGGATACTTTGCACTTCTTACGTTGTATATTGTCGGTCCCTTGGATTCCCTCAAACCTATGTAGACGGCAGATGAACTGCCCTAGTCCATTACAATACAGATTGGTTCTTGATAAAAAAGGGTGCTATCTTCATAAAATCATGGTTGATAAAGGCCTGACTATCTAGAAACTATGTAGCTATGTCCATTCAGAAGCCAAACATGCATAATACTTTTCGTTTGAAATCAATGGACTTGAATTTGCGCCATTAACACCGCCCAAAAATAGAACAGTCTTGAAAGACTGTGTATATCAAGAAAGGGAAACATAGAACTGCCTGAGCATGGAGGTATCGAAGACAGGCGGATGCCTGTCGGGAATGTAGAGGATGTGCTTGCGGTAGATTTAGACAAGGAGGACCCTATTGTATGTTAGTTGAAGGCCCAACGATGATAGAAATAATTGGAGCAACTCACGCATTGACACAACCATCGTTCTCAGGGGTGTTGGTCACCTGGGCCCATTTACCCCAGACAACCTTACCGGAAGTGGTGACAAGACCCAACTCGGAGACGTTGACCTCAATGATTGTTCCCTTGGTCAGAACACCCAGCTGTGTGTAGAGAGGGTTCTGGGGGTTCTTCTTGACGGAAAGAATAGGAAGTTGCACAGTGACAGCCAGCTCGGGACTGGAGCAGAAAAAGTTAGTACCGTTTCGAAACAAAAACCCGAAGGGAAAACATCTTCTCCCCAGAGGTGAAAAGGTGAAACATACTGTGTGACATTGCACTTCTTGTAACGCAGACCCATGGGACGAATGAATCGCTCGTACTTGACGGGACGACGAGTGAAGTCGTTACCAACAAAAGTAGGCTTGGTGATCATACGCTTCCAGGACTTCTTGTGGGTCTTCTTTCCGGTGTTGACAACCTTGAACATCTCCTCCTCACTGATACCCTTGACCTTAGGCAACGGGACAGCAAACTTAGCAGCTTTCTCGTTACGCTTGTTCTTAATAGCACTTGAGAGAGCCTTGGCGTTGGTCTCCTGCGAACGGTCGAGCAGATACTGGGGCAGAGGAGTCTTGGACGGCTCGTCGGGAGCGGCAGACTTGACGTTCTTCTCCTCCTGGGCCTTGATGCGCTTCTTCATCTGAATCTTCTCCTTGTGGCGCTTCTGCTGGTAGAGCTTAGCTCTCAGACCACGCAGGTTCTGGGCATCGTGGGACGCCTTGTGGCCCTCACGAGCCTGACGCTTGCGGGCGCGCTCATCGTGATCGAGACGCTTTCCGTGCTGTTTCGTCCAGCGCTCGATATACCTGGTGGGAAAATGTCAGCTTGAGGTCGGGCCGTGGCTGGCGGGGAGGGACGAACTCGTTCTGAGGCTGTAGGTTTGGAAATTGGTTAGTAAATTGTTTGTTTCAATATGGACACTGGTGGATTCCACTGAGAACATACCATGATGTACGAAGAATGAACAACACGAGGGGAATGGGTGATGAAGTTCTTGGCTTGAAGATCTAGTCGAGGCCGAAAAAAGTTGTGATGCGGCAAAAGATAGCGAGGCACGTGATATGCTTATCAGTAAGATTGTTTTTTGAACTTCGAGTTAGACTGGACTGGAGGAATTGACGAGTTAACAGTAATATTTAACTAGCTGCTAGAAATGGGGAATACCACCAAGACTATCTCTAGATATACTCTGTAGTACTCGATCCGAAAATTAGTGTTCAAACGCTGCAAGCATGCATCCAGAGAACCGATCTGTAATCCACGTGACACTACGGGCGACCAAGCGGCCATTGACGCAAGTGGTGAATTTCTCTAGTTACGGGGAAGCCGTTCTTCAATCTCGAGAACCAACAATCACAAACCACTTCCACTCTCGATTGATATTGAGCATTGGCAAGCGGTCACTCAAGATGTTCTCACGCTCCGCTCTCCGGAGCCTCGCCTCCGAGCTACGCTGGACCGCGCCGTCCACAATCTCATCCGCAGCTCCCCTTCAGCAACGAGCATGCCTGCACCAAACTGCCTCAAAGATGGACTCGCAACAACCCTCAAGCGAACCCTCATCCAGCCACCCCGAATCGCCCCTCAGCGCTACCCCCCGCGCGCAAGATTCCCAACCAACCGCTCGCAAACCCGGCTTTGACGAAATGACCATGACACCCCGAACACGAGCCGACGTCCCCATCGCCAAACAACCCGTCGCTCCCACCTTCACCTCCCCTCTCAAAGTGACCAAATCCCTCATGTCCCAGCTCCCCCACCTCGTCGGCCAGAAGCCGCACTACCTCGTCGCCCAATTGCACGCGCGGCCATACCTCTTGACTGAAGGTGACCATATCCGGCTACCCTTCCTCATGCCGAACGTGAAGGCGGGAGATATTCTGCGCTTCAACCGCGCTTCTGCCATTGGATCCCGTGATTTCACGATGAAGGGGGCGCCGACTGTCGACGAGCGGATCTATGAGTGTCGGGTGCGTGTGACGGGTGTTGATGCGGAGCCGTTGCGTATTAAGGAGAAGACGAAGCGGAGACAGAGACATGTTAAACAGGCTAAGAGCAAGCACCGCTATACGCTGATGCGGGTTATGGATGTGCGGGTTAAGACGCCGGAGGAGTTGTTGGCGGAGGGCGCAGTGGTCGTTGAGGATGGTGAGGATGGCTCGGTCATTGAACCCCGGTCATGATTTGTTCGGTGTTTGAGTGAAGCTTTTTCTTACTTTTAAGGCGAAAATGTGATACCGGGTCCTTTTGGCCGAGGTATGGATAGTTCCAAGTCGAGATATGGCCTTTTCTTGGGCTGTTGGTAATTGTCCTGCTGTGATGCATTGATATCTATGCGGCATATTTGTACAGATAGGTGGATTTGGGCTGTTCTCTGTATGCATTGTATTCTATAGTATTGAATTTCTTGGGAAGATATCTTCATTGACATAACGTAGGTGGTTATAACGGTGCTTAAGCCAGCTTGAGTGACTTCCGCTCAGAATCAGCCCAATATCTCGTCTGCAATCTTCTCCGCAAAGGCATAGACAACAGACTGAGGATGACCCGGTGGCAGGAATGGGAAGCTGCTGGCATCCACAACCCTCAATCTCTCCACACCATACACCTTGGCATGGCTGTCAACAACCGCCATCGAGTCATTCATGCGTCCCATCTTGCACGTCACCGACGCATGATAAACAGTAGTCATACTCTGCTGAATGAACTCCCAAATCTGAGCATCAGTAGAAATATCAAAGCCGGGAAAATACTCCTCGTGCTCTGCGACGCCTAACCGGGCCAACTCCGCCCAGATTTGTCGCTGCCGCTTGAAGCCCTGGATAGCCAGTTCTTTATCGGTAGGATCCACAAAGAACTGCGGATCAACCAAGGGAAGCGTGTCCATGCTGGGCCCAGCCAGACGGACAGAGCCGCGCGACAAAGGCGCAACCAATGCTCCATTAAGCGTTGCATACTGGTACCCATCCTTCGGGTCAGCTGTTGCCTTGTTGAGATTGTATCCATTGAAAGCACCGACAGACAACCACTCCAGTTCCGGCCAGTCGGGTGGGAAACTCGACAGTGCGCGACGAGACTCCTCAGTAAGGTTTGCACGGAACGCGCTGGGCAGTTTCTCCCAGCCGTAGTAGCCAGGTCCGAAGATAGCCAGTGGGCCAGTGGCATTTTGAATATACTGCTTCACACTTAGCGCAGCGGCAGTTGCATTGTTGGCTGCGGCAGACGCTGTGAGGACGTTTACGCGGTGCGCGGTCCCGAAGATCGGGTGGTCTTGCATGTTCTGGCCTACGCCTGGGAGGTGGTTGATGCAGGGGATGTCGAAGCTGCGCAGATGATCGCAGGGTCCGATGCCTGAGACCATCAGTAGCTGAGGGGACTGGAAGGCGCCGGCTGATAGGATGACTTCGTTGCGGGCGTGCAGGGTGAAGTTGACTGATGGGGTGCCAAAGGTGCCTGCAGTTGTAACATTGACTCCAATTGCGCGCTTGTTACTGCCCTCGAAGAGGATCTTCTGCGCCAGGGTATTCTTGTATACTGTGGGCCCGACGCCTTTCGCCAGCACGGCCTGCAGAAAGCTGGACTCGGAGCTGGAGCGATGCGCGTTGCGTGGGTCGATGGTAAAGGTCGCATAGGCGGAGCCGAGTAACTCACCACTGTTGAACCCATCAAGTCGCTTCATACCGAGAGCGATAAATGCCTTCTGGCACCACGATCCAAAGGCATTGACAGCATTGCTAAAGGAGACCTCTAGCGGTCCGCCCGATGGACTAAACGCATCAGGAGTCTGGCTGTTCGTCGAATTATTGTACAGCGCCTGGTTGGGTGGCGTATAGTGAACAGACCTTTGGAAATAAGGCAAGATATTTTCAAAAGTGTAACTCTGGTCACCGACCTCATCAGCCCAGCGCTGCATGCTCTCGACCGTCGGTCGGTGATAGAGCATGTAGTTCCTAGCAGAAGAACCACCCAGCGTCTTGCCGCGGGCATAATGTAAGACCCGACCTCCGGATCCAACCTGAGACTGCGTATTAAATCCCCAGTCAACTAGCGGCTGGTAGTCCGCCGTGTCTGAGCCCGTGTAGAAGCTCGAATAGCCCGGCACGACGGAATAATTGCCATTGTCGATTTCGTAGAATCCGCCCGCCTCAATGACTGCAACGCTTACTGTTTGGTTCTCGGCTAGACGGCTTGCGATTGTGAGGCCGGCGTTGCCTCCGCCAACGACTACGTAGTCGAATGTTGCATTCCTGCCAGGGATGCCGAAGGCTGTGCCAAGCAATGGGCCCCCATTGCCGTAGGCGAAGAGATTCAGGTTCGGCGAGTTTGCCGACGCGGATCCCAGTAGAGATGCTGCGATGAGAGCAAACGCAAGGTTAAGGCTGCGCATTGCTGTAGCACAGGTCTGTTTAAGGTCTCTTTCAGATTTTCACGAAAATAGCGAAGGTTGCGTTGCACATGGCTGGAAGCATCTGGGCTGAGAGTTCGCCGATCGGTTCTTTAGCACGCACTAACTCCGGCGTGCAGATTACTTGGTTTAGCCCTCGCATGAATTGTTGGGGGCCGTTCAGAGCATTTCGTGAGTAGAAATTCAGGTCCCCTTGTGGATACGCCGATCGACGAGCAAGAATGGGATAAAATGGATGCTGCATTGACAGAAAGCAGCCACGGAGACCGCATTCATAAGGTGTCAATTTTGGCGTCCCAATAACTAGATGGTCTGGATTCTGGCCTGGGTATCATAGTCGAATAACATTTCTATAAACAATAACGCACAAGAAAAGACTCCTAAGTCAACGACTTAGCTGCAGAAACCGGTCTATTTGTATGCGAACCCTGCGATTCAGGACGCTCATCATCTTTTAACGTGGACGTGGGACTGCGGGCGACATTCTGGATCGTGTCTAGCCGATGTGCGGACGCACTGCGCATGTCTTGTCGCGGCGAAGACGATTGGGCAAAGCCAGTGATGCTGCTCTCTTCATCACACTGCGACATAGGACAAGGTAAAGAGGCCTGGTTCTGAGAGTCAGAGATCGAGCTGCTATCTCCATCAGCAACCGTCTTTGACAAGCCGTACAGAGTCCGGAAAAGAGGTCGCAGTGTTGGAAGACAGGCGCAGATTATCGCGACGGATTGCTCGACCGAGGACCAAGTTGCTGGTCCGATGCTTTTGAAAATCGGATCGTTGAAGTCTGCGGCTTTGAAGCTGACAACGCGCAATATTGAGACGACGCAGACACTAGGACATTCTTAGTGATCTATAGTATTTTCGGGGTCTGGCAGAAACTCACAAGCCACCTAGTAGGAATATTCCCGTCAGAATCCATTTCTGTCGAGTTGTCGACTTTACTCGCCAGGCCATTGGAAGTGGGAGGCAAAGAACCAGGAAGTCGAGGATCAAGTTTGCAACACCGTTCCAGCGGAAGAAGGCCACTTCGTTGATGCAGTGGCCTGGTATGCTTGTATCCCAGAATTTGGCGACTGGCGAACATCCTGCAATTGATGCGATTACACATGCGATGAAGTAGCCGATGACAAGGAATCCTGTAATTCCGAGGGCCCAGCGGAAACCTTTGACTATGCCGAAAATGCGGTGGAAGAGGAGCAGTATCGATGTCCTTGTAAAGCTGGCATTGATGAAGTACAAAATCTGAACAGCCAAGAAACTCTAGGTGTTATGTTAGAATCTAGTTTGAGAGATTGGTCAGACAACATGGATACATACCTTCGCAAATCCAATCTTCTTGTCCTTAGACACATACTCAGGATGACGCCCATAATCGTACAACGGGATCTGCGCCCACCTCAAAGCGGCCATGCCCCAATTGACCACCTAGCCGCGTCAGATTCCATGTCTATAACAGGACAGTAATACCGCTCAACAGGCCACTTACCAGAGACATGGCAATTGTATAGTCATCCCACCACAATCCGGCGCTGGCGACATGGCGGGCAACGAATCGCAAAATTACGCATATAGTCGCTGGGATGATGGTGACAATAGTTCCAACCAGGATCCGCCAAGAGATATTGTCATTCGGCGATGGTTGAGCTGGTGCCATGTGGGCTGTTTCGTCGGCTTTCGAGAAAGCACGTTCTATACCTTCTATGCCAATGAGTTCGACATCTCAAAGATCTCTTGGAATAGTGGTCTTTAGTTGGACATCCTGACGAGCATGAAGAATGTTAAAATTAGAGCCCGATAGAGAAATAGTGTTGGAATGTTGAGCCTCTTTCTAAATTTGGAGCATATCGGCCGGAATGGGCGACATGCCCGAGTGTTAACATCATCACTCAGTAACGGGGTCTTGGCGGGAATTTCACCACCGAAATCTGGGGGCGAAAATCGGAGATCTCCGCAATGGCCGCATCTGGGTATGACCTCGGAGGTTGTAGGATTAAAATTGGGGTAGTATTTGGTTGAGGGGGTACAGTTTGGACCTATGTGCTGGTACATGAGAAGAATGCCGTCGGGGGCGAGTGGTGAAGCTGGCTTCGGGAAGCATGTCTGGAAACCCCTAGAGATAGAACAATTACTAAGAGTCGACTCGATGTTCCAGTGAACGTAAGATTGAATCAAGCAACCCTGTGAAATCACTAGGGTTCATCAGATCACAGTGATCAAGAACGAAAGGAAATACACGGAATGGGTGCTTTTCAAGCGCCAGAAGTTCGAGATACAGCTTAGGTAGTCCGGGAAGCATTAATAGAGCGTACCCACCATGAGCGTCAAGAGTGAGTAATAACCGGGATTAGATGTGACCCCAGGTAATGGGAAGGGGCTAAGCAAACAGCAACGAGAAGACCTCGGGAGCTTCAAAACCGGAAAGTTGATTGGATAGCAAGTACGGGGAGGTAAACATCCTCGAGAACCACGAGAAAAGGGGGGAATAGAACAATAAAAGGCATCATCAACCTCAAAGGAGGATAAGCAAAAGTGAATAGTAACATAGACAGGATGTGACCCCAGACAAGGGAAAAAGCTTGAGCAAGCAACAAAGAGAAGATCGTCAAAGGTGAATAGTAAAATAGATACATAAGGATATAGCATCAAGCAAGAGAAAGCAAACTTCGAAAGGTCCAAAGAAACATGAAGAAAAGAGAGCCCTACTGGGACCACCTTTACAATCCGGAGATATGGTACCTGCTTCTGTCCTGACAGTTGAAAGTTTTTTGATTTCCAACAGGAGGGATGGAACCGCTGCCATCCTTGTCGGTACACTGATGGGGTCACATAATGTACCTCATGAATGATACCGCAAGGACAGGGGTGAAGGCTTGATGTTTGGATTCCACTTAAAGGGCAATCAATAACTACATGTAGTTAAGGGAACATTGGAACATTGGAACATTTGTGATATCCCAAACAGGACTAGCGCCCACATGATTTCGGCCCCGTATTTTATGGTTCTTGCTATATTCATCACAGCTACGTACTTACGACATGTACATACATTACTCAGTGTTTACTTCAATAATAGGAGAAGATATGTATGTGTAGGCACTAAATAGATTCCTCATAGTTCTAAGAAGATATCTATCCTCTCGTAGCAGCTGAAGGAGTAATCATTCAAAAATTATAATGCGTCGACAAAAAGCACAAATCATAGTATTGAAACTTTATGTAGTAAGTGGTATCCTCACCATTTCATTATTGAAAGAGGTTAAATGCATGCATCCATTTCAATTGATGTGCCCGGCTTTAGTTGTGGTCAGAATGGCGGTAGTCCCTATCATCACGCTCTTTTTCGATGCTACGCAGATACAACCAGATTCCGACAAAGGCAGAAATTCCGACTACTACTTTGGTAGACTAGAGTGTTTGGGAGCATTGGGTAGCAATAACATTCTTTCTTAGAAGGTCCAAAATCATAATTCATCATTTGATCTATTTACATAAATCTTGTCTATAACCATTGTCAAAACCGAATAACAAAATAATCCCCGAGAAAACGCCGCAGCAGAGAAGTGGGTCATGAAAAGAACGTGGGGGGTGGGGCCAGTGGCTGAAGGGAAAAAAGTAAGAGGTCGGCCGAGGCTAAGGGAGGGTATCAGGGTATTGCAGATGTATATATATGCTGTAGAAGGACGACGTGAAAGAGAGAAGGTGAATAGATCACAAAGGCGCCATAGAAGCCTCCTCATCCTCGCCATCACTGACAGACGTAGCCGGCGACGCAAGGCCCGAGATAACCGAGCTGGACCCCGCCATCCCGCCAGCATCCATCATAGCCTCATCGTATGAGCCGAGCGCCGTACTAGGCATGCGTGGTGGCGCGTTCTTGCTCGACGACGCCATGAGCTCCGCGATGCCGGGCTTCGCGGGGACATGTTTGTGCAGTGTGGTTGCGTTATCGAGACTTTGCAGGGCGAAGCCCATGAATTCGGCATTTTTGTGACTTACGCTCAGCGTCCAGCGGTACTCGCATAGACGCACGCGGTAGAAGTCTGCTTCTTCGTTTGTCGGGGCGGTGATGCGCAGGAGCATGCCGAAGGAGCCGATGAGGGAGAAGTTTGTGCGGGCGGAGGCGGGCCAGAAGGAGCGCAGGTGGGCGGGGCGCAGGCGGTTGACGAAGTCCATGGCGGAGATTAGACGTGTTTTTGCGGCGGAGCGGCATATATGTGCCAGGTACTGGTCTGTGCCTTCGGCTAGGAGGGAGCGGACGATGCAGCGGTGGAGGGTAATCTCGGTGGCAAAGTAGGCGAGGTGGAGGGCGCCGTTGCGGGCGTGTTCGTCTGTGATTGTCTCGACGAGTTCGCCGGTTGAGGTTTCCATCTTTAGAGAAGGTGGGAGGGAGGAGAACCAGTCCTTTAGTCGGATTTGGGCTGGTTTGGCCTTTTCGAGGATCATCCGCGTGCGCTGGTTTCCAGCGGCGGAGAACTCTTCAATGGCGTGAAGAGTGTAAAAGCGGTCGAGGATGTCGGAGAGAATGGTTGTTAGTGCGACCATGTGGCAGAACAGAAGAAGGCCGTGGCCGACGGCGGTTTCATCGTGTGAGGAGTCAGTGCCGGAGGCGAAGGCATCTGAAAAGTCCTGCTCCACGAGATCCTTGACCGTCCAGTTGAAGGCGAAGATTTGCGAGGGTCGGCCGTGCACCAATGACGACCATTTATCTTGCATGTACAAAGCCCACGCGAGCCTTTTCCGCAGGCCCTTCTCCCATGTCTCCATGCGCCAGTTCGTGCAGTCCTGGTGGAGGCCCAGTTCGAAACAGGCTGTGACCAGCTGTCCATTCAGAGAGGCGGTAGCCAAAGTCGACTTCTGTGTCAAGAGAAGCCCAGCTTGGATAGTTGAAACGCTGGGAGATGGTAAAGATTCCATCAACAGCTTGAGGGCCGCAGCCTCTAATCGTGCGGAATCGGGTTTCCGCGCAGTCTGCGAGCTGGCGCCGATATCCACGAACTTCAATGTTAAGACATAAACTGCGGCAAGTAGTAGCGGTGACAAGTTACGGCGCTCTCGGTATGATTGGCGGAATGCTTCTTCTATCAGAATGGGAAACGACGGGTGCACATGGTCGAAGAATTTCTCAATCAGCGTTGAGCCGTACGGAGCAACCATGCTTTCAATGGCATCGAGTGACGCGGCCTGAATGTCACCGACAGGTAGGGTGTTGACAACACGCATGAAAGTGCCATCGTCGGCACATCTCCGCACGCGGGAATTCGATACCGTGCATTCATCATATTCGTCCAACGGGAGGTAATCCAACAATGTCGGCTCAAGCTCAGTGGTCATGCCAATGTGCTGGGTTGACTGATTGAAGAAGCCAGGGCGGATCATGTTCAATGCTGCCGGTTGAGACTCGGCCACTACAACAGAAGGTGCCGATTGCAATGTCGTGGCTCTAGAACAAATTAGAATTCAATCTCTCTCTACATTTGAATCTGAAGTATATCTCCAGTTCATTTGGAACTCCGTACCGCTTAACAGCCTCTGTGGGTTCCCGTCCGTCCTCCAATTTCCTCTTTTTAGACGGAGCCTCAGCTTGTGCTGTGAGGGTGAATGTACACTCCTGGCGGTGGAAATCACACGAGTAACACTTATTGACCATTTCATTCATGGCGCATCTGCTCTTTCTGCGGAGACAAGCGTCACAACTTGCTCCATCCCGTACGCGGGGAAGGGTCGAGTTAATGGATATGGGGGATGGAGAAAGCGTTGGGGTCGAGGCGTTCTTGCGGCGAAGATCAGGGGAGTGAGAATAGCCCGAAGGCTGAATAGTGATAACGGTAGCCATGTGGACCGGAGCTAAGCACGGTGAATCGGGCAAATGGGAATGGAGATAGATCGGATTGATAGGGTCTTCACGGAGTTAGTTTGCTCCAGACTTCACTCCGCAATCTAGTGAGACCTAGTTACTATTCTAGATCAATCACTCTTTATTGTTTGATTCTGAATATCACAAGTCAGTCATCGTATGAGATCATTGGGTTGATAAGAGTACATTACCCTTATCTCTCCAAAAAAAAAAAGAAAAAGGAAAAAGAAAAAGAAAGAAATTGGTTATCTCCGACGAAACAAGTTCACGATAATTCACAGCCGGCACCGGAGTTCGAAAAATAAGAATATCAGGCAGATGAGCCCGCAAGTGACTGTAGCAAGATGAGATGCCGAATGGTTCGCTCCGTCATTCCTATCAAGTTATCTTGAAGAGGACCTGAAGGTTACGAAGATGCGAATGAAAAGAAAAGAAGGGAGAGAGAGAGAGAAGGAAAACGGGAATATGATGACATCGATCTACGATGAGTCTAATAGGTAATATAAACTCCTAGCAACTTGTTATAACCGATGGATCAACTCCCCGAGTACCAGAAGATCACCTTTTTGCTCTCGTAACAAAAATGGAAATTATGCCACTGGAATTGTCAAAGATAAGCTGCCCCTTGCTGATTGGTTCAAAAACTAGACATGGCATTACGTACTGAATATCTTTTAGGTCAGCATCTCAATATGACCCTCGATCAAGTTCCTCCATACAGAGGGGATGTAAATGCAAACAGTTAGATAATAAGAATCGACTTTCATGTAAGTTCCCTCTTTTACGCCTCCAATTCCCAGGGATTATCTGCTTGCATAACTGCCGGCCTTTTAACTGGTCTGCCGGCATCCAACGGACTGGGATGTCCGAGCCAATCAGAGACTGGTGATAACGTCCTTTGGCCTGGCCAATCAGAGCCCACTCAAAAGACAAAGTCGCAGTAGCGCCCGAGAAACTCTGCAATCAGAACTGTGGGGTGAAGGTAATGTGGAGGGAAGTCTAGAGCCTAAATGAATTCTATTCTGGAGTACTACAACATTATGTACACAGGCTAATAACTAACCTCTACTGGAACATACAACATACATGCACATACAATATACGACGTTGGCCTAATCATGTATGGGAGGTCCCTCTGACCGCTAAGCAATCTAGTATGTAATACATTGCCGGAATAACTTAGCTTCAGGATGCTAGTCCCCGGAGTGGGACACGCCGGAGTCATGAATCCATTCCCCGAAAGCACATGCTAAAACACCCGGTGGCAAAAGGGCTCGGACTTGGCCAAATTTGATGCCCAGAAGATGCCATATGGAATAAACTGCGATGGTTGGCTCAGGAAAGGTTTCTATTATGAATCACTTCGTTCCCCCACATGTACCTGCAACGCATGCTTTCTTAACCAAGGTTGAAATCCGTCGCAAATATGAGAATCTCCACCCGGAATGCCTACCTACGACTGTTCCAAATGAGAAAAACAAACACCTTGAAAACTCCATGCTCCCAGAAATGACGCCCCCGCGGGCCTTTGGAAATGCGATCAGTTGGTGACGTGTGTCTTTACTCGGTGAAGTTGCGGAGCTTGGTCAGCTCATCAAGGAGTTCTTGCAAATCTCCGTCGGAGATCTTGTTCTGGAGACTGGGAATGAGAGACTTGGCTTCTTCGGCATTGTCGCAACACAGACTTCCTATTCAACGCAAAACCGAGGTCAGTAAAGCGAGGTCACTCGACTCCCCTTGCACGGACGCCATCCAGGCACAAGTACCATGGATCAGATAGGGTATTGGCTAGAAGATATAGAAGAGGGCAGTGTAGATCAAAACCTACCCAGCTGTGACCGCTCGAACATCTCTAGCTCCGTGTGTGAGTTCAACAGCCGCTCAACGGCCTTGATGTTCTCCTCATCCTTGAAGCGGGCAAACACATCCAGGTAATCCAAGGTCTTGGTCAAGTTCCTGTAGAAAACATCCTAGTTAAGCCTTTGATTTCGATATCGAAAGGTCGGCGACTGGTTTGCAATTCACTTACTCCGGCTCTTCGTATTTGTTGCCCCCGCGGCGCTTGTTCTCCAGAACCTTGTGGATGACGAGTCTTGCTTCAGAGAGCGAGAGTGTGTGTGTGTTCTGGTCGGCGCCTAGTCTGAGAGTAGAGGCAGCTTCGAGCTCGCCTTGCGGCAGAGCGCGCTTGCGGTGGGTGGGCGGGGGGAAGTGTGACGCTCATTGTGGGATTTGCAGTGAGAGATTTTGTAGGTTTGGGTATGTAGCCTAGTAGACTTTGAGCTGTTAAAAGTATTGGTGGAATGACCGACTCAATGCTATCTTGTCAAGGCCGTGTATCTGTTGTAAAGAAAGTAGGGTCTCTTGTTGGCGCGACGTTGATCTCTGCAGTTCTCATCCGGCACTTCAAGGCGGTGGTGGCGTCACCGCCTCCCTTTTATAGATGGAAAACAACATCAGATAACTCCAAGTGGATACGCATTGCAGCTTTACCTGACTTATTTATTGCTTATATTCCGTTTACTGGAAACCTTTGTTCATCTCGGGGTATTAATATGTCAGATTTGTCTATGGATAATTTTCTTAACGCCTCATGGCTATGCAACTCCCCTAAACCTTCCGAAAAGCGACCTCCCGCGGCAAACGGAAGCTAACACAGAAATACTGCTTTTTGGGACTGACTAGTCTCACGTTGTAGATGGCAAGTTCCACATCTTGATCACCCTTGCCTCCCACGCAGTCATCAACTGTGATTGTGTACCCAAGACGCTCAGAGACCCTTTCACAGATATCCTTGTGGTCATCCACCTCGTCTTCTGAGTGCCCCGAGAAACAGTAAACGTGGATCATGGGGAGTTTCTGCCCTGTTTCGGGCGTGAATAGGTCCTCCTTGCCAGCATAGAGCCCTGGGAAGGCATCAAGGAACTCAATGGCGATAGCAGGCAGATTCATAACATAGTGATCGACAACGGTAGGACGGGTATATTTCTTGGGCTCAGGTAGCGGCTTCTTACTTGACTGAAGTCTGCGCTTCTTATCATTGCTGACGCCGACGCTAACAGTCAAAGGCTCCGCCTTTAGCAAAGCCTTCGCAGAAAAGCGAATAAAATCTCGCCCATCCTGGTTGAACGGAGTAACGAAGTCTCGCACCCGGTTGCGAACGACAGCATCTTCCATAGCCTCATATCCGTGCGGGTTGAGGTCGTTCGCCCAGACGAAAATATTCTTTTTGCCTGCCGGCACGGCGAAAGGACCGACGCCGGCCATCACATCGCAGACCATTTCGCTGGGCTGGAACTTCTCGACCAGGCGACGGTGCTCGGTTTCCAGGCGACTATTCCAGTAGACACGGGCGTAGTCGAACCTGAACTCACAATTCTGCTCGTGTTGTATGACGTTTAGGTCGTTCTCGCCGGCCAGGAGTTCGAATGGGAAGGTGCGGAATTGACTTTGTGAGCCGACATCTTCGGTTTTCCTGATGACAGTCCGGACATTGGGACACTTGTCCATAAGGACGTCTGCAATAATCTGCTTATACGGCACGTATTTTTCGCGAAGATTGAGATGCACTGTCTGGTCAGTATTGGGTTCATGATCAGTGACTCAGACGGACATACAGACATGCCCCACTTGAGTGAAGCCATGAGGGACATCCGACAGTAGTTCCTCTGGTAGAATTGATGAGATAATATCGTCTGTTAGAAGATTAGTATGCAAAAGCCACCTCATTGGAACATACATGTATGTCGGCACGCATACGGTATTGCCAATAGTCATAATCCAGTATCAACTCAAAAGGCCCAATGGTCACACTTCCCTTCTTCACGAGCTCGTTGATAGTCGGCGACCACGTTGCCTCATCTAGATGTCCTCATCAGCGCCCGTTTATCGATAACCCCAGATGCTAGTCCAATCAACCCACCATCGTGTTTCACGTCCTCCCGCAGCAATAAAGCCTTGCGCACTTGACCGTTTTCGTCCTTGACTTCATGGACACCCTGGACGCGCGGCAAGGTCAGGAGGTCACTGCTCTTCAGCAAGTCCTTCCGTACGTTCGAAACATCGCTGGGTTTGAAGATTCGCGCCGCTGCGAGGGGCACGCTTGTTCGAAAAAATGACCGGTCGAGGATGGTCATGAGACGGTTCACAGGTGGGCGGAACATGGTTGAAGCCTGCTCGGAAGCTGGGTCTGTCGGCTCCATCGAAGGTGACAAGTAAATGAATTCGGGCTGCTTTTGGTTTGCCTTGTCGAAGCTCGAGGCGCATTGCGGCACAAACTATTTCTTATCGGGCACGTGATCTCGCTATCTATATCTATACAAATCTTCAGGTAGGAGCGTTCATTACAGTGGACAACAGTGTATATTACTAATGGGTTTAGATTATTTCTTCTTTTATGATAGCAAGACACTACAGTGGAAGCACGAGGAATGAGAGATATTCAGATCATACAGGGGAGAATACTAATCTTCCCTTTGGGATGGCCCGCGTCAAGGCACAACACCAAAGATGGAGAAACCTCATCGGGTTTGTCCTACCTGGTATGACCGTGAGGAAAGATATCTACAAACGGTTCTATAAGTCTAGGTAAGAGTGCTATGGAGTGACCATAAGCTACAGCAACACGTATAAATCTATCTTCAATGATACTGAACAAGACCTTTGGACACATTGGGTACACTCAAGAATCCATAAATCAAGGCAGGTGTCTTCTAGGGTCCTTGAAATACTTTTCCAAGAGCACTGAGAACGACTCTTTGATGACCGGGTCTGATGCCCCTTTAACCATAGTCTGTACCTTTGCAACCTGTTCAGCATCCCAAGCCCGAAACAGCTTTGGGAGTTCAATAGACTCAAAGATGGCTCGCACTTTGAGAACATCAGCAGGATCTTCACTACCATAGCTGTCCAACAAGACGCGCTTCTGATCATCATCGCAAATAGTCACAGCTTGAACAGAAAGCCAGCTACACTTGTTCTCCTGTATGTCCGTTCCAATCTTCCCAGTAACCTTTGGATCACCATAGACATCCAGAAAGTCATCTCTGGCCTGAAAAACAAGTCCCATAGTCATGGCGATATCGTATATCTCTTTGAGTATCTTCGGAGTCGCCAAACCAAGATAGAGCAAAGGCAGCGTCACTGGAAGGTAAAATGTATAAAATGCCGTCTTCTTCGCAGTGATGAACTCATACTGTTTCCAGCTAAATTCTTCCAAACGACCTGCACAAGCTAAGCCATCGCAATGCTGGCCAAGCTCGGTCTGCAATGATGCTTCGGCGAACAGTTCGGTGAGGTCGAGATACGCTGGCTGATCGCGGAACCGTTGCTTCAAAACGATGTTTATGATAGACTTCATGAGACAACCATCGTTGATTGCGGCCATGCCGACGTTCTCTCGACGATACCATCATGGCTGGCCACGGCGGGTTGAGGACCCGTCCATTATATCGTCCCAGACTAGGTATGCACCGTTGAGGATCTCGACGAGCGAGCCGAGAATTGCAAGATCGGCGATTTGGGCTTCGGAGAGAGCGCAATTTTGAAGTATCCAAGCGGTATCGACGACAGTCCGACCCCGAAGAAGGTTTCCTCCGGTGGTGTTGGCTTTGAGACACTTTTTGCTTGTTAAAAATGTCTTGAAAAAATGATAATTATAGTTGGCTCCAACTTACTTGCATTATTTTCTCACTTGGCTCAGACTCAAGTCCCATCTCGGTCAGATACTCAGATACCTGTTGGCTGATATCAGCCACAGCGGACTGTATCATCTGGGGAGACGCGATAGTCGTTGAGATAGTCATCTTGTATGCAGAGGATATAGTGGACTGAAAGGTTGATAAAGACAGCTTGACAAAGCCAACAGGGCTGTGGAGAGTCATATATAATCATACATTCGTATCACAGCCAGCCATATCAAACCGGATGCCAGATCCGGGCATCTCCTTCTGAACTGCCCCTCCACGCCACCTATCACAAATTGTCAATGTAAACCCGCTGATCAGCATGCACTAGTGATCTACTGCATGTGGGATGGACGTTGTAGAACCCGTACGACCGACCTTGGGGGTATGTAAAATAACTTGGCTAGGAATCCACAATATTGATGATATTGAGCTTCTGAGTTAGTATTAGGGCCACTAGTCGTTATGAGGCAAGCATATCAGGTCTATAAGATCTGATTCCGAAACTGAATCCAGAAAGCAGATGAATTCGTACAATAATTGATATTCCATAGTGTATACAATACAGGTTGTGATTGAACATCATGTAGAACAATTTGTGTGTGGGTTTCACCCAGCTCCAGCCAAATACACAGTACATTTAGCGCAGTATCTAACCTACGTGTATCTAGGCAGTATTCTTATGGATCTAAAACCAGTATATGTAGTGACAGAGCTCTCAACCCTCTCAACTGCATGTATAGACTGTTGTAGCTCAAACTTAGTATGACCACATGGAGAGAATTCCTACTTAGGTATGCGGTCTGACGCATAGTTTAGATGCTAAACAAGGACAGATCTTGATACCTTGCATGATGCAGTCATGTTTCGAGGTCTCTGGGAATTTCTGAAGACAGTATGACGTGGCATATCCTACCAATTTGTCGAGATGCATACCTAGGTAATATTTCACGAGCAACGTGTCTCCACTATGTGCCTGCAGAAACTCAAACATTCACCGCTGCTTCCACAATAAGGTTGGTATTTCTAGGAGGGGAAAAAGAAGAGCTCTATGTGATCTGCTGCCTGAAAAGTGTAGGACACTGCGGTCGATATTCGTTCCATTTTGAGACATGGGAGACGGGAATTTGATTTCTCACTTCTCCTTTAAACCTGATAATGGACCTCAATAAAGAAGGAGCTGTGAATTTCCGCGCATTTGGTGGATATTCCACCACTCCAAATTCAGATATCAAAACCCGACATGGGTTCCTCTATCGATGCGGCCATCTCTCAAGCTTAACACCTGCCGGTTGGGAGATGATACACCTAGAGCTGAAGATCTCAACCATATTCCGCCTCACAACTCCAGATGAAGCTAGCAGTCTGTATGCCAAACAGGGACAATCGTCTGGTGGGGCAGGTGATATTGAAATCATCGAGGTGCCTTTCCACGACAACATATTCTCCAAGCAGAATATCCTGAACAAGTACATCGAGCATGCAAAACGAGGTTCAATTGTGCGTTGCAACACCCCAATCAAAATATTCATTTGTGTTGGACAGAGGTAGCTAAAATCGAATACTATAGGCCGTCGCCGAAGGCTATCTAGATCTTCTGCGAGAGGGAACCAGCGTAATCGCAAAGATATGTCTGCATATCAACGCCAATCCCGACTCTGCATTCTTGATCCACTGCTCAATGGGCAAGGATCGGACAGGCGTTGTCTTTGCACTTCTGCTATGTCTTGCTGGAGTTCCCCCGGAGCTTGTGGCCGAGGAATATCAACTCAGCGAGAAGGGCCTGGAGCCACACATACCTGCGATATCGAAGTTGGTTCGACAAACAGTGTCTCCGAACATGAGTGAGATTGACGTCGATATGCTGATACGACAAGTAACGAAATCAAGGTCGGACAAAGGAGCAAGGATGAGAATGGACCTTCGCTGATGTGCGTCTAGTGCCGAAACTATGTTTCTTACCCTGCAGATGATAGAGACTGAATTTGGTGGCGCTGCTCAATATCTAAGACAACAATGTGGCTTGTCTTCGGATGATGTTGATCACCTTCAACGTATTTTGGTTCAAAGGGACGGTTAGAGTCAGAACAATGGAGTGTTCTGTTCAGGGCCTGATGCTCCGATGGATAACGATTGGATTCTCACCATCTACCAGACAAACCATGCAGCCTCACTGACTTTTGATGGCTCCGAATAATTCAATTCAAGCTCTGCATTGCTTTGTTTTAGGCTTCTTCTCCGTCACTTCTGCCCGGGGATCTCTATCTCAGAAATAGAATATGGATTATGGTGGGGCCCCAGGGAAAGTGTCTTGGACGCTACACGCTGTTGATTTTGAACCTCCACGCTGTCTTGTTGCTTTTATGTTGACAGGCTTAGCCGAAATATACTCAATTCACACTTCACCTCAAGTTATTGCTCACTTTACGTCCAGGAACTTGGGATGCCGGCTGGAAGGCTTACATTAGAGCCCGTGGTCATGGAACGACTGGAGGACGATAGCGTGGTGAAATGGCCAAGAGCATGTGATCAAAAACAGATCATCTACTGATAGGACACTCGTAATTCGCCTGCTTGACAACGGTTCATGGGATATCAACACAGCAACCGCACATCGCAAGGCTATCTATCATATCATCGTAAGAGTTCGTGGCATGGAGTGTTCGCAATCCGTGAGCAGCGTGCACGGAAATCGAAATGGCAATTCGCGAGGGACACATCAGTGGAGGCTGTTGCACACACAAGCGACAGCCTCATGAATAGTGTTCCATGCCCTGAATAAGAGAACGATCCAATTCCCTCTGAGCCTCCAAATCGGAAACACGGTCTTGCAGCCTTTTGATCTCCTCGTCCTTCTTCTTAACCGCCAACCGTGTCATATCCCTTCCACGAATGATGCCCTGCGTCTTCAAGTCCTGCCGATTCAGGAGGGCGACTATCTCGTCCCGCGCTTTATTCGGCAAAACGACGTTGTGCTTGTCCATAATGTCAAGTAGACTCTTTGCAAGGTCCGACGTATCAAACTTCGAGTCTGCCGAAAGTACATCCTTATACTTGCTAGGCGTGGGCGTCATGCAGAGTTCCGCCGAGGAAGGAGGGAACATCCGGCTGCGAGAGGACTGAGATGAGAAAGGCGTTGCGAGCGCAGTCCGTTCATATGAAGCGTCCTCGGCCGCAACTTCTGCCAGTTTGCGCTTGCCGGGTGAAGTCACATTCGCAGTGCGGGGTGTTTTGGACGGGGATTCGGGGTGGAAGTTTGGTTGTGAAATGAAGCTCTCGGTTTGGCTCGGACTGGAAGCGAGCGCCTTGACAAACTCATCGTCGTCATCTAGGTCGTCATTCCAGCCATAATCATCTGATGCTTCTGAGATCATTCTGGCTTTGGCTGTCTTGGGTGGTGATTTGAAGTTGCGTTGTGGGGTATCCATGAACCTGCGCTCAGTCTGTGGTGTCATTAGACCGTTATTCGAGCGTCCCTGGGTTTGCTTTGGCGGAGTGAAGCTAAGAGGGTCAAGTTCAGATCGAGAATTGGCAAGAATGGTCGCTTTCTCTCGTATCGTTGCATCGTCTGCCCATAGGAAGAAGCTGCATTTGAGGGGTGGTGGCTGGGCGCAGGTCCAGACTATTCACTCTTAGTTCTCTGACTTGACATGAGAGCAGTATTTGGGATTATCTCTAGATCAGACATACACCATCTTCCTTGGTTTGCACCTGCCTTCTTCGTTTCACGACGAGCTGCAACCGGGCGATCTGGGCAGTTGCACCGCCAGAGACCATCTTTGAACAGACCACGACGCAGCGGCGCTGTTGTTCCTGGAGACATTGGATACCTCTGAGGGGACGACATCATATAGCATATACCCAGATGTGGTGAAGACAGGAAGATTGAATCAACCTTTGTCGCCATGGAAACTCCCTTATCTTATCGCCCCGGACTCTTGGCAGTCTTGGCATATTGTCCTGACATCTGAGACATCCAAGTCGGACATCTATGCGAATCCCAGCAAGAGAAGAATACAGCTAAGACACAGATGTGAGACACTTCGGCGGTGATTATCCGATCATAAATGACTTCATAGATGTCCAACAACGGTAGGTCCAACTGAAACTGACTGACGATCTCCACATCGCAAATCCATCATTATAAGAAGCTTAACCCCACGTCGACCGAGGCTTGGGATCCTCATGTACTCACTTAACGCATCACACGTGCTCAGACCCTGATGCTTCAGACCTCCAAAGCAACGCCAGATGCATACACCATGCACCAACACCCAAGGACCCCTCGCAACCCTCCCTAAAGAACTATACATTGCAATCTCCGACTTCCTCCCCGCACCCTCAGACTTCAACGCCTTCACGCGCACAACCACAACAACCCACACTCTCCTCAATAAAACCCTCTATAAGCGCGATGCAGCATCCGCAAGCCCCAAATCCCTCTTCCACGCCTCTACAACCGACGCCCCATCAACGGCGCTAAAAGCCCTCTCCGCGGGCTTCGACATCCACTCCAAAACAGACACAGACCCCCGAATAAAAGGCTGCACCCCAATACTACTAGCCGCCTTCCACAACAGCATTGCAGTTCTGAAACTGCTTCTGCTAGATCCCGACGCAAACCCAAATACTCGCGACAGGAAACTGTTCCGGCCGCCGCTGTCCTGGGCTGTTAAAGAAGGACACGCGGTTATCGTACAGACGCTGCTCGATGACGACCGCACCGATGTCAATTTGCAGGATAAGGCGGGCGACACGGCACTCATGATTGCCGTCAATCACCAGCCGAGGATGATGACGTTGCTTCTGTGCAGTGGACGGGCGGATCCGCGCGTGGCGAATGCGCAGGGGTGGACGCCGCTTGGACGGGCTGCGCGCGATGCGGATGGGGAAGTGGGGCTGTTACTTGCGAGACATTTGCGGTTGATTCTCGAGGGTGATGATGGTGCTGCGCATTGTCAGCATGTGTTCTTTTACGCGGCTATCATGGGACATGTGGAGATTGTGCAGTATTTGGTTAAGTATTTCGGGGAAAAGCTGGATCCTAATGCTGGGGGACAGCAGTATGGGCGGGGGGCATTTTCGATTGCGGCTTCAGCGGGGCGGGTGGATGTTGTGCGGTTCTTGCTGGAATGGGAGATTACGGATCCTAATTTGCAAACGCATTGGAAGAGGCAGACGCCTTTGTTTGCTGCTGCGGAGAATGGGCTTGAGGATATTGTGGAGCTGTTGGTTGGGTGTGAGAGGATTGGGTTGGAGATTGCTGATATGCATGGGACTACACCGTTGGGAGTTGCAGCGGATAGGAACCATGAGGGGATTGTGAAACAGTTGTTGAGTGGGCCTAGGCGGGCTAATCCTAATGCGCGTGACGAGAACGGTCAGACTCCGCTGTTTAACGCTGCTTTTTATGGTCATCTAGGTATCGTGAAGCTACTGCTCGAGGCTGATGGGATCGATCCCCAGTTGGGCGATGCAGATGGGAAGTCGCCTCTAGTAGTGGCGTTGGAGAATGGCAATGAGCAGGTCGCGGAGGCATTGCAGAGAAACCTAGCCAATTCTTCATGAACCGTCTCGTGTCAATTATCATCTATTCAGTGTGCGGTCCTTAATGCCCGCCGTATTCATCTAATCCTCCCAAATCTTCCAGACAACCATGAATGAGCCAGCGCTTGAAAACAAGCGACTAATGCATCAGTGTATCGAACAAAAGCAAATAGTAGAACCAAGACCGAGGAAGCCAACTCGGTGTATCACGGATACGAGCTGTGCGTGGCAAAAAAAAAGTATATTGTCACCATCTAATCAGCAAGCACATGTCGCAACATGATGCCGAACGGTTCGGCAAGCTTGAGGATCTCCGTAACCTCCGGCTTGGCGGGTTCACCTGCAGTACGGCGAAGCTGGTCCTGCTTCTTTGTCCGCCGGCGGCGCTCCACCGCAAT
The DNA here is from genome assembly GCA_030762825.1 of Penicillium turbatum. Taxonomy (NCBI): domain Eukaryota; kingdom Fungi; phylum Ascomycota; class Eurotiomycetes; order Eurotiales; family Aspergillaceae; genus Penicillium; species Penicillium turbatum. Next base: position 2,036,154 of record JAUJYX010000011.1, on the reverse strand, counting down.
GGGGTCGTCCATGTCCTCATCTCCGGTGTCTTCGTCGGAGGCATCAGATGCTTCGTCGGATATAGTAAGATCCTCCAAATCAGCCTGTTCAACGCTATTAGTCTTATGTTCTATTTCTAAGTCGAGAAAGTGACGGATTGAACGTACCTCATCGAGACCGAAGTCACTGCCTTTGAAAGTCGTAGTACCTGGGATACTCTCTCCGGAGGTACCCTCGGCTGCCATCTTCTGGCGAGTCTTATTCAGATGCCAGCGTTTCCGGTCTTCTTGCCACTTGATAAGTAGGTTTATTTCTTCGAGAGCAATGTCCTTGTCAACCTGGCCAACGCCAACGGCTCCTTGGAACAAAGCGTTGATGTCCATTTTGCCTCCGGCGGGGCCGTTGCGCAAGAAATCGAGGATCTCTTCGATCCAGCCCATCAGGGACTGGAAGAGACCGTTGTCGTGCTGGTGAACTTCATGGATGAACTTGTAGAAGTTGGCCTCGTGGCGAGCGCAGAGGTCGATGAAGGCCTGCACTGTTTGGTTTGGATCAGCAGAGGCATCCTGGCGTTGCGAACTTTCGATGACACCAATAGCGTCATCGGCGAACTGTGCAAAGTCTGTGATGCTGCTGTATACATTGGCGGATTTGTAGACTCGAACTAGAGGCTCATAGAAGATAGTGAACAAATCGCGGAAGAGCTGTAATGTAACTGGCTCTTCGACGATGCTGAGCATCATCGCCTTATCGCGCTGGCGGGTGTAGAGCTTCAGAAGTTGCTTCATATGAGCGAACCATTGGGCACCTTGCTGCATCTCAAAGTCTACATTGTCCACAGCATGGTTCCATGCAACGTAGCCGTTGAACACCTTGCCAATCTGCTCCGGGGTGAGTTCGGGAGATAGGAGCTCGGACCGAAGAATGGCCACAACAATGTCAACGTCGTCATTAGCGGCGTCTTCTCGAATCTCATTTTTGATGAGCTCATCCGCTTCCGCGAAAGCCTTTAGCTTCTGAGTTAGAATCGTATCGTCGACCTTCGAGGCCAGAGTGTCAATTGATCTTTGGAAATCTTTGATGCCTTCATTCAGTGTCAAGGAGAAGATTCGTTGCAAAAGGGATCGCGAGCCAAAAGGCTGTGCCATGAAAAGGTCAAGAACACCAGACATGACTGCAGCGGGGTTGGCGATGCGAATCACATTCTTCATCAATGTGTATGGAACAAGACCGTGGATTCTCTTCGCTTGTGCAAACAGTTCCGGGGAGTTGTCCTCGGCTAGGAACAAATGATATATCGTTGCAGCAACCCTATTCAATGTTAGTAGGGTAAGACACACTCAGGACAGATAAGTAACGAACTCAATACGAAGCCACTCAGCAAACTTCTGATATTGAGGGCTGAGCTCTTGAATCGAAGGCTTTTCTCGAATCTCCGCAAAAAGCTTTGTCAATCCATCTGAAATGCAAGTGTGATCAGCAAACGGCTCCCTGTTCTGAAAAAGCTCGCGACTTACTGCTCTCCACAATATCCCGCCGGAACCGCTCCATGTAGACATCCAGCTCGGCTGCTCGCTGTCGAGCAATCTCATAGAATCTCTTCTGTTCTTCGATTCTCACAGCATCCATAGCCTTTCGTTTGCAGACGTCGATCAACTCTTCCTCGTTCAATTCGATAGGGCGGGCGGTCAGGAATTCCTCCATGGCCTTGGATTCCGCGATTCGCTTGTTTTGCAACACGGTACGCAGGAACGCGCGCAGTGACACGCGCTGCTCCTCCCGGTATAATACAGTCTCCCTTGACACATCCCCTGATGATGCACGTGGCGACTTTGTTGACCGCATCGATCCTCGGGAAATCGATCGTCGGAGGCTGCCGGTATTAAGAGTTGGCGCCGAAAGTCTATCTTTATCCTCCGGGGCACTCGTTCCTTGTGTTGACATAGATGAAACAGACGAAGCATCATCATCTGCAGCAGACCCCCACCAGCTCGAGGTGGAGGACTTGTTCTTGCGTGGAAGAGGAGGCAGGTGTTTTCCGGGCATCTCGGTGCTCAGTCGTTTGTGAAGTTTGACGAACTCACCATATCTCCTCCCAACATGAACTTCCTTTTTATCGCCCTGACGAACTCGAATAATGAATTCCTATCATGAACAATGTCAGCGCAACACGTTTACCGCGGAGCAATCCGCGCTCCATATCAATGATACTTACTGCGTGTTGATGGTACCGCACTGTCCGCTTGACAGAGGTTGTCCGAACAGCAGCCACATTCACATCCCACCCATGGATTGCATTGCCCTCGGGCATATTAACCAGCAGGCCAGAATCCTGAGCACCTCGCTCAACAACTTCAATCTCCGAGAACTGAATGCGCTCCTCATATCCTGACGCGGTCGGCACGCCCGAGACCATCATCAGCTCCACGAGCTTCTCGCATTTCCGAGCCAACTTCCGGCGTTTTGTTTCCTCCAGTCTATCCTCCGAAGACGACACATGTTTGTTGGCGAACGATTCAAGGAACTATTTCTCCACAGTCAGCCCCTCTGTCACTTCGCAAATCTCACTCAAAGTAGTGAAACACCCACAACTTGCAGTTTATCCTGCCAGAACTCCTTTTCACGCGCCTGGTCAAGGAACGGGAAATTGCGAACATGATGAACAAAAATATACCGAAGAATCGGGAGCTCCGAGTCGACAGGCGCGACCTCGCCGAATTCCGATCTGAACGGGGCGCCAAATCGCTGTAAAGCGGTGGGGGAATTCAGCTCGGAGATTTCGCTGCGGACTTCGCGAGCGATGAGCTCACGCTTGAGGTCTGCAAATCAACAATTCACATGTCAGCAACTGCGGAAGCCGGAAAATTATAGCACAATCCTCCCATAGCTTACAGTGTTCTTGCTTGCCCGTCAGGACCTGGCCCGGCGGGATGACACCCGCATCTCCCTTGGCGCCATTGGGGAATGCGGGATCTGATAATTGCGACTCCGGCATGTTGAGGGGTAACAATCCGATACACTTGTGAGGGAAACTGAGTCCCAGGGAAAGCGAATGGGCACTGCCAGTCAGTTTAGGTAGTTGCAAAGTAAAATATTAAGAAGCGTATAATGTCTCCGTATAATGTGTCTGCCTAAGCAGGCCGGTCGACGCTGCAATCACGAGTTGCTGAACAAGGCTGTTTAGTGGGAACTGAGTCTCACGATTTTTGCTTTGTCTCTTGTGAAAGTTGTGAAAAGGAAGACAATTAGGAGGGGGGGCTGAGCGGAGCAGCACGAGAGTTTGGGGCGGAGAGACAAGGACAATGTCGTCACACCCGGAGATGTTTTTTATAATAAATCTTAGTCTTCTCATGTTAAGCGCCTAACAACGATTCATAAGCCTATATTGTAGACTATAATGCTGTGTAGGATATACTATTTCCATCCAACTCCACAGCTAAATTAATTTACTCATTTCTCCTCTCCCAACACAGCCTTGACGTACATAGTCCAGCACTAAATGCCTAGGACAAGTCTTATGCGCCAAGTCTAATTATTGGTGCTGCCTACTAGTTCGTGGCCCTATAGCCTTGGAATCTCTCGGCAGTGTCGTCGGATCGTAGCTTTTGTCCCTGTTATTCTCTTAAGACTGAAGTGATGAAGACCGAATGCATACATTTATTTCCTAAAGTTTGATTGGTTAATTGTGTTTCGAAGTGATCAGGCTTTGGATTACCTGGCAATCCCGCCAAGGCCATTGTGAAGGTCGCATAGAAGCCGGAGCTTATGTAGATACGGTGATAATGATTAGGTACTTGGAGGAAATGAAATGTATTAAAGGACATCATATGTCCACGTCCGTGCTATTGGAACCACAATAAAAGCTACCATATTCCAGAGCTAAGAGATGAATCAACCATATTTCCATCGCTGTGAACGTTAAATCGCTTGAGAGACACCATTGAGAAGAAAGTATTTGCGAGAACACCAGAGATTTCACCGCTTTACTTCATGAATTCCAGATCCAGGTCGCCAGGTAGGTAGTGTCCCTGGTGTTGCTGGCCATTCCAGGACTGCATGCCCTGCAGAACGCGCTCCTGCTCGAGAGTGGGGAACATCTGCTGTTGAGACTGGCCATAGCCAATGGAGTGATCACTCGGGGTTTGCATCATGGGGTGCGCACCGAGACCCATTTGAGCGCTCTGGTTGCTCTGGTTGTAAAGAGTAAAATCATTTCTAGCCGGGGCCTGACGTCCGTAGTCGTATTGCTCAGAGAGAGTGTCGCCCACGTTGCAAGAGTGAGGCGAGAACAAGGTGGCGTTACCCTGGCCACTTGGAGAGAGACCAGAAGGCTTGCCAGAGAGATCGTAAGAACAGTGGTTGAGGTTCATTGAGCTGTATTCATTCGAATAGCCCTTCATCGCCTCGTAGGATTGAGCCTGAGGGAGTTGCGCGGCCAGCGCGGTGTAGTCTTCGTTGGCTGAATACTCCAGGTTGTTCCAATCCAATTCGAAGTCTTCGAAGTTGATGCTCTCAGTACCGGTCATCGGGGATCCATCAAAGGACACGGGGCCCATCAATTCGGGAACAGATTCAGGAGATGGAATGATCTCATTCATGGACTGCCGGTGCATTTCAAGAGCAGGAATCAGCCCGTTCGAGTCACCGGCTTCGAACTGACTCTGGAAGGCGGTCAGATTCACTGAATTCGGGAACTGATTGACATCGGTCATCAAATATGGCGAGCTTTCTTTGAACAATGGGAAATCATCACCGTGGGCAGACACGGGAGGATCAGCAAAGTTGAACTGGGGATTATCAGGCCAGTTGTAGGTCGGGGCGCCGGGAGAAGGACTCGGGCCAGGAATGGGAGAGGCAAAGTCGGTGGCCTTTGAAGCAGGGGTCGACACGCTGGGAGTCTGAGGGGTGGCTCGGACAGAAGAGCCTCGCTTGCTTCCATTGCGGCCGTTGTTCTTGGATCGAACGTAAACCCATCCATGGGATTTTTCCATGTGTTGTTTGCAGTTGCTGGCGCGCTTCGAGGTGTACGGGCATTTGTGGAATTGACACTTGAAGAGCATGGGCTGTACCGAATGCCTGTCATTCATGTGGCGATCACGTTCCTTTTCGGTAGGCCAGCCCTTGGTGTGGTAAGCACAGTCGGTGTGGTCACACTTCCAAGGCCGAGTATGGGTCTTTTCGTGCTTTCTATGAATTAATTAGTACCAGTTTCGGGCGTTGGATCTGATCAGCAGGGCCCAACTCACGTGAGATCACAAGGGCGCTTGAAGACCTTGTCGCAATCGGGACATTTCTGGTTGATATTCATGGGAGGGGCATCCTTCTTGCGACGGGCCATCGACCGTGCGACGCCCTCATCAACGCCATCCTCGATATTGATGCCACGCTTAGAAGCGCTGGCGGCATCCGCCTCATACGGCTTGCCGGTGGCCAAGGAGATCAACTTGTCGCCTTGCAGGACGACAAGTTCAGCAGGCTTTCCATTAATGGATAGACCACCTTTCAGGGTCGCAGGTTCGAGACTGTAGTCGAAGATTAGCTGAAATCCGCAGTTTAGATCAATCTAAAACATACAGAGTGGTAGACTCCTTGTCGGACTTCGGATCCCGAGTCGCCTGGACTCGCTGGCGTTCAGAGCGAACCATGGCTGCGTATCGTCGAACCTGGGAAACAAGATCAAGGAAGTACCCGTTAGTGTACGGTCGATCAGCCGGTAGGCGTTGATCACGATCGTTGAGATGAGACGCTGAAGTGTGCAAGCACTGGATAGTAAATTCGCAAAAGTCGAGGTAAGAAGGTCGAGAAGGGGACGAGGTCTTCAATTTGTAGAAGCAAAATATAAGCATGACCAGAACTCCAAGCCGAATTAGGGAACAATGTATAAACTCACCGGTGCCAACCACAATAGAGTTTTCTCAAGGTCGCGCAAGCAGACGATCTGCTTACTGAGGATCCTTTTAGGGACACTTCGGACCAATGAGTGAAATGGTTTCAAACGTGATTCTTTCAAAATGGGAACAAGCACGAAGCGCTCAATTAATTTGCAGGCGGCTGGGCTCAATTGACGTTTCGGCGGTAAGCCACCATCAATGGCGGAGATGGAGCTTGTGATGGCAGATTGTTTGTGATGAATACCATTGTGGACTAGCAATTGTTAGCGTTCGAACAGAAGACAATGGGGAGCAAACAATGACAATAGGAAGCAAGCGGGGATCAATAAAGAGCAAACATGGGATCAGTGGAGAACAAAGAGCTATTGATAGAGAACAAAGAAAGACAACTCAATGGAGCATATGACACCCACCTTTAGTTTTCAAGTCAGCGAGTCCCTCTTCGCTGCTGATCGAAGTTCCAAGTCCACTATCCGACTCGTGGGTGTGTTGTTGACGAGCCTTTTTCTCGTCCAGTGGGATGGGAATTCCACAGCCCTCTTCGTTCGAGGAACGCGGGGAGTCAGACATAGAATTTGAACGACTGCGCACTAAACCACAACCACCATCTAAGGAGTTATCATCGCCAGTGGTCTGCAAGGTCTGATCTTCGGTATTGTCCAGAGTCAGACGGCCTAGAATGGAGGTCATGCGCTCTTCAGCAGCAGCGAGGGCTTCCAATGAAGTCGGCGAACGATGAGGCAGAGTGCGGAAGTTTACGACAGGGTCGCGGTCACTGGATGGAGCGGACGTGGGAGTATGAAAAGTCTCTCCTTTCCTAAGGCACATCTTAGAATCAAGCAAGTCGCTCGACAAGGTGGGAAGGGCAGTGTTTAAGACGGGCCGACGACGCGGGTGCAGCCGCGATGGCTCAGGCTGGACGGCTGACATTATTGGGCGTCCTATTGCGTTGACCAGAACTTAGCATACATATTCCGACAAGGAACGGATGGAGGACTACGGCTGATTGGCCCACTCCATGACTCACCGGTGATAGTTGTCCAGATGATTCGAGAGGTGACGTACTGTCGAGTCAGAAATGCAAGCGTCGATGTGATGCGGACTTTCGTTCTTCGATCTATAACGACACACACACCACTGCTCTTGAATATCGAGGAAGAGCGGCCGAAAGCGACACCTGTGAACAGCTATAGAGCTTTGTGAGATCTATCTCGATAGCGATTATCTGATGGTCTCTGGGTAAGCATGCACTCCTAATCCAACGCAATGCGGGGTTCGGAATGCGTCGAGGCGGGATTTAGGGCAGTGACAGCCTCCAACGCCAGCTCAAATGGCTTGCAATCAAGTATAGCGATTTCCAGGGACGAAGTGAATTCCCCGGATTCAATGTGTTGATGGGGTTCCAACGCTCCCGAGATATAATGTCCACGATCGGGTTTCAAGCCGTGAGCCCCACTAAATACGAAGTCTGTTCTGCGAAGGAATCCTTATATCGAAGGCAGCGACAAAAGAGCAAAAAAAAAGCTGGAATTGAAGAATAAAACAGAATACTGACGGGGGGGAATAAGCGGAACAAGGAAAAGAAGACTCCGGAGGCTCTCTGATGGGCGTGTTGGATGTCTGCCTGATAGACGAATACGCTAACGCCAAATGGGTATAGACTGCGATGGCTGAGCACATTCTACTGCTTATGATTGGCCTCAGAAAAGCGTTGGTATGGTAAAGCAATGACGGTAATTACATTGCCCAGCCTTGTAGGTGGCTCCCGCGTGGTCCCTGGCGGGTATCGATACCGTTTCTCCACCGGTTCCACTGGTTCTTAAAATGGAAACTCGGCCCCCGGAGAAGATCAGGACTCCCGCAAAAAGAGCCTCACCTCTCCAGGTTGCAGCATTTTTAAGAAGATTTCTCTGGACGGACACGTCTTCAAACCAAAAATCTCTCATTTTCTGGGGATTCTGTGGACTTAGATGTAGTCAGCATTTTTAATTTTACCCAGTTCTACGTCACCCTTTACCAGGATCATACCATGAAGGAAATCCACCACGCTTATTGGCATAGAGCATCCGACGCCCCAGGTCTTGGCCCCCAAGTGACGTGCAAAAAAACTGTCCCCGACAGCCAACAAAGAGTGACCACTGTCGATTATCTTTCAGGGCCAAAAGCAAATCCACTCCAGGAGTCGTTCCAGACCAATGATAAAAGCTGGTCTATTGATTCCCGCCAGATACGAGCTGCACATACCCTTGTTGTATGCAGTTGAGCCTCTTGTCACCGTTCATTATACTTGACCGGCCCAATGGTTGATCTTGCGCGGCCTGCATATGTTGGGCGAAAATGCGCCCGTGGGAAACAGTTGTACATACAGTATGCTTGTGATTCTATGCTAATCGATGTCCAGGTCCCTACTCGTACCCGTGCCAAGTGACAGTTCACTTTGCCTCGACTGCGCCCCAATCTGACTATGTGCACAGCCCTCCACAACGGTTCAAGAAAAGAGTCCAACTCTCCACATACTAGTACCTATGGTTGAGCTTCGCCTTCTAAATAATCTATTCGAATTTTCCAAACTGCTACCTGACCTAGATATGCTTGATCATATCTGCCAGGATACTCAACACCAATTGTGGAAGAACTTCACCGTTGATCAATGTGCCTACCACACGACTATTCGACTATATTGTAGCTGACCCCACTGTAGGATGCTCCTATGCCATCGAGTTGGTATGGATGTTTGTTCCAGAGCCAAGCCACCCGAAAAGAGCGATCAGTCAACAGCATTCTTGCTTCCCCGGAATTGCCTCATCTCATCACATCCTCCTTGGTTCGACTATTCCAGGCTGCGATGTTTCTCAACATAGTATATGATTGCCTAATGGTTGACGTAGTTCTCGCTCGGAGATTTCCCATATCCTGTGCTTCAGGTGTTTTCAAATCAATCGCAGAAATGAAGCTGCCTTCCAAGCTCGATTACGAGGGATGCCCTAAATATATATGTCGTAGTTCCGAATCACCCAACCTTCTGGGCATAAACTATTCTCCACAGGAACCATGCGCAAGGCCCCAGTAGATTGTCATCGACTGGCTTGCAATTAATGGATCGAACCTCAAATGATGTCAGGGGTTTAAAACCAGGGAAGCTTTGTGTTAACTACCTACACGCTATCACAAGCAGAAGAGCATAGCCAATCGCGTCAGAGCACGCTTACAATTAGAGCAGGAACAAAAGCTGTCCATTCTCATTGGAACACTGCCGAGATTAGTTCGCGAATATCTCAAAATTGCAGTAGAACTGCGACATACACATTCCCAAAAATATTTATGGTACATCATGCATCGTACTCTGTCCTCCACCGATTGGACCTCGGCTTCGGGATATGGCAGAACGGCGGGCGGTGCCGAGATGCCCGCGTGTTGATTTCCCCCGGATTCTGGATCCGGCGAATCTCGTCTTCTCCCCTCAGTAATCCGATCAATTTGGCGTGGGACTATTTAGAATATCCTCTGATGTGTGCTTGTTAACTGAATGTTTTGCTGATTGCATTTCGTATCTCACCAACCCCCCTATATCCCCCGCTTCGTTTGCCGACGGCAACCGGACAAGACACCGCAACCATGGACTTCGAACAGCATGGGCAGAGCTCTCAGCAGCCTCGACAACGGAGAAGAAGAGCTGGAAAGCGGCGATTGAACAACAAGGCCCCTATTGCTGCTCGTTTAGCGCTGGACCCCCAGCTGCGTGGGAAGGTCGGCATATTATCCGAGGATCTAGCGAATGACCTCTTCCAGCAGCAAGCCCTCCAAGGTGAGTGGAGAGCTTCTCGAACACTTGGATACGATGAATGCTAATATGCGCTTCTCTGGATCAGATGTTACGACTTCCGACGACGGAGTGCTATATGTTGCAATTGCCCCGCATACCCCGACTCATACGTCCGTGGAGGACCAGGCCTGGACAATACTCCCAGTGCGCATGCAGCCCTCAGAGAGATCCCCGGCTACGATGTCACACTCGACCGTTCTGTTCCCTGAATCGGCAGACTCACTCCAGCCTTTCCTCCAGGCTCTGGGGAAAGTCGATTCGTCCCGCAACTCCCTACAGGCGCACCGCTCCGTGGAGATTCGGATTTTAGATGTCGCCCCAATTCACCTAGATACGATATTTGTCACCGTGGAGCGACATCTACTCCGCAATCATGATGACGTTCAGAACAAATTTGGTGGTGGGTTCACGAATGCGCAGGGGCCGAATGGACTCTGGGGTAAAGCGGGGAAAACCGCGGAAGCCAAGAAGTATTCGAAACGGGCTGCAGCCGACGCCGAACAACGTCTTACTGCTGCAGTTCGTGAGGCATTGGGAGCTCAGCGCATTGTACACACCGGCGATGTGCTGCCCCTTCCACTCCCATCTCACCCAATTACTCACGCGCCCCCACCCCCGGCGCGGATTTCATTCTGTGAGCCTGTTTCGCAAGGCTTGCTAATGTCGACGACAAAGATCGTCCTTGTCCAAGCTCGCCCCCAAGGAATTCGTGCCTCCCAAACCTTGCCTTCGAGGTCCTCGCTTCTGAGGCAAGTCGCCGAGGATGAAGCTGACGATACTTCCAACGAACAATTCTATTCTGCTGCCGAGGACAAGCCCGGGGAAAGTGGAACGGAAATGGAGGCTACATCAGCTGCTGAGGAGTCTGAAACAGAGGGCTCAGCGGGTTCTATGAGTGACTCCTCAGATGATTCTCTAGAAGACATGATTTCCCTCAGTGCGCCTGAATTGCCTCAGCCAGCATCGGGAGTGATGTCTTCGATGAGCTCGGCCACTCCTAGAGCTGGTGGTCGAAGATTTGATGACATTCATACTCCTGGATCTGTGGCATCGAATTTCACGTCGGCCACAATGCGCCCTGGCCGTGGCGGAGGCAAGACCTTCAAGGTGGAAGGTCTTTTGCAGCAGGTCCCGAATGAAGTGCTGCACCCCAGACCTCGCGACGATGAAGACGTTGATTCGTTTGTCTTTGTAGATGTCAGCACTCTCGCCAAGATTGGATGCTTCTCTGGCGATTGGGTCAGAATCGAAGCTGGCGAGGAACCCCAGCTGAACATGTTCGCCTCACTCAAATTTGGAAGCTTTACCGACTCCCCGGAGGACTCGGGCGATTGGCGCCCAGTAAAGATCTTCGGTCTTTCTGGTCTTTCATCTTCCAAGCCACGGTATGCCATTAACCACTCTGGTGAACGCCGTCCGAGCATGTCACAACGGCAACCCACCCGCTTGACACCTACGGTCTATGTCCCGCCGTTGCTTCTTGGCAACATTGAAAATCCGAAGTACCTGCGCATCTCTCCTATGACTTTCTCCACCCCCAATGGCACATCAAAAGCTGGTCTTCTGCACCACATGAAGAACACTGCTGCTAAGAACCCGCCTTTGGCGAAAGAAGTCACGCTGCTCAAGGTTTCCACTCCCCTTTCAATGGATCGTGTCCTTCAACCTGCCTTGTTTGCAGGATTGAAGCAGTATTTTGAGTCGCGCCGGCGCATTCTCAAAAGTGGCGATTTGGTTGGAATCAGCGTGGACGAAGGACTTGGCAGAGCAGTGTTCTCTGGAACCGCTGGCGGTGACAGCGCCAACCAGGAGGAAGATATCACCACCCGCCTAGGCCAAAACACCAATGCCAGTAGCGCCGGAGCTCGTAAAATCGGCGTCGCCTGGTTCCGTGTCGGGCAGGTAGCTCCGACTGCTGTAGAGGAGCTGGAGGAGACTGGCGAGGACCAGTGGGGCGGAGTGGCTGTGCTCGACCCGGCAACTACACGCATGGTGCAGGCTGGAAGCGACGTGAGTCGAGTCCCCGGTGTGTTGGGCAACGGGTGGGAATATTGGCTGGGCGTCAAGACGATTCCAAAGAGCATTCAGGATGCTCCGACTCCTCATGGAATTGTTGCCGACGCACCCCAATCCTTTGTCTCACCTTTGCAGGAGCGACTGCGCGATCTGATGTCTGTTGCCACGAGCCCCCGCGCTATTCAGCTAGGAATGAAGCCTGTTTTCATTCTCCTCAGGTCCCAGCAAAGGCATATCGGCAAGGCGACTGTCGCAACTCGGGCGTGCTCTGATATCGGTCTCCACACATTCCCCATTGACGCGTACGATATTTTGACCGAAGGCGGCGCAAACGGAGGCGATGTCAAGACCGAGGCATATCTCAAGGCGCGGGCAGAGCGAGCTTTCCACTGCGGAGCAAACTGCACCTCGCTGCTGATCAGGCATATCGAGGTTCTGACTGCTGACCGTATCGTTACTGCAATGACCGATATCCTGAACGATGCCAGAGTGGTTATCGCCACCACTACCGATGTCGAAACTATCCCAGAAGGGATTCGCAGCCTGGTCACCCATGAGTTCGAGATGGGCGCCCCGGAAGAGAAAGAGCGTGAAGGCATTTTGCGGAATGCCGTTGCAGAACGGAGCATCAAACTGTCTGCTGACGTAGACTTAGGAACTGTGGCCTTGAAGACCGCAGCACTTGTTGCGGGAGATTTGGTCGATGTCGTGGAACGAGCTGCTGCCGCAAGAACGGCTCGCCTCGAAAGCTTGGCTGAGACCAGTAAGAAAATCTCTGGCTCGGAAGTCTTTGTTAGAGACGTCCTGCTGGCAGGAGGCGACGGTGCACGAGGTGTCACCAAGGCAGATTTTGACGCCGCTGTCGAGGCTGCGCGAAAGAACTTTGCCGATTCGATTGGTGCACCGAAGATTCCAAACGTTGGCTGGGATGATGTTGGTGGATTGACCAATGTCAAGGATGCCTTGATCGAAACTATCCAGCTGCCACTAGAACGTCCCGAACTCTTCGCCAAGGGTATGAAAAAGCGCAGCGGTATCTTGTTCTATGGCCCACCGGGTACGGGCAAGACCCTGCTTGCAAAGGCCATTGCTACCGAGTTCTCTCTCAACTTCTTCTCCGTCAAGGGTCCTGAACTGCTCAACATGTACATTGGTGAATCCGAAGCCAACGTGCGACGAGTATTCCAGCGTGCTCGTGACGCCCGTCCTTGCGTTGTGTTTTTCGACGAGCTGGACTCCGTCGCGCCCAAGCGTGGTAACCAGGGAGACAGCGGTGGTGTTATGGATCGTATTGTCAGTCAGCTGCTCGCAGAACTGGATGGTATGAACGGAGGCGAGGAGAACAGCGGCGGTGTCTTCGTCATTGGTGCGACTAACCGTCCCGATCTGCTTGACACTGCACTTCTCCGCCCTGGTCGTTTCGATAAGATGCTCTATCTGGGCGTCTCGGATACGCATAGGAAGCAGGCGACCATTCTCGAGGCTCTGACTCGAAAGTTCGCTCTTCACCCTGATATCTCGCTGGACCGTGTTGCGGAACAACTTCCTTTGACCTATACTGGTGCTGATTTGTATGCGCTCTGTTCTGATGCTATGCTGAAGGCCATCACTCGAAAGGCCACTGCAGTCGACGAAAAAATCAAGAGTCTGCCTGATGGTCCCGTTAGCACTGCTTGGTTCTTCGACCACCTCGCCACAAAGGAGGATGTTAACGTGATGGTCACCGAGGAGGACTTCTTGTCTGCCCAAGGAGAGCTCGTGCCTAGTGTGAGGTATGTATCCACTTCCCTCCCACCTTTACCCTGCATTCGAAGAGAAACCATGATACTAACCCCTCGCAGCGCCAAGGAACTCGAACACTTCGAGCGCATTCGCCAGACATTCGAAGCAGTCGACAAGTCAAAGCAAGACCCCGCTGCCGCCGCGCCGCAGACAATCGCCGAGGCAATGGAAGCATTCAATCTGGGCGGCTCTGCAACAATAAGCGAGGCACCAGTCACACCAAGCGAAACACCAGCCACACCAAGCGAGTCACCGGCCACAATCGGTGACAGCCATCCAACCGGGGGTATCCAAGGCCGCATCAAAGGCCTGAACAAATGGCCAGGCAGTCTTGTCCGCAGCCTAGGCGGCCAATCAACACTCAGCGGCAAAGGCAAGGGAAAGAGCTCCAGCAAGAAGGGCAAGGGGACCCGCACTGGCTCCGTACAGCTTGATGGATCTCTTAGTGGGTCTGTTAGTGGGTCTGTTGATGGCGACGAGGATGAACAGGCGGATGGGGCCAATGGGTTCGAAGACGAGGATGATTATGTCGTCCGAACTGATCATTTGAGGAACCCCAAGGACGAAGTCGAGTAAGGGGTTTGGCACATTACGTATATTTTAGCGTGACGGCATTGTTCAGTTGGCCTACGGGCCTTGTATCTACTGTGCTGATTTGACATATTTATTCTTCATCTGTACATTGATAATCTCATAACCTTTTCGTCTGCTTTGCTTTACCGTCTCTAGTAGGACCGGGCGTGGTAGAATCATTTCAGCTCTCATGATGTTGTTGTCTGTTGAATCATCAATGTGGAAATATAATGTTGTGCCCGGTGACATTGCACTTCCCTATCTGGTCATGATCGAAATTGAGGCTAACTCTCAGTAGAAGACATTAAGCTTCCGTTACCCGCGTGACTAAGAATAGTACCCATGGATGGATATCACTAACAATTTAAAGCTTGATCTCCATTTGTATTCACCTTCCATCCCAATTCCTCGCGTTCATTTACTCCTTTGTTCTGGTTCTCGATTCTATCTCTAAGACCCGTACCAATGATGTAACTATACCAGGACGTGCTTTTCGATGCTCAGACAGTGACGGAGTTCAAAAAGAGAATCAATTGTAAAAGTCTATGTACAAGCTTGCGCGAGCTTGAGCCTCATGAGAATACCGATTGATACACGCAAACCTCTTGCTCCACAGATAGCGGAACTCCTAGGTTACGTGGCTTAAGTAACCGGCAAATACTGTACTCAGCACAAGAACTTAGTTGTGTCCCCTTGAGACTCTAGATCCTGGCCCCTTCCCCTCGAGGAGTAGATATTTACTTCCTCCAATGGATATCATCCACGTTCTTCTTCACCGTCCTCTTTCAGCACTTCAACTCGGTTGAAGCTGTGTTCCTCGTTAGAGTGTTGTACTATCTCTTGTTGATGAAAGAACCTGGGGGAAGAACATTGAATGTCTGCATCGGAAAAGCTTCGTGCACACTCTTTGTCACCGGTCAATTGAGGAAATATGTCTATATACTTGAATATCTGTTTATTGAGCTGTCGCCTTAGGCAGAGCACCAGTTTCGCATTCTCTCCTCTTCTAAAAGCCAGCAGAAGATATAATTTACGAATTTGAGATGCTCAAAGCAGAGATTTATTCATTGATATGGAGGCTACTGTTGAGTCTTAGAGTAAAACTTCGCCAGGTGTGAAGCAAAGTCACAAATACACGAGATTGAAGCACGCTGCACGGCTTTGATAACACTATAAGACCAAATCATTTAGGTATTAGCTGCAGTACATAGAAACTACCTGGAGAATTATAGTAGCAAATCAGTTACTAGGTGATCGTAGAGTATGCTCAAGCGCATTTATAGCCACCACTCTACCGAGGTCAATCAATCGCTGTAATGGTTCTATAAAAGTGTTGTAAGGCCAGCTGGCGAATGAATGTTGTATTGCGCTGCACCTTCCTCGACCGGTAGAGTCGCGTTTATTGCGGTGACAGACCTCAGGACCCTGCTGAGGTCGTTGTTTACTCCTAATCACGAATTTATGGCCACTCCCTTACTTTACAACTCTCACATCACGTGCGCCTGAGATCCCTAACGAACCCTCTACCATCGGTGCATTGGTGAATGAACAAGGTAAGATGGATCAGATCAAATGTTCTGCCGAGTTAAATTCTCACCAGTAGTAGGTCTTCCAACGTGAATTCGTGCATCAACAAGTATCCCGAACCTCTCACGTGGGCACTCAATACCTAATCCATCGGTGCATTCGTTGATAACAAGCAGAGGTAAGCCTGATCAGGCCAAAGACCTTTATCCGTGATATCCATGGATGTTATAATACATTGACTTATTCGCGCCAATAGTACTAGCTCTTGCCTTCGTCGAAGCAAAAATGCGATTCCTCATGGACCCGTACATTATTGACATGCTGCAGGCCAAGGCCACCAGTATGGACCCTGACGAGCTTCTGAGTATCGTTGCGCAGGGAGATCAGGCTGGTCCTATCGACGACACCGTTGAGATTGGAAAGCGGTTTTACCCAGAGAAGGAAGACCCAGAGAAGGAAGACCCAGAGAAGGAAGACCCAGAGAAGGAAGACCCAGAAAAAGAAGCCGAGGCTGCTGACATGGGTGACATGAGAAGTCTTCCTTTCGCCCTGCTGCAGGATATTGTCGAGCATCTTGACCTTCGCAGTGCCCTGAACTTTTCTCTGGTTAACCGCTTCGCCAATAGCGTCGTCGAGGAAAGTCCAGTGACATTCCTGAAGAAATGGGCCCCGGGGTTTCCGCGCGCTCTCTCGTTCACCCGCATCATCCGAAGTTGGACGATCTTGCAGCTGAAAAATACAATTCGCAGTGGCCACTGCGTCTCGTGCGGCAACCTAACCAAAACTATCTGGCTTGCGAACATGGAGCGTTGTTGCCAGCCATGCATGCAACACAACCAAGCCTATTGGTGCCTCAATAAGAAACAAACAACAGTGGCCTTTGCTCTGACCATGGAAGAGATAGACAAGATTCGACCGATCTTCGTCATGGGTCTGCTTGAGGATAGCACCGACGAGAGCTTTCCCAACGGCCTGCTTGATCCCCGCAGCTTGAGGGATTATGGCAGCTGGGTCTACCCTATCAAGCATACACTAGCCAGAGCGCTGGAGGTGTATGGCTCACGCGAAGCTGTCAAGGCCGCTGCAGAGGAGGTCCGCACAGAGCTTATAGGGGACCCGAGATTTGTTGATATCCGGGGGGGCAGCTTTTTGTCCGAATTTCATTACGATCATTTCCGCGCTGCTTGTCTGAAGCCTCTGACCTCTGCTCAATTGCGCAGTCCCGAGTTCATAAACCACTGGTCCGTTCCTGCAGTCGCCAACGGAGGCTACTTCACTGCTCCTGTCGTTCCTCATGCGCAGACGGAACTGATCATTCACGGATGTCGCGGCTGCATCGCCTTTCTCACACATCCCCATACTCTTATGCTTGATGAGCAAGAAAGGAAATATTTGGGGATTGACCCTTTCTGGACTCCGGAGGAGGCATACGTTGAGATCTACCGGCGCGCCTATCGCATGAGGACTGTAGACGAGATGGTTGAACACATTCGAACTGAATGTTTGGGCGGCTGGTCGTTGATCCACGAAGAGCTTGAGCGCCGGATGCCACAGGGCTGGATGCCACAGGGCTGGATGCCACAGGGCTGGATGTCACAGGACTAGGTGCCATAGACGGTTGCTATTTTCTCGGTCGTGAACTGGATTGGTTGCCACTAGGCGTTTGATTCAGTGAAAGACTCGATCACTATGGATGAGGGCGAAGGTGGAGTTGAGAGGAATGAGTGGGTCGGTGACTCTGGAGGCTCTTCGGTCTTCGCTGGCTGTGTTAATCAACTAGGCCTGGAGTCGCCGGATGAGATATCAAAGGCTGGGAATTCGAGAACCTACTTACCTGGTAGGGGATAAGTGAGGGTCCATCTCGATGGACAGTTGATCAAGCGAAGAACAGGTGGGCAATGGCCTGTACTTATGTATGCGTAGACAATGGAATGGACCTCACATTGCTAAATCACGTAATCATCTCTCAGTTCACCCTCGTTTGTCATGTCCAGCATGAATTCCATAGTGTTCTTTGTTCAAATAGACTGGTATCTTCTGTTACAAGGAAAGGGAAACAAACTTCATGCCTCATTAGCTGTCTTCTTCGAATAGTGATGGTATTGGAGTAGCTCTGGGTACATTAGGGAAAGTCTTGAGGTAATTAGATTATTTGGAGACTTGAGCCATTTGAAGATTGAGTTGCCACGTGAATAGAAAGGGTACTGATAACCTTGGAAAATGCCTACATGTATGTATGTTCCTGCGCTGATCGGTAATCGTTGCATACGTTGTAGAGTCGTAGAGTGGCGGTCCGGTGACACATAAACAAATCTTTACATACAATTATTTGTCTCCTGAGATAGCTAAGATTTGTGCCGGTCCCACTTCTCCACATACACCGCATTCCCTATCGGAGCACGACATTGGCCTCGTTCGCTGAAACACGGAGAAAGTCCGTTAAACTCGTAAATCCCACGGTCTTCTCCAGTATCTTCGAAAACCAATCCACAATACACGGCTAGTCATATTATGAATATCATACAGTATCACAAGTTTATATGTTATATTGTGGCATTTCTTCATGACTCCAAAGCTCGTCCTCTTCCCCCAGTTCCCTTTATGGAATTTGCCCCCGTGTATAAAGCATGTGGGTCCACCTCAGCCAATGACATTTCAACAAAGACACAAGCTCTGGGGCTGCCGCCGCAAGCCATGGATCACCAGTGCGCGGCTAACCAGCCTTAGAACCTTGTCAGACTCTGCTGGTGCGACCATCTCGTCACTGGCCAAATCTGCCGTTCTCGGTCCGCCGCGCCAATCATAGAGTATGGTAAGTTATCGCCTCCGATTGCTTATACCCCAAATCTGTTACCTAAAACCTCTCCGTACAACGGACTGTGTCTCCTCCCCCGCAAGAGAGCGAACGGTTGTGGAGAGAGGCGTAATTGATATGGAAAGTGACACACGAGTTTCTGTCGTCACGTTCCATGCAGGATCGCCTTAATAACATGCCTATTCCTCCGTGTCTGGCTTTTTCTTTTCATCTTTCTCCTGTGGTACGTCGCATTCACCATGGACAAAGGCGAATTGAACAGTGATGATGCCCAGCTGGCCCAGATGGGCCATAAGTCTGAGCTCAAGCGAAACTTCTCATTGATGTATGTATCGCCATTATTGCGCCGACTCTTGGATTATACTTACCGCTGAGACTTCTCTTACAGATCGATGCTGGGTCTGGCTTTCGCAATTCTGAATGTACGTGACGCGATCGGGGATCGACCCGCATACCGAATTGATTACAGAATCTTCAATTGACACCACACAGTCATGGACGGCTTTATCGGCGAGTTTGTCGCTCAGTTTGCCCTCCGGAGGCAGTGCTAGTGTTGTCTGGGGTATGAATTCGCTCAGCTCGCAGTTTGATTTTAGATATAGGATTTGAAGCTGACAAATGTTACTATAGGTCTCCTTACAGCAGGTATCTGTAACTTGTGCATGGCCGCTTCTTTGGCCGAGTTTCTTTCGGCGTACCCCACTGCTGGAGGCCAATACCACTGGGTTGCTGTGACTTCTTGGAGAAGTTGGATGCCAATCTTGTCCTGGATCACAGGATGGGTCAATTGCTCTGGCTGGGTTGCGCTGGTCGCAACTGGTGGCCTTCTGGGCAGTGAACTCATTTTGGGGGTAATTTCTCTGATGAACCCAGTAAGTTATCGTCATCTGCCATGTTCTGCTTCTTAGCTGACTTTCGAAACCAGACCTTCGAACCCCAGCGCTGGCACCAATTCTTGATCTATCTTGGTTACAACATTGTTGCCTTCCTCATTAACGCTTTCTTGAATAACATCATGCCTTATGTTACCAAGGCCGCTTGTGAGTTACCCTGGGTTGAGTTGTGGAGGCCAGCTGCTAATCGTCACAGTCATTTGGTCTCTGACAGGATTTGCGGTTATTTGCATCACCGTCCTTTCATGTGCCTCGCCCAATTATAACTCTGCAGAGTATGTGTCAATAACACCCCGATTTACTGGTATCAACAACTCACACCCGTATAACAGATTCGTCTTCACAGATTTCATCAACGAAACAGGATGTAAGTTCTTCAGGTCTTCATTCGCTATGTTTTTCGAACACTTCAACTGACTGTTCTAGGGCCCGATGGTGTTGCTTGGTTGCTTGGAGTATGTTAAATGTTGCTGGATCCAAAACAGACACTTTCTGACTCTTTTTTTTAGCTTCTGCAAGGAGGTCTGGGTGTGACTGGCTTCGACGGTGTTGCTCACATGATTGAAGGTAGCTTCAAGGATCACGAATTTCATCGTGGATCATTGGCTAATGTATTGCAGAAATTCCCAACCCTTCGATTGAGGGTCCCAAGATCATGATTGCTTGCGTTGGTATTGGCACCTTGACTGGAACAATCTTCCTTATTGTTCTACTTTTCGTGGCTGGTGACATCAACAAAATCATTGATTCTGCCGCAACACCACTTCTTGCAATTCTGAAGAACGCCACTTCGAGTAATGCTGGCGCCATCTGCCTTTTGATGTAGGCTTCCTGTCCCTCCTGAAGCTTTCGCTTTGACTGACATCCCCTCAAGCTTCCCGCTCGTCTGTGTTTTGTTCGCTGCGACTGCTATCATGACTACCAGCAGTCGTATGATCTATGCATTTGCACGGTATGTAAAGGCAACTTGGAGTTTGCTACAAGCCACGGTACTAACGATCCTGATAGTGATGGCGGTCTTCCTGCTTCTCCCTTCTTCTCACGGGTTCACCCTAAATTGAATGTTCCCTTGAACTCGCTGTACCTTAACCTAGCTCTTGTGACTATCTTCGGTTGTATTTTCCTGGGCTCATCCAGGTAAGCAGATCCAAAGTCCTCTTCCCCTACTGTACCATGCTAACATCTCGAAGCGCTTTCAACGCTATTGTCTCGGCATCAGTGGTGCTGCTAGATCTATCCTATGGAATGCCGATTGCAGTTAACTGTGCCAGGGGAAGAAGAATGCTACCCGAGCGCTCTTTCAACTTGCCAGAATGGTTTGGCTGGACCATCAACCTGGTATGAATGCTGTTCACCGTAGTTTCGTGGCGATTTCCACTGACTTATTTTCAGATCTCGCTGGCCTATATCTCTCTGACTACAATCCTATTCCTCTTCCCCCCCGGGTTGCCTGCCACTGGTAGCAGCATGAGTGAGTTGCGTCCATTTCTCACAATTGTAGCATTCGAGGCTAATCCAACCCTATAACAGACTACTGTGTTGCGGCATTTGGTATCGTTTTTATCATTTCCACCATCCAGTGGATTGTGGACGGACGCAAGAATTTTGTTGGTCCACGTGTTGAGGTGGAATTCTTCAACGGAGAGGTTGCTGCTCAGCCAGAGCAGCCGATCCCAGTTATTGAACAACATAAGCAATAGAGTTATAGATGGGTGGGATAGGTTCATAGATAACGTTTCATAGTACGAACGAACTTTGGAATACATGTATAAAACTTTGAATCCAATATTTTATCGACCATAATAAAAGCCATGTATACATCTCCCCCATTGTTTCTTCGGGGCCGGACGGCAACTGGCGAAGTGTTTTGGATATTGAATCTTCCAACAATGATGATTGAAGGTCAAATCTACTTGAATCATTATAATGAGCTCGTTTCTCTCTTGGCTTCGATAACTCTGAACGTTCATAGCCAAGCTTTCTATGTACCTTGAGGTGCAGTTCATAAAACCATACCATACATGTACATATAGTACAAGGGTGTCATGTGACCAGATTGATAACCCCAAACTCTCTTGGAACGTCATACCACTTCTACCTTCACGTGATCGCTTCCCAACAGTCCCATCCAAACCACCACACACAGTCTCACCCATCATAACAATGTTTACTGTTCGGTGGCCTTCGTTGCCATCATTCGGACTATTCTCGTCCTCGCGCTCCGAGGCAATTGATTTGCCCCCGGTGAAAGTCCATGACACGGAGGCAGCTCGTGAGAAATCAGCCCGGGCGTTAAAGCATCTATTGAAGTTGAATCATATTGAAAACTCCATCTTTGACAGTCACAAGTTCCCTAACCAGATAACACATGTACGTGATATTACTTCGTTGTCACCGAAGCCTTTCGTGCATGTAACCGTCTTAGTTTAACCATGACACTAACATGCCCGTAGCTCTTGAGCTCCTCCTTTCTGCAGGGCGCAGATGCGGATACCCTGGGCCGACTCTATGACGAGGCAGGCTCCAACCTGGCCAAATGGAAGGACTCACCCGCAGAGATTACCCCTCTTGACTGGCAAGGCCATTTAGGACGTCGAGAGTGAGTTCGTGGGCCTGTCTGCTCTTCTTTCTTCCAGGACCACTTGCTAATTTTGGACAGATTTGATCGATCATTTGTAAACTTCTTTGAAGATGAAATGGTTCACCAAGGCTATGATTGGAAGGAGGTTATGACCGAGTACCTGTTTGCAGGCGAAGAGCCCATGTTCGGTTGTATCATGGCTTCCCGTATGTTATCGTGCTTTTCGAATACATCATTTTCTGCTCATGCTGATTTTCAACTAGTCGGACTTCCATTGATTCATCTTGCATATGCCTTTGAACTAAACAGCCGCGAAATCGCAATGGAAGCGCTTGGCCTTGCAGCTACCTGCCATAACACCATTTACAAGTCCCTAGAGACCACTGAACAGTTGCAAACTGAATGTTCATATGAATCAAAGTCACTCTTTGAAATTATTGACCTGATTCGGAACGACAAGGCCCTAGATGGCCTCTTCTCCACTCCCGGCAATGACAATCTCAGTTCCCTTCTCGTCAGCCGCAACGCCACGTTCCTCAAGCACTCAAACGCATGGAACATCGAAAATCCAATGGAGCAGTTCCGCAAGAGCCAACAGCTTGCAGCTGCCCTGCTAGTAGGGGCCACTACAGCTGATGCGGCCGGGCAATACGATTGGTTCTTCGCTTCTGCTCTTGCTACCAGTCATGCCGTCCGTGTCACATTGCCCTTTATTCCTGCTCAGTTTCAACTTGGTCTTATCCGACAATGGTGGCTAGTTACCGTTGGCATCTACATTGCGCAGCTGCGTCCTGAGATCCAAACGGACCAAATCCGGGACTATGACCTGGACGGAAAGGACTGGGATTGGGTTGCGGATAGAGCCGTCAATGGGCCGTCCTCATCCGATGTCACCTTTGTAAAGACGACACGAGCACTGAGGGAAATGGCCTCTACCTGGGGTGATTCCGATAACTTCTTCTTGAAGGCTGCTGTGCGATTTGCCACAGAGTTCAAGGGCTGGCGAGGCAATTTTGTTGGATATGAGCCATAGAGTCTTTTCAAGTCATCTCCCTGTATTTAGCTTCGTATCACGTACGATTTAATGAGTAATTGGTTACAAATATCCACACTTCCAATTGTTCTTTCAATATGTAAGTATTACCTAGTCCTGTGAGTGGCACGTGACCTGCACCAACGCGTCGGGTATTTGTTCTGTTTGCATTGGAACAAACGCGGGACTGGTTGACGTGTAACTCGCCATGGACATCTCCAGTTTTCCTCCGAGGTAACAAACGTGACCTGCTTCTCGCAGCAGCTTCGGACGATAATACCTGTCAGCTTCTTATGCTTACTAGATAGCCCACAGAAGCTGTCACTCGCTCCTTCCCCCTTGCGGTTACTGCCTGTGAGCATCAATACAAAATTGGAAGTCACGACCAAAAACATCACTCGGCTTCAAACACATTGAGGCGTGTGCAATTTCCACAATGCAGGAAAGCGACGTCCCTTTATACCTACACGCGGAGTTCCTACCGAACATCCGCCAGATAACTCTCTATGTCTCCCTTCCCAGGACCGCAGCATTCGCTGAAGTCCGACCAGAGATCCAACTGTCAGAATCAAGAAAAGCTGTGACTGTGTCGTTACCAAAGCCCTTTGAGCACATCACAGAAACAATGAAATTGCCAGCACGCGTCAGTGAGGCGTCTCGGCGCGCGTTGAAACCAAGCTCCGGGCCAGCACCGGGGTCAGATACCCAAGGGCCAGGGGATTCGAGTCATGATTATTCATTTCGCATGCAAATTGATCCAGACGATGAGGCGCTGGCGCCTCGGGATGAAGTGATCGATGAATTCGTACCCTGGACAGCAGGGGAGATGGCACCCACGACTAGAATTCGTTGTCGGAAATGCGAAAATCCTTTTCTTGATCTCTCGTTGATGTCAGAGTCCGGGGATGCCAAGACCTCGCTGCTGGGATGGGTTTGGAAAGACCTTCCGAGTGGTAATTGGGCTGAAATGATGGATTTCTGGCACTGCCATAAGCCCGATCCGCACGAAGGCCATGAGAAAGAAGAGAAAGACTCGGCCCTTCAGATTGAAGAACAAACTGCGCAGACGAGAGGCTATGGTGCGGAAAGCCATGTTGTGGCTATTTCGGGGACGGTCCTTGTTGATGTTGCCACTTTCCTCTTGGCTGAAAAGGACTGCACAGGATTGATTAAGGTATGTTTAATCCTCTGTATTTTCTCCTCGTTTTCATTCTACTCTTCCATCTCTTTTTCAAGTCACTGTTTTCGAACCGGGCAACTTAGAAGGGGACCACCCAGTTCTCGGTGGGGTGGCCTCCGATACTATTGCCCAAGATGGACGATATGCACTTTGTGTACTTGCAATTCAGGGCGAGAGTGGACCTTTCATAGGAAACGGGATCACGGATTTGGAGGGCAGTTATCCTCTCTCTGCAGATGGATTTCGCTCTTTGCATCTGCGATACTGGACTTGTGCGAGGCTTCTTTTGTTCTATTTTGTGATTCGAAGTGTCCTCTTTTTTTCAGCGCCGACTATTCTGACAGTGGAGTGGGCGTGATTACAAGAGGTACATTCAATTTCTGTTTTGGGGTGAGCGATGTTCATATAGATCATGTAAAACTGAATGCAATGCCTTTTTTGACTATCATTATTTGAACATGCGCAATAGTTAGAGTTCCAGTTCCGGCTTGCTAACAAGCAACGTGGCATAGGGAAATGACGAAGAACGAAAAGCGGCCACCGAAAGCTCAGCACAAAGAACCCTTGACTGTGCAAAGTGCAATACCATAATTGGCATGGAAGATCCCGTCGCCAATGGATGGCGCCTCCTCAAAGCTAACGTATCTTTAAACACGAATTCCAGCTCCGATACAGACATCCCCGGGTGGGAGGTGCATCCAACAGAGACGATTGTCGCAGCCCAATTACTCGAGCTAATCGAGAGAGAAAGCGCGCGGCGATTTGTCGTTCATTGTGGCCAGAGAAGTGGTCTCGTGGTAAGCAGTATTCTTTCGACTCGAATTTTTGTCTTGGATCTTTGAGTTTGAAACTCTATAGACAAGTCAAGATCTGCAGGCAACACCGGCTAACTCATATGTGTATCACAGCTATGGGTCTTCAACCCAGACATTCGATACTCGAATTCCAGCGCCGGTCGTAGTATCATGGCTCAGCAGGCGATGAAGGTATTCTACCAGGAATGTGACAACGTGGATGATCTACTCCATCCGGAGATTGGCAATCCCTCACCGTTGTCAGTGGAAGAGTTGGAATTACCATCTATGATCTTCGAAGCTATGTCGCGTGCGCTGGTTGGGAGTACCGAGATGCTGCCGCCCTCCGCAATGAAATTCAATGAGTGGAATGTTGGACTTCTGAGCCGGTTCAGACGCCGCAAAGCTTGATATCATTATGTACTTTGTACAATATCAAGCAGAACCTCATATGTACGTACACCACAGATGTCCAATAAGAATCAACCTGTTCATTATTATTGTTTGTTGTACGTACACCACAGATGTCCAATAAGAATCAACCTGTTCATTATTATTGTTTGTTCTTCTCAATGTGGTCTTCTGTTTATCGTAGCCACGTGCGTTTCAAGTTTAAGGCTTCCAGCGCCCTAATCTACCCTTCAAAGGGAGTCTCAAAAGGAGCCTCCGCTTGGGGCGTCAGACGAGCGAGATGTCGACGCTGGCCATCTTCCCAGTCAAATACGGCGGAGTGGCAGGCGACGCGGTTCTGTGAAGGTCAGTTTCCATTACTTATAGCAGACAAACCAAGGCACAGGGTGCAACTTACATCCCAGACAACGACGGTACCAGCTCTCCAGCGGACACGAACCTGTGTATCCTGCGACAGGGCGATGTGGTTGTACAGGAACTTGAGGAGGTGGTCTGATTCCTCCTTTTTGTATCCAACAATGTAACGGGTGACTATTTTGCATGTCAGCTTTCCAGCTCTACTTCGCAAATCCGACATCCGCTTCAAAACTTACACTGGGGATTCACGTAAAGAGCCTTCTCGCCGGTCACGGGGTGAGTGCGGACAATAGGGTGCTCGGACTGAATAGGGTCACGACGGGCGATGCCGCCGCTATTCAGACTGGCGTTCACCTGCTCGACGCCGGAGTGCACGGCCTTCAATCCGTGCAGACGCTGCTTGAAGGCAGGCGACAGGCGCTCGTACGCGTGCACCATGTCGGCGAATAGTGTGTCGCCGCCGGTCGTGGGGCCGTCCAGGAGGTACAGGAAGGTGGTTCCGGGGGGCTGCTTCTCGAAGGTGACATCCGAGTGCCAGGTGATGGTGTTGGTGCGCTGTTGGAGGAAGGTCTCACCGGTGCGGTCGTCGGCGCCGCGGAAGACGAGGTGGACCTCCGGGAAGCCTTTGGGGGCTCCGGAGGTCTGGTGGATGTGGTGGCGGCCGAAGTAGCCGGCGTAGTCGACGACTTCTTGGATAGGGCGGGATGCGAAGTCTTGGTCGCGGAAGACTGTTTGGTTTTGTTAGATATATGCCCTTAGGAGTTACGTCTCAGGCTACGTACCGACGACTCGGCGCTTGGCGACGTAGAGAGCCAGCTGGTCCTTGGCTTTGTCGGAGAGTTGGCTCAGTTGCACACCGTGGATCTCGGAGCCAATGAAGGGAGTGAGCTCGTCAACCTGGGCTTGCTCGGAGAGAAGATCTGGGAAAGTGGGATCGGCGTCTTTGCCATGGTCATAGTGCTCAAAGGCCTCAAGGGGAGGATATCTGGATGAGTATTATTGATGATATTCATACAAAGCGAGGCGCATCTTGGGCTGGGAATGATCTCTACCTTTCAGTCTCGTTATCCCAAACGGGCAGATAGGCAGGATACGTCACAGGAGCAATGGTCTCCGTGCCCTGAATCTCACGCTCCTTTTCAATCTTATATCCGATCAAGTTCTCCTTGTTAAAACCAGCGTCGGACTTGAGAGGAGGCGCAAGAGTTGGGCCTCGAAGGCCGACAGACTCAGTGAGGCCGGGAGCCATAGTTCTCAATATAGTTCTAGAGAAGTATTCAAGTTCAGATAAGAACGAGTATGGCCTCTATCAGAGTAGGTTTAAATTGTTTCTGGTCGTAGAGGGGCATCGTTCGCACTATATAACCATCTCGGCACCTTCAATCCGAGAACACAGTAAATTGCGCCATGATTGCGGGGTTCGCGGGTTGGCTGACAGTTAGCCAATACCTGGATTTTCGTGATCTTCGCGATCGAGCCAACGAGTCCTACTGCGGGGTTATGCGACGTATATTGTACGGAGTGCGCTATGCGTTGGAGCCTCGGGAGTATACATACGATGTTGCATTTATCTATGTGCGTTATGCTGGGCTAAGATGGCGTGACGAAAAGGATGGCGTGCGACCACTGAGAATCGCCGCGATTTGTGCTGGTTTTATATTGGAGGCAAGCTTAGAAGCCCCTCCAGTGTTCGGTATACGAAGCACTTACAACATAGGTTGCGGGTGGTGTCGAATCCACTATAAATGGCGTGATAACTCGCTATCCGCGCGTAATGTTTCAACAACTCTCTTTTGTTGAACGTTGCTATTGGGGGTTTTCTTTTGGCTTTTGCTCTGAGCGTAAAAACCTGTTTGCATGACTCGCAGTTGTATTGTAGAATCTATAGTAGGTAGCTGCATGATGATGTTGGCGATTTATAGTATACTTTCCCGGGCTGCCCAGATGGAGGGAAAGATGCCAAGAATCAACGTCGAACAAGCGTGAGATGTTCAACGGTCATAGAATGCATGTGACAGAAAAATTGATTTGAATGCTCAGCATAGACATACTGAGGTAGATTATATCGTGTAGTTGGAGTATATGGGAAGTACCCCGAATATCTCCAGGTAAGATAAACAACAAGCTCAGGAAGGTACACGCTACGCAGCCCAGCCTCTAACATCTTTTGGGACATGGGGCCGCACGGGCTAGAATAAGGGAGTTCCTGGACTGTGATCTGGCGTTTATTTGAGATATCTAATAACATGTACGCCTTATGAATTTCATACATACTAAGAGTATATTGGATATTCAACCGTCCCAACTACATTGTTCTCATACAGCGAAGAAAATAAAGTTCCAACAATAGTGGACCGGTGGAACCCATGCTTGGTTATATAAAGCCCATAGGGTTCTGTTTAATGGTCAGCGTCCTTTAGAGTAGTAGTAGTCAGTGGTTAAGGAGTACGTATCCTTACTCCACACAAAATGTAACTAGTGCACCGTCATACAAAACCATCTTTTGATAGCAATAGTCAACTCCCATTCAATAACCGAAAGCCTGCTCAGTCAAAGATTGAACATCAGTTCGCTGCTATTTACAAGTAAATTGGTTGATATGAATTAGGTTTCTAAACAAAACCCGAACCTTGGAATCGAAGGTGGTCAACTTGGGAAACAAAAGCCTACTCAATGTACCTTTGATATAGTCGCCTGATACAAAAGACACTTCCAATCAAACTAAATTTACACTTATCCATGCAGCCTAATACCCCAAACCAGGGGGCGAGCAAAAGTTAAGCTGGAGAAGATCGCGTCGCGTCCAAAATGCACATCCCTGCTCAAAGCCATCTGTCGTCACTCCGACTACACTTGCGTGATCCAGCCAAGCCAACACGCAACTGGCCAAACTTGTCGGCTCTTCGACTCTTCTGTTCTCTTCAGAAGACTAATCGCAAACTGCATGGGATCATGCTTCATCTGGAAAACCCCCGATAGCCATATTCGTATTAATATCCACCCCAGAAGGCCGCTCCGACGACAAGGCGACGCCTCCTGGAGTCAGCCGCCCTAACAAGCTATACTGGGCCACCATGTGGACCCCCTGCTGGGTCGCCATCCGGGCCCTAAATTGCCAATCCGCATTATACTCGGCAATCCGACCACACTCCCTATCCTTAGTCGCGAGCCTTATCCTGCTCGCGTACCTTTGTACACGTGCAGAGGCCAGAGCGAGGCATCTGCGTCCATCTGCCACAATATGGCGTGATACAGAACTGTTGATGTCGTCTTGTCTTTATAGAAGCTGTCTCCCAGCCGTGATCAGCAGTTCTTTTCATTTCTATCATCCCTGCTCTGAACTTTGTTTACCGTAACTGCAAGATGGCGGCTGAAGATGTCCAGAAGACGGCCGTTGCTGACCAAGGCCCTGACTCCAAGCTTGCGCCGACAGTTTCATCTGCAGAGTCTTCGTCTTCGTCAACATATGATGGTCCTCGCGCCAAGCAGACTAACTGTGCTTTTGATGCTACTGAGGATCCCCGGTACTACAAGCCGATTCCTGAATATGAGGGTGCTCATCGCTGGGACCCAGATTTTGAATGGACAGAGGCGGAGGAAAAAGCTGTTGTAAGAAAGGTATGTGTCTCTAGCTCCGATATATCTTGTCCATCGCAGGCTCTGACATCCTGGAACAGATCGATTGGCGCGTATGTACATTTGCCTGTGTGACTTTCTTCGCGCTCCAACTCGACCGTGGAAACATTGTCCAAGCAACATCAGACAATATGCTAGACGACCTACACATGTCAACGAACGACTACAACACCGGCCAAACAATCTTCTACCTTGCATTCCTATTCGCCGAGCTGCCTTCCCAGCTGATCTCAAAATGGCTCGGTCCCGATCGCTGGATCCCTGTGCAGATGGTAAGCTGGAGTCTTGTCGCCGCCTGCCAGGCCTTCCTCAAGGGCAAGGGCGGGTTCTTCGCGACCCGCGCTATTCTCGGCCTCCTCGAAGGCGGCTTCATCCCGGATACCATCCTGTTTCTGTCATTCTGGTATAATTCCAAAGAGCTGCCCATCCGGCTCAGCTTCTTCTGGATGACATACCAGTCGACCGCAATTATCAGCGCTTTCCTCGCCTTCGGGTTCCTGCACATCCGTCAGTCCGACGGCACCGGCGGCTGGCGGTACCTGTTTGCCCTGGAAGGTCTGATCACGGGGTTGATCGGTATCGTTGCTGCGTTCTGGATGCCTCCTTCGCCGACGCAAACTGCGGGTCGGTTCCGCGGGAAGGAGGGCTGGTTCAACGAGCGCGAAGAAAAGATCATGGTTAACCGCGTGCTTCGCGATGATCCTAGCAAGGGATCCATGCACAATCGCCAGGCGGTTACCCCCAAGTTGCTCTGGCAGGCCTTGAAGGACTACGACATGTGGGTTATTTACCTGCTTGGCCTGACCTGGTTGATTCCCACCACGCCGGCTACGGCGTATATCAGCTTAGAGCTGAAGGCGCTGGGCTTCAGTACTTTTAACACTAATTTGCTCACTATCCCGGCCTATGTGATTTTCATTGTGAATCTGTTGATTTGGACCTGGATATCAGAGCGCTTTAACCAGAGACTTTTGCTTGGTGTTGGTGCTGAGCTTTGGGCTTTGATTCTGTTGATTGCCCTGGAGCTTCTTCCTGACGGGGCAAGCCAATGGGCGCGCTGGGCATTACTGATTCTATTAATTGGTATGCCTTATGTGCATGCCATTGTTGTTGCTATCACGTCACGCAATGCGGGCTCTGTGAGGACGCGGACGGTTGCAACTGCTGTCTACAACATGATGGTGCAGGCGAGTAACATCGTCGGTAATAATGTGAGTTCCTCCTTCGCCTTACTCATGCCTTCGAGCCATGTATGAGACTGACCACCACATTTAGATCTATCGCGCCAACGACAAACCCTACTATCGCACTGGTAACAAAGTTCTCATCGCAATTTCTGTGTGGAGTATGGCGGTATTCATCGCCGCCAAGGTATACTACGTCTGGCGAAACAAGTATGTCACTCTTGTATCCTGACCTGTCGATGCAACGTTACTGATATAGAATTTCCAGCCAACGAGCCGCAATCTGGGACAAAATGACCAGCGAGGAGCGAACGCGCTACGTCGCTGAGAACCAGGATCTTGGAAACAAGAGGTATGTTGATCATCATCTCTTGCGCCATACACCACACACGAATATCCACTAACTTGCACCACAGACTCGACTTCCGATTCCTGCACTAGTCTATTAGATGTCACAACTTAGAAACGATCCATTCAAGAGAACTGGAGACATGAGCTAGACCTAAGCCACATGAATCCCAAAACACAAATGATAAACGATGAGCTGGGCTCATTCAGCAGCAATGCAACAAACTACTTCAAACCTTCTTTCCTATTCGGAAGTATCATTAAGCTTCCAAAGAGATATGCCCGTACTACCCAAACACAGACTCGCACCCCTCATGCCCAATTCAAATCTCATGGATTCTCTCCGCAGAAACCACGACTCTCTCTCCAGGTCCGAAGGTTTGCTTCTTCACTTCGCCGGTGTAATATTTGGCAAGGTCCTCTGCATAGGCGATTGTCAGAGTGTCGCGACAGATGAGGGGTGTTATAGGGGTATCATGCTAGTTCGGGGGATAATGGGTGTTGCTACATGGATTGTGGGCGAGGTTAGTGATGAGAAGTATATGACAAGTACGATAGTATCTTAATTGCGAGGTGCCCATGTGTCTTTGCTTTTTCACAGGTAACTAATGTCGATAGTAGACACGTACCTTGAATCTACCCTTGTGGAAGCAAATGTGGCATATTTGACTGCATGGTCACGGAAATGATGATAAATTCTTGCTCGTCAAGGCCAAACATACAGACGAGACGGTCTTCGTTGATAGGTAGAATTAGAATGAAGCATCGAGTGGCCATAGAATGCATATATTATTCATCGCAACCCTGTCCTTATTGGACTTTGATATAATCTACTGCCAAGATGCGTGTCATCGTGTTCTATGCTTAAAAGATCACCTCTTCGGAGTTTAGATCCCACTAGCACTATAACTAACTACCTAACCATATGTCCTAGTTAGGTAGTCATGGACTTGAGTTACTTCTCGATCTTGTGGTTTTTGACATCTGAATAATTTCCAAGCTGGATAATTGATCCCCATATCTGGGTAGAAAGACCTCGGAGTTGCCAATGTAGCCACTCTGTATGTGCGAGGGGTCAATGATGTCACATGGGATTATTATGACAGTACCTAAGACATGAAGGGCTATTTATATGCAACAAAAGTACCTGAAGAGGGTCAATTGAATTTGACAGGTGCTTATAGATGATCTGATAAAGTATTTTCAGGAACGTGGCAGAAGACTCGACCCAATGAGGATGAGCATAGCAACAGATTATATTCTTCAGACTATATTGAACGGAAGAGAAAA
The DNA here is from genome assembly GCA_030762825.1 of Penicillium turbatum. Lineage (NCBI taxonomy): Eukaryota > Fungi > Ascomycota > Eurotiomycetes > Eurotiales > Aspergillaceae > Penicillium > Penicillium turbatum. Next base: position 2,004,040 of record JAUJYX010000011.1, on the reverse strand, counting down.
AGCAAATATGTCATATCTCGTTATAAACGCAAAAATCAGAGAAAAGAAACGTGAAGTAATGAGTAACAGAGAAGAAAAGAAAGGAACATCATCAACGGAACATTGAAACACCATGAAAGCACCCCGTTGCGCCCTTCGCCTGGTAATTACTCCGTGGCAACTGAGTGTAAGTTACCGGACTGAAAGATTCTCGCTTTTCCGTGTGAGACGTATTGGATGAGTTTTGAGGCGATGATGTGGGAGATTCACATCGAAGAAGCGGCAGATTTGCAGCAGAACTCTCTCGCACGTCAGAATGGTCAAAATGAAACCCCGAATCTATCATGCACAAGGTGTGTGGCAGATGTGGCAGCTCTTGCCAGGGATAACCCAGACTTCTTTCCCCTGTGCTTGGCAATTGGGGCACCGCACACCAGGCATCTGCGATCCAAGTTAGTACATGTATTACTTTGATCAAAAAGGACCCAGAGGTAAAAACCTTAGTAACAGCAGGGGTGGTTGAGCACGCCGACGTGCCGCAATTGGTAGAGGTAGTCATGGTATATTGGTGTGCAGGTATGTTGATCAAGATAGGATGGCAAAAAGGAGTATGTTGTGACTAATATGTCTTTACCGGGGCCCGATTGCGAATAGGGATTTATATTCTTGTCTTAGATGAAGTCTGAATATGAGCAATGGAAATAGAACGAGACATGGAGGGTCCTTTCCTTATAAGGTGCCCAAGGCAAGGAAAGAAAGAAACCGAAAGAGAGAGAGAAAAATAGATCGAGTATTGACACACGATCGCAGATTGGAAGACATGGACAAATCAGAAGACAAAATGGAAAGAAATTTCGAAAGAATAAAAATAAAAAATCAGAGAAAAAGGGCAAATCTCAAAAGTGAGTTCGAGTGGGTTGGAGAGAGAGAGAGAGAGGAGAGTGACCTCGTCTCGGTAGTTCCCGCACTCCCCTTTGTTTCTTCAACCACTGAGGTTACAACGCAAAGATGGAGACCTGTCTTGAAATGCACTTGGCAGCACAGGGATCACAGAAAAATGAGAAAAAGAGTCATCCCACACGCCACCGGCCCACTAAATACCAATCATAACCATCTCCTCGGTACCTCCCGAGGACTCCGGTGCCTTGGGAGTTCGTGATGTTTGTCGTTTTCCCCTGAGATGCGCATAGAAATTATTCGAACAGACCAAAATTCATGACGTTTGTTATGCTTCGGCAGGTCGCATCAAGTCGAAATGATTCATCCCTTCAAAAGACTGAAAAAAGGGGGGGTTGGAAGTCGTGGCCACTCAGCCAAATTAGCAGTTGACGTATCAACCCCAGAACTCCATGGCAGATCAAGATGGCGCCCAGAGCTCGGTCCATCTCGGTCATTCTGGCACTCCTATTGGTGGTTGGCACTAGATATGGGTCTCACATACCTTTGAAAAAGAGATCAAGCCCGATCATTGGCTAAATCGACGAGGACGAGGACTGTTTGCTGGCATCTTCACCCCGGTCACCCAGGTTATGGTGGTTATGCATGCAAATTTCACAGTTCGACGGGATGCATGAACCCCTCCACCTAGTCCCAGGGTCCTGTCAAATGACAAATAATTGTCCGAAGGGACTCGGGAGATCTAGGGAACCCCATGAGCTACCATCCTAAATCTTGGTCATCTCGGCACCCCATTCACCTAACTTCGCCAATTGCCCTGACGATCAAAGTGATAATGTGGAGGATATCTCGTATTGGTTGCTTTAGGCGACGTATGATCATCTCCTCACAACTCTATCGGGGGATTTACCGGTCAACTTTTGTTCTTGGTCTCCACTTGGCCGTGTTGATCAATCTGATGCATGTCGCTTGGCACGTTGATCACTCACGCACGCTACGCCTTTCAAGTCCACCTTAACGGGTAGTTTGAGGCTTTGCAACTATCTCTCTCACCGATAATCTGTCAAATTGCATGATGTGATTCCTATAGTGGGGGTCTATGGCTCGCAGCATGCATGACTTTTGTTTGCGTGCGCATATGTACACAATATAGGCTAAAGGGCAAGGTTGGACTGGCACCCGCCACGGTCTTACCCAACAATCCTCTTGTGGTACCCATTTCCGCCGTCTTATATATAGGTTGTACCCCTGTTTTATCAGTCATGTCTCTTTTACACCATCATATTCTCACCATAGACCAGAGAATGCGAAAGACAACAATGCGACTGGCCACACAGATCCAAGGCAAACAGTGCAACACGGCCAACAGCTCACTAGCTCACAAGTCACAAATTGCGCTATGCAACCTTTGCATCTACCTTCTGGAACCCCGGCATATATGACCCCATCTCTTCAATCTGATGCGTGGCATCCGTGCCGTGCAGCATGCAGCTACGAGGTCAAAGCCGTCACCAAGTGACACAAGCACAACACCCACCTATGTACATATGCACGCTCTACCAAGTGCCAACGGAGCCTCCTGACCAAAATCAGACATGATCGACACCAAACTCGGGGCGCAGTGTCTCTAGCTATACTATCTTGGCATCTGTGTAGTATGCAAACACCCTCGGTGGGAAAGTAAGACAAGCACCAGTGCGGAGGTTCTAATTACAATAGTTTTCAATCTCGTTTATGTCTACGGCATATATACTCTTATGACTCTGCATATTGCATTTTCCAGGAAAGACGGATAGTTCAAAAGTGCCAATGCCGATGTGCCGTTCGCTGTTTGTGTAACGACCTAGAAAGCGAGATATGAGCGCTGACTGGTGCGATTGCCATCTCACGATCGCGATCGCTGATATGTAGCACGTCGCTTTAGTAGTGCTGTCGAAATGAGATTGTGATACAACTCTGTGGAAGAGGTTGTACACGTTTTGGGTAGATTTATCATATATGTCAAATGCAGTCTGCAACTTTGGCTTTTGCCTGATGTGGAAGTGTGATGGGCGTCGTGCGACATGCTGCCCGATTACCTGCCCAAACATGAAGACAAACAGTCGCTCTGGAGTTTAGACTACCCTACACTAGGGTTACTACCTTTGAGTTACTACCTTTGAGTTTGTTCGTGAGAAATTTCACAATCTGCATACGTCACGCTATGCTATGTACTAACAGTCCTAAAGACAAATATATATGCTTCTGTGACGACATCGTGCCGACGGCTAAATCAACTGCTTCTTGATATTCACCAGAAGGAGACCACCAGTCTTCTCTCCAATGCAATCGTGGAGGTGAACGAACCGATAACCCTCCCGCAGCCGGTCGAGTCGGATGCAAGCCCACGCAGCCAGGGGATCCCGGCCGAGTTCGTCGTCTTTGATCTTGAATCTGAGGTTGCAATTTGGGTTAGTGGCTTTTCTTGTATGGTGTGCTTGCATGTTTGAAGATGAACAGCATGTAGGATTAGGGTGCATGGTAGTAAATGTGGGTTTAGGTCACTGCTAAGCTTAAGCCCACATATTGCATCCTTGTCCAAGAGAGAAGACTGGAAGAAGCAAATACGAAGCCAAACTCTTAGGTTTGTGCTCATGCGGGTGAGTGCATATGTCCGCGATGGATATCACAATGCAGGCAATAACCCTGCATTGCGCAAAAATGGGGTTGTTTGTGTGAGAGAGAAATGCAGCAAGGGATGATTTTAGAGAAAGGTGAGAATAGTGGGCGGGGGAGAAGCACGAGGAAAAACACTCGATAAAGGAATGACGGGACAAGAAGAAGAGATAGGGAAACAAAGACTGACCGTAGGAAACTCAATTCCTCAATTATCCCCGTCACGGTCGGGAACTCCAACTTCTGACCCTTGAAGTCAGGATTTCGTCCTGAAGAACTCTTCGTGCACCGCCGGTAGCTGCTCTTCTCGGCGTCAGAGCTGGCGTCGTCCGGAGCCGGAGTGTCCTCGTTGCCAGGTTCCTCAACATGCAGCTGGCAGTTAACGTAGGGCTTGAAGCCCCTCTCGCTGGTGTCTCCTTCTGGTAGAGAGAGATCTTGCGCTGCGTAAACCTCGATCGAGAGGGTCAAGTTCCGGCGCTCGAAAACGTTGGTCGGGGCAGCGCTGCTTCGGTAGCCGGATGGCTTTAGTCGCCAGCCGTGGCTTCCGACGAACATTCCGTGGTTGAGCATCATGCCCTTATCGAGATTCTGCCAGTTCAGTGCTACAAGCTGGGCGCCTCGTCGCCAGTAGAATGTAGGGTCGAGGTTTGACGAGGTGACGCGGAATGCGTATGGGTAAATCCGCATCAGGGATGAGCGGTTGTGTTCGAACAAGGCGTCGCGGTGGTCGATGTGGGCCTCCCGTGCTGCTTTCTCGGAGAGAGAGAAGACGTGGGCGGGAATCTTCGCCTCTGTTGGTCTATTAGCATACTTTTATCAGCATGTCTACCGTGATGATGCGTACCTGGTTGATCGAAATGACTGAAACGATACGCGCGGGTATAAACTGCCATATTGGCCAGAGCGTCGAGGACCTTCGATGGCTTCGGCGGCTGCTGGCTTGAGGATGACTCGAGGGTATTCTGCGGCGTCAGAGGCTCATCTTCAAGCTTTTGGCCGCCAAGTGGAATACATTTGCTCTTGATGAGGATCTTCCCCTTCAGATCAAGCAGCGGTGGGAGCTTCGCGTCATCCGAGGGGGGCTCAACGAGCAAGCCTTTCCACGCTTCTTGCATGATATCAACCATCGTCTGCTGCTGCTCAAGAGAGGCGTGAACTTCGAGACTGATGACCAGAGGAAGATCACTAGCAACAAAGGCACTGTCACGGATTGCATAGCAGATTTCACGGAACGTGGTGCCCTTGGTGAGGGTATGTCCATGCAGCACACGGGGCTCACGTTGAACAGGCAAGTGACTCGTCGCATCTTCTTCCGACTGTGGCTGGGGCGACTTTGAAGACTTGCGACGCAGGACGCCGTCGAATTTGGCTTCCAACTTGGAGGAGACACTTTCTTTCGGTCCTTTGGTTGGCTTTTCCTTGCTATCTTTCTTTGACCTGATCTTTTCTCTCAGCTTGCTTGCAATACCTTGGCCATCTTCTGCCTCTGAGTCACTGCTGTCGCTGCTTGTTTCGCCGTCGCTTGTGCTTGGGGTGTCCAGCTCTCCATCCCAAACATCAATTTCGACGCACCTGCACCCGCGGAGGAGCACCTATTCAGCCATTCGTAAGTTTCAAGGTTGAACACTGAGAGATCGCAGCATACATCGAGCCCATATGCTAAGACTATCATCCCACGGGGACCTTAACTCACCGATGTATAGGCACTAGCAGCAGCATCACTGTACAGCTGGTTACCCGTCAAATAAGTATTGTGACTCGACGAGATGAAGTAATCCGAAAGAGGCGCCGAAAGATCCAGTGCCTGCTCTGGACCCATGGCGGACGAGTTGGCATCTTTCATGTAAGCACGGAAGGCATCCACAGACGCCAAAACATCTGCGTCCGCATCCTCGGTTGTCTCCTCAGACACAGCGACGGGAGCGTCATGTTGAATCTCGTTGAGAAAATAGTTCGTGTTTGGAGCATATGCCTCAACAGAATTGTAGATTTGCTGGATATGCTTTTCCACAGTCGGGTGGAATTTGTCCACGGTGAAAGACTGTGGGTTGGGTGCATCGTGGAGTACGAGATGCTTCGCACGGTCGACCAGAGATTCAACTTTCTCCATTTTGCACCGTTAATGCTCTCTATCTGGGATCCAGTATGAGCGATGCAACCTTTTTGTGACGTTGGCGTAGGTGGAGGGGTAAGCTCATTGGCAAAGGATCGCCGTTGCCCCGCTTGTTTCAGGGAGTGCGTCAGCGTTCTGGGTTTCGGGATGAGTTCTGGATTCAGGTAGAATGAAGCCAAATAGATTCAGAGGTGATAAGATATATCAAATCGTGTTGTTGAGGTCTTTCAGGAGAAAATGCCAATGCCAACGTGACCCGTGCGTTCACGAGACTCTCCCCACTGACAACGTGGCGCCTCTCCATCTCGGGTAGGTGGATATGTATACAAAGTGTAGCTCTTTGAACTTCGATTGTTTTAAGATATGTTGATGCATCCAAGGTTGATTGGCCTGAGGATAATCCCTATCTCACCTCAGCTCATGTATATGGGTCTATCTTGATGCTACATCAGTACTAGCCCTGAGTCATTTAAACTAGGCCTCCAATGCTAAAAGCCCCAAACACGACAGTGAAAGCTTATGGCCTTGTCGGTCTGTAAATTGACCGGGATATCCCCAGCTGATAAATCAAGATACTCCTCCGCTCCGTACTTATAAAGAGGGGAGAGTCACAGTTTGGACGTCCAGCTATTTACCTCGATTCAAAGACAGAGTCACAACTGTGAACGAAACAACCACCATGGCTGAATCTAACCCAATCCATTTCTTCGACATCATATCCAATTTACCTGGTACTCACTCGCCCATATCTACCTAACCTCAAAACAAGTAAAACACTAACCCGCCACCAGGTCCCGAAAAATCATGGTCCCCAAACACCCTTCGGACCAGAATGGTCCTCAATTTCAAGGGCATCCCCTACACCCAAAGCTGGGTCTCATACCCCGACATCGCGCCTCTCCTAAAGGCCCACGGTGTCGCACCCGGCGAGTCAAATGACATGCCCTACACACTGCCCGCAATTGCCCACAAGGGCTCGATAACAAGCAATCCCGATGGCGTGCTAATGAACTCTGAGCCGATCGCCATGTACATCGACAAGCTGTACCCGTCGCCCCCGCTCTTTCCCTCCGGCGACGCGAGCTACGCACTCGTCATCGCCGTGTCGAGGTCGGCGGCGCTGTTCTGGGAGGTTGTCAGGGTGCTGGTGATTCCGAATGTTCCATCTGGACTGGATGAGCGTGGACGGGAGTATTTTATCCGGACGCGCTCGGAGTGGTTTGGGAAGCCGCTTGCTGAGGTTAGGCCGACGGATGAGGCGGTGTTGGATGGGCTGTGGCAGACTTTGGAGACAGAGTTTACGCCGCTTATTAGGATGTTGAAGGGGAAGGAGGGGAAGAAGGGGCCGTTTTTGGAGGGGGAGAGGGCTGGGTATGCCGATATCATTCTTGCTTCGATTTTGGCTTTCTTCCATCGCTTTGAGAGGGGGACTTTTGAGAGACTGATGGCTTTGAGAGATGGGGAGTTGAAGAGGTTTTATGAGGCTTGTTTGCCGTGGCTTGAAGGGCAGGGGGAGGAGAAGGAGTGGCCGATTCCTCAGTAGGTCGTACACCCCGACCTCTTCAGTGACGAGAGGGGGCTTGTTCTGGGGATTGTGCAGTGAGTGTAATCTGAGACAAGTATCATTTGATATATAGCACAATCGAAAAACAAATCAATGTAATAATACATTCCGGATGCACAAGGGCCCGGTCTATTCAGAATTCAGTCCAATGCTGAGGTGTTTCGGGGCGCATCGAAACCAAGCCCAGCAAGTAAAGTACAATTGCTTCCATGCATTGCACTGGGACACACATAGAAGGCCTACAGACCACGCAGGAAGTTAGATTCCTTGATGGCCTTCCGTCTGGCGTTGCGAGCACTCCGAATGATCTCCGAGCGCTGCTCGAAGCCGGAGGTGGCATCTGTCATGGCATCTGCTGAAGGTTCATCGCGGTTGTAGGGCGCCGGAGTAATATCAAAAGCGTTGTGGTGGGCTGGGATCTTAGCGGCGAGGGGACCGGTGCGAGCTGCTAGCTTCTTTTCGTAACGCTTTCGTTGCTTCTTGTTCAGGGCTGCGGAAGGGTTAGCGGGTGGTCAACAATGGAGAATTGAGATAACGTACTGCTTGGGTCAACACCACCCTGCTTGGTCTTTGCTTCCTTAGAAGCATCTCCCAAAAGGCCCCATAACCATTCTGGGTACTCGTGATCCTCCTTAGCGAAAACCTCGGGCTTGTTCTTGAAGTAGTTGAGGCCGTTCAGTTTGGTGCCGGCCGGACAGCTGCTTGGTGGGCGCACAGCAGTTGGTTTTGTGGAAGCATGGGGGTTGACATCGGCGTGAACGCCTTCGGGTGTGCTCAAAGGCTGCGAGACGCCGGGGGTTGCGGAGGAGATGGCGGACGGAGTTGTGAGGTCGCCAACTGTAGGCTGGCGGGGAGCGGGCGAGGAAGGAGGAGCGGCCACAGAGGCATTGTTATCGGTGCTGTAGGAGCGGAATTGGCTGCGGAGCATAGGGAGCTGGCGCGCGCATGCTGAGGCTGTCCGGGTCACGGGCTGCTGGTTCAGCCGGGACAACACCGTCGTACGGCAGCTTTTGCAGATCATTGTGGAGGTAATAGAGGAGAAGGCGGAAAATCGGATTAAACGAGATAAGACTTTCGAATGGAGGACCCGAGTCGACAATGGATCCCAATTTCGTGGGGATGCAATAAGACCGGCGCGGGTAAAGATGTCGCAGAAAACTGCGGCCATATTTGATGCCAAGACGGAGATGTGTCACGTGAAAAATCAAACAATCCATCAGGAGGTTCATCGTAGGACAACATCTTCGCTTCCAAATCCAGCTTCGATCTCTCAGACAGCAGTATCCAATGCAACAAAGTCTCTCACCAGTTTTCAAGCCGGGCGAAATCCCTTAACTTGGGATTGTCACTCAGATCTAGATTTCTATATCACGTGATCTAGAGAACTATCAGCTTGGCCTTAGGCGTCACTTCGGTCTCCCCGCTTGGGCACAACATCCACTCAACATCTACAAATTTGTTTTCGAGTGCTCCCGAGTGCCATTGTTAACCTTCTACAATGCAAACATCAAAGAAGAACTTTTGCTCAATTCGAATCTAGCAGAAAAGGACGTATATAACTGATGTATACACCCAGAAGCAAAACAACAGGCACGGGCCGAGAATGCTCATAAGTGATGCAACTCCAATGAACATGCTAATGCAAAGAGAAAACACATGCAGACAATCATTATACCGAAACAAAAGCCTCCAGAGCGGCCCTGTTTCTGGTGGTAGGTACTAAGGACAAGCGAACAAGAAAATGAAAATCACTGTCACAGCTGGCCCAGTGCAAGGACCGTGCTATGAAGACAAACCACTGACATCCAAGAAGTTGCAGATATCCTGGCATGCGTCCTTCAATGTCTTCTCCGTCTTCCACCGAAGCTCGTCTGTCGAGCGGTCGACAACCGCAACACAGGCTCCAACGTCACCTTCACGACGGGGTGCGGCCCGTCGAGCAATGGGCCTCTGAATGACTGACTCCATAGTGCTGACCACGTCCATCACGGAATTTCCCTTTCCTGTTCCGAGATTGAATGTGCGGAAATTCTCTGCCAACTTTCCTTCGGTGGCCGAACTGAGTGCAGCAATATGCCCACGAGCCAAATCACTGACGTGGATGAAGTCACGAACAGCAGTGCCATCCTCGGTCTCCCAATCTGTCCCAAACATCGAAAGTTCGGAATACTGGCCGGTCATGACCTTGACAACGACGGGAAGCAGATTTGTCGGTGCCTGTCTTGGGTCTTCACCTAAGAGTCCGGACGGATCGCAGCCAACAGGGTTGAAATATCGGAGAGCGACAATGGTCCATTCGGGGTCTGATGCCGCCAAGTCGGCCAAAATGGTCTCACACATCCATTTTGTGCGTCCGTACGGGTTGGTGATTCCAGTGCAGCCAGGTTGCACGGCTTTCTGTGACCCCGTGTGATCTGTGTATACCTCTTCCTTGTGGACACAGAGTTCTTCTTTCAATGGAAGACCTGAAGTCGCGAGGGTTCCATATACGGTAGCGGAAGACGAGAAGATGAAGGTCTTGATACCGAAATCTCCAAGAGCTGTGGCAAAGTCGACAAGACCACTGACGTTGTTGGAGTAATACTTCAATGGCTTCCGAATGCTCTCTTCAACGGCTTTGTAAGCCGCGAAGTGGATAACTCCGGCGATTTTCGACTTGGGGGTTCCCCACCGGGAAGGTAGCTGGTACTCTTTAAGAAGCGGTTCAAGAGCTTTGGTGTCGCGGTAGTCATGTGCATGCAATCGCATAGATGGCATTTTACTGCCATTCTCCTCATGGTACTTCTTGGCCAAGAGGCTGATACGGTCGAAGACATTCTCGAATGCATTGCTGAGATTGTCGATCACAATAACATTGTAGCTTGCCTTTAGCAGCTCAAGTGTCGTATGGCTGCCGATGAAGCCCAGGCCGCCGGTGATGAGAACATGACTTTCCGACGGGATGTTGCGCAACAACTCATGGAGATTGTCGAATGGGTCTCCAGCCTCTGTTGCAGGGGTGACCAAGGCGAGAGGAGACCAGGCAGGACTATTCGCATCGGACCTTTGGGGGCTATCCGACCTTGAGGTGGAACTTGATGTGGTCTCCATCATGGCGAGTGGTCAACAATGAATTCCAGGTCGGTTATACAATGACTGCCAGTGACACAAGAAACGAGAAATGTTCTATGCTACTATATGACCAAGACTGAGATATTCTGATTCTCCAGTGGGCCCTTCACCAAGGTTTTATACAACACAAGCGAGGTACCTGCGTTGCCTGACTCGGGTTTACCGTTTGAGTTCATATATTATGCCATCCTTGCTTGGCGAATCAGGACTCAGCGCCGTCTCCCGGCAAAAATGGAAAAAGAAAGCATATGGCACAAGCATAAGCGGAATAAAAAAAGAACAAAGAGAGCGTAATAGGGGGGGCGTGGGCACGAACTGGAACAGAATCATCGGGCAGGATCCCCCTTGGTGGGCCAGACATGCGGCTGGGCCCTGGGATATCATTTTGTACTTCCAGAGAGGCCCTATGTGCCTCCACCTGGTACGTCAAAGCCTCAGCTTGAGCTATTTGAATAATGGAATTATTATTTTTTTCTATTTTTTTCTAGGTCTCATCCAAGATCCTTTCTGCATCAGGTCGAGGCCCCCTTCCCTCCACTTGAGTACTAGGGCACTAAACTCTTTGTACTGGTGCAACTCGATCCGATCCATTGATTATTAGTTGGCCACTACTGTATGAATCTATAGCCTTATGTATCGGTAGAGTCTTGACGAATCCACTTTCTATTCCCTTTTCTTCTTTCACCTTACCTCTGTAGCCCAATATGTCCGAAACTGAAAAACACGTGAGCAAGCGCAGATGTCTTAAGTCGAAGCGCTCTCGTTTCATCTTGGCAATCGTTGTTCTCATTGTCATTATTGCTGCCGTTGTTCCCCCCGTTGTGGTCACTACTCGCAAGAAAGATTACAATATGGGTCCTAAAGCAAAGGTCTTCGTTCCACTTTACGTGTACCCTGCTCCTGAGGCTTGGACGCCGCTGGAAAATGTGTATGTCTAACCCTTTTCATCTCATCACCCCCCTTTTCCCCCCCCAGTATCTGCTCTCCCCGATATTTCATTCTATCCGGCCGGTAGACCGCCACACTCACCGTTGTGTCGCGCCGTTCGGGCGCCAAACCATCACATCAAAATAAGACAGGAAATAAAAAAAGAATTGAAAATGCAAAAGAGACAACTGCTGAACGCCACAGGATCTCTTCTCACCCAGACGTCAATTTTACCGTCGTAATCAATCCAGGAAACGGTCCTGGGCCTGGCGCACTCCCAGATGCCAATTACACCCGCGAAATTCCCAGGCTCACTTCTTACGAAAACGTGCGCCTGTTGGGCTATGTGTATACTTCATACGCAAAACGAAATGTGTCTGCCGTTCGCAAGGATATCCAAACCTATGCCGACTGGCCTACCAATTCCTCCAACCCCAACCTGGCGGTTCGAGGAATCTTCTTCGATGAAACCCCTCAACAATACGATGCTCAAACCTTCACGTATTTGGAAGGACTGACAGACTTTGTCAAGGACCTTGATGGTCTTGGTCCTGGTAATTTTGTGAGTACAATTCATCCTGAGACTCTGTTTTTTTCACTTTACATCTATTCACTGCCACCATACCACATCCCTGTCCTGCATCATCGTTCTTGGAGCTCAATTCGTCTTTCTTTCTTTTGTTTTTTTTCCCCTCTTTTGCCTTTCCCGTTTATCCTCGTCTCACTATTCCCCACTCCGGAACCACACTATGGATTTATTGATTCCCATCCCTACGCACCCCATATTCCACACCGACCTGCAGCACATCAGCTTCCCTTTCTGGGATACATAGGCGAAGTCCATGGTACTAATTAACAATATCAGGTCGTTCATAACCCAGGCGCTGTTCCCGACTCTAGGTACTTGGCGACTGCCGATTCAACCGTCGTGTTCGAAGCTGCCTACGCCACTTTCCAGGAACGGCAGGGCGCCGAGCTGTTCACCAGTATTGCTGACAGCAATCGCACGCAACTTTGCGCTATTGTTCACTCCGTGCCAGAATCTGTTGAGGGCAAATCGCTTCGTGGTCTTGTTAAGCAGGTGCGCAGGGTTGCTGATGAGGTGTACATCACCCATCTCGACACGAACTATTATGCCTCGTTTGGGTCTAAGTGGAACGAGTTCGTTGATTTAATGGCAGCTTGATATATCTTCTTTCCTTTTTTGGAATTTTGGAAATAGGTCGTTTTATTTTGATGTGATATGCACGGGACAAACAAATTGGATCAAGCGAGTATGTGCTTTTTGGAGGCAAGTTAGCATATTTTTGGTCAGTTCGTTCAATGATTCTTACGTGTTGATCTCTTTTCGAATGTACTTTTGTTTACTATGGCTGAATGATTTCATGATCTGGCACAATGACTTAAATGACAAATGTATTCTCTCACCATCATCTTTCCCCTCTGTCGTCTCGATACACAATCGCAACCTGTTATGTTGTCAAAAACTATACTTTTTAGGGCAAGGTGCAGTGGAGAATACGTATTGTGGTAATTTTCAATTCCTTTTATTTCTTACCGTCTTTTCCGTGCCAAGAATTCGATACACCGATACACGCTGCATTGCACTATGTAAGCCTCTATGTAAGGTGCACCTATTTCCACTATTCACAGCGAACCTGTCAAATGGAACATGTGGCGAAGGAAAAAAAGCCCCTATCGTTGGCTACAGAGCGTACCTAGGGCATCCAATATCTAGAACCGGAACAAGTGGGTTCATCGTAGAAATCTCCGCTCGATACGAGGCTCAGCCAGACGTGGCACAACATGAGCTGGTCCTGACGTGATGATGGCACCAACGTTGATATAAAACTGACCACAAATCTGGACACCTTCCTTTCTCGGATCACGATCCAGCCCAGAGTTTTTGCAATGTCTCTGAGGTACCGCTCATCCGATCGATCCATGAAACATACAGATATATAGCGCCCTGTACGGAGTGCACGCACAGCCAATGCCATCTCAAACCTTAGAGATCCCAAAATAACCCTGCAGGTCTGGCACTGGACTGGCTTGGCAGGTGTATGTTTCCAGCCACCGTTTCAATTCGCGATGGACTGCATCCTGGGTTCGAAATTGGGGTATGGTTAGCTGGACATCTTGAGGCAAAGCCTAAGCCTAAGCCAACTATACTAGCACCAAGTGCTCAGCTACAGTCTGTTCTTTCTTCCAAGGTTGGATGGAGCACAGTGGTCAAAGACTGCAACAGCAGCGTGGGACATGACGTGAACAGCAGAAATCGGGTAATAGCATCGACGCTAGGCATTAGTCACCGCTAAGCCTGAAATCCAAATCCAAATCATGATACAACGCTGCATTGGAACAGGAACAGTCTATGCATGTAGGTACAACGTGGTGCAAGTGCGGCTGGAGCAGGTTGCATAGGTACTCGACCTGTTCCATCCAAGCGGAGTCATATTTCCAGGAACCAGACTAGGCCGTCGTCAGACGCTGTTACACCGAGACATGACGCACAGCTCGCAGTTTCGAATTGAAGCTTTCATCTTTTCCCCCCGCTTGTCCCCGGCGCAATGCTACTGTCGCGGACGATATTGATCTCTTGCCTGGAGCGAACCAGTATGCTTCCTTCCATCTTATGAAAGCTAGGTTGGTCCCTGGTGATGCGCTGCGACATGCAGTTTGGGGAATTCACCTACCCTGGCTGGTGAGTTTATGCGCACTATTTATGTATATCTCAGATTATCCTCATACCTCCCCTGGAGCAGACCGTCGGTAGCGGTAGCCACCACCTCGTGGCATGGCTGGGTCATTCGGGATCCAAGAATGGCAAGTGCGCATGGCTGCAGTACAGCCGATCTATATCTTGGCCATGATTGACTTTGGTAAGTGCGGAAGCTTAGACTAATAGAGCAGGAGTATTGCAAAACCTTGCAGATATGATCAACTTGCTACCTACTTTCTCGGAGCTGATGATCGCTAACACAGATTAACTTTATCTCATATATGAGCTGCTGGCACATGTCCAAAGGATCACCACTTGATTTCTGTGATAACCTTTCCAGCAAGCCTAGACGGGACCAGGCTCCACCTTGATCAACTCAAACATGCATAAGTGGACACGTCTAGATCTGAATACCGGCATACGGCCAGGTCCGATATCGAGTTCGCATAGTCCTCGCATTACCTTGCATTTCTTCAAAAATCCTACCTAGATCCCACAGATCGAGGTTATCCCCGCCCGCTCCAGTTGTGAGTAGAACTAAACAAAAAATCACAGATCCTCGGCTAGGTTGGCCGGCACTACCTAGAACCATCAGCCTTGTAAGCACCAACAAGTGGAGTCATTCCTCGGTGAACATTTTCCGTCGTAGCAGCCCCAAGTCGAATACAACATGTAGAAATCTGTGCCGAACGTAACGAGCATCAACACAAAGTGGCAAAAACCCACCCGTGGACATCTGCAGCCGCTGGGCCTAAGCAGCCGTCGCCAATAAGCACCGCCATCGATGGGTTCACCGGGCAGATCCGCCCGGGAGAACCACTCGGGCAGCCGATCTTAGCGCCCTCCCATCCCACGGCTCATTGCTTTTTGTGACCACGCGATTCGGACAGCGTAACTTGTTCGGGATAGTGGGTATAGCAGAGATGGGATAGGTACATAATGGACGGGGTTTGCACTAGGTGCATATATAGGAGGGAGAAAAAAGAAGAAAATGGAGACGAGATGGCGCGGAAAAGCTGGCGCAGCTACGGGCACTCCGGTCGGCAGTGAATCCTTCACCGGTCTTTGTATTCTCGGCTGCGAGATGCGAGACATGTAGATTTTCTTCTTTTGAGATGGGACTTGTGGTCAGTCCTGCAGAGCGGAGGCTGATCGGGTTATTTTCGGCAATGCTACATTGTACATGCAAGAATAACTAACTAGATTGAGTACAACACTGCATAGTACAACACACCTACTTATTTCGGTATACGTGCGAATTCAGAGTTCTCAGCCCTCCAGCGGATTATGTAAGGGCAATAGGTGAATGTACAGTACGTCTGCTAGTTATTAGGATAAGATTTCTGACATGTCGCGATTCCAAGGTTGAGAGTCAACGGATGGCGGGGAGCAAACTCTGAGCAGTCACTTCCTTTACCCCGGGTTCCTGACTGACCTTATAATACAAGATACACGTACCGGTATCGAAGGGGTATGTATTTAATTACATGTAAACTTGGGCAAAATTAAAAAATACCCATATGACACCAAAATGGGTCCCCGAACCACGGAACCAACCCGTAAAAACCACATGGCTAACCAAAGAATACCGGAAGAACCCACTTTCCCCAGTCAAAACAACCGAAGATTCTTGGAAAGATTCGGATATCCCCTTCCCATCCCTCCCGAACCTAACCAATGACACCGGGGAGACAGCTTCGATCCGGCGTGGTCCAGTGCACATGCCAAGAACGCCAAGGTGAACAAAAATCGTCGATAGCTTTTCGCCGATCGGGTAGGAAAATCTCCCACTCTCTTCTTTCCGGTTTGCATCCCCGCTCGGTGCGCTAGAATTGCGGATCGTATGAGAGGCCAATGGGGTTGGGGTTGGGGTTTTTAATCTGCTCGTTTTTGCGAATGTCTGAGTTGAGTTCTATTTTCTGACGGATGGTTCTATTGTGAGCACTTCTCGTCTATACGGGTATATATATTTTTTTCCGAGGCTCGGGATGGAATAGGCTTTGGGTAGGTACGAGTTTCATATAGATGAAGGGATTATATCGATGGAGCTGTTTACAAGAGGTTTGGTTACTAGCGCGATTGATCGACGGGATGTACAATGTAGTATTTCGTCACTGTAGCTATGGTGTTGGTGGCAAGAAACAGCAAGAAACAGCAGACATGGATCAAGTCCTGTTCTTTTGATCGACAATGTCGTTCAGGTGGTCAAAGGATCCAGCCAAACATACACATACAATGTACACATCTACTAAGTGAAATCAAACAAACATTTTCATTGCTGGATAGTAGATCCGACTCTGCCTCTGCCTGCGAAGCAAAGGTCCAGCCTCGGCAAGTACCTACCTAACCCCTTTCTCGACTTCAGTCTCGAGGGAACGAACCGGGCATGCAAAATAATCGGAGAATTGGAGTTTGCACTAGCGGCAACGGTCACAGCCACAACAGAGATAGACAACGAAGTGAGACGACGCTAGAAAACACGAGAGCTTTGCGCCGAGGATGGCGCGGCTCGCTGGTTCTTTTGTCGTGAGGTAATCATCAAAGCTGGAAGTGGTGCTAGATAGTCGGATCCGAGTGTCAGGTGGAATTGGGCTGCGTTGACGGGTGGGCGTAGCTAGATTTGGGATGAACAGTGTTGGTGGATGTTGAAGAGTTTTCAGTTCAGGTAGAATATGGCGATTGTCAGCTCGCATTGGACTTCGTCTGCGAGGGGTGTGCTGTCATTCATTAAGGCGCTTTCGCTTCCGTTTCTTTGGGCTTGCGGGACCGTGGTTCTGAATCTCGTCACTGTCTGTCCAAGGCAATGGCAGCCGAATGTGAGTTTCCCAAACCTTGGTGTATTCCACCCGGCCGGGAAGATACTTTTTGTAAGACGTCAAGGGCTGAGGTTGCCAGACTTCAGATGCGTCCCTGGGACCCGGGAAATCTAGGCGTCATGCACTTCGTACCGACTTGTCCGTTTGCTCCATCTTTGCACTGCTGCACTTATCCAATTGACACACGGCGCTTGAGATCGATGGAAAGAAGAAGTCATGAATGATGCGCTGAAATAAATGTCTTATTACTTATACATGCAATGCAAAATTCCAACGGTCTTATGACGAGCCCATTTCAACCTCCAAACCACAATCATGGACAGTATTCAACCCAATTGTCCAAGTTCATATTCTTCACAACAGTCGAGAAGTTACCCGACTTGTGTGCCGAACAAGCAGAGCTCAACTGTTTCGTCGACACAGCCTTGTTGTTGTTCGTTGTGTCACCTTTGGGGTACTCAATCTGGAAGACAGGCTTATCCGCATCGACAAAGGCAGCATATGTATCACACTCATCATATTGAGCGCACTGCTCATTGACACACCACTGCATATTCTCAATGACAGAGGAGATAATGGACGCGCCATTCTTGAGACCAACAGAGAGACCCCGGCTGTGGGCTTGCGAAGCCAGCCAGTTCACATAGCTAATAGCCTGAGCCTTGGTGAGACCAAGTCCATTGTCATTGTCGTACCCGTCGATGTTATCAGGATCGACTCCGTCGCAGCCCTTTTCCACTGCGACATCAAGACGCGCCTGCATGATCTTGCGCACCTTGGTGGACTTGACGTCCAGCCATTTCTCGCCGGGCCATTCGTCGAGGTTGTTGCCGAGGTCGGCGGTGTCGAAGTCGTCGGCGTCATCGCGCCAGTCCTCGTATGTGCCGGCGGAGAAGTAGCAGATGACTTTGCGGCCCATGGCTTGGAGGCCTGCGATCATGGCTTTGTTGTTGTCGAAGAGGTCGATGTCGTAGACTGGTGCGTCCACTGATGTGTCGACGTGCTCTGTTTTCAAAACGATTTGCCACTTTGTGCCAACGGCTGGCTGCCATTTCACGGTGGTGTTTACTGGGGTCGTTGTGTCGGTGTCGCCCTCATTATCATCTTCCCCGCTGTGTTTCAGTCCGATCCCCAGTCCAGCGCCTAAACCGACACCCAGAGCAACGATAACGAGAGCGATGGTACCAAAGATGAGAACCTTCTTCTTGGTCGACCAGGCCCACCAGCCAGTCTTTGATGACATTTCACCCATTTGGGGCGTTGTGAGAGGTAAGGGATGGGATGATGTAGGAGAGGGGCTCAATGGATCTTGTGTAATAGATCGATGAGATCAATCGAGGGCCTCGTTGCGAGATAGTAATATTTAGGGATGGTGAGACAAGAAAATAAATGGAGGCGTGAAGATCAATAGGCACTAAAACGGGAGATAGGCATCCTTAAGCTCAAATCGACAGGGTCCAGATTGCCAGATCAACGGGGCTGAGGTGTGGAGATCCTCTGCGGTTACAGTGATCACAGTGGCTTGAATGTGACCTTGGGAAATGCAAGTCCAAGTCCTGGATCCCTGGTAGAAGATAAATTAAATATATCAAAAGACCTTCCAACCTTGAAAGTACTGGAACTGGCAAAGGAGACGGGGAAGAACAAAGAGGAAAGTCGAAAATGCGGATGCCTGGGGCGGAAAGGGGCCAAGACCTTTGGGCCCCAATTCAATGGGAGGACAAAAGGGCTGAAATCAGCAGAAATTAAGTGAAAAATAAGGTGGTGGAACCGGTGCTGATCCAGCCCCCAATTTGATTCTCTTGGCTGGTGATCTTGATTTTGATCCTCTGGTCATCTCAGTATGAACGAACACATTTCTCAATATTGAGCAACCAGGCAATGCTTCAAGTGCAAATGAAAGAGAAACACAAATCCCATATTGTGGCATTGGCAAGCCACGGGGGTCCAGGGGCTTACGGTCGAGTTTCAAATCGCCAAGAGGGACATTATTGCCGGTCACCAATAGACCAAAGGTGCGACAACGGGTGTTCCTAGTATGCACTCGAGCCACTATGCACCTCGTCGCCCAAAATAGACGCAACAAGAGGAAAATCTCAGTTCGCCAAGAACTGCCTACTATGTGACTATACTACATTGAGGGTTTTGCCGGCGAAAACATCGTCAGCTTCGTTCCGTAGAAGCTAATCAAGCTATTGAATGGTCATCTTACACCTTCCCATGACCAAACAGTACTCCAGTACTCCCCGAACAAACAGGAATTTACAATTGACAACATCAACGGACTGGTGAAGTGGAGATGAAGAATCTACAAATAGACTTCAAGTCTTTTCATCTGGAACATTGCCAATAGCCACAAGGAGATATGCATGTGCTGGCAAGCGCCTTCGCCTTAGGTGTCTAGAATGGAGTTCGAGTCTTTGTTACCAGTCATGGTGATGATACGGCAGTATTTCACCCTTGTAATTTACCGAAACAAACAAGAAGTCATACATGTACATGTATTTTAGCAAACAACCCGATAACCCGAATAGGTGTGTATTGTGCTAGCCCTAACTAAACACGCTTCGCAGACAGGCTAAATCAAGTCGAGATTTTCATGATCAGTCGATTTAGAAATTCGTCCGTGCAAATCCGGCAGTTCGGATCCGATGATCACCAATCCCGACCTTGTAAGCCCCCTGGTCCTGAACAAGGATCTTCATCATCTGATTGAAATTCTCTCTGAATGACCGCTTATGTGCAGTAGTTCAATGTGGACCTATGGATTTGAAATCTGCCAATGTCACTCTAACAATGACAGTCGCCATCATTTGCCAGCTGTCACTGTAACTAACAAATCTAAAATCAGATACATAATAGTATCCACTTTATTCACCTTCCTTACTTACATCAATGTGACCCGTCAAAAACCCTCCTATCCACGTTTTAGGCTAACAAACCGAAGACAACGCTAAGGGCAAAAAAAAAAAGAAAAAGAAAAGCTAAGGCTGATCAGCGCGCGGATCTAAGTCGCTGATAACCCAATCGCCTGATTCTCCCCCTTCCCGCACTTCTGTTGGACGCCACACCCGCTTACTGACCAGACACTCACAAATGCCCACTCTATACGAGCTGAGGGCTATTGCCTCCGAGATGGAGAGCTCGAGCCTACGCCAAGATCGCGCTTAACACCTTCGAAAAGGTTCCGTTCGACAAGTCATCACTAGGTACTCCACGCTTAACCCGTTCAATCGCTCCTGATTCAGAATGTCAGGCTGCATGCCAAGCTCGATGGTCTTCTACTTGTTCGTATTCGTTTAATGGGCCGATGTTTACCCCTTGTCCGCTAACCAGCCAAAGAGAGACTAAAATCAATTTTTCCAAAGCGGTTGATTTCAAAGCAAACCCCAAGCTGAGCTTGACCGTCCGGGACGTACATGACATACATTGCACAAGTCCAGCTCGGCCCACCCCCGAGACCGGGTGGCTTCCCTGCCCAGCACATACTACTTCCAACGGAAAGCCCGAAATGGTACCACCCCGCGAACGTGACTCCGAATCGAGCGTTGAGCCTCCTGTCCTGACTGAAAAGAGTAGTCGACGCAATAGCTGCATAAACGAGGCATTGCAAGTGCTTCCCCGCGACAGGTCTGGAAGCAGGGCGTTGGGCTGGGCTTGAGGCTGCAGATATATACTTTACTTACATGTACATTATAGAGATCAGATACCAAATGTTCCAGTACCAGAACCACAGTTAGGTAGTACTAGTATCTCACATCAAAGAAGCGATCCATAGACTTGCACTTGCGGTCTATCTACCGGTCTCCGGCTTCCGAGACACGTTTTTTTCTTCCGCTTGGCGCCGCATCGATCTGGCGATCTCCGGTTTAGCGGAAAGCGGCTGATGATGCGGTGTACTAAGTAGGATAGGGAAAGATATTGCGAGACAGGTAAGGCTGGGGCTTCCTTTGGGTTTGGGCTAGAATAGATCTGGTAGGGTCTTCTTTTGGTGCCAAGATTGATTTGTCTTTCGATGAGTCTGTGTTGTCGGAGTTTTGGCTCCGTTTGGAAGTGCATGGTGCGCTGGAAGAGTTCTCCTTTGGGCGTGAAGTTGGGCGTAGCGGACAATGAATGGTGTTCTGTGGACAATGGGTGCCGACCCGTGGCTCGTATAGTTTTGTTGATGGTGTGTGCTTTGGACCTGCAGCGTGGGATTGAGAGCCCTGGAGGATCGTTCAGCTTAGGTCTTACTCCTGGATGACGTGTCAGAGTATATAGTGTTGATGTACGATACTTCTGTTTTAGGAAGGTGGTTTTATGGTATCTAGTTGGGCTTGAAGATAGCGGTGATGTTGACTCCTGCTGAGACCATTGAACATATGCTGATAGAGTCATTGTATATTCTTTGCTATCATTCTGGAGCAATTTAGGCAATAAGAAATGTAACCCGTTTATTCATCGTATTAACAGAAAATCATGAATTCTTTTGTCACAAATTCAGCTTCAGATATAGACCGGTATTGTCATCCAGAAAGACATCCACAGTAGAGAAACAAGCGATGGGTGATCAACAAGAGGGGGAAATTATAGCGACTTCCAAAATTAGGGGAGAGGAAATGTTTCAAGACTCTTACAAGGAAATGGGAGTGGAAAGAGTGAATGTAACAGGGGAACCAGAAAGATTGACCCAGACGGTCAGAGGGTCAGCACCCAATTGCTCGGTAGCGAAGCCCTGGGTGCTGGTAGGAGCAACGGGGAAAGTCACGGGGATAGGTTCAGTGCAGGTGTTGCCGGTGGCAGAGACAGTGACACCGGTGATCTTCTTGTTCTCGGTGGCGTATTTCAGAGAGTAGCCACACTTGTCACGGTTGTAACGAGCAAGGAAAGCAGCGGACATCTATAAACAGTTAGTACATGAACAATATATCATAAGATGTTCTCATAGGATTATCCTACCTCCTGGTGAGTGAGGGTGATGATGGGCCATTCAGCCAGACGGACGAACTCCTGAACCTGGGTCTCAACCCAAGCCTGCATGATAGAGTACTTCTTTGACACGCCGTTGATGGTGATGGGCTCAACATCAACGTTGCGAAGATTAGCCTGGTGGAACATGTATCCATCGTGGTAGAGGCCGAAAAGGTGGCGCATAGTATCAGCCTTCTCGGTGGCGAGGAGATCCTGGAAGGTACCGACACCAGCCGAGGTGTCGATCCATTCCTGGGTGGTACAGGCGGGGGTGTCGCAGTTGTAGTAGATGCGAGTGGCCCAGCGAGGAATGATCTGCATACCTTCGAAACCGTTGTTGGCCACGGTGGTGAAGAGAGGCCACATGCCATTGGCAGGGTTCATCAGGGCAGGGCGAGTGTTGTCACCAACGCAGTTGGTAATACCGTTCTCCCACCAGGCGCGGAGGGCGTCACCGTTGTGAAGACCAGTGATGGCAGGAGGAATGATACCGTTGGAGGTGAACTTGGTAGCCTTGTCAATGCCGACAGCGGCGAGCCAGGCCTGGTTGAAGCTGATCTCCTTGTACACATCGCTGTAGGTTGCATTGTTCTGCTCCTCGTGAGTGAAGGTGTGGGAAATGTGGCCGAACTTGTTGAGGTTGCTTTCGGTGGTCCACCAGGCAAGAAGCTCATCCATGGCTGTGCAAGTAGCGGTCCAGTCGTAAGTGGTGGGTGTATTGGGCCACAGGTTAGTGCCGGTTCCAAGAGGCTTCATCCACTCGAGATCGGTGTCGGGAGGCGAGTCATACTCAATGGCAGCTCCGCAAGCGTCCCAACCGCTTTCCGAGGTATCAGATGAGTTCTCGATGTTTCCATTACCGTTGTGGCCAACTTCAACAAAGTAGGCGCTGCCAGCGGGCATCCTGGCATTGATATCATCAGTCCATGAGGCAATGTTGGCCATGTCGGAGGCGCGAATGCGGAAGTTGTTGCCAGCGGGGTAGTAAATCTCAGTCTCGAGGAACATGTCGTCAATTTGGGTGTTCAGGTGGACACGGCGATGGCCAGCGTACAGACCGCGGGTGATCCAGGTGATCCATGCGTGCTGCAGGTAGCTGGAAGTCGAACTCCAGACGGTGTCAAATCCGATAAAGAAAGCCATCTGTTGACGGCCATCGAAGTCGTTGATAACGGCAGCAACACTCTCATCGGCGAAGCCGGTGGTGGGAGCAAATGCGGCAATTTTCTTGGTAGAGGTAGTGTTGCTGATAGTCGCGGGATAGTGCCAGAGTCCGCTGGTGCTGACACCGGCGCCAGTCTTAAGTCCGGATGTGGGGAAATCACTGATATCGGTGAAAGAGATAAGCTGCTCAACACCATCGTTACAGCAACCGCCGATAGCGGCAGCACCGTACTTGGGACCTGGGAAAACATCGTATTGGACCATGCGAACACCATACTCAAGCTGGTAAGCATAGAGCTGGTTCCACTGAGCAGTGGTCAAAGCGCTCTGGAATCCAGCTTCACCATAATCGTAGCTGACTTCGGCAGCGACAACAATACCACCAAAGTTTCCTCCAGCAGTGCCGTTGAGGTCGGGAAGGGCAACACCAGCGGAGGGAACAATCAGAGTGGTAAATGGGATACCGTATCCATTGAGTCCAGAGCTCGCGACACTTGCGGAAGCAGCATCTCTGGCAATGACCAGGATGTCAGCTGCAACGGCGGCGTGGTTGAGAGGGGTGGCAGAGGCAGAAGGTGTGACCGCGACTGAGCTGGACATAGTGGGAGTAGTCACGGTAGCACTTGACGAAATAGGTGTAGATGAGACCGCGGACGATGAGACAGCAGAGGAAGACGCGACAGAAGACGAGACAACTGAAGAGGAAGCCCGGCTGCTAGAAGCACTAGTCGAACCAGTGATACTCACTGAAGAGCTGCTGGCAGTAACGACGCTGGAGCTAGGCTTCGTAGATGAGCTAGGCGAAGTAGTTGCGGATGGCGAAGTAGTTCCGGAAGGCGAGGTAGTTCCGGAAGGCGAAACAGCAGAGCTAGATGCGGATGCGGAGCTTGACGGAACAGAAGAAGACCCGGTATGAACAGCGGTGCTGGACGGGAGAGTGACAATCACTGGGCTCGAAGAAGAACCGGAAGGAAATGAGCTCGGCGAGGTAACAGTCACAAAGGTGGTGCTGGGAGCAACAGTGGTTGTAGACGAACCACCGCTAATAGGGACAGAGGAAGACCCAGATACCGAGATAGAAGTCGTCGAGGAAGTCAAAGTAACGATCGCGGTCGAGCTCACTCCAGTACCAGTAGGAACACTAGTAGGAGTAGAGGTCGGAGGATGGTAGGCAATGACAGTCGGTGAGTTCTGAGGCCAAACACCGGGGGCAGTGTCACAGGTTATAAAGCCATAGAAGCAGCCGATCTTCAAGGCCCAGACTGGCACGGCAACCATCTTGATCTTGTCCAGGTACACGATAGGGAGGGTCACACAATATGCACGTCTGCACCACTAACGACTGACAGCTAGGAAAATTCGATACGTGTATACCAGAAAACGAATGAAATTAGCTTGCGTGGTGTCCACCTCCAAGTGCATGGATCGTCTTCTTTATACCTAAGTAACGTCAAAAGTTATGGGGTAAGCCAGGACTTCAAGGCCTATCGCCTTTTGTGTCTAGTGTGTTTAATTTTCTACTTGTTGAAATCAAGCCCAAATTATCTCGCTAGTATCTAAAATCTCACTGGGAGGCTGTCGAGACAGGTGTCCATGTGGCGTTCATGTCTTAATTTGGTAGTGTAGAGCGAATGCCGCTTAATCTCCTGGGGGGGTCTGAGATTCGAAGATTTAGAAAGATAATTTGGAGGCGCCATACCTATCTCTGGTACGAAGAAGTACCTCACTGTAGGTATTGTTGTATGTGCTTGTTGGCAGCGTCACTTGACTTTACTATTGGTTCATCAACATGGGATCTTGGCAGGGTCAGGGGGAAAATATGCAGGCTGTTGAATTTTTCTGCTCCAGTTCCCCAAAGAAATTTGCTTTTGTGATAAAAATAATAAAATGAGAGAGGAAAAAAAGAAAAAGGCAAAAACTAACAGAACCCCATCACGGCTCCATTTCATGTAGGCAATCGATCCGATCTCAAGACATGAAGGACGCCATGGTAGGGCTAAAAGCTCCGACAACACACATTGCATATTCGGGACCGACGCTACGACCTCTTATCACCGACAGCACTGCCTTAGAGTTGGGGCTCTTATGAGTCCAGGTCCAATTCTAAGCTATCACCAGGAGATAATTGCCAGGTCCAGACCTTGTGGGGAAAACAAAACATGCATGTCTTACATCAATGATGTACTGCGTGGTTTGAAAATGTAATACAGGTATTAAGGGTATTTTGTGTGACACCAGCCGCGGTATGTATTTACACTGCTATAGTACATACATGTACATCCATTACGAGGTATTTTTCATTTCCCCGTTCGGAACTGCAATTTTCCCATCGCCCAGATCTTCCCCTTCCCACCTTCTCGCTCTCGGTCTCATCTGGTCTTTGTATTTTTAATTTTATTCCTTTTTTTGGCTCATTTTATTCTGATTTATCTTTTCTTTTTCCAGCCAAGACTTCAGTATTCCCGGTCTTGTCCAGCGCAGAATGCGATGATGATTTCTAGCCCGTCTAACGGCATTCCCTTAGCTTACGAGCTAACAGGCGAAACCCGACTCAATAGATACATCCTCATGTACCATATGATGTGTTCAATTGATGTGTTCAATGAGAATCAATCCGAAAGAGCCGTCAGGTACCCGGGGCCCAGCATGTTGGATCGAGGGATTCCCCGTAATATTGCCACGACATGGATCGCATGGCGATGCCACACACATGGCAGAAAGAATGTGCCCATGTAAGATGTAATGTGTGTACATGATGCACTACTCGACTCCACCCTTGTCTCATTCTCGGATGTGTCTGTTTAGGTGGAGTTCTTTATTCTCGCATCGAAACAAAACCTTTTTAGCGTGCTATTTTTGCCCCATTTACTTAGATCTATTCGATTAGACGCCTAGAACTGCCACCGGGTTATCACGCCTGTCCTTTGTCCTAAACAGTCCAAAAGAGGCGAAGCTAGAATAATAATATTTCTTTCTAAACTGGCCCTTGACAAGTAGCAAGGGAAATCCTAGGAGGCAAACCTGTCGATTCTACTTATGCGGCTTGGAGAAGTGGATATTCACTGAAGCCATTCCCCCACTACTCTTTTACCTTATCATCTTGTTAACACCTGAGCTTCCCTGAGCTGTTCAATTTTCTCTTGTTCAGCGTTGACTTCCTTGGTTTTGCTCTCGCATCAGTCACTCGTTTAAGCATGTCGCTATAAGCAATCGTGTTTGAGAAAGTCTCGGCTCTATACCTGGGAACAATATATCCCATTCTTGTGCCTCTGACATTGCGCGCAAACGAGATATCGAGTCGAAGACGCGACAACTCGACATAATGGCCAGAGTAGATCACCTCCCAGTCGAGCCGCATACCCTTGGCTGGGGTGCCATGAAAGGGCACTGGTGGCAGTATGTATGTTGACTCCGGCCCTCTTTACAATTTGAATCTCAGCACTCA
Organism: Penicillium turbatum; assembly: GCA_030762825.1. Classification (NCBI taxonomy): domain Eukaryota; kingdom Fungi; phylum Ascomycota; class Eurotiomycetes; order Eurotiales; family Aspergillaceae; genus Penicillium; species Penicillium turbatum. Next base: position 1,977,697 of record JAUJYX010000011.1, on the reverse strand, counting down.
TGTTGCAGCCATGGAACACGAAGGCATGCTAACCGGTTGTCTAGGTATTCATTGGAGTGTTACTGTTAACGATCACCATTGGCACCACGTCAATCATATTCTCTGGAATAAGGAGACTTGTGACGTACTACAAGGTATGATATAGTTAGTCGCGGTAGAATTGTTCTGCATCGGGGTGATTGCTTACTCTGAATTGCGCCTAGTCGAGACCACTACCGGACAAGCTGCCTGCAAATGTCATATCTCGTGTGAACAAGCTCGCCAACCGAGAACTCCATTTGGTCAACACCCACCGGCACAAGGAAAAGCCCAAGAGCTTCGGCGTATACCTGGGAAGCTTCGAAGACCCGCCTACCGCCTCCCAAGAAAGCCTTTTGCGAGAATGGGATGCCTTGATTGTAGATCCCTTCCAGGCCGGCGTCGCCAAAGCTATTGCCAGACATCAGCGCACTCAAGTATTTGGGCGTGTCGATTTTGCGAAGATTCTCTCTCCCAAGGCATCAGCTTTGAGTGTGGTCGAAAAGGTCGAGGAATTGCTCGCAAGCAACTTCCATGAGACCGCATTTTCTGGTATTCTTCTCGCAAATTGGGAAGAAGTGCTCCGTCCTACCGCTCGGAGAAAGCTGTTGGAGGCCATCAGCAGCCTCGGGCTCGCGGTCTATCTCGAGTCAGAGCCGCCAAATTTCTTGAAAGATCGGAAAGCCGTGCAAAGTGAGGCAGTCGCCGGTCTGGTTATTCGCAATGCTAGCATCATGTCTTCAGGCGAGAAACGGGATTACTTCCAAATGGCCGAACTGCAAGCAACAATCAAGGCTTTCGTTTCCGAGTCTTGCATGAGAGACTTTGTGGTGATGGCCTGGGAAACCATCGACAACAATGTTACTGTGCCAAACGCTATAGTCCGCAGATCCATTCAATGGTGCGGCTTTTACAGCGCAATTACCTGGATTGGCTCGGAAGCCGCTCTTTACGATGCGGATCTAAATGTGACGACTCTGGAGCCTCTCCCTGCTTTTGGCTGGTTGAAAGAGGCTGAAATGATGAAGGCACATGATGCCTGGCGGTTCAACTTGAACATCATGCCCTCCCCTGATAAGAAAGCCGGCTGGGACATTCTCAAGCCAGTTTTCCCTGTGGTCAAGGCTTTGCTTGATTCATCGGAATACGACTCCAAGGCCCCTGTTAGCCCGACTTATCGACTACGTGATCCTCCGGAATGGGTTGCACAGGTCAAATCGCAAGGCAGCCCTCTCTCTATTTCGATGTCAGGAATGGCATATAACTCTCTCGGTTGCTTCCCACTTGGCTCAGATGCAAGCCCACTGGCTTTTGCAGAAATTGTTCAATCTCAACAGCGTTTGAAATCGCTCAATCTTCTTCACCCTGTTCCAGGGACCAAAATCCAGAGCATTGGACTTATTTTGCGTCAATTCCATGACTCTCTGGATCTCTCCGATGATGATGATCAGTTAGCTAGCTCCATCAAGGAGCTTTCACACTGGGCATCTAACGATTTGTTACATGTGAACCTTGCTCTGGACTCCGGCCTGCGCAAGACCTCCGACTGCCGATTCTGGGCTGTCTTCGATATGGAAGGAGAAGGCATTGAGATCTTCGTATCCAAGAATGCACAAGGCCTGGCTGGAACTATCCTTCACACTTATCTATCAGCTAAAGGGTTTCCCCGGCATGTTTGCTTTGAAGCCGAGGCAACTTTCGCGACTTGGTCTCAGGATGTTTCCAAGGATACTGGTCTTCCTCGTCGGTTGATTCAAGATATCGATGTTCTCAGCCCCGAAGAACGTCTCCTTCTTCTGCAACACCTGTCTCTGACGGATGCTCACAGTGATCTATCTGCAGCCATTTGCATATACATCCGCAAACAACTCGTGGATGGCCCTTCTTTTGCCCAGTTGAAAGCTTTGAATACCGTCGGGTATCTCGAGAATTCTACCTCTCCTGAAGATCTCATCAGATCTCGCATCAACTGGTACCTGGATCAAGGGTGCAAATACCCGTCCCTCGATGTCTGTCTTGACCTTTTCCATCAAGCCGACAGCGTGCTCTCCGATGTCCTGAGAAATCGTCGCGAAGATGAGCTCGCCGCGATTACGAGTGGCCTCTGCGCACTTCTTCAAGGTGGCTCCATTGACGCATATGTCGACATGATGGCACTTGCGCTGTTTTGTGCTGCCAGGAAGGGTGCCTTCGAGGAGATCTATGCAGAAGTGACTGATCGAAACCCCCTGTTCAACAACCACTCTGATCAGGCTGCCGCCTTCGCGGAATCCTTTGCTCTCGGATCCCGGTGCGAGGCTTACTTCGACGTATCTCCCAGTGTTTTCGGAAAGCTGTTGTCCGACCGGTTCAGAGCCTACTATGGAGATCACCAGCCACCTAACTGGGTCAACGGGGCCCCGCAGCTTGCTACGTCCTATGCTGGAGCTCAGATCGATGTCAATCCCGATGACCAACCCAAGGCTATGCGTGGATATCAACGATTCACCTTTATGAGTGTCTTCGCCATTCCGGCTTTGATTGATATTATCCTGCTTACCATGATCGGTCGCGGTCTTTATCTTTCTGCTGCCATGTCCTACGAGGAGCAGGACAGTGCAACTATGGCTCTGATGATCTCTCTCCTGCTTTCTGGTGCAATCGGTACGTGGATCGCATGCGGTGGCCCTTACTACCTCATTTCGATGGCTTTCGCTGCAGCGAATATGTTCGTTCTCATTCGCCTGATCGCCGGTATTGCCTTCACTGTGGCCGGTGGCTTGATCGGTTTCGTCGCCATTTCTAGTGTTCGAAGCCCTCGCGCTGGTATAGTCTTCTACCTCTATCTAATTGCTCTAACCATCTACTTCTCGACCTTTGCCTCGCTTGCAAGCTTCAGTTACCCCGGATCAACCTTTTTGTCCGGTCGGAAGCCAATCATCATGTGCATTCCAATCCTTTTCTTGTCGCCGATCATCACAGCCTGGGCTGGCAATGACTCGGCCATCTACCTCGCCGTGATATATCTCTTCATCGGTGTTCTCTTGCTTTGCCTTCGCTCAGTCACTTCGAAATGGGTTACATGGTACCAATCCGTGCGACGCACCGATGATACTGAGATTCGCAAGTGGTACATCACTGCCTATGGAAATGATGACGAGAAAGTATTTGCGAACCTGAGTGACCCAGCTGCTCTTAAGCTGGCAAGAGAGGCCCTTTCAAAGGACGTCTTGGCCGAGACAAAGCGTGGCATATTTTCCAGAGCATCCAAAGACAACATGGTCGTCGAGCTTGCCCGGGACTGGGAGTCCACCAATTTCCTTCTCGACTGGTACTGTCGGCATGCAGATGTTCCAAGGCCGATTCCGTTCAGTTCTGGCTGGAATATCCAGACAAAGGTTGCACTCGACACCCTGCGTAACTCCCAGAAAGGTCTTCGTCTGCACAATGCCTTCGTCCACTGGCGTCAATCGAGCAAGGAAATTGGATGTGGTGTTCTCTACTTTGTAATTGCTCTTCTCGACAAATGGGCACTGCTTCTGAGTGGCAATCGGATGCTCGGTCTCACTGGCGCGCAGAACGACGCCAATCGAATGGCTGTCGGCTTTGCCCTTGCGTACTATCTGATCGGAGCCGTGCTCATTGATACCAAGGCCCAAGAGCTCCACGATGCTCTTGGTAGCCAGGCTCCTATCTCTGTTAGATCTGCAAAGGAGATTCGCATTGCCCAGAAAAAGGAGGTGCAGCTTCGCCGAAAGGTATACTGGCGAGTGCTCTTCAGATTCCTCCTGTGGCACGTTTGGAGTCTTGCGCTGGCCACTGCTCTCATTTGGACTTTCCAAGCCTCGATTGAAGGCATGATTGTGTTCTTCTCCTATGTTCTCGCCTACACTGGCTTGATTTGGTACCAATACACGAAGATCTTTACAGGCCCTCAGGCGCTCAAGCCTCTACTCACTGGTATCTGCATTGGATTACCAGTCGGCATCGCCCTCAAAGTCTGTCTGCCGGAGGATTTCTTGTACTCGCAGATCATTGGACTTGGCTCTGCCACTTGGACTGTCGCCATTCTCTCGCTTTGGAATGCCAAGATGGGTATGCCAGACAAGGTGGACTCTCCAGTCGAGCTCGGCCGGACCTTCCATGCCTTCACCACGCCGTGGTCGGATCCCGAATGGTCTCAGCAGGAACTTCAGACTTTCTTTGAGAGCTACTCGTTGCTTCCTTCTGATTCCCGGTTCAAGCTCAATCCGAGTGTTCATCCTGGTGTTGAGATCAAAAGCGCCATGATGTCTCGCAGGGAAGAACTTAGAATCGAAGAGGCCTTCCCTGGCTCTAAAGAGATTGTCAAGACTGCTATTTCCGCCTGGGAAAAAGGTGATATTGTCATCGAGCTTGTCTCTCCTGGTTCCCTTGGTCCTGGTAATCGTGCTCTCAGCTGCAGCACTGGAGGCAAATTGAAGCTGGCCATCACCGTTGGAGGACTCCTGGATGAGCGTCTCGACATCAGCGCAAATTGTCAGATCATTGCTGAAACCTTGCTCCATGCTGTCACGGAACTTATGATGGGCGTTCCTCACGAATATGCATCATTGGCTGGATCAATCGTCTCGGGTGGAGTCACTCACACAATGGCTCGGCAGCTTCGCGAGGAGGCCAACACAACCACCGTCGTCCGTTGGGCTAAGAAGGAACTTCTCCGACAGCTTTGCCTTGGCTTTGAGGCCGATCTTCATTGGGACAAGCTTCCAACCGAAGTTCGTGACGTGCTACTGAAGCGTTGCTTGGGTCAACAGTGCAGCCTCTCCAATAGCCAACGACAATGGCTTCAGCAGAGTCTTTGCACATTCGACACTGATGACCTCGACGTCCATGTTGCCCGTTGCAATCTTGGTGCAGCTACTGCCATCAGCGTTCTTGATTATGCTCACTGGGGAACCGGAGAAGCCGCTCTTCCTAAGGAGCCGGAAACTTCCAAGTACATTTCTTACATTCCGCGGAAGCTTCCACTCGCACTGTCGCTGGTCCGATCTCCTGCCACTTATATCTACCATAAGCTGGGCACAATGGTCAAGTTCTTCGTCGTGGCTCTAGTTGCAGACCCGGAATTCCAGAGAGAGTTCAATTATGTCACCCAGACCCTTCCCCCCGTTGTTCGTGTGCCAATCGTCTTCCTATTCAACATGGTCTGGGTTTATTCCAAGCTTGTCCAAGACTTGATCTTGTCATTCTTCCTATTCCATGGTCGGCAGAACGTTAAACGGCTCTGGGAGGAGACCAAGGGCATGACGATTCACATCAAGAAGAGCCGAGTCATTGTTCAGAGTCTGGAGGGCACCTTCACAGCCTTCAGACATCACGAGATTGATGGCGGTTTCAAAATTTACCACTATGCTGGCGAGCACAAGACTGAGCCCAAGGATGTCAGGTCCCTGAAGTACGTCAGCACCTATTCGGGTGAGATGTTGCTTCTGGTGAAACAGGAGTTCAAGGACGGCAAAGTCACCAACGAATACCACTACGACTACCGATCTCCGGCAAAGAAGGGCTTTAAACTTGGGAAATCCTCTTCCCGCATTCCACTGGGACGTCGCTGCGTGTCAGGTGCAAATCATCTGCAAAGTGTCCAGTACAATCGTAAAGGTCTTATCGAATCGGGCTCCTACATGAAGGACGGCAATCTTATCCGCTTCAAGTACCACTATCGCAAGAACCCCCGTTTCGGTGATGAGTTGCTACGAGCCGAGTTCGTGCTGTCCCACATCAGCTGCACAGTGTCTTGGTGTGCGCCTCCGCGTCGCCATCCCGAGCAGGTCGAGCGCTGGATCCCTCACTCCAAGGTCACCGAGGCCAGCTTTGTCCAGGGCGCCGATGTCTACGAAAGTCGCTGGCTGTATGATCACAAGTTCCACCCCACCATTTTCACCACCATCAACGGACAGAAGGTCCAGACTCCGCCCATGATTGAGCACGATTATCTCGGTGTCCTTGCCAAGCCGAAGTATACCAGCTTTGTGCATGACAATCCCTTCTTCTACTGCAACAGCCTCCAGTCCAATCTCCTCACACGTACACTTGGGCTGACGAAGAAGCGCTTTGTGGTATCTACTTCGCGGGCTCGCTCCTTGATGTGGAAAGCCTGGAAAGATCGGGTTGACTTCGATGCAATCATCGTTCGCTGGATGGATGACCGCATCCTGCGCAGAGACAGAGTGCTTACACCTTACTGGCGCAGCCGTGACTGGGGCAACCTTGGGTCTGCAAAGAAGTATATGGATCTCCGCGCTGATGCGATCATGGCCAGTGCCGATCTGGATGATAATATCTCCAGCTGGACGCCGCTCGCTGTCAAGATTACTGATCTGCTCAATTTCGGCCCTGGAGGCGATGCAGTTGTCAACACTCGGTCCAAGGACTTTGGCCTTGACACTGACAAGACCCTGCACGTAATGGCCGCGGACAATGGTACTTGGCCCAACGAAGGCGGTGGTGTCTCTGCCTGTCGACGAGACATGATCAACTCCCTGCGCACCATCAAATGGCACATGATTTGCGAGTCTGCGAATGATTTTGGTGTCCCCAAACACCAGACCGAGCAGAATATTCAGTCTCTCAAGCTCATCCCACTTTGGGGTATGGACTTCCTCACTCCCACTCACGGTTTGTTCCACAATAAGCTCGATGCTGAGGTGGACAATGTTACATCCGCGAGCGAATTCGACATCAAGATGAACTTCATTCCGATTTTGACTGCTTTGGTGAAGGGCGCTCGTGCAGTCCATCTCTCGAAGGCTGACATCCACCAGGCAACTCGAGCACTTGTGAACCTGAACACATATTTTCAGGAGTCCCGTCATTGGACGCAAGTTTGGAACAGTGATTTGGTGAAGCACAGCTGGCGAGAGCTGTGGCTGACGCAAGAAATGACAAACACTATCCCGTCATCAGACTGGTTCGATACCGAGCTTCCTACCTTGGCGTCACTTGATGTCGCCTTGGAGCTCTGGTATCGTTATCTCTTCATCTTCTCAATTCCGGTTCCTGAGAAGATCCCCTCCACTTTCCAAGCCTCCCACCACAGTGTCAGTGCCTCTTACGGTGTTGTGTGCAAGATCAAGCGCAACTGTACTTTGCAGATTTGGGACCACGCCATCAGTTGGCGTGAGACCAATCTCTGTCTGTCGTCCGCCCTGTGCAAGCTCTCGCCGTTTGTCCGGAACGCGCTTCTTGGGTTAATGCGCATCACCTCCGTCCTGACCCTTCACCACGCAGACATCATTCTTCCCTGTGCAGACTTCTTTAACCCCGGCTGGGAGGTCGAGATCGGTACCTGCCAAGGCACGATCGAGCACCGAAACACCTTCCGCCGGAAGATCGACCCCGTCGTCAACGGCATCACTGACATGCAGAAGTTTGCTCCAGTCAAAGAAATCAAATCCGAGCGTCCAACCGTGACCATGCTGTCTCACGTCTGGTACGCCAAAGACATCAAAACCGCCCTTCTCGCCGCAGACATCATCATCAACCAATGGAAGTTCGACGATTACCACCTGGACATCTACGGCGCCATCGACAAAGCCCCAACCTACTCAACCGAATGTCAAGAAATCATCGCATCAAAGGGTCTCCGCGGCAAAGTCACCCTCCGCGGAACCGCCGACCCGATGAAAGTCCTCGAAAACACCTGGCTCTTCCTGAACTCCTCTCTCTCCGAAGGCCTCCCCCTCGCCCTCGGAGAAGCCGCCCTAACCGGCGCCCCAGTCGTCTGCACAGACGTCGGCGCCTCCCTCCGCGTCCTCAGCGACCCAGACGACTTCTCCCGCTTCAGCGCAGTCGTAGCGCCCAACGACGCCCTCGCCCTCGCAAAAGCCCAAATCGGCATGCTCGCCATGCTCGGCGAATGGAGCAAACACACCGATGACACAGCCCCCGCACCGGTCCTCACCTCCTCCCCGACCGCCGGGGAGGTAACAGCCATCACGCGACGCATGTACGAGAAGAGCGAGCACCGCCGCAAACTCGGCATGATGACGCGCAAGATCGTGCAAAAGTCTTTCAGTGGTGACCGGTATCTGCGCGAGCACGAGCAGATGCTGTGGATCGGCAAGTCGGCGAAGATGATGGCCAGTCGCGCGGCGGGTGAGCCGATCGAGCCGGCAGATGTGGCGGCGGCCATTGAGACGGGTGCTGATGAGGAGATTATCACGATCCCGCGGGGTGTCGTGCATTCTTGGCGATCGTCTGCGCAGTCGGGTGTCTCCACGGTGTATAGCTCGACATCCCAGTTCCCTGGTCGCGGGTATCAGCGTCCGATTTCAGATTTCTCGGCGATGAGCATGAGCAATGTCTCGACGGATACTGAGTCGTTTGCGAGTTTGCCTGTCTTTGCGCCGAGGCATTCTGTGATGTCGAACAATAGTTCGCCGGGTAGAGTGTCGCCCATGTGGACTTCTAATCAACGCTTGTCTTTGCTCAGTGGTCGTCCTCACTCGCAGACTCGTCCTGGGTCTTACGCGCGTTCGATCTCGACTGTCGGTCGGGAGCAGTTGCGTGGTTTTCATCGTGAGGACTTCCTTCCGTACCGGAATTCAGATATCAGTCTTGCAAATAGGGAAGACTTCCTTCGGGCTGGCGGAATTTCCCCAAGTGGTTGAGCGTTGCTCGCTTGAGTTCTCCACACTCCCTGTCAATCAATCCACTACCTCCTCTTTACATGCATATACTGCGCTCTTGTACACTTTTCTTTGCATCATTTTTGTTCATATTTGCATTATTCGGTGTCGAACCCGGCGCCGGGAGAAGGGCCGAAGGAAATAATTGCGAAAAGCCCTCCGTTCATATGTTTTGTCCTTTCTTATACCAGCTGTTGTTGTTTTTGGCGAGTCAAGAAATTGTTCTATCCCTCTCAGCGCCTACAGTGTCTTTCATGATCATCCTTTACTCATAAAAATGCAATTAATTATAACATGCAACCATTGCTCTTTGCCGACTATGTATATATAGCGAAACGAATATACGAATATGAATCATCACAAACAAAGGTACTTATCCTGAAAGCCAGGGTCTCGAGATGCAAGGTCAATTACATCATGCCGGCGACTCTTGCGGTTTTGGGCTCGCGATGCGAAGCCATTCTCCGTTGAACGCATTGATGAGCCAGCTCGAAAGACCTGGAATCACAATTAGCCACGTAGAACCGGATGGTGAGAGCGAGATAGACTTACGTTCATAAACAAGCGCATGCGCCATGTGGAATTGTATACTGTGATCCGAGTCAGGGAAGACCTGCATGTCGTAGTTGTCGATGTTCTCCAAGTCCAGCTTGTCAATCAATACAAGGGTGTTTTGGAGATGAACATTGTCGTCGGCGACGCCGTGCATAATCAAGAATCGAACATTCTGGCTTATCGCCTTGACATCGCTGATGGAGGCATTCGCATACCCTTTGGGGTTATGCGCTGGAGTGTGCATATATCGTTCTGTATAGATGGAATCTATAAAGTAAAGATTAGTATGTGGGGAACAGGAGCAATAATGATTATTTGAGTAGGCTTACCATAGAATCTCCAGTCAGTGACCGGTGCCACGGCCATGCCGTACTGGAAGGTCTCGCCTGCATCTTGTTCGAGCACTTTCAGAGTCATGTAACCACCATAGCTCCAACCCCAGATTGCCATACGGGTTTCATCCACGTAGTCCTTGCTGCCCCAGATCTTGGCGGTTTCGATCTGATCACGAGCTTCGTAATAACCGATATTACCACGGACGATGCACCGAGCCTTTCTCCCGATGAATCCCGTTCCGCGGCCATCCACTGTGACAACGACGTATCCCAGGCTCGAAGCGATATAGGTTTGGAAGTCAACTGTGAACTTGCGATCGACCGTTTGCGATCCTGGTCCGCCATACAAGAAGAAAAGCACGGGGTATTTCTTTGCAGGGTTGAAATTAGGAGGGCGGCGCTCCACGACCTGGAGAGTGTAACCATCGATGGTCACATTGGTATACACCTGGTCTGGGAGGTCAAATTCTTTGACCATTTTAGTGAGTTCATGATTCTTTTCGATGTGGTTGATGAACTTGATTTCGTCGCCCTGGGTGCTGATCACGGATTGCCATGGCACTTCCGGGCCCTTATAGCTGAGTAAACCATAGCCGCCTCCATTGGAAAATGAAACATCGAAATAACCTGGCTTGGATGTGTCCGTCAAAGGTCGGAGATTGGACCCGTCAAGTTTGACTGAGTATACGTGACGCTGTGTCGGGGCCTCCTTCGTACCAACGAAGTAGACCTCGCCCTTCTTTAAGTCCACAGCGGACGGCGCCTTGACGACTTCCCAATCGCCCTTGGTCAACATCACAGGCTCTGGGTTGTCGAAGGGTGCGAAATACGCCAGGTGATCATAGCCCTCAAAGATCACAGTGTCAATATAACCGTCGTGTGGCCGACCATTTGCAGGGTCGGCGGGGACAACACGAGTCGACTGTGAAGGCTCAACCCAACCGCCGTCAAGAGCTGCGACATCGTCTGATCGAACCAGTTTGCCAGTTCTGGCCTTTGTGTCCATCACGAAGATTTTCACAACATCGCTCTCGCGGTTGGTCTCTCGAATCAACACCTTGCCCTCCGATGCCCAAACAACTTCGATGATAATTCTTTCATCGTCACTAAAGTCTTCTGGCATGTCGAATGAGAAGTTTTCATTTTTCTCTACATCATAAAATCGTAAGTTGACGATCGGGTTCGGGCTGCCGGGCTTGGGGTACTTGATCTGCCTGACTTCAGGGTACTTCTCAAGTCCAGGCAGCGGCTTTGTGCCTGATGGTCGTGAAAGGAAATACTGGATAGGATATTCAGGGACCGCTGACTCGTTGGTTCGGAGGAACGCGACAAACTTCCCATCCTCTGACCACCAAGTGCCAGAGTTGCCTGCAATGACTTCTTCCTCGTATACCCAGTCCGGGACACCATAGAAGAGGTCCTTGCCGCCATCCTTGGTGATGGGGGTGACTTCCAACGAGGACAGCTTACGCAGATATAAATTGTTCTTACGAACAAAAACCACCGCCTCGGAGGTGGGCGACCAAGCCGCTAGCTGTACACGTCCGCTCAGGTTCCCAGGATCTAGCGGCTCGGCCTTTTGCGTCGCGACATCGAAGATCCAATATTTCCCAAAGAAAGAGTGCCTCCAGTTAGACTGAATATCAGTCATGACCAAGACCTTTTTCATATCTGGGCTGGGCCATGTCTTAACTGGAACCATGGCTTCATCATTAAACCAGATGTACCCCTTCTTCATCAACACCCTGGTCTCAAGGTTCTTGAAGTCTTTCCCGCTATTGCGAATGTCTTCCACCCGCAGGAAGGCATCCTGCTTCTCGCCTCTCTCAACCAAAAGGCCATCTTCGCCGTTCGGGCCTGCAATCCAGGATATCTCGTGAGACTTCGGATACCAGGCACCCTTCAAGACTTGATCGAGTGTCACTGGGTTTGCGGGACTCGTATCAACACTGGACACATCTGGCTCGTGGACCTCCAAAATCGGCGTGGGCACACTTGATACAGTCGCAGTTGCCTCGGCCGAGTACACTGCGGCATCAGGTCGTTTTTGCGTGAGGAACAGCACGAAGGCAAGGACCCAACCACCCACGCAAAGCGCTACCAGTCCCCAAACAATCTGGCGCAGACGACTTGACGAGCCTGTCTTCTTACCAGACATAAGAGGCTCTTCCGGTCCAGTTTCTCCTCCATCTTCCATATCCCGGTATCTTTCCCCGTCCCCTTCCCCTTCACTCATGGGTATCGAGTTACCCCCCCTGTGCTTCTCCATAAACGCTGCGGAAGCGATCGATAGGCCCGAATCGGTGGATGTTTGTGAGGCGAAGGAATCCGACCGCTGTCTAGTCAGCTGTACGGACTCTGGATTCCCTTCATCTTCGAAGTGCACCATAGTGGTGGTTCGGAATTCACGGGCGGAGCTCACGACCCCGATCGTTGACGGCGATCTCTTATCGCCAGCAATTCGAGGCGGGTAAGCGCCAGCAATTGCTGTCCCGATGACAGCAGGTATATGTATATATTCGCCGATATACTGGATCAATGTATAGAACTGCAATGGCCGCTCCGTCGATCACTTCCAAGATTTTGTGAGAGCTGACTTTCAAATGTCGGGGCCCTGGGGATGTTGTGAGACTCGCGGGCCGAGGCCATCGTCTTGGCGTGGACAAAGAGCCGCCTATTCATGTCTTCAGCTTCGCTTTATTCATGTCCGTTTTGGTCCTCGGTGCTGGTGGTAAGAAATCAGCTGTCTCATATGCTAGCTACATGTAGTAACAAAGAACATAATATCAAGGAAAGAATTGGTTCGTTACCGGTATAGTTGGGGGGATTGGTGCCAATGTATATTTATGGAGGTTGTATTGGTCGCATATGATTTCCAAGGTTTATAACAAATGTTGGATACCAGACATTTACTGGAATTGTGAGCTTGATACCTATTGAAATGGATAGTCCTCGAAAGCAGGTGCTTACTGAATATATTGTACACGAAGTATGAGTAGGTAGATGGTGTGCCCGGCCCCATGCCCTAATATCTCCCGCCGTCAATGGGCATGGATGGATGCCCCGAACCCCCTCATGTCAGACAAAGCCCTCGAGCCCCAGAGGTATCTGACTTGTACAATGGAACTCGATCTACAAAATCTACAAATCTACAAATCTACAAGGTACAAACACAAATAGTGTACACAAGTCCAAGAATGATTCTATGCAGGAACGGGATATTTTTTTAATTACTCGTCGCGATCAAGTCGCTTTCCATCATACAGCTCACATTAGCGGCCGCCTGAGGGCGTTTACCGCGAGAGAGCAATGTCATCAATTCTCATGATCATCTTCACGGTCTCCGCAGCCAACTCAATCGCGCTTGTGCTGACCAGCAAGGGCTGGAGAATGTTCTCCTCTGTGATATCATCCTTCACACCACCGCTGCGAATGCTGACACCAGCGTTGTGCTGGCCCTGAGCGTGGCGGTGACGCAGCTCAGTCACAACCTTGATAGAGTTGAGACCGGCGTTCTCAGCGAGAGTAGTGGGGATGACCTCCATGGCATCAGCAAAGGCCTTGAAGCAGATAGCCTCGGTGCCCGTGAGCTCACGAGCGCGCATGGCAAGTGCGTGAGCGACCTCGATCTCGGGAGCACCACCACCCGCAATCATAGCGCGCTTCTTGACGAGGCAGCGGATGACACACAGGGCATCGTGCAAAGAGCGCTCGGCTTCATCGAGAATCAGGCTGTTGGCACCGCGGGCAACGATGGAGACGGTCTGGTTGTAGGCGACAAGAGGAGCCTTGATACCGGTGATCTTAACGTAACGGGCACCGGAGGCCTGGACTTCCTCAACGAGGTCAGCGGTACCGAGCTTGTCCTCGGTGAAAGAGTCGACGTTGGCGACGGGCTTGCAGCCGAGACTCTTGCACAGGAACTCGACCTCATCACGCTCGATATCCTTGATGGCGAGAATCTTGAGGCGAGACAGGAAGTGCAGGGAGAGTTCGTTCACGGCATCCCGGAGGATGGACTTCTGGATCAAAAGGACGTTACACTTGGTCTTCTGAATCTTCTTCACCATGTTGAGCATGTATTGACGCTCCTCCTTCAGGATCTTATCCATCTGACGGTAGTCGTTTACCACAATTTGGTTCTCCATCTAATAAATCATCAGTCATTGTCCCAGGTGTACGGTTCGAAGGTCCCAGGCAAAACACATACATCTGGCTTGGGCGGGCTCAGTTGGAATTGAATGAGACCTATCCGGGCCTTCTCGATTCTTGTGGGGCCACCGCTGCTCTTGATCACGGGCTGGTTGAGGACGACACCGTCAACCATCTCGCTGTCCTCAATTGTGCCGCCAACCTTCTTCACAATACGAATATCGCGCAAATCAACATTCTCAGCCGTCTTCGGGTCGCAAACCTTCAGGACAGAGTCGACTGCCATTGGGCCCAGAAGTCCGGAGTGCTGGGACACAATCTTGGAGGAGAGCGAGGTAGAGGCGGCTTGGAGGAGGGTGGAGCGGTCGGAAAGGTTGATAGGACGGGACATGTTGTGGAGGATCTCAACGGCAGCACCAGCGGCTCTCTGGAAAGACTCCGAGATGACAGTGGGGTGAATGCCCTTGGACAGCAATTTCTCGGCAGCGCCGAGCAGACTGCCAGCAATCACAACCACCGACGTCGTTCCATCACCAGCTTCAACATCCTGCGCCGCACTCAGATCGACAAGCATACGGGCAGCAGGGTGCATCACACTCATATCCCTCAACATGGTGTTTCCATCGTTGGTCTGCGGGGGTCAGTTTGGGTTCCGGGTGCGTTCGAAGAAAGGTAGGCTGCGTACAATAATGGTCTTTCCCTTGGCTGTTTGGATCTGTAGATACATTAGCATCCTACTACGGAAGAGAATCTTGAAATGAACCCACCATCTTATCCATACCCCTGGGTCCCAACGACTATATTCCTGTTAGCCCCTCATCTTAGGTGTTTGCAGATGGTGTGGACAAGCGTACTGTGCGAATGGCATCGGACACAGCTATAAGTCTGTTAGCAAGAGCGCCTCTAGTACCATGAGAGTATACATACCCCGAGCAGCGAGAATGTTGGAGGCCCGCACGGCCATCGGCTTCTCCTTGTCCTGTATGCAATCAGAAATCAGCGGCCCACACATATCGTTTCGAGGTCTCGCACCTTGAAGGCATTGTTGCCGGCGGCTCCCTGTGTTACTGCGGCGGCCATTTTGAAGATCGATTTTCAAAATGAACCCTTAAAAATGAGTGAAAGGGGATAGCTGAGTTGTTGTGGTGGAGGACACACAGGAAATTCTGCGAGGTTCTGGGGCGGTGATGAAGCTTGGCACCTGATTAGTGAGGCTAGCTCGACTACCGCAGCTCTGCTACATCACCGTCCTTCAATCAACCTATCTCTCCTCTTTCAATTTACCACTGCTTGAAACACACGTCGAATCTGTTTTTCACTAAACTCCGTTGATCTTATTGTTTCCTTGGACCCTCCTTTAGCTCGACTCTGGGCTGTCAACACCTTTCATCATGCCTAGCGCCACGGGTCAGAACTGGGAGAAATACAAGAAGAACTTCGCAGATGACGAGGAACCAGAGAAGAAAATCACACCTCTTACAGATGAGTGAGTCTTTTTTGTTGCGTCTTTGATGCGATCCACGCAAAGCTCGATGGCAGTGATTGACTGACGTTCCATTTCAGAGACATTGCAGTACTCAAGACCTACGGAGCCGCACCTTACGCGAACGCGCTGAAGAAGCTCGAGAAGGATATCAAGGAGAAGCAGAACAGTGTCAATGAGAAGATCGGCGTCAAGGTAATATCTTGTCCAGCTCTGCTCGGCCCCTTGGAACAACCGGAGCTTACGCCTTTACCAGGAATCCGACACCGGTCTTGCACCTCCACACCTTTGGGATGTTGCTGCCGATCGACAACGCATGGCGGAGGAACAGCCGCTACAAGTCGCGAGGTGCACAAAGATTATCCAGGATGAGAAGGACTCGGACAAGAGCAAATATGTGATCAATGTCAAGCAAATTGCCAAGTTCGTCGTCAACCTAGGAGAGCGCGTGAGTCCGACAGATATTGAGGAAGGCATGAGAGTTGGGTGAGTCCTGCATTGGATTATGCACTATTTCCTATGCGCTGACCAGGCTGTATAGTGTCGACCGTAATAAGTACCAGATCATGCTGCCCTTGCCGCCAAAGATCGACCCCAGCGTGACGATGATGACTGTTGAGGATAAGCCCGATGTGACATACAGCGATGTTGGTGGATGCAAAGAACAGATCGAGAAACTACGAGAAGTTGTTGAGATGCCCTTGCTATCACCAGAGCGTTTCGTGAACCTCGGTATCGACCCGCCCAAGGGTGCTCTGCTTTACGGGCCTCCCGGAACCGGAAAGACTCTTTGCGCCCGTGCAGTCGCCAACCGCACGGATGCCACATTTATTCGTGTCATTGGTAGTGAACTGGTGCAGAAGTATGTTGGTGAGGGCGCTCGGATGGTTCGTGAGCTCTTCGAGATGGCGCGCACTAAGAAAGCATGCATCATCTTCTTCGACGAGATTGATGCCGTCGGTGGTGCGCGTTTCGATGATGGCGCTGGTGGTGATAATGAAGTGCAGCGAACCATGCTGGAACTGATCACCCAGTTGGATGGTTTCGACTCTCGTGGCAACATCAAGGTCATGTTCGCTACTAACCGTCCGTCCACACTTGACCCTGCCCTGATGCGTCCCGGTCGTATCGACCGTAAGATTGAGTTCTCTCTACCGGATGTTGAAGGCCGTGCCAACATTCTCCGAATTCACGCCAAGAGTATGTCCGTCGAGCGAGACATTCGTTGGGAGCTCATCTCGCGATTGTGTCCCAATGCTACCGGTGCTGAACTTCGCAGTGTGGCGACTGAGGCGGGTATGTTCGCTATTCGGGCTCGCCGCAAGGTGGCCACCGAGAAGGACTTCTTGACATCTGTGGAAAAGGTGATTAAGGGTAACCTCAAGTTCAACTCGACGGCAACATACATGCAGTACAATTAGAGATCCCGACTTACTCGGATTTGGGATGGGATGTACGATCACTATTATTTTGTTATGTGGAGTTATTCCCGGTCAATGCATTATAATCTCAACCAACTTTTTTGTTCTACGCTGCGACATCCACCGTATAGGAGGTCCTCCAGGGCTCTCTTCTCTTCATATATCAGCGGTTCACGTGGACTCACGTGACCACTTCGATCTACAACTCCACTGAAGATGTGAACGGGCAAATGTATGGATTGTTACTAGGAATTGTGGGACTCGAATCACAAATAATGCGTAGATAACTGATTTCAGTTGCAAGACCCCAGATTTTATATTAGCGGCTTTCTTCAGCCCTCTCTTGATGCTCTTACCGTATCCTTCCGGTAGCCAGTGCAGGCCGGCAAAATAATCGCGGGCACATGCCATCTGGCCAATCACGGACGGCCGGCTGCCCGAGGTTGATTTTCATTGCGCAGCCTCTGATTGGCCTGTTCGGCCCCGGTCTCCCCCGTCGGCAACTGTGAGAATGATTATGTCAGCGTGAAACTGCCAACTGCAACCCGGTTCCAGATGAAAGTGCTGTCCTGGAAGGAGTTCGCTATTCCACAATCTCCCCTCTTTGCTAAGCTCCGTCACCGACCCTCGGTGTCTTGTTATTCTTCCTGGTTCATTAGGGGAACCCAATTCCTTTTTGATCCATCATGAGCTCCATGAGCCTGCGGAGCCTAGCTCCTGCATCCAAGGTGAGTAGCCAGCGTGCAACGATTTTCGGCTCGTCCGCAACATCCGCAATATGCTAATTGTTCGATCTCACTAGATTTCCCGCGCTTTGAGGGACCAGAGACGTCTTTTCTCGTCATCAAGGCCCGCAGGTACGCACTTTTGAATCGTCAACTCACAAACGCACTGCTAATCCCTATCGCGCCAGCCCGGATCTTCGCCAACCAGCCTTTGCGCGCTAAGGAGTCCAGTGGTTACTTGACCGACAAGTACCCAATTATCGTAAGCCGAACGCCGCTTACTCTACCCTCAGGACAATTAGTCTAATTCGCACAGGATCACGAGTACGATGCTGTCGTCGTCGGTGCCGGTGGTGCCGGTCTGCGCGCTGCCTTCGGTCTTGCCGAGGCTGGATTCAAGACTGCTTGTGTTTCTAAGCTCTTCCCCACGAGAAGTCACACTGTCGCTGCCCAGGGTGGTATCAACGCTGCTCTCGGAAAGTAAGTTCCTTCTTTCCCTGGCAGGGGAGCGAATTGTCATCTAACTGAATTTTAGCATGCACGAGGATGACTGGAGATGGCACATGTACGATACCGTGAAGGGCTCCGATTGGCTCGGTGACCAGGACGCCATTCACTACATGACTCGTGAGGCTCCCGCCAGTGTTCGCGAGCTTGAGGGTTACGGTTGCCCCTTCTCCCGTACCGAGGATGGACGTATCTACCAGCGTGCTTTCGGTGGTCAGTCCAAGGATTTCGGAAAGGGTGGTCAGGCCTACCGCTGCGCCGCCGCTGCTGACCGTACCGGCCACGCTCTTCTTCACACTCTCTACGGACAGTCCCTCCGCCACAACACCAACTACTTCATCGAGTACTTCGCCCTTGATCTCCTGATGGAGGATGGTGAGTGCCGTGGTATCATTGCCTACAACCAGGAGGATGGTACCCTGCACCGCTTCAAGGCTCACCACACTGTTCTTGCCACCGGTGGTTACGGACGTGCCTACTTCTCTTGCACATCCGCCCACACTTGCACTGGTGACGGTATGGCTATGGTCGCTCGTGCCGGTCTCCCTAACCAGGATCTGGAGTTCGTTCAGTTCCACCCCACTGGTATCTACGGTGCCGGTTGCTTGATCACCGAGGGCTCCCGTGGTGAGGGTGGTTACCTGCTCAACTCCGAGGGTGAGCGTTTCATGGAGCGTTACGCTCCTACCGCCAAGGATCTTGCCTCTCGTGACGTTGTCTCCCGGTCCATGACTCTGGAGATCCGTGAGGGTCGTGGTGTCGGTCCCGAGAAGGACCACATCTACCTGCAGCTCAGCCACTTGCCCGCTGAGCTCCTGCACGAGCGTCTGCCCGGTATTTCCGAGACTGCCTCCATTTTCGCCGGTGTCGATGTCACCAAGCAGCCCATCCCTGTCCTGCCCACCGTTCACTACAACATGGGTGGTATCCCCACCAAGTACACTGGTGAGGTTCTGGATGTGGATGAGAACGGCAAGGAGAAGGTTGTTCCTGGCCTGTACGCTTGCGGTGAGGCCGCCTGCGTGTCTGTCCACGGTGCTAACCGTCTGGGTGCCAACTCCCTGCTCGATCTGATTGTCTTCGGTCGTGCTGTCTCTCACCGTGTCCGTGACACTGCCACTCCCGGCAAGCCCCACAAGGAGCTCGCTTCCGATGCTGGTGCCGAGTCCATCAAGGACCTCGACTTCGCCCGTACCGCCGAAGGCCCCAAGTCCACCTTCGAGGTCCGCAATGCTATGCAGAAGACCATGCAGACTGATGTCAGCGTCTTCCGTACCCAGGAGAGCTTGGACGAGGGTGTTGAGAAGATCACCGCTGTTGACCAGCTGTACGCCCAGGTCGGCACCAAGGATCGCAGCATGATCTGGAACTCTGACTTGGTTGAGACCCTTGAGCTCCGCAACTTGCTCACTTGCGCGTACGTATACCCCGGGTGAACTTCACATAGGATCACTTTGCTAACAAATCTCTCACAGTACCCAAACCGCCGCTTCCGCTGCCGCCCGTAAGGAGTCTCGTGGTGCTCACGCCCGCGAGGATTACCCCGAGCGTGATGACGAGAAGTGGATGAAGCACACTCTCTCTTGGCAGAAGAAGCCCCACGGCGAGGTCAAGCTTGGCTACCGTGCTGTTGAGGCGAACACCTTGGATGCGGACGAGTGCAAGCCCGTTCCTCCTTTCAAGCGTACCTACTAAGCTCGCTCGTCTTGGAATAGACTTGCAGAGAAAATACGAAGGATACCACGGAGTTGTTTCAGATGGAAATCCATGGACGCCACTCTCCCGGCCTCGAGTGCTCTTGAGGTGGAACTAGGGCTTGTGGCGTCTCAAGGACCCATCTATGAAAAGACCATTTTGTTTTGTTGACTGTGTTACTTACCATCCTGTATAGCCATATTTTTTTCCTTTATCTTAACAGGCGAAGAGTTGGTGTACTGAGTGCTTTTCCCCTCAGTTTGTCTCATATGATTGGATTTATTTTTTTTTCATAATATTTTTACCTTCTCGTCTATACTTATTACACTTATTGTGTAGTAGATACCCATCGTGATGGGCAGCCAGTGTCCGGCAATTCTTTGTTCTCAACCTTGTCCTTGACCCGTGTCATGAGAGGCCCGACTCGACAAAGAGACAACGCTAGCCTCTTCCAGTCTCATCTCGAGTTTGATGTTGCTAATTTTTGCTTTCATTGTAACAACAGCCCGAATCAAATGTGTCCCATCAAGGACTGCATGGATGTACTAACACGAGCCAAAGAAGACCCTATCGCAAAGTTCTATTATTGGCATGTCTGAACCCCCTCAGGCCAGGATCAGTGCCGCTAAACAAAGAAAGCGCCCCGCCCCCCTTTCTCAGGAATAGGGTCATCGTGGCCTACTCTTCTATCATCCTCTGTTGCCATTCTGCGGGCAGATCTTCATGTCTCGAGTGTCTGTGGAGTGTACGAGATACACAGTGGTTCAAGTCTGTGCAATCCAGCATCAGTGTTGTACCGTCTCCCGAGCTAGTGAATGAAAACGATCAACATGGTGTTCCAGATGGAGCCTCTTTCCCCTCGAGCGATTTACACTTGCACCGGAGGCAAGCAGTGGTACGTCTGCTCGGCAGGCGACTTCCATGGATGCTGCTCAACTGATCCGTGTACATCGGGCATTTGTCCAGACTTCGACCCCAACGACAATGGCGATAGCTCGAGTTCCTCGACAGAGCCCACGGACCTGGTGCTAACAAAATCTGGGCCTGGTTATATATCGCCCGACGAAATGCCCAGGACCACGACTACTTCTGTGGCAATTTTGCCAGAACCTACTTCTGAGTCTACGACGGCCTCTGCATCTTCTCCAATAGTGTCTTCGAGTAGCTCAGAGATTGCAAGAGGTTCGGTGGCACCCTTACCCTCGGAGGCACCCCCAGTCTCAGAGACATCCCCATCCACACTCCCAGTCACAAGCACGATTCTAGACGCTACTACAAGTTCTGACGCATCTAACGTCACAGAAGCTACAGCGGGTGCCACCGCGCTGTCTTCCGTCCTCGCAGCGAGCAATGGAATCGCCTCTCCATCCAGCAGCCCATCCGACACCGCGAGCGCCGCATCGTCAAACCTAGGCGCCATAATAGGCGGCGTAGTCGGTGGAGTCGGAGCTTTGGTCATATGCGCTATCCTTATCTTCTGCTGCTGCCGCCGCCACAAGAAGAAAACCGGAAAATACTCAAGCCTCGTCGCATGGTACCCATCTAAATCTCTGAAAGAGCGAGCAACCGCATCAGAGGAGAAAGGGCCCATATCACCATCAGATAGCGAAGCAAACAGTAAGGAACCCATCACAAGCGAGACAGTATAACAAACCCACTAATCCCCAACCTAGACTCCCTAAGCACCGTCTCCCCGTTAACAAGCAGCACCCGACCCAACACCCTCCTAACCCCAGACCTAACCCTCAACTTCTCAACTACAGACCTGAGCGCTCACTCCCCCAGCAAAAAACCCCTGATCCCCCCAACACCCCCACACACAAGCGAACTCTTCGCCTCCGTCCCACCCCGCCAGGGCTTCACCCCAGAACTCCCAGACACAGGCTTCTACCGCCTTCGCGCCGAACTGGCCTCCCACGCCCCAAGCGAGCTAATAAACGTGCCAATGGAACAACGCCGCCGGCAGCAAAACATCATTAAGAACAGAACCGGTCCGCGGGCCTGGGAATCGCCCGCCATGACACCTATAAGCCAAACAAGCCCGAGCCTGAGCGTAGGAAACAGTAAAAGTAACAGCACCAGCACAGCTCACAGCCGCAGCCAAAGCGATAGTACCCAGTCCAACAGCCAGAGTGGACGCGTCGTTACTGCCGAGGGCGTCGTGCTGGGCTCGAATCTGAATCGGTATTCTACTGGGCTGGAGATTGGGGAGCGGGCTCAGGAGGAGAGAGAGGGGGGTCATGAGCACGTTATGAGTTTTATGCAGTATGCTGCTAGGCCTGAGCGGGAGGGGCTTGGGATTGCGATGGGTGGGCAGAGTGGCGGTGGTGGTTCTTCTGGTGAGGGGGTTGTGTCTGGTTCTGGGAGGAGCTTGGAGAGGTTGGAGGATGAGATTGTTGCTGCGGAGGGGAATGGGGATGGTCCGCCCGCTTATGAGGCTGAGGAGGGAGCCTCTGGGGATATTAAATCTCCGTCTGGGAGGATGGGGATGAGTTTGAGAGGTATTTGAGGTTTGAATTGGGATTGGGTGGTGATGTGTTTGTTGGGTTAGGGCTAGAATTTGTGGTTCTTTTTTATTTGATCTATGAAGTTATGTGTTGTAATTATACTCCCTCGTTTACTACTAGTTCCTCTATGTTCATTATGTTCATTTCGATAATAAGTCAATTCATATATTCATTTTTGTCTAACCGAAATCCTACCATTTGTTTCCAATCATATATCGTACCCAAGGAAAAAGAAAATTTACAGCAGCTTCTTCAGCACAGCAGTCTGCTCCAGAACAGCACGCTTGCTAGTTCCACCAATGGCATCCTTCAGCTCGACAGCACGCTCATAGTCAAGGCAAGCCTGGACATCAGCGTCGAAGCGAGAGTCAACCTCCTGCAGCTGCTGCAAGGAGAGTGTGTCCATGGGCACATTGGTGTTCTCAGCGAGAGCAACGACACGGCCGGAGATGTGGTGTCCCTCGCGGAAGGGAACGCCCTTGCGGACGAGGTAGTCGGCAATCTCGGTAGCCAGCATCTCGGGCGCCAGGGCGGCGATCATCTTCTCCGGGATAACGGTGAGGGTGGAGAGGACACCGGTAGCGATCTGAATGCTGTCGCTGACAGTCTTGACGTGGTCAAGCATGGGCTCAACGCTCTCCTGCAGATCCTTGTTGTATGTAGTGGGCAGGCCCTTGATTGTGCACATCAAGCCGGCCATTTGGCCAAAGGCACGGCCGGACTTGCCGCGGAGCAGCTCTAGGCTGTCTGTTTTGGGTCAGTGGGCTTATTCAAGCAACAAAAATTGTCGAAGTGATACTAACCTGCGTTCTTCTTCTGAGGCATAAGTGACGATCCAGTAGAATAAGCATCCGACAAACGGACGAATCCAAACTCCAAACTGCTGTAAATGATCAGATCCTCAGCCCAGCGAGAGATCTTCAGCATAAACGAGCTACCCCACTGCATAGTCTCCATAGCAAAATCACGATCCGCAACAGCGTTCATGGAGTTATACAGCAGACCCTCGAACCCAAGCTCCTTAGCCATAGCCTCCCGATCGATGTTGAAGCAGTTACCAGCAAGCGCACCGGTACCAAGCGGACTCTTGTTAACGCGACGAATAACCTCACGCAGACGCTCAAGCTCACTAGCAAACGCAGTAGCATGCGAGAGAATCCAGTGCGACCAGCGGACAGGCTGGGCCTTCTGCAAGTGCGTGTACCCGGGCATGAGGTAGGCGATATCGTTCTCAGCGCGGGCAATAGAGACCTTAATCAGATTGGTGAGGTGGTTCTCGATGAGACGGAGCTCATCGCGGAGCCAGAGACGCATATCCGTAGCGATTTGCTCATTTCGCGACCGGCCGGTGTGCAGCTTTCCGCCGATTTCCTTGCCGATTATCTCGCCGAGACGGCGCTCATTGGCGGTGTGGATGTCTTCGTCGTTTTCCTTAGCGACGAAGGTGTTGGATTCCCATTCCTGGGCGATTTGCTTGAAGCCGCGCTCGATCTCGGCGAATTCTTGCTTGGTGAGGATGCCGGAGGTGGTGTTGGCGCGGGCGAAGGCAATTGAGCCGGCGATGTCTTGTTTCCAGAAGACGCGGTCGTAGGGGAGGGAGGTGTTGTATTGCACCATGAGGGGGTCAAGGCCCTCTATTATTTTTTAGGTGTGAGTCAGTGGGGTTTTTGGTGGGATGGGATGGAGGGATTAAGGGGTCTTACGGGTGAAACGGCCTCCCCAGAGCATGTTCTCGGCGACGCCTTTGGGGTTACTCATTTTGGATGCTGGGAGATTGTTCAATGGCTTGGATAATGAGAGAAAATAGAGAGATTGAGAGTTGAAGTTGTGCCCCTGCTTGAGGAATCACCGGCAGCCGATCATACGCTAAGCCTGATTAGGTATTATCTGGGGTGTTTACGATGACTCACCATCTCTAATTCATCAATATGTCAGTGGTTTTGGGCTTCAGACCTGCTTCATATGCTAATGTAAATTGTCATTCTTATCCTATGTGTGATTAGGGTTAACCCAACTTCTGCGGGCCCCGCGATGACGAGAATGATTCTATACAGTATGAACACAGCGAGAGGCATATTGCCCTGGTCAAATCTATTCTGAATTCTGCAGTAGTAGACGATGCTTCAATGATAAATATTTCACTGAATTGGTATCACTTGGTTAATCTACCATAATGCAACTGGCTATGTACAAAAGTCTCATCTCCCAACCCAAGCACCATAAAAAAAGTCATCTCATTCATCATCTTTACATGTCCACAGGAGACTGCACCCACTGTCTCGTCTCAGGATCCAAACACTCCTGCTCCGCCTGCTTCCACTCCTTGGTAACCAAATCCGCCCGCTCCTTAGACCGCGGCGTGATCTTGGCCTGGAACTCCTCAGGCATACACACAAAGCCCTGAGTCAAGCGATCCGCATCAGGCAAAACAGGCTTACCCGCCGCATCCTTCGTAGGCTCGATATTGAAAGCCCACAGAATGCGCGACATGCCCAGGAACAGACTGCGCTCGGCAACATGGATACCGGGACAAATTCGTCGGCCGGCGCCGAAAGTGAACACATCCCGCTTCGACGCATCCGGGTTGGCCGCTGCGTCGCCGAAGCTCTGAGTGTCCTCGCTGTACCGGTCAGGGTTGAATGTGCGGGGGCTGGGGTGGCGAGCGGGGTCCATGTGAATGCCCCAGACGTTGTTCATGACACCGGCGCCCTTGGGGATGAAGTAGCCGTTGTACTCGTCGTCTTGGGTGACGGCGTGCGGGACGGCACCAAGGATGGTCGTTGGCATCCAGCGGACTGTCTCTTTCATGCAGGAGCGGACGTACTGGAGATCGGCGAGGTCGTCCATGTCGGGAAGACGGGATGAGCCGACGACGCGCTCGATCTCTTCTTGGGCTTTGCGTTGGATTTCGGGGTAGAGGAGCATGGCTTGGACGAACGCGTAGAGGGTGCTGGAGGTGGTGTCTGAGCCGGCTTCCAGGAGGGTGCCGGAGATGTAGGAGGCTTGGTCGTCGGAGAATCCGTCTTGTTTTTGGGCCTTGTACATGCCGGCGCAGAAGCAGGGCTTGATGATCTCTGCCTCACTTTCTTCCTTGGCGCGCAGCCAGTGGCTCAGGTATAGGGCTTTTTCGGCTTTGTGAAGCTCTTTGGCCTTTTGTTGGGCTGGGAGGAGGAAGTCGGGGAGCATGCGGAGGATTGGGAAGAAGTCGATGAGGGCGGCCATTCCGGTCTGGTTCAGGTCTGCGAATTCCGAGAAGCCGTCGAAGAGTTGCTTCATCTTCGGGTCTTCGTAAGTAGGTGTGCGCCATCCGAAGACCATTGTGGTTGTGAGGGCGTTGGAGTAGCGACGAATGTGTTTCAAGAAGCCTTCGGGCTCATTGAGGAACTGGTACAGCATCTGTTGGTTCTCCAACATCTGGTAGGGCAGGTATTTCTTGGAGGTTGTAACGTTCAGCAAGCCGTGCACCATTTTGCGGAATCCGCGCCATGTTGGTCCGTAGCCCATCATCAACAGTCTAAGACCACCACTGCACACCTCCTGGCCGATATACATCTCAGGCCGGTGGGAGTAGATGCCGCTCCTCTTGTCGAGAAGCTCCTTAACCGCTTCATCACTGGACAGAATGATCAAACATTTTGTGCCGAGCATCAGACTGTAGATTGGGCCGTATTCCCGAGCCCACTTCTCGAATTGAAGGTGGGCATTCTCAGCGGGCATCTAGTAGCAGCAGGTTAGTTCATAGCTCCTCTGCTAAGGACCAATTCGTCCCATACCTGATGGATGTTTCCCAAGATAGGCACTGTCGGGGGCCCTGGAGGATAGTTCTTTGGCCGACGTCCGATTCTCAGAACGCGCGAAAGCACTATGAAGGCAATAACTGCCCCGAGGATAGGTGTGATTGGCAACATCTTGAAGAATGTGTGTGTTGAACCTCCGAAGGAAGAGAATTGACCGGCTCCGATATCCCAGCGCTTAATATATATACTCCTTCTGCGATGCGTAATTCCATAGTCGGCCATGGGTTAACCCCAGAATATGTGTCGATCTCGGAGGTCGGAGTGGGAGGTGTAGATTGGCGGACGCGGAGGTGGGCGGCGGAGTCGTTGTGGGGGGATCTTGTCTCCGGAATGCTTGGTACTCCCCGTATTTTCGGCAAATAGAGCTACCTATAAGCGATCTCCCATTACCATAGGGGCACTGGCTCAATGAAGACACCGAGAGTGGCTATGGCCTATATCGGTGCAGCAATGATCGAATAGAATGCCGTTTTGCCAATATATAAACCAAGTGTGGCTGTTTAGCAGTTGAAAACAGCATTGCCACTCTAGTTCCAATTCCATGGACATGGGGTCCCCGACTTTCAGCTGACTGCCCGTTTGGCTCCACCAAAAACCGCCCGCAAACCCGACCAGATCCTCTCCGAGAGCCATTTTCCATTGTGCGAAAGCGTCGTCATAGCATTTTCCCACGTTCGACGCTACGTAATAAGCATACTATGTGGGGAATACGACTTCTTTGACTGCACATTTGAATTATGGGAACTGCAGGCGAATCAGCTTTTGTTCAGGTGGTTCACTAGGGCTTGAAGTGCTTTGACCTACGCCTTGAAGATACCCGATAAAAAGCCTGCGAACTGCCGTCGAAGATGAGTGGGGCGTTATACTCAACGGCGAAAAGGAACGGCCAAGCTGCGGATCTCGGTTCCATGTGGGATATAGTTCATGCACTTCGTATATTGAAGCTGGTGGGAAATTGCTTTGGTGGAGATCATTGTCTTTGTTCACCGGTCCTTCCGGTTTATCGTCACATGTGGAATGAGTCCGATATAGGTAGATTCCGTAAAAGAACTTGTCGGTTCTAGAGTCCGGTTCTGTTTTTACTAGAGAACAGCAGGAGCGAGTGATTCAGAAGGGTGAAAGGTCTGAAAGTTCAGTTGGCTCTGCCAAGCAAAGAGCCTAGGTACCTGTATCCTGGCAAGAAACCTTGATAGGTTCTACATTCTACCTGTACCTGAGCATAGCAGGAAATGTATAAACAACCTAACTTTAAGCATTTCCGGAGTCATCGGAACCATCTAATATCGTGTTAACACAATATCATTCAGGCACAGACCGAAACCCCGTGTATATGCCGAGAATGGCTATCGGGTGATAGGCGGCCCACATCTCTTTCCCGAACATATCACTGGCTGAGTCTTTACTTTACTATTGAGGCACTGAAGCTGCGTCGAACAGCTCAAGGCAATGTTCCGGGCATATTGTCAACGTGGTTGGATTATTCTCTACGGACGGTCATCGGACAAGTGCATGAGACAGATATATGATACCAAGTACTCCTTCTCCATAGCAATTAGATATTACAGCCTGAGCCTTGTCTTACTTACATGAAATACGTAGGTAGCGATATATATCTGTCGCATGTGGCACTCCCGACCACATAGCGAGAAATATACCAACGACCTGCAACAACACCTCAAAAGCTACGATGAACCTCAACGCCCAAGCCACAGAGATAAGAACAAACCCAAATCAAACACAAATATATACCGAAAATAGTCACGCGAGCTCGTCCAAGTACGTATGCGGCTGCCTTTGATTTCTACCAGACCAAGACCTGTTATCTGCCAAGAGAGGCGCATTTAGAGCTCCGAGGAACAATTAATGTGATCTTAACTCGGCGTTGTGATTCACACACCCACTGTGGATCTCTTGGCCTGTCAGCCACCTGCATGAATCTTGATATTGAATCCTGTTGCCTTCTCCGCAACTCTCTCTTGAATCTAGACACGTTTGTTGATCGGTTTATCGGTGGGTGGTCTTCGTGTTTTGTAGATTGCTTGTGATATATATCGTTACAATGATAGTGAGATTATTGGGTATAATTTGCTCAAATATCTAACAGGAGTTAAGAACAGTAGGAGGCCGCTTCCCAAATAGGAAACAAGCCACCAGACCAGGTAACTATTTTATTCCAACCCCCTAGAACACTGCGCCTCTTCATAATCTACATACGCAATCATCATACATAACAGACGATAACATGCACCCATCTAATCTATTCTAAGACACAAGACCCCGAGGTTTACCCTTAAGCATCCCTGCATCAACTGTGCAAGTCCCAAACCCCGACCTTAACTCCGCGCCAAGTCCCACTTAGCCACAGCACGTGGACCCAGCCAGCCAATAAGCATCGAGATGTCATCCGCATGCCCAGATCTATGGTCGACTCAAGTTGCATCGCGTTAGAGAAAAGACTAAAAGAAAGATAAACAACCTTAAATACGACATATATTATGCCAATGTACCTTTCATCGCATCACTCATTAACCCGTCATTCAACCTTGAACCCCCGTTTCTCCAAACTCCAGGCGTTGGCCCAAAACATCTGGCATTCCCAATTCCAATATCATCATCTCACAATGCGCTTCCGGCCGGTATACGCCGCGCTCTGCATCCTCTTCTTCGGCTTCCAGGTGATATGTGCTACTATCGGAGTCCGTTCCCTGCGGATTCCCGGGTTGGATGGTGGACTCGAAGCCATTGGGCAGAATGTACAATCGGCACTCCGTGATACGGCTGTAGCTGTTACACCGAGAGCTGAAGCACAGCGTGAACATGGACGCGAAACAACGGTTGACTGGCGAGAAGATGGGATTCTAAGACGAGAATCAGAGCGCGAGGCTGGGTTTCTTCCTGGGTCGGTTGACGCGTGAGTGAGCAGCCAAATTCAATTCATCCACACACTTAGCCAGAGACTAATTGGAATCACCAGTAACAGTGACATTGACTTCCCGCAACCTCAATACCGGCCTCTCCTTAAAATAAGCGTCATCTCCGCGATCGCAATCTGCATCCTCAAGATAGCACGGGACCTCCTGCGTTGAAATGGTATGGAATCAAATCAAATCAAATCAAATCAAATCGAAAAGCCATATATTCATTCCTCGTAATAGATATCAATTATACAAAATGTAGCCCGCCCCGCAACTAAATCTGAAACGTCTGGAACCCCATAATCAAATCATTAATCTGCCGCATACTAGTCTGATCGTACTGATTAAGAATCGGGTCCAGCGGCCCCTCATCCAACGGCTCGAGCTCATTCTCCGTCTGCGACGCAGCAAGCCGATCAGCCATGAGGTTCGCTAGGAGCCAGTATTCCGGCGCGAAGCGGAAGAAGCCCATCCGGCGCCAGAGGTCTTCGGGCTGAATTTGTGGGTCTTCAATTGTCGTGTGGGGTGTTATGCCTTGCGGGAAGGTCGAGGAGAAGGTGTGCCAGATGTCGCGCCAGTTTGATAGGGCGTTGCGGATTGGGGCGCGGAGTTGGAAGCCGCCTACTGCGCTGCGGAATTGGAAGATTTGGGAGTGGATTGCTGGGAATGTTGTTAGAGGGGGTTTTGGGGGAGAGGGGTTAGGTGTGTAATAGTGGCTTACCGGATGTCAAGGCGAAGAGGTTTGAGGGGCCTAGGGAGGCTAGGAGTTGACGGATTGTGTGAGGGAGCTCGTCTTTACAGATGGATTCGAAGGAGCCGCGGAAGTAGACTGTCCAGTAGATGCTTCTGGCGGGGAGGAAGAGTTGGATTTGTTGGTGGCATTCATCGGCTGTTGTTGCTTGGAAGCAGCTTTCTGGTGTTGCCATGTGCATTCTCATCTCTTTGATGACCATTCGGGGAGGGAGGTTGTTGAAGATTACGAATGCTGTGTCGAGGAGGAAGATCCAGGTGAATACACTAGGAATTGTTAGTCTTGTTTCATTGGGGTGCAATGATAGTGCTAACCGGATGAGCTCCTCCCTAGCGGCATACTCCTTCCAGTCAAACTCGTGTCTGCCTTGGTCGCTGTAGTTCAGATGTTGTGCTGCAGTAATGCCAATATCACGAGCCGTCTTGTTCACATTAGTAAGTTGCCAGGAAACTGACTGGAAGTATACTTACAGATACCAGAGTGGCAAACCGGTAGCGTCGAATGCGACTCTTGCTTGCATCAGAGCCTTCCCAGTTCTGATAAAGACAGACTATGTAGGCAGCTTGCATGGCCTGGATCTTGCGTCGTTGAATTGCCATATTGCCCAAGGACTGGTATGTCAGATCACTGTTGAAATCATCGTCGATGAAGACCATCTCTTCCACGCAGTTGAACCAGGTTCGTGCATCCTCGTTGTCAGGCATATCCGGAGAAACACAGGCGCCTTATGAAGTATTAGTCTTGGCCAAGCCTTGCAGTGAATACCACTCACCAATCAGAGCCATTGCAGCTAGAAGCGTGGGCTTCGCTGCCAACAAGTCGAAGGTAGGTCGATGTACGAAGTTGACATTGGGATGCCATATTGCCCAGTATAACGCCAGGAACCTTCTTATGTTCGAAGGAGAGAAGAACTGCAAACACGCATCCTTAAGCGCCGATGACCAGTCCAAGGTAACAGCACTGTTGCGCGGTTTGATCGTAACCACTTCTTCAATCAAGAGCAAAATCTCATGTGTCTTCAACGAGAGTGGATCATTGAACCAATCCAATGGAATATCACTCGTTGAACTTGAGTCACTCAAACTCTCCAGTAACAAAGGCGACTGCATGTCCATGCCTAGGGCCGGCATGGCCATGATCCTCTGCTGTAGCTGAGACGATATCTGCCGGTCCAAGCTGGCAGCCACCTGCTCCCTTTGCTCAAGCGTCCCACAATCAAAACTCGACACGAGACCTGTGTGACTAGTGAACTTATCCAGAAAATGCAGCGACTTCCGCGGCGTGTTATGAGCCACCGGCGGTTCAAAAGTCGCGCGTGGATCGGGAGCTAACGCAGAAAAGTCCGGCCAGCCGGCACTGGGATATTGAATCGACGCCGGGTCGAAAAAAGTATTTACAGGACTCGTGCCAAGATTTTGCAAATCCTCCATGGTGAGACCCCACGGCATCATTACATTGTTAGTCGTTGGCGTCGGAATAATCAGCTGAGTACTAGTCTCTTCTTGTTTCGGGGCCGTCTTGACAGAATTTTGCTGGTTCTGCTGCGTCTGTCGCGACGAAGACCCCGTGTCCGTGGAATACCAGCATTGCGCCCCTCTCTTCGCACAACTGTGGCACGGCTGATGCGAGCTGCAGGCTTTTTTCTGGCGGACGCAGCGATCGCAGGCGCGTCTACGTGTGCTTGCTCTCGAAGCTCCGCCATCACAGGTGCGGAGATGGCGCTTGAGCACGTCTGCGCGCTGGAAGGCGCCGTCACACGAGTTGCATTGGTACGGTCGCTGTGACGTGTGGGAACTGATGTGGCGAAACAGGTGTTCGCGTCGCTTGTAGCGCTTGGAGCATATGGAGCACTCGTATTTTGGAGATTCCGGGGCCTCAGAGGACTCCTCTGTCTGTGTTGAATGTTCTCCCGACATTTGTGAAAATATATTCTGGTCCAAGTCCGGGGGCCAGTGAGTTTTGCGGGGAGAGAGCTTGTGGGGCGACAAATCTGCTTAGAGTTTTGGGTCTGTGGATCGGTGAAGAATCGGGTGATGACTCCCTCGCTTGTCTTAATTGGAGGATTGGGATGAATTATTTCCGAAGAAGAGGGGAATAACTACTTCTTACCGGTATAAGTGGTTAGGGGGCATTTCCAACGCACCATGGCAACGTCAATGCTGAAGAATAGTGCCCCTTCCTCCCATTCCAGGTCAGTTTTGAGACATGCTGACATTGGATTGGTTAATCGTGTTATTCCAATGCGCCAGGGGAGGTGTGGCGCAAATCAAATGTACACATTTCAACACTGCACCTAAGTAGCGGGGGAACGTACAAGCGAAACATTATTATCCAGCCAGCAATGGGGAAGAATTGTTCTGGATCTTATAACCCCGTGACCTAATACGAGCCGTGGTATGCAGGAACTCTCGTGGCAATGATCCGGGGTCTTTTCAACCAATGATAGTCATGATCCCCTAACTAAGCCCGGAATGGCAATAGCGATGATTTACCGAAGATACCGAGTATCAGGTACCCTACTTACTACAGCATATATCACTCAAGGATATCAAGTCCTTTACCTAACTATCCCTCCAATCTTCCAATTATCGATATGTAACTTCATCTGACGTTTCAAGGTTGCTCCTAACCTATTCCAAGTCCTTGCAAGCAAAGGGTGCATAAATACAGACTCGAACCAATAATTCCCCCTAGTGCCAACACGACACCAGGAACAGAAGCAAAGACCGGTGATGCCAAATACCATATCTACAACGGTGCACAACCCCACAACCCTGACGATCATGTCACCCAAAATCAATATAAATGTCAATGCAACCCCCATCTCAAATACTGCTGCAGGAAGACGGGGCCCGATCGTCACGGCTCGGCCCTTGACTGAAACGCCCGGATGCCATGAAGCTGTTAACGTGGCAGTGGGTTCTACAAGATACGAGATATGGAAAAGAGAGTTAGGATTCCGGCCTATAGTAACGTGCGATATAGCCTTTGTGACCCCCTGAAAGTATGTATCGTATAGTTCTGCAGACACGCGTCTCGTGCTTGAAGGTTCAAGCCATTTGAGTAATATTCCAAGCTTCTCTGGTGTAACTGATCAAAAGCGCGATCGTGTGACAATCCAGCCCCGGCGATGGAGCTTCTTGATTATTGCGCGCCGGGAAACGATGTTAGATGATCTACGGGCGCGAGCTATGCAAGTCATGAGGTTCAGTTAGCGCACTAGGCGATCCGATCCTACGCAACGTTGTGTATGGGAGCTGGGATATTGTGCCTTTCCCCTGGGATTGCAGGGGTAAATGACTGCTACCGTGGGATTGGGATTGAATCATTGCGGCGGTGGTAGAAAAAGCAAGTATCCATATGTATGACCATGCCGTCATTTTTGTTGCCTTGTTTAGCATGTGGCTTTGCCAGGTGGTTTGTTGAGGTGTGTAAGGGGTATTACTCTGATTTGCTGGTACTTTTTTTTTTTTGATAGTGGGGAATTATTGGCGTCTGAAGAGTGATTTGAAATTTCTCGACCGGAGAGCCCGCATCAGCGATCCGGATGTCCGCGGGGGAAAGGAACGGGTGTACAACATCGATATAGGAAAGAAGATGTGGTTATTATGTAGCCCTCGTTGTTCATTGATATGTGTAGAGATCTGTCCTATATACATGATAGACATTGAATATGTGCGAATAAAAAACAAACAAGATTTGAATGCAAATCCCGAAGTGCAGTCTTGCCAATGCCCTAAATAACTCCACGCTGTAATGTCGCTTGTCCCAAAACCTTAAAATCTGCGCCCAGAGAAAAGCCGAGATCGACAAAAGAAATTGAAACCCGGATGTTTGATCCCGGTTTCTGAAGCCTTGCTGGCGAAATTGATAGATCGAAAATAAAAGAAATAGCCTCATGGTAGAGGCATATGAGAAGTAAATCGTTGAGTGGTGCGTGGTGCGAGTTAATCGCGAAAAGTAAAGAAAAAAGTGCAGTTCATGCAGTCGCGCGAGATCCTCGATGATATTTCAGATCATCTCGACTGAGGAGTCGACGTAGTTTAGACACAAATCGGCATGG
The DNA here is from genome assembly GCA_030762825.1 of Penicillium turbatum. NCBI lineage: Eukaryota > Fungi > Ascomycota > Eurotiomycetes > Eurotiales > Aspergillaceae > Penicillium > Penicillium turbatum. The sequence goes on along the minus strand of JAUJYX010000011.1, from coordinate 1,944,122 downwards.
CCGGACATCTAGAATGACGTTAGTATGCGACCGAAGAACAAAAGCGAGATTGACTTTACCATTGATGCGCCGTGTGGACACAAAAGGCTCCTCGAGAGGCTGTGTCGTGTACGCCGCAGCCCAATAGCCCGTGTCTTGATAGCCGGTGAAAGTGCAGCTGTTGGGGTTGTATTGGGGCTGCAGAGCGGCGACATGCGGGTAGAGCGTTGCCAACGGTGAGAGCAGCTCATCTGGCAATGGTGACCGTCTACTGTCGATGCTGCCTCGAGACTGATTCTGAAAGTTAGATCAATCATGTGGCGAACGCGAAGGATTCCGCTTACATATAGCTCATAGTTGGTTTTGTAACTCATGGTGAGGGGGAGAGTGGAGTTTGCTGTGGGATCTCAGGAATATCACACAGTAAGTTGGACAATTGCCGACGCAAGGTGACGAGGACTTGACAGAGAGAGACCGTGGAGATGTTAGAAAGTATGCAGCTGGGGAATGTTGAGATGCAGGTCTTAGGAGAAGCGAGCCAGGCTGCATTTAAATGAATGGCCAACCTGGGCCAACCTGGAAGATTTGAGTAGAATCAGCCACAGTAATTTGGAAGCGGGGGGAGATCAGACGTCAAGTTGATCATCCAGTCGGGGCTTAGTGGCTCATTTTCATCGGATCGATAGATAGATCTCGCTGCATCCAGGAACTCGGGTTTTCCATGCGCGCCAAGGGTGTCTTGTCATTGGAGTAGATCGGACGCGATGGGTATCTGAGCGTCGGGGGGGTCGATCTAACCGATCTGACGGAGTGCCCGATGTGGGCAAGACTCTAAATACGAGGGTCATTTTAAGAAAATTATCATTTTATGTGGATATATTCATGTAGTGGGATGATCCCTGCAGATACCACGAATTCTGCCGTCTCGTTCTACTTCTGTTCCCCCTTGCATGAGTTTTCCACGTTTCTGATTTTCCATATTTCCTTGGGAGATCCTACAGGGAGGAGCAGGGAAGAGAACAAGTGATGGCCGAAGATCTCCACTCACCAACATGAGGATGATGTGATATGAGATCCACCCCCGAACAGATCCGGATTCCCCTAACTTTTGGAAGGAACTATCATGACGTTGAATTATTATTGTGAGAGGGGAAGAAGTGGACCTCTGAAGTTAACCCAGGTGTCAGACTTGGAATGTTGCACAGGTCAAGAGACTAGCGATATTCAAAGGTAATATCAAAGGTTATACAAATAAGTACTATAGCAAACCCTAGAAAAAAAAAACACAGATCTTGGATCTCCCGCTAGCAGCTAAACCCTGAAAGCCTTCCAAATCATAAACAAAAACTAATCTAGGAGAAGATAGTAAGCGAGACTAACCCTGCACTATTGAACTAGATCGACCGTGGGGCTTGCTATTTCAGGACTAGCGGACAACTCCATTGTAGGCATCACAGCCACAAGCCCCTTGCTATTTGGGGATAAGTGCACGAGCCACTTTCTCGGTCTCACCGTGGCTCACCGTGGCTAATGAGTGGCTCACCGTGGCTCACCGTGGCTAGTAACCACACCTGTGGCTCAAGCTTCTTCGATAGCTTCCCAGATCCACCCTGCCTTATCCTCTCGAAAGCCGAACTAGTCCGTCCCTTGATCTTCATTGATTTTCATAATCATTTTTTGGGAAAAACCCTTGATGGCTCGGTCTTCCCCGTCCATCTTGGGGAGGCGCAAAACTATAAGGCATTCGCCTCCCCCAGATTTACAGACCATTCCAACTCAAGTCTAAATTCACTCCCAAGCTTTCCTCAGCTTTCCTCGTTCTGCAACAAAACCTATCAACCACATATGTCGACTGTCGAACATGTCACTGAGCATGCAGGGTTCCGGAAGAGAGTGCTGGGAAAACTCTCAGCATATGGACATGTGCGATCCTTGTTCTCGCGAACATCCCACTCAAAGTGAGTTGAACTTGATTTCCATATACTCGTTAGGACAATGTTCTGAGACGTTCCTTTTCTTTTCCTTTTCAGATTCTGTCGAACGAGACGCTGAACGCATCTCTGACAGGCGCACGCACTCGCATGAGAGCATGATGAATCCAGAAGTCCAATCGGTACTTAGTGATTCTGAATTCGGTCGTGTGGATCCCACAGGCTGGTTCCCGCACTATAAGAATTGTGTCCAGCACTTTGTCGATTTCAGCCAGCACACTCCTTCAGTGCAGTCCATTGCCGCGTTCATTAATATTCGACTACCGTGCCAGCGACCATTTGAGTCTAGCGCACAGGTGCCGCAGTCTTTCATCTCGCTGCGACCTTACATCCGACGACTTATCGTCACGGCACAGGACTCCCCGACTGTGATGCAGGGCTTCTTTGGCGGTGAATGGGAGGCCGGTGTGGGCTGTATCTACAAGCAGGAACGGGCGAACTATTTGTTCACAGCTAAGAGTGGTGGGTGGGCGTCCACAAAGGCTGCCTATGATATTTCTCCAGATGAACAGACTCCCTTCTTGAGGCCGCTGCGTGATCCTTCTGAGGATGAGATTCGAGTGGCTGAAGCGCGGTGGAGTGAATGGTTGGCGATGGAGGATTGGATGGTTGGTGCGCGCAGTCCCTGGTAGGATGCGGCAGTGATGAGACACGAATTTTTTTATCTCTTTCGTTTCTTTTGAAAAATTAACTACTATGGAGTGGTTGTGGAGAGGGCCAGGCCCTCGCTCTAGTGAATCTGAAAATGGAGTTTATGAGTTTAATCAAAGCTTTTGTGTTAAACCTTCTTTTGATCTGCCGTAGGAAAAGATATCCCTGGCTAATCATGCGACGTCATACATAAACATGTCAAAGGTTAATCCTTGGAACGTTTCTCGGTGGGCCTGGCCATGGAGTCCTCAATGTTGAACACACCTCTTTTAACTGTTGTAGGCTTTAACTACAAGGGCCCCTTTTCGACTTAGTGTCTGTTCTAGCTGTCAAAGTAGGAGTTCAGTATCCTCAAACCATGTGACCTTCAAAACCTATAAATTGGGCCAGAACCCCGAATTGGGCCGAAGCAAAGTTGACAGAGATCGACGGGTCGCCGAATCGATAGCGCCTGCACCGCCACATGCACCGACCACCTGGGAGGCGACAAATACTTTTCGGCGACCTTGAATGAGGTTATGCACGTTGTGTTCAATTCGCGTTGAATAAAGTGGTCAATAATGATGATCATTTGTGCCATGATCTACGGATAAAATCACAACTAACCAGATCAAGCTAGTCACAAGTTAGTGGGAGTCATGGTTACAGCGAATCCTTCTTCGTACAGTCTGACTCACAGGTCTAGCCAACCTGTCACTTCAAAAATGAATTGAGCATCAATAGTCTAGTCTTCAAGATTGTGACCCGTTCACGATCTCTCATTCCCCCCAAAAAAAACCAACACCTCTAAAACCAGGTACCCGGGGCAACGCGGTGAAACCCACGCCCACCATGTCATCGGAGATATGCATCTACACGCACGAAGCAGCCACAATCCTTCCACCACTCGTATCCCAATTACCGTGTTCCACAACCCTCCTCCGCCGCATCCAACACGGCATCGCCCACCCCTCCAAGACAGCCCACATCCTAGCAACTTTCCCGCCGGGCCGAACCCCTGACCCTTCGACGCCGTGGCTGGCTGCACGGGTGGATCTCTTCCGCGGCCGCGAAACCCAGATCTTCATATTCTCCAGCCTCGAAGCGGAGCACACGTCAATCCAGCAGATCGACACTGTCAGCGATAGTGCAGACGCTAACTCCGCCGCTCCGGATATATCAACTGTGGACTCGGCCTCTACGTCCACATCCAATCACATCGTCCCCGAACCCAGTGATCGAAATGTTCATCTCAAACCCACGACGCAATTCCCCATAGCCAGCTTGTCAGCCAGCCAGCCAGTCCTGGACCTGGCCCGCGCGCAACTATTGGCTATACTGTCACATGTCAAGACGATACTCCTACCGCCCTACTTGTCCTTCTTGGCTGGACAAGCCCCCCTCTCGACGACCGCCACAATCGGCGTCCCCCTGATCCCCGCGCCGGACCCACATGCTTTCCTCATCGGCAGTCTTCATACAGGTCTTTTTTCGCTTCTGCAGCGATCCCAGGCGTACGAGGCTTCGGACCCGCTGGCTAATATCCGGGTTCATCGATTCGATGAGACACCATACTATAAGTACTTTTTCCGGAGATCTATCTTCGAACCCGAGGAAGAATCTGGAATTTCTGCAGATCAGCCGGAAAATATTATGTCACTTCCGGGTGGATATAGGTTCCAGGATCGGGAGGGAAGAGAGGGCGTTCTGAGTGAGCATCTGGATCTCGTGCAGAGTCGCACGCATATCCCCCGGTCGAGGGCGCAGCTGTCTGTCATGCCGGGCATGGCGGTTTATTATGATGGTGGCGATGACCCTGTTGCGTGGGGGTTCTTGGGGGTGGATGGGACGTTGTCGACTTTGCATGTTGAGCCGGAGCATCGGGGGCGCGGGTTGGCGATTTCGTTGTCTAAGGCTGTTATGCGGAGAGGGATGAGGGATGATGGGATCTTTGGGGCTGGAAGTATTGAGACTGAGGATGCGGAGACTCGGAGGCGTGTTGGGGCTTGGGCGCATGCTGATGTCGCTGGGTATAATAAGGCGAGTCGGAGGGTTATGGAGAAGCTTGGGGGTCAGGTTTTGACGACTGTTACCTGGGCTGTTATTGAACTGTTGGATTAGGGCTCATCTCCGTGCCTCGAGTACATGCATGGATACCAGCACCTGAGGTCTGAACGTTAGAGTGCAGTGCCATTGGACCATAACATCAGAGACAAATGTAGTATGACCAGACACCTTGTAATTATAGCGGTAGAGACTCCGAGCGGAAGCAGACCTGGAGTCTCAGTGAGGTTGCGACCGAAATTCTACTCAGAAGCATTCATGATAGTTGAAGGCACAAGGTAACCACCGGGAGAAACAAGTGGTTCTGCTTCGGACATGTCGAGATTGATCGACTCCAGGTCCTTCGGCGCTGAATAGGTGGTCCTCTCCGACGTGAATCGACTTTCATATTCATGGCCTCTGTATATATATCGATGTTCTCTTCCCTGGTCCAGGTTTATCTTAAGTTCGAAGTTGATGATCTGCATTATGAGTGTGAAGCGCCGATTATATATAATTGCAATCAATGCCTCACGGGCCATAGTGGGCAGACAGCAATATCTGACCAGACAATGTTGCCTAAGAAGAAAAACACCGAGTACCACCTTTGTAGACTATGTATCTTGACTCCCATGCGATCGACGAGATGGACGAAATCATCACCACCTTCAACCGAGACAACCATCCTTCTTCGAGAAACAATGATCTCAAGACAAAATGCAAAATGCCTCAGGTTTGGGCGATAGCGCAGACTGGGGAATTCAGTGGAGAACGTATTTCTTGCCTTCGGACAATCATGATTGGAGTAGCTTAATATTCCTTAAATCTAGGGCTGAGCATTTGGTCTGGAGAAAGACACAGCAACAAGGGACTCTAGATTGTATCCCCTATTCTGTGGTTAGCAGGACTATTAGCGCGGTTTACTAGTGTATTGTAACAACGCGTTCTTATTGGCTAGGCCCTGTAATATCGTAGTAAGTAGAATGAGTGTATGTAATTAATCAGAACTATGGAATTCATCCCAACATTTCCCTTTTATACATATCGCTATCCCACACTCTCTGCATCTAGACCTCCCTCGTGGAGCTCGTTGCCCACCCATTATGCCTATCTCTCTTTTATACTGACACCACACACACGGGCAGGCTATAGTTGATGACTTAGCAGCTAGTGGAGCGCTAATATCCAATCATATATTACATGTAGTAGACCTCAGTCTCGTGGTGGACTGGTTGATATAATACACAGGTAATGATACCGCGCTAAAAGTCCTTCCCGTGACAGACGAGGGGTCAGAATTGTGCAACTTCCCATCAAGGCTATTGCGGCTGGGAAGTGAACTGACCACCAAAATAAGGCGCCAGCACAGCCACTTTCATATGCAGAGTGGACATCCTGGTGTTCTTGGCATTTGTGTCAGGACTCTCACGTGAGCCGTGCGCGATTCACCAGCCTCATATGGAACGGGCATTTCAATATCGAGAGCAATGAGCATACAACACAGGCAGTTCGAGATCCATGGAAGTGGCTGTCCCAGAATAGGCAACGAGAAAGGCGAAATGTATGAGGCAGTTGTCGTTGAGGTCTTGGGTAGTATCCGATCTTTTGCTTCGAGGATTTGCTGGGGATCGCTGACCACTTAACCCATGGCCACCTGCAGTACTCTTGTATGAGCTAATAATGATGACCTTATTTTGTTCAGTTTAGGTTATCACTTAAGGACAACCTACATTCGATGATATATGCCATCTTTTACACCAATATCACCGGCAACATGTCTTATGAAGACGTGCTTCCTTCTACCCCAAAATATGATTTCAAGGGAATCCAAGACTGCCTCCGGATTTTAGAGCAGCCATGCGAAGAATATGAAGGGTGTACTGAGTCGGTTCACCCTTATATCATCTTTACTATTGATGAAGGCTCCTTCCTTGATTGTTTTGCGAATGGCGAAGAAAGCCTACTCAGAAAATCATGGGAAAGTTATGATCCTTCTCTGAACGAGCTGCTTGTCAAGAGAACGGAGTCAGGACCCCACGCAACAGCAGTTGGTGTTTTCACCGATAAATTCCTTGAATGGAGAGGACCAGTCGACGAAAACTACCCGCTTATTACCACAACTACAAAGCCATTTAGAGGTAGCTTTGGTCAGATCAAACGTGCAGATTGCGCATGGACCCCAAAACATTCAGGCCTTGATAGGAAATGGCCCAGCATAGTCGTCGAAGTCGCATGGTCGGAGCCACGGGGGAAGTTGAGTAGAGATGTGGAGTTTTGGTTGTCTCAATCTTACGGAAAGGTCAACATCATGCTTACAATCACCGTGTCTAAGCGCGGAAAGATTAGCATCGAGCAGTGGAAAACAAGAGGCGCAACTCCTGTCCCGGTGCAAACAATCGAGATCACGAGAAATCCGCCGCCCAAATGCGAGAGAGTCCAAGGCAGCATGCGACTGGCCTTTGAAGACATACACCTTAGGCCCAAAGGGAAGAACGATACCGACTTCATTATCAGCCATCGTGATATGGAGATTATGGCAAGGCAAATCTGGGACGAACAATTTGGCTCTGCCTAAGGCATTCGGACGTCTCCGCTTTGGACCCAAACACCATGGTGAGTAGCAGACTACCATACGAATATACCTTCTTCTCTGTCTCACATCTTCGACACCGAACCAAACCTAACAAAACGCCCCCGTATAGATCGACTGTTGACTTGCATAAAGCGCAAAGGCCGCCCTTTCGCCCTATGTTCAGGCACTGGGATATTTGGATGTTGACATGGATATGGACTTGGAGTTACCCCCTGTCGACCAGACTTCTCACGTGGATGGGTACATGTGGTCGCCTGACACCGGGTTGAGCATTTGGATGCCGGGTTTCGCGATGACGGGAGGAATATTGGCTATGAGGGTGATAAAGGGTTGCATGGTGATTGATGATTATACTTAGTTGGGCTGTGCCTCGGAGTAGGCCAAGGTAGAAAGAAAGGTACACAGAATGGAAATGGTGGGAAGCAGACGCTCCCATGCCTACTTCACAACTTCCAAGGTTGTTCTTACTACATCCACACTTGATTCAGCTAGAAGAGCTCTCTAACTTCATGGAATCTCTGGGAAACGTGTCTTATGCTCTATCCAAAATCGCGAATGGATGCCAAGCACGAATGCCCCCAAGACTCCTTGCTGATGCAGTTTGGCAACGGCACTAATGACGCCGACTATACAGGAAAAGAACAATAACCAACAAGCTAGATCTTATCATCTCTCCCAAGTAAATAGAGAATCGGTCTCTGTGCAAAATGTCCGATAGCTAGTCCGTACAAACCGGACGTCCCAGCCTACACCTCCTGGATGTAGTTTGCCGGAACGCTCTTCGTAACGCCGCCTCGTTCGACGTCGGCCCACCCATCACCACTGTCTCGGTTGATCAGGACGAAGCGGTCACCTTCGGCCATGTTCCACTCCATGTCGCTGCGGGCTTCGTACTCGTACAAGGCCTCGACATATTGCACCTTCTTGGCGCCTCGTCTGGGTGCAACGGCTGGTCCAACACGCTTAGTCGCGGCACTTCCTCCCAGAGACGCCGAGGAATTTGAATACGTTGAGCCAGGTCGTTCAGGGATACCAGGAGAAGCTGCTGGCACGGGGGATGGTGTTGGTGCAGCTTCGACATATGCAGCCGGAACAAGACCTTCCCTGCCTCCTGCACGCACACGCAGCCATCCAGAACCATCTGTGGATATTGTCAGTAACCATCGAGCGTATACTCGAAAGAAAGGCACATACCATCTGGTTGAACGATGACTACGTCATCACCATCTTCAACGGTCATCTCGTCTGAGCTAGTGGCCTGATACGCGTACAGCATCTTACCGCGTGGCTCTTTGGATTTGGAGCCTACATCGCTTGGTGGCGGTGCAGTCATGTATGCTGTTGGAGGAGGTGCTAGCACGCGGTTCCTCTTCGCAGCAGCAGGCTTTGTTTCTGCCACAGGGGCTGGAGCCTCCTCTGCCGGGGTTTCTGGTGTCGGCTGAGTAGCAATGTTCGATACTGATCTAGCCGTACTGGCCGCATATCCCGAGCTAAGAGAGGTCATTGTATTTTGCCGTGTTAGTGACGGGACGGTAGTAGAAGCTGCAGGTGAGTCGAGATCAACAGTGGGCATAGAGCCAGCCTGTTCTTGTCGCACAGCCTTGAGTTTCTTCTTCTCCTCCTTGGTCTGCTCGCCCGGGCACTCCGGGGGCACCTTCATCTGGCATTTGCTATGACAAGTGTAGCCACAGTCCCGACAATCGAAGCCCTTAGCGGACAAGCCCCATATTCTTTCACCACAAAGGTCGCAATTCGTCGGAATTTTGAATGTTTGAGAGCGGAAGTTGTGGTTCTGGGCTCCAAATGACAAGTCTCCAGCCACTGCCATGATAGTCGCCGTTTCTATTTCGGCTGTCACCCATTTGCGATCAACCTCGTGCAAAGATTCCTGGACGTAGAAGATAGACCGCACGACATCTAGCTCATTTCGATTGTCCTTGCCTTGCTGGATATTCTCTCGCACCTTTTTGCTTCCTTCAACCTCGCGCTTCTTCCGGTCAGACTCAACCCTTAGTTCGCGGACCTGGGTTTTGCTCTTGCCCAGAACATTGCGCAGGAAGACCTTGGCAGCCTCGTCGACGACGATCGAAGCATCGTCATGCCACACTGGACTTGGCTCAAACCCAAGATTCGGAGGCTCCTGCGACTGCGTCACATTGTGCTGAAGGAACATCAAGGAGTCGAGATGCGGGTTATTGCGTGGAATTTCCACGAGCAGATTTGCCATGTGTTGTGTACTATTTGAAAGAGATGACTTCTCCAGCTGGGCAGCGAGAGTCCATATCGAGTTCACTTTTTGCACTCGTGTTTCGTTGATGTTTTGTAGGCCCTGGACGCGTGAGCGCTGATTCCGGATTCGAGCATAAGAGGGAAGCGGCTGGTTCTTCTTACATCGATTATCTCGGGGACATATTCATGATAGAACTTCTCCTTCAGCTTATTTGTCACATTGATGCTGATAAGATAAAGGTTCTATCTGCAAGTTAGTATCAGAATGGGAAAGTAGTGGGTGAATGAGCCATGCCTTATAGTTGTTCATCTCCAGTATTTGTTGTTGATATGCCGTCTGCGCCTTGCTCTTTCCATGGTCGAACGCTGACTCCATCTTCTTTCTGCGGGACTCAACCTCCTGGCATGCGCCGTCGTATTTCCCCTTGGCCTTTTTGAGATCACCATAAACGGCATCACGTTCCTTTTCTAGCTTCCCATAATATTCCACATGGCATTTGCGAATCTCTTCATATTGGGTAGCGGCTTGTTTCAGAGGATCTGCCACTTGCACTACCAACTCCGACGCAAATTTGTCTCGTTCGGCGGCATGAGATTCCACGGCGTTCAATTGTGTCGTCCACGTAGTGAGTGATGCACTTTCGAGGGAGCCAGGGGTTAGGGTGGGCGTATCTCCGACGCTCAAGGTGCTGATCTTCTTCGACTTGCGGTCATAGTACTTTTTGCAAAGGAGGGTTAACTTGGATGCGTATTCCTTTTCGATGGCGCTGCGCTCGCGGTAAAATTGCTGTATCTCGTCCACCCATGATATACCGTTTGAGACCTGTGCGACATATTTGCATTAGCTCCAAACATACGAAGTGTTCTGACGTGCTGAGTTGCGGGGAAGCGATGTCGGGGTCATACCCAATTATTGACTGGTTTGAAGGAGTCCTGGTTCATGAGACAGGTTAGCTATGTACGTCTGACAGTGGTTATACAGCGTTTATACCTTCAGCTCTGCCCCGAATTGAGGGGCAACATCTGCGGCCGCCATGGCTAGATAGAGGTCCCAAGGCAGACGCGCATGGGACGGCGCGGGGATTAAAACCGGACAAGGAGATGGGGTTGTTGGGCGTCGGGGCTATTTGGCAATGGACCACGTGTCTCGGTGTGACTCAGAAGAGCTATTGTCTCCAATTAAGCAATGTTCATTGGTCTATTGAGGCTATTCAGACAGAAAGAATGATCACAATGGCCAAGGCGGGGAGAAGGCCGGTCCCTGTGACAATACCAAACATACACGTTGCTGCTAATCGATATATAGAACCCCCAGTCATTACAATACCAATACATTTATTTCACTTTGTCTCAGATTGGACTAGTTCCAGCGTCATCTGTTTTTGCTTCCCATTTCAGAGCTTCGGCTGCTATTGAACTTGCCCTCCCTTCAATAGAGTCCACTTTGACTGTTGAATACTTTGTTCTTGTCTCCCAATACCCGATTGGCAATTAAGCTTTGGTATTGTCTTAGGTACTCTCTTGTCGTGGTCAAAGCTATCTCATAACATTCCGGAACTTTTAAATACCCCACGACGGCCCCTCCATCTTTCCTTCTCCAACACCCTCTTTTATCTCCGAGTCACCCACCCGGTTCATTCATCATGTCTGAAAATACTGAAGCCTCGCCCGCTTCCGGCTCTCTGGCTGACCGTGTCACCAAGCCTGATGAGTCGCAACCCACCGGTACGAAACGAGACCACCGCCACCGTCGCTGATCTCTCCAGTCGACCTCGACCGGCACCTCCGCGTTACCCCGGCTGATAGCTAATATTTTCTTCTTTCATATCTTACAGACGTCTCCGATAACACTGTCGCCGCTACCCCTAAGGATGGGGCTTCTGGCCTTGCGCAAGGATCCGCGGAACTCGAGGAACCCGATTACACTGTCGCAGTCAAGCTGAGCGACTTGCAGGCGGACCCCAACAACCCCCTGTACTCTGTTAAGAGCTTTGAAGACTTGGGCCTGTAAGTCATACTCAAATTCGTACCCCTACAAATCCCCGCGCAGGAACTGACCTAATTGTGCGTCAAAGGGATGAACGCGTTCTGAAGGGTCTTTCAACCATGAACTTCCGCAAGCCGTCCAAGGTTCAAGAGCGCGCTCTGCCTCTTCTGATGAGTAACCCACCAAAGAATTTGGTCGGTCAATCCCAGTCTGGTACTGGAAAGACCGCTGCTTTTGTTCTCAACGTGCTCAGTCGCCTCGATCTGTCGACCGTGGAGATGCAGATGTTGCCCCAGGCTCTGATCCTCGCCCCCACCCGTGAATTGGCTCGTCAGATTGTCGGCGTGATTCAGATTATGGGACAGTTCCTCGACGGTCTTGCCATTGGAACTGCTGTTCCCGCCGATTCCAATGCGCGCCTTTCGAAGATGGATTGCTCGGTGGTAGTTGGAACCCCTGGCACTGTTCAAGATATGATTAAGAAGCGCATCCTGAACCCTACCCACTTGAAGGTGCTTGTGCTGGATGAAGCGGATAACATGCTTGACCAGCAAGGTCTGGGAGACCAGTGCATTCGGGCCAAGGCGTAAGTGTTTCATCCTTCATAAGAACCACGGAAAAATGGACCTCAGCTAATAATCAATTTACATTGCAGCATGATTCCCCGCAATGTTCAGATTGTCTTGTTTTCGGCTACTTTCCCGACCCACGTCTACCGCTATGCGATCAAGTTTGCTCCCGAGGCCAATGAGATTACCCTCCAGCACGAGGAATTGACTGTTGAGGGTATCAAGCAACTTTACATGGATTGCGGTAGCGACGAGGAGAAGTACCAAAACTTGGTTCAGCTTTATGGACTGCTTACTGTCGGATCCTCTATCATCTTCGTTCGGGTAAGTCTGTTCTCAGTCTGAGGTTTGAACTTGGCTAATCAATTCTATAGACCCGTGCCTCTGCCCAGGAAATTGAAAAGCGTATGGTTGCCGAGGGTCACACTGTGGCCTCGTTGACTGGTGGTGTGGAGGGATCCCAGCGTGATGCGGTGATTGATTCCTTCCGCAATGGTGACGCTAAGGTGCTCATCACCACCAACGTTCTCGCTCGTGGAATCGACGTTTCGACTGTTTCGCTTGTTGTCAACTATGTGAGTTCCTTCGTCTGTCCGACTTCTGCATCGAAACTAATCCTAGCCTTCAGGACGTTCCCGAGGAGTACTCTGGCGGCCAACGCACCAACACCCCCGACTTCCAGACCTACCTTCACCGCATCGGTCGTACCGGTCGCTTTGGTCGCATTGGCGTGGCTATCACATTTGTGTCCAACCGCAATGAGTGGGAGATGCTGCGCAAGATCCAAGAGCACTTCCAGTGCGTTATCGATCGTATCGATACCTCCGATTGGGACGAAGTGGAAGAGATGATCAAGAAGACCATCAAGAACACCCGTGCCCAGGCCGATTTTGTCAAGACTAACTAAGTGTCATTAAAACGCGTCGATGTACATACATTGACTTCTCGCTTTCATCCCAATACTCGGGATTGAACTTCTTGTCTCACGTTTCATGTTCTGAAGAGTGATGAACCCTCTTCTCTTTTTATTTATGGGCCAATGGGGTTCTGAGGAGGATATTCGATACCTATTTGTGCGCATGGCTGCCCCTGCAGCTCTTTCTGTTCAATTGTGGCCTCAAATGCCACTCCGCAAGGGTGGCAGGCTTCTATTCAAAATTTCGAAGTTCAGAATTAAAAATTCTATTGTTATCCACATACACCACACATCCTTCCTACATGTATGATTTGCCCGTAGTTGACTTTGTTACACTTCTCTGTCCCGAGGTCTCGCGATCCCGTACTCGGAATCATTCTTGCACATATCACAATCTGGTCTTCGACATACTTCCAGGCTTTTTCTCCGCCACTCCTCTGTCCGTTCCGGAGGCAGCCGGGGATTGCGTGTCAGACACATCGCTATGGTCACGATAGCACATGGCCGACAAGTTTGTGTTTGCTGCATTGTGGCCTCGTGACCTTGGAGCATGTTTGTTCTTCCAATCACGAACATTTGCTGCTTCTGTAGATATATTCTCTCTTCTCTTTCCTTTGACGAATAAAGGCAGTTCTTTTTCTCACGAGGAGTGCCCAGAAGGGCACTCGACAAGAAGATCCCAAACTGAGGGATGACCTTAGCATCCGGACGATGACTTGGCTGTTCGTATTCACCTCATGCTCGAAAAAATGGCCTAGACACAAAGATAATCCCGTGCAACGCGGGGTGGGCCCTATCCCCAGGAGCGCAGCCCAAGACGGCGACAGTGAGTGAGAATAGAGCAGCTGATGGCATCCATGAAGAATTGGTATCTGCCACAGAGTCTGATAGTGTGATGTGCATATCTGTATTGTTTATACATAGCCTGGGAAACAGCACTAACACCCATAGCGTTCAACCGTCCACTGTCACATAGCCGAGTCAAAGCAAATCTACAGTCTGATTAAAACGACATTATATCGATAAATACCTTGCCCTCAGAACAACCACTGATTAAACGCAACCCCAAAGTCCATATTATTAAACAAATTCAAGCCATCGACTTCAATCATCGGATCAAAGTCAATAAGATCAGCGTTTCCGATATCCGACTCCGGAAGAACAGACTGCGGCTCCAGGACCTCATCGATAATTTTCGAGAATACCTGACTAGCCCGTTGAAAGAGAGCGTAGTTGGCATTGTCCGGGCGAACAATTGACTCGAGATGCGAGATGAAAACACTCAGATTGCGAATAAGCGCTGACCTCGACGCTTCATAGAGGAACGGCTCGCCTGTGCGCTTTTGGTGCTGCAGCGCTTTGATGAGGAGACTGGCGCTTGGGAAGCCGTAGAGCAAGACCTGGATTAATTGCGTGATTAGGATGTGTTGGAGTCACATGTAGTTCGGGTGGGTATCTGTTAACGTACGGTCCATGTAAAATCAGGCCGGAGGTCGACCATTTGTTCGCGTTGCGTGCCTAAGGTCAGGACCGTTGATAGGATTATGGCGCTCACGGAGATCAGGGCGGTATTTCCGCGCGGATTGTTTTTCCCGGCTATCAGGCGCTGGATGAGAAAGTCGTTGTATAGATATGCTAGATATGAGACGATCATCATGAGGCTCACTGCTACGGGCAGGTTTTGGTCCCAGCATTGGGGGCTGTAGCGTAGACAGGCGGGTAGGGATTCCCATGCTATGTGACATCGCTGTGAGATACCGCTGTGCGGTGTCAGTCATTGATCTTGGGACGGAAAGGAACTAAGTGAGACTACTTACTCGAGCATATTTTCCAACTCGGGTGTTACCCTTTGCAAAGAGACTTCGAGGACCTCGTCTCGGAATGTGCTGATGATGAACCAACCTTACGCGGATCCAAGAGGACCGTTGGACGACTCCATGGATACTCCAGCCATTTTCGTCGAAATCGTCGGGGGAGTAATCCAAGACCATGTCGTCGGTAGCGAGTGCCTCGTCGCTGATATCGAGGGGCATGCGACAATCGGCATATCGCCATGGTATTCTTGGCGGTCTACCTAAGAACGTGGCGATACTTTTGTCGAGCTGGTACGCTGCGGCGAATTGTCGGCGACGTGACTCTAGCAGAAATTCGGGTATATCGCTCGAGGTCTTGATGTCGCGGTGGAGACCAAGTGCGAAAATGTCGGTGGATAGCTCGCCTAGTCTGTTCCAGCAGGAGGGACCTAGAGAGCGTTAGGCAAAGCATGGAGGATAGTAGTTGGACAGGGCAAACTGACTTGAGTCGCCGTTCACTAAGTCAGATAATAAGAGATTCTCATGTACCAGCCAGATCGTCAGATCATTGAGCGGCGTAAGAATCTTGCAGATGTGCAGTGCAGCATCGCTGGCTGCAAGCATTTTACGTGAATATTGAGACCGTGTAGTCTGGCCGTCGTCGGACCTGTCACCAGCGAGCCCTAAGTATCTCGCCCGACCCGCTAGAGCGCATAGAAGCCCAATGATCTCGAGGCGGATCGCTTGTCCCGTAAATAGGGTATGGAAGTCCCGTCCTTTCGTCGTAGATGGAACTTCGAAGATTTCAGATGTGTTTTGAATTATGCGCACTGTCAGTAAGGATGTGAAATCATCAAAATTGTGGTCAGAGATGCTGTCTTTGCACATCGATTTGACCGGGCCAAGGCTGTTGAGCACAAACGGCGCCGCTATAATCGCGCTTTGGCTGAGTGCATAAAACTCGCGGATCAAGGTCTCGACTGTGGCAAAGTCGCTTAGAGTCAATAGAACTTCAGAGATCTTGTGGACCCAGTACGGTGGTAGGACTCTCTGTGCAGATTCGATATCCAGGCCCAGACCCTGGCCGCCTGCGCCCAAGTCGACTTCTTCGGTCAGTGGAGATACGAAGCTCGTTGGGCCGAAATACCCAGCTAGCAGTGGCTGGGTACGAGATGCGGTGTGCTCCGAAGAGTTTTCTTCTCCTGCATTTGACACGTAGGAGTTGGATGCCTCATTCGAATTTGAATTCCTGAGAGACAGTAATCATGAGACCCTGATATGTATGAAGATATAGCTACGGGAGTATATTGGGAAGGGCAATAACTTGGCCATTGGACACTCAACCATCCCCACAAGGTCAAGGATGACCTCAAGGTAGGGCATATACTGTTAACACACCTTGTTGATGGGGCTCGATCAAAGGGTACTCCCTCTGCCAATGGAAAGATACGGCGTCCTTTAACCCGCGTCAAGGGAGCGGGATGATAGAAGCATCGTGTGGAGATGCCACGATCTCTACAGCGAGAGCATATGGGTAATGCATGATCGCAGCGGACTTTGTCTCGGCGACATGGCTCGCAAGAGGCCGGTTTGCCATTCCGACGACGCGAGGTACTGCCATGAAAGGTTAACAGGCTGCATTGAAATAAAGCGGGAATCGGTCACCTCATATGGAAAACACAGAGAGCCTTTATGCACCAATGCTGTGGCACTCTCGTACGTGTGACAAGTCGCTTGGAAGGCAAACGCAACAGGGAATATCGGTGTTCGCTACTCCGACCAGTCAAATCGAACGCCGAAGAACTCCGGTGGAAACCGGTGGGGAACTGATCGCCCTGGAGCCGAGCAACGGTTAAGAGTAGTATATAATAAATGGGTCCATGACCACAGACAGTCTTGAGGGAGAGGTCAATAATGTCAGTGACCGCTAATTCCTGGATAAATTTGTCAAGGATACTACACTATAATCCAAGCCAAGAAGAAGAAGATCATTCCCCCCCTCGGAGTCCAAACAAGCCAGATAAGCCCCTCAGATAACGTGCGGAGGAGATAACCTACATGGGAGGGGGTCACATGGTTGATGATGTACACCCCTCCCTTCCCCCTCTCTCTTCTTTTCTTTTATTCTTTGTAGATTCTCTCTTCAAGAGTATTCATTCTTCTTCCTCACTGTGAACTCCTCGTTAGAAATCATGTTGAAAACAGAACCCATTACCACCGTTCTACCGGTGCCCGCCGAACAATCACCAGAAACCCCAACATCACCAAATCACAAATTCAGCAAGCACATTATCGTAAGAAGGATCGCAGCTGGGCTAGATGGTTGCACACAATGCTGATATCAATTGTAGTTGACCACATATCCAGGCCAGAGCGGCATTGAACCAGTTCCTCTAGAGTGGGGCGCTCCCGATGCCAAGTCCCGGGGTCCAGTGGTTGTCTCGCGCAGTGGAAACCTCGTCAAGCGCCGCAATGCCATCGGTGCTCACGGCGGTAGTTACAGCATCTACAATGCTCTGGCAATTGCTGCTGGTGACTTGGATGCGGATTTCCGACCGGATTTCCGCAACTCCGAGCCGACTTTCAATTTCCCCTGGCAGCCAGCCTGGGCAGACAAGACCAAGATCGTCTCCATGGATCCTTACGGCCACGATATCGTCAACCAGTTCAAAGAAGAGCTGGAGGCTGGCTGGGATATCCGTCCGACCATGGCGGTCACTCGTGCTAACATGAAGCTCGCAGAAATCGCTGACGATGTGAAGAATGGCCTCCTCGAGGTGGATGGGAATGTCCTGGTTGACTCCTCCGGCGAGGTTCGTGTCACCAAGGTAGCAGCAGAGCCTGTCTGGTATCTTCCCGGTGTGGCAGAGCGATTTGGTGTCGACGAGGGAACCCTTCGTCGGACTCTGTTTGAGCACACCGGCGGAAGCTACCCGGAGCTTATCACTCGGCCCGACCTCAAGACCTTCTTGCCCCCTATTGGCGGTCTTACTGTGTACATCTTCGGTCCACCAGAGCGTGTCTCCGATGCGAACGTCAAGTTGGCCCTGCGCGTGCACGACGAGTGTAATGGCAGTGATGTCTTCCAGTCGGATATCTGTACCTGTCGACCATACCTTGCGTTCGGAATCCGCGAGGCAATCCGTGAGGCACAGAACGGGGGCAGTGGTGTGGTCATCTACTTCCGCAAGGAAGGTAGAGCCCTCGGAGAGGTGATCAAGTATTTGGTATACAATGCGCGCAAGCGTGGAGGCGACACCGCCGATAAATACTTCACTCGCACTGAGAACATTGCCGGTGTGCGAGACGTAAGGATTCCCATCGATACCGTAAGTTAACATTGCTGACTCTCTCCACTGCAGATGCGATTCCAAGCTCTCATGCCCGATATTCTGCACTGGCTCGGCATCACCAAGATCGACCGCATGCTGTCAATGTCTAACATGAAGCACGATGCCATCGTGGACTCCGGTATCAAGATTATCGAGCGTATTCCTATTCCTGATGAAATGATTCCCAGCGACTCTAGAGTCGAGATCGATGCCAAGATCCAGTCAGGGTACTTCACCACCGGCAAGCAGCTCACGGAGGCAGAATTGACTCAAGTTCGTGGACGCGGCTGGGAGAAGTGGGAGGACATTGCTGTAAGTTGAACTCTCATTGAACTCGTGATAGATACTCGTCGCTGACAAGCCTTACAGCATTAAACTTGCATTCGATGTTTCCTTGTCGAGATCAAAGCCGGACTGGTCACTCGAAATTTAGTAAATCCCAAGTTATTTAGTCGCTGTGATGTGTCTATGTACGCATTTTTTTGGTGGTCATCATTGGGGACCCATGTGCATGGGTTATAACAGAAGATAAAATGCGAAAACAGAACTCTCCTCATGATCAGCAAGTTTCAGGCCCATGTCCAAGGTAGAGAACTGTTAATAGCGACTCGCTACCTAGGTATTCAGTAGACAACTTGGTGTACATTGGATTCGCATATATACCATTTAAATATCACATGATGAATCTCTGGGACTGAATTGTGATATTTGCATAGCAGTGGTGATGGCCAACGGATATACTCAATATCTTTAGACCCAGAGGAGACAACACATCTATACCGCCTTAGTTCAGCTGGAGTTGATCAAGTAGCTGCAGTGAAGGGTTTGATGTAACCAATGCTCTCTGTATGGGCGGTTATAGTCGACCATTGTAGCCCTGCCACAAGTGAGAGCAATCATGACTAGTCAAGTATTTCATGAAGCTTGAGACCTAACAGTCAAAGTTCCAGCGGAAAGGATCCCGACCGGAAATAGAATGAATCTTCAAGAGGCTACCGTTGAGGATGATGACGCATGATGGAGGCTGTTCCAGGTATGATACTGAAAAGTACCTTGGGACATTGCTGGATTTTGGTAGCGAGGGCCGAGCTTTTCAGTTAATGGAAACACCGACACCTGATTAGGGTTCCATAAAGCCTGCTAGCTTGGCGATATTGATCGATTCTATTTGTCTCTCACGCCGTTCTTGTGGACTCTAGTGCTACCGGGAAGACGGGAGTGGAGACTGGCACGATCAGATAAGATCATAACGCGCCCATTTTTTTCCCGTGTTGCGTCTCTGCGGGGCGCCAAGACACCACACGATGACGTGTTCAGACGATCAAAGTGCGTGAAGTGAGAAATAGATTTGTTAGTCGGTAATTCGTAAAAAGCACTCTAGTAATGCATTGTGCAAAGTTCTAGGCAACGAAGTAGAGAGAGAATGCAATTGATGAGAGAGTGAAATCACATGCTCGACGTAACAGCTGAATCATCAAATTAAGGTGGGGTAGCAAGAGCCAATCATACGTGCAATTTAGTTACTGTTCTGTAACACTGTTACAGCATTACATTCGTTTAACATCATGACTCAGCGTAATCAACAACCCAGATACCGTCAGGGGTGACAGCCGGCGAGCCGGAAGTGCGTCCAGCCGCGATCATACGACGAACCTACCATTCCTATTTGGCTGCCTCTCTGGGGTATCTCAGTCCATACAACCTCCCCTGATCTTCATGCATGGAGATTGGAAACCTCGGCCATTGACCCGATCGCTCTACTTCGTTTCCCATCATTACGTCGTTTGCTGTGCATATCTTCAAGGGCTGGTTGATCCACCCTCCTTTAACACTGGAAGACGATCACTCTTGCGCAAAGAACGAACTCAAGACATCCACCTCGTTCCTTGGGCCCAGCTGCCTGCACTAAGCCTACGTTAGGTGGGTATCGTACCTTTTTATTCCTCCAATCGCCTACCATCGCCCGTGACTGTGACTCTTAACATTTCCCCTCCTCGCAACTCAGTCTTTCTATCTCACACTGCAGAAGGTACATTCTCACCTTTGAAGCATCATAAATTCGAGTTTGTGTTAGACTTTGCATTCAACCCAGTGAGTATCATCTATCTCTTTGCCGCTGTCATGGAACTGCCGCTAGCCTCTTATCGGCCTAGCTATCTGCTTCGCCTCGAAGGTAGCTGTGCAGGCAGCTCAATTCCGTTCCTCTTAAGTAAAGTTGCTTCCTCCTTCGAATGAAACTAATATCTCTGTCAGTGATAACCGTCTGGAACGCCTTTCACATTAGTCGGACCTAGACCGCTACCGGTACTGGCCGAGCATCCACCCGCGGGATACCGGCCACGATGTCCGGCCTAAATATGGAGAATGATTTCCAGCTCTTTTCTCCGCGGCAATCCAGTGGGGATGAGCCGCTAGGCAATGATCCATCAACTACACATCCAACCGGCGACAGCATGAGCCAAGATTGGACTCAATGGATGCGATGGGACGAGCCAGTGTTTCCCGAAGGAGACCCGAAGCAGATGACCTCATCTTCAGATCTTCCATCTATATCTCCGCATACTGACTTGAGCTCCCCAAGTCACTTGAACTACAAGGACTTCTCACCTAATCTTCCGCTCGGTTTGATGGAAATTCCACCCGAGCCCAATGCCGGGAGCCACCCGGCATACCAACACAGCACTCCGGGGCAGCCTTGGAACACGAGTCAGCAACGACAATCAGGGTTAGTGTCTCCAATTTCGAGTGTTGGGACCAGCCGAAAACGAAAGACAGGCAGCGAAGACGATGCCACCACAGTGACTGGACCAGTCCAACCCGGCAAGAAGATGCCCGCCAAAAAGCGAGCCCACAATGTTATTGAGAAGCGATATCGTGCCAACTTGAACGACAAAATTGCCGAACTTCGTGACAGTGTTCCAAGCCTTCGGCAAACCAAGAACACGAATGGAGGCTCACACGACGAAGATGACGAAGCGGAGGGAGCCAATGCTGCGAACAAGCTGAACAAAGCATCCATTTTGTCGAAAGCGACGGAATACATAAAGCACCTCGAAATTCGCAATAGGCGCCTGGAAGACGAGAACACCGACTTGAAGAATCGGCTCCGACAAGCTGATAAGGTAGCGGATCAGGCGGTCACATCTTCGGCGTCGGTGTCATCGCCAAGTAACTACGCCGCCACAGACTCGGGCTCAGGTACATCGCCCAGTGTTTTTTCCCAGGCGGAAGAAGTCTCCACCGAAAGTTCCCTCGCCTCCCAAAGCCCACCTGAGGGCCTACTTCCGGTCCCTGATGCATGGAAGCGCATGAGAGCTGAAACCGCGAAGCAAGGAGCTTTTGCCGAGTCCTACATCAAATACCCTTCGTCGTCGTCGACTCATCAACCGCAGTATGCTAGAGAAAACACATCCACCCGACGGTCAAGGATGCCTAACAAGTACATGTTGGGTGCACTTGCCGGTCTAATGGTCCTGGAAGGGCTAGGGTCTGACGACTCTGAATCAGAATCAAAAGGCCTGTTTGCACTTCCCATGAGACTTCTCAGTCGATTCCAAACACCCAAATTGGGTCACTGGGATTTCTATCTGAAGCAGTTCTGGTACTCATGGCAGGCGCGCGCGTTCTCTCATTTCCTCATATTGGCAACTTTGATCTTGGTCAGTGCCTTTATTGTGTTTGTGTACTTATTCAATGCCCAACCGATGACACAGCGTGGCCCATCCAAAACGGACGCTGAGGGCCCGCCCGCGCCTCTGACTGCCAGTGACTTCCGCCGGCAGGCTTGGCTGACTAGCATGCAACGAGTCGGTGTACCGCGCCACAGGTTCTTCCGTGAGTGGTATGTTGTTACTTCGAGATGTCTTGAGTACGTCCTGCGATGCGTGATGGGTTGGAAATTCTACTCATGGGCCACCGGAATCACTGAGGAGGATGAGAAGGGGCGAGTCAAGACCTGGGATATCGCCATCGATGCCCAACTGACTGGCGGAGATGCTGAAATTAGCAAGAGCCGTCTCGTGCTCACGATTTTTGCTGCTGGCACACTTCCTTGTACTCCCACGAGAATGATCATCAAGGCCTTGCATGTCCGCATTCTCTTGTGGAATGTTGGTGAAGCAGGTTCTTGGTCCTTCCATGTATCCAATGACATTGCACGAGCCCTGGCCAGGTACCAATGGGGTGTGGCCCGCGAAGTCAATGATGCCCTTCCTAATGGTCACCCTGACCAACTTCCTCCTCATCTTGCTACTCTGGTCAAACTGGATTGCGATGATGTCATGATAGATAACATCATCCAGCGTGCTGTGAACCTGACTTGGAACCGGCCCACTCAGGAAGGTACCGGCGACGATGAAGTGCTATTGGATGTTGTGGATGAGGACCCAGCTATCCAGTGTTCTGAAGATGCGCTTGCGGCTTGGTGGTCCAGTCATCTTTTACAGACCGCACTTCTCAACTACTTTGAAGCAAGTGGCAAGGGCTCTGTTTCCAAGGCAAGCCGTGATGCATTCAAAGAGAAGATCCGTATGGCTCTTGATGTCGCACCACGGTTGTCTGCCGCGTATACTCGTGCGCTCGTGATGAAAGCAGTATTCTTTGAACAGAACCGCATTGAGAATGTTGGAGCGGTCCTTGCTGCTCTACCAAAAGAAAAACGAAAGGAGAGTCAGAGTCAGTCGTCCAACTTCCTTGATTCCTCTCTGCCCGTTTCCGTGCGCGACGAAATCTCCATTGCTGTGCGCTGTGCTATGATTGCCGCCATCGTCACTGCACGATCCACAGGTGATGCCTCTTCGCTGCCCGAGACTTTCACGATCCCGAAAGCCATCACCTGGTTCAATCAGCTTCCGATCGATCCGGTCGAGTTCTCCTTGCTTGGATTCTCATCTGTCTATCACCTTCTTCACCTCCTTGCCTCGGATGTAGATTATATCGCGTCATCCGATTCATCCTCCCCCTCAACTGCCGCCTCAGAAGCTACCTCCTCCGCAGATGACGAAGCTGAGGATAAGCCTCGTCCGACCCACAACTTCTCCATATGTCCTCGCGATATCCCCAATCTCGGGCGGGTATCCGCAGAGCTCATCTATTGGGCCCGCAATGCCTACACCCCTGCTTTCTACGGCTTTTCGTCGACTCTTGTTGATGTGATCGTCAAGTCTTGCACGGCAATTTGCGAAAATGCAGGTATCAACGTTGAAGACTACATGCGCACCGCCCCTGAAAGAGCTTCGATCAAGAAACGTCGGACTCGTCGACGCAGGGGGGGATCACAATCATCCCAAAGCGACGCCGATCAAGATCTGGTTGACTGTCCTGTTCCAAGGCCATCTCTTCGTCGGGAACGATCGGCTAGCAATGACACAGGCTATGGTAGCCTCTCTTTTGAGGAAGATGCACAGCAAACTCCTCATGCTCCTCTCGATTCGCAGCCGGTACCTGCTTGAGATGGTTAACGATGATCCAGACATGAGTCTTGCATATGCAAACTCAATAACGACCCCGGCGTTTTGGGCTCTTTGTATTTTTATCATACGGATTTCTTTTTCGTCCGGATACGAGGGGAAATGGAATGGGTATCCGCAATGGCGTATTTGCACAGGCGTTAGCATGGAATAGAAGATTGTCATCATAGCACTTACATCAAAATCATACATTTGAATCCCATTACGGGCAAAATCGATTCTCAGCGTCCGCTAGGTCTCATGCTGTTTAGTGACTGCCCAGGTGAGGCCTTGATCGCTTCTCAGCGAAGATGAGAGGAGCCCACGATAAAGACTGCAGTGAGTATCTATCTACGGTCAGGAACTGTTCTATCTGGTCAAAATTGGGCTCATCGTCAAATTAGACTTTTGTACAGCCGTCGGGCTATTTTGGGTCTTCTGTGGTACCTGAAGACCTTATTTTGAGGAAGAGTTAAGGGCCACAGCGCCCGTTCTTCTACTTGCCACTATGAATTGCTCTGTTCCATTGAGGCCATTGCCATATTCCAATAGCAAACACGGCCGAACCGACTCCCCGATATGAGTATCAGACTCGGGACAAGATGGCTGCTCAACATGCCGTTGGTACTGCCAATTCAAGGGTTCAATATGACGGTCTATTTCTGGGGACAGAAGCCTCTGCTCCTAGGTCACTACAATAATGGGCGCTTTCAACTTGCTCCTTCTTATGAACGGGCCCGAACTTCTAAATTGGTATTGAGCACAGTGGTGCTTTGTCAGACCTTATTTCGATCGACAGGCGAGCTATGTATCATACTGTCATTTGATGAACCCAACCACGGCCTAAACACCAAGACCACACCAAAAATGCAGCTAAACTAAGTAACCGGTTTCTTAATTGGTGAGGCTACTTGCAATGCCGATCATTTGGCCACTCTTTCGTCAGTGCTTCACTGCTGCCTGTTCGGAATTTTCAACATTCGGCATGGGCAACCTTTATTCTGATTGCTCAGTCCACCGTTCGGCATTTGCAGTGGTTAGCCCCAGAGCGGCACTTTGATTCTCCAAGTGGGGTTTTCTACGAGATGCCGGTCGATCTTTGGGGCAGCATGTAACAGTTGTTGGCTTTCATTGCTTGGCATCACCAGCTGCCTGACTCCAGGCCGACGAGACTCCGGTTGTTGTAAGGATCATGTGCTATACACGACAACGTGTTTATCAAATGACTGCGTACAAAACGCCGTCGACGACATGTGTATCTCCGGTATTTTGCCGAGAGGGCTGCTGCAGGGATTGAAGGCCACCATGACCCTATTCGCGAGTTTTCCGTCCTCTGCATGTCCAATTGCCGCGGTGCGAGATCTGGACTCATTTAGACCCGTTTTCTACTGGCCATATGATGCAAATAGTCCCACTGCGACTATCGCCCCGTTTTAGGCAATTGGTGAAGTGGACTGGTCCCCGGCGAGTGCCAGAGACTAGACCCAATGGAATTTACCTACAATTGACCAGCCTGAGCAGTGAGTCGAACAAGTCGTTTGGTAATTGTGAGCAGTGATCTGGTGACACTATGTACACACGGGCCTCTGAGGAATTCTAGGTGGCTAAGTGACAAGATCATGGAGGTCATCGGCCTCAACATCCTAGGCGTTGTGTGCCCAGCTGCTATTGCGTCACAGTTGCTACGCTACGTTCTCCGCCTCAAACTTGAGCATTATCTCTTCTAACGTTGCAGTTGCGTCCCATTGGACCGCAAATCTTGAGGCTCCACGTTGGGCGGTTGAAGGGATGACGTTTTGATATTGGGGAGTTCTGGCAATAGAACGCTTCAGATATCGGGATCTGATTCAGTTTGAATCAAGAAAGCAGAAGGAAACTGACTATATTTTTAGTCTCTTCTGAAAATTCCTATTTCATCCCATCACCGTATGGGGAATGAAGAATGCCGGAGGCGGCCATCAACATTCCGAAAACGGATCACCCGAGACAACAACGGCTGTGTCTAGACCACAGCTATCCCTTTTTTCTTTCCAGAACATCAATTCCACTAGGGTCACAATCCAGGACTGACATCACCCACAGCTTCCCAATCGGGCTGTGACAGGACAATTATCGGGGATACAGCATTCCTAACCAATTACCGCGCGCGTCTCCTCCCCCCAGTATAGCCCTAAATCTCCACCTATACCGATATCTTCTTTGCCAAATCCAGCGTTACATCCACCATGTGAGACACAATTGTGTCCACATGGTCCGAAACGTGACGATGCATTCATTCGCCTTTCTGCAAGAACAAACTTGCAGGCCTTTCAGGGGTCCATGACGGCATCCACTGCATGACTGCATTGGAAGCCCAGTACTACAATAATGATCTGGACTTGGAATCATCCCACACGGGTCCGACGCCATTTATAGCGTCATCCCGCCAAATGCCTTGTATTCCTGTTGCCCTTCTTTGGTACTGAGCCCATAAGCAGTCGCTGGATACTCCACGCTCCGTGTGGCTGACTACAGCCATCCTTACCCAGTGGATCTGCAGGTCGACCTTTTCCTGTCTCTTCGAATGGCAAAATGGGTGTTGAACTCAAAGGAAATGGCCCAGGGGAACGCCCTATGGATCCCGCGATTGCGGTGCCCCTGTTCGTCGTCGGTGGACTAGTCGCAATCTTGTTCGCCTGGAAATCTATCATTCGCATCCGACATCGTCGACGATCAAAACTGGCTCGAGAAGGAGCAGACCAGACACAGCTGTCCCAAACGAATGGGTTCAACGCAGCGCTGAAGAAACACTTCCTATATGCGCCGCTATGTGGGAATCGTCACAGTCGCGAGTTCCGCTTCCTGCGACTACATATGGGATCGCTACCATTGCGACTTGAGATGATTTGCTTGTTGATATATCTCAGCCTAAACGTTGTTTTCGTCGTTGTGAAAGTGGATTGGTGGCTCAGCGATTACTCTACGAAGATGTTTCAGCTCAAGTACGCCGCGGGACACCTGGCGGTCATGAATACACCGGGCTTGGTCCTGGCTGGAGGGCGAAACAATCCACTAGTCGAACTGCTAGGGATTTCATTCGATGCATTCAATTTTATGCATCGGTGGGTAGGACGTGTGATCGCAGCTAATGCGGTCATTCACATGAGCGCCGTGCTAGCCGATCAAGCATATCAATGTGAGTTGTCTTGAGATTATAAAGATCAGCATATACTAATAATCCAGTTAGATGGTACAGATTACGTTATGTACGCTCTTTGGCAACAGAAACTTTACATATGCGGCCTTATCGTATGTATAGCAGTCTCCTCGCAATGCAATGAACTATCTAACATGAATGTACACAGGCTATTCTTGGATTCATTTTCATCGTCCTTCAATCTCTGTCGCCGGTCCGACATGCATTCTACGAACTCTTCCTTCACCTGCACATAGCGCTGGCCGTGATGTCTTTCGTGGCTCTCTGGTATCATCTTCAGAACCTGCTACAACAACGCGTGCTACTAGGCACCCTGATCCTATGGGGTCTCGATCGTGCAGGCCGACTCGGAATCCTACTTTGGAGAAACCTAGGCGCAAAACCAACAACCGCTACCGTCGAGGTTCTGCCTGGGTCCGTTGCTCGTGTCGACGTTGCCGTGGCGCGGGCATGGCGTTTCCGCCCTGGCCAGTACATGTACCTCTACATGCCGTGTCTGGGCTTATGGACATCACATCCCTTCACCGTTGCATGGACGTCTAGGTCGGGCTCTTCGGATGAAGACGAGAAGCGCAGCTCGAGTGATTCGCTACGAGCTCTCGTGGGAGGTTCGCAAACGACAACGATGTCCGTCCTGATCAAGGGGCAGGATGGCTTCACAAAAAAGCTGATCCAGAAGGCGGAAGACTCCCCCGAGGGACGTATCGAGGCCATGGCCTTGGCCGAGGGTCCATTTGGAGGCATCCATTCTCTCGCCTCATACGGAACTCTATTGCTGATCGCCGGCGGTATTGGCATCACGCACCCAATGTCATATCTCAACGAGGTCGTCACCACCTTCACCGAGCAGAAAACAGCTACTCGCAAGGTTCACCTGGTGTGGATTGTTCGCAGTCTAGGTACTTTCCCTCTACCGCACCCGCCATCACTTCGAGTCACGCAACTAACTCCGAAATAGACCATCTGACCTGGATCCAAACCTTCATGACTGAGATACTAGGCCATGACTCCCTAAAAAGCCCAATAACTACGAACGGGCACTCTTATTTCCAATTTCCGCGCCTCCTCCTCTCCATCAGCCTTCACGTCACGGCACACAAGGATAACGTCGAGGAATACATCCCCCAACCGGATATGCCATGGATGCAGAATGCCCCGGCAAGCGTGCCTGTTAGTATTCATCACGGCAAGCCGTGTATCCAGGCCGTATTGGAGAAAGAGAAGGCGGAGCAGATCGGTGCGATGGCGGTTAGCGTCTGTGGTCCTGGTGGCCTGGGCGATAGTGTGCGAGAGGCTGTCAGAAATGTACAGGGGGAGAAGACGGTTGACCTCTTTGAAGAGGCGTTTTCGTGGTAGATAACCATTTTATGTTTATAGATGTAATTTCTTGTGGATTGGCGTTAGTCCTTAAAATACACCATTTGACTTTTGAATACATGCCCTGAAGCTTGAAGCATGCATCTGCTCGCTCTGTCCATTGGTAGGATCAGTTCAGTTCACCATGCATTGTAAAAGGTCTGGGCGGATGCCAACTGGAGCATTTCATCATTTGGTGTATGTCTATTCGAGCATTCTGGCGCATGGCCAAGATACATGACACGGAAAAGACACAATAAGGCATCTGAGAGTACACGACAGCAGAAGTGATACCCTCATTACTCATTTTGAGGCATAACTTGTGCAGCCGCCCACTGGAAGAGTTCCGCGATGGAGTTACTCACAGCCGCCGTCCTGGGAATCTCATGTCCACCACCATGATCATAAGTGCGACGTTTCTCGGGTTCACAGATACCAGACAAATGCACACCAGCCGCATAGCGAGGATCTTTAGAGCCGTAAATATGCACAGTCGGAACGTTGATACGGTAGGGGCTAGTTATCTCATCCCGGATCTGGTCCTCGGATAATCCACCAGATAGAGACTTAAGCCCCGTCCAGCGATCCGCACCGCGTGCTAGAACCGCCGAAGATCCAGCTTGTAAAGCCAGAGCAGACCGGGACGCAAGATCACGTTCGCGCGCCTCGGCGGAAACATGGAAGCCCATTTCCTCGAGAACGTTCAACGAGGCGCCGCCGCAGATGAAGATGGCTGCTTTGAATGGGGGCCGGAGGTGAGGTGTTTCCTCCTGGTGAAATAGGAGGATACTGGAGCCTAGAACGCAGCCTTGGGAGAACATGAGTGCGATGTCGTAGGGACCGTTTTTGGCAATGTGCTCATTTAGCCAGCTGTGCGTGGCGCGGATGGCGTCGACGCTATCATTTTCCCAGAAGGAGTAGTAGGGTGGTCCATAGAAGAGATCTATGCCGGCGGCTGGATCACTTTTGAATGGACCATTCACGAAATCAAACTGTACGTCGTCGGGAAGTCTGGCGCGGAATGTTGCTGGGTTGGTGAGGTTAGTTTTCGTCTGGAGGGATTTGCAGGGGAGCTAACAGATCTGGGAGCGGAAAATGGAGCCGCTGGTTCCCTTGCCGTGGAGGCAGAGCACCTTCATGGCTGATTGGGCTGCTTAGGTTGGAAGCGTTGAGATGACCTCGGGAGAGTTTAGGAGGTGGTGTGGAGCTAGGAGGGGTTGTTGATGGCGAGCACTGACCCCGCGATATGCCGATTGGAGGTGACAGCTGTCAAGCTAAGGTGCACTTTTGTTTTTCTGAGTGAAAAGACCAGCTCACGGGAGCCAATTTGATTAGCTTGCAATTGAGTCACGAGAAAGAAGATTTGTAAATGTTTTCGGACTGCGAAAGATCTGTCCCAACGGTCTTGGCTGAGACCCCTTGCGGCCGCCAATAAGGCAGACGACTTACACCGAGTTACGTACTATCAACACAGTCAAATTTGCGCTTAGAACGGATTTAAAGAGACAAATGGAGTTTTACTGATTGAAAACGCGACGATAATCACAGGATAGTAGCCCGATTACTCACCAATCTTCTTCTCGCATCAAACATGACAACTATATATATAGTGGTCGTGATATTAGATGTCCTCCAAGTCAACTCCAATATATTCCCTGTCTTTTTCCTGATGTGCCCAGTCTGGTCCAAGGTGTTAGCATGAACTATAGTAATATCGCGCTACTGGGTCACGGCAATGGCAAATGGATGTGCAAGTCTGCCTGCATAGGGTTGTGGCTAGAGAATCAACCATCCGAGTGCCAGATATCGACCATCGGTCCGTGCTAGACAATGTTCGAAGGAAGCTGTGTCTAGAGCCAGCAGTAGCCTTTTTTTGCCAAGAGTCCGGACCCAAGGCATCAATTGGGCACAGATTTCGAAGGTGACTTTTTTGATGTAGACAGCGGGAAAGCCCAAGATACCCAGAGCCATAGCTCAGTACCGCCGCAAAAAGCAGCAGTTTATGATCGAATAACCCCTGTTTGGGAGCGTATCGAATGATATGCATACATGTACTTCCACGGCATTGCCATTCCATGGAGTTCTTCGGTTCTCTGTGATCAAGTTGCGTTATGTCTTCATGAGTGAGTGTGGCACAGCCATGACACCAGCCATACTAGGGACAACGCTGTTCCTGAAGGGGCTGTGTAGAAGATAAAAAAAGCATGAGGCGGATAGATCAAGACGGAGTCGGTGCAATATTTAAGACGATGCGAGTGGATCTCGGGATTGTCCCGAGGTCCCTGCCACGAAGGTTCCAAGGTTTCGTCATAACCGCCATTTGTAATCATTTATTTACCTAAGGATGAGGGGGGGGGGAGGGGGGGAAACTATTTAATACTTCACATCTTCCTCAGTTTCTCAATTGTGTGTCTCTATTCTAAACCTCAAATATGACTACTATGAAAGCAATCGTCGTCACCCAACCCAAGACCGAGAGCCTGGTCACCGATCGGCCCATCCCCAAGCTTCGCGATGACTATCTGCTCGTCAAGACCGTGAGCGTGGGCTTGAACCCTACAGACTGGAAGCACATTGCCTACCTCGCCCCTCCCGGTGTTCTTGTTGGTTGCGACTACGCAGGCATTGTCGAGGAGGTCGGCAAAGATGTCAAAAAGAAATTCAACAAAGGTGACCGAGTGTGCGGATTCACCCACGGCGGCAATGCAGTGCAGCCCGAAGATGGCGCTTTCGCCGAGTACATCGTCGCCAAAGGCGACGTGCAATGGAAGATCCCCGAGAACTTGAGCTTCCAAGAAGCCGCCACCCTCGGAGTGGGCATCAACACCGTAGGCCAGGGTCTGTACCAGAGTTTGAAGCTGGCACTGCCCACCGAGCCCATCAAGGATGGGACACCGATCCTGATCTACGGTGGCTCGACCGCGACCGGCACCCTGGCCATCCAATTCGCCAAGCTATCGGGCTACAAGGTCCTGACCACTTGCTCCCCTCGCAACTTCGATTTGGTCCGCAGCCTTGGCGCCGACGAGGTGTATGACTACAAGGACGCCCAGGCCGCTGCTACCATTCGCAAGGCCACTGATAACAAGCTGAAGCTGGTGTTCGACTGCATTTCGCTCGAATCCAGCGCTGCATTCTGCGACAACGCTATCTCTACAGATGGCGGTGAATACAGCGCCCTGTTGAGCGTTAAAATCGCCCGTCCTAATGTTAACGACCGCTTTACCTTGGCTTATACTTCCGTCGGCGAGGCTTTCACCTTCGGCGAGACTCCCTTCCCCGCTAAGCCGGAAGACAAAGCCTTCACTGAGATTTTTATTACCAACGTTGTTGAGGATTTGCTCGCCCAAGGAAAGATCAAGGTTCACCCCCCTAAGGTCGGCCAGGATGGCTTGAAGGGTGTCATTGAGGGTCTGAAGCTGCTCAAGGAGGACAAGGTTAGCGGTGAGAAACTGGTCTACAACGTTTCTGAGACCCCATGAGCAAGGCACTATTACCTGTCTATGGAGGATCTACAAGTAGTATACCACAAAGTTGTCATTTTGATTCCTACTTCATCTTCCTATCGTATCTTCCACTCAGAGAGATCGTCAACGTAGAATTTCCCTAGAACAGGCTCGGAATCCTCGCTTGCCACCTGCGCCTCCTTCGTGGGCTCATACATCACTGGTTATAAATCGAGCCATCCTCCTCTAGGGCTACCTACGTCTCGCAAGGATTTCTTGTGTGACCCTTTTGAAACAACCGCCACTCCAGATGGATTTACAATCAACGGCGACTATTACTAATCGATCCTTCCTTCAAACACACTATGCACCTAAGGTAGAAGCATTGAACTGAATCTTGGAAAAAAATTGATGATGAATAATCGTGAAATTCTCCATAACGGTCGTTACCATGTTGAGTTAACCTCCGCAGGGATACCACGGCACTGATTAACCTTCATGTGCCGGCTACCAATCATATCGGATTTGTATCCATTTTAGGCTTAGTCGCCGCAGGGAATCCAGCGATGGCGACTACCTAAGGTATACTACATACCTCGTCGAGATTCAGCTGGCAGCAAGTAAATAGGGCTCGATGTTCTGTGGAAACCTTCGAAACTCTCATGATTTTGCTTCAGACGTTGTACATAAACAGCGATCAACAAGATGGCACTTAAAATCATACAAGTCTTGGTCATCAGTGGCGGCTCCCCCATTCACAGAGATCTCGCCAAAATGTCCTTCAAAATAGAAGTAAGCTTAGGGGGGAATCAAACTCAACGGGATTATGCAGCAACATGGAAGCCACGAGGTCTCCGGGACTAATTCCACGTCATGCAGCTCGAGCACCTGCAAGTGAGGTTGCCAAACCAAGTATAAGTGGGATATGCGGGACAGACAAGAGAAAGCGTACTACATTGTGCAAGCGAGAAACTGAAGCTCGATGGAAACAGCCTTGGAAAGGAGGGATATGCGTGTCTTCACTTTGTAAGAGATGGATTTTAGATATCATGTTAGCATTAGTAGACTTCTAAGGCCAGTGTGCCACATCGCAATTTGCCCGCAATATTATTAGTGATGGGAGGTAAGTGGTCTAATAAGTCAGAATAGAAGTGCATTCACATACGAATACATAATTCTCTGCGTGGGTAGGTATGTTTGAGGGAACGATATCAAGGTAAGCAGTACATACTTTTGGGGGTTCGCACAAGGCGATATTCGAGAGGTTATTCCAAGATGAATGATCTTCTAACTGCATTAGCCAACTAGGATCCAGTTGGTACCGGTTGCACCAAACTTCTCGCGTACCTCGACACGCACAATGGGCAGGTGGCTGGATAGCTCCCTACTGTGACCGTTTTCCGCTGAGGTTTGGTCTGTTGTTTGTTTGTTCCAGAAGCGAGAGACTGGTGAGTGCGCTTTGCTTTGTTCCGCCGCTTTGGGAAGGAGAAGATGGGGATAAAAGGTTCTGTCGAGAGTTTGCTCTCTCTGTTTTCTCTCTCTCACGCTCAGTTCAAGTACAAAGCCTTAGCTATTCTCTTTCCTCCTTCAAACATACAATGCACTTCGACGTTGATCTTCAGCCCGCTTCGCTCAGATTACTTGCTGGTCCTCTTCCTCTTATTTTCTTCCTTCTCTCACTGATTGTTCTTTTTGAATGTAACACCTACAACGGTGCAGCTCAACCTCAACCAGGTTGAGCACATGATCTGGCCTAGTCGTTTCAAGGAAGCCCGAGGGTGCAGAATGACGATCTTCTGATTCTATGTTATTTGAGCTGACCATGGAATTTATTGAGCAGGCCAACTGGGATTTGGTTAGCACCCATAGCCATATCTCACGCAGCCCTGCAAAGAATGCCGGACAAGGGCCACACCAAACTTGTCAACCACATGGACGAACACAATGGACAGGTCGTTGGAGATCTCCATACCGGGGTGGCTCAACTCCGGCCAGGGTGAACATATGGCCTTGGCCTACTCTTTCCAGAAAACCCAAACGGTAAGATGAATCATCTTCCAATTCCATGTTATCTGGCTGACCATAGATTTATCGAGCAGGTGCGTCTGGCAGAAGGTAGCAACACATAGTGACAGGTGCCTCGATGAGGCAGGGTTTTTCATGGCGGGAATCTAGGTGGTAGCCTAAGGTGACATCTTACTGTGGACAAAAACTGATGTGGCACACTGGGCTCAGAGATTGCCCTACTTTGAGTGAGTGGGCAGAAAAAGTTGAAAGAGGTGTGCAATGGAAATATAGTCAATTCATTTTCTGACCAAGTCTGTAAATTCCCGAATAACCCTATATTTGAAGACAATAGAGGCCATATACTAACGGGCTCTAATAAAGATTTATCACAGAGATTACCTAGGTATGTAAAATGATATAAGCTCGGAATCTTGTAGCCGATCCCGATCAGGGAGTGCTGTGGTTTAGGGCTTCCGATGACAGAATTGAGACCATAATGACCTTACCCAGGTAGTAGCCAAGGTATTCCTGCTTTCATAACACGCTTTCTTTCATCTGCATCCCACCTTCTCTCATTTGTGTCCCAGCATCAATCTTTCTTTCCCTCCCCCATTGACCTCAACCGCCAACTTCTTTACCGATCACCATCATGAGCCAGATTACCACTTCCCGACCCCTCAGAGGGTGGCATCCCTCGTGACATAAGGTCACTGCCGGGGCTTACGTCTCTACCCCGAGCGATCCGTTAGCAAATCGTCCCAAAATGTGAAGCGTCCTAAAACTCTGCTATGTCAACAGCATCTGACTTTCTTGATGCTAGCTTGAGGACAGAAGAGCTCTCGTTCTAGATCATCAACGGAAGATATTACACGAAGATTTGGACAATGAGATGGCCCTCAGACGCCACAGACTGTGTGACACGCCAAGTAGAGGGCTTCGAGAGAGAGCCTAGGGATACAACATTGAAGTATCTCATGGGTTATAGGTGCATGTGCAAAGCAATGCTCCACTGAGTTCGAGCGAGGAAAAGCAAGGTCGGGGTTGACAGACATTATTGAAAAAGGTCACCACACAATGTCCAGCAGACTGTTTGTTTCACATCCTTCAAACCTTTCTCCCATCCTCCGTGGTCAGACAGGCACACCATGTGCCAAAGTACCAACACCGTAAGAGGAAGTGCCTCTTTTTGGATGCAACCATATTGTGTTATTTGATCCACGCAATGGTGAGGCTATTCTTTCCCCTACCTATGCTCTAGAAGTTACCTAACTGACGGGCTTTCTCGTGATCTAGCACTGTCATTGAGTGCACGTGTTGAAGCTCTGCTTGATCAGGGAATCATTGCTATTGTTACAATGCCCGGTGCATTAACTACCCCAACCACATGGAGGTGCTTGGTCCTGGGAGATGACAGGGAAGAAATGTTTTCCACGTCACTTGTCATCGGCCACTGGTCATCGGGAACGGTGTTACCATCAAGGTCAAGGTGAGTTTCACTACCATAATGAGTCGAAACGGGTATTGACTTACAACTAAATAGCACCTCGATGGACGAGTTCTGAGCTTCCTTTCTGCTATCCGATTTCGACCCAGGTAGATGCTCATAGCCGAGATTGTATATCTACGTTATTGGCAGCCCCAATAGGAAACCCGCCACCCTCTGCCTGATTTGTTGTCTCCTATCTTGACAACGCAGTGAATCTAGCCATTAGGTAGCGACGCGAGAGCAATACTCGCGAGAGGATCTTGAGCGTCTGAAAGCGACTTCCTGCACGAGTCGATGCTCGAATTTCGACCGCATACCCTCTAGACACTTCGCTTTTGCCAAAAAAATACTGCTACAATCACCACAGCGTCGTTTCATACTATATCTATCCCCGTTCACAGGGTCTTCCCATAGCTCTTCCTGTTCAGACTTTGTTCCTGTTTGTGTACTTGACGATATAGTCGCGAGCGAGATAAACACAGCAACGTGATCATCCAAATTGGTTGCTGAATTGCAATCTGCCCATATTCATCCGCTGCACTTCAATGATAGACTACGTTGTCTCCTTGATGACACCTTCCAAAGATCATCGGCAAATAGTCGCCCCATCTCCTTCTTGCGCGAGAGATGCTCACATACCTTACTCTGTTTTCTTTCTTTGGCAATCTTGTTGACCAATGCAATGAAACATAACTAATGAACCATCTTCACGTTCCCAGGGCTGTCTCCACTGCAACACGTAGAGCCGTTTTGTCATCGTCACTCTTGCCTCTCACGAGAGCCCCTCGGTCGAGCAGTAATTGTGCTGTCACACAGCCCGCAGACTTGGAGTCTTTGGCACCTGCAGGTGCCACCGTGATCATAAGTGGCGACCAGCCCTTTTTGCAATGCTGGTTCGTTTTCATGTTCACACAACTTTACATACGTTCCTAGAAGTCCATCTTATTCATCCTCCAGTTTACATTGGGATCGCCCATTATCGTTTGTGAAACCAAAGCTCCAAGGCACTAGATGTTTCACTATGCAGGTTGACTGATGCAGTGCCTGCCTAGGAACATTCCAAGCCCTACGCAGTCTGCCGCTGATCAAAAATACTCCAAATAGTTTCATTCTGGGAACAAACAACTCAATAAGCAAAAAGAAGTGAATAAAAGCGTGTTGAACGCCTTGTCACCCCCGAACTGATAGCCGACAAAATGTTGAACCAACGAGACAAATCATTCGAACTCACTTCAATTCCACGCTCGCATTCGCACTCGACGAAAGAGGCGTCGGAGTAGCCAATCCAGCGCGCATTTCAGCATCCTCAAGGGTCAGAGTAGCATTCTTCCCACTTCCGATCCCAAACGCCCGTTTCACGGCCTTCCAGCTCTCAACACACAGCAGGTAGACACACGTACAACCAAGTACAACACCCCACTCCCAGGTGATAGCATGATGTTTGAAGACCAGTTGGTTGATGACTGGGATATAAATGACCGGAAAGGCAATGAAGAAGCCAGCCATCACCGCCCAGAAAAGGAAGCGGTTTCTCCAGAGCGTGGGGAAGACCGAGAGGGTTTGTGAGTTCCGCATCGGGTCCATGTTGAAGAGGGACCGGGAAAAGTGCTTCACTTCCCATGCGGTGACGAGCAGGAGGAAGGTTAGTGTCGCGTATGTTGTGGCGCGAGCGCGGAACACCACATCACAGCTTGGGTTGTATCCTGAGTTACATCCGTCGCCTAGGGATGAAGTCCCTGATCCAGCTGCGTATATCACGCAGACGAATGAGATGAGACAGAGTGTGCCCATGAATGTCCCGTATATCATTTTATCTACGATGAGCTCGCGGGTGAAGACGCCGATGCGGAGATCGTGTGGTGGTCTGTACATAATGTCTGGCTGGGCTTCTTCGAGACCGAGTCCGACGGCTAAGAAGGAAGATGTGACGAGATTTGCCCAGAGGATTTCCAAGGGAGATAGAGGGAAAACTGAATCGCCTCCCTCGTCTTTGAAGGCGAGGGCAATCAAGAGGAGGATGACTTGGGCGATGTTTGAAATGAGCAGATGCATAAGGAACTAGATTTGATGTCAGTGACCTGGGTGTAGGAAGTTGACAGCGAGATCTTTACCTTCTGAATGTTATCAAAAAGCCGTCTACCTTCTTCAACGGCCTTGATAATAGACGAGAAATTATCATCCGTCAAAACCATATCGGCGGCCTCCTTAGCAACATCGCTACCATTTTTGCCCATAGCAATGCCCACATCAGCTCTTTTGAGAGCAGGCGAGTCATTGACGCCGTCTCCCGTCATGACGCAGAACGCTCGACGGCGATGCATTGCATCCACCATCCGCACCTTGGTAGCAGGGCTACAGCGAGCGATGACAAGAGGGAGTTCCTCAATCGCATCAATTTCCTCATCGGTCAACTTGTCGAATTCATCCGCAGCCATGACCAGCCTACTGGATTTGAGAACTGCCGCAACACGGTCAAGAATGCCCACTTCCGATGCAATTGCCGTGGCTGTTTTGATGTGGTCACCAGTAAGCATGTGGACCGTGATGCCTGCCATTTGACATTTGCGCACGGCGCCGGCTGTTTCGACTCGCGGGGGATCATAAAGTCCTATCAGACCACCGAAGCGTAGATTTGATTCGGCGGAGCCACGTGGAGATACTTGTGACTCGTCGTCGGCTGGAGCCGTTTTGTATGCGATGCACAGCACACGAAGTCCTTCGCCTGCCATCCTGTCGGCAGTGTCTCGTATGGCTTGCTTTTCCTTCTCGTCAAGTTTTAGATGAGGGATAATTGTCTCCGGTGCACCCTTGGTGTATACCTCTTTGGTACCATCTCGCAAGTTGTCATAGACGACGGTCATCTTCTTGATGGCAGAATCGAACGGATATTCTGTGTGTAATTGAAGTTGTCGCCTCTTTATCACAGAACTCTTTCCAAAGTCAAATCGCAAAGCCAGAACGTGGAGAGCAATTTCTGTCGGCTCACCCACAGCACTCCAAACTTGATTGTCGTGGTGGATAATCGAGAGGTTGCAGAGTGCAAGCGCTCGTAGGAAGATATGTAGCGCAGGGTTATCCTCGATAGGTTGGTTTGAACTCCAGTCAATCTCATCCAGTTGGACCGATCCGCTGGTTGGATCGAATGGATCTGTAGTCTGGCTCACGGTCAAAGTCCCAGCACCCGGTATCCAAGCAGAGCGGGCAATCATCTTTCCCTGGGTTAAAGTGCCTGTTTTGTCCGAACAAATGTTCGTGACACCACCGACTGCTTCAAGGCACTGGAGTTTGCGGACGATGACATTTCCTCTAGCCATTGATTTTGTACCCACGGCGATTGTGATAGTAAGGACAGCAATCAACGACTCCGGGATGACAGCAACGGCAACACAGATGCCGTAGATAAGGACCTCGCCCTCCACATCCCATTTGTTGACTGAGAAGACGATAATGGCAAGCAGAATTGCCAGCCCGAAGAGTAAGAGTGCAAATTTGCTCAATCTCACTTGCAACGGCGTACCAACGAGGCCCAGCACATTCATCAAAAATGCCTTCACGCTTTTCGCCGCCTTAACAAGACGGCTCGAGTCACCAAGACTGGGCTGTGTTTGTAGTAGCTGTGCGATCTTGCCGACTTCGGTGTTCATTCCTATCGCAGTGACTATTCCCTCTGCTCGACCTTGGGTAGTGCTGCAGCCCGAATAGGCCATATTGGTCCGATCACCGATGGGTGTATCAGGCAACAGTAACGTTACATGAGGCGTCTTAAGGATAGACAGTGATTCACCCGTCAGAAGTGCTTCGTCCATCGAAGCATTCATACCATCGAACAAGCGCAGGTCGGCAGGGACGATGTCCCCGACTGCTAGCTGGACGATATCCCCGACGACCAGCGACTCTGCTTTGACAGAGGCGACTCGGCCCTCTCGGAGAACCTTGCATATTGGGGCAGACAGACGGTGCAGCGAAAGAATTGTCTTTTCGGCGCGGTAATCTTGCACAAAGCTGGGACATAGGATTTAGCTTAGGTAATGTATGAAGTCTGCAGGTGACATCGAAGCACTCACCCCACCACTATATTCAGAACAATCACTGCGGTGATGACACCACCTTCGATGTAATCGTCGATTCCGAAAGATAGGGCCATGGTAATGAGAAGGACCTCGACCGTGTCAGCAATTTCATCTTGGATAAATTGGATGTATATTTTGCAGTGAACATACTAGTGTCAAACTGTTAGACACCTGTCTTAGCAGTATCCCCCAGATGGAGACACCCTCCATCTCACGCACGGTATTCGGACCATCGCGCTGGAGGCGGGAGGCCGCTTCGAGGCTTGAGAGTCCAGCACTGGAGCAAGTGTCAATAAAGTAGCTAGTATGATTTGGATACACCGTCTATTGACATACTTGAGATCTGTCTCGAGGAGATCCGCGAGTTCGGATGGTTCTATAAGATGGGCGTTTTGATCGGGCCCTTCTCTATTTAGCCGAGAATAGAAGGGCGCTGAGCCACCAGTCGTACGCGAGATAGACCTTTCGTCGATAGCGCAGGGCTTAGCTTCTAAACAGCTTGTCACATTGGGGTGGTTGTTGATTTTCGCGAAACCACATATAGGAGGCTCTGTCGATTCCTCGACATCGGGAGTTATCTCTACGCCCATTCAAGAAGATGAAGCCAAAAAGCGGTTGGAATAATCTAGACGGTCTTAGATCCCCTTGTGAATACCCGTCAACGTTTAGAGTAGTGGGAAAAGAAGGCCTGTACTAGAGGGGGGGTGGAAGTAGCAAGATGGAAGGAAATAATGGCCTAGAAATGGGATTTGTATGCGAGGAGTCGCCCTGCACCTCGAACATGAGCACATGCTCGCTTGCATTGGACCAAAAGAGGGGATTACCAAGATATGATGGGGTAGCCTATTCCCATCGTGGCGTCACGATGTCATTGGGGGCGACTCATTATCGGAAATGCTTGGCTTCTCTGGGCGCCGACGGGAGTTGTCAAACATCCCGGATTGTAGGCCAGTCAGGTCTTGGGGCCATATTATCCTTGGATCAGCATTGGATGGCGTCCAGTCCGGGGTCGAAGCCACATCTGGGCAGTCGTGGCGTGCTATTCCTGGATTTATTCCATTTGATCTGGAGCATGCCGCCTTATTGGAATCCTGATGCTGACATTTCGTACTTTGCAGTTTGGTTGCCGAGTCCCCCATTTAGTGTCAGGGTAATAAGCCAGGTGCAAAGTTATAGAAACGTCCACTTTCTTTGTCTGTGGTTCCGGAGATTCCATGACTGCATCTTCCTGTGTATGCACAGCCGCCTCGCCAATAATTCGGCTTACTCGATGGTCCACAATCCAAGATCTCGGCATCTTGGAACTGACACGTCCACTCACAGGAGCGACCTATAAGAATCGGTAGCAGATCTGGGATGACAGCAATAGAGTCAGGTCATAGTCAGAGTTCGGTGACCACCTTGTAAGATATCAGGTGTAGTCGGTCAAGGCCGTATGTAGGAAATCCTCATGTAGAGTCAACAACCCCAGACGTAAATCAAAAGAAGAGAATCGAGTAATAAAAGTCGAGTAAATAAAAGCAAGAAGCAATAAACAAGACAAACTATCAATGTAGTCGATACCACACGAGTATATGGTGGATCGGCGACAAACAAAGTACCAAGTACAAGCCCATCTCAGGCAGCCAATCAAAGAGCGGCCCGCATGTCGATGAAAAATCGCAGCGGGAGACAACTTTTTGCTCCAACACAAACTTCGAAAGCTCCCAGTCATTCTATCTCTAATTCTATTCTCGTCACGATGGTCGGTTCAGCAACATCCCTCTCACAATTAAACCGTCCCGATGGTTCGGCAGCATACAAATGCCCAGCAACAGGCTACAACATTTTGAGTGCAGTCAACGGGCCCGTTGAGCTCCCAGGGCGCCGCGATGCATTGAAACCTGAAGAAGCTACCGTCGAAGTATTTGTCAAGCCTGGTACTACCACCGCCGGTGTGGCTGAAAGATATGTGGAAGGAATCTTGCGGTCTGTGCTAGGGAAGGTGGTCCTGGGACGGGAGAAGGGCTTTCCCCGTCGCGGCGTGGTCATCACATTGGCTATCGCTGGAGGAGAAAATATGGAACGTGGTGACTCTGTGAGTATCGCAGATCTCTAATTTGTCCTTCACGATGTCGGACTATGAGACTGACCTATCTAGTACCTCACAATCCTCCCAGCTCTCCTACATGCCGCCTTGCTTGCTATGATATCCGCCTCCATTCCCCTGTCGATGACCTTCTCCGCAGCGCTTTTCGGTGTAACCAAGTCTGGTGATATTCTGCGGGACCCCTCTCCGACCGCCGCTAAGGCTGCTGTATCACTCCATGTTTTCGCTATCTCCTCGAAGAAGCACCTTTTGCTCAATGAGAGCGAGGGCCGATTTGACTTTAATACTTGGGAGCTTGTCCACCAGCGCGCACTCTCCGTCTGCCAGGGTACGGCCAGCGCTGACGGCGACGTTGCTATGGGCGAAGGAACCGCCAGTGCAAGCTTGGACTGGCTGATCCGGGAGACCGTGGAGGACCAAATCTACAGTGACTACGCCTACAAGCTTGACTCTATCTGAGGTGGACAGCCGCTTTTACAAAATTGCGGAGAGCGGATGAGATAGGAGCAGATAAAACAGGTTGACCGGTCTGTCCCTCAGTCCGTTGTGCCTGTCACACCCTATTTGCTTCTCTTCGGCATATGATGTTCGCGGGGCATCCGCTATAACTTCCCTCCTCGACTTAGGATGCGACGGTGCCACAAACCAGCTGATTGAGTGCCACACCCGGCAACCACACCATCACCTGACTTCCACTGCATATATGCGATGCTTCGTTCCACTACCACAAGCGACAGCCCTGCTGCAGATAAGGCTTGTTTTCGAGTTCCCCAGCTGTTGGATTCCGGTCGGGCCCTGGCGGCTCTTCATATGGAATGTTTGGTTGCCATACCTTCCTTGGTGATTGGTTTGGTGGACAGTCAGAACGAGAGACTGGCTGAAGCAGACAGTATGATAGCCCATCACGACTTAGCCTTGGAAGGGATACAGGGTTTTATCGATATTCTCGCAAAGACCACTGGACATAATTACGCCGAGAGCAGAATATCAAATAATCAAGACCAACCTATCAACTATCATCACGCCTAGATGTAAGCCCTAGATGTAAGCAAAAGAACTTAGAAGCCTTGGATTATTACACCCCAATGTGGACTTTGTGTAGACGTCATCTATCTGAGCGTACACAGCCATGCAGGTATGAACGTATTTGGCGATTACTTTCGAGTCATACTCGCTAATTCACCAATTATAGAATCATATCTGGGGAATCTCGCCAATGTCGGGAAGTTGAATAAAATCTGAGCGGATCTTCGAGAGGTCCGTGGGATTTTCTCCGCACCCCGGTCCCCTCTCCCTTCTTCCTCTTATCCTTTGATTATCCTTAATCCTTGTCTGGAAATCATAAAAAATCATAGACTGCCCTCGAATCTCATCCCTGTCGACAGATCAAATCGTGGAATACGCTAGAATCAATTTCTCTCTTACCAACTGGGTCCACGACCCCAAGGGGAACGGAACCGCTCTGACTCGGATCCCCAAACCCCGTTACATCCGACTCTTTTTTTTGATTATTCCCCGTCAATTTGATTTTTTCGCCTTATTTACCTGCCGCCAAAGCCGATGGCGTCCAGTCGTGAACATCTACGGTCGGATATATCCTCGAGTCCGTCGACAGAAACCCCATCTCACCCCTCTCCATCTCCATCCGCCAAAGCCCCACCGTCAACGTCCACGGCCCTCCTCCGCGATTATGCCTTCAACGTAGAGCAATCCCCTACCCACGAAACTCCCCGAGACCCTCTAGGAACCAGTGCTCTGTCTGTGCAAACCTCTGAACCGGTTCAAGAGGAGGCTGCAGGCTGGTCGCTGTCTTCCACGTCTTTGCGCCCGTTTCGTCAGAAGTCGGTTGGTCAGCCGCGATCGAAGAAAGCATTGTCGACGGACTGTATTCCGCGACAGACAATCTTGAAAGCCCTAGCATCCCGGCCTTCAATTCTTGCCAATAATAGCAATATATCCGCGAGTTCCCTGTCGACGATGCTCGCGAGCAAATCCGCCCAGGCTTCCCCGCCTTCCGACAACCGGCAACGGCGGGAGAGCAGTGCTTCCTCACAAAACCTCTCTACTGCACTGTCGAATCTGCAATTGAGTGGGTATCTTGACCGATCACCGGCAACGGCTCGTCTAGTACTGCAATCACCATGTTATTTCCACCAGCGGTTCGATGATGCCGTCAATATTAAAAAGGTGTTGGAGGAGATTGCCGACGATGAATGGCTGTCACATTCGCGATTAGTTCAAACTGCAACTGGAGTTCGTGAAGTGTCGAAGCAGCTACAGCGGAGGCCTATCAAACGGGCGGTGCGAAATGTCATGATCGTGACCAAGGCCCGTGATAACAGCCTGGTGCATTTGACCCGAGAAGTTGCCGAGTGGCTGCTTTCGACCCCGAGATATGGGAATAAACTAGGTGTAAATGTCTATGTCGATGCAAAGCTGCGAAATTCGAAACGATTTGACACTCCCGGACTGCTGCAAAAAGACCCGATGTTCGCGCAGATGTTACATTTTTGGACACCGGATCTCTGTTGGACATCACCAGATAAATTCGACTTGGTGCTGACACTTGGCGGTGATGGAACCGTTCTTTTCACATCATGGCTCTTCCAGCGCGTGGTACCACCAGTGCTCTGCTTCTCGCTAGGCAGTCTTGGCTTCCTCACCAATTTCGAATTCGCCGACCATAAATCACAACTCAACGCCGTCATGGGCGAGGTTGGCATGCGCGTCAACCTGCGCATGCGATTCACCTGCACCGTGTACCGAAAAGACCGAAGCAAGGGCGCGGAAGTGGGCGCCGTCGAGGAAGGCGAGCAATTCGAAGTACTAAA
Source organism: Penicillium turbatum (assembly GCA_030762825.1). NCBI lineage: Eukaryota > Fungi > Ascomycota > Eurotiomycetes > Eurotiales > Aspergillaceae > Penicillium > Penicillium turbatum. The sequence continues at coordinate 1,900,132 of JAUJYX010000011.1, read as the reverse complement.
CGAGCTCGTCATCGACCGCGGGCCCTCCCCCTACGTATCAAACCTAGAGCTCTATGCCGACGACGAGCTCCTAACCGTTGTCCAAGCCGACGGCTGCATCTTCTCCACGCCGACAGGTTCCACCGCCTACTCCCTATCCGCCGGCGGCTCCCTCATGCACCCTTCCATCCCGGGCATCCTCCTCACCCCAATATGCCCGCACACCCTCTCCTTCCGCCCAATGGTCCTTTCAGACTCCCATCTCCTCCGCATTGCAGTTCCAACCTCCTCCCGCTCCACCGCCTACTGTTCCTTCGACGGCAAGGGTCGCGTTGAACTCCGCCAAGGCGACTACGTCACCGTCGAAGCAAGCCAGTACCCCTTCCCAACGGTCGTTTCCAACAACAACGAGTGGTTCACGAGTGTCCAGCGCGCTCTGCGCTGGAACACTCGTGGAGCGATCCAGAAGAGCTGGGATGGTGCTGATCTCGACACTGAGCTGAACGGCGAGAATGAAGATGAGCAGTGGGATATCGACACCGATACCGGGATTGGTGGGACAGATAGCGGCATTGGACCCAGTGAAGACGGGGATGCTCTCTCGCCTAACCCCATGCGACGACAAATGAGCTTGCTGAATATGTGATCTTCTCTTATGTGCATGTTAGCGATTACTTGGTTTTTCGTTTGTGTTCTATACCTCTCTTTTTGGATAGATTCGGTGTTACTTGGCCACTTGGTTTGCGGTTCCGGCGTGATAGGGTCGGCGTTTGGCTTGCATTGTGCCTATTTGTTTGTGACATATCTGGAGCAGAGATTTATCTGCATCGCTGAGTATTGCTATAACCTTGGGTGTCCTCTTCGTTGATCTTCCTCCATACCTACTGAGGCCGATGCAGTCATGATTCGAACTGTTTGGCAACTCTTTTGCAAGACTACATCTCGTGGGCTACGCCAGTTTATTTACTCTGCCCTAAATCGAATAGAAATCCAGGGCTCAACGCCCGTACATTGTACAGCAATATCCTACATAATGATGGATTGACTGATCAATCATTATCTCATGTGCAACATCAAAGCTGAACCCAGCAAGGTAGGAATATCACATTTACACGGACCAGCGTATATAACAAGCAGAAAATCGCACAAATCTATCTCAAAACAATAGGGATATCATCAACACAACCATACAAAATACCACTTCTTCCCAACGACTTAATATCGCCCAGTTCCCATCTCGTAGGGTCCAGGATTTGGTTGACCATGATCCAGCTCCCAGAACCAATTTTGCTTGCCCCAGTCAACACGTTCAGACTGACCAGAAAACTGAGAACCACCCATATTAGGCACAGGACCTTGCTGGTGATAGGTTCCCGGAACAACCGTCTGGAATCCAGTCTTCGAGACAGCGACTTCCTTCCTCTGTCGACTGCGACGAACGAGCCACCACACTATTAACGCGACGCTGACAAGCCCAGCGACACCACATGCAGCGCCGATTCCCACCCTAGCGCCCGTCGACAGTCCTTCACTTTCAGGGACGTCAGACTTCACGCCAGGAGACGTAGCTTTAGCGACGGGTGTGGTCGAGTTGTGGGTTGCGGTTGCTTTCCCACCGGACGTGCTATTCGACACTGTGAGTGGGGACCAGTGAGACGCCCAGGTCGCCTCCCAGCTATCGCCGGATCCTGTCAGCTCGGATGCGCTCTCTTCGATGGGTGTCACGCTCGTCTGGGAGAACCCGGGGCCTGGGGCTTGCGCCAAGAACCAGTTTCCTATTCCGACGATGCCGGCTCCGTAGTTGACGCCGATAAAGGCGGCTTGGAAGAAGGCTCTTCCTAGGGCGTAGGTTCCCTCTGTTCTGAAACAAGGAAAGTATGGGGTTGGTGTGTTGACGAGAGGCGCTTCGAGGGTAAGATTGAGCAGAGCGAAGGGCACCTTGATGGTTATGTTTTGGGTGTTGGTGTTGTCCTTGACAAAGGTGAATGCCAGGTAGCTGGGGGATGTGACAATCTTCTTGTATTGGGGGTCCTTGGTATTCCAGAAGTAGAGACCGAGATCTGGGTCGTGGGTGACGGGTAACTCGGCAGCGATGGCATCGCAGGAGCTTTGGGGCAGGTAGATGTAAGGATCGACGACGTTTGCGATGACGTTGGCGCCAGGTGTAAGGGAGGAGTTCCCTTGTGCCAGTAGGCCTTGTTTGCTTGGATACTTCCATGGCGAGCCTCCTTCTGCCACTCCTAGGCTGACGTCGAGTAGGAGGATTGGAGCGGAACCTCCTGTATGGGGCTGGGCGGAGACTTCGCCCAGGACCCGACTCTTATCATATCCACCTAGCAGTAGACTGCCTGCGATGTTCAGCGGGGCTGACCCAATGTGCATTCCGTATGTATAAGAGGTGATTTCGCTCGATCCGTTCCACAGCCAACTGGTGACCATGGTGGCGTCGATGGAATCGAATGTTTGGTTGATGTCTTGGGCGCCCAGCGACAGGTGGCCGACTGAGAGTGGGTAGTTTTGACCACCCGGGTAGGTTTGGTAGGCTTGCTTGACGGTGATCAGATCGACGTCTGGGACGGTTGTTCCGAATAGGCTCATCTGGTCTAGGGCACGTTTGGCCCTACCGGATACGGGAACTGCATTGGTCGGGGAGAAGCTAAGATCCTCCCATTCGTGACCGGCTGGGCCGAGCATGATGCTACGGTTGTCCCAGGTGCGTGACTGATCGGAATTAAACAGACCGGCTTCTTCGGCATAGCAGACAGAGGAAGTCGTGGTATTCGTGCAGTAGTCAGAAAGCAGGATCCATGTCTCCCACCAGTCTCCTGCGTATAATGCGATCTCTTGTTTGTTGCTACCCAGTTGCACCAATACGGCGTTCCAGGGACCATCAGGGCCGTAGCTCTTGTCAGACCATTTCATGGCCCATGGACGCTGTGCAGAAGTGAGCCCTATAATTGCAAAGAGAGAGAAGACAATGCCGAGCCGACAGATACGGATTTGCCGTAGAAATTCCATGGTCATTTTTGCAATATCTTCTTCTTCTATTGCATATATTGAACATACAGCCAGTCCGACAGGACTTTGCAGAGAGAAGTATAAAAGCAAAAGGCCAAAAGCACAACGGCGAAATTCCAGGGAAATAACAACGCACGCTATGAGGCTCCTACACCTATTTAATACACCCTCTGCGTATAGACATCGTCAATCTCAATAATAATGGGAAAAGAGCAGGGGTTATCACATCCCATACATTAGATCCAGCGGTTAGAGAAGAGGATTTATTTTTGGAGATTACAGGAGTGATATTCCTGTTCCTACAGCCACCTACCTGTCTTCATCATACCAGCAATACACATTGTACGGGAGAGTAGAGTGTAAGGAAATGTATACAAAGCAATACGATCTACTAATAAATTCATTTCTGTATTATGCATAACCCATGTTCCGGATGGCGAATCGGGGGAATCATGAGCCGGCTTAGTGGGGATCAACAGCAATCTCAGTGGGGGCCAAGCGGAGACAATGTCCAAAAAGATCTCAGTCTCTGGTCCTATTCCATCCAGATTGGTCGCATTTCTTTCATGGATCTATTGTTACTGCACTAAATTGGCGCCGGCTTTAGCGTGGCAGCTCAGCGGCTAGCTGTTGAAGCCATCCACGTTGCCTTCTTGTTTCTTCATCTCTCTCTCTCTCGTTTCGACGGATATTCTTAAACCTATAATATAATCACATATCTTCATGGATTGGCTTTAATCGACACTCTAATCTCAATAACTTCTATCTCCTCCTCCTCACGGTCTTCAACCCCAGCGGGGTTCACCATGCTACCGAACCTGCCCAAGGCCTTGCGCACTATAATCGCCATTATCGTCCTGTTCGTTATAATTCAGACATTGCTCATCTTGTCAAATGACCAGGAAGGCACGCATTTCTATGAATTCCATCACAGCTCCCATCCAGCGCCCGCAGATGCCTTAGATTGGTCCCGGTTTGCCTACGCGCAATATGTCACCAATACGCCCTACCTGTGCAATTCGGTCATGCTATTTGAGACCCTGCATCGGTTGCAAAGCAAGGCCGAGCGCATAATGATGTACCCGACAGACTTTTCGCTGGACGAGAGTGATAACGGGACAGAGAGTCGACTTCTTCGCAAGGCGCGAGATGAATACAAGGTCAAGTTAATACCCATTGAGATCCAAAGTCGATCGAGTGGTGATGGTGCGTGCTACGGTGTATTGTTCATCGTCGGAATAAGGCAACTAATCGTAATCCAGCAACATGGGCGGAGAGCTTTACCAAGCTTCTTGCCTTCAACCAAACGCAATACGATCGCGTCCTGAGTCTGGACTCGGACGCGACTATGCTGCAGGTGTGTATCGGGGTGAATATTATGATTTTCGTTCTCTTTACTAACAATGCCCAGCACATGGATGAGTTATTCTTGATGCCTCAATGTCCTCTAGGCATCCCTCGAGCCTACTGGCTCAACCCCGATGAACGCGTGATGAGCTCCCAATTATTGCTTATACGACCGTCCAAGTTTGAATTCAATCGTATCATGGAAGCTATCAACGTCGCAGAGCGCTCCGACTATGATATGGAGATAGTGAACGATCTCTACAGAGACAGTGCGCTAATCCTGCCGCATCGTCCTTACACCCTGTTGACTGGAGAGCTCCGCAACGATAATCACTCGAAGTATATGGGAAACAGCAATGAGACCTGGAATCCTGATGCAATAATGAAGGAAGCCAAGTATGTGCATTTCTCTGACTGGCCAGTACCAAAGGTATGTCCTCCATGCTCCTTGTCTGCGGGGTTGGAAAAGCTTTCTTTGCTTACAATACAAAAGCCTTGGATTGATCCCCCTTCATATATCATGGATGAGAAAAAACCTTCCTGTCAGATGAATATAAGTACCGGCCACTTAGACGACTGTCGTAACCGTGACTATTGGTTAGGACTCTATGCCGATTTCACGAAGCGACGAACGGTATTTGATACTCCTTCTACCTTTTGGAGAACTATGGCTAATAAACACAGGAAATCTGCGGCGCTGATGTATAACAGACGACAGAACTTTGATAGGATATCTCGTCGACCAGATCTGGACTTCATACGCATCGGCCGTTCTCTGGTCAAAATATTATGTTCGTTTATGTATATAGAAATAAGCTTCCGATGTCGTGAAAGCTCCATGAATATACTCTCTTATTATCAGAGTACGACGTCTGTCGAGCAAAAAGGTTTCCACGAAGATTTACCCACACGAAGCCCGCTATTTGGAATATCGCCCGAACGGTAACAACTTCGACCGAATACACCGGTAAAACAATTACTATACCATAGGATCAAAAGTCCTGCACAGTGGGGATCAAATGCCACCGTGATTGGCACAGAAAAACGTCTTCGTGCCGGCCCGTCTGGGCTTTCACCCACGATCGTCGGGCCCGAGGTCTCCTCTTAACGCTGGTAGACATTGCACCCATCTTAGCTCGCACCCTCAAACTCCATGTGATAAACAACCAAACAACCAACGACAGCAAACCCCCAACATCGGCTTTACTGCCTTGAAACTTGGAAGACACCCAGCTCAAGCGCCCGGGGCTTGACATGGGAACAACCCTGGAAGGGGAACCGGGCTGGCGCGTGTGCAGCAACCCGAGCGAGACAAGCAAGTCGTGTCATTGGTCGCATATTTGGGATATCCCCCCACCAACCCCGCTAGCCTGAGCACAAAAAGGATGTGTAGACGGTAGTCTGTGCCGAACCCTTGGCACTAGCGAGCTGGTCTGAGGGTTGGAAGTCTTGAACGTCGAGCGGGTATTTAAGTGCGATTGGCACGGGGCGTAGGCTGGGAGATCGGCTTTTTCGAAGTTTCTTAGGTAACAGCGCCAACTTACATATCTGGGTTGTGATGTCCTCGTGTCTATGGCCAGCCTCCCCTAGGTTCATAAGAATAAACTGCTCTGTGTCTGGATTGCAGCCCTTGGATTCTCGAGGGAAAACAACATGTTGGACGAAGCCTCCGGCACAAATAACGATCGACATATCTAATGATCTGCCAGCCCCTGATGTGCTGGACCCCTTGGTCGCGGACGCCGACTCCCGTCTATGTGGGAATAATCGATGCCAAGCGAACGCGTGATGGTTATCTCCCAATAATACAAGCCTGGTATTATACGGACCGTCGCGGCTCTTAGTGTCTTGGCGTAATTGCTCGAGTCCAGTAATATCAAATGGCCTCACAGGGATCAATGTCAATAATATCTCAAACAACATGGTAAGAATAGAAATGTCTACATCACAACGCTAAGGGCCGGGAAATCGGGCGATGGAAATAGCTACATGTACCTTGGATGCCCATTTCCGGCACTCTTTTGAATCACGTGATCTGCTTGACCCTTTGACCGTGTTCACTGAGCAGCGAGCAGCAAGCACACAGGGCTGTACAGTGATCGGCTCACATTTCGCTCAGTATTCTCAGCACATGATCAGGAATAGCACCAGGCATGTCCTCTGCTAAGTTCACATATAATCACTCAAGGCAAACAGAAAGGTCTTTTGTTGGGTGCAGAACGGCGTCCGAATTTGTCATCCTACGCTTCACTCCTAGGAACCGACTATATTCCCTAGAAATCAGTACTCACTTCCAAGCCTATGATATATATTTTTAGTTATATATACTGTGTATATACCCCGCCTGAGGTCCCTTTGATGGGTGGACAAAGGAGAATAGAAGAGCCCGGAACCGGATGGCCCCAAGAGGAAAGATACATAGACCGAGGCAACGGAGGAGAGAACAACGAGTATACTAATGCTATCTAGCATTGACACGGTGTTAATATAGACCCGAGAGCGGTGGCAAGTGATTAACTCAATGTTATCATCAAGCGGAAGTGAGCTCTAAGTCATGAGATGCTAAAGGTTGATCTTGGTTTTTCCACTTGATCCTTCCTATACCCATCAAAGCCTGCCATACTCCTTGAGTGAGGGAGCTGATCGTTGGTACGCCTTTCTGAGGCAAAGCCCTGTCAGTATGGTTACTGCTGGGTGTCCCCTTTTCAAGATTGTTCCTTCCATTCTAGTTTGAAGTTAACCAAACTTTCGACGTCCACGGGTCTCAACCTATCTTTTCGTTCTTTCTCCTGTCATCTTCGATCTCCAAACACTCTCATCCTACCCTTCTTTCACCCTAAGAGATCCTCAATTCCATCCAACCGACTGACAAAAGGTGTTTTCACTGCCGAGGAAATTCAGTGTCCTGAAGAACCCCCCACATCTTCCTCCCTAACCCCCTGGGCTCTCATGCGTCCGGCAGACGCAAAGTCTCTGTCTCACTTCTGAGTTCGCTCTCACGCATCTCCAGCTCGTCCTCGACTTATTCGGCCTCGCGTCCAATGTGAAACTTACCAAGCACCATCTGTATAGACCTCCTGATTGGGAGGAGAGTACCGCCGTGCTAGAGTACCTTGGGTTTGAGGCGTCACCGGCCAATCAGGTCTTCCAGCGTTGTGCTGTTCGACCTGGTCCTGAGGAATACTCGGCAATTTTCTGGACTATGTCTACGGTCAAATTGCAGATCCGAAGGCCGATCGATACCATGGCATAGACATCCAAGAAGAGATGGCGGATGTTGGCCTCACGCAGCAGATCCAATCAGCCATCGCCGTCCCAGTGACAGACTGTGGACCCGGAATCTGTATTGCTGGATCTAGATACAATTCAGACCAATTACGCCGCCCTACTCAGCCGTCAGGGCCTCCTCAAGCGCTGTGCTGGGCGCCGCATCGCTCACTGGAATGAGGAAGAGCCCATGGAGGCGGGTGACCTCGCGTACGTCTGGCTACACGCGGGTTACACTGTTTCCGGTCAGATGCACCGGAAATTCGGTGACCAATGAGGTCATCCGTGTGTTGGGAAACGCACACGAGCTGGCCATTCCGCGATCGTGGGCGGTCCACCCAGTTACATCAGTCGAACATTTGTAACCACACCCAAAAGACGACGACCAGTAACGTTGCCAGTTTTCTGCTGGCTTGCAGCAGCTAATCGAGCAGCCACATCGTCCCCTGGTCAGACGAGAGGTAAAGGCTCTCTACTTTATCGCATTAGAAACAATCCAAAAGACGATCCAAAGACAGCTATAAGACGAGCCAGAAACCAAGCCAGAGACTAGACAAGAACGAATCATACACGGCTTATTGTACGATGCCACAACTCGTGTAAATTCCTACGTATTGAATCAGGAGATACGAGATTATAGAAGAGCGTAATAATTTCATCTTTGTGTCTTGCCCCTGCAAGTGGCAGAGCTATGTAAATACATGTCTAGATCGAAGTGAACACCCAAGAAACAGTGGCGGTAGCAGGTTCCCGCGAATATACATGAGAACCAACTTCTCGTGACTGGACTACTACCAGCAACTACCAAGATGCACAATCCTCGCCCTTTGTCCATTAAACAATAACATCATTCACCCATGTCCGTATAATTCGTAACCATTAATAAAGACCCAACATTCGAAATCCAAATCCCCCATTCATCACCAATCGCAACTTACCGCCAAAAGCCCAGCCAACTGCTCAAGATACTTCTTATCCTCCTCATCAAACCCACTGGGCTCAGTGCAATCGATATCAATAATCGCAACAGTCTACCACAAATCCCAGTTAGCATGTCATCTCCCACCCTAATCCATTCCCGGGAAAAAAGAAAAAGTACTAACCTCCCCATGAACCAAAATCGGCACAACAATCTCACTCCGACTCTCCGCATCACAAGCAATATGTCCCGGGAAACTCTCTACATCAGGCACAACAACCGTCTCCCCCTTCGCCGCCGCAGTCCCACAAACACCCTTCCCGAACCGAATCTCCTGACAAGCAGGTTTCCCATGGAACGGTCCGAGAAGAAGGAGCTGGTTCTCGGATGACGAGTACGTCGTCGAGATGATTACGCCGCCGGAGGCTGGCGCGCCGGGCAGCGGCGGGGAGGAGACGGGCGATGCGAGGACGGGGAACTTGTCGTCGCGGATGTAGAAACCTGCCCAGTTTACGGAGGAGGAGGGGGCTGGCAATGTTGCGTAGGCGTGCCAGAGGAGGGAGGCGACGTTTGAGAGGTTGCTGGGGTTTTTGTTAGGATCGGCGTGTGGCATATATGTTTTTCGAGGACGCGTGCGCGTGGAGAGATAACTTAGGTAGGTACTTACCTGACCCAGTTGCGTTGGCCGGAGAGGAGGCCTTCGGTTGAGAGGAGAAGTTGTTCGTAGACTTCGGCTTTTGTGGCGCCGGGCGTGAAGTAGGAGGAGTCGGCGTGAGGCTTTTTGGTCTTGTTAGTTTTTTTTTCTATTTTGGGATCGGCGGATTGAAGGTGATGTGCAGGGATCGGGACATGCGCGGTGCGCGGGTGTGGACATACCATTGTGAAGATCGGTTTTTTTTTTTTCTTCCTTCTGAGATTGAAGTGTAGGTAGGAGGGTGAGATGAGAATTGAGAGGGTTTGAGGGGAATGGCACGATACGCTTGGAAGTGGCTTGGATATAGCAAAAAAAAAAAAGCAGCGGGAGAAGCGGGGGCGATTAAACGCCTAAAGACCCGACATACCGCCTGGAACTTTGTTTTTTCTTTTTTTTTTGGGTTCTTTGCTTGTTCTTGGCGAGTTTCGAGTTTATCGCGGAATTTGCTTTGAGACTCTTCCTGAGCTGCAAATTCGTATAGTGCAGGGTGTACCTGTTGATCTTGGGAACAGCCCTTTTCCGATCTTCCTCATCGGGGAAATCAACTCCGCTTCGCCATTCACAGCGGAATCAAAGAATCCTGACTCCACCCAGACCCAAGATTAAAAATCCATGATGTCGAAGGCTTGGAAAGAAAGCGTCAAATCGTCGAAAGCTTAGATTTCGAACACGGAGCATCTCCGTCTTCAAAGTCACTCTCTCCGAGTGGCTGAACTTTCTCCTCACACGGCGAAACAGGTATGAATGGTCTCAGCCTCGTGCTAACCAATCTATGCACTTGATGCTTCTCGATCAGCCCGTTAAGAATATGGCTGATCTCCACCCGGAGCAAAGACCGTACCCGGGCGATGGAGGGTGTCATGATCTGGAACTTGTGTGTGTTTCCTGGATGATATGACCCTGCTTTCAATTCCCGGGTGCCTTTGATCCGGCCGTCAACGTCGCTCGCTGTCCCAAATGGTTCTTGGACGTGTACTTCGTCGGGGTTGATCCGAACGACTGGCCCTGGGGATTGTTAGGTTATTGGTTCCGTTGTTGAGATCAGGGCGGATTCATGACGTACCGTATTTCCAGTGCATTTCGTTAATCTCATATTCGAATATACCGGCGCCCCAGATGGAAAAGTAGACCTCGTAGAACCCTGTTGCGGCGGCGAGACGGGGCCCCGGGAATTTACTCAGCTTGTGGAAATAGAGGCGATATATCACCATCACCAGGTTGTAGGCCACTGCACTGCCTAATAGGAAAGAGGCGAACATGATGTCGTCTTCAATATTCCTCTCTGGGAGTTTGGTGATAGAGTCAAAAAGAGTAGGTAGAGTTCAACTCCCCGCATCCCATAAAATAACAGTCTAGGCCCCTGACTACTTCTTATTATAACACTCTTAGACAATGAAATCTCTTCTGGAGCAATCAGAGCTACCCCTAGCCATGATTAACCCCAATTGGCTACGCGCCATACCGCATGTTGTACCGCATAAACTTTTCTTGGCTCTATCTTCACGGGAGGTCAGAGGACAACATTCTCGTGTCGCACAGGCTCAGATCCCGGGGATAATAGGCGATCAGATATATTCATATTCTAGATATTGCTGCCGGTCATACCAAGGAGCCATGAAGAAAGTTAACACCGAGCTGAGTCTCATTGGGTACTGTTCAGAGCACACCTCCTGGACAAATCCCCAGCTCACCGATACTGAGATCTAGCGCCGATCTAGCGTGGCCTGTGGGGGAGCAGACTTTGTGATGATTGATTGGTGCTGGGAGTGGGCCCCGATCACAGCACCAGACCGCCAGTTGGCTTTGGGCCGAGGTTTGGTTTCTTTTTTGGTTTGGGGAATATATGTGAGTTCAGATGTTGGGAGGCGTCATTGTGCATTTCATTGGGTAGTCGTGTTTATCCGTTCTGTATTCAGATTGCTGTGAATAGGCTTAGCAGGTTAATGGGAAAAGGGTTAGGGTGTCGATGTTGTGGCAATTGACCACTTGGGCACCCACGATAAGGTTAAGGGAGCGGGGGAGCGTGGCGTGTGTTGCACAATCTATGGGGTTGTGTAACAGTTTAGATGTATCTGAGGCCTTTGGGATACTTCCAAAAGATGACGTGTCTACGCGGTAAGTCAGTGTATAACAGTGTACAATTGTGTATACCTTTCTCTTGGTTGATTGGGCTACATGTTGATCACCTTCATCTGAACCCAATATAAATGTTTCTGCATACATAATGAGATCATATCTATGTTCGGCAGTGGCGCGGGCAGTAGAGGTCCGCCGAGGATAGCTGCCTACGTAGATACATATATGCATAGAGTCTCCTAGTTGATACCGGCCATTAGCACAGTCATAATCAATAATAATCACGAAGGGTTATGCTAAGTCGGGTAGGGACATTTCTTACGAGAATACTGTTGAACTCGTGACTAACACATAAGCGGCCTAGAAGGGTTTGAGGTCCCATAGTAGACACTCTACTATGTAGTAATGAGTCTATCAGTCACATATCCCCCAGAACTTCTTCTGTGCAATCATACGTATGGGTTGTCGCGGGCTTCAAAGTATGGAATCCTACATATCGTTCTTTGCCGAGATACTTCATGCTATTAGCCTTAGGCTTGAATGAAATATCTAGAACTATCAGATCCTTACAGCTCACTACTTGATTGTCCAGATATTCAAGGCCATCTATAAGTCTCTCTTTCATGGACTAGTTTACCGAGTCAAACGTTCTTCCTCTTTGTCCATCACCACTTTCGATTTTCCCTTGCCCTCATCTTCGAATCTTGTGGGAAGTCCATCAATAATCAACATGACTACACGTGAGACGAGTCCCACCCTCACCTCTAATCACAAAACTACGGCTCTCATGCTGCCAACCATTAAACCTGGCAAAGACATCCGCAAGCCTTTTGTTCGTACTCGTCGTGGTGGCGGCCGTGGAAGTACAAGCTCGAGGTAGTAACTCTACTATCTCTCTAACCTTCCCAGAAAGGTATACTAACATATGCATTTTGAAGTAGCGAAGACCTCGAGACCGGGGGCAAGAGACCATCCATTTTGAATACATTCAATATCTAACAAAAGAACGATATCATAGATCAGACACCCCCCGTCCACGACGCATTCGACCCGCTGGCCCCTCCACACCCCAGCTCCGATCTCCTGACTCCCCCCACCCAACAGCCAATGGTAAGCCCATTCTCCCGTGAGAATCTATATACAAAAGACCCCCAAATTCACACTAACCTACCTACCATCCATCAAAGTTCGCCCTGAGAACCGAAGCTACAACCCCCGCGATCCCAAGCACAACACCGGGCCCACCACCGCTACAGCAAGAAACCACCGCCGAAGACACCGAGCGCAAGATAGCAGACTCGCCAGACCCTGATGAAACACCCGTGCCAAAATGCTTCATAGCTCGGGATGCTCCCCCGATCCCGACACTCAAGACCGGCCCGGCACTCAAGACTGTCTTGTGTCGGTATCGCGCCTCGTTGGCTGATGATGAGAAGAGACATGCTGAAGCGGCGGTTCCGGAGACTGATAAGTTCCTTAAAGCTAAGACTGAGTTTGATGTCGTGAAGTGCAGGTTTGAGGATGCTAAGTGGGCGTATGCGAGGGCGAAGGCGGAGTTCGAGGCGCATGAGCAGGCGAGGGATTCGTTTAGGGCTAGGTATCGGGAGGTGGATGAGGCGGAGAGGGAGTTGGAGGAGTTGTGTCATTCACGGAATCAGTGGGGGCAGTAGGCTATGGGTTTTGGTTTGGTCGAGATATCTGGATGGTAGTTTTGGAATTACTATGGCTACATGAGGTAGTAGCTTTTTTTTTTACTAATGAGATATGAGAGAATTGAGACAGAGTGGCTATTTTATGATGCGAAGAGAGGTAGTAGGGTACGTTCAAAATTCGCATCTCTCTCGGTGTGTTTATACGGCAGAGTGAAGGACAGGCTATGATATCTTGGCCATGGGTAGTAGCGGCTTCATATCTCAACGAGCCTCACCAGTCCACACCATTCCATGTCGGCTTCCATGGCGTCTACCATGACCTCTCCCGTGTCCTCGCCCACGTCCCCTTCCATGCCCTCTAACGGTCCCGCTGGAGGGGCCGCTAGGAAGCGTATCAACTTCCCCATTTGGATTGCCGCACCCAGGGTCGCTGGGAGAGTTATTTGGAGTACCGTCAACGGCACTTGGGGTGTTACTGGAGGTTTCAATCGAAGTGCTGCTCGGGATGTCCATCCCTGTCCCGCTCCCAATTGCACCCGCAGTCCCACCCGAGGTGTCGCTCGGAATAGCACCCGGGATGCTGCTAGAAGTGGTGCTTGGGAGTTCCATCACAGTGTCGCTCGAGTCATTGTTCTCAATCCCACCGGGAAGTAACCCCACGGTCCCGCTTGTAGGCTCGCTGGTAGCCTCGCCCAGGGTACTAGTGACGATCTGGCTCAGGGTATCGTCGCCGGTGCTCTCAATCGAAGCCGCTTTTGCAGGTGCACTCGCAGTTTCACTCACAGTGATCCCTGCGGCCTCACTGGTAGTCTTGCTAGCAGCTGTGCTCTCATTTCCACCAGCATTTCCCTCAAGACCCACACAGGCAAAGCTCAATTTCTTGACACTTCCAGCAGACGAAGTATCATCAATCGCCTGCGAAAGATCCCAAGCCATGCGAACATAGGGCCAACATATGCGCCCATCCTCCATAGTCACCATATCCCCAGCAACATAGATATCATTACTACTGAACGCCTCCCCAACCTTCCCACCCGCTGAATCAACCTGCTGAAAATAAGTCCCAGCAAATCGCCCCCGACACCCCATAGCAACAAAATCACAAATCGGATCCGCGATCTCCTCCCAAGTAACAAGCGCACTGCTCCCCCCAAAAGCCACAACATGAGCATTAGAGCAATCACTCGATCCCGACGTAACCCAATCAACCTGCCCATCCCCATCCTCCGCGCCAACCACAGACGTAGCCTCCTCCCCAATAATCGTATACTTATCCTCCAAAACCACAACAGCAACATTGCGCCCATTCGTCCGATTCCACACACTCGTATACCCATCCCCCATCCAAGCATTCTCCCTCACATCCACAGCCCCCCTCGAAACCCAAGCAAATATATACCTATCCGTATCCCCAAAACGCGCCAGCGAACTATAACTCCCACCCATACCACCCATAGGCTCACCGGAAGCGCCGTTTGTGGTATTCTCATTCGAGACCTTGACCCCTCCAGAGCTCATCCCCTGCGTCTTCGTATTCAACCAGATAGCCCCCTGGTCCTCAGCACAGATACCAGCAAAGGGCGCCTCGTCAGCAGCCTCGAATGCAATGCCGGTGTTATGGCTGCATCCCCACGTGCTCGAGGCGCCGGGTATTGTTTCTAGCGTTCCGGTTGTCGAGACGTATGCGACGCTGTCGCCGAAATGGCCAGATGCAGGGCCTGAGTAGGCGGTTACCACGAAGTAGGCGCCGTATAGCGCTGCGCTTTCGGAGTAGACGAGGTCGCCGTTTAAGTCTGGGGAGGCGGAGAGGCCTTCTGATTCGTGAACGTTTGGTCCGCCGAGATGCGTTTTCCAGGTTTGTTTGCCGCAGGTGTAGCGGTAGAGTACGGGGATGGGTGTGTTGGCTGGGGCGTTGGCGGTGCCGGGGGGCATTGCTTCGTTGGTTAGGAGGGCGAAGCCGTCGTTGTGGGCTACGAGGCCTCCGGCTGGGACTTTTTGTTAGATGTTTCTTCTTTTCGGGGGTAATATGGTGTTGATGTACCTTCTTTTCCGCCGGTGATGGTAACGGTTGTTCCGGTAGCGGCAAACGTAGTAGGATCCAATTGCTGTACGTGGATATCTGTTGCGCTAGAGTCTAGATATGCGATGTATGCTGATTTTCCGTCGGGTGATACTGCGAAGGGAGTGCGTCTGTGGTGAGGGTAGCCGGTCCAGTAGGAGGCCTTGATGGGGTTGAAGGTGTAGTCGAGTGCCAGCACATCGACATGGGCTTTTAGATTGGAATTGGTGAGTGCAGCACAGGCGTCCAGCGCCGCAGAAAGGAAAAGAATGGTCCCACGCATGTTGGGTTGTAGTAGGTGTTGCTTTCGATGCTGGACTGTATACGTTTGGGTGTCTTGCGCTCTTTATACTGAATGAGCATCAGGGCAATAAAAGTTTATCCTAGAATTCGAGGGACTCGACTTGAGACAGCAGTTACAAGATTTGATTAGGTGTAGTAGACTTTTCCAGTGGCTTCGTGTCTCCGTATCTGCTTAGAGTAGGTCCGATAGCTCCCGGGATGATGCTGAAACATCCCAAATTGTTTCAGCTTACATTTAGCAAAGCGCTTATGAAACCAGAGACGCCGACAAGTATATCAGCGGTGTTTCTTCTTGCTTCAGTTTAAGGGGACTGGGAGTAAATAAAAGCCACCAGTTAAGGTCAAGAAAATACTCGGTCTTGGGATGATATATGGCTTGGGTGCATAGACGATCACTCAAACGAGGAGACTGAACTAAACATACAGTGCTTCAGGATAGTGACATCAGGCCACCACAAATTTAATAGCTAAAGATCGTGCTAGACCTTTTTCCTAGCCTCACGAAGCTTCGTATGCAAATTGCATACATAGCCAACTCATGGGCAGCCATAGCAACAGGGCTATTTACTCGGGAAGATGAGGATTAAGAAACATAAAACAGCTTTACTAAATCTCTATATCTTAGCTCTTAGCAAATACTTATCTAGAGGTACGTTGGCTTCCCAGCTACAAGCTTGATTCTTCAGATATTAGGGATACACATAGTTCTATACACTAAATGGGAAGGCAGGGCTTAGGGCTTATCGGATATGCGTTTCCGTTAATACACGTGACAGTAAGGACTACCTACGCATCAACTATTTTCCCGAGATCGGTGGGCCTTTCGCCGGGTTACCGGGAGGTGTATTTTGGCTTTTGAGTTTAAAGGCTGATGCAGACCTGTGAATGAAGTTTATATCTACTTTATCTGTATTCCCTACCTTCTTCGACATGTCAATGTAGTATTCAAAGGATTCTCATTAATTCTAGCCCTGTGTACCCTCTTCATCCCAAACCTGACCCTCATAATCACTATCCAGATCCAAATGGAGCTCCGTATCCCCATATACGGACAATACGACCCGGCAACAACCGTCACGAATGGTCCGATGCCTTCGCGGCTCGGCATACCCCAGAAAAGGCGGCGCCCTAACCGACAGCATGAAGCCCCAAGTAGATGCCACCGTGTCTCAGGCGAGCGGAAAGCGGATAGAAAGCCTTCCGTCGCCGAGATAGAAGAATACTTAAAAGGGCCCTCAATCTCAATACTTTTCAGTGAGCACCACCCAAACATATATACACCATAACCTCTCGCTATATCCAACAGAAAATGCCCAAACAAATCCTCGCAGGAAAGACATGCCTCGTCACCGGCGGCGGCGGCGGCCTCGGCAAAGCAATCGCAAACCACTTCCTCGAAGCCGGCGCCAACGTCGTCATCTGCGATGTGAACGAGGAACGTCTGCAGACGACCTCGGCCGAGCTGTCACCCAAGGGCCGCCTGAAAGCCATTAAGACCGATATCACGCAGACCAGCGAAGTGGAAAGCCTGTTTGAGACGCTGATTGGTGAATTTGGCAAGATTGATGTCCTGGTCAATAATGCCGGTATTATGGATCACTTTGATCCGGTCGGTGATATGGATATGCAGATCTGGGACCGTGTTATGGCGATTAATCTTACTGCACCAGCTTTGTTGAGTAAATTGGCTGTTCGGAATATGCTGGCGCAGGAGAAGACTGATGGGCGTATTATTAATGTTGTTTCTGTGGCTGGGAAGGCTGGCTGGGCTAGTGGTATGTTCTTCTTCTTCTTCTTCTTCTTCTTCTTCTTCTTCATTCGCAGAAATGAGGGAGCGTTTGGGTCGAATTTGAGACTAAATGGGTTCTTAGGCGCTGCTTACACGGCCAGCAAGCACGGTCTGGTCGGATTGACTAAGAACACTGCTGCGTACTATGGCAACGTGGGCATCAAGTGCAATGCCCTAATGATGGGTGCTATGGAGACCAACATTGTTGATGCGTTCAGGACCGGCATGAATGTGGAGGGCTGTGAGAAGTTGAAGACTGTCCTCGAGGCCATCCAGGCTCCTCCCGTCGATATAAATGAGGTTGCTGGCTTCTGCGTGAACATGACGTACGGAAAGGGTGCCAGCCAGATCAACGGCGCGACGATTGCTATTGACAATGGTTGGACTTCTGTTGTTGGATGAGCGACCAGACTGGGCTGGTTGGACACGGGTCTATGGAATGCATAGCCATTGCCTAGTTCCCCATACCTCATACCTCATATTCTGTACCATAAATAATTCCGCGCAGATGTAAATCAAACAAATCAGTCGCCTGGCGCTTTTGAATGACCACGAACTACAAAGAGCGTGGACCCAATTGGTCAATTTTACATGAGCCGCGGGCGAAGGCGTGGGTGCCTGAGCAATCGCCTGCCGAGTTCAGGATATTCATTCCCCTCTCCAACAGCTTTCCAGGATTCATCTCCAACATAGCAAAAGACCTAAGTAACCAAAGGATTCGGCCTCGGCGGCGCCTGATCCCATTTCTCCACACCCTCGAGAATATCAACAATAGCCTCCTGGCACCAAATATGAATTGCGCCCCGCAACATCTCTTTATTCATATCTTCCAAGCAACCGCCCTTGACATTGGTAATGGCAGAGAAATCCGGCTGCTCGCCCGGCGCCGGCACGGCGTCCCGGAAGCGATGGAGTAGCCGTGCGCCACAGTTCTTGCAGAAAAGACACTCCATGTCGCGGCCCTTGAGCGTGCGACGAGTATAGATGCCTACCAGACTGGAGACTGACTCGGGGAGCTCGAAGTATGGGAATGTTGCAGTGATTCCGAAGGCAGACGAGCTTTGGTGCTGGCATTCTGTGCAGTGGCAGATCCAGAGTTTCAGGGGTTTGTCTGTTGGGGCTGTGAATTGGATCTTGCCGCATTGGCAGCGGGCTTTCATTCCCATGGTGGGTTTGTTTGAGTTGGTGGGTTGTTGGAGGTTCTTGATTGAATGTTGTTGGTGAGGGGTAAAGTTAGGTTCCACTTGGGGTAGATATGAACATCCATCGTACAGCAGCTTCTCGAGGTCGACACGACATACTTTCCCTGGCCAGGAAACAGTATTTATAGGTCCAAAGGCTGTATATAGGTCTAAAGGTCGAAAATAATTATCTTTGAAGCTTGATTCATTATGGCCTATAAAACGCGTTATCGGAATGTTCTGCTACGTTGGTGATGCCCATGTGCACGTGTTTGTATATACCCTAGATGCCTCAACAATGAATTGTGGAAGACCTTTACGTGCTTATAGTCGTTGCCAAATTTAGGACTGTTCTCTACCGTTTTCCTTTCCTAAAAAAGTAGAGACAGCATTTAGACACTTAAAGCCACTGCCATAACATTTCATTTTGGGCCTTGGAAACAGCCTAGTACACTCAGGGCTGTGACGCAGGAGCTGTAAACCTCAGGGATGGAGGTCCGAAAAGGCCCTTTTTTTTTAATGCCATCTCAATGACATCAACAGCCACATAGGCCTCGCGCCACGCTTCTTGCATCTCCAGGAGCGCAACTTCCGTCTGTTCCGCAAAACCAGGAGAATATAGACCCCTAGGGCCTTGCTCTCGTTTTATCGAATACACCAGAGCTGGGTTCAGCTTCTTGATCATCTCGTATAGCTCGGCAATTTGAGTCTTCAGCCTCACAATCTCAGTCTCTCGGTCCTTGCAGTTCCCGATGTGGAGGTTGTAGGTGAGAGTCGAGACCTGGAGCTTTTCCTGGATGTACCAGAGATCCTTGTTGCGAATTGAAATCTTGATGCCTACATTTCCTTCAACACGAGACCACGGTGTGGTTCAAATCGTGATTCAGCATTTAAGCTCAGTAACAATCTAAATATAATTATAGTCTGAAGCCAGTAATATTCTGATTACAACGTAGCCTTTATACTGTTGTTTCGGCAGTGAATACACCTTGTTTGTACATGTAGCAAGCGTGAAGCTTCTTTGCATGGAACCGAAGTTTGGATATCATTCCAGAGATCCATACGTCAGTAAATAAACTGACAGTCTCCAGCATCAATTCTGGCCCTCTGATGCGTTTAAGTGAGCATGCAAAGTGACAGTGTAACTGTGTACACCACTTCGTTATTGCGGGCCGATGATAGGTTTCCCCAGACCACGTGAAACGCATGTGATCGTCGGCTTCGGGTATCCGTCGGAACAGCCATTAATCCGGACCGCTAGGCCCCACTTTAGCATCCGCTCGTCTTCTCGTAAAAAGTACTGGATCAGACGACTCCTTGCCTGTTCTGCTCTCACTCAATCTATCTACATGAATCACCAAATGCCATCATGAAGTTCTTTGAAAACAAATTCACCTATGACTACTCCTTTCCCGCCGTATCCCTCGCCTACTTCCTTCGCTATCCCAATCCCTACTCTCGACATGTCCTTACGACCGATGTCATCGACAGATATGTCGACCCAGAAACCCAGCGTCTACACACCATTCGATTGCACCTTAAGAAGTCCAAAGTTCCCTCGGGAATTCTGAAGCTCCTACCCAAGGGTATGGGAGGCTCCGACAGTTCCGGCCAGAGCTACATCCTCGAAAAGACGGTTGTCGATGCCAAGGAGGGCTGGATGGAGACGGAGTCGCGCAACATGGAGTGGACGGGTATTCTGAGCGTTGTTGAGAAACAATTGTATCAGCGCCTTCAATCCGAGGATGGCCGCCTTGCTCTTGATGCTCTGGCTGTCGACAAGAACTCCGAACAAACTAGTGTCAAAACTACAGTTACGTTCCGTTCTCGACTTGGACAGGGAAAGATGCTTGCAAAGAAGAAGCAAGACATCGGTGAACAAGAAGACGAAGAGCCTCGCAAAGGATTCTTCTCCTCCCTCTCCACTGCTGGCATACAGCGAACCATTGAGCTCATCGGTGTGAGTCGCACGAAAGAGGCTGTGCTGAAGAGCAAGCAAGGCATGAACATTGTGCTTGAGCGTTTGCGGAGTGGTGGTGTTGTGGCTGTCCTGGAAGGCATGCGCCAAGACCGAGAGGCAGCTTTCGGCCCTGACGGCCCGTGGAAGCGTGTTTGGCTGCAGGGCAAGGACCGTCCTATTGACAACGAAAAGTCTTGATTGATCTTGCGTTTGTCTTCCGGTGTCTTTGTTTTTTGTCTCTCTTTTTCTGGGTAATCTCCCCAGCATTGCGTTTCTCATTCAAGCGTGGAGTTCTGGTGTAGGGTATCATGGACATCTCCCACAATCTTTTTGAACTGTTTATAACTGGAACTGTACATCTCTATCTGTTTGCACGAGGGGAATTCTTGGCCTCGAGAGTTGGCCTCGGGAGAATGTTGGATGTCTTTTACGAAGCACGGTATGACCTCGCTCGTTTAAGGATTACTGTACGATATGCATGAATTTATTCTGCCGGCCATTCTTTTTACATAGTAGATAAACGCACCTTTCTTACCAGAAGAAAATGCTTTACTCGGCTGATTTGATGCTTTATGGGATTGGACATAGGTGTGCACATTTTTAACGTTACTTCTCCGTTACTTCTATGTTAGCCTCACGGTAGAAAGCCTTTGGCGTACAACGGCGAGAAGTAGTCCAGAACATCACAGGCCTGGAGAAAGGCATGTAGTACAATTAAAGCCGTGGGAGCATCGAATAGCTCGTTACTTACCCTTTGCTTTAACATTCTCTTAACGTTATTTTGGCGTTGAAAGGGCTTTCGGTGTTCGGCCTTGCCGGCGAGCAGTATTTCCAAATTGATAAAGAATAATTGGATTTGTATTATGAGAATTGGATGTATGTTGTTACATTCCAAGGCGGGTTCCCCCCACCGCAAGTAACCGTGTATACCAACACGGCAAGTTGAGACCAAATGATAATGCTCACATCAAACGAGTCGATCACAACACTTTCTCAAGACGTCTTTCAATTCCTAGCCAGCCACACCGCGGAGCTGATAGTGCAGCTAGACTATGAAGTCAATCTTGTTCCTGGTACTGCCGCAAGAAAACAAGCCTTCGAGTACGTGTGAGTATCCCGGCTCGACCATCAAGCCTTGCAACTGACACAAGACCTGTAGAAAGTTTCCGAGCCCTTCTTTCGCGTGATGCATTCGATCCCCTTTACCATGGACACCAGCAGTTCGGATTCCGAGATAGAACTTATTGGCGTGGCCGGCCTCGTCTGCTTCGTCCTGGGGGGCAGCGATTCGGACGCCGAGACTGATCGTATCGACGTAGCCCGTCTCACCAGCAGCAGTTGGGCCAGCAATTAGGCCAGCAATTCGGATGCCGGGACAGACCTTAGCAGCGTGGCTCGCCTCGTCAGCGGGGTTGGAGCCCCCTCTTTTGTCGATATCCGCACTGACAACCGATGATCTGGAGACTGCCGCCAAATAGATGGAGAACATCGCAAAGATTGTCGTTACTGGCGGCCGGCTCGAGATCAGCAACCGACCCCGTGACACCATCCGCAAGCAAAGCGTAGAGCAGTATGCCAGAGACCGCATGAGTTCCGAGGAGATTAGCCATGGGAAGCATGGGTCCTGTGGCGCTTCCACGTCCCATCGTTTATCAGGACCAAGGAGTTGCGTTTTGCTGACAACTGCACAAAAAGTCTTCAAAAGTATGCCCTTGCCATGGATATGGTTTGGAAGCATGAAAATACCACGCCCGGCAATGCTGCATGGTGCATTCAGAAGCTCCCACGTGTCATTCCTCTCATCAGAGCGATTGCCAAGATTTAATCGGCTGCGGAGCACATAAAGCGCTTTGGCCTAGCTCCGAAATTGAATGGGGCGCGAAAGCGTGAGCTCGAAACCATGTGGGTGATCCACGAAACTGCTGAAGAGTGTCTGGTACGTGCACCTGGTATCGACAACAGAGATACCCGCGCGATCCACGCAGCCCGGGCGGTGCTGCGAAACTGCGTGTATGAAATCGGGCATCCGGCTGCTTGGTATTATGAACCCGAGCGACACTGAGTTGGGGTTAGTTTCTAGTTCACATCTCCCTGGTGTTGTCAGGAAGTTGTCTTCCCTTCCTGGGCAAGGACGGGAACCATGTCTAGGTAGTAGGTTCAATGGAGGTGGGATGGAGGTGGATAATGGTGAGATGCTTCTAATTGTGCTTAATAGTCACGTGTGTTATGGTGGTTATGGTGGTTGGTTGTGTCCAATTGTGCATCTTCTTCATGCACGTGTCCACCCGTGGACGGTTATTGTGGTTATCGTGCCCACCCTGTTATTGTGGTTATCGGTGATAGTCTGGAGGTCAAACACCAAAATAATAATACCGGGAATCACGGCTGACTCCATTACTGTCTCATGTACACCAATTGTGCATTTATAGGTAAGAACAACTACCAGCATTATCCAACAGAAAGAAAGTCCGGTCAAACCGGGGCTTTGCCGGATCAAGTGGGTTTGGGCGTCCTGCGATACACCAACTTGCACGCTAGCGAAATCAGCCAAGGACCCTTGGCATAGAAAGCCATCAACCCGGTGGGAGAAAATGCTATCACGAATAAGAGACTTCCAAGGTTGTCTCAGACCCTCTCCCAATGACGCAGAATCCTTTACTTACAATGTACAGGCTGGTCCAATCTATCTCTCGATCTATTTCTTACATCAGAAGACACAGAATTGAGAACCTATCGGAGACCCCAGTCACACGCTGTAGGGATTGCAATCTCGCTGCTCCGACGGGATACTGATCTAGGATGCTGGGGTCTTGCATATCGCACCGATCTCATACGTTGATTGTTGCCAACGCTAGCCCCTAAATTCTTTTGAAACGTCTGGAATGAAGATGAGGTCATGTCAATCGATGATCAGAGGGGAGATCTACCTGATCTAACGGGCGGGAAAGAAGCACACCTAAAGAATCCAAGCTGGGGGGAATAATATGTGATTAAGCACATTAGTTAGGTTATATAGTTACAATGTACAACTAGTACAACATGAACCCAGAACTATGCAACTAGTTCAACTGACTCCGTAGAAAACATCCAAAAGAGAATGTGCATGCCTCATATTAGTGGCTGGACCCTGCTTGGCCCTGTCTGAATCGGTGATCGCCGCCAATAACTTCCCGTTCGGGTAATGCGGAGGCCCTTTGTTTAGCGCGAAGCCATTCCAATCAGAAAAAGAAAGGGGGTACCTAAAGGGAACTTGTGTCTTGCTGCACTCCACTACTTTGCATCAGGTACCTCCGATGTATCCAGCAGGTACCCGAACCTGTAGAATGAGAAAATGGGGAATGCTCGCAACAATTCGATTCCAACCACTTCAACCTATCTCACTTGTTACACTCTCTTTTTATTTACCAAGTTCATCTCTTTCTCTTTTTCTTTTATTGCCTTGGCATATTGGCATATTTTCTCTTCTTAATTCCATTCTGGGACTGGTCTTGAAATCACATCCACATCACAGAACCCTTTCTGGTTCTCACCGAGACTAGCCTCGTTATTCTTTTCCCCTAAGAAAACCCCTAGTAGGTATTGCGGGGACCCGTTTTCCCTGGCTTCCGTGAGGTTTTGACAACCTTGGAATGAGCCTTTTCTCAGCAAAGATTACTCAATCCTTCCAAAAATTACCCTTTACCTTCTTCCCCTCTCAGACCATGAGCTTGCACCTCGTATCATCTCGATCATCCTGACAACTGAGGGCCTCCGCGGTCGCTCTTGAAAGAATACACACCACCTATACCTCTCTGCGATGCCTTCCACCCTGACTTTCGGCTCCCTGGGCCTTTTCCTCCTCTTGCTACAAACCGTTTCGGCTCAGTTCTGTTCGTTCTGGAATAATGGATGCATCGACACTCTCGCTCAAACTGCAATTCGATTCGACCTCAACCCTCTCTTCCCGGACCCAGTCACGCTTTATTACGGCTTCGATGCCAGTCCTTCCGGTAAGGGCGATGGGCCCATGACCAAGACGGCGTTCTGGCTGGGATATCAAACTAGAAATATCAATATGAACGCCGTCGATTCGAATCGCACGTCGGAGATTGGTCTCCGCGTCGGCAATTTGACGGGTACCCCTTCCGGAGCGAACAATGGATGCGATGGCATCTGGGGGGAGGATTGTTCCAGTGATCTCAAGAGTGCATTGCAGCATAGCATGTATCAGCTTGCTCGCTCGGGAGAGTATTATTCCAAGCCCCTCGAGGTCACTCTCAACCAGATGTTGATAAAGAAGCCGACGCTTCGGTGTTCGCCATACGTTCTGGATGTTGCCTCGATCCCAGTGCAGGGTATGTTGATTTGTGTTTTCTTATTCGCTATTCATTGTCTTGACATTTTTCCTCTTAGATTTCGCCAGAGAACGAGTCCCCGATCAAAACGTTACCATCATGCCGCCTGGCTCGGGCGCTTGGCCCTGGCAGGTCTGGTACCTTGATCAAATGAACGCCCGCAAACAAGCCTCCCAGGTCGCAGTCGGCATCATCAGTCGTGCCCCTTCTTACAACAGTGCACCGCCGGACAGTCCAGAGGATATCATGGTTGAGCTTGTCTGTGTGCAGGCTCCTTCGAGTGGATCTAACAAGGGCTCCCAGGACTAATCAGGTCCGTAGAGGTCGGTCTTGAGATCGTCCTCGGGTCTTTTCTCATTTTCTCTCTCCCTGAGTGAATGGTCTGATACGTTATCTGCTTCTACTTCTGACTCGCAACTTTCGACTTTGCGTGATAGAGCATGGCGACATTCCATTGTCAGACACAGCGTGTTTAGGCAGGCGACGCCCATTTCCATACGATTGCATCCTAATAGGGCTGCCTCCCTGGCGCAGCGCCCGTGGTCTTGATGTCTGAGCTTACTGGGCAACAATGGGATGATTCGGTTCGATATCGGAAATGCCCATGAAGATCAACATGGCCGTTTGATATCAACGGCAACATCGTAAGGCGTTCGATGCATGTCGCTCCCCTCTTGGGGTTCGCCGAACAACCCGCCGCCATCGCCGTAACGAGCTCGGTAGCTCCCAGACTCGAACGAAGCAGCCCATCTCAACAAGCTCCACCACCCCTCTGGACATTCCTCGATAAACCAGCCTGCTCGCTCTTTCGAGCGCAACCCTCCGAAACCCCGGCTTGACAAATCTCAGAAGGGTGGTGACTCCCTCGAGACGGCATTCGAGCGACCAACCCCTCCCATCCTCTCACTCAGCTGCACTGTCGCAGCTCTCCTATCCGAAATACACTACCACACCACCCCCCGGAAGTTGACTGAATGCGCGAAATTGTGGTCGTCGTTCTCAACCAATACTCATGCCGCGCTTTTCCTGACTCTCGGTGTTGCTTCTTGGACCGCACCGTATATCGCCGTGAACTCAGGACTCGACGTTGCTGCCGCTTTCATCTCCGAGTATCGAGTATATCTCAGTTGTTCAATGGGTTCTGGAGCATCGATACTCATATTGAAGTATCGAATCACTCAAACGGTCTTGGAGGGACTAGTTGTATGATAAATATATGCAAGATCGCAAGCCATACTGAAGCTCAACTCATTATCTTCGCAATATTGAATTAAGATTAACTAAGCCATGCTTTCGTTTTCCATTTCAAGCAACTCTCCTCACATGCGCGTCGTACCTGCATCGAGTAAACCACAACTTTATAACCCTTACCTGGAACGAACCTTTGTCCCTTGCCTTGCCTCCGCCTTCTTGCGTACTACTTAGGTACATCCAATGTAGGAAGGTGTTACGGCTGTGTATACCATATGCGCAACTGGTGTGCTCGAGTGTGGAGTTTCAGATATATAACTGAGATTTCAGGCGTCAGTATCTGCGATGCCATTAAACTTTATGGCGCAGAGATTGTTATTTTAATGTAGATATGTACTATCACTTATAACTAACTAGAATCCAGGATATTGACATGTACAAGTGCTTAGTATAGTTATGTTGTATAGGAATATGATGCATAAAAGTTCCATAACTCAGTTGGTTAGAGTGTGGTGCTCATAAGGCCAAAGTCGAGGGTTTTTGATTTTTTGCTTTTTCTTTTTGACTTGACTCAAGTAGGTTTTTCCATCTATGTATCTATGTATATCTTTTCTTTGGTGTTTAGAGCTTGTTTAATTATCTTACTGTGACCCTGATGCAGGTCCCTACGAAATATCCTTGTCCTACACCGTTCTCCGTTGCACAGCTGCACCGTTCTTAGTCAACCGGTCAATGAGGGGAAACCCCACAAATAGGCAATGATAGACCTGATACAACATAAGACATGGAATGTAGATTCTAACACTTGAGAACCTGGAAACTGGAATGTTCAAGAGAGAGAAAAAGTCAACAGGACCCATCAAGAAAAGATCAAGAACAAGAAAAAGCAATGTCGGCCTCATTCAAAGGTCGACTAGACCAGTCAAGAACTCATCATCGATCAGAGTGCAACGCTCATGATTTCATCTACACCCTACATAGTCCAACAGTCCAATGAACACCAACGAGGCCCGCTACATCCCGGATACATGACGTAGCCCCAACTTTTGGGCTCTATTCGCATTTTCCTGCTCCATGTCATCAGCTCCGGAGCTTCCGATTTATTAACCTCGCTTTCCCCAGAGAGCTTCCTGTATTCATATTGCTCGATCTGATACTTGACGGCGCTTTATAATTTTTTACAAAGAGAACCCTCCTCGCCATCCACGCCACATCTACATCTAATTCTCGAGATCTAGATTTACATCTACATCTACATTTACGAAATGGGTCTTAGGGGTGTGCAGTTAGGCCTCAGGGCCTGGGAGGTAAGTGCGCATTGCAACAGCGATAGCTAAGCCGGCGCCATGTTCCTCAGTTCTCAGTGCTAATAAATCACCAGTTCCTATGGACTCTCCTCGTCATGGCGCTGGTCGGCAACATGATCGCCGATGCATTCTCCGGCAACCCAGCGACAGTGAACTACTCGCTCTTCGCGTCAGCCTTCTCGATGTTCACGCTGTTCTACCTTATCCCGGCCTCCTTCAACCTCGACTGGGCCGGCCACCCGATCATCATGATCGTCCTCGACGCCCTGAACTGCATCTTCTTCTTCACCGCGGGTATCGCTCTCGCCGCTAGACTCGAGAGCCACTCCTGCACCAACCAGGTATGTTTCTGAAACTGTACTCTGCAGATATCGTGTTCCACTCGCAATGCATATATGCATGTGAACCACAGTGCACCCCGAACCCACGCTGACCTATTCCAAGTCATACCTCATCCACAATAATGTCACCAACGGCTCCCACAATAGAACGAAGCGCTGCCGCGAGGCCCAGGCCTCGACTGCTTTCCTCTGGTTCGCGTGGGCCGGCTACATGGGCTCTGTAATCGTCTCGATCTTCATGTCCCGTGCTGCGACTGTTAACCTGCGCAGCCGCACTGGTAGCCGCCGTGGACCCAGCATGGCTCAGGTTTAAGTGCCTGTTTCTAATAAAGGCATAAAGGTAGGGAGGATGGCTGGGCTTTTTTTTTTTTTTGAGCTTTTGGCGCTATCGCTCCTTGTCCGTGCTTACATCTGCTACCTGGTAATTTTGGATAACTACTGGTTTTGGTCCTGGATAATGGCGCTGAAGAGGGGGTGTCGGCATGGGGGAAGGGGTGTTTTGGTACTCTATTGGGGGCTTGGTTTGTGATTTTGATGACTTCCATGAGTCTCATGTCTGCAATGATTCGACGGGAATGTTCTGCCTATTTTATGTCTCTGGTCGGTCATGAGGGAGACACTTGGATAATGCATGTGCTCTTAATACCTATTTTATTAATAATATCATGTTTGGTTGATGGCCTTGGCTTTGGCCTGGCGTTGACGGTTATTTGATACTTGAGTTCTTGAATGTTGCACTCGGGTATGCTGCTTCGATGTGAGGGATCTGTTGCTTGCTAGTTGTATTTTATGGTAAGGCTCAAGGTGGTTCTTCTATGTATCGGAATATTGGTCTATTCGAAATATAGCGGACTCGTGCGTTCGTAAATGCAGACTCGCATGCGGCTGCATCTGTATATATAGTCTCAAAACATAGACATAGCGAAGCATACACACGTCTATAGTCCACCATTGAGAGGACTCCCGACCGTAAATTTACACTGACCCCATTGATATATAAGTGTAGAGTATGCACCAGACTCGAATGTAAGTATTCAGGTCCAAATTCCGGACCTAGTGTAAGTAGCTACAACTACTCTGTTGAGGTCATAGAGGCGAGGGTTGACTCATTCAAGCCCCGTGCGCAGGAACCATACCCACGGACAACCTCACTATTGATTCCACCTGATACAGGAACAATTATCCTTTCATAACCAACTCTCATCTTCAATCTCCACGTTTGTGCTGTCAAGCTAGGGCTTAGCGGGGCAAAACTCCCCTCCGCTCCACCCAAAAAGATTTCTCCATAGCTTCCGCCTTGACACCTTTCCACATCTCTTCACTTCACATTTCCATCCATAATGCCTGTCCAGTGAGACTCCCCGGCTGTTACCCAATTGCAACGAAAGACTAATCCGCCACCAGCTACCTGATTCTACTCTCCCGGCAGGGCAAAGTGGTATGTCTCGTCACCCACCCAACTATCTACCGTCTGGCTGAAGCCACCCCAACTGACCACATCTCCCTAGCGTCTCGCCAAGTGGTTCACCACCCTCTCCCCCAAGGAGAAGGCCAAGATCATCAAGGATGTGACTCAACTGGTGCTGTCCCGCCGGACGCGAATGTGCAATTTCCTCGAATACAAAGGTGGCTATTTCTCCCCGCACGAACCCCCTTTCGCCAATGAGCTGGGACCCTTGACTGACAGAGACCTCTCTTCCAGACTCCAAAGTTGTCTACCGTCGATATGCTTCCCTCTTTTTCATCGCTGGCTGTGCCTCGACCGATAACGAATTGATCACCCTCGAGGTCGTGCACCGCTACGTCGAGCAGATGGACAAATACTACGGCAATGTCTGCGAGTTGGATATTATTTTCAATTTTCAGAAAGCATACTTTATTCTTGACGAGTTATTGATTGCGGGGGAAATGCAGGAGACGAGCAAGAAGAATGTTCTTCGCTGTATCAGCCAGCAGGACAGTTTGGAAGATATGGAGGTGAGTTTGAACATTTCTCCTATCATCACCATTCTAAGGATTGTATTATCCTTCTTTCCTACCTTCTGTTTTGTTCGAAAGAAGAGTGAACAATTCCCCCTCCCAAAGAGATACTTTGTGCCTATTTTTGTCCCTTTGTCCCCATCTTATCCCCTTTCTCCAGCCATGGCCTAGTGTCAGCCAGGCTAATTATTCCCCAGGTTGAGGAAGACGTGGTCACCAAGATCATGTAACTCAAGCAAGCAGGATTCTTTTTGTTTTTATAACCCGGCGTTACAATATATATAGGAGCCTCATACTAATCAATACAACTTTTTGTTCACCTTCACAGGACTCGGATGATATTGAACGCAATCTGGCACAAGTTGGTCTGTGACTTCGGGACCCTTTTCCATGGTTTGGGGGGGCTGCTCGTGAGGTCAGTGCGCGTTCTCACTGGACCAGCGAATACTCGCACGTGATTGTTTCCGGATTCCCCTCTCAGTCCGATTCCTCGCAAGAATATCCGGCATATTCTCCCCCTCTCGTTTCATTCCCATCATATATATCCCCTTCATTTGGACTGCCAATTGCTGGCATCAACTCAGTATAAGACTTGCGATCTGTCTGGAGTAGTCTGTGTGGTTCCCCCCTTACCCCGGTTTCGTTTGCGGGTACCGTCAAACGACGACATCATCGCATCTCCACCGGCCCAATCGCCCGTTGGATCACCCCTCTCCTTCGCTTCTCTCTCGCCTTTCAAGAGATATTCGCTACAGTTGCTTCGATTCCCAGACCGTGACACGTCATCAAGCGCTTATCGGCTTATCTCGCGGTCTCCACTACCCCGGTCGAACGACAAGATGAAGGTAAACGAGGCGGTTGCAGCTCCAACGTGTCATTCCATCATTGTACTTACTTCCATCGGGTTATAGTTCCTTCCACTTCCGGAGTTCGAGGATATGACGAGTTCTCTGAATTTCGACACGACTGACTGTCACATCGTCGGTGGATGTGACATCTACACCACCAAGGCAGCACGCTCCGATCGGAAACTCTACAACCACATCGAACAGTCGCTTGAGGCTCAATATGAATCGGTGCTTCGATTTTCTGCTTCACTTTCGCCTCCAAACGCGCATGATGCAGCCGAGACACTCAATTTATCGCGTTCGAGCCCGTTCGGACCCCTGAGCGACCATTCAAGTCGAAGGACGTTTGCTTATCTGATCGCTACCTTGAACGCAAGCCACCCGGACTACGATTTCTCACACGTCTTGCGACCGACTGATTTCCATCGCGAGCGCAATCTCAAGCGCGTCATGAACACCGTTGATTCAACGCTGCTCAACCTGCGCCCGCGCGAGAATATCAGCCTGTCCCCTGCCTCGCCTGCGACGCTGTCTGGATCATACAACGGCACATCAACGTCTGCATGGGGCCCACGCGTGTGGAAAACTATCGATGAACACATGTCACTCAAGGAGTGTTCAATCTACTCGTATTCCCCGGAGGAGGACCCATCCGATGCCGACGATGGCGCAATTTGGAGTCTGCATTACTTTTTCTTCAACCCAATCCGCAAGCGCGTCTGTTACATCTACCTGCGTGCGATTCCCATTCTCAGCCACACGCCGGATGAGTTCGCGACTACGCCTACTGGAAAGCGCACGTACGACGATGGATACCTTACGCCGGACCTCAGCTCCAGCAAGCGTTCCAAGTACTGGTTCGGAGAACGCGCCAGATCATCGCTTGTCAGTAGTTACAGCGACGACGAGATGGACCGCCCTCCGAAAACGATTCGTTCTACGGCGGAGGAGTACGATACTTATGTCATCAGTGATGATGACGAAAACCTTCCGTCAACACGTCGGGGAGTGCGGGCGATGAGTGAGGAGATTGCGGACTCGATGGAGGTCTAATAGCAGATAGTCATTTACTCTGCGTGCTTTTTTCTGCGTGCTTTTCTGCGTCTCTTCTTGCTTGTTTTCCTTTTGACCTGTTGACCGGGCATATATTATTTCTAGCCGGAGGTGTTGGGCTTGGTTATTTTTCGACAGGCGCAATCAACTTGCATTTTTTTTTCGGTTGTTGGGGGGTGTTGATAGCGGAGAAGACTGATATGATGCCCCTCAGCCTTTGTGACTTACTGCCTAATATCACTTATGCTATTCTTTTGGTTGTGCAACGTCATATAGCTGGATCATGGATAATCTACGAAGTCAGTAATACTACCAAAGCTAGCAGTCAAGCAGTCTGTTATATACATAATCATGAGCACAATCTTTCCACTCATACTTCAGGATTATAGATACTATCAACGCGCTCTGCACGATCAATATATGCATCTACAACACGGGAAGACTCTGGAATCACTCCCTTGAAAAGGCTTGCGACCAAATAAATATCCTATCCAGTATAGACCAGTGCTCAAACTTACCATTGACTTCTGGTATTTGTTGACGTGACATTGTACATCAGCGCCGACGTATAGATCAGCCACGTGGTCCGTGCGTTGGGGAAAGCTGTCCCTTCACTCCCTTCCACTCCATCTCCTCCCCACTTATTGAGATTCCTACAAAATCAGACATTCATCATGGCTGACGATGAGGAGCGCATCAAAGCTGAGAAGCTAGCCGCAGCCAAGAAACGGGTAATCCCCCCCCCAATGAGTGACCGATAGGCATTGTTTTGGTCGCTAACTTGAACCGTTGTCCGCAGGTTGCCCAACTCCAGAAAAAGAAGAAGGCCAAGAAGACCTCCACTGCTGGAACAGACACAACCAAGGACACCGAAGCCTCAAAAGAGACAGAACCCACAGAAACCGCCGATGTTGCCCCAGCCCCAGAAACACCGCAGACCGAGACCCCCGCAGAGGATAAGCAGGATGAGCCGGCCGCTGACCCCGAGGCCGCAACCCCGACCAGCCAGAGGAATTAGAAGAACCGCGGTCGCAGATGACCGATGCGCAAGTCGAGTCTCCCACCGAACCGATGCCTCCAGCGCCCACATCTCCCGGTCCAGAGGCCGACCCGCTGCCAGTCCGACTTGACACAGGCCGTGGCAACCACGGTCGACAACCTTCGCTATCGATTCAGTCGAAGATGCGCTCATCTTCTTTCCGCAAGACGTCCGTGTCGCAGGGCAGCGTCTCACCCTCTCCATCGACTACGCTCAAGTCTCCCGCGCAGTCATTACCGCCCTTAACCGGGGATGGGGACTCGGTTCATGAAGTGTTCCGCAAACAGTCTACCAAGATTGAGGAACTTGAGAAGGAGAATAAGCGGATGGAGAAGGAGCTTTCAGATGTGACGACGCGCTGGCGCAAGACGGAGGAGCAGGTTGAAGATCTGCGGGAGGCGAGTGTTGATAGTGGGGAGTTGAGAGAGCAGTTGAAGAAGGCGGAAGAGAAGGTTTCGAGTATTGAGTCGTTGGTATGCAATACTGTCCCGTCGATACATTGATATCTGCTAATCTGCGGAATAGAAAGAGGAGATTGCTTCCCTGCAGCGACAGAATGCACAGCTCCAGACCCGGTCACATCGAAACACGAATGCGACAGAGTCGCCGCCAGCGGATCTCGTTCGTCAGCTGGAGTCCAAGTCGGCTACGATCGAGTCTATGGAATTGGAGATCTCGAATCTGCGAGCCCAGGTCACCTCCCAGACATCGTCCAATGATGCGCACGAGTCTCAGGTCGCAGCATTGGAGGAGAAGGTCTCCAAGAGCCAAGCAGCACTAGAAAAGTCCCAACGCGAACTGGCGGACACAAAGGCAGCATTAACGCGGGCCTCTGAGAAAGCAGTCAAGGAAGGCGTCAACAAGACATCCACAGAAACGCTGATCAAGTCCCTCCAGCGTGAGCTCGACGAGTACAAAACCGAAAAGAGCGAATCAGAAAAGAAAATTGAAACGCTAGACAAGAAACTCCAAGCAATGGCCAACCTCCACAAAGAAACCGAAGCCCGCCACCAAACCCGCCTCCGCGAAAGCGAGAAATCCGACAAAGAGCTCGCCATAATGCGGAAAAAGATCGCCAGCATCGAAAACGAAAACCTCCGTCTCCGCGAAGAAAGCGACCGAATCCGCACCCGCCAAACCACCGGCGGCGCAGACGACGACGCCCTCGACGAACTCGAAGACGAAGAACGCCAGCGTCTCGAGCGCCGCATCCGCGAGCTGGAAGGCGAAGTCTTTGATCTGCGCCGCGGTGTCTGGCAAGAAAAGCGCCAGGAGCTGGAACACTACCCCGACGACGGGACCAGCCCTGCCTCCGGCGACGCAGCGAATGCCTTCGACGACGTCGATCTCGTCGGCGGCCGGCCGGACCACGCCCGTCGCCGCAGCATGGGTCAGCCGCAGCACTCGTCTTTCTCCACCGTTCTGTCTAGCGGCTTTGCGGCGTTTACTGGGGCCGCTGGTAGTCGTGCACGGGCTGGGTCGTCGAACCCGCCTCACCCGCCTGGAACCCGGGGTAGTCTTGAGCTTGTCTCGGAGGAGAACTTTGATGATGAGTTTGATGAGGAGGCGTTTGCGCGTGCGCAAGCTGAGGAGGAGGGTCGGAAGCGGGTTGAGTGGATGCGTGATATCAAGAGTAAGTTGCGGGATTGGAATGGCTGGCGCTTGGATCTGGTAGATAGCCGGGCTGGTGCTGAGGGTGCTGGTGTGGGTATGGGTGAGATCTTTGAGGTGTAAGCCTCCTTGCCCCTTCCCATGTGTATCTTTACATGGATTTATAAGGATGTACGATGTTTGAACTATATATACCAGGTCCAACTCAAGCGAGTTAACCAATGAACTTCTTATGCAGAGACGCCGATGCATTGACGTAGATATTCGACAAACCAAGATACATATAAAAAAGCACGAAATTCAAACCGCAATGCCCAATCTCAATTCAATCCAAAGAAGTCTTCCCTGTCAAATACCCTTCCGAACTATCTCTCCTCCTCCTCCCCAAAAATCCCCCAACCCAACTCGTAATCTGATAAACCCAACCCCCCGTAACCAAAACCCCGAAATAGTATTAATAACCCTAATAAGCAACGATAAAAATCCCGCCCGCTCCTCACTAACCAGCAACATAATCGGCTCAATATTATACTTGAAGAAAATCCCCGGCACAACCATCGGCGACTCCGGAATCGCCCCAGACTGACTCGTCGCCGCATACTGGTTCGTGAAGACCGTATTCCGGCCATGACGCCCAGCAGCCGTAACCGGCGAGCGCGTGTACGCGTCCAGCGCGCCCTTGCCACGACTGTACAGCGTCGGCACAACGGAGAGGAAATACTGGTATTTGTAGTAATGGTCCGTTGTCTCGGCGATTGTTTTGTCCAACGGGTTCTGGAGGGATGGGTAATGTGGACCGAAGGAAAGTTCAGTTATCATATGTGAGAAGTCGAAGGCTGTAGCATAATAT
This sequence comes from Penicillium turbatum, assembly GCA_030762825.1. Classification (NCBI taxonomy): domain Eukaryota; kingdom Fungi; phylum Ascomycota; class Eurotiomycetes; order Eurotiales; family Aspergillaceae; genus Penicillium; species Penicillium turbatum. The sequence goes on along the minus strand of JAUJYX010000011.1, from coordinate 1,865,334 downwards.
ATTAGCAATGACACTCAACACCAGGCTTTCCAAACCCAAACGCAAGTCCAAGTCCAAGTCCAAGTCCCACTCACCGCCATGATCAAGATGCGGCGCATTCTCCCTATACCCATGTCCGCGCGCAGTGATATGGAAATCCCCCTGCACCTTATTCCCCTCCAAACTGCCCCAAATCCGACAAGCATCGACTTTATCGCCCCAGCGCATGCGCGGCGCCTTGGCAAACTTCTTCCGCGGACCCCGTCTCGTCTCACCGAGGACGTGGCCAACGTGAACGTCGGCCTCCTGCTCTGCAAGTCGGGAGTCGTCCTCGTGCGCGAGCGTCTGGTACTCGTGTGCGGCGCGCTTCTCGAGCCAGAGCGACCAGTTCGTGTCGTCGTGGGTGAGCATGTCGCCGGCGAGGATGCGGTCGCCTGCTGCGTCTTGGATGTTTATGCGGAGGTGGTTGCAGGGCATGTGGATGACGATGTCGAGGTTTAGTTGGAGGGAGTGGGAGATGCCTTTTTCGACGGTGAAGTGGTAGTTTTCTGTGCCGTGGTACCAGGTTTTTAGTTCGGTGTAGCTGAAGATTGTGCAGATTAGGAGGATTAGGACGGTCCATTGTCCGCCTGTGCGGGTTGGGGTTGTGTAGGAGGGTTTTGTTTTTGCTGGTTTCAAGGGTAGGAGTTGTTAGTTTGGGTGTTGATTTTGGGGAACGGGTTTAGAGACTTACGGAAGGCATCGAAGGTCTTTAGGCCAGCTAGACTGGACTTTTCACCAAAGGCGTCGTCGTCGAGCTTGGAGGCCATTGTCAATTGCCCGCATTGAAGGGAGGTTGTTGGAGAAGTGGAGTAAATAAAGATAAGATGAGGCCAAGTAGCCCGATTGCCCGGGCCACACTTGAAGTATGCAGTGGATATGGTATTTCTTATTATTTCTCTTATTTACATATACTATTCATCTATATCCTTGATAATAACAGTTTAATCGGATAGTCATTAATTCACAATAGCCAGTAACACCGTAAATCGCTCTACATGAGCAATATGAACTCTTCTTCCGAAGAAATGCAATGACAGATAACAATGTACAACAGAGAACCACATAGGGTCAAGGGGTCATCAAGTATAAGAAAAGAAGGGAAATGCATGAGCAAGAGCAAAAGATAAAAGGTATAAGACTATCATCATGGGCGCAATGCAAATGCAGGAACAAGGGGGTATAACATGAATGGCATCTCAACGAACAAAATGCTGACATGACAACCACCCGATGCAAAGGATGAGTAGAACAACAGAAAAAAGAACAAAACTCAAGGAATAGTATTACAGGGGCATAGCAGCAATAAGTAAAACATTCAAGATCATTTCCTCTATCAACTTATTAGCATCCAATTCTCTGGCCTGCGTTCAAATCACCGGCCTAACTCACCAGGCTTGTCGCAGCCGCCGCAGTAGCGAGGTCTGGTCTTCCGCTGATACTCCGCGCTGAAACGCGAGGAAGTGCAGATCCAACGGTGGAATTGTTCGAGCCGCGCTTGCCGGGGCTGGACGGGGGACCATTGACGGTCGAGTGGCGCTTGCCGCTACCCTTGACTGGGGAATTGCCCGAGACATCACGGCTACGGATAAATCCGCTCTTCAGCGTGGCGCCGGGAGGTTCGGGAAGAGGACGAGCTGCAGATGTGGCACCTCGCTTGGAGGGTGAGTTGGTTGCGTACATCCGTCGGGGAGCCTTGACACCGGTAAGGAACTCATGCTTCAACGCGTCGTGGGGCGAAAGTCGTCGAGCAGGGTCCCAGCGGAGACAACGTGAGATAAAGTCAAGGAAAGCGTCATCGTCACATTTGAGGGCCTGTCGGAGGTCCTTCGAGCTCGGACGACGGCGGCGTCCCTTGGAGGAAACAGTCAAACGCGGCTTGCCAAGAGAATCAAAGAACAACTTCTTGCGCGAGCTCTTCTCAATTAGGTGCTTTTCTGGAGGACCAAACACTTCCATGATGCAGGCAAGCTGTTCCTGCTCATTCTCTCCAGGAAAGATGGGATAGCCGGTGAACAGCTCAGCCAAAATGCAACCCAAACTCCACATGTCTATCGGCATGCCGTACGACATTCCGAGGATGACCTCAGGCGAACGGTAAAACCGACTCTGAATATAAGTGTAGACCTTTTCGTTCTCAAAGCAACTAGAACCAAAATCAATGACTCGGATTTCGGAATTCAGTGGGTGGACAAGAAGAATGTTCTCGGGTTTCAAGTCGCAGTGAATGACCTTCTTCGCATGCAACAGCACAAGGCTGCTCAACATCTGCTTGGTGAATACACGAATCAGCTTCAAGGAGAAGCCTCGGAACTCGTGGGCCTTGATGAATTCGTAGAGATTCATGCCAAGAAGTTCGGTCGAAATGCACAAATGACCACGGAAATAGAAGCTTTGCGTGAAGTTGACCACGCTGTGCTTACCATGAGGATCCCACTCCTTCAACTTCTGTAGAAGGTTGACCTCAATCAAGGCTTGCTGATGGAATCGCTTCTTATTGCGGATAATTTTGATCGCAACTAGAAACCCGGTCTTATGGTCCACGCATCGCACAACCTGGCCGAAACTGCCTTTACCCAGAACATCAACGACCTCGTAGCGGTAAGCAAGATGGTCACCAATGACGATGTTGTAATCCCCACGGTCATCATCGTAACCGAAGTTCGCCGCACCGGAGTGGAGGTCCCCAGTGTGTTTCTTAGCGGTCTGAGTACCACAGAAGTAGATCTCGCGATAGTCGATAATCTCGCCGCGTTCAAAGATATTGAGATCTGCCATCTTCAATGCTTGGGCGGGACTGACACGGTCCTTTGGTCCAGCCTTGCGGCGCAACTCGTCTAGCACACGCGCTGCCTTTTCAAAGTCTTTGCGTTTAGATCCAAGTCGTTTCATCTCTTCGTCTGCAATCGCCACATCGGGATCAATAGTGCTGTCGGTAGACCGCGGAGCAGCAGCAACGCTTGATCTAGCATTATTGATCATTTTGTGAACCGGGGAGATGTATGTGCTCTGCACGCGTCTAGAGCGATCACTTTCGATCGACTCATTGGAGGGAGTCGGTTCCAGCGTCAGACTCTTCTCGCTGCTGACACTCGGCTTGCGAGCCGTCGAATTGGCTGCACTTGAAACAGAAGACTGTCGGCGAGGATTGAGATACGCTGGCTTGAGGCTAGGGCTCGTTGAGCTGATGGTAGACAGATTGTTCCATGTCGCAGAGGCTGGAAGTTTGGGTGGCGGCATATTGTTGTATTTGGTTGGATCGGTATCGGCCTCTGCCTTCTGTGTCCTCGAGTTGCTGCGCTGACGTGCGACCTTGAGCCGGTCCCGAAGGGAGGAGCTAGACGCAGTGACACTCTCAGACTCGGAGGGCGTCGAGATCTGACTGAGCCGTTCCGGAGCGGGAGTGAAAATGGCACTTTGCGTCTGAGGCCGGGGACCATTCAACTTGTGGTTTTGCGTCCGGTTGGAGTAATCAGCGCTGGCTTGGTGACGGAGATGGTTGAGCTCGGTACCGCTCTTGGGCAGAGTATAGGACGCATAGGGGGAAATGTTGCGAGTTGCACTTGGCGTATCAAATGACTCAAAGGCGCTGGTACTGCTAGAAGCTCGCAATGCGGCAGTTGACGAACTGACAGCAAAGTGTGAGGTGCTGCTGCGCGCTTGAGTTAGGAACGCTTGGTCGTCTTCGTCGCGGTACCAGAAATTCGCCTTGGATGCTGTCATCGGAGTACTGGGTGTCTTTGAAGTCACTTGATCAGAGGGGGTGTAAGCTTTGCGCTCCTCGTCTCGGTCCTTGAGTGCCTCGATTTTGGCCGCCATGGGTGTGCCCAAAGGTAGCAGATTGAGCGGGGGTAATTTCAAAGGCTGCAGGCCCTTTCGTCCACCTAGGACAGTTGAAGTTCGTGATCGTGGTTCAGGTGTTTTCGTTTCGGTAGGGTCAACACTGTTGACTTGGGATGGGTTGTGTGTGTCGGAGTCGGGATCTTGAATTTTCAGGAGACTTAGATCTACAGGGATACTCGACTTCCGGGGCGCGGGGAAAACAGGTGCATCCAATTCGCCTTTTGGCGATTCATATGCCTTGGGAATCGCCGGGACCGGTGGGACTTCTTCTCCGTTGGAGCTTGTCTGCTCCGTGCGCGGTTTTGGCGTCGGGAGTCGGGACGAAGAAAGGTTCTGAGACAGCCGGTTTTGCAAAGAGCTTCCAGAATTTCGCACCGAGTTATAGCTGGTGCTTGATGAAACAGACAACCCGGAGCTATAAGACTTGCGATTCGGATCAGGCGTGGTTCGGTTGGACGAAGGTGTGATGCTTTTCCTCGGGATTTGAGAGGGAGACTGTGTTGAGGATAGAGGACGAACGGGAAGGGGTTCGGTTTGGGTGGGAGGTGTGTTTGGCATCGGAGGGGGTGCGATTGACATTCGCTTCGCGCGTCGTGCATCCGTGGGGCTGATCGTTCGAGCTCCAAGCCCTGTGGCATGTGGTGGCATAACAGAAGCCCGCTTAGAGTTCGACAAAGGAGTACCCACGGCACCAGAAGCGTTCCTAACCGGCGTCCGCACAGCATTGGTGGAATTGCTTCGTGTGTGGTCAATGACCCCGGCGGCAGTCAAAAACGGACCACGGGGTTCCCGCGGGCTGGGCTGGAACGACTTTGCCTTGAGATTTCGAACGGCAGAAGGGACCTTAGCGTCGGACTCTGGCAGTCGAGGACGAAGAAGGTTATTTGTCGAACCGACATCGGTGCTGACTTTACGGGCACTTAAACTGGCTCGTCTGGCTGAAGCATTTGTAGGTGCAAATGCTCCGGAGCTGATAGATTTACGTGAGCCCCTCGAAGCAGTTCCGGCAGCGGGCTGGGCTAGACTCTGGCGACGAGCGCGGGTATTGGCGGTACTGGCGGTATTGGCCGATGATGCTGCGAGCCCTGCAGCGGCAGCCTGACCGTTTGGACGTTGCACTTCGCTCTTTCGTCGAGCAGAAGGACCCCGCGTACGTTCCGAGGCATTGCCTGCATAGTTGTGGGGTTCCCAGGGGTTGGTCGCAGAACCCGCTTCACGGTTCTCCCCCGAACTGCCATTCCCTGGCATAGGAAAGTGGTTCAGACTAGGCTCGGCCATGATGCTATTATGGAAATCGTCGAAGTTGATCGGCGCCAAAAAGTCCATGTGTTCTGTATTGTTGGCATCGGCCTTTGCCAGGTTCCCCACGCTCGTAGATCGGAGGTTAAAGTGTTTGGATGAATCGATTGTGGAATCAATAGACGAATTTCCGGAGTGAAGGTACGGGCCGGGTTTGCTAGACAATTAAATCAGTTCGAATTCAATAATCACATCTTTGTGCATAGCTATACACATACCTCCATCGAGAAGTCTCTTGTGGTCGTGGCCCCTGAGGCACTCTTTGATCCCGAATCGAAAGTCGTCTCCTATTCATCCCACCCGCGCGCGGTCCGGCAATTCCATTCGAGGTGTCCAAATTGGTATTGGTCGAGGCAAAGTTGGTCGAGGCTGACTTTTGTAGGCGTCGACGGGCCGGAGCTTCTGCTATTTCTAATGTTAATATCAAAAGCTGCACCTTCCCGTCCACTCCAACTTACCTCCGGAGCCCGAATCCTCGTTGGAAGGAGTGTATGCTTGCGCGCGTTCGGACCTTTGACCCCTCCCCAATGATTGTGGCATTGTCGGCATTGTTTAGGATTCCCTCGTTTTGTCTTTTTTTTTTTTCTTTGAGGAAAGTCGTTATATCCAAAAAAGGAGAGAACTGGACCGTGCCAGAGATGCGATCGCAATTGCATTCAGGAGAAGTACGAGGTCTCAAACAAAAATAAGAGATGAGCACCGTCGCGCGACTCTTGATAGCAACTACCGTTCCATTGCGAGGTGTTCAAAAGCAATGCAGGGCCAAGCTAGGATCTCGACAATAAATTTCGAGGAAGGGTTGCTGGGGGTCAAGTCCACTAAGGCGGTAACTAAGGGAAAAAGAGGGTAATTGGGGGGGGGAAAGTAGAAGATTATATGTCCACCCTAGAAACAAAGGGGGGAGAAGATATCTTTTAGATGAAATCGAAGATGGTTATTTGTGTGAATGTTCAAAACATGCAACAATCAATAATTTTCCAAGAGACAAGAAGAAGAATAGACGTTTATTATCTTTTTTTCTTCTTTTGGTCTATCGACTTTCGAGGTTTCCCCTGATGCAAACAGTTGGATTAGGTCAGCCATGCTCATCATCTCCCCAGAGTCACTTTCGGATCGGCAGCATGTGAGAGTAGAGTTATAGCCGATTGTCTTTCTTTCTCCTCTTTTCATTCTTAAACCACTGGAATGTCTGAGCATCATGGATGGTTTTACTGAAGCCCTGGATGAACCCAAGAGGTCGAAACCGAAACAGGATAGACCTGGTTCGCCAGACAGTGTGCGCTCGAGATCGTCCTCCATTTCCAAGAATTCATTGCAAGACCGTCTATTTACAAAGTATGCTTGGCACTCTTTTCCTATCATTTGCTATTCTTTTGCTTGATTCACCGAACATATGGAAGCCTCCGATAACTAAACTAACGACAACAGACTCCTCCAACAAGTCATCCCAGACGATCAAGATGAAACCGATTCAGCGGGAGACAAGGCCTTTGCCTCTCCAAAGAAACCGGCTTTCAGCTTGCCTGTAATGGCGAATAATTTCCGCCGCTTTAATGCAAGGTAGGATTGAAACAGCCCCGGACCTTGTGATAATCGACCAAAACTAAAACAGGCTATAGAATCGGAGTGGTATTTTTGTTCCAGAGCCGCGCCGAGCAGCTGTTCAGCTGGAACAGACCAACCCATACGACCTCTTTCCTTTTTGTTTACTCGTTCATGTGCTTGCAGCCTCATCTACTGTTGGTTCTGCCTCTGGTGATTCTCTTGCTGTTCATCATGGTACCGGCCTTTGTGACTCGGCATCCACCGCCGCCGAGCACCTCCACGTCCAGCACTACTCCTTACTATTCTTATGACGGACCAGCGCTGGCGCCGGCTATGACTATCAAGCCAGCACCAGAAACCTCGAAGGACTTCCTCCGGAACATGCGGGATCTGCAGAACTGCATGGCTGATTTCTCGGACGCCCACGATGCGGCCATTTCGATACTGTCGCCATTGACGGATTTCTCGAATGAGGTGCTGTCTTCGACTTTCTTCCTCGGATGCACGATAGCCATAGTGGTGTTGTTTGTCAGCGCGCATCTCTTGCCCTTGAACCTTGTCATGCTTGTTGCCGGCAATGCGGCGATTCTCTCCATTCATCCTACAGTGGGACAATTTCTGTCCGATCTGATGCAAGACGTGGCTGGGGACTCCATGGGCATAGACATGAACGACAAAGATGGGTTCGCCGCATCCGTCCCTGCGGACCCATCTGCAGCGATGTCAGCCTTGGAAAAGCTTGCAGATATCACCTTGGACCCATATCCTGAAGAGCGGGAGGTGGAGATCTTTGAATTGCAGCATCGGGCCGCAGGAACGTCCGAGTCTGGATGGGAGAGTTTCTTGTTCAGTCATGCGCCCTACGACCCACTATCGCCATCTCGCATCGCCGGAGACCGGCCTCGTGGGTGCCGATTCTTCGAGGATGTTAGAGCCCCGCCTGGCTGGGCTTGGAAGAGCAAGAAGTGGGAACTTGATCTGGACTGCCGTGAATGGGTGGTGGAGCGCATGATCACAAGTGTTGGGTTCGAGGTCCCCGGCGTAACTGCCGAAGGCAATGCAATTGTTGGAGAAGTTGGTGGTTGGGTTTGGGACTTGCCCCCAAATCGGCATGAGTCCGATGAGGATTTGATGGCATACGGGGACCTGCCTGAGTCTCTTTCTCCCAAAAAGACCAAAGGCAAGGACAAGCAAATTGAGAAAGAGAAGGAGCAGGCCAAATCCCAGGATTGGGAGGAAGCTCCTGCGTCTTACGGGGTGGGAGAATGGAGACGCCGGCGATGGGTCCGAGTAGTGCAACGAATCAGCCTTCCGCCGGCGGGGGTAGTCACCTACTCGACACTCAGCAGCAACAGTTAAGGGACCACGAGATAACGAATCCAAGCGGCTCAGTTGCCATCCAATATATATTTACTTCCCGGGACACATGCATTCATACATGTAGGCACTTTTGATAAACAGAGAGAAACCTTGGAAAAGGACAAAATAATAAACGCCGGACTCGCCCTAACCAGATGCTCTGAACAAAGGCATTACTCCTGACTCTTCTTCCACTTGGCAAGTCTCCTCCGTAGATCACCCTCACTCTGCTGCATAGGATTCAGCTTGCGGTCACGCACCATAGCAGCATAATTATCCCCATGCTTCTCAATCAAACGCTGAGCCCACTCGCCCTCGCGCGTGCTCTGGAACCGCGGCTTCTTAGCCCGAACAGTCTTGCCCTCCTGATCCGCCTGGCGCTCAAGCTGCTTCACAATCAACGAATCAGCGAGAGGATTGCTGTGGCTAGCTAGCTCGTTCAAAGGATCGTTGAGCGGGTTCTTGCGCGAGCGCTGGCGACCCGCAACTTCAATGTTGTCGTCTTCGTCGTCGTGGATGACACGCAGAATATGACCGGTCTCGGGATCACGCTCGACTCGGGTCTCGCCGAGATCCAGCTTGGCAGCCTCGGCTTTGGCGCTGCCGCGGATGTGCAGCGAGTTTTGATTTTCGGGGAATTCCTCGTCTCTGCCCGGGAGGCGTTCGCGGCCACCAGACGGTGCGTTCAGCTTGTGCATCAGACCGAGGCGCTGGTAGTTTTGTGTCAGGGTCAGGTCACGATCCCTGTGGATTGTTAGTTGATTGGTTCTTTCAGCAGCTGAGCAAGATGTTGCATACCAGTTGTCGGCGATGATCTGATTGCCCAGAACATTGATCTTCTTGTGGCCACTCTTGAGACGGCTGTCCTTGGCGCGGGCCTTGGAGCGCCCGGAGCGTTCTTTCTTTTTCTGCAAGAGTTTACCCATTGTGAATGTGGAGTTATTGTAGAGATCAAATGATAATCTTGTTCACTGTAGTCGCCGATAATAAAAAAAGCGTTATCGAAACTTTTTTCCCGAGTTTGCAAGATCTTGGCATGTTTGTTCAGGGTCCCGCGATAAACAAGTGGTCTGACCGCGATAGCGGCTCAGCGCTAACTAACTCAAGCTACAACGTTGTATGTCCCCTGTCCCTCGACACTACCCCGGCCAATTCATTCGCAATGGCTTCTCGCTTCTTCCCTTCGCGTAGAACAGGCTTTGCCCTGATTGCAGGATGTCTCTTGTTCTCAGCTCTGGCCGCAGCTAATGTTGGCCCCGGCGAGCTCTCCGTCAGCCAGATCGAGGAGCAATTGCAGGTATGCTGTACAACGACGTTGTATTCTCTACATAAGCTAACTCGGTACAGAGCTGTCCGCTAGTCGAGTCACTTAACGAGCACAAGCGCGCTACTCGCCCAGAGACGACTAGCTTGACATCGAAGATCTTCGCTGTCCTCTTCCCCAGCACCCCAGCTGTGAATGCGCTGCTCGCAACTTTGTACATCTCCGGTCCACCCAGTAAGCCATACCTCCTAGATGCACAACGATCTCTACTAATGACTCCAGATTTCCTCCTGGCACTATGCCCACCCAACATCGACCCTTCGTCACTATCCGTGATGGTCGCCTTCGCCGTCGGCGGCCTCCTCGGCGACACTCTCTTCCACCTTCTCCCGGAGATCTTCGTCGGCGAAGCCTCCCCGGACCACGTTAGCTTCGTAATGGTCGAGCCAAACAAGAACCTCCTTCTCGGTCTCGGCATCATGGTCGGCTTCTTCACCTTCGTCGCCATGGACAAGACGCTGCGCATCTTGACAGGCGGCGAGGGCGGCCATGACCACTCGCACGGCCACACGCACACCGAATCCATCGCCGCAACCACCTCCAGCTCCGAGAGCAAGAAATCTAACGGCGAGCTGAAGAAGCGCAAGTCCGCGAAGCAGCCTGAGCCTGTCCCGGAGAAGGAAATTAACCCCAGCGTCAAGCTCGGCGGGTATCTCAATCTTATTGCTGACTTCACGCACAATATCACCGACGGTCTTGCGCTGTCTTCTTCTTTCTATGCTTCGCCTACTATCGGCGCCACGACTACGGTTGCCGTTTTCTTCCACGAGATCCCACATGAAGTCGGTGATTTTGCTCTGCTTATCCAGTCTGGCTTCTCGAAGCGCAAGGCTATGGGTGCGCAGTTTGTTACTGCAATCGGTGCGTTTTTGGGTACGTTGATTGGCATTGCTGTGCAGGAGTTTGGTGGGAATGGGACTATGTTGGATGATGCCACGCCTATTGGTCTTATGGGGACTAGTCTTACGTGGGGAGATATGCTTCTTCCTTTCACGGCGGGCACGTTCTTGTATGTTGGTACCGTGGCTGTGATCCCTGAGCTGCTGGAGACTGGTAAGGATAAGGGTGTTGAGGTGCGGAAGACCATTACGCAGTTTTTGGCTGTTGCTCTTGGTGCTGGTATTATGCTTGCGTAAGTTTTCCTGCGGTTTTATAGGAACAATTGACTAACGTGCATTGTAGTATTTCTTGGGATTAATTGCCCAGCTGCGTTGGGGCTTGATGCCCTGCTAATGTACACCGGCAATGATGTACAGTGCCTAGCCAGCACTGTATAGGGCCTTCATGCAAGACAGTTAGTTCTTACCTGAGATCACTCCAAAAGCTATGCCTATACGAATGACGCCCAAGGGGGGGGGGGGGGGTGCTATATTTATACACTGTTTAATCGACATATGCATACATTTCCCTTCGGCAGTCATCAAACCAACCGATGTTTTCCTCTCCTGCTCTAAACCACACACGTAGCAAGAACCCAATCGTGGAAGATCCTGACCGGACGGGGGCTGCCAGTTCACCGAACGGGTCCACATTGTCTGTCTATAGAATAAATAATTCGCGTGCCCAGGTGGTTGGTTCTATTCTGCTTCATCCAAGAATCATCAAGCTAGCAACGCCCCTAAGACCAACTCTCTACAAAATGAACAACAAAGATATCCAGTCGTATTTCCCGATAACACACAGCGAAATCAAACGCAAACTTTGACATAGGGGTGGCAATTATCCCCGAGTACTTATAGTAGAGAACCATCATTAAACGGATGCCGATGTGAATGTTGCTAATGAATTCTCGAACAGCGAGAGGAGAGAAAGAAACCAAGAAGCGCGCAGCGCTATTCATGCAGGCAATAAAGAAAGAAATCAACGAGGCTGTAAGCTACTACTCGTTGTAATGGTAGACCTGTATCAGATGTCAGCAAGGCAATTCCTCTCCCGCAAAGAAACGTCAAAAGAAGCATAAAACCTACAAAGTAATCCGGAAGCCCAATAACCTCATATCCCAACCGCCTCGCCATCTTCGCAAACCCTTCCGTCTCAACCAGATGGAAAAACGGAAAAGCAGGAAACATAGCCCCATCCCTATGCACATCCGCCTTAACCAAAAGCGCCGTCCCCCCAACCCCATCAAGCGCAAGCATCTTTTTCGGCTCCAAATTCTTCATATCAGGCAGGTAAGCCATAAGCGTCCGATAAGTCGGCATCTCCGCATAACCCTCCAGCAAAATCTCCTCAGGCCCCATATTAGCAGCCAAATTCTGCGCCGCCTGACTATCAACCCAAGAGTTAAAATCATAAGGCCTTACATCCCACTCCTTCTTCTTTGCATCGTAAAACCGCTGGAAGCAATTGGGCACGATGACCGGCTGATCGAATCCCGTTAGATCCTGGATCAGCGATGCAGGCGTCTCGACTATATCGCTGTCTAGCCAGAGGACCCATGACGTAGCCGGGCCGAGTGTCGTGAAGAGAAGACTGTTCCGCGCGCGACTCATTGACTCGCGCCGCGCTTTCTGGGCGGACATTGCGTGGCGCGCTTTTTCGTCTTGCGATTTCAAGGGCGGGTCGAAGTCTTGGCGGAGGATGCTGATGCTCGCGAAGCGGTTGTCGATTGGTCCGGACTGTGTCTTGGCGATGGCTTTTTCGAGGGATGAGACGGCGGCGTTGCCGGCGCTCGTTTTTGGGGCGATGAAGCCCAGGGAGATTAGTTCGTGGGGGTAGCTTAATTTTTCGAGGTTGTCCCAGTAGGACTGGTAGAAGCGGGCTAGTGGAGTGAGAATGAGGATTCGCTCGCGGTTGGCGAGCGAGTTGGCGGTGTTGGTTAGGGTGTTGAGGTCGTAGTGGACGACGGGTGGTGCGGCTTGGTAGCCATCGCTGCGGATGGGCTGGGATTTGAAGAAGGGTTTGGTTGGAGGGGAGAGAGGGTGTTCGGCGGCGTTGGATTGGCGTTGTTGGGAGCTTGTGCTGGTGGAGACGGTGGAGGTTGAGGGTGCCGATGGGGAGAGGAGGAAGCATATGAAGCCGAATGCTAGCAATGCTGCGAGCAGGAGGCTGATTGGGCTCGTGCGGCGCATGGAGCGTGCCACGGCCATAGCCGGTTTGCTTTGAATTGGAGGTTGAGACGTGTTGCTTTCTCAGTGAAACACCGTTTAATCTTTGGATTGCGGGAATGCCTCAGGCAACGAGGGTTCAGGTACAGGTACAGCTCCGAGGTTGGCTTATTCCATTCTCCGGAGGTGTGAGATGCGAGAAGTACGTAGATAACGAAGTGAAGGGGTTGAAAAAGGTGAAGGGAGCTTTCCTTGAATTACTTTTATTCTCCGCTCCGTCCGGAAAGAGCAAAACCGAGACTCCCCTAGATGTATGTCACTCCACTATCAAGGACCCTTCAACGGCGGCCGAGACCACAACTGCATGGTCCAATTGGCGATGACAATTCGCTCAAACTAGGCCAAGCCTTGGTGTGCTCCGGTGTTATTGCGGGATATCTGGAAAAAGGAGCCGGAAGGGCCTCATCGCCGAATGCGTCACATTCCTGAACCCAGACCATTCCAACTCGCGATTAACTTCTCAGGGGTAAAAAAGAACAAAGAAAGCACTGAGTACATGTACTGTGTACTTCGTCTAAATGGTTTATCTATCCGCTAAGATTTGATACATTCAAGCGTTCAAGTTCATCTATACCGAAGAGATGCAGTTAGGGCAAGGTACGCATTATCCCCTCGAATGCAACCAGAGCCATTGCATTCGCCGGGAACGCCCTCAGGAAGCATGGCACAAAGCCCCGCCAGTACCCTCTCCACCCACGCTCACGCCATACAGCAACCGCAGCATCCTTCCATCCGCGGAACTGTCGCTTGCCGTCATTCAACGCACCGCCCATCGGGTCGGTCATAAGACGCTGTTTGACGACGTCGGACGGGTAAGAAGTGAGCCAGAAGCACTGAGCAGAGATACCGCCGGCCCAGAAATTGATGGCGGGCGCAGACAGCGTGGTGTTGTTTTTGAAGTAGCGAGTGAGGATGTCGTAGGAACCCCACCAGAAGAAGAAGAAGGAGCGGAAGAAGACCGTTGCCCAGAGGCCGCGGTAGAGGCCGCTGATGCCGTGTGTGCGAAGCTGCATATGTCAGTTGCCGGGTAAACCATGTAGTCGATCGTTGACACTCACCATCTTGCGGAGACAGTCAATCGGCCCGCTGTACATGCGCTTCGACTTGTCGGCGGCGTATTGTACCTGCAAGCGAGCCTTCACGTGTTCGACCGGGGCTGCGATGAAGCTGACCGTCGTACCGGCCATGATACCTGCAATGCCATGGCCGAAACTAGGGAGGATTGCGAGGTCGGACTGTTTTCCTGTGAAGGGGAGGTAAGGGCGGATATGCGGTTTCGAAAAGACATTTTCAAGTAGTAGGCGGCGGTATAGAGTCAAGGAGCCCAGCATGCTGCGGACAGTCAGCATTATCCCTGAAAGCCGAGCACATCGCACAAAACTCACACAGAGTCCATCACCATCCATCCGACCAGCGGCGGCGTAGCTCCCTTGTAAAACCCGCGTACTCCTTCCTTCCGCAGAGTCTGCAACGTGCAATCCAACGGTCCTCGGAACTGAACATCTTTGCTAGTTTGTAGACGGACCTTGACGGTATCGAATCTGCAATTTCGTTAACAATCAGCCCGCGTCGAAGTAAGGAAACGGTTTCGCATACGGATGGCCAACTGTAGTTGAAGAAGCGTATTAGTTCAAGTCCCCTAACTAAGTCCCAAACACAAAACACAACATACCACTCAGCTTCGCAATACCCGAAAAAACACCCGCTACAAACCCCTTATAATTCGATGTCGACGTCCCAGACTGCGCAAGTGCGTGTTCCGCCTTTTGCTGGCTCGTCATATCGGGCGTTGGAACAGGGAAAGGCGCCGGCGCCGGTGACATCGTGCAAAAAATACCCGATTGTTTCCTCCAATCCTAACTGCATGCAAGTCCAATGCGTCACGAAATGGACGCCTCGCGCAAAATGCAGGGTGCTCGTGCGCAATGCGCGGGCGATCAAATGGAAATTGTGGCGGTTGCCGAGCCGATAAGGATAGAGTGATTCGAGAATCCCGTTGCTGCTGGGCTGCCAAGACGGGGTTTGGGAATAGTAGTGTCTTTCTGGGGTAGCTGGGGTATATATAGGGATATAATGGAGCAATTGAGGGGAGAATCTTGTAGAAGGGAGCTGTTTTAATATGATAGGCCCCGCAGATTCGTTCCGGGGAGGATGGGTGATCCTCCGAGTCGTCAGTCTTGCCTGAGGCAGAAATTGGAGGTGGCTTTCAGCTAGCCTTTTGGGGAGTAGAATGAGATTGGGAAGTGCCGATGTCGCCTGTCATATCTTGTCTCGTCTTCTGAGGATAGCCTGTATAGTGAAGTTAGAGGTATTTTGTTGAAAAATGGCAGGATTCAGTCGTAGGTGAACAGGGCGATACTTGGCATACACAGTACGCGAAGCCGACAACAGAACATGCCCACAAAAAAATACAATCGCTTGGATTTAAACAGGTGACTCAGATAGCTACCACAGAACCCCGCAATACGAGATGCACCCAGGGCTGTATCCAACTCTGAATCTGCCTTACAGGGCTATAACAACCGTGACCTATAAGAACTCGTGGACTTCAATTCCAGCGACAGGACCGAGTGGTTGTTGCCGTAGTATAAAAGCAGCCCCCCATCAAAAAAGAAAGGCTACAGGATATTTGTTCGTTCTGAAGATTGATAATTGATTCCACTTGAAGGGGAGATGGGTATATAATTTAGATACATGATATCGTGATGCAAGATCAAACGTAGTTGACCGACCGAGGCCGAGCATGCTCAACCAGAAGAGTGGAAATGATGAAAATGCAGCATAAAAGCCAAAACAGAAAGAAAAGGAGGACGCCCCATGCGCACTGGATCAGCACTGCGGGACAAACTCATTTTGTTCCAGAACACCAAAAGCAAATATAAAACCGAATAAGCATGACAGAAGGGCTCCGAAGAATCTCCACTTCTCTAATGGGTAATAAACAGAAACGACCTTTTAATGCAGAGGAAATGGAAGAGGCTGAAAGCCGACTACCAACCCTTGGCAGATTTTCGAGCCATCTGCCGAGCTTTCTCCTCGTAAGCAAGGAGCTTCTCCATCAACTCAGCCGGAGGACCAGAGTTCTTTGCGACATCTCGTGGGGTTCGCTCAGATGTGTTGTTGACCGAGCCATGAGCGAGGTAGTCACCTGCTTCTAGCGCCAAGGGCGTGACAGGGCCCGGGCTGACCAGAGGGTTCAAGCGGGGCGCTGAAGGGCCCTGGTGGGCCCCCTCGATGAGCTCGCGGTATTGCCACATCATGTCGCGCGACCCGGCTGCAGTGCGGTAGGTGGACTGTCGGGATTGGCGAGGCGATGAAGGCTGAGAGGTGGGGTTGTGAGAAGTGTTACTTGTCTGATACACGGCAGGATGGAACCGGGGCAGACTGCCGAGATGGAAGTTTTGAGTCTGCTTGGTCTTGGCTGGGTTCTGCGCCCGAGAGCGACTTGGTTGGGGAGAGTTGGAGCGTCGTGGTGACATGATAGGTGAGGCCACGGGGGAGTAGTATGGTGAGTTATCAGAACGCATTCTTGCTGAGGATGAGGCCGTCGGGAGCCGAGCTGAATACCGGCCGCGATAGGTAGGCCGGATTGGTGAAGGGACTCGTCGGGACTTGGCGGATTGAGACGCGCGTTCCCAATCTTCAAAATACGAGTCGTGATCAAAACGACCAGTGAGTGGTGTGACTGGGAGATCCTCGTATAATGGCCCTGAGCGTCGTGGGATGGGAATGGGCCTCGTGGATGAGGACAAGGTAAGCGAGTCAAAGGTGTCGATCGGATTAGTATCCGAATAATGGGACCGAGACGGCGAAGGAGGAGTATAAGTAGAGGAGGTGGATGTCAAATCTCGCAGGGAGGAGAGTGACACAGGTGTGGGGTAGCCGTGCTTGGTGATCAGACGTTCAAGATGATCTCTTGGTTGGAATGCCGAGCGCCGATGTGAGACCGGTGATAGGCCTGAAGCTTGATTAGCATGGAAATGAGAATGCCACACGTGTCTAGCGAAGAATGTGTGCAAGCGTATCGCGATAGCCGACGAAATATGCCATTTGGGTAGAAAGGGGAGAGAGGGGAAAGTCTGAAAGTATAGAGCAACCAATAAAACAAGGGGCAGGCCAATGGTGAAAGAGGGGAAAAGACACCCGAAACCCTCCAAATGTAAAAAAAAAAGATGAACACAGTGGGCAATTGAACGACTTACTTGGGAAAAATGAGGAACTATGTGATGAAGGATAGAGCGAAGATGAAGAAGAAGAGGATGAAGAGAACGGAAATGAGAAAGGAGCTGAGGGAGAATGTTTTTGCATCTGTTGGGAGTTTTTTCCTTTTTTTCTCCCGTTAGTGTGCATTAAGCACTTGCGGGGGGTAAACTCCACCAAGGTAATGGAATTGAATGCAATGGCGTCAGAAATTGCAAATAATGGGAGAAAGAAATGGCGCAAAAATTACAGGGAAATTAGAAAAAAATAGAACAAGACCTAACAAAATCTCAATCTTACCGTTGGACTCCGAGGAATCCGTAGCCTCTGCTCGTATGCACATTCAGTAAATTTGATGCTTGGCCAAGATTGGAAATGAGAGCGGGAAATGACGAAGGTGCCGTTTTTAAGAGTGGAGTTCCCGTCTCCAAGATCTGAGGTCCTCTGTAAATATTGGAGAGAAAAATATTCTAGTTGGAAATGAAATGCCTTTAAAAGAAAAGAGGAAAGAAGTAAAAAAGAAAACAAAAAAAGGGTCCCCTTTTTAAGAGCTCCGACACGGCCAGGCACCTGTGAAACCATCGAGATCCTCAAGGTACTTCTTTTTCCACGCGCAACCACCCGGTGACACCTCGTAACGAGCTTCTTCCAAGGCACAGCCGGTCTAAGAAGAAATGACTAGTTCTTCATACCACACTGGATTGAGAAGATCGTCCACAGTCTCGATCTAGCGAGAACAGACCAACAACCCAGAGTGAAGAAAGGTCAAGATCCCCGTCCAAGTTCGCGGTTGATCGACCTGGGGGGGTGTCATGCGGCTGGTCATGTCTGATTCGCACGCGTCTTGACTCAACACGGTGACGCTCTGAGGACCTTGGAAACTCATGTCATCCGTTCTGCAACTCTTTTGCTCAAGCCAGTCTATCCCCAGACCGGACTGAGGATTCATCTCAGCCAACCAGCTTTCACGTTGCCTGGTCTACCGCATCACCCGACACCTATCACCACGCGTGGAGGGAGAGAGCCGTTGATGCTGACTGGCTGTCTTGCGCTGGGTTGAACCTCTCATAAACATATTTTGGGTGCGCTATAAACCCTCATGATGGCTTAGAGTGTGTACATGTCTCGGATCACTGTCCAAGCTTCCAACCCATACCAAAAGCTACCCCTTGTTCAAGACATGACGCATATAGTTACAAGGCTACAGTATAGGATATCTTTAGAACAGTGTAGGTTTCTACTTTGAACGTGATTCTCCCCCAGCTAGGCTATCTTGGATGTAGCACATGCCCCCCGTGCCTAGTGATTTGAACGTTACAAGGACCTGTTAGAGTCACAGCCATATCAACTATTGATTAATTAGGGTAATTAATCCAACAGTCCCGATTGGGCTAGCTGCAGAATGGGCTGGCTTTAGTTTCATCATGGCGTACGGTCTACATGTACTGTGCCGTCGAAGTGCATAGTTATCTAGAGTTGATCTTCTTCGCCTATCCTACTCAATACTCCGTACAGTCCATGTAGGGACTTGACTGAAAGCCTTGGCAATACATCCCTTATCACAGAATAATATACACTGCCTATACCTTGTCGGCATTTACAACTAAAGGTGGCCCCGACGACTATTACGGATCCGGCTTCTGTTTTCCCTCGGTAGTCCATAAAACCGCTCCCGAGGTCAAACTAGTTCGATCATTCCAGAGCTCCATCTATGCCTACATATCACAAAACAATGCAAGGTCCATACCTAGTTATTTAATGCCTCAACTCACATAGCCAGACAACACCCGCCCACCCGTCTCCAGGGACCAAAGACATCGACACCACGGCCAACACATCCCCAACTACCCAATTTTAGGGCTTTCTCCACGTATGCATATCTGAGACACTCCTCACAATCGTACCGCAGCTAGATCAGAATTCCTTTCACAATCAGATCGCCCAAATTCCACTCCGATTGATTCTGAAATCGTCTCAGTCGTCTCTGCAAGTCACACAAAAAGCAGGTCTCCCAGTTCCGAGGCGAATTCGCCATGTCGAGCACCCTAAGCACACCATGCATCAGTCTTGATTATGATAGCGCGTTCCCGGAGAAGAATTGAGCCGAGTTCATGAAACACTTAGTTGCGAGTATTGGAATTTACCTATATTGTAGGTAGTCCTAGAGCTTATTGGGTATCTTGCATTGTTGGGTGGTTAGGTGTATGCGTCAAAGTATTTAAACTCTACAAGGTGCCTTGATAAGGAGTGTGCGCATTCCCAGTCTTTTCAGTGGTCTTTTTGGTCAGACGGAGAGTGTAATGAGTTCATCAGCGCCCTATTCCAATGGTTGTAGGTTCTTTTCTCCGAAATGACAACAGCGCACACACTCGATAGTACAAAAAGAAAGCCTGTCCCATCTATTTGAAGCACTATAGTAATCTGGTATGGCAACCTCCAGGGCTGGACTAGTAATCTGCACTGGCTAACCTGAATATCGGGCCTTTACCACTGTATTGAGCTAGATCATGCATATATCGTATACCTGACTTCTCTCCTCGGCCCCTTGTATCATTGGTAGATCCAATGGACCAGTTACATGCACGCCTTACAGGCCCACCAGATAAGCCGTAGAGACGGCTTGGTGCATGAAGTTTCGGATAGAGGGGTAGGATGGGGGTGGTACCCGATGCAGGTAGCCGCGGAACGGCGGATAGCGGGGTTGTAGTGGGTTGGACCAGGTGTGGACAACTGGTGGAGTGGGCTGATATACATACAACACATTGATATTACAACTAGACTGGGGTGGTTGGGCTGATGCCAAGGACAACGGGGATGTTCCTGGGAGAGACATTTGTTCTTCTGAGACTATGGTAGACCATCCTTGGGTTAGTCACTAACTTGGTTATTTTGAAGCAGGATCAATCTTGGGATGATCGTTGCATTAGTGGGATACCCTATAAAACATGCGAATCAGGCTAGTGAACGTGTGGAGCTGTCATTTGTCTACCTAATAAGTGGAACTGTGGATGCTGGGATGTCAGCGCTCAAAGAGTATCGAATGAGATTGGTAGATGACTCTGCAATGAGGGGAATTAGGCGGATATACAGAGTAGCGTGGTGTCTATTTGGTGGATGCTGGTTTCCTGCATTCTTTTTTCGATCTATGACATGGACAAAATTATCACCGGCGTTGGTCATAGTATTGTGATATTGCAGGTTGTTCGGGGTAAATAGTAAGGCGAACTGAATCGACGTAGCGAATGAAGTAATCGGCGAACACACAGGTGCTTTTTGAATCCCGTCAATCGCGGTCATATGCTCTAATGTTGCAGTGGCATCCAAAGTCCGAATAGGCTTGCTACAACTCGGCCCAACAACCATAGCCATCAGCGCCAATCTTCTTGCCTTGCCAGTCAGTCCTGCTTTCGATGACGATTCGACAAAGACAAAAGAGGCCTATCTGATATTTGGTCAGCTGATTATCTTTCTTGCTTCATTGACGACATACTGGAGGCAGTTTCTTAGTGGCTCAGCATTGTACCTGAGTTTAGCCCTAGGAGCTCCATCTAAACCATGGATAATGCAGTCTTTGCCTCCGTATAACTCCCCAGAGCACCGTTATAGGTTCTTTTTGCTATGAGTTCACATGATAGTAGATAGGTCGCAAATGCTGCCTGACGTCAAGCCATGCCTGTTCGTTCTGTGGGCTTATGAATGACGAATCCGCAAAGTTTATATAGGGATTCTGCTAGCACGATGGCAGCGCTTGACCTCAATCCAACTGGGATATCCAGAGTAGGTCATTTTGGCCACGAGTCCTGCAGCGATGGCATCGACGTCGATATCGGTGCCATGCCATGGATATTCATGATCTTTTTCATGAGCGGATTGGCCAAGACTTGTTAATACTTGTTAGTTGAAACCACCAGAGAGAAGGTACAAGGCCATAACTATCTTCTGCTTCAACAGGATCCGCAATCATGCAGACAGTCCAGCTCAACTAGGAGGTGACTTTCATACACATTCTGACGATCAATTGCGATCAAGAGAGGGTATCGTGTGACAATGGAATGTGACGAGGGCAGCTACTTGACGTGAGAGTGAGATACAGCGTACAATAATGATGAGCGTGACTGTCCCATTTGGCCCTGCCCATCTTGCAGGTGAACGGATATGAATAAGGTTTGATGATGAGAGTGGTTTGCGGTTTAAAGGGGACGAAAGAGAGGAAGAAAGGTAGAACTGTGAACAGGATCGTATAGCCCTGGAGATGAGCCATACATAGGGATAAAGAATGACGTGAATGGAGATAATAAGGACAGAGCTGGTATATATGGTGGGAAAATGAAAAGAATAGAAGGAGAGTGTGGGATCCCCAGAATGGAGTATTTATATCTTGGCTAGGAGCTTCTGTTGAGACAAACATTGGTCTACTGCTTGTTGGCAATTGGTTATACATGGATGGTTGCATATTATCATCCAACGACACAAAGAACTGAGTGCATTGAAGCATCGAAGAGCACAAAGAAACACTTTCGCGGGGCTAGGGCGGGTCACCTGATAACGCATCAATTGGACCAATCATAACGCACACTGATAGCAGAAATTCTGACTCATCCCGCGATATTGGAGAGGGGCAACAGAAGAAATTCACGATTTCCCCAACCATAAAATCAAGTGAGAACGGCCCTTGGCCCCTGAAATTGGAAGTCCAGAACTGACCAGCCTTCTGCTAGATCCATAATTACCATGGCCAACGAAGCAAGCCAGCCTCCGGCCCTCAACGGCTTGAGCATCGACGAGAAAGCCCCAGAAACCAAGGCCGTCGGCCAGATCGTGACACCCTTCGACGTCTCCGGTGGAGTGGACGAGACTGGCAAGCTGTTGCCTGTTGATTATGAGAAGCTCACGAGGGAATTTGGCGCCACACCCATCAATGCAGCTCTGTTGGAGCGATTCGAAAAAGTGACTGGCCACCGGCCACACCGTTTCATGCGCCGGAGTATTGTGTTCAGCCACCGCGATTTGTCAAAGATCCTGGATAAGCATGAGAAGGGCGAGCCATTTTTCCTCTACACTGGCCGTGGGCCGAGTAGCGACAGCATGCATGTTGGCCACACCGTGCCGTTCGAGTTCACCAAGTATGTTTTGTCTCAGATTTCGTCTCGGCAGGTGTGAGATACTGACGAGATTAGATGGCTGCAGGATGTTTTCGACGTTCCCCTCGTGATTATGATGACAGATGACGAAAAGTTTATGCACTCCCAGAAGATCGAGATCGAGGACTCCAAAAGATACACGAAAGCAAATGCCAAGGATATCATCGCTGTCGGATTTGACATGAAGAAGACGTTCATCTTCAGTGATTTCGAGTTCATCGGTGGTGCTTTCTACGAGAACATGTGCCGCATGGCCAAGCGAATTACTATCAACCAGGTCAAGGGCACATTCGGGTTCAACGACAGCAACAACATTGGCGAATTCCACTTCTGTGCCACTCAGTCTGCTGCAGCCTTCTCCACCAGTTTCCCTCACATTTTCGGCACCGAGACCAAAAAGGTTGCCTCAATTCCTTGCTTGATCCCCTGCGCCATTGACCAAGATCCCTACTTCCGCCAATGCCGCGAGCACGCTGAGAAGATGAAGTTCAAGAAGCCCTCTCTCATCCATTCTATCTTCCTTCCGGCCCTCCAGGGTCCTGGATCCAAGATGTCCGCCAGTATCGACAGTTCCGCCATCTTCATGAGCGATACGCCGAACAAGATCAAGAACAAGATCAACAAGCACGCTTTCTCAGGTGGCCAGGACACTGCAGAGTTGCAGCGCGAGCTGGGTGGTAACACCAAGAACGATATTTCATTCCAGTACCTGACATTCTTCCTTGAGGATGACCAGGAATTGGAGCAGATCCGTACCGATTACGAGGCTGGCAAGATGATGACCGGCGAGATCAAGCAGAAGTGTATTGCTGAGCTTCAGAAGTACGTTCAGGGCTTCCAGGAGCGCCGGGCACAAGTCACAGATGAGATCATGGCTGAGTACATGCGTCCCCGTCCTTTGGAGTGGAAGGGGAATCCCAACCCGGTTGTGGTTGAGAAGGCCAAGAAATAGGCCATGTTCAGGCATTTACCGGAGCAACGAGGTTCAAAATACACATCATTTCGTAGCCTTTCATCAATTTACCAATATCATTCAATATTGACACGCAGATGTACCTACCGAGGACGGTAGCCTGATAGCCTGACGTATCCTTACTTGGCTACGATTTGGCCTCGCATGAATCCCCTCACACTGTTACTTAACCAACACAACTCGCCATCCACGAGCTGATCCTGGAAGATGGTTTGTTCCTGACAGAAACCTTGCGATAAAGCATATCTCCGAGTTGTGCCTGCATTGCCGCCGCTGCTCAGTGGCGGCGTGAACCACACATTTCCTCGTAAGAAGTACGGCGTCGTGATGCTACCCTCCATAACTTCACCCTCCGAGTTCACAACCAATACCTCTGCTGGGTCTGCCGGCGAGAGGATTCCTGCTCTTAGCCGGGCAGAGTTATATTCGTCGCGCGCGGTAGTTTTGTGTGTTGTGAAGCCAGAGGGAGTCGTTGGTTGGGTATCGATGTAGACGCGCCATATCGGCGGACTCTGGTTCGTGTGTTGGGGGGGAATGAACAGACTCATTATGTCAATGCTCGGCGTTGAATTCGCCTCGACTCTGGCATCCCCTTTGCTGTCCACCACAATTCGAAGTCTCCATGCCTTGCTTCGATCTGATATTGACGCGTCAATGAACTTCTCAAAGCTTTGCAAGTCTTGTTTCAGCCAGTTTCGAGCGCCGTCCCATTGGAAATGTTCCGCGGCGGCTCGGAGCCGATCTTGATGATAGCCGAGGAGGTAGTACGGCGAATTAAAAGGTTCCGGATAACATGATGCATGGCGACAGGCTGCTTCTGGAAGACCTGGGTCGAAACGAAGGGATGAAATTATTTCGAAAGATGACGACAGACGGGAGTTGTTGGCCATGTCTGCCAGTGCCGATGGCTTGCTGTCGGTGCTGTGCTGTGGTCGCCAGTTAGTTGGGCCACCAGCCTATAAGTCTGCAGTATGCTATTGCAGGTGATAAAGAGAGAACAGGCAAACAATTGAGTACGAAACAATACGACAAACGGGTGCAGTTCTGTTCGGACATGTGTTGTGGAGAACCTGAGCGTTACCGGCGTATGGCGTATGATTGGTCCGCCCGGCCACCAGGACTCTTGACTTTTCCTCTGAGCTTCATCATTCCCGACTCCCTATCTTTAACTCTTTCTGTCGAGGTCTTGTAAGGAATCCCATTACTCTCCATCTCAGATTGGCCGCGCTTAATCTCCCGATTCAATACTGATAAGCTTCATACACAGTCAAAAGCACTAGCCGCGTTGGTTCCGTCACACATTATGTCGAACGAATTGCCGTTACCTACGCCCGCCCAGAATGTGGTGCTTGATACATCGAAGTTGACCGAATCATCATCAGCATCGGTTTGGGATCGCATTACCAACTGGGTCTCGGAAAACAAGGCTGTTGTCTACACCATTGCCGGTGTCGCCGTTGTCGTGACCGGCGCGGGTGTTGTCTACTACCTTAACGACTCCAGCAAAGCTACTCCTCCCGCACCCAAGAAGAGCAAGAACCAGCGACGGAAAGAAAAGAAGAAGGCAGAGGAGGAGAAGGCTGCTGCAGCTAAGAATGGTAGGTGCTGTCGCCCAAACACGATGGTCTTATGGCTTACACGGATTCAGAGTCTCCCAAGAAGGCAGAGGAGCCCGCCGAGGAGCTCCCCGAAGTGAATGAAGAGACTGTTGGACAGCTGTCCGAAGAGGTATGTTCAAGACACTTTCTATCTCGATGAACTTTCGCTGATGGTTCAGACCCGCAACGCTTATGCGGCCAAGCTCAAGGCCGCCGGTAACAAGGCTTACGGAGTCAAGGACTACCCCAACGCGATCGATCTTTACAGCAAGGCCATCCTCTGCAAGCCCGATCCCGTCTTCTACTCCAACCGCGCCGCCTGCTACAACGTCTCGTCCGACTGGGAGAAGGTCGTTGAGGATACCAGCGCCGCTCTCGCTATGGACAGCGAATACGTCAAGGCTCTCAACCGACGAGCCATTGCGTACGAGCACCTTGAAAAATACAGCGAGGCTCTCCTCGACTTCACCGCCAGCTGCATCATTGATGCCTTCTCCAATGACGTGAGCCGTAACTCGCTCGAGCGTTTGCTGAAGAAGGTTGCCGAGAAGAAGAGCCAGACTATCCTGGAGGCACGCACCAAGAAGTTGCCTAGTGCCACCTTCGTCTCCAACTACCTCCAGAGCTTCCGCCCCCAGATCCTTCCCGAGGGATTGGAGGAGTCGGTTGAGTTGGATGAGGAATCCGGCAAGGGTCAGCTGCGCAAGGGTCTCATCGCCATGGGCAAGAAGACTGGCGACGGCTACGAGGAGGCTGCTACCGCCTTCGAGAAGGCGCTCGAGCTCGGTGACCTCGGCGAATTTGAAGGATTGGCCCTCAACATGCGAGCCACCTTCACCTACCTCGGCGGTAACGCCACTGGTGCTTTGACGGACCTGAACAAGAGTGTCGAGCTTTCCCCCGATTTGGTTCAGAGCTACATCAAGCGCGCCAGCTTGCACCTGGAGCTTGGTAACAAGGACGCTGCGGCTGACGACTTTGAGCTTGCTATTACCCACAACAAGGATGACCCTGACATCTACTACCACCGTGCTCAGTTGCACTTCATTATGACCGAGCTTGCCGAGGCCGCCAAGGATTACCAGAAATCGATCGACCTCGATGGGTCGTTCATCTACTCCCACATCCAACTTGGTGTGACACAATACAAGATGGGCTCCGTTGCCTCGGCGATGGCCACGTTCCGCCGCACAGTGAAGAACTTCGAGGACGTCCCCGATGTGTACAACTACTATGGTGAGCTTCTGCTCGACCAGCAGAACTACTCCGAGGCTATTGAGAAGTTTGACAAGGCCGTTGAGATGGAGAAGCAGAGCAAGCCCATGGGTATCAACGTTTTGCCCCTGATCAACAAGGCTCTTTGCCTGTTCCAGTGGAAGCACGACTTCCAGGAGGCCGAGAACCTCTGCCAGAAGGCTCTGATTATCGACCCCGAGTGCGACATTGCCGTTGGAACTATGGCCCAGCTTCTCCTCCAGCAAGGCAAGGTCTCCCAGGCCCTGAAGTACTTTGAGCGTGCTGCTGAGCTGGCCCGCACCGAAGCTGAGATCATCAACGCCATCTCCTATGCGGAGGCCACCCGCACCCAGTTGGAGGTACAGGAGAAGTACCCCCAGCTGGCTGCCCGCCTGAACACCATGGGTGCCATGGGCGGCGGTGCCCCTGCCATGTAAGGGAGTCGCCGGAACAGTCTCCGCTCTTCGCCTTTTCTAGCTTCTTTCTTCACCCCTGATCTGGGGTATGCCTTCCAAGCCTTTTTTTCTCTCTTCCGGGTTTGGCATCTTTGGATCCCCGGTCCCTATTCTCTCTGCTTGTATTTACCATCGGTTGACATATTCCCCGGCCGCCTTCTTTTCTTTCTTTCTGTTTTGTTACTGGGTTTGTCTGAGATAAGACTGGGGATGGGATGGGCCGGTGGACGGCAACCCAAGTGCATTGGGGTTAGGATGACCATGTAGTAATTTGTGTATGATAGAAGAAATTGAGAGTATTCATTCAGCACTTTTCTGTTTACAAAGTAGTCTCTCTGTATCATGTATTTTTTCTATAGGGCTCACCTGGGTATACAACGTTGTAGTGTACGGATGACCATGACGTGGGACCCCACATCAGCTGACTCCACCCTTATCGGCATCTTCGGACTTTATTTGTGATGTCTGAATGAAGGGGAAAGAGAGATCAACATAGCAAAAGCTTCAAAAATAAGTACGCTTCTACCTGCTACCTATTTATCTTCTCTTCACCCAGTAGGAAACTCCCGGTAGAGCTAGGGTAGTTATATGCATAGAAGTAAGCCCAACGGTGTCATTTGCTTATCTGACACTATCATTTCTCATACATACCTCATATTGTTCCTGAGTTTCCGAACGCTTGTCTTCTTCAGTTCCCGTTACTTCTCCGTTACTTCTGACGTCTTGATATTAAGTAGACTCCGAGTTAACTGATCGTCGTATAGTTGAGCTCCTAAACTGAAGGGGTTCCACCCCCACGTTGCTTTACTTTGTTGCCAGTGGTGAACCTGACTGCGACTGAATCATCAACCTACCCCTCTTCCAACTTCCCTTATCCTTCCATACCTCCTGCCACTTCACAACTGCTCATCTCCACCTGGCACTACTTTGCTCCTTCTGCTTGAAGTCTGCCTTTCTCCTCATAATCACTTTGCCGTCTCTTGGCTGTCTCAACTGGTCCATGTGATCGCGTTGCAGCCTGGAAACACCCTGGTAAGCTGTCTTTGTCTCCAAATCTTAACCTCCTACCCCTCCTCCATCTCCTCTCCACATACTTCGTCTGCCACTCTCTCCCTTGCAGATACTGCCATTTCTATCAACTACAAACACTATGCTCCCAGCTTAACTAGCATCTGCAGACAAACAGCTTCCTTCCAACTCTCACATAGCATCATCCTCGGTCCATCGCCTACAATGTCGGACCGGAAAGGTAAGTACCTGGAAAGCTCAGAACTCGCTCTGCTCATAGCTGACGTCTTGGATGCACAGTGACGGTGACGCTCCTACCCCTCTTCACTGACACCCACCTCTTCCGTACTTTCGAATTCACCGAGAATGATACGACCATAGCCATAGGACGTTCCTCAAA
Source organism: Penicillium turbatum (assembly GCA_030762825.1). Lineage (NCBI taxonomy): Eukaryota > Fungi > Ascomycota > Eurotiomycetes > Eurotiales > Aspergillaceae > Penicillium > Penicillium turbatum. Next base: position 1,837,828 of record JAUJYX010000011.1, on the reverse strand, counting down.
GCGCGAAGCCCGAAAGCGGAATCCAGAGACTGCGAACGCTTGGTTTGAGTCTCGAGTCATGTCCCGTGACCATGCTCTCCTGACTTACTCGCCGGAGGAAAAGGCTAGTCCAAATCTCCAACCTTGGCTTGGACTGCTTCGCTGACTTGCTGGACAGATGGTTTTTATCTGCGACTGTGGCTCAACACATGGAACCTTCGTGAATGATGCCAAACTGGTGACAAATGTGGATAGTCCGCTGTTCAGCGGGGACATCATCCGGTTTGGAGTCAGCGTTGACCGTGGTCATGGTAGGCTTTCAATATCAGTGTTCAGTATTGTACTGGAGTATGGGAACTAACTCAATACAGAAGTCTTTGAGGCGCTCGAAGTTCGCTGCAGTATTTTGTGGCCTGAACCCAATGTCACGGTCATTCCAGACGATGACATTGCGATCAAGCCGGATCCGAGTCCATCTACCAACAGCTTTTCGGTCCCTGAAGAGGATAGCGATGTCGAGTCCGCGGACGTCTCCAGCAGTGGCGCTTCCGACGAGTCCGCGGATAGAGCTTGGGAGTCAACTGTGCTGCAATCTGCTAATATCACTCCCACCTCTGTCATCTTCAGCTGCAAGGATGACGAACATCGAAAGGGCGAGGATGAACGCCCAAAGAGCGCGCCGCTCGATATGGGATGTACCATTTCGACTGAGTCTCCTAGCAAGATTGGCGTCCACTCCATGTCTATTCCAACGGTACTGCCCAGTCTTCCTAGTCCGCTATCTGAGACCAACCCGGTCTCCGACATTGAACCATCTGCCGCAAAACCAGTCTCAGATGTCAATTTCTCTATTGAAAATCTGACTTCTAGTGAGATGCCATGGGCCGCCGAACCACAATACGAAGACCCAACTTTCCCTGAAACCTGTTACCAGGGGATTCCGGAACTCAAATACTCCAACTGGACCATCATGAAACCGATGTTCATGCGCATTGCAGACATGGCCTGGGGTAAATCCAACCATATGCCAGATATCGACCACGAGAAGCGCATCATTCATGCTGCACGCCGTTGTTCTTTCTCAACTGACGCGTACTGGGTTGATGATACGCCGAGCTTCCGGCCTAGCATTGGGACAGAAGTCTCCTGGGAACCAGACTCCGAGGAGTCGGACACATCATTCCATCGTATGCCAGGTAGCCTTCTGAGGTACTGGTCAGTTGATAAGCGCAGGTTCTGGGTCATCCACGAGAACCAGTGGGATCGACAGATGAGCAACTGGTGGTGGATCGTTGAGAAGCCACAGGAGCTTCTCAGCGAGGAATTGAAGCACCAACTCGCGACTGAGACTGAAGTTGAGGACTGCCACAAGTACTGGATTGTGCGAGCCTGGGAGCCTCAAATGATCGGAGAGCGATGGTGCGATGTGGCTCCTTACTGGGATCCCTGTTTCGATGAGAACTTGCTTACTGATGACGAATCCATTGATTCGGACGAGGATCTGCACAGCGAGTATTCCGAGGAATACGGTGATCATTCACATGTTGGTTTCAATGACGAACCCATCTATGAGGGATGCTATGACGAAGATTACCACGAGGAGAACGACGAGGAGGATGATCACGACGAAGATGACGACCTAGAGGAAGATGAAGACTCTGACGGATCCAAGAGTGATGCGGATCATTCCTCAGACGGCGAGTACCTCGAGCATCGGAATAAGCTGCAGAGAGAATACATGCCCCCGTCGATCAACCTTGAGCGCCCTGAACACACCGATGCCGTCGAAGTATCCAAGCATGTACCGGAGGAAGCTGAACCTGAACGAGATGGCCCGAAGATCCGCACAGAGTGCGGGTTCAACTTTGCATCGACTGAACCATTCATGACGTACCCAGGTGCGCAGTTCCCGGCATACAATGTTCCTACTGAATTGCCGAAGTCATGCCAGCACTGTTTCCCGCACCCTGAGGTACCATCTTTCTCTCATGGATTTGGAACTGTTTATCACGACGGCCCCTTTGCCAGCAATGCTTCTGTGGGACCATCGCCTTCTTGGGGTATGGACGAGGCGACTTCAGGTAAATCACCCCTGAAGCGCACTGCTATGGAGATGGAGTCCTCGTCTCTTGTACCCGACTTCTCTCAAGATGCTCAACGGCTGCCCGAGTACCCAAGCAGCCAGCCGAATCTCGACAAACTTACCTCTGAGCCGAATCTCGACAATCTTACCTCCGAAGCCAAGGAGGCGATCAGTTCTGCACTCGCTGAGAATGTCTCTGCAACAGCTGCGAATGATCATCCGGCCAAGCGAGTCAAGTACAGTCACTCAACCTCACAGACCCTGGCAAGCCATGCAGTCACCGCAGCCGTCAGTATTGTGCTGGGTGGTTTTGGGGCAATTGCTGTGTTGGCGGCATTGCCCAACAAATACTTTCAATGAGTGACATGACATCGGTCCCGTCGATCTCTGCTTCACTTTTTCTTAACTTATGACTTCAACGTCGGCACGTTGAGTTTCGGCGTGGTTCCAATTTGATGATTTTGAGATTCCCCAGGCGTTTCGGCTTTGGGTATGGGATGGAAGGACGGATCAAGGGACTTTTTCGTTTTGCTTTTTCTTACCTTCACTGCTAGTTTGTCGTCGTAGCTTCATGAGCACACAGAATTTTCGATCACTTTGTGGTCATGGCAGCGGCCACGACTGGGCGTTTGGGTTTACTGATTACTCTCTCGATGCTCTCGATTTGTTTGCTTCTTCCCCCCATTTTCTTTTACTATGGCTACACACCCCTTTATTAGCTAGTCCAGATACGGTGTCCCATCTTTAAGGCACCTTTTTTTCATGTGATAGCTATGCAGGTTAATGGAGAATGACAATCCCCCTTCGTATAGTCTAGTCTTTCCTGAGCATCCTGTAAAACTACAAGTATCTCGTAGTCTACCACTTCTCATCTCTACAGTATCACCCTGTCAGGCACCGATCTTGGGTAGTCTCATTTGAAAATGCACTGTGATATCATTCCGCCGCCGAGGGTCTTGAGGGCATGTGAGTTCATTTTATGCTTTGAGAGGTAATGAACCGGTAGCAGAGTCGTGTCCAGCACTCTACTGTGTTGGTTATTTCCTTCTATCGACCTAGATTCGGCATTGTTTCTCTCTCATCAAAAAAAAAAACAAAAATAGCTCAGTTGACCGAGACCACAGAAACCATTTCTCTCACCATTCAAGGAAAGTCGACCGCCAGACTCGGCTCACTTGCATCGACAATGGGAACCCGCTGCAGGTATCCTACAAGTTCATATCAGCTGACCTGCAACAATTTACCGTGTTACCACAGGTTTCTCCCTTTTTCCCTTTTCCCCGGCATCCTCGGAATATCATCCTGACCCCAAATTGCAGCCGAGGAAAGAGTTGTGAGCATTCTAGTTCTGGGACAACCCTCAGAAGTCTCAGATAGCCCCTTTTGAGACATCGACGGAAACTTCTCTGTTATGGATTCACGCAGCGTGCCGCCAATGCGAAACCTCGACACCAGTCCAACTCGAAATCCGGAATTAGCGCGTGATTGGAACTGGCTGGCTGCAGGTCTACACACGAGCGAACTGGTTGGACGAGCCCCATGCACTCTTGGACTTGGGCGATGAGAGCAGCTGAGTTGACCGGGTGCCTTTTTTCCCCCCACCTTCATAATCAAAATGATATTTATTCCTCAGAGGCTGATATACTTAGCGATACGAATCCGCAGCCCCACGGAATGACGTGCATACCCGTTGCTTTTATCCAGGCTCGTGTTCGAGAGCAACTTCCGTTTCCATGACTATTGCTTTTTTATAAACATGACAGACAGCATCAGCCCATCCGAAAAGCCCGGGCATGAGTTAATTTGAGCAGTGTGTGTTCCAGGCTGCATGTCATTTCCACAGGATTCAGTCCGCATGTGACGAATTTACAGAAGCGCTTCAGGTCAAATCATAGAATGGACTCGAGGTAAAGCCAAACGGCTGTGAGGCATCCTTGTAGTTGGTGAATGAGACTCGAACGTCCAAGGGAAAAATGGGAAGCCCTTGAGGGCTTTTCGCATGACCCTTGTCCTTGCAGCCGCGTCCCCCACGGTTACCTGCTTGAGGCCATGTCACATCCACGGCGGTTCGGGCACCCGGGCTTTGATGTATTCCTTGCCATTGGCTGCGAGGTCAACTTTTGATTTCTCCGTCTTTTGGTTGATTGGTGGCTCACACCTCTCACAGGGCCTACCTTTTCAATTCACATCGCAGCTGCAGTCTTCATTTTCGAGTTGCTTTTTTTTCCTGCTTTTCCCTCCATGTCAAGCGCTTTTGATCGCCGCACATCCGCTCGAATCCGTGCTTATCGGAGATTGGGCTTACGAGGAAGTATTATCAATGCCGTATACGGCGGCGGGTTATGGAGATCATTGCATGGAGGTGACCTCTGCTATCGATCGTCACTGCGCATTTTTTTTTCTTTTGCTCCGCTCATTCTCGGCAGATGCCATGTGTCTTTCAGCCTTTGAACTGATTAGTATAGGCTGTTCCTGATCCGGTATCTTCTAAGCGAATTGGGAAGACCATCTGACAGCCAATTTCAACTTTCATGCATGGTATTTTGCCATCTTCAGTTGAGATGGAAAGATCATCTCAGCACAAGGGAAATACGACAAGATCTGACGGGAGAAGGTAAGAAAGAAAGGGACAGAGAGAGGGAGAGAGAGAGAGAGAGAGAGATCTATCTGGAACATCGTCGGAAACTCATCCATGGCCTGTGTCTATACATCATTTCGGAGATCCACTTATGGTCGCATGGTCCGATGCAGCTATCCGTGGTTGGAATTCCACATTTCAAAAAGAGCATCCGTGGCCGTGACGAGCAGGAGTCATGACTCATCGTGAGAATAGCGGTATACATCTTTCCTTTGATCAACGTGTGAGGGTGAAAGGTTCGTGTCACGAGGCGGCCATGCTTCCTGGGACATCTTTTCCGCTACGAAAGTGCATGAACAACCAGCCCTAGGTCAACTTCGCTCTATTCAGTCGAAATTTGTGCCACGACACAATCTCTCTAACCCTCACGCAGCAAATAGGCATCTTTCCAATACTGAAGCTGAACGACGTAGGCCCTGTCTTGTGGCTATCTCTAACATCCTATATCCCACTCCCCCACCAGCTCCTGTTTCATAAACCCTGCATTTCCGCAGGGTAACCTTAGCCCAACAGGCACAAGCAGCGGGTTTGGACAATTCACCTGAGCCCGGAACGGTTTCTACGCCCTTCCCCCTCTCTCATGCCAGATCTAATTGATCTCATATACTTCCTGCTATTGGTGCCTCGACTTCTGGAAATATGTGGCCTGTCCCGCAGATGACCGAAGGATCTTATTGCTCAGAACGGTGTCTGATTATAAATGAGATATTCCCACGTCATGTACCTGGCCTCACCGTCCTATCATCGCCGACTTCTATATTAGTTTTCTTTGTCCTGCTGATCATCCCGTGGACTCGATCCTGATTCCTGTCGCCAATTCGAAGCTCCGTCGTGGTGCATATCGCCATTTGAGACACTGGACTCGGGAACTACGTAGCTCTGTGCCACTGATTACTTCTAGGATGTTTTATTATAAGAAACCCGTTTGTTCCTCGATGATTTCCACTCGTTATACTTCGGCCTGTACGGGATTCTGTCTTGGTCTGACTGCCAGACACAACTATTGTCTTTGTCTTTGTTTCCAACCTGCTCTTTCTCTAGGGCTCACAATATATCAGCTAGTCTTTGACTGTTGCACTCCGAGACAAAGAAAAAAACAGACAATTACTACAGATAAACCTTTTATATCAGCTGGATTCTGTCACTTTTCCTCTCCATCTGCATCATCCCATCCACTTCTAATACCTCCTCTATACCTCTACCACTACATCAAGATGACAACCTCAACCAACGCCCTCTTTCACCTCGACCCGGAGCACATATCCTGCATCGGCGGCCGAACAGTAATCACATGCAAGAGCTGCGCCGGCAATGCCCCTCGGTATGCAATCCACCCCATCCCTTAACTTCCCCTACACAACCATTCCATATCCACAACCTACCCACAGCCGATCCCATATTAACAAAATCAAATCCAGAGGCGCAATCTGCACAAGTTGCAAAGGCCGCGGCTTCAACATATTCGCCTGTGCACACTGTAACCCCGCATCTGCAGCAGCCGCAAACCCCACAGCTGAATCAGCATCTGCAGCGACCCCGGGCTCCACGGCGCCGTCCTCTCCAGGCTCGCTGAGTCGCAGTCCCTCCATCTCGTATCCTTCTGCGGATCCGAGCGCTGCAAGGGCGTATGCGAGATACGGGGATGGGCGGGATAGTACGAGCTGTGGAAGGATTGATACCAATGTTAATAAGTCGCGGAATCCTTGATTATTGATCGATGGGGCTTGGGATCTGGCATTTATGGCTAGGTGCAGTTGTCTGTGGCCTGGGGCTGGGTAGGATGACTGAGCTTTTTTCAGTGAGATCAACCCTGGGAAGAATGAATTGCCATGGGAATTGGCGGGAGTTGGGTTCGGTTGAGTTCATGAGACACGTTATACGACAGCCGCCTTGTTGTGGCTTTTCTTTATGATCCTTGGTATTGTTTACTTTTAGTTTGGTTTGGGTTTATTGATCTATCGTGGTTGTGCAGGTTTTTTTTCTTCGTTTCTATCATGTTATGTACATACATTTGTTTCGTGGACGGAGTTCTCCTGCTGGAACGAGGCGCAAATATCTTTCGGCTTATGGTTATTTCCTGCTTTCGTTTGGTATTCTGCTATCTTGGAGTAAGCTAGACCAGGAATGTATCATGCAAGTAGAGATGTGTATCTACTCATTAGCAGTATTGAGAAGAGCGTTTACAGCGACTTTTACGCTCATCACTCATGAGTTTGTGTGGAAGCGCTGCTAGATTTATATATTGAAGACTACTAAATGCTAGAAAGTTTAGGGCTTAGAAGGGATTCTAAAATATACACTGAAGCTGGAGGTTGAGCTCTATATTGAGGAGTTGCTTTTTGGCTCTTTGTGCGTATATGCGTAGTACCACCAGGTCTATTTACATATCTGAACGGTTAAGGCACTTCTGCCCTGATACCTTTTAGAGCTCCTGTGTTTTCCCAGTATATAACTTCTCATTTTCTACGGACCAGCCGACAAGCAATGAGAATACAATTGATCATGCTTACCTGTGAGAACTTACAGTCCCCGGTCAATCCAGGAAAATCCGAAGTGGTCTCGGATTTCCCGAGTTCAAGTATATGAAGAGCAAAGCGCATCTTCTTATATAAATCACCACTTATACTCTCCCAACTATATTTCACACTCCTCCAGCTTCTTGTTCATTCAACAAATCAACAAACCAGCAAACATGGTAAGATCCAATCATCAACCCCCAAACCCACCAACTAACAACCCAGACCAACCCCAACCTCAACATAATCATAGTCGGCGCCGGCCTCAGCGGCCTCGCAACAGCAATAACCGCCGCCCAATCCGGCCACGAAATCCAAGTCCTCGAACAAGCAAAAGCCCTCACCGAAATAGGCGCCGGCCTCCAAATAACCCCCAACGCCTCCCTCCTCCTCTCGCACTGGAACCTCCCGCAATCCCTGTGGACAACCGCAGCAGAACCAACACAACTGACAGTCCACCGCTTCACAGGCGAGATTCTCGCCTCCGATCCAACCTTCGCCCAAAACATCCGATCAAAGTACCATTTCCCCTTCGTAGACCTCCACCGCGGAGATCTCCAGCAAGCTTTATTTACGCGCGCGCAGGAACTAGGCGTGACGTTCCATTTCGGACGGAAGGTTGAGCGCATTGACTTTGAGAACACTGCTGTGCGTACTTCTGCTGGACAGGTGTATAGTGGTGATTTGATTGTCGCGGCGGATGGGCTTTGGTCGCGGTGTCGGGAGGAGTTTGTGGGTGGGAAAGATGAGCCGATTGCTACTGGGGATTTGGCGTATAGGATTGTGCTTGATGTGGAGCAGATTGCGGATCCGAAGTTGAGGGCGTTGGTTGAGGTGCCTGAGGTGAGGTTTTGGGTTGGGCCTGGGGCTCATGTGGTTGCTTATTCGTTGCGTGGGGGGAGGATGTTTAATGTTGTGTTGCTTGTGCCGGATACTTTGCCTGAGGGGGTTGCGAGGGAGGCGGGGAATGTTGAGGAGATGAGGGGGTTGTTCGTTGGCTGGGATCCGATGTGAGTTTTGTGAGTTGTTAAAACAGGATTGGGCTAACTGGGTACATAGTTTGACTCGGTTTTTGGAATACGTGACGACGGTGGATAAGTGGAAGTTGATGCATCGTGAGTTTGGGGACGAGATTGTTGGTTGTGAGCTTTGCTGATGATTTTAGATGGTGAGATGGAACGATGGGTCAATGATGCCTCTAATCTTGTGTTCATTGGTGATGCTTGCCATCCTATGCTTCCGTATCTGGCTCAGGGCGCCAACTCGTCGCTGGAGGATGGCGCTGTCTTGGGGATGCTGTTGGGACATATGACGGACAAGGAACAGCTTCCTCGCATACTGCGTTTATATGAGAGCATGAGGAAGTCCAGGGGAGAGGCAATTGTGCGAGAAACATTTAAGCAGGTAAGATTTAGCATGTCTTGTTTCCTCGTGGTTTACGAGGACGCTTTGCTGAAACAAGTGCAGAGACACGATTTCCATATGCCAGATGGGGAGGAGCAAGAAAAGCGCGATCAAATATTCCTCTCTCAGCTGGGTAAAGAGATCAAGGGCGCGTTTCCGAGTCGATGGTGAGTTCCAGTGTGGCCTGGTAGAAGGCAGTACTGACATTTCATAGGACATGTCCGGAGGTGCAGCCGTGGCTGTATGGGTACAATGCCATCAAGGAAGTTGAGGATGCGGTGGCTCAGAACCCAGAAGTATTTGCGACGAAAAAGTCTGCTCTGGATTGTCAGATTTCATAGTCAAAGTGATTCAAATGTCGAATAGATTCGATTATTGCTATTATTGGATTTCCGCGGTGTAAAAATTCCCAGCTGATGGCATTATCCATCCAACATTGGGAGTCCTCCAATGTCGTCAAATAGCCGAGAAATGCCCTCGAATGAATAATCGGGAAATGCAAAGCCATATGTCCATTCCTACACTGTCAGTCAAATCCAAGGAACAGGATCAAGAAAACATACTGGGATCTCAGACTCTTCGCCCACCTCTTCTGGAGGGGCTTCTTCCTCTCCCCGTGAATGTGAGCCCTCAGAAGCTCGGAAATCCTTCAGATACTGCTTGATGATCTCAACCGACTTCCGGGCTACCACAGACTCATCCATTGCTTCCAGAATCTCCACTCCCATCTCTGCAGAGTGCAATAGAGACATAGTCTCGTCGCACATACCGAGTTTGGACATTGGAAGCAGCAGGGTAGATGTAGCAAACATCACGTAGGTTGTGTTATACCACCTAAAAGGTCAGTAAAGCAAGCATAACATATATAATATAGAGACACACCAGCATCGGAAAAAAGTATGAACACAATAAATATCATGAACAATCTGAAGAGTCTTCATCGCCGACTCAAGACATTTATCGATAGCCTGATCCAATTCATTTGGTTGACGTCGAGGTGTGCGCGTAAAGTGGCTTAAAAAAGGCCGGAACAGCAGCATCTTCACATTATAGTAACCTACACTTGTTAGTCTCCATCTAGCAGTCGCAGGATCAGATAATGCCCACGAATGCCTAATACCAGCCGTTGTCTCCGTGCCCATTTCGGATCCCGTAGCGCACTACGAGACTGGCTGTGATCACCGATATCGGGCCTAATTAGCTCTGGGAGTCTGGCTACCCAGCGATCCATTTCCATTCCAATCTGCAGGGCTAGTTGTAGCTTTTCTTGTAATGAGATGCGGGAATGGTAGATCTGGATCGAGACCCGGCGGATGATCTGCGCAAAGTCGATCATCCATGGGATGATGGCGAACTCGGAGTTGTCGCGGGGTGGGATGCTGCGATTGTGATACTCGTCCATTCCGAGTGTGTCTGGTCGTCCTACTGAGAAGCTCATTTCACTGGGTTGTCAGTATGGAATGCCAGTGATAATGCGTAAGAAGCGTACATTTCCAACGAGAAGATGCCCCTACGGTAGAGTTAGCGGTAAATTACTCATTTACTTCGAGTAGTACTATGTAGATATTGACTTACCACCACGTCTTCGAAATCCATCCGGAACGTTGCATCGTGTCCCCCGGGCACGGAACCTCTCTATTAAAGCCAGCAGAAAGACAAGTCCGCACCGCGAGGCCAAGATACATATACGCCACTATCCGGTCAGCTTCGCAGTCTGACGATAGAGCACATCAACTCACAATTCGGGTTCAGTTCATTCTGACACACTTTCGCCTGCAACAGTTAGCTTCCGAATAACCACCCAGGACATATTGAACACCCACCATCATAAACAAACACTGTACAGTCTCAAGATCATTAGAGAACCGCAGGTGATTCAAACAAGCCTGCGCTTCCCCAAACAGCTTCCGACTCCACTGAAACCGACCCAATCCAGCGACAGTCCCTTCATCCCAAACGCGCACCAAACACCCAAGCGAAAGAACACTCAGATACAGCGCAACAAAACTCGGCTCCGGTGTGCGTGACCGATCAAACCAAAGATCATTGGCTCGCGCAAGAAAGCTTTCCTTATCAATGAACGGGTGGATGAAGTGCAGGTTCTCGAAATACCCGTTCATGAAGATGTGCGCTTGATCGAAGTAGTAGTTTCGCTGTTGCTGCTCTATTGACAGTATCTGTTCCGGTCCAACTGTGCAAGAGGGTGAGAAGCTCGGGTTATGGAGTGTGGATATGAGTGATGTGTTAGTTGTGTTAGGATGCGCTTGTTCGTTACTTTTGAGCTCGCGGGCTTTTTTCAAGTGGCCGATGATTGCGGCGGATGATGTGCTGCCGTGGAATTCGATACCGTTGGTGTGATGGTTGAACTCGTTTATTTCGTCGTCTACGCTCTCTGTGGATTCTTGCCCTGTCTCGGGCAGCTTAGATATCTCTGGAGGTGTAGATTTACTCAAAGAGCATGGCGTTTCGGCTAGTTGGACACGAATGTTGGAGGTTCTGGTTTCCGCAGCACCAAGCTTCGACGTAAGTTCTTCGACCTGCTTCTTAAGATCGGCGATGTAGCTACATTTTGGCTTTAGTGAGTACCTTGAATGTTTCAAGAGCCACCTACTTTGCAGACCGGCTGCTTTCCCGCTCTCGGTAATTGCCCTGATATACGCAAGCCAGATCGCTTCCTGTGCTTGTCAGGCATGGAGATATGAGCCCTTAATCGGACTACTTACTCTTACAATGTAAACATGGATATTGCTCATCGCACTTGTACTTTTTCAACCTGCATCTGTCGCAGGCTTGAGCCGCTCGCGGTCTTCTGGTGCGCTTAGCGGCCGGCTCAATCACTGCAGGTCGGTTGTTTGGAGATCGGAGGTTTTGCATCTTCCAGGCATACTCCAATGGAGGCTAGGCGATATGTCGATGTTGGATGTTGCGCTTAGAGTGGGACAAGGTGAGGTCGGAAATTCCGAACCTGCTTCACACGTGACTCTGGATATGCAGCCCAGGATGCAATCCGAGGAGTAATTGCGGGGGAATAAGATGTCAGATGAGAAGTACGTCTTTATGTCCCTGGACGGTGATGTTGAAGTCCTGCAAGAAGCCATGCATTGCATGCTGGATATGCGGGGCTACAGCGGAGAACCCGTCGGAAATTCCGAGAGCTATCAAAGAGGCATTGGGGCAGTTGTGGATGTGGAGAGTTTGAAGTTTCTGAGGTATAATCTTGTGTAGTAATGGATTGAACTAATTCTACCTAAGTATTCTCATAGCATAGCGTAGTTATCAGCTTTTCCTTATTGTCATGTCTCTTCAACTATGCCCACCGTATATCCCACTCGCTCACAAGCCGCGAGATAAAACATCCCTAAACATCCCATACAATAAACCTGGGAAATCCGATCACTCTCTGCATATCTCTTTATTTATCTTCATAGACTCAGTGTGTCAGTATGCTAAATACCTGTCCCAGACTGTCCAGAATCCCCTCACCACCGCCGGATAAGAACTTTCCCATCCCCACAGCTCGTGGGGAGATGTGGGGTCTCGACCTGCTATAATACCTTATCGAGAGCACATCTCTTCTTTCAATCCCCAATTGATCCATTTCCCAAGTCTCAATTGACTCAACGCCATAATGGCAATTACCGACGCATCAGAAACGCCCACCGGCGAATATCGCCAGTACCTGCCCGATCTAAGCCTCAAGCGCTTCCAAGTAATGAGCCAGCAAGATGCGCACGAGTACGCGCAAGACTTCAAGACAGGACACCAGCCTCCATGGCTGCACGCGCTATACATGCATTGGCTAGATCTATTGCAAGAGCCATTCAAAGGCGTGACAACCGACGGTACGCACCCATTGTAACTTCGATATCGATATATAAGAACAAATCTAACAAAGCAAAGGAACCGTCCGCCCAGGTCTCTTCACCCTCCAAGACGAAGACGTCCCCATCCAGACCATAGTAGACGCAACGAACTCCCTATTCGCCCTGCTATCGGAATCCCAAAAAGCAGCCCTAAACCACCACATCGACTCACCAGAATGGCGCACATGGTCGAACCCGGAATTCCTACTCTCAAACAAAGGCCTACGGCTAGACGAAGTAACACCTTCAATCCGCGACGCAATCATGAACATTCTGAAGCAAACGCTCTCACCAGAAGGCTACACCAAAGCCGTCAATGCAATGCGCATCAACCACTTCCTAGGCGACCTCGTCAACGCCCCATCCGTCATGAACGAATTCTCCTACAATTTCGCTCTCTTCGGCCGCCCCTCGACCTCCCGTCCCTGGGGCTGGTCGTTCTACGGCCACCATCTGTGTCTAAACATCTTCCTGTACAGGGGGCAGATCGTCGCGTCGCCGTGGTTTACGGGCGCGGAGCCGAATGAGATTGACGCCGGTCCGTACGCGGGCACGCGGATTTTGCAGGTTGAGGAAAAGCTGGGATTGCAGTTGATGCAGTCGCTTCCGCCGGGGTTGCAGGGGGAGGCGAGGGTTTTTGTGAAGATGAAGGATGAGGATATGCCGGCTGGACGGTGGAATCGGGATGATCAGCGGCATTTGTGTGGTGCGTATAGGGATAATCGGGAGGTGCCGTATGAGGGGGTTGGTGTCTCGAGGTTTGATGAGGCGCAGAAGGGGGTTTTGTATGGCATTCTCGAGCAGTTTTTGCTTTATTTGCCGGCTACGGCGAGGGCGAGGAAGATTGAGGAGGTGAGGGTGCATGAGGGGGAGATGTACTTTTGCTGGATTGGGGGCTTCGGGGATGAGGATCCGTTTTATTATCGGATTCAGAGTCCGGTCATTTTGGTGGAGTTTGATCATCATTCGGGGGTGTTTTTGAATAATGAGGAGCCGAAGAAGTTCCATATTCATACTTTGTTGCGCACGCCGAATGGGGGTGATTATGGGCAGGCACTGAGGCCGTTGATTCCGGCGGTTGAGGGGTTGAATGGGAAGGAGATTGTTTGGTAGATGACTCTGTTGAAGGAATGGATTCTAAGAGACGAAGGGACGAGTTTCTGTCTATATTGTGGTGCAGTGTTTTTGTTTTAGTTGCCTGTTGTAAGGTCACGAGAATGACCCCATGAGGATATAACATAGAGTATGGTAACTGGACTCAAGATGTCTTTGCCATCCAGCTTTTTCTTCCTATTAGTCGTATTCCTATAGTATAAAAGGATAAGAGATGTATACACCTAACGCCTCAGCACAAGGCCAAGACCTCGAAAAACAAGCGACAAAGGTCAGCAATCTCACAAATGGCAGAATAAGAATCATGAAGAAATCGTTAAAGGAATCATAAGAACCTCATTCAAACCCAAGGTCATACCATAATCGTCAGTGCATATGACGCGTGGTTCATCCCAGTCTCCCATGTGCCCGATAACGGCAACACAGAAAACAGCATCAAGTGACCCGAAGCTCATCATGCTCCGGAATCAACTCATACCCACCCTCAGAAGGCAAGAGCTTGCCAGCGACAATCACCGCGCCCGCGCAGAAGAGACTGAAACACCAGCTGATAAGACAAAAGACCCACGACTGGTCGAGTTTCCAGCCGACGAAGAACCGGTCCTCGTTGTCGAATAGGTAAGCCTAAGCAATCTCATTAGCTCAGACCCTCCGGCACAAAATATTAAAAGTAGGTTGTATGTCATCACTCACCACTATGGACATGCCGGCCGCCTGCACAATCGCAGACAAACCGACCATCAAACTAAGAAACCACCACCCATTCTCGCGCAGTCTTTTCCCGCCGCTGAGGATCACCAGGTAGGTGACTACGCTTATACCCTGCACGACGACCGCGAAGGACATGAGGAAGCCGACGGAGCGCCACATCGAGCAGAAATACCGGCCGTCGCCGTGGCAGTCTTCGCGTTGCGGGAAGCTCTCGCAGGTATCCGTGAGGGAGGAACAGCGGCGGTGGAGACCGTAGGAGTAATGGTTGGCGGGCTGGTGGTTGGAGCTGTTAGTGGGAGCTTTTGTGATGGTGGGGAAATACGCCGTACCTTCTCGCTATGGTAGCTGACCCATTTTGGGATGATGATTGAGGCTAATGTTAAACCGAATGCTGTTCGGACTCAGTCAGTAATGCTGCCTGTCTAGCTGGTGATCAGGAGCTGCTTACAGGCGAGGAATATCACCAGCGTCGCGGAGTAGACTATTGTCTTTGTGAGGAAGCCTGTGTAGTTGCTATCTGTACCGCGAGGGACGAGGCGGAAGTCCATTGCTGCGGGTTCGATACGACGCGATGGTGTAGGGTGTTCACGATGTTTGGGACACGCAGCTTGACCTGCGCATCAAGTATAGAGCAAGAGGAGAGTGGGGAAAGTCTCAATAGACTTCGATGGACTCTGGAGAAAAAAGATATGCGGGCAAGGGATGTATGTGTAGGCAGAGATGAAAGAGCTAATCGGAGGCCGAGCCCTGGAGATAAGCAAGGAGGGGGATCACGCGGGAATGAGCAGATGCGGAGTTTGTGAGGTACATGCTCTGAATATCTGAATATACCAGCTTTCAAGGATGCTTGTTCTTGGATATATTTTGGGTCAACCCCCGTTGGTCCCCAGACTGTGGATTCCCCGCAGAAGAATCAAGGCAGTTGACGTCAATGCGATTATGTTGTACCTTATGTATACAACCTAGCCCATAAGATGTACTATTATACATGTAGACATATTATAAGGTTACGAAGGACACGAATAGTCACTACGTTGTACATATACATAGACATTGCAATACTAAACTAGGTACCACCTCTACACCGATTAACTATAGTCACCAGGACAGAAATCAGTCATTGGGCCAATGTCTCCAAGACAGCCCTTCGGAACAGACATCATCATTAAAACTAGGAGCAAGATACAATCATAATGTACACGACAAGTGCCATGGGGAAAAGAAATCATGGCGTAAAAGACCGACCCGGACGAACACATGCGGATCTAAAGAAAGAATCGAGAGAAAACCTCCAGGAGAAACAGAAAAAACGCCAGCCGACATGCCGTCAAAAGGGAAAAAACAATAAGAGCAATAAATGAAAACCAGATTGCGCCAGGAGTTATCACTGTCATTGCATTTCACTTCATTCCGGACGCTTTTGTTGGAGCATAGCGCGGAAATCATCGTTGCTCTTGGTCGGTTTGCTCGCTCCGTCAGCGGTCGTGTCCATTTTGTCGCTGCTCGCACCAGACGATGCCGAGTTCTGACCGTGAGGTGCGGTCTGTCGTTTGATTCCAAGACCTCCTTTTCCACCCTTTCGAGGCTGCTGCGGACGTCTAATTGGTCCCGTGGGCTGGAGGGTTGTCGTCTTCTTCGGTTTGTCTTCCTGCTTGACGGAAGTGATCCGGGTCGACTTGACCTCTGGTTCAACCGCCATCATCTCTCGAACGCTGCCAATGTGAAGTGGGCGTCCAGGAACGATCTCCTTTCCTTCGAGGGCCAACGTGGCTTTGCCAGCATCCTGGACGTTGACGAATTCAACGATAGCACCTTGATGATCCGGGCGCAGATTGATCGAGACCAAACGCCCAAAAGGCTCGACAAGGGCACGGATGCGGGCTTGATTGACGGTATCGGGAACGTTCATCAGGGCAAGTGTGCGCTGAGCGTGTTCGCCAACTGGAATCTCAAGACCATTGACACCGTAGTTCGATGGGTGTGCTGCAACATGAGAGATGATAGTTCGAGTTCCATGCCGAGAAGCCTCGGCAGAGGCAATTTCGACACGAAGACGACGTGATAGGTACTCTTGTTCATTCATTGCGACCGCCTCCTTGGCAGCCTCCGGGGTAGTGAAGGTAACGAAGCCATACCCTTTGCTCCCGCCATCGACCTTTCGATCAATGAAAACCTTCTCGACGTCCCCGAACTTGGAAAAGAGCTCTTTCACATCTTTTTCGGTTGCGCTCCAGCTGATGTTTGATACATAGATTTCTCGTCCATCATATCGGGGACCACTACGGGCTTGCTTTTTTGCTGGGTCGGAGATCTTCACACTGAGCCTTTTGCCGTCTTCAAATCGCATTCCATGAAGCTCTGTGGCATGGTGAGCTGCACTGGAACTGTCGAACTGCAGATAGCAGAAGCGTCGGGCAGTGTCAAACTTCAGCGACGGCATTCGGACTTCGAGTACTTGGCCATACTACTGAGATTAGCGATGTAACAAAGCTCCGGGAGATCGGGCACTTACCTTGCCGAAGAGATTGCGCATGTATTCCTCATCCGCGGTGGGCGGGTAGTTGGTGATCCAGATTGTCGTCTCAGCCCCGATCTGCACGTCGATGATGTTCTCGGTATCATTGAAGGGCTTTTTGTCACGGGTGAGAGCGGCAAGAGCCTCTTCCTTGGTTTCGAACTCGATAACGGCAACTTCGGAGTTTTTCTCCTCTCTGCGGAGCATTTTGACACTGTTGATGGTGCCAATCTGGTCGTTTAGTCAGCTCGGTCGCCTCAATGATGGGGATGGGGTACTCACATGGCGGAAAAATTGCCGGACGGGACGCTCCGTGGTGCCTTTAGGCAGGTTTTGCACGATGACAGTCGCATGCTCTCGGTCTCGTACGGGTCCCTCGGGAGCCTCCGCAGGCGCCTGTTCGTTGCAAACCTTTTTGCTTTCCCGCATCTCATCCTTGTCATCCTCGCGTTTCCGCTTTTCGGGAGAGGGGACAGCCTCCACGGCGGCCTCCCACTGCTGTTGCTGCTGCTGCTGTGCTGCTGCTGCCTCGCGCGCTTCCCCCTCTCTCCGGGCGGTGACCGCTCGCAATACTTTCCGAGTCTCTATCACAGCCAGCTGCAACTCATCTGAGTCCTCATAGTCCTCGCAATGACTAACATATGTCTGAACAATCTTTTCGGGCCAGTCCAAGTCTGTTCGCTTGATGGCTTGTTTCAAGACGGCGGTAGCATAGCTGGGGTTCGGGGTTCGGCGTGCTGCGTCGACTGTTGCCTCACCTTGAACGAATTTGCTCCAGCAAATCAGCTCCCATCCATAGTAGGTGAGCCAGAACTCGTAGCTGCCACCACGGCGAGCTACCAACCCCTTGAAGGTCTCTCGTGCGCTATCCCAGCTGCCGCTTTCGCTGAGAAAGCGGATATAGATCCGCTCCAGGCGGAACAGAGGATCGCCTTGATACGCTGGGCCATACTTCTTTTCGCCTAGTTCTTGGACGCTTTCGATGGCTGAACGAATGCCAACTTCTGCGACATCGAGATCCTCATCAGTCGAGTCAGACAAAAAGGCGCGTCGACGAAGGTAGCTGCACCAGGTGACGTGGACCTTCAGAACCTCTTCCAACCCTCCGGCATCGAGCAGTCCAGTGCTAGTCGCCTTGTGCTTGATACTGGAGATTTTGTTGAACGACTGATTCTCCCTTTCGGAACTGAGCAAGTACTGAGACCACAGGTTTCCAGACCATGGGCAATGACGGGTGGCACGGTCTAAAGTGGCGATTGTTGTGGTAGAAGCGCGGCGATGAATGGATTCGCCGATCAGGAACATGATGTAGTCTTCCCAAAGCGAGACATCCGTGGGGAAGTGAAGAACAGCGCGCTGGTAGATGGCATTCACCAAGTCGAAACTAAAGTCTCCTCGTTTCCGGCGGTTGCGCGTCAACTCCCACTCGATGTACTCATTGTATACGGACCATTCGAGAGTGCGATCGCCTGACTCTTGCGCCTTGGCCAAACGATGTTCGAACTCCTCGCGTGCGTTGTAGAGAGCCTTTGGCTCGGCAGCGCGGGCAACGGTCTCTGACATGATTTCCTCATACTTGTTGTTGCAATAAGTGGAAACGAAGCCTGAAAAGTTCTGGAAAGTCTGATCCCAGGTAGCGTGGGGAGTTTGCAGACGATGGCTGTAGAGTCCGTGCAGATTGTTAATTTTGTCCTGAGAAGGCGCGCGAGCAATATCCTGGGCATAAAGATCCAAGAGGCGATCCCAGACCAAGTGGCTGTTGTTGATTCTCCACTTGGTAGCATCTGCGCCCCGCTGCCACACCTCCAAGACTGACTCCCACGTAAACACCTCACGTCCAACCATGCGATCCTCTTCAGTCCACTGAAGGGAACCGGCGACACCATGGGCGGAGTTGTAGAGATATAGCACCCATTCACCGTATATATTCCACAGTTTTGTGCTGCCAAACTCTTCCTCCACGGATCGCTGGCAGAGTTCCAGAACAGCGATGCGCCCATCGACATCCTGAGCTAACATGCTCTCATCCTGGATCCACTCTGCCCAAAGATCTTCGCCCATGGCGAAAAGCTTGTCCATTTCTTCACGAGCCGTTTTCAGGTCGTTGAGGAGATCGTAGCCTCGCGGGTCGCCGTGAACATCTGGGTTATTCGGTGGGTAGACATGGTTGACGAATCCACCATGCAGCAGTCCGATAAACTGTACGTGCGCGTCGTGGGTGTGAGGGTTGAGTGAAATTTGCTGGAAAAGTTTAGTCGCTTTCTGCTGGGCGTCTGGGTCGAGCGAGGTCGCGGCGTAGGTCCTCTGCGCAGGCCCCTCGCGCCCATCCGACATGGCGATCTCGAACGACATCCTGGAAGTAGGGGTGTTGTGGTTGATGGAATTGACGTGTGGGTGAATAGTAGATGGGGATAGCTGGTGCTCATACGATTCAGTGCTCCGAAGCATGCTTGTTTGGGTGGGACGTTGTGGCTGGTGGTGCTGCATCGACGCGAGATCCGCCAAAGTGTCCATTCCGGGGGTGGAAGGTTGCCTTGACGTTGCTTCGGTCGAAGCAGTCCCATTGCCTGCGCTGGGTCCCGGCGAAGATTCAGCGGCAGGGGCGTAAACCTGCTGTGCTAGAGGTGAGGAGGTCTTCCCTTTCCGTCTTGGACCTGACCGGGTTCTCTGAAGAGCTTTGTGGGGGGATGGCCCTGCAGAGGTGGCCGGTGCGTTGTTTGAGGTAGGACCAGGCACGGGGGTCGAAGTTCCAGATTTGGAATTCGAGTCCGGCGAAAGAAGCGAATTGATGTCCATATTGGGGATACAGGTGTACTTGGAAAGAGCGATGGGATACCCGTTTTGTCGTAACCTACGGATGGTGCCTTTCAAGCAGAGATCCAGATCATACGACAGTCTTGAGATACCTCAACACGTCCATTCCTGCAGCCGCAGGTTGTATCCAAAAACCCCCCTCGTTGTTCCTGCAGATGACGTAGATTTACACTTGCGCGGCCGCTTCTGGCGGTGGCTTGGGAATCAAAAGGAAGGTCTGGAAAGGAACGAGGGATCTCGAATCGAGAGGGCAAACTCAAGTCAGAGAGATCTGAGGTGGTCAAAAAGGATGGAAACCACAGGCTGATGGCCTGGAAAAGGGAAGGGAGGGATGAAGGAGAGACGAAAAAGAGAGAGAAGAACTGAAAGAGGGAAAGATGAAGGCTAGTGGATACTGTGGAGATGGTTGGGAAGAAGAAACAGTGTTGTCGCGAGAATAAAGCGCAGGTATCTTCACCATTAAAGGTATCAAGTGGCTCTTTCTCGGGTAAGTAATCCTGTTCTTCTTCTCCAAAGTCGCCAGTCGCGAGTCGCATCTCTTTTGAGGCTATTCTGATCGATCAACCTCAACGTGCCTCAGGCTCCGGTGTCCCGCACAGACCATAAGTGCAGGGAACTTTCCACCTTTTTTCCCGACGTGAACTTCTGACAACAACATCCCAACAGCCACCATGGTCTATCGCTCAGGGCAATTGGTCCGGACAGGTATGCTTAATTTATGACTGTGGTGTCTGGTCTTCTGCTGACTTATTTCCCACGTTTAGCCGCCCGGACCGGTGTCACCTTCGTCCCTCGCCGAACAATCACCTCGACCCCCATTCGCTGCGCTGCGAAAGATGACGAAAATAAATCTACTGGCCTGCTCGCTTCTATGAAGAACCTGTTCCTCGGAGGCGACAGCAAAAAGACTAAGGTTACCCACCGACCCTCGGCCCCTAAGAAGGAAGAAGGTGGTCTAGGAAATTCCATCTTCGGATCAGACTTCACCTCACCAACATCAGGTCCCAAACCGTCACGAGGAACGCCAGAGCAAGAAGCAGCAGTGGACGCTCCCTCAGGCAAACTAGTGGATCGCGATCACCATCGCGTGCTAGCGGGACTGGGTCCCGACCCCAAAGCTCAGCTGCGATGGGAGAGAAAGATGGCCGTCCGCGAGATCCGGAAACGCGGCCGCCTACCTCCTAAGGTCCAGATCAAGCGCACTGAGCGCGAATCGCTGTCCAAATCCCACTGGATCAAGACCTCACTCAAGAAGCTGGGTCCTCTGGCCCGCCAGATCGCCGGCAAGAACATCGACGAGGCCATCCTCCAGATGCGCTTCAGCAACAAGAAGGCTGCTAAGGACGTGCTGGAACACCTCGAACATGCAAAGAACGTCGCCATTGTCCGTGCCGGCATGGGCCTTGACAAGTCCGACCCCACGAAACCGATCAATGTCGTCCTCAAGTCTGGCGAGCGCAAGAAGATCACCAACCCCTCCGACATCTACATTCAGGAGGCTTGGGTTAACCGCGGACCCTACGGTTATGAGATGGATCACCGTGCCCGTGGTCAGATCAACCGCATGCGTCCCCCCACCACAAGTATCTCAGTTCTGTTGAAGGAAGAGAAGACTCGCATCCGCGAGTGGGAGGCTCGTGACGCCAAGGCCCAGCGGGAGCGCGTTTCTCAGCTCTGGACCCAATTGCCAGATCGCAAGATTCCTACGCAGAACCAGTACTACAGTTGGTGAAGGATGCTTTGGCGTTTGTATTATTTATATCTAAATCTTTCGCGTGGACAGTGGTTTTTCATTAGCCGATTGGAGGCGACAATTGCATTTGTGAGAAGTCGCTCTCGCCTTGAGTCAGAGCGACCCATGTACTATACTGAATCAATTTTTTGGATATCAACCATTAAGTCTGACTGCATATATTCCGAATGCTGCCTATTAGCTGCAAAGTATGTTGTAGTAAAGTACTCGAAGCAGACATCCGAGCCATGCAAAATCTACAACGACCCCGAAGGAGTATCCTTCTCCACAGAAACAAGCACAGGAATCACCGCACCAGTCGCCAACGCAAATCGACGATGTCCAACAACCTCCAAAACACTAGTGATAGCGCCGGAGTGCGCCGTCAACGAGATATAAGTACTCTCATCATTCGCAAAGATATCATCCAACAAGCACCGAAGCCGGTTATTCCGATGCTCATCCGACTCACGAACCTGAGCATCCCACAACAAATCGGTCTCCGAGAATCCATCTTCAAATCGATACTCCGGGAACTGATCTGCGATTTCCGAAGCCAGCGAGCGCCGGTCACATGTATGCTGTCCCATCGTCTCACGGAGAAGCTAGTGCAATCATTGGGATCAGACATTGTCCATCAAGAATCCAAAACACAAACACAACAAACCTCTTTAATAACCGGCTCAAAAGGCCGACCCAAGATCCCCATAAATGTGATCTGCGCCGTCTCAAGACACCGATTCAACGGACTGACATAATACCTCTCCGGCAAGGGAATACCAGCATCTATCTGCTGTTCCCAAGCTGCATTCGCAATCTCCGCCTGGCGTCTGCCTCGTTCGGTAAGACGGGCGTCGACCCAGTTGCCGTCTTCGTCTCCGTCTTGGAGGGACCAGTAATCCTGGATTATTAGTGTTTGCGTCTGGGTTGTGGGGAAAAGGTATATGATGAGGTCAGTTACTTACATCCCATAACTTGGTACCGTATTTCCGTTCCGCGACGTTGTGCACGCCCTCGCCGTGGCGGCCGAGAAAGAGCACTTTCAGCTTTTGGTTCTTGTTGGCGGCGTTGAGGCGCTGGATGTGCGCGGCGAAACGATGACATTGGCTGCTTGTTTGGTCAAGTTTGAGGTGCTGGTCATATTGCCGTGGGATGAGGCCGAAGTTTGATTTTACCTGGTTGGGATTTTTAGATATGGCCCTGGGGTTTGTGGTTTTGCTGAGGATTTCGGGGTTTCTTACGTAGTCGAAAGTATCAGGGTCGGTGGTGGGGTCATCTTGGAGGAAATAGCCTGGTACTGCAGTGATGCGGAACTGGGGTGCGATGGTCATGATATGCGGTGGTTCAGGGTGATTATTGTGGTTGGGATGGCGATATAACAGGGGGAAGGGGTTGGCGTGGGATTTGGGGGATTTAGGGCTGTTGTGGTGGGGACGGGAGATTATGGACGCAAGATGAATCTACAACTAAGACAGTTATTAACTGAAAAGTTCCCTAGACTCATAAAAACGAATTTGTAGGCTGGCTTTATATAGAGATTCGTTGTAAGTTGCCACCTAGCGTTCAGAGCACTAGCAAAGTCGCTGCTGTCAAAGCTTAGGAGAGTTTATTGTCTCGCCTCGCAAATATGTTTCTACATAAATTACACAAGCGCTGGCAGTGCATCTGGAAACGAAACATGATCTTTATTGTGACAGAGACCAGTATAGTATAGAATGAAACCATCTATCTCACGTACAACTAAGTATCGCTTAGAGCGAGCTCAGCAACGTAGCAGAGGTTGGTCCAGCCAGTCCCGAGAACGAGTGCACGTCGATCCTCATCAAAGCTGAGACAATTATAGCATCATCCGGAGAAAGCAATCCGGAGTCCAACTAGATGCAACCCCTTTTTTGCCAACATGAGTTTTCGACCGGCCGAAGACAGCATGTTGAAGAGTAAGTCCTCAGGCCCAGAGGCCAGAGCCAATGATGATTGCCAGGCACCAGCAAGCGCCGAGCCAGCATTGTAAAGCAGGTTGCCAACACACATAGCGGCCGACCTGACAAGGAGTTGGGGTGACTTGACACCGGTGTCCGAGGATCTGTCCGCATAGAAATCTGGCGATCCGCGCCGGGATGGCGAGACCAAAAGATCCTTCGGAACCAGTTGTAGGCCAGAGAGTACTGCGAGTTGTTTGGCAAGACCATCCGGAACTCTCTTGTGATTTTGTCCCGAGACATGATGTCCGGTGCTGCGCATTCCAAGATTGGCGGCAACTGTGCCTGGCACCGCGGGGTTGCCCGCTGCATGAGCCGACTTTGGTCGGAGGACATCCAGAGGTGCATGGTTCGCCGAACATGTTGGTCTGGTGTCGGTCCCTTTTGGGGAAACATGGCTGACCCACGAAGACGTGGAAACACGCCAGCGCAAGCTCGAGCTGCCAGCTGGCTTCTGGGTTGCGTGAACTGATTGGTGTGCAGTGGAAATGCATGAATTGTGGAGTTCTCCACTTCCTGTGTTGTTCCTTGTCGAGATTCCTCTGTCGTGTCCAGCGGATGAGGCTTTCTCGGTCTTCTTTCCAGATAGAACACTGTTGTGTCCTGTGAGCGCGCTCTTCGCGGTGCTTTTGTCCGATATAAGAACGATGCCGCGACTCGATGTACTCCTGTAGGCTGACGTGCCAGATAGTAGTGTATCGTGTCCCGGCGATGTAGTCTGCTGGGTTTTGGGCCTGGCCATGGCCTTCGCGATTGGGATCGCAACAGGTAGTCCCATAAATGGGGCACCCATCGCTGGGTCGTGTCCAGATCTGCCTGTCGGCTCCTTGGTCGCCTTGACAGTTGGGAGCGCTTGAGGAGAGTTGAATGATGGGTCGTGGCCCGGTGTACCAGAGAAGCGCACTTCTGGAAGAATTGGCTTTTGTACTGTTGGTTGCCTCGGCCGTTCTTGGGCCGCGGCGTTCAGCGGAACATTACTGGCCACAACACGGGCAGCGGCATTCTCCAGGCAGTTGCACTAATCGAGCGTTAGCATGCTCAAATCTTCCGGATGAAGGACACTTACGCGCTTGTGTTGCTTCTTGTGCTTCTCACAAGCACCATACTTCCGAGCCTTAATGTAGTTCTCCCTCTGTTCCTGCGACCTGGCCTTCTGCTTCTTTGGCACATTGATTGCAGTGTTCATGTTCAAGTCGAGAACCATCTCCACACCTCCTGGCGGAGGAGCCTCGGAGAAAGATCTGGTAGATGTGTTATGTGGGCTAGGGTGAGGGGATATGCTTCCACCAACATATTCGGACCAGTTTGGGGAGGAAAAGCTGGTGTTGGAGTCTGATGACATGTCCAGGTCCCGAGCAGTCGCATCGCAAAGGCGTTGCAGATGCAGCGCAATTGATGCCTCGCGACGCTTCTCCTTGAGGGAGGCAACGCGCGTGTCGGCGGCAGCCTGCGTGTCGACCAGGCTGCGGAATGCGTTACTGCTGTCGTATGGGTTATACCCCAGGAACGAAGCATCATCGAACAAGGGAGCAGCAGAGTCCTGCATGAACCCTGCATCCATGCCCATGAACTCTTCTTGTGAGAGATCAAAGTTGGTCATATCGAATGAGGATTGCATGAGCTCAGGCGATGAGTTAAAAGACCCATCAAGTTCATAGGACAGATCCAGGTCCTGAGGCGACACAGTGGTGGCAGTAGACTGGTCGTCATAGTTGGAAGGAAGATCGAGGAATTGCTCGAAGTCAACCCACTCATTGGAGTTTGATGCATCCATCTGCGGGAAGTACTGATCCGCAAAGAAAGCCATCGCTGAAAAACAAATAGAAAGCTGGGTATCACTTGGGGTATCTATTATTGGGAATTGAGGAGGTAAGAAACGAGGGTCAAAGAGAGACAGCCCGTTTGTTCAGGCCAAAAGCACTGTTTTGCGGTCCTGAGGCAGTAGGACACTGAGATAAGGAAGGGGGAGGTCGTAAAGAAGATGAGAAGAGCCTTGGGTGTCTGAGATAGCTTCCGGAGAAGGTGAAGAAACCCCCAAGACCTGAGGCAGCCGTTTGTTCTATGTATGCGCTCGGTCTCACCATCCGCCATTCCTCTTTGGGCACCCCGACTTGACGCTAATCCTTTTTGGGACCCCGACACCCCGCTTGATCGCTCTAAGCCGCAATATGAGTCAACGCAGATACACCTGGGGTACTTCTGTTGCCATACAGTCCACTACGGCTAAGCAAGTATTTCCAATGTCCCTTTTACCAAGAGAAATTTCCACTTCGTTCTTAGCCTCTAAAGTATAACCATTCTATATGATGTCCCTGGGTATGATGTATGCTGCATTGTATCCCATATGATCTGCTAGTTATACGAAGGCTCGTTTATCTTGATCTAACTACCTTGCTCGAATAGAAATTGTCGACCTTGTGAGGCTGTGCTATATATATGTCTGCTGTATAATCCGCACTAAGGCCGACTGGGCTAACACAGCCGACTTTTACGTGCAGACACGCTATGTACTAAGAGTAAGCCTCAAGGAAGTGAGCAAAGTGCGCTCTAAATTGTTTCAAGCTCTCGATAGTGAAGTCATACGAACAAATCTCAATCAATTGACTTCAAGCCACAGTCTTTTCAGGGTCTCGCTGACCCACTGTGGTTTACACAATCTTCGGAGCCTCGGCAGCGAAATTTTATAAGGACGAAAATAGGAACAAGAGCTTTATTTCCTCTCTAGCTCTAGTTAATTGACTACACAGACCAACTTTAGACTTAGATTAGGGTGCATCAGTGCGTTAGGGTTGTATAAAAACTGATATTTAGCCAGATTGGCCGACAAAAGATAGGCTGATACATAATTGCACAATATAATAAGGTACTAGGTATGTATATCGATCGTAGAAATTCAACATAGACATAATTTGCATCTGATAAATTGTAGACAGAGTATTATATAGTAGTCCATATCAATTGAAATGGGTCAAGTGTGCGAAGCGTTATCGCCGGCCCACCCGAGAAAGGTCAGAGTGGTGATCGTGAGGTCCACGTCGCGGTCTGGAAGGATTAGCTTAGGTAAGGTCCAGAACTCCCCAGATCAACTCGTTGAGAAACCTTGACCTTTCTCAAACCTCGTCCTCCCATCAGACAACTTGTGCTACCAAAGTCTCTTTGACCTACTTCACTTCTTCTACCCCTGACCAAGACCATTTACCCCTCCATTCCCCCACCGCCGGACAGCTGTCCAGCTCCATCCACCCTCGGTTCTATTGTGGGGAGGGTCGAGACTGATCAACTGATTGGGCCTGGCAATGTTTGGAGAGAAAAAATAGAATCTCCTACGGTTTGCACAGTCAGCAGCCCCATCGGACCGCTGAACCGTCTAGAAAATCAATCACGTCACGTTGTCATTTTTCCCCGACCATGGCCGCCGCCTTCGACGAGGAAGACCTCGCTGTTCCCCTCCCTTCCGATCGTGATCGTCCGCGTGAACGTGCTAGGGCTCCGGCATCCAACCCCTCCGCCATGGCAATGCCCCCGCCGAGGCCGACCGGCAAGGTTGAGGATCCATTGCAGTCGCCATCGACTACCCGGGACATGCAACGTCTCGACCAGTACCAGACCCTGAAGGTTTTGGGTGAGGGGTCCTTTGGCAAGGTCAAGCTTGCAATTCATCAGCCAAGTGGACGTCAAGTTGCTCTAAAGATCATATCGCGACGCAAGCTACTATCCCGAGATATGGTTGGTCGTGTGGAGCGAGAAATTCAGTACCTGCAATTGCTGCGACACCCTCACATCATCAAATTGTACGATCTCATTCAAAGTGACATTGGAGTTTTCAGTTGACTGACGAGCGTTGTTTTAGGTACACGGTGATTGCGACCAAGACCGATATTGTGATGGTGCTGGAATACGCAGAGCGAGAGTTGTTCGATTATCTCGTGAGGAAGGGAAGGTGTGGTGACGACGAAGCTCGCAAATTCTTCCAACAAATCATATGTGCAGTGGAGTACTGCCATCGACACAAGATTGTGCATCGTGACTTGAAACCAGAGAACTTGCTTATCGACAACCAGAAGAACGTGAAGATTGCAGATTTCGGATTGAGCAATATTATGACGGATGGCAACTTCCTCAAGACCAGTTGCGGCAGTCCGAACTATGCTGCACCGGAGGTTATCTCCGGAAAGCTCTATGCCGGCCCTGAGGTGGATGTGTGGAGTTGCGGTGTGATTTTGTACGTGTTGTTGGTTGGCCGATTGCCTTTCGACGATGACTACATTCCTGCGCTCTTCAAGAAGATTGCAGCAGGCACTTTCCATATACCCGGGTACATCTCATCTGGGGCAGCTCGTTTAATCCGGGCCATGCTTCAAGTCCACCCTGTTCACCGTATCACAATCCCAGAGATCAGAATGGATCCATGGTTCACCAAAAATCTCCCCCAATATCTCGAACCGCCACGAGAGGAGTTTATCGCACCGGGTGTGGATCTCAAGAAGGTCGATTCTGGAAAGTTGGATATGGCAAAGCCGCCACCAGTCCAGAACAAGATTCATCGGATTGCAGTCTCCAAACTCGAGCGAAGCATGGGATATGGCCGCGAAGATATCGAAGAAGCGTTGAGACACCCGGAACCCAGCGCGATCAAGGATGCCTTCTCCATTGTCGTCGAGAACGAGATTATGCAAACCAATTGTGAGCCTTTGATGACCAATTTGTCTTGATTTTGAGCTAACGGCGAACAGCCCCCACAGAAGATAATCCCTTGGCTCAAACTGTCCACAAAGTAGGTGCACCTTCATCTGCAGAGAGAACTGCGGCCCCTCGCCATGCAACACCACCTTCTTCCGCCGCCAACAGGAGCAGAGGCCTGAGTCTATCGCACCGGAGGGCTTCGGAGGACCCTCAGCAAACAGACACCGAAGAAGAGCCTCGCCTCAGCCATGTCCGGATCCTTCCTACGAGTTTGCCATATGTTCATGATCAACTTATGGAACAGCGTGACCGAGATAAGAGAGCTCGCAATGAAATCCTTGAGCAGCGCCGCCAAGAAGGTGCCCATCTCGAATCAGAGGGACATGGATCTGCTTATCGGGATATGTCTCCCGAAGAACAGGCAGCCACGGCCCGTGCCTTAAAGCCCCACGCACGCAGCGTCGTCGACTTGGATAAGCTGCGATTCGAACCCCCAACTGATCAACCCCCTGAAAAACAACCCAAGCGGAGCCGCAAATGGCAGTTTGGTATCCGATCCCGTAATCAGCCATATGAGGCCATGTTATATCTGTACCGCGCAATTGCCGCCCAGGGTGGATTATGGGATATCCAACCCGTTGAATCAGGTATGTTTGCAGCCACTCTACCCTATCAATGGATTTCCCCCTGACACACTACAGGCACCAACATCGGCCCAGATGCGAGCCCCTCCCCTGATAAACCCAAGCCCTTGCAGAGCAAATATCCCGACCTTCCATCCGACTACTATATCCCTAAAGATCCCTGGTTCATCCGAGCACGCCTGTTGAAAGAGGGCATCAAAGCCCCCGGAGCATCCACCAGTGTGTTCAACAGCCGCAGCGACCTCGAAGAACTACGCCGCCGGTTCAACATCTCGGGCATTTCCGCCCCGACAGAAGACAAAAGCCGAGAGCAGCAGTCTTCCGTTTCCGACAGCGGTCTCGCAAGCGGCGCCTCCTCCGCCAACGGACCCAGCGTCCTCTCGCACATCACCTACGGCGTCTGGGTCTTCCTCGACATCCAGCTCTACCAACTCGAAGAAAACAACTACATGGTCGACTTCAAGTGCGATGGCTACCAGAACGTCATCCGCGCCGACGGCGACACCGAATGGCATCCCATCAGCAAGCGCCTCAAGAACAAGGAGAAGGAGGTTACCAGCCCCTACCCGTTCCTCGATGTGGCGTCTGATCTCGTCGCCCAGCTGGCTGTGGCAAGCTAGAATCAGTCTACAGTATACTTGATGGATCTGTGACTTGGATTATGTGCATACCAAAACGATCATGATATTTACCTTACTTTAATCATTTTCTTTGTTAATATTGCTTGCTCGGGTGGTTGCATAGGGGCTTTTGTGTTTCTTGCATTTTGGGGGTCCAGCCAGCGTGTACTGTTGTTTCGTTGCACTCTACATTCTACATTGTATGGAGTATGTGTGGTATTTTCTTTTTGATACTTTGATATGAAAATATTTGACTTCAACTTCTATGCATAGCCCTTTATCCTTTTGTTGTAGAATCTTCCCTAGGTGTTCTGTAGATTGAGCCCGAAGTTATCTAACACCGAACAACCCTCAACACTGGTCAGCCGAAAGCCCCACTTAAGCAATAGAGCAGATATGAAACTGAACGGTCTCATATCGTTTGTTTATATGCCTGATACAATGAGATGAATGAGGCTGACTCAATGACTCTAGTAGTCATTTGAGGTGGGCGACATCCCTCAGATGCCAAGAATATCTCAGCCCTGAAGAGATGGAGAGGAGTACAGTCTATAAATATATATAGGCTACAAGTATAACCAGTAGCAAATACAACAACTCGAAAATCTAACAATATCTCAGTCTGTCGAGGCCCATCTGATCCTGCGCCTCTTTTCGCGTTTTCTCTCACCCCTAATCACTCTGACATGAGTTTGCCCTCTTACTGGCTACCTTGATAAACGGGAAGAGGAGAATAAGTCTTGTCTTTCATATTGCTTGATATTCTCCATTTTCAATTTCATGAACCATCAATGTTGTAGCTAACAGCCTCTCATCTCAGTCTGTAACAAAAGCGAGCTGAAAGCGAAAGTAGAAGCAAAAACGCAAAAACGCACATCACCAGTTCCCTTTTTTTTTTGGTGTTTTTGGGGTTTTCTGTTTCTCTCACGGATCTCAGCAAATGACATTGACATGCTTGCCAATGTCCAGTGTACTCAAACACGCGCAAGAATGCGCATCTCAGTTGCCGTCCTTTCCAGGCCTCTTCTTGCCATCCCCGTTGCCAGACACCCGGTCCAGGGCCTTCATGTAGACCCTCTCGCTGCGACGCCGCTGGCTCTCAGACTGCCCACGGTTGGTACCAGCCCTACCAATGTCAGGCTGGTATTCAGCAATGGTGGGCCCCGCCACCCCATTGCTATGAGGGTTGTACGCAGGCCGCTGGTGTCTGCCGCTTGTGGGCTCAGGGTGAACAAAGGCGGGATGCGCTGCATGACCGGCTCCAGCCAGCGCACCGCTATCACTAGAAGCGTAGTGCCCTTGCTGAATCTCTCCGTTTCCACGTCCGTCTCCGTTTTGGCTGGGAGCTGCCGGAGTCGCTGGCTCCCCACTCTCCACATCCTTGTTGGAGGATGCAGCGGCGGACCGCTGCCGGAGAGCAGCTTCCTTCACCCATGGCTTGAAGTGAGGCAGGATTTCGATGTCCGGGAATCGAACGCTGCTGGCACGGTGACGCGGAGGCTGGCGGTTAGCCGGTTTGGCGTTACGGCCGCCCTTCCGCGAGTTAGAGGATGTGCCGGTTTGAGGACTTCCCGGGACACTCTGGGACTTGTTTGGTCCCTCTAATTGAGACAGCTCCTGGTCTCGCAGCTGGGTCATGTGTTGGCGGATCAGTTCGATGATCCGGCGGATATCGTCGAAGCTCTTTCCTGCACCGACGTGGTGGCGGAGCCAGTCTGGAACGGGTGCGATGATGGCCGTTGGATGCTTGCGACAACGCACTCCAGAGGCCCTGGACTTTGCGTCCTGTTCTCGGGCGTGGGTGCCAGATGTTGTCGGCTTGTGGTCATCCTCGTTCGCGGCCTCGCCGCTGGCTGGGGCCTCCGAGTTATGTCTCACGCGAAGCTGCTCGCGTCGACGGAGGATGAGTTCGAAGTGAAGAACTCCGTTCCAACGCTGCATCCGGTCGAGGGACTCGGACAGGAGGTCACACTGGGTGAATGGCCATTGGTCTGCCCGGTAGCGAGCGCGCTGGTAGTGCTTGCGGCAGTAATGGACCCAAACAGTCAGTGGGAAGAGTTTGGTGACAGCCTTGTTCCTTCCGAAGACGTGGGACACGACCTTCCGGTAGTGCATCCCATCTGGTGACGGGTGCATCTGGCATGGAGCCGCGAACTCGCACATCTGCCCTTCTTCTGGGTTGCTGTCCCCCTTCTGGGCTGGCTCCTGTACATCTAGAGATTCCGACCTCCGCACCAGCTGTTGGTCTTGGTGGTTGTCAAGAGGCAAGACCCCGCTGAACGGGTAGCCGCTACCCTCTGGCTCCCTTGGCTGAGCATGATGATGCTCATTTCCACATGTGGCGTATCGAGAAGGAGGCGAGCTGGGTACGCTCAGACGTGGCACCCCATTGAGCTGGGGATGAACGTAGGGCTTATGGGCGGGGTGATTGATGGGCACCCAATGGTCCTCCCTCGCTTCTTCGACTTCAGGCAGACGAGGAATATTATCTGAGCGGCGAGGGCTCCTGCTTCGGCCCCGTCCTCGCTCCACTGCGTTGTAAGATGGCACCCGCCTGTCTCGGTAGGAGCCATTGAGATCGGCCTCCAGCCGGATCAGTGCTTCGCGGCTGGGATGATGGAATGAGTCGGGCTCACTCGACCCCATACGTGTATCATCATGGGGCCGCGCAGGGTTGTAGAGT
Source organism: Penicillium turbatum (assembly GCA_030762825.1). Taxonomy (NCBI): domain Eukaryota; kingdom Fungi; phylum Ascomycota; class Eurotiomycetes; order Eurotiales; family Aspergillaceae; genus Penicillium; species Penicillium turbatum. The sequence goes on along the minus strand of JAUJYX010000011.1, from coordinate 1,805,851 downwards.
GGAGGAAGGTGACGGGACGAGCCATGTGTGGCTTCGTCCAAAGTAATGAGTGGAGATGTGTCAGGGGGAGAAAGGAGGAGCGACGGAGCCTGACCTCTTTGGCGAAGTACTTCAAAGGCTCGGTTGGGTCTACTCGGTGGGTCAGCAAACGCTCGCGTAAGTCAAGGCACATGAAGTGAATGATCAGATTTGTGTGAGAGGTGATAGTCAGTGACGGTAAGGTGATGGAGAGGTAAGGATATCGTAGACAAACTCGATCAAGCGAGAGAAGTGCAAAATGATGAGCAGGTAGACATTGAGAGAAAGGTATGGGATGATGCTCGAATGGCTGCTCGGATGCCGAGGCCAAAGCCAGGCGTCAGAGCCAGAGTAAAAGTTAGGGAAAGAGGACAGTAAGGTCAGTGAATAGATCAGATACTTACGTCGCAGCGGAAAGGTTTGCGTGGAGGAGGTGGTCAGGTCTGTCCCAGAGGTTAGCGGTGTTATGGTAAAATAGGATGATCACGACAGTAGAGATGAAGGTAATAGACATGACACGGGATCAACAGACGAAGTGAGTCGTCCGAGTCTGCAAGGTAATGGTGAATGCTGGCTTATAAACCAGGGAGGGAGTATGGAGAGGCTGAGGGTTCCGAATCTAGCACTCACGCGTAGGAGGGAGGGTTTGAATGGGCAGAGATCCTGGTTCTGTATCCTGGAGTTAGCAGATGTGATGACAGCCCATGATGCTCGAGGTCGTAGGGATGAAGGCAGTATTCGAGATACAGAAAGATGCAGAATCAATAGCAAGAGCAAGAGCAAGGCTATGCTATAAGCCAATACCAAAGTCCCTGGGGATATAGCACTGAAAAATGAAAGCGTGTTGTATATATACCTGCCCACATCCTCGTGAGAGGGATGACATCGAATGCCGTTGGGATCAGATTCCTGATGTTCCATCTTGCTAGATGGATGCCAGAAATCCTGGTATTGTTTCCAGCCCACGATGTTGATGGCAAACGCTGTTTTAGACGGCGAAAAGCGCAAGCTAGATGATCGTAAGATGGGGGATTGATAATGCAAGGTACTGCAGAAGCTTTATGATGATTGGAAATGATGAGAGGATGGGTAAATAATAGAATGTGTGAAGGCGAGGATAGGATAGAGGAGGAAGAGCAAGTGAACATTGGATGGGGTTTTATAAGTTTGCAGGAATTTACCTACGAGTTTGTCCAGGAAGGTATCGAGTTACGACGATTGCTCTTACCTTTCTTTTTCTTTTGTATTCACTCCTGTTGTTGAAAGACATGTCCCCTCTGTTTTTAATGACGGTCACTCATCGTGTGAGCTTGATTCATCGATGCACTTGATGATTTACTAGAGCTCTATACGAAGTGATACTCTAGCCTAGTGATTCCATAAAAGATTCGTTCCGTTGCCTGTTGCGCTTGTCTATATTATTCTTGTCTATATCATCAACATTCGGAGGCACATCTGGAGCCATGTCTATTTGGATACACGCCCATTTGGAGTCAGTTGAAGCCACTGCCCCAATAGGATGAAGAAACCACTGGGGATCAATGGGCAATCCATCTGGAGTTTGCAAGTTACGAGCCTGGCTGTCCAAAAAGTAAGTCATATCTTCTTTAACTGTCGTGATATAGAGAACAACCACACGTGGCCAACGTGGCGTTGGATGTATACCACGGCCGAGACCAAGCAAGCTGTTAGAAGTCCATATAGGCAGAACGATGACTAGCATCAGACCACGGAACAATTTTGTAGCGAACGAACTTATCAGACCTACAAGTAGATATACATGTAGTTGGAAGTATAAAGAGAGAGACCTGTCAAAGCCTCGTGACCTAGTAAACCCCAAGTTGGCACATGATCAAAAAGTATCATTAGATAATCCTGTTATGTGTACATAGCCCAAAAAGAAAACCAAACCCTAACGCCATCTTTACCGGATATCAAGGAAGATCAATGCAGTTTGAAAACAAGAATTCAAGAATAACGAGAAAGTAATGTGCACCAAGATCCCCTGGGTAAACATCACATTACATGAGTCATTTACCATATGCAAGTAACAGTAGAACATTCTAAGTCGCGTACCCCATTGATGCCGGTGCTCGGGGTACGTATTTGCGGACAGCACCCCGGCCAGGACTACAAGCCGCAGAGCCGATGTCGATCGTGCTCAGCTCTCGACTCAAGGCATCCATGCGACCATTTCCGCCATTTGAATTGCCAGACATCACAGGGTAGCTGGGGTTTCCTCCGGTGACTGGCAATTTATTTGGAATCGGGGGACCCGTAGTGTAGTCATACAGTGGAGACCGAGAACTTGGAGAAGGCGAGACAGAGCCTCGCGAAGAGCGGGGCCGGTCAACGGAAGTGGGCGTGTTGTATGCCCGGCTCTGTGCGTAGCTGTCAGAGCGCTCACGGCTATAGTCTGGCCGAGGCGGGGTGCGCACCATTGACCCTGGACTTGCCTGCACGTGGGTGGGTGTGTACTTGACCGGACGATCTGTGGGATAGGTAGTTGTCTCTGATCTGAATCCGACGCGCGGTGGGCCCGAGCTGCGGGTCGAGGGAGCGTCGTTTCCTCTTGATGTTGGTCGAGGCGAGTGCTTGAAGCGGATTATGACCTCGGGCTTGCGGTTCTTTCTCTCGGGTTCGGGAGCCCACGTATCTGTTGGCAGGTGGTCGGATGGGTCGATTTCACGGCCATCATCGCCAATAATTGGTTGTTCAGCATCCCGCATCGCTTCGACCTTAGCACGCACCACAGCGTCTCTGGCTTGCAAAGGCGAGTCATATGCTGGTGAAGGATCCCGGCTGGGAGTATGAGAAGCATTTGGATTGAGAGAGATGTAGGAGTCGGGAGAGAAGGGAATTGAAGAGCCACCACGGCCGTCTGACGAGGTGGGCCGCGGACTGACTGACTTCCGGGTCACAGCCCGCGAGTCAGGGCTGACAGATCCACCTCGGCTGGAAGTAGGCCTTTGATCAATAGGTCGTGGAGATGTTCGCAGAGGGTAGACGGGGGTATCATAATGGACGGGTGCTGATGCGGGGACCGCAACAGGTACAGGTGCTTGAGAAAGCATCATTTCATCGTCCCAGTGTGTGCTGCGTCTGCGAACTGATCTTTCGACCGCGGCTCTCTCAGCGGAGTCATCCAGTTCGTATCCTGCGACGAGGCTTGCGGGCATAGCGGGAGAATTGCTCTTTGCAAGAGGTTCCTGATAATGATCGTGAGAAGATGGCGTGTACATAGTCGAGGGAGGAGGGTGAGGGACTGGTGACCGAGACGCCGACTGGGTTGTGTACGGTGCGTAGGAGTTATGCGAGGATTGTGGCGTAGGTAGTGGAGGGTGCGCCCTGTGCGACCGGTGAACTGGTGGAGGGGGCGGTGGTCCGTCTTCGTCTTCATCTTCTACCCGTGGTTGCATTCCAGCATACTCTGGATGATAATCATGGGGTCTAGCGGTAATTTGTAAAGGGCGGATGCTGGGCTGGTGATATCTCAGGTCATCCACGAGCGTTGAAGAGGAACCCATGAAGTCTGACGCTGGCAGCTCATGCACATGAGTGGCTCCATATGACATGGGGTCTGCATTATATCGAGGTTGCTCTATTTGAGCGTATGTTTCTTGTTGCGAGGGATGGTAATTTGCAGCTTCGTGGACATTTTCATACTGGTCTTGCCTGGCTAACCGATAATCTCTTGAAGGTGGTTGGTCATGGTCGGAGTAACTCCGCAGTTGTTGGTGCTGCGGTTGTTGCTGTTGCTGTAGGCGCGGGTCATATGGGGCTTCAATAGCTTCGTTAGAGGCGTAAGACATTTCATGGGTGTTCTGTCGGCGAAGAGGAGCCATGGCTGAGTTGTCCCATTCCTGGGGATGGTCGTCGGAACCATCATATCCACCCCGCGAGCGGGGCGGGACAGGAGAAGGTGCGCGATGAGATGGTGCCTCATAAATTGGCTCTGAATGTCTTGGTGCGTGGGAGACGGTGTCTGGAGGCCCAGTGAGTGTGTTTGAATGGTCGGGAATGGCCGGCCGTGATGGTACCGGGTGGTGAAGTGCAGGCGCAGACTGAGCATGTTCCAGAGGAGCTGGCCGTACCGGGGCGCCTGGTGGGCCACTGGGCAACGGTCGTCGCTTGACGTCTTTCAATTGTCGAGGACCAGACAGTCCCGGATTCGCACTGCTAGGAGTACTTGGGACTTTGCCTTGAACCCTGTCTGCAGCTTCTTGTCGGCGTCCAATGAGGACCTCGTCTTGTTGGCGGGTGTCATAGTATGTCATTTCAATTCGAATATCTCCTGCATATTTGCCACGGCATTGAAGCGGGTGCCAATGATCGTTCTGGCTTCCACCTGGAATAATTAAGTTCTGTAGATCGACCCAGGTCTCGCCAATCATGTCGGTCTTCTTATCGTCATTAAACACGGAAACCTTCAACTTGAAGTAATCCGGGGATTCGTGTACGGTGAATCGGAGTTCAGAATCCCTAATAAAGTCAGCTTCAATCATCTCCGCATGTGCCGAATTCAGTGCTCACCATCTGGGAGTCTGTCCTCCTCGCAAATCTGTTTGTGTCTTCTTTGCTTCTTTGCCTAATCGTGCTGCAGCATATGGATTCTGCTTGCCCATTGTCTTGCGGTTGGGCAGGTTCTTAGCTCGGTCAATGACACAGACCAATGTGCCGATGATTGGGCCATCGACAGAGATGTCGGCGAAGATGCCCGCCGCATGATGGATCTTGGATATCTTCGACATGGTCAAAGGTCCTGCTTATTGGGTATACTGGATAAATGCAGAAGACACCAGCCAGTGTCCCAAAAGGTGGAAGAAAGAGGGGAGAAAAGGAAAAAGATAAGAGCTCAGTGGAATGTTGGATGTATTGAGGGTGGCTGGGGTGTATCAAATTGGGGACGTTGATTGGCTGTTACCCCTGGCGGCGGTGTCTGGACTTGGGCGATATCCACGGTTGAGGGTAAGACTAAGAAACCTTGCATCATCGAGTTGGAAAGTAAACAATCTCAGATCACTTTGCGATGATCACTCTTTACGACGACTGTACGTCTCATTACTACTCAAATCAGTGACATTCTGTGATATCTCCCTAGTATATCACATTATATTGCATGATGCCATTCAAAGCCCGTCTACCCAACCCCAGTCAGGCATTCCACATGTTGTGGATCGGCGCAACTCAATCGGGCCCCCAGCCACCGCGAATGCAAAAATCGTTCTTGGTGGGACAGGGCATAAACTGCCGATTGGCGACTGGTCCAGACAAGATCGTCATGTTTCTATCTTGTATAGTCTTGTATCTGAATCCGGTTTCAGCTGCACCACGGCTTCAAACTAGCGATCACGGCTCCCCCACCTTTAGGGTGGTGAGCTGCATGGATCTCCGTTTTCCCCCACTGGATTGCCATGGCGACCACTCACAGACTTGGACATCCACCTGGTGTTGCACAATCTACATTGTACAGTGCACAGCATGCAAATTCTCCGTGCTGCATCTGATACATTGGTAATACTAGTGAGACTGTCTTAGTCGACTCTCACCATCCCCTGCTGGGTTCGGATATTCTTCCATTCTTTCACTAACGATGTTGCCTGCCCCACTGCCTCAGTGGATTCAATGATCCCAGCCGGCCTCGCTATTATTAACTTCATGACATGGGCAAATGTGGAAGCCTATATGATATATAACCATCAGCTCTAATAATATCTCTAGGTTGATCAGCCATTGCAATGGTCCTTGCAACAGAAGCATAGCTGACTTGAGTGAGGACTTTCCCGAGATCCCAAGGCCGGTTGACCATGATAATGCTACACCATTGGGAAAGGCCATACAATTGGGAACATCAGCGCCTGGGGATAGAATCGAAAACCCAACAACAAAGGGATCCTTGCCCAGGATATGCCTGGAAGGCGTAGGGAAAAGAGAAATCAGGCGGAGGGAATAGTGCTATGTGATGAAGGCCAGAGGTAAAGAACTACTCATAACAATGACTGGCACCTCGGGGCCACAGGATACTAAGTTGAACGTTTTGTTTAAATATTTTCAAGTCTATTATCATCAAGATGGTTTCGGCTCCAAGTCGAGCTACTACCGTAGTTGCGCAGTCCAGACCGTTGCAGAGACGGGAATGTTATCGCGGGCGGAGTGAACTCGAGTTTTTGCCTGATGGCCTGAGGCACCAATAATATATTTTTATGCCCCAGGCAGCAACAGCTACCGCCACCATTCCCAATTGGGCGAGACGAACTTTTTTGATCGGCAGAAAAAAGATGGTCTTCATGAACTTCACGATAGCACTCTAGTCGATTCAACTCTACCATACCGTTGACCATCCCGGGTCGCCTACCCAACTAATACCTCCCGACCGACTACTGTCTATCCACCACTGCAAATATGGCGGCGCCCGTCCTGCCTCTGCAGCAGGTCAAGCTCGCCTCATTACCCTCGACGCAGTTAACGCCCGAGCAACAATACTGGCGCACCTTTAAGAACCCGCTCCTGATCCCCTCACCGGCCAATGGACCAGTCAATCTCATCACTCAGCCCTCCGTCCCCTCCTCTGCTGCGGCATTCCCTTCTCTTACACAACCGCCCGATGTCTTCACCGTGACAACCGGCGCACGAGTTCAGATCTATTCAATTCGCACACGGAAACTCCTGCGGACAATCACGCGGTTCGAGGACACCGTGCGTGGTACTGATATCCGTGCAGATGGCCGTGTCTTGGTGACTGGTGACGACACCGGCTCCGTGCAAGTTTTCGATGTCAAGTCGCGCGCCATTCTTAAGACATGGAAAGATCACAAGCAGCCCGTCTGGGTGACCAAATTTTCGCCCAGCGATCCCACGGCTGTACTCACAGCCAGTGACGACCGCACAGTGCGGTTGTGGGACTTGCCCTCGCAGACCAGCGCGCGCACCTTTGTCGGCCACAGCGATTACGTGCGTAGCGGTGCATTCATGCCTGGCTCGATGGCTTCATCTGGATTGGTGGTTTCCGGTTCTTATGATCGCACTGTCCGGTTATGGGATCCTCGTGTCGGTAACCGTGCCGCTATGACTTTCAAGATGGGTGCACCCATTGAGACTGTTCTGCCCATGCCCTCGGGAACTACCGTTCTGGCCGCGGCCGACAACAAGATTGCCGTGTTGGATATCGTGGCTGGTAGGCCGTTGCACATGATTCAAAGCCACCAGAAGACTGTCACGTCTCTTGCGCTTGCCTCTAATGGCGAGCGATTGCTCAGTGGTGCGCTCGACGGACACATGAAGGTCTTTGAGACCACCGGGTGGAACCCCGTTTCTGGATCGAAATACCCCTCGCCTATTCTCTCTCTGCGCGCTATCACCTCCGGAACTGAATATGAGGATAAGCACATCGCCGTCGGTATGCAGTCAGGTCTTCTGTCCATCAAGACCCGCTTGTCTGGTCAACAGAAGATCAAGGAGCGAGAACGCCGGAAGGAAATGCAAGCTTTGCTGGAGGGCAAATTGGAGGAGCACGACCGGGAGGTTGCTAAGAAGAAGAAGACCCGTGGTTCTGGTTGGGAGAAGCGTTTGCGTGGACGGGATTTCATCGGAGAAGGTGCAGAGATCGTCATTGAGGGCCAAGACCGCAAGAAGCGCAAGAGAGAACAACCTTGGGAGAACGATCTCCGCAAGGCACGCTACTCTGTTGCATTGGACCAGGTCCTCTCCTCGGCCGACAAGACCTCCCAGCTCACACTCCTCACGGCCTTGCGCCACCGCTCTGCCCTCCGCGCCTCATTGAAGGACCGCGACGAGGTTTCTCTTCGGCCTATTCTGCAGTGGGTTCACAAGAACATCCGTGAACCCCGCCTGGTTGATCTCAGCGTCGAGGTCGCCATGAACCTCCTCGATATCTACTCCGGAAACCTGGGTCAATCCGCCCAGGTTGACAAGATGATCGAGCGTCTGCACCGCCGTGTACGCGAAGAAGTAGAGATGGCCCAACAAGCATGGCAAACGAAGGGAATGCTCGACATGTTGAAGGCAACCTGATTGTTCCGACTTGAATCGCAACTTGGAGTTCGGGGTGTCTGGGATTCGCACACTCGGTGTATATGGCGGGCCATCTTTTGTACAGGATTTGCATAAAGAAATAAAAGTCGAACTATTTACCATCATTGACCGTAACATCATTTATTCGTATTCTGTCTGTGCCTTCTAGCCCAAAAACCAAGCATCAAGCATCCAACTTGGAAAACCCCCCAGTAGGCGGCTGCAACCAATTTCGCGCATCATACTCCCACCCTTCTGCACCTTCAATCACATGGAAGGTATACGCATACCGACTATTCAAGCTAGTGTTCTTCTCACTCTTGTGCAAAACATTCCCATGAATAAGCACAAGCGACCCAGCCTTGATATCCAGAATCTCCAGATCCGCATCAACAACCTCCTCCTTCTTCTCCTCCTCCATCCCCCTCGGCAACGCAGCCCCAGTATTCTCAACAAACTCCGTCCCCCCATTCTCCTTCCTCACGAACCTCCTAGCAATGTGACCCCCCTTCCTCCCAGTATGAGAGCCCCTATACATCCCCAACGTCCCATTGACCGGCCCCGCATCCTGCAATGCATACCACCACCCCACCGCCGACGGCGGATCCGTATACAAGAACTCCGAATCCCGATGCGACGGCACAGCCCCGCCAATCGAAGGCTGCTTGCAGATAACCATACTCTGCAGCACGCGGGGATCGATGAAACCCAGCGACCGCGCAACTGCCGCGTTGCGCTCGTTAAGCGAGATGGCCCTGAACGGCGGCGAGAGGGTATGCAGCGAGTGGCCGATTTTGTTGACGGCGCGGTTCTTGGGTTTCAATAAAGCCGGACGCCCAGTTATTGGGTCCGGGTCTGTGCTGAAGGCGTCGGGCTCGAAGAAGAAGCGGATTTTGTCGCCGGAGTCGAGGAAGTAGGAGTCGCCTACGTGGGCGGCGGATTCATCGCCTGTTGTGAATTGCGTGAGGGGGTGGGATTCTAGTGGGAAGTCGTCGAGGAGTTTGTTTGTCTCGCTGAGGAGGGAGGTTACTTCCTCTGGACTGAGGTAGTCTGGGAGAACGAGGTACCCGTTCTCCTTGAAGGAGGCGAATTGGGTTTCGGTGAGTCCAGCCATGAGGGTTGTGTTGTTGCTTGAACGTCCAGAGTTGGAGATGGGTTGGGTTGAGTGGAAAAGCGGGGAACAGGTGATAAGCGATTTTGATACGTCCGTCGTTGCGGCTTATCTGGGGCTTTATCCGTGCCTGGGGCTTCGATGGACAACGGCTGCATCAATGGGCTTGGTGTCCCTGGTTTGGGGATTTGTGGGGTATTCTCGAGACCCTTCGGCGACACTGATGGGTCTTTGCCTCTGCCATAGAGGCTTGTTGCCGCAGGAGGCAAGAAGGCGAGAGGCAAGTTGGGCTTGCCACAGGCAGGGGAACATGAACTATATAAGATATCGAGATTGAACAGATTGAATAAACTATCGAACACAAATGCAAACAGTTCAGTGTCTATAGCAGCATCTCACGCAAAACCGAACGAACATTGAAACCTTCCAAGGTTTGATACCAAGTCTCCCTATAACAAAGAACTAAAGAAAACAAGTCAACCACACCAAGCGTGGACCAGATCTACATCTTCCTCTCGCACATCCCAACCGAGCGCGACCGTCCATCACGATGTCCGACTCCTTCACAAGTTCCTCCTACTACTACAGTTCCACAACAAACGGCAACGACGGTAGGATTACAACCGGACACAGATATTCAACAACCTCGCAAACCGAGCCCGACGGCACAACAATCGTGCGCACCGCCCAACAAGAACTGGGTCAACCAGCAGTCGTTGAGGAGCGACGCTACGACAACACAGGTCAGGAAACGCTGACACTACCGGAGCCCGCGGGTGGAACTTCTGCAGGCGGGGTGCGGCGCATCGAAGAAATAGAAGACGATGCTTCGAATACCTCATCTAAAGTCTTGGCTGGTATGGGGAGTGCGGCGGCTCAACTCTTGGATGGGGACGGGGAGGACGATTCGTTTAATTTGGCTACTGCGCCGTTGGGGTCCAGGGTTTATGACCCCGTGACCGGGGTTTATATGGAGCAGGAGGAGTATGATGTTGGGGGTGTGACGAGGAGGCATAAGGAGAGTCGTCCGTATGAGGATCCTAGTACGGGGGCGAGGCTGAGGAGAGAGAGTGATGTGGATGTTTCGAGTGTGGTGCTTTAGATCTTGGAAATGGTAAGTATAAACATTCACATCTTGCTATATACAGAAATTGAAAGAGAATATTTGGTTTGTGCTTTGTGTATATACGTAGGAAGGGGATTGGGTGATGCTATATTTTAGATTTCTCGTCCAATGTTTAGTCTTGTAGACGTAACCGTCCTTCTGACCAGCGACTGCGCCCTTTTTCCCACCATTCTGGGATCTGATACGCCCAGTGGCAAAGTATACCGGCAATAAAGCTAATCGTATCGTTCTTAAACCCTACTAACAATCCCACAGTGACCATTATAACAGTCCAGCGACGATTGCGTTCTTCATCCGTGAGAATAGGGCCGAGATGCTGCTGCGTATAAGCTAGAAGGCCAGAACCGGCTTGCGTGAGATCCCGAGTACCAGTGGTGTTGAGGCTCTCACCGACGCTAAGCAGCTCCACGCCAGCTGCAATGACCATCACACAGAGGAAAGCAGCAGGAAAACGCCTGAGAAGACCGATCAAAGTCTCTCCAAAGAAAAGTCCAATAAGAAGTTTCAAGACGCCAAGGAAGATAACACTCGCCCCGGAACGAGCTCCAAATCTATGTTGTGCTGCGAGACCACCCGAACCGTGACATACAACTTCCTTTATTTGCTGGTAAGAATACTCTATAAGAGAGGAACGCCACTGTGAGGTCTTACCCTACTAGTACTGCAGTGTATTTATCTGACGGAATTCTAAGAGACGAAGAGACTACTATTGGAGTGCAGTTTCGAGAACAATCACTTATCCCCTTACGTGAATGTTCCATTCCTGCTATCTTGGAGGATTTAAAAGTGATCTCTGATATCCTGTGTGGACCGCGTATTGGAGGGCTGAAGCCTGTTATGTATAGTCTTTTCTCTTTTCGTGGGCTTAGCAACTAACGTAGTGATATATCAAGCGAAAACCAAGGTACACTAAGCCCTTTATTCTACAAGTATAAAGGCTGTCCAGCCCTATATCCGAAACCAACTAACCTTATAGGACTTTCTCGAACAATATCGCAGCTTCCCAGCCCAGCATAGGGGGTTCGCAGCTTAGGCTTCCACCTACCTCGAACCATGTATGCCTAAGGGCACGTTTATAGGACATCATGGTTATATGATTTGTCCAAATCGGCATGTAGATCACTCAGTAGATGTTGCGGTCCCAAACAGAAGTTAAGTCTATAACAGGGGTGGATACTATACAACCGGGTCCAGGAAGCCAGGTACCTCCAACAAAAAGAAAACAACGCTAGAATGCCCAGTCCTTGGTCGACTATGCTTTGTTCTTCAGATTGGAAGGCACTCGGAAGCCTATATCAATGTACTTAAGACCCGCTATCTAGACTTCCTTTTACAGGAGATCATATTCGGACTATCTGCTTGTTTCACTGTAGGTACTGTAGTGGGAGGACTGCGAACAGAATGATGGAGCGATCTTATTAGCTGTACCGGGGCAGATTAGATAATCCTGTACGGAGTATGGCCTCTCATTTGGCCTGCTATGTAGTAGGAATGAATCAAGCATCTACCCTGAAAAAAGAGCGATTTCACAGTATGGCTTCGTTTTAGGGTGCTCGCTGTGCTGGCCACTACTGCCATCTAGGCCATTTCTACCTATCGTCCTGTCTGCTCTGTTAGACCGCTATCGCGCTCTTCCCGCTTCAGTACCTACCTTTATTACTATAAGCTCCTTGCTAACTGCTTTGTCGTTAACCTTTCAAGACCGAAAGTACCACGCTAACATTTTCATTGAGGTCAATCTCCGTAATGTCCCTCGTGTTACCCTGTTCTAGATATAGTCCCTCGTTTGATCAAAAAAAAAGCGCCCGAGCCTTTACTGCTTCATTAACTCTTATCCGATCTGTCGTTCCTTTCCTGTTCTGACAGCACCTCGGCACAGCAAGCACCTTCTTCCCAATATATTCCTTCGGGTCGATCTCAAAAGGGTTATACTTGTTTGCATATACCCCTGCATCGTCTTCAATTTCAAGGATATTAATCTGCAAGACTTCCGGATTGGTGTCGTCGTCTGGGACAAGATGGTCGAATGTCACTCCATAGTAATCAATCATCCTATAGTACAAAGGTGTCAGCATAGGCTATTGGAGAGAGAATCATGTATGAGAATAAGTTACTGTTTTGGTCTGGCCTCTACCACCCAGCCTTTGTATTCATCCCGGACTAGCATGTCCCCAGCGATATCGGGCCGTACGTGTCGGTGGTAGATTGCCCGAAACGCTAGCTCCGCTAGCTTGCGACCGCCAGGCAAAGGAAAGCTATGGGGGACGTGCCATGAAACCTCTGGAAGAAGCTTCTGAAGAGCTAGCAACGGACCTTCGATTTGGATTCGAAGTGGTTGATCTGCCGAAGGGAAATGGAAGCGGTGAGGGGGGTTTACACGGCATAACGGTGGGATATGGAGAGGGAGAGCAGGTTGATCTGAGGGATCAAAGCAGTGGATAAAAAAAACTGTGGTCAGGGTTGGTGAGGCATCGGACGTCGGAAGGAGCCATAGTGCGTGGGAAAGAGTGTGTTGCTCAATGGGTTGAAGTGATGTCAACCCGACAGGAAACTCCGTCCTTGGCATAAGATGCAGAATCTCAGGCGGTGAGAACATTAGTCATTTCAGCCGCCCGGCGCTTTCCAATATTCCAACCTACACTCTATGAGCATAAGTCCTGCGACACCCGCAAAATCTACCCGCACCCATCAAATTAGGTATATATATCCAGTACAACTATATATATCTAAATCAATATTTTATCAAATATCATATCTAATATGTATGTTTGCCTGTGGACGTTTCGACTCAGTTTCTGTTTCACCGCCTTTTTCTGCCTTACCCCATCACTTTTGCATGTCACTTTTGCATGTACGCTTTAATTCACTTTTCAACCCTTTCTTCTTTAACTTATTACTTTTTACCTTACTTTTAATATGCCTTCGTCTTATTCGACCTCTTTTTTTATTTATATTATTATACTTACCTGATTCTTAGCTTCTAGCTTTTGTTGACTTTCGACCTCTATTTCTATTTCACCGCCCCTTTCTACTATACCCTCACTTTTATATATCACTTCCACTCAATTTCTATTATCTCAGTTTATCTCAGGTATCTCAGTTTATCTCAGATTATCTCAGTTCATCTCAGGCATCTCAGGTATATCAGTTTATCTTAGGCATCTTAGTTTATCTCAGATTATCTCAGTTCATCTCAGGCATCTCAGGCATATCAGTTTATCTCAGGCATCTCAGTTTATCTTAGGCATCTTAGGCATCTCAGATTATCTCAGGTATCTCAGTTTATCTTAGGCATTTCAGGCATATCAAGCATCTTAGGCATATCAGTTCATCTCAGGCATCTCAGGCATATCAGTTTATCTCAGGTATCTCAGTTTATCTCAGATTATCTCAGGTCATCTCAGGCATATCAGTTCATCTCAGGCATCTCAGGCATCTCAGATTATCTTAGGTATCTTAGTTCATCTCAGGTTATCTCAGGTTATCTCAGTTCATCTCAGTTCATCTCAGGTCATCTCAGGCATCTCAGGCATCTTAGTTTATCTCAGGTATCTCAGTTTATCTCAGATTATCTCAGTTCATCTCAAGCATATCAGTTCATCTCAGGCATCTCAGGCATCTCAGATTATCTTAGGTATCTTAGTTCATCTCAGGTTATCTCAGGTTATCTCAGTTCATCTCAGTTCATCTCAGTTCATCTCAGGTCATCTCAGGCATCTCAGGCATCTTAGTTTATCTCAGGTATCTCAGTTTATCTCAGGCATCTTAGGCATCTCAGATTATCTCAGGCATCTCAGTTTATCTCAGTTTATCTCAGATTATCTCAGTTCATCTCAGTTCATCTCAAGCATATCAGTTCATCTCAGGCATCCCAAGCATCTCAGATTATCTCAGGCATCTCAGTTTATCTCAGGTTATCTCAGTTCATCTCAAGCATATCAGTTCATCTCAGGCATCTCAGGCATCTCAGATTATCTTAGGTATCTTAGTTCATCTCAGGTTATCTCAGGTTATCTCAGTTCATCTCAGTTCATCTCAGGTCATCTCAAGTATATCAGTTCATCTCAGGTATCTCAGGCATCTCAGATTATCTCAGGCATCTTAGTTTATCTCAGGTTATCTCAGTTCATCTCAGGCATATCAGTTCATCTCAGGTTATCTCAAGTATATCAGTTTATCTTAGTTTATCTCAGTTTATCTTAGTTTATCTTAGGTTATCTCCGTTTATCTTAGGTTATCTCAGTACAATTCGCATTTACCAGGAGGGCGCCGTTTCCGGCAATACCCCACATTGGGTTTAGCGCCCGTCCCGTGACGGCCCGGACTGGTTTAGCGTCACCCCATCGGGTATGGTGTCATGCGCTATCCCCCAACGGGAACTGCCGCCCGTCGCCGCCCTCGGGGGCCCTCGTCAACTATATAGTCTAGACGGTGCGTCGCTCGACCACCTCTCTCTCCTTCCCACGGCCGTACGTTCTCCTCAGCACATGAGCGCGGAAGCCACTGCTCCGGCCCCCTGCATTTCGGAAATGACCGTTCCCACAAGGAGTACTTCGCCCCCTTCGCTCCCCACTCGTGTCACTGCTAAGCTGCTGGCATCCACCGACTGATGCGATATCCGCCGCGTGAGACGCTTATCTTTCCTAGATGGAGGCATGCGACATGGCTCGCGAGGTGTCCTCGCCTGCCTAAATTGGCCGCCCCCAAATGGTCTCCTGGCCATTGGGAGCTGCCTATTTCAGCCCGGTTCAAACCTCTTGAAGCAATCCTTTCCTATTTAGGGAAACGTATACAGTCCGTGTCTCATTTCCGGGGCAGGACTATGACCTTTCGATAGGCAAGTGGTGTTGTCATCTGCTCGACGCAGCGTAACCACTAATGACAAAAATGCCTCTTGCGTCCCGGGCTTCCTATTATCCGGTGTGGGCCTAAAGGCGCTCCGTTGATTTCCAACAGATGATGACTTGTGAGAAGGCTCGAGCGGGCTACGTGATGATCTATCGAAATGGCCGCGGATTATCCCAATAGTGGGACAATTATTGGGTCACACTCGGAACTATAACCGGACGATGTATCGTTTATAGGGGACTGCGCTGCTTTAGGAACCGAGATATTGCGGATAACGGCTCTGCGAGGCTAACGTGGAACTGCTCGCTATAGTTCACGGAAAAGTTAGATAGATCAATCTAGGGAATTCGTCTACGAAGGCGTCTGTATATCTGAATAGTCCGATAGAGCCGCGGAGAATCGGTGTACTTGTGTATAAGATGGTAGCTATAATAATTGACTATAGTCTCTGAGCGAGGTAGATTCCGACAATAGAACTATCTTATTTACTTATAGGTCTAATTTCTTATAGATCCTAATGTAGCTTAGGAGATTGGTAGCTAAATAAGGATACTAGTATATATAACCTCCGAGTGGCGATACGGCGATACGGCGGAGCTACTTAGCATTGTTTAAAGAAGTGATTTCGATACTTTATAAGCCGTCCGCGCTCCTTTTCTATTTCGCTGATCACTACTTATTTACCTTCTATTGATTTAGCCGCTATATATATTAGCCTTAACAATATTAGCTTCTACTCTCCTCGCTCTCCTATAAAGCCCTTACGTGCGCTCCCTACTTCCTGTTAGAGGGCCTATAATACCTCTATAGCTCCTTAACCCCTTCCCCGTACCCTCCCGACGAGACCGAATTTTTAAGTAGCGACCTTTAGCTCCGTATTTGGTGCTAACACTGATATATCTCTAGTATCCCGAGATACCCTAAAGGAAAATTTAGATTCTCGTATAGGAAATGAATTTAATATCGAAATAGAGAGAGCTATAACGTAAAATAGCTAGGAAACGTATAAGATAGACTTAGATATATACCTCGACTTAGGGCTCCGAAACGAAGGTCACACCGATATACCTAAAAGCGACTATATATACTTAGTAACTGGTATATTAGAACTATTACTAAAATACGATAAGTAAGCGTAGCTAATATTATTCACTAGATTATCTAGACCGATACCCTTCGGGAGAGTCTCTTAGTAATTTAGATACGGCTCTAATCCCGGTAGAACCTTAGTTATATTATACTAGTAGGCGCGAACTACTATCTTCCTATTCGACTTATCTCGCTAATATATATAAGACCCGCCTATTACCTTAACCGTTGCCCCAACCGACCTACTAAGATGGCACCGAGATAGTATCTCGTCGCTAGGAAGTTATAACGAGACTAATAAGAGCTCTACTCCGCCCGAGGTCAGCTTAGCTTACCCGCGTGTCTTACTATTACCTCCGATAGATATACTAGTATAGCCTAGCATTAAAACCGTTATCTAAGATAAATCTATCGTAGATAACACCACTTCCGGGTTAGGAAACTATAGAGATCAGATAGGTATTATAAGAAATAGGGTAACAACACAAATTGTCTAGGTCAATAAACCCTTAATCAGCGCGTCTATTTCGGATAAGGATATAAGAGGTAGACTCACTAAGAGTCTAGCCCGTGCCTTCTCCCGTCTTAGACCTTAAACTCGCTCGGTTACCCAATTATAAGCCACACTAGTAAACTCTCTATCCCTTTATATAGGACAAAAGGCAAAGTCCGCCCGGCGAGAGTAATTTCCTACCGTTTCCGTTGTTATCCCTATCCGCCGAAACGATAAAGTAGATATAAGGGCCAAGAAGAAATCTCTAACCAGAATACGACGGTGCAGTCGCTCGAGCGATAGCGGCAACGACATTGACAACCTCGAGTAAGACCGAGTAACACGGGCGTCGATAAGTAGTTATTTACCGTCGTCAGGTAGACCTAATTTCAAGGCAAGGAGGCGCCCACTGAAAACGTCGAAGAGGGCAAAGGAAAACGTCTTAGTCCCGAGCAATGATATCGTCGGAAAATGCCCCGATCAGTCCCAAACGCCCTTAGGAGGTGGTTTGGCTGTCTCATTGGATCAAACTCAAGAGATTTTCGGTCGCGGAGTTCTCCGTATCCAAACTCGAGGTCCTCGACAGGCCTACTTCATAACGTTCCTTCCAGAGGTTTCTCATCGCTCCTATATGCCGTCACCGTCTGAAACGCCCCCTGAACAGTCTCCACAACAGCCTTTATAACAGCCTTCACGCTTTGAAGTTTTTTCCGAGGACGCATCCTCGCAACAGGTAGGACGCAGAAAAGGCCGTAAGCGAAATATAGCTACAGCCTATAGGGACGGAGACGGGCGGTTAACCAAGCTGCCACGACACTCGCCATCTCGTGATAGTCGCAACGGAGCCCAGCGAAAGCGCAGGAGGCGCTTGCGGTGGTCGTCAGAAGAGGTGGACTTTTTGCTGAAGTTAAGAAGAGACAAGCAACGACCATGGTCGGAGGTGACAAGCTTATTTTTGGACCGATATCCGGGAAGAAGTCCTACTGCGATCCAAGTATACTAGAGTACGTGTCGGCCTCGAGAAGGCAAGACTAAGAGTGCGCCAACTACCGTCTAAAACAAAGCATATACTTCAACCGTCTCCAGTACATACAGCTAGAAACTACATTCTTGGGGAATACCTCCAATGCGGGACATATCCATATGGAAGCCACGGATCGGTAAAACCTCCCCTTCAGCGTAATACCTTGTCGACAATGTCGTCGTTCAAGTCGAATGTCTGGCGGCAGCATACAAGACGGATTCGGGAACTAATCCTTCCCATGACCAACGAGCGAAGGGTAGGAATATGTTAGAAATATGGCGACTATAGTCTTACATCAAGCCATATGCCAGACGCGAACCTTGCTTGGGACGGGTAAGCTCGATCTATTGTGGCAGAACGCTTTGCCGTCATGGTCTCTTTCAGGTGCAAGTATCCTATATTTCGCAACAGACCCCGGGATACTCCCTCGGGAGCGGATAAATATGATACATATAGTCCCACCCAAGAATAACCCAAACATTATCAGAAGAGGACGTACTGGACGTTCAGTAAACTGACTTAAGACTGAGCACTATATTCAAGGCCAATCTTGTTTCCAATGTGTGTTTGACCATTTAAGGGTCGGTGTATCTCGCTCCCACATCAATAATCCTACCGTTGACAAGTCGAATGTTTGGAGGGATATAAGGGAGTACAATGATTTTGCTATCCGTGTTACCGTCTGATTGCGTAGAGTTCGTTTGAAATCTGTTTTCTGAGAGGTTGTAGAGTGAGAAGACAATATCAGAAGTTCCGCGCTTTGCAGGAAAAGCTCACTATAATAGTCTCTGATTGGGCTAATTTGTAACGCTTTTCTCTTGTCCGTTGGCTTTGGATTGCGAACTGGTAGAGGCCTCTTGAGGCTAGATATAGGTTTGGTATTTTCCGGCTTATATACCGTAGGTTCAGTCAGCCTATAGGGGCTGGCGGTATTTGGGATCGTTTGCTCTAGGTCCTCGTCTATTTTCTGCTCGTTTTTCGATCCCCAAAATGTCTATATATAGTTTGGTAGAAGCAATCGAAGCGAGATAGAAGATAAGGACTCTATAGGGCCAATTTATCTTATATAGATAAGTATATGGTAGTAGCATCAATAAGGAGGTTTCGAACTTAAGCTGGTATTTCTTATTTAGACAAGGAGACTATAGAGTGACCTATTTATACTGTCTAAGGTGGCCACCGATCGCACCTTGTTATTGAACCAAAGCAAGTACCAGTACCTCTCGCTAGGAATGATGATGTACTTGTCGCGGTTTGGGTGTATAGTCGTCAGACTCGTCTCGTACACGGAGTATAGCCGAGATCGCCAACTTTCTATATTAAGCAAGAACGATCTATCTAGACGGGGGCAACGACATCGATATCCAGTCCTAGGGCTCCCTTATACCAGGCTATATGGCCATGTGACAAGGCCCAGCCTAAGGGTATTATAGATGTCTGGGTCTAAGATATAGCTGATCGGCGAAGCCGACGATTGGACGACTATCAATCGCTCCCGGCAAGAGCTATATCTGGCTGCCGGGTGGTGATTCAAACCTCTTTTGAGTACCAGGGTCGAGTATAGGGATGATCGGCGAAGCCTTCAAGGCGCAAAGCGAGGCTCACTGGAATCAAAAATAGTGACTCTCGTTTCATGGAAGGGTTCCGTGGAGGCTGTATACTTGTGGGGAAAATATCGAAAGGTATAATTCAGATTCTTGATTGTTGACAGAGCTAAGACTGAAGAAAGCAATGTAATCGAAAGAACACTAAGACTCTTGCTAACACTTTTTACCTAGGGCAGATCGTGTAAGATAATATGCCGTACGCGTTCCGGCAGGGTTACATGGTTCGAGATAGGTAAAGTACTGAGCTGCGAAGCTCCTATTCTGATCGAGAACGCCCTGCAATGTTAGCTGATTTCGGATGTATAAGTGGACAGTCTCTGTGCTTACAGAAAAGAACGGCCGCTCGATATATCCTAGGTTCTGTTTAATAAACCACTATATCAGTAGTTAAGCCTATGAAAAAAGGATAGACGACCCACTCATATACGACAAGCTTCAGTCCTCCAATGCGCGGATCATTCTGGATATTACGGATAACCAGCGGGCTCTGCAATATAGCAGGAATGAAACCACCCAGGGGAGTGAGTGATCCTTCTCGAAATTCCACCCCAGTGGTAGTCTCTTCGTCTCTTACGCTTTCGTCAGATAAATAGGCCGTGGTGCTAGCGGGGTGAGACTTACAGTGGTATGCCTTCTGTAGAGTATTCTTGCCAACAAATGAAGAAGGCACAGCTTAGGTTGGCCATTGGAACGTTAGAAAGGAATAGGTTAAATTCCGGATTAATGTCGATAATTCCAATGCTGAAGAATGAAGGTGAAGACATTCCGGCAGGCCTGTTATGTGTTGAGAAGAGGTGCTAAATCATAGAGCTCGAGGAAGAGGCCTTATAGAGTAAAATGAAAGAGGATATAAAGGGACCTACTTATACTGTCCAAGGTAGCCATCGATCGCACCTTGTCATTACCAAAGATCTAGCCATGGTGAGTACCTGCACTTCTCGCTTGCGACGATGATATGCTCACATTAGAAGCCCGCCCCGATTCCCGTCCAATTCCTGTATGGGCCGGCAGGAATTGCTTTGAAAGTAATGCTCTCTTTGAGGATTGAATCTCCGTTAGTCTGGGAATGGACGTCCTCGGAAAACCACAGCCAAGATGCTAGGTTGCTGCTAGATGCCTATAAGGCTTTGAGAAGCAGAAGATACCAAGAACCATATCTCGATAAAGGCTTTTCTCTCGAAAATGACTTATACGTCCACGTAGGGAATATTTTACAGTATCTTAGTTATAGTGCTATCCTAATGCTGGCATTGATGACTTGGCATTTTGACGCTTTATCTTCTGAAGTATCACAGGGCTTGATTACTTTCTTAAGACGGCCTTATAATAGTGAAGTGAGGAGAATACTTTAAGAACGATACCGAAGTATTATATATAAAACGGTCCCTTCGAGCTTCAACTTTTTATTTATCCTAGATTGAGGCTTTTCTAGTGATTAGTGGAAGAGTAAACTATAAATCAAATTTTATTTACTTTGATTAACAATAACTGAGCTTTCTAAGACGGTTACCAATTTCTCTAAGATAGTTATTATACTAGTCCGTCCAAAGTTTATTTATCTCAATACCTAAAGCTTTAGTAAGGCGCTACCTTTTTATATATTCCTATAGGTATTTAGAATAAAGGTACTAGTAATAAAGTGCTTTCTTTAAGTCGAGATCTTCTACTAGTTATTGTAAAATAATCGGATTATCGCCGCTTAGAGGAACGAACTTTGTAATCTTATATTCCCCTAAGACCTATAAAATACCGACCTTAAGCACTATAAGATCCACTAGGAATGCTTTATACGTGATACTATGGTTATCCTAGGCTTAATACTAATCGCTAAGCTCTTAAAGAGTAATAGTATCAAAAACTATATCATTGAGACCCCTTCTTTTGATATCTTCTATAAGTGTAAGTCTATTAGGAGGAAACCAAATTCGTACAGCCTTATTTAGTTAGAGCTTATATTAATATAGAGAAAGGGTAACTTATATATAAACGAATCGGTACTAAGCTAGAGTCTAAAGGGGTAGAAAAGGCCGGCTATTCTTCTAATATTATAGGTATAGCGCCTTTCGTAAGTTTATATATACTACTTCGATTGGGGTCTAGGCCCCCGAATAGAATTATCTCGCGCGAGCTGTTTAGGGAGAAGAGGCGGGAAATATAGTTTGAAACCACACAATAAACTCTCTATAGGCTTAAGTAGATTATAGCTCGCTGCTATAAATTCTTAAATGAGATTTCGAATAAGCGATAGCCTAGAGAAACAGAGGCCTCTTTATATTATAATATATAGAGAAGAATCGGTATCTCTTATTTAGATATTACTATGCTAAAATCGTATTTAAGTCGCTAAGCGGGAGAGAACTAATAACCCTATCCTATCTAATAACGTCCTCTACTAGAGTGAAAAAAAGAACTTATCTCTTAGTAAATAATAGCTTAGCTATAGTTAATAGGCTAAGATTCTAAAGTTTATATTGTCTAATAGATTGTAGTTAGGTAGCCTCTTAAGAAGACTTAGCCGATAAGCTAAGGGGTAAAGGCGCTATAGGTAGGGGATCTCCTTACTAGTACGCCCGAAATATAATTTAGGGCGTACTAGTAGGGATCCTATATATATATACTCGCTATATCTACGAGTTTGTAAGCGGTAAACAATACCCGCTGTTTCGGCCTTAATCGTTCTTCTCGGCCGTAATATTCTCTATTTTTTAACTTCTTCCCTATAATAATTAATATATCTACGATTATTAAGGCGATTTAAATTTTATCGAGACTAGGTATAATTAGTATATAAGACCTTATACTATACTAAACTACGTTAGAATAAACCTTATAAATTATAGAGAAAACACTAGATACTATTCTAAGCGAGGCTCTATAGTCGGAAACTAGTCTTAAATATTCTTCTTAGTAGCCTATACTAATAACTTCTATTACTTATTCGGAAATACCTCTTAGTAGTAGGATATCCTACGCTACCTAATCGTCTATAGAAGAGACCGGTAAAAATAATAATATAACTAAGGAAGTATTAGAAGCCTTAGATACTTAAAGGCTTATAGATATACTTTATAGTATCTATCGATCTAAAAAGGTTTTTAAGTATTTATTATCTTATCGCGATCTACTTATATAGAATAGTGATAATTAGGTATAAAACGACCTTTATATAATCGATATCCGACTTTATAGCTAGGGCTATTTACTAGATATATATTTCCGATATAGACTTAGATAAAGGTCCCTCGCAATAGAGTTTAATAAATAGGAATATAAAGTCTTCGGAATATTATAAGTGTTAGGGCGTTCTCTAGATCCGGAGGTAATTAACGATAATAGTAGGCTTATTAATAGGTTCCTAATATAAAATACTATTTTATTCTAAAATAAAGAATCGGTATCTTATAGTATTAGAGACGGTATTCGTTTACTCGTTTTCGAACGGATATATAGTTATATTAGGGTATTAGCTATTCTAATATTATTATTTACCTTATTTCGCGATATTAAGTATAGAAGTTTCTTAGCTCTAAAATATCTACTTCGGAAATCTAGTACCTAGTATAATCTAATAAAGGATAAATCTTTATAGTTAACTATATATTAAATTCGATATAATAGTAAGTTTATTATATATTTATAAGAGTACCTTTAATTTCGATAGTAGTAAGGTACACTATATAGCGAAAGATTTAAAGAACTTAGGGGTGCGAAATTAGCGGAAGTTTACTCTATATAATTCTAAGTTAACTTACGATATTAGGTAATCTATAAAATTATAAGTAAACGCGTAGTTATCTACTTACCTCGGGACCTATAATATTAAGTAATCGCTTTAATCTTTACTAGCCGGACTTATATTCATATAATAGACGGTAGCCTCCTCTAATTGAATACAATACAATATCAACCATTTAAGCGCCACGGGAAAGAAGCGTTCCGCTGGCTATCTCTGAATTGATCAATCAGGATTCGGAGCCTCGACCTCTGACTCACTCGAGGAATACCGAAACAGATATAAGCTCTGCCAGGAGTCACAGTACAAAAGCGGCTGTATATCTGACAAGACAGATATAACCAGCTTTTGAGTATGAAAGTAGAGACTTAGAACTCCGCACCCGATATGACATAGATCAAGTTCCACCAAATTTTAATCAATGTGACTATGAAACGATCCGGGGACTCAGCCAAGATGAGACCTTGAATATAAATCTCGGCGCCCAGTTTGACCCTGGCCGCATCCCTCCAGCATTCAACCAATTTAACTACGGGACTATCCCCTCGGTCAGCCAGGATAAGACGGTGGATATAGATCTCGGCGCCCAGTTTGACCCTGGCCGTATCCCTCCAGTATTCAACCAATTTGACTACGGAACGATCCCCTCGGTCAGCTAGGATAAGACGGTGGACATGGATCTCGGCGCCCAGTTTGATACTGGCCGCCCTCTAGTCTTCAATCCCGGCTATAGAACTATTTCATCGACTACCCAGAGCGAAGGCTAATATAAGGGCCTCCGCAATTACAACAATAATTTTCTATATCGCGAACGCCCTATACTTTCCGTGTTTTGAAATTGAAGAGCTAGATATAATTATAATATATATCGTTGTTGTATATATTGCAATTTGCTTTTCCACTAACTAATCGTGTTCTGATAACTAACTATCTACGTATCTAATTTTTCCCACTCCCGTTAAGTGTTACTATTAGGATGTCCGAGCCGGTGAAGCGGTCTGGCGTGAGAACTCGATCGATGTCTGTAATATCCTAGTATAAGCCCGGTAGTAAGGTTTCTGTACGTGTTAAGTTTGATTTTCCTTATATAGGCGCGAGCTATAGCCGTTTTGTGGGGTTCTTAAGCCTAGCGGCTAATGCGAAGTGAAAAACTATA
Organism: Penicillium turbatum; assembly: GCA_030762825.1. Lineage (NCBI taxonomy): Eukaryota > Fungi > Ascomycota > Eurotiomycetes > Eurotiales > Aspergillaceae > Penicillium > Penicillium turbatum. The sequence continues at coordinate 1,781,615 of JAUJYX010000011.1, read as the reverse complement.
TAATCGAGTACCTAGATAAGGACTATAAGATAAATGTTATAAAACTAGCTATAGTAAGATAATATAGACTTTATAACCCTAAGCTTCTATATCTACTTTTATTGCGATATATTCCTCTAAAAGTCGGTATTGCCAGCCTAATTCACTCTCTTTGACCCGTTCTATACTTCCGCTCTGGATAAGACCCCTTATATTCGATAATATCGTTTTCGCGCTTTCCTATAGAGGCTTACCCGCTATTTCTTCGTAAAGCCTAAAAGTTGACTATAGTAAAGTCAGCTTGGTGGTTTCACCCGACCTGGTTTGATACTTACCGACTATAGAGAGAAATACTTAGGGAAGCGAGGGGTCTTATCGACATTGCGTCCTGACGGAGGAATAGGCGGGGCTGTTACGGCCTAACGTCATATGACAGGAGCCTAAGTCGGAATAATAAGGTAGTAATAATAATGAACAATCTCGAGGCATGTTAGTCCTTAGTTCCGGAAGTTCATTGTACGGAGACGCATGCAAAATGGAAAGTGATATTGTGGTTTTTGCACTTTGTTGTGTAACAAAGGATGAATCATTGACGTGTCTGGAGAGGATGCATGATGAGTAGCAATTCGCGTAGCAATTCTCGTAGTCCTCATTTCCCCCGTCTCGTGCACACGTATTTTACGTACTCTACGGTACTGTAACCGCTAGCTTGTATCCCAAGCACTTTCAAAGTTAGCTCGTTTCAGACGGCCGAGAGGTTTAGATATACCCCGCAGGCATATATTTAGCTACCAGTTACTTTTTCTCATAATTGAATCCATAGGCAGAGTAAATATATTTTAGTGCCGGGAAGACCAATCGAAACGTAGCCTTCTGGATGGCCATCCGAAGGGACGCGATACAATTGGCCGTGTTCGAGGACTTTTCAGCTGATCTGCTCAGCACGGCCCCTGATCAAGATTGATGTACAGATGCATTAGGACAGTCTGACATCGGCCCCATTCAGCCTTTCAGTTGCTCATTTCGAAAGGTTGCGTGCGCCTTGCCGTTGAAGCCTTTTTGTACGTAGTTTGGCTTTAGTACGCGCGATTAAAACAGCAACAGCGTAATACAGTATGTAGCTACATCCTATGCTATTTGCCAACTACCTGATATGCAGGGCCTAGAATATAGGTGCACCTAGTGGCGTTTAGTCTGGCCTTATGGTTGGCATGTCACCACGGCTACGGTGTTGGCGCTCCTTCGTTCAGGTGACATTAGTCTCTATTGGCTGAGACTGCATTTCTGGCCTGCCGCGCGCGTATTGTCTCGTAGTTTGAACTTTAGTGTACTTGGTCAGCAATTTCACGTCAAGGTCAAAGCGTTCATCAATTGGAGGCCCTTTATGCGCAATTTTAAGGAGTTCAAATTACCAGAAATGTTAAATAGCATCATCTTTCGCCCTCCTTCAAGCTAAAGACAATTTTCTTTCCAAATTGGACAGTCATTGCTAAAGTTCTGTTCTTCATCTTTACATTTATCATGTTTCGAACTCCCATTCTAGGATATCCCCTCAGGGCCATAAGATGGTTTAGGGAAGACATCTATAAGAATAGTCCTGAGAAGCGCAGCGAAGCCGAGACGGCTATCAAAAAGTTCTATGATGCCAACAAAGACAGCATGGAGAAACGAGGAGTCTCTGAAGCGGTTGTCAAGTGAGTGCTTATATATGTGTTATATATGTGTCAAAGGCGGCTTGCTCACCAATACAGGGGAGCGAAACATAATGATCCCAGAAATCCAGACCCCAAAGGAGAGCACTGGACTGTTGAGATGATCAAAGAGAATGGTGAATTTGTGACAAAGAGACATATCTATTGATATACGTTGACTTCGCTGTGCGGTTCAAAAGCACGTGATGCTACTTAAATCGCACCTGAAGCTGTGATATGCGCTGCGCTATTCCTTGTGGGTCGGTACTAGGCTTTGTTGATTGAACGTTGTCAGGAGGTCTGAGATATAAAACCCAACCCCCCAACCCCAGGGTCCCCGGGGGGGTTGCTTGTGTAATTGCAATACGTTTCATATTCATATCTGCAGATTGTTGAAAAATACATGCCGTTTAGCCAAAAGCGGGCATGGCCTGCCTCCTACAAGTAGTCCACTGAGCCTGTGAGAGCGACCAGTGATGATAATGAATTTCCATTGATTCAATCCTCGCCGCGGCTTAAGCAACGCAGAGAGTAGATCAATAGTCTTCCAAGAAGGTTTACGCGCAATTCGCTGGATAATTAAAAAGAGATGCTTGGTGGACGCCATGCACGAGTCGAGCAAACAAGGAGGCACATTGAGTCACATCGATGCGACCGTGGAGATGAACTATTGCCGAGCCGCGAGCAGGGAAGCCAGAGCGGTCGCCTCACGGCAAGATCGGCCTTTATCATTTTAATGTCCCAGAGGTTCTTCGTGCATAGACACCCAGCAGCTTAGCTTCACGCGCTAATTATTCCAGACATATGTAATGCTCTTGGCACAGGAGAGAGCTATGCTGACTACAAAGAACACGTGACTATCGCGTCTTGGAACTTATAAGCGTTCGGGAACCCCCCGGAATCATTTATAACTTGTTCGACGAGCGGTGCAAAAGGTTCATGCCACAAATCCTGCGAAAAAAAAAAAAAAAAAAAAAAGGCTCAAGATGATTACTACTTTCAAAAGAGCTTTGACTCGAGTAAATTCTCGTGCTTGGCTTGCAAAATTCTTTGAACCTGTTTCTCAAACGTCAAGATCTCCCCACCCATACCAGACAACAGAAGAGGCAGACTTTTATTCTACTGGAGGCTTCCATCCCGTCTCGCTTGGAGACACTTTCAACTCTGGCACATACAAAGTGATGAGGAAACTAGGCTACGGACAATATTCTACCGTTTGGTTAGCTAGGGATTCCAAGTGAGTGTAGTTCTCCACATTGTCAAACATACAGCTTATCGAGTACTGAAGGGTTCAGAGGTATGTGGCTCTCAAAATACTAAGAGCCGATTGCTACGGTGGCTCGCACGACATCTTTGAGCGAGAAATTCTCTCGAAATTATCCAATATCTCTGGAAAAAGCAACCATGAAGGCCGACATTACGTGTTACCCCTTCTGGATCAATTCAAACACGAAGGGCCAAACGGACAACATATATGCTTTGTGTTCGACGTGTTGGGCCACCACTTGGATTTTCAAACCGCAAAATACGAAAATGGGAGATTGCCTATCAAGGTAGTAAGAACTATAGCGCGACAGCTCCTACTAGGGTTGGATTTCCTCCATAAGGAGTGTGGAATCATTCATACCGGTACTACTATACGTTGCGAATAGCCTCTAACACACAATAATAGTGCTAATTATAGTCGATATACAGATCTAAAACCTACGAATATACTACTCGAGCTGGAAAATCCGGAAAAAACCATTGATAAATATCTATCTGAAGTTCCTATACGGGTCAGTAATAAGTGTGGTATTACAAAGCCACTCCGAGAGGTCATCAGAACCCCGCTCATCTCGGAGATACGTGAGCCACATATCAGAATAGTTGACTTCGGTGTTGGTATGTATCACTCGTCTTGTCATCTTTCTGGGCGACACTTACCCTGGCTATAGCTTCTTGGTCAGAAAATCATCTGTCGGATATAATTCAATCTCCAGCTTTACGAGCACCAGAAGTCACGATCGGTGCCCATTGGGATACCAAGGTTGATATCTGGAGCCTCGGTTGCCTTGTGAGTATTCAATCTATTCGCTCAAACTGTGGCGAGGTTGTCTTTCATCTCCTAATTTTCAATAGATTATTGAGTTTGTCCAGGGGATAGTGCCTTTCTCTGGAGTGGCATCAAAAAAAGGTTCGTGGACGGTTGATGATGACCGGCTCGCAAGGACCATCGAAATACTTGGTAATTTCCCGCCTGAGCTTCTTCGGAAAGGAAACAGAACTGCGGAGTTTTTTAACACGGATGGTATGCCTTTCTTTCAAACAAGAAGTGCCAATATCATATTTTCCCAATTTTACTAATTCTACTTAGGCGGTCTTCTTCGAATCTCAGATCTGACATCTACTAGTCTTGAAAGGCTAATAGATGGCGCTGAAAGGCCTTTCCTCAAACCCAACGACATGTCTGACGCTGAAATTCCCGTCTTCATCGACTTCCTTCGAGGTATGCTTACAATTGACCCGACATATCGAAAGTCGGCCGCAGAACTGCTGCAGCATGAATGGCTTAAAATATAACTACACCAAAATACAATTGGAGTGAAGAGAGGTAGTGTCATCTCATTGCCACTTTTTATAAGAAATTTAAAGCTTATATCTCAAATGGACCGTAGGTTTTAGCAAGGAGTATCTTATATTGTTTTAGAGAGATAGACATGCTCCGATACGAGATCTGAGCCTAAGTAACTTATATGACCAAGCGAGAGCTGATATCGAAAATTATGCCACAGATTTGTCTAGCAAGCGCGAAGCGAAGACTAACTTTGTCCTTCAATCTTAAGTTGTCGTCCAATACAGTATTTGCTATATTATAACTAGAACACATTTGATTCTATACCAAGCCCTGTCCACCTCGATGATGGACAGGGCTTGATTTCCAAGAACAAAACAATTGATTGTATCTTGGTCTGTTGACAGGTTTTGAATCTCCCGGGTCAACGAAGATATCTCCGCTGGCGTTCCAGAGCGTAGCTTGGCAGCCATCCGGCACAAGGCGACACGGAAGTTTAACAACTGGGCAGTACATGTAAAGATTGGGGCCACTTCTCATAAATACTCTATCGACTCATGACCGAACCCCATGGTCAAAACAGGTTGATGGCTCCATGGTACCTGCCATGTAACTTGGTGTCCTATCCTAACACAGCGTGCGGCTCTACGCTCGCAACTTTGGGAAGCATCCGAGACCTTACCGCTCACTAGTTCTTACAACCTCCTACCTAGCACTTGGAAAGCTTTCATGCTAGGCGAATCGCAGAATCTATTTTTGCTTTACTCTGACTAGGATGACCGGGAAACGAAGATCGAGTCATAGAAGATAAGCAAAGAGTAGGAACGGGATCGTATTGAAATATATACTTTAGCGGCTAATAACCTATTATTGACTAACAAAGCACTAGGACCCTTAAGTATTTACGTAGGTAACGCTACGCTAAAATGACTCAGCAGAAGATAAACTATAGAGTTCGCGAATAGGCTAGAAAGTTAGCATGCGATTTACAGGGTTGGCCTTCTATTCGTTTAGGCTCGCGAGAGCCTCCTCAGTGACCGCTTCAGTACTAAAAGGTCGCTATGCCTTAAGCGTAATAGATTCTGTGGCGGGGGATTCCCCCCACTTTTAGACGTCTTATAGTGAGAATTTATCGGAAAACTTGCCTATGATTAGTAAATAGACCACGGCCTTATTAAGGGCGGGATAAGGCTTTACGGTAGGAGGGTTCCTATATAGGGTATATATAATTATAGTATCTAGCGGGAAACGGGAATTGTTTCTACGTACCTATTAGTTAAGGGGGATAGTACTATACTAAAAGATTTCTCACATTTTTTTACCTACTTCTTTACTGCACCGAATAAGAAAGCTAGGGCCGAAGTAGTATATATACTACTACCAATACTCACCGATTTTCTTTTTATTGTGGAAAGATTTATAGAGTTTTCTTTTCTCGATAGGTATTAGGCCTCTCGAGTTGTAAAGCGTGCTGACGATATTTCTTTTTATAGTAGTCTCTACTGTGCCCCGTTAACGTTTATACTCGATTTCTCTAACAAAAAAAAGAAATAGAGAACATCGAGTAATACGTAGCTTTACATTATATATATCATTCTTATTGTATAGGCGTATTAAATAGGTCATAAGACTGGCACGATTAGGCTTTTAAGCGGCATTCGAGGAGCTTAAGTCATTCTAGGAAGGGCCGCTCTAGAAACCAGAGACCTTCTAGGTACAGGAGTACTTTTCTAGAAAGGCTGCGAGGTCGTGTGAATAAAGGCGTTCGCCGGTGCGCGGGACTTCCGTTAGCTGTTGCAAAGTCAGTCGGGAATATACCGATTCCAGAATATTAGGTTCATTCGGTCCACAATCTTCAACTGCTACACTTGGTTGCTTAGGCTCCTCTGGTTGCTCAGGCTCCTCTGGTTGCTCAGGCTCCTCTGGTTGCTTAGGCTCCTCTGGTTGCTCAGGATCCTCTGACTGCTTAGGGGCAAGGCGGGGCCTGAGGTTCCTAGAGGATTGGTCTGGTTGAGATTCAACAGCAAGGGAAAGCTTTCGCTTAGAGCCTGCCTGAAGACCCCCAATTGATAAGGGCAAGTGAGACACATCTGAAAGCTTCTTAGGCTGCGCAGATAGGTCATCATTATTAAGCGAAGGAGAAGTAGATGTAGATGTGGAAATGCGACCTCGGGGACTCGAGGTAAGGTCGACCGGATTCTCGTCTTCACTCAAAAACCTCATAGAATCACCAATAGCCAAGTCAATATCCGATTCCCCAAAGCTTTCATTTGAAATTGAACAATTATCAAGGTCACTACCCCTTGCATTGCTAGGAACATAGTCGGCTCGTTGCTATGGTTCCAATGAGTATCGTTCACTCGAGGGAACAGCAATTTCGTCCTGATCGGAAGTATCTTCAACTGCCGGCTGGAGTCTCGATAAGGATTGTCGGAGGCGTTCGGGTGTCGCGCCTCTCGATTCAATTTCCTCTGATATCGCTCTTACTGACCTCTCCAGTCGCCCGATCATTGGGCTCGTTAGGCTGACCGAACGAACTTGCGTCTCGTTCTTCGTATATCGGGTACCTAAGGTTTTTGAAGATCCAAGCCGAGTCGAGGTATATTAGTGGTTATCGTTTAAATCGATAGCGGAGTCGTGAGAAGTTATATCCGAGTTGTTTGGTAAGGTTATGTTTAGGCCGTCTAGGTAGTGCTCGTCGAAATCGTTAGGGAAAGATTGATAACGGGTATTCAGGGATATATCTAGAAAACAAAGGTAAATTAAGTTATCTTCTAAGACGTTATATTTCTAGGCTTCTTTACCGGACGACGAGTTTTGGTCTTTCGGTAGAACCACCGAGTCTGACAATACTACGAGATAGCCTTGATTTAGGCTACCGTCGATGGCCGATAAGAAAGATTGGCCAGAGCTATTATACTTCACCTTATAATCGATTAAACAGTCTATATCAGCTTGAATCCGCTTATAAAGGCTTATAACCGTTTCTATAGGCAACATCGATTGAAGTTTATAAGAGATACGGACTACGTCTAGAATCTATAATAGGGTCAATAAGGGTCAGGTCCTAAGTAGGGTTAGGCCTACCTCTTTCTCTGTATTTTCTCTAGGTAAGAAGTCGAAGCTCCCTTATTCTCTATAGTGATTGGCCTAGAGGAAGAGTCAGATGGTGCGAGTTCGGATTGGGTGGCTAGCTCACATTGAGAGAAATCTTGATCTGAAGCATTTCAAGGGTAAAAGCTTCTGAAGAGGACCAAAATATTTGATGGTAAGTGATAAACGGATATCGAGAGCACTTAGAGATCGCTGATGCACTTTGAGGGAGGAGGGGAGCAACGCCAACTGCGAGGACGCCAACTGCGAGGACGCCAACTGCGAGGACAAAGTGGGTGCCACTCTCTCTCGGCTCACCCTCGGCTCACCCTCTGCTCACCTCCTCTGATCGTGGGACTCATTCTGTTCGTAAAGTCGAAACACATGGGATAGAAGGATTTACATAACATTTTGCAAGTGGCTGAAGGCATGAAAGGAACTTCACGACAATTTGACGAATTCAACCTCCATAGTTGAAATGAATGACCATATTCTTTGGTCTTGTTGTGAGTTATTAAGGAAAGGGAAAAACGATCTTTGTGAATTAATCACACGGGATTAGTCATTGTCAGCCAAAGCCGTTATCATGTGACTGGTATTGTGGACCAATGATGAACGTTAATTTACAGCATAATTGCGGGGCGCTTAGAGCGCTCAGGGAGCGCTCAGGGAGCAAGGCAGAAATTATTCCTCCTGGCGGTTGTTGGACCTGGTATGAGTCACACCACTGGTGCTGCCTGGCAGGCTTGCGGGTCTTATCACGTCATTTCCCAATTTGGTCACGTGTGTTGATCAGTGCCTGTCTGGGACCTCCCGTTGTCCATTGTGGCTTACCTAATACGTCCTGATTTAGGACCGCTTAATAAGCGACCTTCAGCTGCCATCACAACCAGGAACCACCAGGTTTCTACTCCATACTCGGCGGGGCCCTTATCATTGGAGGTTATTCACTATGGCGTACGGGAGCTCTAGGAATGAAAAGTTCATCATCCTTTCACATTCTATGCCTATTGAGCGTGGGAATAGGACACTTTTTACTGATCTCAATTTGCGCTCTGATTGGCATACTCTAATATTCACGCCCACAAGGTTTGTACCTGTTTATATCCTTCGTTGCTTGTGTTTATTCTCGGTCATTAAGCACGGTATATATCTTTTATCATCTATAGCTTATCGGGTAAGTCGATTCGGCCGTTTGAAGCTCCGCTAGGTCAAGTTTTTCCTAGGGTTTCACTAGATTCGTGGATAGGACGAGGGTATTGAGACTCCTATACTAGTAGTTAGTCAGTCGATACCTGATTTAGGTACAAGAAACAATATATACTAGATTCGAAAGGTCTCTGAGCCATTGGTTCTGTATAGAGGAATCGAATATATATATTTACCTATTTTTTCGGATTCGGACAGCCATAAAGACATCGGAATCACATTCTAGGAAAAATTCCTTCGCTTTTTTAAATAAACTTCGCTTACGCCTATATCTTTGCTAAGATTTAGCTCTAACACTTTGTGACTAATATTTAGCGACTATGGTTTTTTCAGTATTATATATACACAGAAAGGAAGATATTATCTAGCTCGAGCTAGAACAGCCTATTATATATTCCTAATCGGGTCCCTAAGGGCTATAGTAGTTAACTAAGGTACACTCCCCTACCACCCTCTTCCCACTAGGAGGCCTACCGCAGCGAAGGCTTCCTCAGTGACCGTTTATGATATAAAATGGCACTTATTCTCTTATCTCCCTTAAGTGAACCTACCCCCCTCCTTTCCTTCGAAATCGCAATCACATCGTTATATCTCTATATAGAGTATAGAGGTGCCCGCTATTTACGCGATTACTATAGGCGGTATATTTCTGGCCCTATTTCTAATATAAACCCGCTATATCCTAGTTGATTAGATAGAATCATTTTCTGTTTTACTTTCCGGATATCTAACCCTCCCTATCCTTATTTATAGGTATCGAATCCTTAGACTATAGACCCGCGCTAGTATCCTCGTTTATATCTCTTATATCGCTATCAATATCGCTTTAGTATTTTTGCGTACCGAATCGCTAGTAGACTCGGGCCGCCGGGTAGGCGAGCTAGCCCTTATTAATATAATCTTTCCTCTATTAGCCGCCTACCTTAGTTTCCTAGCCGGACTACTTAGAATTACCTAGCGTACTTACTGTAAGATCTATCGAGTAACCGGTTAGATAGCTATTACTCTGCTATTATTCTATATTAACGCCGAACTTTAAGGTAAAATATTTAGGTTTCCTCTTACTAAGACGTGAAATCTACTTACAATAATCGTATATACCCCTCTTAATATACTATAGATTTAGCCTTACTAATAGATATAGGGTGCTTCTATACTTAGTATCCTAGCTCTATTTTCTATTCTATACTTTCGTCGTTAGTCTTATAAAATCTTTCTCCGAAGCTATTAGATACTTACCGGACTTTTTATCTATAGTACCTAGTAGTATATTCCCGCCTATACTAGCTCGGCGAGACTATATATATATATAATACTAAGTATCCTAGGTCTAATAACGCTTCTAGAGTTAGCGATCTATTTATACTATAATAGGATCTTTTCCGGCTATAGTGCTCCTCGAGCCCTTATATTATTCTTAGGTAAGAAATACTAGGGGAAAGCCTCCCTAGAATTATAGCTATAAATATCTAAATCATTTTATCTCGACTAATATATATCGAGCCTAGTTAATATATTAACCTCTAGATACCGTCGGTAAGTTTGTAGTTATAGACTTAGATATACCCTTTTACTATTATATCCTAGTCTAGGGGTAGATAGGATACTTTAAAGCTACTTATATAACCTCGAAATAGCTTCTCTATAGATCTTGTACGCTATAGTACGCTACCTATAGGTAGCTCGGTATTATTCTTAGCCTTATTTACCGGACCTTATAGACTTACTGAGGATATCGATCCCTACGAAACTATCCTAATAATTACGACCGGATTTAGAATCGCGACTTCGATCCTATATCTAAAGAAAATAATTTATAGCTACAATATATATATATCCTATACTCGCCGACTATATCTAGTCTAGTAGGTAGATTCTATCGGTATATATATTTACTATAGTCCTTTATCCGATCGAAGCTAATAAGGAAGAAATAGTGAGTATAGCCGAAGAGTAGATCGATAATATCCTTAAAGATAATATTATAGATAAGGGTTATATTGGTTAAATCTTCTACGGAGTTTATCTTTATCACTAACGAAATACTATACTAGATACTTAGTATATCTATTTATATAGAGCACGGTCTTATAAATAGTAGAATACCGGTTAGAAAATATAAAAGGATATACTATTACTAGGGCTTACCTGATTATCGCAAAATAATCTCAACCGAAGTATCTAGGAGTTAGATAGAGAGACTACCGAATATCTTGGATAAGCTAGGTCGAACTCTTATAATAGGTAAGTAGATTTCTATTATATTATAGCTATTACTACTTCTAATATTTCTATAGTTTCTATAAGCGATAGTCTTAGAGATCGCTTACGCGATATTATAAGAGGCTATCTCCACTAGGGTATTAAGTTTTTAGAGCTAGAATATTAGCCTAAGTAGGAAAACTATATAGATTATTACGAATTTTAGTAGAAGGCCGATAAATATTCGATAGTAAATGTCTATTTATAATATAGGAGGTTAGAGGTTTCTACCCACTTACCTATCTAAACTATATCCAATCATCTAGTACCACTATCGTGTGAAGAAACGTGGTAGCAGAAATAGAACGTGGCTAAAAATGGAACTGTGGCTAAAAATAGAAAGTTACTAAAAATGGAACGCGGTGGTAGAATTCGAACAGTGGTAGAATTACTATATAGTGAGGGTTGGAGGATTGGCGATATATCTACCTCCCCGGAATAATAGGTTCTGCGGAATTTCCTACAATAGTAAAAATTATTTCTAGACTATAAACTATTTAAATAGGAATCGCGATATAGCCTAAAAAGGCGCCTAAAGGTACTTCGTTATTATATAGCACAGAAATGCTATAAAGGCGAGATCACCGTAGTACGGGCGGGTAAAAGCGGGTCGGTTAAGGGCCTAGGCGGCCGTTATTTCTCGCTAGAGGGACTATATTGTATTAGATACCGCTTACCCTTATCACCCAATTTATACCTAGTTCTTACCTACTCCTTACCTTCTACTTCTTTTGAGGTGAGAACCTTTTACTCGCTCTAAGAATGCTCTGCTTTCTCGTGAATTAGAGTTTCTAGGCGCGTATATTATAAGCCTTTCTTACAGCGACCTAGCGCTTATAGCCTTTATCTTCCTAGCGGACCACAATTGTGCCGATTTTAACGATTTTAACGATTTTACTATGTTTTTAGGGGACCCTCCCTTTACAAAGGGGTAGGGGTTCGGTCGCTAGTACCCCCACTCCTTCTAGGCTCTTAAAGGGCCTTTTTTCCTCTTACTTCTCTCCCTCTAAGTTAGGCTAGAGCTCTCTTCCTAGCTACCAAACGGCGTCCTTTCCTTCTGTTTACGTTGACCGCTAATTCTATCTATTTATTCCTACCTAGGTATTATACGGGTTGTTAATACCACTATAACGCTTCTCTACGTCGGTCTATAGGTAACCGCCCGTCTATTAAACACAATAACGTTCCTCTTATTTCTCTCTTAGGATTCTTACCCGAAATACAGTCAAGAGTAGGATAAAGACGATTCCTCTAGCGTAAGTGAGCCTTAACTCGTTACCTCGCTTTTAAACGGTGCTAACTTAGGAATAGCTAGTAAATAGCCTTAGTAAAATCCTAGAGGAAATCGGACAATTAGATAAGAGGTAGATAGTAGAAGTCTTAGAGCGTGCTAAATAGGTAGGCTTTGCTAGATAGTATATACTAGCTACCCTCGATAGGTTACCCTTTTCCTTAACTTATCGAAACGACTACTATATATCGTTCACTATTCTAGTTAGCTTTAGGGTGAGTATATTCTCCTTAAGCTCTTAGAGGAGCTTAGAGCTAACTTATTAGGAATACGTTCGCGCTGCGGACGCTCTTCTTTTAGATAAGAAGCACCTTATAGCTATAAGTCGCCTACTTCGGTTATTATATTTCGTCCTAACTTTCGGTAGCTCGTTCGGCGCTTTAGAGCTAACCTATAATAGCTTCGGAAGCTAACGAGGCCTTAGCTATATACAGTGGGTATTGGACTCGAAGGTGCTAGATTTATAGATAGAGTTTACGTATCAGAGGCTATTTAGGATTGGTCTATATCAGTACTAGGTAATATCGAATACGATCGCGGTATTTTTCGACTTATCTAACTACTAATCCTCTTTTAAAGAAAGCACTATTACTGGTGCTATACAACCCGCTCCGTTCCTTCTACTACAGTCTCCTAACGACCTTAGTCTTTTAACACGCGATATATTACCTACCCTTAGCGATACTCAACGTTAGATAAGTTATCTGAATCTACTCGATAATATAGACTTTAGTTTGGTAGACTCGCCTTTACTTACCACCAATACTCCCTCGGAAAGTGCTTCTCCCTTTACCGAACCGATCCTTACCAGTGATCCCAACTCGTACGTTAAAATGACCTCACCCGTGACCGTATATATACCTAGAGATAGAGCGCTATTTCGATCTTCGCCTTTAGACTCGTATCCGAGTCCGGGCGAAAGCGAGCTTCTAGGCTCGGAGACTCACACTATAATAGCGCCTTACGCCCCTATAATTTTACCAAATATTGACGAAGGAGCTTTATATTATCCGACGCCACCTTCGTATAGTAATGAAGTCTCCAATATAGGAGAGCAATCTATTCGGCCGGAATCTAGCCGCCTTATAGCTAGCCGAACAGAGAATATAGATAAGCTTATTAGTATTAACGCGGGCGATTTATCAATAGCGCTCAATTATAGGGTATAGAACGTGAAACGTTTACTCTTTTCTTACGATACTACGCTTAATAATATTCGAGTTTAGCGTATCCTCTATATAAGCGTAAATCCCCTTATTGCGGAGGATCTCGAGTAAACGCTATAGCCCCTGTTAGGCTATTAGAATTTGTGCGAGTCACTTGACGTATTAGCGCTAGGCCTCCTAGTGTAATAGAGAGGTATAGGTATAGCTACAAATTACCTTAAATTACTTAATTCCGATAGGAAGCTATCTTATTTAAACCCTATTATAGTGCGTCTTAGATAGGTATTACTATACCTTAACTACGAAGAGCTTTATAGAAACTAGAATAAATTCACCTATCGTACCTCGTATAAGGCTAATAAGACTAATATACTAAATAATATACTCGAGGAATACTAGGACGATCCTCTCCTTAATAAGGGAGAATAGATTCGCCGCGATCGGGTTATAGGCTACTACCTTCGCCGCGGTAAATAGTGGTAGAGAATTGCGGGTACAGTAGGAGTCGGTATACTTTTACTAGGTAACACTTCTTTAGTATACAATATATATATCTTCCGCTAGTTTATATATAGCTCGGCTAACCCTTATAAAATAGGTATATTAAGAGCTTTACTGATACTTAGCTTAAAGCTTTCGTCACACTCTCTCTAAAAACCTAGTTAGGGTCTAAACGTATATTTAAGGCGACAGAGTTTATAGTTAAATCTCTTATATTTAGCTATATTATATACGATCCTTATACCTTTCTCTTCAATAATAATTGCGGTCTTCTTAGGCCTAAAGAATTAGTACTAGTCCGAAATAAGGACGAATAAGCCCTACTTATTTAGCTCTCTTAGATATACTAGGAAGCTATAGATATTGTGAAGAATATAAGGCGTAAAATAATAGATTATCTCGGCTAGGAATCGGATAAGTAGCACTAATACGACTGTAGACCCCTTATATCGTGATCCTAGAAAAAGATATATACTAGATAAATTATCGAAAACTATATAGTTACTAACTCTTATATTCTTATAACTAAGTCTTCCTATTAGTATTTAGACAATTCTATAGTCGTATGTATAATCCTCTATTTATCTCAGAAAGTAAAGAAAAGATAGCTTTATAAAGTACTACTTGTTGTAGTCTTTTAACGGCTCCCTAGCGTGATATACTACGGGTTACTAAGGGGCCCTATAGGGGTGTAGTAATAAAGAAGTACTACGCTAGGTAGATTAGATAGATTTAGCCGGGGTAAGTATAAATAACGCTTAATCCTAAGTTATATTATAAGATCCTATTCTTTCCTATTACTTTATCTTATAATAAGCCGCGCTCTGTTTACCGAAGAAGAGGTATAACTAGTAAGTAAGCGGTAACTAAAATATATTAGAATAGTAAAAGTTAGTATTAGCTAAATCTAGTTCGATCCTCCTTTACCTTAGGATCTAGATCCTAAAAATTTAGATCGACTTCGTAGGGTCTTCCGCTAGAACCGTTATCGCTGTCTAGCTATTGATAATTATATCCCTACTATCGTATCGCTATATAATCTCGCCGATACGTTAAGGAAGGCTAATAAATTATAGTAGTCACTATTAACGATAGATACTTATTAACTACCTAGAATTAGTTTTCTAGAAGGGTAGCTACTTAGGCTTTATAGTCGTTACCGCGTCTAGGCCGGAGCTAAGGTACTACCTCCTACTAATCGTTAGTAGACGGTAGATCTTTATTTAGATAGTAACTATATCGAGAAAAGATAGCTACTTATATACTAATAATTATAATAGATATTAGTGCGGAGCTTAGAACTTCCCTAGTGGAGGAATATACTAATAAAAGGAAGCCGACCGACGGTGAAATCTATTGTAAGATTCGATAATACGAGGGCGATTACGATAAAACCTTCCGGGAGCGATAGTTTATATATCTATCGCGTAGTAACTAAAAGCGTTTAGATTAGTTAGATAATAAGAAAAACCGCTATATTCGAGGTACCTTTAATAGGCTACTAACGATTCCTAGGCTTTAGCCTAGGGGGATAAGGATTAGTATAGTTTATAGACTAATAGTCTCCGGATATATTGAAATAAGTTTTAGAAAACTACCTCTCTTCTACTATACTAATCGAATACTTTATCGGTCGTAGGAGACTATAACTTATCTATAGTATATCTAGGACTTCTAGTCCTCCTTAGTTACTTTAGACTACGCTTTACTTAAGAGGATAGACTAGAATACTATAGAGTTCCTATAGCTGTTAGTACCTAGTAAATTACGTACTAATAGGCGAATAGCTTATAGAATAATCCTTAGTGGCTAAGTATTTACTAAGTTTAGCGACGAAGAGCGATAGATTATATAGTCCTAACTATAGAATTTTGATAGCCTAATCCCGTCTTTATATACCTTCTTCGAAGATTTTAAGTACCTAGAGGCCTATACCCACTGTGTTAAGCGGCTCTGTGGTCCGATCGATATATCGATCTAGAGAACTATAAGTTTAATATTTATTCTACCCTTAGAAGAAGGAACCGCGACTTTAGGGGTAGCGGATTCCCTTATCTAGACCTCTAAGTCTACTTTCCGACGCTAGCCGGTAACTAATATAGAACGTCTCGAGATAGGATATTTATAAATATAGCTTTACGTAATAAGGCACTATACGTTGATACCCCCGGACCTAAAGAGCGATAACGAGTTATTAGTAAAATTAACTCGTGCTAAGCCCGATAAAAGAGCGATTTACGAGATAGCTAAACTCGCTTACTAGCTTAGCTTTTAGTCTACTAAAATCGATATACTAATTAAGAGTTTACCCGATTATTAGATCGCACGATTAGCTCTCCTATAAGCTCGAAAGCCTAACCATTATCGATATAATAGTAAGGATTTTAATCTTTTAGTTAATTAGATTGTGAGCTATTTTACTAAGGCTATTTCCGACCGACCGGAGTAGCCTTAGGGTCTTCTAGCGGATAGCGTAATAAAGCTAAAGACTTATACTAAGGAGCCCTAAATACGGACTTATAAGTAGGATAGACCCTTACTGTTCTTAGACCGTTTATACACTAATATTAAGGTTACCGACAATATTACTAGCTTTTTCGTCCGCCGTTGTGTATATTTTGTATTTTTCGGAAAGTCTATATAGGTTGCGACTAGTAATGTTAACTAAGCTAAGGACACTACTCTAGACTAAGGAATAGGGGAGATATCTCCTTCGCTAATATTCGTCGAAGAGGATGACCCCCCTATTAGTTATACACCTATACTAGACCCCTATCTACCTTAAGAGGAATAGGGGGGGCTATAGGAGCGGATAGCTGGAGTAATTGTAGGAAGAGGAGGTAGTGAAAGTTAGTAGCTATTGCGGATAGACTAAAAAGAAAACGCGAGGCGTCGACGGCGAAAATTTTGAATACGCCGAACTATCTCGCGTCCGGCGGGGGATATATACTAAGAGCTAATAGAGTTGGAACTACTAGATATAAATTATAACTATATTATATTAGACCGGAACAGTTTGCCTAAAGAAAATTCTATCTTAGTCGGGCCCTAAAGCTAGCCGGAACCGGTCGAACTAGCGACGGTTATTACGTAATCTTCCTATATTTCTACTATACCGGATATTAAAGATAGTAGGAGTGACTATATATAAGTCTCTTTAGACGTAGTTCCGCTCTTAGAAGACTAGGAAGAGTAAATAATAGTCGAAGAGGCTAATAAAAACGATACTCCTGATGACTAGACACGGGTCGATAGTAATATATAGCGAGTTTCTCTAGAACTAGAGGTAAGCAATTTTTTAGTAAACAGTTAACCCCTATAGGAAAATTTAGATAAATTCCTTACTAGGTTAATGAGAGCCTAAGAAGAATAGGAACAATTAGAAGAGAGGTTAGAAAATAAGCGGCTAAATAAAGAGTTTAACTTACTAAGGTAGCCGCCTAATAAGACTTCTCGACTAGAAAATAGATAGGATTTATTATTGTCGAGCTCTAAAAACCTATAGGAAGAGTCTATAGCTAGGGAAGTCTTAGATCCTATAGCTACTTTAGAGACCACTACTGACGAGGCGCTAGTAGAATATATCCGCCTAGGATCGCTAGACCCCGTTATAGATCACCTACCGCCTCCTCTAGTTATCGAAGATCGGCGTGCCTATATACCTACCGTAGCCGATTATATACTATTAAGGACGGCCGAGGATTGGGTCCCTTAAAATCATATTGAGATCTAACTCTAGTCCCTTAAACGAGGAGAGTGGAGACGGTCTAACCGTCTCTATATAGATCCGTCGAATCTATCGTTGATAGAACGAGTAGCGTAGAAATATTTATAGAAAAATTATTTACTATACGATAAGGATTTATATAACCTAAGGCCGGCCCAATACTACCGCGCAGCGACTGCTAACGGTAGTAATGCCTTATTTATGGTGTCTGAGTATAAGGAAAAGAAGCTAGCGGCCGAAGGTCGACTTATAAAGGAGAAGAACCTTCTGTGGATGGTATCTCGAGTCTTAGACTAGGTAGAGGATGGAAGGGATCCTAGGCACTGAGATACCACTCTTAGGATATATATAGTCCTATATGGCTTGAAATAAGAGCGTACTATAGATAAGACGTATAGTACCCCGAGAGAAACCTAATAGGAGTGGTACTGGGATGAGAGACTGCTTTTGTGTCTATGATAGAGCTATATAGAGTATCCTGGAAGTGGTAATATGAAAGGACGTTGACAATAGACTATTTTCAGCTAGCTCGTTTCAAGAGTCAGGGTCACTTGGAAGGCAGAAAATAAGAGACTTCTTTCGAGAGGGCTTGGCTCATGGGAGAATCCTCTTGAGAGGGAATCACTCACAGTAGGGCCTGCTGAAGAGCACAGGCGACACAGAAGGCCGCACGTCATATGAACTGGTTATTCGTACCACTTCTCTTCTAGTCCAATCATTCTAGGCCCAGAGCAGTCCTGAGATGGTCTAGAGGTTAAACCGGACGCTGTTCAGTGAGGATTGATTTCATTGGATCATCAGCTTGCTGTAGCAGCGGGTCTCTGCAGTGGCTTTTATTGGATGTCAGTATAGCAGCGCTCTGGGGACGCTAGACAGTGACCCAACAGTGAGCTACTCTGAAGGGTCACCATAAAGGCCACATTGGCTTATTGAGTTCAAATAGACACACTGAGGACCCTCAACCGTAAATGACCGCAGAGCAAGGGACCCCCCTGTTTCGCTGAAAGGCGACTGGTGTGGTTCTGTAACGTAACTGGGAGTTTATGTACTAGACAGGGTTGTGACGGCAAGGAGCGCCGTGTTCTTTTTCGCTTTTGATATTGGCGCTGGCGCCTCGGTCCAGCAGCATCTGTACCACCTTCTTATGGCCCCAGAACGATGCGATCTGC
Organism: Penicillium turbatum; assembly: GCA_030762825.1. Taxonomy (NCBI): domain Eukaryota; kingdom Fungi; phylum Ascomycota; class Eurotiomycetes; order Eurotiales; family Aspergillaceae; genus Penicillium; species Penicillium turbatum. The sequence continues at coordinate 1,762,973 of JAUJYX010000011.1, read as the reverse complement.
ATTGCCGTCCCGAGGTATCCGCTGGAGTTGATATCGGCACCTCTATCCAGCAACATTTGGACCACATCTGCATGACCTCGAGATGATGCAGCATGTAGTACATCACCATATTCTCCGCTGCAGTTGACCTCGGCCCCTCGATCCAATAACACCCGTACCACCTTTTCGAAACCTCTAAATGAGGCGGCATGCAGTGCATTGCCAATGTCTCCGGCGGAGTTAATATCGGCACCTCGACCCAGCAGCGTCTGCACCACCTGTTCATGGCCTCCAGATGAAGCCGCCTGGAGTGCATCTCCAAAACAACCTCCATGGGCGTTTATGTCGGCACCTCGATCGAGCAACTCTGAATAAGGCTTTCGTTGCCTTCAAATGAAGCAGCCTGGAGCGCACTACCATACTCCCCGCCTTGGGCATTGATGTCGGCATCTCGATCCAGCAGCATCTGTACCACTCTTTCATGTCCTCCGTGTGATGCGGCCTGCAGTGCATTGCCGTAATACCCTCCTTTGGCATTGACAATAGCACCTCGATCCAGCAACATCTGCACCACCTTTATATGGCCTCCGTATGACGCGGCCTCCAGTGCGCTTCCAAAACATCCACCCTGGGCGTTAATGTCGGCACCTCGATCCACCAACATCTGTACCACTCTTTCATGTCCTCCGTGTGATGCGGCTTGCAGTGCATTGCCGTAATACCCTCCTTGGGCATTGACAATAGCACCTCGATCCAGCAACATCTGCACCACATTTTCATATCCCCCTTGCGATGCGACATGTAAGGCATTGCCATAGACCCCGCTGCAGTTGACTTCGGCCGCTCGAGCTAGCAGCATCTGGACTACCCTTTTATGACCTGAGGACGCTGCCGTATACAGTGCATTATGATCTTTTCCTCCTTGGGCGTTGACGTCTGCACATTGATCCAGCAGCGCCTGTACAACCCTTTCGTGGCCATTAGCTGATGCGGCTTGGAGTGCACTGCCATACTCTCCACCTTCAGCATTCACTCTTTTTCTTACATCGCTAGTCTCAATAGCTAAGAGACCGTTTAATACGGACTCTAGTCCCAACAAGGCTGTATAGTACAGAGGTGACGCCATATCAGCGATGGCAGGAGTCGTGTCTTTCTCCCATGGACGGTCAACGTCATGCAACCGTATCCACGTCACGAAAGAGTTTGTATTGTCTCTGAAAAGTCTTAATACTATTTGCGCAATTTTTGGCCCTTCCTTCCCAGAGTTTGCATAATGTTGGAACCACTGCATAGCGGCGAAACGCGCCAGTGGAAACTCCGTGAGTCTTTTCTCATCAAGTCTTCCCTCAGATAGGGTTGGCTCTAAGAGGTAAACTAGGTAGATCTAGGCTATTTCTACATTCGCGGAAGCGCTTCGAATAGAGAAAGCTTTTGCGTTTTGTCGTAAGATACGGTCTGATTGGAGATACTCCTGAACGGAGAAGTGTGCTATGCGAGCAGTCGAGATATTTTGCCCATTCTCGTCTTCCGTAATCACGATCTCGATAAGACCAAGGCAGATGTCAACCATATCATCTTGGTCGTACGAACGGCCATCGCGATCGAGGCGCGGCGGCTCTATTAGATCAACAGCGTGTGCGTCGATTAGTTCATGAACAGTGAGCGGTCGGGTGGAGAAGCAGAGCAAAGTCAAAATCCGCCGCACGTCTTCAATATATTCATCGTTGATACTGCACAGTATTCGCTCGTATGTTTCATCTAGATCACGGGGCAATGTACGCAGGCATTTATCAAGCTGATTCCGGTTTTTTGCCCGCCGAAGGCTATTGAACTGACATCCAACGTATCTAAACCTATATATCATTTGGTCAAAACAGTGGAGACTAGTTTTTTTGTTGTCGAACACCTACACTCCTTGTGCACCTATTGTCAATTTTGCCTCGATCTCGTCGTGGCGTGCTTTCCACTTCTAGAGTTTCGCGTCATTCTTAAGCTGATAAGAGACAAAGTTCGCTATGTCTCTGTCGATCCCCGAATTCCTAAGTGAAAGGTCTTGGTCGCGAGAAGGATGTAAGGATTCGCGAATATCTAGCTCGTTGCGACTTGTCACCAAAAGATGGACACCAGGTATAGACCAACCGCGTATCACTTATATCGCTCTTAAGACGCCTTCCCTTTTGAGGTCTCGAGAGCTCTCGTCTAGCGCGTCTAGTAGAATATACGTATCGCAGAATTGTTCAAGGAAGCGTCGAAGTGAGTCCAGCAGCACATCCACTAGGGGAGACCCAGATTTATGCAATACATATAGTTGCTCTAGATCCCTCTCACCGGCTTATAGCTATACCGATAGCTACAACAGCAACGTGCGCAACATGCCGCTGTCATCTTGCTTTGCCTCGTCGCTAAAGGAAAAGTAGAAAAACCCGATTCCGACTCTATGTTTATACCTTATCTCACGAAACGTATACTGGATCGCGGTTGAGCAAAGGACCGACTTGCCACATCCTGCGAAACCATTCAGCCATAGGAAGGAGTTGCGTTCCCTTAGCCAAGTCCGAAATTGACGGCCGTTGACGAACCATAGACCTATGCTTAGATGACATTTCGCACACGCAGCGTTATGGTTTAGAGATGCATCCGGCGCCATAAGCCAGGAGCGAACGATGAGAGAGACTTGGCTAGCATTTGTTCGCTCGACAAGTGATTTGAGTTCAGATATACCATCTTGGATTTGACTCTGGCTCTTAAGCTGAAAGACATCAAGAGCGAACGACAGGTTTTCACGAATGTCGCTGATGTCTTCTTCGAGCTTCTGTAGGGTGCTCTTCCGAAATGGATAGGCCGCGCGGCGCCCAGCAATTCTAACGCGATCCTTTAAACCGGCGGCCGGGTCTTTGTGGAGTTTCTTACACTCGCTCTGTAGCTCGATGATGATCTCCTCGCACTTCTATATAGCCTTCTCGACTTCTCGGAGTAGATCATGTGTGTCGGCCTGAGATCGGCGTTCCTCTACTGCAACCTCAAGGGCTCGAAAGATGCTCTGAAGGTTGTCGAGATTCTGAGTAAGCCTTGCCAGGTCGGTGTCTTGGTCCTTGTACGCGGTGTAAAAATTGACCAATGACTGGGTGACTTGAATACCAAGCGAAAGAAGTCCAGCAATCCCTGATGCGATAGAGAGTGGTTCAGCCATCGTGATTGACAGCAGTTCCTAAGGTGAGGAATATAGATGATTTAGCCGTCTAAATATATGAGATAGCCATTATCTCGGAGCCGAGCTTCAGCCTCATCTAGCAGGGGCACAGTTGTGTTGATGCCCAAAGCGGGCCTGAGTGATAATAAGTGCAGATGTCGAGTAACAGTTGTTATGAGTATTTTTAGTAACTTTGTGGTAATATTATCACGTGCTGTTTTGTTACAACTCATTACGTGACCGGACACTGCGACAATCCAGGAAACGACGCAGCAGATCGGCTGGCCAAAGACGCGGCAAGCCCGGGCAAAACACACCCCTTCCGCCCGTTGCTGACAAGGAAGAAGGGGTTCATCCGAGACACCATCCGCGCTCAGTGGGAGCGGGAATGGAAAACATCTACCAAAGGCGGTCACCTACGAAAAATTGATAGCATACTACCGGCGGCCTACACCAGGAAGCTGTACGGGAACTTACCTAGGGGCCGGGTATACCTGCTGACACAGCTACGCACGGGCCATAATTGGCTATCTACCTATGCCAAGACCTTCGGCTTCCGCGACAATGATCAGTGCGTGTGCGGGGCGCAAGAAACAGTCACCCACGTGTTGGTGGACTGCCTAAATCTAAGGGAAATTTGGCGGAAGTTAAGGAGTGAAGCTGGAGACGCGTTCAACAGCGTATCGAGTCTGCTGGGAGGCTCAATGGAAGGTGAGAGAGGTAAACCAGACACCGTCTCGCGGGCTAGGACGGTCAAGGCCGTCCTAGACTTCGCTGAGGCGTCACAAAGATTCAAAAGTCGCGCGCCATGAGGGCAGCCTAATAACGTGAACGGCACCTGGGCCACGACAGGCCTTGACGAGGCTCTATATTCGTTTTTAGGAAGTGGGACATCATACATATGATAAGGAAAGGCGCATACAAGGATGTATTTGCTTGTCTCATGCTGCATCCCATGTCTCCTCCACCGGGAGTCGACAGGTTCCTCAGTATCGCAACAGGGCTTCCAGGAGGCTTCCTTGCTACGGACGATGTCTGTGTCACGTTTACAGGCAAGGCTGCGCACGCAGCGGTCGCTCCCTGGGAAGGTATCAATGCTCTCGATGCAGTCGTAGCTGCATATCTCAACATCTCTCTTCTTCGCCAGCAGATTTTGCCAAGTCAGAGAGTTCATGGAACCATTCTCAGTGGCGGCGATCGGCCGAATATCACCCCAATGTCTACGTCTCTCAGAGAATTGAGCAAAAAGGTGACCAAATGCTTTGAGGTCGCTGCGACAGCCACTGGATGCAAGGTTGATTTCAAGTGGTACTGTACGTGATCGGGCCAAACAATGGTGCGTCCTTAATACTAACTGCTGTTATCATAAGGAGCGGCCTGTCGTACGCCGACCTAAAGGTCAACCGTCCCATATGTGAGGGCTTTGTCAATTCGATGCAGGAAATGGGCCACGACTCAGTCTACGAAATGCCTGAGCAAGGAGGCATCCTTAGTGGAGGCTCAACGGACATGGGTGAGTGGTCTCGGTTATGTCTCTCTGCAAAAGGAATTTCATTGACGAAACTGTTTATCAACTAGGCAACGTTTCATATGAGGCACCTGGCTTCCATACTATGTATATTATCCCAGCGAATGGCGTCAACCACACCCATGCCTTTACTAGCGGTGCCGGTTCATCGGAGGCATTTGAGCGGACCATTGCGTGCGCATCGGGAATCGCTTCTGTGGCATGCCAGATTCTGGTAAATGACGACTTTGCAGAAGTCGTGCGAAAAGATTTTTACAAAAGTCAATATACGCTTATAGATGGGACACAGGGTTGAAAGCACAAAGTACTCCCCACTCCAAAGTCAGGAACGTCATCATTGGCCAGGGGTACCCCTAGGTGTGATATCCTTAACCGTAATGGTCTCCGTAGTGGGCTCTTATTCGACCACCCTGGGAATAGCGAGATGCTCTACCGATGTAACCGTGGCTTATAGACGGCGGTTCTCAGCCAGGCAGCCACGCTGTCCCAGTGAGGATTGATTTCATTGGCTTATCAGCTTGCTGTAGGAGCGGGTCTCTACAGTGGCTTTCATTGGGCGACAATATAACCTCGCTGCGGACGCTAGACCGTGACTGAAAGCAGACCTAGCGCCTAGCCGACCACTATAAAGAGCCACAGGGGATCTTCCTCTGTGAAAGAATATCGAAGAAATCCGTGCTCTCTCTACTATCCTACTATTAAATTGAACAACACCGCCGCCTTAGACAGATATATTTCTCTATCTAAATACTCTCTACATAATGCGGCTTATATATCATAATTACGTTTCCCCTCTTTTAGACAAAGATTATTCCAATCCCTAACAATTGCGTAGAGTCCTACAATCTGATGTTATTCATTTTTCCGTTGGTAAAAATCAAAAGTAGTTCTCAATTCACTAGGCATTAGAGAGTTCTTTTCCAAGAAAGGCCCTCGAGCCAGCGATAATCGAGAGTATTGATGAGGAAGTTTTTGGTCGTTGCTATGAGTTTATATACTCTAGGGTTTACTCTGCTCTATGTCCCGTTCGGCAATCTCCCGGGAACGATACTTCGTAGTCAGAAAACAGGGAAACGCAATACCAGGAAAAGGCGAATAGATAGGATTCTTCTAGCCTAACTTAGAATCTCTTCTACCTAAACGTGCTTTCGCTTAATTATAATATCGTACTAGTATATCTTGGCTATACACTACGATCAGGTCTGAGAAGGACTTACGCAATGAACCTTTCACGAGCTACATAGTAGTTTTTCTGAGTCACGCTGAAATCTATCGTTTTGGAGTTAGAATAGGCTGGCTCTCTCTTAGTGTCCTATCTTTCTATCAGTTACTACGATTGCTTAAGAATTTTACTTTATTTGAAGAACGGACGGGAGACATCGTTCAGCTATTGGTATTTGTTTTTGAGGATAGTAAGTATATAGGGAATTTAGAAACTATGCTACGAGACTACATAGTCTGGAATGTGGAGATTTTGATACGGAATGCCGACTTCAAAAGTTTCCTCGGGCGAAATTTGTCGTTAGAACAGACTGTCTTTCGTTCAATATGGGAATAAAGGTGAGTTTATAAATTGAATGTGCTGCGATCTCTATGCCATCTTCCGTACATGTGGAGATCAGATTAAAATCGCTGACTAAATGTGCGCTAATGCAGTCATAACTAGCCAATGGTTTTAGTGTCAGCCCGAAAGGCGCAAGCCCTCAAAGAACCCGCAGTCAACTGTCCCTGTTTTACGCGAAGGAGCAAATACATGTATGTCAAATGCAAATAAAAGCTACCATTTATCAGCTCGCAATACACAAGACGTACACATATTTTTGGGGCGAAGGAGCCGAGAACTGGTAAAAATAAGCAGAAAATGGTCCCATGCATTCTTCGTGCATCGCTCAGTATGTAGTTCCATATCAGACTCCGAGGCTACACAGTACTCCACAGATCGTGCACTCACATCACATATCGTGTATGGATCGAGTCAATCTTGAGAAGCCTGGATTATATCTTTTTTTATATAAGTCTATCGAATTTGGACCCAGAGAGTGAGCATTACCACCCCATCAGCAAGAACCAAACACCATGAACATCCAGTTATTGCACGTATTGTATGCATCACTACCATGGCGCTGAAGCTACATGACTCGGTAATATTCACGCCAGACATTGCACTCTACTATCTTCATATGCCCTCTTCTGACAAGTTTCATGATATTCCCAAGGGAGGTAAAGCGCTGAGTCCAGATCTCGGTGGCCCGAACAAATAAAGTAGAACCAAGGACCAAAAGTTTTCAACGCAAATCGTATAGAAAGCTCTAGAGGGTATTTTTGCTAACATACGCTGCCAACTACTCATTTTCCCGCTACTCGTGCTCGTCCTCCTCGCGCGCGGGATTCGTATAGAAATTCTCTAGTCTATATTCTCACTGGATACAGCAAATGTGATTCCATTCAAAATTGGAAGTAAACGGATACCGAGTCAATAGCTTCATTGATTCATCGCCGGCCTATTCTGGTTTTTGAAGTCCCTACATCGGGTTCGGGCAGCGTGTCGGGACGGCCCTGTCACGTGTTACCAGATGGCGGCCGAAAAAGGCGACCCTCGAGGCCGAAAATGGCTGCCATTTGGTAAGCCCAACTTGTTGTAGAGTTTATCTTAGATATCTCAGTTTATATTAGTTTATCTTAGGCATCTCAGTTCATCTCAGGCATCTCAGGTATCTCAGTTCATCTCAGACATCTTCTCAGTTCATCTTAGGCATCTCAGTTCATCTCAGGCATCTTAGGCATCTTAGATTATCTTAGTTTATCTTAGGCATCTCAGATTATCTCAGCTATCTCAGTTTATCTTAGGTTATCTGAGTTTATCTCAGGTATCTCAGTTTATCTTAGTTTATCTCAGTTTATCTTAGTTTATCTTAGGCATCTCAGTTTATCTCTATATAACCGATACTTCTTCGGATTTAACTGATTCGGATTCGGACTAATAGCCGGAATATATAGGTAGGGCGGCTTCCCCTATATTATCGCTACCTATACCTCTATATAAAACCTATCGCGGTTAGTTAGAATATATAAGTACAATATCTACTTTTTATATACTAAAGCTACACTATATATAGTTTCTTTTTCGTTTCTTTTCTTTTTTTTTTTATAGGGATTCTATAGAGGTAAAGCTAACAACTAGATAGAGACTTTTATTTTTTATTTAGTATAGATAGGTATAAGTAATGCCTCTTTCTTTTCATTGTATATATAATAATGACTTATATACAGGAACACGCTTCACGTGTTACCTACCTGGCTGATTTGTATTCCATCCGGGCCGAGAGGCCCGGCCAGTTTCTTGTAAATAGTATCAATAGATAGAGAAATAACTAGTGAATTTAATTATCTCAATATTTAGTGTAATAACCCTTAGCCTTTCTCACAGCAAGCAATCTCCTAGGTACAGATAGGATTAAACGATCGATCACAGCCTGATCAAGGGCATGGATCCCATGCAGTACATATATAGCGCTTAAAATAAGCCCAGTCCGCCTTACTTCTACCCATTTCTATTAATTCGGGGTACATCTTTATTAATTTCACCTTTAACATCCACCAACAGGGCTCAATCGGACTCAAATCGGGCGAGTGCGGGGGCCAAATCTCGAGGTAAATCCCGTGAGTTTCGAACCACTCCTAAGCGAGGTAAGAGTCATGAATCTTCGCGTTATCTTGCTGGAAGATAGTCCCAGGCGTATAGATAGGTAGGAGAGCTTCTTCGAGTACATCGAGATAGGAGTTCGTAGTGTAACCGTTCGTTTTCTCTCGTTTCTCCCGTTCCATAACCACCAACTTCGTACGGCCACCTAGCGTCGTCCGTATGAGGATCCTAGTACGGGGGCGAGGGTGTGGAGAGAGAGTGATGTGGATGTTTCGAGTGTGGTGCTTTAGATCTTGGAAATGGTAAGTATAAACATTCACATGTTGCTATATACAGAAATTGAAAGAGAATATTTGGTTTGTGCTTCGTGCATATACGTAGGAAGGGGATTGGGTGATGCTATAGTTCAGATTTCTCGTCTATCAATATTCAGTCTTGTAGACGTAACCGCCCTTCTGACCAGCGACTGCGCCCTTTTTCCCACCATTCTGGGATCTGATACGCCCAGTGGCAAAGCATACCGGCAATGAAGCCAATCGCATCGTTCTTGAACCCTACTAACAATCCCACAGTGACCATCATAACAGTCCAGCGACGATTGCGTTCTTCGTCCGTGAGAACAGGGCCGAGATGCTGCTGCGTATGAGCCAGAAGGCCAGAACCGGCTTGCGTGAGATCCCGAGCACCAGTGGTGTTGAGGCTCTCACCGACGCTAAGCAGCTCCGCGCCTGCTGCAATGACCATCATACCGAGGAAAGCAGCAGGAAAACGCCTGAGAAGATCAATCAAAGTCTCTCCAAAGAACAATCCAATAAGAAGTTTCAACACGCCAAGGAAGATAACACTCGCCCCCGAACGAGCTCCAAATCTATGTTGTGCTGCGAGACCGCCCGAACCGTGACATACAGGCATCGCACCGAACCAGCAGCCCAGTAAGTTCATGCCTGCCACACTCAGTCCGATATGTGTGATTGACGGAGTACGCACGTTCGGCAGCAGATCATTCGCCAGATGCACAACCGCCACAACAGAGTTGAGCGTAGTAAGCGGTATCTGACCAAGCCCAGCATCTACAGCGCCGACGCGCCATTGATGTCTTGTCGGGATCACAGTGAAGGGCTGCCACACCTCGAGACCGGGCATATGACCCGCCGCTGTGGTGCGGATAACAGCGAATCCCAATCCCAAGACCAACACCACAAGTGCATACGGTACTCGACGGTAGACATTGGTGAGCAGAAGTGCAACAAAAGCAGCAATCCCCCAGATACGGTTATCGGCCCAGGACGGGGTCGTCCAGCCGAGGGGATGGAGCATGCTGCTACAGGCGGCGATGATGAGGGATAACCCCGCGCCGACTTGGATACCCTTGACAACGGGAATGGGAATCGCGCCAGCGAACCAAAGCAGGATACCCGTTAAGCTGAAGAGAAGTATACAAGCGCCGACGAAGATGCCCGCTGCGGCGATCGTGCCATTTGAGAAACTACGCGCAATGGCTACGGCGGCGATGGCCTTCATTGGCTGGACTGGTAGTGGGATACCGAAGAATACACCGGTTAAAATATTGAATATTCCTGAGAATATCAGCGTGCTAGCGAGGGAGACGGTGCCGTTGACGGATAGCGCGATTGCGATAGGTAGGAATGTGCCCAGATCGCCGAGTGAGCCGGAGATCTCTGAGACATAGTGGCGTTTGAAGGTGCGTAGATTGTAGGCGTTGATCTCACGCAATGACTGGATGGCCATGGTGGGGATGATAATTCCGGGTCATGGAGGGGAGATAGAGGAGGGAGTTGGGGAGGTGGTTGTTTTTATCCAGATGTCGGAACCCGCCGATCTGCCCCGCAGCCACTGATGTCGTGTTGAGTGGAATCCGGTTTCGATTCAGGCTGGACCTGTTGTTTATTCTATTTTCACCTTGTTTATATGAGCCTCGAGGTGGAAGAGGTCCCGTGGAACTGCCTGTGACGGTCGCTTGCATCGTTTTGTGCAGCTTGATGCCACTTCATTTGATGAAAGGGTCGGGGGTAGATCCACCATGCCATGATCATGGAAGTCGGGATTGCTTTTCAAGCAAGCGTGGTATGAAAGGAATGGGAAGGGACATACCTCTTTCATCTTACTATTTCTCCAGCTACCCCGTTCCTATCAAGAGCACACCAGCATACACCGTATTTTTCGAGGGCATCAATCCAGATCTGATTCACCGGTTCTTATACCTCTATACGTTGTATTGGGCTCTGCCTTGAATGTACGGTTGACCCGTGACGATGAGCTGTACGGACTTGTTCCCATTCGCAAGAAATCGGTAATGTGTACTTTGTGGGCGTCAATAGTGCAGTATACGAGACCACCGTATCTTGAGGATGAAACCCATCGAGGCGATCCACATCCAAGTCCGACTCCGCCTACAACATAGTCTCTAGTTGTACACCACTTGAGAACCGATCAAGGTTGACTTTTTCGAAGATACGACTCTAATCTCATTTACTGACCACCGATACAATGAGGATCCCCTGAGCGTTGTGATAATCAATAGACCCCACTATCTATTCATGTACTAGCGGTAGACCGAGCCGAAGTCTGACGGGGAGATCAATAATCAAATTGATGCCGCTATCTTCCATATCCTATAGGGGAAAATAGGGGCACGCAAGATAGAAGAATACTGACATGCTAATCTAAGACCCACCTAGAAGGTCAGCTCGGATGAAGATCCTGTATAAGCATATGCTGTATAAGCATAAATGTTTTAAAAGTTAGATTAGCCACGTCATGGCATAAATCGTCCGGATCAACCCCTTGGCAGCTATGCACTTTGTGCATAAGAGAGATATGCGTCTATCGGAAGTTATTTTGGTCCGTGAAGGAAATAAGGTGGGCCGATATGCTCCCGAACCGGAAAACGAAGATACGCAATTCGAATCTTCAGTCATTACGAAGTGATGCAGTCTCTATGGTATTGGGCATTATGGTCACACAGATACCTTTTTATACACAAGAAGAAGACTAAGATGATCATTGAAACATTGAACAGATCTCATAACAGCCCTGAATATGCCATGTGGAGCGGCTTAAACTCGGGGCTCGCAAGCTCCCAGCCCTGGAACTTAAGAAGTGCCAAGAATCGAGACCCGATTACATAATGTGACGAATTACACCCAAGGCGGAATAATTGAGATCCGATCGGAGACGGGTTTGGGCTTTCAAGGAGCTCGGGAGCCCTGGGAGGAGGTTAGAGCCTCCGCTGATTCAGCTTTAATCTCCCGATTGGTGACCGAAGTGGGCAAGTCTCTAGAAGTTCCGTCGCTAGAGTCTTCCGATGTTTGTGACGCCCCCGGGATCTGCCTCCGAAAGTTTTGAATTTTAGGTTTGGCGGCATCGCCGATAGCGTCCATGGCCATCAATGGAGATCCCAACACCTTGCGAGCACTTGTACGGAGCACGGAGCACGGAGCTTGGTGAAACAGGCCGACTCCGAGATTGATATATTCAATAATTGGTCAAGGATTGCAGAGATCAACACTCCACTTGTGCATTAATTCTTGTTGCTCCGACTCCGAAGGACCCACCGTTCCATTAGAATGAAAGATGTCATACAGAAACAGCCTTCCAGATCTGGTCCACAATCGAGCCGAGGCTTTAGAGAGGTTTAAAATATCTGATCATTCCCTCCCTTGGGGGGAAATTTTCCCCAGTAATTAATTTTAGACCTTCTATTTGCAATCCCCGTGCTCATTGCCAGTTCAATCTCGGCAAGATGGCATCGGAGACGAGCTCGATCGAGCTGAAGGAGGAAGATGCTTCAACTCGGCCTCATACCGGTGATGCATCGACGCTTGGCGACTCGCCGATGGCATTCAGCGACTTGGTCGATGTAGAAACCCTCACCAGGATAGCCACTGAGCACTCGCGCCGACAGTCGACACCCGGTACCACAAATAAGCTAGCAGTCCTCGCCCAGCAAGATTCATCGCTCGACCCTCAGTCGGGAAAATTTGACTTGCGAAAATGGCTTAAAGCCGCAGTCACCGATATCAGTCGCGATGGCCGGCCGGGACACACGGCGGACGTGCTTTTCAAGAAACTGAATGTGTATGGATCCGGCGCTGCGCTGCAGTTTCAAAATACAGTCACATCGGCCCTCACTGCTCCCCTTCGGTTGCCTCAGATCATTCGCCATTCGCACGCTCCTCAAAGGCGAATTCTCAAGGATTTCCATGGGTTGTTGAAAAGTGGTGAGCTCTTGCTTGTGCTTGGTCGGCCAGGTGCTGGCTGTAGTACACTGTTGAAGTCCATGACTGGAGAGCTACATGGGTTAAATCTGGATCCAGAGAGTGTTATTCATTACAATGGTAGGACTGCAGCTCCATGAATATGGAGTAAAAAGAGCTAACAAATGCTAGGCATTCCTCAATCTCGCATGGTGAAAGAGTTCAGGGGTGAACTTGTATATAACCAAGAGGTACGTTCTCACGATCAAAAATGGTTGAGGAAGATTTGCTGACTTTCATTCAAAAAGGTTGATAGACACTTCCCTCATTTGACCGTCGGCCAGACCCTGGAATTTGCAGCCGCAACACGAACCCCGGCCCATCGGTTCCAAGACATGTCACGCACTGAATATGCAAAATACATGACCCAAATCATCATGGCTGTCTTTGGGTTGAGTCACACATACAATACCCGTGTCGGAGACGATTTCATCCGTGGTGTTTCTGGTGGTGAGCGAAAGCGTGTCTCCATTGCAGAAATGGCCTTGGCCCATGCTCCAATCGCTGCCTGGGACAACTCCACCCGAGGATTGGACTCCGCCACGGCATTGAAGTTTGTCGAGGCTTTACGTTTGTCCTCTGATATCACCGGTTCTTGCCATGCAGTTGCTGCTTACCAGGCAAGTCAAAGTATCTACAATGTCTTTGACAAGGTGATTGTGCTTTATGAAGGCCACCAGGTTTACTTCGGGACTGCTGCCGGGGCAAAGGCCTACTTTGAGAACCAAGGCTGGGACTGTCCGATCCGACAGACTACCGGAGATTTCCTCACTTCCGTCACAAACCCGCTAGAGCGGCAAGCCAAGCCCGGCATGGAGAATCGTGTTCCCCGTACGCCTCAGGAATTCGAGGCTGCGTGGCTGAAGTCGCCTGAATACAAGCAACTGCAGGATGATATTTCTGCCTATGAAGGAGAAAACCCTGTTGGAGAGGATGGGCAGGCCCTCACTGCTTTCCAGGAACGGAAGCGTGAGGCACAGGCGAAGCACACCCGGCCTAAGTCGCCATACATTATCAGTGTTCCCATGCAAATCAAGCTCAACACCATTCGCGCCTATCAACGGCTGTGGAATGACGCTGCCTCGACGATCTCCGTGATTGTTACTAATATTATCATGGCTCTGATCATTGGATCAGTCTTTTATGGGACTGTAGATGCAACTGCTGGTTTCCAATCAAAAGGTGCAACTCTGTTCTTCGCCGTCCTCCTCAATGCCCTCACAGCAATGTCTGAAATCAACAGTCTCTACTCACAACGCCCAATCGTCGAGAAACATGCTTCCTTTGCCTTCTATCACCCTGCTACCGAAGCTATTGCCGGTGTGCTCAGTGATATACCCGTGAAGTTTGCATTGTCTGTCGTGTTCAACATCATTCTCTACTTCCTTGCGAATCTGAAACGAGAAGCCTCCAACTTCTTCATCTACTTCCTCATCACCTTTGTCATCACATTTGTCATGAGTGCCATCTTCCGCACCTTGGCCGCTGTTACCAAGACCATCTCACAGGCCATGGGTCTGGCAGGTGTCATGATTCTGGCCCTCGTTGTGTACACCGGCTTCGTCCTCCCTGTCCCATCTATGCACCCCTGGTTCGAATGGATCCATTATCTCAATCCGATCTACTACGCGTTCGAGATCCTGATCGCCAACGAGTTCCATGGCCGCGAGTTCCCCTGCTCGTCCTTTGTTCCCGCCTACGCCGACTTGTCAGGCAGTTCATTCAGTTGTTCTGCGCCAGGTTCAGTCGCAGGCTCTAGAACAGTCAATGGCGACCGATACATCCAACTGAACTACGCCTACAGCTACAGCCACGTCTGGCGCAACTTCGGCATCCTGATGGCCTTTTTGGTCGGCTTCATGATCATCTACTTCGTCGCATGCGAGTTGAACTCATCTACCACCAGCACCGCCGAGGCTCTGGTCTTCCGTCGCGGTCACGAGCCCGCCAGTCTCCGCCAGGACCCCAATTCTGGATCTGATGTCGAGGCACTCGAGCAGGCCAAAGCCCAACCTGCGCCGGGCAGCGATGAGAAGGGGATGAGTGCTATCCAGGCTCAGACTGATACCTTCACCTGGCGCGATGTATGTTATGATATCGAGATTAAGGGCGAGCCCCGTCGTCTCTTGGATAACGTTTCTGGATGGGTCAAGCCTGGAACTCTAACTGCCCTGATGGGTGTCAGTGGCGCTGGCAAGACGACTTTGCTTGATGTATTGGCTCACCGCACATCTATGGGTGTTATCACTGGTGACATGTTCGTCAACGGTCGTGAATTGGATGATAGTTTCCAGCGAAAGACAGGTTATGTGCAGCAGCAGGATCTTCACCTCGATACCTCTACTGTGCGGGAGTCTCTGCGGTTCAGTGCTATGCTGCGCCAGCCAGCCTCTGTCTCGGTTCAGGAGAAGTACGACTATGTCGAGGATGTGATCAAAATGCTGAAGATGGAAGAGTTCGCCGAGGCTATTGTTGGTGTTCCCGGTGAGGGTTTGAACGTTGAGCAGCGCAAGCTGTTGACCATCGGTGTCGAATTGGCAGCCAAACCCAAGCTACTACTCTTCTTAGATGAGCCTACCAGGTAAGCACCCCATGCAAAGCACAATAATCGTTTTCAATTACTGACTATGAGGTAGTGGTCTCGACTCTCAGAGCTCTTGGGCTATCTGTTCATTCCTGCGCCAGCTTGCCGAGCACGGCCAAGCTGTCCTCTGCACTATCCATCAGCCCAGCGCCATGCTCTTCCAACAATTCGATCAACTTCTTTTCCTCGCCCGAGGTGGTAAGACCGTGTACTTTGGTCCGGTCGGAGAAAATTCTAGCACAATGCTAGAGTACTTCGAATCCAACGGCGCGCGTAAGTGTGCCGATAGCGAGAACCCCGCCGAGTACATGCTGGGCATCGTCAACGCCGGCCAGAACAACAAGGGCGAAGACTGGTTCGACGTGTGGAAGCAGAGCAACGAATGCACGGAAGTCCAAACGGAGATCGATCGCATCCACAAGGAAAAAGCAGATGCACCGCCCGCCACGGATGATTCCGCACAGAGTCACTCTGAATTCGCCATGCCCTTCTGGTTCCAGCTCACCCAGGTCACATACCGTGTCTTCCAGCAGTACTGGCGCATGCCATCCTACGTTCTAGCGAAATGGGGACTCGGAATCGCCTCTGGTCTCTTCATCGGTTTCTCTTTCTACGACGCCAAGGCCTCCCTCCAGGGCATGCAAACCATCATCTACTCCCTCTTCATGATCTGCACTATCTTCTCCTCATTAGCGCAACAGGTACGTCCCCATTTCCTTTACCACTAAAGCTCACACACTAACCTTCCCAGATCATGCCCGTTTTCGTCAGCCAACGCTCCCTCTACGAGGGCCGCGAACGCCCCAGCAAATCTTACTCCTGGGTTGCCTTCCTAGTCGCCAACATCATCGTCGAAATCCCCTACATGATCGTCATGGGCGTCCTAACCTACGCCAGCTACTTCTACGCCGTCGTCGGCGTCCCAGACTCAACAACGCAAGGCACAGTCCTCCTCTTCTGCATCGTCTTCTTCATCTACGCCAGCACATTCACCCACATGGTCATCGCCGGTCTGCCAGACGAACAAACCGCCAGCGCCGTCGTCGTCCTCCTCTTCGCTATGTCACTTACCTTCTGTGGTGTCATGCAGCCTCCCTCCGCCCTACCCGGCTTCTGGATCTTCATGTACCGTGTCTCGCCGTTTACATACTGGATTGGCGGTATGGCGGGGACACAGGTGCACAACCGGCAAATTGTATGTTCCCCTGCTGAACTGGCAATTTTCAATCCACCGTCTGGTCAGACTTGTTTCCAGTATTTGGAGAAGTATGTTACTGCAGCTGGTGGGCAGTTGCTTAATGGTGATGCGACGAGCGAGTGCAAGTACTGCTCTCTGCGTGTTGCGGATCAGTTCCTTGCTACGGCGGGTATTGAGTACTCCGATAGGTGGCGCAATTTTGGTATTATGTGGGCTTTTATTGCGTTTAATATCTTTGTCGCGACGCTGATGTACTATCTTGTTCGTGTGAAGCGGTGGAACAGTGCGGACTTGAAGAAGTCTGTGAAGAGGTTCATTCCTGGGAAGAAGGCGAAGGGTGGTAACTAATTGTTGTCACTGTCTTCTTGCTTATATTTGTCATTCTCTGTCTATATTTTCTTGTCCTTGTCTCTTTTTTTGGAAGGCGTTTTTGGACTACAGCTCACTCTACGATTTGTCTATTATATTATATGTTCCGTACAAAAATAAATACTATTGTCTAATAGAACCTTCTACTTCACCAATGTTCCTTTACCTAAGATAACCTATCCTACCTCAAAGCCTCGCTAGCCCTAAACCCAGAGATCTCAACATCCCGAACAAGCACAATACTACTATGGTTCGAAAGCTTCTAGAGCCAAGGATCGATCTCTCTTGATCATTTGTGCGCGTGGAAACCTGAGTTAAAGATCTATTTTCACTTCAACAGTACAGATCAAAACTATATATCTTAGCTCTAACCCCAAACACCACAGTAAGAACATTGTGCATGTCCCTAATAAGAAATATCAGTCCCAGCTCTCTTTTCAAGCCTAGGTAGCATATCCACACCACACTCTATCCCTACTCCCCAATCTATAATCCCCCAAACCCGAATATAAACCTCTCACTCATAGCTCAGATCAAAAGATCGCCGCATCAGGAACCTTATCTATCCCGCACAGACCACCCCTAACCACATGCAACCATCTCCGCAACTCATCAATTCCAATCACCAGTCCCAGCTCAATCCTCGGAACCCCCCAATTCCAAATCAAAATGGACCCAGACATCCTCCCCCAAGACGAAACCCCCTCAACCTTCAACTACGTCCTTTCCTTCCTCCTCGTCGGCGTAGCATGGGGCTTCACAACCCCCTTTATCCGGCGCGCAGCTGCAGACTTCAACCTGCGCCAAGAGGAGAAGAACAGGACTGGCGAGCGGGGGAGGGCTTCATCACAATCATACGCGTCACAACCGACCCCCGGCTTCACGGATATCGCAGAGGAAGCGGAATTGCTTGATCGGAATCAGGAGGATGAGCGGCTGCGGAGGAAAAGTACGAGTTCGACTCGGGATACAAATACACATACACATACTGATGCAGGTGCGGATGGGGATGTGAATGGGGCAGACGGCAGTTCTGGTGCAGACGGAGACCTCCCAATCCCTGCCTGGCGCGGGAAAGAAAAGTCCTGGGTGCGGAGGAAGATTGTCTCCGTCTTTTGGACTGTTATCAACCTGCTTCGGACGCCGGGGTATGCGGTTCCGTTGGTTATCAATTTGACGGGGAGTATTTGGTTCTTTTTACTTGTTGGGAAGCATGGTATGTTTTTTCTCTGGGGTTTCTTTTTCTTCATTGGTTATGGTGTTTGGGTTGTTGCTAATGTTGCTACAGAACTTTCCCTGACTGTCCCGCTTGCGAACTCGAGTGCGTTTTTGTTCACGGTTCTTGGGGAGTGGTATGTTGAGCGCAAGGTTATTGCGAAGCAGACGTGGTTAGGGATGGGGTTGGTTCTTGGGGGGATTGCGTTGTGTGTGCATTCTAAGAATCAGGGTATTTGATTTCAATGAGACAAATTGGGAGTTGTTGGTTTTATCTTGTATTGATATATTCGATGTACTGGCTAGAGATCTACTTCATGCAAGCTTGTTTGAAACATCTGGTAGATAGAGTATTTGGCTTCTGGCTACTGGCAAAGCCTGAATGTGGAATCGTACGATGCTCAGATTATACAGAACTGAAAATTGTCATATTCAACACCAACTGGCGACAATACACATCCCAATATACATAAAATACACCAATTGCCACCCAAAAGCAAACCCAAACATGAAACACAAGTATACATCTGCAAATGCAAGCACATGCAAGATGAACAAAGGCGAGGAATGAAACCAGAAACCAGACGAAAAGAGAATAAATCACAATATCACATCATTTTGCATGTCATTGAGGACACGAGCATATCGCGGGGAAGTCATCACACATATTACATTGGCCCATTTCCATTTGCGTACCAGACCGGGCCCGCCGTGGTAATGTAACCGAATTGGAATCCAGATAAACTCAGATATATGAAAACATAGCATTGCTGGATGACGCAAAGAAACACAATCGTCATGCTGACACATCAGTTGAATCAAACACCGCGGAACTGAATTGTACAAGTTAGTATGTAAGCCTTTTGGGGGTGTAAGAGAAAACTCACCATACGGACAACCAGGTACCACATGGCACCCATGAATTTGAACATCGACAGAGCAGCGACACTCCACAGAACAACCTTCATGTAGATCATCGAACGCCTGGTCTCCTCATCTTCGGAATTGGTCTTGGATTTGTCGTTAAAAGTATCCAAACCTGCAGCGCTGAGAACGACGGCGCCAAGGGCGAAGTTGCAGAACACCCAGGCAAGTACGACGGCACTGCGGAATCCCTTGTAGTAGTCGGCTTGCTTTTCTTCCTCGGAGATGATCTGCACCTCCTTGGGAGCCTTCATGGCGAATTTGGCAAGCTCGGCCTCGTACTGCGCGTTCAGATCGCCGTCGTCTTGTGGGATGTTGACGTCGACCTTACCGCCGGGCTTCAAGTGCGCAGAGGGCAGTTTCTCAGCCTTGTCGTCTCCCTTGGTACCCCATGTAATATCGTGGGTGTTGCAGAAGGCGTAGATGTTGAGGACGTTGATGTAGGTAGGCGTGAGCAGGATGTATTGAATAAACTGAAGGATGTTAGAAAATTCCCAATGCAAGAAATGGATGTCCGGATCACTTACGCTGGTGAACATGTGCCATGGGTCCAAGAAGATGAAAGAGGCGAGGAACCACATAACATAGGTCGATCCGAGGGAGACAATGATGGAGAAGAAGGTGGGGTTTTTGAACAAATCGTCGACCTTAAAGTCATTGGTGCCCACTTCTTTCTGAATCGCTCTGACGGTGACAAAGACTGCAGCAAATGCAAGGTATATCATGATCACAATCCAGAAATACACCATCGTCATATAGAATTTGTTGGATCCACCTGGTCGATTACCGAGGGCTAACACGAAACACGTAACGAGTGTTGCCAGGTAGAGCCATTCGAAGACGATACCCAAGATCTTACCAGCAGTACCAAGTAGATCCTCTGACCCTAGGTATGTCGTCAAGATGTGGAAGACCAAGAAGAAGTTACCCTGCACAAGGTGTTAGCATAAGACATGAATCATATCTGGAGGGAGTTCTTACAATTCCGAACCATGCGAAGATCATCGCAATCGTCTGGTAGATGAACTCAATCATGAGCATGAACTTTCGCATAAAGCTGTGGTCACTACGGAAGATCTGGTAGAAGTGGGTGATGGCGTAAACTGCAGCGAAGAAACTACCGTTCAACCAACGACGACGCTGAAGAATGAACTCGGCCATCCGATCAGGCACATCAGTTTCACCAGTCGATGACTTGACATACTGGAGGAGCCACCTGCATTTCCGCTTGGAGACAATCTCGAAACACAGGATGCGATCCTCAGCCAGGTACATGTTGGCAGTGAAGATACCGGCATTGGCACCGTGCATCTTCTCACCCAGGAAGTACCGTTCCAATGGACCTTGCCCGTTCTTGTCATTTTGGAGTGCGACAAATCGGTAGGCGGAGAATGCACCGGGTAACACAGTAATGAAACCAAACGAAGACTCGAGCGGCTTATCGAGAATATTGCTGAGCTTGTACTCGAAATTTTGTCCAGCGACCAGCGGGTTTAACAATTTCTTGCCGTGCGACAACATGACCTTGATCTCACCACATGCACCACCGCACATGGGCTCAACATCGAAGGCCTTCCAGAGATGATAGATTGAGTCTCTGCCTGGCTTGGTACCCGCATCCAGAAGAACACAAATGTTCGGATCCAAGACACGACCAAAGGCTTGGAAGAACCATCTGTGAGAATTGATTTTCTTCTGGTTCTTTTCCTTCAAACAGAAGATGAGCTGCACAGGAGGACCGGTTCGGGGCTTGAGGTGCACCTGAGTACCCTTTACCTCAAGTCCAACCTGAGTTGTGTACTCGTAGATATGCGCCGTGACATCCTTGCCGTTGACTTGCTGCTTCGCAATTCCATCTTGGTATACACCGAGACCTGCGAGCACAGCGCGCGTCCGCGGGTTGATCTTGGCACGACCGTCGCTAATGATACAGACCACGATCTTCTTCCAAGCATCCTTGCCCCAGGTTTTGCTGCTCGTGCGGGAGCACATGTGATCGATGTTCTTGAACACACCGGACATGGTGCGCGCGAATAGGAAATCATCTTCATTATACATGGTCACCACAATGAACAGTTCAGTGTGACGAGGCTTCGCGAATAGCTTCTGGCGCAAAGTGAAGCGTTCTTCGAAGAAATCAGCGGGATCGCAAGTGGCGGCCGAGTATCGCATGTGCGTAAATTCATCGCGCCCGGGTGGCTCTGCGTGGGGCACTTGACTGAGCATTCTCGGGGCAATGGGGCAGTCGAGAACGAGGTTGCCGTTGAAGAGTTGAACCTCCTTGACCGTCTTCCAACGACGAATAGGCGCCGGACTGGGCGTCGGACGTGGTTCATCCTGGAACTCAGTGTACGGGTCCGGCCCGAAGGGGTTGTCGCCAGCCTGTAGCATTGGCTGATCAGCAGAAAATGGTGTGTGTCCTCCCTCTGGGTATTGGCCCAAGTCATAGTCATCATGAGGGGTGTGCGTAGGCTCGTAGGGCTGGGTGTAGTAGGCGTCGTGGTGAGCTTCGGGATCGACTGCATACTCGTAACCAGGGTATTGCTGGTGTGCGTCATATGCGTCATGGTGTCCGTAGGAGTTGTGAACATTTTCAACCGAGTACTGTGTCCAAGCTATGATGTCAGTATTGATCCCAGCGCACTCACTTGGATCGCGCGGTACTCACGGTAGGCTGTTCGGCCAGACGATCACTAGATGGCATGGGGAGATGTCCCTGAGGCCCATATGGATTGTCCGAGAGCTGGTAGCCAGGTTCCAGGTGTGGCCCTGGGGAAGGAGTGCGATTGGTGTAGCTGGTTACGTGGGAGGGATTCAACATAGGTGCGCTATGCTCGTCTCCGAACGGATCTGGCGGCGGCATTGTTAGTTTCAAGTAACTGGCACCTCAATGAAAGCTCCGATGGCAATGATTGAACTGCGCAAGCCGTATGGGAACCAATGAACCAATGACCAGCACTGGTTTGAGCAGTTCAAAGACACAGACAAGGCGCAGGCAACACAGCGAGAGGGTTCCATAAGGCTAAATAAGGCTAAGGGAAGAGTACTAACCGGCGCCGACACGATTATAGGCCATAATGGACTAGCGAGCCGCGGTACTGGGTTCAGTGAGATTATCCCGCCCCAAATTCGTCGCAGGGGGTTGATGGAGATTGCGCCAGG
The DNA here is from genome assembly GCA_030762825.1 of Penicillium turbatum. Lineage (NCBI taxonomy): Eukaryota > Fungi > Ascomycota > Eurotiomycetes > Eurotiales > Aspergillaceae > Penicillium > Penicillium turbatum. Next base: position 1,740,904 of record JAUJYX010000011.1, on the reverse strand, counting down.
AGCGCCGAGCGGACGATTGAGCGTCAACGGGAGGAATGACTAGTTCGATTAACAGGGTCCAAACTCTCGTCGTTTCAGATATGAGGGCGGATCGCAAGCGAAATTTGATCCTAGGAAAGAAAATATATTGATTGTCGACACGATTGCGAAGGAGATGAAGAAGAAAGGCGACTCAAAAAATGTGGAATCAAGTTCGGGTGGCTTGTTTGGTGTTTACGACATTTGAAGTCGATCCCGGCAACGATGGGGGGTGGAGATGGGGGCGAATCAGAAGTGTCTGTGCAGGCTCCGCACTGCCTTGTGGATGTGCCTTCACACGCTGATTAGGCCCTTAATTTAGCGATGAAAGGTACAGTCATTAAAAAGAGAAGGGCAGATTCTTCGGAAGATAACCCCCAATGATATTGCAGTAATTCAAGCAAGAGAATTAGGCTGAAACATTGGAGCCACGGATGATGAAGAAGAGAAGATCCACCTCGTTGGTTTTGTTACTGGGCCAACTGATATCCTCAGCCACATCTGGGCTTGGCACTGTGGCTCAGCTGTTGCTTTCTCTCCGCTCTCACGTGAATGGTCAACTAGTCCTAAGTGGGTATCTCCCAGGCTGTCCTTATTAGCCCTCATTAGCCCTCAGTGGCACTCTGAACCTTGGAAGACTTTCTTCTTCTTTTTTTAGTACCTGAGGTCATTTCAGGTCACCCCTGTAACTAGAAGTACCTATATGTAGGTACCTTTTTTCTAGAATACAGTTGCCTGCTTCGACTCAGAAATAGATAAACTACATTGACTAGCTCTCATATTAACTTGCATTATCGCTACTGCACATCTGTTAGTTCCTGCTTAGTCTCTAGTCATGTACAACGTATCCATGTGTAGCGCACCGACGTAATGCAAGTAAAAAGACATCTTGTGGGGACTTAGGGCCTATCGATAACCCCCGCCTTGCGTCGACCTCAAATTTGTCCCAAGTCCTACAGAACTTGTATGTTGTATACTCTTTTGTAACCTTTCATATACTCGACCGCAAATTCGAGATTCCTTCCTGATCCCTGTTACCCCACCATGGCTTCCAACTCAAATGGACGCCCGATCAGCGTTCTATTCGTCTGCCTGGGAAATATTTGTCCGTCATAATTCGCGCCCACTATCATAACATGCTAACCCCCTCTAGGCCGCTCTCCAATGGCCGAAGGCGTCTTCCGTAACCTGGCCGCCGGCAACCCCTCTATCGGCGAGATTGACTCCGCCGGCACAGCCGCCTACCACAGCCTTGAACCGCCTGACTCCCGCACCATGTCTACTCTGCGCCGCCACAAGATCATCAACTATGACCATGCCGCCCGCAGAGTGACCAGAGAGGATTTTCTCACTTTCGACTACGTGCTCGCGATGGACAAGGCAAATCTCAGGGACCTACTGGACGTGCGCGAGTCGGTGATTGCCACTTTGCAGAGAAAGACCGATTCCAGACCCAGCTCCAAGAGTACGCGGTCGCATGTAGATGCTGCTATCGGTGCATACGGCGCGGATGCGAAGATTGCTGAGGTGCGCTTATTCGGTGATTTCGGCAAGGGTGGAAAGTTGCATGACCGCGTCGGTGGTGGTGAGGTGGTTAAGGACCCGTACTATGGGGGTGATAATGGATTCGAGGAGGTTTATCAACAGGTGACGAGGTTCTCCCAAAGCTTTCTGGATTACTTGGAGCAAAAATCTAGTGCTTCCGAGTAAGCGACGCCAAAGTCGGAGACCATGAGCTTCAAGACCCTGGTTCCATCATTGATACCCTGCGGCGAGCGAGTGATAGAAAATATCGAACATAGAATGCTCTAAATGTACAATATTAGAGATAGCGAGCAAATATCAGTATATGGTACATGAGGTGCTGAACGCAAGAAAACATATGGCTGCGCCAAACTGGGCAGACGCATTCCGCCTGGGTATATCAACATTAGATCTTTTCACTAATCTTGATAGCAGTCCTGCATCCAAACCGAATGACATCAACCAGCGGGTCGTAGGGCTTCGCTTCCTTCGCATCATTAGCCACAGCGTGGTCGAGGTGTTCTAGTTCCTCGTCGCGAATTCTCCGGAATGTGGCCAACATTTCCTTGAGCTCATCATCCAGCCGCTCCCCCCGCCTTTCGGCATCTGCCTCCCAAGACAGAATCTCTCTCACTTGGTCATTGTAGTGTGATCCAATTTCAGTCTCCACGGCTTCAGTGCACGCCATCGCTGCTTCGCGGCCCAATGCCGCAGTTGACCATCCCAAAAATGTGGCCGCTACCTCCCACGCCGGATACATAGCTGTAGGGCGGACCTGGTGCTTGGCAACGAGACGATTGAAGGTTTTCAGATGCCCTGCTTCCTGCTCGTACATGTGTTTCATCAACGGTCGGAGGTGCGGGTAGGAGCGGACAATTTGCGGCGTTTGGGCGGTGTAGATAAGTGTCGCGGCGAGTTCACCGGCTTGATTGACTCGAAGGGCGCTGTCCATGAATTCCCGCTGCTTTTTGCTGAGAACATATAGAGGTTTGGAGTCACCGGAGGTGCCGGCGGTAGTTGAAGCATGCCGACGTTGGCCGTATTTCACTGTTGACGGGGCGAGGAAATCGAGGAAGATGGGGGATGCTGCCCGGGTAGAGGAGTGACAGTGCGACAGAGCGCACTTGCGTAGAGTAGGTAGAGCTGCCATTGAGAACTTGGTGTTGGATATTAATGAACGAGATCTGAGCTTTGGAGGGCGCGAAGCTCGGAGTTCACGTATCGGCCGTCTAGACCGCCTTCGCGCTAGCGCGCGCTTCTAATTGGCTTGGCGTTTTATCGTCATGAAGCCGACGGCAAAAGCCAACTTGCGACGAACATCTACGCCCACCTTACGATACTACCCAATACCCGGCCTTTTTATCCTGTGTACAGAGTGTCTCTTGTTTAAGGGACATTGCTATAATTGGAACAGACATTTTGAGACACCTTTGCGACGACTTCCCTACTTTCAATCTTTGGAAACAACTCATTGGAAGTGCAAAGGGAGAGATCATTAGAAACACAAAGACTCCTATCGCTCTGGAGTTATTGAAAGCCTATTAATATATAGGGCTATTGTCGATTAGGGTTTATTGAGGGTAAAACTGCATTGACAGCCCCTCACAATGTCAGACGATTTGGACGCAGAGCTCCTCGCTTTGGCGGGTGACTCTGAGGAGGAAACTTCACCACCCCCCAAATCTCCAGCGCACTCTCCTTCTTCACACTCCCAAGACCGGGATCCCTCACCTGCAGGCATGGCTCGCAAAGGAACTGCCAGACCGGCGGTCCGCCGATCCCGAAAGCCCGCGAAAGATGAATCGGAGGGCGAAGTGTAAGCATAGCCCCTCAATTTGATAACGCAGAGCCTCGTTGACATGATAATTCCCACAGCTCTGACGCCGGATCCCGTCGCTCACTCCAATCCACCTCCATGTCTGAATCCGAGTCGGAGGCTGACAACTCTGGCGAAGAAGCCGAGGACCGCCCCATCTTCCCATACGAGAAACTCTACTACTCCGCCCAAGACAAGAAAGACATCATGGCTATGCCCGAGATCCAGCGCGAGGAAACCCTATCTGAGCGTGCCCAGCAAGTCGATCGTCACAACCAGGACCTAGCGCTACGTCGTCTGCTAGCCTCTCGCTCGCGCGAGGAAGCCCGCGCTGCTAAGAAAGCCAAGCGCAAGGCTGGGTCTGCCGGCTTGGATGATACCCAGCGCAAGAGTTCTCGCCAGAAGACCACTCTCGGTGGCCGCAAGGTTGGAGAAACCTCCGGAGCTATTGAGGCCTACAAGCGCCAGCGTGAACAGAAGGGCAAGCGAGACGAACTCCGTCGCCGAGACCCTACAAAGTCACGCCGTCGCTCGCGCTCCGTGGGCTCAGATGTGTCCAATGAAGATGCTGATGCTGAGAGCGACCTCGAATTGGATGACCGTGTTGGTCGTCCTGCGTCTGTTCCCAAGGATGATCCACCTGCTGAGCTTCGAGAAATTCGACGTGCTCAGGTCGGGCGCAACAACTTTGCCAAAGTCTGCTTCTACCCTGGCTTTGATAGTACTATGATCGGCTGCTACGCTCGTCTGAGCATCGGCCCGCACCCGGAGACAGGCCAGAATGAATATCGTCTGGGCCTTATCACTGGTAAGGATCTAGAATGCCTCACTCGCTTACGGATGCTGACTACTTGTTAGGGATCACTCAGGGTAAGCCATACGCTTTGGAGGGCGAGAATGGTCGTTCATTTGTCACGGATCAGTATGTCAAACTGGCACATGGAAAGGCTGTCAGGGACTTCCCTTTCGTCACCTTTTCGAACTCTCCAGTCACTGAGGTTTGTCTCTCCTCTCACAAACGCCGGAAATATACTAACAACCCACCAGGCTGAGTACCGCCGTTACGTCCAGACCCTCGCTGTTGAAGATTGCAAAATGGCTACAAGAAGCAAGGTTGAGTCCAAGGTGATGGATATCAACCGTCTTATCAATCACACATTCACGCGCGAGGAGTTGAACGAGAAGCTCCGCCGCCAGGGCGCCTTCGATCAAAAGAAGAATGTGCTCAACCGTCTTGAGCTTGAAAGAAATCTGCAATTCGCCAAAGCAAACGGAGACACTGAGGAGATTGAGAAAATTGAGAAGGAGCTCCACAAACTGCTTCATCCCAATCTCTCCTGGGGAACAACCCTTGACAAGAAAGAGGTCGACAAAGCAGCACCATCGGAAGCCGAGCGTGTCCACCTGATCAACCTTCGCAACCAGAAACTCAACATTGAGAATGGTCGTCGTGCTCAACTCCTGGAGCGAAAGGCCGCTAAGAAGGCAGCCGAGGCTGTTGCACGTGGTGAAGCTGCTCCGAATCCCTTCATGCGTGTGCGAACCGTGGCCAAGACTCATCACGATGTTAACGGAACGCCCAAACCTGCTGGTGCCGATGCTGCCTCCCTGGATACCCCCCAAGATACCCCTAAGTCCGATGGCAATTCTGCGAAAACTGGAACTCCCTCTGGCGTCACTCCGAAGAAGCCGAAGAACGGGTTCATGATCAGTTATCGCAATACTGATGACGAGAACATTGCAGCTCTGGATATGGATATCGACATTGAGATTTAAGTCGAAGGATGTGTCTGGTCTTTTAATTCAAAGACCGGGGTTGTATTTTACCAGTGCCAATTGATCCACATAAACTCTTGTTTTCTTTTGTAGTCCGACCTACATCTAGTACCACTTCCCAGGGGTTGTCCTGCTGCTGTTCGAGATGTACTGCACTTGAGCTGGTCTCTCCAGGCAGTCTCTCCCCTTGGCTAATCACAGCATTTTCTCCTCACGCTTCCTTACTCTCCTACGAGATGTTCCAGTGTCTACATTCGTTCCTCGCGCTAACCAATAGTGGTATGAAGAGTGAGTGAGTATCATGGGAAGCATTCACAGTACTCTTCGTTATAATCGCTAGTATACTGTATAAGCCTAGCACTTGAAAGAAGGCAGATATCAGGTCCAAGGTCCTTGGGCAACATTCATGTCTCCAGAACTCAAGATAGCAGAATGGGATATTAGCCTATTAAGACATCACCTACAGAAGGAATAAATTGCTCAGATACCCTGCACTGTAGGTATCTGTGAATACGCATGATATTGCTGCCATGCCTTGGGTCCCCATCGTAGACATCAGGTGGTCATCATGTTGTTGACTACATGTATGCAGAGTGGGCAGTGCCGCTAGAGTGATACTCGAAATCTGGTGTCTTCGGTGCAGCCAGGGCAGATGAGACCCCAGGATGCAAAGGATTAGAAGGCATGAGATAGTGTCAACATAGTATGAGGAACAAGAATACAAAAGGGAGAGAGCGAAAGAGATATATAGTATAAGGTGTCAAGGTACCAAGGCACCAACAGCTGAGATGTTCGGTTATGATCAACATATTGGACTTATTCCCAACAGGACGGGAAGCTAGCTTAACGGTCAAGTGGTTCGATAGATTCATTGCCTTTGGCAATCTTCCTCAACCCCGTTTAGAGTGACTTTAAAACTGATAATTGCACGTGAGACGTAGCCAAGTTTCTCAGCCAAGGTCCTCGCGTTCGTTCCCTGGCGCCAACATCTTCTTTTTACTTCTTTATCTCCTGGTATGTATATTGCTTACCTATTATTCTCTTTGAATACTCGTGGCGTGTGCTTGAATTGAGCAGGATCGTCTATACTTATGGTATCCTGCGTGCCCCCGATAATGCTTAGCAGATCCTTCGAATCCTTCTACCTAGAAGATATCTGACAAATCTGTTGAAGATTGCAACCCCTTCGACGGTGTCTCTTATGGAGAAGGCTACACATCATGCTTATAAGCTTGTTCAACTATCCACATAGTCCTAGGTTTTTATCTTGGGCAACCATATCGAGATATAGATGAATCCGAGCCTCCTGATTGGTCCACAGCTTTGAAGTCATCTCCACACGTATAAAACCTGGGCAAATCTCCACCACAACACCACATGTATTCCAATTTCACCACGATTAGATGAAATGTCTCTAGTACAATACTCAGATTCTGATTCCGACCCTGAGCAAGAATCCAACCCATCTCCCCGTCCAGACAAACCCCACCCTAACCCCAAAACACCGTCCCTACCCCCCCTCCCAGCATCATTCCACAACCTTTACGCCTCAAGCACACGCGTAAGCGTGCAAGATGACCCCAACCTCCACGGCGGCCGAGTCCGAGTAACCCCCACATAGAAGGGAACTGGCCAACACATCTATATCTCGAATGTGAGTAGCAGTCCCTCTTCTTCTTCGGCGGTTCACACTTGTACCAGCTAATCACGAACAGGGTATCCAACGAAAGAAGAGCTATCGCTCCTCAAAGATATCATCGCTCAGTCTGAGAATATAGTAGATCAGAACGCACCGCTCGTGCATAGTCTTTTGCATAGTGACCTTGGAGCCCAGTTACCGCTACACATCAGCTTGTCGAGGCCGGTGGTTCTTCGCACTGAGCAGCGTGCTGAGTTTACGGAGGCATTGCAGAAGAGTATACGTGACTCGCGAGTTTTTTCGTATGTTGCTTACTAGAAGTGTCAGGAACTAGTGTTATTGTCACTGACATGTTGACTAGATTTAACGTCCAGCCAAATAAACTATATTGGTCATCTAATTATGAGAAGACACGGTGGTTTCTCGTGCTAGGCGTGCAGAAGCCAAGACATGATGAGCTCAATCGTCTCTTAAAGCTGGCGAATGACGCTCTTGCTCGGTTTGGTCAGCCACCGCTGTATGCAGCTCCCTTGACGCAAGCACAGCGGTTTAGCGTCAGTGAGAGTAGCAGTGGATCCCATGTCCAGGATTTCTCGGAGTGCTTTCATATCTCACTTGCTTGGAGTCTGTCAGGGCCTAGTGCCAAAGAACGAGAACGCATTGATGCCATAAACTTGCAGGCTTTGCGGGAAACCGAGGTTGGATTTGAGAGCGTCAAGGCGAAGATCGGGAATATTGTCACTAGTATTCCACTGGGAAAGGGCTTGTAACATCGGGGCTCTGTGCAGTCACTTGCATATACTATCGATGACTAGCTTATGTTGGATGCCCAAAGTTGAGGTTATACAACCTGCTGAGTGCCGGGAACATTGACTGCTCACGTAACTGCTCACGTAAACCTGGCAAAAAGAACTGATTCATTCCCGCAATGGATGTAACATTATGATTCCTTTCAGTGCTAGAACCTTTGCTGGCAGTCCTACCATTATATGTGTCTCATTTTATCTGTTGCGATGTAATCGTGCTACGGTCACTCATACCGCTTGTACGGTGTTAGTGCCTCCCACTAGATGATAATTTCTCACCACGTGATAATTTTTAGTAACCAGGTACCTTTTGTATGCTAACACCATACAAAAGGTACAAAAGTACTATATTCCAGACATATATAGGGGCATTATCGGATGATGTATGGTCTAGGAGACGACTGGAGTTGACAACATGTCAAGCTTGATAGATAAAGTTAAGCAGACATGAATTGATAGGACCATTAAATCCGCGATATACAATTCTCCCGTCAAGCTGTTCGAGGTCCTCCCGCTTCTACAAAGATGATTTAGCATAATTGTAGTGGGAAAACTATTATAATTTATGTATATTATATCTTTGGACTCTTATTTACACTTTAGCCGTTCGAGAGTTGAGAGAAACGGAATTTGTAGAAACTTGCAGTTTTGTACCTTGTCTATGGGGATGGCATATAAAAGGCACCTGAATACTCGGAATTATCATGTTGAGAAATTATCATCTAGTGGGAGCTAGAGGCACACCGTACAAGCGGTATGAGTGACCGTAGCACGATTAGAGCTCTTCTTCTAGCATGCAGATTGTCCGTTACGAGTGGCCCAATAAATAGCTTGCCTCCAGCTGTTATCTGCTGTATCTTACGCTTCTTGGGAATTCCCATCAATCAGAATCCTGATTCAATGACTTTAAATGTTTCAAAACATGACTGGTCATTGATCAATATCAACTGTATGCAATGGGAGGACGCATGGTTCGAATCTCGCCCGCAGAACGAACGACAAACGAAGCCACGTTTTAAATAGACTATTTGAAGCCACGCTTGAGACATGTGATTCAAGAGGTGAGTGTATATAAGACCGCTCAGAGAGAATTTAGATAAATAGTAGCAAGGAGCAAGAAGCGGTGAAAATGTGATTTCCATTAGTGCAACCAGCAAGGAGCGACGATCTAGACCCCCCAGGGGTGTCAGTCACCCTGCTAGTTCGGACGCCACGGCACTAAGTTTGGCCTGGTCGGAGGCTATTTCCCCCTAGCGATAAGCTTAATCCAGGTTCGGGAGACTCGGATATACTAACTAGTACTTCTCCGGTAATTTTTACCACCTTGACTCTTCTTCTTTTCGGTCTTCTCCTTCGAGGAAATATAGTAAATTGATATTTTCACAGGATCCCAGGTATGACGATAGGAAAATAGAGCGAACCAGGCAACACGATTTCTAGAGTGGGGATGGTGAAGAGTGGGGCCAGTAGGGATATCGTCATGCCGTCGATCGTTAGGTGGAAGTCTCGGATGTAAATGCAACATGGGCCTTGCATGTTCAGTTTACATGGTGAATCATGGGAAATGGTCCTCTAAGTAAAGTTTGAGCGAGGTGTCTATACTGTGGTCTATCTGGTTCTAGTACTTAGTCCGTAGACGGGATAGGACTAGAGTAGTAATAGTCCAACGTTCGAATGATATCACCGACTCCACATCGGCAGTCGGCAGAGTCCAACATAATCTGAGGCCAAATTTGGTTTGATCTGATCATTGGTAAATGTCGAAGCAGTGGGACTAAGCCACATTGGACTTCGGACCACTGACTATACTGTAATATGAGAGGATCGTGAGGTGTACGTAGTCACGTCACGTCCGCAGCTTCCTTTAGTATAAGCTCTTTTGAGTCACAGCTTTCCTCCATTTACCATCTATCTATCTTCTTCCCATCTCCATACTCATCTTCATCTCTTCATCGTTTTCTAAACATTTTCAGCCGCTGTACGAGCTATCCTGCATCACTGCTCAGCCTCACCTGTTTTAAATTCAGGACTTGCACCTATAAGACCCTGTGATCATCCGCAAGGGCCCGACACCTTGTTTTTTTTCGCCCTGAATCCGTTCCATCTCTTGCAAAACCCTTCATACAACCCAGAAATGGCAGTTGATTGCATCTCCATGGCCTCCCGCCACCATCCCCATCATCCCTTCAACCAACAAAGTAGCTGTGATCGACACCTAAGCATGGGGTCAAGCATCGGCACCAACAACCCATATGCTCGCTACATGTCCCCTGTTTCAAGCTGTTCAGGACGGTCGCGCTCCGAGTCTGTCGACTCCGCGCCTTCCATCTGGTATTCCGGCACACCCGAACATTATCCGGTGGAGCCGAGACGCAAACGCGATCACTCTGTTCCCCATCGCCGCCGCACTACCCACAAGTACTCGCGGCACTCGCAACTCGTGCAACCGGATATCATCGACCAGCTGGACGATGTTACTTCTTTCTCCTACCACCACGAGGGTCCGTACGATGCGGCCCGTCCAGAACGCAATCGCCTTAGTCAGTACAGTCCGCTGGAAGCTGTTCGGGAGTCAAATGCCGAGGCCCTCCGGGCCACACCCCACCACAAGATTGTCGATGCCCTAAGTAGTCACCGTCCATTGGATGGGGTCGCGTTTTACCCTCCTGGTACTATGGATCGAATGGGTCAGGAGTATACTTATGAAGAGGGGTCGAACATGATGAATGACTATGGAAATTTCATGCGTCTTCCTGGCGTGGTATGTTTGTTTGTCTATTCCTTTTTTGACAATCACTAACTATTTTCCAGAAATTTACGGATGAAGACTTCAAGGATGATCCATTCTACAATCGTCCTCTGGTGAATCCGTTCACTGAACTACGGAGGAAGATCAGTCTTCGACTCAAGAAACGGCGCAAGACTGAGTAAACTCATTCCCTCGAGTTTGACAACTTCACGACCTCATGACATCCATCCCACTTGATGATTATTACGCAATTTAATGCCTGGATAATGCCTGGATGCAGTTGGGCTTCGGAGTTTGGGCCTCGGTTTGGTTTATTGGATTTGGAATGGGTCATGTGTTAGCCCTTTGTGAAAATGATGGTTATATGATTCCAGTGGTATATTATGGGTTGGATTATTACTTTGTTTATAGATACAGTATGTCTTTGGGCAAATCAAGGAGACCCATTTCATCTTTACCTCGTATTCGTGTCAGTCAATGTGATCTATATACTACATCAAGTAAGATTCGCTCTTATATGGCCATTTCCCTAGGCAGTAGAGTTCTACAAGTTCTAGTTTCCCACAACCTGCCTTTAGTAGAATTTGATAATCCTCATTTTCAATTCAAATCAACTCACGGACCCCCAACCCCAGTGCCGATCAAATAATGTCACCTGTTGCACAGTGCCGATCGGCCTCACGCCGAGTCCCCACCCCCTCGCAGATGCACATCACGAGTTCTCCATTTTCTCCCCAGACTCGAAAATAACCCCTCTGATTATCGTATCTGCAGTAAATGAGGGGTTCTATGCATGGCACCATGGCAGGGGTATACATTTGCATATTCGTTATATGCATCAATATTTCCAGAGAGTAAAAGACATTCCCTCGTAAACTCTTTCCTCTACTAGTAGACACATTGTATGTATCTCTACTGAAAGTACCACTCTCTATGATTATGCAGTAGTCACTCCATGAAGTAGAAAAATAGAACAGGGACGTCCAAATGTACAGTCAAATGCAGATGATTGTAAAACGCAAAGGCCTCTCAGCTGTGGAAGCTGCATAAATGGAAACCATCCATCTGCATCGCCAAGGGTTTAATAGTCCCTGTGTTTGTGAACCTTGGCAAGAACCGAATACGTATAATTTTGCCGAGTCATACTCGAGAGACTCTGGGCGATATACGAAGAGACTTGGTACATCGGGCGCGGAAAGCTCGTTTAGGCACGGATGTTGGCTATAGTTGGTCTTGTTTAAGGACTTTGGGTTCTCGACTTGCGGGGCCAAATATTGGTAAGTAGGGAGCCTGGACTCATAGTAGATGGTGAAACTACTGTAGGATCAAAGAAGCAAGATTGAGGCGGTTCTAATGGTGCATGTGTAATGGTTTTCGGATTGTATCGAGTTGATTTGATCCGAGTCTCATATATAAGAAAACGGGATTAGCACTAGACACTGTTCGTTACTCATCTATATAGGTAGATATCAGGGTCTTACGTTCCTGCGACTGACTTATACAAATAATACACCGAAGTACTCCAGTTTTCTTGTGGAAAACAATTGCCCCAATGCCCCTGTGTCTCCTTTACGAGGTTTGTAGACAATGTGAGCCTCAACTTTCTCAATACCGAAGACCTTTCACTTTTTTGGCTGCAGTCACTTCCCTTGGAACCCTATATAAACAATGCACCACGACTCTGCGTAGAACGGAGGCCTCCCCGGGAACAAATGCCAGTATCTCAACAAAAAGACGGAACGTGAGCCAAAAAGGTCTCGCTTCAGTTTATTTAACAACTTACAACTCCACTGTTAGCATTTCTTGTGAACGGCTCTCACTTCCTGCAAGTCCCTTTCGACATTGTCGAGAGCTATGCCGGTCTTTTACCCAACACACGGAAGTTCGAGCTTGTCCTTCTGACTCTTCCCTTCCACCAAAACAGCCGCGGTTTACTATAGTTTCTTGAAGTTGGAATCAAATATTAATGTAGTCAAGTGTACAGCAAATCGCGACGTATCTCCTAATCCATTAACACTGATCCTGTTACACAGTCCAGCCCTGCTCTATCTAGCAGTCATATCCCCTCATATCAACCATTAGTATACAAAACTTGACATTGCAAACATCCTATCCACCTTCTTTCTCGATGTCCCTTCAATCAAAACCTCACCTTCAGTGCTTCCGAATAGCAGCAGTGCTACTCGCAACACCAGAAGAAGAAGGTGTAGCCGCCAAAGGCCCAATCTTCAAAGTCCCACACGGACTATCAGGAGCAGTCAAACAACCCCCAAGGAACTCCCCAAGACTTCCCGTCTGATTCCTAGTCGACAGAACCTGCACGGGTGCATAAGCCGACACAAGCGATGTAGCGTTCTGCGCAAACAATGTAGAATTCACCCGACTTCCAATCCAAGTTGCATGCGCACTATGCGAAGCCGCCAACCGAGCAAGCAAGAACGAAACCTCCGGCGACTGGGTGAACCCCGCAAGACCGATGAAGGCACCCGTGACAGTGGTCTCGAAGCGGTAGGCCCAGAATATCCAGGCCTGGGTAGTGTTGACCGGGGGGAAGGTGAAGGAGCAGTTTGGCTGCACGAAGCCGGAGGCATTGGCGGCGACTTTTTCGATCGCTTCGCTGCCGAGTGTGTTGTCTTTCTCGATGCCGAAGAGGAGCCTCTTGTAGTTCAGGATTGTGGAGTTGCTGGAGCTAGTGAAGGTCGAGTTTACGGTGGAGTTGTAGAAGCTGCCGATGAAATCGGAGAGGCCCCAGGCGAATTGAAGGACTTTTGCGTCGGCGGGGGTCGGGGCGCAGCTTGCGTTCGCCGCTGTTGTGGCGGTTGCTCCGGCTAGGAGGGGGATGATGAGCTTGGAGAAATGCATAGCTTGGTGTTTCTTGTCTGAGTGATCTGGGGATATAGGTTTACAGATTTTAGAAGGAACTAGGAGCTTTGCTACGTCCACAGGGCTGCAGGGGTAGTTTAATACCTTATAGAAGTGAGAAGATGCGCAGATTGTCAAGCGCCTTCAGTCATGACCATCCCAGAGACGCATGCGGTGTGCTTTGCGTAAATTATCAGTTAAACTGGCCCAATAACCAGTGTTCTGCTCTACACTGGCGTCATGAACTACCTACCTCAGAGGGCTTGGTGAAGTCTTAGAACCACATCGGTTTGTCCTTTAGGGGTGACGTAGACCACTTCCGCTAAACTTTCAAGTATCTTGGTTTAATACGAACATCTATCAAGAAATAAAGTTTCGATCCAAGATTAAGCTTGATCTTATGTTCGGGATCCTCGGGACAGAGTCGGGAGATCCGGTGGGGCTCGGGATCATGGCGTCGTAGATTATGAAGAACGCAAAAGACGTTGCCACATAACGGTTGCTTCTAGTCATTGCTAATACGAGGGGATTAATAAAAATATGATCATTTGATATCAGAAGTGTTGAATCAGGGTATTAGACTTTTGGTGGGAGGTGAGCGAGAACCGGAATGATATATTCTAACATCATCGAATGCTGGCGGATATTGTGAAGGTATTCCAGAATATGTAGGCCGAGAAATACGTCATTTACTCTGCAACAAAGCAATGTATGAAAAACCAGCAATAGCCAGAAGAACCCGCCCCTTTTGACCTAACCACAGAGGCAGACATAAATCATCAGCATAAATACGGCAACAATTCCGTCTATATACATTTCATGTGATGCGAAACTATACAAACTCCGCTCAACAATACGCTGATCCCGGTACACAAAATGATCAACCCATACCCACTACCATAACCCCCAATAGCAGGATTCCTCCAATGGTCTACGCCAACCAAAGCCTCACTGAAGGGGCCGCTGACAACATTACCAATCCCTCGCCCAAAGGCAATCATTGAGAAGATGAGCGTTGCATCCGCAGTGGGATCAACACGTCGAACCTCGTGCGTGATACCCGACCACGTAGCCGAGTAGCACCCTGCAAATAAGCCATATCCGACGCAGAAGACCAACAGTGTCGGGAGAGTTGACGAAAATCCCCACAGAAGCAGTACGGAAACGGCACTGCCGATAGTCGAAATAGTAATGCAGGTGATCGCATGGTACCGATCTGCCAAATGGCCCATCGTCACGCTCCCAAACACCGACGCCAGATTCAGAAGCGTGATAGTCAACGAAGATAGGAAGTCTGTAGCGCCGATGCTGCGCGCGTACGTCGGCAGATAAATCCCAGGCAAGAAAAAGCCCAGCGCCTCCAAGATGTTGCCGAGCTGGTAGATGCAGAAGATGCGGGTGGTCAGGAATCGGAAGTTCAGGCGGCGATAGCAGACGGTTTTGCTAACTGGTAGTCGGGGTTTGTGGAAGTACAAGAATGGCGCCGCGAGAATGAAGATGAGGACCGAGATAACTCTGAGTGTAGTCTCGAACCCGTACTCGGTCAATAGCTTCTCCAGTCCGATTGGGAAGATCAGTCCGGAGACACCAGATCCGGCCCAAGTGATGCCGAATGCGAGGCCTCGTCGGTGGACGAACCATTCGTCCATGTACAGGATGGACGGACTGTAGGCTATGCAGCCGCCGATACCAAAGCCGACGCCTTGTGATAGGACAAGGTGGGTGACGTTGGAGGAGAATGAGCCAAGGGCTAGGGATAGACACATGATAACAAGTCCGAAAGATGAGAACCACCGGCCCCATTTGGGGAGTAGGATCATGCCGACTATGACCAGTGGACAGCTCAAATATGAGATTCCCTGAATAGAAGGTTAGTAGGGTACGGCTAGAAGTCGAGTAGTGTATCTAACCGTAGCACATGTTCCAATAACGGCTACCATACTCGAGTTCTCGAAGGACTCATGGGCATGATAATACTTATGAAAAACTCCAAATGAGAATGCAAATCCTGAAACATACACCATTAGACTTTAATTGTGGATTGTTGCAGACTCGTGGGTTGACTTACCCCAGATCAAAGCCTCCAGCATTACACAAGCTGCCAAAAACATCCATGCTTGGAACCCCCCGTCGACTGGTGGTAGCTTCTGCTCATTGGTGGACGATTCATCGAATTTCTCTGGACACAAACGTATCTGGGCTTCACTGCCTAGCGGTGAAGTGCTGCGAATAGAGTGTCTGGTTTCCATATTTAGTTGCGTTTCTGAGTTCACAGTGACATTAAAAACGAGGAAGAACCGGTCGACGTATTCATTTTAACCTACATATACTATTTTAGTCACATTGTTTGATCACTGTCAAGGAGGTCCGACGTTGGAAGGGATGACAAGTAAACCTTGGTAAATGTCAGCCAGGTGACGGAAGGAATTTCCATACGTGGACTATCATAAGGCTGGCATGCGACTTGAATCGACCGGATAGTAAATTGTATGTAGTTCATGTGCACTTTTTGTATCTATCTCGAACTTGGAGGGTCACTCAAGGGTAACCATGATGATTTGGCAATCGGCTGGGAATCTAATGGTCTGAGCACAGAATCATATGAAGTCTGATAAGCTCATATTTCATATATACACTGTTTCTAGGTTACTTTTCTAAAAGACGCATGATATCGACCCCCCTTGTTTGAAGCTTCGAGAAAAAGAGAGTTTTTAAAAGGCCGAAACTGACGTGCTTTGCATGGGGAATAGAAAGCTCCCCCTCGGTCTACGACGGAGGATTGTAAGCTTGGACAATACGGAA
Source organism: Penicillium turbatum (assembly GCA_030762825.1). Taxonomy (NCBI): domain Eukaryota; kingdom Fungi; phylum Ascomycota; class Eurotiomycetes; order Eurotiales; family Aspergillaceae; genus Penicillium; species Penicillium turbatum. The sequence goes on along the minus strand of JAUJYX010000011.1, from coordinate 1,724,912 downwards.
GACGGCTAGGGACGGGCTTGTGAAGGGATTGGAATGTTGAGGATACGATCATTGCCAGATGAGGCTGGAAACACCGGAGACTTGTGCCGATAAGCTGTGTCCTATGATATCACAGGGAAAGCTCCGAGCTGTGTATGAACCCCTTACTCGGTACAACTCCCCGTGCCACGTTAGACTGATGAAGGAGGCTTGGACACATCAAGGGGCTGTGAATGCGCCAATCAGCGCGTTGCTAATGTGACATAGCATGCAAGATGTTGTATATCACAGGCATGCCGATGATAGCGTCCGTGAGACTTGGCGGTAGTTTGTAGTAGGCTTGTGTTGCTGAACTCTGAGTATACAACCGTGGCAAACCTGACAGCATTTGATCGGATATTTGCTTAACCTTGGTATTGGAATAGCAATCTGACAAATTTCGATACGGTCCCCGAGAAGTACAAGCCGGGTTTCACGTGATTGATGGAGTGAGAAGATCTGCCGTTGTTACTAAAGGACGATATCTCTGTGGTTCTCATGCTGCTAATGCTGCCCATGTTGGGAAAACCAATATCGAGACCATGTCTAGTACATAGACATGATCCTAAGATGTGGCTAGTTTGTTCTCCCAGGATAGACACTTAGTTCCAGCTCTATCATCACTTTATGGAGGTAGGCGCGTGCTTGAGTCCAAATTATGCTGTTGAGGGTGTTGCAAGGCTGGCCATGTCAACGAATATATCTTCTCAAAAGCATAAAGATCATAAGATAAAGTCCCCGCGAGCTTAGGGCGAATGTCGAATAAATTTCCACAAACCCTCAAACTTTCAAGTCCATCCCTTCAGCTGGCGAGCCAGGCATTCTGGTCTGCACCATAACCAAAGGGAATCCACGAGTCCTTAAAATACCTCTGCAACACAGTCCCAGGATAGGTCATATCATCAACGCAGTATGCACCACCACTAGGACCAATATGCGAGCAATGCACGTCGGGCCGGTACTGCACCATATGCTCGTGGACCTCGCGACACAGCAACGTGTTACGACCCAACTCATAGGATTTCCCAAATCGTATGGAAGTAGTTAAGAAGTTATAACAAGCCTCGCTGTCAGTATACTGCTGGTCCGAGCCTGTGCAATACTGTTCATGAGTAGTGCAGATCGTCTTCGCCAGCAAATCCGAAACATAGGCGACAGCCTGGTCGGGCGACGTGGCGTTGATCTTTGTTGCCACGCCTTCGATCAAGAAGTCCAAAAGATACTCAAACCAGCGGAATGTTGCGTCATATTGTGTGATTTTACCGTCGGAACCGATTTCAATCCATGTGTCGATCGTCACAGGGATGAGGATGTCGAACGTGGTTGCGTTGAAAGTGACAACCGTTGTCGCCGAAGCAATGTTGTCATTGGCGGCGAACTGGGTGATGTTGTAGGCAATCGGAATACCGACAATGCTGACATGGTCTGGGTCGGCGAATAGGCCGAAGATGTATTCGCGGTTTAGCTCGTCGCCGTCGAACGTGCGGGTGATGTCAACCCGGCCTTGGACCTGCTTTTGGTCAGATATCTTTCGGTGGAAGTCTATCGGGAGTAGAATGGGCTAACATCTGATGCAAAGATAGTTGATGCGTTGCCCTGAGTCTGTTCCAGATTTTCTGGATATAGGAAGGAATCCCAGAAGTTCTTCTCGAGGTTCCACAGCTGGTCGAATGTGAAAGTTGGTTTGTGAGGCTTCTGGGAGGTATCACTGGAGGCTTTGACAGCAGCAAATAGGCAAACTAAAGTAACAGCGAGCGCAAAGTCCCATAGGGCAAATGCTAAACGCATGGTGATTGTTATAAAACGGTGTTCCTAGTATTGGTTTGAGCTAGTCTGAAGCAGATAGAGTCTTTAAAGAGAACTCGGTATCTGCACACTTGTATACGAGAGATTTTGCCCCTGGCCATTTTTGAGCAGCATATATGAGGCATTTCATTAAGGTGTTTCCTCTTTCGATGAACGGTATGTGTTATTGAGGCCGAGACAGGACACCGTATCGTAGATCAGTTGGTCAAAATTGTATAGATAAGTCCATGTCTAGCTTGAACATTGCTGGGATTGGAATACGAAGATGTTGCATAAGCCTATATACCAACCTTGGAATATTCTGTAACCGTGCTGCAGGGATCGAAGTCGCCCTTTTCAATATCGACACCGACTGAATATTGAGAGTCTCCGAATGTTGTATCGGGGTTTTTAGTAAAGTCAGACTGAGACTAAGACTGAAAGAAAATTATCAGCTTCCTTGAGAAATAAATGTGACTAATGGGCGGAATACAGCTTTTCTCTGGTCACATACTTGAACCGGGCTGGTCGATACATCAACCACTCCCGGCCTCCTTGCACATATTTCAGGCGAACGACCACGACATTGAACACGAAAACACAGCTGGAAATTGGAATGGGAACCATGTCGGCAGCACATGAAACTCAAATACCATTCGAAATACCGTATTCGGCTTGATTACGGTATCTTTATACGGTATTTAAGCCTAAATTATAGTAATAGATACGGTATTTCATACTACTAAGTAGTTATACCGTATTTAGAATTCCCTTAGTATTCGAGGTTTTCTAGGTATTCGACAGAATATAGTATTAACTTAGTATTCTATATAGTATTCTACTTATAATCTCTATACTATAGTAATTTATTAGTAATTTATTAGTAATTTATTAGTAATTTATTAGTAATTACTATAGTATTCTACTTATAATCTCTAATACTATAGTATTTAATTAGTATTTAATTAGTATTTAATTAGTATTTAATTAGTATTCACTATAGTATTCTATATATAATCTTTATACTATAGTATTTACTTAGTATTTACTATAGTATTTTACCTTTTTATACTACTAATATAATATATTCTTCTAAGGTTAAATATAGTCTATAGTAATATTAAGTGATATTCGATATTTATATATATTATTCTTCTCTCCTCTCTCTCCCACGCTCCCACGCTCTCTCTCCTCTCTCTCCTACGAGAACACAATTCTCGCCTCTATTCCACGACTCTAGGTACGTATCTTCTCTCCTCTCTCTCCTACGAGAATACGATTCTCGCCTCTATTCTACGACTCTAGGTACATATCTTCTCTCCTCTCTCTCCCACAAGAATACGATTCTCGCCTCTATTCTACGACTCCAGGTATATCTCTCTCTCCTACGCTCTCTCTCCTCTCTCTCCTATAAGAACACGATTCTCGCCTCTATTCTACGACTCTAGGTACGTTAATATCTCTCCTACGATTCTCTCTACCTTTTTTTATATATATCTCTCTCGCCTATATCACACTTTTATATTTCTCTTCGTATTCTATTAGTTAGTATAGATATAAAATACTTTAATAAAAATTACAATACTTTAGAGAAAGTTACAATACAATACGAGGTTCTAAATACGAAATAAAAATCCTAAATACAGTAGCGAGATTTTAAATACCGTAGTAGTGCGGTATTTAATAGAATACCGTATTCAATATTCCCGCTTCAAAAATGCAGAGTGAGCCTGATTACGGTATTTTACCGAGTTACCGCACCACTACATAGGGAAATACCGTATTTCAAAACAGGGGCCGGGCCACATGGAATAAGCAGAAATTATCTAAAACGGTACGAGTATCGCAGCTCATAATCCATGGCAAGAGTGTACATCAACGCCTCTAACCGTGTGAAAATATCGTAGGATGCTTATAACGCCCTGCTAAGCAGGTCCCACAGTTAAATTGACGCTATTATCCATGAAACGAGCATATTTACACCTAGAATCAGGCGCAAAACAGCTTTATGTATGTAGAATCACGTCAATTTGCAGAGTACATCCAGACTCGCAGCTAGCACCTAACACTGGGGAGCTTCTCTAAACATTGTTCATCCTCCTTCTTTATTTTCTCATGTTTATTTTCCAGTTCTTGCTTTACCGATAGGGCAATTCATCGAAATCTTTTCAGTATGTATTAAGAATTGTACCAACAGATGTCTCATATCAACAGGCCCTGACTGGCAAACATCTACAATTTCTCCAACATATGCTTAATTTGATGAGCAACAAACTTCTCACTCCCCGACTCATCCAAAAGCTTCCTACTAAGGTTGATAAAAGTGTTTGCGTAGAACTGGCAGTATTGTGGGAACTGAACCTGGAAGAAATCGGGGTGTCTGCGGGCGACGAAAGGATGATCCGGGAAGCACACCGATATATCGTGTCCCAATGTTTGGATTTTGATCATGGATGGAGCAGCCTTGATGAGTTTCTCACTCGCCTTTCGCTGATTGCCTGGGTGACGAATCAAAATCTCAAATTGTGTCGCTAGTTCTTCTCGGACCTCTTCGATCTCGTGTGTGTAGCTTGGCATGAGATTCTTGAGCCAGTTGGGCTGGGAGCTATCCCACCAGGCCATTTTGAGAGTTGTTGTAAGATTATAGGGTAGTCTTTTGAGATGAGGTGGGAGAACGATTGTGGTATTGGTAGTCCGTGGAAATCAAGGAGGGGTTGATCTTTGAGTACGGGTGCTTTCTGTTTGCGTCGAAGGCCGTCGATATATATTCTGCAGTAACTGGGCTGAAACTATGTTGAGTATTCACCGGATTGAAAGAGCACTGCCCAACAAAGCCCACGCTCTGTATTCTTTGTTCGTTTGCGTGGCCTTGCTTAAATATAATTCCTAACAAAGGAATAGATGAGTCACGATTTCGTCTGAGGTGTTTTCAATCTTAAGATGTCTCTTTGACACAGCTCTGGTTCCGTCCAAGTAAAGCATGAGTTAAAAAGACAAAGGCATTGCTACCCTATACCTCAAACAGTAAACTCCCTGTTCTCGTAAATGTCCCCATTATGACTTCGAACACACTCTTCCGTTGCATTTCAATTTAATAAAGCAGGCAAGCCTCGTTATAGGGCCATATAACTTGCATCATCTGCTTTTGCCCGTATACCCAACTAGTTGGGTCATGAGGGAGACACAAAACACTAGCCTCCTGACACCTCTCTTCCAACCATTCAAACCTCGCAACATTCTCCGGCTTCCCAATATTGTAGTATTCCAGATGTATCTTAGCCAATCTAGGGAACCTCTCCGAGATTGCCAATTCCGCCAATTGATCTATAGCTGCATCAAAGTTTGCATCCCCATTGAAATCAAGAGATAGATATAATGTCTCCAACGAGGAAGGAAGAACATCCTGAAGCCTTCGTAACGGTAGGTTGAGTTCATTGATTCCCACAATATTGGGCAAGGGAGCACAAACGAGCTTCAGAGCGGTAAAATCAATAAAAGACCCCATCCATTCGTCATGGACGGCGATATAGGCTCCATCATTAGGCCCGACCCAAATAGACTCCAGCGACGACTTCTGAAGCGAAAGCGATTCGTAAAATTTTCGCGGATAAAAGGTATCCACGGAGGCCCCACCGACAATTCGGAATGACTTGAGTGCTTTGCAGGCTTGAACCCATTCCCGCATCCCCTCTCCAGCATTGCTATATTGGAGGTCGATGTCGGTAATATTTGAGCATCGGGGCGGGAGAGTGTCTCGCTTTGGAAGTTCGGAGCCATCCGATTCAGCGTCAAACCCATCATCATCGCGGTTCTCATCCTCCACCAACATATCACAGCCCACTTTGCGCATCGACGGGAATTTGAAGAATGGGTCCATGTAATATGATGGAAATGAGTTCTCTGAATCGTGCCAGGATGCATAGGCTTCCTTGAGATGAGGAAATATCGGTTCCTCTTCAAGAGCGGCTTTTTGCAACATATCCACAACATGGTGTGAGCCGTACGGCCAGACGAGGCTAAGTTTCTGCAATTCCTTCAGTTGTGGGATAAGCAAAGCCAACCAAGCATCATTGTTATCACACTCGAGATCTTTCAACCATTCCAATCTCTCTTCGTCCGAATATCCCCTTCTTTGGCTGACTAGTTCGTGGATGAGAGTGCCGTCATATCCAACTTTCTGTGTATACGTTTCAGTGTTGGCGTTTTCTGGATCCCATTCCATCACCCTTAACGATCGAACACAGCTAGCCAGCCAGGGTGTTCGGGTCACGGCGTAGAGGAATATGTTGGCTATTTGGTCCTTACTATCACCTTTGCGGAGAGTCACATCCGTGTAGAGTCTTCGTTGGAAGACGGCGTGTAGTCGACGAGATGAGGACACCAGGTGGTAGAGAGAACTGCTGCTGAGATTGCGCGCAATTAGAAGGAGTATTTCCGGGGGTAGATCGTTGAACATGATTGCAGTGGTTACTTAGAAGTAGAATATCCGGGCGCTTGAGGCTTGTATGTTGATCAGATCGTGTTCTCAGGGTCCAACTGGGCGTTGTCTTGGCGTAGGCAGAAGTCGGGGTTAGCCGTTCCTGCCTTCGACCGGTAACTAAACAACAAAGAGAGGAGTTAGTAGTTTGGCCAACTAACTGGTCAATTAGTTAACAACGTGCTAACGTTGCAGCCTAGCAAACCAGGCATTCAGGCAGCTTCTCTGCCTCAACAATTACTTCCGTGTTTCTTATCGGTTTCATATTCATGTGCGGATCCACGTGATACGGCACGTGCAACGCGCTGCTGGTTTGCTTTTCCAGGTGGCTGGGTTATATCTTCGGCGATGAGGATGCAAAGACAGTCTTGACCTCAGGGGAGGACCCGAATGCATACATGGACGCAAGACTGCATTATTGGAACGACGCATCACCTTTGCTTCCCTATCCTCTTGTGTTATGCCACGATGACATCTCCCGAATCGGTTTCCAAAGAGCGATGGGTCTCTTTGTCTCGTCGACTAGGATATCCGGGCTGTATCCTGGCATTTCTGAACTCGCCGAAGAAATCTCATGTGTGCGTCCTCGTGTCCTCGGAGCAAATATAAGGTGGTCGTTGTAAGAAGCAACCTGGCTCAAGTTTCTCTCAGTCAGGAATAAACTGGCAGGAACGGTAATGAGTCTCCAACGACAGATAAGGAAACCGAGTGACGAGGTTTTCAAAGAAGTGGATTCGTCGTCGGTGAGAAAAAGAAGGAGCGAAGCTATTGAAAGAGCTACGGCTATGGCTTTTTGGAGGTGTGAGCAAGCAAAGATTGCCTAAGGCGGTAAACGCAAACATGCTCGCAAGGAGCGAAGAACAGCGGAAGGGCGCGAAGCAGCTGGTACATCGGAGTCTGGTATAGCCAATTTACATCCCGGCGATGTTTGGGCCGATGTAGACTCCCAACTAATAGAGCTGCATCGATAGACTCCTCGCTCCTTTCTCAAAGCTCTGATGTCCAAGGCACATCTAGGCGGGTGAGAGGTGGATGATGTGCAAATGTCCCAAAATATCTTTGTAAGTTTCGCGATCCATGGTCGAGGTGGAAATACAAAGATTGTCCCCACAGTGACGTCAATATATTTTCCCAGTTAATTTCCTTTTCGGACATTTTAGATATTTAAATAGATTGAATGTCGCAGAATTCAAGAGGTTAGCTTTGTAGACTTTTTCTTTGGGTATACACTCTCAAGTGCCATTTCAACGGATTCTCTGTCGGCTATTGTGTGGTTTCTTTGGGCGCGGATTATCAAACATTGTCCTAGCCTTCACACTGCACTTGGAAACGATGAGGTACACTCTTGGACACGGCCTTGTCCAGGCCTTAATTATTTCAATTGCCTCCGCTTCCCCCGCTCCAACAGCTTTCGCCAACAATGTCGCCCCGCCCGACCCCGTCATCACACCTTCCCCGGTCGAGCATAATCCTTCGCCCATTGTCGGCCGAAACATCTTAAGTGATGTAGAATCGGGTGCCGACAATGTCCTTTCGGACCTTGGGTCTGCCCTACCTTCCTGGGTCGCATCTGGAGTGCCCAACTTCTTCCAGGGTTTCCCAACTAGAGACTCAGTTGTGAGCTCCCTCGGATTGGACAGTTCCGAATTGAAAGTATTACCGACCAATGTGTTGAACATTGACCCTTATGCCAACTGGACCAAGTCAGGCTGGAATGTTCGCTTCCATGGAAACGTCTATAAGCAGCCAAATATCTCTGTCTCAAAGTTAAACGATTTGGCCGATATCTTCCTCGTGAACACTAGTATCTCGGACCTTCCCAAATCCCAGCAAGCCCAGGCACGCAACTTGACTGCCGGGATTTTTGTTGTGCAGCAGCCAGAGGTTGCTGTAAATACCATCCACCTCAAGCCTGCAGCGGGCCAGGGATCCAGCGGACAGCTAGGTGGCGGTGGATCATCTGACACAACAGGTGGTACGCAAGACATCACTCTGCCTTACAACACAACGGTCCAAGGTGATTTCGACACGTTTGTGCCGATCGACAGCAATGGCCTTACCCCAGGAAATGAGACAAAGGCGATCCAGAGACTCGACACTCATGTCGAGGGCGCAAGTATTGGAAACGCTACCGCCTATCTTGTGCCTCCAACAGGACTCACCATCATCTCTGACATTGATGATATCCTGCGTGTCACCAAGATCTACCAGCCGGAGCAAGGATTAATCAATTCTTTTGCTCGTCAATTCACACCTTGGGAGAACATGCCGGAGATTTACCGCAACTGGTCCACCAGCCTTCCCGATACGCATTTCCACTACCTTGTAAGTCTTATCTAGTTCCCTCATTCTGATTTGATACTAACACTCATCTAAGACCACCACCCCTGAGCAAATCACCAGAAACTATATGGAGTTCATCTATAAGACCTACCCAGGCGGCTCCTTCGATACCCGTCCTCTCAATTTCAGCGACGTCTCCGCCACTCTTTCGATCCGCAAGTTCCTATTGCAAAAGATCTTCGAGACCTTCCCCGAGCGCAAGTTTGTCCTAGTGGCAGACACTAGTAACAGCGACGTCATGCGCGACTACCCAAAGCTGGCCACCGACTTCCCCGAACAAGTCCAGTGCATCTTCCTCCGCAACACCTCGGCCACCGATCCGGGCGACCAGTTCCCATACGACACGTCTGGATTCAAGGACATCAAACAGTCGAAGTACATGTTCTTCGTCAATGCAGATGACCTGACCAACTTGGATCTCGCAAATGGAGATTGCTATAATCAGTCGATTCCACAGAACCTGACTTTCGGATACCAGGGATTGCCATTTGGAGCGGGAAAGACCGCAACTGCTGTCAATGGATCGGCGAATCACACTGGTGCTGCTAGTGGACTGTTGACTAAGGGATCGGGTGGTATTCAGGGCATCATGGCATTGGTCGCAGCGATGATTACGGCCACTTTTATGTTTTTATAGATTCATGTATTTACGACTAATCCAACGAACTAGTGAACAATTCAAAACAAATCTTTCTTGGCTGATATGGTTTCTTCCTTTTATTCTCTCCCGTGCTATGTCAACCCTAGGATGTAAGAAACAAGGCTTCCAGTCCGCTCAGCTGTACTTGAGCCTATCGGTTCTTCTCGATATGTCTTGGGCACGTGTACGGGTACGATCATGCATGCAATGAGAACAATTTCGCTTTGATCTCTCTCTTTCCTTTTTGAGAATTCGTAGTAACTCACAGCTCATGAGCTACCACTCGTTGCTAAAGGTCTGACCGTTTCTTTGTTGATTAGGGTTTTTTCCGCTAACCGCTTTCTACGGTTTACTCAAACCGAGCACTCCACATAGTGACACCAGAGTACTCGTCACACTATGTAAAGTGAGAAACTGGTTTGATTGGTATAAAGATACAGGAAGAAATTACACAGAGACTGACAGAAACCTCATGACGTCAGGAATGCTCTCCTGCCGATCATCAAAGTAAACATTGTCAGGCCCAAGGCACCAACAATAGTCGTGATCGGCCAATCTCGCATAGTGTCTTTGACCGAAACTATGAAGGCGGGAGCCGTGCGTGGTTGGGCGATCGGAAAGGGGAGGCGTATATCGACGGAATCCAACGCTCGCAGGAGGCTGTGGGCGCTACGAAATTCACCGTCCCAGCAGCCTTCAATTATCCAACCAAGCCAGATGCCCTTTGTACTAGGCAGAGACTTCCTCTCCGGCCAATAAGCTCTGCCGTCGGTAGGAGAGTTATCTTTGAAAAGGTCGATTTCACACTTGTCGCCAGTCGCAATTTCGTACATAACTGTTCCAAGGAGGCCGATGTCGATTTGTGTGGTAAATCCATTTTCATCCACAGTCTCTATATTGGAATCTAATGGAAGTAGGGATGCCTCAGTGAAATCGCAGATTTTGAGGGACAGATCTGTATCAAGCAGGAAATTCCGACTAGCGATATCTGCAATAAGCACACACCTGTCATGGATATAGCAAAGTGTGCTTGCCATCTCACGGAACCATGAGAGTTGAAGCTGATGAGAAGGTCGGCACTTTGTGAGGTAAGTCCGGAGGTCGCCGTTAGCCATATAGGCCAGCTGGGTTGCTTCAGCTGAAAAACCAATACAACTGACAATGCCTTTAGAGCGGTCATCCTTAATGCTTTGCAAGCGACGATAAACATCTTGCTCACGTCTGACGCTCTGAATGTTCACTTCGACATCGGAGTCTGAGCTCCAAAGATATCTTAACGGGGTTTTGACGGCAACGCCATTTTGGAGCAGAATGACTGCAGAGCTTCCACACCCGATAACATGCTCTTGGGAAATCGAATTACCTCGAATATCGAGGAAGGGGGAGGACATAGTTAGAGGAGAGAAACCACTTTTCGTAAACACAGGTACCCTACAAACAGGAATTGTGGAGAATCAGGATTAGTGTGCTACATGGGTCATTAGGGGAAGCGATCATGCAGGGGTCCAGCCGACTGGAAGCGGGTTTGCTGGTCTTAGGTACAACGTTGTACATTTCTAGCACAAACCTTTATCCGCAATCTACTACCATTGGCTGGAACATCCCCATCCGACTATTCCAAGTTTGGCGAATCTCTTTGTTGCCAAAGAGATCACCCTAGTCTGGAAATATGTTTTGATACAATTGAGCATGGTAAATGACTTCCATAGACACTCAAGGTATGCTCTCGGTCCCTTTCAGCTTTCTTAGTTGCCAAATAATGACAATAACTTGACGCAGTGTTTGCTTCCTCATGGTGTAGATCATCTGTAGATGCAGATCGCTCCCCACCAAGACCATACCGAGATTGTCCGAGCAGATTGGACTGATTGGTATTTGATTTCGTTCAAGAACGCCAAGTTGGCGTTGGGAGCCTTCTAATGAAATATATCATGCCCAAACCGCTTCTTATATGTCTCGGGGAAGGTCCTCGGGCTGCGTTCTTCCAATAAAAGCCAATGTGACCTGGGCAAGCCCATGGGCTGACTAGGGTTCTTTTGTCGCTGCAGTCGCAGTGTTCAATTATTTGCCTAGACTCGATCTACAATGGCAGAATGGCCCCACACCTAGCTCTGCTAATGTAGTATATTGTGGGCCGGCTAGCATTCCAACCCAATCTCAAGGTTTCAATGTTGGGACTTTCAGGTACCACTGTCCGAGTATATAAGCTTTCGTACTCAGCCCTTACTTGAGCCCTGAGTCTGTCCTGCTTTGAGTCCCCCATAACGTCGCAATATATATATTCTTCCAAGGTTATCTTCCCGTCTTTCCTCCCGACTTACTGTTCATCTACCTACAAATCAACCATGAAGACTTCCGTGGCTGTCCTCGCCTTCGCTATCACCGTTTTCGCCCTTCCCAGCGAAAACGTATGTCCTAGCAAGCAAACTGTTGTTTGTCAAGGACAGGGCAACGGTGGTCTCATCAGTTTGGGCAACGTTTTGCCCGGGGTACTTGGCGAGAATTGCGCGGCCGGGGACGTTTATTGTTGCTCATCTGACGAGGTTGCACAGGTGAATATCGTACTTGTCTGTTGAAGGAAATGGAACTTGGACTGACAAATCTCTCATAGTCTGGCCTGGTTAACCTTGACGTGAACGCGGAATGCACTCTGAACCGTGTTCTATAAGCCATGGCTCCTGTTCCGGCATAATATCCGGCTTCGCGGTGTCTCTGTGCCTGTAGTGCTTATAAGGCGCCATCGCTGGATGACGAAATGGGGAGGCATTGTAAAGGGCTAGGAAGCAATTTTCGATGTTGTTCGTTCTGTGAATTAATCGAATCACAGTATGGCACAGGGAGACCTATTACCATGCAGGGATTCATGCTGATCTCGTATCTCTCCATCGGCTTATGGTGAGAAATTCTAAGAAATAGAGTGGCACAGCGTCTTTATGCAGTGTAACCTGACTGGCTGGCGAATGTTAATCGATACGCCTTGGGTTCATATAGTGGTCAGTCCTTCCAAGGTTGACCTCCATCGAGGACATGGGAATAGCTTCTTGTCGGAAATCTATTAACATGGACCTTCAAGAATTGAGTGGCCAGTCCAATCAGACATGCCGATTGATTTTTCCGAGAAGCGAAGAGTGACTATTGAGGGTATACGCCACGAAGTTCCAGTCTGATTATAGGATGGTAACTTTGTCAACTCTATATAGGAACCTTGGAACTAGCCGAACCTTGTGCCTCAGGTTCCGGTGTCAAAGTCTGTAGCTTTATGTGAATAACATCCCCAGATCAGGAAAGTATTTTGTCCGTGGTGAACGGATTTAGTTCGAAAGCTTCGAGTAGAGGTCCTAGGTCGTTCATTGAGCTCCATACAGCAACATTTTTCGAAAGATTTGCCAGCCGGCAATGAACGTCTCTATATTTCAAGAAAACAAAAGACAATTGATCATATTTGTTAGCTTCCTGATACAGCTTCCAGTGGCAAACCGCTCCCTCCAGTTTGATAAGACTTAGCCTGGTTGAATGTGATAAAAACCCAATTTTCGTTTTCGCCGATGTGTTAGTAGTTGGCTTATTTCCTTTTCGTTTTTGACCTTTATAGTTGGAGTGGAAATAGACGCTCTAGACTCAGGCGATGATTTTCTATCGTTGCATGTTTCAGTTGCAGGAGTGAATTGACAATATCCACTTTCGTGCCTCCTCAATATTGCCAAAACCAAAGTGGTGGCGTATTAACCATATTTCGCTTTGTGAGCATCATTCCACTCAAAGGCGCAAAGTCGACCATGTTTTGTGTGTTTGGTTTGTTTTGAACCAAACGGGCAGATACGAAATTGTCAAAATTCGTGCAGAGTTCTTCGTTGGGGCCCACGGGTTGAGATCTTGTCAGATCCTGTCAGCCTATCGCTAATCGCTAAAGAAATTCTGCCACTGTAAACAGGCCTGCCAATATAGCTGCCAAACCACCAATATAGGGAATAAAGAGATGAGACGTAATTCAAAAATATGCTGTAAATCAGAACTATCTAGAAGAATGAATGAATTCCCAAATGCAACCTCTACTGCGTTCTGTAGATGATTTGCCGCTGGAATACGTGCTCAATATTTATGCGGGGCGAATGAATTTTGCCTCTCACCGCCACGGCGAGCCTATATCTCCTCAGATGCCCCGCATCTTGTAAGTCTCTTCATCAACACCTCGTGACTCCTAAAAATTCTTCAAAATGTCCAAGATCTACGTCGGGTATGTCGAATATCGTCCCATTCCACTGTCATTCAACCTGAATACTGACTGTGCAATCTAGAAACCTTTCATGGCACACCAGCGATGAGTCGCTTCGCGCGGCCTTCGGTGAGTTCGGCCAAATCGTCGACTCTGTACGTGAAAAATCCAAATTTTTCCTTTCCTTTTTCTGTGCACAACTAACATTGCCTCCTACAGATCGTCATGGTTGACCGTGAGACTGGTCGCTCCCGCGGCTTCGGCTTCGTCACCTACTCATCCGCTGAGGAGGCCGAGGCTGCCATCGCTGGCCTCAACGAGCAAGAGTATGTTTCCAGCCCTCGCTTACAAGCTTACCGCAAAAAAAAAAAGGTCAACCTTGCTAACATACCCTCTCTAGTCTCGATGGACGCCGCATCCGCGTTAACCTCGCCAACGCCCGCCCCTCCGGTGGTGGTGGCTTCAACGGTGGCGGTGGTGGTGGTGGTGGCGGTGGCCGCTGGTAAATTTGATGATTAATGACCAAAAAAGTGTGCGACGGTTATGGGGAACGAGAAAAAATCATGATATCTTGACGCTTAGCGTTGGTGACGGTGCTTGGTGTGTTTCTGAGAAATCAGTCACCGGCAGTTACTAGAGTACTCCCAGAGAAGTAGATAGTATATTCCCTCGGTGTTTCATATACCTCCCAGGACATTTGGAATTTCATTTCGGAGCCGATAAAATGCTCTGATTTACCAAACCAATTTTTTTCTTTCTTTCTTTCTTTTTGGTAGACTCGTATGATTTTCTCATACATTGTAAGACTTGAAGCAGAACTTGCCATTGGCCGCTCATAATCTTGGAATGCGGCACCTTGCATACATATTCATACGTGGTACAACCTCAGTAGATGAATGCAGTAGAGGGCATTGTCAAAGTGACTGCTTGTTGTCCTTTCTTCGTTCCCCCCCCTAAGATTTGCTTCGCTTCGAGACTTCGCTACGGCCGTTGCCCCGCGTTGGTGTTGGATTGCTCCCTAACTATAGACCTGTACCTTTGGATATCGTATATACGATGTGTTATATAGCCTGTTGTTTATCCTCCAATCCATAGCTCGTAACTCAAAGGGCCTGCTGAAGCCACATATTGACAGAAATGAGCCATCTGGCATGACGACCCATTGGCATCCATAGGTCTCTTACCTGGACCCCGTATCTCTCTACAATCACCCTAGACACGAGTCTACCTACAGCTTCAGCCTGAACTCGGAAACAAGCTCGTCGCCTATAAATAGTACAAACAGGAACCTGAAAGATCCCCAACGTCATTGGCCAATTGCTTCCAAATTCCCATGCCCCGCGGCTCAGCGGACCCACCGCCACATCCGGGCATTCGTGCCTGTTCAACTACCACCTGCGCATCGTCACAGCTCCTCTTCTCCCCTCTATAACCTCACCTCAATACCAATCCAAAACCAAAATGGCACCACACGAAGGCCTCATCCACACAAAAGAATACGACATAAAAGACAGCAACGTCGAACTAATCGGCACCGACATCGACCACCGCGTCAAATACAACTCCGCAACCACTGAACCCGCCTGGAACAACGGCCAAATCGCCAAGAACCCAGGCCTCTTCATCTGGCGCATCGAGGATTTCCAAGTCATCCCCTGGCCGAAGGAAAAATACGGCCAGTTCTACGACGGTGACAGCTTCATCGTCCTGCACTCGTACAAACTCGGCGATCACAAGCTCGGCCACGATATCTTCTTCTGGCTAGGCAGCAAGACTACGCAGGATGAAGCCGGGACAGCGGCTTACAAGACTGTTGAGCTAGATGAGTTCTTGCATGGTGCCGCGACGCAGTATAGAGAGGTGCAGCAGCATCCTTCTGATGAGTTTCTTGCACTGTTTAGGCATTATGCTGTCAGGGCGGGCGGTGTGAGGTCTGGGTTCAGGCATGTCGAGCCTGAAGAGAAGGAGGAGGTTGCTACTTTGTTAAGGGTTTTCAAGCATCCTGGTATTGGAAGGGTTGATTCGCTTATTGTGTGTGAGGTTGAGGCTAGTTGGGAAAGTTTGGATGAGAATGATGTTTTTGTGCTGGATAAGGGGGAGAAGATTTGGGTTTGGCAGGGGAGGAAGTGCAGTCCGATGGAGAAGGCTAAGGCGGCGCAGGTTGTTAATGATATGACGTTGGCTAAGCATGTTGATGTTGAGGTTATTTCGCAGCTTGAGGGGAGGTCGAGGATCTTTGTTGACTTGTTGGGTGGAAAGGATGTCGCGGGGACGACATTGGAGGCGCCTAGGCCTGGACGGTTTGCTAAGAGCGGTCCTGATGAGAGAGCTCGCTCGCGCAGGCTGTTTAGACTCAGTGATGCTTCGGGAGATTTGTCGTTTGATCTCGTCAAAGATGGGCAGCGGGTCGACCAGTCTGATTTCGATGGCAATGATGTTTTCCTGTTTGATGCTGGTAACAGACTCTGGGTCTGGCAGGGGTCTGGGGCTAGTGCTGGCGAGAAGGCAAACTGGCTCAAGGTCGCTCAGTTCTACGTTCGCAAGTTGCAAGAGAGTCAGGAATCGTCCGAGGCGTATCTCACGCCGATTTCCAGGGTTGCACAGGGACACGAAAGCCCGGCATTTTTGAAGGCTCTTGAAGTCTAAATTGGGTCCTTAACATCACTGTGACATATAAATTGCATAGAAAGGTCGTCATTCTGCACATATGCGATTTCCATCTGGAAATGTAGTTCACGCTGTCTATTCATTGTATTCATCATTCTCCCTGATCAGCATTTAGATTAAATCCGAGACAACCCCCTTATCCAAAGCATCCGCCTCTCTTCTCAGCACATCAGCACGGAACCTTCGGAACGCAGTCTCAATCCTCTTCTTGCTTTCCGGATCAGCCGAGACTTTTCTCGATCCGCTCGCAGCACCACCAGCAAACCCTATCACAACGAACACAAGTCAGCACATATCCAGAGCAATACTCAATCATCTAGAACGCAGAAAACATACCAAGCTCCCCACCCAGAAACAACCCACCAAGCGATGCAAAGAAATACGTCGCAAAGTCGCCCAACGTAGTCGGTTTCAACAGCTCAGTGAGATCAGGAATAGGTTCTAGCCCACAAATTAGCCCCAATCCGCAACACCCAACGGAAATCAAATCAATAAATGACATACCAGTGTGCCCATCTTGGAAAACAACCTTCGTAGGTCTCTCCTGCGTCCGCATAGCAGAGAAAACGGCCTTCCGCGTACTCCGTAGTCGGATAGCAGCCAGCAAACCAAGACTCACACCAACAGCTGAGCCAACTGTCGTCCACAGGGAGATCGATGAGGCGGCTGCCTTGAGCTTGTCGCGGTCTGAGGTCTGGAGGTCGTGGTGGAGGTGCTCGTCCGCGAGCTTGGCTAGTTCGTCAGAGCGCTGTTTGCGGAGGATGGCGAAGGATTCGGACATTGTGAAAGAATTAAGTGGATGTGGGAACTTGTGAAAAAAGTATTTTTGGGAGTTTAAAGCAAGTAGTTAGGAGAAAGAAAGTATTTAAAAGCTCGTGGTGAAATCAAGGCCGTAATTCAATGCCGTGGATATTGAGTGGTGACGTCATGCCTTCGGGATGAGTTGCTGGGGCTTAGTCGAAGGGAATATTCTCCGAGAGTTGCGTGTGGGGAGGGAGATGGCAGTGGAATTTCCTTCCTCCTCTTGTGCTGCTCCTGTGAGACGCTTAGATTAGGCATAGTTGTGCGTATATTTGGTCCGTAGCTGTTGAACATAGCGGTTAGAGTACTGGGCTGATCTGATGTTGCGTTATACAATTGGAACAGCTCAGTACAAGCTATGATTGGGGGCTCAGGATTGATGCATAGCTGAGCTTCCTAATTGAGTATCTGGTACCTGATCGCCATAAATGATTGAGCTGATTCGTCCATTTTCTCTTCTACTCCGCACACAGTGCCCCATGAGAACGCACTTTCTCGGAGCTTACAACAAGTGATAACTAGCAAATGAGGCTCACCTGCGAGCTCGATACACTCAGACTTAGATGCTAGCTAGCCGCAAGTTGTCCACTGCTGAGATCAAAGTAGATGACGAGAACGCCTACGTCAAACCCAGAACATCCGCTCGTATTCCTTTTCAATTCGAACAAAACCATCACGCGCCCAGTTCGTTCAAAATATGAGCTCTTCTCAGAACCGAAAATGGTCCGCTGGGCTGGTCAGCATGTAAGTATATCCCGGATTTGTTACATAGTCTTGCAGTGAGGTCTCATTGAAAATTTTAAATTGTTTTGAAGTTTCTTTAAATATTTTGGTCGTCAATGTCATATTCCAGAGAAACCAACGCACACTAGGGGAAAGTTAGTCTTGCTGAACAGGTAAAATATTGAGGGAATTAGACACTCACTAGCAATCATCTGGAAACCAACAGCCCAAAGCTGCCAGTGCCGGGATCGGGATGATCCACTTTCTACTACCGTAGGCTGCGGAGGAGCAGTGTATGCAGGCAGACTGGGGTTATCAATGCTGTCATCCAACTTCTTCTCATAGGCCTTGCTGATAGTAGCATTGCTCGTAGGCGTGGACTCCGGCTCCTTAAGCAAGCCTTCTTTCTCGGCTTGCTGGATAGCCGCCCACCACACGGACGCCATGTGCTCATATCCATTCGATGTTGGGTGAATATTGTCGACGAGTTCATTCCATTTAATAAAAGTGCTCATATCAGCTAGCACGAGACTGTCATTTTGTGCTCGTCGCTTTGCTGCGAGCTTTTGGTATTGCCCGCTGATGTCTGAGACTTCTTGGGGCTTCTTCCCGTTGAAGACGAGGGTGGACAAAATGATGGTCGTTCCGGGGATGCCATCAAATAGCTGCGTTAGCAGAGAGTCCATCCGCTTTCCGGCGGTTTCGACTTTGTAATCTTGGAGGGCGTCATTTGTGCCAGCGCTGCGGGGCATTTGTTAGCGTTGAATAGAAAGATTGGTTAGATGACATCAATTGTGGACTCACTTGATGAGGATTAGATTGGGCTGTTCGGGGATGATATTCTTAACAATTTTTGATAATTGGTCAATCCTCATGCCAATATGGCCTTCATGATCCTGGTTTAAGAGTCAGTATTCGTTCTGCACCATTAAGAATATAGATACAACAAAACTTACATTGTCATGCATCGTGCCACTCTGCATAGTTCCAACCATGTCGACCTCCCACCCGGCATAACGTAGTTGCTGCCGAAGCCATTTGCGATATCCATTGCGATCTGGAGATTTGTACCCCATGGTAATGGAAGCACCGAACGGTAAAATCCGTAGAGAGAATGGCTTGGTGTCGCGTGTTTGAAGTGTTGAGACGTCATTGTCAGAACTTGAAGCCGAAATCAAATTCCCTGTAGGGACAATTGCAGCTGGTGACGCCCACACAACTGCCAGCCATAGTAGACAAGCCTGGACAACCCAGTAAATGGGTGTCGACTGTCTCATGGTAATTGCGAAAATTTTGCACAACCATCCACCGGGAAAGGCCATTTCTTTATAAGAAAAACTTACGACAAATTCTAACGTCAGAGACGGACCCTCCGATGTGCTGCTTGGACCCTGTGATTTGCCAACAAGTCATAATAATCCTGCATCTGGAACCCCATTGAGGCCCACTCGAGTGGCTGGGCGCTCAGGGGCGATGCCGCTATCGAAGCTAAGCCGCACTGATAAGCTAAACCTGTTCAGACTCGGGCGATCTCTGGCGATCTAGAGTGAGAGCTGTCAATGTGACTTCACCAATGATTTCACTTTGTGTTTCGTCACCTGCATAGCTAGTGCTGACTCTGGCGTTGAATTGATGGTGTTGTAGAGACCCCGTATATGATATGGCAACTCGGAACTGGTCGGGCACAGTCCGATTGGCAAGAGGCTGGGTGACATCCCATACACACCCACTATGCCTGTTATGGTATAGTGTGACTCCGGGTAGGAAATCCCAAACAAACTTGGACTCGTCTTCTTCTTCCATCTGAGACTTTGGGGTCTTGGGTGGCTTAGCCCAGGGGTTTTAGTCTGGAAAATTCTACCCACGTGCATCTTATCGATCATTGCACATTGCTATCGGAGCTGATATTATTCGCTGACTATTTTCAGTCCAATCTCGGTGCCCGATAGGCTCCAACCCTATTTTGTATTTGAACATCCCGGACTTCCGCAATGTGGACTTGCGCATCTCCTCGGAGCTCGTATACTTCAAGCGTTGCTTACAACATATACAAAGCCAAGGCAATATAAAGCCAAGGCATCTTACGGTCTGCGCCGGGACGTCAACCCATGCAAAGCCCGAGTATAGCGCCTTGTCCATGAATCGGCCGTGATGATTTTCCGTCTTCTCGCTGCAGAATCATCGGACGCAACGTCGTTGGGTCTGAGCCTCATCTCGTGAATCAGCCCAAGAGTGCCCCGTTGCGCCGGGCCAGCGGAGTACCAGCGGAGTATCAAAGGAAGTATCAAAGGAAATTTCTACAAGACGCATGTGAGCTTAAGGAAGTTGGCGGTAATAGGTAGCGCATATCAACTCTTTGTCGGTTTCAGTCGAATTTTTAAGTATATTGTAGATCCCTATATCGTAGACCTCCCAATGTGGGTCGTTGAATTACTCTTTCGGGAATTGTGGGTATCGCTCGTCTGTCGCTGCGTCGAGTATTCCTGTCCGAATACATTTCATTCATCCGGCGGTACTTTGGAGTCTGCAGCAGCGGTGTGATAGTCTTCTAAGTTGACAGTCGTGGAGGACTGCCGATAAATCGGTATGGCATCCCGGGCTTCATGCTTCGATTGCTCCTCATCACCTTGGGGGGGGGGGCATATCTTCGCCGGCGCAGTCAAGGTTAATTATGCTGCCTAAGACACGATAACCTTGACCAGGATCAATCATAACACCAGCCGCAGCAGGAAAACGGTATTATCTACCAATCAACGCCTGTGCTAAGGCTCAGTCTTTACTTAGTACCTGGAATGCATCTTGCTGTCTCCCATATATATGTTTTGAGCTGGTTTGATAGGTACTATGAAGTCCTCGCACATCTAGAATCAGGAACAGGCAGTTGCAGGTATCATCAAACGAATGCATCTCGTGCTCAAGAGCAGTTCATTAACGGACATATAGCATGGGGTGCATAGGAATAGTAAGGTCAGGTCTCGTTCTCAATGGATTGCTCCAATTTCCATAGAATGAGATAAGGCTCTTTTACCATCCGCAATCTTAACAAATTCTCCTTTTCATGGGTTAGGCATGGTGATTTTGCGTATTTTCGCTGCAAGAATCCCGGATGCAACGTTGGGTCTGGGCCTCATCTCATGAAACAACAAGGAGTGCCCCGTTGAGGGAATCTTATTCCCAGTAGAAAGGTGCCCCCTCAGATGTGAGGTATGTATTGAGCCCAATCGACATTCAGGTATGTAGTCCAATGCAAAGACCTCAAGCCGACCAATGCCTCGACAAGTATATATGTGCGAGCAACGGCATAAATGAATGCAATCGGGAAAATGCTCCAAAACTCCCAACGCATAGGCAGCACCCTGGGTTCGAAGGGCGTCTCATGGAGATACGTATTATCATCCGCAGTGTCCGCATGCTTTTGCTCGGGATTCCCGACGGAAGTAGTGGTTCCAATTGTGAATATTTTGATCAAGATTTCTTGACCACCTCCGTAGCAATACCACATCGCCATACTCTCGAGTATCCAAAATGCGAGAGTAGTCCCCAAAAGTATGAGACTGGATACTCGCCACAGAATTTGCTCTGTGCGACTAGGAAATTCAAAGTTCCAACCGATGAGGTGAATTGACGCATATGCCAACGTTGCCAGACAAAGAACAGAACTCTCTGTCCATGTCAGCCAGGGCAATCGGCTGTCTCCGATCCGTGGAATAGGTCGTTGATGAGGCCCCACTGGCATTTTCATGAACGTTTGGATGTTAAGGGCCCAACTAGGCTTGAGGTCGTCGACGAAGTCCAAGGGGGTTTGTCGATACGGTCGTGCCGCAATAGGTCCTGCTTCTCGAAGAACTTGCGCCATGGAGGTTTTCATTCGAATTTGCACTGGGTAACAAACGTCCAGTGGTTTCTGGAGCCAACATATACTTGTCATGATAGTGCATGCCACGATTGCCACGGTAGATAGCTCAATGGTGGTTAATGCAAGCCCCGAGGCTGCTCGTCCAATACATTGCAGAATGAGGTACGCGACTTGGACACAGGTGATCAACTTTGCAATGGTGTCTTGCTTGGACTTGTCCCAGAGTTCTTCATTTGATAT
The DNA here is from genome assembly GCA_030762825.1 of Penicillium turbatum. Lineage (NCBI taxonomy): Eukaryota > Fungi > Ascomycota > Eurotiomycetes > Eurotiales > Aspergillaceae > Penicillium > Penicillium turbatum. The sequence goes on along the minus strand of JAUJYX010000011.1, from coordinate 1,703,149 downwards.
CTCCGGGACTTCGATATAGCCCCTCGAAGCAAGCCAGTGGATGTGCTTAGAGTTGATCCGGAACGGCCCGCCGTCCATTGGAACAAGCTCAAACCCACCCATGTTAGCAAAGAAACCATGCCTGTATGTCCATCTCGTTACCCCAAGCGCGTGGAATGACTTCACTGAATCTCGAGCCGCCCCAAGTTGTCCGGCGGCCGCGGTCAACACGAACTCGGGTCCAGCAATCGCAATCGCCATCCACAACAGCTTCCGTGCTTGTGTTCGCCAGAAGCCTTCGTTGCGGGCTGGACAGTTCAAGCAAAGAATTGTGTACGTGCACAAAAACGTAGTACTAAGACACATCCATAATATATCCAAAGTACCTCTGCTGTTTGGTTGTTCATTCCATCCTGTGATTCGGCCATCTGGCGACGCAGTCAAGGTTGCAGTGACTATAGATCCATTGACATTCGAATTGGCCATTATAATCAATCTGAGATGAGCCGAGTCGGTACAGTTCTGGTTACGATAATCAATAACAGGGTATGGTTCGAGTTTGAATCACAGGCCACATGCTTCGTGCCAATTCCTTATTTGGGAGAGCCCAGATCTCTTATACACCACCTACTACATGAGCGAAGAGCTACCTCCAATTTTGGAAATGTAGGCGAAGTGACTAGTCATCAAAAATTGAGGTAGGTATAATGCTGCTAACGCTGCCAAGATGCATTATGCCGATCAGAGGAGGGTGCAGCTATATCAGATCCAATAGAAGAATAACAAGACAACTATATAGGGCAAGGATGGTTGTGTCGCGTCTTCTGCGTGTTTCAAAATGAACAAGGCAAGAAGCATTAGGGGCAATTGCTTTTTCCTGGTCAACTCTCTGCCTTGTCGGAGGCCCCCAGTAGCTAATAATAGGTACGTGATAGCAGAGTCACTGCTCGGAGGTTTAGTTTATCAATCACTGGTTTCGAATCACATTCAGCTCCGCGCTATCTAACAAATTGGTAAAAACGATTGGACTCATTCAATTTTCCGAGGCAAGATCTACAACAGCGTCGCGCCCACCCTCGTGACCAATCACGGCCCACAGTTAACCGCGAGACTCATGCAGCCGAACAGGGGGCGCCAGTGGGCTGTGCGACTACGGCGGTTCACGATCTATTTACCCTCGCACAAAGATCTGGACTCTCGCTCCCACCCACGATTTCTATTTTATTCACTCAAAGCAAGCTGGAAATGGCATTGCTCAAGCGATTGTCACCTGTTGGGGCGCCGAGCGGCACGGACCGTAGCGACAGCCCGCTCCTCAAGGAACCAGGGAACCCCCGCGCAAAGCCACGGCTGCTGAACCGCGATGAAGTGCCATCGTGGTATGGGCATAACCCCTACATTCGTACAAGCTATCGGCCGGTGATTCCATCGGTTTCGCGGTGCTTTGGAAGCTTGTTGTACCTTCACAACGAGACTGTCAATGTTTACTCGCACCTTATCCCCGCCACCATAGCGTTGCTGGGCAATGGATTCCTCTATGTATACTTCACATCATCGTTCCCAAAGGCTACCTTGACCGATCAGCTTGTCTTTCATATCTACTTAACCACCTCGGTCATTTGTTTCGGTATCTCGTCTGCCTATCACACTTTCCTTTGCCATTCCGCCCGTTTCACCGATTTGTGGGGGCGACTTGACTATGTTGCCATTGTTTTCCAGATTCTTGGCTCTTTCATCTCGGGAATCTATGTTGGTTTTTACTGCGAGCCACAGCTACAGAAGCTTTATTGGTCAATGGTATGTTCTCATTTTGTTTTTTCATTCTTTCTTGTAAACGAACTGACCGTGCAGATTGGCATTCTGGGATTTTTGACTGGATTTGTTGTGGTGCATCCTCGGCTGCAAAGCCATAAGTGGCGACTGCTCCGATTATCGACATTTGTTGCAACCGGTCTCTCGGCATTTGCTCCTATCATCCATGCTGCTAGTATTTTCCCGTATGATCAATTGGATCAACAGGCTGGATTGCGATATTACTATCTCGAAGGATTTGTCATTGTGATCGGAGTCTTGTTCTACGCAGTGCGCCATCTTTCCAACCTCTAATTTATGCTGCATGATTCGCTAATATATCCTAGACACATTTCCCTGAGTCATGGAAGCCCGAACGCTTTGATATTTTGGGGGCTTCGCACCAAATCTTCCACGTCTCAGTCGTGATTGGTGCCACGATTCATTTGTACGGGATCTTGGCTGCCTTCCAGTGGAATTATGAAAACCAGCGATGTGAGGCTGTTTGAAGAGGATTTATGCATACTTAATGAAATTGAGAACTACATCCGGCATGGAGGACTATCGCGGCCCCCCTCTACAGGCAGCCCCCAATATCCGCCATCTTTAGACGACTGGCGTCTCGAAGATTGACCACAATACTGGATAAGATCAACCCCGACTTATATATCATATGAAAAGTGACAGAAGTACATCTTGTTGGAATATCCCCACGTTTTAATTAATCCCATCCACCGGACCCGACGAGCCCGGCCCCGCCGTTCACGTCGCCCCCAAACTTAAGGTTGTGATTTCCACTTGCCACGTTTCTTCCTCCTCTAGTTAGTGCCCTGTAAACATGTCGGAAAAGATAGCCGTCGTGAGTTAACTGGATATCTCGCAGGCTTCAAACGTATCGACAACATCTAACCTCGACTTTCCAGGATACCGATGTCCATGTTGTAACCAACGACTGGGAACCCGATGACTTTTAGTCGTAAGTCTGAAATGCTCCCCACAGCCGCATGGTACCTTATCTCTTACTAGGAAAACTACCTCTATTGCTTCAAGCATTGCAAGGGGTCGCATTGAAAATGGAAGAAGGTTGGGCTGTCAGCTGAAAGGAGATCAAGTGCTCTTGCTAATTGGATGAGCAGATACCAGGCTATGAAAGAAGATGACTACTGGTCGGTCGCAATGCGTTGGGCTCAATGATCCCCGTCCCCTGGTCCTAATCATACTATACAGGAGTCCATCTGATGAACGGCAGTTCGAGGCATTGGAAATTAGGTAAACTTGCGTTTCTCTTCCAAGGTTGTCATATTCATTGGCTCTGAACAATAGCTCATTAACTATGATCAGCCACCGGATGTTTCTCATGTTAGACTACCATGAAGAAAATCGTCTCCACCACGCTCCAATCCCTAAATCCCCCAAGGTAAGAACACTTTCGATTTGGGCTTTGAATCCTCACGAATGTAGATTTCAGCATATACTGGACATTGGAACTGGTAAAGGCACCTGGGCTATGTAAGCTCCTGCACATTCCCCTCGATCGAATATTTCTTATATTCACCCAGTGACGTGGCGGACATGTATTCGTCTGGTATGCGCTCTTTTTCTACCCAATGATTATTCCAATCTAATGAATGCCAGCAACTGTCCGCGGTGTCGACATTTTCCCTCCTCCCGTATCCTGGATGCCACCCAATTGCGTCTTCGAAGTTGATGACGTCCTCCGCAGCTGGACTTGGCGAGATCCCTTTGATTTCATTTATCTTCGTTCAATGCTAGGAGCGTTTACGGACGAGGGATGGGATGAAGTATATAAACAGTGCTATGAGTCAGTATCTCGTCTCTTCATGGTGAACATGTCTAATCACCCACTCAGAGCTCTTACACCAGGCGGTTGGATAGAACACGTCGAACTAGATATACGATTACATAGCGACGACGGATCCCTGAAGCCAGACAGCGACCTAGCCGGCTGGGGAGATGTCTTCATTACCTGCTCTGAGCGAGCCGGTCGATCCCTGAAAACACAAGAAACCATGCTGGGAGCAATAGAGAAGGCCGGCTTTGTGGAGACACAGGAGAAGTATTTTAGAATTCCCTTGGGGCCTTGGCCAAAGGATGAAGTCCTCAAGGAGGTGGGACAGCTTCATTACTTGCACTGGATGGCTGCGATGGAGGGATGGGCTATGTGGCTGCTTACCAAGTTTGGCGCGCCGACCCCTTGGAAGAGCGATGAGGTGCAGGTTTATTTATCGAGGGTTCGGGCTGAGTTGAAGAATCCTCGTATGCATGCTTATCAATATGGGTGAGTTTCTTCCGTGAATATGCCGAGGGGGCTCTTTGCTGATTCCAATTAGTCGTCGAGTCTGGGCTAGGAAGCCTATCGAAGAGGAATCAAGGGCCAGTGTGACAATCAAGTCGGAGCCATTTTCATGACTTGTTTATGTTGGTTGCGGTGGGAAAGGAATTATCGACGATACCATTTGTGTTATAGGTTATAGCGTGTTCGGCCTTATATCATGTTTTGACCGGGATAGTCTTCTCAACACTTGTATTTGGAATATATTGAATTCCAAATGCTTCTTTATATGGTTCCCAAAACAGTTAACGAATTCACTCTCCTTAGGATTTAGCTGTCTTTTCCACGATCAACCTAGCGGCTTTCTCAAAGTCAGGCTCCACGATCAAGTTATCCAATCCAGAATCTTCGATCTGTGATCAGAGCATAATTAGAATGGTGCACGACAACAAGGATCAATTGACAGATATACTCACCAGCTTCAATCCCCTTTCGCTATTGGTACCCTGCAGACGAACCACAACTGGACATTTGAACCCACCCATCTCAGCAGCCGCAGCAACAATCGCCTCAGCAATCATATCACATCGCACGATTCCTATCAAAGGTCAGCTCAGCTGCCTAGCTTCCAAATCACCCGTAGGTACCTAGGTAGTGTCGATATACTCACCCCCGTAAATATTAATCAAAATCCCCTTAACCCTCTCATCCCTCTTCAAAATCCCAAAAGCCTTCGACAAAGTCTCCTTCGTCGCCGCACCCCCAACATCCAAGAAATTAGCACACTCCCCTCCAAACAAACTAATCAAATCATTCGTCGCCATCGCAAGCCCAGCCCCATTGACAATATTCCCAATATTCCCCTCAAGCCGCACATAAGAAAGCCCCAACTTCGAAGCCTGGTGCTCCTCCTCTTCCTCCGGCGACCGTTCCTCTAACCTAAAAATCTCCCCCTGTCTCCACTGCGCCGCATTATCAAAGTCAAACTTTGCATCCAGACAGACAAACTCGCCGTCCTCGGTGCGGACAAGCGGATTCAGCTCCAGTAGCGTCGCGTCTTTCTCGCGGAAGAGTTTAAGCATCTGTCCGAGGATCCGCTGTATACCTTTCATCTCGGAGTCTGAGAATCCCAGCTCCGCTTGAATGTATGCGTCTATCTCTGGCGTGATGCCCGTGTTGATTCCGAACCAGAGTTTGTGCAGCTTGTCGACGTTTGACTCGATGTTTATGCCGCCTTCGTCGGAAATGAGGAGGACCGGCGAGGCGCGCTGGCGATCGAAAGTCATTGCTAGGTAGTACTCGTGTGCGATTGCTACTGCTTGGTAGATGTATAGTTTGCTTACTAGCAGGCCGTCGGGTGGGGTTTGCTTGGTTGTTAGATAGGAGCCGAGCATTTGGGTGGCGTTTTTTAAGGCTTCGGTTGGTCTGTTTGTGTTACAAATATGTAGTTTTTGAGTTGGTGGGACACTTACGACTCAACGAGGCGGACTCCGCTTTTTCCGTCGCTGCTGAACTTGCCTTTGCCGCGTCCGCCGGCGAGGACTTGGGCTTTGATGATTGATGGTGCGTCTGGGTTGATGTTAGTTATCTTTAAAATGTCGTCGAAAGTATGAGGTGAAATTACTGATCTTAGAGACAACGTCTCTAGCTTCTTCCGGGGTCTGAACCACGAACCCCAGTGGAACTGGTATCTTGTACTGGGTCGTATAAGCATTGGGACAACCTGCATGAAGACGATGTGTCTTACATCCTTGAGAAGCTGGTGCGAGTGGTGCTCCTGCAGACTCAGCCGCCGCAGCTGTACGCGGATGGGGCCATGGTGCTGTACTTTGTAAGTACATCATTCGATATAACTCTGGTAGATAGCACAAACCCGTTGGAAAGTGCGAGCGAGCGAACGCCAGGTATTCATCCTGAGGTTTATAGCTTGTATGCTGAGATGTCAAACCTGCAAACCGGAGATACGATGTCAGATTTATGTATGTCCAATAGTTTGGGTCATGACATCAACATATCAATCTGGGGTTGAGTTTCCGGAAGTTTATTGGACGGCATAGCTTGACCCCGTGATAACATATGGAGCTCATTTTGACTGCGAAAATGAGGTAAAAACAATTGGTGGAAGAGGAAGCAGCATCCTTGACCGAGTTAGAGACGTTTATTGACTCATCGTGCTCTAAAGGTGCCGACATGCTGAGCGAATGACACCCAATTAGGAAACCAACCGCATGATCCCGGGGATTTAAGCTATGCGCTAGTCCAAAATCAGACTAGCGTGTTCTTACAGCATTGCTACACAAATAACCCAGGAAATTGCCTTCTTGAAAGCCTTCATTAGATTCATTTTAAGCAAATAATACGAGGATATATATATACAAGAGCGCTAGCAGGTAAAGTCGTCTAATAATTAGTCGGCCAGTTACCCTGCCATCTAACAGAAGCATGATCATCATCATCATCAATGACAACAACCATCCACACACCGATCTGCCCGTTCGTCGCCAGCAGCGGCGTACAGTGGATCCAGCGGCTACGCCCCTGGTCGTTGAACTTGGTCATCCACTTAATTCGGGCCGTGACACTTCGCCCGGACATCATAGCGTTAAGAATGTGGTCGCGTTTGGCGCCTGTCTCGCCGATGCGGTTTAGGAATGAGGATTGGAGCATGCCGGGAATTTGGAGGGAGGGAGAAGTGAAAAGGATGCGGAGGGATGGGTAGGGACGGACGAGAAGGTACTGTGTGTTCGTTAGTGCTGTATTTCTTTGGATATTGGGAGTATGGAGAACATACGTTTTTGTAGACACCAGTCAGGGACAGGTTAGGACCGGGACCTGGGATGGGATTTTGTGGCCCTTGTAACGGGGTGTGTACCTCGCTTTCGGTATCAGAGTCTTGGAGGAATAGACGGTGGTTGGGATCTTCGTTTATGACTGGCTGGAATAGATTTCCTCCGTGTTCGCGCACGTTCTGCAGCTCCCGTGGACTGAGTAGTTCGTTGAATTCTTGAAATTCGCTCTTTGATTCTTTGAGAACTTCGCTTTCTGTCTCCGGGTTCTCTTTTTGGGCTTGAATCTCTTGGAGGGATTCCATTTGTGCGCCTTCCATGGCGAGTCCCGAGACGTCGATTTGCGCACCGATGAAGTAGCGGATGTTGCCGCGGCTGTCGCATAAGGGAGCCATTTGGAGCAGGTTCACGAATGGTGACCCATCACGGCGGCTGTTTTGTAGGGTTAGCGGTGTAGAATGTGATGTATCCAGGGAACTAACTAGTTCAAGAAGAGTTCCGAGTGGTGTCGCCCAGCTTTAAGCGCTTCTCGGATTCGTCGCACACTGTTAGGGTTGGTCTTTGGTCCCTGCAAGAATCGACAATTTCGTCCGAGGACGTAGTCCATGCCGTATTGTGTAGTGCGATGGAATTCTGGACCACATGATTAGCTTACTTCAAAGCAAAAAGTCCAGATTTAAGAAGAACAAACCCCCTGATGCAAAGATAATAGGGTTATCTGGCCGTGATGGATCCGTCAGACAGAATACCTCACCCAGACCGTCCGCCGTTCCCTGGAACTTTTGGGGGAGAGTTCCGCGAACGCGCTCCTCAACGACCTTCCCGGTAACGTTGATACAAGTTGAAGTAATGAAGGCAGGCAATTCCTCAGCAGTCAAAGCATCCAGCGCTGCCTGCACGCGCTGTTCAAGTGCCATATTCACAGTCGGGCCAACCGGGTGCTCTGCGGTTTCAATGCCAGCTGTAGGGACATCAACGGCCAAGCGCACCAGCGCATTAGCATACTGAATCGCCTTCAAAGACTTCGAAGCATTGAGATAGTACGTCAAAGTCGCAATGGACCCGGAGCGCTCCTGTGCGAGGAATTCGCGAAAGCGCGCGAGATAGCGTGGGTTGGTCAGAATCGCTAACATGTGCTCCGAGCAGAACATGAGGTCTGCTTGTCGCTCTAGATTATGGAGTGGAGCTCCATCGCCCTCGTACGGAGCGACGAGGTCAAATGACACATCTTCGTTCTCTTCCATGATGGGGTAGAATTGTTCGGAGCCCTCATTGGGATTGGTTTGCTGAAGGACTGGGAGTTCGTTGACCACGAAATTGCGTCGCAGTGATCTATTTGAGGCGGAGGAGTGGAGATCGCGGGTAGGGGAAGTGGGCGATCTAGATTATGTACATAATTAGCGAGACATTGCCTTTGCGATAAGGGAAGTTTGGGCTTACGAAAGAGAGCCATTCGGTGGACCGCCTATAGAGTGATGGCCCAGTGATTGGTTTCCGATAGATTGTTGGTCAAGGGAGAGGACACTGGGAGATCGCTGGCTGAGGGTGTGGTGGCCGGTTGAGGTCGAAGAGTGCTTCTCGTGCCGTGACTGCGGCTGGCCTATGGAGTGGTAACCCAAGTCTAGAGTAGCAACTGAATCTGCAACAGATTGCTGATCAATGGAGGGTCTGCGAGCAGGTTCGCTATGGTTGACACCGTAGGAGAAGCCATTGGGAGTGGAGCTTGGAGGCACTGATCGCTGTCGCGGTCCCGTCTGTGGTCTTCCAATCGCTGGCTGGCCGAACGCTGGCGCTTCGTATGCTTGTCCTGAGGAGCTCGGGCGCAAATAATTCCGGGGTGTGTTTCTGAGCATTGTGTCCGAGTCGCGCGGCTCAACGATAGCGGGTGTTCCGGGCATGGCGGAAACTCGCTTGTGAGGACGATTATCTGGGATCGAAGGCGAATCCATCGAGGCCCGACCTGAGTATTTCAAGGGAAGGATAGGACCGTGAAGTCGAGGCCAGGGACCCAGGCTTTTTAGCCTATTAATTCAAATGATATCATTATTGTTTAGATCGAAAAGCCACGAGGCAGCCCGGCATAATTTCAATAGTCGCCCATGGTTCCGATGGATCGTGGGCAAATGAACCATCTTTTGATGAGCTGAAAATACCCAAATTGCCTTGGATTCTGGATGCTCATCATCAGTCAGGAAATGATCGGCAGCTGTACACTTTCTAGCTGTCCAGCGATCGGATCGATCGATCGTCAGGTCCCGAACCCCTGCAAGATCACAGAGTCAAAAACGCCATGATGTCACGGCCCGGGCAAGAGTGGGTCGATTAGAATTGGACTTCGAACCTGTGGAAGGTGAGATCTGCGCATCAGAGCCTCGGTTTCATCAGTTTAATCCTTCGGCTCTTTTTGGTCATTGACATTTGCAAGTTTTGTTGGAGAATCATGGGGATATGTTTCCAATAGCCGCAGATCTTGCCAATCAGCACATGCGAAGTCATTTATGTCATTTATATCTCCGAGGAATCAGAGAAATAGCAGATATGCTTCGCTATGACAGCATTGACATCGAGGCCGAAAAACCATGCGACTGTCATGTCTCCTTAGAACTTTTCGTTCCAAGAAAAATACAAACTTCTAAATCTGGGCGTCGTTGCAACAACGCACACGACTCTCGTCCTGAATACATACATCCGACCCACGGAACTGGGAAAGGTACCCGAAACTGACCCAGCCACAGTCCTGCGCCTAGCCGAGACCTAATTTTGAGCCTACAATGTTATCAGCCACAATCATGTCCCTGACAACCCTCATGGGTTGTTGCTGGAAATGCATACTGTTCTATGAAAGGAGAATCCGACTTCTTTACCTATCTTCCCATATCGATTATTTATGCAAAAGCTTGGTTCATTTATACATTTTGAAGGATTGAAGCTCTTTTATTTACCCAGGGCAATGATCATCGTGAAGCATGAGCTTCTTCCAGTCCAGGTGGGGCATGTTATTTCAATGACATGTCATTGACCCTATCAGGTGCCAGGCTACCGAAATTGTTTGTTGCAATTTGCGATGTCTATCTCTTCGGGCTCCCTACCTGGATAAAGATCTTGAATGCTTAAGAGATTTTGTCTCCCTTTCAAGTTCCCACATTTGCATACTTTACATCAATCCTTCTTTTTGGGTACGCAACACACTGGACTGCTGGGGCAGGATACGTAAAGGAGGGCTTTCCCAGGTGGGCTCGCTTTCTTTCCCATACTTTGACCATACTTTGACCATACATTGACCATACATTGCGAGAATCACTTCCTATTTCCGACGGGCATGGAAGGTGGTTTCGACGAATGATCTTGATGCCGACGACGATCCTTCTCCTTCACGTCGGCAAGAGACCCAAGAAGGTGGCGGTGGCGGCGACCCCCACCCGGTTTAACACTGAACACGTTGGTCTTTCCTCTCACTTGACCCATTCACCAACCCTGACAATGGGCCCAAGATATTTGTACTAACACGCTTGACACAAAAATGGCAAACTTGGAGATTTACGGATCAAATGTTGGGGAAGCTGAAGGATGCATCCACAAGATGCGTTCTACCTACGTCAAAAGTCCCGGAGAAAGTGCCCGTTGGAAAAAAAGCACCAACAATTTGACGGTTCTACCCTAACAGGTGATCTCAACTTTTGTCTGTCTAACATGCGAACACATCCCGGTCTTTCCAGGGAGTGACCCGTTGCCACTGCGGTAGCGTGTGTGTTCTCTCAGTGAAAGAACCATAATATAAGCGGCTGCAGGTGCCTGATAGCTTATATGTGCATTCTAGCATGAAGCATGAGCTTAGTGCTGTGTCGAACACAATAATTCAGAGCTCAAGGGCGTTCAACACAGTCGACAGTACAGATCGTGCCTTGACCTACATCAATTTTCGTCTCAGAGAGCAATCGACCATCGTGCAATGTCATACGATGGCATTATTCGGTGTCAGACTGCAAAACCATGCTCTAAACCTCGTTCCGCATCCAGGGCCCAGGTGTCTGAAGCAATTACTGATTGGACAGTGCCCAATAGACCATTGCACTGAGCATATTGTGCAATGACTGATGACTATTCATTACAGTGAGACCAAAGTGAGACCGATGTGATGGATGAGGCAAAGGACTAGGGTTTTAGGAGATGTTGTTTGAACTATCATATCATGTGAGAATCATCCCCTGACATGTGTAGCTGCATACCTCTGATCAACACTAACAGATTGCAGTCAAACACTAGACACTGCAAAGTGGATAATTACGATTGCGACGACGAACCAATGGGAACATAGATGGGTCAACCGTAGTATCTATCAATTCCACGATACTGACTGCAACAGTTCCTCCCCTGAACCACGTGCAATGGCAGGTGGTGGGTAGATTTGATGGCAGTTGGGTCAAGCTACCATGGCCTGCTAAGCCTTGTGCGACTGGGAACGACTCAGCAAAAGGACTGTTAATGATTTTGCATTGCCGGCTCATTAATCATCCCTGCAAACGCCATGCTAAACTGCTTTACCGTGGACAAATGCGACGCTCTCATATTTCCCATTTTGGATGAACTATCTCCGGGATTATGATGAGCCGACTGGTCCTCCAGCATCACACCTTCTGGATTATAGAGCCACTTGATTGTCTCAGAACGGTGGCATATGAATTGTTCACTGCAACTCAAGGCTCGACCGCCTTACCGTGGACACGTGCGAGGCTCTCGGATTTCCTATTTGGGATATATCATCTCCGGCGCTACAATGAGCCGAGTGATCCTCCAGCATCGCACCTTCTGGATGATAGAACCAACATTCTCTCTTTCACTCTGGTTACCCGATCTCACAACGCGCATGATCCAGCCCACAACATCTCCAGTCAATCTTCTTCTGCCAATTTTGTTGAGCCATACTCCTGCACTATGCATACTTCTTCACCATCTCCATTCAATCTTCTACAGCCAACCTTCTCCAGCAAACTTCTTCTGCCAATTTTCATCATCGTCGTCCAATCCCCTCCATCATCTGTATTCAATCTTCTCAATCTACTTTAAACCAACAGATTGCCGACAAACACCCATCAGTCGCATCTTGAGACTTTGCAAAATGGGTGATTACTCTTACGACTGGGATATTTACGACTGGGATGACCCACTCCAGGAATGGATGCACAGGTGGGATCACTTGAGTATGTCTCTTCCTTGTCTTTGCACTGAGAGGTCAATTCTATAATACTGACCGCAACAGTCCCTCCCCTAACTCACGCACAGTGGGAGGTCGTGAGTATGTTTGATGGATGGACCCAATTCCTGACATACTGGGGTTACGGCTACCCATTTGCGTGTGTTCATGAGGTCGCACACCTCTTGTTCATCCTCTTTACACTGGCTGATATTTACGATTCCGACGAGCACGATCCTTTGCTATCTGAACACCTCTTAGAACAATATGAGCGGCGGTCCCGGCGATGAAAGTCACCATCACGTGCAGAAGGTGGAGAACTGGGTTCTCGAGTTTTGCTGCAATCTGATCTCTGGGCTCATTAGCAACAGATGAGGTACCTTCGTGGAAGTTTTTCTTTTTCAATCATGTTGATCTCTCATGACCTGTCCAAGTAAGATGTTAATTGGCGCCAGCGCTCACAATTGACTCTCAATTAGTCAATCCCTTTATGTTCTGCTTTTCACACCCACTGCTAGGTCTAGCAGTTTTCGCACAGCACGTCTGTCTATGCCCTCGTTTTCATTCCCATTAGTACATGTATGTAGCAACCGGACTTGTTCAAACCAAGTCAACGACAAATATTGTTTTGTATATTTGTAGGTAGCTTTGCACACGCAATGGCCAGGTAATTTGTAAATGTATAGTCATGATAGTTATATGATTTAATATGACCATCCTTCATGTACGCCTCTCACCTAAAGCTTTTGTCAATATAAATCCTGCGGACCATTTCATTCAAGTCATGCATGCATGCATCTCAAATAATCGAGTGCATAAAGCCAATTGACTAAAAGGCTTTGAATCAATGATATTACATGGCCTCTGTCTCCATATAAGGCCGCAACTCGGTATGAAAAGGTCGCTCGCGCATATTAAAACCATTAATAGATTTGTTGAAGGATAAATGGTCTATAGTATCAATATAGGCTCATGGGTCGTAGATGGAGATCAGCGGAAACTTTGGCAGGACTTACGAGGAACCTTAGCAACAAAAGCCCTAACAGGGAACTATTGCCGCGCATCGTCATGCATCGTCGCCACCATGCTCACCACCATGCTCACCATGATCATCACCATCACCACCATGTTCCTCACCACCACCATCACCACCATTCTCACCATCATGCTCACCACCATGCTCACCACCATGCTCACCACCATGCTCACCACCATGCTCACCACCATCACCGTCACCATCACCATCATGCTCACCATCATGCATCATCACCACCTTGCATAATCATGATCATCACCACCATGCTTACCACCATGCATCGTCGCCGTGTCATCGACGATGGCCGAGGATTTGGAGGCTTTTGGTTCGGGGCGGCACGCAGTCATCTTACCCATGGAATCTCCTCAAACTTTGGTGTAACCTTAAGAAGCTTATACTGCGCCAAGCCTCCAGGGCTGTGTCCATGTGCCCCCACCAACGGCAAACACACGATCATCACCGGCACCTGGCCCCACTCAGTTACCTCAGCCTTCACGTTGATACGTCGCCTTTCCCGCTTTAGCGGCTATTTTCTCGGCGAACCCGCTGATTTGCCCCGCTTTCCCGGTGATAAGAGCTGTGAAGCGGATCAATGGGGTGGGATCGTACTTTGCGTGTTGCGATGCTTTTTATTTTCCTCCCTCCCCCCTTCTTCCTGAGGTTCGCCTCCTTCCCTAATCTACCCATAACTATTTTGGGCTGATCATGAACGATTGGGATATCACTTCCGTCTCTCCACAGGCAGGTCCTGCTGAGAGCAACGGGAGCGTGTTGATCAAGGCACAAAATGAGGACGAGCTGCGGTTGGCCCAGATGGGTAGGTCTGCGGATCCTGATGGTTAGGGGATTAGATTGACGTGTCATAGGTCATAAACAGGAGTTGAAGCGGCATTTCTCGGTTTGGAGCTTGGTCGGGCTGGCGGCCAACTGTACCATCTCATGGACAGGTAAAGTTGTCATCACACAATTGCTGAAACCCGGTCTCACACAGTCACAGGTCTCGGATTGGGGTTGATCACTGCTATCAACGCAGGCGGTCCAGGGGCATGTAAGGGTTGACCTCCATGCAGTGTGACTGACAATTGACCGGATGCTAGTGATCTATGGCTTCATCTTCGTGTTCATCCTGCAGTCCTTTGTTGGCGCATCTCTGGCAGAATTTGTGTCGGCATACCCCGTCGAGGGAGGGATGTACCATTGGATTGCGGCTATTTCTCCCAAACGGTATAACAGCGTGCTTAGCTTTACCACTGGGTGGAGCACGGTCTTTGGATGTGAGTCGATCCGCCAGCAATCATCTGAGACTAAAGTTAACGGAACCCAGGGATTTTCACAACTGCTTCAACCAACCTTATCTATGCCACAACTGCCATGGCACTTATTGCCATCTACCATGATGACCTGGTTGTCAAACCATGGATGACTTTTGTCGCCTATCAGATCCTCAATATCCTAACTGCGGGTGTTGTGATGTTTGGCAATCGGTTTATACCGACGATCAACAAGTTCTCTTGTGGGTTGGGCTTATACATAGCTTGATTACTTCACTAATACGCTTCATGTTAGTGGTTTACCTTCAGTTGGCGTGGTTTGTTACAATGGTTACCGTCGCTGCCTCAGCCCCCGTTCATAACGACAGCAAGTTTGTGTTTCGCACCTGGATTAACAACACCGGTTGGGACAACGATGTAATCTGCTTTATCACCGGGCTGGTTAATCCGATGTACTCGCTTGGTGGTCTGGATGGAATCTCGGTAGGTTGCATCAATCGCAATTGAGAACCAATCGCTGACTTTGTCATAGCATATTACGGAAGAAATGCCAAACGTGGGTCGACGTGAATTCATGAGTTGGAGCCTGTACTGATCACTGCCCCATAGCCGGGAAGAAATGCTCCCTTGGGTCTAGGTTCGTTTGTGGATTCTGCTCGCATGGTGTGCCTGACTGACAGTCTTGGTAGCCATCACCTTGTCGATTGCATTCGTGACAGGATTGTCATACCTTCTTAGTCTCATGTTCTCCGTCCAGAATTATAGCAGCTTGGCTGACACGCATACTGGGCTCCCTCTTGCCGAGCTCTTCTGGCAGGCTACCTCCACTCGAGGTGGCGCATTCGGGCTGGTCTTCATGGTGTGGATTGCTCTAGGACCCTGTGTCATTGGTTCACAGCTGAGTGAGTGGTCCTGGTTTCACTCCTCCCTCAACATGCCCATTCTGATGTTGCAGGCACTGGGCGTGTTTTCTGGGCCTTTGCTCGTGATGAAGGCCTACCTTTTTCAAAGGTATGGGCCCGTGTCAACCCGCGGCTCGGCTCGCCATTCAACGCCCAGCTCTGTGTTGCCGTGATTGTTGCCCTTCTCGGGTGTATATACTTAGGCTCTAGCACGGCCTTCAATGCAATGATGAGCTCTGCGGTGTAAGTCCTCCAGGTTCTATGAAGGGGTTAGCAGGGGCCAGGTACTGACGAGGATACAGGACAATCAACAACTTTGCCTACCTTTTGCCCATTTTGACAAATGTTCTCTTATGTCGTCGAACCATGCATCGGGGTCCTTTCTTTATGGGTCAAACCATTGGAATGGCTGTGAACATTGTGTCTGTGGCATGGTTGGTGTTTGCAATTGTCTTTTTCTCGTTTCCGTATGAGATGCCTGCGACAGGTCAGTTCATTTGCTTTGATCCCAGTTTTGGGCCACACTCAACCAGGTACTAACCAATATAACGATGCAGTATCGAACATGAACTATACATGCATTGTTGTAGGGGGATTCTTGTTGCTTGAGCTTGCTTGGTGGTTTGTCGCAGGGAAAAGGTACTCTGCAGTGGCACAGCGAGCAAAGGAAGAAGAGAATAGTGATACTATGATTGTTAGTGGCAAGAGCGATGCATGAATGCTAAGCGAACGCGATGATACACAACTGCTTTTGTGATCTACTCAACGCGACTGTCCCAAGGAGACTCATCTTCCCCCAATCCAAATTCACCATCTCGTCTTCATCCTTTCTCTTGATCCACCATACATTCATTCTATCCAAAGAATCATCGACCTGTTTTACTTACTTCCATTCCAATCTTCTTCCCTAATGTCTTCCATCATGGAACCGACTCAAGCCATGGAACCGACTCAAGCCATGAACCTCCAGGAGTTCCAAACCATCACCTTACCAAAAGTCAGAAAGCTCAGCACGCTTGACAATCTCTTCGACTGGCAACTCGATATTAAGACAACCCTTGAGGAATTCGGTCTGGTGACGGTCATTGCCCAGAACCTCAAGCAGCCCGGTCCTGATCATCCTGACTTTGGCAATTGGTGTCAGTGGTCGGTCTTCGTCGCTCAATGGCTCCTCGACAATCTCGAGCCTGAACTCGTTACTATCCTGAAGAAATGTGCGCCAGTGCTTGTTTTCGCGGATGCCACCTATGCAGCAATTGTTTCACTAAACTCCGACAAGGATTGCCGCCGAACTGGCGAGCTCCTAAAGCTGTGGAGAATGCGCCGCAGCCATTATCTTACCTTGACAGGGTATGTCCGTGCTTGGCGCAAGCAGGTTGTCACCTGCAGCACGCTAAAGGTTGGCGTAAACTACTACTCGGCTGCAAAGCTGATGCTTTCGGAGTTAAAGGACGAGGTCCCCATCTTGTGTCGCCAGGCGCATCGTGAGATTGGCCTTTACGATGGGGATGATGCGGCTATGGATCTGGCTCAATTCGATAAGGTTGCTAATGATCTTATTGCTGGTGACTTGTTGCCCTGAGTGTTACTTCATGGTAACGGGGCTCATGCCTCGGTTTTGAAAGACTGAAACAGTCAGTTCACATGTACCTAGACGGGTCAATCTGGTTATGTAACAAGGAGTCGACTTGTCTCTCTTCTATCCCTTTCGCTACCTGTAGTTGCAACAGCTATGACAGCCAGTGGCTTATGCGTAGATTCCCCGGCTGAACCAGGCTATAAAGGTAGCTTCAGTTTGTATGATAGGAACTCTATTTCTCCCTTCTCTCCCTTCGCTGCATATGGCCACACCACTAAGGGCCTTTAGGTTGATTTTATCGCTTCTCTTCTCGGTCATCCGGCTCTTACTGACTTCTCAATGTGACTTACAAGATCCTAGTACACGATCTCCTACGGCAATAGAGCAGCGTGATCCCGGTGCCACATTACTAAGCGCGTCTTTAGGTGCCTTCTCTCGCTTGTGTTCTCGCTCACCCGACTCTTACTGACTTCTCAATCTAATTTATGAGGTCTTGCTTCGCGAACTGCGCAAATTCCTTCACCCTGTTCTCGCTGCTACATCCTCCTAGAAATCTAGAAATAGGAATCTCGCCAAACTTGACTACCTCACAGCCTGGCAACATGGGGTCAATGATTCAGTTCAGACCATCCGTCTGGTTTCTGTCATCTCCCGACTTGAAGCCTTCATCGGCCTACGTTCGAGCATCCTGGATTCGCGAACTGGTGTCATTGATCCATCTTCGTTGGAAAATGGCTCCTCGGCACTCTCGAGCCCGAGCTCGCGGCAACTTTGAAAGAATGCGCTCCAAATTGCTTGTCCCCGGCTTTGCTTTGTGTTTCTGCTCCAGTCCAGAGCCTAATCCGATCTTTATCACCTTTTACCATCATTGGTTCTCATGCGCACGGCGCTCTTTGAATGTTTCCGTTGGTTTGTAGCTGGGGTTCCAAGAGGATATCTATGAGGATATGAATAAATGTACACCGGACCTTGCGTCAATCATTTATAGTATTCTAAGCGTGTTGAATAACATGTTGCTTGACTCTACATATCCACCGTTTCCTGTCGTCCAGACGGTCTGTGCATCCAATCAAGGAATGCTCGTTGGCTTACTCGGTGTCCACTTGTTCTGGTCGTGTCCATTGGAGATATATAGTATCAATCCTTTGAATTCCATCAGCTCCACAATGTCACCTACCATGAAATGAGCGACTTACCAACGACCCATCTTCCTCCCCACGTTCTCCAGTTGCCCTTTCTCAATGAAGCCCCGTTTGCCATACCATTTTCTTAGTTTCTCCCCGTTAGTAGGGTTTTCAGCATCATAGGCCATGACCGCAATGACATTCTGGATGAGAGAAGTCTTCATGACGCCCCGGGAGCCACCGAGCCCGATGCGTGGGATATCGCCCACCACTTCCTCGCAGTGGTGCTCAACACCTTGCGCAACCAAGCCTAAGATCTTTCTGAGCATGAGGGTCCCATAGCCAAAGTGCTGTTGGTCATGACGCATGAAGATGGCGAGCTCGACAGTGGGTGCATAGGACAGCAAATGACCACGGAATGGAGACAAGTAAGCGTAGCCAAGAACTAAATCTGCCCCGTCTGTTGACTTGCGCGTGTCTGAAACTGTCACATAGAATGGCAGATTTCTTCTCATCAAATCCCGTAAGATATCTTCATAATGCGATACCGGTGGTGGGGTAATCGCAAATGTCGATATGCTGTTCATGATGTACCAGTGGTTGATATCACGGATTTGTGGGATATCAACCAGGGTGGCAGGGCGATTGGTAATCATCTTGTTATTTTATTCTGACAGTATGGATGATAGAAATGAAAATGATCGCTTGAATGGAACAACTCGAAAGAAAAGCGCGAGGTGGGTAATGTTGTCAGTCGATGCGGAATCTCAGCTGCCTAATTAGGGCTAGCGCAGATACAGTGCGCTAACCCTTTAAACACTAGCGTATGTATGCACTACGCTAACCATATAGGGGCTAGCTCAAAGTCAGTTAGGCCAATCAGGAGTATAGAAACAAGGTATGAAGAAACATCACGATCTATGAGCATTGTCTTCAGTTCTTGCTTCTAAGAAAAAGGAGAACAGGAGAGAGAGGTAATTAGAGTGCATCTCTGTACTCTAGCTATTCAGCGGCTGGTGTTTTTTCCCGACGAACTCGCCCTTCCCCCATGACCTTGGTTTGTACTCGCTTTCTTTTTTATCACAATTTCTCCCCGTCTTCCGTGAATTCATCCTACCGATACAAATGGACATGGGAACAAATCCTCTCCTTACTGAACGCTAATGGTCATGGCCAGAATGGCAGTGAGAATCGCGAGATCAACCCAATCCAATCCCTCAACGCTCTCTGGATGCGCTCGCAACCCCAGCCTTGACCATTGAGTACACCTTAGAGGCTACTGCAAAGCCCAACAAACATTCCGCTACAGCTACCGACACCCAAAGCCACCAATATCACCTCTCCTCCTCAGCCTGCCAGCACTGACAATACCGCATCACGTCACATGTCTGCGACAGGACTATTTATATCGTGTGCAGCACCGTCCACGACGATCCTTCCTACATATCACTGACTCCCGACGCCATGGCTGGACAGGTACAAATTAACCAGATCGTTGAGTAGTCCACTCTTTGTGTTACAAGTACCAGTGAAGTACCAGTGCTAATACTCAAACGCAGGAGTCCATGCCTGGTGTGCGTACCGAACACCAGAAGACCGGAATGTGGGAGTCCAGCCTCCTTCAAGGGCAGATAGAACCCCTGGAGGAGCTCAGGGGGGCTACAAATGAGCCCCCAATGAGGACGGGAATGAGGACGGTAATGAGGCATAGGGTGGTGAGAGTCGTGGGGCGAATGTCGCATGAGAAGATACCTCCTGGGTCTCTCAAGTTGATCCTGGCAGAGCTTTCTCTTACTTTCACTTCACCAGTGAAGGTCTGTCGGGTTTACGATGGACTCTGGCGTTCAATGACCTCCACTCATATGGTGTGAGAGCTCCATGCTTCATTGCAGTTACCTTGGCTTTTGCCGCCGAACTGGCGAGCTCCTCAAGCTCTGGAGGATGCGGCGTAGCCAGTATGCCACCTTGAAAGGGTATGTCTGTGCTTGGCGCGAGCAGGGTTATTTATCAGAGAAATTATATATACATAGGTAGCTCAGCAAAAGGAAAGCTCACGTCCCGTCAGAACAACCTGCTTTGATATGTATAGGTAAAATGAGGTGTACGAATCCCGAGATGAGAATAGAGTTAAAGTTACAACAGTTCCAGAGCTACCATAGGGCGAACCAAGACCTACAAGGTCTGTACCAGTAGATACAGCGTCATTCTTTATTCTGATTGGTAAGTTTATTCAGATCCCCTAGGTACAAGGTTGTTGGTAACACTGGTTAACCCCCAAAGGTGAAACCTACATATAAAAATGCCTCTGCCTAACATCGAGGTGACGAGATGTACCAGCTACGATGGAAGGTGCGTGTCATACTTGTCTTTTGTTTAAATTCCGAGACACAAAACCTGTCGTGAGATTCCCTTACTTTGTTTCTTGTCGCTCATCATGCCATCTCATTTCACTTCTACAATGCATTCAGTCCCTCCAATTACCGTCACTGCCACCGATTCCAACGAGGTGATCACACCGTCAATGCCAAAGAAACGAATACGTCGACCACGCAAAGGAAATAATCTGGATGTTGCTGGGCCAAAGCCTAAGAGCTTGTTATTGAATGAGATTGGGGATGCCTTGATCAACCAGCTCTACACGGCCCCTAAACGCAATGACGACGATGGTCATCTCAACGCATCATGTGTTTCCGTGCTGGACCACTTGCGAAATAATATCGCAGCAGCTTCGGCGGTATCTTCCTGCGCCAGCTCAGCAAGTTATAGCAGCCGTACGGCAGCTGAGTCGGCCTCCACACCAGGAACGAGTGTGGATATCGATGAAGAATTGGGAGTCACCCACTCGCAAGTGCCAATAGAGATTGACCTTCCACGTTCAAGCACGGAATACCTTCGCACGAAGAACACGAAGAAACACGGCCGAGACAAAGCGGATGTTTTCAGCCTCGATGATTTCAAAACAATGACAGCCATAGAGCGGCTAGCCGCACAGTATGGCCGGGTAGCACACATGGGAATCCTCGACCACAGCTACCGATTCTTCGTGAACAAATCCAGAACCGGAGCATTGTCCTTCAAGATTCAGAACGGCGTCGCAGTCGTCGGCGGAGACCCATTATGCAACACAAACGCAACCGCAGAACTATTATCGGAATTCACAGCGTACCGACGACGGCATCACTGGAGCATAGCATTCATGGGTGCCAGCAAATCCTTTTTACAGGATTATGCCCACCCAAATGGATGGACGACAATCCGGTTTGCCACAGAGCGTGTCCTCAACCCCCAGACCAACGATGTCCTCCTCGAGCAGAGCGGGAAACGCATCACCACCCAGAATCGCCAACTCCTAAATCCAAGGAAGGGGGGTATTACCCTAGGTGTATACGCCCCAGCCGTCCACGGTACAGACCCCCAACTCCAAACCGACCTCATCGCCATCTACGACGCCTGGCGCGCTGAGCGCAACTGCTCCATCAGCCCGCAGGCCTTCATAACCGTCTATGACCCATTCGCCCTCCCCGCCCTTATGACATTCATATACACTCGCAGCGCAGATGGAATGGTCAACGGCTTCGCCGCGCTCCGGCATCTACGCTCAGGCGGCTACCACGTCGACCCGTGCATCGCAGCTCCAGGCAGCGCAAAGGGAATCAGTGATCTTCTTCTCGTCGCCGCAATGGCTCTGCTCCACCGTGCCGGCGTATCATACCTCGGCTTCGGATTCGAGCCTCTGCATGCCCTCGTCCGGGAAGATGTCAGCGGCATGCCAGCGCCGTTCGAGCGCTTCACCTGTGACTTATACGGCCATGCGTTCCATCGTCTACCAATCGGGGGCAAGAAAGCATACCATGACAAATTCCACCCGGATTCTACCCAGGACTCGGCTCTGTATCTTGTCTTCCCGCCTGGTATACCTAGTCCGCGGTATTTGCTTGCTATGACACATATGGCGAATATCAGTTGGCGGAAAGTCTTCTGGGCAGATGTTAGGGCTTGGTCGTTGGCTCGCAAGTCGAAGGCTGCCAATAAGCGTGACGAGTCGCCAGACGAGAAGGAGTGTGAGAAAAAGAGTAATCCGGCTGAGCAAAAACCCAAGACTGTGACTTGTGACAAGTCGCCACCACCGGTGGGCTCTGTGAGTAAGGCATAATAACATGTGCCTTTGACTTGTACCATCCCCCTCTCAGTTTAGGAGAGACATCCAGATAATTTCACTTGTTTCTACATCGGGATTCTGAATGCTGCGTCATTGTGAAGGTGTTCGGTCCAAAAACTTGTCCCAGAGTTCTTGCTGGGATCTCCATTCATGAGACGATGGCGTCTTAGTTGATATTCGTCTTGGAATTCCATTGTCTTATTACCTAGTTGCTTTTTCCTACGTGTCCATGTACTAAGCAACTTCCTCCTGCGTGGGTTTTGCTTTCTGGTGTTGGCTATGGTCAACGACCGTTCTTGTAAACACGGAAGCCGTGGTGTCAAATCTATTTAATTGGAATAATTGAACGGCACAATCCATTACTGTGCTGAAATTGAAGATTTGAGTCCTCGGCAAATTTGCATGGTATCAAGGCAAAAAGTGAAATATGAAATGAGGTGATGTACAATGGATTGCGAATTTCGAAATCCGAACGGCAAGCATCGTATGTCGTATTCACGGGGCCAGTGGCAATGGCTTGTTTCAATTAACACATGTGACCGAAGAGGAAGTCCTTGACGATAGGTGAACCCGAGAACTCCGGATTCAAAAGGACACAGCTACACATATGTGAGAAATTAGTCCGTGCGATGCATGGTAATCAGAGGGCTTGGAGTGGAATACTGACTTGAGGAAGTACTCCAGGCCCACGCGCCTAGATTCCAAGAACTTAGGTCGGAACTTGACTGTCATGATATTGATATTAGCATGTTCCAAAGACCATTTGAATGCCAGAGAACACAGCGTTAGACATACAGAGAACACTCTTCGGCGGCAGCGCAGGCAATGCACTCCTCGCATGCGGAAAAGAAGCAACCAGCCGCTGACGCAGGTCATCGAACTCGGAGTATCTGCAATTCCAAGAGTATTAGCTGGACAAGTCCTCAAGCATTGACTGAAACGGGAACATACCTCATCCTCATAACTATTGGACCGCCCTATACCGAGATATTAGAATTAGAACCCATGTTCACACCAATGCCCACACAATAATCAAAACTCACATCAAGCGTCTGGATAGTACAATTCCAGACAACATAAGACCCCACCCCCGTCATGCCGCGCACAACGACATGATCATCAATAGTAACACTACTCGCCCACAACCCGCGACTCGTCTCCGAGTCCGGGTCAGCAGTGTGGTCTTCGAGCGTGATAGCAGCGCCCCGCAGCGATGACTGTGATGCGCGCGAGACGTTCCGCTCATGGCGGCGCCAGTAGGGCGGCACTACGCCGGAGATCGGGCGGGAGGTTGTGGAGGTCGAGGAAGCGGAGCTTTGGGGCGGGCCATTTCGCGCGTCGTCTGGGTCTGGAGTGGTGGGGTGATCGTTTCCGTCGGTCTCAGGCCGCTGTGCGGGGGTGGGTTTGAGGTCTGGGTGTGGGGAGGAGGGGTGCGGCTCAGATGCCGGTCCGGCCTCCTCAGGTGCTGGCTCCATCCATTTAGATACTGTGAGGGATGTGGGGTTTGCGTTCCTGCGTGACGGTTGGATTAGATTGTGGTTTCGGGTGTGTGGTGTTTGTCCTAGTCGGGATCATCCGAGGCGTCCCTCTCTGCGGGGTGGAAAGTATGAGCTGGTACTAGGAGGGAATTTGGCTGGCTCGTTTGGGGTTGGAGTGTATGCAAGGGTGTCCCAGGGTTAGGCGATATGGGGTTGTACGGGCGATCCAAGGTGAGACAGGCTAACTTTGGGGAGTAGCTTGCGATAAAAGTGGCGAGAGGTCTTTTGGAGTGTTGGAAATGGCTGTAAATAGCTGGCTAATGGGAAAGTCAATTGAATTGGAGT
The DNA here is from genome assembly GCA_030762825.1 of Penicillium turbatum. Lineage (NCBI taxonomy): Eukaryota > Fungi > Ascomycota > Eurotiomycetes > Eurotiales > Aspergillaceae > Penicillium > Penicillium turbatum. The sequence goes on along the minus strand of JAUJYX010000011.1, from coordinate 1,679,215 downwards.
CGTGAGACAAGCGGTCACGGGGCATTTCCGGGTGGATTAGCTAAGGAGCCTTTTACCCCGGCCCCGGGCAGGACTTTAAACTGGATATTCCCTTGATGATTGTCTATTATACTGTATGTGCTTCCTACGTACTCATCGCACCAATGACGAGATTTCAATATTCTCTAGCTACTTTCAGGTTTTTCGAAATTCGTTCCCCATGTCTTGTTTTAAAGATGCAAAACTGCGAAACTGCCCAATCTCAAGCCAAGCAGCACACTAACCCCAACGCGGTAAGCGTTCCTTCAATGGCGTTTCTCTAGTTCTCTCGCCTCAGACCGAGACATGTTGCTATCTTCGGAAAGCACAGCAATGAACTTCGTGCTTTGCAGTGGAGACTGCGGACCGGGAAATGACAGGCAGGTTACACAGTGAGCCGGAATAAACGTCTCTCGTCGATCTCAGATCATCGACATCCCCGGATTGACACATCTCAAGGGCTATTCCCCTATAGCGGACCCTTGATAGAGACACAGCCCACCTTCAGCGGGTTTCACTGAATCCACTCGAAAAGACATACATCAAGACTAAACCGGGCAGTTAAGTAGAACGGACGGAGTGGCACTAGTGCGTGCCACCATGCAAACCAACTAGTACATTCTATACATAGGCATATCCAGTCCTGTGATCATTGCTTTTTCTTTTATGAGCTCTCCACCTCTCCCTTGCTGTTTACTTTTTTTTCCCCCTTCCTCGGGCTACTGACACTCCTACACCTCGACACTTTGTTCCACCAGTCTCTCGCTATTGGCTTCTTTGATCATCAAGTCACACTAAACTTCTTCATTCCTCGACTTCTTCCCGAAAGAGTTCAAGGAATTGAGCTCGGTAGGTCCCAAGACATTTTCTATTTTCCCTACACCTTTCCCCCTTCATTCCACCTACCCTAGGAGCGAGCTATCGCTAGCTCGACATTTGGGTGGGTTCTAGAGCGTGTACCAGGTTAAAACTGGAATCTCTAAATCCAAAAGCTACCGCTAAACTTCAGTATCTTTTCGCTTTTCTAACCTCCTCTCAATCATCCAGCTCAACCGACGCCATGCTGTCTAAGACAATACTTATTCTCGCCTCGGTTGTGACCTTGGTCAACAGCCAGTTCAATCTGTCGTCGGTTCCTTATGCTACAAGAGGTTAGCCAATGCTCTACGGCCATGCTCTACATATAACAACATCATACTAACACGTTCTCCTTCCCCAGAGGCCTGGTGCAACTCCCAAACATCCGCCTGCCCTCTTCTCTGTCTGCAACTACCAGGTGCTTCCGGCTCCCCCACATCGAACACCTGCTCACCAGTAAGTCATGCATATCGATTCCACCAACGCAGATAATCCAAGCCCAAGGTCAATCTAACACCAAATCTCCCAGTCCACACTCGACTACTACTGCCTGTGCAATAATGGTGTAGCTCCCAACGCCACTGAATACTCCCAGACAATCCCTTACTACACATGCACTGAATCCAACAACCAATGCGTCCTCAGGTGCGACGGTAACTCCGTTTGCCAGAACGCATGCCGAGTGAACAACCCCTGCGGCGCCCAGGATCCCAAGCGTGTCAATGTGACCACTACTGCCACCAAGTCTGCTACCCCTACTGCAACGGAGACCCCTGTCAACACCCGTATCAATGGAGCTACTGGTGCCGCGCCGCGTATGGTGTCGGTTGATATGAGCCATGTCTACGGGCTTTGTGTTTTGGTGGGTGGGTTTGTTGCGGGCATTGCTACGCTCTCGTAGAGCCTTTGATTTAGGTCGCTGCTCGCTACAGCGGACTTAGTTCGGCGGTCTTGTTGGGGATTATTCGGTGGATCCTAGAGTTTGCGGTGGTTATTGCTCGGCTTCACTAATATTCCTTGGGTTTGCATTTCCCGGCTGCATTAGCATTGAGCGTTTCTTTTTTTTTCTTCTACTTATTCGTGAATTGATGGAGTAATCTCTCTTCGTTCGCTTACTTTCTCTGGCTCGTACCTCGCCTATGTCGGCAGTGCAGTTGGCTATAGGATCCATCTATACATAAATGTACTTCCAATACATAACCAGTGGTTCCATAACTCAGTTGGTTAGAGTGTGATGCTAATAACGTCAAAGTCGAGGGTTCGACCCCCTCTGGAACCAATTTCTTTTTTGCCGGCAGGATGGCGTAATGGTAGAACGCCATCTGGCATTCCCCTAGTAGGGACGGAAAGATAGTGGGGCCTATTTTTCTAAATCCTAGGGGACACGGGTTCGAATCCTGTTGTCGGCTCGAAATATCTACCAACCGACTGTCCTATCCACGTTTCACGAGGATCAAAATTCATGTAGTCCCCTAGGGGACCTCTGCTTTCTGTACGGCCTACGGCCTAATGAACACAAAAGAAGATGGGTAACTACCTATCGAAAAATCATTCTGCATCCATCTTACAGGTCGGAGAAGGACGGGCAGCCAACTGGTACTTCTATACCAACTTTTAGTTTGAATTGCTTTCTATAGTCGCACAATTTTGTATATAATTCCATAGCTTAGCACGTCCACATACCCCTAGGGAGGTTCCGCAGGGCAAGGTAGATAGGGTCATATGGCTCCGCCTTCGCTCCGCCTGACGTTAAATAATACAACAACAACAACAACAACAACAACAACCTATTCTATGACCCATTTCTGAGGGTTTGAAGGTGGTTTCGAGCAGCTCTGTCATTTAGCCTCTGATCCTTGGAAATCCTATATCTTGGCCCGCACTTTCGTGCTGTCCATGCGCTGCCCTTCATCATCCTGCTCTGCAACCTCTAGCGCCGGGAATTTAGCCGGCATAATACGCCGTGGCTCCGATCCAGCAATCACGGAGTATTTAGAAAAGTCAGACACCCCGCATTTCTCCCGGAGGAAGTCTTCATCTGTGTCCAAGAGCCCATTTACTATGTTGTGCGGGGCGCGGAGCATGGCCAGAATGGCATCTGAGAAGATTGTCTGTCGCGTGTGTCAGTACTGTACAATGCAATGTTCTATCATCCATATATGAACATACCGGCTTTCTCAGATCCTTCTTGTAGGATTTGTCAAATGACTTGTTATGCTCTGTAGCCGCTGATTCAATTGCCTAGACAAATGTATACGCAGTCAGCAATCTTCTCACGGAAATTAGTCAATTAGCACGTAAAGATACATACCGATGCAGGCCAAATACTCGTCACCGCCATTTCATTCCGGCCTTCACGCTCGAAGTCCATGGCCAGACCCTTCACCAAGACACTCATTCCGACTTTGCCTACACAGAGCATATCAATTAGCATGTATCGCCAACCTTCAAGCCATGTTGCCGACTCCAGTTCCAAGTACCCCACAACTAAAAAAACTCACCCATAGCATAAGCAGTCTTCCCTCGGAAAAACCTTGAATAAATAGGCGGCGAAACAACAACAATCCTCCCCTTCCACCCACCCATCTCAAAAAAAGGCAAAGCAGCCTGAACAGTCGCATAAAGCCCCTCCGGATTCACCTGCTGCATAAGCCTAAACCGCTTAAGGGGCGTCTTCTCAACAGACGACCACCAGATCGCGCCGGAATTGTAAACAAGCACATCCAGCTTCCCGAAAACACGCACCGTCTCTTCAACTGCGTGCTGGATCTGAGCGGCGTCGCGCACGTCGACGGCGACGGAGGCTGCTTTCCCGCCTGATTCTAGGATCTCTCGCTCTACCGTGTTGATGGTGGATTGAGAGGAGTTGGGGTCTGGTGGGAATGGGGTCACTTTTGATGCGTCCGATGTTGTTTTGGCGGCGAGCATCACTGGGGCTTTTTGTTAGCTCGGTTCTTGCATTGCTGATGCGGGGTGCGTGGATGTGTACCGGCGTAGTTGTTCTTTGCTAGGTCGATGGCGACCTGCCGACCTATTCCGCGTGATGCGCCGATGATTAGGGCGACTTGTGAGGCGGGCATATTGCAGGGCTTGAGGGGTTTTGTGGTGATGTTGGTTTAAAGAAGGATGGCTGTTGAGTGATGTCCCAGTTTGGAGTTGTTATATACTTCGATTTTTGTGATTACGCGCCGAATTCCACTTGATTAGATATCTCTTTATGTATGAATCAGTCGAATCAAATTATAATCAAGAACTGCCGGGTCCAGCCTGCTCTTGTATAGCCGCCACGTCGAGTCCATGCTTGATTTCATGATTACTGAAGTTCCGAGGCAGCGGCTTCGACCGAGGATCTGCAGTGCCTCAGGCACTCAATCTACTTCTCGAGTCCGTAGGTCTATATTGAAGTCTTCAAGGGTCTAAGTCGGCTGCTTTATGTTTCTTGCTGGTATAAAATCCCATCTGATCCTAATTTGAAGCAGCGGAAACCCCCTATACAGCATAGACACGTAAAATTGCAATTTGGGAGGCAATGTCTAGTTTCTCGGTCTTTATCCTGTTTATAGCTCCACATGAGCTTAAACTGGGTAAACCCGGCGTAGAAATCCGGTCATTTCTCGTCAAATCACAGTTTGGTTATCAATTTGCTCTAAATTTATGCTCTACTGTATATAGTATCTTCCTTTTCGCTGATTGAGGAGGATGTATAGGCGGTGTGCACAGCGGTATGATTCTGCTAGATAAACACCCACTCATCACAATGATCGACCGACTGCCATCTCTCGACGCTCATCTTCAACAGCATCTCCTCCTTAGCGTTGAAACTTAAACTGCTTGCTTCTACCACTGCTACAGGAGCTGACTGTGAAGCAATTTCCAGCTTTTTGTGGCTCCTCGTGGTTCTTTGAGAACAGCTCACCCTACCACTTTTGCCCGCAGCACATCATCTGAAACCCCCAGCAAGATGGACACCACACTTCCAGATGCCTCTGGTCCCTCTCGGGCAGATACAGACACTACAGGCTGGGATACGACTATGTCTGCTTTTAAGGCCCGACCAAGGGTTGTTGTGAAGGTGGAAGGTATGTCGACCTTTGCGCGGGGCTACGTCCGCAATGACGCTGCTGAACCCAGATAAAGCTAATTTGCCTAATTTGCAGAGGCTCCGAGATTCGATCTTGATACATACATCTCGAACTACACTGGTGAGTCTATTTGCTGGTCCAAGGCTGGCTGCGTGCTAATCTATAACCAGGACGCACCCGTTACGACCGTCTCTACCTCATCGGCACATGCTCCCCATTGCTCGCAATCGACGCCCTCAAGGCAGCTATCGCTGAAGCTAAAACTGGCAAAGATGTTGCCAGGTATGAAAAGGCAGTTCGCGCGTTGGCGGAGTTCGCCCCGAGTGATCCTGAAGCTTCTCTTGACTCCGCGTGGGTCCAGTCAACTCAGCGATATGTACTGGCTCAGACTGAGCGATTGGAAGACGAGCTTCGAGGATACAAGAATAATTTGATTAAAGAGAGCATTCGTGTAAGGCATCGTTCTTTTCTGCTGAGACGTCCATCACACTGACAATTATAGATGGCCCACGAGGATCTAGGCAATCTTCATTATGAGACTGGAGATGTGACTGCTGCCTCTAAAGCGTACTCTCGCATGCGAGACTACTGCACCACCCCGAACCATATCACTTCTATGCTCTTCAAGACGATCAATGTCGGTGTTGAACGCGGTGACTGGATGTCTGTCCAGTCAAATGTACAACGGCTGCGCAACGCTCAGTCAAAGCCGGACGATGCAGCCAAGAACCAAGCCAAAATCACAGCCGCTTCCGCTTTGACCCAGATGCATCAAAGCTCATACCTCGAGGCAGCGAACTCCTTCCTGTCCATCCCGCAGGATCTAGGTGCCACTTACAATGAAATCATCACCCCTAACGACGTCGCTGTCTATGGTGGTTTATGCGCTCTCGCCTCCATGAGCCGCGATGAGCTGCAGAAGAACGTGCTTGATAATCCGACTTTCCGTGGTTTCCTCGAGCTCGAGCCCCATATCCGACGAGCCATCGCCTTCTTCTGCAACTTCAAGTTCCGTCATTGCCTCGACATCCTGGATGCCTATCGCCCTGACTACCTGCTCGACATTCATCTTCAGCGTCACATTCCGACTCTGTACAAACGTATCCGCATGAAATCCATCCAGCAATATATGATTCCTTTCAGCCGTGTGACCCTCGATTCCATGGCAAAGATCTTCGCCCCTGAGGTCATTGGCGGAGAAGCGCGGCCCACAGATATTTCATCGCCTTTCATCCAAGAGCTGGTCGAGCTCATTCGAGAGGGCGTACTGCAGGCTCGTATCGACCTTGAGAGAGGGCTGCTGGTGTCGAACCAAATCGACGTTCGGGCGGAGTTACAGCGCACCACGCTGGAGAGCTTGCGCGAGTTCAACGAGGAGGCTCACTGGCGTATCATCCATACAGCTGCTCTTCATGCAGGATTAGAGGTGAAGGATGAAAAGCGAGAGACAGGAAAGGGACGGCATCTTCGGGGCCTGAAATAGGGCTTGATGAATGGAAGACCGGACCGAGCTCCCAGACCTTCAAAGCGAACGGGACGCATGACTGATGACCAATGAGATAATACCCCGACTCTGCAGCTGCAATCTCTATCACAGAGGCAGTGATAGTGCAGACACTATGGTTTAGAGAAATCAACTCAACTTAGTGAGACATTCCTACAACGTAAATAATCTCATGGCGAATTTGAAACGGCGCTCGAGCCTCGTCCTATGAAAGGGTCACCGGGTAGCTGAAAACATCTTGTTCTCGCCTTGTCCGACCCTCGACAGGATCTCAATCCCGCCGATCCAATCCGGTTTTTGGTCTGTTGCGCCGTGCAACGCGATTACCTGGCCCATGCCACGCTTGGGGCTTGGTGGGATGGATATAGTACTTATACTAGGGGCCATCCCTAGAATATTTCCAAATGGTGTTCAATAAAGGCAGAGAGAATATTCGGAGGCAACAGTTTGGGACCAACGGGATTGGTTATGGTTTGTCGGTTTCCTGCATGAGCAAATCAGATCCCAACTTCGGGCACTTTCTACAACAAAATGGCTAGCAGATTACTATATTACTGACGAAACTCTCTACTGTCCTACGAAGTCTCTAGGATGCCTCATTCAGCGGGTGAAAGACGGGAAAGGGGGTTATTGCTTCTAAGATGCTTCCTCTATGACACTGCTTTCAGCTGTGGCACCGTATCATAGCTATTTTCTAGCTAGAGACAGTTACAGATATGTAATGTTTGAATTGGCTTCATATGAAAGGTCTCTCGATACATGTAGCAATCAAGTCCTAAAACCCTTCTCTCACAATTATTCATACTTTTATAAACGTATCTCGAGATCACATCCAGATAAGAGTTTAACGAAGCCTTGACTTACACTTAACTTGCTTCAAGCTCATATTATTGGAATGCATTTCTCCCTAAATTTGTGCTAAAAAGTCCGATTGCCACCTGTGTTGCAAACCCCTGCGGTAGATATTAGAATTGGTCATATACTCCGGCCTTTTGACCTTTTGAATATTGTTTGTGATACCTATAAAGGCGCTGGCCTATCTTTTTTGGAAGTCAAGTTCTTTGCTAAACACCAGATAACCTCATATCAGGTCTATTTAGTCCTACACGTCTGCTTCTTTAGTACCTTCCTAAACAAGCAATTCATCACAAAGAACATCGTCAGACCGGTTCACCTGCAGGACCACATTCGAAATGATAGACTTTCTTTGTATCTACCCCATGTGCTTGGACGATCGGCGACGCAACACGAGAACCGACTTGGGTACCAATCTCCTGTCCTCTCCAGACCCAGTCTTGACAAGCAATCCGGATCCCTCGCAAAGCTTGTCCGCACAGTCTGGCTACGTACCAAAGCCTGTACAGCTCTCACTTCCGGATGCTGAGCATGTGTCTATACCGTCGCCTGGTATGCCATCGTCTTGCATCCCGACGAAACGGAGTTTTCACGAAATGGAGTCTGGGATAAGAGAGGGTTTAGAGGGTGAATGGCAACCTTTGCCCGGCTTTTCAAATCCAGGCTCAATGGTTCAACTATCTACTTGGCCGGAGACACCAATAATCTCACTGGGGGAGCCGGAAGTCAGAGCCGGCGTTCATCATAGCAAGGAAAATGGTCAAACAAGGTCGCCTCTGCTGGCTCCTATTCCAGAGGAAAGCCCCGAAGAGCCTGAAGAAGAACCGAGCCAACCGAGGCCTGGGTCAACAGCCTCAGCCCCTGGACTTGAATTATCGCCTTCAACGGGGAATCGATCAGTGTCGGAGTCCTTGCCGTCGGCTTCAATGGGCTCCACTTCGTCCGTTCCCGCTGTGGGGTCAGGCACCTTTGATCTAATATCAACTACACAATCTCTACCACTTAATTCCTTGTCACCGGACAGTGATGATAATGGAGATGCATCCTCTGCAGCATCAACAGCCAATGACTCAGACTCAGTATTCGACGAGTCAGATAGCACATCCAACTACACGGCCTCATTGCTGTCCGATGTGAAAAACTACACGTACGAGAATGGCAGACGCTATCATTCATACCGCGAGGGCCTATATGTTCTTCCCAACGATGAGCCAGAACAAGATCGACAGGATCTACTCCACCACGTCCGAAATCTCGTTCTAAACGGGCGGCTCTTCAAAGCCCCATTGGAACCCAACATCCAGCGCGCTCTTGATATTGGCACCGGAACCGGAATCTGGGCTATAGATTTCGCAGACAGCTATCCCTGTGCCGAGGTAACAGGAACAGATCTCAGCCCCATCCAGCCGTCCTGGGTTCCACCCAATCTTCGGTTCGTGGTGGACGACGCCGAATCCCCATGGCTCTACAGCCCCAACCGGCCTTTTGACTTCATCCACGCCCGCGATCTAGGCGGTGCTATCGCCGACTGGCCACGGCTGATACGTCAGAGCTACGAGCATCTGCGTCCTGGTGGATGGATTGAATTGCAGGAGTTCGAAGTGATGCTCAAATCAGACGATGATTCGATCCGTCTTGCACCGGCCTTGTGCGAGTTTCTGGATCGACTGACTCAGGCTAGTGAGGCGTTTCACCGGCCTATGAATATCGCCGAAGGACATCGGCAGCGGTTGGTTGAGGCTGGTTTTGAAGATGTTCGAGATGAGGTGTACAAGGTGCGACCTTCCCCCAGTCCGGTGTTTGTTTTACCTTTCGGGCTTTGCTTTTTCTTTTGTTTGTCTATTCGGTCATAACTGATTCTTTCTAGGTTCCGTCGAGTGTCTGGGCTAGGGATCCTGTGCAAAAGGAAATTGGTCGGTACAACCAATGCTCCCTTCTCATGGCGGTTGAATCCTACTCGCTGGCTCTATTCACTCGTGTCCTAGGATGGTCAAATAACGATACCCAGATTTTTCTAGCCGGGGTACGCAAAGATCTCAAAAACCCCGCGGTGCATACCTACTGCAATCTACATGTCGTCTACGGTCGGAAGCCGTCTCAGTACTAGCCGGTTAGTTGAATTTGCAATCCAACTAGGATCGTCCCGAGTATTGTTCGGAGTCTGAAAGTGTAAATAGATTTTATATGTCTTTTGAAGTGTCTGTAATGAGATATCCAATGTCGTTTCCAGGGTTGTACTGCTTCCTTCCGCCTATGAGCCCCTCACAGTGTGGTCCCTCATCTCAACTTGCGTCTGCCAGTAACCGCATTCGACCTGTACAACTCAGGATTCTTTGTTCTTTCTGTTTGATTTTGGATATCTGTTGGCTTCCTGGTCTCGGCTTAGTGCGCAATCATTGAGTCTCTATTTGATGTCCATTGCGGAAAGTCGGAAAGGGAGTCCTCTACCAACCCTTACACTTTACCTGGGAACAACAGGTGGATGATTCCGACCTAAATATGGCTTCAGGACAGTGTCTGAAATTGTGGACCTCATTCGCCCCAAATCTCACGTTTTGGGCAACCTCAGGACCTCGCTTCTGGGGCGCTGCTGCAGGAGGCCTGGTAAGTTACATCATCTGTACTCCCAACCCTCGTTCGTTGCATGCAGAAGACAACCCTACAGTCAGATCCAGTCCCTCTCGAGATAATTCCCTGGGGAAACACAGCAGCTCCAAGCAATGCAATCTCACTAGTCCTTGCCCTTCTGACAAGCGTCTACGGAGAATCAGCGCTAATCAGCTTGCAAACAACAGCTCGTACTTTGGGTCACCTATAGTGTCGTCTACGCATTCTACCTCTCTCCCCTGCGCCGGTTTCCAGGTCCAAAGCTATGGGCCATCTCCCGCATCCCATCGAATGCCTCCGTTCTTCGTGGTCGTAACCACCTGGACATATTGGCACTGCACAAGCAGTACGGGCCCGTTCTGCGCATTAGCCCTAACGAGTTGGCATTCAACACCCCACAGGCCTTCCGTGATATCTACGGCGCCAGGGCTGGCAGCTGTTTTCCCAAGGACCGCAGTCACTATGAGCCGCCCGCGAATGGAGTCGATCATTTGGTCTGCGCAGTCGATAATGCAACTCATGCCAGACAGAGACGGCTGCTATCACATGCCTTCTCGGAGAAGGCACTGAGAGACCAAGAAGGTCTCATCAGAGGCTACGTTGATACCTTGATTAGCAAGCTGCGGTCTGGAATCCGGCAGGGGACCTTCGTCGTTGATATCAAAAGTTGGATGAACTTTACCACTTTTGACATTACCGGTGATCTGATGTTCGGCGAGTCTTTCGGCTGTTTGAAGGACAGCCAGTTGCACCCGTGGATCTGCTTAATTTTCCAGTCCATGAAGGCTCTTGCATTCATTGGGGCTGTGAATCAATTTCCCTTGCTCAAAGGGCTTCTGAAGTACCTAGTCCCACGCGAAGTCGAGCGTGTCGGTCGTGAACATTTCGATTTGAGCGCGCAAAAGGTCGATCAGCGCTTGGAGTCAAACATGACTCGCCCGGACTTTATGTCGGCTATTCTCCAAAATGGACTTAGTGAGGAGAAGGGCCAGTATCTCGAGAGCGAGCGCATTATGTCTAGGGCTGAGATTCATTCTAATGGCTTCATGTGAGGGCTCTTTTCTGATTCCTTCTGAGATGTACTCTGCTGACTTTGATTGGGACCAGTCTTATCGTGGCTGGTAGCGAAACATCCGCAACCCTACTCTCCGGCTGCATCTACTATCTATGTACTACGCCGCACGTCATGGCTCAACTCGCCACCGAAATCCGCTCGGCTTTCACGCAAGATAGTGATATGACCTTCCGCGCTGTGGAACAGCTGAAGTACATGACTGCTGTCATCAATGAATCGCTTCGTATATATCCCCCCTTCGTGACGAGCCTTTCGCGCGTTGTGCCACAAGGAGGGGCAGTCGTGAACGGCCATTTCGTTCCAGAGGGTGTATGTATATACATACCACTCTACTCTGTTACGTCTGTGTCAATATACTGATGTCGACCAGACAATCGTAGCATGTCACCACTACGCCTCCTACCACTCCGAGTCGAACTTCGCCTTCCCTGATAAATTTATGCCGGAGCGCTGGCTAGGCTCTGATCCGGCCTTCGAGCACGACAAGAAAGATGTCTTGCAGCCATTCAGTCTCGGCCCGCGTGTCTGTCTTGGAAAGCAGTACGTATCTACCCCTGAACTGCACCTTATTCGTGAATATTGACACATCCTCACTTCTACAGTCTAGCAAATTGTGAGATCCGTCTCATTCTTTGCAAACTCCTCTTCCACTTCGACTTGACTTTACGCCCGGAGAGCATGAATTGGCCTAACCAGGAAGTGTATTTCCTTTGGGATAAACCAGCTCTCATGGTTACGCTGAAGGACCGGTTTCCTGAATTGGGAGTGTCGGGTTCTCAGGGGCCCACGACTTTGTTATCGTGAGCTTGGTACAAACTGGATCAGGCCTCAAGGTTCGTAGCATTCTCACCATTCGAGGATGCGATTTGCTACTGTTATGAGATTTATGACTTTCGTTCGTTTTTTCTGTTTCCAACTTCCGTTTTTTTTTTGTTTTTTTTTTTTTTGGGTGGGCTAGTTGTTATCACTCATTCGCTACCTTGGCTCATCGGCTCCTGTGTACTTTTCACGAATTGTGATGGCGGCTGGTCTGATATCTGGAGTTCGGATTGAATGGAATTGCGGCTTTTGGTTGGCATAAAACACTCGTATTGCTTAGAAAGAGGTGGGATGGGCTTCATCACCTAATGCTGAATTACAACCAAAAGAGACCCCTTGGACTTTTTGAATGAGGTATATTATTGCAATTAAAAGCAATGCTGGAATATGTGCCTCGAGATAGACGGATATATATCCACGTAGGCTCGACATAGCAGCTCCACCTGGGCAAGGTCTCAATATATTTCCTCTATTTAGTAGACCTCCGGGTTTTTTGCCTATATTCTGGTCTATCCTTCCAAGGTTTGAAGGATCTTCATTCAAACTGCTAGGTATCCTAAAAGATACATCATCATCTGATACCCCGGAATACACCCTGATATGTATCATATGCCAAGACCTGCACAAGACAAGTTCTCAACGATCTGAGCCCTAAGATCTGCGCCCTGCACGCTTCGTGCTGGGTGGAGTACTACATACTATGCACCCCAATACGCAGAAACCAGTCTTGAATCCTGCTTACAAAAAGACGCATCTGGCAATTGTTCAGGGATGGATATGATCTACAAGGCTGCCGATTCCAGTTCAGAGTCCACAAAGAAAACAAAAGTCAACCTAAATCGGAAGAAAAATGTATTTTCAGTAAACTGAAGATACAGGTGTATGAAAAAGACGCTAGATCGTAGTCTGTCGTGGAGAAAGGCATCGAACATTAAAGAATAATAGATGGACACGTATATGCAAGGATACATGAGTACCTGTACATCCTTTAGAAAGTAACGTCGGAAACCCCGGAAATTAATAAAATCAGAACAAGCTGAATCACACAGCCCATCCTTTACACAGCCAAGCGGCTCAGGACAAGGACATGTATATGTATATATCGCTCATCTGATTTAGGCAAAAGCGCAGGCAAGAGCCATGAACGCTCCTCCAACGGTCCAGATGCTGCCGACCATCTGGCCGGCGCCGTTGAACGCGGTGGCGGACGCAGACGGGGCACCGCTGGAGATGATGGCGGGGCTGGTAGGGGCGGCGACCAGGGGCGTGGAGGTGATGAGGTGGGAGGAGGCCAGGACCGAAGAGGACTTCACGGGGGTGGAGGTCACCAGGGTCGACGAGGTGATGGTGGGAGTCTTGGTGGAGGTGGGGATCTGGGTTGGGGTTGGAGTCGACGTCGGGGTGGTCAGGATGGTCACGGGCATCCAGTTCAGGTCGGCGGGGCCCAGAGTGCCGGATGGAGTGACGGTGCCGGCGGAGGCCTGGCACGAGGCGTAGGTGGTGCCGGCGATGTTGCAGGACAGGGTTCCGGTGCTGTGGAGTTGAGATCAGAATGGTGTTCTGTGGGGATTGTTGGTTGCTGGTACTTACGTTCCCTGGAGGTTGATGTTCTGCAGCTGCGCGGAGGTCGGGGCTGCAATTGCTGTAAGGCCGTCGCCGACAATTCCGCATTCATCGGCGGCAACGGTCTTGGGGCAGGTGACCTTGTAGGTAGTCGCATCTCCGTTCTATGGGTGGTTAGTCTCAAGTTTCTTGGTAGACAGAGCGCGTTGATCGCAGAGGGATCTGGTACGTACGGTCTCGACAATGCTGGCCTGGAGTTCCTGGCCCTCGAAGCCGGGCAGGAGGAGAGTTGCGGTTTTACCGGCGGCGACGGCGGTAGCGCCAGCCAACAGAGCAATGGTGTAGAAACGCATATTGGAAATAGATGGTGGTTGACCGGTATTTATATCGAAGAATTGGTGGTAGTCAAGATGGTGGATAGCGCAAAGAATGAGAGTACACAGTACTGTAGAATCAACAATAGCTAAGAACGAAGGACTGGAGTTTAACGAAAGACTGTCGAACGACGAAAGAGTGAAAGACGGACTGCTTGAGCCTGAAGGTTGAGAAAGAAAGAAGAAGTGTCAGAGCGAGACACCTGGATCTTAGGTGCGCAAATACGGGGGTTCTCGGCCATCACATTATTGACTTGGCATAGTGTTGTCCGTTAGTGTGCCAAGATGAGTTTTGGCATAGTGGGATTGGCCCATGCAGGGTCAAAGCGGACTAGGGCAGACACGATGTTCACGGGTCGATTCAGGAACAAGGCCCCAGGGGTTCGAGGGAGGCGGGAAAAAGGGGCTGCTTGTTTCCAAGTCCGAGTGCTCTGTTGTTTTTTACGCTTTACGGGGGAAAACTACAATTTTAGGGGCCCTTTAGCCAAAGTATACCGGTGGAGCTAGGCTGATCCGGGCCTAGGGACCGAACCGACCCCTGGGTCACTCGCCTGATTGGGAAGGATACTGGGTGTTCCTCATTAGGCCGTGAACTAGCGAGATGAGATCAACAGTGAGAATAAAATCTTCAGGGTCTAGATTCTCATGTCAAGCACAATTCCAACATTTTATACAATTTCTGTCCAAGATGCATTTTGCTTATGATCGTGGTCATTTTCCTCTCTTGTCGCCGTAATTTCCCCGTGTTAGCCACTCATCTTACCCGGACGACTAGCGCCCACGGGCTAGTAGTCCACAATTCAATTTACGCCCGATGGAGTCGTACCTGAAATTGCCGGAGCGCAACCTTGGAACAGCACGGATGCTGAACAATTAAAATGTGCTAGTAGTATGAACCATTTTCTCGTCATTAAAATAGTTTAATTTCGTTTTATCCACTTTCACCTGCGAACCACGTGTACATACTTATATTGCGATAGATTCATGGATTCATCCAAGGAAGGTTGGAAGCGAACAATGCCGGTGACTCAGCCTTCCAAGGTTGGTAAGTTTCGCCCGTAAGCTGAGATTGAAATTATATTCACAGCCAATCCAGCAAGATCCTGCAACACTATGACAATCTTGAATTGGAAATGGACTAAAAATGATCACCGATTCCTTTCGAGCGACGATCCGAAATGATTGAGGGCCCCACACACGATTCCGATGATAAGCAACACACCGTTGAAACCAGCCATGATATAGAACGGTGTGCCCGATGACAGCACATCAAACAGCAGCCCACCCACTTTGGTCAACAGCAGGATGCCTGCTCCGCCATATAGTGAATATACTCCGGCAATGGAGCCTTTCAGATGTGACAGATGCTCCAGTCTCCGGTTGACGGGCCCCGCAAGAAGAGATTGGCGCTCGTCAGGCTCTGCCTCATTTTCATCCCCACGAACACGTCGTTCCTCGTATATCTTCCTCAATGATTCAGCGTCGACGCTGACCCGCAAGATGCCGTTGCTCAGCACCGCCAAGCTACAGACAATTGCTCCAATCTGACTAATTCCAAGCAGAGCCATTACAACGAATACGCTCGGATTACCGTCAGGGCCCTCAAATAGAGGGTTGGGGAGCATGGCGAATGTGATGTAGCCAATGATACCCACCAACGAGGCGAAAAGAAGTGGGAAGTTGTATCGTCGTGATTTATCGGTCAGGTATCCGAACACTGGAGCTGCAATCAATGCCACCAGTTGCGATACGCCGGTCAGTATGGATGCGACGATATACGCTCGTGGGCATGCTTTCTTTATACCCCTTAATCCCGACCCGGGCACTGGCTCTTGTTTTTCGTCACAAAGACCGGATACCCGGTAGTAGTGATTGACGGCAAGGGGTATGAACAATGAGATTCCCACAGAGGAAGCTCGGGCCACGAAGCCTCCGACGTATCCCAGTCCAATGCTGCGGTCCCGGAATCCCAGCGTAAGGGCAGTCGCCAACTGCTTCCAGTATGGCATTCGTGAACCGTGGATAAATCGATCATCATCGTCGTCATCAGATTCTTCGTCACATGAAGTACCCGATGTTTTCCATAGTGCACTCCAACTTTTGCCTTCTTCTCCTGGGAGGTTACGGAGTCCAATGAAACATACAAGGCTGATACCAAGGGATATAACAGCAACCAAATAATAGCTGCGTTGGATCGCCTGCGATGGCGACAATCCCATCTTCTCAAACCGGGCTGCAAGCGGCAGAAAAACGACCAGCGCCACGAGCGCACCACAGCCAGCGCACATGCCAACAAACCCAGAAAGTCGGGCAGACGGCGATGCACTGGAAGCGCCTGCACTTATGGAATGAGCATTCCGGGCTCGCTCCGGGGTGATGGTTAACTCCGAAGAAACAGATGCACGATATGCTTGAGCATTGAGGGCTCTGCCAGTGACAGTCGGTAGAACTGCAGTGACCATGGTCGAGACGGCAGAACCACCGACACTGAACAGCAACCTTCCCAAGAGAAGCTGGGGGTAGATATTTGTGGCCTGTACAAATAAGACCAGCGCAAGTGCCACAATAGCGTAGCCTGCAGTACATACCTATCGAATGTGTTAATATTACTCAATGTTGATACCTAGACATAGACCACTTACATGGCGGACTCCAATTCGGTCAGAGAGAACACCCCAAAGAGGGCAGGCAGCTAGCGCAAGGAGTTCATCTGCGAACCCCAGAGTTCCCACGGCATCGCCCTCCCCATCTTGAAGCCCAATCAAGTCTGTAACCACAAAAGAGATGGAGGAATTGATGTAGACTAGGAAGGCGATGGAGAAGGGGCATACCGCCAAGAGATACGTCAGTGTCTGGCTGCGTGAGGCAGTAAACAATGCCGGTGACGGAGCCATCACCGGAGATGATTCATTGCTTTCAAGATACAATAACAAGAGTAGTAGCCAACCGTGTTGAAATCCCCCTAGTTGATGCAAATTGGTGGAAATGATCTCACCTGGATGGTTTCACAGATGCTTGCTTCTTCCAAGGCGGGCAATGTGGGACGTCACATGACGGTGACGGAGATCAGATAAACACCGAGGATCGACGTGCACTTAGGGACATTTATAGTAGCCTTTAGGGGTCTTGGCTTGGAACGGTTGAAATGAGAGGTTTTATGCTGCTCACGACATTATAATCTATATAGCGAAAAACATACCACGCAGTTCACTACGTAGTTAGAGTCATCCAGTTAATAGTAGTTAGTCTGGTATAGTTATGGGCGGCACGTGCTGGTGGCTGACGTAATATGCGGAGAGGCGTTGACGGGCTAATCTGGAAAGCTGTCCAGATCAAGCTACTACTTCTCCTCAACTATACGGCATTCACTTCCTGTCTCCGCCAAATGCTACATTGAGACGCTGGCTTCTCTTCTCTTTAAACGGTCCATGACCTTCGGCTTGTCCGATCCAGTCAATAGCCATGAGACTAGCCGCGTATGCTGGGGTAAGTTGTACCGACAGCTGATGGGGGGACACCCGCTAACCTTGGAATCGCATTTGCAGGCTTCGGTGGCCCTAGCTACTGGTGTTTTTCTTAAAGCACTTCACCAGAGGCCTAATTTCTATTCGGCATGCGTTTATCTTTCCCAAAGCAGTGCGAATCTGATGGTGAGTTGTTCAGTTTGGTCGTCACACGTGGTTGCCGGTTCCTGACCTTTTGTTCCACATCTAGATTCTCACGAATTTATGTCTTCTCGTCACCGGTTTTGTACTATTTTGGCTTCAGCGGCTACTTTACGGTCCTTTGCGACCAATCGAGACTGAGCAACTATACGAGCGCGCTTGGTTCGCCGTCACAGAGACATGTCTGGCCATGACCATCTTCCGGGGTGAACTTGGAGGTTGGTTTCTGGTCATGTTTATCTCGCTGCTGGTTGGCAAGGTCTGGGGTTGGATTGGCGAAGGCCGAGTAGAGTTCTTAGAGCAACAGCCTCCGGCTAATCCTCGTCTGTTTCATATTCGGTTGGCGCTGTCACTTGTGCTGACGGTGCTATTTGACTCCTTCATGCTGCGCCATTGTGTGCAGACTGTGATTACCCAGGCGCGACCAGATATGATGGTCATGTTTGGATTCGAGTTCGCCATCTTGACGATTCTCTCGACTTCGACTCTCTTACGTTACGTTATCGCATTGACTGAGATCTCCATAACCCGCCAGCAGGTGAAGGCCAAGATGGAGGAACGCCGGGAAGAGATCCGTGCTGCGCGTGTGGAAGCAATTCAAGAGCATGCCCGCGCAGGAGCTACCTCCCCTCCTGAAGACCTTCCTGACGAAAATGATATCAATGAAATGGAGATCGACGTGCCCGGTTGGGAGGAAAAGGGTCGTTGGGTCTTCTACCTGGATCTTTTGACCGATCTGTTGAAGCTCGTGATTTACTTGAGCTTCTTTGGTATTTTACTGACTTTCTATGGTCTTCCGATCCACATCCTGAGGGATGTCGTTGTGACCATCCGCTCATTTGCCCGTCGCATCATGGATTTCATGCGTTATCGAAATGCGACGAGAGATATGAACGAGAGATACCCAGATGCAACTGCAGAGGAAGTCTCCCGGGAAGATGTTTGCATTATCTGTCGCGAGGAAATGATTCCGGTCCAGCCGGCTGAGCCGGCGGCACCTAATGCTGCTGGAGAGCCTGCGCCACAGCGGGCTGCTAGACCACAGCGTGTCCCTGATCGATTGCGCCCAAAAAAGCTTCCATGCGGTCATATTCTGCACTTTGCATGTCTTCGAAGCTGGCTTGAGAGGCAACAAAACTGCCCAACATGCCGGCGCCCTGTTATATCACCCCCGCGAACTCGAGGAGCTGCCGGTGTTGGTGCTAACAACGCGCCTGGTGGCCAACATGGTGCTATTCAACCTGGGCAACAAGGTGCAGATGGACAACCTCGTGCTAGAGTCTACCAATTTGGACCCTTCCGTATTGGCTTCGGTGCTGTGCGTGGAGATATCTTCCACAATCTTCAGCAACAGCCTCAGCAAGGTAACGCGCCGCAGCCTGGGCCAAATCCACCTGCAAATGCGCCTGGGGCCCAACAAGTTGGATTTGGGTTTGGGTTCGGACGCCGTCCTCAAGACCCCACTCCCACACCAGCCCCGCATCATGTGGCTCCGGGGGCGTCTACTGCTGCCGACCTCAGTGCTCAGTTGCTGCAGATCGAGCAACGTCTCACCCATGAGATCAGTACAATTCGCGTTGCCACGGAACAACTGAATCGCGTGCGCCAGCTTCGAGTGGAACTGGAGCGGTTGCGCAATCAAGCACATACTCTGAGCCAAAATACTCTCGGCGAAACAGTGCCGCCTCAAAACGCGGTCCCGGTACCTCCAGTTTCCGTAACCCGCCTCCAGTTCGAAGCCGCCAACCCACGTGCTGAGATGATGGCTTCTGGGGACCCACGCCTGCCGGAAGGGCTCACTCTCCCTCCCGGTTGGACCCTCCTTCCTTTACAGCGCGCGGACAGTGGTTCTGGCAGTGTAGCAGAAATCACACAGCCAACGCCGACCACGGCGGCATCCTCGTCGGCGCCAGCCGTGGGCGGTACGACGGCTCCTCAGAATCCAACAGTCCCCGTGTCTACTCAGGATCAGACGAACGGGACCGTCGGGTCAAGTAGTGGAGGCAGTGTCACATCTACATCATCTCCTATGAACGGGGTCGCGAGCGTGCCAGTATTGCAGCCTACACCCACTATCCCTTTGGCAGAACATCGTGCAGAATCTCCGTCGCAAGAATGGACCGATGTTACCCCCAGAGGCTCCTTTGACGGCGAGACAGCTTCTGCCTCTATTCCCACTACTTGGGGAAGCAATGGAGAATTTGCACAGCAGACTTCCAGTCAGGATGAGACACAGGCCGAGTCATCATCCAAAGGTAAAGCTCGAACCGCAACGGTCGAAGAAATGGCAGATGAAGAAGCCTGATCTTGGGCTTCTTGCCGTACATCTTCAAGTCATGTTCACAATCCTAATGTATTTTTCTGAAGGGTCTGCTCAGCCCTTTCTTCATGAATTCTCTACACAGCGTTGCATGGCGTTCTTCGCAAGCAAAAGATCATACCCAGATTTCTTTTCACGATTTTTATACCACAGTTGAATTTCATAACACCTGCTCACAATAAACACATCAGTCAATCGACCGAAAATGGATATGTACATGTCTTCAGTTGCATTGACTTTAGTAGAATAAAACATAGCATCGTACATACATGTAGTTCTACCCTGTGGCTTTGGTGAAAGGCCGGGTGGCTGGATTCCTGAGAGATCGGCATGCAATTTCCTGATATGGTCCATGACATGTTTATGCAGATTTGATCCATGGATTGTATCTAGATTGTCTGATGCTCAACCTACCAACTATCACTTGTAGTCAATCATACAATCGCATACACATCATTTATGACAGAGTCTAGAACATACACAGTATAGTATCTTGTTCGAGAGCATCCAAAGAAGCTTCGTCATTGCGGCACAGCCCCGACTCCACTTTTCCCTCACTGCCGGAACGCCATTGCAGGGTCACCCTGCTCCCTTCTGATGTAGTTCGGGCTTTTTTTCCTTTTCCCTTTTGCATTATCGGAGCAATGATATCCTGATCTATGTAAGGCAATTCCTTCCATTGCTTTCTAATCTACCTAGGCAGGAGGCTCCTGTGTTTACTCCATTGGACATTCATCACAGACTGATCTTCGTGCAACAGAGTACATTACGGCTAACCAGCATCTTGTGCGACAGATAAAATCCCCGTGTACGATCGTCCTACCCTCGTCCATGCTTCTCCCACGGCGACTGGTCATCCTCCTCGGCGTCTGCTTCTTCCTCGTCCTCCTCCTCACAGCCCGAAGCCTCTCACGACCATGGCGTGAAGTGCCCCAAGTCATTGGTCTGGGCGACCTGGTCCCCTCCTCCTCCTCCTCCTCCTCCTCCAACACAAGCGCGCTTTGGAACACGACGCGTGGTCATACAAATGACGACCTCTTTGCACCGCCGCCGAATTTCTTCCCCGGCACCCCCAAGCCAGTGGGTTACAAATACTCCAAAGTGATGGTCGTGACGAGGATGAAGGAGGAAGATACCAATTGGATCGCGGAGGAGCTGCCAGACTGGGACCGCGCCATCTATGTTGCAGATGACCCCACTGCGCCGCTCCACCCGCCCAAAAACAAGGGCCACGAGGTCATGATCTACCTCACTTACATCATTGATCACTATGATAAACTCCCAGAGGTGGCAGTTTTCATGCACTCGCATCAATTTGCCTGGCACAACGATGGTCTCTTCGCTGGAGATGCGGCGCAGCTACTTCGTCGCTTGAATCTAAACCGCGTCATTCGGGAAGGCTACATGAATACCCGTTGCGGGTTCGGCCCAGGCTGTCCGGCCTGGATGCACCCTGGTGCGGTCGAGGAAGATGAGTCTAAGCAGGAGGAAATCATGCTTGCCCGCGCGTGGGGCGAGCTGTTCCCGGACCAGCAGATCCCGTCTGTCCTGTCGCAGCCGTGCTGCGCGCAATTCGCCCTGTCCCGCGAGCGCATCCGCTCCATTCCGCGGGCTCGGTTTGTTTTCTACCGCGACTGGCTTTTATCAACTGATCTAAGTGATTACATCACTGGTCGCATCTGGGAGTATCTGTGGCAGTTTATCTTCACTGGGGAAGCTGTTCTCTGTCCAGATGAGAATGTATGCCTGTGTGATGGGTATGGATTCTGTTTTGGTGGCGCCGAGGAGTGGCAAGCTTATCGCGAAGCTGAGTCTCAGAGGGGTGAGCTCCAGCATGAATTGGATAATTGGTTATGGATGTCTGATGAAATGGCACTCGCGAACGATGAGACTGTCAATTCGGATCTCACTGAGGTTGACAAGAACGATGACCTTATCAATCGCCTCCAGGATAAGGAACAGGAAGTGTTTTCTATCCTTTCAGGTGCTCTCGAGCGTGGTCAGAATCCTCAGTACCGGGCCCTGGAGGCCGGCCGTCCTTGGAAAGAAGGTGATGGATTCTAAGCTGCCTTGGCTGGAACAGGCGCTTTATTCGAGCCATCCTCTTTCTATTCTCGTCACCGCATCTATGGGAGGGACAATCTATATGCCATCTATCTGCCATTTACTTGGGACACGTTTTTGACTGTTCTGTCGCCATGTATCAACATCTTCACAAGTTGCTTGATGCAATCTTGAGGTTGACATGTTTTTTGCTACTAACTCAGGTCTTATGTCTTCTTCGATGCTCTTTTTTGATGTCAATGTACTTGTAGATTCATGTACTATTTCCCTTTTGCTGACCCGGGTTTCCTACAACAAACCTAGAATAAAAGAGTTGGAAATGAATTTAGTAATGACTTCATGTTTGTGTCTCGAACTTCCAGTACAACCTAAGACGTTCAATAACATAGATGTGATAGAACCAATGATGCCACTACGACGTCCATATGTAACAACAGTCACGTGACTGTGGCAAGGTTTTCAGTTTGCACTGTCTGTCCTTCCTTCAAACCACGCAAACATCATCTCAACCGTCGCGCCTCTTATCAGCCAAATCGAGCTAAAGCTTCAGAGGGCTTTCATTTATTTGCTTCAGTTGCCTCCTTTTCATTAGGACGCGCTGTTCGCCCTATCGGGTGTGACGCGCTAGGATATCTGTGCTCCGCCAAAGCTTCACTGCCAATGCATAAAACTATTCGCCAGGTTTTTCAACAACAACTGGCTCAGCTCTACCTGGAAAAACATACCCTTTGAGCATAGATCGGAAATATAGGACGTGATTTATTTTCTTACGCGAGCTATCCGATCAAGAAAATTTCCTCGTTGCCCCCATCTTCGTCGCACCTGCACCTCACAACCTCCCGACACTATCAGCTTATCGATCTCGATCTCTCCAAGAGCTCTAGGCCTCATTCGGTTGACACCATGAGCTCTTCTAACAATAACCAACATCTCCCGGCGACATCCTCCTCCGACCTACCTCCCCAGCAGACCGCGACTGCCCCTCACCTGGACGCGAACGCGCAATTGGCGAACAATGGATATTCCACCACCGACAACCAGCTCGCTGGACTAGTCGAGGCAGCCACAGCCGCCGCAGACCAAGACGTGTCGCAATGGGCTGCCGCCGCTGCCGTTGCAGCGGCTGCTGGTGCAGCGGGTCATCATCATCAGCTGGACTCATACACCGATATGGATCTCTCCGAGAACGGGTTTGGCGATGCGAAGTTCGGCGATACGAACTTTGGAACTGGCCTAAGCAGCGGAAGACACATGAGAGTACCAAGCCATACCGGCCACTCTCAGACCTCTGGGCTCACACGAACGGCGACAAAAAAGCGCAAGAGAAATGACGATAACCTTGACCCCGCCTTGGCCGGTGCGGGTCTCTCCGCCTCACAACATCAGTCGCATCCGGTTCAGCAAACACCCCATGGCTATACCGGGGAGGGTATGGAGATTCGTCCTGAGCAGCAGCAGTCGCTGTCTGATGCTCGCGCGGTGGGTATTCATTCCGCCGCGGCGCTATTCCGCCAGCCTTCGAGCAATAAGAAGTACACACGGCCTCCCATTTCCAAAATGTTTTCCTCTCTTGAGATCTCGCCGGAGAATTTCTTGCATCTCCAGGCTGCTGCCAAAAATTACATGTTGAACGATGAACACCCTGAGAGACGGGACTGTGTCGGTCAGCGTGGGAAGGGAGATACGGAAATGGTCAAGCTTCGCCTTTGGAACTGTGTTCGTCAATTTCTCGAAGCGGAGGGAAATGGCGAACGGTTCTTTGGTGAGAACGTTGTTAATGAGGGCATGGGCCCGAGAACATACATTTGGCCGCGTGACCAGCACAAGATCATCTCCTTGGTTATTCCTTTGCTGAGACGGATGGTCACCAACGAAAGGCAGCGTCAATATGCCATTGAAACCCGCAAGGGTGGTGGTTCCGAGGAACGCCGCCGCCGCAAAACGGACGAATTTTCGAACTTGAATAGTCCATTCTCTCCAGACCAGCATCTACAAATGCAAAATCAGACACCCCATCGCGATGATATGTCACAATCCATGCCTCCTCCTCCACAGCCAATGCAGCAGGCAGCATTAGACCCCCCTCAACCTATGAATCTCGGTCTGACAGATCTCTTCCTTGACGGATACACTGCCGACTGGGAAGAAATTGGCCGATGTTACGATACGTATAACGAGAGCTTCGAACTCGATAATCTCTGGTCTCTCTCGGGTTTACAGCAACCCGACTGGCGCGGTCTTGTCGCTGCAGTCGATAGCCATTACCAAGTCATTCACAACGGACACTACGAGTGTCCGCCCGCCTGTGAGGACGGAAATGTCAATCGCATCCTCCACGCAGAGTCAACCTCAGGTCTCCAGTGGCGCATTGGCGGAGGCCGTAATCTGCCAGCCAGAGATGAATTGTAAGTTATTATTGGTACCAATGCGGACTCAGCCACTAACAATTTCCAACAGCGCAAGCAGCATTACTCGCGACGTGTCACGGATCATCCGCGAGAACATTGCCTCACAACACGGTCATCCAGTTCAAACACCCGATACCCACTTCCACCAGCCCCTTAATGCTCTACCTGAAACAGCCTCAGCGACCAACACGAATACTTCCGAGCAGATCCAAGGCCAGACCTCCCTCCGCGTCAACATCATGCGCAACGGAAAGCGGATCCTCCCCAGGTTTGACCTGCCAGCCGGCCAATGTCCGAGCATAGACTCCGTTAAGCAGGCAATCCTGCGACGGTACCCGGGCCAGATCCCTGGTTTGCCTGCTTTCCAGGACGCAGGGCACACCAATCCTGCAGCGCATGAGGCACGGGAATCTGCCGCTACGGCTGGGTGGAAGGTCAAGGTCTGGCTACCAGATGGGCTGACTTATGTGCATAATCAGAAGGACTGGACCATTGCGGTGCTCTCTGCTGATGCTGTTGACTGGATGGATGAGGAGTTGAAGGTTCTTGTTGAGATTGATGATGGCGAGCAGCAGTAGATGTGTTTGTATCATTCATGTCTTTCTTCTTCTCTGATATCCCTCGTGTTTTTTTTATATTAGATTTGTGCTTTTATACCCTCAATCAAGAATCACGGTTCTATATCACGCTGTATAAGTTTTACGACAATCCAATAGTATCCAGATGTCCCATCCATGGATGGTCACTTTAACGTTAATACCTAAACTATTTGATTGGATGATAAGTTCGCCAAGAATCGTAAATAGTGGGGCTATATTAATGTGGGGCGTGGTGGGCGCTAGTCCTGTTTGGGGTGTCACAGATGTCCTAATATTCCCTTATTTTGACCTTATAAAGAGAATCCTCCCATCCGTGTCACTATACAACCATAATGTTCCGAGGCTGATCTTATACCCTGTGATAACAAGCACTACGAGATGAGCCCATAGCCCCAATACAGATCTTTCAACCATTAACATATTAAAAGTAAGATATCCTTTCTCATAGGTAGCCAGGCTATCTTATACCCTCGAAAACCACAAACGACTCGAGCCCATCTACTTCAGCATCGCCATGATTATTCCCTCTATGTGTAACCTAAGTCTACTAGTCAGAAAGATTACCTTAAAAAACTATTCGACCACTATTCTATCATAAAACATGAGACACGAGAATGGAACCTTGTGCGCTAAGTTCGAGCCATATTTGTGCAGACATGTTTATTGTATTACCAGCTACAACAACTCGAAAGCACCATGATATCAAATCTGTAAAAGTGTATATATTGTAATCAAGAATATGCAAAGAAAATTCCATGCCTCATATTACAGGATGAAAGGTAATAATGAGCAGGGCCTACATGTAGAATAATGCATGTCTCCAATGAGTCTTGCAAAGAAACCAAACATCGAGATAATAACCGCTCTATACGCCGTAACGCACCCAAAAGCTAAGAGAATCGGTCTAGCTGAAAGCTCATTTGTTGTGTACGAGAAGCGTGCGGAGGGAATCCCAATGGTCTGAGTCACCATAACTGTGTTGAAATAAAGGTTAGCAACAGGCAAAAGCAACTCCAATTCCTGATATGCGGGATTGAAGCAAAATCATATGAAGGAGAAGTAAAACATACATGTACACCATGCTACTCCGCAAGCTCGACGCCAGAGTCTCCGGGTGCCACCGGAAAATGTACATGACCATTGCCCATGTCATACTGGCGAAGACTGGGTAGGCGTTATTCGTGATTTGAGTGCGTGCATCGGATGTGATGAGGGAGGATAGGGGGTGCATGTTGGGTTGAACGGCGAGTTTGGCGAGAGCAAGCATCACACGTGCGAAGACATAAATGACGATCTGGAATCCAGTTAGCTCTGCAAGAAGCCAGTGTATAGTGCAGATTCGAAGCTCAATCGGAACCCCACAATCAGAAGAAGTAAAACACATACCTGCTGGCTAATACTGCCCGGCTGTCGTCCGAAAACTGCATACCCGCCCAGCAGGCCTGCAAAGAAACTATCATATCGGCCCTCCTTCCCGGCACCACCAGGGAGATTCCGGAGAAGGACCATCGACGCCTTGTAGATAACAGCAAATGTGGCGAGGTTGCGTGCATGCTGGCGCGTTGCTTTTAGCACAAGGAAGGTCTTTTCCCGTATCCTAAATAACGAAGCGATCAGTTTCGTTCCATGGAGAGCCAAAAGCTAGAGGTAAGAGTGTAGGAAGCGACATACGTTCCGGATCTGAACAAGAATATCATCCTAGAAGCAGAGATCGGTCAGTTATGCTTTTGATCGGGGTTCCGGCTGTCCGAGGCCCAACATACACCAGCGCATGTGGAAAGCGCACTTTCGAGCCGTAGACGATTCCATTGCGTGCGCCCTTCACTAGCGACAGTAGCGGCGCAAGTTCTGGTTTGAGGATGAGCGTATCGAGTTGAGACTGTGGGAGCGACTGTCAGTGCTGTTATGTTGTGCTCGGAGGCGTTGCGGAACTCACCAGTAGGGAATCCATGGTGTCTCGGAGCCTCGGTAAGAGGTCGAACTCGTACTTAAGTGTTTATAGGTATGTTAGATGGCGACGACGAACCAGGAGACAGACGGGATCATGAGAAAGAAACAGAAGTCGGGGTAAGAGTCTCTGCGGAGACAGTCAACGGTCGGAGAGGGGGACGGCACTTTAATCGGTTCCCGCATTGAGAAGGGCCTCGGCATGTGAGAACACAGCCGACGTCATGGTCACGTGGCTGTATATAAGACATGCATATGTCCAATATACGGAATTATAAGTGTAAATGTACGTTGTAGTTATACGATATTGGATGGAGGAACTGTCTCTATTAGATGTAGAGTGTTTTAAAATAACTTTTCATATGCCGGTAAGACTGTTCATACAGGCGCAGAAATCGAAATCCCGTCCGGCCCAAACTCCTTAGCAAAAGAAATAATGCATATCAATCGATCTTAGTTTTTCCGTGCCTTCTTGTGGCTCTCCTCCTCTTCATCAGAAGAAACCTCATCCACCTCCATCATCTCCGCGGAGGGCTCCTCATCGTCAGACTCCATGCCCGCCCGACGCTTGAGACCCTTCATCTTACGGGTCTGCAGCTCAGACAGATCCTGCTTGCCGAGGTGAACACGACCAAGCTTGTCACCCATAGTGTCGGTGATGACGTTCTTCTTGGTTCGAGCCTCCTCGTTGGGACGCTTGCCCTGCTTCATGGACTCCTTCTGCACCTCAGGAGCAGCCTGGCGAGTGCGGCCGATCTTGAAGTCGAACTTGGGACCGACCTCCTGCAACTCCACGCGGGGCAGCTTGTGACCACTGCGCTTGGTGATGACTCGGTACCAGCGCAAGTGGACGATCGGTGAGAGGCCTTCCTGGGGCTCCTCCGCACCAACCATCATAACGTACTGCAGGCCCTCAACGTCGACCTGGTGGGTCTCCTCGCCCTTAAACATATCGAGCAGGGTGCTCTTGAGAATAATGTGCGCAGTCGATGTGGGATCGTCCCATGAGCTGCCAGTAAACAGCATCATAGGTCGCAGGCCGAGACCGACATCCATAACAAGTTCGTTGAAAGGTGGGATGGTCTCACCGTCCCGAGGGGGGAGCAGTAGCAACTCAATGAGATCGAGCAGCTCTGAGTTGAAAATGCGGGCCAGTGTAATGCAGTTGGGTCGCTTCTTGTTGTGGCTTCCGAATGCTACGAGTCCACACTCGTTCTTGTTCGCCAAAAACTCCAAACTCTCCGAGTTCTCATATGGGTGCAAGTTCTCGTTCTTCTTGTGGAAAAGAACGTTGTAAGGCTTTGTTAGAGCGTGGAAGGTCTTCAGCACGGTGTCGAGTGTTTGGGGGCATTTTGCGCCGTGGAAAATCAGCGTCTTCTTGGGGGATTCGATGAGTTGCGGCTCCCGCGCTTTCAGGATACGCGCAGTGCGCGGGTTCTTGGCTTTCCTGTAGGGTAGAAGATTAGAGGAGTAGGGTAATCTCGATGAACAGCCATTACTTACACTTCTCTCAACATTTTGTAGTGAATTATCGGCAGAATGACTCTGGGCAAAAATATCAGACAGGCGGAAAAGTTTTGGGTTGGCTGATGGCTTGGCGTCGTTATCGATAAGCCAGGTACTCAGTGGTCACGTGCGATGTATCTCCAGAATTGGCTGATTGGCCGCTTTGAACTATATCCACCGACATCAATGGATATAAATGATTGTCCATTCATCTCTACCTAGTGCCCAAGGGTCAATAAAAACACCCAATCCACCTCCTTGATAGGGAGCGAAATCTATGGTTTCCTCCGGGCTGGAGATATACCATAGAGAATGTTATACTAAATGGCCATACCATGTCGTTCTACCTCATGATATATATACAGTAAGCGAGCCTGAAACATGCCTCCCAAACAATAATATATCTAAGAAGGCGTATATGTGCCAATGGAAATAGTCTAGCAATGGATCAACACATAGTTTGACTGACTTCTCATCGGTATTGTCACGCTTTTGATGCGGAAGTGCTTTTGATCTCGATTGTCGAGTCAGGTACGTATTATAACCTTCCAATTACTGGTGTCTCAATAGCAGAGGCAAAAGCACTCTACAAGGCCAAGACAAGTCAAATCCACAGAGCTGAAAGTATCGGATCAAATCGTGTTAATCGAGTGTAGGTATGAGTCCTCACCGCCTACTGGAATGCAGTCAATTTTTGCGCTGGGAGTTTTCAATTTGCATTCATCTGTCGCCATGGATTCACATGATTTGGGTTGAACCTTCGAGGTTGAATTGTCTAATGCTGTAGGCTCATAATATCAAATATGGCTGTTTCTTCCATCAAACAGTTTCCTGGTCTAGCGGTTATGATTTTCCGTTAACAAATGCGATTCGCATGTGTTCCGGAAAGGTTCTGGGTTCGATTCCCAGGGAAACTATTTTTTTAAACGCTTTTCCCTTTTCCCTATTGTAGAATAGGGTAGATACTTCATTTTTGACCTTTTTGGCATAATAACATACCTAGGAAATATATTTCACGGATAATATACTGATTCGATTCCATTCATTACTCCTGTATGTCTAGGTGGTTTTTCCATGAGCAGACAAAGAAGCCATAGTTCGTGATTATATATTTTCACATCGATCTTGTCTCGAATTAGAAAAATATGTATATATATCTCGAAAAATTCTCATTGCAATAGCAGATATGAAAAAGAAAGGGAATCAATTCATATTTTGTTCTAGTCTATCCAGATATGGATGATTTACTCCAAGCGCAGCTTCTCAAATTCCTTGACCTGCTCCTCGAGACGGGCAGCCTCGCCCTCAGCATCACGCAGACGCTTCTCTTCCTGCTCGCGAACCTCGGCCTTGACCTTCTCCTTCCAGCCAGGGCCGTTAATGATACCCTGAGACTTACGAACAGTATCACGAGCCTTCTCGAGGCTGGCCTTGGCCTTCTCCTCCTGCTCCAGGGCAACTTCCTTGGAGACGCGGAGGTACACAGCGGCATCAGAACCGACAGCAGCCACAACGCAGCCAGAAGGAGGGTTCTTGTTCTCCGGGCCGAGGTGGGACAGCTCGCCGAGGGTCTTGCCACCCAGAGACTTGATGGTGGTCATCTCCTCGGAGATGGTATTTTCGCTGGTCGCATTGTAGGTCTGGATGATGATGTCGCCCTGGGTCTTGACATCGTACTGAGCCAGGATTGAGCGGATGGCCTTGGAGGTGTTGAGAATGAGCTCGTAGGCCTCGGAGGCGGCGGGGTCGTCGAACTCAGCGATGAACTCGGGGTACTTGGCCTTCACGATCGAGATAGTCTGGTCGCCCGCGCGGCGGGGCAAACGCTGCCACAGGTGCTCGGTGAGGAACGGCATGATAGGGTGAATCAGGGTCAGAGCACCCTCAAGGGCTGTGTAGAGGGTCTGCTTGGCGGACTCCTTGGTTTCCGCTGAGGCTTCATCGGCAAGAAGGTACTTGGAGTTCTCAAGGAATACATCGCACAGCTGGGAGTACCAGTACTGGTAGGAGATGTGGGCCGAGTTGGAGAATTCACGCTGTTCGAGAGCCTCGTTCATCTCCTTGGCGGCGATGTTGAATTTGTGCAGAATCCAACGCTCGGAGAGGGATTCGTTGCCAGTCTTCTTAACACCAGCCTGGGGCTTGAAGTCATCGCCCAGCTTGCCGAGGACGAACTTGGTGGCCTGGTAGATCTTGTTGCAGAACTTACGGTAGCCGTAAATGACCTGAATATCGAAAGCAATATCACCTCCTGCATTATTGTTAGTGTGTTAAAGAAAAAAAATAAAACATGAAATCAAACTTACCACCGGTGGTGTAAGAGACGAGGGCGAAGCGGAGAGCATCGGCACCACACTCGGGAATACCCTTAGGGAAAGCCTTCTTTTGGTATCTGGTGGCAGTGGCGATCTCCTTCTCGGCGATGTTACCCAACTGCAGCTTGTCGTGAAGAGTCTGCAGCTGAATACCCTCCATAACATCCAGAGGATCGATAACGTTGCCCAAAGACTTGGACATCTTACGGCCATCAGAATCTCTGATCAGGGAGTGACAGTAGACCTCGCGGAAGGGAATCTGGCCAGTCATCTTGATGCCCAGCATGATCATACGGGCAACCCAGAAGAACAGGATATCCCAACCAGTCTCCAGAACGGACGTGGGGTACAGGTTCTCGAAGTCGTGGGTCTTGCGGGGCCAGCCCAGAGTAGAGAAGGGCCACAGGCCAGAAGAGAACCAAGTGTCGAGAACATCGGGATCCCGAACCAGAGTGAACTTCTTGCCGGGGAACTTCGCCTCGGCCGTCTTCTGAGCATCTTCCTCGGTACGGCCAGTGACCCAGAGGTTGCCATCACTGTCATCTCCATCCTCGCCCTCGACCTTGACAAAGTAAGCAGGAGCCTGGTGTCCCCACCAGAGCTGACGGGACAGACACCAATCGTTCAGGTTCCGCATCCAGCGGAAGTAGTTCTTCTCCGCGGACTCGGGGCGGATAATAATATCCCCCTTCTCAACGGCCTCGATGGCAGGTCCAGCCAGGCTCTCCATTTTCATCCACCACTGCGGCTTGAGGATAGGCTCAATCACATCGTTGGACTTGGAGCAGCGGGGCACCTTCATAGGGTTGTGCTCCCACTTCACGTATAGACCCTTCTCCTTGAGCAGCTCGATAACCTTGTAGCGGGCATCAAAGCGCTTCATACCAGCGAAGGGACCACCGTTCTTGTTGAAGGTACCATCGTCATTCAAGACAGAGATGAACTCCAGGTTGTGGGCCTTACCGCGGTTGAAATCGTTGAAGTCGTGGGCAGGAGTGATCTTGACAGCACCAGTACCGAATTCAGGCTCGACCTCTGGGTCAGCGACAATAGGGAGCAGACGGTCCAAGAACGGATGGCGAGCGCTCTTGCCAATCAGGTGCTGATAGCGCTTGTCGTCGGGGTGGACGGCAATACCTGTGTCACCAATCATGGTCTCGGGACGAGTGGTAGCAATCTCGATACGCTCGGTGGTACCATCGATCTCGTAGCAGAAGTGAGTCAGGACACCGAACTCGACCTTCTTGTCATAACCCGGCACATCGAGAAGCGTGCGGCCCTCGATCTCCTTGTTCTCGACTTCGAGGTTGGACAGAGAAGTGTTCAAAGCCACACACCAGTTGACCAGGCGATTGGCACGGTAGATGATACCCTCCTCGTGGAGACGGCAGAAGGTCTCGGTCACAGCAGCTGACAGGTTGGGGTCCATGGTGAAGGCCTCGCGGCTCCAGTCGAACGAGCCACCAAGTCTGCGCAGGGCGTTCTTGATGTTTTTGTGATATTCATCCTTCCAGTCCCAGATCAAGTTGACCATGGCCTCACGGCCAATGTCGTGGCGGGTCTTCTGCTCCTTCTTCCACAGCATCTTCTCGACAACGCTCTGGGTAGAGATACCGGCGTGGTCCATTCCAGGAAGCCACAAGGTGGTCTTGCCCTTCATTCTTTGCCATCGAATCATGGTATCCTGGAGGGCGTTGGTAAGGGCGTGACCCATGTGGAGAGAGCCCGTAACATTGGGAGGGGGGATGGGGATGACGAAGGAGCCTTCGGGCTTGACCTTGCCATCAGGTCCGAACTCGGGCTTGAAGAGATCACGCTCCTCCCACCAGTCGAGACGACCGGTCTCGATGGCAATGGGATCGTAGGCATCGGTGGTTTTCTCCTTCTCGACCTTTGCCTTCTTCTCGACCTTGGGAGCTGCAGCCTTGGTAGCAGCAGCCTTGGCCTTAGCCGCCTGCTTCTCTTCGAATTTCTTGTTCTTTTCGGCCTTCTTACGCTCCTTCTCCACTGTTAAACATCCAAGTAATCAGCAACTACCCAGTATAGAATCCGACGAAATGTCGAAACATGAAGCATGGTGGCAACGTACACTCCTTCTCGGTCTTCACCTTCGGAGCCGCCTGTCCGCCCTGGTGCTGACCCTGGGGATCCTTTGCGGCGGCATCGGCGATCTGGGCGCGTGTCTGTTCATCGGCCTGAGGTGGTGCGCTGGTTACGGGAGCCGTAGGCTCACCCGCTGTTCATAGTGAGCTTCTGTGACGTTTTGGTAAATGAGTCACTTTACTCACCAGGGTTTTGGGAGGCAGAGTTCTGAGCCATCCTGGAGAATGCACGATATTGAGGAGTAAATCTCCAAGGCGCCGATCGCGCCACGAATCGCCGGATAAGTATCTTGAGAGATGGGAAGATACAAAGGAGGGGTGGTTGTGCGAAATGCGGGCAATTAAATTTCCCACGCTGAATGAACGAATGAGAGCGCGGGGCTTGGTGGGAGGTTCGGTGGAGTCGGCGGCAAGTTCAATGAGGCGCGTTTATGTGCAGTCGACACTCATTGGATATCATTGGGATATCTCTGTTGCTTTAGTTTCTTTGCGTGTCCTGTCTCTTGTAATTTGTCTTTTCCTTTTTCTTTCTCGGCCAGAAGGGCGTTGCGATAACCCTCACGTGATACGCTGGTGCCAACGGGTGATCTGAGGCTGATCTATAAGAGGCAGCTGAGCGATATCTGAGACACTTCCGAGTCACTACTGACGAAAATATATACTTGAGTTCAGTTTCTACCATTAGACTAGAATTAGTTGTCATGCATTAATTCAGTCAATGATTTGATCCCAAAGTGTGTGTGTACAGCATATTCGAGTCACCAATGAATCTATGACTCTATCAGCACTACAGTATTGTAGTTTCTCAGTGTAGCCTCATTCTTTAGTTCGTCCAGTATTTCATTGTATAAAAAGAAAGCCAAGAATATGCAATGGGTTGTCTTCGAGAGAAGCCCCCTTAAAACACGACGCACCCAGTAGAAAGGCCAGAACACCAATTCAACTAACAAGGGAGAAATCAACTAGAAAACACACGAGCAGCGCTATACAAATAGGAAAATATGAAAGAGAATAGTAGTTTCCCCCATCTAAGACGCTGGTTTATCACGCTCACTGACACGCCAAACGACCTAGGCGATGAGAAGGTTGGAGAAAACCCAGCAAATTAAATGTCATGATGTCTTGTCATCAAAGTCGTCTTCATTCAGAGGTTAATCGTTTGCACTGGCCCTCTATCAAAAGGGCCAGTGAAAAACAGGAGCAAGGGTGAGTACGAATACTAAGCTCGTTTCATGTTTTCAATCATCGTTGTACCGTCCATATCGGCAGATTTCAAATGCAAAAGGTAGGAATTGTCGTCATGCCCAACGAGGTCTTGATGGCGGAGATTAAGCATCGCAATAGAGAGATCGAAGCCAGGAATGATCATCAAGAGGTTGGTGTGAGAGGAAATTCAGGGCAGTGTCACATTGTTGTGGCTAAGAGCCGCTGCGTCGGCTCGCACAGGGTCGAAGTATGCGTGTGCCATGGCCTCCTGAGCAGTCAAGCGGTCCTAATTCGAACAGATTAGTATGAGCCAACTTATAAAACAGTTAGAAACAACTTACAGCATGGTCGTATCGCAGAAGCTTGTCAAGGAAATCGATGGCCTCGTCACTGATGAAGCGCTGGTTCTCCGCGTTCACAAAAGAGTGCCAGGGCTTTCGGGGGAAGCGAGAGAGAATGTCGTCGTACTGGGGATCCAGCTCGATATCGTACTTGTCCAAGTACTCAAAGAGCTCCTCGGTACCGAGGACCTTGGCGATCTTGACCAGCTGGTCGGAATTGCTGTTTCCGTGGAAGAAAGGCTCCTTGCGGAAGATCATAGAGGCAAACATAGCACCCAGGGACCACATGTCCAAGGAGTAGTCGTATTCCTGGAAATCGACCAACAGCTCGGGGCCCTTGAAGTAGCGTGACGCAACGCGAACGTTGTATTCTGTGCCCTTGTGGTAGAACTCAGCCAAGCCCCAATCGATCAGACGAAGCTATCAGAAGTTAGAATCATGGTCATCAACCCGAATTAACTGTTAAGCCGACTAACCTTGCGCTTTTCATGATCAATCATGACATTGTGGGGCTTCACATCGCGGTGCATGATACCCTTGCTGTGGCAGAAGTCGAGTGCCTTGAGCAGCTCGAAGACGTAGAAGCGAACGTCGTAATCGGAAAAGCGGGGGTAGAGAGTGCGGAAATCGGTATTGTTGATAGCCTCGAAGACTAGACTAGGAGTCTTGCTCTGGTTGTCGCGAACAACGTCCAGCAAAGCTACGACATTGGGCCCTCCCGCAAGATTCTGCAGGATCTTGATCTCACGCTTAATCTTCTTCTTCTTCACAGGCTTGAGAACCTTGATAACGCATTTCTGGTAGTTGACGACGTTGATGCCTTCGAAAACCTCGGAGTACTTTCCTCGACCTGAAGTAGACAAAGTCAGTAAATTTGGGCTCATTTCCCACCCGGAGTCTACAGCTGGCGATGACCGTCTCCAACATGCCGCAGAACGATAGGCCTCGATAATCTCTTACCTATTTTGCGAACGATCTCATAATTTTCAAGGACACCCCAAGAGATGTTGACACTGTCATAGTCCCAGTAGGACCGAGGCATATGCTCGTTGACATCGGCATAGACACGCGCCATCTTGACGATGACAGGCAGTTTCCGAGTGCGCCCACAATTGAAAGATGTGCGGCGGGGTCACGAGGGGCGCGGCGTGTGATGGAGGGAGGGGCCCGGGGTTGATTTGACGTGGGAGATAGGGAGCAAACAGGCCAAGCGACTCTTCAGCCCAAACGCAGTGCTCACAAGAGGCCTGGAGCAATGAGATAGACGAAGTAAGGTTATCGTGATATGATCAGTAGAATGAGATCCGTTCCGCCTAAGGTCACGGGATCCGCGAGGTTTTGTGGAGATGGAAAAGGCTGGTCCGCTGCCGGATCTTCACTTAATCCGATAGATTTTCTGATTGCCTTTTTGGGACAGTTCGATGTGACCAAAAGCCCTGATAAGTCAAGCAGAGATTCCCACGGGCAGGGCTGGCCTTCTTTTAAATCCACCATGTTTTACGACTTGAATGTACCTTACAGCCCTGATGACCCGGAGGTGCCCCACACTCTGAACTTCCTCGCTGAACGTAAGTCATTCATTCCGGTCTCTGGCATAGAACCTGTGGTTTGAAGCACATGAGAGGCTAACCTGACTTGTTAGTTGGTTACACTACCGTTGCCTTGTCTCAAACGATCAACGGAAAGCTTCCGCCGAACCTTGCTCCACCTCCTCTTCCTACGAACGCGCCAAAATCTCTCCAACTGCTGACCCGATTAAACTTGACTCTGGCCGATCCCGCGCAGAACCAGCGTCTAGCTGCTCTCAGTCAAGCCTACGATCTCATTGCTCTCCGTCCTACAAATGAAAAATCTCTTCTCAATGCGTGCACCAACCTGGAATGCGACGTGATCTCCGTGGATCTTTCGGTGCGACTCCCATACCACTTCAAATTCAAAATGTTGTCCGCGGCAATCTCACGTGGCATTCGACTCGAGATTTGTTATGGGCCAGGGATCACAGGGAGTGGACTCGATGCCCGAAGAAATCTCATTGGGAATGCAACGTCCTTGATCCGCGCAACACGCGGTCGAGGTATCATTGTGTCCAGCGAAGCAAGAAGGGCACTGAGTCTACGAGCCCCGTGGGACGTGATCAACCTTGCCTGTGTATGGGGCCTATCACAAGAGCGCGGAAAAGAGTCAATATGCGAGGAATCGCGAAAGGTGACAGCGTTATCCAAGCTAAGAAGAACCAGTTGGCGAGGCATCGTGGACATCGTCCATGGCGGAGATAAAGTAAAACCGGAAGGACCCGCGCTGAAGCAGAAAGGAATCCAGAAAGCCAAAGAAATTAGAAAGGAAGAGAGTGGGCCCGATAATCTCAAACGGAAGGCTTCTATCAGTTCTGAGCCTGTTGCCGAGGACCCCGACAAGCCTTTGTCCAAGCGAGAAATCAAGCGACGAGCCAAAAAAGCTCGATTTGACGCAAAATCAGAGAATACCACTTGAGTCATACCTGATATTGCGTTCTTAATTATTCATTCCTGAGAGTGATTTGTTCGTTTGCCACAGACGTAAGTCAGGAAGATTGATATTCTCTGGCTTGTCAACAGCGTCTGCCATGAGATGAGCTCAGCCTGTCCGAACGCCCCGGTGGTGGTTCGATCGTTGTTCTTTTGAGCGTCTGCTGTGACTCCAATCACCACCCAATACGCCGTCGTGATACACGCACCGCCAAAGAGCACCATGACCTTGGTATCCTGAGTTATGCTGGCATTTCTCGAAGAGTATCACTGATCCAACACATTAAAGTATGTCTCTCTTGGCTTCAAATTAGAGACTGTCATCATTAGTAGCATGTCGCTGTGTCAACAGCCGTTGCTGGAATTTGCCAATAACAAAACATCCATCCTTGAAATGAGCATATGCCTTTCGATTTCTTCCTGAATGGTCATCAATACTTGTTCTTCTTTTGGTTTTTTTGCTAGTCACTCTGCTTACTCCTCCTAGGCACCGGATACCTACGTTCATCATCCTATATTAGGCTTCTCTTGTAGAATCTCAGAATAGACCAAGTATTGGAGAAGAGATCAAGGTTATCTAATAAGACACACAATGGAGTCCCTTGGGTACGGTTCAAGCTTCAATGGGGTAAGCTCGCGTGTTGTTTGCTGCAATCCTACATATAGATACATGTCGTTCTGCCTCTTAGTTGACCTTTCATCACCTCTTACATCGCTGCCCTTTCGATTACCCTCAAATTCAGGACTTGCCATCACCAAGAAGCAGCGATCGTCGAAGAACTCAGCGCAATATGCAAAGTGACACCCTCCTCACAGCTGCGGACAAGGACTGCAAACCTACACAGGCTGATCTCGTCGCTGAAGAGATGCATACACGTACTCCCTACAAGGTTGATCCTGATGGGGATATCATTCTCTTCACCCCAGATACTCTCTTTATTGATGTGGGAAAAGGTGCTGTGCCAGGAAACTACGCTCGTTTCCTAGTCTCCTCTAGGCACCTCGCGCTTGCGTCAACCTACTTCAAAGCAATGTTGCGAGATTGCTGGGCTGAAGGGAGTACACTTTCGGAGAAGGGATCTGCAGAAATTCCCGTCAAGGAGTGCAAACCCGAGATTCTTCTCATCATCTTGAACCTAATACATGGACGTCTGCGACAGGTTCCTCGGCAGTTGTCTTTACAACAATTCACCGATATCGCCGTGACCACCGACTTTTTCCAATGTCACGAGGCCATTGAGATGGCTGCTGGTATTTGGAAAGAAGCCCTTCAGCCGCTTGGTTCAATTCCATCTACAAGGGATATCGCAAATTGGATCATGATTGCATCGGTCTTCGACTTGCGTCATATTCTCAAACAAGTAACAAAAACTGCCATGCAGCAAGGAAGCGGTCCCTTGTTGACATACAACTTGCCGATTCCAAAGGCTACTAAAGGTGTGTTAGCGAACTACGGAGCTTGGGAGAGTTTATGCTCTATGATAGGAGAACTGACTATCCATGAATACAGACGGTATCGACCGAGCCAGACAAGACTACATGGATGGATTCCAACAGAGGATTGGATCGCGGATTTCTGAGTTGTTGCACACCTCTAAGAGTTGCAGCGCTGAGTGTGATGCGCAATGCCTGGGTCACCTACTGCGTGAGTTGGCAGAAGAGAAGATAGCCTTCTCAGTGGAGAAGAAAGCCCTCGAAATCTCAACAGGCCAATCGAGCGCGCCCTCCGTCACTGTCTCCTTAGCTGGCCTCAGTCCCAGATCTGTTCGCTTTATGATTACAGACTGGCTACCTGACTATCGCTGTAATGCAGGCAGAAAACGCTCGTGTAAGAATATCTCGCACCCATTTGGGGAGAAGGTGGAACGCCATGGAGAAAGACTTGATGAGTTGCTACAGGGTCTGTGATGTTTATAACTTTCCACTGAGCATTGCTCTGAGTATTATTCATGCAGAATCAGGGCTATTACACCATGTCTTGCTTTCCTTCCTTATTCGAGAAAGTTTGGAATTGGATGCTGATTATTGCTAATACATTTTGTTTCTCCAAAAGCGCTTCAAGTAGGTAGCTATATATGTAATGTCTACGGTCAACAGTAACTTGCATTCTCTGATTCAATGGATGCACAACAAATGAGATTTTGAAAGTAAAACATTTGAGGATTTTACGCTGAACACTCCTTTCCCTTTTGGTTTGTTCTAATCACTCTTGTAAAACACTTACTCCATCCACCTAGGCACCCGATGCCTGAATCCTACATTCATGTTCTTCGTAGTATCTTACATGGCTTCTCTTGCTTGTGCCGCTAATCCACAATGATCCATACGAGGGAAATGATATAAATTGCTAGACGAAAAAGGCGCAGTTACAGCCACATATGAGAGCCAGTTCATACATGTATAAGATGAGCATCAGTATCTCATCAACAAGAGTAAACTCAAGTATAAACATGTATGACTCGATTTTCTTCTCAGACACCCGTCAGATCGAAGTCACTTGTGGTTGGAGAGTAGGGTAATTTCGCTTTTTGTTTGCAGCAATCCTATATAGTCTTAGCTGGCCCATTCATATATCTCTTGTTTGATATCACATGAGCAGTCATATATCAGGTCTACTTCTGTCATAGCCCAGATATCCATTTCTTCCTTCTGCAACTCTCAGCAACAATCCACATCCAGACCCGGGTACTACTCCACCCATCATCATCCACAAACCCAAGATCCGATTGAATCAAAGAGAAGCTATGGCTTCTGGAACACCATTACGAGGTACGAAGAGGAAAGCTCCTCTAGCTTCAGATGAGGGCCACGAGCACACAGCGGCTGATCTCATCGCGAGATCTAAGACATGTACCCTCGTTGATTCGGACGGAGATGTCATTCTCTTCACCCCAGATGATCCTTTGATTGATCCCAAAAAAAGTGCTGAGCCCGGGAACTACGCTCGTTTTCTTGTCTCCTCTAGGCACCTCGCACTTGCGTCACCTTACTTCAAAGCAATGTTACGAAATTGCTGGGCTAAAGGGAGTACTCTGTCGGAAAAGGGGTCTGTCGAAATTCCTATCAAGGAGTGCAAACCCGACATCCTTCTTATTGTTCTAAACATTATACATGGACGTCAGCATCAAGTTCCTCAGAAGGTGTCTTTACAGAAATTCTGCGATATCGCCGTGGCCACCGACTTCTTCCAATGTAACGAGGCTATTGGGATGGCTGCTGGTATCTGGAAAGCAGCCATCGAGTTCCGTACCCCATTTGTCTTCTCCCAGCGGATCAAATCATGGGTCTTCATCTCATCGGTCTTCGGCTTCCATGCTATACACAAAAAAGTGACAAGAATTGCTATGCAGCAAGGAACAGGCCCATTTATGACAAATAACTTGCCGATTCTAAAATACACTAAAGGTGTGTTAGTAACTTAAGGAAATTGCTTAGATTTAAGGTTATAGCACAGATAATTGACTATATGACTACAGACCAGATCGACCAAGCCAGACAAAAATACATGGATGAATTCCAATTGAAGATTGGATTACAGATTTCCAGGCTGATAGGCAACTTTCCTCCTTGCAGGAGAGAAGGGTGCGCTGCGCAGTGCCTGCGTCTTATACTGCGTAAGTTGGCAGAAGAGAAGATAGGCTTCTCAGTGGAGACGAAAGCCCTCAAAATCTCAACAGGCCAAGGGGGTGCGCCCTCCGTCACTGTATCCTTGGTTGGCCTCAGTGCCAGCTCTGTTTGCTTTATGGTTACAGACTGGCGGCCTAAATATCGCTGTGGGGTTAGATCTTCAAATACCTCGAATCCATTTGGGGAAGAGGCGAGATGGCATGCAGATGGACTGGATCGTTCGCTACAGGGTCTATGATACTCATCATCAACCAGGATCAGTCTGACACGAGTTTTCACCGAGCATTGCTCTAAACGCAATCTCGTACCAATAACAAGGGACCTTCACATCATGACTTGCTTTCCCTCCTAAAATACTGAACAATTCGGTATTGGAGGAAGTCTGGAATTGAATATGGGAATTGAATATGGGAATTGAATATGGGAATTGAATATGGGAATTGAATATGGGAATTGAATATGGTTATTGCAAGTGCGTTTCGTTTCTCTAAAAGCGCTTCAATTCTGAATAAGATCATTTGGCTTGCTTTACTTCTTTCCGCAATGTAGTATTCAGCCGGACACTGGGTTCATATGGACCAGACCCAGGGCTTTGGCGATATGAAAGCATTCTTTTTCAGCCCTACTAGCACAAGTGGCAATGTATCTGACACTACTTGGCATTCGGGGCACCCCTGCTGTATTTGACTGAATTCTAGCGCCAAAACACATTAAGCTTGATCACACCCGTCTTCCCAATGTAGACACGGCTGCATCAACGATGCATTTTGATGTACGTCTACGGGCACGTATAAACAATCCAACGGCTCTTATTTTCACCTGCATCGCTCGCATATTGGAGTAGCAAACACGGAGGCGAAATGTCTGAGATATGAAAAGAGGGGAAGCGAATGCGCCGCATTAATGTACCAAGTGCACAAGGCAGTACATCCACAAGCATATCCAGTCTTTCGGCTGAAACAGCAGATTTCTCCATTGGCTTCTACCATTCTCATGGCGTCGGATCTCGGGCAATGTCGTCCTCTGCCGGTCTCTGGCACGTCATGCAAGACCAACACCTGCAACAGCTGTAGACCCCGGCTACCCTTCCCCCATCAATGCTCTTTCTTCCTATCACATGTGCTCCAGAGCAAAAACAAAGGAAAACCAGAATAAAGTCGTATATTCGTATCAATGATCGGTCCTTGGCCCATGCAAGAATGTCCGTTCTCCAACTGTACTTGAATAAGTGGCCCATTCCTCCAAATGAGCGTCAGAGTAAGGAAACTCTCGCATTCCATGCATGCTCAGAGTTCTGATGCATGACTCGTTCATCGTTCACATACAAAGTAGCTCGTACCAGCTTACCATTTGTGGATCAAATGGTAACCGCATATTTGACATTGCGATAAAGCAAACGATGGATAGGCTCCGTGATCATTAGATGTCCAAGGTAGTGGGGAATTTGCTTGGACTGAGATCTTCGGGTACCCAACCGCCAATACCTTGTGTATCACGTTGGAAGTTGTCAGAGAAAGTACTGAATGGACCAGCTCACATTAGCTAGTGCTTCAGAACTTGAACCGGAGATTGAATTACCTTTGTGTCGGGTCTGGAGGAGTATAATTAGAGCTCCCAGCAGCAGTAGGGGTGTTTGTAACCCCAGAACCCGAAGGGCCCGCAGTAGCGGTAGTTGATTGGTGTGGCGAAGATTGACTCGTAGAGTTGTTCATCTTGCCGGGTTTGTTATCGATGATGTTTGTGCCGTGGAGTATTCCTCGAGCACCTGGAAAGGGTCGAGAGTATGTCGGGGACGGATATAAGTGCAAGTAGACCTTTCTTTAGTTTCAAATGGCCATAGACAATACAAAACGCCGATCATAAAGGAAGGAGGGAGATCATAGTCGATTTATACCCTATGTAGCTTTCTCCATGCTCAAGTGAGACGGCGTCAATAATTGAAGACCGACAAGTTGCAGCCACAAAACACCGGTGTGAACTTCATCCATTCCTATACTGAATTCTCTGGATTTGGCAACAGACCCGGAGAAATGGATGCAACAGACCAATAGTCATGGCCGCCGGCATGCCACTCATTCCCTTGACGCGGGATCGAGAAGAGACTAAGTGGCAGGCATTAGGCATGTGCAGGTAACGGCAGCCCGGGACGGTATCTTGTTGTCCTTAAAGCCTCATAGGGAAAGGAAAAACGACCAAACTGTTAACATAATTGCGATCAGCGGTGGTTGCCTTGCGGCTAGCGTGCGAACCAGCAAGATCTCGTTGTCGTCTTAGATTCTTGTCTCAAATCCTCAGATCTACCGGTGTTAACCGGTCAAGTACTGCAGGGTACATGCTGGTACAAGCCCAATCAAAGTAAATCCCAAGGCATCATGTACACAGATGGCGAAGTAAACGTCCACATGGCAAGTGGAGTGCCCTCGCACCTTTCTTGCATTCATCCATGCACTATATTCATCTTTGGGTATCGATAGACTGGCATCGACTGTTGCACAAGCCTAGAGACTCGCTCAACCTCAACATGGTCTCGGAGGAAGCATATTGACTCCGGGCCCTGGCCTGAGCAGGGACCAATTTTTATTTTGCCAACTGGCGGATTTCCCTGCGCTTGGACGCGGAGTTATGCCATGCCTCGACAAGCTGTGACCCAGGATAGAAGCTGTACGCAAACATATGTGTATCCATCCCAATGACACTTCCCAGAGGAAGGGGGTATGTTCAATGCCCAACTTGCTATACTTCCCAACCTTGGAAGTACCTCGGCCCCGGCCTATCTTATCGGCCAAAGTGTCACCGGAGGCCGCCGACATCTCCGCATTAGCTTTATGAATCGCATCCAATCCAAATTCTTTTTCTTTTTATCACCACCAAAGAGCTGTGAATCTGCAAGCTAGACGGTGGCGGAAATTTCCCAGCAATTGACCAGCGCACACCCACAAACATCCTGATACCTCCACCCTCATTATGGCGCCGATCCTCACCACGAATCCGACAGTAACGCTCACCCCAGAGCCTCTCACACCGGATAACTTTGCACAATTCGGCACAGCAGTGGTCTCCCCGCTACCACGTCAACTAAATATCGCCCCTCAACTATCATCCCTACCGCCACATAACCCGACCCCGGTCCTGGCGAACCAGAACTCCGCATTGAAGTACAGTCCCATCTCCCCGCTCCTCGACCGCTATACCAATGCCTGTCCAAGCGGACAGCCCTCCGAGGCACGCATGACAATGTTCTGCTGTTTCCCGCGCAAACTACGCTCTATCAGTCAAGGCCGTCAGCAACCAGAGAAGGAGGCCTTTGATGTGCGCATCCTTGAGCGCCACCCGTTTACAAATCAGACTTTCATTCCTGTGGATCTCTCTGCTCATTCAAAGGTCGGAGATGGCGAGGAAGAGCCGTTGTTCTTGGTTGTTGTTGCGCCGACCTTGAAGGGTCAGACCGCCACGGCGAAGAATGATGCCGGCGAGACGATTACCATTCGTGACCCGCCGGATTTGAATAATATTAAAGCGTTTGTTGCGCGTGGCGGTCAGGCTGTCACGTATGGGGTGGGGACGTGGCATGCGCCTATGGTGGTTCTGGGCCGTCGACGGGTTGATTTTGTCGTCGTGCAGTTCGTCAATGGGGTTGGGGATGAGGATTGTCAGGAGGCTGCGTTTGGGGAGGGTGTTGTCGTTGATCTTGGCCGGAAGGATCAGCTTGGTCGGGTTGAGAAGGGTCCAAGGTTGTGGTCGGCTAAGCTCTGATGTGGAAGTACATGTCTACAAAATACACGTAAGCGTTGTGAGCTCACTTGGAACCAGGA
The DNA here is from genome assembly GCA_030762825.1 of Penicillium turbatum. Classification (NCBI taxonomy): domain Eukaryota; kingdom Fungi; phylum Ascomycota; class Eurotiomycetes; order Eurotiales; family Aspergillaceae; genus Penicillium; species Penicillium turbatum. The sequence continues at coordinate 1,635,044 of JAUJYX010000011.1, read as the reverse complement.
CCCCGTAGTTGGCACTGGAAACAGAGGCGAGGGAGACATTTTCCCACATTGCTCTGTGTTTTGGTGGTATCTCCAACAAGAGGAGACAGCCGCAATTGTTGTACATAAATATCATACACAGTACCTTTAAGTACATATCAACCCCCAATTTGCCTTGGGTTTCCCTGCGTCTAGGATTGATCTTCATCAGTGACTCGGGACGGTGGCATTTCATCCCTTAGCTTCTGTCGCACCCGAGTCGCCAGTTCGAGGGTTTCTTTAGGCAAACCGGCCAGCTGGGCAACCTTTAGAGCATGAGACTGACGATTGACACCTTTCCGTAGTCGATGAACAAACGAGAAGGCGCCCGAAGGCATGTCCTTCACATCCGTGCAGTATCTTGCCAGCTTCTCAAAGTCTTCCGTCATATCTGCAAGGGCATGGAAATGAGTAGCAAAAAGCACCCGAGACTGGTTATGATAATGTAAGTGATGCAGACACGCAAAGCTAACAGCTGTACCATCCTCCGGGGTTGTGCCTCGGCCGACTTCATCCATAATCACAAATGACTTCGGTGTGGCTTGCTTGAGGATCGCAGCTGTCTCCAACATCTCTACCATGAAAGTTGACTGGTCGCGGAAGAGGTCATCAGCTGCACCGATTCGGCTGAAGATTTGATCGACGATGCCGATCTCAGCATAAGCTGCCGGTACAAATGATCCCACCTGCGCGAGAATGGTGATCAAAGCATTCTGTCGCAGAAATGTGCTTTTGCCTGCCATATTGGGGCCAGTAATGAGCCAAATGCGCTCGGAATCGCCCAAGAAGCAATCGTTGCTCACAAACGACCGACCCTGTTCCTCTAGGCCCAATTTGACGGTGGCATGTCTTCCAGCGACGATCTTGTGGCAGGTGCCGTCGTTGAGAATGGGCCGCACCATCTGCTGTTCCTGCGCTAGAAGTGCAAATGAACACGCCACATCCAACTCATCCATGACAGCTGCGTTCCGACGGATCTTGACCAAATTCAAGATAACCTCACGTCGCAGACGTTCAAAGATCGTTTGCTCCTCTTGGCGGATCCTTATTTTCACCTGGTCCATTTTGGAACCTAGCTCTGTCCAGGCCGGCAGGTAAAACGACCGAGTCGACTTGGTCGATGAAACGTTCCGAGTGACTCCCAAGTCTTCTAGGGATTTCTGGGATATCTTTGCCCCTTTGACGTGGCAGATGTGACCCAAGCCTGGTGTCCATTTGAGGCTTAGGGCTGACGAATCGACGGAATCACGGAGGCGTTGAGTCAGTGAAATCTTTTCATCGCCCAACATTTCCAGTTCCGTGTGGAGCGCATTCAAAGTGTTACTTGCGTCACGTCTCATGATCCAGGTATCGAGGGGACCGGAGTCGGTATCAATCGAGACAGTCCGCTCGCCTTTCTTCGCTCTGATCCTTTTTGGTAGTGCTTCAAGGTCGCTGGATGTGCCCTCATGGATAGCAACCTTCTGCGCTAGACTAGCTGCCTCGGCGGCGGCACTATCCTCAATGCGTTGCTTTTGTAACAAGCCCTCTTCGTCAATGGCTGCAAGAATTTGATCTGCCAACACAATGGGACCGTCAAGGGAAAGCCGTGAGATCATGGCGGCAAGGCTGCGGTTCTGATCAGAGACCCTGGCAGAGACGGAAAGCCTACTATGATCTAGAAGAACTTGTCTGACATCCTTCGAGGCCTCGATGGCACGTGAAAGACAAATCAGGTCATCTGGGTCACCTTTTCCAAAAGCGAATTTTTGAACCAGACGTTGAGAATCGTAGCTACGCTTCAAAAGCCCAATCACGCTATCACGGAGCTCCACATGTTCCATGAAGACCGAGACGAGGTCCAGACGTTCATTGATGACCTGTAAGGACGTAGACGGGGAAGCTGTGTGTAACAATTAGCCAGTTTGAACGGAGACATTTGGATACCGGTTTGGCATACTCAATCGGTCTCGCAGAAGTCGTGCACCGCTTTTTGTAGAAGTCCTTCGCACGGCGTGAAGAAGGCTTCCTTTCCCAAAACCATCTCTCGCTGTTTCGAGAATCTCAAGACCACTCAAACTGTTGCGATCAATGCTCATTGATTCATTCAGGTGTCGTCGAATAGGAGGCTGGAGCTTGAGATTTGATCCTTGGAGCTGCACACGAATGTACTCAAGCAGGCTGTACCCGGCTGCTACTTCCTCGGGTGTAAATGACCCGCGAGAATCTCCAGGCACCGGGGACTCAAGCATTGAATTCCATTCAGATACTGGTTTAATTTCTTCAGGAAACTGGAAGAAAGTGACAAGACGATGATCATGTCCAACCAGCATTTGTAACTCATGTCCAATAAGATCTTGCACATTCTGATCTACTAGAATTTCGCGAGCTCCAATGCGCGCGATTGCCGACGGAAGCATTTGCGTCGTGGTGAGCTGAGTGAAGAAATCACCAGTTGAGAGGTCAAGCCACGACAATCCTACTTGCTGTGGCACAGAAGACAATACATGCTGATGGGCATCATTGTCAACATTTTGTTCTGATTGCAGTTGTAAAGCGGGGATATCCAGATATATGGCCAACAAGTAATTGTGCTCAGAAGGATCAATGAATTTTTCGTCAATCAGAGTTCCAGGTGTGACGATCCTGGCTACCTTCCGATCGAAGAGAAGGCCGCCAGAGCGAACTTTGTCTTCTGCATTGATAGCAAATTCTTCGCTGATAGCCACATACTTGTTCAGATCTTGGACCAGAATCTTGAGAAATCGATCGAGCTGGAAGAATGGGAAGCCAGCCATCGGAACCGGCCCACCGTTGGTCTTTTTGGATGCAAGCTTGAGGCTGAGCAATGGTGCCAGCTCTTCTGCTTGCTCGAAATAAAGCTAAATGATATAATTTCAGCTTGAGTTCTGCTAGTCGCATATTGCTCATTGTCGTACCTCGTAAAAGCCACCGACTCGCGTCAAGATAACACAGTTCTTGAACGTCTGCATATTATTTCGGTGTCCCTGCACCACTATCGGGTAGCGGGGAGCCTCATTTATCCGATCATCGTATGCCTCGAGTTTTAAAACTCCTTGAGGGAGGTCTTTCACTTTCACTGTCGCTTTGGACTTGGCACCTCGTAGGTATACTTGAGGGACGGCGGTGGACACGCGTGGGTGTATGGAGGCTCGACGCGCATGATGGCATATAGTCCGGTGTATGCAAAATATATAAGATGAACTTATCGAGGCAGTGACAGGCCTCATATGAACTGGCATAAAATAGGAAATAGACAGGCCAGGGCGCATTGTTGCGACGCGCTCTGAATGTCTGGAGTGGCAGAACCATCCAAGCTCCCCTCCTTCCGCCTTTGCCACCGAAATCTTCCCGAGCTGCTCCTAGACCTCATCTATCTGCAACCTTGGCTAATATTTCTTCCTTACAAGTAACGCTACTTGCGGTAGGAGTATGAGTCAGGTTTGTGAGACCATCTGAATTTCATCAATTGCCGACTTCTCCTGTTACGGCGCGGCCTGAATCTTGACCTCCCGCTGGCAGATTCTTGTCGCAACTCGCTCTTTCTTTCTTTCCATCTTTTTATTGTTTCAGCCATACAACCACCAAAATGGCGGACCAAAATATCTCTCAGTACAAGTACTCGGCGATGTCCAACCTGGTACTCCAGGCGGACCGTCGTTTCGTCAGTCGCACCCATGACGAACCTACAGGAGACCCGGAGTCTCTCGCGGGTCGCATTGGGATTCGGGAAATGGGCGGACGAGTCGAGCGTGCTAACGCGCCAAAATCCAAGAAGGCAGCCCCGACAGGGCTCGAGCGAGGTGCAATCGGCGAAGGCGAAGATGTGCTTTTACGTGAACAGAAGAAGCGTCAGCGCGGACAACCAGCACAACTACGGGGCCAGGGCATCCTTTCAGCAGCCGATGCCTTCGTCGAAGGCTTGAAATATCGACCTCGCACACCCGCTACGCGCGCCACATATGACCTTATCCTCACAATTACCGGAAGCCAATTAGGCGACGTCCCTCACGAAGTCGTTCGAAGTGCCGCCGATGCTGTCCTGGAACTACTCAAGGACGAAGACATGAAAGATTTCGATAAGAAGAAGGAAATAGACGATCTTTTGGGAACATCAATGAACCCCAAAGAATTCAACGAGCTGGTGAACCTAGGCAAGAAGATCACAGATTACGATGCCCAGGATGAAGAGGAAGAAATGGAAGGCGGTTTTGACGAAGAAGGTGGTGAACTCGATGAACGCCAGGGTGTTGCTGTCGTTTTCGACGAAGACGAAGACGATGAAAACATGGGGACCTTGAACGAAGTCCGAGACGAGGATGAATTGAGCGAGGAGGAAGAAGCGGACGAAGAAGACCGAGCGGAAATCGACGATGCCCTAGCCGCCCAGGACGAAGATGGTGACGAAATGGTCATCGACGGAGGCCTTGGTCGAGACGACAAAGCCGCAGACAAGACTGGACTGAAAGTCTCCGCTCGCGAGATTGATGCTTACTGGCTACAACGCCAAATCGGTGCCATATACACAGACCCTCACACACAACATGAGAAAACCGATGAGGCACTTGAGATTCTCGGCGGAAAGGACGAGGATGGATCGCCAAGAGCATTGCGTGACGTTGAAAACGACCTCATGGAATTGTTCGATTATGACCATCCTGAACTTGTTGCTAAACTAGTCACCAACCGCGATAAGGCCGTCTGGGTCACCCGCTGGAGGAGAGCCGCCGAGGATGCAGATGCCCGCAATCTCGTGGAGATTGAGATGGTCGAAGCCGGACAACGTGCAATTCTCGATGAAATCCGCGGCAAAGAAACTCGCGAGGAACTTGGAGCACGACCTGACAAGAAGATCAAGTTTGATTTGATGGATGTCGATGTTCCTTCAGGCCCGTCCCCCGACGAGAAGAAACTCGCTGAAGGTGCTCAGACTGGTATCCTTCAGCCTAAGAAAACGATCAATCTGGAGAACCTTATCTTCCACCAAGGCAATCACCTTATGACCAACCCTAATGTTAAGCTTCCCCAGGGCTCGACTAAGCGAACATTCAAGGGGTATGAAGAAATTCATGTGCCACCACCCAAGGCTAAGAAAGAGGCCGGAGAGAAGAATATCCCGACCACCGAGTTGCCAGAGTGGGCCCGTGTAGGCTTCGGAACCTCCAAGGAACTCAACCGTATACAGACGAAGTGCTACCCGTCGGCGTTCCACGATGACGGCAATTTGCTTGTCTGTGCTCCCACGGGCTCCGGCAAGACGAATGTTGCTATGCTTACGATTCTTCGAGAAATTGGGAAGAATCGCAACCCTGAGACGGGGGAGATAATGCTCGACGATTTCAAGATCATATACATCTCCCCTTTGAAGGCTCTGGTTCAAGAGCAAGTTGGGAATCTTGGCAAGCGCCTGGAACCTTACGGCATTCGAGTCTCCGAACTTACAGGTGATCGTCAGCTCACCAAGCAACAAATCGCCGATACCCAAGTCATTGTCACCACCCCTGAGAAGTACGACGTCATCACCAGAAAGGCATCTGAGACCAGCTACACCAACCTTGTCCGCCTTATAGTCATTGACGAGATTCACCTTCTTCACGATGACCGTGGCCCGGTCCTTGAGAGTATCGTCAGTCGAACGATTCGCAAAACCGAGCAGACTGGAGAGCCAGTGCGAATCGTGGGTCTCAGTGCCACCCTTCCAAACTATCGTGACGTGGGAAGCTTCTTGCGTGCCGATCCCGTCAAGGGCATGTTCCATTTCGATGGCAGCTACCGTCCTTGTCCCCTCAAACAGGAATTCATTGGTGTCACCGACAAGAAGGCCATCAAACAGTTGAAGACGATGAACGACATCTGCTATACCAAGATCATGGAGCAGGTCGGTCAACACCGAAACCAAATGCTTATCTTTGTCCACTCTCGTAAGGAAACGGCCAAAACGGCTAAGTACATCAGAGACAAGGCCCTTGAAAATGAAACCATTGGCCAGATCTTGCGCAGTGACGCTGCCAGTCGTGCTATTCTCTCCGAAGAAGCAGACTCTGTGGATGATGCAAATCTGAAGGATCTCATGCCGTACGGTCTCGGTATTCACCACGCTGGTCTGAGTCTTGCCGATCGTGATTCTGTCCAGGCTCTTTTCGCCGATGGAAGCATCCAGGTCCTGGTTTGCACAGCGACATTGGCCTGGGGTGTCAACCTTCCCGCCCACACCGTTATCATCAAGGGGACCCAGGTCTACTCTCCCGAGAAGGGCGCTTGGGTCGAATTGAGCCCACAAGACGTTTTGCAAATGCTGGGACGAGCTGGTCGGCCTCAGTATGATACTTTCGGTGAAGGTATCATTATCACATCGCAAGCAGAAATCCAATACTACCTATCACTTCTGAATCAACAACTCCCGATCGAGTCGCAGATGGTGAGTAAATTGGCGGATAATCTAAATGCAGAGGTTGTGCTTGGCAATGTTCGCACCCGTGATGAAGGCGTGGATTGGCTAGGCTACTCCTACCTTTACGTTCGCATGCTCCGGTCACCTGGTCTGTACAGCGTTGGCGCCGATTACCAGGACGATGATGCCCTGGAGCAGAAGCGAGTCGACCTTATTCACTCTGCTGCCGTCGTCCTTGAGAAGGCCGGTCTCGTCAAGTATGAGAAGAAAACTGGACGTCTGCAGTCGACTGAGCTTGGACGTATCTCTTCGCACTACTACATTGGTCATAATTCAATGCTAACATACGCTCAACACCTCCAACCCTCTATTACGACCATCGAATTATTCCGAATCTTCGCTCTGAGCGACGAGTTCAAATACATTCCCGTTCGCCAGGATGAGAAGCTTGAGCTTGGAAAGCTTCTTGGTCGCGTGCCCATACCTGTGAAGGAAACCATCGATGAGCCTCATGCCAAGATCAATGTGCTTTTGCAGGCCTACATCTCTAGACTCAAGCTTGAGGGGCTTGCGCTGATGGCAGATATGGTTTACGTTACTCAGTCAGCTGGACGCATCATTCGCGCGATCTTCGAGATTTGCTTGAAGAAGGGCTGGTCCTCCGTGGCCAAGACTGCGCTCGATCTTTGCAAAATGGCTGAGAAGCGCATGTGGCCTACCATGTCTCCCCTTCGTCAATTCCCTCACTGTCCAAGAGATGTTATACAGAAGGCGGAACGCATTGACGTCCCTTGGAACAGCTATTTCGACCTGGATCCTCCCCGCATGGGTGAGCTTCTTGGTATGCCCAAGGCTGGACGTTCCGTGTGTGATTTGGTATCCAAGTTCCCTCGACTCGATGTCCAAGCCCAAGTTCAGCCCATCACACGATCCATGCTGCGTGTGGAGTTGACCATTACCCCGAACTTTGTCTGGGATGACGAGGTGCACGGCAATGCTCAGGATTTCTGGATCTTGGTCGAGGACTGTGATGGAGAGGAAATCTTGTTCCACGATCGATTCTTGCTTCGTGCTGAATTTGCGAAGTCCGAGATGAACGAACACCTTGTCGAATTCACTGTTCCTGTGACTGAGCCAATGCCGCCTAACTACTTCATCTCACTGGTGTCTGATCGATGGATGCATTCTGAGACGAAGATTGCCGTGTCTTTCCAGAAACTGGTTCTTCCTGAGCGCTTCCCTCCTCATACGCCTTTGCTTGACATGCAGAGTGCACCAGTCAAGGCACTGAAACGTGAGGACTATCAAGCGTTATACCCAGAATGGCAGCAATTCAACAAGATTCAGTCCCAAGTCTTCAAATCACTCTTTGACACCGACGACAATATCTTCATCGGCGCTCCCACGGGAAGTGGAAAGACTGTTTGCGCTGAGGTGTCCCTTCTTCGTCACTGGTCCAAGCAGGAAAGCGGCCGTGCAGTTTACATTGCGCCCTTCCAAGAGCTGGTCGACCAACGGTTCGCTGACTGGCAGAAGCGGCTTAGCGGTCTGGATGGAGGTAAAACCATCGTCAAGCTTACTGGCGAGACCACGGCCGATTTGAAGCTTCTCGATCAGGCTGACCTTGTGCTTGCCACTCCTACACAGTGGGACGTATTGTCTCGCCAGTGGCAGCGACGCAAGAATGTCCAGACAGTGCAACTCTTCATTGCCGACGAACTTCACTTGCTCGGCGGCTACGGTGGATACGTGTATGAAGTGATCGTGTCTCGCATGCATTACATTGCTCTCCAGACCGAAAACGAAATGCGCATTGTTGGTCTGAGTGTACCTCTTTCCAATGCTCGGGATATTGGAGAATGGATCGGTGCCAACAAGCACACCATTTACAACTTTAGCCCTCATGCCCGTCCCGTGCCTCTTGAGCTTCACCTTCAATCCTTCAGCATTCCTCACTTCCCCTCTGCCATGCTCGCGATGGCTCGACCGGCTTATCAATCCATCCTCCAACTCTCCCCCGATAAGCCCGCTTTGGTCTTTGTTCCAAGTCGCAAGCAGGTCCGTGCCACCGCCGCAGATCTTCTCTCAGCGTGTGCCATCGATAACGATGAAGATCGCTTCCTGAACGCCGATGCCAGCGAGCTTGCTCCACTGCTTGAGCGTATCCACGAGCAGACCCTCGCCACCTCGCTTTCTCACGGTATTGGCTACTATCACGAAGCCCTGAACGCCACAGACAAACGCATTGTCACGCACCTGTTCAGCATTGGTGCAATTCAGGTGCTATTAGCTTCGCGAGATGTGTGTTGGGAATTAGACATTACAGCTCATCTGGTCATCGTTATGAACACTCAGTTCTTTGAGGGCCGCGAGCATCGCTACATCGACTACCCCATTAGCGAGATCTTGCAGATGTTTGGCAAAGCTTCTCGACCTGGTGAAGATAAGCTGGGTCGTGGTGTTCTTATGGTTCCAGCAGTCAAGCGTGAATACTACAAAAAGTTCCTGAACGAGGCCTTGCCTATCGAGAGTCACCTGCAGGTGTACCTGCACGATGCCTTTGTGACCGAAGCAAGCACACGGACCATTTCCTCCACCCAGGATGCGGTTGATTGGATGACATACACCTATTTCTATCGCCGTCTTCTTGCCAACCCGAGTTTCTACGGCCTCAGCGACGTGAGCCACGAGGGCCTCAGCACGTTCCTGTCAGAGCTAGTGGAGAATACACTGAAGGAGTTGTCTGAGGCAAAGATCATTGACCTTGACGAGGAAGACGACAGTGTTTCGCCTCTGAATGCTGCCATGATTGCTGCTTACTACAACATCTCATTCGTCACGATGCAGACCTTCTTGTTGTCCCTCTCATCTCGGACGAAGCTGAAGGGTATCCTGGAGATTGTCACATCGGCGACCGAGTTCGAGTCTGTCCAGATGCGTCGCCATGAGAAGCACATTCTCCGCCGCGTGTATGATCGTGTGCCGGTCAAGATGTCAGATGTTTCTTTCGATTCTCCTCACTTCAAGGCCTTCGTCCTCCTCCAGGCTCACTTCTCCCGCATGCAGCTCCCTCTCGATCTTGCCAAGGATCAGGAAGACATCGTTCGCAAGGTCCTTAACCTGCTCAGCGCTTGTGTGGATGTTCTCTCCTCCGAGGGTCATCTCAATGCAATGAACGCAATGGAACTGTCCCAGATGGTTGTTCAGGCCATGTGGGATCGGGACAGCCCTCTCAAGCAGATTCCCCACTTCTCTCCTGAGGTGATCAAGGTAGCCAACGAGTACAAGTATGTATCATTCCTCACATCGATGCAGACATTTACTAATCTCCCGTCGCGCAGGATCAATGATATCTTCGAATTCATGGAGGCCATGGACCCCTCAGAGAACAAGGACTACGCTACTTTGGTCAAGCGCCTTGGCCTTGACAACAAGCAATTGGCCCAAGCTGCAGCCTTCACGAATGAAAAGTACCCTAACATCGAACTTGACTTCGAAGTCGAGGACCCCGAGAGCATTACTTCGGGCGAACCCGCATACCTCAAGGTCAAGATCGAGCGGGACATTGAAGAGGACGAGGAACATGACCCCACCGTTCATGCACCGTTCTATCCCAGCCAGAAGATGGAGAACTGGTGGTTGGTTGTTGGTGAAGAGAAGACTAAGAACCTGCTGGCTATCAAGCGTGTTACAATTGGTCGCAAACTCGAGTTGCGTCTGGAATATGTTGTTCCTACACCTGGAGAGCATGAGTTGACGCTCTACCTCATGAGCGACAGCTATGTTGGTGTTGATCAGGCTCCTACATTCAACGTCAATGCAGCGGAGGGAATGGATGAAGATGAGAGCGAGGAAGAAGAGGAGGAATAAATGTCATGATGTGCTTTGCAATTTGTAATAATAACTACGTTTCTGGAGCTTAGGATATCAAAGGTTCTTTATTCTTTTCCCTGTAACATTGTGTGCGAAGTAGACCTTTTAGACATTCAGCACATGAGCTATGATGTAGATCTCAAATTATCACATATCCTCCAGTTGCCTAAAAGGTCGTACATGACGCTTAACCCGATCAGGGCTGTCACCCCCGCATGATCACGTTGCCCAACCTCCCTTGACCAGGTGGCTTCTCCAACTCCTCTTCTCTGGTCTGACTCTCTCTTCAGCTATCTTCAATAGCTTATTTGGTTGTTTTTCACATCTGTTGTTTTATCTAAATCTGTCGATCTCTTCTTTAAGCTCAATTAGACCCTTGGAAGCTCCCCCGAGCTTCCTATCTTATCTCTATCACGATCTGATATGACCATTCGCTCGATGAAGTTCACCCCCGAGTAAGCGGCCTTGAATTACCTAAAATATCGCGAAACAAAGTATACAAACTCTCTCATTGAGCATTGAACTGACTTCAACTTCTCTAGGGTTCTGCTCGGTGCACCCAGGCGGTCGTCAGCTGCCCCGAACGCGGCCGGGACCCTAGCAGTCTACACTCAGACATCTTACTCCTTTGAGTCCCATTCCAAGACCAATGAAATCCGTGTTATCGATATCGAGTCTGGCCGATCTACGCTCATCACCAATGACCCCGGCGCCAGCAACCCGCAGTGGGTGGATCACAGCGACCAACTGGTCTGGTTGAAGACCAAGGCCAACGGCAACACAAGCTTCATCGTAGGCGATGCCCGCCATGCTGATAATACATATACTGCGGGTACAGTTCCAGGCCCTGTATCGGACCTGAAAGTAGTCGTCCTCGAGCAAGGAAAGGTTGGGTTCGCCGTGACAGGCAAGGCCAACCCAGATGGATCGTTGTATAATCCCCAAGATGCGAAGAAGCCGTATACCACCGGCAAACTATACACATCGCTCTTTGTTCGACACTGGGATTCGTATGTCGAGCCCCAGAAGAACGCGATCTTCTATGGCTTGCTGGAACAGGCGCCTTTGTCACCAGCCCGCAGAAGAGCTGGGAAGTACTCCGTCTCAGGTCTTACAAACTTGATCGCGGTGTCAGGACTGGTCGGCGTCGAGTCGCCTATTCCGCCCTTTGGTGGCACTAGTGATTTTGATATCAGCCCATCGGCTATTGTGTTTATTGCGAAAGATCCCAAGCTGAACCCCGCGACCCATACTTCATGCTCGTGCTACTATGCTCCCATGTTTTCGTGGACTAGCATGAGTGAGCCCGATGCGAAGATTTGCAAGGTTACTGGTCTTCAGGGTGCGATGTCGTCTCCTGTCCTCAGCTCAGACGGTAGCTCTATTGCACTTTTGGCAATGCGCGAGGACGGTTATGAATCTGATAAAAACCGGATTCTATATGTTCCAAACCCGTGGAGCGGGGATATGATTGAGATCTTCCGGTCAGATGATGGCGAAGGACTTTGGGATCTTAGTCCCTCGGTCGTGTCTTTTGCTCACGATGATAAGTCGTTGCTCATTCATGTCGAGGAGGCCGGCCGTGGGGTCCTCTACCAGCTTCCATTGGATCACCCTCAGAAGACTAAGCCTGACTCTCTTAAAAGGCTGACTGGCTCGGGATACGTGAATGAGGCTGTTGCTGCGGCTGCCAACTCCTCCAAGCTGTTTGTGTCTAGCAGCAGTCTGGTCGAGAACAGCCTGTGGACAATCATCGACCCGGCCCACCCAGATGACGTCCAAATGGTGTCCTCAAATGGGCGGGGTGGCAGTGCATTTGGTCTATCCAGGTCCCAGGTCGACGAGATCTGGTTCAAGGGAGCCGAAGACCATCCCATTCATGCGTGGGTCGTCAAACCGTCCAACTTTAAGCCCGGAGAGCAATATCCGCTTGCATATCTTATTCATGGTGGACCCCAGGGTGCATGGAACGATCAGTGGAGCACGCGCTGGAACCCTGCTGTTTTCGCCGAACAGGGTTATGTTGTGATCACTCCCAACCCAACAGGCAGCACTGGTTATGGCCAGCCTTTCACCGACGGAATCCAAGGACAATGGGGCGGTCGGCCCTATGAAGACCTGGTCAAGGGCTTCGAGTATATTGAAAAACACCTAGACTACGTCGACACTACGCGCGCGGTAGCGCTGGGTGCTTCATACGGCGGTTACATGATGAACTGGATGCAGGGCCACCCGCTCGGACGCAAGTTCAAGGCTCTGGTTACCCACGATGGTGTGTTCAGCATGACTTCCCAGATGGCTAGTGAAGAGCAATACTTCCCTCTGCACGACCTGAAAGGGCCGATCTGGAAGGTTCCCGAGAACTGGGCGAAGTGGGATCCCTCGCGCTTTACAGAACACTGGCAAACGCCTCATCTGATCATCCACAACGAGCTGGACTACCGTCTGACCATCGCCGAGGGTCTGGCTGCATTCAATGTACTTCAAATGCGTGGTATTGACAGTGCGTTCCTGACATTCCCCGATGAAAATCATTGGGTTTTGAACCCTGAGAACTCGCTCATGTGGCACCAAACCGTTTTGAACTGGATTAACAAATACGTGGGCCTCCCGGCTGTGTCAGAAGAACCTGACCTGACACGCGGAGTGGCCAATATGTCGCTTTGATGAACAATAGCTTCTTTGATTATGGCTCTAAGCGCGGACTAAACTTGGACGTATATAAGGGAGAGATATGGACATGGATGTGATTGTTCTTTTCTTGGAAACAAAGGCCAATCTGTAGGTTCTGCTTGACAGCCTGCCTTGATTGGCGAGGTTGAACGATGTCTTTGTGTCACAAAGAAGAAGCTGTTTCGGGACGTTTCATCTCATTGTCGATGGTTCTTTGAGGATTTTCGACAATCGTATATCTTTCGAATATATAAGTCACCTTATTTTCCTCGATAGCTTTTCCCCATCTTTAAACCTCTTCGAATATATTGTACCTGAATCTATCAAGCGTCACGTTGCGCCTTAAAAAAGGCCTCATTTGATCAAGACATCAGCACCTGGACATATCAACTGTCTACATCCGCAAAATGAAAAACCATCACCCTGATCCAAAGAGCCCCAGCTCTCCTCGTCGATCGAGCATCTCAAGCTGGACCATTTCCGACAGAACCCTCTCAATCTCAACCGCTGACTCCATCAGCCCATTGACTCTCACAGCCTCCCCACTGGGCTCAATAGCAACAGAGCCCGCTGAAACCCCAAACTTTCCCATCAAATATCCAGCAATTACCTTGCGCGATAGTCCAAGTTTCCACCCTCAATTCATTCCCTTACTATGGCATCTTTCATCACAGCTGTGGCCCCTCGTCAACAGCGAGACTGGCCGAACACATCCTGACTTCCCCCCAACGATGTTGGCCTACAACCTACTTACCTTGGAGCAATGCGACAACCTCGCCCGCCACTTCCATCAAGTCTGGCCACCTGTGCCGGCTAGCTTCAATTACCCGGTTTATATTACCCCGTGGATCGGGACGCCCGAGGAGGAGACTACTGATCTTCCTACGCGGCTGCGTCGTCTGGGGCGCTTTTTCGGTCTGCGAGGGTGTGAGTCGCCTACTGCTGAAGGACCTAGGGAAGAAACGAATATGGACTGTGACAATGAGATTGAAAATGAGAGCGAGGTGGTAAATATGCCAGCAGAAGAAGCCGAGCTGCTTCGGCAAATGGAGTTGGAGTGGCAGCAGGCGCTGCAAAGGGCGTATGCAGAGGAGTCGCATCGGTGGAACCTCAAGTGATTTACTTGCTGAATATATTTCTATTTTGTTTTCGTTTTCTTTTGGTATCTCTTGTGAAGAATTGGCTAATTCTCCAGAAATTGCCCTTCCAAGACGGAGTTTGTGCCGTGGCTTGCTCGTTTCATCTCTTTTAGCCGCCGGTTAAAGGCCCTGAGGGCTTGGGGATAGAGGGATCGAGAGCCACAGGGCTAATCTAGTGGGCTAAAAGTGGGATGTCTAGCATGAAGTAAATAGAACTGGAGAAATAAATTATATTAAATACCCCAGTTAACCCCAAGTTCCCTTGTACACAATCCTATTCAGTTCTCAAATCCATTTTGAGCCCAGCCCTAACCCAACACCAACATCAACTCAACATCAACATCAACACTTAACAAAACACCAACAATCCAAAATGTCTAAACCCCTCGTTTCACACATCTACACAGCTGACCCCTCCGCCCACGTCTTCAACAACAAGCTCTACATCTACCCCAGCCATGACCGCGAAACTACAATCGCCTTCAACGACAATGGCGACCAATACGACATGGCCGATTACCACGTCCTCTCAATGGACAGAATCGATGGCCCCGTAACTAACCACGGCGTCGCCCTCCGCGACACTGATGTCCCCTGGGTCTCAAAGCAAATGTGGGCGCCAGACGCCGCAACCAAGAACGGAAAGTTCTACCTCTTCTTCCCGGCCCGCGACCACTCAGGAATTTTCCGCATCGGCGTAGCAGTCTCCGATAAACCAGAGGGTCCATTCAAGCCAGAAGAAAACTACATCCCCGGCACTTACAGTATCGACCCCGCCGTCTTCGTCGACGAGCAGGCCGGCGGCGAGGCGTATCTGTACGTCGGCGGGATCTGGGGCGGACAGTTGCAGTGCTGGGTTGAGGGCGAGGATGTAGATGGGAAGGGCGTTGACGGTGATGAGAGTGGGCCGGACGGAAAGAAGAAGAGGCTTGTTTTTGATGAGTCCAAGTCTGGGCCCCAGGAGCCATCCGGTGCAGGTGTGCCGGCGCTGTGTCCGCGTGTTGCGCTGTTGTCGGAGGATATGTTAAGTTTGAAGTCGTCTGTTAAGGAGGTGCGGATTCTGGCGCCTGAGACGGGGGAGCTTTTGCTTGCTGATGATCATGAGAGGAGGTTCTTTGAGGCGCCTTGGTTGCATCGGTATAAGGGGACGTACTATTTCTCTTATTCGACTGGTGATACGCATTTCTTGGCTTATGCTACTGGCTCGTCGCCTTGGGGTCCGTTTACTTACCGGGGACGGATTTTGGATCCTGTTCTTGGATGGACGACCCATCATTCGATTGCTGAGTTCCAGGGGAAGTGGTATTTGTTTTACCATGATTGTGAGCTGTCTGGGGGTGTGAGTCACTTGAGGTCTGTTAAGGTTAGGGAGATTGTTTATGATGATGAAGGGGCAATTCATCTTGCCGAGAAGCAGACACCTTTGTGATAGGTGACAGGATTGAATGTATATATTGGAGATTACTATCATAGATCAACAGTGAATATAAAGTGCGAAATCGTCATGCAGGCCATCTACCAGGCTAATGGCCCATTCCCTTTTCCACATTTGTTTGGACAATCTTCCAATACTTCTCGCGAGAGCGCTCACGGAAAGTCTTTCCGAACTTGATCATAACGAGGAAGACTGCAGCGCATGCCATTCCAATGAAGGCAGCGGATATGAAGCAGTTCTGATAGCCCATATTCTCAACCCAGGGTGTGATGCTAAAAGAAGTCAGCGTTAGTTGTCTTATCAGAACCGAAAGAAGGAGAACTAACCCATAGCCAATGGCAAAGGACATGGTGTTCCGGACCAAAATAACACTGGCCATGGCAACGCCACTCAGCTCTCGGTAGCTGTCAATAAAGTAGTTCACACTCAGTGTGATGCCACAGGTATTGGTGAAAGCAATCAAGCACATCGCCACAAGCAGTCCAAACCAGTGGATCTCATGAGCGGCACCGACGCCCCAAAGCATAAGGGAGCCGGGAACAAGAATCAGACAAGCAAGGAAGGGCCATAGACGATACTCTGCCTCCATGACTCCGTTGTTTCGACGGGCGAGTTTCACAGTGAGCCAATCACTGAATCGGCCGGTGAAGACAGATCTATGTTGGTCAGCATTAGTTGCAAGATGAGTCGGGTCTTTAAGGGCTCACCCAAGAATTACACCAAGAATGGGCGCCAGGTAGCTGAGACCGACCATGGAAGATCTAGATTGGGTTAGCTTGGTTCGCCAATTGTCCAAATAATAGCACCAACCCGAAGTTATATGGCGGTCCTCCAAGAATTATAGAGGCAGTTCCATTCATAATATTGAACAGAACCAGATAAGATCCGTAAGAGAATCTAGTGTTGTGTCAGTCAAAGGATCACCCGATCAATCAGCAATATCGGGATTCATACCCAGCGTAAAAGATAACTGGCCACGAAAGATAGTATAAACACTGCCAGAACCGACGGAACATGGTGTTGTGCTCCTGACGCGGGCCCCAAAGTGCCAGTTTTTGCACATATGACTTCTTAGTGTAAACTATGCCATGATCAGTCACAGCTCCGCAATCGATAGCCGGGATCTGTTTCTCTGATCGTTCACTGTGTGAGTTGACTGGTGATACCTCGGCGCTAGGCTCTCCGACGTGTTTTCGAACATAGTTGGTTTCTTCGCAGAAAAAGAAGAGGAAGATGAGTGCACAGCCAGTGAAAATACTCGGCCAGTAGAACACCCATCGCCAGCCATGGTACTCGGCGATGAATCCGCAGATAACGGGCGCAAAGAAGTTGCTCCCTGCTAGGAAGAAGGCATACAAGCCCATGTATGTTCCTCGCTCGTGGGTGAAGTACTTAAGGTCGTGTAAGCGTTTGGCAGACTCATTTATCATGGAGATGCACTTACCACATCCGTGACAGAGATTTCAGGGAGCGCTTCCACAGGCGCGGTGAAAAATCCGGAAACAATGTTTCGCGCGATCCATTGACCGTTCGTGCTTGCGTATGGTCTAACAGATGTCAGTTGCCTTCCTACCATTGCTAGCATTAAAGTTCTTACCCCCACATTGTCACTCCCTGAATCTGTTAGCCTGAGCTCCCAATCGAGCTTGGAGTAGCTATGTAATGACTTACCAAAATGCCAATCAAAGACAGAAGATACGTCGGCCGCTTGCCATACTGCATAGCGAAGGGCTGCCAGAATAGCAACCCCCAGCCAGCCAACAAGAACATGTACCCAGTTCCTTCATTCAATGTACTCACTGGCAAGCCCGTTGCTTCATGGAGTGGTGTAAGCACTGAATAAACAACCGAGCAAGCAATTCCCGAAAATAATGTGTAGCTGAAAGCGTGAGACTCGTTAGCATCCCGTCATGTTATACTTGACTGTTCTGGTGTAGATTATCTGCACTCACATGCTCACACAGGCAGTGGACAGAAGCTTGCGTCTCCGACTCCAGTTAAGAGGGTCGTCGGGGTCGTTCGAGGGCGTTGGAACCAGCACAATATCACGATCTCCGTGGTCCAAATGCCGAGTGGCCAGGACATGATTCACATCTACCAGTGTGACCGTGCCAGGGATTGCTGTGGTGTCTATGACTGCCGCCATAGTGTACGAGGTGCTGTTATCTTTAAGGTAGGTCGGGTTTAGGGACGGATTAGCAGACGCAGAATTGAGTATATGACAGGTACCCCGCGTATCATCTCAACGAAGAGAACGCAATTGACGGTGGTATGTCTGGATTGAAAAAAGGAATTATGAGAGTCAATTCAAGCCGGGATATTTAAATCGAATCAAGGATAGGAGAATGCTCCAGTAGGATGCAGTCGTATTATCAGAAACACTAGAGAGATAACCGAGCCATAGGGCGCCATTATCGCCATCTGCAGATCGGAAGGGATTCCGCTTCCACGGGCAAGGAGATAAACAGCCCTGGAGGGTGAGATCAGAAGGAGCCAAGGGACAAGAAAGACGATAAGCTCCACTTTGCTATCTTCCAAGGTTTTCCCCGCAAACTCAAAATGAGCCGATATCAGCAGGTTCCATGGAAAGGAATAACTCTCTACGATCTATAACTGGGCTGAAATTGTTCCTTATCCAAATCATCACTACAAACTTGAGAATAGCTCCAGCCAATCCCCTCAATCGCCCCCAAAAACAGCAGCCATGACGAAGAAAGTAAGGGGTCAAAGCGGCAGGAATGCGGAGAAACAATCCGGCCCCGGGGTGTTTAGTCCCGTTGCTCCAAATGCTTCTTATCACACCAGAAACCTAATAGGATGTGGTCTCAACCTGGTGGAGTGACTCCAAATGATAGACTCCCCCCAATAGGTTGCTTTCCTACTTTAGTCTTATCCCGTCTTGTCTCTCTTGTCTCCCATTTTAGGAAAGAAAGGCCGCAACCAACTCTTGGCTTCGCTGCCAAAGTACCTCCGCACTTTCTTCACCCGCTGGGAAGTCGAGATGTGGCAAACTGAGCGCCTGGCATTCATGGAGATACGCACCTGATTGGGCTGAGTGCCCATAATCCGCCAATCAGTACGCATACACACCGAATCTCCTGGTTATCACATGCGTGGGGTGCCCATCTTACCTTCAAGTTCGGGGTCAAGTAATCCGCGTACCACAGTGGCGCTACCCTGAGCAAGAGATCTCGGCGATTGCTGTAGAAGCACCGGTAGGTCTTCTCCCTCTGGATGCTCATTGATATGTGTCAGCTTGGTTGTATGCATCCACATCAAGGTCCATCTCACATACCTTCCTTTTTCCGCTGCAACCAAGACTTGATCTCGTCTAACGCGACGTATGTTTGGACACTAGTCTTGGTATCTGAATGGACCGAAGAGTTACGAGCTGGCACGCATTTACCAATTGAGCTAAGACTCACTTCCTGGATTTGCAGAGAATGCAGCGATAGATCGATCGCTAAACTTCTTCGCAAGAGACTTGACAAACAAGATAACGGCAAGCATGGACTGTGAATAACCATCAAGGCAGTGGTATTGCTCTCCATCCTGCCTTGATCAGCACTCTTCTTGCTGCCCATCTATGAACAAAACCTACCGAGAATGCTATATCGTCCCATGTCGGGGCAGGCGCCTCCGTTCGTATGCTAGTCGTGACCAGAACAATATTCGACCCTCGCGACATGAGATTGCACAGCATGTTCAGCAACAAGAAATGACACAGGTAGTTCCGCTGGAAATGGGACTCGTGTCCATCCTCCGTTAGCTCCCACGGCACTGCCGTCACCTCCGGGAACCCAACGAACCCGTCGATGGATACCCCAAGACTTTTTATGGTATGCGCTGCATCGCGGAATGAAGCCAGGCTGCCAGAGTCAGCTGTTATGAAGACCATCTTGACATCCTTATGTTTCCGGGTGATGTGGTCGATGACCGGCTGGAGTTCTGGTTGGGAGTGGCCGGTGAATATTATAGTCCCTGCACCGCCATGCGCGAGTGCATCAGCTGTTGTTGCCGATAGGTCGCCTCGTTTGAGACCTGCTATGACAACTACAGGAAAAGATTGGTCAGTTTCATATACCAGCGTAATTGGGAGGATTGTGGTACATGTTCTCCCCTTCACTCTGTCTGGGAACATCTCTGCCACGTCTGTCCCGTGTGTATGCTCAGTGAAGGTGTGGCTCATTGTGCTGGAATGTCTTTTGCTTGGATTGGTTGATGTCGAAATGCCTGCGAGGTATAATTCTGAACAACCTCAGTGGGATTTCGTCATGATGAAGCCATCTGACTAGAACCTTGAAAGTATGCGTTTCCAAGTTCTCCGAGGATAACTCTACATAAGGGGATACATCTTGCTCTAGTTATTAATTCCTACGGTAGTGCACACCGGAGCAAACAACTCATGAGATGGTTATATAGTCTATGATGACATATTGATTTACAGTCCAGGGACAAGCCTAGGAACTTTGCACAGCATAGGTGTGAATGATCATAAGAGTGAAGATTGAATTATCCCTGATATCAGGGAGATTAAATTCGCATTTATAATGTACAGCTAAGGAAATTGCACGCTTACGGAGCCTGCCGGTCAAAATAGAGAAACGCAGAAGAACAGATGGGAGACACGCAAGATCCAGCCAAACACCCTAATGAGACGGGCCCGCGCCATCGTCTTCGGGCATTTGGTCAATGACGCCCTTCATGAGCTCGATCAGTTCTTCAATATCAGGCCGCTCGGAGGGCTCAACAGTGAGACACCTGCGAACGATATCCTTCACTGGAGCACTGATTGCAGGGCCATCATTCTTGGAAGCATCCTCGCTCTCGCCGGACTTCGCTTTACCCTTGGAAGCACCGGACTTCTCGTCGGGGAATCGCCAGTCACCGCCAAGGACGCACATGCTCAAACTACCACCGGTCTCTTCGCTGCGCGCCTCGAAAGGACTCGTGCCTACGAGGCAGGCATAAAGTGTGCAACCGAGCGACCAAATATCGACCTTTGTATCGATGATAGATCCTGTCTTGACATCGAAAAGCTCTGGCGCGCGATATGGCATTGTGCTGTGCTCTGCTGCTGTGTCTTGAACCGCCAGGGCGAGTGAGCGGGAGGTGATGGCGATGGGACTGGGGGCCAAAGAACCCAGATCCATCAGAATAGGAGACTGGCCATTGTCGTCGATCATGATATTGCCTGGATCACGAAGTTAGCTTGTCTCGTTGTTGAAGGGTATCGCGCCCATAGCCGAACAAAATTAGACTCACCAGGCTTGACATCTCGATGCGCATAAGGGCGCAGGTCCCCATCCTCAACACCCTCTTGACTCCGAGTGACCTCATCGTCCATCAAAGGCTCATTTTCTTCATCCTCCTCATCCTCGGCCACGCGCTGACTAGCGCGACGTTTCGGCTTCATCTGCATGGTCCGTTCCTCATCTGCCTCCTCGCCTTCTCTCCGAACACCCTTCGCCTTTCGCGTAGACGCTGCTCCGCTCTTCACGCGATATTGATGCATTGAGCGAAGCGCTTCGGCAACACCGAGTATCAGAACCATCAAGCGCTTCTCCGGGAATTTGGTATGGTTGACCAAATTGGCGTTGATCGCATCCTGGAGGTTACCGCGCTGGTAGTATGGGAGCAAGATATACACGGTCTTCGAGCCTGGGTCTCCGCCATCGGATCGGAATTTTGAGCCGGATTCTGTTGACACACAGTGGTCGATTGAATGGATGATGTTGGTTTGGGAGCTGAACAGGTTATAGGCTTCGACTTCCTTCAGGGCTTGTGACACGGATTCATGGCCAAATGGGCAACGAATCTTCTTCAGCGCGAATAATTCGGAAGTGGTCTTATCTTGTACCAGGTAAACGTAGGAGAATCCGCCCTGTTGTGCTCGAATGCCATCAGTCAGACCAGCTTGCAGCTATCGTTATCGGAGGGGGGTTCGTACCTCGCCCAACAAGCGTAGGAGCTTGAAACTCCGATTGTTGATCTTTAGCTGTGGAGAACTAGGAAAGCAGCACATGCAATCCGTGAAATTGTACAGGAGATCGAAGAAGTATTGCGCCATGGTGTATAATGCGATGGCAAGGTTGGTGTCGGTTCGACGGGGCCCGGTGGCGTCCGGCACGGTGGTAGACGCGCGCAAGACTTAGTACAGAATAGACAAGATCGTCACAGAGGATATATGTCTTGGAGATGCAGAGAGGCAAGGATGTATATGCAGAAGGGAGACGGTGGAAGTCGAAGTGTCAATGGTTGGCGGAGTGGAGTCTTTTATTTGTTGTTCCCCCCCCTTTCTCTTGTTATGTCGCTTCTCAAGATATTCCACGATCACTCTCTTTTTTTCTTTCGACTTTACTGGCTGTACTCTGTACTGCACTAGTTCAGTCTGTCTTTTCATTCGTTTCTCCTTCTTTCTTTTTTTCCGCCTGATCGCCATGGTAGGAGTTGGGCCGTCACCTTAATATCCTTGCATTCTCCTGACGCTCCCTCTACACCCTGACTTCTGACCTTTCCAGGGGCCAGGCATCGATAATCGGAGTTACTATTTAACAGACTCAGCTACACCCTCAGTTTCTCTTCAATCCCTTTCATAACCGCAATTGCATATTTCCCAATGGCAGCTCTCGACGATGTACAGGTCGGTGACGTGGTCAACGTCCCCGGTGGCATGCATGGGACGATCAAATATTTGGGATCGGTAGCGGGGAAGCCTGGAAAATTCGCAGGAGTTGAACTGAGCGCCGAGCACGCATCACGAGGCAAGAATAGCGGCGATGTGGACGGTCGAAAGTACTTCACAACCTCGATTCCGGGCTCTGGCATATTTGTTCCTATGAACAACAGCAAGTATGTCACACGCCGATCTACGTCGGGTATCTCTACACCAACTACTCCTGCACGTGGAGCACCGGTCAATTTCAGTAAATCCGTGGGCGCATCTCTCGCTACACCCCGTCCTCGAGTCCGACGACCCTCTCTTCCCCGACCCGAATCGCCGCGCGTCCCCCCTCCAAAATTGAGTCTCAGTGGCTTGCGTACACCGTCAGCGGCATCCAGGACTGGCGGACTAAATGGTGGCATGCGTAGCCCTGTCAAGGCGCCGTCTCGGTTGTCTGACAGACCCTCGTCGCGAATTAGCACGGATGACGATGCTTCGTCTTATGGACGCCCATCGGACTTCCGCCGGCCGCTTTCATCAGAAACTCAAGACTTGAAAGACCAGATTAAGAGCCTAGAGAAACAGCTTCTAGACCGAGACAAGCAGCTCGAGGAGCAATCCGGAACTTTGGGCGAGTTCCAAAAGACCTTGGAGGAATTGGAGGGATCGGAAGGACATTCGGTCCGTACACAGCTGCGCGAACGCAACGAGCGAATTATGCAATTAACTGCCGAATTTGATGGCCACCGTGCGGACTTCAGAAGCACCCTCGATACACTGGAAATTGCAGCTTCCGAGACAGAGCGTGTTTATGAGCAGCGCCTCGAGGAGCTCATGCAACAGAACAAGGAACTGCAGGACCGCGGTGAGGATGTTGAGGTTGTTGCGCAGCAGCTGAAACAGTTGGAAGAGCTGGTCTCGGAATTGGAGGAAGGCCTCGAGGACGCCCGACGTGGAGAGGCCGAGGCTCGCGCCGAAGTTGAGTTCCTCCGCGGTGAAGTTGAGCGAACTAAGTTGGAGCTGAAGAAGGAGCGTGACCACTCCGCGGCCGCGCTGAAAGATGCCCACGCTGCGGCAGACAGCCCTCGGAGCAGTAGCGACTTGGACCAAAAGGATGATGAGATCCGAGGACTCAAGGCTATCATTCACTCTCTGAGCCGCGGGAACCCGGGTGCAACCGGCTCAGCGGACCATGATCACAATCCGGAGCAAATTGCTCAGCTAGAATCGCGAATTCAAGAGGTCGAAGAGTTGACAAACCGCAAAGATGAGCGGATCGAGGAGCTCGAGCGTGAGCTTCAGGAAATGCAGTTGCAGTCTGGCAGTGGTCGCAACCGCAGTTCTACCGTCACTCGTTCACCCAAACAACACAAGCCATCGCACTCTGCTGGCAACATCTCCCAACACTCAAACAACAACAACCCCCACCGTCTCTCTGATCGTACAGTGGTCCCAACCGACTGGCACGATGCTCCTTCCGAGCCCCGCCACCACCGTGGTATCTCCAACTCTTCCCAGCCGCGGCTAGAGACCATGCATGAATCCGAACGCTCTTCCGACGAAGATACCATGTGGTGCGAAATTTGCGAAACAACTGGCCATGATATCCTGAACTGCACCAGCATGTTCGGCTCCGGTAAGAACACCTCTGAACAGAAGAAGCCTGCAGATCATGCTGCCAACGATTCCGCCGACGAACACCCGATCGAGGTGACTGAACCTCTCCAACCTAAAGCATCAAAAAGCCATGGCAATACTCCCCCCGCACTCAGGACAGGGCGAGAGGTCGTCATGGAGGGACTTAAAGGCATTGGCGGTCTGGGATCATCCATGGCTCCCATTGCTGGTAAGTCATCGGGAGTCATCGACGAGTCTAAGTGGTGTGCTCTCTGTGAACGTGACGGTCATGAGAGTATTGACTGCCCGTTTGATGAATAATGTTCTGTGGATACAGATGAGTGACATGAGCTCAGTGCACAACGGAATATCGCAGCTTTGCTGCACGCACCTACCTTGGGGTTTTTTCTAGTACATGATTGTTGGGTCGGTTCCATTCTATCACGGTCTATAATGGTGTCTTCTTGTCAGGTATTGGAGCATTCTGGGGGTTATCCCAGAGTTGTTGACGTTTTGTGCCTCTCATCATGGCAGAGGATTCGCACCACGGCGAGGCCGAGTGCTTGTAATAAATACTTTTAGGTTGGTTGTAATAAGCTGTCATTTGTTAATGTCACAACTTCAAATTATTGTTTCGTCATACTCAATTGACCTTGACTGCATCGCCCTTTGATAAGTAGTAGCCGTTTTCTGGTCTGTTTTCAAATGTTCATTCATCTTAGATAAGGATATTTCGTCGTCACTCGTACCATTCATGGCCGAAGGTTAATACCGAACATAATACAGTCTCACCATCTTCCTACTCAAACGGGCTTGGTATGCTACTTAGGATGAGTCGGCGGCTGCACGATTTCTCCATCCTGGTACTTTGCTGCAGCAATTTCCCCACAAGCTTTACACTTGCGCTTTTCTTCATCGGACGCGAATTCCTCAACCACAGCCTTAACTTGCGTCCCCAGGTCAACGCATACGAACTTCTTCTCCCACACAATTTCCTTGCACTTCTTGCAGTACCACCTCATAGCATCGACAGCATCTTTGGCTCGCGGCTGCTCCATCACGACACCAACAGTGTCCTTGAAGCGTACGGGACAGTGCGGTGTGTTCGCGGGCAATAGAAAGATTGAGCCTTCGTGGATGGGGATATCTTGGAAAGCCGGAGGTGTGGTTGTATTATCAACTGTTTTGAGCAACATTGACCCTCGGTACTGGTAGAAGAACTCTGGGGTTGTGTTGATGTGGAAGTCGGTTCTGGCATTGGGCCCACCGACTATCATGACTGTGTAACCAGCTGTTGCTGGTGTTGAGGGGTGGTAGACGCAGTAATTGTTGACTGGCGGTTGCAGAAGATGGGAGTTCTCCTCAAGCCTGCGTAAGGGTCAACGTCAATTAGTTTTTGTTGAGATAGTTTGCTGAGCCCCGCGATGAATCATGATATCACATAGTGGGGGAGGGGTTTAGAGTGTAGATATGAACATAGAGCTTTGTACTTACCACTTGGGGATATTGAGTGCTGGAGCAAGCATTGTGAATAATCAATATCCGAACTTTCTAGGGTATAGCAGTGTGAAGCTATCGCATGAGGTTCAAAGTTTAGAAATCAGAACGTTGATCTGTATCGTCGGAGATATCAGCTCCACTCCGGATTTAAGCATCGGCCCGGATCAACCTTGACCCGCCAATTTTTCTTTTTCATATCTCGAATCCAGCAGATGGACTATAGTGCTTAACGGCAAGAGTCTTGACCAACCACACAAAATGGCAACCTCTCAACCTCCTCTTCGGTTTACTTCCCATCACAATTTGGTATATCGTCTGGTTTTGTCCACCCTCACTGGCTGCACAGTCCACATCTCGCAAATTCGTTCTTCGTCGCCTACGAATCCAGGTCTTGCGCCTCATGAAATCTCTTTCCTCCGTCTCCTCGATGCAGTCACCAATGGCTCTCAAATGGAGATCTCATACACCGGAACGGTTCTCGTATACAAGCCAGGTTTGATCACCGGCAGCGCGACCGGCACTGGAGCCAGCGGCGGCATGATCACATATGAGATTCCTTCAAACTGTAACCGCGGCCTCAGTTACTTCCTGATTCCACTCTGCCTACTGGCTCCTTTCTCCAAAGCCCCAATGAAAGTTCTCTTCACCGGACCCGGTGTGATCACCTCGTCTACGCCGACCGGAGACATGTCTGTCGATAGCGTTCGCACCGCGATTCTCCCTCTGTACAACCAATTCGGTATCTTCAACAACATCGAGCTCCGTATCTTGCGGCGATCAAACACTGGCCCCACTGGCAGGGGAGGTGGTGGTGAGGTGCAGCTCGTTTTTGGCCACCAGGTCCGTCTGCCAAAGACTCTGCATCTGATGAATGCGGGCCGCATCAAGCGCATCCGAGGTGTTGTATATTCGGTTGGTGTGTCTGGCTCGAACAATGCTCGCATGATTGAGACCGCCCGTGGTATTCTCAACCCACTCAGCCCTGACACTTATATCTTCTCCGACGTCGCGCCTGCGCCTTTGGTGCCGGCTCCGGATAAGACAAACCCTCAGGCGAAAAAGAAGATTGGCCTTGGATTTGGTCTGTCCTTAGTGGCGGAGTCTTCCACGGGCTGCCTATTCTCAGCCGATGTCGCTTCTCCGCCGTCCGGTGGACAAGCCCCCGAGGATATTGGCAGGCAATGTGCATTCCAGCTTTTGGAGGCGGTCTCTAAGGGTGGTTGTGTTGCTCCTGCGGCTGCGACTACCATGTTCACTCTCATGACCATGGGCTCTGAGGATGTTGGTCGGCTGCAGGTTGGCCGAGAGGTGATCGCCGATCCTAGCCTGATCCAACTCGCTCGTGATTTGTCCAAGTTTGGCGCCCCCGGCTGGGGCATTCGAGACGCTCCTGGTGATAATGGAGACGGTGATGTGATTGTCAGTATCGTCGGCCGTGGGATCGGTAACGTCGGCAGAAAGGTTGCTTAAACTGCTGTGGACGGCTTTCGCACTTCATCCCAAGTCTACCACCACTCTGCGGGCCGTCTTTGCCATACCATCAGGAAGTGGCACTCAACAGGCCATTTCTTCCCAGCAGGACGTGGTCACGTGGTAGTTCATCAGATGCCGTCGGCATCGCGGGCTTCTGACCGTCTGCCCAGTGCACTCCCGGCAGTTCTCACAGACATTCTCAATTCAAGGCTCTTTGGCTGTCGAGCATGAACTCGATCCGTCGCTCTTCTCTGTCGACAGAGCCATGTACACTAAAGACGTGTCGCACCTTGCTTTCTCCTGTCATCATGATACCCATACACAATTTGCATCTCGAGCAAGGTGACAATCTTAGGATGCAACAATGTACTGAATACATTGTTCTCTTGAATCTACTTCCATCTTCCATACGCTTACAGTCACGTAGTTGCCATTCATATTTCTGCATCTATTTAGGTCGTGCCTTCCACCCTTAAGTAGAACGTACATGTACTTCATCATCATCTCGTCATCCCTAAACAAGAGGTACATAATCCTCCCCCTGACTCCTTTTCCCTCTTCTCTTCTTCATCTCCCCAACCATCTATTCTCCAGCTCATCCATCATCCATTATTCATCTCATTCATCTCAATCATCTCATCCATCTTGCAGTTTCCATCTCCTCCTTCTTCTATCTTCCAGTTTCTGGCCTTCATCATCCATCTGCCAATAACCTCATTTTATCTCACTGCATCCACTCTACATTCCCTGTTCTTTCTTCATCTTTACTTTTCTGCATGTTTACCTTCTTCTGACTAACCATCTAGTCCTTGCCAGTCCAGGGCTTGCCCTGTGCTGGCTTGGAGCCATTTATTCTGCCATTTACCCCCAGCATTGGCTCGCACCTCATCGTGGTGCTGGGGTCTAGTAGTCCTTCGGGATGAAGCCAAGACGAGCCTTTCCATCTACTTGCTTTATTATCATTATTTTGCTTGTCCTCTCTGTTCACCAGCTACTTGTGCTTCTTTCCCTTCTACTCACTACCTGCCTCCCATTGTTTGCCAGTTATGGACCACTTACTTATCACATACTGACGACATACTTACCACATACTAACCAGTTACCTCCCCTCTACTTGCCATTTTACTGCCATATTTCTGCCATTTAGTGATGACGATGCCAACTTCTGCCATCTGGTTAATGATGCCAATGGTCTGCCACATCGGCTGCTTGTTTCCCGATGTTGGCTCGCACCTCACCGAGGTGCTGAGGGAAAGAAGTATTTCATGGCTGTCGCGGTCTCTTGTTATGTGTTACTACGTAATCATGGAAGAATCGAACAATAAAAAGATCCCAGTCTAGTTCTATTTTTCATAATTCTAGTAGACGCTTGCAGATGTTGTAAAAGGTTGAAAGCACAGAAGATGAGACGCCGGAGATGCAAAAGACTTCGTATACTAGTCCAAACAACAGAAAAGACCACCAGGATGCTTGAACGCTTTTAGTCAAAATGGAAGTGGGGAAATGATCCTGAAGAGAAAAATGGTGAACAGTGAATGATAAAATGTGCGATAAAGACCAAAGAAAGGGGAGAAAGATTGTGTAAGAAGCAACAAAATGCAGAAAGCATGACCGAAAAGATTGAATATAGCATGATGAAAGAAGAGAAGAAAATCAGTCAGAAGAGCATCTCAATCGGAGGCATCCTCGTCCTTGCCAGGGTACATGATTTCCTGGTTGATGACAGCGCGAATATGACTGACAAAGACAAACACGAACATGCAGACAATGCAGATGGACATAGCTGAACCAACGCCCCGGATCGCCTTGCTATGGAAGGCATTGCCAAGGGTAATGGTAGCAATGGTAAAGCCAGTGTTGGGGAAGACCATCGCCCACCAGCCAAGATGGAACGCCTTGGGTGGCGCGCGGATGACCGCAATAGCAGCAATGCAGAAGAACCAGAAGCTCAGAGCCCACAGGAAGGCACCTGCTGCCAGAGCCAGGATCTCCACCATACGGCTATCAGCTACGCTGTCGGTACTGTTCAAGACGCGGAATGAGTCAGGCAGACCCTGCGCCATGCCGACGAGGGCGAGCGCCGTGAAGGCAGGCGGGCCAACACAGATGAACATTCCTGGTCTGTGCTCGCGGCACGGAAGACCCGATTCCATCAATCGTCCGATGTAGTGTGCGTACATCATGAAGGAGAGGCAGAAGCCGAGGCCTTGGAAGGTCATGCCGGCTGTGACGATTGGGATGGCGGAGCGTTCGGGCTGGCTGTGGGCGATGACGGAGGCAATTGTGCCGCTCAGCATGATGGGGAAGGCTGGGAGGACCCATGAGGGCATCATTGTTTGGAGGCGGTAGGTGTGCGCGGAAAAGAGGAAGGAGTATTGGATGACAGCGACGGCGAAGGTGCAGGCGCAGTATATCCAGAAGAGGACTTCGAGGGTTGTGGTGAATGATTCGGTTGGTTTGTCACCGAAGTACTTCTCCAACCCGGTTATGATTGTTGCAACGGAGAGCCAGAAGGTTGGGAAGAAGAGGCCTTCGCGCTCGTGGCGAAGGGAGCTGAGGAAACCGCCGTGGATGATGAAGCGGGCTGCCATGAGAGAGCAGACGAGGGAGAATAAGACAAGATTGAGGAGATAAATGGCTAGTCCAATCTGATTGCAGCCTTGAAATTGGTTGGGCTGGTTGGCTATGAGTAGGGCTAGACCTCCTGCGCTCATGGTAAGAGTGTACCATGCCCATGTGAAATGGCGGAGGCGCTGACGGAAGTCCAAGGAGACAGGCCTTTGGTACTTCTCGGTGTCGATGAAGGGTGTGTCAGAGTGTGAGGAGTGTGCAGAGTGCGAAGAGCGTGCCGGGGAAGGGGGATGAAGCTCTTGGCTTGGATCAGGGTGGACGCCTAGTAGGACTGGGTTTGGCGTCATGATGTGTATAGATTGAGATTTAGAGGCCGTGGAGATATAGATAAGAGGGTCTCAGATGGATGTAAGATATAGAGTATATGAGAGTGAATGTATTCCAATGGGATTAGGGACCGATTGGTTTTGATAGAATGGACAAATGGAGATGTAAAGTCAAGAAAGGCTTGTAGGTTGTAGAATGAAGCTGTAAGATTTGAATTGGAGTGAATTGAAATGAATTGAAATGAATGACTTGGGAGTGGAAGGGCGAGAAGGAATGTTCAAATACCTCGAACAGACCAGGATGGGCAGCAAAGCAGTATCAACAGGGCATCAATTCCAAAATTCTGAACGCTCGTCCTGAAGATCAGCCAAGAAAATTCTAAGCCCTCAAGTCCTTGATAGAACATGACCGAAAAGGGATTCCATAGTCAAAACGACTGTTTTGCAACGGACCTACCAGCGGCATCAACGGTATCGCAGACCCATAATTTGCACGAACTAAGAGACCCATAAGAATAGATCCGTCCAGGATGTTGGGCTAGGGCGATTCATCAGACACCATGTGCATCAGGGGTGGCGGACATTGGTCTCCAGGGGAGGGGAACTTCCGAAAGCCTAAGATCCACTGATAGACGAGCATCAGGTTAGATGCATTGGCGTGTACGAAACCTCGATGCCTAGGGGTTATGAAACGAGTCTTCAAGTGCGTCGACTCTGCCAAGAAGTTTGCAGGAATCGCTTGTGCGTAACGTTCCCTGCGCCGCAATGGATAGGACTGATGTAATTCTTGGATCTTTGCGCAAGACCAATTGGCAATCTGTATATTGTACGACGTTGGTGTCAGTTCGACAGACTTGAAAAATGACTCAGATGATGAATCTCGACCGCGTTCGGGCCGATTGAGAGCTTTTCCACGCATCAACAGCCGAAGCCTCCCGAGCAGAGTATAGAAAACCTTAAAGGAGACTTATGCGTGTCGAACGTGCCTGGACGCCAAACGCCAAGATGATCGACAGAATATATTGACGGTCCGCTGGCCAAGCTTTAGCTCGGGTGGCTGTGAAGATAAAAGGAGATAACGAGAGTTCAAGGTGAAGTACATCAATATATGTACGTAAATAGGTAACACAATTGCGTGGATGAAGGTACAGCGATGTAGGCGTTGTACGATGTAGGTAGTTGAGAATAGCTGAAGAGTAGTTGAAGTGGCGAAGATACAAACAAAACAAAAAGTGGAGTTGCCCTGCCGGCTTGTTTCTTGGCATTTCCCCTCTTATCTTTCACAGCCTCCCCAACTATTGACATAGCATCTTCGCCAAGATATCTAAGGTTCTTGGATGCTGTGGTCGATCATTCAAGGGGCTTATTATTGGGCTCTTTGAATTGGTTGCCTACAATATGTTGTTCGTTCGGGAGACTTGCCCTGCCAAGTGACGCCCCGGAACAAAAAAGAGTGGAGCTCTTTATGAATCGATCACGATTGAGGATATGCATCGAGTCTGCCTTATGCCGTTGGCCCCTCTAGGACCCAGAACAGCCCACCACTCCACTTAACACTGAGGAGTCCCCCATGTGTCGTGGAGTCGCCAACTTGACCCATCCTGTGGCAACGCCGGAGACTCCACTGATTACCCGGAAGCCTAGACTTGGTATACAACGTTGTACAACTACGTCGATGTACTTGCAAGGGTCAAATCAAATATCTCATTTTCAACCCACAAAATCAAAAATAACGAAAGGCTCAGCCGGCAAGCCAAGATCATGCAGAACAAACGCAAGATAATGCAATGCACCTCGAAAATGACAAATATAGAATTGGGCAACCCAACGCCAGCGGGGCCTGAAACACCCGACTTTCAGTCTTCGAACTCTCCAAGCAGGGCGTCGCATCATATCACGTTTATGCAGAAACATCGATTTCTGGGCATACGGCCATACTTAGCCCGGCTCCTATCACATCACAGCATTCGCTCACATCAAGCGATAGACAAGATCAGAGGCCAGCTCCGGGGTCACATCTAACAAGGAACGGAGGTTTTTAGGCGCCGAAGTCTCGCCTCGTTCCACTTTCAGATCCACCGGCCGCAGAGACGGTGTTGCCGCGATTGAATCGTCTGCCGAGTGATATCGGGCTAGCTCCTTCACTTTGCATGCTGCATAGTGAACAACCAGTCGGCGGAGCTCGTTCTCCCGAAGCTGCGTCGCGGACGTCGGTGTGATGGGCTCCAACCGGGCTGTTTTCGTGTACGCATAGTGCACGAGATTTAGCACCATTCGCGCCTTGGATGCAGCCAAGCCGTCGAATATTTGCGATTCGCCCGGATCGGTAATTTCGCCGTCCGGTAGAGACAGGATGAGGAGGTCTCGGTGTAGCTTTCGGAGGCAGAGCTGCGCGAGAGCGGGGATTAGGTACCGTGTAGCGAATACGTAGAGTTTCGCGTGGAACGTGATGTAGGGGAGGTCTGTGGACCCGGTGTCGACAGGCGAGGGCCTGGAAATCGGGTGCTCATCATTGTATTGCAGGGATGTGAACTCATCCCAGAGGCTAAGGCCAGGCTCGCAGGGGGATGAGGCTTGCTGCTGCGCAAAGGACATGTCGAGCATGGGTCTTTGGCGCTGCCCTTGGACCGCGTCATTCCTGTCCTGAGTCCATGAATCTTCCATAGGCTCCTCTGTCACAGAGGAGGGCTGTTTCTCTGCTGGCACGGGTTCTTCGGCTGCAGGTGCGGGTTCTTCGATCGGCTGTTCCCAGTGCGGAGCTGGTTCG
This sequence comes from Penicillium turbatum, assembly GCA_030762825.1. Taxonomy (NCBI): domain Eukaryota; kingdom Fungi; phylum Ascomycota; class Eurotiomycetes; order Eurotiales; family Aspergillaceae; genus Penicillium; species Penicillium turbatum. The sequence continues at coordinate 1,602,597 of JAUJYX010000011.1, read as the reverse complement.
GGCTCTGGCTCTGGGGCTGGCCCCGCTGGAAAACTACATTCATCAAGGGGCTCTGGTTCTTGCTCTAGCCCTAGTTCTGGCTCAGCAGCAACCTCCGGGGGTGGTGTTGATGGTGGTGTGAGGTTGACAGGCTCAGCCAGCGCAGGAGTTTCTTCTTCGACGAACTCTGATTGAAGGTTTGATTTCTTGCCCTTCTTTCCTTTCTTTCCCTTCTTCTTAGATGACTTGGGTTCTTCGGCCTCCGCTGAGGCAGGTTGTTCGGTCCAATCTGCCCATTGCTCCTCGGTAGGAGGAGCTTCCTCGGCAGGTACTGGCGCTACCGGTGTAGCTTCCGCGTCTTGGTATATCTCTGACTCGGGCTCAGGTGCGTCAGCAGGAGCTTCGGACTCAAGGGCCAGCTGGGGTTCGGGCTCTGGGGTTTCAGCAGGGGCTTCTGCTTCCTTGACCACCTCTACGGGAGAAGGGTCGGCCGCGAACTGCGATAAAGGCGGTTCGGGCTGGGGCTGATGCTCATGGTAAGCTGCACTATGTCCCCGATGGCGATGCTGCGGAGGCGGCGAGGGAGCCGGAGGTGGCACAGCTGACGACATCGAACCGGACCGATACTCTGCTCTCCAGGTGGCGGAGGTTGGCGTGCTTTCAACCATGTCAATGCTAGGTTCTTCCTGGTCCTCCAGCTTGGGTCGAGGCACGCTATAATCGCCGGTGTATGCGTACTCGCAAAAGGCGACGAAGGTTTCGACATCATCATCTTCTATTACGGCGATTCGGTGTTTTGATTCCCTTGTCGGACCGTTCATGAGATTATGGAGAGGCTTGGAGACATGTTTGGCGAGCCCCGACTGAATCGTCAGCTTCTCGTGCCGTGGGCCGACCAGGAAGGTGAATGATGGTGAATGGATGATGCTGTTGAATAGTTCTGATTTAGCTGACTGCTCACAGTGTATACTCAGGTGACAACGATGGGAATGCGATATTAATACATACCTGGCATAATCGCGAACAGACTCCATGAGAGAGATACTTGATCCGCTTCTACTTCGAGGGGGTTTGAGAATTAAAGTATCTACCGTGCTGACCAGCAGGATAGCCCCATTAAATATTTCATCTTTGCCCAATTTACCAAGGCGCCAGATCCCTTTGGGATGCGACGATAGTCCTAGTCTGCTACGTGTGCAGCTGTGATGGGGGAGGATCAGTTCCAAGAAGACCCATCATACTAATTTACCAACAAATTCACGCTAAACCGGTCATGTCGATGGAGATATGCACATTGGGGCGAACCTAATTCGACCAGTTTGCCTCTTGAGCAATGGGCGTGTCGCTTGAAGTACATCGTACTCGAAGTCCTGTCGGTTTGCGCTCTAATCGCCTATTTGCCCGCCAATAACCACCGTCCACTCGTCAATTTCAACCATTTAATCCCATCCGCTATGACCGAGAGAAAAAGAAGCACGAACAGCGCAGAGCAGCCATACAGAAGTCCGGGCGTAGCTAGCTGGGTCCTGACTATGCCCCAAATTGTCGGGTGACGTTGGCGTCAGCAGGTTTGTGCCCAATCCCAGCCTGGAGAGAACCCAATCTGCAGCCTCACTGGTTGATTTGTCCTAAAGCTCCATCGGGTCTTGCTTTGCTGGGATTTGAAGCTTCACAATTTATTTCCATTTTAGGACATTCAAGTGAATAACTACGCACTACTTTTACTTGCGGCGCACTGACAGCCGTTTTGAGGATAGGCTTGCAATTCTTATAGCCAGAGCCGAATTCCAGGGTGTGTGTCGAAAGATTCTCCAAGTATGGCTTTTTCTAGACAGCCGGAGCAGATAGACAGGTAAAACAATCACCTGAGTGTGGTCGTTGTCATAGTCATACTTGTCGTTGAAACCGAGGGCGAAGTAGTTGTGTCGAGGCCAAACTTCCACAGCTAATAGCCTTAAAGCTGCCTTGTCTTCTCAATGGTCGACAAGACTTTTGGACAATTCACGAGTGGACGACAGATAATCTTCGCAGTTCAATTTTTCAGTAGGAAGGTCACCGAGAATTCAGATTGAATGATGCGTTGCGAGGGCGCCGAACACAGTCTGATTGACTTCCGCCATGGGAAACGGATTTTGTAGTAATTCAAGGGCCGGTTCCTATATTGAATACGAGAAGGAAAAAATCAAGGCCAGAAGGAGTATCATCAAAGCGGCTGTCCTTGTGCAAGTAGAAAATAGTGCGTAGTCTTCTTTTCGATGTGGCGGTCAACAGCTGTTCACCGCTGCTCTGAGCTTGTCTATGTATAGGTTAACTGAAATAATGGAGATACTAGTTAGTACAATATTAGAAATAGCTGATATTTGGGGCCTGACTGGCAATAATTGGACTCGAATTAGGCATGTAGTCAAGATCCCCAAAGACTACTTGTCTAGAAGAGCAGCGTAATCTGTTCTAAGTGTGTCGCACAGATAATGTACAAAGGGTATCAACAGCCCATTAGTTAGTATGCATCAACCGAATCTCGGTATTCCCAGGCTCCCACTCTCTCAGCCCTTCCCCAACGCTGTACCAAAACCGCAAGCGAATGCATTCCTTCCTCGCAGCCTCCACATCGCCCTTCTCAAATGCCGCACCCAGACTCTCCACACACTCAGCAACCCGTAGCTCATTCTCTTTCTTGAGCGCATTTATCTGTGTCTCTCCCTCAGCTGACGCCCCAACCTGCTCAATCGTCTCTTGCACTTCCATAACCTCCATCAATGTCTCCGGGTCAAGCGCATGCTTCGTAGCTCCATCTTCCGCTGTAACGTCGATGCCGTGCCACTCGCGCAGAATGTATTGAGCGCGCTGCAGCGGGTCAAGTAGCGTTCGGTACGCTTCGTTGATCCGTGCCGAGAGGCCCTCCGCCTGCTGCTTTTCCACACCGTTGGGGTATTTGTCTGGGTGGACTAAGCCTTGGAGTTGGAGAAACTCCCGGCGAAGATCGCTGGTTGAGATCTCGAAGGGTGAGCCTGGGGGTGGGCCTACAGAGAGCGTCTTGGGGAAGATCGTGTAGTGGTTTGTTATGTCTGGCGCACCAGCGAGGGTTACTTCGCTTTGTTCTGTCGAGGAAGAGGAGGAATTTGTTGAGGCAAAGCGAGTTTGTATCACGGGTGACTGCTTAATGATAGATTGACGCGTTGGGAGAGTTGTGAGTGCGCGCGCTGGCTGGTTGCGAGATTGGCAGAACACGCATGCACCTTGGCTTGTGTTCGATAATGAGGAGAGTGACCGTGAGAGAGGCCTGGGGGTCACTGTGTGACAGAGATGCTGTGCAATTCTCTGTGATCGGAAAGCCATGGTCATGGTGGTCGTTATGTGGGTTTTCAAAGGTGAAGTGAAAGCTATTCATCACTCTGGCAGTTGAAAAGCCCGCGGGCCCGATACCCGGTTTACGTCATCCCCGCACCAGCACGTGACTATGAACTATGAATGCCATCAATCATAGAAGGGGATCGTTGAGTTGTCGACTGCATGGTTCAGATCAAACATATGTTACATTAGAGGAATATCAAAGTTGAAGATTAGCTTAGCCGGCGACATGCACAGTTCGAGGGTTTCCAAGGATATGAAGAGGATGATTGTATCACAAATTCGGTGAATACAGACACAAAGACTGCAAGGATACCAATCTGAATATTCGAATTGTGCAATCTCCAATAAGGAGGCACAACAGTGTCGTTGGGAGGTAGTTGAATCATTCGATACCCCAAAGCTTTACTGTGCGATCGTGACCACAGCTAGCAATCCACTGTGCATCGTGACTGATATCTGTGCTCAGAACGTTGCCCGAGTGGCCGCTCAGCGACTTCACTAGGGACCAGTCATCCGCACTAAAGATGTTGACACTCTTGTCGAACCCACTGCTCACAAAGAATGTGCCTGATTTCTTGGGTTGTGGTCCTTCTGCTGGTTTGTCGGCTGCTGGTGAAGCGCTATCAATATCCATCTGGCTGCCATCTGTCGAAGGCAAGAATGAGGCAGACTCCGCACCCTTGTACCACCGGAGATCTGATACCACGCTCTTGTGTGCACCGATTCCACCCGTGTTCCTCACTTGTCGCAGGTCCCAGCATTTGACCCAGCCATCGCCAGAACCAGATAGCACTCGGTGGCCGTCAACGCCCCAGTCCATAGCGAAGATTTCGCGGATGTGACCCTCGAGGATCATCACGGTACGCCCTGTCCGCAGATCCCAGATACGCCCGTTGCTGTCGAACCCGCCACTAGCCACGAGAGAGCCATCGTTATTGAATGCCACTGTATAAACTTCTCGTGAATGGCCTTCTTGCAAGAGCAGCTCGGTTGTCGTTTCAATATCCCACAGACGCCATGTGGTGTCGAAGGAGGCCGATGCTGCATATCGACCTGAAGGGTGGAACTCGGATCGGCATACACGACCAGAGTGGCCAGATAACGTAGCAAGCGGCTTTTCCTGATCAAGGGCCCATAGATGGAGATCCCCTTCGCCGCCACCCGACATTAGATTGACAGACGACGGTGAGACATTGGAGCTAGGTATAGTGGCGCCGGGGAACCACGACAAACCACCCACGCGATCCGTATGCGCCTTGAGATTCGCCGTTTCTTCCAGATTGGGAACACTGAGCAATTTGATCCCACCGCTCCAATTTCCAGCAGCGATGGTCTTCCCGTCCGGCGAGAATCGGCAAATGCTAACCGGACGATCGCCAGCAATCTGAGACCCGTACAGATCGAATCCTCGTAGTTTTTCCCTGACAGCTTGGCGATGCTTGACGTGCGTTCGAAGTGGGATGGTTGATTCGTCCTTGAGTCGGGCCACTCGTGCCTTTGCGCGCGGCAACGAATAACGGGCAATATCCTTCCGTGCTTCAAGCAATGCGTTCCCACCCTCTGTGTAGAATTCCTCTTGTTGTTCTCCTTCCTCCTCTTCGGGTTCTTCCATCTCAACATCACCTCCACCTTGCCTATCTGCGACATCGGTCAACAATTCACGTAGACGATCACGCCGATCTCCAGGCCCTTCTCCAAACAACGTAATCGGCTCCCCGAGCTCTCTGAGTCGTGCGCGCACTCTTGTATCATCTGTTGGAACCACCATCGCCGCTGCTCTCCGTTTCCGTTCGAATTGGGACAGAATGGCGGAGGCCCGCTCAGTGGGAATTCCCGCTGCAGCAGAAGGCATATCGTAGTCCTGGTCCATCGCTATAATTTCGAGCTTCGTTAGCAGGTTCCAAATGGGAGCTGTTTGGCGACGACTCACGCAGATCGGCATAGCTGATGCCCATGTCCGTGTCCTCGGTCTCCTCCACATAGGCTTGTCGTGCTGGGTGCATCATGTTGGGCAATGTAAAAGCCTTTGCTTCACCAACTTAAAAACGCTAGAAAATGGAGCTTCTTTGGTAGAAGCAAAGAATTGGGGTATCTTAATCTAGGAAAGAGAAAAAGGTTGGCGGGAGATCCGATGTTGGCGGCAGAATCGATCGAGATTCGGCGGTATAGCAGAAGACCATGTACTGTGTATATAAGTGCTGGTCCGATTGTAAATTACTATCACCAATAACTGTCAATGATCTCACAAGCTACATATTAATCTTTCTTGCCTTCCTCCTAAATACCAGCACCACATTCAACTCCATGATTAACCTAGTTAGTTAGTTAGTTGGATAGTCATGCGTGCCTAATAAATCAGGCATCACAAAAAAAAGTAAAATCGCCCATGACGCCAGGCGGTCGGCGATAAGAGCGGGTACTGTCTTATCCGTTGAGATTCATGCAGCTCCTTGATTTTTTTGGGGCAATTTTGTGATCCTTTCTTTGTACTTTGCTTCTCTTGATTCATTTGCTCCCATAGGAGCCCATACTTCAAGAGGAAGACACATATATACACCTTCAGACCTGCGATGATCCCGCCAAGTATTTCGTGTCGAGCCTGCAGCTCTGCCTGCAGTAGCCTACAAGCCATCGCTCGAGATTGCGTCTACTCGGTCTCCGCCAATACCAGCACATACAGTTCCTCTTGTTCCAGAACCCCTAATGTCCGTCTCTCTTTTCACACAGCCAGAGTCAGACCAGACACTCGTCTTAGTCTGAACTTGACTGGCCATTCCTCACGCCGAGCCTTTCACTCCACCCCAACAAATCCCTTCGAAAAACCCTCTCCCTCGAAAATCTCCTACCGCGTCGCCGTCTCCTCCTCCGGCAAAGGCCGCCGCTTCCACCCCATCCAAAATGCATACAACTTTGACCCCAACGCCGACGCCCTCGGCGTCTCCAAGGACAAGAACCCAATCAGCAGGCGGCGCAACCGTCCAGACAGCGGCGAAGACGCCTTTTTTGTGAGCCGCATCGGAAATCGCATCTCAGACCACCAAGACAACAACGCCGAAGCCGTCGCCTTCGGCGTCGCAGACGGAGTCGGTGGCTGGACAGAATCCCGCGTCGATCCGGCGGACTTCTCGCACGGCTTGTGTGGGTATATGGCGCAGACCGCACAGACTTGGCATGAGCCCGCGGAGCGCTTGCGTCCCAAACACTTATTGCAAGCCGGGTACGACCAGGTCGTGGCGGACTCTACGATCCGCGCGGGTGGTAGTACGGCATCTGTTGGTGTCGCGTTGCCGGATGGCCGTGTCGAATTAGCGAACTTGGGTGATTCTGGTTCTGTACTGATTCGTCGTGCGGCGGTGCATCATTACTCGGTTCCGCAAACACATGGATTCAACACACCCTACCAGCTCAGCGTAATCCCGCCGCGCATGCGCGCGCAGGCGTCTGTCTTTGGTGGGGCTTTTTTGGAGGATTTCCCCCGCGATGCGTCCGTTACGAACGTGCAAATGCAGCATGGTGATGCGCTCATTGTTGCTACCGATGGTGTCTTCGATAATATCAACAACCAGGATATCCTCAAGCTCATCACGAGCCGGATGATTATGACTGGGGCCTGGACGGCGACTGATTCTGGCGTTATGGTCTCAAAGAACTTGCGTGCTTTGGCTGCACCTGGTGGACTCGTCGACGCTCTTCCCACTTCTTCGGGTGCACCGCCGCCTCAGAAAGACCCGGCTGATAACGAGTCGAGGCCTGAAGATCAGGTCACTTTGCAGTCTGTTCTCGCTGCGACTGTTGCCGGCGAGGCAAAAATGGCCAGCGTTGATTACCGCCGCGATGGCCCGTTTGCTAAAGAAGCTCAGCGCTACTACCCCGGTGACTATTACCGCGGCGGCAAAGTGGATGACATCTGCGTCGTGGTTGTCATCGCAATTGACGATGGCATTGCTGCGGGTGATCAGGTTTGAGAGAGGCTCTACATCGTGGAGGTTTATGTTTTATAAAAGCGGCGTCACACTGTAACTTGGCCTTTGTTTCTTTCTTTTGTTTTGGAGAAGCTAAGGCATGATATATAACTGCATAGCTGTGTGCATATAGAAGGCGCGGGGATTTTTGATTTCGCAAAGAGCCAGATATATAAGCATTTGGTGCCTTGACTACATTGAACTGAAGATCTTATAAATATCACAGAACTACAACGCCAGAGTTTATGAGCTGAGCTATTTCAAGTATTTTTTTTTTTTAAATTTTGGATTGACCAGTCAGTCTGCTGAATGTACTCAAGATTTTCGATAGTCAATATTCTTGAAGTTTGAAATCACTCATGATTTCAACAAACCGAGAGATCATTGACGTGTAACAAGAAGGGAAACAGTATTCCCCAAGTAACTCCCACGCTCCATGGCCAGGACACAGGTCAATGTACAGAGAACAACATTGAAGCCAATCAGAAAAGGACAATCATAACTTTCAATTGCTTCAAATAAGACTCGCTGGTTGTACCAGCCCCGTATCCCAGTGGTTCATTGGAAACAGAAAGGAGAAAAGAGAAAAGAGAAAAGAGAAGAGCACATCGACGGAACCACGTAGATTGAAAACAATGACAGAGAAGAGAACAGGAATGAGAGCGCAAATGGACATCACAGTTCAGAAAATACACATTGCAGAATTCGACCTCGCGGACTGCTTAAGCGGCAGCCTCCACGGGCGTCTCCTCTGTAGGCTTCTCTTCGGCCTCTGTGGGCTTCTCGGCCGGCTTTTCGGTGTCTGCGCCATCCTCCTTCTCGGGCTCAGGAGCGTTCTCTTCGGCGTCAGGCATGGGAGAATCGACATCCTTAGTCGACTTGGACTCGGGCTCCTTTTCCTCCTCAGTCTCCAGCTTTGGGGTGTCGGCGCCTTCCTCTTCCTTGGAGCCATTGACGGCAGGCTTCTCATCTTTGTCGGCGGAGCCGGGAGTGTCGGCATCCAAGATGGTCTTCCAGTTAGACAGGATGTTCATAGCGCGGTGGCGGAAATTGAACTCCTCATCCCGAGGAATCGAGTTAAGCTTGACAATCATCTTGAGAACTTTGTTGATCTTGGTGGAACGGATGATCGAAACTTCCAAATCGGAATGCTTATCCAATTTGTCGAAGTAGGGGGCCATGCCGGCCATCTCATCTTCCTGGGGGGGTTGGTCACGAGAGATGAATCCCTTTTGGAGCTTGTGACGGAGGAACAGGACTGTAAGGTATAAGCGATCCTGATCGGTCTTGCGGGGGGTCTCATGGGAATTAATGGGGGATTGCGTACTCTCTTTTTCCTTCTTCTTTCTCAGCTCCTCCGGGTCAATGGGCTTCTCGGGTTCCTTAGCATCGGCACTGTTGTCGCCTTCCTCGCTGGCAGCGGGAGCAGCCTTGCCCTTCTTAGCGGGAGCCTTCCGGGTTTTAGTAGCTGGGGTCTTCTTTCCGGTCTCCTCGGCGGGCGCCTTGGGGGTGGTCAACTTCAGCTTGGTGTTGGTCTTGGGAGTCTTGGCGGGCTAAATTGCACAACATGAGCGAGGTTACCAACACAAGGACCCCGGTAAGACTTACCTTGTCCGCTTCGGCATCGGTTTCGGCCTCCTTCTTGCGCTTCTTTGAAGGAGCCTTGGCCTTCTTGGAGTCGTCCGCATCCTCCATCTCAACGTCAGTCTCAGCTCCCTTGCTCTTGCGCTTGCCTTTCTTGGTCTCCTTGGCGAGCTTGGCAGCTGCCTTCTCTGCTTCCTGAGCCTCGAGCTCGGCCTCTTCCTGATCAATAGCTGCTTGGTGATCATTCAGAAGATTCTTGAAATACTGGAGGTCATGGCCCTCGGATGCGACCTTGTAGGCGTTCAGAAGCGGTCGGCTCTTGTTCTTCTCTGAGATATCCTTGCACTCGGCAGGGTCAAGCGGAGTCAGGTTGGTGTTGGGAACCCACGCGCTGTAAGCAGAATAATCAGTAGAAGGAACATATCAGGTGTGAAGACTGGGGTGGTGGGTATCGACTTACAATTCATTGGTCTCGAAGAACATGACGGGAAAAGTACGCTCATGAGTGCGTCTTCCGCCATCGGCGTACTCGCCTTTGTAGGATCCATCCTGTTGCATAGCAGTGACAGGGCGGGTTTCAAGCAGGCTAGGAGGTAGAATATCCTCATCGCAGATGATGGCGGGCCAGGGCGCATAGCTGCGGAGGCGCGCAAGGTAGATTTGACCTGGCTTAGCGTCCAGGTGAGTGATGCGGCTCTGAGACTTCTTGCGGTTGAGCTTCTGTGTGGCACCAGTGGAGACGCGACGATTCTTGGAGGCTTTCTTTGCTGAGGCAGGGGTTCCGTTGGCCTCCGCAGGCGCAGGAGCCTCTGCATCGGCAGGGGCAGCACCAGCTGCTTCCTCGTCGGCCTTGGCCTCAGGAGCCTCGCCAGAGGAAGTTGGCTTGTCAGCCTCGGCGTCATCGTCGGTCTTCTTGTCGGTCGCGACTTCACTCTCTGGTGAACACAGTGGGTTAGCGGTCTTGGTCGCACAGAAATGGGATGCCCCCGACCAGGTCATAGTGTTGGGAAGCTGGAGCGCAACGAGATTGAACTGTATCAATCAGTCTATGCTTACCGGTAGGCTTGTCTTCCGAAACGGTCACATCTGACTTCTTCTCGGAGTCAGTGGGCTTCTCGGTTGTGCGCTCGGGCAGGTCGCCCTCAATGGGCGTGGAGACAGGGGTATCATCAGCCATGATGGCAAGCTGTTATGAGATAAGTTAAAATCCAGGAGGCAATTGATAGATTGTAGGAGCTGTGGTAGGTGTAGGAGGAGCTTCCAGGGGAGGGTGCGAGAGAGATGTGGAGAAGAAAGAGAGTCGCGAAAGGCGCGGGAACTTCAGGACGCGTTGTCTCTGCGAACGGCAACCACAATGACGCCACAACTCAAGTCACCCACAACAAGCTTGGAAGAGTTTTGAAAGGTCAAGATTGAGGATGGGGGGAATGATTGGTTTCGACGTTCAGACTTGACAGTCTACTGTATGTGGGATTTGGGCAGAATGTGACCCCGTGGTTGCACAATGTGCCAAAGGGTAGACCTCTCTCTAGCTTACCTTTGGATTGTTCAATAGACAGTAAGAAAGATCCACAGGGGGAATATGGTATTCAGTATGTCGATATTGCTCGTCGATATCTTTTGATATGTGGAGTGACTTGACTCGCCCCTATGGATTGCCTGAAACAGGGATGATCACAGGGACAGACAATGATCTTTCGACGTCAGTTGAAGAAACGTACGATCTTCTTTAAATCCAGAAATGGTCCCACGTTTGTGTGGAAAGCGCTCGGCGACAACGAGTCTCAGTTTGACGTTTTCCTCTTCTCTTTCTGTGTTGCTTCTAGACGACTCAGCGCAGGAGGAATATTTGGAAATTGTTGTACCAGAATCCAAGTATATCCTTTGTTTGAGATTATCGTCGGGTCTCTTTTTTCACGTATGGACTGCAGACAACGCAGTAGATGTAGGGTCCAGTAATGTCACTTTCTGGTCATGTATCTCAACAATCACTGCGAACATCAAGACAAGCTGGGGGATCTAGTCAATACGATAGTGTTAGACTTGTGCAATTGACACGCAATCACAGGTTCGAACCAGTTTGATCACGAGTAGAAGTGGCATGTCCCTGTTTTTTTTTTCTTATAGCAGCTATCGCGATAGAGCATAGACGGTGGGTATATCTTTGTGGTTAACTCGGGCCATCATATAATCACGAATGATTGCAAGCGACCCCAATTCAGAAAAGCGATGCAATCATGATGTAGTGCGAGGTCTTTCAATTATTTCAGCGGTACTGAGTGTGATGATTGGTAAATTGGAAACTGGAAGTGAAGCGTAGGTCAATTGAAACGATCACCCAGTGAATGCGTGATTTTGTACCTACGTTATGGATGTAGAAACAGGCTGTACACCAATATAGCGAGATGAAGCTATCAATAAAGAACCAGAAATAAGTTAGGGCTCCCAGATATCTCGGCAGATATGGCAGGGGTGGAAGACGATGTAGTGAAAAGGGAGCTTTTTGTCAATCGTCGTCGTCGATAAAGACGTCGACGTTCCTCATGTGAGTGCTGCCTCTGGCACCCCCACCAGATTGATGTGATGTTGTATCATTTCTTCTTTCCTTCTAGTCTTTTCTGTACAGTTAGATATATCACTTGAACAGAAATGAGAATCTTTGAAGTTTTATGTTGCAACACTTTTTATAGTTGTCTATGTGCTTACTCTACAACAGGCAGTGACGTTCTTAACTTTTGAAGTATACATGGCTACCTCTAGTAGAAATATAAAGGGTGGCTCTTTGGAAAGACAGGCAATCATTTGTTGAATCCAAGTTCATTCCCCCTCTTCTTCTCTGCAGGGCATCTAAAGAGCAAACTTCTTGCATAAACATATCAATTGGTGGCTACTTAGTATATTCACAAGTTTATAGTTGGAAAAGCATAGGACACGCGAAAGTCGAGTGATCAGTTTCACAAGACAGGTATGTGACGCTTCTCGATTGAAGCGGATAATGATAATTAGGAGTCCATATACACAGATTATAGTCCAGGCCAGAGGACGAGAACGTTTCATACAGGGTATCAAGTTCTAAAACAAAGACGCGGCGCCAACAGGATAGTCGAGCCAACTATGATGTATAGCCTATTCATGACGGGCATTTAAGCTGAAATGCCAGCATATGCCGGTATACCCTCGCTGATGGAGCCAACCTCTTCGGGGACGTCGAGTGATGGTTCTGGCTTGTGGATTCGGACAAGCGAAAGGAAGTAGTCTTCCAGTGGCAGCAGGTTGAGCAACACCCCATTGAAATACCAACCCAGGGCACATACAATAGCTCCCGCAACCGCATCCAAGATGAAATGGTTGGCTGTGGCAACAATAGCCACGAGGATGATGAAAGGATAAAGGAAGCCGATCAAAATGCAAACAAGGCGACGCCATGATGGAAGTTTCGCTCTCAGGCCTCGGGTTAGCCGCGTACGCAGAATTGTGCGCCGATGTTGCGGTGGCAAAGGGATGGTTATCAGTGTGAGGCCGATCATTAGAGAGTAACCAAAATGCAAGGAGGGCATTGCCGCTGAAACCAATCAGTCTGAAACCCATCAAGATTCTCCGAGGTAGACATTATACATTACTTACCATACTGGTTACAGAAGCGGTTTTCCGTCCAAACACTGCCCGCTCCATTGGCACCATGTACGGTGTCCACGAACCCATAACTGCGGGCTAGTTCCGCATCTTCACCATCCGCAGTCGTGTCACTCAGTAAGCGTGGCGGCATGCAAGGCCAAAGAGTGAATACCACAAATGCGAGAAGGTTACACACGGCCAAAGTCCGCCGGCGCGCTTGGTATAGAAGAGGGCCCGCCGGTGATCCGCTCACTGCACCCTTGGGTTTTCCCAGTTGGGGCTCATCGATCCGGTTCCGCACGGTGGTGTAGTAGTAGAGCCAGACGAGGAAAGCAATCGTCCCGGGAATGTGGATGAACGAATATATCCGGTTGATCCATGTCATCACAAGGGGATGGCGAAGAAAGCACCTTTGGATCAAAGTCTCCCAAAATATGCCCATAGTTTGTTCCATCACGATTAATTTCAAGGCATGTCTCCTCGCAACATCGACAGTATCATCTTTGAGAGTGACAGCTGTAAAGGCACGACCGAGCTGATATGTCTGCATACCTTGTGAGCTTCTTCATCCAGTTTTGCAGATGAAAATGTAGATCAACGTACCCAGTATACCAAGGCCCAATACCAACATTCCACCAAGAAAGGAAACTTCCGGAGCAAGCGACTCAGCAGTCGGTCTTGATGAACGATTGTATTCGGCGACGACACCTCGAATGTCAAACCCAATATTCCAACTTGTCGCTTGTGCCAACCATCTTCTGTAGTCTGTGAGAGTGAGTGCGATCTCGAGCTCAGTAATCCATCTTTCATCGACGGGGTTGAATATCCTGACTCCAAGGAGTCAGATGAAGCCGCTCGTTGGGTATCGGTCGAGCTTCGCCGATTGTAGCGCCGAGGCAAGGGTGATCCAACAGCGCGGTTGATCCAAGTGCCTCCAAACAAGAGGACAATGACCACCAACGGCTCTATGATCGCCCCAGCTCCCATGATGATTATCTAGCAAAGGATAACGAGCACCTAGACACTCTGTACCATGCAAGGGCAAAAGGGGAAAACAAGAAATAAATAAAAATCTCGGCAATAAGGCTATAGAATCAATATGTCCCTTAAGAATGAAGATTGAATAGGGAACTGGGAGGAGGGGGCGCTCAAGTCAAGTTCCCATCTGGTTGTGTTCACAAGGGGAAACTGAAAGTCTTTCCCTCCAGGGTAGGCGCCATGGGAAATCCCCCAAAATCAGAAATCAGACAAGCTGCATCTTTTTTTGTCTTGACCAATGAATAATTTCCTGCCCTGGAGGCATCAAGATTTGACCCAACTACACAGTACATAACATGATCAATACAAGACCCACAAGGCTGGCCTTGTTCTTGGCAACGGAGCCTTGATGGGAAAGCACATTTAGGAGGCGATTTCTTTAAGTGCTCTTGTTGGGTTTTTCATTTCTTGCTTTCCACATTTGCTGTGTTGTAGATGCAACTCTTATGTCTGCTTTATGACCTTCCAAGGTTGTAGTCAGTTTGAATCACCATGTGGCTCGACCCTGATGTAACCAAAGTGTTCTAGAGGGAAATTGAACAAGACTTGGCATTCAAACTAGTTTTGATCTGTATATTACAGGTACGTAGTAATATCTTTAGAAATCCATATGTTGGTCCACTATAAGAGCAATACCTAACTACCTAATACACAGTAGTATTCATATTTTTGCTTGTGATCTACGTACTGTGTATTAGTTACAAATTATGTACATAAACTGACTTCTCTCGGTTGCCCCAACCTTGGAAACTCCGATCCCGAAACGCCCGGACCCCACTCTAAGCCTCTTGTCCGGTATCCGAGATGCAACATATGCACATACAACGTTATGTTTCTGGTAGATCTACACTTGATCTACTACATAGTGTAATGGGGTACGCTGGTCATTGGCGTGGGTATATCTGTCTGCGAGCCAGATACACCGGGGCAGGATCTTGAGTAGCGGAAGGTAGGAGAAGGAGACCAGGGGGTAGTTTGAAGAAGTGAAGTTGGCTATTCGTCTAATCTCATGCATCTGCCCAGCACTTAAACACCCGTCCATCCGTGTCCCGCTGAGTCAGCTTACGCCGCTTACCTAAGGTAGTTGTAGAGGTCCCCCTCTACAATAGGTTAATATTGTACATACTCTGGCTTAGGTAGCATATTGGCTGATATCTCTTCCAATATCTGATAATGTTGTTTACCCAATTTTGAAGGTAGCTAGGTGCTTATAGATAGACCCCCAATCATTTACAGAATGATGTAATGATGTAATGCTTGCCTTCAACCTGGCACACGTCTAGTATAACTATACAATCTATGTCGACTATAAGTACTCACATGTACGCGGAAACTCTCTAGGGAGGCTAGATCAGGAGTAGACGGAAAGAAAGCAGAAAGGAGAGAGAAGGAAAGAGAAGGAAGGAACATCTACTGGGAGTTGGGTGATGTCAGCTCGAGGCCCCCAGGTCTCAATATCATCTGATGAAGTATGTTTGACGTCAAACACCCCGCAATATAGACCCCAGTAGCGAGTTCGTCTTCGTCAAACCACTTCTCCTTGCAACTACCCAAGTATGTTGTGTTTTAGCAGTCCACTGAAAGCCGCCGGCGGGCGTGTGCAGAGTCGCACTCCACTTCAGGTGGCCAAGGTTGCTCTGTCGACTCGAATTCGATACTTCTCTACCACCCCAAACATATCTCAAGGCCCCACTCTTCTGCAGGATAAACAGAATGGCTTTGGCTTTGCGCGGTCAAATCCCAGACCTGCCAAGCCCAGGACAAGGGGAGTAACTGAGATCCGAGGCCCATACTACTCAGTAAGTGCAATACAGTGCTATCATTGTGCCGATAACGCCGTGGAGCTAATTCAAACCAGGTCATGGGCAAAAGATGCCTGGCAGACATCCTCGAGACGTAATGTCCCGCATTATCCCCACTACCCAATAAGATGGCATCTGACAGCAGTTGATAGAATGGGAAATCACGTGGATGGCCTGAAGTTCGCCGGTGGTTAGTCCCAATGAGACTCCGAGTATCGCAGGAAATGACGGCGCTGAAATATATTCAGGCTCATTTTCTCTCTTTCAGGAGAAAGCACTGCGTGAAGTGATCGACCTGGCCCACGAGCACGGCGTGTACGTCTCGACGGTAAGAGTGCCTTGAGCTAACACATTTGAAAGCATACCCTAATAACAAATTTCATATGGTAGGGTGGATGGGCCGAACACCTCCTAACACACCCTGATCCAAATGCGGTATTTGACCGCTACTTGAATAAATGCAAGGATCTCGGGTAGGTGCATCCAGCGATCGATTCAGAATAATGTAACTTGGAGTCTGACGCATCCTATCCACAGGCTTGATGTCATCGAGTTGTCCTCAGGTTTCCTTTCACTCCCCGAGGATGACTGGCTCCGACTCGTCGATAAGGTCCACTCATACAAGTTAGAAGCAAAGCCGGAACTAGGGATTCAATTTGGAGCCGGCGGAGATACCCCTGCCTCTGGCCTTGAAGCAATTGGGACCTCTGACCCTGGCAAATTGGTCAACTTGGGTCACAAGTTCCTGGACACTGGTGTGAAGCGGCTAATGATCGAATCGGAGGGCATCACCGAGAATGTCAAATCCTGGCGGACTGATGTGGTGTCGAAGATCATGAAGGAGCTACCTCCCGAACGTGTGATGTTTGAAGCTGCAGACACCAAGGTTTTCAATTGGTATATCCAGGAATTTGGGATTGATGTCAACCTTTTCGTGGATCACAGCCAGATTGTGCAGCTAGAATGCTTGCGGAGTGGCATCTGGGGCACCGCCACCACCTGGGGCAAGATAGTGTCGTTCAGGCCTTGATTGGGAGATGAACATGTTGAAAGACACGTATTGTATTTCCGTTTATGAATCTGTCAGCCAACAGACTGCATACAGCTCCATACTGGAGTACCAACTCCATCTTTTAGTACTCCGTCTATCATGTATTGTACCTGTTACCTAACTGGGTAGTCTCGGGAGTGCCTATCTGTGGCGGGATCGGGCCGGAATGTGCTTAGTAATCCGAGTCTGGGGACCCCCGGCCCCGGCGGGGAAACCTCCTACCTAAACGGACGCCTGCATGTACCTGGTCTTTCGCCGAGTGATAATCGACCTTGACATTTTCATCCTGAAAGCTGATCTGTTATGCATCAATGCAATGGCTTGAGTCGATCAAAAGGGACTAGTCTCCGTTAATATGATCTAGAAATCTCACGCCCTAATGATCATCACCAAAAATCCTAAACGACCGACCCCGGACCTATTCACCAAACGCACGCGCGGCGATCGGGATGCCTCGGGCCAGCACCACCCCCGGATCACGGCTTCGATGTCGACGAGCCTGCGACAGCTGTAAGCGGCGAAAACAGAAATGTAACGGTGAACAACCTTGTACAATCTGTGTGCAGAGGCACAAGGAGTCGGAATGCCATTTCTCGGATCGGCCGGCACGTCTACTCAAATTAGATGGCAGTGACTCAACAATGCTGCTTAGTGAGCGCATAGTAGCATCTCCGCAGAGGGAAACCGCAATGGACCGCCTTTTGAATTCTCTCGAGGATCAAGGAATGAATATCGAACATCAAGCAAAGAACGAGAGGGAGGGGACGGCTCCGGTGCCAAAAGTGGCACGACTTCTGCGCGATGGTCAAGGGAAGTTCATGTATATCGGTGATTCGGCGAGTCTGTCGTTCTTGCAAAGTGTGCGCCGTGTTGTCATGTCTTCCATTGGCCGATGCGAGTTCACTGAAGACAACTCGCGACACTCAATGCTCGAGGCATTTCAGAGCAATCCGAGCACCCAATCTGGGCCTCTAGTTACACCACCAAGTAACGAAGAAGCCCAACGCCTAGCTCGTCAGTTTGTACTTGCCACGAGCCCGTTATTAGACCTATTTGACCTGGAAGAGTTTCACCCACGATTAGCCAATTGGGTTGCAAACCCAGCGGGAGATGAGGATACCGTTAGCTCCATCTTCTATCTTGTCCTCGCCATTGGAGCTCAGGTTTCCGATCTTGATCAGACTCTAGCTGAACAGTATTTTGGCAGCGGTCGTCAATTGGCTTTCTCAGCCTTCCAGGAGACCCCCAGCATTTACACCATTCAGTCGTACATTCTGGTCTCCATGTACATGCTTGGCGCATGCAGGCGCAATGGCGCATTTATGAATCTTGGAGTAGCTCTGCGTGCTGCTTACGCAGTGGGAATCCACCGCAAAGATGCAAATGCGCTCTTTTGTGGGCGTGAGCGCCGAGCGAGAGAGCGAGTTTGGAAGAGTCTCCGCATGATGGACCTCTTTCTCAGTGCCTCTCTCGGCCGCCCTCCTGCAACCTCTGACTACGACCATGACATACGTGATGACACTCTTGCGCCAGGAGAAGCACAACGTCATTTGACCCCGGATCAGCAACTCTCTGGTGCTGTTATCTCACTTTGTCGGATATTCGAACAGATCTTGACCGATGTCTATATGAAACAAGTCATATCAATCAATGTTGCCGAGACCATATCAAACCAGCATCGGGCTTGGGTTCGCACACTGCCAACAATCCTCAAAATGCAGACTGAGCGGCCTGAACACGAATCTATGGAAAGCAGTCTGGCTGCAGCTCATGTTCTTGGATCCTATTACTGGTCGATCATCTTGTTGACCCGGCCATTTCTCATTTACCGTGTCGCCCAGTATGTCAAGGGAAAAGCTAGCTCATCTTCCTCTGAAAATCAAAACGGCAGCTCCCGTATCTCCCTGTTTGCCGATGCATGTGTATATTCTGCCCTTCGTGGTTTGGATGTGGTGGATGATCTCAGCCATTGTACCTCCCTTCCACGTCGACTACCCTTCTTGATCAACTCCGTGTTTAATTGCGTTATTGTCCTTGGCGCTGCCTTCTTTGCCGACTATGACAACCTCCTTCCCTTGGAAGAAGGAATCAACAAAGCCGAACGATTTCTGGAGCTTTTCGTTCCACACGATCCTCACGCATGTCGCTTTTTCCAGATCACCAAATATTTCCGTGCTGCTATAGCCGAGTACGTTTCCCGACGAAACCGACAATGGATGAAACAGCGCAGCAAACAGGTTGATCAACTCTTCGGCCAAGTGGGCGGCAGTGAGGATCCTTCTTCTACTCGCCCGATCAATGCTCAATCCTCTGCATCGGTCGCCGTGTCATCTCCCACCTCCCCTCACATAATCTCTGGTAGAAATACATCCTCCTACATGCCCTCCCAACCAACCCCTCAACCTCAATCTTCCACCGACAACGATGTCTGGGAAGCCTTGTGCAATGGGTCAGATGCCACTGGAGGGCTATCCTACGATGCTGCCATCTCTGCGTTGACCACATCTGGAATCCCAGTGGGCTGCTCGCCCGGCGGAACCATTCCCTCGGGCGTGCCCCCAGCGTCTGGTCTATCTCCACTTTCTGACATGATGTTCTCAGATAATGGATT
The DNA here is from genome assembly GCA_030762825.1 of Penicillium turbatum. Classification (NCBI taxonomy): domain Eukaryota; kingdom Fungi; phylum Ascomycota; class Eurotiomycetes; order Eurotiales; family Aspergillaceae; genus Penicillium; species Penicillium turbatum. The sequence goes on along the minus strand of JAUJYX010000011.1, from coordinate 1,583,601 downwards.
GCTTTATATGGCCGAGGATCTCCCGGTCTTCGGTATCTGGGGAGAACAACCGTGAGATGTAAGGCTTTTCAGAATTTGAGGAATCTTGTCGTTCGATTTTGAAATATCCGATGAACAGCAGGTGTACCGGCGCTGATAGAGCATGGAGTAGTGAGTTATTTCTTTCCTTTTTTTGCTTTTTTCTATCAATGAACATGACGCGAGGATTCCCTCGTGTTGCTGGCTCTCAAATGGGAAAGGCGTGGTCAATTATATACCCAAGAAGCGAGTGGATCTGTTCTTTCATCCATGGTATGTGTATTTAACAGGACAAGATCTGATGGCTTTGAGACACCCTTAACACTGTATCACTTCAATGTATATATGTAAATGCAATTCATCTATCAATCCACTGTTTTCATTCATGCTCGCACTCGTGGAACTCCTCCTCGTGAAGGGTTTTTGGGGGACATATGTGTCGTGTTCAGCACAGATGAAAAGAACTAAAAAGCCAACAAGAAAAATGACAAAAAATCCTATGACCATAAGAATACCGCCGGTATCAAGAAGCATAGGCTCTGTGATTTGTCTTGTAGAATAGATAAGAGCCCAAAACCAGATACGAAAAGAGCCCTCTATAGCCTCAATTGAGTCATTATATGCCCATTGGCCTTGAGATGGTTCAAAACGCTAGGAAGAGTCCGATCTGGGTAGTGTTTAGTGTCTCACAAGGCTGGGTGCATGGTAGACGGGGGAATGCCCACTAATCGATGGATTATGTATGAGTTGGTAAACGGGAGAACAGAAACAAAAGGGGGCCATCCAGACGACAAACGAAAAGAGAAAGGGAAAAGAGAGGACATCCACACAATAAGCATCACTATACACGGGTTATGTGAGAATATGCTAGAGACGATGAGAATTGCAAGATATGAGAGGCATGATCAGAACTGTCGAAGAGTACAGGGAAGGTATATGGGATAGCTCGCTAAGTGCAGCAAATTTCCAGGAGTGAAAAGAGATAGAAAAATTCGTAGCGTGAGCTTCGATACGCGCTGCATCAAATAAAAACCAGAGCCATGATATGTACACATGTCAATTCCAAGAGGACTGGTTCAAAGGGACAAGGTGCGAAATGTAGAATGCACATTCCAGCCTGAACATGAACAAGATTGCAGGGCGACGTAGGGGATTTGCCAGGAAACCAAGATATAATACGCGATCCCAGATGAATGAAGGAGCAGATTAGAAGCCGAATGGATTATTGGGGGCTGTTGAGCATGTTAGTTCTGTGTTGATTGGCAATGACGTTGAAAAGTGTACACTTACTAGCTTGCGAGAGGTTGGCTCTGAGGCCAGTCGGCTGTGGCTCAAGCTTCTTGGGACCATCCGGTTTGACACCAAATCTGATGGAGGGAGCTGGGCCAGTCTTTTGTGGTGATAGGGGAGTGGCTGTCGGTTGTTGGGGAATTGGCGGCACGGGCGGCGGAGATGTGTAGTGATTCCCGAAGCCGTTCGCACCAGTGGGCTGCGGTTGCAATGCGGGAGGAAGAACAGAGTTTATACCGGTCTGCATTGGTTGTTGTAGTTGCCCATATCCACCGAAGCCTGTGGGCTGTGGTCCAAGCCCTTGGAAACCAGTTTGTTGAGGAATCATCTGACCACCAAACGGCTGCTGCTGCTGCTGCTGGATACCAAATTGCGATTGTGGAGTAAATGCCGTGGGCTGCGGCATCAAGCCATTCTGATATTGATTCTGACCCATAAATCCCGTCGCTTGCGGCTGCAGCTGGTAACGCTGCTGGTTAAGCTCGCTCAGACTCTGACCAGGAGGAGCTATCGGAGGACCGGCTTGAGGAAGCCCCGTGAGTTGGGCTTGCAATGGGGGAGCACCGAACGAATTCTGTTGTGCGGAGAAGTTTTGCGGTGCCGATAGCGGGCGCTGCGGAGGTGGAGGCAGAAGTGAGTTTTGTCCAACTGCCAGAGGAGGCTGTGGGCGTTGTCGGGCCTGTGACTGCTGGAACCCAGTCTGCTGAGGGCTGAAGCTTTGCTGATGCTGTCCTATCTGTGCCACTTGAGCAAATAAGCTGGGAGTGGCACCTGTTTGCTGAGGCTGTTGTACAGCCGGTAATTGCACGGCAGTTGCCTGTGGCTGTAGAGCTGGCATGGGCGGGGCTGGCTGCACAGTACCAGTAGGCTGGGCGGGAGTAGGCTGCAGAGGGGTTTGGAGCAATGTTAGATCTGCCATTGCCCCTGTGGGCTGAGAAACCTGAGGTGCTGCGGGCGGTGGGGTCGGATTGGCCGCAGATGGTCTGGCAGGCTGCTTTGGCTGCTTAACCTCCCAAGCGTCATCATCAAATCCGCGCGCAGCAGGCTTTTCAGCTACTGCAGAGGGTGGTGGACTCGCCGCACTGTCTGGTGATTTCGGTTCCTCGCCTTGCCCAAACGCTTTTGGATCCACTTCTCCTGCTTGGACGTTTGGCGTGGGTCTACCTCTGCGAGTGTTGTTGCGCAGCACCCCACCAGGTCCGGAAAAGAGACCGCCTTGCCCTCCCTCCTCGCCATTGCCGATGACTTCTTCACCACCGAAACTGACATTTCGCGCTTTTGACTTATCAGGCGTACGGCCATATTTGGCATCCAATACCTTCATCACCCGCAAGGTATCACCTTGATTCAACCCCAGGGTCTGGAGAATTTCAGGAGTAATGTCCGGTAGCACGGATTCGTCCATTGCATCCTTGCTAAAGGATTGTGCATATCGCTCACACCGATGTGGCCCCACGCCAGCCTTGAGGAAAAAGTCAAACCAATCGTACTCGGGACGTTGCACGGAAGCCCCGGCCTTGGATTCTTTGTTGTTGGCCACTCGAGGTCGAATGCTTGAAAGGGGTTTATCCTCGTCAAGCGAGACGCCGGCAACCCTCTCCACATGTTCCAGATCTTCAACAGACATCTTCGAGACAGGGACGGCGATCTTGATCCCGTTCACCTTGTGAAGCTGGATCTTACCATCCTGGAGACCTATGAACTGCGCCTCCACTGTGAAGTCCTTGGTCCGATCCGTCCACTTTCGCACTTTACTCAGATCGGGCTTCGATCTGCTTTTGCTGTCACGCTTGTTGTGGCGATCAGATGAATCCATCGAGTCTGTTCGTGACTTGCCCATTGCAAGCTTGCTCAGCCGCATCTCCTCCATCCGGTTCTTCTCCACGGTAGAAAGGCCTGGTTCCGCAGGCATGAGCGGTGCCTTTGGTATCAATCCTATAACTTCAACGTAGCTGCTGGGGACAACGCCTTCCTTGTTGTTCTTCAGGCGCCGCACCATCCACCACTCTTCGGACTTGGTATCATCGAGAACGATGACCTCATCGCCCACAGCTACTGTGACTTCATCCTCGCCTTGCGCCATGAAGTCATAAAGAATCTGTCCCTTCTTTGGACCGCTGCCTTCTCCTGCCTCCAGAACCTCACGAAGACCTTCTGCCCGGTAGGCACCAGCAATCTCGCCTAGTGCGGCTGCAATCTCGCGAGCAGTGTCTTTGGCACCGGCATGAAAGTCGATGCTCTTGCTAGGTCGAACAAGGTCAACAAAAACGTGCTTTCCTTCGATTGAATAATGAGTGAGCTTCTCCGCAGTCCATTCTTGCTGCCGATCGTCGCCTTCGGGAGAGATGAAGATAATTCCGGTTACCATGTTGATTCCCAATGTAGTCGGCATCTTTTTTCTCTTGCCCATCACCTCAACCATCTCATTGATGTTGTAAATGTGATAGCCAGAAGGTGACCGCGGCGTTAACTCGCCTGCCCGGTTGTAAGGTGGGGAAGCTTTGACATGTGTGCCATCACGAGCCATTGCGGGCACGGCTTGTTGGGGGCGGGGTGGCGGAGTTGGGTCGGGCGAGTAACGATTTATAGGCGGGGATGCATGCTCCGAAGGGGGTCGACGCGGTAGGCTAGGTGCGGGAGATTCCTCTCGCTCCTCTGCTTGATCATACGATGGCCGGACCGGAAGACTGGGTGCCGGGGGCTCATCTCTGGTGGTCTCGATCTCGGTAGGACCCGCAGGGGCATGCTGCTTATGGATGATACTGGCAATCGCAGCAGCAGCGGGGTTGTGAGACACATTGACTGGAGAAGCAACAGGAGACTCTTCACTTTCTTCTGGAGCAGCCTGTGTTGGCCGCTGCGGAAGCGACGGCGCGGCAGGCTCGGCTCGAGCAGAAGGCGGAGGAGGGACACTAGCTGAAGCAGAGGCATCCTCGGTTATTTCGATGTAGTTTGATGGCGCAAACCCATATTCCGAGCCGGTCCCAACCAAAGTCCAATCCGGATCCGAAATGTCGTACACCATCAACTCGGCATCTTCTGAGAACGAGACCTCCTCGTCTGTCTGTCGCGTGTAATCGAAGAGGGCTGTAGCTTTGTGCGCTGGTTTCGCCTATTTCATCTAATATCAGCAAATGTTCACATGGCGCAGCCTGCGCAGGGGCAGCCCATCGGTTATTGAACGAGACTCACTTCTTCAACATAGTTGTTGGGAACCAGACCTTCGGGTTCGTCCTCGTCCTCCCGCTCGGCCTTCTTCTTAGCTCTCCACCAGTCATCGTCCGCGTTCTTTTCCAAGATATAGAGGAGGTCGCCCTCGCGAATCTCAAGTTCACCCTCTCCTTGTGGCTGGTAGTCGTACACAGCCGTACAGACACCGATAAAACCCATGCTGAAGATAGCTTGTGGTCCCACAGCACCAATCAACTAGGACCAAACTTCCGCTGCGAATGGCAGCGACTAAACGTGCCAGTTCTGATTCCCGTAGGTTGAAGTGTAGTTGGAGAGGGGGGGAGGAGGGTGGTGTAATTGGTGACGCTGGCCGTTGCTCGGTCAGCCTTGGCGCTCCTTAGTGCGCGGAGCAGGGGGGGAGGGGGGAGGCGGCTGTTTAGTAAAGATAATGAGATATCGGAATGCGCCGAGGGGTAGACACAAGTCTAGGCGCAAGGGACTAAGGAACACAGAGAAGAGAAGAGAAGAGCCCGATGAAGTTGGATTAGGGAGAGGGAGAGGGAAGAAGGTGGGCCAGACGATCGCTAGGAGTTTACGGAGAGTCACGTTGCCTACCTTCAATTCGATTTTTACGTGACATCCATTCTCTATTCCATACTCCAATTGACTGTTGTAAGGTTTACTTTTACTACACTTGCTTCTTCTTTATCTTAAGTCTTCGATATATATATATATATATATTTCTCTCTCTCTCTCTATTCATGAAGCGTGCGCCCCCACTCGGTTCCTCGGCAACTGGGGCGACTGACGTCTTTGGGCATAGAGCTAACGGGCCCTGTGCCTGGCTTAGTAGATGGGCAGAGAACAGTACGAAGTAGGATGAGTTCCGGTCATATGGGTGCTGCTTCAATTGGAAGTATCACAATGTACAGAAGCTAGTATACAGGGTCATAGGTCATCTTTAAAAGTCTCCTCACTCCCCTCGTTGCCTCGAGGCTTCTCCGAAGATTGCTTCGATTTGGGCTTCTCAACCGGCTCTGTTCCTTGCTTCTTGGACTTCTGGCCCGCGGAGTTATCGGAGGCGCTTTCTTCACGGGGTTTCCCTGAAGAAGAGTCGGCATTCCAGGCGTCCTCGTCTTCTTCCTCGAGGATGCCTTGGAACTTGATGACGCCGTTGCTTTCCACAACCTCCAACGTCCAGTCCTTGCCATTTGCTTGTTCTTCCAGTAGTCTTTTCATCTCTTCAACTTTCTCTGGGTCAAGATCGTACTTTTTCAAGACCTGCTTGGACATTTTCCGAATCTCACCGTTCTCGCGTTTTGCGACCACCTCCACTCGCTCCTCACCTGCGGATGCCACACGTCCCTTTTCAATCACTTTGCCTTCCATACCCACAAGCTTGTGCCCCCCAACTTCAATTCCACCAATGATCGGAAGCTCAGGCTGAGTGGCATCCGTCTCAGCGGCTGTAGCTCCATCAGCCAGGTGGTTGGTCATGTACCACTCTTTAATAGCTTCCCATTCGGTGACTTCGTCGGGCATCAAGATTTCACGGCACTCAATATGGTGTATTTCGTCCTGTTGTGGTGGCAAGAAAGCAACATCATCACAGAGACGAGGGGTATAGATGACCATCAGGTACGAGCACGTGGTAAGCTCCTTAATCCAGCCGATGTGATCTGTCGATTGTGGGTGGCAGTGAAACTGCACCTCAACTTTGCGCTCGCGTCCCGTCAGATCACACTTGGTCCCGCCACGCAGGTGCTGGACCAAGTATCGTGAGCCACCCTTTGTATGAAGCTCTGCCACGTCAGATCTGGCAGATTGCTTGTCTTCATCCTTGCCATCAATGAATCTCCCCAATATGAATGATTGAGTCTCGGTATCTTCAATTGGCGGATAGTGTGGGATACCGCGACCAGCGGGGAGTGCATGGAATTGCCTAATCTGCTTCTGATAACAGAAAGAGTAAGACCACCAGCCGGAGAAATAATACATGCATTTCCCCTCCATCTCACGTAGGAGCTCCAGACCACGATCTGTTGCACGAGCTAATTCTTTTTGCTCGTCGACATTGCTGTGTTCTTGGTCTCTCGTTGTATTGTGGTCGTCTTGTGTGACGCGCGGGATCTGGCAGAGAAGTCGCCGATCCTCAAGTATCATTTCTTCATAGGTGAATGGGGAACCGTTTACAGGATGTTCGGCGGAATCGGTCTTCCCTTTGCCCATGTAAAGTTGGGGATTATTTTGGTCATTGACGTCGGGGCTGGCCTGGGACTGGAGCAATGCCTCGGCGTGAGATTCAAGCACATATTCTTCGGGGAATGTCACTTGGAACTATGAACAACATTTAAAATTAGTGTCCTATCAACATGTATAAGGCATATTTGACCTACCTGGGGATAGGCCAGGATATCGTCATTAATGTTGAACGGCTTTTTAGTCGCCCACGCGCTGGACACAGCACAGGCAATCACCAGCCACGGCGACAGTCTTGGTGACTGGCCCATCTTTGGCGATCAGCTCGGATCAGATCAGGCCACAGGAGATCAAGAACGGCGAGGGAGTCCTGGGGTTGTGGGTGTCAGGTATTCCGAAGCTTCCCCCGCGAAAGGCGTTCGTCGCAAGAAGCCTCAATTCGGCAATAGTAAGGGTTAATCATAAAAAGCAGATAGACATGAAGCTAGTGTAATTATAAGGAGAAAGACACAAATAACTTTGGTCTCAATCAAATACCTACAGCGTACGCAGTCGGCTGCGCGTCAGAGGTTTGGCAGTGGAGAGCGGCAGCTGCCCAGGTGCTCCGTGGCCTTATCTGATAAGCCCAATCTAGATTCGGCTGACGAGGTAGGTACTATAGTACAAGGTGATTGTAAAGAGCATGAAAATTATCTTCTCTTTACTATACAGCACGCATCATCCAATGTGTTATACTAGGATTATAAATATATGACGTTTCATTCCCACTCTACGTTGTAGTTAGTTACTCCCATTACATCCATACATATAGCTTACACAATTTCTAAGGTCAGCTGATTTAAAATGCTGATCTCAGCATTTGTACCTCATTTATAAGGACTCAACGCTAACCATATATGGCTAGCTTTCATAATTAGCGGCTGCTGACAGGAACGTTGGTCATTCCCGAGGTCGGTCTCGGTCCAAAGCAATTTCATTGGGTCGATCGCGCTGACTGATGTCTTGCAAAGCATTTGTGGTGGACATGGCCCCGTCGATACTACAAAAAGAGGGTTTATGAAAGATTGACTAACGCTGACCCTACTCAAGAACCTTCTACAACTCTTCAATTGCTTCATATAAATACCCGGAATCTCGTCCATGAAACTACTTCTGCCTTTTTTAATTTGCATCGCAGCAATCTTTCTTACCTTTAACCCATCTATTAAAGACACTTTCGTCGCATATATCCAGCAACGAGCTCTTATCCTATCAAAGTCCCTTTTGGCAAAAGTCTTTGACAATCAGACAAACTCCCAACTCGGTTTGGAAACCCTGACTCCCACAGTCTTCCCTATCACAGAAATGGCCGTCCCCCGCGCAATCCGACAGGCATTCCTTGCTATTGAGCAAGCAGAAGGCGCAGGTGCACGCGTGCGCCGCTCCATCGGTACTGCTAAGCTCCGCAACTTCAGTCCTTTTCTCATGCTCGACCACTTCACCATCGGCAAGGGCGCTGGCTTCCCAGATCACCCACACCGTGGGCAGGAGACCATCACCTATCTATTGTCCGGCGGTGTTGATCATGAAGACTTCGCCGGCAATAAGGGTACCATTGGACCCGGTGATCTGCAGTTCATGACTGCCGGCCGCGGCATCATGCATGCCGAGATGCCGCACGAGAACGAGGACGGTAGCCCCAACGTCGGCATGCAGTTGTGGGTTGATCTTCCCCAGAAGCTGAAGTTCTGCGAGCCCCGCTACCGTGATCTTCGGGCTTCTGAGATTCCCCTCGCCACGATCGACGACGGCCGTGTCCAGATCAAGGTCATCTCTGGCCAGTCGCACGGTGTTGACTCCGTGCGCGACTTGGCATACACCCCCGTCTGGATCTTGGATATCACCATTAAGCCTGGCGGCCGTATCTCACAGCCCCTGCCACAAGGCTGGAACTCATTTGCATATACCTTGGCTGGTGAGACGGTCTTTGGCTCGAATGATTCCACTCGCATTGTGAAGGAATTCAACAACGTCGAATTCGAACAAGCTGGTGACTTTGTCGAACTCTCAGTCCCGGACAATGCGGACAAGGATTCACGCATTTTCCTCGTGGCGGGTCAGCCACTGGACCAGAAGGTTGTGCAGTATGGACCTTTTGTGCTGAACACCCAGGAGGAGGTCTACCAGGCGATGCTCGACTTCCAGACTGCATCCAACGGATTCGAGAGGACGCGAGGCTGGCAGAGTGAGATTGGCAAGCGGATGGCATAGAGTACTCTTGTTGGTGAACACAATGGCACATGTTTATGGCGTTTGGTGTAAACTATGAGATTGAATGGACAAAATTCTCTTTATACACTACCTGTATGTTACATCTTAATTGGATTAGAGCAAACCTCATACAGGCTTTTTTTTCCATGTCACAATGTCTAGAATGCTAAAACCACTATCCAAAAAGTTTGAAAGCGTACGGAACTGGTTTAGGACTGCAGCCACTCGAGGTTTGGATTACGTATGCTTGAATCGCAACTCGCTAAATGACAGAACAAAACCGAAGAGAAATAATGATAGAGAAAAGCCAGCATTCAAATGGTCTCCGTCTGAGTGATTCCGTCAATTTTGATGGTCGCACCCACTGTACCGATCAGAGCAAGTCCCCTGGGGATATGAACGTCGCGAATTTTGAAGCAAGCGAAGACAACCAATCTCTGAAGAGCCGGACAGCATCGGAGAATACACTGTATCAGGTAGTCGTCGACAACAGTGCTAAAGGATATGTCAAGGTATTTGAGCTTGGGGTACAATTTGTTCTCGGCGAAGACCTGCTCGAACGCTTCGTATGAAACATGACGGCACGAGGCGATGTTCAAGTGCTGAACCTTCGAACCTGAGTGTTCCATCAGAGCAATGAAGCCACCAGAAGCAAGTCCGATAGGCTCCTCAGGACCAGCGGGATTCGTCATATCCACATCCCGGAGAGAGTGCAAGTCCACATAGGTGAGGGCCTGATTGGACCAACCTGTGAAGAGAGCAGCTAGGCCTTTGTCGGTAAAAGTCGAGTTGAGGGTAAGACGAAGTTTGGTCAGGAGATGACAATGCTCGTGGAGATGCTGAAGGAGTCGGTCATCAACGAATTCGAACTCTTCTAAGGACAGCGATTTGAGCTGAGAGCCAACGCTAGCCACAATCTGGAGGACGGGCTCGGTCTCAATCTCGGTCTCTCTCATGAAGCGCAGCGACAAATGTTGAAGGGATCTCAGTGTGGAAATCCCTGCAAGCATCTCATTGTCGAGTTTGTGAAGGAACTTCAATTTCAAACGGTGAAGATTGGGGCATTGAAGACACATCACTTTGGCAGTCTCATTATCAAACGCTGAATCCAGGTTCCACAGTTTCAGACTCAGGAACCGGTGACCAAGTTTCGTGAAAAGTTGGCGCCAACAGTCGTCGGTCACCAGGTTCGGGCCATCTAGATGAAGATCTTTGATGTTCATATCACGCTCCATCATATAATGGAAAACTTGGTCCTTCATTGGCGTGGTGAAACGAAGGTTAATCCTTGTAAGACGAGGCATAGAAGCTAGTATCTTGTGGTAATCATCTGTGTCGAGTTCTAACCACCAGTTAAACTTCATGTCACTCAGGGTAGAATAATGAACGTAAAAGGCTAACTTACTAGCACAGTCAAATAAGTCGATGGATGTGTATTGAGGTCGTAAAAACAAATCCAAGGTCCGTGAAGTCACAGCCCGTCTTCTGGACAAGATTTGACCGAGGCGCATCAACAATGAAGGAGGCAAATCACCAAAGTCTTCGATGTCATGGATGTAATCAGCCACTTTCTGCATGATAATTAGCACCTCTCGAACAGCATCCTAAAGTTCACTTGTCATGGACATACCTTGATGCAGGTTTCTAGTAGACTTTGAGTGCCATGAGGGGTTAACCCGTCGAGTAAGTTGGATTGATTCTGACGTCGACCGATTCCTGTGGCACGCTTTTTCGCTGGAGGCTTTTTTGTATCGGCCTTCTGCTTCTTGGAGCAATCATTGCAGAGCAGACCACCGTTCGGACCAGTCTTGCTGTAGGGAGTCACCGTGAAACGCTTGTCACAGATCTCACAGTTCGCGAATTGACCCGGTTTCGGTCGATTCTGTTCTTCGTGAATCTGAATTGCAAGTTCATCATCGGAGTCATCATCGTAATTATCACGAGCCTTGCGCCTGGCAAATTCCTTGCTGTTTTTTATCCTTGCGATAGCTTGCTGACGCTTGCGCTTCTTAACCACATCCTCTGGTGAGTTTGGCACTGGCGGAGACTGAGATTGTTCCGCTGTGACAGATGGTTCTTGCTCAGCACCCTGGCGCAATGCCTCCGCTTGCCGCCGGTCCCAGTCAGATCGGATTTGTTGCGCTGAGATGTTATTTGACTGGAATTAGAAGGGTTAGCCAACATCCTTTTAAATATAGTATTGTCAACATACAGCAAGATAGTCAGTCAAGGCGGAGTGTCTACAATTGCGGTCAGTGTCTTGAAGTAGGTTAAGTGAAAGGAAACAACACTTACGGGCCCCGAATGCCCTGTGACTGGGTTGGTGGTCTTGTCTGTCTCTGTCTCGCCCTTTAGGAGATATCAGCCTTAAATGCAAACCATATGGTATATATTGTGTATGATATGAATGAGGTCACTCACATAATTGGAGATATTTTAAAGTGTCGAGTTCCGAGGTCTAGGCCCAAGTCACTGCACCCGTGGCAATTTCGCGTTTCACTTAACGCGCCCGCGATGTTTCTTATCTGAGGGTCTGAACGATAAGAGGAGGGAGATGGGGAAAGTGATAAATGATCTTTCTTGTAATTTAAGGTGATTGTCAATGATTATTAAACAGAGAGAGAGAGAAAAAAAGAAGTAAGAAACCAAAACAAGAGAGGAGGAAGAAACTGGGAAATCGGGAACGAAGAAATTTTCTGGTTCAGGCACCTGCTCTGTTGCCTCTCCCGAGACTCTCTCTCTTCCTCCCTCTCTCTCTCTCTCTCTCTCTCTCGCTCTGTGAGATCGATGGATCATTTCTCCTTTTTGCCACTGGACATCATCTGTCTCTCTTTACAATTCACCCTCCTTTACTTCTCCTAATCTCCTCATCCCAGTACTCTCGTTCCCCATCTTCCCCAACTCTCTCTCTCGCTCGCTCGCTCGCTCTTTATAGCTATTCTGCTTTTATAGCACATCAGTCAAGCCCTTCCTAAGTATATCTCTCTCCACTTCTTTGCAAATCTTTTCCTTGAGACAGGTTAACTGACTCAGTTTCTATAGCGCAACTTGTTATACAACCCCGTCGTTACATCTGCCACGCCTACCCTGACACTCTGATTTAAATAAAAAAATGAGGCCTAGGCTAAGATCCAGAGCCACAATACCTGATTCGGAGGATGAATCACGTTTCAGCGAGACATCATTGAAGAATTCATCCCCCCTCCGGCGATCGAGTCGATCGGTTACCCTGCGAGCGGGTGGGTCATCCCTTTCTCGATCTCGGTCTCGCGTCATCCAAGATTCCGAGGCAGAGGAGGATGACGATGTCAGTCTTTCAGACTCTGTGGCACCAAGAAATTCCGCTTCGGCTAGTCTTGCGGTGGTCGTGCCGATAAAAAATGACTCGTCTAGTGACTCCAATTCCAATTCTCGGAGTTCACTCGGGAATTTGTCCACGGGCTATAGTACCCCAGCTACTAGCGTTGATGCTGGAGTCAATGGCCCCAACACCAAAATCACGGCGCGTGTCAATGCAGCTGATCGTGCCAAGCAACTTCAGTCGAGCGCGTTGTCGCTAGGAGCCACAAAAGGAAGAAAACGTTCCGCAGCAGCTTTGGCAGAGGATGACGATGGTTCCGATGTGCCACTAGCTCATACCCGCAACAAAAGGGCGATAAAACGGACTAGTACACGTATCCTCTCGACCAAACCCGACCCCGAGGTCTCCGATGCCGCTTTAGCCCATGCCCTACAAATGGAGGAGTATGAGGATCCGCGCGAAATAACACCAAATAAGGAGCTCATGGAGTATGACTCAAACGGAGGCGCTAGGCCCGTTAGGCTTGGTTTGTCTTCTCCTTCAAGCAGCGATTTATCAGCACTTCATTCCGGGGATGAGGGTTCCCTAGAGGGTACGTCTGCCGGTGAGGATTCTGAAGAAGATTTGCCCCCTAGTTGGGAGGAGCAGCGGAAAGCTCGACGTGTAAGTTGGATTATGTCTCCCTATCGTTTCGCGCCGCTGACCCTCGACAAGGTGGAAAGAGACCGGAGGAACCTGGAGAGGAGGCATCCCGCAATCAGCACCATGTGGGATGTGCTCAAATCTCAGCCGACCATCCAGCCAAAGCCGGCTAAACAGCCTGTTTCTATAACCCGCAAACTCAAACCATTCCAGCTGGAGGGATTGAACTGGATGATAGAACAGGAAAAGACTCAATATAGGGGTGGTTTATTGGGCGATGAGATGGGCATGGGAAAGACCATCCAAGCAGTCTCGTTGATCATGTCCGATTTCCCCCAGCCTAACCCGACTCTTGTTCTCGTACCACCGGTCGCATTGATGCAGTGGGTATCAGAGATTAGAGATTACACGGATGGCAAGCTGAAGGTCTTGGTCTACCACAATTCTGATGCGAAGGTCAAGAAGCTGACCACAACTGACATTCGCAAATACGATGTCATCATGATATCCTATGCCAGTCTCGAATCCATCTATCGCAAGCAGGAGAAGGGCTTCTCTCGCGGCGAAACAATGGTCAAGGCGGACAGTGTCATCCACTCAGTTCACTACCATCGCCTCATTCTTGATGAGGCGCATAGTATCAAATCGCGTACCACGAGTGTCGCCAAGGCATGCTTTGCCTTGGAGGCTACCTACAAGTGGTGCCTGTCCGGGACCCCTGTACAAAATCGTATTGGGGAGTTCTTTTCCCTCTTACGCTTTCTGCAAGTCAAGCCATTTGCCTGCTACTTTTGTAAGCAGTGTGAATGTGAACAACTGCAGTGGACCTCGACTAAAGACGGGCGCTGTACCGAGTGCTCCCACACTAGTTTCATGCATATTTCCATTTTCAACAAGGAAATTCTCAATCCAATCATTGAGGGAAAGTCTCAGCAACAACGCAAGGACGGCTTGGACAAGCTCCGTCTCATCACAGACCACATCATGCTCCGCCGAATGAAGCAACAGCATACAAAGTCGATGGAGCTACCACCTAAACGCATTACATTGCACAACGAATTCTTCGGCGAGATTGAGCAAGACTTCTCACGCAGCATTATGACGAATACCACGAGGAAGTTCGATACCTATGTCAGCGAGGGTGTCATGTTGAACAACTATGCCAATATCTTCGGATTGATCATGCAAATGCGGCAAGTCGCGAATCATCCCGATCTCATTCTGAAGAAGAAGGCTCAAGCAGGGTTTAACGTTGCCGTGTGTTGTATTTGTGATGAGCCTGCGGAAGACGCTATCCGGTCTCAGTGCCGTCATGAATTCTGTCGCCAATGCGCCAAGGACTATATCCAGTCCTTCCAAGACGACAGCAAGCATGTTGACTGTCCACAGTGTCATATCGCTCTTTCCATTGATTTGGAACAGCCTACCCTTGAGCAATATGAGGATTCTGTCAAAAAGAATTCCATCATCAATCGCATTGCGATGGAGAATTGGACCTCCTCGACGAAGATCGAGATGCTTCTCTACGAACTCTTCCAGGAGAGAAGTAAGAGCCATACGCCCAAATCCATCATTTTCTCCCAATTCACCTCCATGCTCCAGCTGGTCGAGTGGCGCCTGCGTCATGCCGGATTCAACACCGTCATGCTGGATGGATCGATGACCCCGGCTCAGCGTCAAAAGTCCATTGAGCACTTCATGACTAAGCCTGAGGTTGAGGTTTTCCTGGTCTCTCTCAAGGCTGGAGGCGTGGCGCTCAACCTGACAGAAGCATCGCGGGTCTTTATCGTTGATCCCTGGTGGAACCCTGCCGCGGAATGGCAAAGTGCCGATCGCAGTCATCGAATTGGCCAGCAACGGCCTTGTGTCATCACTCGGCTCTGTATTGAGGACTCGGTTGAGTCCCGAATCGTTCAACTGCAGGAGAAGAAAGCCAACCTGATTCGGGGTACCTTGAACAAGGATCAAGCGGCCGCATTAGAAAAACTGACACCGGAGGACATGCAGTTCCTCTTCCGCGGAACGTAGCGCTGAAATTTTTTTTCCATACGCCACATTCGTCGCTAGGTACTTTGCTTTCTTTTCTGGCTTTTTGTCCTTTCCCCGCAAGACGCAAGGAGTTTCGGTCTTCTCTTACCCCTTCCACATGATCTATACGACCTCACGACCACTATGCTTTTATCGGCCTGTACTTTTACGTCCCAGTTACCTGTGTACCCTGTGCGTTTTAGCTTTCCCCCCCCCCCCTCGTTATATCTAGGTCTGCTTGAATTTATTGAAATCAGGTTCACTATTCAGTATCAATTGTAAACGTAACGAGAAAGTGCAATATAAACAGATCGGCGCATTGATATGAACTCCAACTGTATACCCATCCAGACATACGTCGTAAGGCTGAGATGACACCCCAATACGATATGCACGTGGTTTAAACAACGAGGCACAAGAGCCAATGAACCATGGGAAGAGGGTTGGGGTATCCATGGATGGAGTCCAATGAGGTCATCCAGGCTTGGCATTTCGATACAAACTCTGTTGCCTGGACTGATCCTTCCTTTATACCATCGTGGACCACTTAATATTGCCTCTAAACAACTAGTTACAACGTAGAACAACTAACACGGGCCCCCCTCGGAACACACGGGATTTTATTTTGAGCCCGTAAACGGCGTTTCTTCAATTTGTAAGGCTGAAAAGCTTGGCCTCCCTCCCCCCCCCCCACCTTTCTCTATCCCCTGAAATCATTTTATTCTTACTCTCGCTACTAGATCTGGTTATTTTTTCATAACTATACTTCCTCTCACCGGCGATTCGGATATTAGGGGAAAGAAACTTATTCGCCCCTCCCCAGGGTGTCAGACGTAGCCATGGATGACTCTCAGCCCCGGTCTTTGCCTGTTCATCCGATTGACAAATATGGCCCCAAGTTCGTCGAAAAGGCTGACAAGATACATCACCAAGTCACCAAGAAAGACGAGTCAAAACCTGCGGGAGGCTTTGATGCCACACCACTCCCCATGCTCCGCCAGGCTATACCCTCAAGATCACTTTCCATCGCGCAGTGGACTTGCCCATCGCGGATTTTGGTCGTTTCTCCTCCGATCCCTATGTCGCCGCGCAGATGGTGGTCGACCTGCCGAAGCGCCATAAACAAGACCCACCCGTAGGGTTTCGCACCCCGACAGTACGCAGAGATATGAACCCCAAGTGGGAGTGCGAATGGATTGTCGCAAATGTCCCGGCCTCAGGTTTTCATTTAAAATGCTATCTCATGGACGAGGACCCTGCAGATCACGATGACAAGCTGGGTATTGCGTTTGTCGACGTTCCCGCGCTCTCAGAGGATTGGTCTGGTTTCAAAGAAAAGAGCTTCAAGGTTAAGAAGCGCTTTGGGAGCAAGCGCGTCTACGTCTTTACTAATGTGTCTGCTTTTGCCACTGGTCATCACAAGGAGTCTTGGTTGGTGGTCAGTATCGAGTGCCTCGGCAAGACTCCCGGTACCGAAGGGGGTCAAATGTACACGATCGGGCCCAATCATTGGTTCAAGCACTTTTCCCCTATGATCGGACGGCTGGCTGGCATTAAAGACCAGGTTCAAAGCACAGATGGCAGCGGCAAGCCCATTAGCCGTTATAAGTCGGTTACCCTTCACACTCGATCTCCTTGAACCATGTTAGACTGACGTACCCAATAGCTTTCAAGCCATTCAGATGCAGCTCACAGGCCCCATTCCATCAGAGTTATACCACCGCTATGTAGAGTTCAAACCATTTGTCGCGGGCATGTTCCAGGCGCAAAGTCTACGAGGACGAATTCTGCACAAAGCGCTCCGTCATCAGCACCAGCGCATCTACAATTTCGATCGCACTACCTTGCATGGGTCGTTCCTCACTCCTTGCCGTGAATTTTCTCAGAAATTCTTGGAGTTCGCACACTATGGTCAGGGTGGTCGGATCTTCACCTATGTACTCACCTTGGACGGACAACTCCGGTTCACCGAGACCGGCAAAGAATTTGGCATTGATATGCTGAGCAAGCATACCATGCACAGTAATGTGTCCATCTACATCGCTTACTCGGGTGAATTCTTCCTGCGACGGCGCAAGCACCGCCATCGGCGCAACTCGCCTGAAGGGCAGGCCGAGCGCGCAGAGACTGCAGAATCGAGCACGGTCCCTACCGACAAATTCCCCGTGGAGGAAGATGAAACCCACAACGAGGGCGAGGATCTACAGCAGACTGAAGAAGGGGTTCTAATTTCGACCGATCCAGCTGACTACGAACTTTTTATTGATAACGACAGTGGGACCTATCGCCCCAATCCGGCGAAACTTCCACTTCTAAAGGAATTCATATCTTCCAACTTCCCCGGTCTCCACGTTACCACATTAGACTGTCAGGGGGATGCAGAGCGAATGGGCAAGCTCAAGGAAGAGCAGCGCGAGTTCAAGAAGAACGAAGGCAATGGCATTACTTTCCTACAGCAGGGCAGCGCATCTTCACTGTCAATTTCCAGTTCGGAAGAAGATGAGCTCAACGAACGCAGTGGCTACACTAAGCAACGAGGAGATCTTTCCCGACGGGTTCACGAGATGCGCGATCTGCGTGGACAGGTCATGAGATGGGTAGAAGCCGATGAGAAACCAGATGGCCATAAGCACAAGCATCGCTACTTCTCTGGTCGCGAGCGTCCCTTATCGTCTGATGCGGTCGAATCCACACCGCATCCCGAGCCCAAGGATTCGATCACTCCTGACCCCAATCACGGGGCTCCTGCAGGTCAACTCACGGCTTAACACGCGCTCACGCCTTTTTTTCCCATCTGCCTTCGTTCTATGACCCTCCCATGCCATTTTCTTTCTCGGGTTTTGAAGGTCACGTATCATTGCTCTTGCTCATTGTGCTTGGGTCTGAAACCAAAAGTCTTATGACGTTCACGAATAATTGTTGATACCAGGGGTCTGATTATTTTGTATAGTTAGTCCCATTAATACGATACGTTTTGGAGTGGTTTATGACTATTTAGTCAGAAGGCTATGACTTCCAAGGTTTACTGTCGCCCATATGTGCATATATGTTTCATGTAATTATATCTATAACTAGTAGACGTAGAAAACATCAGTTCCGAGGTCATTCAAGAGTGTCAGATGTTCGCATACTTTTCGCCCAGGTAGTTACAAGGTACATTACAGTCCAAACTAGAACATGTTAAAGAATAAGAAAAAAAATAAAAAATTTGAGCAACGAATATAACGAACAAGAAAATGTTCAACGATCAAAAAAGAAAAAGAAGTAAACAAGAACTAAATGACTAAATGACACTATACACTCGGAGTGGTTGCCTGCCAACAATTTCTCCGACTCTCGCCCCCTCCTTTAGATCTTCGAGCTACTCATCTCCTCTCCTTAAACAACCAACCACTGAATGACGGATCATTTACTTCTTCTTCAAGCTGCTTCCCTACCAAAGCTGGCCATCCGACTGCAAGCTTGCAGACCGTCGATGGCCATCAGCCCGCTTCGGTCTCTTTCTCGCGCCGTGACCTGATCCCTTTGCCTGCGCCATCATGGGGAATGTCGCCAGCCGCCTCGACGATGCGGGGAACTTGTTTTTCAAGGATCAGAATCGCTGTAGGTCAAGATATCGGATCCGAAATGGTCGTCGTCCCTCGACTGATGAAATTTCCATGAATAGTCTCGATCGCATCGGTCACGATAAGCACCCCCAGACGTCGTCTTCTGACTCTATCCCCCAACGCGTTCCCAGCAGCGAGGTTCTCAGCCAAGCGCGATGCCGGCGATGATACTCCGATTGAATTCATCCAGGTACGGCATGAATACTTGAATACGTGAGCCGTGCAGCTAATCGGACCCCTCACACCACTACAGGACCCCGATACACCCCCCGCTGCTCCTGTTCCGACCTTCATGCTACGGCTGTCGAACGACGAGGAGTTGGTCTTCAGGTTCACTTTTATTATTCGTCAGACACAAACCGGCAACGCTGCAAACTCCGTCAATGGCGTCTCCACCACTATGCCCGAGGTGGCGGACACCAGTCTCACGGGCCTCACGTTCGCTCACGCATCCAACTCGAAGGAACTCGACAATTTGATTACACGAGAGTTCCATGCAAATCCCAACCTTCAGAACAACTCTAATGTCCAGCTGATCGGAGATTACTCCACCGGGGGTGCCCCATCTGTGTCGTTCGATTGGTCGTGGACGTGGAAGCCGCCGAAGGCAACAGAGGACAAAGGCAGTGGTTGGCGCAACAGCTGCAGCTTTTTGGATTATGACCAAAGAACAAACCGCCTGAACACCCTCGCCCATTTCTCATTCTGGGTGCACAACTCCATGCGCCCGATACCGAGCCCTCAGATCTCATCGCCGAACCTGGAATTACCTGTTCTTCCGCGCTCTCGCATGCCATCAACTCAATCCGTCCTATCTAACTATAGCGATGTCGAATATCCCAATTCCAATGCTCCCACCACTCCACCCGAGTCAATAGAAAATACTCTCCCACCCCCTCCTCCTCCACCGACCGCGCCTCCTCCCCCACCTCCAGCCAAGGTGGACCTTCCACATTCGCGAGCAGGCGATGAGATGAGTGGAGTGGAAGACGGTCCGTTGTTCCGAGCGACTATGAAAGCGTTAGAGTCAAAGACAGCGAACATGCGAGCCAAAATAAAGAAAGTCCTCAAGAAAGCAGAGAGCGCACAGCAGGCGCAAGTAAGCTGCAATGAGGCCATGGAGGCGTTCCTGAGCTCATTGAATGATGCATCTACGTCGAATGCAAATGCCATTCAGCCCGCATTGGACCATTATTTCGAGAAGATTGCCCGGCAAATTCTGAACTACGAGCAGCTGAACACGATCCAACTTCAGAAACTTGTGATCGAGCCCTTGATAAAGCTATACCACAATGATATCAAACAAGCAGAAGCCAAGAGGAAAGAGTGGGACGAAGAGAGCCGCGACTATTACGCATATGTCAGTCGGTACTTGGGCCAGCGACAGGATTCGCTGAAAGAGAAAAAGCGTGCCGAGAGCGATTCAAAATACCAAGCCAAGCGGCGGAACTTTGAGCTGAAGCGATTCGACTACTCCTCGTTCATGCAGGATCTTCACGGAGGTCGCAAAGAACAAGAGGTCCTCTCACATTTGACCAAATATGCGAACTTCCAAGCCAAGAATTTCTTGGCAGCTGCCAGAAACGTCGAAGGAATGACCCCTCAGCTGGATGCCCTCATCCACGAGGTGAATCAGGCCGACAAGGAATTCCAATTCCAGCGAACAGAGCGTGAGGAAAAGCGCCGCGCTCTAGAAAATGGCAGCAACCCATATCTTGAGCCCGACGTTGTAGCCGGTGTGGCCAGTTTACCTGCTATATCCCCCGGAACGCCCAACGGTGGTCCTTCTACCGAGGTTGAACTTGGCCGCGCTGATAGCACAGGTTCTCAACTTCGTGGCGTCATTAGTAACACCTCATCGGTTTCGTCACAGGCAAATGCAGGTCCAGTTGTATCAGCCACTGGGGCCTGTGCACCAGCATCAAACTCCGCGGCGACTGGTAATATGAGTCAAAACCGCTTCAAGGGTATCCGAGACCTCGAGGAACAAAACAGCCTTGGGCCAGATCGAAGCGGTGGCCAACAGCGGAAAGAGGGCCTTCTATGGGCACTGTCTCGTCCAGGGTCACACATCGATCCCAAGGGAATAAACAAGCAGGCATGGCACAAGTAAGTCCAAGTGATACTTCGAATGATTGAGCATTTATTGACTTTGACAGATTCTGGATTGTTCTGGACCAAGGGAAATTGTCTGAATACAGCAACTGGAAACAAAAGCTGGATCTACATATGGACCCCATCGATCTGCGCATGGCATCCGTCCGTGAAGCTCGAAACGCAGAAAGACGGTTCTGCTTCGAAGTGATCACGCCACAATTTAAAAGAATTTATCAGGCCACGTCTGAAGATGACATGTCAAATTGGATCAGGTCTATCAATAACGCTCTCCAGAGTGCGGTCGAAGGCCAAGGGACGCCGCCTCCCTCTTCGTCCAGGAATGATACGTCCAGCAATCGGGATATTGGTTCCGTCCTAACAGGGAAAAGCTCGTCTGTGTCTGGCCATCACTCCTATTCGGCATCCAGCTCAAGCAACAGCACCGGCGTTATCCGCCGAACAACAGTCGGTGCACGCCCAGGCTATGTCCGCCAAGACAGCAACAGCTTCGAGGAGAATCCTGCAAAACTTCTGCAGGTTGTGCGGGATGCAGACCAAGGCAACAATTGGTGCGCTGATTGCGGATCATCGTCCAAGGTCGAGTGGGTGTCCATCAACCTTGGAATCATCCTCTGCATCGAATGTAGTGGCATCCATCGCTCTCTGGGTACGCATATCTCTAAGATCCGCTCCCTTACCTTGGACGTGCATTCCTTCTCGAACGATATCGTCGAGATTCTCCTACAGATTGGCAACCGCGTCAGCAACATGATTTGGGAGGCCACCCTAGATCAAGCTCTGAAGCCGACCGCCAGCTCTACACGAGAACAACGCCTGAAGTTCATCACCGCCAAATATGTTGATGGGCTCTATGTGGAAACTCTGCCTTCACCACGTTCTCGATTCGCGACACCTGACGAAACCCTCCTTGCTTCGATCAAAACGAATGATATCCAAGGCGTTCTCTACGGCCTCGCCCTGCGGGGCAACGTAAATGTGACCGATCGTTCCCGCAACACCCACGCAACCTTCCTGGCCCTCGCTGCCGCCGACCCTGCCTCCCCGGGCTCCACACCGACCAGTCTCTCCGCCAGGTCTAGCGCCAAAGCTATCCCGTTCCCCATCGCTGAACTCCTAGTTCAAAATGGCGCCGAGATACCCCCACAACCCCCCTCCATCCCTCTTTCTCCTGCAGCCCAGCTCTATCTCAGCCAACGGACCGCACGCACATCTGCCTTCAGTGTGCCTCCACCGCCGCTAGGTGGCAGGTCTTCTGCAAACGATACTCTCGGCTCCCTCCCCACCATTCGCAGCAAGGAACCTTCCTCGTCGTCGAACACTCCAACTCTCGCAGAGACCCGAGACAAAGACAGAGAGAAGCTGTCCAAACGAGGAAGTGCTGGCGCCCGCTTCGCGGGAAAGGTTGCTTCGCTTGGAATTGATCGATAGAGGGCTCGCCCGTGCTTCATTTTTGTTTATATCCCCGTCTAGCACATCAACCGCGCCGCCCATAATCGTAATTATATGAGCGCCTAATGAGATTCCGCAAGAAAATCCCCCTAATGACTTTTTGTGTTTGCTTTTGCCTTGCCACCTGTGTCTGTTTCTGGTGGCCAGATTCCATTATGCTGGGGGTCCTCGATACATCAGGGCCAGGCGGAGAGCTTCTGTATTTTCCTATTCTTTTTCACTTCTTTGTGTCAAGTGTTGATACTGGTATACCGATTCTTCTTTCGGGCGGTTGCTTTCCACTGTGTTTTATTGTCTTCTAAGACATATTCAATATGGGTTGGGGCTGCTCCCTTCACACTGTGTGCCAAGGATTTTCTTCTTCTCATGATTTGCAATAGTGCCCTGTGAATAAGTGAATATGGATTTCTACATCGATGTAGACATGGTATCCATGCCAGGCATATAACCCTTATGAAAATTCTGCGTGACTTGTCTTACGATGTATTTTGTCCTCAAACTTGGAAGAAACGAAAAGGGATTTCAACAAACTCAATTCGTAGGTCGTAGGCAAGGTGCACATCCTGTCATCTATAAACTATGAGACATTAGCCACTCTCCAGTATCCACATCGGAGAAACGCGAAGTTCCCCGAGTGGCGATGCCAACAGCCCTAAGCCTCCCACTGACCCATTGTTGACTATCCTGATGATCGTATAACATAATGGCCCGAGAACTGCCATTAGAATTCCAAAGTTGTGGGGCTGTGGCGTCCTCAATACCCGAAAAGGGCAAGATGCTTTGCTTGAAAATATTGCAGTAGCTCCATAATTAGACATGTACCTAGATATCAAGATAAAGCCCTTTATTGTGGTATGAAAACGTCAATTGTCTGGTATCCATTGGTCGAATGCTTGATGTATTAGAAAACAGCATGCTCCATAGTTGGCCGTGAAGCAATCATCGCATGCAGCAGTGGAGATTCGACTGGACGCTTCAAGTCATAGCGTAAAGAAGGAAGGGAGATAGAGATGTCTTGCCTAAACTTGCGGTGATAAATATCTTCTCCAGTTTTATGAAGTATTAGAGGGGCACGGTCATAAAGCCACTGCAGGGACTGAGCCATCGGTTAGTAGAAGGTTGCTCGGGCGAAGGGACCACTGAGACTATTCTGCATTCACCCGCCAAGAGCAGGCTCAATTGGATACTACACGCCACAGCCATCCACAGGTATAAAGCACTTGTGCACGGGTATACAAAGTACGATAATGTACATCGTATGCGAGGATGGCCTGATGGCGCGTTCGTGTTCAGAGTTCTGTTTGAAAGATGACCCTTGTAGCTGAGTGGAGCTGCCGTGAGTGGTATAGTCGAATACGATGTATGTTGTAGGCGCAAGCTCCTACAAGATAAGCGGTAAATGCGTCATATTTTGAAATGGGTATCTTGCTTCATGACACCGAATCTCTCTGACTGGGAGTAAGACTCTTTATGGCGACTGGTTTCCACCTGCATTTTGAATGGGATGAATTCCCTAGCATGGCGGACAGGAACTCATCATTCTTTGAGTCAGAGATCGACGTCGATGGTGAAGCGGTGAACGTGGTTGGGTAACCCCAACTCAGGAACATGGAGAATGACGGAGAATCGAGATACGTGGGGGGGGGCAAAACCCTTGAAGTGACGTCATAGTGCGAAGATAGCCTCAGGCGTTCATGTGGCGTTTTATTTTCAGAAGAGACTCTTCGGAAACTTCCAGAAGATACCAAGGAACCACTCACCTTGGACTGATCGCCGGCTGATCCCGATCATTCAATCACTTCACTGTGGGAAAAGGTGAGCTGATTCCCATTTTCACCGAGGGGTATGGTATATAGAAGATGCTGGACTTGGATATTGTAGAAACCAAACTAAAAAAGTTCATACATTAAGATGCGTCAGTGGTCAAAGAAAAGTTGTGAGAAGACATCGATGAGTCTTAGGGCAATGAGTGAGAAGGTAACGTGAAGAGAAGATACAACAATATGGCTGGCCAACTCCAAGTTAGGTGGAGGGTCAGCTGACTCGGAGAAATACTCCGAACAATGGATAGCCAATAACATCCTATTATCCCACTTTAGTCGGAATGAGATAAACATACAGATATGAATGTACGTACGTTGTATGTCGTATATACATGCACAACAAAAGACACCCTATGTGGTTCTAACGGCCAATCTTAAAGTTGCGACACACTCGGGTCAGTCGGAAGGTACATAGCTTTCAATATAGGATCTACTTGGAATATACGTTGTACTGTGTATAATGTACCTTTGCGTTGGCACTACCGCGTCCATCCCCACTTACGTTCCAAATGTGCAGCTGAATGCCCTGAATGCCTCTGTTTTTAGGGTCACGGTGGCTGAATCTGATATTGCTAATTGGTCCATGAGAAGCCACACTGTGGCAGCCCACGAGCGGAGGGGTGTACCTATGTTGTACTGTGTATGTCCTTCGTATATTCTAGGGCTTATGTGATTGTCGCAATACCGATATCGAGAAGAGAAACAAAATACATGGTAAGGAAAATTCTGTAAAATTCTATACCTACATGTATTTCTAGTAGTATGTTGTAAGTGTCAGTCGGAAGAAGTGCATATATGTGCATGTACAACGTAGGTAGGTACGTTGTATGTAGTCAGCGGTGATAGATGTCGATTGGCTGGCCTGAGATGCCGATGGATCACCGAGTGGGTCCAACTTCAAACTTCCCGAGGTCTTTTTTCTTTTTTTCTTTTTTTCTCTTTTTGCTTTTTGTCGTTTTGGCGTTTTGTCATCTTTAATTGACTCATTTTTGGGGAAAGCTTTTCCGCTTTGGTTTTAACAAAAGTTACTAAAGACTGTGTACAACATAGATATCCACGGCTAAAAGAACCCAAAATAGACCAATCCCAAACCAACCCAAATACTGACAGCCTATCAAACCAATAGAATGGGAAAACAGGGGAAACCAACTTTTGGATACAACTTACAACACTCCCACTAGGCTCGATCATCATCCCGCCAATCATCTTGGGATCTCGGCTCTAATGACATATACAACGTTGTATATTTCCCTTTTTTACCACAGTCTTCGGCTACTTCGGTACGAACACATCTTCAACTTTCCCGGATTCAGAATGTATGTGAGAAAGTACAGTATGGTGGAACAGAGCCAATACAACATTGTATACTACATGTAACTAAATTGCAAGAGGCCCTCTTTTGTACGGAGATCATGCCATACCTGGTAATATGAGGAGGGTTTCTGTCTTTTTCTCCTCGGATGTTTTTGTTTGTGTTAATGATTTCAATTGGGACTTTGGTTCCACTTCTGATTTCTTTTCGCCTTCGATTATTTTCCACCCCGCTTATAGTAGGTAGTACTTTCCATCCAACGTTCATTTCCGCCACAGTGGCAATCTGTCATGCATTGCTGCCATATGAATAGTCGAGGCACCGTTGGGTCTAGGCTCAAAAGGGCCCGGGAGTCAGTAGTCTCTCACAGGCCCTTTGATTTTGCTGGTTCGGCTTAGATACGCGTACAACGTCAAATCAATAGAAGAGAAACGACGATCTCTGTTTGCCACGGCATCGGATGCGGTAGACCAACCAAACTCTGACATCTCCCTAAAGTAGGTTTCCATGGAATCAACCCGAGTCTCTCATTTGACATGTATGGATCCTTTGATACCCATACATATATGCAAGATCAATTCAGGAATACAACACTATATCGCTCAAATGCTATTGTTTCTGCCTATTGTCTATCAGGGATCAGAGTCTGAGAATTGCCACAGTGATAATGTAAACGGTGATCTAGTTCGCCTCTTCACCACCTTGAACTATGAAGTGTAGGCGATCAGTAGGTCTATTAAAGGAGAATGTGCTAAAAAAAGGAAAGGTAAAAAAAAAGGGAAAAAGAGCCCGGAAGAACAGAGCCAGTTGTATACAAAGCCCGAGTCCTTTCCCCCCCTCCCAAGTCCCTGGCTTCGATCCTTTCCAATCGGCTCAGCCCGTGCAATTCTTATTTTCCCTTATTTAAATTTCTATATTTTTTCTGTTTTATTTGGGTATTTTTCATTTCAATTTTTCAATTTTTATACTCCCCGACGTTACGGGAAGCCATTGACATCAATCCCCTCAGCCACAGTACCTCTTTACCCAGAGAGAAGTGGACTTTTCTTTCTATACACATAGGGTGTTATATTTGACACCTTTTGACACCTTCGACACCTCGGCCTCCTTTTTCCCTACCTGACGCTCTCTATAAACCCTGGACCCATCTCGGAAGAGCTCTCTATCCATATCCGAGCTCTGATTCAGCCACACCTTTCTGCTCCAAGCCAGCCTTCTGCCCTCCCCCCCCCTCTCTCTCTCTAAAACAGCCATAGACCTGGTCCAGTTGCACAAGCTCTGAAGAGAAACATCAAGAGGTATGTCAACACGTTGATTTCTAAATGGGCATTGTTCCCTATTTGATCGGCATATGATTTCATAGCTATCCTTGTTCTGGCATCTGTTCACCGGATACATCTGAGTCGATCTCCAAGGCCGTCTTGCCCTTGAAGCACTAAACTCCATTTGCCCCATTGTTCTCTTTTTCCTTTATATCCTTTTGTCCCACCTTTTTGATGTATTGTGTGATCCATAAGCCTTTTTTTTTGTGTGTATGACTCTAGAAAGGGGATTCGGATTTAGTGCGTGTTTGCGCTGATTTTTCCCCTTTCAATTTCCCTCACTCTGGTGGACTTTCCCACATATCCCACTTCTTCTGCTTTGTTTCTTGCTCAATCAGCTGGACTTGCGCTAACTTCGACAGTGTGGGCTTATTGGAAGCCTCTTCTGGAGATCTTGTGCAATTGGTTCATATCAATCGTCTTCTGTGGCATTCCTTTTACTTCCTTTTCTTTCTCGCAAGTCTTCTTACTTCCTGGGAGATTCTTGGGCGTAGATCAGCCTCGGGCTGCTGACTCTTCCTTTTAAAGAGGCAAAAGGTAAGAAATACCTCGAGTAAAGGCGTGTTGTCCACTTTCTACAGGCACTGAAGTTCATGAGTAGTAGTTATTTCACCTCTTGGAAAAAGATTGCCTAAAGTTTGTCATCTCGATCCAACGACATCCAACGACCCCTCATGGGCAATGTGCCTTCAGACAAGGCATCTGACGGGACAGCCGTATCAGAATCAAATGGCCCCAGACCTGGTCAGTCATTCAATTCATTTGCCCTTTCCCCTTTACACTCTGTTATTGACTATGATCTCCTCCAGACGCATCTCCTGCTGTAACCGCGCGACCTGCAAATGTTAGACATCCTTCCGGCTTCACAGAAGCTCGATATGGACATGCTACTTCGTTAAACATGGGTAACATGACCTACGTCCTCCCAGGTCATCAATATGATCAGCCAATGCATCAGTATCCGGCACCTCACGGGCAAGGCATGATGTATCCCATGCCAGTGGCTCCATATGGGCACAACTCCGGGAGCATGGCGTACGGTGTCCCTTACCCAGCTTACCCGCCGTATTCGATACCTCAACCTACGGGAATCACTCAACATACCAATCCTTACCAGCCATATGCAAGCCAACTGCCAAACAACAGTCCCAGTCCAGCATCTCCCTATGGGTCGGGGTACTACCCTCCTTCGCCATATGGTGCCCCATATGGCCAGGGAATGCATCCTGCCGGTCAAGTGCCTCGGGCTGGGTCTGCAGTTCGCCGTACACAAACAGACTCGCCATCGAAACCGAACTCTTTGCGCAGAGAAGCCGAGAAGCGCCTGAATGACTTGGAATACGACGTCTCCAAGACCATTGTGGATGGATCGAACCCTATGAGAGCGGCGCAGTCCCAATCGCTTCCCTCTGGTGAGTGCTTCGACCTCTCCCCGATGGTTTAACGAACGCTACTAACCTCTTTTGTGTCACTAGATAACAGTTCCCCTTCGCAATCCCACCCGACCGCGCCGAGTACGCCACGAGGACCACCCCGAAAGCCAAAGCAATCCGGCCACGCGCTCTGGGTTGGGAATCTTCCCCCCGGTGCCAATGTCATGGATCTCAAAGATCACTTCTCCCAAGATGCAACCCACGAGATCGAGAGTGTGTTCCTGATTTCAAAAAGTAACTGCGCTTTCGTGAATTACAAATCGGCTGCCGCTTGTGTTGCCGCCTTGGCAAGATTCCATGACTCCCGATTCCACGGTGTGCGTGTTGTCTGCCGGTTGCGGAAGGGATTTACTACCCCGGGCTCTGGAACTGTGGGTGTAGCAAGTCTGATGGCGAATAACACCCCCCAGTCACGGTCGGAGGATCTTGCTATACCTACGCCAGCGCCTATGAACGCGGACGAAGACGGTACGATTACATCAGAGTCCAGCTCGGCAGCGCCTGCGACGGGGAACTATCCGCCCCCAGCCCGGTTGGTTGATCGGTATTTCATCGTCAAGAGCCTGACGGTGGAGGATCTCGAACTCAGCAAGAAAAGTGGCATTTGGGCCACGCAGCCACACAATGAGGCGGCAATGAACCAGGCTTACGAAGTGAGTGTGACTGGCTTTTTCTTTTCTTTTCTTTTTCCCTTTCTTTTTTCTTTCCCCCCTCGGCAGTTAGTGACAGAAACTGACCTTAATCCAGACTGCCGACTTCGTTTATCTCATCTTCTCCGCTAATAAATCAGGCGAGTATTTTGGATATGCACGCATGATATCGCCCATCAACGATGACGAAGAACTCGCCTTGGAGATGCCCTTGCGGCCCGAACCTCCTCCGGGCGGGCCTGACGATCTCGATATAACCTTAACCGCCGCAACCTCTACAGCGCCCCAAGGCCGAATCATCAACGACTCTGCACGGGGGACTATATTTTGGGAAGTCGAATCTTCGGAGGACGAGAATGACGACGCGCATAGCGAGAAGAGCGTCGAACCCGAGGATCCAGAAGAGGGACAAACTTTTGGCAAACCATTTCGCATTCAGTGGATTTCGACCGAGCGGGTGCCCTTCCATCGCACTCGTGGGTTACGTAATCCCTGGAATGCGAATCGAGAAATCAAAATTGCTCGTGATGGCACTGAGATTGAGCCGGCGATCGGCCGCAAGTTGATTCAGCTCTTCCATTCGCCTCAGCAGCCCTCGAACACCTAAAATCATTAAAAGTCCCTGGTTCCTCTCTGAAGGTCTTATCTCTTGTCTTTGATGATTAGGATTTACTCTGATTGTAGACTCGAGACTTGAGACTCGAAAAAGAAAGGAAGGCAAGAAACCTTGGGCATCCAAAATTCGAAAAATCAGCATCTATCACACATACGCACACACACGAACGCATATACCAACACTAACTATTTATGGGAAACGAGCAATACACGATGTACGTCTTTATCTTTTATTTACTTCTTTTCTTTTTGCCTTTCTTTCCCTTTGGGCTATGAACAGGGTACTTTCCCCTCTTTTTAGGATTGGCGTTCACATGTTGATTCTGCACGATACCCTTTGTAAGACTATTTTTATCTTATTGACGGGTCACTTATATATGGCATGGATTTGCATGAGTACATTTTGTGGCTGTCTATGTAGGTCACCATCCCAGTCTATCTATCTATCTATATATCTATATAAGTAAGTAGTAAGTTCTATGAAGTCACCATGATGGGATGCCTCATTTGTTGTGAGGAAGCCTGAAAGATAGTGAGGAAGTACATGTAGTACTTGAAATTACTTTAAGATGTACATTTGAAGCACCTAAATCAAGTTTTTGAATCATCTCAATCCCCCTAAATCATAGCCCTAAGGCGCTTTAAATCCTTAAATTCCTAAAACAGCCAAGAACAAATCACAAGCAGATCCCTTAGTCATCGACATCATCATTTCTCCACTTAGCGCCACTTTTCCCCAGATAATCTGAGCTTAGCTCTTTCTTCTTTCTCTTTTCTTTTCCCCCTCCTTTACACCTTCGGCCTTCTTCTTTCTATCCTTTAACATATTCCAACCTTCATTCGGATTATCAAGCTTCAATCATTACAAAGTGCTCAAATCACCACACTTGACTCCTTAAATCCTTCTTTCTCTCTCTCTACCCACCCTCTATCTCCCAATCTCATCTTCTGTATGAGAAGGGCGGCTAGTCCGTCCGCATTTCCCACTTGCTTTCAGTTCAGACCCTTTCTCATCTGACCATGTCCAACGATCGCACCTCTCCCATCTCGGTTCCGAACCCGGAGAACCACCGGCGTCGTGGTTCCATCGCCGACATCTTTTCGAAGTCGAGCAACCCCTCCAATACCCAGGCCGCGAATCAGCAGACCAATCAACGTCGGCTATCAATTACCACGCTAGGTCTATCCGGATCTCCGACCCAGGCATCCGCTTTTGGAGGCAATCGCAATTTCCGCCAGGGCAGTCTCTCCAGCTCAATGGGCTCCAATCTCCCCACCGAAGACTCTCTCGAGGATGAACAAGGAACCTCGCCCAACTCACAATTTGCGCGGCGGCTCTCCTTCGGCGCACAGGCACTGCGTGATGCTCGCGCAGGAAGTGTAGGCAATGGTAGAAACTACCCCCCTCCATCTGCCGTAGGCCCGCGCCGTTCCCCTCCGGCCGGCTCGGCCATCATTACTACCCGCTCTTCCGCAAGTACCTCAACCTCTCCTCAGGATGAGAGATCTAACGCATCACGCCGACCCCTAGGCGAAGGCTTCAATTGGTCAGAGGCCCTGCGCACCCGTGCTGAGCGTGCCCCGTCCGTCGGCGGCCCCGTCTCCCCGCAGGCAAACCCGCGCTCTCATGGCCACCACCAACGGGCGGCTTCCATCGCGTCTATGGAGCAGCCGGGTCGGGAACTTCCCCGCCAACCCAAGCAGAATAAGCCGGACTTCTTCCAGGAGAAGATCCTGAGAGGTGACTTTATGGATTAGATGTTTCGTCCATTGCCGCCTTTCAAGGGAAGTATATCCAGTTTTTCTCTCTCTGTGTGTGCATTCGATGCCAAAGTCCGAACAGACTTGTATTCATTCGGGATTTTCATCCTCGAAGTGCCTCTTCGCAGTCGTTCCTCTTCCCCCTCTGCAGATTTGTGGAATATGTAAATATGATTCATGGAGGATCGATCACCAGCTTTTCATTTTGAGCCCTAGGATTATCGGCGTTTTTCATATGTTTACGAGCACTTGATTTATCGCATCCTGGTGATGCGAATGACTTTTTTTCCTTTTCTTATTGATCTATGCCTACCAAATTGACATCCACTGGTCATTCCAAGGTTGACTGGTTATTGGAAACTGATGCAATTCCTGTTCTTCTGTAATTGAGCTGCTCTATCTGTGCTGTGGGACTTTTTTTTACTGCGTTGTATCTTATGTAACATGTAAGATATAGGTAGGACCTAGAGGTGCGTTTGTGTATACCCTTGAGGGTTCAGATATCTCCCGACATCGCCCACCAAACTCTCCTCTCCTCCACTTCGGTTCATATACAGCATCCCACTCTACTCATTCGTGTCACCCCATTTTCCGTTTCAAGAGAGCTGCGAGGGGCCAGTCCCAGCGCCATCGTTAGTATTCTCTGCATGAGAATGCCCAGGCGCACCCTCCTCCACTTTTTTGCTTGCTCCCATCTCCTCCTCCTTGTTATACTTCTTGGCCATCTTCCGATCCATAAGCTGATCAGTGGTGAGCTGATGTTCTGGCGCCGGTGGCTGCCACTTGCTACTCTTCCATGGTGGCACACGCATCACATACATCATATCCATCTCTTCGAGTGTCTTATCCTTGCCCTCCAGGACAAAGAAATAGACAATAACCACCGCGAAAAACAGACACCCGGCGAACACGTATCCATACGCAAAGTCAATGTCTCCAGTGATAAATGGCGTGAAGAAACTAATCAGGAAATTCCACAGCCAGTTTGACGCCGTCGCCATGGCCATTGCCCGTGCCCGGTACCGCGATGGGTACAGCTCCGCCACAATTGCCCACACCATCGGACCCCAGGTCATCGCGAACCCTGTTATGAACAGACACGCGAAGACCACCATGGCCGTACCGGCCGCCGGAGTGTTCTGCGGCGTCTGGATGTCCAGCGAGAAATGGCCCACTGATGCGAAGATCATAAAGCAGCAGAACATCCAGATTCCGCCCGCGATCAATGACTTGCGTCGTCCAAAGTGCTCAATCACATACAGCCCGCCGAATGTCGTGCCGAAGTTCACGCCGCCCAAGATCATCTGTGTCACAAATGTGTTCTTGATGCCCGCACCATTGAAGATTACAGTTCCCTGGCCCGCGTTAGCCACGAAAAACAAGGAAAAGGCAGCTAAAAGAATACTAACATAGTAGAAGAAGTAGTTGGCACCGGTCAGCTGCTGCAGAGCTTGGAGCACCACGCCGAGTATAATCCGGTAGGTCATGCGCGGCGCCTTGAACATCTCGAACCATCCACGCATCCCGCCCCGTGCACCTTTCTCGGCATCCAGTTGTTCTTGGATCTCTGCAATTTCATTCACGATCACCTGATGATCATCGGGCACGCCATACAGCTTGGACATGGTGCGTCTTGCCCGTTCCAGACGGCCATGGCGGTAGTCAAACCGAGGACTCTCGGGGAAGAGAAGGATACCAAGTCCAAGGACCAAACCCCACAGGAATGTAATTCCGAGTGGGATCCGCCAGGATGCTGTACTATTCATGCTCTCCGTGCCGAAGTTGATGCAGTTTGCGAGGAAGATGCCCAACGTCACGAATAATTGATAGGAGCTGGTATATGCTGTTAATGCTATGCGGCGTGTCCAATGCAACTATTATGGCACTTACCACACCATAGCTCCTCGGATATGCCTTGGTGCTATCTCACCCTGGTACATGGGGACCAGAAGCGAGCAGGCTCCCACGCCAAACCCGGTGACGAAGCGCCCCATCATCATCTGATACCACTTTCCTGTGGGCGAGGAGATCTGGATGATCAACCCAACGTGGAGAATGATACACCAGAAGAAGATCGACCATTTCCGACCAATCCGATCTGTCAATGGGCCAGCGAGAAGGGCTCCTATCAATGTTCCGATGGATAGCTGAAAAGTGTCAGAATGGTCTCGTCCAAATTCTCTACTTTTCTTCGACTTCTCTCTTCGCCTCGAAGATGTGGACGAGGTTACACTCACCATGGCGACTATCAGCCCTGACCGGACATTGCTGAACTTGTAAGTCCCATTTGACTTGAGCTGCGCGAACCGCTGTTTGTAGTTATGCATCTCCAAGAAACCCGAGACCTGGCCAGTATCATATCCAAAAATGATACCACCAATCGAGACAAATGCACCCAGCAGTAGAGACCGCCATGTCACCCACGGCACACCGGATTCGTCCATAAAGCTGCCTCTCTTCTCGCGATCAGCTACTGATGATTCCCCCGGCACGTCCGTCGTCCCGCCACTGCCAGGCTTTTTGAGAAATGGGAATTTCATTCTGGGGCTCGAAGGTGTACGGAGTATGAAGGATACGCAAGTTCATCAGTCAAAACAAATCCGGCTTGGTTGAGGGGGAAGAACGGCGTTAGATCTCCTCTCCAAGGCTGTCTGACACATTATAAAGGCCCTGGTCTAAATCGAATGTCTTTGCATCGTCATGTTGCCACTTCCGGAACGTCCTCGGATCTGTACCGTCATGCATTATATGCGTCACCATATGAGGTCCGTCCATAAAGGTCTAGTATAAGGATTGTGGTGTCTGTTGAAGTGCTTTTGGATCTATGTGATGAAAGACCCCTCGTTTCCCCATCATTGGAGATTTGTATCTTATTTTTCGCTTGTGCTTGTGTGTTACATATACTACTATGTGAATATCGTCTGTACCAACACTATATATTCGGAGTATTCTCCGGGGAACAAGGAAGCTAATCAGGATGTCGTGGTGCCGATGCAGTCGTGACGTCAATGTACCTTTCTGTAGACAAAAAGAAATTGAAAAGAGAACAAACCATTTAAGATGCTCGAGAGAGAAGAAAGGGGTTAGGACTTTATTAAAGATCTATCCTGAATTGGCGTTGGGTTTCTTAGGAACAATGTCATAGAAGAGTAAATGTTTGGTGAGTTTGAATCCATCACTGTACAAAACACGGCGAGTAACAAAGTAGAAAGAGATCATATCAAAATGTGTAGAAGAAGAACAAATAATTAAGCAGTAGGTATCCTCAGTAAGGAATACCATTGGTCATGAGTTGGAACTGATCATAACCCTTGGTAGATACGCTCATGTACGACTTCCGCACAAGTTCCCGCATGTACTCGGCGGCATCGCGCTCGCTTTTGTCCAGAACAAACCGGTCACGGAAGTTCTTCAATGTCTCGGGTTTGAAGCAGGGAAGACCACTGTCAAGCATGAGGGATACAATATGGGCCAGCTTCGTGCTGTACGGGCGTGATGCAAGGAATGCCTTCACCACCAAGGACTCGAACCACCGATATGGCTGCGTGTTGGTCGGGTTGTGGGAGCTACCTGGCAGGTTGATGCCCGAGTTGCCGCCCTGATGGTGTGCTGGATCATGAGTTCCACTCATGACAGCGACCATCTCCGAGGTCAACTTGAACGGCGCTCGCTCGAATCGCACTCCGCCGGGCGCAATGTCAAAGCAGAACCCGAAGTCAATGTGAATGATATGGCCAGCGTCGTCGATCATGATGTTGCCGTTGTGTCGATCCTTGAATTGCAGCAAATAGGAGATGACTGAATAGGCAGCCATGCTCTTGACGAAGTTGGTGCGCGCCTCTTGGAATCGAATAGAGTCTTCACCTCCATATTTGGACACGAAGTAGTCATAAAGCCCGTTGACTGCCTCGCGCCCAAGCATGTCGCGCGAAATAGAGTTAGGAAGCACGTCAATCACACCACAGCCGGGCGCAGTAGAAGTCACCCGGTAAGGGTAGACCCAAACGTCTAGGCCAACGCTGGTGAAGATGCTTCTGAAAGCCGCGATCATCTGCAGGGCAAGCATGTCCTGACGACAGTCGTCACCGACCTTGAAGATTGCCGACTGCCACACTTCATATGTCTCCTGCTCGGGCTCAGAATGGTTGGTCAATTGGCGTTGATGTTGGTGGTGATCCCCAGAGCTGGCTTCGCCCTTTCCGATCAATCGTGGCCTTGTCTTCTGGATGCGGAATGTCGCCATATACGGCGCTTTGGCATGACTTTGCAAGGGCTTGCCAGACTTCCTGTCAATACCCACGACTACGCCGTCGGGGTTGCTGGGAAGATAAACTCCAACCTCTACCTTGATCTTGCGCAACTCTTCCTCGATCTTTTCCTTCTTCTCGGGCTTGCTCCTCTTGATGTAAGGGCGAAGTTTGCCTGAGATACCCGTGACTTCATTGAAGAATGAGAACTCCCTCTCGTAAAAGGCACGCTCTTCGTCGGAAAAGCTTGAGATCAAGTTCTCTAAGAAACGGTCAAGTGTACCCTTGATAGGGTCAGGCTAGTGAAAGTCAGAACATCAGTCCGAAGTAATCACACTCGGGCAGTATCAAACTTACTATTTGAGAATCCTCGTCCTTGAAAGAATTGGCCTTCATGTTCCAAATGATTTGGTGGGCAAAGAGCTGGGACAGCTTGGCCGTCTCAAGTATGTAGCGGTCTACATAACCCAGAGCATCGAAGCGAAGGGCTTGGACCAGCTGTGGCACAAAGTAGAACCGGACATCCATTGTATAGCTCTCCAACGCCCGCATGGCGTACTGCAAGATGTAAGGATGGTTACCGTAAGCCGGCATGAAGTATGTGATAGCCTCCGTAGGAGTGACAGGGGCCCAATACAGCATGTATTTCAGCTGGGGACCGACGTCGCTGGGTAGGGAGTTGTCGAACATAATCTCTAGCGCTCCCGGCTCTTCAATGACCTTCTCGGGGAAATTCAAAATCAACGATCTGACATCGGTCTGCATCTTGGGCGATGGGAACCGGGCAGCCAATTGAATAGCCAGTCCTGCATTTTCCGCCCAGGCAAGCCGAAGTAAAGACACGGGGCCTTCGTCGGCATTCTTGCCTCCAATTGAAGGCAGATGGTGCTTTCGCTCCGGCTCCAGAGGGAAAAGCCAAACCCGAAGACGGGATCGCTCATTCTCCACGAGGATTTGAAGTAAATCTTGTTTAGCCTGCAGAGATTTATACGACCCGTGCACATGAGCAGCGATGCCTGCAACGGTTCGTAACGCCGCCGTCACCTCGTTCAAAACGCGGTCTTCTGCTTTGATCTGTAGACGATTGCCTCCGAATGACCACCTTGGAGGGTGCTTGAACCAACTCAGAGCAGCAGACAGAATCTGATCTTTTAGTTTCCAAGACGCGCCGCTGTTTCGGGGACTGAGATGTCTCAAGACCCTGAGCCCAAGGAGGACAATGCGGAAGTGGATTTCCCGCGCCAATGGATGGCCCTTAGTTTTTGCAAGTTCGACGACTGTACTGCCAATCAAGCGACAGAACAGCTGTTGGTCTTGCAAGGTTCCTAGGCGGATAGCATTGAAGTGGCTTTCGAAGAAATGTAGGACTCGCAGGTGTGGCGAGAGAGTATCCTGAGCTTCTTGCTGCAATTGAAGCATCAGATCCTTATCAGTTGGCAATAGTTCGATCTTAGTATACAAGGGGTCAAGATAATCGAAGCTAGGATCAAACAATCCTTTGCGACGCTTCATGCTCCTCTCCCAAGCCTCGACGACTTCACACAAAATTCGTGGCTCAGTGCTTGGGTTCTCGTGAATGACTCCAAGCCAGAGAGATACACCAAGTTTGATTGTCTCTTTGGTGAAGATTTGGAAAGGCAATGCAACCAAATAGTGGACTACAGAGAGTCGTGGCTTGCTGCTGCTGCAAATGAGACTCGCAGCCTGCCGAAGGACGTCCCTGACTTCCAAAACAGGAATATCCTCGCCAGCGATGCTACGTCCATATAGACGGGAGAGAGTCTCTTCTAATGAATCTGCAGACTCGGGCAAAAGACTAACGTGAGGTCGATCAACATACCCTCTGTGACCCTCCCCATCCAGCCCGCCGAGAGAGGGTATGTCTGGACGACGATACTTTTGGCGTGTCGTGTAGAGTGCCATGAAATCAGATGCAACATTGAACTGACTGCTTCCATATCCATCGATTGACCCAAGCCGTGGGTCACTTTGTGGAATAAGGGAACCCATTTCGAGAGCGAATGACCGTCCTAACGAGATGTGTCCATAGCCACCGTCATCGTCGTATTCGGAAAGATAGGTCTGGAGCAACCCTTTGACATCCAAGGGAGCAATATTCAATACGGATGTCACCCAGCCCCTGGCTCGTTCATGGAACCTGTTCAGAGTCGCCCTTCTCAGCGCATAGTTGTCGGGCAGCTCGACCTTGACAATGCCCATGGGAGAGATCAAAGATGGTTTCCACTCAAATTCATCGAGTTCTCCCTGAAGACAAGAAGACCACATGACGGTCAGAATCTCAAGCAAAGCAAAAAGGGAATGCTTTTCGCATAAGGCCGAAGGGCATTCGCGAATGATTTTGTCGGCACATTGCGTCGCAATACTTTGAACTCTTTCAATGCGATGACAACAGGCCACCAGGAATCCAGCAAGCTGCTTTGAGAGATAGGGAGCCGAGAAGTCATCATGTTCCCCCGAAAGGGTTAGAGACAAATAACACGTAACGGCCTTGTCTGCAACAGCATTCATGCACCCGACCATTTCCGGGGTGGCCAGGGCTGGGTCAAGGAAGTAACTGAGAATTTTGGTGGAATCCCCCGAAGAAGCACGGAGGCTCTCGACCAGGACGACGGCGTTAAGAAACACGGCTCGGGAGTAGTCCAGTTTCTTGATATCAGAGTCTCGGCCAGGGAGCTCTGAAAACAGCGCTCTCTTTTGTTCCATAACTCGCTGCGGTCCCATCCCGCGCCTGAGCACTGTATTCAATTCCACATCGCTCTCCAAAGATTCCATGTCATTCTCGGCTACCAAGGGAGGAGAATGATGTGCAAGAAGACGTAGTTCCTTGTGGTGCCGTTGGGCAACACTAGAGCTGAGTGAAATTCCGTGGATGGCGATATTGAACCACGCATCACGGAACAGGGTTAGAATGGTCTCATCGGACTCCAAGGCTGACCAGGAAGTAACATTAGAGCTACCTTTGGAAGACACGAGGAGAGCCAGCGGTTTCAAGAGCGGGGTGATATCATCTGCAGCAAAGACGATTTCCTTGTGGCGTTCATTCTCGAGATCTGGTACATCACCCTTGTTGATAATGCTTTCCAAAAGATGCACCAAGTAAAGTCGGTGAAGTGGCGAATTTGGATCCAAGTTGATCGAGAGGTAAGTCATAGCGCACTGTACAGCATCAGAGATCGTGTCTAGCCCTTTGTTAATGCCGTCAAGGTAGATGCGTGTGTAAAATTTCAACAAAAGCTGGAATTCGGCTTGTCCGCCGCTTAAAGCAAGAACGGCAGTTTCCTGGATAATGAAGGCATCCACCGTGACATTGATTTTACCAATCTTCTGAAGAAGCATAGATTGGGCCAATGCACTGATTTTGCCATCGTTGCAATTAGTCGCGACTGTCACGATGGCATGAATAACATTTCGGTGTGTCAAAGTGTCCTCTTCGCCGTTCGCTGAAAGCGAAGTCTGGCTTGCGTTTTTGGGATACGCCTCAAGATTCATCCCGGGCCCAGTGTGGTCCCCAATGAGTTGATCCTGGCTAGATTGATCCACGTTGGTGCTCGGGCTCAGTGCATTGCCAAGAGAATAGAGGGTAGTGATCACAGCATCCTCGGAAAGGATAGTCAGGATCTGAGCGAGGCAACAAGAGGCGACCGCAACGGTGGAACGAGCCGACACACCTCCCTGGGCCAGGAATCTCAATAGACAGCGCCTTCCGATAGATGCACCGTTTGGTGACATTCTTGCAAGGATGGCGGTACACTTCAAAACTGTCACAGACAATTCTACATTCGACATTTGCTGGGGGTCAAGTAAAGTGTCCTCGAGCCAGGACAGCAGTACATCGTTATTTGCTGCATCTTCGCCAAGAATCACGCAGTTGAGGAAGCCAATTAGGGCATGCCCCTTAACGGAGAAGGCAAGGCGCTGCTGCCAGGGCGAGCCGACTTGCAGATAATCGGAGCCATCCTCAAGCAAGTGAATTTCTTCGCTGATGATGTCAGTAATGCGCTCAACCAAAGAAACATCCGCCTCATCGTAGCTCTTAGCAATACCGACACCAGTCATGTAGTCATCCAAGAGTTGGTCATCGGTCAGGTGCTGGAACCCGATCAGAGAGGCTGCACATGACTTTACAAGGCGCATAAAGCCTTCTTGCACGAGCATGGCACCCAATGGGCGACCATGAGCAGCATATCGACGAGTGTATTTTCTCCAATCTTTAAGAGCATGTTCCGCGACGTTAGCATTGCGCAGAGTGGAAGAAGCCGTCTCAACTGCGATTATGAAAGGCTCAGACAACATCGCACGCAAATGATCGACTATCTGTAACTTCTCGCTCGCATGCCAGATGGAAGCGTGTTCAGCCGAGGCTTCCATGAACCCAACAAGGGAAACGGCAATTGACAGAACGGCGACAGATTCATGTATAACGCCTTGACGCCCCGTCTCGGATTTCGAATATTGAAAAGGCGTGACCGCATTTATAGCCTCGGTGCAGTTGGTCAAATAGCCATGCACAGCCTCTAGCGCAATCTTTCTGAGCTCTGGGTATTTGGTTCCTAATGACAGCAGTGCGAGAGCCAGATTATATGTGAGAGTCTCCCAAGGCGATGGCTTAACACTTTGGAGAAAGGGCGAGGACCGAAATAGCTGGCTGTGGGATTCTGGCAGATACTGCGAGAGTTGTGACGCCAATCGTGCAGCATTTTCTGGGTCGTTCACCGAGGAAGCCGCCTGGCATAGGGCTAGGAGGACATCTAACTCGCGAATGTCCTGTTCATACGTTTAGCTCGCGCCTTCACAACTCAGGAGTCGGGATAGAGAGACACACCATTGGAATCTGAGAGGCCGGAGCTTGCTCTCTCAGGACTCCATTCAAGGCGCCATCGGGCTGTCGAGTTGATTGAGATTGTTCCGTAAGACGAGTGAGCTCCCCTCCATCGCGAGGCGCCTCAACTGCCAACGCAGCAAGCTTTTGGAACGCGAAGCGTCTAATTCCACCTGAAAGACTTCGATTGTCCATTAGCATAACTCTTAGACACTGAATATCTCACATACCCGTCCATTGTGAAGAGTCTGAGGTTGGGAATGGGAGACTCACACGAGGATGAGGTCAGGGGACAGCACGTGCCGGAGATGCGAACCTAGGTCCGAACACCTGGACCACTTTGTTTACGTGTGAAAGTACCACAGTACACGATATATAGCAAATCTACTAGGATTTAAACCCTATATTATCTT
This sequence comes from Penicillium turbatum, assembly GCA_030762825.1. Lineage (NCBI taxonomy): Eukaryota > Fungi > Ascomycota > Eurotiomycetes > Eurotiales > Aspergillaceae > Penicillium > Penicillium turbatum. Next base: position 1,543,111 of record JAUJYX010000011.1, on the reverse strand, counting down.
ATTTTCTTTACAAATACGTTCAAGAAACTAGAAGCGATAATATGTAAATGTAGAAATGGAGACTACCTGCAGAGTGATTACTCGTGTTTGTCCTTGCCATCTCGAGGCGGAGAAGCGCCAGGGGAGATGGAGAGCTTTCCCCAGAGCTTCTCGCCAGGTCTTTCCCTCGCAAGAGCTATTAGTCTCACACATACTTTTCTTGTTCCTCTCTAACACTATTCATTTTCAATTGTGAATTTCTCCTGTACAAGATCGAGAAGAAAGACATATTCATCCAGACGCTGCTCTGTCAACCCCGTGCGACATCCATCGCTAATCGGTCTGGGACCCTTTCCAGTCAGCTTGATAGCAGCCTGTATTATGGCGCCACGCGAGGCAAGCTCCCTCAAGCGAGGACGGGTATGTTTCACTACTCTGAGGGCGCATTAATTACTTACAGAGGTATCATAGGCCACCGCCAATGCAGATTCACAAGATCAAAAGAAACCTCGGCGTTCTCAAAGAATTTCGAGTCAAGCTCATCCACAAGACACACCAGTCGATTTGGACTACTTGCCAACCCCAGTCACGGTTCCTCAATCTGCTACTACAGAAACTCGCAATCAGGTGACTGTAACACCCCCCCACAGCCCTCGCAAGGCCCGTCAACAAGATCCATCCCAAGCCGAATTATTGCACACTATTTCCTCGCCACCACGGACGGATACCCAGCAAGCTTCCCAGTTTGTATATCCACCCATAGCATTTTCAGACGATGTCAAGGACGAAGATGCTGAAGGGGTTTGGGGCTATCTGCTACCATTGGATGCGAACGGGGATGGCCCACTGGTACTGAGAACGCGCAGTGGTTGTGAAGATGACAAGAGTACTTCCAAAACCGACGGGAAAAAGGTTCAAACATCCAAGCACGCTAAATCGCCTGGTGGTTTCTTGATTGGCCGTCATCCGGAGTGTGGTGAGTGATAGTCGTCGGTATCGAGTGTCAATTTCTGACCATCGACAGATCGCGTCCTTGAGATTCCTACAATTTCGAACCGGCATTTCCTCATTTTTGCCGAAAAGAGGAATGGTGACATGGTTGCAATGCTGGAGGACCTCTCCAGCAATGGAACTTTCGTCAATGATGCCATTGTTGGACGCAACAAGCACCGGGAACTGGAGGATGGCGACGAAGTTTCTATTCTGAATCACGCCCGATTCATCTTTCGCTACCCTCGTACCCGTGAGACCAATGGTTTCCATCAGCAGTATCGGGTTCTTCAACAACTGGGCAAAGGCCACTTTGCAACTGTCTATTTGTGTGCCGAACGATCTACCGGAGACAAGTATGCAGTCAAGGTATTCGAAAGACGCCTCAATGACTCGCAAAAATCGCAGTCAGATGCTGCTTTGCAACAAGAGATCGCCCTCTTAATGGGTGTTCACCACCCAAACCTGCTGTGCCTCAAGGAGTCATTTGATGAGAGCAACGGCGCTTATCTGGTACTTGAACTGGCACCCGAAGGAGAACTATTCAACTGGATTGTGAGCAATCAGAAAATGACTGAAGATGAAACTCGTGGTGTATTCCGTCAACTATTCGACGGGCTGAAGTATCTGGTATGGATTTCAAAAGGTTCACATGCACTCGTTGAATTTGCAGCTAATGTGTTGTCAGCACGAACGAGGAATTGTGCATCGCGATATCAAGCCAGAAAATATCCTGGTTACAGACAAGAATCTGACTGTGAAACTGGGTGATTTTGGCCTGGCCAAAATTATTGGGGAAGAATCTTTCACAACCACCCTGTAGGTGAAATGCATATGTGTACCAATGTGGATTATCGCTAATCTTTCTTTCCAGCTGTGGTACACCATGCTGTGAGTCAGGCCATTGGACCTCAAATGCTATGATCTGGTACTAATCTTGCAGACGTTGCGCCGGAGATCTTGCAAGACAACCGCCACCGAAAATACACAAAGGCGGTGGATGTATGGTCCCTTGGTGTTGTTCTCTATATCTGCCTCTGTGGCTTTCCACCGTTTTCGGATGAATTGAACACTCCCGAGAACCCATTCACTCTCGCTCAGCAGATCAAGATGGGCAAGTTCGACTACCCGTCTCCGTACTGGGACTCGGTTGGCGATTCTGCGTTGGAGCTAATCGATAGGATGCTTACTGTGGATGTCGACAAAAGAATCACAGTGGATGAGTGTCTTGAGCATCCTTGGATGACCGGAAACTGCCCAAGTCTCACCGATAGCACAGATGGCCTAACTGGGGCTCTCGGTAACTTGGACTTCTCTAAGCGAAAGTTCCATCGACAGCGTACTTTGCTAAGCAGCGTCAACGACGCTCACTTTAGTGAACATGCTGAAGGCAGTGAGGCACCTGTCAAAGTATTCCGGAATGAGGCTGGGAAGCGCATCCATAATCGGCCAGCCAAGGCATCCCAACGTGAAGTTTCGCCAAGTGGCCACCGGGCCCCGCAAGATTTTATCAACATTGGAGAGCGTGGCGATCCCACGCTGTACGACAATTAGCGGTACAATGACTGTGTGTATGGCTTGTCCATTATTCTTAATGGCTCTTACGTGTACGTGAAATAGCATCATCAGGGGGTTAGGGGCATCAAAAAGGGGGGATTTATGTAGTTATAGTTAGGTGAAAATCAGGCGTCGAAATGCTGCATGTACAAATGAAGTCTCGGAACCATTGCAGAATCTATATAAACAAAACGAAAAGAAGAGGTCAAGAGAAAGCGCCGTGTATAATGACAACAAACCCTGCATACTATTCAGGTATGTACAACGTACAACATACCTCAAGATCGCCAAGTACACCTGGAAGCGGGAGCGCCCTTGGCCGGAGTGGCGTGATGTACCTGCATAACTAATTAATACTAATCTGCCTAAGGATAAGCCATACTAAACAACAAAAGCATAAGAACCTAATGGTATTCAGTGGATCCGAGATTATATATTAACCTATAGGAGTTAACTGGTGTGTCACTAATTAGTTATATTTTTGTACTTGGCATAGTTAAAATGATTCTTCTATTTCTTCTAGGCCAGGGGCGGGTCTCCCCCGTCTCGCCGAATGATAACGGACTTAATTATTTTCCTCCTTTGCCTCCTCTATTTATCCTTCACCCCTCAACCATCTTTTTTCCCTTATTCTTACTTCTTTTGACTGGAGGGCTAACATACAGGGTCGCAGGGTCATCGTGAGCCCGTTTTTTACTCTTTCCTTCCTCTTCTCTCTTACTCCCTTTTTCCTCTCGGCAACATGGGTTTGTTTTCAAGTTTCCTCGCAAGTTTCTGTGAGCATTGCTCGACCCAGTCAATCTACACTCTGGTCAGCGTCGGGGCCCTGTCCTTCATTGCGCTATCAGTGGTGGTCAATGTGCTACGCCAATTGCTCTTCAAGAACCCTCATGAGCCCCCTGTGGTTTTCCACTGGTTCCCCTTTGTTGGAAGCACTATCAGCTATGGCATGGAGCCATACAAGTTCTTCAACGAGGCGCGCGCAAAGGTTTGTCGATCGCAAACTCATGATTGGCCTACATAGCAAGAGTTTTTTTTTTTCTAATATTTTGCTTGAACACCGGCAGTATGGCGACATCTTCACTTTCGTGCTCCTGGGCAAGAAAACCACGGTCTACCTAGGCACCAAGGGCAATGAGTTCATCCTCAATGGCAAGCTTCGCGATGTGAATGCCGAAGAGGTTTACTCCCCACTCACCACCCCCGTCTTCGGTCGTCATGTCGTCTACGACTGCCCCAACGCTAAGCTCATGGAGCAGAAGAAGGTACCGGAGAATGGACTGAATCCTGACGGCCACCTGCTGACTGTTGTCTAGTTTGTGAAATTCGGTCTTACTTCTGAGGCACTCCGGTCCTATGTTCCATTGATTGCCAATGAGGTCGATGAATTCGTGAAGAACTGTCCTGCTATGCAGGATCCCAAGGGCACCTTTAATGTATCCAAGGCTCTTGCCGAGATCACGATCTACACAGCATCCCGCTCGTTGCAAGGACAGGAAGTCCGGGATCGATTTGATTCCACTTTCGCTGAAATGTACCACGATCTCGACAAGGGTTTCGCTCCTATCAACTTCATGCTGCCTTGGGCTCCGCTCCCCCACAATCGCAAACGCGATGCTGCACAGAAAAAGATGGCCGAGACATATATGGATATTATCAAGGCGCGCCGCGCATCTGGTGACAAGAAGGACTCCGAGGACATGGTTTGGAATCTGATGTCGTGCACCTACAAGGACGGTACCCCGATCCCCGATGAGGAGGTCGCCCACATGATGATCGCATTGCTCATGGCAGGCCAGCACTCTTCGTCCTCTACTGCGGCTTGGATCGTTCTGCGTCTGGCCACATGCCCTGAGATTGTGGAAGAGCTTTACCAAGAACAACTCAAGGTTCTAGGCTCCGATCTTCCTCCTCTTACGCACGAAGGCCTTCAGAAGCTCGACTTCCATTCCAAGGTGATCAAGGAAACTCTCCGTATCCATGCCCCTATTCACTCCATCATCCGCGCCGTCAAAAACCCCATGGCCGTGGAAGGCACTCCCTATGTCATTCCCACTACTCACAATGTCCTGTCTTCTCCTGGTGTTTCCGCCCGCTCCTCGGAGTATTTCCCTGAGCCTCTGAAGTGGAATCCCCACCGCTGGGATGAGGCCGAGATTTCCAAGGACGAAGATGAGGAGCAGATTGACTATGGTTATGGACTCGTTACCAAGGGCACCAACAGCCCCTACCTGCCTTTCGGTGCTGGCCGCCATCGCTGCATTGGCGAGCAGTTCGCCTATGTGCAGCTTGGCACAATTCTGGCTGCGCTGGTGAGACATTTCAAGTTCTCCACCCCTAGTACCGAGACACCCTTCCCTGAGACAGACTATTCGGTAAGCGACACTCTCACGATCAACTTTGTATTCAACTGACCTCTTTCCAGTCCCTGTTCTCCAAGCCTTTGGGTACCACCTTTGTTCAGTACGAGAAGCGTGGAGTCAAAGCATGATCGGAGTTTGATTTTGAAAAGATTCCATCCAATTGATTGAAATTGGATCCCATACTTAATGTCCTCTATTGATGCAACAAAGGCTTAGTGTCAACTCGAGACAAGGACGCTCGGTGAATTTGAACGGTCTAGCATCATGTATCTTCTTATTTTTTTTTTCCGCCTTGAAACGACTGTGCTCTATGTAAATTACGCTGCGGCTTCTCGCGACTTGGAACCCCACGTTTTCTAATGCCTGTATAGTTACATTATATCAGTTTAATTATATCTATCTCCCTTCCAGCATAGCTACCTATCTGCTACAAGTATTCTTTTGAATAATAAATTGATCATGATTGCAATAGTATAGCAATAGTATAGTACAGTTTGTATTCAAACATTCGGGCTCAGCAAAAAAATATGCAAGATACACAAAGTGGTATTCCCCCGTTCCCATTTACGCCTTCTTTCTCTCATCCAGCCTCTTCTGGTTCTGGACCTCCCGGCGCCGGCGTTCACCGCCATCAACCTTGTGTCCTCGTTTGTCCTCCCACATGCCCTCCTGGATCGAGATAAGAGCAGCGGTACCATTGCTGCCCTTCAAAGGCTGCAGATACGGTCCCATCGGGAGAGAGCCGCGGTGAACCTTCATGTGTGCGAATTGCTTGATCAGGTGTTTCTTGCCGTAATGATACCCAGTAGCATCAGGCGCCAGGTTGACCAGTGCCTTCACCATGCCAGGTGACAGTGTAGCGGAAGAAGTCTGGACACCGGCTTGTGCGCCTTCCTGTCTCAAACCTTTGGCACTCAGAGGCACTTCGACCACCCGCAATTGCGCAACACCATCAACCACAGTGTGTAGGTCGCCTCCGGGCCCGTACAGCCCGTTCCTGAACTTCTCGCGCTTCCGGATCAAATACCGTCGCTGGCGGGCTGGCTCAATGCCAGCTTGGCGGAGCTGGTCGGAGCTCAAGGTGAATAAATCTTCCCATGAGGGGATTTTGCTCGCTTGCTTCGACATTTCGCGGCCGATCAGCGTGAGGAATGTCTGGACGTCCGGAACGAAAGGGGTCGGAGATGGCACAGGCCGGGGCGCCTTCTTGTGGAGTGATCGAATGCATTGGTTGGAGATAGAGACAGCCTTGAACAGGCGTGAAGATAAGTTGCTCAGCGGTGAATTGCGCATTGCCATGACGCTCATGGTGAGGGTGTTGCGGGTAGGTTGCCGCAAGCCCCGAACTTTCTTGTAACTCTTGGGCGTTTTTTCCCCGCGGGAAAATGGGAAAATTGGATGAGAGGTGATATAGACTGGGATGGTGTTGAGAGGTAACTTGGAGATTGGCGGGTTTCCAGCAGTTGCCGAGTAATTGGCTGCGAAGTCGCTGTTGATTTGACCGAGAAATTTCGGGCGTCGCCAACAAAGTCCAGGATCAACAATACTCCGGGCCAGCGTACCTATGAAGGTAGGGAAGAATGACATCGGCCGTCATGTTTCAATACTATTTGTCTTCACTTTGAAATATAAAAATGATCTCCTGATAGTTCATGTAGCCACCGAGTACCCGTGGCTATTCAACACTCCTTTCACTCCCTCCTGTCATAGAATCCGACATCTTGGTTCGATCGGCTTAATCATGGCACTCTCACCATTTGGCTCTCGATCGCCGTCCATGGCCGTATATTCCCCGAATACAGCAATCAGGCTAAGAGCTATCGCTGCGCAGAACTCAATCGCTGGATCTACATCTACCGCCGCAGCTGTGGCAAAGCCAGTGCCGAATGGAGATCGCGAGCTCACCGAACAACTGAATATCGACGTCCGCGAGCGATACGTTAAAGGTGATCTGGAATTATCATGCTCCGATGAATCGCCTGCTGACCAGGAATTAGATAAGAAAGTAGGAGAAGGTACCTATGCTGTGGTATACGTCGGCCACCTCCGAGACGATCCGTCATCCCGCGTTGCGATCAAGAAGATCAAAGTCAATGCCGAATACAAGGATGGACTCGCGATGGATGCGGTCCGTGAAGTGAAGTACCTTCAAGAGCTGAAACATCCCAATGTTATTACCCTTCACGATGTGTTCTCCTCCAAGGATCAGAATCTCAGCTTGGTTCTTGAATTTCTTCCCGGTGGAGATCTTGAGATGCTCATCAAAGACAGTGATATTCACTACGGAGTGGCAGATATAAAAGCTTGGATGGGAATGCTTGCCCGGGGTGTATGGTGGTGCCATGAGAACTTTGTCCTCCACCGGGATATCAAGCCCAACAACCTGCTGATCGCGTCGGACGGGGAAGTCAAATTGGCAGATTTTGGTCTCGCGCGATCCTTTGCCGATCCTTTGTTCAACATGACCCATCAAGTCATTACTCGGTGGTACCGGCCGCCTGAGCTTCTCTACGGGGCGCGACAATACTCCGGCGCGGTCGACGTTTGGTCAATGGGGATGGTCTTTGCGGAGCTCCTGCTACGGGTTCCCTTTGTGGCGGGCAACACTGACTTGGATCAAATCACCAAGATTTGCGAGGCGTTTGGTACCCCTACCGAGGACAACTGGCCCGGAGTCAGCAAGTTGCCTTACTACATTCCCACGGATAAGGCTCAAGTGGTGCCGTTGCAAGGACGTGATTTCTTCATGCGACAGTTCCCCACTGCAGGACCGGTGGGGGCAGATCTCCTGATGTCGATGTGTGCACTTGACCCACGCAAGCGTAGTACGGCTGTCCAATGCCTACGACACAACTGGTGGACGATGGACCCGCGACCGACTCAGAATCAAGATCTCCCACGTAAATCCGGTGGGACGCAAAAGATGGGAGATGATTTGACTCGACGCGGTGGTGAGTTGGATGAGGGCATGTTTAAAAGTGCTGCCCGCCAATTAGATTTTGGAATGAACTAAAACAATTTCCAACAAAAGAAATCAAAAGTACGAAATGAAAAGCAAGAATGGCGCTAATAATGGGACCATTTTGTGATTGTCACCCTCGAGCTAGGTAGAGATTGCATTGGCATCTGCAACCACCTAATATTGGCTTTTGATCGTTTGAGACTGATCAACTTGAGTCATCCTCTTTGTCCTTCTGCCTCCTTGACAAGTGGAGAGAATCATGTCAGGAACGCTCGGATCGACTGTCCCCCCCACGAGTCCCTGTCATGTCGCATTGTCCAATTGAAGAGGCTGTTTCCCTTACATGCCTTGACTATTGTCCCTCGCATACCCTATCATTCCGTTTAGAAGAGAAAAGTCCAGAGATGGCGTGAGCATCTCCCATCAATCTATCATTCTCTTGGATCTTAGTGGATCATATATCAAATGAGGATCAACGGCGCAGATGTAATTTCGATTAGGGATTTTCTTAGCCTCTTTACAAGCCAGATGGGTCAATCTTTGCTTGATCGGACTAAACGAACACGATCCGGAGTCTGGCGAACAGGAGTTCATCTGTGCTTGTATGGGAATCAACTCCTTCCAGGAGCTTCCAGGGTAAAGGAAGGATATAAGACAGAACAACGAGATAAGAGAAACAGAGCCTTGATTCAAAATGGGAGTGTTAAGGTAGGTACCAATGCACTATTTTATGTAGCTCAAGTTAGTTACCAGGGACCTTGTACATTTGTACCTTGGTTACCTACGATCCATGGGGAGAGCTGATTTGCCCCCCTTTTTTCCTTCCCGAGGTCTGAAACCTCTGATTGGACGTTGGAGGGGCCCTAAGTCTAAAAGATGTGCTTCTGTATTTTCCCCCTTTTTTTTTTTATTCTTACAACTATATATACTATGAAGGAGTATACCAACCTATATAGAACAAGAGGGTGAATTGAATGGGATAGAAGGAGAAGAAAATACTATTTAGACATACTCTATAAGGTCATTGAATCTAGGGATCAAAGGATAGAAGGAGACAATTGAGCAATCAGTCAATATCAGGTGTAAATTATATTAATACCTACAATCATCCAAGGTAGTAATCATTTCTTAATAATTAAGTCTGGCCCCGACTTCTCTCTCTTCTCTTCTCTCTGCGGGGGGCAACTCGGATTATTTGACGCCTCTCTCTCTTATTTTTTTTTTCCCCCTCTGTGCTTTTATGGGGTCGCGTCTTTGCTGTATTGATCTCCATCTTCATATTATTTTGCCACTTTCTCAAATCTCAGACGCGTGAATCCCCGTCGCAATCTCAACGTCGCATGGTTGTTTGTATCGGTGAGTACCCGAAACCTCAATCATAATGTGTATCTGGATCTGCATGTGAGCTTCGCTATCCGAGACTGCATCCTTCTTTTTAGAAGAACTGCAGTGGGATACCGGTTTTCTGAAGCTTGTCCGGTCCAGTCAAGCATTCAATTCTCTTGTTGCAATAGTTCATTTGGCTAATCTCGTGGGGGTGGAAAATGTCAGGCCTATCCAAACAACTCTTCACTCGGCCTACATGGCCATCGCGCTCATTTGTTCTGACTAAATTCATCCATGCCCATTCGATTGCATCGGTGCTAGGGACCGCTTGAAAAATCACCATGGCCTCGATGTCAACTTTACCGCAGCCTTCGCGGCCAGTCGCAAACCCTCCAGCTGGATCATTATCACCCCTCCCCAACCCCAAACCCAGACAGACGGTATCTTCCGACACACCTCGGGCTGCATCCCCCTACCAGGCATCTAAACTACGAACGCCATCCAGCCCCAAACCCTCGCTCAAATCACCTCTATCAACTTCCAACTCGACCTCTAACCTGCACGCGGCCCGATCAGCTCCCATTGGGCGCAGTCCTGGTAGCCCGGACAAGTCATTGCGCCGGACCATCAGTATTGCCTCGTTCCCTCAACCACCAAAGGCCAGCAGCCGTCCCTCCACTGCATCCTCGATATCGGGCATTCAAGGCGTTACTGCCAGTGTGCGACCCCAGAGAAGCTCACGTCTGAGCACAGGAACCACGAGCAGCTATCGAAGCTCGAAAACCCCGTCATTGCTCAATGGTGGAGGAGAGGGCAAGTTTATATCAAGTACGGATGCGCGAGATCCAGAGGCATCTCCACCCCACAGTAGAAGTTCCTCCGCCCAGGGATCTTGCTCAACGAGTGCGACGACATTTGAGGATGCGGATGATGCGACAGGTAAACCAGGCTCCAAGCCAAAAGAGATCAAGGGCAATGTGCTTGTCAGTGTCCGTGTTCGCCCCGACAACAACACTGGGGGAGAGACCCCCCGGAATCACGGCGAATGGTCTGTCGATAGCCGCAAAAGCCTCATCTCCTACCGCGGGAAAGAAGCAGGCGATTACTTCTATGGTAAGAATTGACTGGATATTTCACTCAGCTCCTTACTTACAGTCACAACTAACTCTCTGACAGATAATGTCTTCAGTCCACAAGAAAATAACGCCAAGGTGTATGATTCAGCTGCTAAACGCCTTGTCCGGCGTGTCATGGAGGGCTATCATGGAACGGTCTTTGCATATGGTATGACGGGAACCGGAAAGACGTTCTCGATGCAAGGAACAGCAACGTCTCCGGGTGTAATACCGCTCGCAATCACCGACATCTTCTCTTTTATCAGAGAGACCCCGCATCGGGAATTCTTACTGCGGGTCAGCTATCTGGAAATCTATAATGAGAAGATCAACGATCTGCTTTCCGCTTCTGCTGCCAACGGCCCTGCGGGAACCCAGCAGGAAGAAATCAAGCTGCGAGAGGATAGCAAACGAGGAGTATATGCAACGCCGCTCAAGGAAGAGATTGTGCAAAGCCCGACACAGCTCCTGCGCGTCATTGCCCGCGGTGACCATGCACGACGAACGAGTAGTACACAGTTCAATGCGCGCAGCTCTCGAAGTCATGCGGTGGTTCAGATCGTGGTGGAGAGTCGAGAGCGAGTGCCCTCGCGCAACTCTCAAGATAAGCGCGCCGGAATCGCCCCGGGGGGTGTGCGGGTGTCAACCCTGAGTTTGATTGATCTAGCTGGCTCCGAGCGTGCCGCTGACGACAAGGAAAGACGGACAGAGGGTGCTCACATCAACAAAAGTCTCCTCACCCTGGGTACCATCATCTCCCGACTCTCGGAGAATAAGGACAAACAAGGCAATCCCACAGACCGCGATGGGAGGCATTTGCCTTACCGGGACAGCAAGTTGACTAGACTCCTACAGCCAGCCCTGTCCGGTGGCTCGCTGGTCAGTATTCTGTGCACCATTCAACTCACCAGTGCGGCCAATTCGCACACCGGTGAAACTTTGAACACCATGAAATTTGCTGCCCGGGCGAAGAATAACATTGTCAGTCATGCCAAAAAGGCCGAGGAGGCATACGGCAGCGGTGGCGGTGATTCGGGAAGCCGGGTACTGCTCGAACGATACCGCATGGAAATCCAGGCTCTCCGCGGTCAGCTGGACTCTCAGGCCAAATCTCAAGCGGAGAAGGAACTCAAGTGGGATGAACAGCAGTATGAAAAGGAAGCCCAGGTCCGACATGAAGAACAAGTATTGGAGATGCAGTTGGCTCGTACTGCGCTCAAAGAGCGCATCGAGCATCTCAATCGCCTGATCTTGAGCTCCAAGTCCACCGGGGTGAACACTCATAACAGCCTATCTGCGTTTGGGCGTCTTTCTCGCATGTCCACCACGGATTCTGGGACGCGATCCCTACGTTCTTCCGCCAGCCAATCTACACTGGGGGCCGGCCATTCATCGATACGACCAATTTCGTTCATGTCTGTCAATAGCAACGATCCGTCGGTCATGGCATATCCGGGAGGGCCATTTGGAAGCGAGTATGAAGATGATCTCGGAGAGTTCGGCGATGGAAAAGCCAGTTTGCAACGACAGGTTACTGCCTTGCAAGCAGACCTGGGGGACAAGAATCGGTACATCTCTACCCTAGAGCGCCGGTTGCTCCAGGCAAGGCGATCGAGTCATTCACGGATGTCAGTTGGCGTTAAGCCCACAAACGCCACTATCGCCGAGCATCCAGATCTCTCTGCTTTGGTCCGCGAGAAGGACATGGAGATCAATGAGCTCCGTTTGCAGCTCGATGACAAGGATCGCATGCTTGCCGCTCTCCGATCTGCCGCCCGGCATCGAGACTTGGCTACTGTGACCAGTGACCCCCAGTCCTCAGACCTGAAAAGCAAAAGTGGTTCCGCAGCTGGGGATGCAGACAATCTGGCAGGGACCAATGGCTTTGTTGCACAATCTGAGACTCCCGGCAAGCGTCCCTTGTCTGGTAGAAGTGAAAAAGAGGATGCAGGGAAAAATATGGACGAAGTCTCACGGATGCTGGAGGAAATGATCCAGAGCCGTGCAGAAAGCGGGCACCTGGCTAAGGGCAAAAGTATCGCTACTGAAAGCCGACGAGTGTCCTCATCAGCGGAAGTACCGGGCTTAAACCCCAGTGCTCCCTCGTGGGATCCAGATCTCAGCTCATCTTTCCGAGGATGATTGACGTTTTCGATGCCATTTTTGTTTCCTGTGCTTTTGCGGAAAATGTTTCCTTTTTATTTGATCTGATACCCAATTGATAGGTTTTCTTTCTTGCATGTGTATTTAATTTTCAAACAACATTTCGAGATTGAGTGTATGGTTTCATTGTTAATATGTTCAAGTATATGTGTGTATAAACCTGGGGTATTTTCATAAACTTAGTGAGCAAAAGGCGGCAAGGAGTGAGTACTGAAACAAAAAGGATATGCCAATATTTGCCAGACATTCTCCGGTATATATATATATATATATATAGTCAACTATATGCTGTACAATATGCACCTAAACCCTCCACATGTTGATTTAGTGGTTGGGTAAAAGTGGACTCATACAAAGACTATGCCTAATCATGATATGATCTCCAACTCGCCTTCCCTGTCTTTGGCATAAACATCTTTCCACTGATCCCAGAGGCGCATCAGCTCCTCCACATATCGAGAATGCAGTTCATCAATGTACTGATCATTAATCTTGTCGCGGTTCGGTTGCTGCATGACCGGAATTGGTCGTCCGACCACAATATTCAGAGGATTGCGGTATGGCATCAGTCCGACATCGTAGTTAAAGACCCCGCGTGCGTGAAACAGTGGTATGGTGAATCCCAAAGTCTGTTTCACAAGCATTTGGATCTTATGGATGATGGGGTGCTGATTCGAGTCTACTTGATCGTATAGGTCATTTTCACCAAATGCTAATACAGGCACCAGATCGGCTCCGGTTCGAATAGCGAGCTTGACAAACCCTTTGCGTCGTTTCAAGACCAGCCGCACGGAATTAGGCCGGGCATTGAGAGATTCACGAGCGCCTCCCACAACGATCGTGATTGCTCGTCCCATGCCCTCTTTATCTGCGCCCCCTTTAGTGAGGATGTTCTCACAGGATTCCCGAGAAACACTGGCAAGTCCCATGGCGAGTGCGTATTCTCGGTAGAAAGGGATGCGGAAGTTCGCGTCGAGTGTTAAGAGGGTGTTGGTGATCCCCGGGAAAAGCTTGGAGAAGCCCAAGGCCTCTGTCCCGAACGCGGCAAATGCACCATGGGAGATGATACCATGTGGGTGATAGCCGAATATGTACTTCTTCGTGGGTGGAAGTGACTCCTCGCGGTGAAGGCGGGCAGGAAAGTAAGAGGCGTACACTTTCCAGATAGGAAGCGAGCGCAGGAATTGACTACGTCCCTTCAGATCCCCCGACGTAGCAGCTGTAGAAAAAAGAGAGATGTAGACAAGATATGGAACCAAAAGGGGCCAGAACAACGGAATGGCACAGGTAAAGAAGAAGCTGGTCAGGAAGATCGCGATGGTCAAAGTGTGACATAGTACCACAAAGGTTTGGAGACGTCGTTCAAGGCCAATATTCAAGGGCGCCCAGTGGATTCTAGACAGTGTCAGTTATGGGTAAATAGAAGAGATGTTGGGTACGTGACTTGCCGTTTCCTCTTCCGACTCGGCTGAGAGCTAGGCCCCGAGGAACGACCAGCTGGCCGCGCCTCACCATTCATTGTTGTAGTAGTACTTCAACGCTCTGCAGTCAAGCACAATTCTGTACGGCTCCCTATCTCAGCCCAGTTGCTGACAGGGCGAGAAATGCTCAGCCCGTGGAAGTTGCCAGAGATAGTCGGAGTTGCGGTACACCTAGAAAAAGCTGCTTATGAAGTATTCGGCGCAATCTGTTTAGGCTCAGGTTTTCAGTCGGGATGTTTGTGTACCCCTAATGGCAAGCGATTATTTGCTAGGGGCATACGATAAATCGTCAATGAGGTAAAGATATGACGTTAACTGTGGATACCTTGCGCGAAGGCACCAGCATCGGACGCTCGGGTGGACGCCCTGGCTTAGTAATCTAACGCTTTGCCTGGGCAAAGTTGGTAGGTTCTCACGGTAACTACTGAAGCTTGATATGACTATATACCCCATATGTAAGGTACCTGTACTATGTTTATGTTTATAGAATGTATACTACATAGTGTATCAACTTCGAAAATTCACGGTAGTATGGCAGATAGTCCGTCATCTACCTTGTTCAATGTGGGAGGGAATTGATTGATTTATTGAATAGAATGGGAAATCATGAAAGTTGCAGAACACCGAATAACTCCAAGGTTTAATGTCTAATGCGCTTCAGATGCAGGGTTGCAAAACTTTATGCTTTAATCATGAAGATCTGAAACCATGTTAGTAGGTAAATATAGGAAGTAATCACCGCATAGCTTACCTCGTTGAGAGACTTATCGTCCATAATAGCTCTTTTCTTCTGGGCAATATGGCGTGACCGAGTGACATTCCGTCCCATAGGCCGCCGCTCCCTGGATATTGTTGCTGCTGCCTTGACTTCCGGTTCAGGTGTCTTGTCTGAAGAATCAGCCTTTCTCTTCTTGGACTTCTTTTTCTTCTTCGATTCAGAGCTCGAGTCGTTCCCATCCGTGTCATCTCGGGAACGCGACTTTTTGGACTTGGACTTGGATTTCGACTTGGATTTAGATTTGCGGGCCGGGGAATCCGATTCGCTTGAAGAGGTCTCGTCATCTTCAGTGGTTTTGGTACGTTTTTTCTTGTCCGAGTTGGATTTCTCGGGGACTGCATCCTTGAGGGCTGGTTCGGGAACTTCGGTCTCTTTCTCCTGCGCCAGAAGTCCACCACTGACGAACCTGACTTCCGGGAATTTCAGAGCAGCGTACCGAGCTAATCGGACATTGTCGCGCTTCTGTTCATCCTTCTTCAATTCCACTTCGCTTTTGCCGTTGAGTCGACCCAGCAAGCCTTTGAAGGCATCGAGCCCAGTCGGTTCGGTCTCTCGCCCAATGCGAGCACCCAAACCAAGAGTGTCGTCCTTGAGTGTGACTTTAATGTGAGAAGCGCTGGCGGCGGTTAACATGTTGGCATGCGCAGCATCTTTTGCACCCAGGAGACTTCCAGGAGTCCAGCCCTGAGAGCTCATGATCCGATGCCCGAACCCAGTTGTGGACCGAGTCCAGTTGGTATTGTTGGGATCATTGCCGATTTTGGTGCTCCTACTCAGGGGTTAGAGAACCGTTTGTGAAAAAGACTGTCAAATTGCATACTTGCGCGGCCCTGCCAAGCCCATGATGAATAACTTGGATCAAGAGGTCTATGTTGGGATTTTAAACGTTAGAAAGGTCTCAAAAAAGAAAAAAGAAAAGAAAAGTCGATCAGTTCCCGCGGGAGAGGCGCAGGATGAGTAAGCAATCGATAAGGCCCGACCTCGCGGCTCGGGGGACTCGACGACCACAATCTCAGCCCAGCAAGAATAATTCGTTTTGGAGGATATTTTATTGCAGATATTTGGGGGCTCGAGGGTAATTTCTCCATTCTGATCTTTTCAGACTCCTGGGGCGGAAGGATTCTCTTCTGGGGTATATAAATCACTGAAGTAGGATAAAATCATTGATGGGGCAGTAAGCTATGCCACTGCTTCTCCCCGCACATTGATATCTCTCGCGCATCATGTCGAATATTCGCGTTCTCTGTCGAGATCAACCTCAGCGTACAATTGCGCTGGTCTCATCGGACCATGCTTTAGTGTTTCATTACACATCAACTGATACCGCTGCGAAGGACAGCCGCCGCTGTCAGCTTGAGTTCGCAGACTTGGAGTCGGTGGATCTGGAGGACTACAGGCCATTGGGATATGGATACGGCACCCTTGGTCTTGTTACTCTCAACGAGGATGTGTTTGTTTGTGTTGTCACAAGCTCTTCGCAAGCTGCCACTGTGAAGCCTGGAGAAACCGTGTCAAAGATTGACAATGTAGGCTTCTGTATGTTTTCTATGCAGCCTTGTGGTTGAACCGTCACTCACAATTTCAGATTGTCTCAACAGCTCAGAATATGAGTACGGCCTTGACTATGAGGCCGGGTCTCAGTTCGCCGCTGAGGAGCGACTTGGCACGGATGGGAAGGACGTGGTAACTGACCACCCTTTCCTGGCTTTGAAGAAGCTGCTTGGAGATGGAAGTTTTTATTACAGTCTTGATTTCAACCTCACAGATCGATTACAGGACCGGTAAGTTAACAGTACCTTGCTCTCTTCAATTCAATGCCTGGTCTCTCTTGCCCTAACCATCCTCAAGGGCCGACAAATCTGCCGCATTTGATATCGACACTCTTGACGAAGACATGCTTTGGAACTCTTACATGATAAGCCCGCTTCTCCTCTTCCGAAGCCATTTACCGCCGGCCGATAAAGCCAAACTAGATGCGTCTCAGATGTTAACCTGTGTAATCCGTGGATTTGCCAGTACACTCAAAGTTCCAGCCACTGTCTCAATTCTTCCTCACGTGCGAACAAACTTTCCTTCAATGTTAACGGTAATATCTCGACAATCCTCTCGGCGTGCTGGCACGAGATTCAACTCTAGAGGCATTGATGATGATGGACACGTCGCCAATTTCGTGGAAACCGAGACTATATTGTGGGTTGCACCGGGCATTGTGTTCTCGTATGTGCAGGTCCGAGGCTCAGTACCTATTTTCTGGGAACAAGCCCCGGGTCTCATTCCGGGCCAACAAAAGATTGAGGTCACGCGGTCGAGCGAGGCAACACAGCGCGCATTTAATCAACATTTTGAATCCCTAGAGCTTGAATATGGCGCAGTGCATGTCGTCAATCTGCTGAGTGAGCTGAAGCCCGGGGAAGCTGAATTGTCGGCCAAGTTTCGACAGCATATCAGCAGAAGCTCGACCAGACAAAAAGAGGGTACAGGGACTTCGCCGCGTCGTAGCCTTTTGAGAATGACTGAATATGATTTCCTTGCTGAGACGCGAGGCCCTTCGGGATATGAAGCGAGCTCTCAGATTAAACACGAGCTTGTCAATTCGTTGGACGGATTCTCTTACTTTTTGGCGGAAGATTCGAGTCGTCCTAAAAAGAGCCTCAATGACAGAGACGACGCGGTGAACAGCTCTTCCGTCATTTTGCAGCAAGAGGGTGTCTTTCGCACCAATTGTCTGGATTGTCTTGACAGAACAAACCTCGTCCAGACCATCATCAGTTCGATGGCATTTGAGTCATTCTTATCACAACAAGGTGGCAGGCTCAGCTCGGACTTGCAGGTTCGGCACTCAACTATCTGGGCCGACAATGGCGATGCTCTTTCAAAAATTTATGCCGGGACAGGAGCCCTCAAATCCTCTTTTACACGACACGGAAAGATGTCACTTGCGGGAGCACTTGCAGATGCCCGAAAGAGTGCCACTCGACTTTACGTCAACAATTTCACAGACAAGGCTCGACAAAAGACAATTGATCTGCTCCTGGGCAGACTAGCAAATCAAATGCCTGTGTATCTTTATGATCCGATCAATGATCTGGTTGTAGAGGAGTTGAACCGCCGCACTCTAGAATATTCGTCGCGCAAACAAGTCCGATTTTGGGTCGGCACTTTCAATGTGAATGGACGTAATGAGGGCCCAGGTACAGATCTCACCCCGTGGCTGTTTCCAGAGTCAGATGAGTCCGATGAAGATCCGGCGATCTTTGTGGTCGGATTTCAGGAAATTGTCGCCCTGAGTCCTCAGCAGATCATGTCCACCGATCCCAGTACTCGCAAGGTCTGGGAAAGGGCAGTTCACGATTGTTTGAACACGCATTCGAGAATGAGAGGGACTGGGAAATATGTGCACTTGAGAAGTGGCCAGCTAGTCGGTGCTGCCGTTTTGCTTTATGTGAAAGAGGATGCGTTGAACTATATTAAAAATGTCGAAGGCAGCGTTAAGAAGGCAAGCTATCTCAAAATCCCCATGGTTTAGAGTTGTCCTGACAGAGATTTACAGACCGGCCTCTCTGGCATTGCTGGCAATAAGGGCGGCTGTGCTGTTCGCTTCGATTTCTCTAATACGAGTGTTTGCTTCGTTACCGCCCATCTTGCAGCCGGGTTTGCAAATTACGACGAAAGAAACAGAGACTACGAGGTCATTGACCGAGGGTTGCGGTTTCAGAAGAACCGGTCAATCGCTGATCATGACGCGGTGATTTGGCTGGGGGACTTCAACTATCGAATTGGACTAGGCAACCCGAGCGTAAGAGAGCTTATCCTGCAGCAAGACTTTCAAAAACTATACGACAATGACCAAGTGAGTTGGGTTCCTTTCTGTTACTGAGACTGGCCTAACGGTCACAGTTGAATCTACAAATGGTAGCAGGCAGGGTGTTTCAGTTCTATTCAGAGGGTCCGATCAACTTTCCACCCACCTACAAGTACGACGTCGGAAAAGACAATTATGATACATCGTGAGTCTCTTATGGTGGCTACAATCTGGAGATGTCTGACACATGGCAGCGAGAAAGCGCGAATCCCTGCATGGTGTGACCGGGTCCTATGGAGAGGAGCCAACCTGCGACAGACACACTATCAGACTGCAGACTTGAGAGTATCTGATCACCGTCCAGTTTGGGCTACGTTTGATTGTACTATCGACATCGTTGATCACGCACTGAAAGAGACACTTAGACGGTCAATATACGCGGAAAAGCAGGGCCATGGTCAAGCTTCTCTTGCAGACTCTGTATCTCTATTGGACCTGGATGACGACGAGATCTCTTCGCAGGTCTCGATTGCACCTGGTCTACCACCGGCAAGCTCCGATAGAAGCCGATGGTGGTTAGATAATGGTAAGTGTTTAGCCCCTGGACATGGCGAGTTCGCTAACACATGACAGGCGCATCGGTGAAAGCAACGGTTCAACCACCAAAGGAAGAACTCATTGCAAATACCCAACGCAAGTCCAATCCATTCCTTGCAGACACCGACTGGGTAGCAAGCCCGGGTTCGGCGAAGAATCAGAAAGCAGACCCTGTTCCGGCCCTAAGGAAGCCCATGCTACCCCCGCGGAACGGGACTCTTGAATCACCAATGGCATCCGAGTCATTACAGGCAGTTGAACTTGGGAGGGTACCACCGGCTGTTCCTCGTAAACCGCTAGCACTAAGTTCCCAAGCGAACGGCAGGACCATAACCCCCAGTGGTCCCCAGACCTCATGGCAGGGCAGTACGGAGAGCGGCGTGGCTGCCGGTGTGGACTCTACGGATCTCCTCGGCGACTCAGCCAGTGAGCAGATCGAGTGGAAGCCGCTTCTTCAATAATAATGGCTCATTGATATACAACCCCAATCAATCTCTGTCCTGAAACCCGATAGTTGGACACTAGAATCTTATTATCCCGTGTAGCTATATCACAACATCTGCCGCTCACCTGGGTAAGCATAGAAGTAAGATTGAGGAACCTCCCGGAGAGTGGTTAGTATGCATAGTTATATCGAGACTGACTCTATATATCATGTATGTACCCAGCCAGGGTAAGTCCGCTTCGAAGATTGTACCTTCGGGAACTGATTATCGGGCCCGCTACTTCAAAGTTTCGCGCAAGGATCTCGAGATAAATCCATCTCACTCATTTTCATTTTTTGTACCTCTTTTGAAGGTTAGAATATCCCCAAGGGTTCCTATCAAGTCCGTAATGTGAGCAGGGCCCACTCCGTGGACGGGACCCGGGGGCCGGGGCCGGGGCCGGGGCCGGCCAGGGCGAGATCAGAATGACTAAGCACATTGATGTCATGGATCCATGAATTCACACGTTGACCGCCTTATTCTCCGACCGTTCACGCCGCCTTTAAAGTACTGACTCTATACAAAATATCTAGCCTCAAACGTAGGATTTTATACATGATAAACTAAGAGATCATATAAAACTGGCTTGCAGAAGCTCAGGTACACTATGTCTAAGCCTGAAACAGTCTCAAATAATAATAAGCTCTCTTCTCCATGCCGTCTATAGTACATGTAGTCCAAATATGGGGGTGAGAGTAGCCTGGTACGTGACATGGGGACGTAGAGAGAAGCAGTATATCTGTACATTTAAGATCTCTCCAATCCCAGAGGCAGTTTGTAAACCGAGAATCTGTAGGTATATGAGTCCAGGGGTTTTTCTTGTCCACCCAAAGTGTCCATGCACAACTATAGTCAGTGTTTCCCTCAACAAACAACGTGGCCTTTTTTTTGCCGGCATATTCATGTCTCGAAACATCCCCTCCCCATCCATCTGTCTCCCCCTTATCAATCACCTTCACAGCTCATCATGGTAAATACAAGCGCCGATGGTTACAATGGATGAAGATTAACATATGTTAGGCACAAACACCACAGCAACGTCGAGCAAACGATCGATTTGCGAAGACCGAGGCCGCGAAAAGAGGAAAGGCACCAATCACGGTCAAACCGAAGAAGACCACAAAGTCGCCCCTTTCAGCAAGCTGGGTTGGTATGTTTATGAGCCCTACTGTTGGATTATGAAAGCAAATATTGAATATTTCCCACAGTACTCCTCGCCTTTGTTGTTTGCGGTGGTCTTCTCCTAGAACTCCTACGAATTGTCCCTGAGCTCTGGTCCACTGTGACCTCATGGTTCACCGGGCTCATGGGATAAAATGGATCCCAAGTGATAATTTCCCTACTACAGCAATACCCTAGCCTACAATCACCTGATATATGTCGAGTTTTGCATGATTTCCCCGTTTGCCTCATATTCTTACCGATTCCCATTCATGTTAAGTGGTCAATTGATCGGGGAACAGATGGAACGAGGGTACTCAGCCAAACGAGAATACCAACTCAGATGGTTCGCGTGTCACAGAACTTCTTTGTTTTCCCCTACTTTTCTGAAATATGTATCATTTACTCAATTGTACCTCTCTATCACAGCCGGTCTCAAATACGATATGTTGAGTTATTACTTGTTCTAGCAAGGGTCTCAAATGATATTCAAGTCTTATCTGATGGCTGTATTGGCTCCTTGGTTTTCTTCTTTCTCCTCTTCTTCCCCTCGGCAAGCTCTGTGTTGTTATTGTCCATTGGGCTGACACCTTGAAGGGCCGGATCAATGTGCTTTTTGGTCCTCTTCTTCTTCTTCTTGACTAGGTGTCCTTCTGCCGGAATGCCTTCCAGTTGAATTCGCTCCGATGCTCGTTGCATCTGCAACCGTACCTCCTCGACTTGCTGCATCGCTTGAGCCATCTCTATCTCCCCTTCATCTGGAGAAACTTGAGGATATGGGGCCTTTGCCAGGGCCGAGGTTCCTAGGCTGCTTGAGTCAACTTGAAGCAAAGAGCGCTTAGATGCTGGATGGTCATCATCAGCACCCTTGAGAATAGATGTATCCGGCAAATAGTCTGGGGTCTCAAAGGTCTCATCGCCAGCAACTACTAATTTGCTGCCAGGTGGTCGACGGGTTCTCTGACGACCGAGGTCGACATGACTAGGCTTTTCGTCTCCCAGCTTCAGGTCAACAATGGGAATGGAGTCGATATCCAAGACCTCACCATTGGATGTGCGGAGAGCATCGTGAAAAGGCGTAGACGTGCCAGATGACGCCCCGGAAGAAGCGATATAGAAAGGATCGTCCTTGAAGCGTTCCTTGCGCTCAAGCATTCTTTTTTGAACTCCAGTAGAAGAGTCCACCAGAGCACCGGTAGCATTCTGATACGACGGGTAGGGCTGTACATCAGCCGGTACAATATCACGAGCCTGTTTGTTTGAAGAGGAGAGCCCAGAAACATGATAGAAGTGTGAGATTTCCAAAGACTCTGACTCGATCGATGACGAGCTATCCAGGTCGTAGAAAAGACCTGGGAGATCACGTCTGAATGCCTCGTCTAAGCGAAGGCTATCTGGCAACACAACCTTCCTCTGGGCATTGCTTGCAACTGGGTTGAGCTCGAGGCCCGCAAATAGGTTTGGTATGACGGATGCAAGAAGAAATGGGATTTCTTGTGTTTTGGAGTTCAATGCCTCGGCTGCTAGGCGGAGAACCTCTAGAAACTCAATGGCGCGCTCCTGAACATCTAAATCCGGATGTGCCGCCAAATTCTCGAGGAACTCGACGACCCGAGCAAGCAAAAGGGACATTTCGCTTTTCCAGGGATCCCCTGGGTTGTTGGTCTGGCTAACCCGAACAAAAACCTTCGGTATGGCTTGCAAAAAGAGGGATAGCGTTCTCGAGGGGAGCGATGCGTTCGATATGTCGATCAACGAGAGTAGTGTCCGGTCAGGCGATAGCAGATATTCGGCATATTCACCAACTACCCAGGCAACAGGGCCCAGAACCCCATCGCCAGCAGTTGAACCGGAAGGAAAAAGATTAGATCGGTTGTCGATGAGCATGAGTGACTCGGCAGCTCTTGTGGCCTCCAACCGTACCCCTTTTACCCTTACAGCAACGTTCCGAATCTCTGTACCTATTCGAAGCGCAGCGTTCATCCTCATGTGAGGTATAGCCTCTTGTTCCTTGGAATTGCCGCTGTTTTCTTTGCACTCGGATGGCGGCAGAAGTCCGACTAGCTGCACTAACACAGTAACATACCAATCAAAGTCCACGACCTCAGAATAGTTCTTTTGGGAACAGAGATCCAAGATCCTGTGAACAACTTCTGTTTTGTAGTCATCGGGCCATATGGTAGGAGCGTCGGGGGTCTCAGATGCTTTAGATATATCGATCAATTCTGCTGCAGGGACCGAGGCTTGCCGCAACTGATCTATTAAACGGTTCACCACAGGCTGAAGGGAATCGCTGCTGACCATCCCAACGGCAAGCTCTAAAGCCTGCAATCGAATCGAAACGTCCGCATCCTCCAGGCAATTCATGATGACATCCTGCTGCATGGAAACTAATGACGGGTGTGTAGCGACAATGCGGTTCAACGCAAGAAGCGCAACATATTTGACTGCGTTGGGTGTTTAGAAACGCAGGCTCAGACGCGGTGAAAGGGAAACTCACGATTAGGGTCACTATCCAAGACTATCATTCCCCGCAATTTTCCAACGCAAAGAGTGGCAACTTCGTCCCTTTCCTGGAGATTATCTTCCCCATCCAAAATCCCTCCTTGAATGATCCCATTGATACATTCATAAAGCAAGGACATTGCAGAGGTGGTTTGGATGATGTTCGTCAATGGCCGCAGGAGTTTGCGAGTCAACCTTGGCTCTAAAGGGGTTAATGTTGCAAACTGTAAATGTCAGCAAAGCTTCAAAAAAAGGATTCGCCACTGACTCACAAGTTTGATGATTTTGATGGCCATCCAATTGTTGCCGCTATCAACAAGGAGCTCGAAGAACCGGGGTGCCAGAGGAAGAAAGTCATGAGGTCGTCGCCAACCAAGCTCACAAACGACGTTGATAGCCGCAGTAGTAACACTAACATCTTCCTGGTCGTCCATGAGATGGTCTTTTATCTTGGGCCATGCTAGCTTGAGAGCTTCAGGGTATACTAAAGCGAGCCTATAAAGGCAGACTATCGTTTTTTTGCGCACCACAGGGCTCGAGTGCGAAAGCCGGGACAGCATGTCAGGTAGCAAGGACATTGCTAGAGCAGGTGTAATGATGTGCGGCAAGGTAATCAACGGAAGGGACATATTTGGAATGCTGGAGGTGACAATATCCTACACAGACATTAATGACTTGAACCCATAGAATATGCGTTTTGAGTCTGTAGATTACATACCTTTTTCAGTAGGTTGGTCGCTAGCATCAGAACTTCGGTATCTGGTCGAAAGCTCTGGACAGCTCCTAGATATCCGACTCGTTTCTGAAGGTATTTGGCTGAAGACATGACTTCAAGAACGTGAAAAGATGCCCAGGACATATCGTATCCAAACATTTCAAGATAAATGAGCTTTAAGAGAGCTGTGGCCTTTTTGTCTGATTGGGGGTCAGCAACAAGTCAATGCTGGGCGATCAGTTGATAGTACCCATGTCTTGCGTTTTGATTTCGGCCTTGCATTCACGCAAGCAACTCTGGATGTATTCATTTTCACCTCCCTTATGAACCCGGAGACCTTTAATAAGGTCATAAAGTGATTTTTCGAACCTATTGGCAGTTAGTGTTGGTCGTTCCGGGGCAGAAACATAGGGTGCCCACATTGTGTCAACTATTCGTCGTCACGAGCACGATTAGATGAGGAAATGATTAGTACTGAAGCAGCCTAGTGAGACTGGTAGAGGTGCATAGTGATATATTGAACTATCAGATTAGCCATATTTCAGAATGAGATGAGTGACGCGAGTGCAAACATTCCGAGCTCCGAGAGTTGGAAGTTCCGGGGGACCGTCCGATAAGGATCACGGGACTGTGGCCAATTCCAAAGCTCTGGTGCATTCTGTCCTCTCAACCACCTTCCATCTATCCTGATTGGATCACCGCTGCTATCAATTTACTCTCAAGAATTACCCTTTTGAGGCGGTGCTGTTCTCGTTGACATTTTATCATGGCTAGTCCCGTCGATGTTCGCGAGATTAACGGATCTGATCTGATCTCTGCGCTTCATCTTGCTCAACAAGCACCAGCCATTCTTGGTCAAGAATCTGGGTCTGGGGCTACCTCATCTAATTCCACCAAGACTGCAGATTACTATGTACGAGTAGAGCAGCTTATGTTGGCGTGCCTTCGAACAGGGGATGACCAGTCAGCACAAAACTGCCTAAATCGCCTCAGTCTCCGGTTTGGGCCTTCTAATGAAAGGATCATGGGACTTCGAGGGCTGTACGAGGAGGCAACTGCCAAGGATCACTCTGCGCTAGAGAAATGCCTGCAGGAATACGATAATGCCCTGTCACAGAGCCCCGTGAATGTGGTCAGTATTGGTTACAGGTCCTAGAGGGAACAGCAAGACTGACCTTATAAAACAGCCCATTCTCAAGCGCCGGATAGCGTTGCTACGCTCACTCAACCGGCCCTCGGATGCAATTTCGGCCCTGATTCAACTCCTCGATGCCATCCCTACCGATGCTGAAGCCTGGTGTGAACTAGCGGACTTGTATCAATCACAGGGGCTGGGTTCCCAGGCCATCTTCAGCCTCGAGGAGGCTTTACTCATTGCTCCTAACTCATGGAATGTATGCACAATCCACCTTGTCCTGATTGATAGGGATGATTACTAATCTTTCTGAAACAAATAAAAGATTCATTCGCGTCTCGGTGAATTGTTATACATCTGTGCCTCCGACGGGGACACACCCCGGCTTGTCGGGAGGTCGGTGCAGCACTTTAGTCGCAGCATTGAGCTTTGTGATGACTATTTGCGAGGATTTTATGGGTTAATTCTGGTATGTCAACAATCATCAATCATCTTGTTCCATACTAATCCGGGTTTCCTAGGCATCAACTCGGATGCTTGACAATGATTATGCAGGCATATCAGGTCAAATTCCTTCCAAGAAGACCCTTGAACGTTTGAAGGCCTTTGCGCTCCAAAAGTTGGGCGATATTGTTGAGTCACGGTCAGTCGATGATCAACATTGGGCATCCAGTCGAAGCGAGCTGATTGCGGCTAAAGAGCTGCTGAATCGCTTCAAGTGAAATACCTTTTTTTTTTTTGTTTTTTGTTTTTCTTTTTCTTTTTTTTTTTTCGAAGAGGCTCAAATTAGTCCCCTGATTTGCGATTGAGAATACCCCTTGTGCAATAATAAAACGAAGAATGTGATTCTAGAGTGTTCCATAGGTTGATTCTCAGAGCTAAGGGCTTAGAAAGTTGATATTGGGCATTTGTTATTTTTTTTTTTTTTGGCTTGGGCAGCAGATGTGTGTCAAAACTGACAAGAAAAAGAAAAAGCCAGTTTACACACAAAAGATAAATAAAAGAAAAAGATATGCCCAACGGGCCCAAGAAAGGGTCATATTTGAAAACTAAATAAGAGCTTCTTTTCCTACTTTCTTTTTCTTCCCTTCTATATACATGATACCCCTAAATTGCTTCACCTACTTCACTGTATTGCATATTTTACTACGGTTGTACTCCGTAGTCTTTTTTGAATATACTTTTACTATCCCTGTTAAAGAAGAGCAAGGGGTATCTGTGTCATTCTTATTTTTTTTTTTTTTTCTTCCCCTCTCTTCTCTCTACTCCGAGATCCAAGTCAACAGAAGAGAGAAAATAACAACAACCCTGACCCTTACCCCCCCCTCCTCTCCCTCCCCCCCGGGAAACGAAAATAAGTCAATGCGCAAATAACCCCCGCGTCAAATCATTTTTATCTCGACATTTCTCTTCTCTTCCTAACATCACTTCCTCCCCCCCCACCGGTTACTGGTCAAACCTTCTTGGGTATTCCCTCCTCACTTCGCGCATGCGACAGAGAGAGAGAGGAATTGCTTTCCTTAATATTCCCCGAGTTTGCTCATTGTCTCTATGTCGTACGTTTAAGTTTTTCTTTCTTTTACCCTTTCTCCCTTCTTAAATCCATTTCCTCATCCTCTTTCTCTTATCTAGCAGGCTCAGTATCTCGATTGGTTCAGACCCCCACGGTTCGGATTCTTTCTCCGACGAGGATTCGTCTGGTGTACATGTTTCTGTGCCTTCCGAGCATGAGTACCAGGACTACGACGAGTGGGCGCATTTGCCATATCCGCATGAATTGAAACCGTCTGATTCAGCCTCTCGACCAAATACTTCGCACCACAGTCGTCCGCCCCACGGTTCACGCTCCGCTTCGGGCCGTCGCCCAAACCCGCGACGCATGCCAGAACACCAGTCGTACGCCCCTCGAGGCCGAAGACAACAATCACCAGAGTCCCCCGACAGTGATTCGGGTGACGAGTATCCTTCCAATTTCGGTCGCCAGAATGATCGGAGGCAATGGCAACAACCTCCTGTACCACCCGCCCCTGGCTACGCCCCAAGCCAGTCATCTGGTCCATCTTACGCCCCCTATCCTCCCGTCCCTGGCCATGGCCATGCCCCATACGCCCACCACAATCCTCCTCCGGTCACGTCCGAGCTCATGAGAGTTCCTCACAACCCAGGACCACCGAACCCTTATGGTGTTCCGACTTATGGATACCCACCCCAATTCCCACCTCATGCGTCACACTTTCTCCCCGATCAACCCCAACTACACCCGCGACATGCCCCTCGCCAGCCACCTCTGCTGCATGATCCGATGCAGCCACCCATACCGCATGCGATGAGTCCTCACGCTTCCCACCCGCCTTACACTGGATATCCTCATGAGTTGATGCCATATGGCCAGGCTGGTTACTATCGAGATCAACCTAACTATTTCGGGGCACCAATCCCAGGCATGATGCCTCCTCATTATTGGCCCCCCGCGTATCCCCCGGTGCCTTCTCCTCCAACGCGACCGGAACCTAAATCCCCTCCACCCTCGACACCTGCCCCGGAAACTACCCCTGCTCCCGCTCCCGCTCCTGCTCCTGCTCCTCCCCCCCCACCGGCCGATGCGGCCAAGGATGAGCAGATTGCGAGGTTAGAGAAATTGATTCTGGACGACCGACTAGCGCGCGAAGCGAAAGAGCAAGAGCGCGAAGCAAAGGAGCTTGCCCAAAGGCAGGCAATTGAACGCGCCGCCGCCGAAAAGGCAGCCCAGGAAGCACAGACAGCGCATGATAGGAAGATTACGCTGGAAGCCGCGGCTCTCGCTCGAGCTGACGCGGAGAAAAAGGCCGCAGAGGATGCCGCAAAGGCGAAGGAGGAGGCAGAGAAAGCTACTGCCGCTGCTGCTGCCGATGCTGCTGCTGCTGCAACAGCTGCGGCCAAAGAAGCGGCTGCCAAAGCTGCCGAACCACCGCCACCGCCGCCGCCTCCAGAGAAGAAGCAGCCCATCAAGTTCAAAGACGCGATTGGTAGGAAATTCAGTTTCCCATTCGAGCTCTGTGCAACATGGCAGGTACGTCGCAATCTACCTCTATCTATGAATGGATTTATGTTAACCGCTGGTCATAGGGAATGGAAGAACTTATCAGGCAGGCTTTCCTCCATATTGATGTCATTGGACCTCATGTGGCCGAGGGTCATTATGATCTTATTGGCCCCAATGGCGACATCATTCTTCCACAGGTTTGGGAAACTGTGGTCGAGCCTGATTGGGCTATCACCATGCACATGTGGCCTATTCCTGAAAAACCAAAGGAGGATCCTCCCCCTGCGGCAGATGCAGCCCCGGCAAAACCTTCCGATCCACCGGCCGACACAAAGAAAAAAGCAGATGGTAAGATAATTGTTGCCAAAGACCCGCTCGAAACGCGCACTGATGTTTTTTCTAGGACCCAAGAAAGCTAAAGCTAGAGGACCGGAAGTCCCCGGGAGTTTCGCGATGTGGATGTTGGGCGGTGCCAATCGTCGCGGGGGTAAAGGAGGCCCCAAAGTGGAAAAGAAGCCTGACACCTCTCCCGCGGCTCCCGCACCATGAGAAATTGTTTTCGCTTGACTCCTGCTGGTCTTGAATGATAACTTATCTTGTTTCAAGTCGCTTTTGGTCAATATACCCATAGACCCTTCGGACAATGGGAAGGCATGAAACCGCTTTGCTAAAACTGCTTCAAAGAGTACGAATGTTACGAGCTGGAAGACGACTAGATGGCTGTTCACCTGGGTCTATATCTTCGTTTGCCTGTTTATGTTGTTTTCATCATCCCATGTTGATTTATGAACAATCCTCCCGGAAGATCCTCCCTGAGTTTCTTCTGTGTTCTTTCTTGCCCTCCCTATAGCTGCCATGCATGTACGGCAGGTCATAGTCGCCAGTGTCTCAAAACTACTTTTGCCGGCACAACTATTTAGATTATCAGTATTTCGTACAGGATGGTACACCCGGTATGAATATGTACGGCGTACCTACCTACCTACATTAGTATCACTTTCTGACCCTTCGAATGTTCTACTTGTAAGCGACTTGCTTGGTTTCAATATGAAGGCTACTATTTCTGAATACCATGTCAAGGTGTAAGTCCTCTTCAGGTGTCGTACACAGGCCCCTTACGATAGGCTGTGATCAGGTAATTTGGGTAAGAGGACAAAATGGAAAGGAAGGTAACCCCACTTACCTTAACTGCCCACCGCTACGGGCCTACGGCAACTACAGATTGAATTCCATGATATTAATTCTGCCGACTGGCAGAAAATCAGTCATCCTGCCGTTTAGGGCTAACCTTACGGAAGTGCCTAACGCGCACTATCACCGTATCACGGGAACTTGCATTTTTACTGCCTGATTTCTATACATAAAGGCGGATCTCGTCCACATTGTCACGCTTCTAGCGTGGTGGCTGTTGTTCTCAGATGGTTCACTCGATGGGAGTAGACCTTGCTGGCTCCTATAGGACCATACTATTACGAGCCAGTTCTTTTAAATAAAAGAGTACATTTTTACGGAAGTATTGAGTACAGAGGGAGAAAGGAAAGGAAAGAGAAAAACTCCGTTGAGATAGGATCTTTATAAGGTCCTATTATAACCACTAAATAAATAAATAATATAATACCTCCCTCTAGTCCTTGTGACGATGTAGACGTGCTAGGACTAGAAGGAGGGGTTTACATTGTTTATTTATTTAGTTATAACAGGACCTCACAAAAGAGCCTGTCCTAACGGAGTTTTCTCTCTTTCCTTTCCTTTCTCTCCTTATACTTAATATCCTCGTTGAAATACACTGTTTTATTTAAAAGAATTAGCACGTAATATAATAGTAAGTACTACCTATTTCTAATAAAGCTATACGACTACACAGACTATTACTACGATTAGTCTCTATCACGCTTTATATTGTGATGATCTGGAAGGGGCTTACGCTGTGTTTGCACTGTTTATTTGTTTGCTTATTGTGATAGGATCTCAAAGTCCTGTCCAGCGGAGTTTTCTCTCTCTTTCTTTTCCTTTCCTCTCCTATACTCAAAATCATAGTTAAAATGCACTCTTTTCCTTAAAGATCTAGCTAGTAATATAATTTTAAGTACTACCTATTTCTAATAAAAGCTATATAACTATATAGACTATTATTGTGATTAGTCTCGGTTATACTATACCCTACTTTTAGTTCCTTAGTATCTTAGAGCTAAGACTTATACCTAAACTAAAGACCTATAGTTATTATAGATAAATAAATTAGAATAGCCCCTCTAGAAGTTAGTAAGAAGTATAGTAGATTATAGGTAGTAAATAACCCTAATAACAAACCTAAAACCCCTATAAATCTCTCTATTACTATTAATCCTAACCCTAATAATAATAAAGATAGTAGATTTAAACTAGAGGGCTCCTATTTAAAAACCTTCTAGCTTAACTTACTAACTATTATAAAATAGCTCTTAAAGATCGACCTTAAAGATTACTATAATAAACTAATTATAGTCTATAAAAAGCTAGAATATAAGTTTTATAAACTTAAGAAGTATAATTTAGAGTTTAAAGATAAGAACTATAATTAGGATAAGATTATTAGTAAAAGAGATAAAGCGATAGCTTATTATTATAGAGTAATTAAGTAATAAAATAAGGCTTAAACTATTTTTAATACCTTTTATATAGCTAAAGCTAAAGTAGTTAACTATATACATCCTGTGTTTTAAGTCTGGCGACAAATCCACTTTTTCTTGGCATTTATGGTAACCCCCCCAACCACCCTATTTTAATTCTTCTCTCACACAACAACTATGAGGTCCTTTGGGACAGAAATCAGTGGAAATCGCGGTAAATAGGATGAATTATCTACAGTCTAGCGCGCTAGGATCATTAGTGCTCTCGAAGCTAGCTAATCTATCTCTAAACTCGCTACCGAGTATAGCTACCATCGCAGCACTATTTACCGGACTCGAGACCGGTTTTTCGAGCAAAAAAATACCGAATCTCGACCTCGCTCCGGCCGTCCCCCTATCTTCGATAAATCCGCTCGTAGATTTATCTATTTACGAGCTCGCCGGAACCCTCTTTGGAGCTATAAACGACTTAGCGCGAGCTACCCTAGGCACCCCTCTCGAGTAATAATCTATAAGGTTTATAGAGCCTATAGATTAAATAAATATCGTAGCCCGACTAAGATTCCTATTAGGCCTATCGTTATATAAAAAAGACTTACCTTTACTCGAAAGTAGCGGCTAAATCCTAACTTTCGTAATTAGATCTAGTCCGACGAATATTCCGTTTAACGAATATCTAATTCTAGGACTAAGTAGGCGTAGCGGCTATAATCTAAGACCTACTAGCGTAAACTTATAAACCTTAAGGTTTATATAAAAGATATATTATAAATAGTATAGGCTAGTATCTAGCTAGGTAGCTATACGAAGTTAGTAGTTATAGAACGGGAGAAACGAGAGAAAACAAACGGTTATACTATAAACTCCTATCTCGATATACTCGAAGAAGCTCTCCTACCTATCTATATACCTAGGACTATCTTCTAGTAAGATAACGCGAAGATTTATAACTCTTACCTCGCTTAGGAGTGGTTCGAAACTTACGGGATTTACCTCGAGATTTAGCCTCCGCACTCGCCCGATTTAAGTCCGATTAAGCCCTATTAGTGGATATTAAAGGTGAAATTAATAAAGATATACCCCGAATTAATAGAAATAGGTAGAAGTAAGGCGGACTAGGCTTATTTTAAGCGCTATATATATACTATATAGGATGCCCTTAATCAGGCTGTGGTCGATTGTTTAATCCTATCTATACCTAGGAGATTGCTTACTATGAGAAAGGCTAAGGGTTATTATACTAAATATTGAGATAATTAAATTCACTAGTTATTTCTCTATCTTTTGATATTATTTATATGATATTTGATGCAATATTGATCTAGATATATATAGTTATACTGGATATATATATTTGATGGGTGCGGGTAGATTTTGCGGGTGTCGCAGGACTTATGCTCATAGAGTGTATCTATAGCTATTATAGAAAAAGATATAGCTATTATAGAAAAGGATATTTTTATTATAAAATAAAATAAGATAGCTTTTAAGTTCTTTAACCTTTAAAACTATATATTAATTATAGAGATAGCTAGATAGAAAAAGTCTATAAAGATATCTAATACCCTAATATTTAATAATAGAAAAGAGGTTTATTTTAAGACCTAGGAGACTATTATCTAATAGAAGCTTAAAATAAATATTAATTACTATCTACTATTAATATATTATAAACTCTATATATAGAGTTACCATAAAGGAAGAACTCTCTCTATAATAGATTAAACTATTTAGGTGTGACGGTTATCTCGGGTGCCGAGTTATTTCGGCCGAAATACTCACATGACACTGTGGATATTGTAGATAGTATCTGGGGAAGGAACGGAGACGTGAGGGCCTTTAAGTTGTTTTCCCTCTCTTCTCTTCTCTTCTCCTTTTTCCTTCTCCAGTCTTGATACTTTCGTTAGTGTACAGAATCAGATTTCCTTTTTCTTTTAACGCGTTATATAGTATCAAGACTTATCTTTCTTTATTTACTTTCTTAAGCACCCTAGTTTGAGTAAAGACTATCGCCTGCCGATATATCGAACTACCTAGGTGCCCTATAACCCGAAACCGAAGATCCTAAACCCGAAGAACCGAAGAAAAAGACCTATAGTCGCCGACTATATTAACGAATCGAGATAGCTCTCTCTAATACTAGTAAGATATATAGCGGATAGCGAGGAGTAAATAAACCTAATAACGAACCGATAACCCCTCTAAACCTTTATACTTCTATTAATCCTCCCGGCGATACTAGTAAGGCTAAAGGTAGAACCGAACCTAGAATCGCGTTTAATAGTACCTATCTAATTAGTCTCTAGCTAGACTTACTAACCGTTATAAAGTAGCTTCTAAAGATAGATCTTAAGGATTAGTATAATAAGCTAATCGCTATCTATAAAGAGCTAGAGTAGAAATTTTATAAACTTAAGAAGATTAACCACGATTAGAAAGATAAGCTAATAACTTACTACTATTATAAATAAAATAAGATCTAGGTAGCTCTTAATATCTCTTATACTACCGAAGCTAAAGTAGTCACTTATATAGCTATAGCTACTACTAAAAAGGATACTACTATTATAAAATAATATAAAATAGCCCTAAAATTCTTTAATCTTTAAAGCTATATATCGATTATAGAGGTAGTAACCTAGAAAAAATCTATAAAGATATCTAATACCCCAATATTTAACGATAGAAAGGATATCTACTTCGAGACTTAGGAAACTATTATCTAATAGAAACTTAAGATAAATACTAATTATTACCTACTATCTATATATTATAAGCTCTATATATAAAGCTATTACGAAGGAAAAGCCTAGCTATATATTATACCCTAGATAAAGGCTAACTCGATAAATCTATATATAGATACTAAGGATATAATTACCTATTTAAAGACTATTTTCGCTAACCTAAACCGCTAAGCCGAAGCTTATACTACGTACTATAAGCTAAAAATAAAATTAAAGGATAGCTTTATCGATTTCCTCGCCGAATTTATATAGCTCGCTAAAGAAGCTATTATTATTAAAGAGAACCGGAAATATAATCTATATTTAAAGCTTCTATATCTATTATAAAGCTAAGTAATATAGGCTATAAATATAGATAATATCTCCTTTAACTCCTTTATTTAGATTTATTAGAGTATATTATATAAGATTAACCTTTAGTAGGAGTCGCGAGCTACTCTTTATATCTATACTACTACCTCTAGAAGTAGTATAGGTACTACTATTATAATCTCTACTTCCTCTACTTCCTAGGTAAAATATAAAGGAAGTACTAGCTATACCCTATTATTAGCTACTAAGAAAGCTACCCTACTAAGAAAAGGTTATTATTTTATCTATAAAGAGTATAGATATATATCTTAGGATTATATAAAGAAGAGCTTATAGAAGACCTTATAGCCTATTATTATAGCCGCTACTAGTATAGAAACCGCTAATATAAAGAAGAAGGCCGATCTATAGGCTATTAAATCTAACTCTAACTTAGGAAAAGAGTAAGCTTAGGGAAAGTCTCCTCTCTAAGCTTAAAGATAGTTTTACTATATAAGGTTAATTTAAAGGATTTACTATCCCTAGTTAGTAGCTTAATAATAAAAGCCTAGATAGTACTAAATAGTAGAGTAGTTAAAGTTTCTTATTTATATAATACTAGAGTAGATAGCTACCTTTTTATAAATATAGACCTAGTTAGATTACTAATTAATAATATAAGACTATATATAAAATAGCTACTATAGTAGTATCTAGTAACTAGTTTCGATAGAAAATTATAAGATCCGATAATCTATACTATAAAGCTAACTTTTATAATCGATAGTAGAGTATAGTAGCGATAGCCTATATTTATAATAGAGCTTAGCCAATATAATATTATCCTTAGAAGGATATAGTTTAAGGAATATAATATACTTCCTAATTATTAGAATTATTAACTAATCTAGCCTAAATAGTAGATAGTTAAAGATAAAGTACTAATTCTAATTAAAAGACCTATACCCTAATAGATTCTTTAGCGATACCTAGAGATATAGAGAGTTTATTAATAAGATACTAACTATAGAGATCGACTAATATCTAAATAGGATAGCTATAAGAGGAAGCTAAAGAAATCTTATAACTATATATATAAGGAAGATACTATAGGAAAGATAGCCTAAGTACTTAAGGGAGAGGAATTTATTTAGCCGAAAAAACTATAGAAAATAGCTAACTTAGTGACCCTAGATCCTTTTAATAAGTTAATTAATATTATAGTAATATTAGGACCTAGCTTCTACTAATATATATAGAATAAAAGGATAGAGATATTTATTACCTTACTCTTATAGATTAACTAGGTAATTAAAGAGAAATAGAACCTAGAATATACCCTAGAGGCCGCTAAAATCTATACTAAGATTCCCTTAGTATATTATAAGTTTATTAATATATTCTTAAAGATTAATTCTAATATACTATCTTCTCTATAAAGTACCTCTAATTATAAAATTAAGCTAGAAAGACCTATACTATTAGGCTACTATCCTCTCTATAAGATAATAAAGGAGGAGCTATAATTTATAAAGGATTATATCTTAAAAAACCTAGTAAAGAGGTTTATTATACTCTTTATAGCTCTATATATCTCCCTAATTCTAATAGTAATAAAACTAAGAGGTAGCTTATAATTCTATATTAACTATTAGAAGCTAAATATACTAATAAAGAAGGATTAGTATTTAATTCTACTAATTAGTAAGCTACTCTAATATATATATAAGGCGAAACGCTTTATAAAGCTTAATATCTAGTAAGGTTTCTACTATCCTAGGATATACCTAGATTTAGAGGATCTTACTACTTTTAGGACTAGATATAGGTCTTATAAATATAAAGTAGTACCTTTTAGCCTAATAAATAGACCTACTATATTCTAAAGATATATTAATTATATATTAAGAGACTACCTAGATAATTTCTATACTACTTATTAATAATATCCTAGTATATATAGATAGTAGCCTTAGAGAGTACTAAGAGTATATAAGAAAGGTACTTACTAGACTATAAATAGTAGGTCTATAAATAGCTATTTAGAAGTATAAATTCTATACTATAGAGATAAAATTCCTTAGATTTATTATTAGAATAGATAGTATTAAGGTAGATCCTAAAAAAATTAAGGTAATTAAGGTATAGGATATACCTAATACTATAAAGGGTATATAGTTATTCCTTAGAATATATAACTTTTACTATCGATTTATTAAAGGATATAGTATAATTATAAAGCCTCTCTATTGTCTTATAAAGAAGGTAGTTCCCTTCTATTAGGATAATTCCTATAAGTAGGCCTTCTAAGAGCTTAAGTAGAAGTTACTAGCGGCACTAGTGCTAAGCTATTATAATCCTCTTACTCCGATCTAAGTAGAGACCGATACCTCTAATAGGTATTTAGGAGTAGTACTCTCCTAGATAGGACCTAATAGCCTTTAGTACCTAGTAGTATACTTCTCGAAAACGATAGATCCTACTAAGTAGCGGTATAATACTTACGATAAAGAGATACTCGCAATTATCAGCTCTCTAGAGGAGTAGCGAGCCGAGCTAGAAAGACTCTAGCGGACTAATAGATTTAATATCTAGATTGATTATTAGTCCTTATAGTATTTTATAATAGGAAAGAAGCTAAATATATAGTAGAGTCGCTAGTGTGACACGTCAAAAGAAAAAGGAAACCTGATTCTGTATATACACGAAAGTATCAAGACTGAAGAAGGGAAGAAAAGAAGAGAAGAGAGGAGAGAGGGGGAAAACAATTTAAAGACCTCTTAACCCTACTCCTTCCCTAGGGATATCTACAATATTATATAAGTATTTCGGCCGAAATACTTAATATATAACTCTAGATATAAATAAAGAATCCTCTATAAATCCTATAGTCCTTATTCTAGTATTTCGGCCGAAAAAGCTTAGTCCCTAAAATAACTATTATATTACCCTCCTCTTTAAGAGGACCTAGCCCTCTAGGTCTTATTTAAATAGGTTTATTATTATCTAGGTACTCTACTTTAAACCTATCTTCTAATACTACTTCGGCCTAGATATTAAGACGCTTCGGCGGACCTAATAAGTCTAGATAGGTCTAGTAGAATTATAGTAGTTTCTCTAGAGTATTTTTAAAATTACTTATTAGGTACTAGTTATTATCCTAGATATATCCTAGCTACTTTATATAGTACTATAGTTTCTAATAATATAGCTATATTATAAGGATTTCCTTAACTTCCTATTTATCCTATTTATCGACTATTAAAGGAGGAGGAAGATCTAATATCTAACCTAGTAAAGGGTTAGTATTTAATATAAGCTATAGTTTCTTAGATATAAATATTAGATATAAATATTAGATATAGATTAACTTAGGTAATTCTAGCTAATAAACTCTCCTAACTTTCTCTAGGATCTTAAAAGGACTAGCTACCTAATTTATTAGTTTATAACTTAGCTAGTTAGTTCTCTAGTTTCTTATTATAATAAATATAAAATCTCCTATATTAAAGTTTTTTTTATAATAGTAGTAGTCTATTTAGCGCTATTATCGCTCCTATATAGTAGTTACTTATTACTATATCTACTTTTAAATACTCTATAGGTAATTTATATACTCGCGAGTATTCTATTCCTAGATATCCTTTATCTACTACTTATCTTAGCTAATCTACTATTATTAATCTATAATCTCTAATATCTACTAGTTAAAGGATATTCTTAGTTTATATCCTCTTTCTATATAGAAAGAAGATATATTAGTTATCTCTAATAGTAGTAATATTACTATAAAATCGATAATTAATAGGAGTTTAGACTAGTTATCTTAATAATAATCAATAAATAGCTTTAATCGCTAGACTATATATTAGTTTATAATCTCACTCTATCTATTAGTCTAAGGATAGAATACTATTAAAAGTTTCTTTTTAATCCTAAGAATATAATAAAACTTATTCTAGAATAAAGAGATAAACTAACCTCTTTAGTTAGATATAATAGAATCTAATAATCTAATCTATTAATAGATATTATTAATAAAGAGATATATTATAGTCTTTATATCTATTTTTTTATAATATAGTATAGATATTAGTCTCTTAGATAAGTAATCTATAAAAATATAAACTATATTATATCCTTTTTTATCCTTTAGAAAGGATCTAAAATCTATTATAATATATTATTAAGGATATCTAGGGATTAGGAGAGGTTATAGGAGTCTAGATATTCTATCCCTCTAGGCCTTTATCTATTTATAAATATAGTAGTTATCTATATATCGGTAAATATCCTCTATAAGACTTAGCTAGTAGTAGTATATATTTATTATCCTTTTTATCTTTTCCTAGTCTAGATATATTATAGATAGCTAATAATAGATTTTATCTAATAAATAGGCTTAGAGATCGCTATCTTCTAGTACTATAAGTTTCTTTTTTTATAGTAATAAACTATCCTAAAGCTACTATTTCTCTTTATTATATTTTACCTTCTTTTAGTACTCTTTAAGACTCTTATATATATAATTTATCTCTAATATTTAATCTATAGTTATTGAAATTATAATAGAGGAGATAGTCTATATAGTTAGCTATATATTCCCTAGATAGATTCTTTACTCTAAGACTTTTTTTTAGTAAAAGAGTCTACTTTTAAAGGCCCTTTTCCTTTAGCCGATCCTTCTATAATAATATATCTATAATAATATTCCTTTTACCTTAATAATATTAAATTAGGAAATAAAAATAGGAGAGGAACTTATATTAGTAATTCTATTATATATTTAGCTTCTTCCCTATTATAAAATACTATAAAGATTAATAATCTATTTAGATATTAAATTAGTTAGTCTATTAGAGACCTTTTAGCTTAGCTTATTATTCCTCTAAAGAGTAGATAATTATAAATATCTCTTTATTATAGATATTATATCGCTACTTAGTAGGATCTATTATCTTTAAGAAATATACTATTAGATATTAAAGGCTATTAAATCCTATCTAAGAGAGTACTACTCTTAAATATCTATTAGAGATATTAGTCTCTACTTAGATTAAAATAAGAGGGTTATAATAGCTTAGTATTAGTACTACTAATAACTTCTATTTAAGTTCTTAGAAGGTTTATTTATAGGAATTATCCTAATAAAAGGGAATTACTTTCTTTATAAGCTAATAAAGAGACTTTATAATTATATTATATCCTTTAATAAATTAATAGTAAAAATTATATATTTTAAAGAATAACTATATACCCTTTATAATATTAGATATATCCTATACTTTAATTACCTTAATTTTCTTAGGATCTACTCTAATACTATCTATTCTAATAATAAATCCTAGGAATTTTATCTCTATAGTATAAAATTTATATTTCTAAATAGCTATTTATAGACTTATTATTTATAGTCTAATAAATACCTTTTTTATATACTCTTAATACTCTCTAAGGCTACTATCTATATATATTAAGATATTATTAATAAAAGCGGTATAGAAATTATCTAGATAGTCTCTTAATATATAATTAATATACCTTTAGAAAGTAATAGATTTATTTATTAAGCTAAAAGGTACTACTTTATATTTATAAGATCTATATCTAGTCCTAAAAGTAATAAAATCCTCTAAATCTAGATATATTCTAAGATAGTAGAAGCCTTATTAGATATTAAGCTTTATAAAGTATTTTACTTTATATATA
Organism: Penicillium turbatum; assembly: GCA_030762825.1. NCBI lineage: Eukaryota > Fungi > Ascomycota > Eurotiomycetes > Eurotiales > Aspergillaceae > Penicillium > Penicillium turbatum. The sequence continues at coordinate 1,503,619 of JAUJYX010000011.1, read as the reverse complement.
TATTAAAGTAGTTTATTAATTAGTAGAATTAGATATTAATCCTTTTTTATTAATATATTTAGCTTCTAATAATTAATATAGAATTATAAACTATCTCTTAGTTTTATTATTATTAGAATTAGAGAGATATATAGGGCTATAAAAGGTATAATAAACCTATTTATTAGGTTCTTTAAGATATAATCCTTTATAAATTATAGCTCCTCCTTTATTATCTTATAGAGAGAATAGTAGCCTAGTAATATAGGTCTTTCTAGCTTAATTTTATAATTAGAGGCTCTTTATAGAGAAGATAATATATTAGAATTAATCTTTAAGAATATATTAATAAATTTATAGTATTCTAAGGGAATCTTAGTATAGATTTTAGTAGCCTCTAGGGTATATTTTAGGTTCTATTTCTCTTTAATTACTTAGCTAATCTATAAAAGTAAGGTAATAAATATCTCTATCCCTTTATTTTATATATATTAGTAAAAGCTAGATCCTAATATTATTATAATATTAACTAGTTTATTAAAAGGATTTAGGGTTACTAAGTTAGCTATTTCCTATAGTTTTTTTAGCTAAATAAATTCCTCTCCTTTAAGTATTTAGGCTATCTTTTCTATAATATCTTCTTTATATATATAGTTATAAGATTTCTTTAACTTCCTTTTATAGCTATCCTATTTAGATATTAATCGATCTCTATAATTAATATCTTATTAATAAACTCTCTATATTTCTAGATATCGCTAGAGAATCTATTAAGGTATAGGTCTTTTAGTTAGGATTAGTATTTTATCTTTAACTATCTACTATTTAGACTAAATTAATTAATAATTCCGATAATTAGGAAGTATATTATACTCTTTAAACTATATCTTTCTAAAGATAATATTATATTAGCTAAGCTCTACTATAAATATAGGCTATCGCTACTATACTCTACTATTAATTATAAAAATTAGCTTTATAATATAGATTATTAGATTTTATAATTTTCTATTAAAATTAGTTATTAGATACTACTATAGTAGCTATCTTATATATAGCCCTATACTATTAATTAATAATCTAACTAAGTCTATATTTATAAAAAGGTAGCTATCTACTCTAATATTATATAAATAAGAAACTTTAACTCCTCTACTATTTAGTACTATCTAGGCTTTTATTACTAAGCTACTAACTATAGATAATAAATCCTTTAAATTAACTTTATATAATAAAACTATCTTTAAGCTTAGAGAGGAGATTTTCCCTAAGCTTATTCTTTTCCTAAGTTAGAGTTAGATTTAATAGCCTATAGATCGGCCTTTCTCTTTATATTAATAGCTTCTATATTAATAGTAGCTATAGTAATAGACTATAAAGTCTTCTATAAGCTTTTCTTTATATAGTCCTAAGATATATATCTATACTTTTTATAAATAAAATAATAACTTTCTCTTAATAAAGTAGCTTTTTTAGTAGCTAATAGTAATATATAGCTAGTACTTTTTTTATACTTTATATAGGAAGTAAAGGTTAAAATAGTAATACCTATACTACTTCTAGAGGTAGTAATATAGATATAAAGAGTAATTTATAACTCCTATTAAAGGTTAATCTTATATAATATATTCTAATAAATCTAAATAAAGGTATTAAAGGAGATAGTATCTATATTTATAGCCTATATTACTTAGCTTTATAATAGGTATAGGAGCTTTAAATATAGATTATATTTTTAGTTCTCTTTAATAATAATAGCTTCTTTAGTAAGCTATATAAATTTAGTAAAGAAATCGATAAAACTATCTTTTAGTTTTATTTTTAGCTTATAATATATAATATAAGCTTCGGTTTAATAGTTTAAGTTAGCGAAAATAGTCTTTAAATAGGTAATTATATCTTTAGTATCTATATATAGATTTATCGAGTTAGCCTTTATCTAGGGTATAATATATAGCTAGGCTTTTCCTTTATAATAGCTTTATATATAGAATTTATAATATATAGATAGTAGGTAATAATTAATATTTACCTTAAGTTTCTATTAGATAATAGTTTCCTAGATCTTAAAGTAAATATCCTTTCTATTATTAAATATTAAGATATTAAATATCTTTATAGACTTTTTCTAGGTTACTATCTCTATAATTAATATATAGCTTTAAAGATTAAAGAATTTTAGGGCTATTTTATATTATTTTATAATAATAATATCCTTTTTAGTAGTAGCTATAGCTATATAAATAACTACTTTAGCTTTAATAATATAAAAGATATTAAGAGTTACCTAGATTTTATTTTATTTATAATAATAATAAGTTATTAGCTTATCTTTCTAATTATAGCTAATCTTCTTAAATTTATAAAATTTCTACTTTAGCTCTTTATAGATAGCGATTAGCTTATTATATTAATCTTTAAAGTCTATCTTTAGAAACTATTTTATAATAGTTAATAAAACTAGCTAGAGACTAATTAAATAGATACTATTAAATATAATTCTAGGTTTAGTTCTACCTTTAGTATTATTAATATTATTAAAAGGATTAATAGAAATATAAAGGTTTAGAGGGGTTATCGGTTTATTATTAGGTTTATTTACTTCTTATAGTCCGCTATATATCTTATTAGTATTAGAGAGAGCTATCTTAATTTATTAATATAGTTAGCGACTATAGGTCTTCTTTAGTTTAGGTTTAGGATCTTTAGTTTTAGGTTATAGGGTACCTAGGTAGTTTAATATATTAATAGGCGATAACCTTTATTTAAACTAGGGTACTAAAGAAAGTAAATAAGAAAGAAGAATCTTAATACTATATAATATATTAAAAGAAAAAGGAAATCTAATTCTATATATATATAAAAGTATTAAGACTAAAGAAGGGAAGAAAAGAATAGAAGAGAGGAGAGAGGGGGAAAATAATTTAAAGACCTCTTAACTATACTCCTTCCCTAGGGATATCTATAATATTATATAAGTATTTCGGCCGAAATACTCAATATATAACTCTAGATATAAATAAAGAATCCTCCGCAAATCCTATAGTCCTTATTCTAGTATTTCGGCCGAAAAAGCTCGGTCCCCGAAATAACCGTCACATCTTATAGATTAGGTTATATAAGCCTAGTAGACTTATAAGGCCGAGCTACTATATCTACCTAAAGTAAGGCTAAGAAGGCTAAGAAAGATCGGGAAAAAGTTAATAATAGATAGAAAAAAATACTTAAACGTTAGAATCGGATTATTTACGCTATTACCTATAAAGAAATATAATATTAATAGGATACCTTTAAAGAGCGGTATAATAATCTACTATTTAAGCCTTTACTTAACTATATCTAAAGTAAGTAGCTTAATAATTGTCCCTAACACTTCCTATATATCTATATCTCTTAATAACTATATCTAAATAAGATTATAACTTCCTAAACTAAGGGTATATATTAGCTACTAAAGTAGGATCTCTAGGTTTCTACTAATAATTTACTAGTAGTACTATACTTATTTAATCGCGTAGTTAACCTATAATTCTCGAAGCTAAGGTATAGGATTGAGACTTAGAAGATTTAGAGGCTAATAAAGTAAGTTCTAATACTTTAGAGACTCCTTATAAATCGAATCTCAATATATAGTATTTATCTTATAAAGGAAGAGTATAATAGATATCTCCCTAAAGATAGAGAAAATAAGCTCCTAATTCTAGACCTATATATCTATAATTTAAAGAATATATCTAGTTTTCTATATATTTATATTCTTAAGGAGTATAGCGATAAGAAAAAATAACTCGAACTAGACCTTTTCTATTAGTAGTAGTACTTATATAGTATTAATAAAGCTCCTCTAATCGACCCTACCCTCCTAGTCTAGGATCTACTTTATATATATTAATAAAGATATCCCAGGGGCGCTAGAAATTTCCTAATATAGACCTAGTCTTCTACCGATCTATTAACCTAAGATAACTCTATTTATTAGGAACCCTCGGCGTAGGAGGTAAATCGGGGTTAGGTCCGCGGTATAGCTCGCGGGCGCTCTAGTAGTAGAGGTTATAGTACTATTCCTACTCCTACTCCTACTCCTACTTCTACTTATAGGGGTCGAGGTTAGGGTAGAGGAAAAGGTAGAGATAGGGGGCGCGGATATAGGTAAGGCTAGGAGTAGGAGGAGGAGTAGGAGGAGTAAGCCGTAAGATTATATTTAAGTAGATAAAAGTATTAAATTAGCTATAAAAATATTATTTTTACTAATTAGAATAATATATTGTAAAGTTATAAAAATAGAGCGATCTAATTGGTTAAACCAGAAAGGTACCTAAGAAATTAGGCTTCAAAGGATAGCCTAAATGTTTATAGGAGGTGGTAAGTAAATTTAGAAGGCGGTCAGCGGTAACCTAAAAATTTAGGCAGGGGGGGGTCCCAGTACTGAAAGGGGGGTCCCACTACTGAAAGGGGGGTCCTATTACGGAAGGGGGGGGTCCCTGTACTAATCCCCTAAATCTATAGATAGGATATTTCTAACTAAGTTACTCTATTTAAATTCTAAAGCGCTTGCTAAGTAATATAATTATTATTAAATTTATAAAAATATAACTATCTATTCCTATATTACTAAATACTAAAATAGAAAAGGAATATCTATTATATATTAGCTAAGTATTAAAGACTAAGCTATCTCTAGGTCCTCTAATTAACTTCTATAAATCCAATAAATATAATAACACTTTATAGCTACCTAGATAGAAGACTTCTCCTAGATATTAGCTTTTCTTAAATTAGCTTTAAATTCCTAAACCTTAGTAGTAAAGGTTAGCTCTATAGTTATAATAATAGTAGTTATAATAATAATACTTAGATTCTTCTTTAGATAGTTATATATCATATGTCTTTATTCTTCATAGCTAAAATATCTTCTTTCCTTTATTAAAGCTACTTATTTAGTAGCTAATAGAGGAGTATAATTAGTATCTCTCTTATACTTTATATAAAGAGTATAAATTGAACTTATAGCTATTTTAGTACTAATATTACTTCCTAAAGTAGTAATAGTATAGATATAAAGAGTAGTTTTTAATTTTTACTAGAGGTTAATCTTATATAATATACTCTAATAAATCTAGATAAAGGAGTTAAAAGAGATAATACCTATATTTATAGCCTATATTATTTAGCTTTATAATAGATATAGAAGCTTTAAATATAGGTTATAGTTTCGGTTTTCTTTAATAATAATAATTTCTTTAGTAAACTATATAGATTTAGTAAAGAAATCGATAAAGCTATCTTTTAGTTTTATCTTTAGCTTATAATATATAGTATAGGCTTTAGCTTAGCGATTTAAATTAGTAAAAATAGTCTAAATAGATAATTATATCTTTAATATCTATATATAGATTTATTAAGTTAGTACTTATATAAGGTATAATATATAGCTAGGCTTTTCCTTTATAGCGACTTTATATATAGAGCTTATAATATATAGATAGTAGGTAGTAATTAGTATTTATCTTAAGTTTCTATTAGATAATAGTTTCTTAGGTCTTAAAATAAATATCCTTTCTATTATTAAATACTAAGGTATTAGATATCTTTATAGACCTTTTCTAAGTAGCTATCTTTATAATTAATATATAGTTTTAAAGGTTAAAGAACTTAAAAGCTATTTTATTTTATTTTATAATAGCGATATCCCTTTCTATAATAGCTATAGCTATATAGTTAACTACTTTAGCTTTAGCTATATAAAAGGTATTAAGGGTAGTCTAGGCCTTATTTTATTATTTAATTACTTTATAGTAATAGACTATTACTTTATCTCTTTTATTAATAATCTTATCTTAATTATAGTTTTTGTCTCTAAGCTCTAAATTAAGCTTAGAATAATTTAAAAGTACTTGTTTATATATACTATAGCCTTATATAAATAACCTAGGCTCGAATAATTTGGGTATAAACGAAGCTAAGACTAACCAAGGTGATGATTATATATAAAGAAAACAAAGTATTGCGGTGTTCCTATATTTTTAGTTAATTAAGTACGTATAGTAGGCAGAATCGTCAGTTAAACCTTACTAAAAATACAAGGAAAGTGATAGAATAGTAATTGCCCCTATCAATAATAGGGTAGATATTATATAGGTTAACGAGGATTGTAAAGTTGAAATATATAGGTACTAGAGAGGTTAGTGTCACGTCACTCCCTCTATTTCAATATCCTTGCCTTATTTAAATTGAGTAAAAGAAATATACTGCTAATTTCCTACTGTAGTATTGGCTAAGGCTGGCCTAGAATAAAGTTAGGTACGATAGAGACTAGGAGAGAGATATTGAATTTTTACCTTTCTTCCACTTCGATTTAAACAATATAAGCGGAATAGATACGATTAGCCCTAAAAGCGCGGTACCGCCTATTATAAGTTAGCTAGAGATAAGAAATTCTCTACTTAATCTTAGTAGGCTAAAAGCCTTAATAGATAGGAGCTAGAAAATAAGACTTATTCTATAGTAGAAAGATACTATTATGGATATAGCTAGTTGAAAAATCACCTTAGAATCTATATTTTCCTGATTTTTTGAGTAAATTATTATATCCGTTGATTCGAAAAGAAAAAGACTATATCTACTTCTCCTAAGCCTAGCTAAAGTATAGTTTTATATATTTACTAGGCTTAGATTAACTAACTTAACTATATCTTATCTAACTAAGAGCTACCGAGGAGGAAGAAGATAACGGGGTAAGTTATATATTAAGGAGAAAGGAATCTAGGGTAAAATATCTAGCCTTCGAGGAGAATTGTCTAGAGCGGTATATAAGATTAGCCTAGTATCCTAACTTATACTTATAATATATATACTACTTACCTCGGTCATTTTACTATGATTTTAGGGGAGTTCTAACTATAATTTTAGCTATATTATAAACTATCCTCTCTTTACTAAATACCGGATTGTTGTTGACCGTTGATATTCGTAGTTCCTACGCCTATAGTCTTATATAAATCAGAGTAGATAGATATATTGATATCGAATCAATCTCTTGTAGGGCATCCGATAGCTTGATTTATAACTTAGCATTCTCTAGCTTAAGATAAAGCGCAATATAGATACCTAACTTAGGCTAGTATCGGGTAGTTATCGGGTAGGCTTAGTAATTATATAGCCTTCCCCTACCTACCTATCTCTAGCTAAGCCCAACCGACTAACGGCCTGATATTTTCGCCGTAGGTAGCCGACAATATCAATTTTAATTTTAAGTTTATAAAACTTCTATTCTAACTTTTTATAGACTATAATTAGTTTATTATAGCGATCCTTAAGATCGATCTTTAAAAGCTACTTTATAATAGTTAGTAAGTTAAGCTAGAAACTAATTAAGTAGGACCCCTTAGGTTCGACTCTACTATCTTCTCTATTACTAGGGTTAGGATTAGTAGTAGTAGGAGGATTTATAGGGGTTTTAGGTTTATTATCTAGGTTATTCGCTACTTATAGTCTACTATATTTCTTACTAACTTCTAGAGGAGCTATTCTAATTTATCTATATAGTCGACGACTATAGGTCTTTAGTTTAAATATAAGTCTTAGCTCTAAGATACTAAGGAACTAAAAGTAGGGTAAAGCGTGTAAAGGTATACTAGTTTCAGGTGCAAGGCCTGTCAACCGGGTAAGATACAAGGACTAGGTAGGTAAGTATATCAGGAGGAGAATAAGTTATATAAATTGCTTTAAGACTAATTATTATAGGAGTAAGAGGGATTTAGGGGGATCCTAGACTATAGGGAAACCCTATCTAAACTGCTAATATATCGATTATATAATAAACCCCTCTCGGTTTAGTAAGATCCCTAGGCGCTAAGGAATTGGCCCTACCTAATATATAAAGAAAATAAAGTTAGACTATATATTAAGCTAGTATAATAAAGTCAACTAATCTCTATTCCTAGGTTATAAGGATCTTTATCTATTATAATTATCTCCTCCTTCCTAGGTAGATATCCTTATCTATAAACTAAAATAGATTTAAAGATATTTTATATAGGAAATAATAGCGTAGCTATAATTAAAGAAGTAATCTAAAATCAATCTCCTCTTTAATTAAGGTATATTAATATATAATTAGAAATAGAATTAAAGGTATTTTATAAAGGAAACAATAGCGTTAAAGAAGCGATCCTAAATTAATCTCCTTTATAATTAGATATATTTATATCCCTCCTCGAGTTCCTTTATTTAGGGAATCTATTTAACTCTATATCCTATTTATAAAATAATTCTTTAATTATTACTTATTAATTACTCTATCTATTATAGTTCCTATAATTTAAACTCGCTATATCTAGCTAAAGAATATCTAATATATAAAATATCTATATTTATTCTATAAATCCTTTAACCCTATAGTTACTACTACTCCTTTTAAGATAAAGTACTATCTTAATAAAGAAGGCTTAAAGAAATATTAATAGTATATTTAATAGAAGAATCTATATCTCTACCCTAGTAAGGATATATAGGGAGATATTAATAATTTAATAGCGATTCTAGAGTTAATTACTTAGATATTTATAGTAGATAATAATTATTTAGCGTTAGATATTACTTTCCTAGAATTAATAAATAATATAACTCTATAACTAATAAAGGACTTTAAATATATTTATAAAATATATAAGTCTATATATAAATTAAGTAGTATAGTAAAGAAAGATATTAGTTAAATAAGTAACTTAGTATTAATCTAATAATATCTTACTAATATAATATTTCTATAGAAAATATAGTTATAGTATTAGAAGTTTTTAGATAGTTATCGCGCTATATACCCTAATCCTTTAACTTACCCTTTACTCTCTATATTAAAGGTAGAGTAGCGCCGATATAATATAGAATTAGGGTAGTATCTCTAGGTAGATAATAAGAGATATATATAGTAGAGTTATATAAAGACTAACTTAATATATAATATAAATAGCTATAATAGCTACCTATAACCCTTTAACGATATTAGCTTTATAGGATATATTAGAAATATGTAAAGATATATTCCTAGTTCTAATATCTAAGTTATAAGTTAGTATAGGTTTTAGGGTATTTTAGTATAGATTTAATATAGTTTTAATATCTTTTTAATTTTAAAATTATAATTTTTTCTAAGACTTTTTATATTTTATAATAATCTTTAGAGTATTTACTATTATTTCCTTTAGGACCTATTAATTATATTTTAAGGGCTATTCTATCTATTTTATAAAGTAGTATAGCTCTCCTATAAAGATTTAATCTCTTTTAATTTCTTTAACTTCCTATTTATTATTATTAGCTAGCTTTAGTAGAGATAATTATTATAGTTTACCCTCTCTTTATTATTATAGTTATAGTAACTAAATAGAGAATATATTATAAATCGCTATATATTAGTTAGAAAGTAATAGATAATATATCTACTTTCCGATATATTTAAGGATCCTAATGTGACGCGTCAAAAGAAAAAGGAAATCTGATTCTGTACACTAACGAAAGTATCAAGACTGGAGAAGGAAAAAGGAGAAGAGAAGAGAAGAGAGGGAAAACAACTTAAAGGCCCTCACGTCTCCGTTCCTTCCCCAGATACTATCTACAATGTCCACAGTGTCATGTGAGTATTTCGGCCGAAATAACTCGGCACCCGAGATAACCGTCACATTGCCCTCCTCTTTAAGAGGACTTGGCCCTCCAGGTCCTGCTTAAACAGGTTTATCGTCGTCTAGGTGCTCCGGCTCAAACCTTTCCTCTAACGCTGCTTCGGCCCAGACGTTGAGACGCTTCGGCGGACCTAGTAGGTCTAGATAGGTCCGATAGAATTATAGTAGTTTCTCTAGGGCGTTCTTAAAGTTCCTTACTAGGTACTAGTTATTATCCTAGTTATATCCCCGCTACTTTATATAGTACTATAGCTTCCGATAGTATAGGTATATAGCGAGGATTTCTTCGACTTCCTATTTATCCTACTTGTTAACTATTACTAGAGGAGGAGGATCTAGTATCTAACCTAATAGAGGGTCGGTACTTAACGCGAGCTATAGTTTCTTAGGTATAAATACTAGGTATATATAGATCGATTTAGGTAATTCTAGCTAGTAAGCTCTCCTAACTTTTTCTAGGATCTTAAAAGGACTAGCTACCTAATTTACTAGCTTATAGCTTAGCTAGTTAGTTCTCTAGTTTCTTATTATAATAAATATAAGATCTCCTATATTAAAGTTTTCTTCGCGATAATAACGATCTATTTAACGCCGCTATCGCTTTTATATATAGGTCGCTCACTACTATATCTATTCCTAGATACTCTATAGATAATTTATATACTTATAAGTATCCTATTCCGAGATATCCTCTATCTACTACTTATCTCGGCTAATCTACTATTATTAGTCTATAGTCTCTAGTATCTACTAATTAAAGGATACTCTTAGTTTATATCCTCTTTCTATATAGAAGAAGGATATACTAGTTATCTCCTATAGTAGTAATACTACTATAAAGTCGATAATCGGTAGGAGTTTAGACTAATTATCTTAGTAATAATCGATAAATAGCCTTAATTACTAGACTATATATTAGTTTATAATCTCACTTTACCTATTAATCTATAAATAGAATACTATTAAGAGCTTCTTTTCGATCCTAAGAATATAATAGAACTCCTTTTAGAATAAGGAGATAAACTAACCTCCTCGGTTAGATATAATAGAATCTAGTAATCTAATCTACTAGTAGATATTATTAATAAAGAGATATACTATAGCCTTTATATCTATTTCTTTATAATATAGTATAGATATTAGTCTCTTAGATAAGTAATCTATAAAAATATAAACTATATTATATCCTCTCCTATCCTTTAGGAAGGATCTCAAATCTATCGTAATATACTACTAGGGGCGTCTAGGGATTAGGAAGGGTTATAGGAGTCTAGGTATCCTATCCCTCTAGGCCTTTATCTACTTATAAATATAATAGTTATCTATATAGCGATATATATCCTCTACGAGACCTAGCTAGTAATAATATACGCTTATTATCCTCTTTATCTTTTCCTAGCCTAGGTATACTATAGATAGCTAGCGATAGATCTCGTCTAATAAGTAGGCTTAGAGATCGCTATCTTCCGGTACTATAAGTTTCCTTTCTCGTAGTAGTAAGCCGTCCTAGAGTTACTATTTCCCTTCGTTATATCTTACCTTTTCCCGGTACTCCTCGAGACTCTCGTAGGTACGATTTACCTCTAGCACTTGGTTAATAGTTATCGAAATTATAATAGGAGAGACGCTCTAGGTGGTTAGCTATATATCCTCTAGGTAGACTCCTCGCTCTAGGACTTCCTTCGGTAAGAGGGTCTACTCTTAGGGACCCCTTTCCTTCGGCCGATCCTTCTATAATAATATATCTACGACGACGTTCCCTTTACCTTAACGGTATCGAATTAAGAAATAGAAACGAGAGAGGAACTTATACTAGCTGTGACGGTTATTTCGGGGACCGAGCTTTTTCGGCCGAAATACCAGAACAAGGACTGTAGGATTTGCGGAGGATTCTTTGTTTGTGTCTGGAGTTATATATCGAGTATTTCGGCCGAAATACTTATATAATATTATAGATATCCTTAGGGAAGGAGTAGGGTTAAGAGGTCTTTAAATTATTTTCCCCCTCTCTCCTCTCTTCTCTTCTTTTCTTCCCTTCTTTAGTCTTAATACTTTTATATATATATAGAATTAGATTTCCTTTTTCTTTTAATATATTATATAGTATTAAGATTCTTCTTTCTTATTTACTTTCTTTAGTACCCTAGTTTAAGTAAAGACTATTACCTATTAATATATTAAACTATTTAGGTACCCTATAACCTAAAATTAAAGATCTTAAACCTAAACTAAAGAAGACCTATAGTCGCTAACTATATTAATAAATTAAAATAGCTCTCTCTAATACTAATAAGATATATAGCGGACTATAAAGAGTAAATAAACCTAATAATAAACTAATAACCCCTCTAAACCTTTATATTTCTATTAATCCTCTTAGCGATATTAGTAATATTAAAGGTAGAACTAAACCTAGAATTATATTTAATAATATCTATCTAATTAGTCTTTAGCTAGACTTATTAACTATTATAAAGTAGCTTCTAAAGATAGACCTTAAAGATTAATATAATAAGCTAATCGCTATCTATAAAAAGCTAGAGTAGAAATTTTATAAACTTAAGATAATTTATTATAATTAAAAGGATAAACTAATAACTTACTACTATTATAAATAAAATAAAATCTAAGTAGCTTTTAATACCTTTTATATTACTAAAGCTAAAGTAGTTATTTATATAGCTATAGCTACTACTAAAAAGGATATTATTATTATAAAATAATATAAGATAGCCTTAAAATTCTTTAATCTTTAAAGCTATATATTAATTATAAAGATAGTAACCTAGAAAAAGTCTATAAAGATATTTAATATCTTAATATTTAATAATAGAAAGGATATCTACTTTAAGATCTAGGAAACTATTATCTAATAGAAACTTAAGGTAAATATTAATTATTACCTACTATCTATATATTATAAATTCTATATATAAAGCTATTATAAAGGAAAAGCCTAGCTATATATTATACCCTAGATAAAGGCTAACTCGATAAATCTATATATAGATACTAAAGATATAATTACCTATTTAAAAACTATTTTCGCTAACTTAAACTATTAAGCCGAAGCTTATATTATATATTATAAGCTAAAAATAAAACTAAAAGATAGTTTTATCGATTTCTTTATTAAATTTATATAGCTTACTAAAGAAGCTATTATTATTAAAGAGAACTAAAAATATAATCTATATTTAAAGCTCCTATACCTATTATAAAGCTAAGTAATATAGGCTATAAATATAGATACTATCTCCTTTAATACCTTTATTTAGATTTATTAGAGTATATTATATAAGATTAACCTTTAATAGGAGTTATAAACTACTCTTTATATCTATATTACTACCTCTAGAAGTAGTATAGATATTACTATTTTAACCTTTACTTCCTATATAAAGTATAAAAAAAGTACTAGCTATATATTACTATTAGCTACTAAGAAAGCTACTTTATTAAGAGAAAGTTATTATTTTATTTATAAAAAGTATAGATATATATCTTAGGACTATATAAAGAAAAGCTTATAGAAGACTTTATAGCCTATTACTATAGCTACTATTAATATAGAAGCTATTAATATAAAGAGAAAGGCCGATCTATAGGCTATTAAATCTAACTCTAACTTAGGAAAAGAATAAGCTTAGGGAAAATCTCCTCTCTAAGCTTAAAGATAGTTTTATTATATAAAGTTAATTTAAAGGATTTATTATCTTTAGTTAGTAGCTTAATAATAAAAGCCTAGATAGTACTAAATAGTAGAGTAGTTAAAGTTTCTTATTTATATAATATTAGAATAAATAACTATCTTTTTATAAATATAGACTTAGTTAGATTATTAATCGATAATATAGGGCTATATATAAAATAGCTATTATAGTAGTACCTAATAACTAGTTCGATAGAAAATTATAAGATCCGATAATCTATATTATAAAGCTAACTCTTATAATCGATAGTAGAGTATAGTAGTAATAGTCTATATTTATAATAGAGCTTAGCTAATATAATATTATCCTTAGAAGGATATAGTTTAAAGAGTATATATAATATACTTCCTAATTATTGGAATTATTAACTAATCTAGTCTAAATAGTAGATAGTTAAAGATAAAGTACTAATCCTAACTAAAAGACCTATACTTTAATAGATTCTCTAATAATACTAAAAGATATAGAGAGTTTATTAATAAGATACTAACTATAGAGATTGACTAATATCTAAATAGGATAGTTATAAGAGGAAGCTAAAGAAATCTTATAATTATATATATAAAGAAGATATTATAGGAAAGATAGCCTAAGTATTTAAAGGAGAGAAATTTATTTAGCTAAAAAAACTATAGGAAATAGCTAACTTAGTAACCCTAAATCCTTTTAATAAGCTAATTAATATTATAATAATATTAGGACCTAGCTTCTACTAATATATATAAAATAAAGAGATAGAGATATTTATTACTTTACTTTTATAGATTAACTAAGTAATTAAAGAGAAATAGAACCTAAAATATACCCTAGAGGCCGCTAAAATCTATACTAAGATTCTTTTAGAGTACTATAAATTTATTAATATATTTTTAAAGATTAATTCTAATATATTATCTCCTCTATAAAGAGCCTTTAATTATAAAATTAAACTAGAAAGACCTATATTTATTAGACTACTATTCTCTCTATAAGATAATAGAGGAAGAGCTATAATTTATAAAGGATTATATTCTAAAGAACCTAATAAAGGGGTTTATTATACCTTCTATAGCCCTATATATCTCTCTAATTCTAATAGTAATAAAACTAAAAGATAGTCTATAATTTTATATTAATTATTAGAAGCTAAATATACTAATAAAAAAGGATTAGTACCTAATTCTACTAATTAATAAACTACTCTAATATATATATAAAGCGAAATACTTTATAAAGCTTAATATCTAATAAGGCTTCTACTATCTTAGGATATACCTAGATTTAGAGGATCTTATTACTTTTAGGATTAGATATAGGTCTTATAATTATAAAGTAGTACTTTTTAGCCTAATAAATAGACCTATTACTTTCTAAAGATATATTAATTATATATTAAGAGACTACCTAGATAATTTCTATACTACTTTTATTAATAATATCCTAGTATATATAGATAGTAGCCTTAGAGAGTACTAAGAGTATATAAGAAAGGTACTTATTAGACTATAAATAATAGGTCTATAAATAGCTATTTAGAAATATAAATTTTATACTATAGAGATAAAATTCCTTAGATTTATTATTAGAATAGATAGTATTAGAGTAGATCCTAAGAAAATTAAAGTAATTAAAGTATAAGATATATTTAATACTATAAAGGGTATATAGTTATTCTTTAGGATATATAACTTTTATTATCGATTTATTAAAGGATATAATATAATTATAAAGCCTCTCTATTAGTTTATAAAGAAAGTAGTTCCCTTTTATTAGGATAATTCCTATAAATAAACCTTTTAAGAACTTAAATAGAAGTTACTAGTAGCGCTAATACTAAGCTATTATAACCCTTTTACTTTAATCTAGATAGAGACTAATATCCCTAATAGATATTTAGGAGTAGTACTCTTTTAAATAGGATTTAATAGCCTTTAGTATCTAATAATATATTTCTTAAAGATAATAGATCCTACTAAGTAGCGATATAATATCTATAATAAAAAGATATTTATAATTATCTACTCTTTAGAGGAATAGTAGGCTAAGCTATAAGGTCTTTAGCGGATTAACTAATTTAATATCTAAATAGATTATTAGTCTTTATAATACTTTATAATAGGGAAAAAACTAAATATATAGTAGAGTCGCTAATATAAGTTCCTTTCCCGTTTTTATTTCCTAATTTAATACTATTAAAGTAAAGAGAATATTATTATAGATATATTATTATAGAAAAATTAGCTAAAGGAAAAAGGCTTTTAAGAGTAGACTCTTTTACTAAAAAAAGTCTTAGAGCGAGAAATCTATTTAGAGAATATATAGCTAACTATATAGACTATCTCCTCTATTATAATTTTAATAACTATAGATTAAATATTAAAGGTAAATTATATATATAAAAGTCTTAAAGAGTACTAAAAGAAGATAAAATATAATAAAGGGAAATAGTAGCTTTAGGATAGTTTATTATTATAAGAAAAGAAACTTATAGTACTAAAAGATAGCGATCTCTAAGCCTATTTATTAGATAAGATCTATTACTAGCTATCTATAATATAGCTAAGAAAAGATAAAGAGGATAATAAATATATATTACTATTAGTTAGGTCTTATAGAGGATATTTATTAATATATAGATAACTACTATATTTATAAATAGATAAAGGCCTAGAGGGATAGGATATTTAGACTCCTATAATCTCTTCTAATCCCTATATATCCTTAGTAATATATTATAATAGATTTTAGATCCTTTCTAAAGAATAGAAGAGGATATAATATAGTTTATATTTTTATAGATCGCTTATCTAAGAGACTAATATCTATACTATATTATAAAGAAATAGATATATAGGCTATAATATATCTTTTTATTAATAATATCTATTAATAGATTAGATTACTAGATTCTATTATATCTAACTAAAGAGGTTAGTTTATCTCTTTATTTTAGAAAGAGTTTTATTATATTCTTAGGATTAAAAAGAAGCTTTTAATAGTATTCTATCCTTAGATTAATAGATAGAGTAAGATTATAAACTAATATATAGTCTAGCGATTAAGGCTATTTATTAATTATTATTAAGATAACTAGTCTAAACTCCTATTAATTATCGACTTTATAATAGTATTATTATTATAGAAGATAACTAATATATCTCTTTTCTATATAGAAAGAGGATATAAACTAAGAATATCCTTTAACTAGTAGATATTAGAGACTATAGACTAGCGATAATAGATTAACTAAAATAAATAATAGATAGAGGATATCTAGGAATAAGATATTTATAAATATATAAATTACCTATAGAGTATTTAAGAGTAGATATAGTAGTAAGTAACTATTATATAGGAGCGATAATAGCGCTAAATAGACTATTATTATTATAAAGAAAACTTTAATATAGGAGATCTTATATTTATTATAATAAGAAACTAGAGAACTAACTAGCTAAGTTATAAACTAGTAAATTAAATAGCTAGTCCTTTTAAGATCCTAGAGAAAGTTAAGAGAGTTTATTAGCTAGAATTACCTAAGTTAATCTATATATATTTAATATTTATATCTAAGAAACTATAGTTTATATTAAATACCGACCCTCTACTAGGTTAGATATTAGATCTTCCTCCTCCTTTAATAGTTAATAAGTAGAATAAATAGGAAGTTAAGGAAATCCTTATAGTATAGCTATATTATTAGAAACTATAGTACTATATAAAGTGGCTAGGATATAACTAAGATAATAATTAGTACCTAATAAGTAATTTTAAAAATACTCTAGAGAAACTACTATAATTCTACTAGACCTATCTAGACTTATTAAGTCCGCCGAAGTATCTTAATATCTAGGCCGAAGTAGCGTTAGAAGATAGATTTAAAGTAGAGTACCTAGACAATAATAAACCTATTTAAATAAGACCTAGAGGGCTAGGTCCTCTTAAAGAGGAGGGTAATATAACGGTTATTTCGGGGACTAAGCTTTTTCGGCTAAAATACTAGAATAAGGACTATAGGATTTACGGAGGATTCTTTATTTATATCTAGAGTTATATATTGAGTATTTCGGCTGAAATACTTATATAATATTGTAGATATCCCTAGGGAAGGAGTAGGGTTAAGAGGTCTTTAAATTGTTTTCCCCCTCTCTCCTCTCTTCTCTTCTTTTCTTCCCTTCTTCAGTCTTGATACTTTCGTGTATATACAGAATCAGATTTCCTTTTTCTTTTGACGTGTCACATAAGAAGGGGGTAAGTAATCTTTATAATCTTTATATTAATATACTATATATAGCGTATATACTTAGTATATAGAAATATAGTCTTAATAGTATTAATAAGGCCTTACTCTTTATTAGTAAGGATAGTAGTAGGGTAGAGAGGGTCTAGATTAAGGGATTTATATACCTTAGTAAGATAGCTAAGTATCACTTTATATATCTCCTTAAGCTTATCTCTTATAAAGGTAAATCTAAGATAGAATAGTGACCCTATAGAAGTAAAACCTATAATATTAAGTAATAGAAGACTATACCTATTAGTCTTATAGGTATAGTCTATCGAAATAACCTATAGATTTATCTATAGTATTTTAATACTAGTCTTATATATATAAAATAAGGTAGAAATATAACTCTTATTATTAAGCTTATATTTAAAGATCTAATCGCTATCCTTCGGTAGCTCTTATAGTAGCGCTTAGATAGATATATAGCTAGCGAGAAAGACCTTATTAAGCTTTTTACGCTTATTATAGATATCTTATATAACGATAGATAACTCCGGATTAGCCTTATAGAGCTTAGTAAGAATTTAATAAGTTATATAGCCTTAGCGAATTATATTCTTAATCTTATCTTTCTTATATTTAAACTTAAGAGAACGCTAGGTAGTACAGATTAATACTAGCGAGGATAGGTAATTATAGGTATTATTCTTAATTATAATATACTATTACTTAGTTTAGAGATCGAGACGAAGTGCTATACTAAAAGGATACATAAGCGCGAGTAAATTTATATTCCGCTATTTTTTTAGTATAGGGGAGTAGTTATTATACCTAGGCGTATAGCTACAGTTATAAATTAGCCGAACTATCTTCTTTATACCTCTTTTAGTGACTTTTAAGCGCTAGATTATAACTATATAGTTATATAGGCGCGCGAAGGTATTAATAGTATCGACTCCTTCCTCTACTATATAGTATCGTTAGTCTATAGGAGGTAGTAGGAATATAAAGGTTTCGGCTAGGGGGAGGCTTAGCGGGATCGGAAGGCTTAGTTTAGGAAGGCTTAGTATAGGCTAGGAATTAGGGATTAACTCGGGATCCGCAGCGGGACTTAGAGACTTAGACGTCGAGGAGGCTATAATAGCGCTTAAAAACGATAAAAAGCGATAAAAATTGATAAAAATTGAAGTTAAAAGGTGTAAGATAGGTTAGGAAAGGAAGTATTAAAATAATATAGAAATGGAGCGATCTAACTGGTCGAACCAGAATAATACCCAAGAAATTAGGCTTTAGAAGTCAAGAGAAAAAAGAAGGTAGAATAAAATAATACCTAAGGTATAAGGCAGGATCAGGCAGGATTAGGCAGAAATCGGGCAGAATCAGGTAGGGAGGGGTCCTAGTACTGAAAGGGGGGTCCCACTACTGAAAGGGGGGTCCCACTACTGAAAGGGGGGTCCCACTACTGAAAGGGGGGTCCCACTACTGAAAGGGGGGGGGTCCCTGTACTAATCCCCTAGATTTAATAGATTATTAAGTATACTAATTACTTATATTATGTTCCTAATAATCTATATTAATAGGTAGATTTAATAATAAGTTCCTATACTCTTTATAGACCTAAGAAAATATAATATAATTCTTAATTAGAAATAGTTTATAAAGTATAATATTTTACTTAACTATTAATAGTATTATATAATTTAGCCTAATAAAAGATCTCTATTTAATAAGATATTAGAAAAATTAATAGTCTTAATATCTACTACTATTCTATAGAAACTAATCTATAATATTAAATATTAAGTAGATATAGATTATTATAACTAGCTCTTTAAGAAAGAGAAAGTAAAGATAAATAAGATAAATAAGAATTATCTTTATTCTAGAGAGTAGTAGTATAGATATTAATAGATTAAAGAGAAAAGAAAGATAATTTATAACCTTAATAATAAAATCTAAACTCTATCTATAAAAGTTAAAGAAGATTAAAATATCTTTATATCTATCGATATTAATCTTATTAAATAAATTAACTTTAATCGCTTTAAAGAGAAAAGTAACAGGAATCTAGAAATTAAAATCGTTTTAATCTCTTTTTATAAAATCGATTATATTATTAAAATTAAGAGTACTCTAGTTAATAATCCTAAGATTATTAAATTTTTAAAGATACTTTTAAAGGAATATTATAACCTAGTAAAGGTATTTTTAAAAAAAGGATCTAATAAACTTCCTCTATATAGACCTAAGATAGATTATAATATTATTCTTAAAGTAGAAATATAGCTAGGATATTATCCTCTATATAAGCTCTCTTTTAAAGAGTTAAAAGTAGTAAAGAAATATATTTTTAATAACCTAAAAAAAGGATTTATTATACTAAGCTTAGCCCTATATATCTTATCTATCTTTATAATAAAGAAACTAAATAGTAGTCTTTATTTCTATATAGATTTTAGAAAGCTAAATATAATAACGAAAGAGGACTATTATCCTCTCTCTATAATAGATAAAATATTATAATAAACTAATAAAGCTTCTATTAAATTTATTTAACCTTTATAATAGAGGATGTTATAACTTTCTATATAAGATATAGATCTTTTAAATATAGAGTTATATTATTTAGATTAATAAATAGTCTAATAACTTTCTAAAGATTTATAAATAATATACTCTAGGAATATTTTAATAAATATATAATAGCCTTTATAGATAATACTTTAATCTATAATAAGACTACTAAAGATTACTAATAATAAGTTTAAGAAGTACTCTATTATCTTTAAAATAGAGGACTCTAAGTCTCTCTATAGAAGTCTAAATTCTTAGTTAGTAAAACTAAGTTTTTAGATTATATTATAAATATTAATAGTATTATTATTAACCTAGAAAAAGTCTAAGTAATTTAGTTATAATAAGTATTAACTACTATAAAGAGAATATAGTCTTTTTTTAGATTCTATAACTTCTACTATCGCTTTATATAAAATTATAGCGCGATATAAAGCCTTTATATTATTTAATAAGATAGGATATTCCTTTTAAATAGTTTAATAGCTATAAATAAGTATTTTTACTTTTTAAAGAGAAGCTACTTAATATATTAGTATTTAAATATTATAATCTAAGTAAGATATTAGATATAAATTAAAATAAATATATTAAATAGTATTCTTAGAGCTATTCTCTTTTAGTACTATAAAGAAGATAATTTCTAATATCCTATCGCTTTCTTCTCTAAGACTATATAATCTATAGAGTTAAACTATAAAATATAAGACAAAGAGTTATTTATAATTATTTAAATACTATAAGAGTAGTAAGCTAAACTAGAAGGCCTTATCTAAAAGGACTACTTTAAAATTCTTATTAACTATTAGTCTCTTAAGTATTTTATAATTATAAGATAAATAAATTAGAACTAGGTTTAATAGGGTAAATTCCTATCTTAATTTTATTTTATAACTAAGTACTAACCTAGAAAATAAAATATTATTACCGATACCCTCTCCTAGAAAGATATATCGTATATAAATAATAGTTACTAGTTTATAATACTACTTTAGAGCTATTTTAATAAATAAGTCTATCTAGTTATTATACTACTCTAGGCTAAACCTATAAATATTATAGAAAGGGTAAAAATAGCTAATTATAAGAGTCTTAAACTAAAGAGTTTCTATAAAATTACCTAAAAAGGAAATAATCTCTATTAAATAATAGATAGCGATCTACTCTTTTTCGATAGAAAGCTTAAAATATTAGATTAAGATAATCTATATATCTAACTACTTAATAAAATATATCGCTAGCCTTTAATAATATATGTAGATATTAAAAAACTAAAGAGCTTAGGCTTAACTAGATATTACTAGCCTAGCTAGATAATTAATATATAATATTATATAGATGAATTTAATATATAAATATATAAAGGTCTAGAGAGATTAAATATCTAGACTCTTTTATCTACTTTTAATCTCTAAAAGACCTTAATAATATATTATAATACTATCCTTATAGTGGTTTAGTTATCGCTACTCTCTATATAGCTTATTAGTATAAAAAACTAGATATACCTTAATTAATAGAGGAAGATCTGATTTAAATAAGAATCCTTCCTTTCTAATAATTTTATATAGTCTATTAGCGATATCGGATAGCTTTTTACTAGGCCTATCCTTTAATTAGTCTTTTATCGTTATAAATATTAGATTATTAATATTAAAATCGATTTCCTAGTAATATCTATTTATTTACTAAGTATAGTCCTTAGGAATATATAGCTTATTCCTTTATCTAGTTCTAGATCTCCTCTAGATATATTAATATATTAGATATTTCTTACTTATTTACTATAAATATATTTTGGTCTCGCTAGTTAAATAATATTATAGGTTTATATCTTTATTTAATATAAAAGAGGGATTTTTAAGTCGTTTCTAAGGGTAGACTTAATACTATAAAATTAACTATTAAAAGGTAATTTGACTAGTTATCATAATTATACTTAATATAGGGATAGAGTCGCTATATTATATATTAATTAGCAATTTTACTTTATCTATCTATTTCTAGATAATATATAGTTAATAGTCTTCTTTTAATCCTAAGGATTTAGTAGAATTTAGTCTAGAATTTTAAGATAAACTATCCTTTATAATCCGATATAATCGATATTAGGATTCCTATAATTCTAATAATATTATTAATAAATAAATAAGCTATTTTCTTCGCGTTTATATCCTTATAATAAAGTATCGAAATAGGTCTTTTAGTAAGTTAATAGATAATTATAAATATAGTGTTAAAACTATATTTATCCTTTAGAGATAACTAGAAATCTATAATAAGATACTCCTATAGCCGGTTTAGGATATTAATCGGATAGAGTAAACCAAGGGTAGGAATCTCTCTATACCTTAGTCCTCTTATATATTAGATAGTTATCGATATATTACTTTATATTAGTAGCCTATCTATACTAATAGTATATAGCGGAAACTAATTTTTTAAGCTTTTTAATACCTAGGTAAGCTATTAATAGCTAATAGTATATTTTATTAAAAAGTTAAATATAGATATTATCTTAATTAGGTACCTCTAACTTACTATAGTAGAGTAGTAAATTATTATTATTTATAGACTAGTTTATACTATTAGCCTTAGCCCTTTCTTAGAATTCGCTAAAGCTTAGGTTATTGCGATTTATTTATTTTACCTATTTAATAATATTAGGCCTATTAGATTTATTATCTACTATATTACTAGAGAGAGGGGATATCTATATAGGGTCGGTATTAAAGCTAGTTATAGGGTTTTCGAAATAGGACTCTAAAAGTAAAATAGTCTATTAGCTATTATCTAGATATAGAGTATCCTTTTATAATAAAATATCTATAATAATATTCTTCTTTCTTAGATAATATTTAATTATAAAGCGAAACTAGGAGAGGAACTCGCTCTACTATATTTATTACTAATCTAGTTACTAATTCTTTATAAAATACTCTAATAATTAATAATCTATTAAGATACTAAAAGGCTCTATTTATATTAGACTAAATAATTCTAGTCTCTATTCTTATAAAGTATAGACTATTATTAGGAGTTCTTTATCTTAGACTTTATAGTATAGCTCTACCTATTATATAACCTTTAAATAGAAAGTAATAAGGTATTAGAAATTATCTTCTTTATAGTACTATATTAGGACTATATCTAATACTCTATTAGATATATTAGTTTCTACTTAAGTAAGATATTATAGATTATAATAATATAGAACTAATACTAAGAGAAGCGCCTTTTTTTAGTCTATAGAAAGTTTCTTTATACTTACTATCTTAGTTATATAGGGTATCCTTTTAGGTTAGATAGTATAATAGCTTAGATATCTTATTATAGGCCTATATAAATCTTTAGTAAAAGTTACTAAAACTAAAGAATAACTAGATATCTATTACTATACCAAGAGATATCTATTCTTTAATAATCTAGATCTTTTTAGGGTCTTTGAATATTCTATTAGTATTAATAATAAAACCTAGGAACTTTATCTATTAGACTAAGAATTCGCACTTTTTAATATCTATTTATAGTCTAAACGCTTAAAGCTAGAGAAAGACCTCTCTAATATATCGATAATAGTCCTCTTCGTTTTCGCTATAGATTAAGGTATTATCTATAAAGGTAATTATATATTTATCTATATATTCTCTAAGGATATTATTTATAAAATACTAGAATATAGTAAATCTATTTATTAGACTAAAAGATAGGACTCTATACTTAAAGGATCTATATTAAGTCTAAAAAGTGATTAGATCTTCGGTATTTAGCGTTATATAGATATAGTAAAACCTTTATTATATATCTATTTTAGTAAAGAATTTCACTTTATTTATTTATTATAAGACTTTATCGATTAAAGGTAGTAGATAGTAGTCTTTTTTAGTAAATATATTTAGTTTCCGATAATTAATATAAAAGTATAGTCTACTTCTTAGCTTCTTTATTATTAAGATTAATAAAATATATAGCGCTAAGCTTAGGATAATAAACCCTTTATTAAGGTTTACTAAGATATATTTCTTTACCTTTTAAAGCTCTTCTATAGATAGCTTATATAGAGGGTAGTAGCCTAGCTAAGCTTCCGCTTCTAGTATAATATTATAATCGACTCCCTTTTAATATGGAGAAAGCGTATCTAATTTTCTCTTTAGGAAAATATCGGCTAAATTATAATAGTATCTCTAGATTACTAGATATACTACTAATCTTTATCTAGAGGATCTAATTGATCTTACTTAGATATTTATAAAGACTTCTATTTTTAGATCTAAAAGGGATCTTATTCTAAGTCTTTAGTAGCTACTAATACTAATTATACTAATATTAAATATTCTAGGTATATTTAAGGAGTCTAATAATAGTAATTAATAGATATATACTATCGACTTAATAACACTATAAAGGTAGGAAGTATCCTCTAACCTAATCTAGATAAGGATTGATACTTTACTTAAGAGCTTTATTATAATAATTAATATCTATTTAGTAAATAGCGTTTTAGGGGTTCTTTAGAATTATAATAGGCGTTAAGAGCGCTATCTTACTAGCTATTTCCTTAAATAATAATACTTTATAGGGCTAAATTATTTAGCGATAACGATAGTCTAATAAAATATTATATTCTACTAGGGGCGGGCGGCGACCCTAAAGGATCGGTCGCACGCAATTTTGCGGAGTGAGCGAGAGCTAAGCGAGTCCGTCACGCTGTAAGGTAGTAGTATTTTTAGGAGAACTTCGAGCGGCTTCGGCGTGGTATAGGTAGTAATTTTTAAGGACTGATTCTCACTAATCAGGGGGGGTACCCCTTCCTGAGAACCCCCCCCCGGCCTGCGGATCAAAGACGTTGTGTTGGGTGGCCGAACTTCGAGCCGCTTCGGTGTGGTATAGAGGACTGATTCTATCTCACTGAGTCTCTCGCTGAGTCTCTCGCTGAGTCTCTCACTGAGTCTCTCACTGAGTCTCTCACTGAGTCTCTCACTGAGTCTCTCAGTCTCTCTCTGAGTCTCTCCCATGGTCTCTCCCATCGTCTCACTGAGTCTCTCGCTGGATAGCTCTCTGAGTCTGTCTCTGAGTCTCTCAGTCTCTCTCTGAGTCTCTCCCATGGTCTCTCCCATGGTCTCTCTGAGTCTCTCTCTGAGTCTCTCTCTGAGTCTCTCTCTGAGTCTCTCGCTGAGTCTCTCTCTGAGTCTCTCGCTGAGTCTCTCGCTGAGTCTCTCGCTGGATAGCTCTCTGAGTCTCTCTCTGAGTCTCTCTCTGAGTCTCTCTCTGAGTCTCTCCCATCGTCTCTCCCATCGTCTCTCCCATCGAGTCTCCCAGCGAGTCTCCCAGCGAGCCTACGGATCTAAGACGTCGTGTTGGGTGGCCGAACTTCGAGCCGCTTCGGTGTGGTAAAGAGGACTGATTCTAACTAATCAGGGGGGTACCCCCCCCTGAGACCCCCCCCGGCCTGCGGACGCAAGACGAAGTGTTGGGTGGCCGAACTTCAAGCCGCTTTAGTATAGTATTTTTAAGGACTAATATATAAGGAAGCTTAGAGGGGGTAAGGGAGGAGAAATGAATTTCTAATAGGCAGAATATAACGAATCGGCGTGAAACTTTTGGGGGGGCGCCAGAAGCTTTTTTTGGGGGGCGGCAGAATCTATGGCGGTGCACTTATCGATAAGCTGATTAAATTCAAATTGATGCTCGTATCGGACCAATCAGAGCTCTGGAAATCCCAGAGCTCTGGAAGTTGACCGTATGGTCAGGGGTGCTATATTTATTGCTTCGCTCGCTTCGCTCACTCCGCAATAAACTATAACCTTCTAATAATTATATTATATTTTATATTTTCTAAGATCTACTACTAGTATTAGTTATTACCGCTAGATATATCTATTAATTTCTATAAATAGGACTAATATATAGGTAATAGATTAAAAGAGCTTCCTATTAAACCTATTTATAGGGTATTCCCAAGTAAATTATTAAATTCTAAGATTATACTATCTAAGTAATTCTACTAGAGATAAATTAACAAAAATAAACCTATCTACTCTAGTATTACTAAGCGCTAAAATAGAAAAGGAATATCTATTTAATATAAATTCTATATTAAAGATTAGACTATTATAGGGACTTCTTAGTAATTTCTATAGATTTAATATAAAGAGTAATACCTTTAATCTACCTAGAAAGGAGACTTTACCTAGATATAGGCTTTTCTTAAATTATTAACTATAGGGTCTTTAAGAACTATTAAATCGATAGTAAGCTAAGTAGTAGCAATAGTAGGGATAGTAGTAAGCTTTAATAATAACTTCTTAGGATAGTTATATATTATATAGCCTTACTCTTTATAGCTAAAGTATTAATCTTCTTTTATAAGAGTTATATATTCTATAGTAGATAATAGGATATAGTTTAAGGTTACTATATTCTCTATTTTAATCTTTAAAATTAATAATATAGCTTTAGTTAATAAAGAAGAGGCTATAGCTATTCTAGGTTAGGATTATCCTTTATTAGTTCCTACTTTACTTAGTTAAGACTAGATAATTATATAAAAATATTAGATATATTAGGCTTTAAAAGTATTAAAGTTAATATTATCTTTATAGAAGTTACCTAATATCTAGGTCTATAATATTGTGATTCAGGAGGGATCGCATGATGTTTTATTGTGTAAAGACAGTGGGCTATATACATGTGGGTTATGGAGCGCGAAGCGCACCATTACTGCAACTATCGGACCAGCATTGCTCCGATCGGATCAGATATGATCCGTCATAAGACAATACCGGCGGCTGGTATCCCGTAAGGGCCGTACCAGACCGCCATCGGCAGTACCAAACCGCGTCTCGGATCACAATATTAAGGGTAGCTTATTATAGAGATCCGATTTTCTATTATCGGTATAGATATTTACTTTATTTATTAACTATATAAAATTAGTAAAGAAGCTAATAAACTAATTATAAGGCTTTATTATTAAATATTAGTACTTTATATATATCTCTATAATATAGTTGAGGTTAGAAAAGATAGTTTTTATATAAGTAAATATATCTTTATAATATTTATATAGATTAGATAAGTCTTTATCTAGGTAAGGAGCTATATACTAGAATATCTATCCTTTAATATAGCTCTATATATATTAGATATAGGTATTAATATTAGGGAAGCAGTTAGCGTTTCTAATAAGTCTTCTTTTAATACTAGTCTTCTAAGATTTATAGTAGATATTAATACTATTACTAAGTATAGATATATTAGGTAAATATATTATTTTCTTAGACTAAACTACCTCTATAATCGGTATATAGTTCTATAGATTAAAGAACTTTAGGGCTATTTTATTTTATTTTATAATAATAGTATCCTTTTTAGTAGTAGCTATAACTATATAAATAACTACTTTAGCTTCTATTATATAAAAAGTATTAAGAGTAGTTTAGGCCTTATTTTATTGCTTAATAGCTCTATAATGATAAGTTATCGCTTTATCTCTTTTATTAGTAGTTTTATCCTAATTATAGTTAAGCCTTTTAAATTTATAGAATTTTTACTCTAGCTCTTTATAGACTATAATTAGTTTATTATAGCGATCCTTAAGATTAGTCTTTAAAAGCTACTTTATAATAGTTAGAGAGTCTAATTAGAAACTAATTAGATAGATACTATTAAATATAATTTGTAACGGGCTGGAGCCCGGCCTGGATCACGTGAGGCGCGTGCCCGGTTCCCACACAAAACCCCAGAACGCACAACAATAGTTTCCTTTTAGCAAGATTATTGTAAACAGCATGTTGGCCTAGCTCAATTGAATCAATTCGGCTACAGCCCTTCATATACAATAATCTTCCGATACCTATCGTTAAACCCACTAGAACGGAACGGAAAAAGCCCTAGAAGCGAAAATCCCTAGGTATAGTAGAATTACCCCTAAATCGATAGAGATTCACGGACGAAGCACTAACGGAACGGAAAACTAACGGAACGGAAACCTCAAGTAAACTATAGACACTCGAGAGTAGTAGAACCTACCCCCCTTATAGGTAGAGGCTATTATATAGTAGTTTAACGAGAATATAATAGTATAGGTAGAAAGGATTTAGCGACTTAAAGAGTTACTATTATAATAGTAGTCGTACGAACCGATAACTAAACTAGCCTATAAATCGATAATAGAGCCGGACTAAACCTCTACTAAGTCGCTACTAGCTTATATAGACCCCCTCCGTTATCTATAGGCTCGACTCCCGGACCTAGTCTTCTTTACAGGAAATATATATAATTAGCCTACCTAGAGGATTATAATAGAGAATAAACTAGTAGTAGATAGTAAAGCGATTAGTAATATATATAACTAATTTATCTATATATTCTCTTAGCTCGAGAACCTCGCCTAGAAGAATACTAGAATATTTATAAAGTAACGATAATATAAAGGCGAACTAGATAAATTATTAAATTACCTAGAGTAAATCTATAGCGACCTAAATATATAAATATAAGTAGCTTATTATCTATACTAGTTAAAGTAGCTAGAGTATATAGTATTTTTAAAATTCCTATCTTAACTAGAAAAGGAGTTTATAAATATAGGAGCTTTATAGTAATATAATAAAGTAAAGAGATAGATCCTTTTAGACTCTTTAAACTATATAATAAATAATATACTATTATATTATAGTATTCCCCTAACCTTTACTAGCCTAATTATTTATCTTTATAAGATTAGTATAGATATAGATATATTAAGTATTATTAAACCTTTTTCGCGTTATATAGCGAAATATATTAATAAGATAGACTAGACCCTAATAGTACTAGTAAAAGCTAACTATACTAGTACTAACTCTATAAAGAGAGTATAGTAGGTTAGTATAAAAGAGATATAGAGTCGCTATAATAAAGGATATTATCTTCGCTATAGAAAAGATAACTATAGAATTATAGAATACCTTTTATTTCTAATAAAAAGACTAGAATCGAGAAGCTATATCGCTTTATCTATACTAAAGAAGGAGAGAACTACTACTAAATCTATACTAAAGAAATAGTTAATATATATAAAGAAGATATACCTAGTATATCTTAAGATATCGGATAAAGAAGAAAATAAGTTATTAAGCGAGAGTAAGTCGGAAAACGAGTAGCTCCTATTCTTAGCTATAAATAGGAGTGAAGAGGAGTTAAGAGATTAGATAAAAGCGAGGAATTACCTTTCCTAGTTAATATTAGAGTAAATAGAATCTAATTTATAGAAGTATTAGTTAATTATAGATATTTAAACTATATAACTATTAATAGGAACCTTATAAAATCTTTTAATCTCCTATATATTTATATTTATCTAAGATAACTTAATAGAGTTATAGTAAATTAGGGATAAATCACTTATATTACGTACTTTAACGCTAATATATATAGATACTAGTAAGGTATAGTCTTTATATATATAATTAAGGACTAAATAGATAAGATTATTCTCGGTCTACCTTAGATTAAAGATATAAATAGGATATATTTACTAAATAAAGGGTTTATAGATATCTATTCGAAGACTAATAAGAAGATCTATTACTAGAATCGGAAGGATTAGATAATAGGCCTAGTTAGTATAAAAGCGCTTTATATTAAATAAGCCTCTATAAAAGTAATATAATAGGTCTTCGATAGTACTTTATAACTAAACTAGATCTATATCGGTAAAGTTATATTAGAGGATATTAAGCGCGCTATTTATCTAAAGAAACCTATAAATATTAAAGAGAAGCTACTAAAGTACTATTAGCCCTAGCTTAATATTTTTAGCTAGTAACTAATAGACTAACTACTACTATATTATCTAGGGATCGATTATTAGATACTACTAAACCGCGACTAAAATAGTAATAAAGAGTACCTATTATATAGGCCGCTATATAGGATAAATAAAGAAAAACTTCTCTACCTATAAAAGATACTAATAGACTTATTAGATAAGAATTTTATCTATATAAATAAGTTATTTACTACCGCTTTAGTACTCTTAATAAGGAAGCCTAGTAGAGATATATAATTCTATATAGATTATTATAGATTAAATAAGCTAAATATAAAGGATTATTATCTATTACTATTAATTTAAGAAACCCTATAAAATATAGATAATATAAAGTAGTTTATAAAGCTTAATATTATTACCGCTTTCTATAAAGTATAAATAGCCCCTAGAGAAGAATAGAAGACTATATTTTATATAAGATATAGCCTTTTCGAATAGAATATTACCCCCTTTAGCTTAATAGATATATTAATAACCTTTTAGCGATTTATTAATTAGACTCTATAGGAGTACCTTAATAACTTTATCTCTATATATATCGATAATATTATTATCTACTCTAGCGGCTTACTAAAGGATTATTAATAAAAAATCTATAAGGTCTTATAGAAACTAAAAGACGCTAGTTTATAGTATAATATTAGGAAGTTAGAATTTAAATAGAGCTTAGTAAAATACCTTAGATTTATTATATAAATAGGTAAAGGGATTTATATTAACCTAAAGAAAGTTAAAGTAATCTATATATAGGAATCCCTAAAAATAGTATATAATATATAAAGATTCCTAGGATTTACTAACTTCTATTAATTATTTATTCCTTAATTTACTACTTTATTAGTACTATTAACTTAGCTAATAAAAAAGGATATCGCTTTCTACTAAGATAAAGGTTACTAATAAGCCTTTACTATATTAAAGGATCTTTTTATTAATATACCGATCCTTATATACTTTAAAGAAGGGAAAGAGATAATTATAGAGATAGATATCTTAGGATAGATAACTAGAGCGGTACTATTATAATAATAAGAGAATAGATAACTAATACCCTATATCTATATCTCTTAGAAGCTATTATTAGTAGAGTTAAACTATAAGATTTATAATAAGAAGCTACTTATAATTATATAAGTACTATATAAATAGCGTTTAAAGCTAAAGATAGTCCCGAAATTTACTATTATAATAGACTATAAAAACCTATAATACTTTAATAAAGTATAATATCTTAATAAAAGGTAGATATAATAGATAGAACTAATAGTAGAATTCGACTTTATACTATACTATTATCTAGGAAAACTAATAGTATTCCTAGATATTCTATTATAGTAAGATTAAAATATACTATAGGATATATTAAATAAAAGGCTATCGAACCGATTCCGAACTCTCCTTAAAAAGGTATTAATTCGACTAAATAGGTCTTTAACTATTATTATAGAACCCTAGTTAGATAATTTTAAGACCTTAATCTCTTTTTTTTATAAACTAAAACTATAGGATAAATAGTAAAAGAGTAGAAAGATAGATAGTACTTACTAAGTATTTATATAGATATTATAATAGGGTAACTAATAAGTTACTATTAAGATAGGAGTAAAGATTAGCCTATTAGAGTACTACTTAGATAAATAAAGATTATTATATTTCTATTAATAGATATAGATATTAGATAATAAGCTACTATAAACTAATATTATCTAAAAGATCTATAACTCCTATATTATAGGGTACTTTAGTGAAGATACTACTTATTTAATACTATTTTAGCGTTTCTTCTAGCCTAGAGTAGTAAAGGATATATAATAATTCCTTTAGAATTATATAGTTTATAGAAGGAGTATAGTATAGAGAGATATAAAATATAGGTTATTAAAGCCGCTACTAATTCCCTAGTAAATCTAGGTAGAGATCTTAATAGACTTTATTATAGAGCTATCTCTAATATAGGAAGATAGTATAATAAATTTATTAGTTATTATAGACTAACTTATAAAGGGAGTGATTCTTATTAGTATAAAGTAGATTATATCGGAGTATATAGCTAAGGCCTTCTTTATATATTTCTATATATATTATAGGCTCCTACTTATAATTATAAACGACCGAGGACTATAATTTATCGGCGGATTTTAGCGGATTATATATAAAAAACTAGCGATTTAGCGCCGACTATCTACTACTTTCTATCTATAGTCGGATAGTATAACTAAGAGAGTAAACTAAGAAGTAGAGTATATTATATATATATTTATAATCTATATATAGGATAACTAGAAAAGCCTACTACTAATAGTAATAATCGCGATTAATAACCGCGATATATTATCTATAGGACTCTTACCTTTCTTCTTTATCTATAGTTATTATATTAACCCTTTAGAAATTAAAGATAGTAATACTAGGTCCTATTATATAATATAACTAATAGTCACTAGTAAATTATTTATAGATTAATTATAAGAAGCTACTAACTAGGTATAGTTAGTAATTATATCTATATAAGAAATATAATAGGAGTAGGTAAATCGAACTTACTAAGCTATACTAGTATATTAAGTAGGTAATTAAGTTTAGCTAAACCTATAAAATATATAATTATAGCGACTATCGAAGAAGTTTAATTAGGTTTATATATAGTATTAGGTCGAAGAAGTACTAACGCTATATACTATAAAGCTAAATATACCTACTAGAGTATACCCTATCTTTTATATTAAGTTAATCCGACCGGTAGTATCGGACCCGTTTCCCTTATAAATCGTAGACGATTCGTAGCCGCCCCCTATATTAATTAACGGCGAGCTAGAGTATAAGGTCGAGGAAATATTAGTAACGCGCGAGAGGAGAGTTAGGAGAGGCTTATAGACTAAAGTATTAGTGAAATAGGCTAGTTATACGGAGACTATATAGGAGAGGCTAGATATTGTTAGAGAGTGCTCTGCACTGGATATATACGAGTAGCGATTCGGTCCTGTATGCCTACCCGGCCCGAACTCGATGCTGATAGCGATGTTGTACCGATCATGACGCTGAAAGTGAGGAGGGGGGTACTGTAACGGGCTGGAGCCCGGCCTGGATCACGTGAGGCACGTGCCCGGTTCCCACACAAAACTTAAAACGCACAACAAGTAGTTTCCTTTTAGCAAGATTATTGTAAACAGTATATTCGCCTAGCCTAATTAAATCAATCCGGCTACAGCCCTTTATATATAATAATCTTCCGATATATATCGTTAAACCTAATAGAAAAAAGCCCTAGAAGCGAAAATCCCTAGGTATAGCAGAAAAATTCGAATTACCCCTAGATCGATACCGATTCACAGACGACGCACTAGTAGAATAGAAACCCTCGAGTAACTATAGATACTTAAGAATAGTAGAACTCGCCCCCCTCTTGGCTAAGGCTATTATATAGTAGTTAATATAGAGTTAATAGGTAAATAGCGAAAATATAATAGTATAAGTAGAATAGATTTAGTAACTTAAAGAGTTACTAATATAATAGTATATCTATAAACTAACGATAGAACTAGTCTATAAACCGATAATAGAACTAGTCTAAAACCCTACCGAAATACTACTAACTTAGATAGACCCCCTCTATTATCCATAGGCTTATCTTTTAGACCTAGTCCTCTTTATAAGAAATATATATAATTAGCCTACCTAGAGAATTATAATAGAAAATAAACTAATAGTAGATAGAGAAGTAATTAGTGATATATATAACTAATTTATCTATATATTCTTATAGCTTAAGAAACTTATCTAGAAGAATACTAGAATATTTATAAAATAACGCCGATATAAAGGTAAACTAGATAAATTACTTAATTACTTAGAGTAAATCGATAGCGACCTAAATATATAGATATAAGCGGCCTAATATCTATACTAGCTAAAATAGCTAAAGGGTATTGTAACGGATAAAGATCCTTACAACCTGGGAACTTGACTTTGTTGTACTGGCTTGACATATGGTCTGACTTTGTTTTGGTTTACCAGTTGGGCAGGGCCGATTCCTTAGCGCCCAGAGATCGTGACTAAACCGAGAGGGGCTCGTTATATAAGCGCTACGTTAGTAGTTTAGATAGGTTTTCCCTATAGTCTAGGATCCCCCTAAATCCCTTTTACTCCTATGAGAATTAGTCTTAAAGCAATTTATATAACTTATTCTCCTCCTAATATACTTACCTACCTAGTCCTTATATCTTACCTAGTTAATAGAAAACTAGTATATCTTTATATTTCTAATTCTTCTTCTTTAACTACCTAAGATATAATAACTCTATATTATACTACCTAATCTAGTACTAAAAACCTAAAGGATACCCCTTGGTTTAGTAGCGATCTAAAACTAAATCTATAGATCTAAGAGATTAAGGAATTAGAGTCCTTATTAGATCTATAAAACTAGCTAGTAGGTTAAAACCCTAAATAAATTATAGTAACTTTTAAATAGCTATAAAAAACTATCTATAGGCTTATTAAAAAGGTAGAGCTATAGTAATAGATTATCGATATTAAAAAAACTTATTACTAAAAATAAGAAGGAATTAGCTACTAAAGCGAATCGCCGCTAATATTATTATAAATCTTTATCGGAGAGTAAGCCTAGCTAAAAGGGAGAAATTAAATAAGATATTAAGAAATTTAAAGAAAGCTTTAGTATCTACTAATAAAAAGAATAGCTAAATAATATTACTACCCTATTTAAAGGTACCTTTAAGAAATATATTTTAGATTCCTAAACGGTTTTTACTATTAAAAATTACCTTTATACTACTTATAAAAGTAAATAGCGGAATTATATATATAATAAACTATTCTAAAGATAAGATAAATTAAAAGAGATTGAAAGAATAGATAAAAATACTACTCTAAAACTCCTATAATATTATAACTAATATCTTTATTCTCTACTAATAGGCTAAAATATACCCTAATTAAAACCCCTATATCTTTAAATACTACCTTTTATCGCTAAAGAAATACCTCTTAGCCTAGACTAAAGAGTAGAAAGCTTAAATATTATTTATAAAATTTACTAAGCTATTTAAGGACTTTATTATTATTAGTAATAATAGAGTACTTCCTACTACCTAAACTTAAATAGTATCTAAGGCTTTTATACTCTAGAATATATATCTTATAAACTATAAAAGAAAAGAGCCTCTTATATATATAGATAGATAAGAAAAGTATAAAAGAGGAAACTATACCGATTTAATATTAAATTATATCTAAAATAATACTTTATCTTTATTCTCTTTAAACTTAAATTATAGAGGATAAAGTAGCTTTAGAGATATAAACTCTAGAGGTATAAACCCTAGAGGTAGAGACTAATATAAAGATAGAGGCTATAGAGAAAAGTCCTCTATCTCTAGTAAAAATACTATATCTATTAATAAAGGAAAAAGTACTAATTTAGTATTAAATAAAGAGTATTAGACTTATAGAGATAAGAATTACTAAGTAAATAAATACCCCTATAAAACTATTATTTAATTACTTATTTAAATATTATATTCTAATAACTAAAATTAGTAATTAAAAAAAGTAAAAGAGCTAGAATAGATTCTAATATCCTAGCTTAATACCTACTAATTAGGACTATAATATATCTATATATATTAATTACCTTTAGAAATAGTATCGAAATATATATAGACCTAGATATTAGCGCTAAATATAATATAGTTAGTAAAGATTTCGCTTATAAAAATAGATTATTTATTACTCTATTTTTATCTCTATCTTTAAAAGATATTACCCCTAAAATACTATATATTTATAGTATATTCTAGGTCTCTTTTATAATAAAAGACTCTAGAGGAACTATAAAAATAATTAAAAGGCCTTATATAGGAATTAATAGAGATTACTATAATAAAAGAAGTCTAGTACTCCTATCTTATATCTTTATTAATAATTTTAATATTATTCTCTATCTAAGAGTAGATAAATAGTAGTTTAGAGTTAAGACCTTTAAACTTATAAATCCCTATTAATTTACTAAGAAATTATAAAATATATCTATTATCTACGCTTTTAAAAAAATACTAGAATAGGTTTAGTTTCTAAATAAAAATAAAGATAAATATAATTATACTAAGCTTAATAGATTAAGAATACCCCCTAAATTAGAGGAGTTTCTCGATATATTTAAATATAAAAAAGTAGATAAACTCCTAATTATAAAGATAATAGACTATATAATTAAGCTTAAAGAAGGGAAGACTCTACTTTATAGTCCTATCTATCCTCTTTTATATACTAAATTTAAGGAATTATAGGCCTATTTTATAGATAATATTAAGAAAAAGAAAATCTAACCCTTAAAAAGTCTTATTAGAGTACTAATCCTCTTTATACTAAGAAAGGATAAAGGTCTATATCTATATATAGATTACTAAGGAGTTAACTATATTTTAGTTAAAAATCGCTATCTATTACCTATGACGATCTGGATGATCTGGAAGGGGTTTTCACTGTGTTTGGACTGTTTGTTTATTTGCTTATCGTGATAGGATCTCAAAGTCCTGTCTAGCAGAGTTTTCTCTCTCTTTCTTTTCCTTTCCTCTGCTGTACTCAAAATCATAGTTGAAATACACTCTTTTCCTTAAAAGTTCTAGCTAGTAATATAATTTTAAGTACTACCTATTTCTAATAAAAGCTATATAACTATATAGACTATTATTATTATTAGTCTTAGTCACACTTTACCCTACTTTTAGTTCCTTAGTATCTTAGAGCTAAGACTTATAGCTAAACTAAAGACCTATAGTTATTATAGATAAATAAATTAGAATAGCCCCTCTAGAAGTTAACAAGAAGTGTAGTAGATTATAGGTAGTAAATAACCCTAATAACGAATCTAAAACCCTTATAAACCCCCCTACTACTACTAATCCAAACCCTAGTAATAATAAAGATAGTAGATTTAAACTAGAGAGCTCCTATTTAAAAACCTTCTAGCTTAACTTATTAACTATTATAAAGTAGCTCTTAAAGGTCAATCTTAAAGATCGCTATAATAAACTAGTTATAGTCTATAAAAAGCTTAAATATAAGTTTTATAAACTTAAAAAATATAACTTAGAGTTTAAAGATAAAAATAATAATTAGGATAAGATTATTAATAAAAGAGATAAAGCGATAGCTTATTACTATAGAGTAATTAAATAATAAAATAAGGCCTAGACTACCTTTAGTACCTTTTATATAGCTAAAGCTAAAGTAGTTAGCTATATAGCTATAGCTATTATAGAAAAGGATATAGCTATTATATAAAAGGATATTATTATTATAAAATAAAATAAAATAGCTTTTAAGTTCTTTAACCTTTAAAACTATATATTAACTATAGAGATAGCTATATAAAAGAAGTCTATAAAGATATCTAATACCCTAATATTTAATAATAGAAAGGAGGTTCGTTTTAAGACCTAAGAGACTATACTATTATCTAATAGAAACTTAAGGTAAATATTAATTATTATCCACTACTAATATATTATAAACTCTATATATAAAGTCACTACGAAGGAAAAGTATAGCTATATATTATACTTTATATAAGTACTAACTCGATAAACCTATATATAGATACTAAGGATATAATTATCTATTTAAGGACTATTTTCGCTAATCTAAATTATTAAGCTAAAGCCTATATTATATATTATAAGCTAAAGATAAAACTAAAAGATAACTTTATCGACTTTCTCGCTAAATTTATATAGCTTACTAAAGAAGCTATTATTATTAAAGAAAACTAAAAATATAATCTATATTTAAAGCTTCTATGTCTATTATAAAGCTAAGTAATATAGACTATAAATATAGATACTATCTCCTTTAACTCCTTTACTTAGACTTATTAGAATATATATATTATATAAGATTAATCTCTAGTAAGAATTAAAAACTACTCTTTATATCTATACTACTACTACTTTAGGAAATAATATAGATATTAGAGTAGCTATAAATTTAACTTCTACTCTTTATATAAAGCGTAAGAAAAATATTAATTATACTCCTTTATTAGCTACTAAATAAGCGACTTTAATAAAGGAAAAAAGATATTTTAGCTATAAAGAATCAAGATATATAATATATAACTATCTAAAGAAGAATTTAAGTATTACTATTATAACTACTACTATTATAATTATAGAGCTAACCTTTACTACTAAGGTTTAAGAACTTAAAGCTAATTTAGGAAAAGTTAATATCTAGGAGAAGTCTTCTATCTAGATAGCTATAAAGTATTATTATATTTATTAGATTTATAGAGGTTAATCAGAGGACCTAGAGATAGCTTAGTTTTTAATACTTAGCTAATATATAATAGATATTCCTTTTCTATTTTAGTACTTAGTAATATAGGAGTAGATAATTATATTTTTATAAA
This sequence comes from Penicillium turbatum, assembly GCA_030762825.1. Lineage (NCBI taxonomy): Eukaryota > Fungi > Ascomycota > Eurotiomycetes > Eurotiales > Aspergillaceae > Penicillium > Penicillium turbatum. The sequence continues at coordinate 1,465,218 of JAUJYX010000011.1, read as the reverse complement.
CTTAGTAATAGTTATATTATTTAGGAAGCGTTTTAGAATTTAAATAAAGTGACTTAGCTAGGAATATCCTATCTATAGATTTAATAGATTATTAAGTATACCGATTACTTATATTATATTTCTAATAATCTATATTCATAAATAGATTTAATAATAAGTTCCTATACTCTTTATAGACCTAGGAAAATATAATATAATTCTTAGTTAAAAATAGTTTATAGAGTATAATATCTTACTCGATTATCGGTAGTATTATATAATTTAGCCTAATAAAAGATCCCTATTTAATAAGATATTAGAAAAATTAGTAGTCCTCATATCTATTACTATTCTATAAAAATTAATCTATAATATTAAATATTAAGTAGATATTAATTATTATAATTAGCTGTTTAAAAAGGAGGAAATAAAGATAAATAAGGATTATTCTCGCTTTAGAGAGTAGTAATATATGTTACCTGCTAGATCTTTAAGGAAAAGAGTGCATATCAACTATTATTTTGAGTACGGAAGAGGAAAGGAAAAGAAAGAGAGAGAAAACTCCGCTAGATAGGACTTTGAGATCCTATCACAATAAGTAAATAAATAAATAGTGTAAATATAGCGTAAACCCCTTCCAGATCGTAAACCCCTTCTAGATTATTATATTACCCCCGCCTAAGAATATATTTAGTCCCTAGATACTAGTTTATTATTATCAATATAATCCTTGATAATTCGGTCTTCTTTATCTACTTTACGCTATTCTTATAATCTTATAGGTAGGCCTAGCTTTACTAGGTACTAGTTATAGAACTCCTAAATCTTCTTAGATATATATTTAAAATTACCTACTAGGTACTACTATAGATCTAGGTTATATCTAAGCTATTAGACTTAATATTATAACTTATAATAGTATATCCTTATATCTAGGATCTTATCGACTTCCTACTTATCTATTTCTCTAACCTTAATAGGTAGCGGTAGGTCTATATATTATCCTATTAAAGGGTCTATTATTATAGCCTTTCGTAGCTTATTTAGGTAGAAGATAGAGTAGACTTAAATTACTTCTAGAAGATCTAGTTTATAGGAGTTACCTACTTTCTTAATAATCTAATAAAGTCTATTAGTAATATAAGAAAGCTTTCTACTTAGTTAATCTTATAGCTAGTCTCTAGTTATAATAAATATTAAGTTACTAACTCTAAAGTCCTCTTCTTACTAATATCTATTTATCTACTAGATTTATAGTTACTATAACTTTATAATCTACCCCTTTACTTAGGTCTAAATCTCTTATAGCTTAGAAAATATTTATATAGTATCTTATTTATTTAGTATCTTTATCTCTTAGTCCCTTTAATTAAATATTATTATTAGTTTATAACCTCTTTCGATAAAGAAAGAGGACTTCTTTATTATATCCTAAATAAGTATCGATACTATAAAATTAACTATTAATAAAATCTCTAACTAGTTATCTTAATTCTACTTAATATATAGATATAACCTTTAAACTATATATTAATTCGCGATCTTACTCTAACTATCTTTATAGATAATAGATAGTTAATAATTTTCTCTTAATTCCTAGGATCCTATAGAATTTAGTCTAGAATTCTAAAATAAATTAATCTCCTTAATCTAAGATAATTATCTTAAGGATCTTAATAATCTAGATAATATTATTAATAAATAGTTAAGCTATCTACTTTATATTTATATCTTTATAATAGAGAATCGATATTAGTCTTTTATATAGATAGTTAATAACTATAAAAACTATATTATAACCTTAGTAATCCTTAGGAAACGAGCGGAAGTCTATTATAATATATTATTAGGGTCTTTTAAAGATTAGAAATAGATAAAGGAGTCTAGATATTCGATCTCTCTAGGCCTTTATATATTTATATATTAAATAGTAATCTATATAATATTATATATTAGTTATCTAGTTAGGCTAGTAATATCTAGTTAAAACTAAGCTCTTTAGTTTCTTAATACCTAGATATACTATTAAAGGCTAATAATATATTTTATTAAGTAACTATATATATAAGTTATCCTAATCTAGTACTTCGAGCTTTCTATTAAAAAGGAATAAGTTACTATCTATTATCTAATAGGGATTATTTCCTTTTTATATAATTTAATAGAAGCTCTCTAATTTAGGACTCTTATAGTTAGCTATCTTTACCCTTTCTATAATATCTATAGGTTTAGCCTAGAGTAGTATAATAACTAGATAAACTTCTTTATTAAAATAGCTCTAAAATAGTATTATAAGCTACTAGCTATTATCTATATATAAAATATCCTTTTAGAAGAGAGTATTAGTAATAATATTTCGTTTTCTAGGTTAGTACTTAATTATAAAATAGAATTAGGATAGGAATTTACTTTATTAAATCTATCTCTAATTTATCTATCTTATAGTTATAAAATACTTAAAGAACTAATAGTTAGTAAAAATCTTAAAATAGTCCCTCTAGATAAGGCCTTCTAGTTTAGCTTACTACTCTTATAATATCTAAATAATTATAAATAATTCCTTATCTTATATCTTATAGTTTAACTCTACTAGCTATATAGTCTTAGAGAAGAAAGCGATAGGATATTAGAAATTATCTTTTTTATAGTATTAAAAGAGAATAGTACCTAGAACGCTATTCGATATATCTATCTTAACTTATATCTAATATCCTAGGTTATAATATTTAAATATTAATATACTAAGTAGCTTCTCTTTAAAGAGTACGAATACTTATTTATAGCTATTAGACTATTTAAAAGGAATATCCTATCTTATTAAGTAATATAAAGGCTTTATAATCGTACTATAAATTTATATAAAATAGTAATAAAAGGTATAAAATCTAAAAAAGGACTATATTCTCTTTATAGTAGTTAATACTCACTATAACTAAATTACTTAGATTTTATCTAGGTTAATAGTAATACTATTAATACTTATAATATAACCTAAAAACTTAGCTTTACTAACTAAGAACTTAGACTTTTATAAAGAGACTTAGAGTCCTATATTTTAAAGATAATAGAGTACTTCCTAAACTTATTATTAATAATCTTTAGCGGTTTTATTATAGATTAAGATATTATCTATAAAGGCTATTATATACTTATTAAGATATTCTTAGAGTATATTGTTTATAAACCTTTAGAAAGTTATTAGGCTATTTATTAGCTTAAATAATATAACTCTATACTTAAAGGATCTATATCTTATATAGAAAGTTATAAGATCCTTTATTAAAGGGGTTAAATAAATTTAATAGAAGCTTTATTAGATATTAAGCTTTATAAAGAATTTAGCCTTATTAGTTTATTATAATACTTTATTAATTAGAGAGAGAGAATAATAATCCTTCTTTATTATTATATTTAGCTTTCTAAAGTCTATATAGAAATAGAGACTACTACCTAGTTTCTTTACTATAAAGATAGATAAGATATATAAAGCTAAGCTTAGTATAATAAATCCTTTCTTTAGGTTATTAAGAATATATTTCTTCGCTACTTTTAGCTTTTTAAAGGAGGGTTTATATAGAGGATAGTATCCTAACTATATTTCTACTTTAAGAATAATATTATAATCTACTCTAGGTCTATATAAAAGAAGTTTATTAGATTTCTTCTTTAAGAATACCTCTACTAGGTTATAATATTCCTCTAGAAGTATCTTTAAAGTTTTAATAATCTTAGGATTATTAACTAGAGTACTCTTAACTTTAATAATATAATTAATTTTATAAAGAGAAGTTAAGAAGATTTTAATTTTAGGATTCTTTTTACTCTTCTCCTTAAAGCGATTAAAGCTAACTTATTTAATAAGATTAATATCGATAGATATAGGTATATTTAACTCTTCTTTAACTTATATAGGTAGAGTTTAAATTTTATTATTAAGATTATAGATTATCTTTCTTTTTTCTTTAATCTATTAATATCTATACTACTACTCTCTAGAGTAAGAATAATCCTTATTTATCTTTATTTCCTCCTTTTTAAAGAGCTAGTTATAATAATTAATATCTATCTAATATTTAATATTATAGATCGGTTTTTATAGAATAATAATAGATATTAGGACTACTAATTTTTTAGATACTTTATTATATAGGGATCTTTTATTAAGCTAAATTATATAATACTACCGATAATTAAGTAAGATATTATATTCTATAAACTATTTCTAACTAAGAATTATATTATATTTTCCTAGGTCTATAAAGAGTATAGGAACTTATCGCTAAATCCGCCTATTAATATAGATTATTAGAAATATAATATAAATAATTAATATATTTAATAATCTATTAAATCTATAAATAGGATATTTCGAGCTAAGTCGCTCTACTTAAATTCTAAAATACTTTTTAAGTAATATAACTATTACTAAATTTATAAAAATATAACTATCTACTCCTATATTACTAAGTACTAAAATAGAGAAGGAATATCTATTATATATTAACTAAGTATTAAAGACTAGACTATCTTTAGGTCCTCTAATTAACTTCTATAAATCTAATAAATATAATAAAACTTTATAGCTACCTAGGTAAGAGATTTCTCCTAGGTACTAGCTTTTCCTAAATCGGCTTTAAGTTCCTAAACCTTAGTAGTTAGAATTAACTCTATAGCTATAATAGTAGTATTTAGATTCTTCTTTAAATAGTTATATATTATATATCTTTATTCTTTATAGCTAAAGTATCTTCTTTCCTTTATTAGGGTTATTCACTTAGTAGCTAATAAAGGAATATAACTAGCGCTTTTCTTATATTTTATATAAAGAGCGGAAGTTAAACTTATAATTATATTAATATCTATACTACTTCTTAAAATAGTAGTAGTATAAATATATAGAGTGGTTCTCGATTCTTATTAGAGATTAATCTTATATAATATACTCTAATAAGTCTAAATAAAGGAGTTAAAAGAGATAATATCTATATTTATAGTCTATATTACTTAGCTTTATAGTAGATATAGAAGCTTTAAGTATAGATTACGCTTTTAGCTTTCTTTAATAACGATAATATCTTTAGTAAACTATATAAATTTAGTAAGAAAGTTAATAAAGTTATCCTTTAGTTTTATCTTTAGCTTATAATATATAGTATAGGCTTTAGCTTAATAATTTAGATTAGCGAAAATAGTCTTTAAATAGGTAATTATATATTTAATATCTATATATAGATTTATTAAGTTATTATTTATATAAAGTATAATATATAGCTATACGTTTCCTTTATAGTAACTCTATATATAGAGCTTATAATATACTAATAGTAGGTAGTAATTAGTATTTACCTTAAGCTTCTATTAGATAATAGTCTCCTAGGTCTTAAAACGAATCTCTTTTCTATTATTAAATATTAGGGTATTAGATATCTTTATAGAGTTTTTCTATATAGCTACCTCTATAATTAATATATAGTTTTAGAGGTTAAAGAATTTAAAAGCTATCTTATTTTATTTTATAATAGTAGTATCCCTTTCTATAATAGCTATATCCTTTTCTATAATAGCTATAGCTATATAACTAACTATTTTAGCTTTAACTATATAAAAGGTATTAAAGGTAGTCTAGGCTTTATTTTATTACTTAATTACTCTATAGTAATAAGCTATCGCTTTATCTCTTTTATTGATAATCTTATTTTAATTATTATTTTTATCTTTAAACTCTAAGTTATACTTCTTAAGTTTATAAAGCTTATATTTAAGCTTTTTATAGACTATAATTAGTTTATTATAGCGATCCTTAAGTTCGACCTTTAAGAGCTACTTTATAACGGTTAATAAGTCGAGCTAGAAGATTTTTAAGTGGGAGCTCTCTAGTTTAAATCTACTATCTTCGCTATTACTAAGGTTAGGTTAGTAGTAGTAAAGGGATTTATAGGGGTTTTAGGTTCGTTATCGGGGTTATTCGCTACCTATAATCCGCTATACTTCTTACTAACTTCCGGAGGGGCTATTCTAATTCGTTTATCTATAATAACTATAGGTCTTCGGTTTAGGTATAAGTCTTAGCTCTAAGATATTAAGGAACTAAAAGTAGGGTAAAGTGTGACCGAGACTAATTATGATAATAGTCTATATAGTTATATAGCTTTTATTAGAAATAGGTAGTACTCAAAATTATATTACCTATTAGATCTTTAAGGAAAAGAGTGCATATCAACTATTATTTTGAGTACGGAAGAGGAAAGGAAAAGAAAGGGAGAGAAAGTCTGCTGGACAGGACTGTGAGATCCTGTCACGACAAGCAAACAAACAAACAGTGTAAACACAGTGAAAACCCTTTCTAGATCGTCACAATATAGATATTAATAGGTTAAAGAGAAAAGAAAGAAAATTTATAACCTTAATAATAAAATTTAAACTCTACCTATATAAGTTAATAAAGATTAAAATATCTCTATATTTATTAATATTAATCTTATTAGATAAATTAGCTTTAATTACTTTAAAGAGAAGAGTAAAAGGAATCCTAAAATTAAAATCTTTTTAACTTCTCTTTATAAAATTAATTATATTATCGAAGTTAAGAGTACTCTAATTAATAATCCTAAGATTATTAAAATTTTAAAAATACTTTTAAAGGAATATTATAACCTAGTAGAGGTATTCTCGAAGAAGAGATCTAATAAACTTCCTTTATATAGGCCTAGGGTAGATTATAATATTATTCTTAAAATAGAAATATAGTTAGGATACTATTCTCTATATAAGCTCCCCTTTAAAGAGTTAAAAATAGCGAAGAAATATATTCTTAATAATCTAAAGAAAGGATTTATTACACTAAGCTTAACTTTATATATCTTATCTATCTTTATAATAAAAAGCTAAGTAGTAATAGTCTCTATTTCTATATAGACTTTAGAAAGCTAAATATAATAATAAAAAAGGATTATTATTCTCTCCCTTTAATTAATAAAGTATTATAATAAACTAATAAAGCTAAGTTCTTTATAAAGCTTAATATCCGATAAGGCTTCTATTAAATTGACTTAACCCCTATAGTAGAGGATCTTATAACTTTCTATATAAGATATTGATCCTTTAAATATAGAGTTATACTATTTAGGTTAATAAATAGCCTAGTAACTTTCTAAAGGTTTATAAATAATATACTCTAAGAATATCTTAATAAATATATAATAGCCTTTATAGATAATATCTTAATCTATAATAAGACCGCTAAAGATTATTAATAGTAAGTTTAGGAAATACTCTATTATTTTTAAAATATAGGATTCTAAGTCTCTTTATAGAAGTCTAAGTTCTTAGTTAGTAAAACTAAGTTTTTAGATTAGATTATAAATATTAATAGATAGTATTACTATTAATCTAGAAAAGGTCTAAGTAATATAGTTATAATAAGTACTAACTACTATAAAGGGAATATAGTCTATCCTTAGATTCTATAACTTCTACTATTATTTTATATAAAATTATAGTACAATTATAAAGCCTTTATATCGCTTAATAAGGTAGGATATTCCTTTTAAATAGTTTAATAGCTATAAATAAATATTCTTACTCTTTAAAGAGAAGCTATTCAGTATATTAATACTTAAATATTATAATCTAAGATATTAGATATAAATTAAAATAAATATATTAAATAGTATTCTTAGAGCTATTCTCTTTTAGTACTATAAAGAAGATAATTTCTAATATTCTATCGCTTTCTTCTCTAAGACTATATAATCTATAGAGTTAAACTATAAAATATAAGATAAAGAGTTATTTATAATTATTTAAATACTATAAGAGTAGTAAGCTAAACTAAAAGGCCTTATCTAAAAGGACTACTTTAAAATTCTTATTAACTATTAGTCTCTTAAGTATTTTATAATTAAGTACCGACCTAGGAAATAAAATATTATTATTAATACCCTCTCCTAAAAAGATATATTATATATAGATAATAGCTAATAGCTTATAATACTACTTTAAAGTTATTTTAATAAAGAAGTTTACCTAGTTATTATACTACTCTAGGCTAAACCTACAGATATTATAGAAAGGGTAAAGATAGCTAACTATAAGAGTCCTAAATTAAAGAGTTTTTATAAAATTATATAGGAAGGAAATAATCCCTATTAGGCAATAGATAGTAATTTACTTCTTTTCGATAGAAAGCTTAAAGTACTAGATTAAGATAATTTATATATTTAGTTACTTAATAAAATATATTATTAGCCTTTAATAGTATATCTAGATATCGAAAAACTAAAGAGCTTAGTCTTAACTAGATATTATTAGCCTAGCTAGGTAACTAATATATAATATTATATAGATAACTACTTAATATATAAATATATAAAGGCCTAGAGAGATTAAATACCTAGACTCTTTTATCTATTTCTAATCCCTAAAAGACCCTAATAATATATTATAATAGACTTCCGCTTATTTCTTAAAGATTACTAAGGTTATAATATAGTTTTTATAGTTATTAACTATCTAAATAAAAGACTAATATCGATTCCTTATTATAAAGATATAAATATAAAATAGATAGCGTAACTATTTATTAATAATATTATTTAAATTGCTAGGATCCTTAAGATAATTATCTTAGATTAAGGAGATTAATTTATTTTAGAATTCTTGACTAAGTTCTATAGGATCCTAGGAATTAAAAGAAAATTATTAACTATATATTATCTATAAATAGATAGTTAGAGTGAGATTATAAATTAATATATAGCTTAAAGGTTATATCTATATATTAAATAGAACTAAGATAATTAGTTAGAGATTTTACTAATAGTTAATTTTATAGTATTAATACTCCTTTAGAATATAATAAAGAAGTCCTCTTTCTTTATTAAAAGAGGTTATAAACTAGTAATAATATTCGATTAGAGGGACTAAGAGATAAAGATATTAAATAAATAAGATATTATATAGATGCTTTCTAAACTATAAGAAATCTAGATTTAAATAAAGAAGTAGATTATAAAGTTATAGTAACTCTAAATCTAATAGATAAATAGATATTAGCGAGAAAAGGACTTTAGAGTTAGTGACTTAATATTTATTATAACTAAAGACTAGCTATAAGATTAACTAAGTAGAAAGCTTTTTTACCTTACTAGCGGACTTTATTAGATTATTAAAAAGGTGTCACGAGCTACACCTCTGGGGTGCGTTCCAGAGGTTAACCCGCTGCGCTAGGAGCAAAAGACCAGAATTCCAGGACGCTTCCTGGAACCGCACTCGCTATATATAGGAAGGTGAGTCGTAACAAAAGGTAGATAACTCCTATAAACTAGATCTTCTAAAAGTAATTTAAGTCTACTCTATCTTTTACCTAAATAAGCTATAAAAGGCTATAATAACTAAGCCTTTAATAGGATAATATATAGATTTACCACTACATATTAAGATTAGAGAAATAGATAAATAGGAAGTCGATAAGATCCTAAATATAAGGATATACTATTATAAATTATAGTATTAAGTCTAATACCTTAGGTATAACCTAGATCTATAGTAGTACCTAATAGGTAATTTTAAATATATATCTAAGAGGATTTAGGAGTTCTATAACTAGTACCTAGTAAAGCTAGGCCTACCTATAAGATTATAAGAATAGCGTAAAGTAGATAAAGAAGACCGAATTATCAAGGACTATATTAATAATAATAAACTAGTATCTAGGGACTAAATATATTCTTAGGTAGGGGTAATATAACGATCTAGATAATCTAGAAGGGGTTTTCACTATATTTACACTATTTATTTATTTATTTATCGTAATAGGATCTTAAAGTCCTATCTAGTAGAGTTTTCTCTCTCTTTCTTTTCCTTTCCTCTCCTGTACTTAAAATCATAGTTAAAATATACTATTTTCCTTAAAAGATCTAGCTAGTAATATTACCCTTTATTTTAGAAATCCTAGATAGACTCTCTAAGATATAATATTTTAATAAAATAGATATTAAAGATATCTATTATTATATTTAGATATAAAAAGGTAATAAGTAGAAGACTACTTTCTTAATAAGATATAGCTACTTTAAATATATAATTATATCTTTTAGTCTATTAAATATACTAGTTACTTTTTAGAGTTATATCTATATAGTATTAAAAGAGCTAATCGATATCGTTTATATAGTATATCTAGATAATATCTTAATCTTTAGATATAATTAAAAATCCTATATAAAGGCGTTATAGTAAGACTTTAAACGATTATAAAAAGTAAAGTTTTATATAAAACCTTCTAAATATATCTTTTATCAGAAAGAGATTAAATTCCTAGGATTTATTATTAATAGTAATAGAGTATATATAGATAAAAGTTATATCTATATAATCTAAGAATAAAAAGAACTAAAGAGCTACTATAATATCTAGGTATTCTTAGGATTCTATAACTTTTATTACCGCTTTATTAAAGGGTATTTATATATTTCTCTCTCCTTTATTATAATACTTAAAAGGTTAAAAAATTAGAAAAAGCCTAATAAAGTAATATTTAATAATATAGAATTACTAATATTTTAGTAGCTAAAAAGAAGCCTTTTAGTTAGTAGCTTTATTATATTATTTTAATCTTAAATAATCTATTAGGTTAGAAATAGATACTTTAAATAAAGAGATAGGAGGAGTCCTATCTTAGCCTAATATAGAAAGGAGATAGTATCTAGTTATATTCTAGTCTTGAAAATTCTTTAAAGTATCACTTAACTATATAATACTAGATTAAAAGCTATTTATTATTATTTATTCTTTTTAATATTAGAGATATTATTTTAATAGTAGTAAATACCTAATTAAGATATTTTCTAATTATATAAACTTATATATTTTTATAATATAGTAGAAACTTAATAGCTAATAGATATATTAATATATATTTCTAATACCTTTTAACTTTATTATAAAGTATAGGCCTAGAATAATAAATCCTACAGATAGACTTTTTAAATCTTAAACTCTAAATAAGCTACTTTAGGAGCGGAATTAATAATCCTAATTTAGGACTAAATTATAGATAAAGAGCTTCTATCTCAAAGCTAAGATAAAGATATAACCCTTATAATATAAAGTATTATAGGGATAAAAAATCTAGATATAGATTATAAATATAATCTTAGAGAATATAGCTTAGAACCTAGATTAAAATAGGAAGACTCTAGATCTAATATATCTATAGATATTAACTTAGATAATTAGTCTAAGTAGAGAGAACTATATAATAAACTAAATATCCTATTTAATATTAAAGATACTATTATAATAATAATCTAATCTATTAATATAGATAATAAAGATATTCTCTAATAGATAAAATAGTTATAAACGAAGGATCTAGAGATAATCCGCTAAAAAAGGGATATTTTAGTATAGAGATCTAGTAATAAAGGCTAGTTAGTTAATTTAGGTTTACTATAGTACTAAAGATATATATATATATACTAAAGAAAGAGGATATTTATATAAAGTTATTATAAATATATTATAATAACCCTATTACTAGCTATTTTAGCTATACTAGAATAGAGGAATTACTAAAGTATAACTACTACTAGATATATATATAAAAAGATATAAAGAAATATATTAAATCTTATAACATCTATTAGATAGTTTAAATTATTATTAATTCTATTATAATCCTTTACTAAATTATCTATAGATTTTATTATAGGATTACTTTAATCGATCTAGAAAAAAAAGATAGTTAATATAGTCTTAGTAATTATAGACTATTCTTAAAATAGTATCTTTTAGTCTTAGTTTTAACTATAATAGATACTTTAGAATTAACTAAGCTATTCTATTAAGAAGTTAAATTAAGATATAGACTACTAAGTAACACTATATCTAATTAAAGATCTATCTTTATAAATAGATTTTAGTTAAAACTATATTATTTATCCTAAATAAAGTTAAGATATTTAATAGCGTTTTACCGCTAAACTAATAGATAAATAGAATAGATAAATTAACCCTTAGAATACTACTTATAATACTTTATTTATAAATAATAAAAGATATAGCCTTTATTACTTAGAATAGCTAAGTTTATTTATAATAATACTATTATTATTATAATAGGATATTACCTTTCTAAATACTACTAAGATTTAATCTAAACTTCTAAATATATATTAAAGATAGTAGCGTTAAAAGAGAGATATTAGTAGTATTAGCTTATTTTTAAAAATTTATAAAGCTATAAGAAAAACTATAGATTTTATAGCGAAAAGTAACTAAAGTATAAGCGATTTATTATAATAAAAGATATAAAGAGATATTATTTAAGAAAAAAAACTTTATAGTCTTATCTATAAAAAACCTATATTTTAAAGACAGAACTATAAAAAAGCTCTCTCTATAATAGATTAGACTATTTAGAATCCTTAAATACATTAGAAAGTAGATATATTATCTATTTCTCTTTAATTAATATATAGCGATTTATAATATATTCTCTATTAACCTACTATAACTATAGTAATAAAGAGAGGGTAAACTATAGTAATTACCCCTACTAAAGCTAGCTAATAATAATAAATAAAAAGTTAAAGAAATTAAAAAAGATTAAATCTTTAAAGAAGAGTTATACTACTTTATAAAATAGATAGAATAGCCTTTAAAATATAATTAATAGGTCCGAAAGGAAATAATAATTATTATAAAATATAAAAAGTCTTAGAGAAAATTATAATCTTAAAATTAAAAGATATTAAAACTATATTAAATCTATACCGAAATACCCTAAAACCTATACTATTTTATAACTTAGATATTAGAACTAGAAATATATCTTTATATACTTTTAATATATCCTCTAAAGCTAATATCGCTAAAGGGTTATAGATAGCTATTATAGCTATTTATATATTATATATAAAGTTAGTCTTTATATAATTCTATTATATATACCCCTTATTACCTACCTAAAGACGCTACCCTAATTCTATATTATATCGGCGCTACTCTACCTTTAATATAGAGAGTAAAGGGTAAGTTAAAGGATTAAGATATATGATATAATAATTATCTAAAAGCTTTTAATACAGCGACTATATTTTCTATAGAAATATTAATAAGATATTATTAGATCGATACTAAGTTATTTACTTAGCTAATCTCCCTCTATACTACGCTATTTAATTTATATATAGATTTATATATTTTATAAATATATTTAAAGTCTTTTACTAGTTATAGAATTATATTATTTACTAATTCTAGGAAAATAATATCTAATACTAGATAATTATTATCTACTATAAATAACTAAGGCGATCTACTCTATAATCGCTACTAAATCGCTAATATCTCTTTATATAGGGTAGAGATATAGATTCTTCTATTAGATATATTATTAGTATTTCTTTAAGCCTTCTTTATTAAAATAGTACTTTATCTTAAAAAGAGCGGCAGTAACTATAAGTTTAAAGGATTTATAGGATAAATATAGATATTTTATATATTAGATATTCTTTAGCTAGATATATAAGATTAAATTATAGGAACTATAATAGATAGAGTAATTAATAAATGATAATTAAAGTATTATTTTATAAATAGGATATAGAGTTAAATAGATTCCCTAAATATAATAGGCTAAAGCCCGGCCTAGATTACGTAAGGTATATATCTAGTTCCTATATAAAACCTAAAATATATAATAAGTAGTTTCCTTTTAGTAAGATTATTATAAATAGTATATTCGCCTAGCCTAATTAAATTAATTTAGCTATAGCCCTTTATATATAATAATCTTCTAATATATATTATTAAACCTAACGGAAAAAGCCTTAGAAGCGAAAATCCCTAGGTATAGTAGAAGAATTTAAATTACCCTTAAATCGATACTAATTTATAGATAAAGTATTAATAGAATAGAATAGAAACCCTTAAGTATCTATAGATACTTAAAAATAGTAGAACTTACCCCCCTCTTAGGTAGAAGCTATTATATAGTAGTTAATATAGAGTTAATAGATAAATAGCGAAAATATAATAGTATAAGTAGAATAGATTTAGCGATTTAAAGAGTTACTAATATAATAATATATATATAGACTAATAACTATATTAGTCTATAAACTAATAACTAAACTAGCCTATAAAATAATAATAGAGCTAGACTAAACTCCTACTAAGATATTACTAGCTTAAATAGACCCCTTTTATTATCTATAGACTCGATTTCTAGACCTAGTCCTTTTTATAGGAAATATATATAATTAGTTTACCTAGAGAATTATAATAGAAAATAAACTAGTAGTAGATAGTAAAATAATTAATAATATATATAACTAATTTATCTATATATTCTCTTAGCTTAAGAAGCTTACCTAGAAGAATACTAGAATATTTATAAAATAACGTAATATAAAGATAAATTAGATAAATTACTAAATTACCTAGAGTGAATCTATAGCGATCTAAATATATAAATATAAGTAGTCTATTATCTATACTAGTTAAATTAGCTAAAGGGTATAGTATTTTTAAAATTCCTACTATAACTAGAAAAAGAGTTTATAAATATAAAAGCTCTATAATAATATAATAAGGTAAAGAGATAAATCCTCTTAGATTTACTAAATTATATAATAAATAATATATTATTATATTATAGTATTCTCTCTACCTTTACTAGCTTAATTATTTATCTTTATAAGATTAATATAGATATAGATATATTAAGTATTACTAAACCTCCTTTATACTATATAGTAAAATATATTAATAAAATAGACTAGACTCTAATAGTATTAATAAAAGCTAATTATATTAGTACTAATTCTATAAAAAGAGTATAATAGATTAATATAGAAAAGATATAGAGTTACTATAATAAAGAATACTATCTTTACTATAGAAAAGATAATTATAGAATTATAAAATATCCTTAGTTACTAATAAAAAGACTAAAATTAAAGAGCTATATCGCTTTATCTATACTAAAGAAAGAGAGAACTACCGCTAAATCGGTACTAAAATAATTAATATATATAAGGAAAACGCGCCTAGTATAATTTAAGTTATTAGATAAAGAAGGAAGCGAATTATTAAGCGATAATAAGTTAGAAAATAAATAGCTTCTATTCTTAGCTATAAATAGGAGCGAAAAGGAGTTAAAAGATTAGATAAAAGTAAGAAACTACCTTTTCTAATTAATATTAGAATAAATAGAATTTAATTTATAGAAGTATTAGTTGATTATAGATATTTAAACTATATAACGATTAATAGAAACCTTATAAAATTCCTTAATCTCCTATATATTTATATTTATCTAAGATAACTTAATAGAGTTATAGCGAATTAAGGATAAATCACTTATATTATATACTTCAACGCCGATATATATAGATACTAGTAAGGTCTATAATAGTCTTTATATATATTATTAAGGACTAAATAGATAAGATTATTCTTAGTCTACTATAGATTAAAGATATAAATAGGATATATTTATTAAATAAAGGGTATGTAGATATCTATTCGAAGTCTAAAGAGAAAACCTACTATTAGAATTAGAAGAATAAGATAATAGGCCTAATTAGTATAAAAGTATTTCGCGTTAAATAAGCCTCTATAAAATTAATATAATAGTTCTTTAATAGTACTTTATAACTAGACTAGATCTATATTAGTAAAATTATATTAGAGGATATTAAATATACTATTTATCTAAAGAAACCTGTAAATATTAAAGACAAGCTATCGAAGTACTACTAGCCTTAGTTTAATATTTTTAGCTAGTAACTAATAAACTAACTATTACTATATTATCTAGGGATTAATTATTAGATACTACTAAACCGTAACTAAAATAATAATAAAGAGTACCTATTATATAGGCTACTATATAGGATAAATAAAGAAAAGCTTCTCTATCTATAAAAGATATTAATAGAGTTACTAAATAAGAATTTTATCTATATAAATAAGTTACCTATTACCGCTCTAGTACTCTTAATAAAGAAGCCTAGTAGAGATATATAATTCTATATAGATTATTATAAATTAAATAAGCTAAGTATAAAAGATCGCTATCTATTACTATTAATATAAGAAACTCTATAAAATATAGATAATATAAAGTAGTTTATAAAGCTAGATATTATTACTACTTTCTATAAAGTATAAATAGCCCCTAGAGAAGAATAGAAAATAGTATTTTATATATAATATAGCCTTTTTAAATAGAATATTACCCTCTTTACCTTAATAGATATATCTATAATATTCTAGTAATTTATTAATTAAACCCTATAGGAATATCTTAATAACTTTATCTCTATATATATTAATAATATTATTATCTACTTTAGCGGCTTAATAGAGGATTACTAACGAAAAGTCTATAAATTACTATAGAAACTAAAGAATATTAGTTTATAATATAATATTAGGAAGTTAGAATTTAAATAGAGCTTAGTAAAATACCTTAGATTTATTAATGATATAGGTAAAAGGATTTATATTAACTAAAAGAAACTTAAAGCGATTTATACTTAGGAACCCCTAAAAATAGTATATAATATATAAAGATTCCTAGAATTTACTCATTTCTACTAATTATTTATTCCTTAATTTACTATCTTATTAGTACTATTAACCTAGTTAATAAAGAAAGATATTACTTTCTATTAGGATAATAATTATTAATAAGCCTTTACTAAGTTAAAAGCCCTATTTATTAATATATTAATCTTTATATACTTTAAAGAAGGGAAGGAAACTATAGTAAAGATAGATATATTAGGATAGATAACTAGAGCTATATTATTATAATAATAAGGAACTACCCTATATTTATATCTCTTAGAAACTATTATTAGTAGAGTTAAACTATAAGATTTATAATAAAGAGCTATCTATAATTATATAAATACTATATAAGTAGTATCTAAAACTAAAAATAGTCCTATAATTTACTATTATAATAGACTATAAAAACCTATAATATTTTAATAAATATAGTATCTTAATAAAAGGTAGATATAATAGATAAGACTAATAGTAGAATTTAACTTTATACTATACTATTATCTAAGAAAATTAGTAGTACTCCTAGGTATTTTATTATAATAAGATTAAAATATACTATAAGATATAATAGATAAAAGGCTATTAAACTAATTCTAAACTCTTCTTAAAAAGGTATTAATTTAACTAAATAGATCTTTAACTACTATTATTAAACTTTAACTAGATTTTAAAACTCTATTTCTCTCTTTAATAAACTAAAACTATAAGATAAATAATAAAAAGGTAGAAAGATAGATAGTACTTATTAAATATATATATAGGCGCTATAATAGGGTAACTAATAAATCGCTACTAAGATAGAAATAAAAACTAGTCTATTAGAGTGCTACTTAGATAAATAAAGATTATACTTTTATTAATAAATATAGATATTAGATAATAAGCTACTATAAACTAATATTATCTAGACGATCTATAACTCCTATATTATAGAGTACCCTAGTTATAATATTACCTATTTAATACTATTTTAGTATCTTTTCTAGTCTAGAATAGTAAAAGATATATAATAATTCCTATAGAACTATATAGTTTATAGAAGGAGTATAGTATAGAGAGATATAAAATATAGATTATTAAAGCTACTACCGATTCCTTAGTAAATCTAGGTAGAGATCTTAATAGACTTTATTATAGAGCTATTATTAGTATAGGAAGATAATATAATAAATTTATTAGTTATTATAGACTAGCTTATAAAAGGAATAATATTTATTAATATAAAGTAGATTATATCGGAGTATATAGCTAAAGCCTTTTTTATATATTTCTATATATATTATAGGCTCCTACTAGCAATTATAAATAACTAAAGACTATAATTTATAGGTAGATTTTAGCGAATTATATATAAAAAACTAGTAATTTAGCACTAACTATCTACTATATTCTACCTATAGTTAGATAGTATAACTAAGAGAGCGAACTAAAAAATAGAATATATTATATATATATTTATAATCTATATAGAAGATAAGTAGAAAAGTCTACTACTAATAGTAGTAATTGCGATTAATAACTATAATATATTATCTATAAGACTTCTACCTTTTTTCTTTATGTATAGTTATTAACTTATTATATTAACCCCCTAGAAATCGAAGATAGCTATACTAAGTCCTACTATATAATTTAATTAATACTCTATACTAATTAATAGCGAGCTAGAGTATAAAGTTAAGGAAATATTAGTAACGCGCGAAAAGAGAGTTAGAAGAGGCTTATAGACTAAAGTATTAGTAAAATAGGCTAGTTATATAGAGACTATATAGGAGAGGCTAGATATTATCAGAGAGTGCTCTATATTAGATATATATAAGTAGCGATTTAGCCCTATATCGAGGCCTACTCGGCCTAAACTCGATGCTAATAGCGATATTATACTAATTATAACGCTAAAAGTAAGGAGGGGGGTACTATAACGGGCTAAAGCCCGGCCTAGATTATATAAGGTATATACCTAGTTCCTATATAAAATCTAAAATATATAATAAATAGTTTCCTTTTAGTAAGATTATTATAAATAATATATTTACCTAGCCTAATTAAATTAATTCGGCTATAGCCCTTTATAAATTAGCCTATAAAAGAGTATCTCTTTAGGGGATTAGTATAAAAATACCCCCTCTTAGTAATAAAATACCCCCTACCTAATTCCTTAGGTTTTTACTAGCCACCTTCCTTACTACCTTCTAAAAAGGTCTCACTACCTACCCCTAAATCTAACTAACCTTTCTAACCTAATTTCTTAGGTATTATTCTAGTTCGACTAATTAGATCGCTCTATTTCTATATAGTTTTAATACTTCCTTTCTAACCTATCTTATACCTTTTAGCTTTAATTTTTATCGATTTTTATCGATTCTTATCCTTTTTTATCCTTTTTTATCGCTTTTTATCGTTTTTAAGCGCTATTATAGCCTCCCTAATATCTAATAGATCCCTAAGTCCCGCTATAGATCCTAAGTTAATCGCTAATTCCTAGCCTATACTAAGCCTTCCTAAACTAAGTCTTCCCGAACTAAGCCTACCTAAGCTAAGTCTCTAGATATTTCCGCTTCCTAAGCCCTATAGGAAGACCTTAAGGTAAAGGTAGAGGTAGAGGGCGCAGATATAGATAAGGCTAGGAGTAGGTATAGGAGGACTAAGCTGTAAGATTATATATAAGTAGATAAAAGTATTAAATTAGCTATAGAAATAACCTTTTTTTACTAATTAGAATAATATATTATAAAGTTATAAAACTAAAGCGATCTAATTAGTCGAACTAGAAATCTATCTAAGAAATTAGGCTTCTAAAGTTAGGTAGGTTAATAGAGAAAAGAAACTAGTAGAATAAATTAATACCTAAGGCTACTAAAGTTAGGTAAAAAATAAAACTAGTAGAATAAATTAATACCTAAGGTATAAGGTATTATTAGGTAGAAACACTAAGAAATTAGGTAGGGGGGTATTTTATTACTAAGAGGGGGTATTTTTATACTAATCCCCTCTCTTTATATAGCTAAAAATCACTAAAAACTTATAAAGAAATAATTGATCTTATAATATATTTCTAGGACTATAAATAAGCGAAGTTAAAAGTAAGTTAAGACTCTAATAAATACTATAAAGTGGTAAAATATAAGAGTTTTAGTAATAAAGAGATTTCTCTATAATAATAGAGGAAGTCTTATATTAATTATAGTATAGTTCTAAATAAAAAAAAGATAATAAACCTTATTTAAATCTAATAAGACTACATAGAAACTATATAATTTATAATATTTATAATAGTAAAAATTATTAGGTACCTAACTATCCTAATAAAAAGCCTAAGAATAATTCTAAAAATACTATAATAGTCTAGAGTCTTCTTTAAATAGACTTAAATAGCTTAGGAAAAGAGGATAAGCTAGAGTAAGCCTTTATACTTTAGCTTAATAGCCTATAGTAAGGACTATTTATAAATTATATATTCTAGTAATTATTAAAAATTCTATTTAAACCTATATAGATCTTGATAGTAGCGCTTAATATAATTATATTACTTTAAGTTTATAAAATATTATTATTTGGACTAAGCGATATAATTTCTATTAATATTCTATATAATTAGCTAATTTAAAATTCCTATTTATAGAGTTTAGATAATCTCTATTACTTTAACTAATTATTATAGTAGTATAAAAATAATAACCTAACTTTATATTATTATTAATTAAGATCCTCGAGATAAAGGAAGTGTAATTCTTTTATTATAACTATCTTTAAAAAAAATCTAATCTATTTAGCTCCGCCTTTAAATAGTTTCTAGTTCGATATAATAACGAATTAGATTAAGGTTCTTAATCTTTATAAATTTATAAAATAAAATTATAATATAGTAAAACTATTACTATAGTTATATTACCCCTATAATTATAGATATCTAAGGATAATAATATCCCTAAATTACCTATAAAAAGGGAGCGATTTAATCTATTAAATTTAAAGAACTTACTAATATCTTTAATACTAATTATACTAGAACTATCTTCTTTTATAGGCCTTTAAAAGTAATTATATAATTTATACTAAAATAGTCTAAACTTAATATTAAAGATATTTATTATTATATTAGGATTTAAAAAGGTAATAAATAGAAAACTATGCTTATTATAGCTATTTTAAAATTTAATAATACCCTTTCGGTTAATTAATACTCTAGCTACTTTTTAAAATTATATCTATATATAGTATACCTCGATAATATTATAACTTTTTCGAAAACTAGAGAGGAATATACTAAATACTCAAAATAAGTTTTGTAACGCTTATATAAGACTAAATTATATATAAAACTTTCTAAATATCCTTTTTATTTAAAATAAATTAGTTTTCTTAGATTTATTATTAGAGTTAATAGCATTTTAATAGATCTTTATAGGGTTAAGGTAATCCGAAATTAGAAGTATCTAGAAACTTTCTATAATATTTAAATATTTTTAGGATTTTATAATTTTTATTACCGATTATTTTATAATATTCTTTAATCGCTTACCCTTTTATAAATTTATTAAAGGAAAATATAAAAAGAAAGAAACTAAGAAAAGTAGTAATAGATCTTACTAAAAAGTTTATATTACATATCTAATTACTACCTTTTAAAAGGCTATTTTATTTTATTATTTTAATCCTTTATTATAAAGCTAATACTTTAGACTATATAATAGCTAAAATTCTTTCTTAGATTGATAAAAAATAATAAATAGTATTTAGTAGCTTTTTAGTCTAGAAACCTTTCTAATATTAAATAAACTATAGTAGATTAGGAGCTTTTAATATTACCTAGAGGGTTTATAATATCTAATTAAAGTTTTTTTAGATTATTAAGATCTCTAGATCTTTATAAAATAGTAAAGGCTAAATAGGAGATAAGCGAGATAGTATTTATATTTAATACCCTTTAATTTTATAATAAAATATTAGCTAGATAAGATAGATCCTATTAATAGATTATTTTATTAAATAAATCCTACTCTTAGGGATATCTAAGATAGGGAGTTGTTACTACTAATTCGCGAGCGATTATCGCTTAAATTATCTCTTATTAAGAGTATTATTAAATCTATAAAGGATTCTAACGTTTTAGATAAGTTATATAAGGACTTTACTAATAATTTATCTTTTAATAATATCCTAAGGACCTATTAGAAAGATTAATTAGGATATTCTAATTTAAACCTAATAGATAATAATAACTTTAGACTAATTTATAATAAAGGGTTTCGATAAAAAGTTAATTAACTAACTTTAGAATTATTAGCTTATAACTAGTAAATCCCTACCGAAATAGTATAATCTATATATTATTAGGAATAAATCTATACTCTTCAAGTAAATAACGACCTATATTAATTAATCCTAAATATTTAAAAGAATAATAAAGAGTATATATACTATATCGCTATTAACTTATTATTAAGGTACTAATAAATTAATCCTAATAGGACTTCAATATAAAGATTACCTTTATATTCCTATAGGCGAAAATCTTCGCTATAGACTCCTTCTTCTTTATTATAAAGACCCTTTAATAGGCTATTTTAGTAAAAATTATACTAAGAACCTTTTTAAGCGAAAATTATATTAAATAAATATATATAAAAGTATTTAGGAATTTATTTCTATATATAATATCTATTAATATATTACTATATTTTAATACTAACCTTATAGTAAATTAATATCCTTTCTAATCTTAAAAAGACCCTAGAATAAACTCTTAATAGATTTTATTATTAGCTTATCTAAAGTTATTTATAAAGGTTAATTTATTAATATAATTCTTATTATTATTAATAGGTTTATAAAAATACCTTATTTATTCTTAGTATTAAAAGAGATTGATACTACTAAACTTATAGAACTCTACGCTAAAATTAAGCTAAAATATAGGCTACTTAATAGTATTATATTAGATTATAGATTAATTTTTATAAATAAATTTTAGGGAGAAGTTTATTACCTTTTCTATATTAAACTCCGCTTTTTAACTATATTTTATACTTAAACTAATAGCTAAATAGAGAGGATAAATTAAATACTTAAATTATATCTCTAAAAATATATTAATATAGAATAGATTATCTAGCCGAAATTACTAGCTATAGCTAAATTTATATATAATAATACTTATAATTCTATAATTAATATATTACTAGTTAAATACTTTATAGGATATTTACTATATTTATATATCTAATCTAAGGATAAATCTCCTCTAGAGAAGGTCTTAGCTATATTAAACTATATAAAGGAATTATAATAGCTTTAGGAAAAGCTTATAAAATATTAATAAAATACTATTAAATTATAAGCTAAATATAAGCTAAAAGGATTTTAATATAAACATTTAATCTTATTATCTATAAAGACTTTAAAACTAAAGCTACCTTTATAAAAACTTACTCCTAGGTTTATTAGACCCTTTTAGATTTTATAAAAGGTTAATACCTAGATATATTAGCTTATATTATCTAAATAATACTCTTAAATTTATAATATTTTCTATATATTATTTTTAGAACTATAGAATTCGAAATAAAGTAAAAACGAGACTAAATTGATATTAATACTAGATCTAGAAGATAATAATAAATAAAAAGTTAAAGAAATTAAAGATAAATAAAAAGTATAAAATACTATCTATTTCCTATTTAAATAGAAGGGCTAGCCTACTAAATATAATTAATAGGTACCTAAAGAAGATATAGGGAATATAAAAGATCTAATTAATAAGTTGCAAAAATTATATAAGAAAATATAACTAAAGAAAAAGATATTAAAATAATATTAAATCCCCCTAGATTCCCTTAATATCTACTAGGAAGTTACTAGTAATTTAGATATTAACTATTATAACTATTATCTCTACCGATATAGCTAGTATAATCTTATTAAAAAATACTCTCTTCTCTTTCTCCTATATAAAGAACCTTTAATCCCTAGGTTCTAGTTATATAAGATATAATCTAAAAGTACTACTAGGATTTACCTAAATTATATCCTTTTTACGCTTTAAAGAGATATAAGAAGATAGTATAAGTAATCTAAACTCCTTATAGTAAAAACTAATTAAAGTCTTTATTATACTAAAAAGTTATTATATTTTAATAATAAAGAAATTCTATAGCGCTATTAATAGAGTAAAAGTATATTAAGCACTATTAATTTTCTTAATCTACTCTATAATTCTCGCGAAATTATATATATCTCCTATTATAATCTATAGTCTATATTCTAGATTAGTGTCTTTCTCCCTTAAATTAATAGTATACTTACCTAAATATATATCCTTACTCTTTATATAGTATAATATCTATATTAAATTACTTTTACTTTGTCCTCTCTATTATTGCTATCTAGTAACGTTACTATTTATAGTATATAATAAGGTAATTTAAGTCTTATATCTATTACTATAAGACTTAATACCCTATTAATATAAGATATATAGGCGTAGAAAATAGCGTCGGGAGTACTCCTTTCTACCGGTATATATACTAGATAAGTATTTAGTAATATAAATCTATCTATAATAGGAGGAGGAGAAGGTAATATAGCTATTTTAAATTCTTAATTAAAATAAAAGTATTTATTCCTATATAGGTTAATATCGATGAACCTAAGCGATAATATAATCGAAAAATATATATTTCTCTACTATTTTATACCTTAATATAAGGTTATTATATTTTTAGTAAATATAATACTATTTTAAAACTCTATTATAATATTTTATCTCCTTTTATACTATTTTAGAACTCCATTATTATATTCTATTTTTCTTCTCTTTAAATTTATTATTATATACGTTTTAAATTTCTTTATTATCCTATTAACTATAATTATATTACGAAATCCCCTCTAAATTGTTACTAGCTAGGTCTTTATAAAAAAGAGTATATTTTAACTATGATTTTGAGTATAAGAGGGAAAAGAAGAAAGGAAAGAGAGAAAACTCTATCTTAATAGACCTTTAAGGTTCTATTACGATAGCTAAATAAATAAATAATAAATAATATAAACCTTTAGCTTAGCTACGAGCTAATATTATATAATTAATTACCCCCGCCTAAGAATATATTTAGTCCCTAGATATTAGTTTATCGTTATTAATATGATCTTCGATAATTCAGTCCTCTTTATCTACTTTATACTATTCCTATAATCTTATAGGTAGACCTAGCTTTACTAGGTACTAGTTATAAAACTCCTGAATCTTCTTAGATATATATTTAAAATTACCTACTAGGTACTACTATAGATTTAGGTTATATCTAAGCTATTAGACTCGATACTATAACTTATAATAGTATATCCTTATATCTAGGGTCTTATCGACTTCCTACTTATCTATTTCTCTAACCTTAATAGGTAGCGGTAGGTCTATATATTATCCTATTAAAGGGTCTATTATTATAGCCTTTCGTAGCTTATTTAGGTAGAAGATAGAGTAGACTTAAATTACTTCTAGAAGATCTAGTTTATAGGAGTTACCTACTTTCTTAATAATCTAATAAAGTCTATTAGTAAGGTAAGAAAGCTTTCTACTTAGTTAATCTTATAGCTAGTCTCTAGTTATAATAAATATTAAGTTACTAACTCTAAAGTCCTCTTCTCGCTAATATCTCTTTACCTATTAGATTTATAGTTACTATAACTTTATAATCTACTCCTTTACTTAAGTCTAGATCTCCTATAGTTTAAAAAATATCTATATAATATCTTATTTATTTAATATCTTTATCTCCTAATCCCTTTAATTAAATATTATTACTAGTTTATAACCTCTTTTAATAAAGAAAGAGGACTTCTTTATTATATTCTAAGGGAGTATTAATACTATAAAATTAACTATTAATAAAATCTCTAACTAGTTATCTTAATTCTATTTAATATATAGATATAACCTTTAAGCTATATATTAATTCGCGATCTTACTCTAACTATCTATCTATAGATAATATATAGTTAATAATTTTCTCCTAATTCTTAGGATCCTATAGAACTTAGTCTAGAATTCTAAAATAAATTAACCTCCTTAATCTAAGATAATTATCTTAGGGATCCTAATAATCTAGATAATATTATTAATAAATAGTTAAGCTATCTATTTTATATTTATATCCTTATAATAAGGGATTAATATTAGTCTTTTATTTAGATAGTTAATAACTATAAAAACTATATTATAACCTTAGCGATCCTTAGGAAATAAGCGGAAGTCTATTATAATATATTATTAGGGTCCTTTAGGGATTAGAAATAGATAAAGGAGTCTAGGTATTTAATCTCTCTAGGCCTTTATATATTTATATATTAAGTAGTTATCTATATAATATTATATATTAGTTACCTAGCTAGACTAATAATATCTAGTTAAGACTAAGCTCTTTAGTTTCTTAATACCTAGATATATTATTAGGGGCTAATAATATATTTTATTAAGTAACTAAATATATAAATTATCCTAATCTAGTATCTTAAGCTTTCTATCGAAAAGAAATAAATTACTATCTATTATCTAATAGGGATTACTTCCTTCCTATATACTCTTATAGAAACTCTCTAATTTAGGACTCTTATAGTTAGCTATCTTTACCCTTTCTATAATATCTATAGATTTAGCCTAGAGTATTATAATAACTAGGTAAACTTCTTTATTAAAATAGCTCTAAAGTAGTATTATAAGCTACTAGCTATTATCTATATATAGAGTATCTTTCTAGGAGAGAGTATTAGTAATAATATTTTATTTTCTAGGTTAGTACTAAATTATAAAATAAAATTAAGATAGGAATTTACTCTATTAAATCTATCTTTAATTTATCTATTTTATAATTATAAAATATTTAAAGGACTAATAGTTAATAAGAATCTTAAAATAGTCCTTTTAGATAAAGCCTTTTAGTTCGGTTTATTACTCTTATAGAGCCTAAATAATTATAAATAATTCTTTATTTTATATTTTATAGTTTAACTCTATAGAGTATTTAGTCTTAGAGAAAAAAGTAATAGGATATTAGAAATTATCTCCTTTATAGTATTAAGAGAGAATAGTACTAAGAACGCTATTAGATATATCTATTTTAACTTATATTTAATATCCTAGGTTATAATATTTAAATATTAATATACTAAGTAGCTTCTCTTTAAGGAATAAGAATATTTATTTATAGCTATTAGACTATTTAAAAGGAATATCCTATCTTATTAAGCGGTATAAAGGCTTTATAATCGCGCTATAATTTTATATAAAATAGTAGTAAAAGTTATAGAATCTAAGGAAAGACTATATTCCCTTTATAGTAGTTAGTACTCACTATAACTAAATTACTTAGACTTTTTCTAGATTAATAATAGTACTATCGGTACTTATAATATAACCTAAAAACTTAATTTTACTAACTAAAAACTTAGACTTCTATAGAGAGACTTAGAGTCCTATATTTTAAAGATAATAGAGTATTTCCTAAACTTACTATTAATAATCTTTAGTAGTCTTACTATAGATTAAGATATTATCTATAAAGGCTACTATATATTTATTAAGATATTCTTAGAGTATATTATTTATAAACCTCTAGAAAGTTATTAAGCTATTTATTAGCTTAAATAATATAACTCTATACTTAAAGGATCTATATCTTATATAGAAAGTTATAAGATCCTTTATTATAGGGGTTAAATAAATTTAATAGAAGCCTTATTAGATATTAAGCTTTATTCAGAATTTAGCTTTATTAGTTTATTATATATAATACTTTATCGATTAGAGGGAGAGGATAATAATCTTTTTTCGTTATTATATTTAGCTTTCTAAAGTCTATATAAAAATAGAGACTACTACCTAGCTTCTTTATTATAAAGATAGATAAGATATATAAAGCTAAGCTTAGTATAATAAATCCTTTCTCTAGGTTATTAAGAATATATTTCTTTACTACTTTTAACTTTTTAAAGGAGAGTTTATATAGAGGATAGTATCTTAGTTATATTTCTACCTTAAGAATAATATTATAATCTACCCTAGGCCTATATAAAGGAAGTTTATTAGATCTCTTCTTTAAGAATACCTCTACTAGGTTATAATATTCCTCTAGAAGTATCTTTAAAATTTTAATAATCTTAGGATCGTTAACTAGAGTACTTTTAACTTCGATAATATAATTAATTTTATAAAGAGAAGTTAAAAAGATTTTAATTTTAGGATTCTTTTTACTATTCTTCTTAAGGCGATTAAAGCTAATTTATCTAATAAGATTAATATTAATAGATATAGGGATATTTTACTCTTCTTTAACTTATATAGATAGAGTTTAAATTTCGTTATTAAGGTTATAGATTATCTTTCTTTTTTCCTTAACCTATTAGTATCTATACTACCGCTCTCTAGAGTAAGAATAATCTTTATTTATCTTTATTTCCTCCTTTTTAAAGAGCTAGTTATAATAATTAATATCTATCTAATACTTAGTATTATAGATCGGTTTTTATAGAATAGTAATAGATATTAGGACTACTAATTTTTTAGATACTTTATTAAATAGGGATCTTTTATTAGGTTAAATTATATAATACTACCGATAATCGAGTAAGATATTATACTCTATAAACTATTTCTAACTAAGAATTATATTATATTTTCTTAGGTCTATAAAGAGTATAGAAATTTATTATTAAATCTACCTATTAATATAGATTATTAGGAATATAATATAAGTAATTAATATATTTAATAATCTATTAAATCTATAGATAGGATATTTCTAGCTAAGTTACTCTATTTAAATTCTAAAACGCTTCCTAAGTAATATAACTATTACTAAATTTATAAAAATATAAAAATATAACTATCTACTCTTATATTACTAAGTACTAAAATAGAAAAGGAATATCTATTATATATTAGCTAAGTATTAAAGACTAAGCTATTTCTAGGTCCTCTAATTAACTTCTATAAATCTAATAAATATAGTAATACTTTATAGCTATCTAGGTAAGAGACTTCTCCTAGGTACTAGCTTTTCCTAAATTAGCTTTAAGTTCCTAAACCTTAGTAGCGAGGGTTAGCTCTATGATTATAATAGTAGTAGTTATAATAGTAATACTTAAATTCTTCTTTAGATAATTATATATTATATATCTTTATTCTTTATAGCTAAAATATCTTTTTTCCTTTATTAGAGTTATTTATTTAGTTACTAATAAAAGGGTATAATTAGCGCTTTTCTTACGCTTTATATAAGGAGTATAAATTAAACTTATAGCTACTTTAATATCTATATTATTTCTTAAAGTAGTAGCGGTATAGATATAAAGAATAGTCTTTAACTTTTACTAAAGATTAATCTTATATAATATATTCTAATAAGTCTAAGTAAAGGAGTTTAAAAAGATAATATCTATATTTATAGCCTATATTACTTAGCTTTAGCGGTTGCGACCAGACTCGCTCGCGGGGTTCAGCCGGCATTCGTGCCGGTGTACTTCCCCGCGAGCGGGCCAGCGTCGGGTAACTTTCTAAAGGTTTATAAATAATATACTCTAAGAATATCTTAATAAATATATAATAGCCTTTAGCCTTTATAAATAATATCTTAATCTATAATAAGACTACTAAAGATTATTAATAGTAAGTTTAAAAAGTACTCTACTATTTTTAAAATATAAGACTCTAAGTCTCTCTATAGAAGTCTAAGTTCTTAATTAGTAAAACTAATTTTTTAGATTATATTATAAATATTAATAGTATTATAATTAATCTAGAAAAAGTCTAAGTAATTTAGTTATAATAAGTATTAGTCTATAAAGAGAATATAGTCCTTCCTTAGATTCTATAACTTTTACTATTATTTTATATAAGATTATAACGCGATTATAAAGCCTTTATATCGCTTAATAAAATAGGATATTCCTTTTAAATAGTCTAATAGCTATAAATAAATATTCTTACTCTTTAAAAAGAAGCTACACTCCCTAGTCAACTCGGATAGAAAGCGGGTCTTGCATTAGCGCTACGCCACAGGTTATAATCAAAATTACTGGTTTCTTTACAGTACGTTACATCGGATTTGCTACACACCATCATCATGTAGATATATATCTTTGATCTCATCTATACCTACATATATACATAGATCTACCACTTAGTAAGGCCCCCATTAGCTGCGATAACATCTTGCATACGGCGAGGCATAGTAGCGATCTGACGCTGGAAAACATCACTTCCAACTGATTCCCATGCTGCTTGGACAATAGCGCATAGTATCTGGTAGTCATTAACCTCCTCCGGATGGTGTTCTTGAATCCAATCCTTTATGATATAGACCGGCTCCGCTATCTTTGTAGTGATTTACCGCGATTTACGACGCGCTTCTACGATATATATATCTATATATCTATGAAGGTATACATATATAGGATCAGATCAGATCAACCGATCTTGCTTAGAAGTCGTGATCCTGGCCGGTAATTACCCTATTAGGCCTCATTTATTGTGATCCTAGCTAAACTAGAAGGCCTTATCTAGAAAGACTACTTTAAGATTCTTATTAACTATTAGTCTTTTAAATATTTTATAACTATAAAATAGATAAATTAAAGATAGATTTAATAGAGTAAATTCCTATTTTAATATTATTTTATGATTAAGTACTAACCTAGGAAATAAAATATTATTACTAATACTCTCTCTAGGAAGGATATATTATATATAGATAATAATAGATAATTTATAATACTACCTTAGAGTTATTTTAATAAAGATATCTATCTAGTTATTATACTACTTTAGGCTAAACCTATAGATATTATAGAAAGGGTAAAGATAGCTAACTATAAGAGTTCAAAACTAAAGAGTTTCTATAAAATTACCTAGGAAGGAAATAATCTTTATTTAATAATAGATAGTAACTTATTTCTTTTTAATAGAAAGCTTAAAGTACTAGATTAGGATAATTTATATATTTAGTTATTTAATAAAATATATTATTAGCCTCTAATAGTATATCTAGATATTAAAAAACTAAAGAGCTTAGTTTTAATTATATATTATTAGCCTAGTTAGGTAACTAATATATAATATTATATAGATAATTACTTAATATATAAATATATAAAGGCCTAGAGAGATCGAATACTTAGACTTTTTTATCTACTTTTAATCTCTAAAAGACCTTAGTAATATATTATAATAGATTTCTATTTATTTCCTAAAGATCGCTAAGGTTATAATATAGTTTTTATAGTTATTAACTATCTAAATAAAAGACTAACATCGATTCTTTACTATAAAGATATAAATATAAAATAGATAGCTTAACTATTTATTAATAATACTATCTAGATTACTAGGACCCTAGAGATAATTATCTTAAATTAAAAAGGTTAATTTATTTTAGAATTCTAGACTAAGTTCTATAAGATCCTAAGAATTAAAAGAAAATTATTAACTATATATTATCTATAAATAGATAGTTAGAATAAGATCGTAAATTAATATATAGTTTAAAGGTTATATCTATATATTAAGTAGAACTAAGATAACTAGTTAGAGATTCTATTAATAGTTAATTTTATAGTATTAATACTTCTTTTAGATATAATAAAGAAGTCCCCTTTCTTTATTAAAAAAAGGTTATAAACTAGCGATAATATTCGATTAGAGGGACTAAAAGATAAAGATACTAAATAAGTAAGATATTATATAGATATTCTCTAAATTATAGGAGATCTAGATTTAAGTAAAGGAGTAGATTATAAAGTTATATAACTATAAATCTAATAGATAAATAGATATTAATAAGAAGAGGATTTTAGAGTTAGTAACTTAGTATTTACTATAATTAGAGACTAACTATAAGATCGACTAAATAAAAAGCTTTTTTACCTTATTAATAGACCTTATTAGATTATTAAGAAGATAGCTCCTATAAACTAGACCTTTTAGAAGTAATTTAAGTCTACCCTATCTTCTACCTAAGTAAGCTATAAAAGGCTATAATAATAGAGCCTTTAATAGGATAATATATAGATCTACCGCTACCTATTAGGGTTAGAGAAATAGATAAATAGGAAGTTAATAAGATCCTAGATATAAAGATATATTATTATAAGTTATAATATTAAGTCTAATAGCTTAGATATAACCTAGATCTATAGTAGTACCTAGTAGGTAATTTTAAATATATATCTAAGAAGATTTAGGAGTTCTATAACTAGTACCTAGTAAAGCTAGGCCTATCTATAAAATTGTAGGAATAGTGTAAGGTAGATAAAGAAGACCGAATTTCGAGGATTATATTAATAATAATAAACTAGTATCTAGGGACTAAATATATTCTTAGGCGGGGGTAATATAACGATCTAGAAGGGGTTTACACTGTGTTTACACTATTTATTTATTTACTTATTGTGATAGGATCTTAAAGTCCTATCCAGCAGAGTTTTCTCTCTCTTTCTTTTCCTTTCCTCTCCTGTACTCAAAATCATAGTTGAAATGCACTCTTTGCCTCAAAGATCTGGCTAGTAACACTTAATCTAGAATTTTAAAATAAACTAATCTCTTTAATCTAAGATATTAGTCTTTTACTTAAATAGTTAATAACTATAAAGACTATATTATAACCTTAATAATCCTTTAGAAATAAATAGAAGTCTATTATAATATATTATTGAGGTCTTTTAGAGATTAAGAATAGATAAAGGAGCCTAGGTATTTAATCTCTCTAAGCCTTTATATATCTATATATTAAATAGTTATCTAGATAATATTATATATTAGTTACCTATCTAGGCTAGTAATACCTAGTTAAGACTAAGCTCTTTAGCTTTTCGATACCTAGGTATATTATTAAAGGCTAATAATATATTTTATTAAATAATTAAATATATAGATTATCCTAGTCTAATACATTAAGTTTTACTTTAAAAAGTAATAAATCGCTATTTATTATCTATTAAAGATTATTTCTTTCCTAGGTAATCTTATAGAAACTCTCTAATTTAGGACTCTTATAGTTAACTATCTTTACTCTCTCTATAATATCTATAGGTTTTATCTAGAGTAGTGTAATAATTAGATAGACTTCTTTATTAAGATAGTTCTAAGAGAGTATTATAAACTATTAGCTATTATCTATATATAATATATCTTTCTAGGAGAGAGTATTAATAATAATATTTTATCTTCTAGGCTAATATTTAATTATAAAATAGAATTAAGATAAGAATTCGCTCTACTAAACTTATCTCTAGTTTATTTATCTTATAGTTATAAAATACTTAAAAAACTAATAATTAATAAGAATTTTAAAATAGTCCTTTTAGGTAAGACCCTCTAGTTTAATTTACTACTCTTGTAATTGTGACGCGTCAAAAGAAAAAGGAAATCTGATTCTGTACACTAACGAAAGTATCAAGACTGGAGAAGGGAAAAAAGAGAAGAGAAGAGAAGAGAGGAGAGAGGAGGAAAACAATTTAAAGACCTCTCAACCCTACTCCTTCCCTAGGGACATCTACAATATTATATAAGTATTTCGGCCGAAATACTCGATATATAATTCTAGATATAAATATATAAGTCTAGGTATAAATAAAGAACCCTCTATAAATCCTATAGTCCTTATTCTAGTATTTCGGCCGAAATAACTCGGTCTCCGAAATAACTATTATATTACCCTCCCTTTAAGAGGACCTAGCCCTCTAGGTCTTATTTATATAGGCTTATTATTGTCTTAGTACTCTAGCTTAAACCTTTCCTCTAACGCTACTTCGGCCTAGATATTAAGATATTTCGGCGGACCTAGTAGGTCTAGATAGGTCCGATAGAATTATAGTAGTTTCTCTAGGGTATTCTTAAAATTCCTTATTAGGTACTAGTTATTATCCTAGTTATATCCTAGCCACTTTATATAGTACTATAGCTTCCGATAGTATAGATATATTATAAGGATTTCCTTAACTTCCTATTTATCCTATTTATTAACTATTAGAGGAGAAAATAGATCTAATATCTAGCCTAGTAGAGGGTTAGTATTTAACGCGAGCTATAGTTTCTTAGGTATAAATATTAGGTATATATAGATTAACTTAGGTAATTCTAACCGATAAACTCTTCTAACTTTCTCTAAGATCTTAAAGGGACCTACTATTTAATTTATTAGCTTATAACTTAGCTAGTTAGTTCTCTAGTTCCTTATTATAATAAATATAAGATCTTCTATATTAAAGTTTTCTTCGCGATAATAATAGTCTATTTAATACTATTATCGCTTCTATATAGCGGTCGCTCGTTACTATACCTATTCTTAGATATTCTATAGACAATTTATATATTTATAAATATCCTATTCCTAGATATCCTCTATCTACTATTTATCTTAGCTAATCTATTATTACTAGTCTATAGTCTTTAATATCTATTAATTAAAGGATATTCTCGGTTTATATCCTCTTTCTATATAGAAAGGAGATATATTAGTCGTTTCCTATAGTAGTAATACTACTATAAAGTCGATAATTAATAGGAGTTTAGACTAATTCTCTTAATAATAGTCAATAAATAGCTTTAGTCGCTAGGCTATATATTAGTTTATAATCTTACTTTATCTATTAGTCTATAGATAGAATACTATTAAGAGCTTCCTTTCGATCCTAAGAATATAATAGAACTCTTTCTAGAATAAAGAGATAAACTAACCTCCTTAGTCGGATATAATAGAACCTAGTAGTCTAATCTATCGGTAGATATTATTAATAAAGAGATATACTATAGCCTTTATATCTATTTCTTTATAATATAGTATAGATATCGGTCTCTTAGAGAGGTAATCTATAAAAATATATACTATATTATATCCTCTCCTATCCTTTAGAAAGGATCTAAAATCTATTATAATATATTACTAGGGATATCTAGGGATTAGGAGAGGTTATAGGAGTCTAGATATCCTATCTCTCTAGGCCTTTATCTACTTATAAATATAGTAGTTATCTATATATTAGCGAATATCCTCTATAAGACCTAGCTAGTAGTAATATATATTTATTATCCTCTTTATCTTTTCTTAGCCTAGATATATTATAGATAGCTAGTAGTAAATCTTATTTAATAAATAAGCTCGGAGATCGCTATCTTCTAGTACTATAAGTTTCCTTTCTTATAATAATAAGCTATCTTAGAGTTACTATTTCCCTTTATTATATCTTACCTTCTCCCTATACTCCTTAAGACTCTTATAAGTGCGATTTACCTCTAGTACTTAGTTAATAGTTATCGAAATTATAACTAGAGAGATACTCTAGATAGTTAGCTATATATCCTCTAGATAGGTATTCTCTAGGTAGATATTCTTTAGGTAGATTCCTCGCTCTAAGACTTCTTTTAGTAAAAGAGTCTACTCTTAAGGACCCTTTTCCTTCGGCTAATCCTTCTATAATAATATATCTACGACGATATTCCCTTTACCTTAATAGTATCGGATTAGGAAATAGAAATAGGAGAGGAACTTATATTAACAACTCTACTATATATTTAGCTTCTTTCCTATTATAAAATACTATAAAGACTAATAATCTATCTAGATATTAAATCGGTTAGTCTACTAGAGTCTTTCTAGCTTAGCCTACTATTCTCCTAAGGAGTAGATAATTATAAATATCTCTTTATTATAGGTATTATATCGCTACTTAGTAGGATCTATTATCTTTAAGAAATATATTATTAGATATTAGAGGCTATTAGACCCTATCTAAAAGAGTACTATATCTAAGTACCTATTAGAGATATTAATCTCTATCTAGATCGGAGTAAGAGGGTTATAATAGCTTAGTACTAGTACTATTAGTAACTTCTATTTAAGTTCTTAAAAGGTCTATTTATAGGAATTATCCTAATAGAAGGGAACTATCTTCTTTATAAGCTAATAGAGAGGCTTTATAATTATATTATATCCTTTAATAAATCGATAATAAAAGTTATATATCCTAAAGAATAACTATATACCCTTTATAATATTAGGTATATCTTATACCTTAATTACCTTAATTTTCTTAGAATCTACTCTAATACTACCTATTCCGATAATAAATCTAAGGAATTTTATCTCTATAGTATAAAATTTATATTTCTAAATAGCTATTTATAGATCTATTATTTATAGTCTAATAAATACCTTTTTTATATACTCTTAGTACTCTCTAAGGCTACTATCTATATATACTAAGATATTATTAATAAAAGTAGTATAGAAATTATCTAGGTAGTCTCCTAATATATAACTAATATACCTTTAGAATATAATAGATCTATTTATTAGGCTAAAAGGTACTACTTTATATTTATAAGACCTATATCTAGTCCTAAAAGTAGTAAGATCCTCTAAGTCTAGATATATCCTAAGATAGTAAAAGCCCTACTAGATATTAAACTTTATAAAGTATTTTACTTTATATATATACTAGAGTAGCTTATTAATTAGTAGAATTAGATACTAATCTTTCTTTATTAATATATTTAGCTTCTAATAGTCGATATAAAATTATATACTACCTCTTAGTTTTATTACTATTAGAATTAAAGAGATATATAGGGCTATAGAGGGTATAATAAACCCCTTTATTAGGTTCTTTAGGATATAATCTTTTATATATTATAGCTCCTTCTCTATTATCTTATAGAGAGGATAGTAGCCTAATAATATAGGTCTTTCTAGCTTAATTTTATAATTAGGGGTACTTTATAGAGGAGATAGTATATTAGAATTAATCTTTAAGAATATATTAATAAAGTTATAATATATTAAGGGAATCTTAGTATAGATTTTAGTAGCCTCTAGGGTATATTCTAGGTTCTATTTCTCCTTAATTACCTAGTTAATCTATAAGAGTAAGATAATAAATATCTCTATCCCTTTATTTTATATATATTAGTAGAAACTAGGTCCTAATATTACTATAATATCGATTAGCTTATTAAAACCTAGGTTTAGGGTTACTAAGTTAGCTATTTTCTATAGTTTTTTTAGCTAAATAAATTCCTCTCCTTTAAGTACTTAGGCTATCTTCCCTATAGTATCTTCTTTATATATATAATTATAAGACTTCTTTAGCTTCCTTTTATAGCTATTCTACTTAGATATTAATCGATCTCTATAATTAGTATCTTATTAATAGGCTTCCTATACTTCTAGGTATTATTAGAGAATCTATTAAGGTATAGGTCTTTTAGTAAAGGTTAGTACTTTATCTTTTACTATCTACTATTTAGGCTAGATTAGCTAATAATTTTAGTAGTTAGGAAGTATATTATACTCCTTAAACTATATCCTTCTAAGGATAATATTATATCGGCTAAGCTCTATTATAAATATAGATTATCGCTACTATATTCTACTATCGATTATAAGAGTTAGTATTATAATATATATTATAGGATCTTATAATTTCCTATCGAAACTAGTTACTAGATACTACTATAGTAGCTATTTTATATATAGTCCTATATTATTAATTAGTAATCTAACTAAGTCTATATTTATAAAAAAGTAGCTATCTACTCTAATATTATATAAATAAAAAACTTTAACTACTCTACTATTTAGTACTATCTAGGCTTTTATTATTAAGCTACTAACTAAGAATAGTAAATCCTTTAAATTAACCTTATATAGTGAAATTATCTTTAAACTTAGAGAGGAGACTTTCCCTAAGCTTATTCTTTTCCTAAGTTAGAGTTAGATTTAATAGCCTATAGATTAGCCTTTTTCTTTATATTAGTAGTTTCTATACTAATAGTAGCTATAATAGTAGGCTATAAAGTCTTCTATAAGCTCTTTTTTATATAGTCCTAAGATATATATCTATACTC
The DNA here is from genome assembly GCA_030762825.1 of Penicillium turbatum. Lineage (NCBI taxonomy): Eukaryota > Fungi > Ascomycota > Eurotiomycetes > Eurotiales > Aspergillaceae > Penicillium > Penicillium turbatum. The sequence continues at coordinate 1,427,756 of JAUJYX010000011.1, read as the reverse complement.
TTTATAGATAAAATAATAATCTTCTCTTAGTAGGGTAGTTTTCTTAGTAGTTAATAGTAATATATAGCTAGTACTTCCTTTATACTTTATATAGGAAGTAGAGATCGAAATAGTAGTACCTATACTACTTCTAGAGGTAGTAATATAGATATAAAGAGTAGCTTATAACTCCTATTAAAGGTTAATCTTATATAATATACTCTAATAAATCTAAATAAAGGTATTAAAGGAGATAGTATCTATATTTATAGCCTATATTACTTAGCTTTATAGTAGGTATAGGAGCTTTAAATATAGATTATATTTCTAGTTCTCTTTAATAATAATAATTTCTTCGGCGAGCTATATAAATTTAGCGAGGAAATCGATAAAGCTATCCTTTAGTTTTATCTTTAGCTTATAATATATAGTATAAGCTTCGGCTTAGCGGTTTAGGTTAGCGAAAACGGTCTTTAAATAGGTAATTATATCCTTAATATCTATATATAGGTTCGTTAAGTTAGCCTTTATCTAGGGTATAATATATAGCTAGGCTTTTCCTTTATAATAGCTTTATATATAGAGCTTATAATATATAGATAGTAGGTAATAATTAGTATTTATCTTAAGTTTCTATTAGATAATAGTTTCCTAGGTCTTAAAGTAGATATCCTTTCTATTATTAAATATTAGGGTATTAGATATCTTTATAGACTTCTTCTAGGTCGCTACCTCTATAATTAATATATAGCTTTAAAGATTAAAGAATTTTAGGGCTATTTTATATTATTTTATAATAGTAATATCCTTCTTAGTAGTAGCTATAGCTATATAAATAACTACTTCGGCTTTAGTAGTATAAAAGGTATTAAGAGCTACCTAGATCTTATTTTATTTATAATAGTAATAAGTCGTTAGCTTATCCTTTTAATCGCGGTTAATCTTCTTAAATTTATAAAATTTCTACTCTAGCTCTTTATAGATAATAATTAGCTTATTATATTAATCCTTAAGGTCTATCTTTAGAAGCTACTTTATAATAGTTAATAAATCTAGTTAGAGACTAATTAAATAGGTATTATTAAACGCGATTCTAGGTTTAGTTCTACCTTTAGTATTATTAGTATCGCTAGGAGGGTTAATAGAAGTATAAAGGTTTAGAGGGGTTATCGGTTTATTATTAGGTTTATTTACTCCTTATAGTCCGCTATATATCTTACTAGTATTAAAGAGAGCTATCTTAATTTATTAATATAGTCGGCGACTATAGGTCTTCTTTTTTAGTTTATTAGATTTAGGATCTTCGGTTTCGGGTTATAGGGTACCTAAGTAGTTTAATATATTAGTAGGCGATAGTCTTTACTTAAACTAGGGTACTTAAGAAAGTAAATAAAGAAAGATAAATCTTAATACTATATAACGCGTTAAAAGAAAAAGGAAATCTAATTCTATATATTAACGAAAGTATTAAGACTAGAGAAGGGAAAAAGAGAAGAGAAGAGAGGAGAGAGGAGGAAAACAATTTAAAGACCTCTTAACCCTACTCCTTCCCTAGGGATATCTATAATATTATATAAGTATTTCGGCCGAAATACTCGACATACAATTCTAGACACAAACACACAAGTCTAGGCACAAACAAAGAACCCTCCACAAATCCTGCAGTCCTTGTTCTGGTATTTCGGCCGAAATAACTCGGTCTCCGAAATAACCGTCACAGTAATACTTAAATAATTATAAATAACTCTTTATTTTATATTTTATAGTATAATTCTATAGATTATATAGTCTTAGAGAAGAAAGCGATAGAGTATTAGAAATTATTATCTTTATAATATTAAAAGAGAATAGCTCTAAAGATACTATTTAATATATTTATCTTAACTTATATCTATATCTTAGGTTATAACTGTAACGGGCTGGAGCCCGGCCTGGATCACGTGAGGCACGTGCCCGGTTCCCACACAAAACCCCAGAACGCATAACAATAGTTTCCTTTTAGCAAGATTATTGTAAACAGTATATTCGCCTAGCCCAATTGAATCAATTCGGCTACAGCCCTTTATATACAATAATCTTCCGATACTTATCGTTAAACTCATTGGAACGGAACGGAAAAAGCCCTAGAAGCGAAAATCCCTAGGTATAGTAGAATTACCCCTAAATCGATACTAGTTCACGGACAAAGCACTAACGGAACGGAACGGAAAACTAATAGAACGGAAACCTCGAGTAAACTATAGATACTCGAGACTAGTAGAACCTACCCCCTTTATAGGTAGAAGCTATTATATAGTAGTTTAGCGAAAATATAATAGTATAAATAGAAAGGATTTAGCGACTTAAAGAGTTATTAGTATAATAGTAGTTATATAAACTAATAACTAAACTAGCCTATAAATCGATAATAGAGCTAGACTAAACTCCTACTAAGTCACTACTAGTTTATATAGACTCTCTCCGTTATCTATAGGCTTAACTTCTAGACCTAGTCCTTTTTATAGGAAATATATATAATTAGCCTATTTAGAGGATTATAATAAAGAATAAACTAGTGGTAAATAGTAAAGCGATTAGTAATATATATAACTAATTTATCTATATATTCTCTTAGCTTAAAAAGCTTATCTAGAAGAATACTAGAATATTTATAAAGTAATAATAATATAAAGATAAACTAGATAAATTATTAAATTACCTAGAGTAAATCTATAGCGATCTAAATATTTAGATATAAGCGGCTTATTATCTATACTAGTTAAAGTAGCTAGAGGGTATAATATTTTTAAAATTCCTACTTTAACTAGAAAAAAAGTTTATAGATATAGAAACTCTATAATAGTATAATAAAGCGAAAAGATAGATCCTCTTAGACTCTTTAAACTATATAATAAATAATATATTATTATATTATAGTATTCCCCTAACCTTTACTAGCCTAATTATTTATCTTTATAAGATTAATATAGATATAGATATATTAAGTATTATTAAACCTCTTTCGCGCTATATAGCGAAATATACTAATAAAATAGACTAGACCCTAATAGTATTAGTAAAAGCTAACTATATTAATATTAATTCTATAAAAAGAGTATAGTAGATTAATATAGAAGAGATATAAAGTTACTATAATAAAGGATACTATCTTCGCTATAGAAAAGATAACTATAGAATTATAGAATATCTTTAGTTACTAATAATAAGACTAGAATTAAAAAGCTATATCGCTTTATCTATACTAAAGAAGGAGAGAACTACTACTAAATCTATACTAAAGAAACGATTAATATATATAAAGAAGGTATACCTAGTATATCTTAAATTATTAGATAAAGAAGAAAGTAAGTTATTAAATAAGAGTAAGTTAGAAAAAGAGTAGCTCTTATTCTTAGCTATAAATAGAAGCGAAAAGGAGTTAAAAGATTAGATAAAAGTAAGGAACTACCTTTCCTAGTTAATATTAGAGTAAATAGAATTTAATTTATAGAAGTATTAATTAATTATAGATATTTAAGCTATATAACTATTAATAGGAATCTTATAAAATCTTTTAATCTCCTATATATTTATATTTATCTAAGATAACTTAACGGAGTTATAGTAAATTAGGGATAAATTACCTATATTATATACTTTAATACTAATATATATAGATACTAGTAAGGTATAGTCTTTATATATATAATCGAGGACTAAATAGATAAGATTATTCTTAGTCTACTTTAGATTAAAGATATAAATAAGATATATTTACTAAATAAGGGGTATATAGATATCTATTTAAAGTCTAAAGAGAGAACCTACTACTAGAATCGGAAAGATCGGATAATAGACTTAGTTAATATAAAAGCGCTTTATATTAAATAAACCTCTATAAAAGTAATATAATAGGTCTTCGATAGTACTTTATAACTAGACTAGATCTATATCGGTAAGGTTATACTAAAGGATATTAAATATACTATTTATTTAAAGAAACCTATAAATATTAAAGAGAAGCTACTAAAGTACTACTAGCCTTAGCTTAATATTTTTAGTTAATAATTAATAGATTAACTACTACTATATTATCTAGGGATCGATTACTAGATACTACTAAACTATAACTAAAATAGTAATAAAGAGTACTTATTATATAGACTACTATATAGGATAAATAAAGAAGAACTTCTTATAAAAGATACTAATAGACTTATTAAATAAGAATTTTATCTATATAAGTAAATTATCTATTACCGCCCTAGTACTCTTAGTAAAGAAGCCTAGCGGAGATATATAATTCTATATAGATTATTATAGATTAAACGAGCTAAGTATAAAAGATTATTACCTATTACTATAATCTAAGAAATCCTATAAAATATAGATAATATAAAGTAATTTATAAAGCTTAATATTATTACTCTATAAAGTATAAATAGCCCTTAGAGAAGAATAGAAGGCTATATTTTATATAAGATATAGCCTTTTTAAATAGAATATTACCCCCTTTAGCTTAATAGATATATTAATAATATTCTAGTAATTTATTAATTAAACTCTATAGGAGTACTTTAATAACTTTATCTCTATATATATTAATAATATTATTATCTACTCTAGTAGCTTATTAGAGGATTACCGATAAAAAGTCTATAAAGTCTTATAGAAACTAAAAGATATTAGTTTATAGTATAATATTAGGAAGTTAGAATTTAAATAGAGCTTAATAAAATACCTTAGATTTATTATATAAGTAGGTAAAGGGATTTATATTAACCTAAAGAAAGTTAAAGTAATCTATATATAGGAACCCCTAAAAATAGTATATAATATATAAAGATTCCTAGGATTTACTAACTTCTACTAATTATTTATTCCCTAATTTACTACTTTATTAGTACTATTAATTTAGCTAATAAAAAAGGATATCGCTTTCTACTAGGATAATAATTATTAATAAGCCTTTATTAAATTAAAAGACCTTTTTATTAATATATTAATCTTTATATATTTTAAAGAAGGGAAAGAGATAATTATAGAGATAGATATCTTAGGATAGATAACTAGAGTAGTACTATTATAATAATAAAAGAATAGATAACTAATACCCTATATCTATATCTCTTAGAAGCTATTATTAGTAGAGTCGAACTATAAGATTTATAATAAGGAGCTATTAGCGATTATATAAGTATTATATAAGTAGTACCTAGAGCTAAAGATAGTCCTAAAATTCACTATTATAATAGACTATAAAAACCTATAATACTTTAATAAAATATAGTATCTTAATAAAAGGTAGATATAATAGATAGGACTAATAGTAGAATTCGACTTTATATTATACTATTATCTAGGAAAACTAGTAATACTCCTAGATACTTTATTATAGTAAGATTAAGATATACTATAGGATATATTAGATAAAAGGCTATTAAACCGATTCCGAACTCTCCTTAAAAAGGTATCGATTTAACTAAATAGATCTTTAGCTATTATTACTAAACCTTAACTAGATAATTTTAAGACCCCTATCTCTCTCTTTAATAAACTAAAACTATAGGATAAATAGTAAAAGGGTAGGAGGATAGATAGTACTTATTAAGTATTTATATAAGTACTATAATAGGGTAACTAGCGAGTTACTATCGAGTTAGAAGTAAAAACTAGCCTATTAGAGTGCTACTTAGATAAATAAAGATTATTATACTTTTATTAATAGGTATAGATATTAGATAATAAGCCACTATAAACTAATATTATCTAGAAGATCTATAACTCCTATATTATAAGATATCCTAGTTAGGATATTATTTATTTAATACTATCTTAGTGTTTCTTCTAGCCTAGAGTAGTAAAAGATATATAATAATTCCTTTAGAATTATATAGTTTATAGAAGGAATATAGTATAGAGAGATATAAAATATAGGTTATTAAAGCCGCTACTAATTCCTTAATAAATCTAAGTAGAGATCTTAATAGACTTTATTATAGAGCTATCTCTAGTATAGGAAGATAGTATAATAAATTTATTAGTTATTATAGATTAATTTATAAAGGGAGTAATTCTTATTAGTATAAAGTAGATTATATTAGAGTATATAGCTAAGGCCTTCTTTATATATTTCTATATATATTATAGGCTCCTATTTATAATTATAAGCGACTAAGGACTATAATTTATTAGCGGATTTTAGCGAATTATATATAAAAAACTAGCGTTTTAGTATTAACTATCTATTACTTTCTATCTATAGTTAGATAGTATAACTAAGAGAGTAAACTAGGAAGTAGAATATATTATATATATATTTATAACCTATATATAAGATAACTAGAAAAGCCTATTACCGATAGTAGTAATTATAATTAATAACTATAATATATTATCTATAGGACTCTTACCCTTTTTCTTTATCTATAGTTATTATATTAACCTATTAGAAATTAAAGATAGTAACACTAGGTCCTATTATATAATATAACTAATAGTTACTAATAAGTTATTTATAGATCGGTTATAAAAAGCCACTAACTAGGTATAGTTAGTAATTATATATATATAAGAAATATAGTAGGAATATATAAATTAAATTTATTAAGCTACATTAGTATACTAAATAGGTAATTAAGTTTAGCTAAACTTATAAAATATATAATTATAGTAACTATTAAAAAAAATTTGACTAGGTTTATATATAGTACTAAGTTAAAGAAGTACCTATACTATATATTATAAAGCTAAATATATCTATTTGTCACGGATAACTGTGCGCTACTATATATATCGGTCCTGGGCATGTCAGAGCACCAGCTCTGACATAATGGTCTTTTGGCCGAGTGGAAGAGTGTGCGCCCAGGCATAACCTTTACACTATTGGAGTATACTCTATCTTTTATATTAAGTTAATCTAACTAGCGGTATTAGACCTATTTCCTTTATAAATTATAGATAATTTATAGCCACCCCCTATATTAATTTATAGCGAGTTAGAGTACAAAGTCGAGGAAATATTAGTAACGTATAGGAAGAGAGTTAGGAGAGGCCTATAAACTAAAGTATTAGTGAAATAGGCTAGTTATATAGAGACTATATAGGAGAGGCTAGATATTATTAGAGAGTACTCTATACTAGATATATATAAGTAGCGACTCGGTCCTATATCGAGGCTAACTCGGCCCGAACTCGATACTAATAGCGATATTGTACCGATTATGACGCTAAAAGTGAGGAGGGGGGTACTATAACGGGCTGAAGCCCGGCCTAGATCACGTGAGGCATGTGCCCGGTTCCTATACAAAACCCTAGAACGCACAATAATAGTTTCCTTTTAGCAAGATTATTGTAAACAGCATATTCGCCTAGCCCAATTGAATCAATTCGGCTACAGCCCTTCACAATGCATGGATATAACTCAGCAGCTTATCCAGCCGAAATAGTTAATCATGCTAGCGTGGGACCAAATGGGAGTCTCATAGGATCAAAGGATTATAGTCCCATAGGAGTTAGCAAGTTTAAGCTCACCCAACACCGCCAGTGTTGGGTGAACGGAGTCACGGGTACCCCAGACTATATCTATCTCATCAAGGACATTAAGGCAGTCTCGCGCGTAATAAGAGAAAAAGAGGGTCTGCTTGGCAAAGAAGCAATTACATACATCCGAGTTAGAAAGCGGGATTTACATTGACAGAATTATTAGGCGGGGGCAATACCCACCCCATTCACAGCCAGGGGAAAGCATGAACAGAGTAATAGTGGAGTATTTTCTTCAATAAACCAGATTCCTAAATTTTTTCTACCTAGTCATCTGGGTATTCATCCTTCATATTACTCACAAACATCCTTTTGCTCTGGTCCCACCGTTTAAAATATTTACCCGCAATAGCAATCAGGTTATCGGGCAACTCTGTGAAGTGAGGCAGAATCACCTCAATATTTTCCTCGGCCACGTATCGGACACTTCGATCCGCCGCCCTATCACCCCATTGTTAGCCATACAGAGGGTCTGAATAGAATCAAAAGTTACTTACAGCACATGATAGAAGCTTTGATGTCTGCCAGCTTCGAGTCGATCAATTCCCATTCTCCTCATCCACTGTTCACCCGCGCCGCATTCCGAGTCCCAGCCGGTAATGATAGCCTCGTAATGATAGCGACGATGGCGGAAAACCTGGCCCACCATGTATCGTATGTTCGCATTGTCATCGCCTCGCCTCCGAACCTGCTTTGGAATCTCATCCGCAGCTCTCATCACATGAAGACTCTCCAGTACATGCTCATGCTCAACCAATCCGTGAAAAAGAGGAGCAATATACTGCTCGACTAGAAATAGATCAGAAGGAAAGTCCGCAGCGAACATTTCCATGAGCCATGGCAACTGACGACGTAGATCCGTGGGCCTCGAGTCAATGGATAGAAGCATCACAGACCAAAGCGCTGCGTACTTTGCGCTGACGACATCTATCGAGTTGGTATGTAGATTGGGAACCTGGGATTCGGCGCGAATTGAGTTCAATATGTTCTTACCACAGCGTAAAATAACGCCTGAAGTCAAAGCTTCACCCAAAGTTGTGTTCTGGTCCACGTCAGACATTCCTAGGAATGTCAATTGGCTGCGCAGGGTAGAGATGGGAGTTTCCCTCGCTCCCCGAAACGGATCCAAATAAAGGGGCTCGCCTGGCTCCGTCCCCGACAACACATTGCCGTTGATGTCTGAACCGGGCTGGGGTCTGACAATCACATGCACATGGAATGGAAACCCACAAGGATGGGCGTCAAGGCCGATCCCCCGCGCGACGAAGCAGTATATCGCAGCAGACACCAATGGGAGAGAGTTATGCCCTGGGCTCCTTAGAGCCAGCCCTAAGAAGTTATGCTCCAAAGAATGATATTCTCGCTCCGGATCGATGCCCGTGAGGTCATTTGCATCTAGCCAGGATGCTATAGCGAGTGCCTTCTCACGAGGGGTGGAGAAGTGGAGATCAGGATGAGACCCCACGAAGCGTTCGAGAACCACATTGAGACTTTCTCGAATCTGGGTTGATTGTCAGAACAGAGGAGGCAAAGAGGTATGCAGAAGATTACGGATTGGATCCCACCTACTTCATCCAAATCCCAAGTCCCGGTTTCGGTTATAAAGAGATCAAAGCAACCCAAGGCTCGGTCGAGTGACACAGGTTCTCCGCGTCTTATTTTCGCCCATTCTGGAATGGCAATGCTTCGATGCAAGCAAGTCAAGAGCGCGCGGGCATAGTACCTTTTATAGATTGGCACAAGGCACTGGTCAATTCAAGGTAAAAAAAAAGCAAGAAAGATATGCAAGATGCCAACTTGCATAGAATCAGTAGCCCACCTTCTAGCCAAATGATCATCCCCGGACTCTACTAGGCTATGGTGCAAAAGAGTATCTTTTGCATCGTATCCCAGATTGATGACACGACGAAACTTCTCGATGCGGCCCGTCTGACTACCAAGTATGTTATCGAGAAGCCGAGTGACATAATGACCAACCTGATATTTGGATACGAAGAGCGCCTTCCAATCGGTCAAATGCACTGGGCAGGCGAGTCTTCGAGGCAATTCATGTCGTTCATCCCAAAACTTGTAATGCGACTGACAGTGGTGACGCCATAGTAAAGGTTCATTCGTTACATTTCGAAATCGAGTGTTGGTTTTTTCAACGGCGACGCAAGTCTGGGGAGAGGAATAACATAGAATTGAATTCAAGATCTCGTCTGGAAGATGGATTAAAGACCGAACCATCCCTGAAGATGGAATAATGATGAAGTCGGGGAAGAAGACTAGAGGGGATCGTGAAAAGAAGCCAGTTCACGTTCCTCGGTTCCGAGGAAAGAGAAAGAGAAAAGAGAAAACCGATAGAGTATGTGTTTTCAGAAGCAGTTATCAGAGTATCATCTCATTTCGGATGTAGTGCGGGACACTGACGAGGATTGGCAATGACCTTCGGGGATTCTTAGATTATCTTATCTCCCCGCTATCGACGCGCCAAGCCTCGAGCTTCTGGGTGTTTGTGCTTCTTCGTTTTTTCGTTTCTTTTCTCTTTTCTTCTTTTTTTTTTTTGGCTGCTTGCCAGACAGACTTACTCTCAATTCCCCAAACGCCCCAATAATTTTCAATTCATATTTATCATGAACTGTTGAGGATCTGTTTGAACCCCAGGTGACTTTTGCCGGTGTTCGCGATACTCCTCACATTTTCTCTTCTTTTCCCCCAAACTATATAACGCCATGGGGCAATTTCATTCAACTAGCCAGGCGAACTCCGATACGCCGGAAAAGAAAGATCAGAAAACGGACTATTATGAGCTACTCGGTTTAGCACGCGGTGCGACAGACGAGGAGTAAGTCCACACGCATGAACCGACACGGGGCATAACTAAGCTCGGTTTCTTTTACCCGACTTATTAGGATCAAGAAAGCATACAGAAAGAAAGCTCTAGTGCTCCATCCTGATCGAAATTATGGGAATGTTGAAGAAGCCACCAAACTCTTCGCCGAAATCCAATCTGCATACGAAGTACTAGCAGATCCCCAAGAGCGAGCTTGGTATGACTCCCACAGCGATGCGTTTCTAGGGACCAACGGAAGTACCAATGATCAACACTCGTACAATGTGCGAATCACAACAGCTGAAGATGTTCTCAACATTTTTTCGAAGTTCAGTCCTCGAATGGAGTTCTCCGACGCTCCAACTGGATTCTTTGGTGGTTTGCGAGAACAGTTTGAACAACTTGCGCTAGAGGAAAGACTAGCCTGTCAGTGGGAAAATCGAGACCCTATCGACTATCCATCATTTGGCCTTGGCGATGATGATTTTGAAAACGTCGTACGGCCCTTCTATGCGGCATGGACAGGATTCTCCACCCAAAAGTCATTTGCATGGAAAGATGTCCATCGCTATTCAGAAGCACCTGACCGTCGGGTGCGGCGAATGATGGAAAAAGAAAATAGACGACTCCGAGAGGAAAGCATCCGGGAATTCAACGATGCTGTCAGGTCTCTCGTGGCCTTTGTCAAGAAACGTGACCCGCGCTATAAGATTAATGCCCAGAGTGAAGCACAACGCCAGGAGACTCTCCGTCAATCTGTAGCTGCACAGGCTGCAAGATCACGAGCCACTAATCAAGCCAGGATGCGGGATCATGTCCTCCCTGAGTGGGCCCAGTCGGAGCAACCATTGACAGATGAAGACCAAGAGAGCGAAGAGAGCGAAGTTGAGAGCTTTGAATGTGTTGCATGTCACAAATATTTCAAAAGCCAAAAGCAATATGAGGCGCATGAACGTAGCAAAAAGCATTCGAAGGCAGTCAAACAACTATGCTGGGAGATGCGAATGCAGAACGACGAGTTGGATTTGGAGTCTACACATGCCAGAAGTACCAATTCAGTTGCAACTCAGCAACCCCTTGACTCTGAACATGATAATAATGCGGTGGATGCTGCTTTGCGAACCGATCCAGCATTGGATGATGCAATTATGAAGAGTCAGGACAGCACCGATGCTGAGGAGCAAGGAAGCTCCCACGGTCTGGTTGAAGCAGTTCCTTTTTCCCGTCCGACCTCCCGAGAGGTTTCAGACGACGACTATGCCTCCAGGGAATATGTCGAGACGAGGCTTCGTGAGGACATGGATACTCTGTCTACGGGTGCCGGGGAGCTTGGAATCCCCGACCGACCGTCATCTTCCGGTATTATCGAGCAGTCACCGACTCTCAAGTTGGGCAAAGCGAAGCAGAAACGCGCAAAGAAGGCCGCCAAACAAGCAACTCAGGCCACGGGGTTTGTTTGTGCAAATTGCCAAGATTCCTTCGTATCCAAGTCTAAGTTGTTCGATCACATTAGAGAACTCGATCACGCCCAACCCCTGACGGGATCAGTTGCTAAGAAGGGGAGAAAACAACAGTGAGAAAGAGAGCATGATTGAGACTTTTAGATACATGTCGCGTCCCCGTCTAAAGTCTATATTTCCTTATTTGTTGTTTTCTATTCAAAAGGCAAACGTAGACAACTGCCCAGCCGGGTCGTTATCATTTCTAGCAATCTCTACCCCAGTCCAGCCCGCGAGTTCTTCACAACCTGCGCAACAGGCTGTAGGATTCCCTTGTTGTCGGCGGCACCCAGAGCAGTGCCTGTACTCCACCCCATCTTCTCCAACATAGCCCGCCCTCGATTATCAGCTCCGATTTCTGGAGCAGAGGCGCCGACCACATCACCATCCATATAAGATGCCGCACCAGACTTCCCCCGCTTGGCGTGAGGCAATTTTGGTACTTCCGCACCCCATGATTTGAACAGTCGACGATTGAACTTCCTTCCAGATAAGAGCTCGTCAAGATTTGAGATGGTCTTTGATGTGTATCTGGGAGTGCGTGCTGTCTTGTTAAGGACGGGAAAGCGGGAAAGTCCATGACCACGCGACTGTGATTTCAAATTCAGTGCGTTTGCCAATTCGTGTATCAGCTTTCTGCGTTGCTTGGTCATGGGCGGTAGTGAGAGGCTAGATACAAGGTCAGCTAGGTTGATGAGAACACAAAGTCACGAAGATATGAGACCAACCTGCTCTTCGCGGACATAAGGAATGATCGAAGCTCAGTCATAAATTGCTCCATGTTCATCTCCTTAGGGTACTTGGCCGTGAGATCTGGGTTTCCTGCTTTTCTGCCCAGTAGTCCCTGTGCACGGAGCTCTTCCCGTTCCTTCTTCCTGATCTTCTTTTTGGTCCGATCGTTCTGCCATGCTTCCTGTAGCTCGAGCTCAAATTCGCTGTCGGACAGTAGCAGATCAGGGATGGATTGCTTGCCCTTTGACTTTTTCCGTAAGCTTGGTCGGTCAAAGTCCATAATATCAAACCCAAAGTACGGGTCGGACTCGAGAGCATCGGCAAATGCGGATGCCGATGGGAAAGAAGGCTTTCCATGGCGAGAAGACTTTTTGCCAAGCACGGGATATCCATTCACCAGGTCCTCTAGAAGCACGAAATCTTCAAGGGCATCATCATCAGAGTCAGATATGATCAAGTCGCTCTCGTCGTCTTCGCTTGATGCTGGGGAAGATTCAAGTCCAATCTGCATTTGCATTTGAGCTAGTAATCTTGGTGACTTGATGAAAGAGCCCGTGGGGCTAGAGGCCGACAAATTCAGTTGCGTTGCAGCCTTTTCGACGTCAATGCCCGCGTCTAAATCCAGGTTTGCACCAGAGGTCATTTCTTCGTGGTAGTCATTGTCAATGTTGGCAATATAGTCGGCTAGTGGGTCGGTCTCTTCGACCTCTTCTTCGGATAGCCAGCCTGGTCTCTCTGGCTTGGATTCCGTGTGGCCTGTTGATATAACAGCCGGCGAGGGATTCCGGGGCGTGGGCGCCAACATGGGTATGTATGGCGCCTGTGATAATGCAGCAGTGGTTTTCTGCACTATCTGTTGAATCTCGTTCTGATGGGTTTCAATGAGTGTTGGTTTCATGTTCTTTCTGCGACCTGTGAACACAACCTCATCCTCGCTCGAGTCGTCTGATTCCATCGAGTTCAGCTGTAATATTGGATCCGGGTGCCCTGTATCGGTATGTCCTTCTTCTCCCTTTGAGTCGAAAAAGAACAGATTCTCGGTGTCGTTTGCATTTCCGTCTGTTACAATCTCGGCGTTTGATTCTTCCAATTCCACCTCTGACGTTATCTTGCCCTCGTCTTCTTGTTCTAACGTTGGTGCCAAGCTTCCCGCGCTCACGAAGTGGATGGCTTTATGACGAAGGTTGTTTTCTGACCAGGTCCGTTGATGGGTTTCAGTATTACGAGCTTCTTGCTGCATTGTGAATCGGTGTGGCGATGGGTCTTAAAGTTATCCCCGAAGGGAAACAAATGTTAGCAACCTCGGATATATTGAAATAATCGAAGATAACTCTTATTACCTCTGCCTCTGCTCGCTGGGGCCCTCGTACGGGCCTTGAACTTCCCATGACGGGCCATGGAGGGTGAAATATGTTCTGGTGGGTAAAGAAATGAATTCCGAGACTTTTCGGGGGAAGATCTTTTTTTTGGGGGGCGAGGGCCGGTCTTTGGTCTTCGGGTCCGGGGGGCGGTGACTGCAATAAATTGGGGATTTCTACCTCAGGTTTCTATTTATTATAGGCCCCCGTAAGTATGATATGATTGTATGTTCTAAAGAGGTAAATAGATAATACTGAATTAATGGGTATGTTTCAATTTTTTCTATCTTGTTCCGTACTATCTTTCGTTCTAACTCCAATACAACAAAATTCGTAGGATGTAGTCGGTGACGTCTTGGCTCGTAACAGCAGACCCCTCATTATGATGGGAAGCTTCAACTTCTGTGTAAAGCAGTTGTCTTATTTCCTTGTTTCTTTTATTTTGCTTCCTTCTTGTTCCTTCGATACGAACTCTTGGGGTCTACAGCTTTTGATCTGGTGATGTTGATCACTTGGTCTTAAACTCCCTGGTAGTTAGGATATATATATCTAACCACTTCCTCCTGTCATTCCTACACCATAACATCACCATAACCAGCAACACATCCAAGATACCAACACCAGCACCAACCATGACGGTGGACATGGAAAAATGCAAACGTATAGTCCAATATTTCTGGGACCCAGAACCCAGGAATGATGCACCAGCGGCTCCAATATGGTGTTTGGGCAGGGAGTATGCGCCCCCGCAATCCGGGAGTGACGAAGCCAGTAAGTTCTTGTTTCTTTGTCCTTTTCCTGGGTTTTTGTGCCTTGAATGTAGAATGACCATATATGATCCCGCATGTTTACATCTACAAATAGCCAACAACCGACAGAGTTCCCCAAGCCATTTCGAGGCCAGTATATCGAATGACACGGCATGGCCAAAGGCATTCCTCTCTGACTTCGGATCGAGGATCTGGATCACATACCGATCAAACTTCATACCGATACCACGATCAAAGACGCCAGAAGCAACATCTTCGTTGACACTGGGGGTTCGCCTGAGAAGTCAGTTGACGGACCCCCAGGGCTTCACATCAGACACAGGGTGGGGCTGCATGATTAGATCCGGACAAAGTCTTTTGGCGAATACATTTTCGGTGCTATTACTAGGTCGAGGTAAGGGAGATATACCGTAGCCCATGATTTTGAACATAATGAAGCTAATGCGATACATAGACTGGCGCCGTGGGGAAAAAGTGAAAGACGAGTCGAAGCTAATCTCCATGTTCGCCGATCACCCGGAGGCTCTATTCTCAATACATCGGTTCGTCGACCGCGGCGCAGAATCATGTGGCAAATACCCAGGGGAATGGTTTGGACCATCGGCAACTGCCAAATGTATACAGTGCGTGTTATCGAAGCCACCCACAGCCCCCCCCAACAAAAAGAACCAAAAAACAACGAAGGCCAGAGGTGATGCTGATGGTAGTAGGCTTCTCTCAACCCAAAGCGAGTCTCCTCAACTCAGGGTCTATGTGACCAATGACACATCGGATGTCTGTGAAGACAAATTTGCACATGTGGCCTACGACAAGGCTGGCAAAATCCAGCCAACACTGATCTTGATTGGAACTAGATTGGGGATCGATCATGTCACTCCCGCGTATTGGGATGGACTCCGGGCTGCATTGACATATCCCCAATCCGTCGGCATCGCAGGGTCAGGATCTCCCTTTTCTCCACTTGCGTTTATCTGATGTGAAGTACGCGCTAACCAAAGAAAAAGTGGACGCCCATCGGCATCACATTACTTTGTAGGGACCCAAGACTCACACCTCTTTTTCCTTGATCCTCATACAACTCGACCTGCAACATCATATCGACCAGATGAGCTTTATAGCCAAGAGGAATTGGATAGCTACTACACCAACCGGCTGCGGAGAATCCATATCAAGGACATGGACCCAAGCATGTTGATTGGCTTTCTCATCAAGGATGAAGATGACTGGGCTGACTGGAAGAATCGGGTGCAATCCACGACTGGACAGCCCATTGTACACATCATCCCGGGTCAGCTTCAGCCAGCCCGTGGTTATGCCCGCGCCGAGGCCCTTGATGAAGTTGAAGTGCTGGACGATTCAGAGATGGAGTGTTAGCTTTCAAATATGGATCGTGTCTTTACTAGGAAGCAGGAATAGATTCATGATGCAATGCAATTAAGCATTTGGAATTTCGCGTTCTAGTAGGGGAGGCCAATCCATGCCTACCCCAGACCCGAGTTATGTTACACCGCATTCACGTATCGAGTGGTAACCATTCAAAAAAAATCACCCATCGGGGAAAAGAAAATTCAAGCCATCCCATGACGCATTAGAAACCCGCAAAACACCCATAACCGACCGCCTCAGAGAGCCCATAACAGATCAAGAGGCAGTAAAAAAAAGCAAGCTCAAAAGAAAACGTAAAAAAGAAGCCGCTTATTTGGCGGAAGAAGAGTACTTGGTCACAGCCTTGGTGCCCTCAGAGACGGCGTGCTTGGCCAGCTCACCGGGAAGGATGAGGCGCACGGAGGTCTGAATCTCCCGAGAGGAGATGGTAGACTTCTTGTTGTAAGCAGCCAGCTTGGAGGCCTCAGTAGCGACACGCTCGAAGATGTCTATGAAACAAATCATGTCAGATGATGGTGCTTCGACGCGTCGACGCGTTATTGAGAGCAGGAAAAACATACCGTTGACAAAGGAGTTGAGGATGGACATGGCACGAGTGGAGATACCAGTATCGGGGTGGACCTGCTTGAGGACTGAAATTGAAAGTCAGTACAAACGCGTCTTTTTGTCATTGTTGTCGAGGATCGACTCACCCTTGTAGATGTAGGAAGAGTAGGTCTCCTTGCGGGTCTTGCCACGCTTCTTCTTCTCGCCAGTGGCAGCGGTGGCAGTCTTCTTGCCAGCCTCCTTCTTCTCAGCAGGGGCCTTGCCGCCAACGGGGGCCTTGCCACCGGTGGAGGGCTTCTTCTCAGCGGCCTTAGGGGGCATTTTGAATGTAGTTTTTGAAAAGTTGGATGATAAAGAGTTAGAAAGGTTTAAAGCTGAAGATAGATGAAGCGTGTGGATGGAAAACGGAGATGGAATGGGGAAAGGAAAGTAAGAGAGACGCGGTGACGAGGGGAGACACCGTCTTTATACTCGTGTTCCAAAGGCGAGTTGATCCTGGGGGGTGCAAAGGAGACAGAATTTCAATACGGTAATAATATCGTATGATCTGTATAATCAAACTAACATTGACGCGTCTTAATGCGGTAAAAGTGGGGTCAAACCACGCTCAGCTGATCGTTATGTATGGTAATGCAGCCATGATACCACACCTTTCCCAAAATGGAATGTCTGATCTGATTGATCATTGGCTGTACGATCTAAGCGAGACCGTGATCTGGAAGGCCATTGATGCCGCCCAACGTCACCCTCACCGCGTCCTTATAAAGGTCCTCCGCTTCCACACGCTCTCCCACCTGCTCTTGCGACTTTCTACCATAACCAAAGCTCACCATCTTCAACTTCTAACAAACACATCCTTTCAAAAACATTTCCCCCTTTCTCTTCAAATCCAACCATCAAAATGACTGGCGGAAAGTCCGGCGGCAAGGCTAGCGGCAGCAAGAACGCGCAGTCGTAAGTTTATGATTTGCGCGTCATGTATAATATATACCCCATGATATACTGACATGAAATCTCTAGTCGTTCCTCCAAGGCTGGCTTGGCCTTCCCCGTTGGCCGTGTTCACCGTCTGCTCCGCAAGGGCAACTACGCTCAGCGTGTTGGTGCCGGTGCTCCCGTTTATCTCGCTGCCGTCCTTGAGTACTTGGCTGCTGAGATTCTCGAGCTGGCTGGCAACGCCGCCCGTGACAACAAGAAGACTCGTATCATCCCCCGTCACCTTCAGCTTGCTATTCGCAACGATGAGGAGTTGAACAAGCTCCTGGGCCATGTCACCATTGCCCAGGGTGGTGTCCTCCCCAACATCCACCAGAGTATGTCATTCTGCAATCCCGGTGTCAGGTTCATATTGCTTACATCATCTCCAGACCTTCTTCCCAAGAAGACCCCCAAGGCCGGCAAGGGCAGCCAGGAGCTGTAAGGGAGTCTCTTTTTCTCGCGGGTTGTTTGTTTTCTTTTCCGGCGCGGATTGGTTCTTTGACACGATAATGGGGTTATGGGACGGGCACGTTATGGCTCTGCGTTTTCTTATTTTTTCTTACATCAATTTCCTGGTTGTACATTATGTCTACGGACATGGAATGATACCGACGACCTTAACTTGCTTGAGGGATTTCAACTATCGGATACTTGCCACGGGTATAAACCCTATTCAATGAAAAACTCCAGGTCTTCTCAAGTGTTGTTGCTCTCTGTACGCATCGTAGTAGTGCCTATTCTTGCGGTGTTAAATGTATAACTATATACATTATGTAGCTGTGTTGTGGTTGAATACCTTGTAGTCGCAATCTGCATATTTACCACATTGTTTGATTATGGTTCCTGTCTCTGTAGTCTACATATGTTGGCAAAGATACCACTAGTTCATGTGTGTAATTGGCCTCGATCCTCACATTCGTGTCTTGCAATATTGATCTTAGTGTGCACTAGGGGGTTGCGCATCTTTCTTAAGGTTAGTGCAAATCCGGTATTATATGGATGATATGAACGTACATGGCAAGATACGGGCAGGCAAGTTGCGCTCCCATTTGTTACCGCCGGGTGCAGTGGGTGCGCGGTATGGGTCGGGGTGCTTCCAGCTCTCTAAGAGCTTCTCTGTCTCACGCAGCAAAATCTAGGGCATGTGTCAACAATTTTGTTCAGACAAGGATCTCAGTCTCGCATTACCTGTTGCTGGCGAGGATCGCGGACATCCTTATTGGCTTCAAAGAGGGATCGGATGTAGACTGCTTGTCCACGCCATATCTGTCGGTGGACGGCCCAGTCAAGGGACAATTTCAAAGACCGCCGGTAAAGCGACCTAGATAAGGTCAGTGAACAGTATTCCAAGGTAAAGTAACCGGCCCTACTCACCTAACAGTGGAGGTGGACATTGTGGACGAGTCTCGTTCCGGGTCCAATTCCGGCCAGATGGAAATGTCGAAAAGGAGAGGAATTAGAGGTGACAGAGTTGTAGAACAGGAATCACAACCCGCACAAAAGGCTGTTGGGAGGATTCTTGGTGGACAATGAGGGTTAATGCGAAGGTTTCCAATGTCGTCAGGTTGATTATTCTATCCTAATTCGTTCACACACGAAGTGCTCGAATGGTCTCTCCCCGCCCCCGTAGTGAAGAAGATTAGTCCGCCTTTGCCGGAAGGGCGCCCGGTTTACCTTGGGCCCCGACCTAATCCGAGCTTGATCTTCTCTATTTGCTTCAATCTGTTTTAGAGCTGAAGCTTTTCTCTAGTATCTACACATCTGGCTCAGCTTTTTCTTCCTTTACAAGTTGACATAATTTGGCCTGACTTGATCATGGCTTCTCGAATCTCCCTTGCGCGCCTTTCGGGCCAGCGGTTCTCAGCCGTGGCCAGGACCACTCCTCGGGCATCAACCCAGTTCCGCAACATCAAGGGACTGTCTACTCTTACGCGGAAGGCTTCGGCTCGATCAGCTTCGGGCTTGCTGCAGGTCTCCTCATCCGGGTAAGCATGCATGGTATTCTCGATCACAACCTTCGCTCATGCAGTCCTCTTTAGCATCAATGTCTCACGACTGAATCTTACTCCTCTGGGAGGCCACCAACTTCGCACTTATGGTAAACCGTTCGTTCGATGCAGTCTTGTTGGTCAATTGCTGATTTAGTATAGCCGACTCCATTGTCAAGGTTCCCAGCATGGCCGAATCCATTACAGAGGGTACCCTCAAGCAGTTCTCGAAACGTAGGTGTCTTATTCATGGTTGGACCATTTCACAGTTACTGATCCTCGCTTCACAGAGGTTGGCGATTTTGTTGAGCGTGATGAGGAAATTGCGACAATTGAAACGGACAAAGTAGGCATCAACCCTATTTTTACCATGTCGTCTAGCAGCTATCGCTAACCTGGTGTTTTTCTATCGCTTGCTAGATTGATGTTTCGGTCAATGCCCCGGAGTCTGGTACCATCAAGGAGTTCCTTGTGAATGAGGAAGATACTGTCACCGTCGGTCAGGATCTTGTCAAACTCGAGCTTGGAGCCGCTCCCGAGGGAGGCAAGAAGGAGGAAAGTGCCGAGAAGCCTGCGGAGCCCGAGGCCAAGAAGGAGCCCGAAGCTAAGGAGTCTGAACCGAAGGAGCCTGAACCTAAGAAGCCTGCTCCTCCCAAGGAGGCTGAACCCAAGAAGGCTGCGCCCCCAAAACAGGCCCCCAAGGAGGATTCCAAGCCCCAAGCCGCTGAGCAGCCAACTATTGGTGGTCGTGAGGAACGCCGAGTAAGTTGATATACGCTCTTGGGGTATTGATTTACAGCTAATCTTGGGTTAGGTCAAAATGAACCGCATGCGTCTGCGTATTGCTGAGCGCTTGAAGCAGTCCCAGAACACCGCCGCTTCCCTCACCACTTTCAACGAGGTTGACATGTCCTCGCTGATGGAGTTCCGCAAATTGTACAAGGATGACGTGCTCAAGAAGACCGGAGTGAAGCTCGGTTTCATGAGCGCCTTTTCGCGCGCTTGTGTGCTCGCCATGAAGGATATTCCCGCTGTCAACGCCTCTATTGAGGGTCCCAACGGCGGTGACACCATTGTCTACCGCGACTACGTTGACATCAGCGTTGCGGTTGCCACTGAAAAGGGTCTTGTGACCCCTGTTGTCCGCAACACTGAGGGCAAGGATCTCGTTGGAATTGAGCAGGCCATTGCTGCTCTCGGAAAGAAGGTTAGAATCCTTCTTCTCTAGAGTGTTGTGTGTCCAGTTTGCTGACCAGAATACTAGGCCCGCGACAACAAGTTGACCATTGAAGACATGGCAGGTGGTACTTTCACGATCAGCAACGTATGTCTCCCTATCCTTGTGTATGCCTCGATATCAGCCAAGCTAACTCAAATTAGGGCGGTGTTTTCGGCTCGTTGATGGGCACACCAATTATCAACGCTCCCCAGACAGGTACGTCTTCTCTCGTTGTTAATCGTTGAGTTCAGAATCTAATCTAGTCATTTAGCTGTTTTGGGTCTCCACGCCATCAAGGACAAGCCTGTTGCTGTGAACGGCAAGGTCGAAATTCGTCCCGTACGTACATTTGTTTCTTCTCTCTCTCTCTCTCTCTATCTGGTTACTAAATTTCGCAGATGATGTACCTCGCTCTCACCTATGATCATCGTCTCCTGGATGGTCGTGAGGCCGTCACTTTCCTTGTCAAGGTATGTCCGACCCCTCTTCCCCCCCCCTTCAAATTATATACTTATTCTATCACAGGTCAAGGAGTACATCGAGGACCCCGGCGCATGCTGCTTGGCTAGATAGCATGCCGTTTAGTCTCTTTATTCTCGTACCTAGAGCGGTCTTGAGCCGTTTGTAAATTATTATGTTCCAAGATATAAAATGCCATGTCATGGACAAATTTTTCAATGGGGCTTCAAACAAGTATAATTGTGTGAAATTTGATCATATGATTCCTGAGTAGCTATTGAAAAGATGAACATTGCATTGCGTTGAATGTTGTGTATTGCTACGAGACTGATGATGTGTGATGTTGATTTCTTGTTGCCTGGTATGGCAATTAAAATGCACCACACTGGTCTCGAATCCGCTGGGTCTCCTCCCGAGTCAACCCTTCTAGCCGACCACACTCTAGCTGGAGAATAACAGGTACATCTAGGACCTCCATAAGATCTTCGAAAAACTCGATGAAATGTTCCTGCAGGAAATCCATGGGGAATGTCTCATTGAGCTCCTCTCGGCTGACTGGTCCTGCGGTACCGTGTGGGGGTGGCATGTGCTTCAGGACCGATGTACGGCTCATCTCCCAATGCGCATCAAGTTCAAGGTCGTGGGCTGTCCAGGTACAGAGTCTGTGTAGTTGGTCTGGAAAGTGAACGTCTTCTTCTAGCATCGCATGAACCATGAGGTGGGCCCCCAGATCGAACCAACGCGTGTTGGATATATTTTCAATGGCAAAGTAGCAAAGGTCCATGAATTGAACTGCAATATCGGACAAAGGCGTGAATAAATCGAGTTCGCGATCTTTGGGAGGCTCCCAGTGCAAAAAGAGACTGGTTAGGTTGAAGATGCGCAGCTTGAGTTCTAGGTCCCAGGGCAGAGGAAGTTGGACATCTTCATGGATAAGCAACCGGTGGAAGACTAGAAAAAGAAAAGAAAGAGAAGGAACGAGTCAGCGTAACTGATCCAAGTCAAACGATATGAATGAGATCCATGGGAAAGGTCTGATGCTGACGTTCAACCATTTCCGCAAACCATTCAACATGTTCAACCGAATGTCCCTGGCGAATCGCTACGAGGATCCTGCCAATGGCCATGCAGACGAAGTAGTCGAGGATCATCAGATTCACGGTGGTCTGGGTGCTATGGGCTTCTTCCATTTTGAAGTCAATAGGTGTGTATAAGAGAAAGGATTTGTGGAAAGGTCCTGAGTTTGTCCATGCTGCTTTTGAGAAGAGTAGCTTTCCCTCAATTATGTGAGTCGACGACTGCCCAGGTGGGCGATATCAAATGTTTATCATATCTCTTTTGAGGTTACAAGGTTGTTTGGTGGGGGAGCGGAGAAGGGAAAGGCGCGCGGGATTGGTATTTGCACGTGACTAGCTATCACCGATCACGTGTCGATATGGAGATCATGGCGTCATTTCTACCTAATACAGTCAGATGGGAATACCTATTATGTATGAACTATGTAATCTACCTAATCCTCGACAATTAAACTCCCCTATAAGTGATCTTTACCTTAAACAAAAACACAACCCTTCCAATCCTCAACCCCTAGTCCATGCTCAGCCTTCTAAAACATAAACCTAGCTTTAACAAAGCAACACGCGCTTTCACCATGGCATGGTATTGTTCTGGATCGACCAACACCGAGTTGATTGAGAACCTCTTCAAGGCTGGACTGATCCAGAATGAGCGTGTGAAAGAAGCCATGATAGGAGTGAGCATGTTTGATCTTCTATTGTGTGTCCCTGAGATTTTGACATGATCAAGGTTGATCGAGCCCATTATTCTCCATCACGGCCGTACTCAGATTCACCTCAGCCCATTGGATATGGGGCCACCATATCAGCGCCGCACATGCATGGTCATGCATGCGAGTATTTAATTGACTATCTTAAACCGGGTGCTCGGGTATTGGACATTGGATCTGGCTCAGGCTACTTGACCCATGTCTTTGCCAACCTGGTGACCGACCCTGCTGGCAACGCTCAGGGACAAGTGATTGGTATTGACCATATCCCCGAGCTGACTGACCTTGCTCGCACCAACATGGGTAAATCCAGAGAGGGTAGTGAGCTCCTAAAATCCACAAGGGTCAAGTTTATCACCGGCGATGGACGACTTGGGTGGAAAGAAGGTGCACCGTACGACGCCATCCACGTCGGTGCTGCGGCCGACACGCTTCACTCAACCCTCGTGGATCAACTGCGTGCCCCGGGGAGACTCTTCATTCCTGTAGAATCAGAGGGGGACGGGAGTGCCATGGGTGGCCTTAACGGGGGTCAGTATATCTGGGTGGTGGATAAAAAAGAAGATGGTTCCATCCACAAGGAGAAGGTTTTCCAGGTCAGCTATGTGCCCCTGACGGATGCTCCAAAATGAGGTTGCAATGCAATTGCCTTGTTACAAATTCAATGTTTCGCCTAATTAATGATGATAATGAATTGGATTGACCTGCAAGAGGGGTAAAAAAATGTCCTATGCTGTAGAATCCTTAGCTTGATGTAAATCCTTTCAACTACTGCAAACTCCACAAAACACCTGGTATGGTTTGCAAAGAACCAAATGATCATCGGAACCCGCCTGGGAACTTGAAGCCTCCCTGGAACTGCGGGCCACCTTGCTGGAAAAAGAACTGTTGACCACCACCGAATGGGTTGCCCTGGAACTGAGTTCCTCGCTGCTGTGATTCAGGATCGTTGGGGTCGTCACCATTGTCAAACCGTGCCCGAAGTTCGGAGTCTGATAGGACTTCGTAGGCTTCATTAATGGCCGCCATCTTCTTTTCTGCCTCTTCCTTGCTGACACCCTGGGCGTGAGCCTTGTCAGGGTGATGTTGCTTCACTAGCTGCCGATATGCGCGCTTGATCGTCCGGTCATCCGCATCACGGCTAATCCCCAGGACTTTGTAGTAGTCCTTCTGCTTGGAACGTTTGAGAAGTGTATGTGCCTTTTGATGGAGAGATTGCGCCTCTTGGGAACTGGGATGATGTTCCTTGGCCGAATCGAGCGTACGTAGGGCGTCCTCGAATCGATCCTCGTCCAACGCGATTTGGGCCCGATATAAGAGCCCGGCAAGGGAGTGAGGAACAAGCTGGAGAGCTTCAGTGCAAAAAGGACCAGCCTTCTTAATCATACGCATCTGTAGTATGTGAGCAAAATGAGGAACATCGAAGATAAAAGCAGAAAGTAGAAACACATGGTACTCACTTCACGGTAAGCTTCGCAGGTCTTCTCAACTAAGAATGTGTAAAGATTGTTTGGTGCCAGACGATGTATATGGTCAGCCTGCCTTGCTTCTTCAACGTCGGCCTTGACGTCCGCAATTAAACCACTGGATTCACTATCGCCAACCATGAGGTTGGCTGCGTTGCTGAACTTGCGTGCACCTAGGGCCGTATGCAATTTTCCAAGCTGCTTAGCAAGTTTGCGTTCACGTCGATAGAGGCGATTGCACGGTTTTGAGTCAGGATCGGTATGGAGACATTTGCGAATTTGGGCAAGGCCACGGTCACTGTCTCCCAAGGAGTAGAACAGCATGGACGACATTTGGAGGTGAGGCTCGATCAAGCTCGGAGACATTTGTAATACATGTGCCAAATCACTGAGCCCTTCTTCCGTCTCGCCTCTTTCAAAATGACAATGGGCTCGAGCCTGCCGCAATGGTAGGGCCGTGTTTGCCTTTAAGATGGCCACGTTCGCCTGCGAGACACAGGTCTCCCAAGCGCCCTGTTTTTCGGCGTTGAGAGCCAAGGTAGCCGCATCCCGCGCGATTTCTAATTCCTTGTACTCATCTGTTGACTTTTTCCCGGCTTGCTCAAGATCCTGCAAGGCCTCTTGCCAATGTGCGGAGCGTGCCTTCAGACGGGACCGCTGAAGTAGGGCGCCCTCGAAGTCTGGTTTGAGTTCGAGAACTCGATCGAAATCATTTGAGGCTTGCGAATTCTTGCCGATTGATAAATAGGCCGCGCCCCGCTGGAATATGGTAATATAGTTGGTTGGGTCGCGTGCGACGGCGGCATCGAAGTATACCACGGCGTCTCGAGGGGAGCCCTGCGCAAGGTGGGCTTTGGCAGAAGCAATCAACTCAGAAAGGGGTGTGTCTGAGGGAATTTGATGAGCGTATCCAACCGAGAAACAAGCCAGGAAGGCCGTTAGTAATTCCAAAGAAACGAGCATCTTGGCCGGGTTATGTAGTAACGGAAGTATAATCGAAAGGTAATGGATGAAGGTAGGTAGTCTCCCTAGGAGTGAAAAGAGAGGAGCATAATCCAATACCCAAGTCAATGGTCAGGAAACTCAAAGCAACCCGAGAAATAACAAATCAAAGAACAGAAACCTGAAAGCTGGAGGAGATGATTGTATACTTGATGTACTCCGTGGCCTTTACGCCTTGTAACGTTCCGTTACCGTCATGTGACATGGAATTTGTCCGGGTTTCGCTCCGACATTTTGGACCGTGCCATTCACTGACTCGAAGTATGCTCGTCAAGTCAATATGTCGAGGTATTCTCTGGCCTAGGCCTGGTCTGAAATCATCGCTTTGGCGAGGCGTACATACCGGTAAAAACTACTATGGTTAACTTGCCGATATCAGTGCTAATGCGACAAAAGCATCCGATGGCTTGTCTCCGGTCCTCTTAACCAGAGCACACCTGCTCGCAGCTGAGCATACAAAGCTCTCAGGACGACTAGCAGAATCTTTTGATGCAAAAACTGCCAAACGAGCTGGGGAATTGGCACCGATTGCAGATGTTTTGAAAGAATGGGTCAAGGCCAATGATGTATGCGATCGTTTCTGAGAACATTTCTTTTACTGGCCATTGAACCTCTCCATTGGTTCATTGTGGCCTTCTCTTATGAAGTTATACTAAACGTTTACAGTCTATTGTAGAGCTCAAGTCCCTGCTAGCCGATCCAAGTACCGATGCCGAATTGCGGGCTTTGGCCACAGAAGATCTCGAGAGCAGTCGCGACTCCCTGCCAACGATATCAGACCGACTCAAGAAGTCTCTCATTCCGCGACACCCATTCGCAGATCTCCCTTGCTTGCTTGAAATCCGACCAGGCGCAGGTGGAGATGAAGCAGGCCTGTTCGCCTTTGAGATGTTACGGATGTACGTCGCATTTTGCGCTCGAAGAGGCCTCCGCCCAACTATCTTGAAGCAGGACACCGAGGTCGGTCCCTCGGAAGATCGTCTCAGTGAAGCGGTGATTGAAATTGAAGCCAATGGAGCATATGATATCCTACGGACTGAATCGGGGGTACATAGGGTGCAGAGAGTGCCAGCAACCGAGACCAAAGGTCGCACACATACCAGCGCCGTCAGCGTGATGGTCCTGCCGAGTTTCCCGGAGAACGGTAGCGATATGGATAGTGCTTTGAACTTTGAAGACCCAAATAGCGACTATTATATTGACCCCCAAGAGGTGCGGGTTGAGAAAATGAGGGCTGGTGGTGCTGGTGGGCAACACGTGAATAAAACCGAATCCGCCATCCGACTCACCCATATCCCTACAAATACGGTGGTTTCCATGCAGGATGAGCGATCTCAGCAAGCCAACCGAAGAAAGGCGTGGCAGATGCTACGGGCCAAGCTGGCTGAAGCCCGACAAGAGGCCCGCGAGCAAGAGCTTGTGCAACTCAGAAGAGGTGTCCTAGGTGGTGTTGCCAAAATGGGTCGGGGTGATAAGATTCGAACTTACAATTTCGGTCAAAGTCGCTGCACTGACCATCGCACTGGCATTACCATTCACAACCTGGATGGTGTTCTTGATGGCGGTGACGGCCTTGAGACTGTGATGGAGAGCGTGCGGACCTGGATGGCTGATAGCGAGGTTGAGAGCATGGTAGCCGAGGATTTAGCGAAAGCAAGAGAGTGATCGTTTCACAAAGGTGAGGACAAAAGTGAGGAGTGTGGAGTGTACAAAAGATACCATGTATTTCTATCAAGACAATCTATCAATTTTGATCTACAAATACTTTCGCTCTGGATCCAAGAGGTCCAGCCCATCCATAGCCTTCTCATACCTATCCAGGTGTTAGCAATTTGTACTTCTTGACTTGAGTCTGCCACGAACATGGTGAACACGATTCCTCCACTCATGATCAACCTCGCGAGTCGTGGCATGGCGCCAGACCACAAAGTGAAGACGCCTTCATCCTTGACGATTCTAGTCGCACAGACAATGCTATTTTTGTAATTCTTGCTGGCCTCGAGTGATTGCATTCTGATATCATCAGTATATGTATATACTCGGGGTTTGAAGGATTGTACTAACCTCGTTTTGACCGTGTCCAGCGGTTGCGTCACATAACTAACTGGAATTAGCTGTAATCTAT
The DNA here is from genome assembly GCA_030762825.1 of Penicillium turbatum. Classification (NCBI taxonomy): domain Eukaryota; kingdom Fungi; phylum Ascomycota; class Eurotiomycetes; order Eurotiales; family Aspergillaceae; genus Penicillium; species Penicillium turbatum. The sequence continues at coordinate 1,400,127 of JAUJYX010000011.1, read as the reverse complement.
TGCCTCTTGAGAAGTCAACACCTACACAGTGATTAAACCTGCGATTCCGCCAATGCCAAAGGTGGCCGCAGTACCCAGCTTCTCGCCGGGCGCCGTGTAGCCCTCTGCAAATTGTTTCAATGTTGTGTAGGCTGTAAATCGAGTGGCCGAGTTGGCAGCCTGTCTTGCTGTAGTGGGTACAAAGCCCTGGAAGAAGCCCTTAACACCTCGTTCCTTGTAAATGAGCTTGCTACCGTGCAAGAAACCGCGCATTCGAGGGTTGGCAGACTTTCGGTCATCAATCCTATGAACCAGGGTCAGTGGGAGGCCCCGCCCAAGATTGCGTGGATATCCTTACAATTGAGTCTTGATGCTTTCGAAGGGAGTCACGGCCAGAAGAGACTCGGTGAATCCAGCACCAAATCCAGCGATAACCGTTCTTGGTCCTGAGATCTTGCCGTTCTCATCTTGGAGAACCGACTTTATGGCATCGAACGCAACAAATCCTAGTATGTGTTAGTAGCCCAGATGATCTACGAGATGACATAGGGGACTCACGAATCCCCGCCTTGAGTGAATTTCCGATAATAAGGGTTGTACATCCTGCATACCACTGGCTTCCAAATGGAGGCCATGGTAGCTTTTGACCGTGAGCGAGCTGGCGATTGAGTTGGGTTCGGGTCTTCGCAACTATACAAGGTTAGTGGCAATTGTTGAAAAACTTTGAATTGGGCTATACATTCGGCTGGGTATGTAATTGCTGCAGTAAAGGTACTGTTAGCTTTGGCCTACATGTAGTAGGGAACTGATGGAGCTCTTACCGATTTCCACGGCTCCTGCAGTGGATCCCGCCAGGATGGAGCGGAGGGCGCTAGGCTGTCTATTGATGAGCTTCAAAGCAGATATAGCTTGGTATTGAGAACAATACCTTTGCCTTTTGATCCTGATTTGCCGTCATCTTGTGGTTGAAGATTTGGAGAACTGCAGTCGCCGAAGCTCGGAGGTGCCGAGATACATACGGCCTTCGGCACGTGCCATTGCCGCAGCACTACCTACACCGTTGAGCGTGTCATCATACCTACATGTACATAGATGCATTTACATAGTAACAAATTGGAGGGATACTGTCAATTCACTAGCTATACAGAATCAAGACCCGTTCAGTAGCTAGTGCTCCTCCAAAGTTTTTTTTTTTCTTTTTTTTTCTTGCTTCGTTTGTGGGCACATTCGCCATCACAGAGATTTGGGAGAAAGGGGATAAGTGTTGATAGTATGGGAAAAAGTGAGAGGACGGGAAAGGGTGAAATCATCACTCGTTGCAGAAGGAAAGTCGCATGGGACGCCAGAAATGTCGACCCCAAGATATAACGCCGTTTGCCCTGCAAATCCTCGAAACACAGAGCCGCAGCACTCGGAAAGGAAGAGCGTAGGCGCCGAAAATGCATTTCCCCCACAGATCCAACTTGTAGAATAAAAGGACCAGGACGGAAAAGACATATGATACATTGAACTCCCGCATCATTATGATAAGAGCGGCAGAGAGAGAGAACCGAGTAAACCAAAAGAAAGAAAGCATGAAAAGAGGCAAGCTGACTTAGGAGATTGGCGCTTGAGATTGACCTGGATTTGGCTGACCAAAGGTGATCCGGTTGGCGTCATTGTGTGCCCCACGGCGTTGGCCCTGTCCACGACCACGATAAGACCCACGACCCCGGTTGTAGTATTGGCCGTGCTGACCCTGACCATGTTGACCCTGACTGTGCTGGTGACCAGGTTGACCATTGTGGTGATTGCGGCGAGGCTGACGGTCCCCATTTGTGTTCACGGACCCAGCTCCAGTCTCAGGCGGAGGGTTGGAGATAGGGCGAGGGATATTTTCCGGGGAATCATAAACATAAAGCTTCTTGTCGATGTTTTGAGGAATGGGTTGAATTTCGGTGCCCAATTCCTGTTCAATCTTGTAGAGATTGAAGCGATCCTCCCAATTAATGAGGTTAATAGCGAGACCCAAGTGTCCGAATCGACCCGAACGACCGATGCGGTGAAGATACGTCTCTGCGTTCTTCGGGAAGTCGAAATTGATGACAACGTTGACAGCTTGGATATCGATACCGCGAGTCAACAGGTCAGAGCAAACCAAGTTGCGGCACACGCCATTGCGGAAGTCGTGGAATACCCGATTACGGTGCTGCTGAAGCATCCGGGCATGGGAGTAAAAGCACGAATAGCCGAGTTCGGTAATCTTTTTAGCCAATAGCTCAACTCGGTTGGTCGAGTTGCAAAAGATGATGGACTGGTTGATTTGAAGCTTTGAGAAAAGGGTATTCAAGCAGTGAACCTTTTGTTTTTCCTCGACGAAAGCATAGTATTGAGTAATACCCCGCAGGGTCAGTTCATCCATGAGGTTGATTTCGTAAGGGTTGCGCATGTGCTTGTCCTTGAAAGACTTGACGATCAATGGGAAGGTAGCACTAAAAAGCATGACCTGACGATCCTTGGGGTGGAAAGAGAGCAGTTGCTCAATGACAGGAGTGAACTCAGGCGAAAGCAATTTGTCTGCCTCATCCATGACAAAGGTTGGGCATTCGGCCAGGTCGGCGACACCTTTGCTGGCCAAATCCAATACTCGCCCGGGGGTTCCGACCAGAATATGAACAGGGTCATTCAACCGAATGATGTCGTCCATCAAGCCGGTTCCACCAGTGGTGACCATAACATTGATACCCAGATGTTTGCCGAGGGTCTTGCAGACCTGGGATGTCTGGAGAGCGAGTTCTCGTGTGGGGACCAAGATCAAGGCCTGGGTCTTAGTGCTTTTGGGGTTAATGCGCTCAAGTGTGGGGATAACAAAGGCGGCAGTTTTTCCAGTGCCATTCTTAGCTCGGGCCAGAATGTCTCTTCCTGTGAGTGCAACTGGTATTGTCTCTTCTTGAATAGGGGATGGCTTTTCGAACCCAGCCTCGAAAATACCCATCATGAGTTCACGTTTGATGTAGAAGTCCTCAAACTCGAGACCTTTCGTAGCGGTGACATCCTATTCAGTCAGATTCAGGAACCAAAGGCAGGTGTAGGTGGACGGTACCTCAGTTTGTGGGCGGGCATCTTTCGGAGGGAGATTCAATGTGTCCTGCAGTCTTTGCTCTGGTGTTTCCCTAGTCCAAGTTAGAGTTGGTTTCTCTCCTCACTGAAAGGTCGACTTACAGCTTTGTGTTGCTGAGCTGTGCAGCAAGTGCGTCAGCCATTGTGACGATGAGCTAAGGGGATGGAGTTGGGAAGCAATTGAGTTATGCAGGATTGTGCGAAGTGTGGAGGGTGTGCAGCACGATGCGGAGGGTGGGAGCGTGCACAGAATGGACTGGAAGAAGGAAGTAGTAAAAAAAAAGACTGTAGGTGACGAGAATATGAGTAGGTGTGTGAGGAAGGTAAGGTGAGAGCAAGACTCGTAGAGACTAATAAAGTCAGGTTGTGGCGGGCGGTGGGGGTGGATGTTGAGTGAAATAAGACCCTCTGTGAATTTTTTTTTGCTGAAGAGAGTTCACAAATAAGATAAGGGCAGAAATCGGTGCTGACAAGAGTAGGAGAGAGGTTGAGACTATGATAGTGGGGAGCGAAGAGGTTTGAGGTGGAAGCTAATCATATGCAGTCACGTGTTCTACACTGGATCATCATGGGGTTTTTGATTCTTAATAAAGAGGGGGTATCTAAATATGATTAAGCCTAAAGCTTCAACGGAAGGATAATGTCGTTTGACCACGCTCCGGTTCTGCCAATTCCTTCACTCGGACATCTGCAGAAATGGTGATGTCGGTCTTAGTACCGGGGGTGATCAAGATAAATTGTCGCCCAATAGATCGTCGAGCCGCAACCATCTGGAAAGAAAGTCAGTGTTGTTACTGACTGCAAGAGATACCATACTTACAAGCATATCAATGGCCATCTTTCGGTTGATATGATCCATGTACACATCACTTTCAATGTCAGTAGAGAATAATCATGAGAAGGAAGGGGACATTACAATTCATCGAGACAGCGAATGGGAGATCCCATTGCTTCCCAAAGGGACAGCAAAAGACAGACTTGTGAGAAAGATTTTTCTCCACCGGACAGTGTCTTTGCACCTCTCCCAGTGCTATCATCTTTGGTGATATCGGGTTCAACCTGGAAAGTGTTAGTACACGTCAATTTCACCTGGCTGGTAGATTTTACCTGTAGATCTAGAAGTTTATTGGTATGGTCAGCTAGAAGCCGACCACGGAAACTTCTTTCGCTCAAGAGGTAAGTGAATTGTGCCTTGGCTCGAGAGGAAATGTGGGACCGGAAGATTTCCCATCGCTTCTTGCGGTTTTGAAGAGTATCTTTAAGGGCCTAGAAAGGGCGTTAGATCAGACAGAAACAGAATAAAAGAATACATACATGACTCAACGCCGAGAACTGCTCGACTTGCTGTAGAGCTCGATCATATATTGCAGCAGTCCTTGCTGCCTCGGCTGCAATTTCTTCTCGAGAACTTCCCAGCCTGCATAGATGTCAGTTCTGGTCAACGACGGTAGAAAGCTGGAAACTAACTCTGAGTTGTAGCGTTCTAGATCACGGGTCAATCGATCAAGCTTTTTGTCGAGGCTAGCGGGTGTTTCTCCCTCATCCACAGAGACCCGAGGAGAGACCAAACCAGCCTTCTCGCTGTATTCCTGTACCCGCGCCCTCACCTGCTCTCTTCTCGCTTCGATTGCGGATTTTGTCTGTTTATCTTGGTTGATGAGTGCCACAGCTTCGTTTTTGTGTTTAATTATTTCGGCCTGTTTCAATTTCACGAGATTCTGCTCGCTCTCAGCAAGATGTAATTTCTCTTGGAGGGATTGGAGATTGGAGTCTTGGGCAGAAATTTCTCGGCGAAGTTCTTTGAGCGCCTGCAACATGTCATCCAAGGCTGCTTTGCTATCATTGTAAGAGCCCTCATTTAGCTGCTTCTCATCTTCGGCTTCCCTGAGAGCTGCTTGAAGGGCATCGAGCCGTCCGTCTTCGGCATTCTCTTTATCCAAAGCGTCTCTGAGTCCCTCAGCATGCTCAGCCGTTCGTTGCATTTGGATTCGCAATTCTCTCTCGGCTCTTGTATGTCGGAATTGTGCTTCTTGGCAGGCTTTGACGTGTGAGCGGGCAGTTGCCAATCCTTGTTCGATCTCGGTTTTTTGGCGTTTGAGATCATTAATGATGTCTTGTTGTGCACTATATCATGTCAGTCAGTTACCAACCAACAGCACCACTCATCCATCTATTTACTCACTTGATTTGCAATGCCACATCTGATTTCATGCGCGGCCCTTCGGTCCACCCCGAAACTGGTGCTTGACTTGGTTCTCCGGCTCGATTGTATGACAGATAAAACCCTCGGCGTCGATCTTGTGCGTCAATGGAGTAACAACGCTTGACGTTCCTCGGCCGTGCGCCGTCGAACAGCACAGAGGAAGCTTCTTTCACGTCCTCAATTAATAGCGTTTGTTCTATTCCATGGTTGATGATCAATTGTCGCCGCACTAATTCGTTGTCGATCTGAAGAGGTCAGCAGCCGTTCAGCCTGTAGAAAAAGAGGGCTTAACCTGAAGTATTCGCAACACAGTATCATATTGGGAGTCTGGTTCGTGGGCCGAGGTATCCAAATGACCACCAGAGCCGATCAAGATTGGAAAGTTGCTGGTCAGGTCAGTGTTTAGCTCTTTGATGCCGCGGAGATGTGGTCACTCACCATCGAATCCCGCGCATGATATTCGAAAGAAGTTGCATGTCTTTCTTGGATGAGACGATGAAACTGGTAAGGGTGGCACCAAACATTCTCTCCACAATAGATGACCACTTCGGTTTTAACAGAGTAACATGATGACCGATTGGGCCGACAGGGGGTGACTCGAAAGATCCTTCTTGCTGAATGGCCTTGACGAGCTCAGTTATCTTGGCATTGAAACCGGACTGTCTCGATCCACCCTCTCTCATGAGGTTCCTCAGTTGGTCTTCTGCTTGTCCGATTTCACGCTCTTTCCGTCCAAGTGGAGCTGCTGCTTCTGTTGCCTTTGTTTGTGCAAGTTCAGTAGCTTCCCGGAGGCCAGCGGCACCTCCGCGGTGCTCGTCATATTCCTTTTGGGCAGCAGCTGCGTCATTGGCCGCTTTTTCACACTCGTCTTGTTTTTGAGCGTAGCCGCCGTCGCTCACATCAGCCAGACGCCGGTTTTCGTCATCGATCTTTTGCTGAGTATCTAGAATCCTAGATTCGGCAGCTTTCAAATACTCCCGAATCTGCCGTTGCTCTGCCTACTGACGGTTAGACATGTGATATCCGACAAGATCAAGTACAAGCTACCTGTAGGTCATGCCGTCTTTTCATCTCCGTGTCCAATCTTTCTTTCGTTTTGTCCCTCTCATCCTGGGCTGTATTCACTGCCACAGCAGCCCTCCAGGAATGTTCACCAGCGGCAGTCTCCTCGGCCGTGACTTGATCGAAGGCGGTATCGAACCGAGTGAGATCGGATTCAGCCTCCGCAATTTTCTGGCTGGCCTCGGTTATCTGCTCGACTAGAGATGATTCCAGCTGTGATCTGTTAGTTCCAAAAAGCCAATCATATTCCATCGTCACGACTAACCCGTTCTTGCTCCTCGACTTGAGCCCAAGCCATTTGACTTCGGATATTTCTCACCCGTGTTCGGAGAGAGTCGTGTTGGTCGGAAATTTCGAGCTTTTTCTTAGCCAATTCCTTACGATTCTCGAGGACTTGTACATCCTGGGCGGATGTTCTGAGCTTCTCTTCGATTGAATCGAGGGATTCCTCAACCAGCCGGTAATCATGGTCGAGCTGTTCCAGTTGGACACCTTTGACAAAGAACTTGTATTTCTCAGCCGGGCTTGATGTGCTCAAAAACTGGCGGGCCATATCTTGAGAGAGTACGTTCATGGGGTTCTCAATTTGCAAAGAAAAATAGTCAGTGATTGCATCCAACTCGGACTTTTTAGTCGAGATGATGCGCCCATTCTCTGCCTTAATCTTAAACCCGCTGGTGCCGTTCCGGGAGAAATGACGCTCGACAATGATAACAGAACCAAAGTCGTCCGACATATAGGCGCCATCGCCTTGATTCTTGATGCGAACGATGATTGTACTGTTTTCTTTGCCTTCTTTGATGAAGTTTTTCAAACTCTGGCCACGGTTCGTCGCAGATGCTTTGCCACCGAGACAAAGAGTGATCGCTGTCAGAATCGCACTTTTACCGCTGCCGTTCTTTCCAACAATGAAGTTGATGAGGGGGCCCAGTTCGACGTAGAAGTGATCATGGCACATGAAATTGTAGCACTCCACGCGTTCGAGGATGCCATGTTCGGCGGGAACATTGGCTTCATCGATCAAATGAGAGTATTTTTCTTGTATGATCTGTGTCTGGCGAAGCTCGAGCTCGTCCTCGTCGTCCAGAAGCGCATCGTCGTTGACTGCGAGGAATGAATGCCCGGGGGCATCAACGGGGCCCGGCGAGACTGGAGAGGACGATGAGTCCGAGTTTGAACTTTCTGGGTTTGTCCGCTGTCGTTTTCTCTGCCGAGTTGTTAGTTCCGCGATTGCTGGGGGGTCATCTGGTGTTGGAAGTCGTACTGAAGAACTCATGCTGGAGCCATCGCTTTCCTCATCATCCGTAGATAGCTGCACACGCTTGAGGGAGGGCATTTTGAGGAGAAGTCTTGATCAAGTGAATCCTTAGCTATCATAGCGAGCAGAGTCGTCAGTCTTGAATTGTCCTAACCCCACGAAATTGATAGATAGTCGCGTCGCGTTACTCCGCCCGCGCCCGCGTCAAACAGACTTACTAATCAGCGCACCCGCACCTGCAAAATGTCCGAAGTTTTGATCTGCACGCAGTTGATTTTCTAGAGAAACCTTTAGGACAAGATGACCTTCAGCGGATGTTGAAAAGTTATCAAGTGTTCCGCAGAACAAAGAAAGTCTGGCAACACGCGAGTCTCTTTCTCTTACAGGAAACCAATAAAGAACCTTGGATTAGAAGATTGCTACGTACACAGGTAGTTAGATGCGATTGACTAGATTCGACTGATATTCTACAACTGATATCTTCATAACTGATATCCTGACAACTGAAATCATCCACTAGACTGGATGATTTGATTGCGCATGTCCTCTAGACTATCGAAATTAGCCTGTACAACAGTGGCAAGGATACTAGGACTCTTGAAGCTGCCATTTGCCCATTCATCGCATGCGCCACGAAGCTGCTGATAAGCAGTTGCAAAAGTACATTGCAGTTCTGAAGCCCGAGTACACGACCGGCCTAAATCGTTCATATAATGGGTAGGGTCTTGAATGCATAATCGTTGTGCGACAGGCATGTTCCGCTTTGCCACAGCAGTCTTTTTCGCATTGATTAGAGAACGCTGACCGCGGAGGTGGGCGGGGTCATCAGCGTGGGGAGTTACAGGTAGCCTATCTGCGCTGAACAGCCCCGGAGGATCAACGGCGATACCGACGGATTGTATGTCAACCTGAGTACCATAGAATTGCAGCAGAGCAAGAAACTGGTCACCCAATGGACTAGGACCAGTAAACCGGCCATGGTTCAACTTCAGGAATGCTACAATGAGCATGGCGAGCGCGTCCGGCCCAATGCTAGCCTGCGATGTGCCAAAAAGGCCGTGTGTTTCTAGCAATGCACGTGTTGTTGCGTATAGTGGTCGTAAGGCGGCATACTCGACCTGATAGTCTTGCAAATACTCTGTGATAGCAGGGACACCATCACCGCAGTAGAATTGTAGTACCAGTCCAGTTGGCAGGTGACGAGCAGACAGACTTCGGGCAGATAGTTGGACTTGCTTGAATGTATCGATGTGCCGTAAGGCTTTTTCGACTTGACATAGAAGGCGAATATGAACATCTTGGATCTGAGGCCGTGTAGGACTCGGTCTTCGATCACGGTCTAGGGATCGAGTGGGGTCAGGATAGGGTATGATGAAGTCAAGATCCGAGTGCGCCAGTGCAAGGCCCGTGCAATGCGATCCAATGACTTTCGGTACATGTGGAACCACTGGCTTGAGAAGTGAGGACACTGTTGTCTTGAGGCTCTTTATGACCTCAAATTCCTGGGCGTTTGGGGTCAGGTACTGCTCCAATGCCCGTATTTCCGTGTCCAGCGTAATCTCGGCATTGGCGCGAGGCAGCTCCGAGTGCCTCAACCACGGAGTTTGCGGATTCGTGCCTGCAGGTTGAATCGCATGTGAAATGGATGAAAACACATCCACCTTGGTGCTGCGCTTCGTGAGCTTTTTCGGGCGTTTGTCATCTGAGTCTGAGTTGGGTCGAAGATCAGTTGAAAGTTCCGAGCGTAACGGTTGGTAGTCAGCGCGACTCTCGGGTGGGATCTCAGGTCGCCAAAGTCCCGCTGGATCTTCATTCGAAAACACTTTGCGAACCAGACGAGACCGATTGGTGGACCGATGGGCCTCTAGGGTCTTTCGGAGACTGTTGGTGAAGACATCGGACTTGGCTGCTGCAGAGGAGCTGTGAAGTGGACGAACGGGGTGTGGGAGGCGCAGGCGTAGAGGTCGGAGGCTTGAAAGCCGCATCACAGCTTTATTGAGGTGGCATTTGGAGACTGCGAGCGAGGACGGAGTGGATGCCACCATGCCGAGTAGGCTGCTTTCCAAGATGACCGGCGGACTTTATTCGGAAGTGGGAGCCTCAGGCAGAAACTACATGTGACACTTACGCATCGTTGTACCTAGTTAGTTAACTATATAGGTACATGTAGTTACGTTGTAGGTACAAATCATATGTACCTACATAGACGAGTGAATACCATATAGTTATGTACTAAATAAAAGGTCATATATTCAGCTAACTAGCCATATGTTATGTAGGAACTAGGGGGGTACCTATTAGACTGTGTGGACTGAGCCATATACTTAATGTTGACCTTGCCAAATCATACTAACTATTGTGTGTACATGAATTCATACTAATGAAGAGAAAATATGCACGATCAATTCTCAAGATAGGAGACTTGAAATATAGTGGCCGCTGAAAATTTACGTCTCCTGAATGGCCGTCCTTGGAATGTGAAACAAAATAGGACCTATATATATATACAACGTACTTGATGACGAAACCTCGATGTATCTACGTAGGTACATGTACCTATGCAGTTAGTTACATTACGAGAGGAATGGGGTTTCAGAAAACGGTTGATCGACAGTCCGTTGATTTTTGGGATGGTTGATCCAAAAAGATACATGTTCGACCGTTGTTTTTAGAAGTACGTTGTTTTTGAAAACAAAGTCTTTTCGAAAAACGAAGTTGTTTTAAACTATGTTTTTTTATACAACGTCGTTTAGAGGTTATTAAAAGGTTGTTTTTTTGTACGACGTCGTTTAGAGGTTGTTGAAAGGTTGGTATAAGGTTGTTTTTAGGCGTAAAAAAAACACAAAAAAACAGAGGTATATTCGGGGGGGGGGGGGGTTAATTATATAATGCTACTAGGCTACTTACGTTATTATTACTATTATATAATATATCATCATTACTATTATATAAGGCGGTTAGAAATTAAAATTAATTTGAACGGAGTGTGATTCGAACCCGCGTACTGCGGAATTAGTTGGCTAACTAACTAACTACACCACCTATCAATATTTACATATATTAGAACCTAATTAATTGAAATTAACTCCCTAGTAAGGGGAATAAAATAACCATTGATAAACCGTCTTTTTGTGACAACCTTTGAACAACCTTTAAATAACCGTTTTTTTTTAAAAATAACGGTTTAACAACCGTCTTTTTTAATAGACTTACTAATAACCTTTAAATAACTATTTTTTAAAAAACAACGGTTTAACAACCGTTATTTTAAGACAACGTCAAATAAATATAGTTTTTCTATAAAATAACACAGTAAAATTCAATAGACGTTTTTTCAAAAATTCCCGTTCCCTCAACTGAAGTAACCGGAAACGACGTCTTTAGAATTAGACGTCGTTTTTGAAAACAACGTTGTTTAAAAAAAATGTCTCGAGATTCCCGAGGTTTATATTAAAACAACGGTTGTTTAAGGGTTTATTGTGGTATTTAAACTACCGACAAAAAACAACCCTCGTTCAACCGTTTTCTGAAACCCCAATCCTCTCGTAATGTAGTTGTTACATCAGGTACCTCTACATGTAGCAATTACCCAAAACTGAATCGAAACCAAACAAATTAGTACTTCTAATCACATTACCTAACTACTTACACCTACATGTCGGTTAACTATGTTATATATCTTGTTGTACATACTGTGTACTACGAGGACTGATGACGCAGAAGGAAATTGAAGAGCATGATAGCAATCTCCCATGAAGTGGATTAATAGCAGCTACTAGAATGTACTGTGTACATGTCTACAGAAAGTATGGTTAAAGCCACGTGACATAGCCGGACAGATCAGAGAATGTCCCAAGGCGAGACACCCGGTCACCATAGTGTTAGGGGTCAAGCAGAAAAAAAGAACCTTAGGATAGACATCCGAGAAAACAATGAGACAAGGCAAATATCCTCACACAGTTATCAATCAAGTGTCTAGGCGACACATGAAGGTACCAATTTCAAAAGAAACAGTCCAGAACATGACGTAGTACTGAGGAGATATCCACCAAGAGTTCCGAACAACCTTGGAAAGCTTCGTCATGAGATATTGAAAGTTCAGCGTATATATCCATATATTTAAGGGATATCGGACTGAAGTTGTGAACTTCCAAGGTAAACTCTCCTTGGTTTGACCGGTTTCCCAGTTGGTCATTTCCTTGATAACCTTGGAACTTGATAAGAACTGTGGCTTCAACTTCACCGCTTGCCCCTCTATCCTCTTTTCCCCCAATTCCCTGTTCCTGAGGATCTCTTTATTCTATTCCTTTCTTTCCCCCCTTAGCCTGTTATTCGTGACCATCCATGGCTTTGCTGCGGTAGTGCACTTCCCTCGAATCTTGCCCATCGACTCAAATCCTAGGTACCTTGACCATTCTCAAAACCCACCGACGTCAATCATTGGGTGCATGTGATAATATCGGCCTAACACTCCCAGTCTAATTGCAACTCTCCACGCTCATCATCGGTCTTCGCTATAACTGCTCATCATGTCCGGATCCGAGAGCCCCGCGCAGGTGCCCGATGACCAGCCAGACCCCGTCCTTGTTGGGCCCGGATTAAAAGCCCTCAAGGACAAGGCCTATACTAATGCGACCAATGCAACTCCTGCGACAACCAATGAGGCCCCTTCATACTTTGACAATCTATCGGGAGTAAAGGCATCTGATATTACCCAAACAGAAACAAAATCATCTGGCATGGAACTGCTGCGTCGCTTGAGCCTTACCGCGGAGTGTCCCATGTCACCCGAGATCGACCCCCGCGCACAACACCCAGGACTTAATCTAAGCGGTCGTCTCATCAGCGTCGCTTTCTGTATACCATACAAGCTTAACTTCCGATCAGGATCAGACTGGGTATGTGTCTACAAAGCCTCTCTCATATTCAGGGTTACGCTGACGAACAGACCCTCAAATCACGCTCCGGAACTTCAGCACTGTTCGATTCATTCGCCTATCTTGCATCAGACGAAACTTCCTGGTCACACACATTGGTAGGCTGGACAGGAGAAGTCGAGCCCGATGTGGATTTGAAATTACCCTTACAGCAAACACACCCCGATGCTACCGGCAAAGCACCTCAGGCTTCTAATCTTGTTGCGAACCAGCCACTGAACAAGGCCGCTGCGCCAGTTCCTGTGGACGCTACCACTAAATTGCCCGCACATCCATTGGTGGAAGGAATCAGTGTCACCAAAAGGGACCGAGAACGGCTTGATGAACAGCTGAACGAAGGTCGTCATGGTAGGGTACTCCCTGTTTGGCTGTCAGATGCATCGGAGGAACCAGAAGATACTATCACCCTGAAGGATCAAGGAAGATGGCGTCGCTATGCCGAGCGTGAGCTCTACCCTCTGCTCCACTACAAGCAGCATGGCCCGACAGATGGCCGATCCGAAGGGCGGTGGTGGGCGGACTACGTCCGCTTGAACCAACTGTTTGCGGATCGCATTGTACAGGAATACCAAGAAGGAGACGTGGTCTGGGTTCACGATTACCACTTGTTCCTTCTGCCAAGTCTGCTGCGTCAACGTATCCCCAACATATACATGGGTTTCTTCTTACATTCACCCTTCCCCAGCAGTGAATTTGTACGATGCCTCGCAAAGCGCAAGGAAATTCTGGAAGGTGTTCTCGGCGCCAATATGATTGGATTCCAGACTTTTTCTTACTCGCGACACTTCACCTCATGCTGTACGCGTGTCCTGGGCTTTGAATCCAACTCTGCCGGGGTGGATGCTTATGGCGCCCATGTTGCAGTGGATGTCTTCCCCATTGGCATCGATGCACGATCGATACAAAAAGCCGCCTTTGGGGCCCCCGATATTGAAAAGACGGTTTTGAACATTCGCAAACTCTATGCTGGGAAAAAAATCATTGTTGGCCGCGACCGGCTGGACAGCGTGCGCGGCGTCGCGCAAAAGCTGCAGGCATTTGAAATATTCCTTGAGCGCTACCCGGAATGGCGTGACAAAGTCGTCCTCATCCAAGTGACAAGTCCAACCAGCGTGGAAGAAGAAAAAGAAGATGACGCCAAAATTGCCGGCCAAATCTCGAACTTGGTTTCGACCATCAACGGAAGGTTCGGCTCTCTGAGTTTCTCGCCCGTCCAGTACTATCCACAATACTTGTCCCCGCGCGAGTACTTTGCTCTGTTGCGGGTAGCAGATGTCGGATTGATCACCACAGTGCGGGATGGCATGAACACAACCAGTCTCGAATATATCGTCTGTCAGCAGAACAACCACAGCCCCTTGATTCTCTCTGAATTCTCCGGTACAGCGGGTACACTGCCCAGTGCCATTCACATCAACCCCTGGGATCTGTTTGGTGTTGCGGGTGCGATCAATCAAGCCTTGAACATGCCCGCGGAGCAGCGAAAGGAGCAACATCTGAAGCTATACAAGCATGTGGTCACCAACACAGTTTCGATGTGGTCCAGGCAGTATCTCAATCGCTTACTGACTAACCTTTCGTCCTTTGACCAATCGGTCGCCACACCTGCACTCGATCGCGCAAAATTAATGAAGCAGTATCGCAAGGCCCGTCGACGACTGTTCATGTTCGACTATGACGGCACATTGACACCGATTGTCAAGGATCCTCAGGCGGCCATTCCCTCGGATCGGGTCCTCCGTACCCTGAAGAGCTTGTCAGCCGACCCACGAAACGCGGTGTGGATTATCAGTGGACGCGACCAGGCTTTCCTGGATGAATGGATGGGTCATATCCCAGAACTCGGATTGAGTGCTGAGCACGGCTGTTTCATCCGGAAACCTGGTTCAGACGATTGGGAGAATTTGGCCGAGAGAAGTGACATGGGATGGCAGAAGGAAGTTGTCGAAGTTTTCCAACACTTCACAGAGCGAACGCAGGGTTCTTTTATTGAACGGAAACGGGTGGCATTGACCTGGCACTATCGACGTGCAGATCCAGAGTATGGTGCATTCCAGGCTCGCGAATGCCGCAAGGCTTTGGAGGATACTGTTGCCAAGCGGTGGGATGTGGAAGTCATGGCAGGGAAGGCCAATCTGGAGGTTCGGCCAACCTTTGTAAACAAGGGTTTCATTGCCACTCGGTTGGTCAATGAGTATGGTACGGCTCCAGGGAGCGCGCCTGACTTTGTTCTTTGTTTGGGTGATGATTTCACCGATGAAGGTAAGCCGTTCCTTTCCCTCTCGCCTCATTTTTCGCTGTACTAACGAGTTAGATATGTTCCGTGCCCTTGAAAAGTTTGACCTGCCTCGCGACCATGTTTACTCGGTCACAGTAGGCGCCAGTTCAAAGCAGACCGATGCCAACTGGCATTTGTTGGAACCGGCCGATGTTATTGGATCAATTCAGATGCTAATCAACGCCAACCAAGATCACTGATCTGGTCAAGCAACGAATACAAAATCTGAACTTTGACCCCGTATCCTAGTCAGATTTCATGCCTTGAAGTTTGAAGATATGCTTTATTGGTCTCGAGTCTTAGGGAAGCACAGGTATCAAACCCTAGAAGACTTACGCTTCACTTCCAAGGTTTGGCGTTGGATTATTATTTAAATCAATGGTGTTCACCATAGATGGGTGTACATGTATGTACATTTTAGAAAATAGTTAACTACATGTAGTTATTGGAGGGGTTTCCCATTGCTCTACACTTGCCGACCCAAATGCTACATGTACTGTGTATACAGCAAGGATTCCCTCAGCCATCTCTGCCTGAGTGCCTTGTTTACCAGGTGGTAGATTTGCTATAACTAGATAGTTATTACCTATGCAGGTAGCCTCTAGTTACCTACTTTACCTAGGTACAAGTGTACGTTTATAAATCAATCAAAGTACTACTACATCGACTCGGAAGTGGACTTCGGAACGCATTCGGCCATCTCTGCGACTGATCGGCAATGTCCCCGTTCTATCGGCTATCCTGATATCAGCGAAATTTTTGCTCTTATCAGTTTGACTCATTTCTATGTTGTACATTCGTTTCATTCTTTTTCTTGAATTCTTTGATTCTGCTATGAAGCATGACTCTTTCGAATTCACATATCATGGCCAATCTCCCCGAAGATAAGGAGCCTCACATTCAAGACCAAGCCCAAGACCGAACCTATACTGGTCGCCCCTCTACCGACGAGGAATCAAATATCGGCGATGAATCTAATAACCTCTCCCGTGAGCCCACCAACGCCAGTGCCTTGACCCGTACGTTATCGATCGTACGCACGCGCGAAT
This sequence comes from Penicillium turbatum, assembly GCA_030762825.1. NCBI lineage: Eukaryota > Fungi > Ascomycota > Eurotiomycetes > Eurotiales > Aspergillaceae > Penicillium > Penicillium turbatum. Next base: position 1,384,262 of record JAUJYX010000011.1, on the reverse strand, counting down.
CTGGAAAGGCGATCGGCCCGCCCCCAGATGGTGGTTTTCAGGCCTGGTCACAGGTTGCGCTTGCGCACTTCGTCATCTTCAATACATGGGGATATATCAATAGCTTCGGCGTCTTCCAAACTTATTATTCTCACACGCTGGGACACCCCCCATCGGACATCTCCTGGGTTGGGAGTATCCAGATCTTTTTGCTGTTCTTTATTGGTACTTTCTCTGGCAGGGCCACTGATGCAGGCTATTTCAAAGTAACCCTGGCCTGCGGTGCCCTCTTGCTATGTTTCAGCATCTTCATGACATCGCTCTGTACCAAGTATTGGCAGCTGTTCCTGGCACAAGGGATTGGTCAGGGCATCGGATGTGGGCTCATGTTCTGCCCGACCTTGGCTTTGATCTCAACTTATTTCGCCAAGAATCGTGGCATCGCTATCGGGATAGTTGCCTCTGGTTCTGCGACAGGTGGTATGGTCTTCCCAGCTGTGATTATGAAGATGTTGCCCCAGGTCGGATATGGCTGGACCATTCGGACGCTTGGCTTTATCTCGCTCGCCACGTTAACCCCCTGTGTGCTGTTCCTCAAGCAGCGTCTTCCTCCCCGCACCACTGGCCCAATCGTTGAGTGGGCCGCCTTTACCGAACTGCCCTATCTGCTGTTTGCCATTGGCATGTTCCTGAATTTCTGGGGCCTGTATGTCGGCTTTTTCTACATCGGCACTTTCAGCCGCAATATCATCGGCGTATCCAGCGACCGATCCATTGATCTACTCCTGGTTATGAATGGAGTCGGACTGGTCGGGCGATTGGTCCCCAACTTGCTTGCGGATCAGTATACCGGTCCTCTCAACCTCTTGATTCCGTTCAGCTTTGCAACAGCCCTGGTTGGTTATTGCTGGGCGGCAGTCGATGGAACGTCCGGCCTGTGGGCGTTCGCTGTATTCTATGGCCTCTTCGCTGCTGGTATTCAATCCTTGTTTCCGGCAACCCTCAGCACTCTCACCACCGATATGAAAAAGATTGGTGTCCGCATGGGCATGGTACTCAGCGTGGTGGCGGTGGCAGCTCTCATTGGATCTCCTATTGCTGGAGCACTAGTGGTTCACGATGATGGCAATTACCTGTATGCCCAAATGTTTATGGGATCGGCGATCTTCGCTGGTGGATTGACATTGATCGGGTCTCGTGTGACTAAGGTGGGCACTGGTCTGGCACGAGTTTAAGTCAAAGAGAGAGAGAGAGAGAGAGAGAGAAAAAAAGAAGTATTGTACATTACCTAGATATTATATATAGAGTACTGTGTATATTGTTAGAGGGCATAGGGAAGATTGATAATGATTTAATGAATCCACCTTACCATGTTTTGGTCTCTCACCGTGTTCATTAAGAACAAATCACACATGACGGATTTACCATTTGGTTCCCCACATATTCTTGAAGATTGACTTGGGCTGCTCTTTCTTTTCTGTGCAAATACTACTACTACTACTACCTCTATCTCTATCTATTGCTCTTCAGGTAGGTCATCTTTTAGAGAAGTTGGCGCGCCTTTCATGGTTACCACACCCCCGCTTTGCCCCTCGCCAATTCATTGTGTGCTTCCGAAAATACAAACTTACCCCCCCTAACTTCATCTTCAATATAGAGAAAGAGAGAGATACATATACTGTTCGATTCAAAGTTTGAAAAAAAAAGAAAACAGAGAATAATATGGCGCCCCGTGGTCGTGGAGGAAAGTTCTCTAAGCCCTCTCGAGGAGGTTTGTTAGGCGCAACACAACCCTAAGAGACACACCCCACTAATCAGGTATATAGGAGGCAAGCACTTCAGCAGAGATCTCCAACCGTTAGACAAAGATGGTAACCAAATGGGTCTCTGGCGGGTAAGTGATCGGTGTCCTTTTGTGTCAAATCAGTTTGACCACCCCGCTGACGCTGATTTGCTTTCCCAAACAGGAGCCCGGAGAACAGATCAAGTCAGAGGAATCTTCGTCCGAAGAAGAGAGCTCCGAGGAATCTAGCGAGGACGAGTCCAAACCCATCGAGTCATCCGAAACCGGAGGAACCCGCGAGGAGCGTCGTGCAGCTGCCAAAGCTAAGAAGGCAGCCGCATTGAAGAAGCGAGGCCAAGGTCCTGCCCAACCGGGTGATCTGCCTCCTTCCGACTCTGAAGAATCCGATGACGATCTCCCCGCCAACCCCAATCATACCGCCAAGTCACGTTCACAGACACAAAAGGCTGTTGAGCCCGCCGTGGAGCCCAAGAAGCCCGTCAAGGTCAAGGACATCTCGCAGCTATCACGACGCGAGCGTGAGGCCGTCCAGGCCCAGCAGGCCCGTGAGCGTTACCAAAAGCTGCACGCCGAGGGTAAGACCGACGAGGCCAAGGCAGATCTGGCTCGTCTTGCCGTCATTCGTGAGCAACGTGAGGCAGAGCGCCAGCGCAAGTTGGCGGAGAAGGAGGAAAAGGATGAGCAGGCTAAGGATCGTGCTGCTGCCGTCCAGGAGCGTGAGGATCGGATGCGCGCTGCGGCCATGGGGACTAAGAAGGCTGGCAACAAGAAGAAATAAGTAGTTTGATGTGATTATAACTGGGTCAAAATATGCCCTCTGGAGTCGGTCAAAAAAAAAAAAAAAAAGAAAATTGCAGCTCCTCGCATTGGAATAAGTACTGATCATGTACACCGGACGCCTCCCCACAGATCTCGGCCTTTAAAAGAGCATAAGCCTGAAATCAACCACACGCATAAAGTACAGTCAAGGGTCTATTACGGCTGATTCACATGCCCCAAACAGCTCCTCAACTCTGCAGCCTTATGCCCCAAAATAGCCACTGGACGCTGCGGCCTTGCATGACAATGCCCCAACCGGCAATCAGACTGACGAGCCACAGAATGGCGAAAACGAGGATGGGCACAAGTAAAAGCTCCGTATTGTGCAAGAAGGGGAGAGCATTGTACCCCAGGAATGTAATGTAAGTGTAGTAAATGAGGGCAGAGAGGTAGAGGGAGTTCCCAAGGAAAGTCGCCAGGAAATTACTCGGACTGCGGGTGAGAAGCGGCAGGAGGATGAACTGCACAACGTAAAGGTGGAGGTAGAGCGGAAAGAAGGCACGATTGGATACCTACGGCAGACAGAGAGTGTTAGAGATTCCACATAGCCACGACAGAGAGTTCTCACATCAAAACAATATCCAAACTCTAACTGATCTTTCTCTCCTGGCTGTGTGAATAGGCCTTGCGCAGCGCCTCGTCTTCGACCACGGGAGCCCCGCAGGCCGGCTAGAGAGGCGGCAGCTCCGTTCGGACCGAATAGACGGCCAATGATGAAGTAGCCAATTGATGAAACGAGTAATGATGAGCCGATGAAATGCACAAACACAAAGAGGAACGTTAGGCGTATGATTGCACCAAATCCTGGCCTGTAAGCGAGACCCCAGGCAAAGGCTGTGAGGAGGAGGAAGAATGATAGCAGGTAGGTGAATGAAGGATCGGGTCGATGCCATGTGTTTTTGGTTTCTATTCAATTCTCAGTGGTTGATCAGGGCGATGGAGATGCGAATGTGCTCGAATATCCGGTGGAAGTTACACCCGGGAACTCACGTTTCTAGAAGTCAAGACCTGGTCAGCATAATGTTCAAGAGCGAATAGTCGATCCCACGTACATGGTAGTATATCGATTTGAAGACCTTCTTAGGCGCAATCAACAGCGATGTCATCTCCCAAATGGCCATTTCAAAGTCCATTTGTGGGAACTTGAAGAGTCTATTACTTCCAGATAAGTGATTGTTTTTCTCCCAATGAACTCTTTGTCTCTCTCTCTCTCTCTTTCTCTCGTGTCCTACCTTTTGAAGAAGCGCGGCATGCGAACGCTAGATCGGGTTGCGGGTGTTGAGCCGAAGTTGGCAGAGCCGGCATGTTGACGAGGGACGGAGATATGTGGATTCATGATCGAAGGCCCGTTTTTCGAGCGCAAAATGAGAAATCTCCGGAACATACACAAGTTTGTCTGTGTATGCACCTGGCGACCTGGGGCACCTTGGGGCCATTATGTCATCTCAGTCACGTGCCAAGTATTGGCATTGACATCAACTCAACTCCTAGTTAGTTAACTAACTAACAGAGTCACTAACATATACACCAGATTTTAGGCCGCCCGACATGGGTTTCCCTTTCCGCTTTAGTGCTCACCCCTAGCCGCTTTTTGCTCACTGAGTAAAACTGAGCACGTCCCTGAGTATTACATAATCATTAAACTTGCTCACTGAGCGTCGCCTGATCATTACGTAAGCTGGATGAACTCGCTCACTGAGCGTGACCTGAGCACTCTGATTTGCTCACTGAGAAGCCTGATCCCACTCACTGAGCGTGACCGGAGTACTCCGACTTGCTCACTGAGCGTCGCCTGAGCAAAGTTGGAGCAGCTAAGTCAGCAGCTCATCTCAATAAAATGCACCACGCTAGCCCCGTCCCAATGCAGCCGTTCACCCAGCACTCTTGACCGTTGTCCCCTTAACGAAAGGCTAGCGTTATCAATGTGGCGGTCGATCCTGGTTGTTTCGCCTCTAGCTGGGAGGCAAATGCACAGTGGGGCCGCATTTGGGGCATTACTATTCTGCGGCTATGCCACTACTCAACTCGTCAAGTCTCGCATTCACAATACTGTACCATCTCTACATAGTTGCGGGAAATATCTAACCCTCTATTTTTGGTTCTACAATATTGAGGAATGTCTCAGAAAAGCCCAGTCAAATGGTTTGTAAATTCAATCTAGTGTTTTATTCTGATTCTTTTTTCCTCTTGATTCCTAACGGACTATCGCTCTTGCTGCCGCCACTTGCTCCTAGGAACAAAGGAGTACGAATTCAGCTCTAGCGACCTGGACAACTGCAAAAGTATTCTAGACCGGTCATGCTACTGGATGATCTACCTGCCCATGACGGAATTTGTGGCCCCTCATTTACCTGGTATTCTAACTAGCACTTAGAAAATCCCTCGTCATAACTAAATGAAGCCTAATAGGTCTCCCTGGGAGCTCCTAGACCCTCCGTGCCACGACAATATGATTGGTGAGATGAGTATAGATCCTAGGAGCTTAAGTGCTGGTGCCCATTGGAATTTGCGGGGAATGTGGCCGCTAATGCTGAGAGTCAAAAGTATATAAAAGGAACACTGATCCCTCCTAGAATGAACATATCCAAGTTTCAAGCATTTCTCCTCAAGACAGCTCATAAGTTCAAGCAACTGTCGGCATTCCGGGTCTGCCTCTTTCCGGCTCCTCAGCCAGAGCAAAAGCCTAACTATTATTATGCAGATTTTCTGATGCTGCAAAGAAAACTGACAACCTTGTCGATATCCAATTATTCCATCCGATGAGAATTGCAAGGCCGTTTCCTGCGTATTCCTGAGCTCTGAGTTTGTTATGTATGGCCAAGACCTAATGGGAAGATGTAAGTGACTCTCACTTTTGTACCAGTGGAAGCGCGAGAATTTGCAGGGGGCCTGTGGCTGACTGAATTTAGTAGCATAAAACGGTCACCGCCTACAGGACTGTCGTGGTATTTTCAGTAAATCCACAGCGTAACTTTGCTATCAAATACCACGTAGTGGTTGTGTAGTTATCGATTGAGTACGATGAATGATTTATTGCGCTATCGTCTTGGCTGCAGGGCCCGAGAACAGAAAGACTATGTTTGGGGTGGAAGCTGATTTCGCTACCGAGTCAGACATGGTCCTGCAGCACAGGCGGATTGGCAGGTTCAGAAATCATGATGACATGGCAACACGACGAGATTGGTTGAGAGGGCGATGAAATGATGGAGAGGCTGAGGGACTGAGAGATGTGAAGATGCAGAGGTGGAGAGCTGGAGAGCTGGAACACATCTGGAGATAATGTTTGGGTGAAGATGGGGCAGTGTAGGCAGTCCTGTAAGACTGGGATAAGGCCTCCCCAGGCCATAAACAGGAACCTTGGTTTTTGTTGTGGTCTAGTGGTCATTATTTCCCATAATTCCTAATACAGTGGTGCTCAACAAGTATTTAACCTCCGGTACTTAGGTCCCCACTTGAGAATTTGACCGCTATTTAGACCGCTTACTTTATTCAGCTAATACAAACTCGGGCGTCGCCAACTATTGAACGAATCCGAATTTTCAAAGCTTCTGTCGGCAATATTAAAAGTGGGTCCTAGGCCCCCAATGTACCCAAGGTCAAATACTTGTTAAACACCACTTGTAGCGCTCCTGTTCGCAACCCCATTTTGGTCGGCGTTGGTGCCTTAATGCCTTAATTAAGAACGGCAGAAAAAGAAGATACCTGAAATACTATCGCGTCTGCCTTATTAATCAGCTTAGCAAAGAAGATGGAGAACCAAGGTGGTGATGGTAATTTTGATCGAGCGGACTCTGTAGCCCGGGAGGAGTGAAGATGAAAAGAAAGAAGATGGAAGCAGGAGGGAAGCAAATAAGCAACTATATACTGAAGAGGGGAACGCTCGAAGGCTGTGTGCTCTGAGGCACACGGGTCGATTCAGCAAGTGCCACCTAGCATAGCATCAGACTAAAGGGAACAAAGAGGTTGGGCGCTTGCGAGCAAGCAGTCAAAATAATAGATTATAGGATATGTGTAGGAGTGTAATATTCAACTATGGCCACCTCGCGACTATATCTCCAGCTCATAACTGCTGACATAAGGAACGTGCACGTGAGAATTCAAGGGAGTGGACAGGGGAAGCATATAGTAGGGGAGAGCCTAGCTCCCCACTACAATACCTACTTGTGGTCCTGATTGTAAGTAGATTCCCCAGTCTCCAGAAGACCCCTCAAGGCTTCTCCTCCCCAATCATCGCAAACCACCTAGCCACATAATCAATCCTCGGTTTCCGATCCCTCGGATCCAGCGCCTCCGCTTCAAGGAAACCGCCATCCGGAAGGGGGATTTTTTTCTTTCGAGTGATCTTACTCAATCCAATAGAATACATACGCCACCCATCCCAGATAACCCAACCGAGTCGTCGCCACGGTTTCATGTTCGTCAGCGAGTAGCATGCAGGCATGGTCCGCGTGAGATGTATACCACTGAGATAGAGGTGTGCGACGTGCCAGTGATGCGAGGCACGGTGTCTCGGCGCGAACATCCAGGCGGATGTTAACTCTGTGTCCTCGGGAGGATCTGGCGTAGCCCAGAGGCTGCTATCTTGTGACTGTGTGGGTGGCAGGTCAAATGATGGGAAGAAAGGTATTGATGTTTCTTCCGGAGCGGGCCAGATGGTTTGGGCGGGTTCTTCTGCTTCTAGGTCATTAGGCAGCCAGTTCAGGGTCAGACCCAGATCTGAGAGGACGGCGGATACTGTCCAGAGTCTTTCGGCTGTGCGATAGTCGATTTCGCTCCAGGTGTTGTATGCGTCTAGTTCCCGGATTGAGGATTCGTTCCAGTTCCATCGCTGGATTGCTGCTCTGCGCAGGCGGGAGTAGTGATGCAGATACCAGAGAGCCCAGTATGTGCGATACTCTTCTGTCCAGGTGAAGGGTTGGCTGGCATTTTGGATTTGGAGTGGAGGTCCACTTATTGAATCCGCGGGGATATTATCAAGAGTTTTGATGAGACCTTCTCGCATAATAGAGAGACATTTGCACGCAAGCCGCTGGATCTGCGCGCCTATCTTAAGTATATGCCGTGATTCTGTGTACCCTAAAGTTGGCGGATCCTCGCATGTCTGGTGATAGTGCTCAAGATCCGGGCATTGCAGTGAAGAGATACTGAGGTGCCCGATGTTATAGCATAGCTTTTGTATTTCTGGCATACAAGTAATCGGATTTAAGAGGATCAGCTCTTGTATGATGCGGGTAGGCTGGGCCTGGAAGACGGCATTGAGTCGTCGAGACGCCAACAGGCTGTTTTCAATGCCTGCAAAATCACCGATATCGGCGAGAATCTGTTGAATGACTTCAGGGGGCAGTTTCTCGAAAGAACCCATGTTGAACTGAAGAAACTTTGGGCTGGGAACGGTAGATGAGAAGAGGGGGGGCGCTTGGAGATATTTAAGGGTTGATCTTTAGCGTAATACCCGAGTGGCGTAGGTGCCGCACCCACTTCGAATGTCCAGAGTAATGCGTAGAGAACATGAGTCAGTTGCTCGGCGGGGATATCCTGAGGCTGGAAGTCGCGAGCATAAATGCCCTGATGGGGTTTGATTAGTTGCTCTAATCTAGTGGTGACGCATATAGATGCGACTCATACCCAGTTCACAAAGTAGGCCACGGAGCGATATCCGTTAACACCACGAGTACCAATGCCAGTCGCATTGTTCATGACCAAGGAAGGAACGTCGGTAGCGCTGGCCAGGCAAGCCAGGCCCAGCAAACAAGGAAGGAACAATTGCATGGTGAAGAACTGTTAAGGCTGTATCCGATGAGATGGGTCGGTCCACCGAGCTTTGAGGAAAGAGAGGCTTGTCGAAAATGGCTTCGAGAAAGTGAGAAGGAAGATAGTTGTACTCCAGGGCGACAACAACAGGCCTGGTCATTGTGACATACAATAGGGCATCAAGGAGCCCTCAATAAGATCCCAGACGAGACTTTGCAGCGTACATACTGGAAACCAATACCCTCACTGCGCCTTTCATCGCGAAGTAGACCACAATGCATTCCATCACTCTCTTTAGACTAGTCCACGTGTGCGTCCCTCCGAGCATCAGTGGAATGGGGTAGCGCCACTCACATACCCTCAACAACCAGCATGGCTCTACAGACGGCCGATTTCTCCAGCTTTAGTATAAGGGCGCTAAATTAAAATTCAATTAAAAGTGAGGTCCAATATCTGAAATATCACGTTGGGAATACAAGCTCACTTTGGTTAAGTTTGAGGGCAAGTTGAAATCTCAATGCCCATGACCTGTAGCTAATAAAAGGTTTCCACATTTCACTGTCATTACTCACTCAGGTTGCATGAGAAAATGACGGCACTTCGCTCTGTTTCCCTGGCCTCAAATCGATTCTCTTTTATGAAGCCATTACAGTAAGTGGAGAAATCTCGCATCGCAACAAGCTTTACTTCATCCTCAGGACCAAAAATCCGTTCTATACGAGAACCATGGAAGAGATCGCCGAAATTGTTCGTGAGATCGGTCGGCAGCAGACCGACAATTCATACTACCGTACCTGCTATGGGCTCCTCAAGCAGTTGCAAGACTTAGTGGCCCAAGCCTCTGACGACCTGCACTGTCTTCAACAATGCGAAACACTATATCCATCAAATGATTCCCTACCCATCCACCATATTGCCACCGAATTACAGAACTCGGTAGGAAAGTTGTCAGAGCGGGAAAAAAAGTCCCACTTAGCTTGGGAAAACCTGCGATCTACCAATTGAGTGAGCCGAAAGCTCCAAATCCAAGGAACTACGTGCACCCCCTACGCAGGATGCAGATGAGGCCGACAATACTAGGTGGGTCAGGCCGCACTCCGTGGGAAAATATATTTTCCGAGTGTAAGTGGTTGATTTGCAATCAAATATTATTGGCCAGTTTAAATACCAAATTCTTGGCAATACCTACCCTTTCATTTCCACATCTCCTGCCAATGAGAGCGCTCCCAATCCCAACGCCTATTCTCCTAAACAACTTATCCTCAATGTATTATTTTTGAATTCTAGTACTCCGTCCAGGTCCCTTACTCAAAATGGTGCGCTTCCTGGAGTTCTATGCCTCGTATAAGCAGTGCGTGGAGGATGCGATGGCCGGTATATTAGAACTACCTGCGTATGACTGTACCGAAGTACCGAGTCGTATTGAAGGTCAATATCACGTGTTTATTACGCACTAAATGTACCTGTAAGACCCTTACCAAGAATACTAACGTTTTTTTGGCGGCCTCTTGAGCTGGTTGACACTCCTTCTACTTGTCTCAATACTTTGATGCCTGGTGATTATAGAGCGATGGTGCTAATCTAGTAAATAGGTCAATCTATGACGGAACATCGCTTTGTGGAGTACACATGAAGCTCAACATGCAATGTGAACTTAAAACCCTGAGTTTGTTATCTACGCGTCGATATCCAGCTCCTTTGTTCCTGTTCTTCATCGGCTTTCCATTACCCCTCAGCTTCTAATATTATTTCTGTTTCCCATTTCGACAATGTTTTAGAAGTAGATAAAGTAGTCGGATGATTCCGGCCGAGTGTTTGCTGCTGCCCGGTTAAGCAATCTCGCAGCAAGTCGATAGCTTCGGCGTCGTGCGCTAAAGATTTCCAGGTGAAAGCGAGACTAGCCATACTGGTCAACGTGTCGGGATGGTCCTCGCCGAGCTTCATTTTGCGAGTCTCCATCACTTGCACCTCCAGCTGCTCGGCCTCGTCCCACCGGCCTTGATTCCTGTATATCGATGCTAGGTTGGCCATACTAGTTAGCGTGTCGGAGTGGTCGTCGCCGAGCTTTGTCTTGCTCGTCTCCATCACCTGCATCTCGAGCTGCTCGGCCTCTTCCCACCTGCCCTGGTTTCCGTATGTCAAGGCGAGCGTGGCCAAGCTGGTTAATGTGCAGGGATGATCCTCGCCCAATTCGGTCTTCTCTATCTCCAACACACGAACTTCAAGCCTTTCAGTCTGTTCCCATCGGTCATCATTATGATAGACTTTGGCGAGAATGCTCCAGATGAAACGATTCCTCATTTCTACTCTCTCCGTCCCTTGGAATTGGAATCTTTCAACTTCTGGAAGATGAACTATCAGGTGCGGAAAGAACTGGGGCTGGTCTGGACCTTGGGTTATTTGATAACACGCCGCAAGCATAAACCGGGCATATGATCGCCGCCATTTCTCGGTTTGCTCTCCCTGAATTGCGCGCCACTGCACCAGGCTATGCATCGATATCGCAGACCAGTGCCCATTAACCTCTTTCACAAGGCCTTAACGGGTTAACACATCTAAGCTCCGTCGATACCAGAAGTTATCCCATGTTCCCTTGTCGACGGAGATAAATTGTTGCAGCTCTGTGGATATCTCTCTGCCAAGCTCATGCTGCACAGCAGACATGCCAAGGCTAGACAGTCGGGACATCTCACTCTGTATAACTGTGCCTTTGAAGAATGCGAGAAACGTCAATAACAGGCGCGGTTGTGAGGCCGCATACCCTAAATCAATCTTCTCAAGCGTGGTATCCCACACAGTTTGTATCGTCTTTGCTGTTGGCGAACGCATATGAAAACTACCTAGCCTTAAAAGCTCGTCACGAGGCCTATCGTAGTCTTTCAAGTATTGTATCAGAGCCTGGTCGGGGGCAAGGTCATTCCCTATATATGCACCGGCAAGATCGATTGCGAGTGCTAAATATCCCAGCCTTTGCGCTAGTTCATCACAGAGTTGCTGTAAGGTTCCTGGATTCGACTCTGCACCCCCGGGCAGACGATTGATGAGAATCATCCGCCCTTCTAGTGGAGACATGATATCAACTCGGACACGTTCACAGCCTCCAGCTACCAAACTCGTGCTTCGATTATCTCGGCTTGTGATGATAAGTCTTCCTCGTCTTCCTTTTGGCATGAGCCTTTCCGTCACCCAACCAAGATCGTCCGCGTTGTCGATGATGACTAGCCATTCCTTATCTCCTTCTGTTCGATCAAGTAACCATTGGTGTACTCGCTGAAGATTTTGGACGTGAGTGAGCGCCCATGTCTGCTTCACGCTTTCCAATTTTAGCAGCCCGAGCTCTAATGCACATTTTTCAAAACTAGGTCGTATTGTCTCTTCGTCTGTCGAATCAATCCAGAATATTGGGTTATATCGATCTTTATTCCTCTCCGCATATCGGAGAGCTAGTTGAGATTTGCCCACACAGCCCATTCCATGAAGAGCGACGGCATATGGAACGTTAGCGTTCTTGTGTCGTATTTGTAGTTTGTTTTCAAGTTCGTCCCATAATTGATCTCTCCGCGCGTAACTTCGTACTGTAACGGCTGGAACGATGTAGTAAAGCCTCTCTGGCTGAATCAATCGTTTTATGGTCTCAACAAGCTTCAAAAGAATGCTGTTGTAACTGTCATTTCTCGACCAAAACTTGTTCAGCCCATAGTGATCGACGCAAAGGCCGATGTTTTTTAACCCCTGGTCCGTGCTAGGTCGCTGATTGTTCAAGAACACAGCCCTCATTAGGTCCGGTAGTTTGTAAGAGCTGAAAGGCGGAGGCGAATATAGGTATTCCTGTATTGTAATCTCTCGTAATTTCCCTTGTCTTTGTCGCCTATTGCATCTGCCAAGCCAATGTGGCTTTTTATTTCAGCAAGTTCATCACTCTCTAGTACAGATTCTTCGATCCCAGCGGGTAGATGACTAGGCAAACCGGTTTCACGGTATTGCTCATGGCCTTGCCAGTATTCGATATGGCGATCGTCTCCCTTCTCATCAAGAACACAGTCGATAGTATTAATGGACGAGTAATGGGTAAGATAGCTCGTGGGGTAGGTTTTCCTATCTTTATAACTGTATAATTGTGAAACTAATACTAAGCTATATCGCCCTATAGAGAGTAAGTTTATATCCTAAGAAGTATAGGATATCAGAAGGGCCTTACTATCAACCTTTTTTCCAAGTGCTCGGCGGATATTATATATTATAGGATCTTCCTAATACCCTACTTTCCTAAAGAGCTAGCGAAGAAAATAATAGAACCTTTCTATCGTTAGTACTAGATCCTAAGTACCTTGTGTAGTTATATTCCTGAATATAGGCTTTTCCTTCGCGTTATCCTTCTAGCGTAGGGGAATTTTATTCTTCCCTTCGGGGAACTGCTATTAGGCTAAGTCTTCTATAGTGTTAATTCCGTAAATTGCGCCTTAGTTAATGGTAATAACGGTAAGAAGTAGTCCCGATATAAATTAAGGCCTACTGTTATTATAGATACCTATACTAAAGCTATCGAGCGAGTTAGTATTTACGAAAAGAAAAGGATAAATTGGTATATTTTAGGAACGAGGTAATTGACTTATATAGTGTACTCCGGGTTTCTATTTTTTTTAAGCCACTATTTATTAACTCGCTACCCGATCTTCTATAGCTTATTAGAAGAATTAGAACGAAATAAAACTAGGTCTATATACTGTTAGGTATTAGTAGCCTAATAGAATATATATATAGGTTAATATACCTTATAACGAAGACCTCTCTAGTATTAATATTTATTTATAGGAATAAATACCCTAACCCTTATACTAGTGAAAAGATAAAGCTATAGGGCGAATAAAAGGAAAACTTTTATTATTTTATAGATAAAGATAGGGTTATTAACTATCTAGAGTAAAGATACAATATAGAGGTAGTCTATCTTAGTGAAATTAAATTTACCCTTTTCTATATTTATAATAACTTTCTCTTTAGTTAGAGTTACTTTAATCTACTATAATATAGTTAGCTATAAGTACCTAAAGTATTTATAAAACGGACTATATTAACCCTATAAGTCTCTATATAGTCCTCTAGAGGAACTATATTTCTAGTAGCTATCTTAAAGCTACCGAAAAATCTCTTAGTATATACTAAAGTCGTAACCACTATAGGTCTTCCTTCTAGGTCGAGATACCCTTTAGTAGAATATATATACCACTAAATAAATTCTTTAATTAGAGTAATTTCGGGTACTAGATATCTATCTTCTAGCTTATAGCCTTTAGATACTCTTCTACTTTTAATTAGAAACCTAAGAAGTTAATAAATATAGAAATTAAGAAAAGTATTGCGAGGCCACTTACTCGATCTAGAGCTTAATATACTACCGGTAAAGGGCTCTAGACTTATCGGTCCGCTTATACTTACTATATATAGTATTATCCTCTCGGTAGGCTTCCGGTTAGAATCTAGTTTCTTTACGTCTTACGCGGCGCCGTTCCCTTACTAAATCGTAAGTCTAGAGCTTTATACCTATAATCTAGGGTTAGAAAGGAACGTTTATATACTAAGATAAATTATAAAGAGAATAAAAGAGGTAGTGAGCTATAAGCCCTTACGAAGTATTTATAGTTAACTACCTATAGGGATTTCGCTATATTTATAGCTCGACTAGATATTAAGTACCTTATATAAGCTATCCCGGCTAAAGTAGGGATTAGGCGAAAGGTATAAGCTATATAATTTCATACGTTATCATCTCTTAGAGGGTATATAAGTGAATAACTTCCTAGGAGTAGGGGCTATCAATAGAAAAAGGATAGTCAATGTTAGGTAGACTTTTAGTTACTAGCGCTAGTATCACAGAATAGATAGCTAATAAATGATCCATATATCACGTGGTGAATTTTTTCTATCTCTGCCTTTAATTTCAGGCCGTAGAGTGGCACTCAGGTCGTGCTCACTGAGCAGACCCTGAGTGCTCACCGAGCAGACCCTGAGTGCTCACCGAGCAGACCCTGAGTGCTCACTGAGCATAACCTGAGCATTATTTTGACATTACTAAGCATACCTTGAGTAGCACTGAGTAATCACCCTGTGCTGTGAAATACTCAGTGAGCAGGAGCCTGAGCCCCCTCATAAAGCGGCGGCACCCCGATCGGGAAATGCGCATCCGCGGCCTAAAATCTGGTACATACAGTTACATATTTACATGTAGTCACTACCTCATACATAACCACATCGATGTGTTATTCGACGTGGAGTCATGTACAACAACATCGGGTACTCCACTCATGATTCTCATGACTCTACAACGTACTGACATTCGTGCCTAATCTTACACCTCACATCGGAACAAATGGTCTGGGGGCGATCCGGAAATGATTCCCCTCTCTTAACTTCCAGAATCCACTCTGCAAGGGGCTATCCTTTGATAGTTCGTGCAAGACCTATTCTATTACTATTTTACAGATGTTATAGATCCAATCTTATGTTGACAGCCTTAGTTTGGATATTCCTATCATGATACATCACATCTGAATCTCTCCCATCTCGATCATAAGTACAAATCTCCCAAGGCCCCCACTGCTCCACCTGAATATGATAGTGGACATTATACGTACAACGTACAATTCCAACATGAAATAAATATACAACATGATCACGATGTATATAGGTGCACCTACAACATGGAACCTACCTATATATAACTACATAGATACATAGACATGTACATCGTACAGCAATATTACTAAAACTCCTAACGATGCCCCTGAATCTGCAGGTCAGGATGTGTTGGCAGATCAGGAAATAGTCCAAAAACCCTATCTCCCCTGTTGCGACTGCTTCTCTTACCTGGTATCATCTCTTTTTTAGACTCCTATTTGATCAATTGACATTATATATCATATTTCTTGCTCTTCATTTCCAAGGAAAAACAAAAATAGAAAAGAAGAAGAATAAGCAAGTGTTTTACCGTTCTTGAGAAAAAAAGTTCCAAACCTTTGGGAGTTTCAGGAGTTCGTCCCGCCCCCGGTTTCTTGTCTTCTGCATCACTCGTTCACTCGGGCCCGTTGCGGCTTTTATTTCTTCTTCTTTGCTTATTTATTCCTCAGGACTATGACCTGGTGAAATTATTCAATCTATCAATTCTGGAGGATATTGCAGGTCAAGACCATACAGGAGAAACCAAAAACACCTCGAAGTAAACCAAGTCAAGCCTTGGGCGCATACCAGGTACGGCGCATTCCAGCCCCTCCCATTATTGCTCCTGTTCAGATCTTCCCGATGTACAACATACCTCCCTTTATAGCATGAACTGAATTGACGATCCCTTTAGTCTGATAATGTCCCAGCAACGGCCATCTTCTCCTCATACACCTCCCTCCCAAACCGCGAAATACAAACCCTCCAAGCGTGGACACTCAACTCGACCGTCCATCCGAGATGCTTTCCCAGACGCCATGGATAAATCCAGAAGCAGCGAATCCGGAGATGATCGAGATCCGCATGATCTGTCTCTTTCCCCGCAACACGCTGCACGAACATCTATCGTTGACAACATGCTACTCTCGCTCGATCAATTCGCTCCTAGTTCCTCTGTCCTAGACGACTACCGGCTATTCAACTCCGCTTTTGAGACCGATCATCACAATCATTACTCGCCAGAATCCAGCTCACAGGGCCGGTATCGTGGCCACACATTTTCGTCATCAATGTCCTCAGAGCCAGACTATGGTTATGAAAATGACAATAGCCGCTATGCAACAATGACGACCAAAGGCCGACGTAGCAACAGCAGTTCCAATCACCAAACCACCCAAAATCAGGTGGGAAGCTCGCGCGGTGGTACATCCACCATGCCACGAACAAACACGGCGCGGAAAGGTAGCAAGGGAAGCTCATCATCCACTGCGGATTATTCGTACACAATACCCAGAGCACGGACAGATCAAGGCTTGGATCGACGCTCAGCCAGTTTTGATTGTGGACCAAAACGAGCATTTGCACCATATGCCGACCCCACTATCAATGAGACCTCGATGATGCACGAAGATCACGATGCTGCACCTACTCCGAGTGTGCCCGCAGGACCACGAAAAGTTCCCGATTATTCTGCAGCGCGGACACCGGTAGCATCGCGACGGAACAGCCTGAAATCTGCTCACCCTCCCCCGCAAGTCCGAAAAATTCGGCCTGAAAATATCGGCACGGGGACAATGAGAGTTCGGGAGGACCTTCAAGCAAACAACGCAGATCTAGGTTCTCCTCCAGCCATCACGGGATCATTGGATCATCCTGCTCCTAGCCCGACAATTTCCTACAACAAGCCCGCTTTTCCTCCCCCAGAACCAACGGTCAATACCAACATCATGACCAACAATCCTCCATTAAACACAGCAAAGGAACGGCCGGGCTTCTTTCGGCGGGTTTTTGGATCCAAGAATACATCTCCCCTTCCCGCAGATTCCGCAAGTGTAATCGCCTCTGAAGTATCACACCCACAAGAACCCGAGACCAAAGACATTAACGGGCCTACTGCCAACCCGAAGACATGGACTCCACAGGCGACAAAACCCCCGGTAGGTATTTCTCCGTCCTCGATTCGCACAGGACCTCATCAGGTCGTGAACAAGAAATCCTCATTCTTCCGCAGAAGGAAGAGGTCGGTGACTGAACATACCCCTCCACCAATTGTAATTCCCCAACATCTTGCACCACAGGTCATGGATGCTATGCCAGTGCAAAGTCCGGTGAGCAGCCTGCGGCAGGTCATGAATCCTTATCTCGACGAGGAATCAGATCAAAAAGAGAACGCGGAATGGGAGGCGAAAATTCGACAACCGGCATTTTTGCAGGCACAGAAAAAAAGAGAAAGTGTCTCAGCCCCTGGTGCTTCGAAAGGGTCTCTTCAGCTCTCTGCTGCCTCTCATAACCAGCCTTCGCTTCAGCTCTCTGCTACACAAAGCCAAACTCTCTCCCCCCTTGCAGAGAAGGATCGATCCCAATTAGCAGACTCTGCTATGCAGGAAAAATCTCAGAATGTCGTTGCTTCAGCCATGCTATCCTCCGTCGTGGAAGATTTCTCACACAGCATCAAATCACAGGCAGATAAAGCTAAACTAGCGCTTCCATCCGAGGACAAGGCTTGCGAATCTCCTGTTGATTCTATATCAACCGTATCACACTATCAGACTGCTGCGAATACTCCACTCATTGAACAAGAAGAGCCAGGGCCAACCGACGATGGACCGGGCGAGGCCATTGAAGATGGGCCTACGGCCGCGGACCGAGAGCAAGCTCAAAAGCTCTTCGACAGTCAGGATCAGGTTGTGGGCAATGATCCTGCTGCTGCGTGGCTAGGTGATCCCGACCGGGCAATGATTCGGGAAGCATACATGCAGCTGTTCAACTGGTCCAATCTCAACATTGTCGCCTCACTCCGGGTGCTTTGTGACCGTTTGGTGCTCAAGGGAGAAACCCAACAAGTTGATCGAGTTTTGGATGCCTTCTCTACCAGATGGTGTGATTGTAACCCAAACCATGGTTTCAAAGCTACCGACGTTGTCCATACGATCTGCTATTCAATCCTCCTATTAAACACCGATCTGCACTTGGCCGACATTGATTCAAAAATGACAAAGTCACAATTCGTCCGAAATACCATGCCTACTATTCACCGAGTGGCCATGGACGCTGCACCTGAAGCATTTGAGACCTTGCGGCCAATTAACCGCTCCAAGACTCAACCCCATGAATCAAACTCCGCTCCTACATCCGCACGATCTGCAACTTTTCCTTTAGAGGCCACCGGAACCTCGTCGGACAAAGACAGTGAGACCAACGTTGATGCTGGTCCTTTGGTCAACACGCCATTCATTGGAACGGTGCGAGCCTGGGAGCAACAAGTGGAAGCGGTGCTCAAAGAATTCTACACATCCATCCAAAAGGAAAGGTTGCCTCTGTTTGGAGCCCAACCTGAACGAGAGATATCTCGCATGTCATCCAACAACTTCTTGGGCCCCTCCAGCGGTACTCTTCGTAGGAGTCCCAGTACCATCAGCAAGAGTGGTTCTGATATCTTTCCTCGCGGCCGCACTGCTAACTCGAGCCACGGAGCTGCACGATGGTCATCCAAACCCCGCTCCCGAGCTGGAAGACTCTACCCTCCTTCAATGATGGGATCCAGTCGCACTAGCTTAGATGACCAATCATCTCTTTGGAGCCCGACAGGATCCAGTACTTGGAGTAAATATTCTCTGGGCAAGTTCACTTCGGCATCGGTTGATTCCTTTGGCTCAGACTTCCCCCGCGGCGAATACCAGCAATCTATCGGGTTCGCCAATGCCCTGAGTCAGGCTATCATCCGAGAAGACTCTGCCACTTCAGTATATAGCTATGAAGAGCCTGAACGA
This sequence comes from Penicillium turbatum, assembly GCA_030762825.1. Classification (NCBI taxonomy): domain Eukaryota; kingdom Fungi; phylum Ascomycota; class Eurotiomycetes; order Eurotiales; family Aspergillaceae; genus Penicillium; species Penicillium turbatum. The sequence continues at coordinate 1,365,485 of JAUJYX010000011.1, read as the reverse complement.
ACAACACCTCTGCTTGAAGATGACACGTTGGCTCTGGCCGGAGCACCCTGGGCCAAGGAGGGAAGTCTGAAGCACAAGCATCACCTGGATGCGGTAGACAAACGGGCCAAGGACCGGAACTGGAATGACTGCTTTGCGGTAATACAGCAAGGCTGGATGCGCCTTTTCTCATTCAATAACACGACCAAGTCGATGCGGCAAAAGGCTAAACAACGAGGAGGTGTCGTGGTCGGTGGCGGTAACTGGACCGAAAATGCCGAAGAGCTTTGGAAATTCATGCTGCGCCAGACCATCGCCAGTGCCCTGCCTTCGCCTGGATACTCCAAGTCCCGTCCTCATGTCTGGGCTCTCAGCTTGCCTACTGGGGCAGTTCATCTCTTCCAAGCTGGAACTCCCGAGATCGTACGAGAGTTTGTCTCTACGGCCAACTATTGGAGCGCACGATTGAGCAAGCAACCACTTGTAGGAGGCATCAGCAACATTGAATATGGATGGAGTGACGGTGTCATCAATAGTGCCCTCATCGGCGGTGAGAGCCGATCCCCGCCGCCTTCATCGGGCGCAAGGCAGAGTATACAAAGCTCCATCCGAAGCTCTATCGATCAGCAGGCTGTGCGGCCTCGACTTCCTGCGGATCGGGTCAATATCAGCGAATGGAGCCCGCCGCAGCAGAGCATGGTCGCCTCCAATCTGACAGAGGAGGAACAATTGAAGGCGCTCCAGGCCTATGTGAAGAACGTGGAAGACGATCTGACCCGACACAATGAGCTGCGTTCCGCAATGAACCTTGCGTTCTCCCCACGCCACCCCAACGCCGTTAAAGCCATGGCAAACTGGGAACGAAAATCATCGTATCTGCTGCGGGAGATTGTCAAGTTCCGTACCTACATCGATTCCCTTCGCAGTGCCATCGGTTCTAAAGAGAGAATCTTCGCTTCGAATATCAACCCGAAGAGTGAAGAAGCAGCTACCGAACCTGTCGATGTTGCGTGATTTACTCTTTTCCCGAAATGAACCCATCCGACTGTGTATATAAGTCTTTCGGATTGGGAGAACTCATGATACCCCTCAAAAGTGATCTACTTTTGCTCATACATTGTTTTGTTTATTATTATTTGTGACGTGGATTTTTCTCTGATGACATTGGTCATACTGTTTTTAATGCTTGTAATGTGATGCTAGATGCTATGGATACCATGATATTCTTTGAATTTGATTTTTGTTCTTGAGCAGAAATACGTAAGAAATGCGTAAGGGTGTAAAGATGTGTGTGTAAAGTCAATCGTAGAGAGTAATACTTCTCTTTCATGTTAACACTTTGCGCTGTAATTAACTCACTCATCTCATCTTTTCTTCATGTTCCTCTGGCAACTCTCAAGTTGATACATCTAACATCCATGACGAACGCTCATTCGCCGGTAAAAGCGGGTAAGATGCAGGGAGTGGAGACCCAAACACTCGTCATGTCCCAGGTCACAACTCCGACTTCTTCGGTATTTCAGACCCCAGATCAGACCTTGCATGATCTCAGTTCAGAATACTTCATGGCAGAGGACGCACCGGGGGTTATCCCCCCGATCTCGGTGACACAGCAAACGGAGTACGCGCAAACCCCCGAGCCGGACACTGGGGATACTGAGGATACTGAGGATATTGAGGATATTGAGGACCCCGATGACCCTGAATTTACCATGACATCGGCCCAACTGGACTTAGAGGACCACAGTTTTATTCCTTCCTTGACAGATCGCGACGAGAATAGCCTCTTTCATCCATCGAGCGAAAATGGCGACCACGAACGCGGCAACAACCAAACCCTAATCGAAGAGCACGAAATGCGCCGCAAATTGATGGACATCGAGTCCAGCTTTCTACCGGAACCCTCGACAATTGACGTGGCTGCGACCGGCCCTTCTGCAGGTGCAGATGATACTTACTTGGTTGGAGTCCCAAGAGATGACCGTGCAGACACGACACAGGATTCCTCACAGCTCTCTTTCTCAAAACAAGCCGAGACAGATTCGATGCACGACGAAGATCGCAACACGCAAGAACAGACAGATTCAGCACCTGCTAGCCAAACAGAACAGTCTACGGACAATCCATTACCTGGCTCCTCCTCACCCACGACAACTACAACGCTGCGCGAACCTCAATCCACATCGTTGGAGAAAGAAAATAGCCAGCTCTCTCAGGACGCGTGTCCCTTCAGATCTGAATTTTCTATGATCGAGAATGAATCCCAGCTTACTCCCTCGAAGCTTCGAAACACCTCTCGCAGCTTGTCCCCCGGTGCATCGCACCTGTTCAGTGACCAGAGTGGTGGTAGTACCCCTGGTAGTCGCAGAGCCAGCCGACCAAAGTACCTGACTAGCCGCCAATCAGCCCATCGTCTTTCACACTCGTCAGTCACAAGTAACAACACTGAAACAACCAACAGCGATGCCACGCTTGGCGCGGACTATGCCCTCCAAACTGGAGGCGCAACATCTGATAACTATGGTAGTCTACATGCCAGAAACCATACGCATATGGCTAGAACGACCAGTCTTGGCAGTATGGCATCAGGGATCTCTGGGTATAGCGAAGAGAATCCATTCGATAAGATCAAACCCAGCCCAGCCGATGGCGGCCTGCATACTCTAGAGGAGGAAGGTTCACCGCATTCTCGTGCTGGTCCTGTCGAAGACACCTCGGCACCGGTGACACCAAAGGCGAAGCCACAAGACAACAGTCTCCCCACAGATACAGCAATCACCGAGCGCATAAAGGGCATTCAGATTCCTACCACATTTGCGCAACGGTTTCGGGAAGATTTTCAACCAGATAAACGACTAGGAGCATCGACGCCTACATTTGCGAAAAGTGGTCGGAATTTGACTCTTAAGGAACAAAGCAGTACAATTGATCGCCTGGCCAAGGAAAACTTTGACCTGAAAATGCGAATTCATTTTCTCAATGAGGCACTCAACAAGCGGTCTGAAGAAGGCATCAAGGAGATGATTTCGGAAAACGTCGAGCTCAAATCAGACAAGGTCAAGCTGTCAAAGGACAACCAGAGCCTAAGGCGCAAGATTCGGGACTTGGAAAAGCAAGTCAAAGACCATCAATCGGACAAGGATTCTATGGTCAATCATGATCCTGAAGCATCAGAGGATGGTGAACGTGACTCGGCTCAAGACGAAGAGATACTCTTTTTGCGCGAACGGGTCGAAACCTATGAACTGGAGATTGAGCGCATGAGATCGGAAACCATTGCACGGGAAAGTGAGAAGCGACGGTTGGCTGAGATGGTCAAGTCTCTTAGCGACAATCGTGCAGGAGAGTCCGATGCAGGCGCAAGAGAAGAGCGAGTAAGTTTTATAAACTAGTTGACCGACGGCAGACTAACCGCTTGACAGGAAATGTGGAAAGATATGCTTGATGCGGAAACATCTGCTCGTGAGCAAGCCGAAGAAGAAAACCGCAGACTTCGCGATGAAACAATTCGCTTGCGCAGTGAGATGTATTCCGCCACGAAGTCTGGTCAATACGAGTCTCTCTTGTACACCTTTGATAGAGATGGTAATCGACTTCCTGGCGTTCCCAACAGTACGCTCGTTGTAGAGCTGGGGCTTCTCAAACAGGAAAATGCCGAACTACGAAAAGAAGTTAGCGCTCAAACTTCAATGCTGACGTCTCGCAACCGAGAAAAGGAACGTCTCTATCAAGAGATCGAAGAATTGAAGCTCGGAGACCGGCGACATGGCGGCCAATCCATAGCTGGAGACAGTATCTTTGACCGTTCTGCTTCACGCGCTCATGCTCGGCCATCTTCTCAGGCTAGTAGCAAAACAGGCATGTCACGCGACATGGATCGCGATGAACTCGAAGCCCGGAATGGTCAACTTCGCGATCAAGTGTCGACCCTCAAGCTTGAAAACCAAGCCATCCGAACAGAACTTGAGGACTACATTGCGGAATTGGAAGCCCTCGATAAGGCATACCAAGCCGATGTTGACCAAGCTGAAGAAGAGATCCAAAATTTACAGCAGGAACGAGACCAGGCTGTGCATATGGCAAACGAACGAGATGCCGCCTTCCAGGACCTAAGGGCCGAGGCACAGGAAGAGTTGGATACACTTGGAGACGAGCTCGATCAGAAGATTGTTGAGTGCCAGCGCATGAACGAGGACCTGAGAAATCAGGACGAAAATCTCAAGGTTCTCCAAGCAGAGATGCGGTCTGCGAATGAGGGGATCATCCGTCTTGAGGAAGATGCGCAAAACAACCTGGCTGCATACAAGTCCGTGCAGCGAGAGCTTGAAGAGACAAACCGTGAGATGGAGTCTATGGAGAAGAGCCTATTCGAAGCCAACACCAAAGTGCAGCGACTGACGGTGCAGATTGAATCCAGCCAGAATGAAATTGCTTTCCTCCGCGAAGAGCAAGATGGCGACAAGATCCGCATCGGGGACCTCGAATCAGACCTTAAGAACTACCGCATGAGTTTGTCCAGTGAAAAGGAAAAGAGCAGAGAGCTCGAGCAACGACTGGCAGACGAACGTCATCAGCGAGAGATGGTTGGGAGCAAGGAGAAGCAAGATGTCCAGCGCATCATGAATGAACTGAATCGCGAAGCTTCGGCTTCCAAGGAGGAAGTTCGGCGGTTGAAGAAGAGTCTTTCTGCTCAAGAGATTGAAACCTCCACCTGGCGAGAACGGTTGATGGATCTCGAAAACAATTTGAGAGAAACTCTAGGTGATCTCAGCGGCAGTCGGTCGAGCTTGATCACCAACATCATGAAGCTACAAAAGGAACTCGAATCGACCGCCCTGGAGCTGGAGAGTGTTCGCTCGCAGCTAGACGAGAGGGAATCCCTGCTTCGGAATCGCGATGCTCTCCTTGAAAGTCATGGGCTTGAATCACGCAAACTCTCAGAATTGTTGGACCGAGAACGACACGCCCGCCGAGCCGACAAACAATCATTTGAGTCGTCACTCAAATCTCATCAGCAGGCGTCCCGGACGATTACGCAGAGCAATTCTCGCATTACAGACCTAGAAAAGGCGCGAACTGAGGATCGCAAGAGGTATGTAGCGCTGGAACAGCAATTCAAGGACCAGCTTAGCGAGCGCAATACCATGTTCCTTAACATCTGGAAACGATTATCTGGACTCTGCGGGCCGGATTGGGCGCACTCCAATAGTCTGATCAATGGCAATCTCCCAAGCCAGGAGGTCATTGGCAATATTTTGTTCTGGCCAGGCTTCAGTCGCAACCTTTTGCTTGCAATGAAAACTGTCGAAGCCGTCATGGCGGGATTCAAGACTCGCATCAAGAGTGTCGACCACGAGTTGACCAAGCGGTATCACGCGCTCGAGACGTCATATAATGGACGAATCAAGAAGCTCGAGCGCCTCGAAGAGGCCGTGAAGAATATGAGATCCGGCCGCGGACAGTCGAGCTCCACGCCAGAGATATCTAAACTGCGTGGCGAGAACCGTCTTCTAAAGGCTGAGCTCAACCTACTCCAATCCAACTCCCGAGGACAGGGTCCTGCGGCAACCGCTGCGGCTGCAGTTATGGCATCGGGGCCTCGATCCCCTTCGCTAGCGTCAGCGACTAGCTCTATCGCTGGCACTGAAAGGTCTCGTGCCGAGAAAAGTCTTAGTCGCAGCAGTACAGGACTTCCGCAGCCCTCGCACGCCTCTTCTAGTAGCACATTAACCAACAACAATGCCGGGACGATGATACCACGTACGCGCAGCTCGCACAGTGGCTGGGATGGTGGAGATGAGAAATGGATTCATAGACTGCATGAGCTGGAAAAGCGACTCAAATCCGAGCGCGAAGGCCGTCTCTTGGACCGCAGTGGTGCTCGCAAACGACTTGAGGAGCGCGATGCCGAAAACCAAAAACTTCGAGACCAACTCAACCGGGAACGTACGCGGCGCGGACCTTCAGCGACCATCACTGGTGGCGGTCGCCCTCCTGTCTCGGATGAAGCGCCTAGTTCCAGTGAAGGAGAGGGCATTACAGTCGACATTGAAGTCTGATCTTCCAGCCTATATACCATATACCCGCGTCTGTTTTACTTCTGCAATGCTTGTAATGATCACGAGGGCATGAGACGAGGAAAGGTGTTTTTGTTTTGTTTGTTTTGCCTGTGTCGGTGTCCATTTTTTTCCCATTGTCTATACAAATGCGCTTTAAGATGAATTGTATGATTATCGCAACGATACCTTCAGCGAGAAATCCACAATCCCCGTGCCCTGATGGATCGAACTTGTAGACAGGATATCCACATCGGCACAGACATATGATGGCGCATTCTCTTCTGTCAACCCACCACTCACCTCGATTAAGAAATCCTTCTTCGAGGACCATTCGCGCTTGAGTTGCGCTGCAGCATCCCGCACTCCTTCTGGTGTGAAGTTATCCAACATAATGATATCTGCCCCAGCCTCAATGGCCGCATTGGCTTCTTCAACACTGCGACACTCAACTTCAACCTTGGTCGAGAATCCACCGGTAGCCTTCGCAGCCTGCACAGCGCGTGGGATCGCCGCCGCAATCGACTCAATAGATGAGGGATCGGCAACACCCCCATCTGCCGCAGCCCGGTTGTTCGCGCACGCCCACACATGGTTATCCTTCAGCATCGTCATCGAGCTCAGATCGTGTCGGTGGGGATCGGCGCCGCCGGCGAGCATCCCGTATTTCTCCACCAGACGAAAGCCAGGTGTTGTCTTCCTTGTACCGGCCAGGATGCCCTGCCACCCCTGCGCCCGCAGTGCAGTCAGCATCGAGGCGCTCTTGCTGGCGATGCCCGAGCATCGTGCGAGGATGTTGAGCGCCACGCGCTCGCCAAGGAGGATCTTTCGAATGGGCCCGCGCACGGTTGCGCAGTGCTGAATCGGGGTGATTGTGTCACCTTCTTTGATGTGCCATTCGATTCTGGTGGGGAAGTGTTTGAGTAGGCTTTCTTAGGCGAGTATGAGCGCAAGAGGTAGACTTACGTGCAGCCTAGTTGCGAGAAGACCTCATCGAAGAATGGTACACCTGCGACAATCCCCTATTGATCAATTAGGGGTTGTGGCCTTTGGCTGGGTTTGGCGCAACACCAATATACGCACCTTGCTCTTTCCCAATAATCGGGCTTCGCCTTCTGATTCACCAACAACAAAGCCGCCATAGTCCAGGCTGGGACAGTCCTCTTCCAGCCAAGATGTGACCAGACGCTTGTAGGTGCCGGGCAGAAGATGACGCAGATCTCCGTGAGATGAAGCCATTGTAGATAATAGATGGGGGCGGTCGATGGGTCTGATTGGAGAAATTCAATGCTTTATCAACTTGATCTGCGTCTCCGCGCGGGGTGAAGAAGCTCGGATTGACCCGGTCTTTCTCCGGTTCTGGCCGACGTCACGTGAACTAATACATCCAAGCAAAGGGCGTCTTTTCCTTAGAATAATACACTGCAACATCTCTTTCATTAGAGCCTATGTCATAATGCTATGCCTTGAATGTCAGATATACAGTATACATAGTATGTTGTACACAGTACATCCAGATACACCCACATACGTATAATGCCGCATTCCAGAGTAACAGCGGGAATACGGCGCACTAAAAGAGAGAAATGGCTTAACATTCCCTGGAAATTCCCAAAGGTGGAGATGACTGATGAGTAATCTCGAAAAGGAATTGTTCTCGAAGAGAGGGGGTCAGAGAATTCTTGTATGAACTACTATTTGTTCTTATTTAGGGCTTGTTTGGGGTGTCTCAATCGCATATAGTACCTACGACAGGTGTGTTGTTGTACTACTACTACGACTACTACTACGACTACTACGACTACGATATACACTATGTAACATGCTGTAGAGTACATCTTACTGAAATATTCACATGTTTAGATAATCCGAATCAAATTCAACCTCGCACATGACCTCGGAATACGCTAAACACGGGCTGCCGAGGATCCACGGATCGGGAAAAAGGTCACGGAGATAACTTGGTCGGGTTCGGCACCGTCCTGAGGGGTTTTTACTTGTACATCAAGGTATGCTGTATTACAACATACAAGTACAAAGGCGCTGAATTCCACAATTTGATGCCTAGCCTGAAACAAGGCCAAGCTAGTCTCCACTCCCTTGAGGTACTCTAATGTATAATATCTCAACGTGGATCAATACATCAACTATGGACTGCATGATCTCTTTCTGTCAAATGCATACCCCTCCCCTTCAAGCTTTCCATGCCTTGTATACAGTCTTGCAACCAAAGATTTCACCCTTCTTCAGCAGGACCATGGACCGCCACTCGGGCTCATTGATCGCATTCACAAATCGGCTAGGCTCGACACAGAACCCAGCTCCCTCATGGTGCGCCGGCGCACCGTTGATCTCGGGTACATCAATGTACTTGCCAGTGTAGAACTGGAACGCCGGCTCAGTGCTGTGCACCTCGAGATGCAGACCCGTGTCCGCGTTGCTGAATTGCGCCAGGCGACGAAGCGGCAAGCCACGAGTATCCAAAGGGATCTTACTGGGATCGGACTCCATCACAAAAACGTCATCGATGTGTTCGCCGGTCGCAGCGAGCGTGAACGGGGTGGTCACGTCGCGAGGGAATTTGGCAATCCCACCTGATGGAATACCAGTACTGTCGAGGGGGAGATAGTCGTTTGTGGCGAGTTGGGCAGTGGTGCCCGAGATATCACGGCCATTTCCGATATTGAAATAGCTACAAGGCGTGTATATTAGCGGGATAGTCCCTACATCCTCAGATCGACGGGGCTGAGCTTACCTGTGGTTGGTGAGATTGATAACGGTTTCTTTGCACTCGTTGCCAATGAATTCCGCCTCGTACTCGGCCGTCAGCACGATCTTGGCGTCATCCTCCTTGCTGGGAATGTACCAGACGCGCACTTCGACGGTCCCGGGGTACCCCTCCTCGCCATCTTTGCAGATATATTTGAACAGCTGGGCGTCATGACCGTTGCGCTGGACGGCGTGGGGACCGTCGAATATGCGTTTGCCCCAACCTGTCTCACCACCATGCAATGCATTGGGGCCATTGTTCTGCGTCAGCTGAACTTTCTGGCCATTGAGGTCCTGGATCAGGCCATTTTTGATGCGATTCGCAACCCGACCGATGGTTGCACCGTAGTGTGGGGTGTTGTGTTTCACGTAGTCCTCCTGCGTGGGGAAACCCAAAACGATGTTCTGGCCATCGACACGGAACTCTTGGATGATTGCGCCCAGAGGCAGGAATTTAAATGCGGCTTGTTCGGGGGACATGATCTCGGTTTACTGTTATTGCCTTCTGGAAGGAAGATGGTGGGGGAAAAGGAAAGTCGGTGATTTTTAGGGTCGCCCTGACGTTGGAACCCCGCAATCTGCGGGATCAATCACCGACGACTCTTTTCATTTTTCCCTTCTGTTTAGCATAAATCTTGAGATATATGGCGTTTCAAGGTGTTTCTAGTTTGCCTGGGAGGGTCCTGATTATCAGTTAATTAGGCTAAACAGAGCTTGGATTACCCAGTAGCCAAATTAGGGTAAGCTCACCTCGTGACTTTGGCACCCCATATATAACAGCCCTAGATATGATCCGAAAAGGTTAAGGGACGTACAACGTTGTATATACATATCCTTCCAAGAGATACAACATAACTACTAAACAATCCATGTATACATTTGGTATTCACCTAACATTTACTTTACCACTATCACGGACATAACACCCCCGGGGTTAGGATAAGCCAACATCCGGTCGGAGAGAACGGGGTCCGGCGTCCGAAGAACGAGAGAGAGAGAGAGAGAGAGAGATCTTCACCCCGGACTCATATCGGCCCACCTTGAAAAGAAACCGAGGGAGAAAAAAAAAAAAAAAAAAAAAAGGAGACATGCCAAGATCCAAGCATTGGCTAGAAAGGATTGGCATTATGTTAGGCACAAATTTTCAGAGTTACTATCGAGTTGGCAAGCAGGTTTGACGATGCTGAGGGTCGTGTGTCAGGGGTAGCTCAAATATGCAATTACGTCGATAGTCTTGGTCTCCTTAGCATTGATATGTTGTGCGAGACCGAAAACGAATACAGGCCTACTACCTTTGCAAGCATACGATGTATGATATGTACACATGATTTGATTCTAAAAGATCCAATGTGTTGTACAAGTAGTCGACTCATTGATATTAAGAGAAGCGGAATTTGATCTTCCGATTAGGGTTGCAGATTCGGAGCATCTGACCATTTTGAGCATTTAACGTTCAAAAAGAATCTCACGTAAGTAAAAAACCAAAAAAAAAAAAAAACAAAGAACTGAAAACATAAAAACATAAAAATCGCTCAGTGGAGACCGAACCTTGGAACATTCGAAGACCTTGGTAATCATCCGCTGAGTCAGAAGATCAGATTTCAAGAGATTTCAACCTTATCACTAATGCATTAATCAGCTCGTATCTTGACCTCGGGACGAAAGGAAGGTTCCTTGGAATCCAAGGTCGAACTGAAGCTGGAGGTTCCCTGGATATCTCCGAATTATTCCCGTTTTGTCCCTCAGTTCTGTAAGGAGCCTTGGGGCTTGGGTGGAGTCAATCACCCGGCATATTGCTCCGGTCCCTAGATCTTTTTTTTCGATGTTCTGGAACTATGGGAATGTTCCTGGGTACTGTCCAAAGTGGATGTACAAAGGGAAAAAAAGGATCACTAAAATGAGATCATTACCCGTTTCGGTTGCTGTAACGGTGACATGTCTGCACTCGATGAACTTCAATGATTTGCAATTAGAAATGTAAAAGAAGAACGCCTCCTTGCCCCGTTTTAGAACTCCAGACAAACACGCAGAGAAAAAACCCCAAACAAAACTCCAAATCCCCAAGCCCCAGTTCAATGTACAAATGGTATTAGGATCCCAATTGCGCCTGAATCCAGTCAAAAAGTTCTTGCGGGGGAAAATAGCCCCAGAAAAGAGAAGAGAGAACAGATAATCCCACATGTAAAGTATACATGCATCACGTCATACGGCGTTAGAAACGAACACAATGAAAGGAAAAGAAACCGCATTAAAAAGATAACCCCCAAGATGGATGCTCAGATCGAGGTGATTTCCGTGGGATTCGGGTTGAGGAACTGGTTGAAATCATCGTAGTCGGTCTTGGAATCGAGATATGACCCTTGCGACATGCAGTTCATGGGTACCTGCCGATTGAACATGGGCGACAGCTGCTGATCATCGAAAGACATATTGGAGTAATCGGCGGTCGACATCAAATCCATCTCATCAAAGGGACTGAATCCGTTGCTGGGCCACTGTTGCGGGCCCTGCAGCGCCAATGGATTGACCACACCCTGCATGGACATGGGTTGGGTGAATTGCGGGGTGCCGGGCAACTGAGCCGGCTCGGTCTTAGTATGAGTGCGGGTGGATGGGCTGTACGTTGGTGGCGTAGGCGGCATATGCTGTTGGGAGAAAGCATCGGAGGAAAAGCGCGAACGAGCAGTTGGTGATTGCGGGCTATCGGAGCCACCGTCGGAAGATGCCTGGCGTTGCATGCCGGTGTTGGTGTGCCATAAATCCTGCTGCAAAGCTTCGGGGTTCTCTTCGAAGCGCTCGCCTTTGGAACCGTCGAGAGCGCCGAGGCGCATGAGCAAGTCGTGGGTAAGTGGTTGTCCATTGGGTTCGAGTTTCAGGTGCTCGCCGGGCCAGCCTTCGCCTTCGATGTTGCGTCGATAGAGTTCCTGGAGGCCATTGACCAACCAAGATTGTTGCTGTTCGAGCATCTCCACGTATCTAAAAGAAGATTTAGGTTAGTTTGAAGTTCCTTTGGTCTGGAATATAACTTAAATCGCTTACCCTTTCGGATACACTTTGTCATGTGCCTTCTTGCGCTCTCCAAAGACACAGATGGCATTATCTGCACGACATCGAGAACAAGGACTAGATCCGTCACACTGTCTGAAGTCAGTATGCGTTGAACAATTGAATAGTTCTTGTTTCCGTTACATACCTTGGATTTTTTCAAGCGACACCGATCGCATGCTTTGCATACTCTTTTGCGAACATTGCTATCGGAATGCGAGTGCTCTGAGGTTGGCGTTGATTGGCGTGCTGCCATGATGTGTGAAGTTTGAATGGTAGAAAAATGATGGAGAGTATAGTATATGAGGTTTTTTGGGGGGGGGGGGGGATTTGACCCTCTTTTAGCTATACTTCCAGATCCGGCGAGAACCAGAATTGATCGACGTCAATCGGGGTCAATGATATAATGATGTCAAGTCAGAGATCCTGATCTCAAACCCAACGAGAGTAAAATTGACTTCAAAAGGAAAATAGAGTAGACGGATGCAGATAAGAGATCCTTGGATCATATAGAAGTAGAAGGAAGTAATAGTCGAGATGGTATAGACAGCTTATAGTGAAATAGTAATCATAAAGAAAGAAGTAAAAATAAAAAAGAGAATAACTTCCAAGTCAGCGTCGATTCACCTACCTATATAATAAGCCTTTCTCTCTTTTAAAAGAGGGGGGTACTTTTTCTTGTTTTGTAATTTTTTTATAATTTTTATAGAGAGAGTCCTCCAAGCATCAAGAGTCAAAATTACCATTACTTGAGCTTTACCAAGGTGGATCTGGAAGACTCGGCATTTGGGAACTCTTACGGCTTACGGAGAACGGAGCTTCGGAGACTTTTGAACCGTTCTGACGTAGATCCGAGTGGATTGCATTTCCGGTGTGTAAGCCTACTAAATGTGTTGATGTAAATATTGATATATACAACTACTAACATATTGATGTATAATTAGTTACATGTATGTATATTATATATAACTAACTAGTTATATGTATCTAAAGGAGATAGTTCACTAGCTTAGTGAGTAATCCGTGTTATATATACAATATAGTGATTCCGCATAAAATATGCCCGCAACCTATGCTCTTGGCTCGTTGCATAACCAACCCCTTTAGGGAAATCAAAATTGAATCGGCAAGCCCATGCCGATTCGATGCACCCGCTTCATGCTTTTATGTACCGTTTATCCTGTACTATGCTGACTATTATATAGCATTTTATTAGTCCGTTGACTACCAAACTGTGGCTTAGAAATACATTCCAAGGGAAGATTAATAATATTCATACGGTAATAACATAGCTCGCATCACAATGACTCGAGATGGGTCATTTCGACCTTGACAACATACATACAGCACCATCGTGATTCATGAGCCTAGTCTCTCCTTCAATGAACTAGCAATATGATCAGCCACACCCGGGTGATGGAGTAATCGATCGAGATCAAAACCGAAGTCCATGACGTGACCATTTAACTCGCCCAATAAGGAACTATCTCCCTCGAATCGTCAGATTTATGTTTTGTTGAAACATCGTAATGGAGTACATTGTAACTCCCTATAACTGTTTAACATAACCTGTTTCTCTACCGGGGCTACACCACGATATTATCCCTCATCCCTTGATCTCGGTTGATGAAGGAAAAAAAAAAAAAAAGCTTAGCTGACTACTTACTTCATCTGGAAATATGCGACGAAGATGATATCCATTCGATGTCAATCCCCGTGGTCTGGAGCCATTTGCGACCCGTGGGAAACTCTCTATTGAGCAGCATGGCCCGGGTAGAAAGTCGGATCTAAGGCGGAGACGCATTCCGAGCCCATTCATCCCGTTGGATTTGCGTTGCTTCTTTTCGGGTTCTCTTTCAAATGTCAAGCCAACGTCAAAGTCTGCTCCAGGCAATAGACAAGGCCATCATGGTAGGTGGTATGGTATATTGAAATATCTACAAATCACAAAAGCCATATTGATCTTCTCATCAACAAGAACGGTGGAGACACCAGAGCTGATAGATCCCCCGACAGCAATTTTGACATTCCTTCCGTCGTTTTGGTCTCACCTTCGGGGGTTCGCTCTGTTCCTGATCCTGTCTTTCCGTTGTCTTCCGATGTCTGACGGATTCGATAAGCTCCCAAGCACGACGTCGTCGAGTCTGTGTCTCGTCTGCAAATGCATCTACGGTTGGTGGTATGGCGGTGTGCTTTGCTGACTCGGCGCACACGGGAGAACCACCATTTTGGCTCTGGAGTCGAGCTTCGACAACGCGTCGGACGATGTCTATACAGTCATTAGCTCCTTTTCTCTCCCTTTTACTAACAGACATGGCATACGGGCAAAGGTCTCCTCAATGTTGACCGTTTCACGCGCGCTGGTCTCCATAAACCCGCAACCGTGTTTGCGCGCGTACTCGAGTCCGTCGCGAGATGTCACCAGCCGACCATCTTTGAGATCACATTTGTTGCCCACAACGATCTTGATGGGTGGTAGCAAGCCAACCGGACCAAAATCCCCACGTTGCCTTCCCAATTCCTTCTGTAATCGCTGGTTGTCCTCGACGCGTTGCTCTGTCTCCATATGGATCATATCCATAAAATGATCCAATGTTCCAAGACTCGAGGGGTTGGTGATGTCGTAGACCAGAAGAAAAGCATCCGAACTCAGCGTAGAGGCAGTCCATAACCCACGATACTCCTCTTGGCCGGCGGTATCGGTGATAGAAAGGACATAAGGGAGACCATCGACGTTGCGGGTGACTGAATAGGAATCCTCTGATGTCGATTAGAAAGTTGAACGGCATCGATTGGGAGGCGCAATACCGATAGTTGGATCATATCTAAAAGGCACCAGTGGTCATTAGGAGGAATTCGTGTGCAAGATCAGGGGGAGAAATGACCTACTCGTGAACCCATTGACTGCGGACCAGCCGCATGGTAATGGAGGATTTGCCTGCATCCCGATCTGGTCAGATCTCAATCGTGCATAATAACGCGGAATTGGGGCACCGAATCATGTTGGCGAATTATTCCCAGGAGACGAGAGAAGGTTGGAAAGGATTGCTGCAACGTACCGCATCCACCATCTCCACAGATGGTGATTGAGATCTTATCCATGGACCATCAATGGCCGAGGCATTGGCCGGAAGAAAGTAAAGGGGGGGAGGAGCATTGAGATTGAGGTTATTTAGGAGATTAAGGGGTTACTTATCGATAACCTCTTGAGGTTATAACTATGTAGGATGTATATATATTGTTGTATACTACATCTACATGTCTAGATGCCTTTTGAATAATATATATAATCATCAATAGAGATCAAGAATGTATGCATCTCAATCTCAACTTCACCCCCAATCCATATGTAACAATGTAACTCTTCCTGTTTTCCCCCTACCTATAAATATCAATTGTGATCCATCAATCTTGTCTTGCCTCTTCGGCATGAAAACTGGACAGGTGAAGATGGTCCATTAGACACATAATAAACCAAAGAACATACACCTCTACATTCTCCCCCGAATGTCCAATGCAGTTCAGTTACATCCAACTCGAATTTCCAGACGATCTCACGTCGATTGGCGCTCAGTTCTTTTCCGGCTCCACTACAATTCATTTTGTACTTGTTGGAGAGAAAGAGGAGACGTCCTTTTTTTCCTCTCTCACTCTTCTCTTCTACAAATATCACGAAAGCAATACACCAGATTCCCTCCAATATATATATATACTCACAACCATATATACGAACGAGAATTGAAGATCGAAATATAGAGGAAAAAAAAGAAAAGAAAAGTGGAGTGACAGAATTCCCAACAGACTGGTAACTCCGGGGCTCTGGAACTCAGGCGTTGCTTTCAACCCCCTCAACATCTGCAATTCGACCATGACAAACCTCATGAATAATTTTATTGAATATGACGATGAATCGCAAGATCCCTCACAGCCTCCTGATGCTTCTTACATGACCTTCCCCGGCCAGGTCGGGAACTATGAATTCAGTGGCATCTTACCCCAGGATACAGATCTCCCTTTACAGAACTTCGGTCGATCACAGCCTCCAGACCTGGAGGGGCGCATGTCCAATGTTATGCTCAATTATGGAATCCCGACCTCGGGCGTCTCGATGCCAATGAATCTGGACACCACCAACGCCTTCACCTACAATGTCCCGACCTCCTACCCGCCCACCATGGCCATTCCTCCGATGGATCATTCACAGTTCCAGCCCACATACCCAGCTTTCACACAGACCATGCCGCTTCCCCGTTATCCTCAGCAAGCTGGGCCGATATCCCGCAACGAATATGATACAGGCACCGACTCCGCCAATTTCGCGGATTCGGATTTTTCAGGACGCACAAGTGACCGGTCGCAGGTGCAGCCGCGCTCTCAGCGACAGCCGGAGCGTCGCCTGCAGCCTGCGGGCCAGCCATACCGACCATCACAACCGGTGGCCATCCAGCCCAAGAAACCCCTACCCGCCAAAGGTGAGTTGTGTCTGGCTCGAGCCCGTTGACCCTGGTCCATGGTGTGTGAGAGAGACTGACGCCGGAGCGTGCAATCAGAGGATGTTTCGCCTGGGTTGGAAAAGCCTGAGATTGGCAAGACGGAACATACGGGGATCTATTCGAGCACTGGCTTTGACGTGCTAGGAGCGTTGGTATGTCTTCTTTCCCTCTCTATAGAGAGAGTATCTGGCAGCATACTTACCTTTGTATAGGGCCGCGTGGCTATGCGACCAAACCCTAGAATTAATATTGGTGCCGTCGATCTGTCATGCGCCTTCGTGATGTGTGATATCCTGGCCGAGGATCAGCCTATTATCTATGTTTCAGAGGCCTTTGAGCGACTAACAGGCTACACTAAAGATGAGATCGTTGGCCGGAACTGTCGCTTCCTTCAAGGGCCTGACGGTAGAATAAAAGCTGGCGCAAAACGGACCTTTGTTGATGAACAGACTGTCCATCGGCTGCGGTCTACGATTGATGATCGCAGTGAGATCCAGGCCAGTATAATCAATTATCGCAAGGGTGGACAACCCTTCATGAATCTCATCACGATGATTCCCATCCAGTGGGACTCGGATGTTTATCGATACTACGTCGGCTTCCAGGTCGATCTGGTTGAAAAGCCCGAAGCCGTGACCCGAAGGAATCCTGGTATGATTCACTGTATTCTTCTTGGCGAGTCCTTTGCTAACACGATTCAGATGGCAATTATACCATTAACTACCAGCGTGATCAGCTACCACAGTACATCGTTCCCCCAACAGATGCCTACTCATCACGACCAGATCTCGTGTTGCGGTATGGGCATGACGAAGTGACCGCCATTCTCAATGCCGCGAGTGCACCTGGCAATGAAGTCAACCAGCACTACCTGGAACGCGTTTTGGTTGAGAATACCGATGATGTGATCCATGTGCTTTCGTTCAACGGAGAATTTTTATACCTGTCGCCCTCTTGCCAAAAGATTCTGGAATACGACCCACTCGAGCTGGTTGGCAAAACCCTGTCCACTATCTGCCACCCCAGTGATAT
Source organism: Penicillium turbatum (assembly GCA_030762825.1). NCBI lineage: Eukaryota > Fungi > Ascomycota > Eurotiomycetes > Eurotiales > Aspergillaceae > Penicillium > Penicillium turbatum. The sequence goes on along the minus strand of JAUJYX010000011.1, from coordinate 1,348,111 downwards.
TGGTCCTGTGATCCGTGAATTGCGGGCGAGCACGACACCCGCCCCAGTGAATGTTGTGTATCGTATCAGACAGAAGTACAGGGGGTATATGTGGTTTGAGAGTCATGGTGCCTGGCACATTGACCCGAACCAGGGCCGGAGGCATCTTGTCATGACCGGCCGTCCACGACCAGTCTACGCACTGGATCAGATCGCTCGCTTGGGCTCATCTGCCGCACTGGCTGAGAATGACGTCTGGGCCAAGATCTCTTTGTCTGGTGTCATTCTATTCATCACATCCAAGGTGAAGCCGGTGCTTGGCCGTTCGCCGGATGATCTGATTGGCAAAGGTCTGCAAGAGATTATGGAAACTGAGACTGGTGGTGCTGCTGTCATCATGCAAGCCCTGGAGGCAGCGTGTCGCGGCCAGGGGGCTGGCATGGCCACTGTTGCGAGCGGTGGCAAAGACACGGAGGATCCACCCTCATTCAAACATCAAATGCGGCATAAAAGGGGGCATATCCTTTCAGCACACACCACATTGTACACTGGTGACGCACCCAAGGGAGTCAAACCGACCTTCCTTGTCGCCCAAATACGATTCGCTCGAGCCTTCCCTCCCTCCGCTACCGCCATCTCAGCCGCCGAAGATGAGACCCTCGCCTCGCTCAACGGCACTGCGCGTAACACAACACTCACCGTTGATGACGCTCTGCCGCCCAGCCAGTACGGCGCTATCGGACAACGGATGCCCGACCTATCGAGCCTTATCGGGCTCAACGGTCTGCCATCTGGCAATCGCAGCGACTCGCCTTCTGCGGACCCTGCAACCTTCTTTACAGAGCTCAATCCCACCCGCGGATCGAGCTGGCAGATCGAGCTGCGCGAGCTGGAGAAGCAGAACCGCACATTGGCGGATGAACTGCAGCGCCTCCTGACGCGCCGCAAGAAGCGCAAGCGTAAACAGAGTGCCATCGCGGTTGAGAAGTCGTGTGCCATGTGCAGTACAAAGAATACTCCTGAATGGCGGCGTGGACCAAGCGGAAATCGTGATCTTTGCAATAGCTGCGGTCTGCGGTGGGCCAAGCAAGTCCGTGGCCAGGTGCAGGCGCAGGCTTCCTCGTCGGTCATTGCAGGGTGAAAATTGCATCAAGCGTCTTTGAGTTGGATGGTCTGAGAGTTTTCTGTCTTTTTTTCTTTCTCTTTAAATTCATCTTCTTCTCCATTTGGAGGGCTGGTTTCTAGATACCCCCGTTGGTTGTTAACAGGTCCAGATTGACACAATGATACACTTGAGCGCTGGATTATTTGGACCTCTCTTTTGCATATATCTCATCTACAAGCACGCAAACTTGAGCTCAATTGAATGCAGAAGAAATATATGTTGTTAATCCAGTACATACAAGCTTTGACCAGTATATCGCAAATGCTCGACGAAACACCATTTCTCGTGACTCCCGAATGCGAAATATGATACATAAGGTCCCTTCTGTATACTGTACAAGCAGGAGACCCCCACGTTTACCATAATCTCCAAGACTACTGTTTCTTAGTCTTGGAAGTATCTCCACGAACAGCCAGCCACTGCTCCAACCAGCGCCTCTCCAACTTCTCCGCCTGTTTCCGGTCCTGAGTACCAGAAGCGACATCAACACCACCGCGTTCTTCAACCGCAGTCCGCACCTCAGTCGCATTCATAGCCGAAACCCCTCCACCAACACGGATCATCCCATCATCAATAGCCAAATACTCGACATACCGCGCCAGTCGAGGGCGATAGATCACACCAGCGAGCAACGAGCCCGCAGTCTTATCATGACGCTTAACCAGACCAAAAACGGCACAGGCACGCAACACCGAAGCAGGGTCGGCACTGGCCACCCAGGCAGGGTCAGCAAAGCGCTTAGCAAGTAGACGCAATTGCTCAGCACTATCCGCCTTCAGAAGCGTCAAAGACTTATCCTCCAAGGAAGCAATATACACATCCAGCGCAGCACGTTTGCGATTCGTCGCAGCAACGCGCTCCTTCTCCACCTGCGAGGGGACACGACACGTGGCGGGCGTAATAGCAGAGCCAAAGATAGGAACGATCAAGGGAGTGAATTCCCCGCAGACAATCAGGATCATCGTGAACGGAATCATGCGGCGGACATCGCTGGCGGAGCGACGGACGAGCTGGAATTGCGCGCGGCCCAGTCCAGACTCCTTTCTTATTGATGGCGCCTCGCGCGCATTGTATGTGCTTGTCCGGGGTGGCGATATGGGGATGTAGGCTGGTAGGCCTAGTCTTTTCCGCAGCGGGAGTGAGGCACGGTAATTGTGGTATACGTTTTTCAGGCCCGTCTTGTAGAAGGTGAGATATGCGCGGCCGTATTCGACATAGCGTTTCAGCTTGTCTGCTGCGCCGGCGGAGGAAGATAAGGGGGAGGGCGTGACGAGGTCGGCAGGGAGAGTGCTGATTGGCGGATTGATTTCATTCTTGGAGGGAGTTGAGACTGTGGTTGGGGGTGAGGGTGGAGGTGGTGATGGGGAGGGTCGGCGAGATTGGTGGCTTGGAGCGGAGGTTGAGAAGAGCTGGGAGCGAGCGCAGAGGGACAGCAGCTGGGACTGGCGGAGATTTAAGCGACTCCAAGGCTGGAATTGAGCATGCAGGGCTCGTTGGCCTCGAATTATGTTGGCCATTGTGAAGTGATGTGAGAAGACGAAACAAAACAGGCTGAGGGCTGTTTATCAGTGGTCGACACCTCAGGCATTGATTCAGATCGAGACTAACAATTGACGATTAGGAGAACAATTTTACTGCAAGTACTTAGAGATCATCTATTTTTTTTGTCTTGTTCGGGCGTTGAAGCAGGAAAAAACCATTGCAATTATCGTAAAACCTGCTATATAGGCGGATAAAATGTACATCAATTCAAATCAAGGACAAGATCTATTCTTCACGGATCTCAATATTTTCAATCAGCCCGCTACCCAACCGCGCAATTTCGTTCAGGATCGCAATCCGGTTGATGGTAACCTGGCCCTTCGTACCAGCTGGAGCAGTCGAGTATGCTGTCTTCAGATTCCATGTTCGTGACTTGAGGAACTGTGGGTTCCAAAGGCCAGCAATCACGGGACAACGATCATCCCCATGGAAGAGCAGGATACTCTGGCTGTAACAGGCCTGCACATCGCAGACAAATGACTTGATAGTATGCATCATTCCAGCACGGGGTTCAGCCAAATTCTTGTACTTGGGTGTTGAGGAACCGCTGAACAGCTTTGAACGGAGATGAATGACGAAATCGTAGGGAACAAGCGAGGTATCAAAGAGGTCGGAGACCTCCATATCATGAGGTTTGTTTCGCAGCAGGGTTACTGCTGCTTTGGCCAGGCTGGACATCCGGGCGGCCACAACCTTGGAGGGCATCTCGTATTGGGTCCAGGTCACGCCTTCCGTATCAACGTCAGAGGCAACGAACAAGGCCAGACTGTTCATCGCAGGGTCGATGCTGCGCCAAGCTGTGAAGCGGGTGCGGATATTATTCGTCACCTGGGGGGTAAGGTCGCCTCCCAGGTCAACAACGAACGGCTCATGCTGCCAATCCCAGCGAGAGAGGGAGTGAAGAGTCCTCAAGAATCCGGTCATCACAGAGGAAGGACACTCCCAGGGGTTAGGTTGGGTGAATGTGCGAACGACAAGCAATTCGATCAGCTCGTCACTGACTTGGGCAGCGAAAAGGTGGGAACTGAACCATTGTTTCGTCAAACGAATGGTGGGCGACAGCAAGGGGAAGCGGGTACATAGACTTCGGAGTGCTTGTGTCAGGCGCGGAGTCTGGACGAAGGTTTTCTTGTAGGCGAAGAGAGCGTAAGCGGCCTCTTCCCTTTCCCTGGGACTCAGATTCCGGTCCTTGAGGTTGCGCTCAAGTAGGGTTTGTTCACGTTCGTGGTGAATCCTCAGTCGGAACAACACGCCAGATGAATGGGGGATTTCCAAGAACGCATTGTTGATAATCTTGCTTGATTCGTTTTCGAGACCGACACGGCAGGATGAGGCAGCAGCGCCCGACTGTTCAAGGGAGTCTCCAATTTTCAAAAGGAAAGCAACCTTAGTCATTTGAATAGCAGCAAAATCATCAGGCCAACGCGAGGAGCTTTCAAACTGAAGGACGACGTCGGTGGGTCCCGTTGGTCGGAGTGAGGTATACCGAAGACGCGAACTGGCCGGGGCCAAGTGACGAACCTCCAGTGGCACTTCATCCATGCCACGAATAGATCGTTCCAGATCTTTGAAGGCCTCGTCAGTTGACTGGAAAGCAGGACTGGAGTATGCTAGAATGCCATCGCCATGCTCCTTGAGGTGCTCGTCATATTCATCGCCAGCAAAAACGAATTCATCGGTGGTGATCTTGAAGTGCCGTTGGAGGATATGTTCTAGAATCTGATAAATGATAGATTCCTCCGATTCGTCAGACCAAACGAGACTCTCCAAAATGCTGCCATCCTTGAATCGTCGAAGCTCTGACTTTTCACCCCAGAACGCCTGGAATGAAGCAGACTCTTCTTTTTCCTCTGCTGCTGGACCATGGTCGACGATGCGTCCAACGTTTTCAGCATTCAATATCAACCCCACGGACACACCCTGGCTAGACTTCTTGGGCTGCTTGGATTTGACGGACCATGAATCGATGGCATGGCTTGCAATAGAGACAAGTTTGACTCTGTCTCCTAGAGCCCGAGTGAGAACCTTGTACAGCGCGTTTTGTTCATTAAGAGCGCGAAGAGTATCTCCGTTGAATGATTTGGGAAATGAGATCAAGCGGTCAAACCTGAGGGCAGGTTCGTCGACCTTGAGAATGAAAACTTTATCAAAGTTGTCCTCTCGAGACTCGTTGAGCATTTTCAGGGTGATGGCAGCTTCATGGCGCAGTGTCGTATATGACCAAGGCGTCATTTTGTAGAGGATGTTCAGTCCTCTGCGGCCATCATAGACAACAGGCACCCCAGAAGGAACTGGGACTTCCTGACCAAAGAACAGAGGGGTAGTTAGATCCCTGCCGGCTAAGAATTGAATAGTGGCTTTGAAGATTTGGTAGCAGCTGTAAGACGGTAACAGGACTGGCTGCCCAGCCGGACCGCCACCTTCAAAGAGCAAAGATAGAAGTGCCGTCCATTCGAAACCACCAAAGCCTCCATTCTGGAAGGGAGTACGGAAGCCTCGTTGTTGCAGCCAAGTGCGGCCGAGAATGCATGCGTCGCTGAAAGACTCGCACTTTTTTGAGGCTGAGTAGATAGACTTATGATAGAGAGAGACCGTGGCATCGGAACGGAGGCTAGCATTGTAGAATGGGGTCGGTTCGCCGGTCTCCGAGCCATTGTAGGCCTGGCGAACATTGCTCTTTAGGGGAAGCGTCCTGGTGATCGGGAACAGTGTAGGATCAATTGCAGTCAGAATACGGATCTGGGGCCCGGATGATTCAGCTTGACGCGGTTCCAACAAGATGAGAGGACGAAGGCTGTCTCCATCCTGAGGACTAAATTTGACATCGAATCCGAGGGTGTTCGCCGTGTCTTGGATCCCGAGAGCCATGCATGCAACATAGTAAGCCCGCTTGTGGAAGTATCTGAAATTGACGTAGTCCTTCTCCTGGAAGAGTGAACTTGGCATGGTCACTGCCAGATCAACTGGGCGCGACTCCAGATTGCGGGCGCCGGTCTTGAGAGCAAAACTACCCACCACGTTTATGTTCGTTGGCTTCGCAAATGCCATGCTGTACTTGACATCTTTGCTTGGCCGCGGTTCGGGCCACGGAACTACCAAACCAGAAGCACGTAGCTCCTTCTCAGCATCGGGGACGGATTGCGGAGTCTTGTCGGGCAGCGCTTCAATGGCATTCTTGATCTGGTGTAGTGTGTCCTGAACCTTTGACAGTTGCTTCGTGTGGTTAGGTCTCAACCCTTCCAGCAGCTCGTCCATCTGCAGCTTGAAGAAACTAGACTTGTAGAAGCCGCTGGCCATCGCAAGCTCTGCGGAGCGCTCATCTTTGCCTCGAGTCGGATTCCGTTTCTCGGTCACTTTCAATGTCTGTTTTGTGGGAACATTATCAACAGCATTTTCCGGAGAAGGACTGAGCTTCCTGCGCTTTGATGTGTGGTCCGACATTTTGTGAGGGTAGTAGTGTTTTGTCGAACTTCTCGAGATTTTTTTTTGGCGATAACGGGTATTGTATTTGGTATCGTATTGCTGAGTCAGCTGTAATTTTCAGGTACCCGGAGCATCGCCGAAATCGCAGTGGAGGAATGGCATCATTGACAATCCTTAGAAAGTTCTTTTTTTGTAACTCTTTCTTTTGAAGCACTTCTTATGTTGTAGGAGCATCTCAATTACTTTCTGATTCTCTAATCTCAATTCAAAATGTTGCAAGTTTTGGGAGGACCTGTGCCTCCTAACACCGACCATGTATGTTTCGTCCCCCGCAACCCCTCCATGACTCTTCAAAATCGCGATTAACATTTACAAGGCTGTCAGTGTGTCGCTCCCAACATGGAGGGCAAATGTTGGCTACGAGGAAGGAGAAGATTGGGTCGTGAAGAAGATGCAATGCGGTTATCCTCGATTCTTCATCCATCCTATTATTCAAAAGCTCGCCCAAGAAGTTGTCCGCCGCGTCGGTGACCCCAATCTCGAGTCCGCAACCCTCTTCCCTTCGATCAAGTCAGCGCGCATCTGTCACTCCTTTTTGATTGGCAAAATCCCTGCGGACCAGGCCTACAAAGCACGAATCGTCAATTTCATCCCAGCCCCAAATACCGAAGCCGGATCGACAATTACATCCTCCTTGTCGTGCGTCGTTTACCCCAAAGAATACGCCCCCATCACCAAGCAGGTATGGCAACACTCGGGCAATGGCATTTCCAGTCGACGAGGTGAGTTTTGCCTTGGGGCTTTGGAGGATGGATTCCTGGTGGAGGACAAGGGTCTTGCGACTGCGGAGTCGATCTCGCAGCGTCCTTGTAAGGGCCCCCGCAGATACCAGAGCGTTAGTGGGGCGCGAAAGGGCTCCATTGGGGACTCCCCTCCCAAGCCAAGTACTGAAGATGGCAGAGACTATGCTCAATTCATTGAGGAGCGTTTTGGCCGAAACCTCAGTACTTCTCTCGCCAACCAGGCCAAGCTGGCTGTTCGCAAACGCATCGCAGGTGTCTTGACAGCCGATGTAGAACTGCCGGAAGCCCTGGAGACAGCTTCATCCGAAGGTCGAGTCGCCGGCATATCTGAGGACGATGTTTACCTTCACCCTTCGGGCATGAGCGCCATCTTCAACGCTCATCAAACTTTGCTGGCTACTCGAGGCGACTTGCCGTCGATCTGTTTCGGCTTTCCCTACACGGATACTTTGAAAATTCTCCAGAAATGGGGACCAGGCTGCGTATTCTATGGTCACGGCTCCTCGGAAGATCTGGATGATCTGGAATCTCGATTGAAGGCCGGTGAGCGATTCCTTGGTCTCTTCACAGAAGCACCGGGCAATCCCCTTCTCAAAACACCGGACCTCAAGCGGATACGGAAGTTGGCAGACCAGTATGGGTTTGCCATAGTGGTTGACGAGACCATCAGCAATTTCTTGAACATAAATGTTTTGCATCTGGCAGACATCGTCGTCAGCAGCTTGACCAAAATTTTTAGCGGAGACAGCAACGTCATGGGAGGTGGTGCTGTTCTCAACCCTCAAGCACAATATTATACATCCATTAAGAAGGTTTATGACCAGGAATATGAAGATATATACTGGGCAGAGGACGCAGTTTTCCTGGAAAGAAACAGCCGTGACTTTGTTGCTCGTATTGAACAGATCAATGCCACCACTGAAAACATCACAGCTATGCTTAAGGAATCCCCTCTGGGTAAGTATTCAGTTCTTTCAAGTGGGGGCTATACTGATCATTTCACAGTCAAAGAGGTTTACTATCCGAAGTACAGCCCAACAAAACCACTATATGACAGCCTTCGCAATCCCAATGGCGGTTATGGTGGTCTTTTCTCCGTCACGTTCCACTCCACAGCCGAGGCGATTGCGTTCTATGACACCATAGAGGTTCTCAAGGGCCCCAGTCTGGGAACCAACTTCACATTGAGGTACGCACTCCACTGTCATCTGTTTTGCTATGCTTTATTTTTGCTAACTCGTCAGCTCTCCATATGTCCTCCTGGCCCACTATGGCGAATTGGACTGGGTATGTACACCTTTCGCATATTTGCTTATACCTAATGCAGCCATAACTAACATGTATCAGGCGAGGTCCTTCGATGTTGATCCGGATTTGGTGAGAATCAGCGTTGGGTTAGAGGAGGTGTCCGATCTGCGCTCTAGAGTACAACGGGCCTTGGACGCAGTGCAGAGTGTTCGGCAGTCAAGCGCATAGAATACTACACCTCAAGTTAGACCACAGTGAGCATGTGCCCCACACGAAGCTACACATGCATGGTTGTTGGTTCAGGGATATTCAGACCTGTGGATTGCGCTATGTAGCTCGATAAAAATCAATATAACCATAGCTTATATCACTGGACTATAAAGAAAAGGAGATCCTGCTCCGAGGTATCCACCTTCCAACGCCAAACAAACTGAAAATATTGACCCGCTAGAAGTTACGATCTTGTGGGTCATCCCCTATGGTACTCGCGGCCTGACTTGTGATGCCTAGATCTCCACTGGCGGTTTTTCTCAAAGCTTGCCGCATAGTCTCTATATTGAGGTCTCCTCCGAAACCGGAAGCGACTGGACTCTGGGCGGAACTGACAGCAGGGAACCTAGTGGGCGACATGTCATGTCCCTTGAACGAGGTCTCAATGCTTGTTGGCGGCGACGTGCCGAGTCCATGCGAAGAAGAAGGAGAACGCAAAGGAGAAGGGGATCGGTTGAGATCTCCTAGACGCTCCCGAGACAGTACGCTAGGATGAAGTTCGTTGGTTTCTGCATGCTCGGCATTGACAACGTCGGCAAAGGAAATGAAGCTCAGCCGACGTATATCTGTCGTTTCTAGTGCTCCATAGCTTGACGACCGCTCATCGGCATCAGCCTGGCTCAAGAGCTGATCAATGCCCGAGGACGACATTGATTGCTCTCCCGATGCACCACCCGCAGGCTGATGTAGGCTGTGCGTGACAATCTCGACCGAGTCTGGATCGAGGTGGTCATCCGTGATAGCCGCCGAGGACGCTTCAAGAACAGGTGGGATATAGTTCTCGGTGCGAATATGCGCAGGGATCGAGGGCGAGGCCTGCGCTGGAACTATGTCTTCCTGCACATCTCGTTCGAATATTTGGGATGCGGGGGAATGGATACGAGGCGGCAGGTGTGATAAGCTCTCGGGCGACGAAGCGTGTCTCGTGTATCTGATTGAATCTCGGTTTGGTGTTCGCAGAGCTTCGGACGATCTTACAGGTGATAGGCTGGAACCTGTGTCGATCTGATTCTTGTCCCATGTAAGAGCAGCAGGCTTCGGAGCTCGTGTGCGCGCTCCGGCCACGCTTAGCTTCTGATCTGTAGAGTCTGACATTGCGATAGTAAGAGCTATCCTATCAAAGTCCGGCCATGCTCAAAGAAAATACAATTTGAGTAGGTAGATAGGGGGAGAGGGGGGTGTTAGTTTCATAGAAGGTCCCAATTATGATGACATGAGATATATACATAGACCAGGTGACAGGAGCCCAACGGAATGGTTCAAATGTTATGCTTTTACTAATTTTACTTACAGGACTCCGTCGGTACGTGTACTCGGAACCTTCCTAATGCCGAATCTTGGCTGTGGTGGCAGTGTATTAATTACATGTACCGCTTTCTTTTCAATACAGTATGGTAATTATCTTGGTATATGCTGGCCAAGGGGGGTCACGGGACCAGGGGGAAAAAGTTCGGGTTTGAAGCGCGAAAGATGCCAGCACCTCCGGTCCCTTCAACCCGAGTCAGTCTTACGTTCAGGTTAGTTTAATCATCAAACCCGATTTCTGTGAGGATTCACTAACCTTTCTCCTTACCACTATTTAGTCTCTGATCAATCTCACCCCCAATTGACCAGAACAATGGCGGCCTCCCTCGCGACCAAGCGGCCGTTCCTCACGTTACCATTTCTTCTTCCCTCATTGTCGGATTCACTGGCGCTAGGATTCCGACGAAACCAATCTTCATACCGACGAACCAAGCAGCGCCTACGTGTGAAACCAGATTCCTCTTTCAGCCCATCCACCTTGGGCCATGATCACATTATCCACAACCCGCCATCCAGTGCTCCCAATGTCTACCACACCCCATCCAAATTTTTGCCTGCCGACGACGTTCGTAAAGCCTCAAGTCTTTCCTCCACTGCGACGGTCAATGTCGATGAACTTCCCGGAGTCTACAAGTCTATGCCCGAAAGAAAATATCACCTCACCCCTTCAGACATTGAGGAAATCCGCAAACTCCGCTTGAGCGATCCCATGACCTGGAGCCGGAACAAGCTTGCCAAACGCTTTGAGTGCTCGCCCGTTTTCATTGCCATGGTTTGCCAGGCAAGCCCTGAGAAGAGGGAGATCCAGGCCCGGGTCTTGGAGGCAGTGCAATCGCGCTGGGGTCCCAAGCGACGCATGGCCAGAGAAGACCGTCAACTGCGGCGGGAGGTCTGGGGACGTGACGCATAGTGGTAGCATGATCCGACTCTTAGGGAGCAGGTCGGCTTTTTGTAAAGAAAAATCCATGTATTCTAGCTTATCTAGCATTGTTTATGTACTTCATACCATTTTTTTTTTAAACTTGTCAACATTTCATAACGAATCAGAATAGTTTGAGAGAAGGTTACAGAAGAAGTACTCATCTTGACACTAATATAGTGTGCTATACTAAAATCGCCTAAATAAGCAGCTCTAGGCCGTTGTAACGTCGCTACTGTGATAGGGCGGAAAAAATTACGTGATAAGACACACTTGCAGCTGAGACTCTCTGCGGTTACTTCAGGGCAAAGACGGCAATGCCCCTCTTTCCCCTCCGTCGCGTTCCTTTCGCTACTTCGAGACCTCTTTTCTCTCGATTTTCCCCTGTTGTTCGTTCTCCTCTCTCATCTCGCCGCTTCTTCTACGGCTATATCAGTGATACCAAAATGGCGCCCCAGCTAGAGCCCTTCTTCAAGCAGTAAGTCGCTACTTCAAGCTGGGGGGAAAAAGAAACACTTTTATTGACATCTGTTACAGGGTTGACGACTCGTCGAACGACTTCATTGATCGTATGTAACCCTGCTTCCTTGCTGCAAGCTCTTCGCTGATTTTGGTCAAGGTCTACGGAAGGCGGTTGCTATCCCATCTGTTTCCGCACAAGATGAGAATCGCAAGGATGTGTTCCGCGTGAGTTTTCCCATCAGTTGCCCAGCATTCAACATGATATTCGGAGTCTAATGTTTTTTCCAGATGGGACAATGGCTTGCCGATGAGCTTACATCCCTCGGTGCCGAGGTGGAGCAACGACCATTGGGCAAGCAGCCCGGCAAAGAGCACCTCGAGCTGCCCCCGGTTGTGGTTGCGAGATACGGTAACGATAAGAACAAGCGCACAATCTTGGTCTACGGACACTACGACGTGCAGCCCGCTCTGAAGGAGGACGGCTGGGCCACTGAGCCCTTTGAGCTGACCATCGACGAGAAGGATCGCATGTACGGCCGTGGCTCCACCGACGACAAAGGTCCCGTTCTCGGCTGGCTCAACGTTATCGATGCCCACCGCAAGGCTGGCATTGAGTTCCCCGTTAACTTGCTGTGCTGCTTCGAGGGAATGGAGGAGTATGGATCCGAGGGTCTGGATGATTTCATCCAGGCTGAGAGCAAGAAGTACTTCAAGGATACCGACGCTGTCTGTATCTCTGACAACTACTGGCTCGGTACCGAGAAGCCCTGTCTCACTTACGGTCTGCGCGGCTGCAACTACTATTCCATCAGCATTTCCGGCCCTGCTCAAGATCTGCACAGCGGTGTCTTTGGTGGCTCTGCCCACGAGCCCATGACTGATTTGGTCACTGTTTTGTCTAAGCTGGTTGATTCCCAGGGCAACATCTTGATTCCGGGTCTGATGGATCTTGTTGCACCTCTGACCGAGGAAGAGCAGACCCTCTATGGAAACATTAGCTATACTATGGATAACCTCCACGAGTCCCTGGGTGCCGAGACCGGCATTCACGCCACCAAGGAGCGCACTCTGATGGCCAGATGGAGATACCCCTCTCTGTCTATCCACGGTGTTGAGGGCGCCTACTCGGCTCCCGGTGCTAAGACCGTTATTCCCGCCAAGGTCATTGGTAAATTCTCTATCCGTACCGTGCCCAACATGGAGAGCGAAGATGTGAACAAGCTGGTCTTTGACCACGTTAAGGCCGAGTTTGCCAAGTTGAACAGCAAGAACACTTTGGATGTTTCGCTGCAGCACGACGGCAAATGGTGGGTCGCCAGCCCCAAGCACTGGAACTTCTCGGCTGCCGGCAAGGCTGTTCAGCAGGTCTTCGGCGTCGAGCCCGATATGACCCGTGAGGGTGGAAGGTAAGGATGTTCTTTTTCCGCTGAAGTCATTCCCCGGCTGACCATCAATAGTATTCCCGTCACATTGACCTTTGAGCAGGCCACCGGCAAGAACGTCTTGCTCCTCCCCATGGGAAGCTCAACTGATGCTGCCCACTCCGTCAACGAGAAGCTTGACAAGCGTAACTACATTGAGGGCACCAAGCTGTTGGGAGCTTATCTGCACTACGTTGCGGAAGAGCCTACCTCAGCATAGACATATAATCCGTATTCAATCAACATCTTTCATTCGTTAGCAGCTATTCACCAGTCCAAGCCATTCCGTTAAGAAGAATTCTCGAAAAACAATCCCTCCAGCGGTTCACTTGAAGTCATTGTATTTATATCAAATCTACTTTGTGCATGTGGACACACATAGTAAATGCCTGAGAGAGCATATTACAAGTGTACTGTGAAAATGATCAGGTGTATACAGGTAGCGATACGATATATGTATCACAGGAGCAAAACGGTACAATTCGTTCAGAAGGGTCGAATTATATGTTTTGCGCTACCTAAAGGGCACATAATGATCCTCAATCGCTCGAGGCAGAGACTAGAAACAACATCCAAGGAAATGAAAATGCATCAATCGCTACAGCGGCGCGCGAGAATTCCGACGTAAACAAACACGAAGACAAATGGATGATTATAGGAAGAGCAAAACGCCGTCAAGTGCAAAGTAATTCGAGATTAGTTACTATATCCGCGTTAGTACTCGTGGCAAGAAGAATGGTAGACGGTTAACTTACTAAATCTCCAAAGGAGAGATCTGATCCAAAGCATAGAGCCAGTTTCCACCCTGCTCTTCCTTTTCGAGCCTGTGACGGTTTTGTTAGTGGCCATCATCACATCAAATAAGAGTCGACTCAAGACATACCAGTCATAAGGCCACATAATAAGATGGCCTTGGGTCTTGTTAAGGAGGTCCTCTGCTCGACCTTTATCCAAATACTCGTCTGCACCAAGGGGGTCACGCTTAGAACCAATTGTTGTAGCCCTGCGTCTGCGTCTCCGAGACTGACTTGCCGAGTTCAAGTTCACGGCTTCAGAGTAATCGACATGAGCCGAGGCTGATCGCGACTTCTCGGCATCTTCACCGGTGACGGCGCCGTTCTCATCAGTGGTCCCGTTCGTGGCACCAGCCGGTAAATTCGAGTCCGAGGTCGTTTTGAGGGCGGCCTTCTCATCGATGGACGATAAAGTCTCCTGCTTTGCTAGCTGCTCAGACTGAGCAGGACGACTGGATTCATTTCCAGACCCGATCTTCTCATCGGTTGTCTGAGGGCTCTTCGGATCTGCTGATGGTCCTTCCGCCCTGGGGCTGATGGCATTCAATTGAGATGCGATCGACATAGGAGAGCTGACGGTAGCACCGGGTGGGGGAGGGCCATTTTGCTTTGATTGAGATTGGCCTGGCTTGTTTCCCTGTTGACTCTGCATCTCTGCAAAGCGCTCGCCATATGCGGCATATTCCTTGTATTCCTTCCAGTTCTTCACCTCGTTGTCGGGCATGCAGCGGAAGACAGATCGGTAGATCTTGGTGTTCTTCTCCGCGACGGCTTGCCATGTGTCTAGATAGAAGCCATCGATGACCGGGTCTCTCATGCAGTCGTTGTCGATATAGATGCGTTTGAGATCTGGTACGGATGGATGATGGTGCTTGGAAGTTTCATCTTCTTCCCTTGACATGGTCAAACCGGTACCGCCGGTCTCAGACTCGCGACTCGACAGTCCGGAAAGCCCATTACCTTGTGACGGAATGTCGGTAGTGGTCTCCGACTCGCGATTGGTTTCGCCGGATGAATCAGGCCTGCGCTCTTTGAGTGTCGAGGGTGTTTGAGAGGGCTTTTGCTGCGATGACGATATCGGTCGCTCAATTGTTCCCTTGCCCTCTGAAGCGATAGGGAAGAGCAATGCTTCTCTCCCGTTGGCTTCAATAACGGTATCCCGACCGCCTACCAATCCAGCTTGAACAGCTGCCGTAAGATGATCAGGCCCATCACCTTCCACGTCCTTCCTGTGATCGGTATTCTCAGTGACTCGTGGGTCGGCAGTGAGTTTGCGGTTCGCTTTGAGGTTAGGGTTACTACCCTGTTCCCAATCAACATCATGATTGAAGCTATACATGGCCTCAGAGCGAGAAAGGAACTCATCCTGGATACGATGCCGGCGCTCGACCATGTCCCTCTCATCTTGTCGTTCAATGGCGGAAGACCCTGAGTGCCTCCGCTCTCGGTTGTCAGGCTGCTGCTGATCGGTCCCCTCGGCAACCTGAATCTTGCGTAGTTCTTCTTCAGTGGCAAAGTCATGTTCCATGAGCTCGTCGACGTCAATTCCAAGATGTTCTCTCATCAGACGCATACGCAAGGTATGCGGGAATCGACCAACAAGGTATGGCTTGCCATTCATGCTGGACATGATCATATCGGTATCTCGCACAATCGACGCGACTTCTGAATCTCGCGAACCTAACATGGATCGTTCGTTGATGTTCGCCGATCCAATGATAGCAGCACGATCATCAACAACCATGCATTTGGCGTGAATGTAGAGTTGCTCAGTGACCAGTTGCTTTTGCGGTCCAATCTTACCCCAAGTTCGCAGACTGAAGAACTGGATATAGTCCTCGGGTTCGATTCCAAGCGCCCGTAGGCGGCCGAAAATGGACGTTTCTCCACGACAGATACTGCGGTATTGACACTGCATAATAAGACGGACACTTGTGCCGCCTTCACTGTCCACCGTGTTTTGGAAGCCTGGCATAAGTGGGATAACAATGACAGCGCGCCATGCTTCCTCGTTCTTGGCTGCTCGGACAATACGTTCAACCAGGGCATCACCAATGAGATTCTCAATCTTCCGGCCCTCGATCTCGCAAGTACTGATGAAGAACTGATTTTCAATATAGACGAAATGTTCTGATTCTTCAATCATCTTCACGTAAGCATTCATGATGCTGTGTTCGGTAACGTCTGGTGTTCCCGTCGACCACATGCTGCTGGACCGGAGGATTTGTACCTCGCATGTTCCATCAAGACCCAAAGCCTCCAGATCAGCAGGATTGAAATCGGGTGGCGGCAAGAGGAAGGGCGTAGGCCGCGTGGGCTTTCTTTGGCGGAGAATATAGTTCCAGCGTTGCACGAAATGACGAGTCAGATCGCGAGCAGGCTGGCCTACAACATGCATGGAAATGTCATGCCACGGCATTCGCGGCACAACATTGCGATCATACATTTCCTCGTACGGCTTGTCCAGGTCATAGAAATCCTGAATTCGGGGATTGGAGTAGTCCTTGCCCGGCCAAAGCTGACAGTGATCAGCATCCTTAGGTCCATCGGTAGTCTCAAAGCCAGTAGGCTTGTCATCGGTCAGCTGATGCTGAGGAGTATCCCAACGCCCAAAGCACAGATCGATGCCTCCGACAAATGCGATGGTGTGATCAATGAGACAAAGCTTCTCGTGGTGGGCCCAGAAGAAAGTATTTTGACGGAACTGGTTCGGTGACCGCTGAACGAAGATATTGGGGTGGAGATCGAGGAGAGAGAATTTAGAATACTCCGAGTCAATGGGAATGGCGGAGTTAATGTTGCGATACATGATCACGAAGACTTTGACGCCTTCCCGAGCCTTCTGCTGCAAGAGACGGTCCAATCGCCATTTCTGGCTAATGGCAGCAGGTCGACGCATGTACAGCTCTGGACTCAGCCACCAGTCATGAATATAAATAACATCCTTTGCCTGGTTGATCGCTCGTGAAACAACCCACATGTGATCGCGTGCATCAACCAGCCACTGCGCAAAGCAATTTGTTCGCACTGGCGCAAAACTGTCGAATCGGTTGGGCCGCATCCAGGGAGTGTTCGCAACCATGAAACGAATTGAGTCTTCAAACTGTTGGAGTTGACGCTCATTCCGGGCCAGCAGTTTGAGCTTGCGTTCAGAGTTCTCAAGGCGGAGAGTGTGGTGTTGAGGGTGTCTCGCAGACTGCTTTGCAGACTTGGCAAGATCCTTCGGATGTTGCTTGCGTAAACTGAGTTTGGGTGTCTGGATCTTGAAATGACTATCCACCAAGAAGACATCATAGATATTCATCTCCTCGGGAGAATCCACGCAGACTACATAGCTGTGCCTGACCAAAAACCACTTGGGCGAATGACGGTTCTTGACCAAAGATGGAGTGAGGGCTTTGCGGAAATCAAGACCCTTGGAAGACTGGATAATTAGGAACCCTTCTTTGCCATGGTAACTGCCTTCCGCAGCTAGACGGACACCGAGGGCAGACAATTCTAGGAATTTGCACAAGCGATTACTATCAGCCCTAAAGATCAGGAACCTGATCATCTTTTGCAAGTAAAGCTCGAGCTTCTTTCGCTGTCTCCCAGGGTATGTCTCTTTCCTGCCTCCTTCGTGAACAGATGAAGGTCCTGCGGCTGAGTCTCCTTCCTGGTTGGTAATGCTGGACTTTCGGCGGGTAATACCGCCAGAGACTCGACGCTGGTGTGGCTGTTGACCTTGCTTTTTCTTCGTTGAAGGTCTCTCCGTTCCACTCATGCCCTCTGCACCAGTCTCATAACCGCCTTCTTCATCTTCGTCTTCAAATTCGCTTTCAAGACCTCGTACACCTCGCATGTAGGGGAAGGCACTTCTAGGGAAGCGAGGAAGACTGGGGCTATTTTCACTCGTCCGTAGTTGAATGTACTTCTGAGTCCCCAGATGAAGCTTATACTTGAGATGCAGATTGGCAAAGTCTCTGAGTGTGCGGAAGATGATCCATTTCATGCGAGTCATGCCGCTTCCGTACTCTAGTTCGATTCGGAAGACCAGATGACGATCGCCGGAGTGAGAGTCAATCCGGCTGTCTGTCACCCGAACCTTCAATTGCTCCAGGAGAATTGGGATCCTCTTGCTGCCGTGCTCATCTCGTTGGAAAGCACTAGCGAGGATAAGGGCAGCCGGCACGGCCGAAGCAAGTTCAGCAAGTAACTCAGCAGATTTTTTGTTGTCCACTGTGTTCTCTGGCTTCCGTCGCTGGCCAATGAGCTTGAGACCGGCTTTGATTTGCTTCCATCGCTGAGCGCTGGCACTAGTACCCCGTTCGGTTCGATGGCGTCTCCAACTTGCCGTTAGGCTTTCGTCGTTTCCAGATGGTCCGGCAAACCCAGTCAATCGTCTCAGATTGCTCGGCCGCTGCTCGTCTTGATTACCTTCTGGGTGCCGGTCAGTGTAACTAGCATTTCGAGTGGTGGTCCACGGACGGCTTCTCATGCGCCGGCTGAGCCTGTCACGGCCCTCATCTTCCGAAACGCCTTCGCGTTGTTGAGGTGTAAAGTCCGTAGTACTTGCCCTTCGGGGGAAGAGATTAGTGCGATAGTTCTCAAACGGTGCAAATGAGGAAGAGAAGTGGAATGATGGTCTGCGCGTCGTTTTAGGCGTTGTGGGTGCCGTGTGAGAACCATCTTCTTCCTCCCGTTGTTTCCGTCGCCTGTGCATTTTCCTCTTTGCCCGAGGCTCACGCTGCTCGCCGCCACTCTCTTCTGCGTCGGCATCAATCTCACTTCCTTCTTCTTCCAGGGGCGCTGGGAAACGGAATTCCCCCCTTTCCGAGCCCGGTGTAGCTATATCACCTGGAGCTGGGCGGAAATCTGCGCTTGCGCTGCTCGGAGATCGTGAATGTGACACGAAGGCGGGAGAAGTCGCAAGTGATTTCAGCTTGCCAAACAGCGACTGCTTTCCCTTCGGGCCCTGATCATCATCGTCGCCATGTTGCGATGCCGGTCGCGATTGCGGCCGGGACTGGGACGCGTCGGGAGCCTCAGTGTCTGTATCTCGGAATTGTACACTCGGTGCCCGGGATGGAGGGGACATTCCGTGGTTGGACGATTGGTGTTGATGGCGATTCCATGATTGGGGGTTCTCGGTGGATCGATTTGGCGGACGGGTGCCCAAAGACGACCTGCCCGTTGGCGAGCCATGCTTCAGTGATGATGGACGCGCGTTTTCCTTGTTACCGGATATCCCAGCAGCTTCATTATCGTCTGCCGGTCTGTTCTGCTTGATCGAGGCCGGTTTCTTGGATTCGGTGGGAGAGGGGAACGGAGAATCCAAGTTTGGCCCGTTTGAATTCACTGGAGGCTCTGTTTTCTTGGGGTCTACCTTGAGGGAGCCCGTTTCGACATCCTTGTGAGCTGAAGAGGCCGACATGATGTCGTTTTGGTGCTAATGCAAGGTGATTATCAGTTGCAGAGGAACCACATAACATACTCCTGGATCAATGACCTGTTCAGAGATGACTCGAACTCCTCATCATCCTATCTAGGTCCGGACAAAATGAAATTGAGACAAATGGAATTGAGAAAAAGAAAAGCCGTTGGCATTAAAGGGAGCATCAATCCAATTAATTTCCAGTGGACCTCCAACTGGAGAAGGGAAGTGGGCGGTCAGGGGTTACAACATATAGGGGTTGAATAGAGGCGACCCAATGAAGAGCAGATTTTATTTTTGGGTGAATGGTGTAGAATATAAGAGAGGATTGTATAGATATTAAGTAGTATTGACATGATATTGGAAATAGTTGAGGCTCAGAAGGACAATTGCTTCTTGTCTTGTACTTGGACAATAAATGCGGCCAATCTATCACAAGTCTCTATAAAGTAGAAAAGATAGGAAAGTAGAGTATTCAACTGAATATAAACTGTATAAGATATAAAAGATAGAAAGTATTAAAACACTCTCAATGTCCCCCAGGCCCTCAGACGGCCTCGGCTTTTTCACAGTACAACGTATACCCGTCGACCCGAGTCGCCTTTAACAATCTACCTATCATCCCCCGCTATTTAAGATCCCCCACTCTTCATACACCAGATTCAATTCCTCAATTTCAATCATTGAAACTATGGCTGACCCATTGAAAACCCGCGATGATGCAGGCCGCCCTAAACCGGCCGCCATCTCCCAAACGGTCTACGCAATTGCCGGTATCTCAGTAACCGTTTTTGGATTGGAAGAGCTCCGCAAAGAGGCCTCGGAAGTCGCATGTCTATGGCTTCTACATCCCAGATTAGCCACTCAGGAACGTATGACAGGCATTGCAAATTCCGTTCTCACAGACTGGATCACCAAAACGAAAGATACCCCAACAGCTAAGGGTCTGATTGCTGTTTCCTTCGACCAGCGAAATCATGGCTCTCGGGAGATCGATCCTCTTGCCAATAAGGCTTGGAGACAGGGCAACCCCCGACATGCACAGGATATGTTTTCCATATTCCGTGAGTGAAATCCTCTAAGAGATGAAAGAAAGTTGAAACAAATTACTAACTATAACTAGAGGGCACTGCAAGAGATACATCCCTGCTAATGGACTATCTTCCATCCTACACATTTCCCAAGGGCGAGCATCAGATCACCGAGAACCTAGTTCTGGGAGTGTCGCTGGGCGGACACGCAACATGGAGCTGTTTGCTGCACGAACCCCGGGTCAGTGCTGGTGTCGTCATCATCGGCTGTCCAGACTACATCAACCTAATGGCTGATCGCGCAAGGCTGTCAAAGCTGCCATCTTGGACAAGGACTGACCCGCCCGGTGCCGAAGTCCTTGGCTCGGAAGCTTTGCCGGCATCCTTCCTGGAAATTGTGAACCAATATGATCCCGCCGGTATGATGCTGAAGCATGTGGATTGCGGGCCCTCGACCGGTCCTTTGCGCGAAAACCCTTTGCCTCAGGCTTCGGAAAGCGAACAGAAAGTGCTCAGACCGGTCCTGACTCAGGCCTTGGCTGGCAAGCGCATTATGTGTTTGTCAGGCGGCGCGGACAAGCTTGTTCCTTATCATCGGGGAAAGCTGTTCCTTGACTGGTTCAAGAAGACTATATCGTCCGACGGATGGTTTGCTGATGGTGGGGTGTACTTCGAAGATATCATTGACCAGACGGCGGGCCATGAGGTCACTGCTAAGATGGTTGATGAGGCTGTTCGTTTCATCAGTGAAACTTTGACTGCGGGTTCGACTCAGAAGGGTCGACGGGGCTCAGTGCGAGAGTCGAAGATCTGAGCATCGGGCGATGGTTCTGACTGTTTCGAGTCTATGTAGATAGAATGAGTTTAGATGCGATATGATAAGATCTGAATGTCCCCCCAAATTAGTTCCATTGTTCTGCAATTGGCGCCGAACCGTAGGTAGACCAAAACTACGAAAGAGGTCCATAGTCTGTGACGGCTCAGCGTGAGGCTTTCGTTTCCCTAGGAGACTTCGATCATCCGTTCTACATGAGCAGGGTTCAAACTCGAGAGCACCACCACTCTGCTCCCCCAGAAAGAGCAACATTCAACATGCAAACATTTGAAAAAAATCCTCCTTATGGTATTTGTTTAACACACTTGATGAAATCGTAAGGGCATTCGGAGGCCATATGCTATGCTGATTGCATACAAAAAAACCCTTTTTATTTTCGACCGCCCGAACCGAGTTGGTCTCAGTTTGGGCAGATCTCATTTTGAGTTCCGATCGTCCTCCATAATGTCGAACGAACACAGCTAGGGCTTCAAATTGCCCCTATTCACCCGCCTTTCCCAGAAATCTCGACGAATCAACGCTTATGCGACGAGCTCAACAACACCACCGGCGGCCTTGATCTTCTCCTCGGCGTCACGGCTGACGTAGCGGGCACGGACGACGACGGGGATCTGGGGGAGACGGCCCTTTCCGAGGACCTTGGAGTAGCCGAGGGGCAGGAGGTCGATGACAGGGGCGACATCGGTCTTCTGGCCGCTCAGGTAGGCATCGCGCTGCTCAGCGGGGACGAGGGACCAGAGCTGTAAAAAAGAAAAAGTGGCGATTAGCGAAATCCTTCATCGTTGCGTTTTCCAAATTCTTCGATTCCTTGTCGTTGATTGGCATCCCTCCTCTTTGCATGCTGTCGCAAATTGCGCTGCTCCGTGTCCAGGCCAATCCACACAATCTGCTCTCTTTTCATATCGGATCGAATCGTAGGGTATAACGTACCTTGTCGACGTTGATAGTGGGCTTCCAGAACTGCTGGTTGGTCTTGTGGAAGTACCGCATACCAACCTTACCGAAGTAACCGGGGTGGAACTTGTCGATGTTGGTACGGTGGTGGTGCTGACCACCGGCCATACCACGACCACCGGGCGACTTGCGGTGCTTGCCGACACGACCGTAACCGGCAGACACATGGCCGCGGCTGCGAAAGGAAGAGAGGTTAGTGAGATGTTGCTGCGATGTTGCGACGGGCTATGACGAATTTCGCTTCTCTGGTCGCGATCGACGAAAAGAATTCGATTCAAACGGCACAGGAAAGGGTGTCGACTCACTGCTTCCGGGTGTTTGAGAAACGGGTAGGCATCTTGTCGGCGGGGGTGTTTCGACAAGACCGTTGATGTTTGGCGTTGAAGGGATCGTTCCGTCTACGAGATGTTGAAATCCAGGCTTAGAGTGTGCGCTAACAAATTCGCTTGTCCCGTGATCTGGAAACCCTAGCCCTGGCTTTGTCAGGGCTTATGTCATGTAGCTTTTCTCCAGAGACACCGCCTTTTGTTCATTTTGCCGTATTTAGGGCTTTGGCACATCTCGACCATGGATACGATACAATGAGCGCAATGCCATGTGAATAATATTAGAATATGTATAATTTTCTCTGAATTTCATTGCGCCTACTGCGCTACTGCCTCTTTTCGGCAAAGAACTTAGTCAGTCGTTGCACGGTCACCTGAGCCGCTCGCGTGGGAGGCACTGGGACCAAGCTCCCTCGAATCCAACCAGGCAGCTTTTGCTGGATGCGTGGCAACTCGTACCGGCGGTCGATCATGACGATGGCGGCATAGTCATTCACATGTCTGATGGCTCTTCCGATGCACTGATTCACTGCTCGCATGCATGAATTCTCGTAAAACTCCCTGCCCGCTGCCTTGCCTGCTGCTTTCCTTTCTGTCTCAGAACCAGAAGCCTGTTTGTAGGTCTTTTCCTCGAGGTACTGGATCTTGGCCTGCCAGACAGCACTACGAATATTCGGGAATGGCAGGCCGATAATGAAGACGCCACGGCCTAGCTTGTCGGAGAAATTGATACCTTCCGACAGCTTCCCGCCCACGATAGACAGAAGCAATGCTCCTGATCCGGATTCAACGGCCTCTGTGTACTCCTGCAGCAAAGCATCTGTGGTAGTCACTGCTTCTCGCGATTCGTAGAGTATCTTTTTTTTTCGTTCCAAAAGACTGAGGATGGTCTGACCGTTTCCGTTGGGGATGGGCTTCTTCCAAACACTCAAGACTTGGCTGAGATAGTCATAACTGGGGAAGAAGGCGACAACGCCATCTGGGATGACCTGACAGAGGGTTGTTATCGTACGCCCAAGGTCGGTGATCTATTCTTCAGTAAACAACATAACTTCGTAAGCATAGAATACATTCACAAACCATTTTCTCCGAGTTTCGTGCCTCATAAGTAAAGTCAAAATCGTTTCCCATCAGCCCTTGAGTCAAGGACTGCGCCACCAAGTTGGATTTAGGGATGACGTGCCCGTAACTAAACGTGTCCAGTCGTTCAGGGGGCAGATATGAGAACAAATGATTGACATAATCGGACATCTGTAGGAGGATTAGTGAACTGCAGTGTCAGGTAATGTAATTCTACTTACGGGAGACATAGTACCACCAGCTAAGATGACAGCCCTGGCATCTTCAGCAATCTCTCGGAAATGATTCGTAGGGTCAAGCAGCATGTATTTCAACATAATATTGTCTTGACTCTTCTGGAAAAAGAGCCGTCCCTCTTCCGAAGGATTCATCAAAGGAAGAAGGAAGCTTTGAATATGAAACAAGACCGGCATTGTCGTCATGTCCTTGTGGGCACCAGGTTGTCGCTCTTGCGTGGACTCAACGTAGCCGTCAACTTTTCGGGCGAGCTTGCTCTCCTGTAGGTATCTCGAGAGCTTGTAAGGGTTGATCTGGTCAATTCCCTTTCCAGCCATGAGATCCGATGCTTGGACCGGGCCTTCCACCGGTCCCTTCTGCTGGGATATTGACTTCAGATGCTCAGCAATGGAGCCTACTAACCGGATGACTTGCGCAACATAGTTTCGATTCTTCCCTTTGAGTCTATTCTTGAACTTGCGGGCATATGTCGTCAATTGTCCGATCGCAGTCTGCAGTTGGCTCAGTGAGACTGTCACTGAATGAATGCTAGATATCGCATCCATGAGATTGTGGGCTTCATCGATGATGACAATGTGGCCTTTGACAGAAAGATTTAGGGCTTCACGAGCAGATCGTTGCAGCAACAAAGGGTATGGAAGTGTCACAATCTAATCTCGTGTTAGCGTCGGCATGGGAATATGTCGCTGGATGGGACTGACCTCGCTGTGTTTGATCACTGGACGAGAGGCATAGTAAGGACATATTCCAAGCTTTTTACCAACCTCGGCAATATCTTCGATGTCCTTGACTGTGGCTAACACATGGTCTCTGAACTCAAGAGCCAAAGCCTCGTCATCTCTAGAGGGAAGAAAGGAGCACTTTTTGTCGGCTGCTACACCGGCTTGTTGTAATTCCGAACACTTCTCATTGATTGCGGTGTTGTTATCCAAAGCCCGGACTTTGGGGTTGATGCACAGGTTCTTCCTGGACCCCAGAGAAAGGTGTTTCACCCTCTCTTCGAGGTTGGAGAGGTCATCTTTGCGTTCTGTATCTAGATCGCTGGGTATACTAGACGGGAACGCGACCCGTCGCAATTCACCGGCAAACTGACTCAGCTGAGAGTGTGTTCGCGAGCAGAAAAAGATCTTGATCTCATCATCTCCTTCGCCTTCCTCGTCTTTCTTTTGCGTCGAGAATTTCCCCTTGAATCGTTCCAATAGGGCTAACGTGCTCGCAGACAGGCCGTCAGCACCTGCAGACTCCTGCTTGCTCTGGCTCTCCGTGTCGCTATCATAATCATCAAGAACGAATTGATCATCATCCGTAGCCAGCTCAGGTGCTGAATGCTCCAATCGCTATTTTCCTAGTTGGTTTAGAGTTCTCTCTATAGAATCCCAGCAATATCTACATACCTGTTTTTTACGGGGTCGCTCTGTGCTGTCTTGGGCCTGTTTCAGACCTTCCTCCTCTTTTCGAATCTTAGTCAGTCGGGCCTCGAATTCCTGTCTCTTCTCTGAGATGGCGCGCCTCGATTCACGTTTGGCATGCTCTACCATCCATTCCGGCTCATCGTCATCGCCTTGAAAATGGTCAGATGACTGAATGACTGTCCACTATGATGTTTGACGAAGGGACCCACCTGTGGCATCGACCGTTTCTTGGAAGACCTTTCGCTTGTGATCTCGCAGCCATGTCAAAGAGCCACAGATTAAGCTTAGAGATTTTCCCTATTTGGAGAGGAAGCTTAGCTCCAGGTTATATATAACCAACATTCATGGATGCATCGGAGCAGTGAACCAATTGTGGCGGATGCAACGAAAGGGCACTTACAGTACCTATTACATGAGAATTAGATTAAAAAGTAAAGGCCCCAACACACTCTAGCGCGCTTACCAGTGGGGGATTCAAAGACGGCAATCTTGCTTTCTTCCAGGCAGGTGTACAATGC
The DNA here is from genome assembly GCA_030762825.1 of Penicillium turbatum. Classification (NCBI taxonomy): domain Eukaryota; kingdom Fungi; phylum Ascomycota; class Eurotiomycetes; order Eurotiales; family Aspergillaceae; genus Penicillium; species Penicillium turbatum. Next base: position 1,322,974 of record JAUJYX010000011.1, on the reverse strand, counting down.
CTGCATAAACTGCAGTTGAATATCATAAGGCGTATATGGATGGTGGAAATTCTCCATGGTGGAGAATCCTTGAAAGAAGAAGTTTAAAATAGAAAGGGTGTTCCTGGCGATCTCTGTAGGGTGTCACAGCTTGTTAATCAGCTTGTTAATAGGGTATAGTCTCCGAGGGAAAAGGGAAAGGAGAAAAAAAGGAAATTAAAATAAAAAATAAAAAATAAAAAAGATTAAAAATAAAACTGCCCAAAAGAGGAAAAAAGTGGAGTCTATCATAAGGCTTCCACTTCAAGTGTAAGACATTTGATACAGACGATGTACATCTTAAATGGCTTCAGGGGTGTCCAAAAGGGGGGAAATAATTTGCGGGTCTACAACAACCAAACTACACTTCTATAGAGAAAGATCAAATTGATAAATTGATACATAACGTACATATATATATGCCTTAGATCTCATATCTACTTTATAGTTAGAAAACCTCTAAACATGTATCTATCTCACATGAGGCTGAAATCCATAAACATCGATCTATTAATACCAGTTTTTTTTTTATTCCAAACGGGTTGGCGGGGGTGGGGTTTTTTGGTAATTTTGTATGAGCAAAGTGGAAGTGGGCTGCTTTTAACAATCCACTTGGCCTCTTTCTTTTTGATTTCTTTTTTTCTTCTTAAATTTCACCCCTCTTTCTGAACACCTAACCTATTAATATTCTACTCGATTATTGGCACTAGGGCCTGGGAACTTACCCTAGACTACCCTTGCGAGAGAGTTCCCCTCTCCCCAAATAAATCAAATATTACACCATGAACAGACCGCCACAGGGTCACGGTCAGCAACGGCTAGGTGCAACATGGTATCCAGGGGGGCAAGATGACTTCTACATGCCAGAGGTCATATCCCCATCTCCTCAAAGGTATGGCTAAAAACATCTAAACTATCTAAAACCATCTAAAACAACTATTGTTGGAAAGCAATGCCGAAAGTACGAGTACTAATCCATCCCAGAGTGATGCCAGAGGTGCCGGAGAACATGCAGGACAATATTGCTCAACTGGAACATCGCGCTCATGACCCGCGCCGCGGTCAACAACCTCCCGCGCAATACCAACGCGCCCAAGTTCAGTATCCCGAGCGCACTTCCTCTGCCGCCCAAGGACCACCCCAGCACAGCCAGTTTCATGATCCCAGTTCCTACGCACAATCCGCGACCTATGACAGCATGGATCACCCCAATTTCTCGCCTTTCCCAGTCCTACGGAACCCACCACCCAATGTCCCGCCCACCGATGAACAGAGAGAGGCGAATTTGGAGCGCGCACGAATGGCCGTGTTGTCGACCACCGATCCAGAGATGCAATTAGCGTGGGCCATGGATGCCCTCGCCTTTGTCGAGGTTGCCGCACAGAATGAAGCCCGTCTCTGTTTGACTCAGCCGCCGCGTCCGCAGACCCCGCAGGTGGAGCGCCAATTGCGAATCGACGCGATGAACATCGTCGGCTTTCTGGCCGAGCAGCGCCACCCCAAAGCGGAATTTATCAAGGGCATGTGGCTCGAGTTCGGCAAATTTGGCTGCCCAGTGGATCGCAAGGAGGCATTCCGATCATATTCGCGATCCGCTGAGAAGGGATATGCGCGTGCTGAGTATCGGATCGGCATGCAGTTTGAGAGTTCGGGCGAACCAGAGAAAGCGATTAAACATTACGAGCGGGGTGTTGCGCGGGCGGATTCGGCCTCGTACTATGTGGGTGCTGATCTTGCATTGACCAAACATGGAGAGACTAACATTCTTGCAGCGCCTGGGAATGATGATTCTTTTGGGACAGCATGGTCAGCGCCAGGACTTCAACACTGGTTTGGAATACATTCGTTTGGCAGCGCAGTCATGCGATCAGAATGCACCTCAAGGTGCATACGTGAGTGATCGTCTTTTATCTATTTAAGATGGATAGCTTTCCCCTGGAATTACTTCTGACACGCGACAGGTATATGGCATGCTTCTGGCCCGGGAGCTCCCTCAAGTGAGCGTCCCGGAAACCTTCTTACCCCTAGATCTTAATTTGGCACGTGTCAATATCGAAAAGGCTGCATATCATGGCTTTGCCAAGGCTCAGGTCAAGATGGGTGCTGCATATGAACTATGTCAATTGAGCTGTGACTTCAATCCTGCGCTGTCTCTGCATTATAATGCACTGGCAGCTCGCCAGGGTGAGCCTGAAGCCGAGATGGCAATCAGCAAGTGGTTCCTGTGTGGACATGAAGGTGTATTTGAGAAGAACGACGAATTGGCGTTCACATATGCGCAGCGCGCGGCTCAAAGTGGTCTTCCGACGGCTGAATTCGCTTTGGGTTACTTCTATGAGGTTGGTATCTTTGTGCCGGTAGATATCAAGGAAGCTCGCTCTTGGTACGCCAAGGCCGCCGCCAGTGGCAACAAGGATGCGTCTGGTCGAATTGAAAGTATCTCACGCTCAAAAACCCTCTCCAGAAAAGATCATGAGAAGGTCGCCATCTCACGCATCAAGTCGACCCGGTATACAGCTCACCAGCGGGGCGGGTCTTTGGAAACGGCCCCGGAGAACATCCAAATGCCAGATCCCTCCAGAATGACCCTTTCCGACGGCCCACCGTCCGCTGCTCCTTATCCCGATCGTCCTCACTCTACACGCCCGCGACCCCAGCAGGGTTATCAGCTGTCAGATACCCGGCCAAGCTCTGCTTTCGGCGTCAACCCCAACCTTCGATCCAATGCACCGCCAGGATACGGCGGTCCCCCTCCGGGCCCTGGACCTCGCACACCATCCTATGGACCTGGCGGACCCATGAACTACCGCCAAACTGGCCCTGGAACCCCTCTTAGCGCCCCTGCTGGACCCGGAAGCCCGCAGTCTAATAACATGCACAGTCCTGGTGGGACCCCTCGTCTCGATATTGGTTACTCTGCACCAATGCCGCCACCTGGAGGGCGACGGCCAGTACCTCGCCTTGATTCGGCGGAGCGCAAGCCCTTGAGAACTCCTGTTCCTGGTCACTCCGGGATGCACTCACCCGGAATGGGGTCTCCTCGTCCGCCTGGCTCTCCCTCATTCCCTCCACGTATGGAGTCCCGGCAACCGTCTCATGGCTCGGGTGCCTCCACGCCTCAGCCACCACCGTCGGTTGCGTCGTCGACTTCATCCGCACCGCAGCAGAAGCCTGCTAAGGCACCGAGCAAAGGACCCAAGACATTTGAAGAGATGGGTGTTCCCACCGCGAATAAAGACAGTGATTGCGTATGTAAAACCTACTTGTGGCGCATTGATCTTGAGTCAAAGCTAACTTTTGCAGATTGTGATGTGATACCCCGGCTCTCCCCTTTTTGACATTGGCTGTCTTTCATGCTTTATACTTGTTTCTATGTCTTGCATCTCTCTTACTCATTATAATCTTGGGGTTCCAAAAGCTCACGCCGTCCGAGAGGCGAACGGTTCTTGACGGATCTCCTCCTGTTTCCACATAACTGCATTTGTACCCCGGATCTCATTTCCTGCCTTGGGCTTGTTTTTTTGTTTTTTTTTTCTTTGTGGGCATATGATCATTTGTGTTCATCCTGTTACTTTTCTGTAGGTTTGGGTACGAATTAGATATCAGGAGTAGTCAGAATTTATCGCTTCCAATTGTTCAATCCAGAACGGAGAACTTGGTCGAGTTGTAGCTGTCCCGATGTCTGTCTCATTTGCTTCCACGTGAGAGCCGAATCTCACCTTCCACCTCAACTCGTGCCGCCAACATCTCGGCTCATACACCATGGCTCCACGTAAACCGCAGACTGATGCATCTGCTAAAGGTGATGGTAAGATTCACTCAATTCAAGATCTCTATCCACTGACTGGCTAACTCTCGCGAAGATGCTTCCATGATACGGGAATACCTTCGTAAGTATCCCTACCTGCTCATATGCTGTCTCAATAACTGACATGCCAAATTTTCAGGCCAACAAAAGTCTGTTAGCTCTAATTTGTGTTGTTATACTCGAAAATTGGCTAACGTCGCCTGGCACAGTCGTCCATATTCAGTACGCTCTTTCTCCCAAATAGACGAAGAGCCTGTTGACCGAGCACTCTTTAGGCCATTGATGTTTCTGCAAACCTTCACAACAAGGTGACCAAAAGTAAGAATGGTTGTGTGATCTTGCATATGCCTTTCTGATATATGTTTCTCAGCCCAAGCCGCAAAGCTTCTCCGAGATTTGCATGAGAAAAAAGAGATCGAGGGACGAGTTTCTGGTAAGCCAAGCGTATTGGCCAGCAGGAAAATACTACTGAATCAAATGATGCATAGGCAAACAGACAGTCTACCATGCTATTCAAGACCCCTCGGATACTACAACACCGGAGGCAGCCGCAGCGTTCCAGCTCGACATTGAAGCGCTGGAAAGTAAGCTATCAACCCTGAAGGCAAATGAGAAGAAGGCTCGGGCAGCCTTAGCAGCTTTGCAGGCAAATCCCCGAGTGTCCGATCTCCGGCAGGATATCAGCCGTCTCGAGAGCGAAGAATTAACGATTCAGGCGCGCTTGGCGAGCCGCCACGAGGGCGACCCTGTCCAGATGTCACCCGCAGAAAGAGAAAAGCTTGAAAAAGAATGGAAACAATGGCAGCGACATGTGAGCGTGCGTCGTCGGATCTGTCGTGAGCTGTGGGGACAATGCTCTGAGGTCGTTCCGGAAGGCATGACCGCGGCGGAGCTATGGGTGAGTTTTGAGGGCGAGTGACATAGCCCCAAGGGTTTATCTAAATGTCAATGCTCCAGGATTTCTGACAAATGTTACTAGGAATCTTTGGGGCTTGAAGGAACGCTCCAATAAGAGATCATCGTGGAGTGGTGATCTCTCTAGTCCCCCCACTCGGTCACATCATTTGACACTTATGATCACTATGAAAGCTATTGAGACTCTACATACTTCTAAGGCTATGTATTTTATTGATAGACATTTGATTCGACGGTATGCAGCCTGAGTGCATCTTATTGGAATGGAGGCAACGGTGAAAGGCAAATCGTAAATCAGACATTGTCATGAGGAGAGGCTGTGGTGAGATCGTATAAGATAATGATGTTATAAGTTAGGATTTCCCATATTAAATTCTCCAAGCTACCTACATGACTGCGCGAGACTTGTCTTTCGTTTGTCACGTTCACTATTCTTCCACGCATTTTCTTCAGGTGTCGACTCTCGTGAATCATCAACTTTCCCCCACCGCCCGCCGAGTCTATCTCTCTTTCCCCTCTCTCCAATCTCCAAACCCCTCCCACTTCCTCTTCATGCAGGTGTCTTCCCGTCCATCATCTCGTCGAACCAGTCATTCAGAGATGAGAGGTCGCGCGCCTGTTCCGGTTACTTCTGGGGCACAGCCCCAGAATGGGCATACTCGCAATCCTTCGGGACTCGACGTTGCCCGCAGCCCGCCTAATCAGAGCAATAAGAGTAAGTCTTGACGCGCATTCTCTCCATATCTGCTATTACATTCATTTGAAGAACTCATCAAGCTAACTCTCTTCTCTTCAATCGTACAGACACCAAGCACGTTCCTTGCAAATTCTTCCGTCAGGGTGCCTGTCAGGCGGGCCCCGCTTGCCCATTCTTACACTCTACTGATGCCGGAATTGACTTTGCTCCTTGCAAATACTTTGCAAAGGTATGATTTTGGCACCGTTTTGAAGTTTCTCTTCGTTGCGAGTTTTCCGAGGTAATCGGAAGTTAACGGGCAAATTGATTTTTAGGGTAACTGCAAGTTCGGCGCAAAATGCGCATTGGCGCATATCTTACCGGATGGACGAAGAGTCAACCGGCCGTCTGGAAACATGGGAATGGGAAGTGGCCACCTCAATTTGGGCGGCCGCGTGAACCCTCAGGCCTATGTCAACCAGGACTCCGCCTTGACCAACTCGGTGCTCTCCCAACAGCGCATGAACGGACACGACCAGCCTCGATATGCCCCGCAGCTCCCCCCGCAGGAGGAGTATGGGCCCCTACACGGGCAGCAACAGCCGACCTACGATGGAATCCCCACAATCGATACGGGCCTGGCCTCCGATGCCGGCTCTAAGTACGGATCGCCCGCTGAAGATGTCCGATTCCCTATGTCGCCCAATAATAACCACCTTAGCGCTCTTGACGCGGGCCTTCCAGCTTCCTTCGACAGCCAGGGTATCTCTCATGCTGCCCGCTATGGTCCGGTGGCTGCTTCGATGCCCTCGCAGTTTGGACTGGAGTCTCCGCCAGCACAGAGACCGGGACAGGCAGATGTTTTCCGTAACCTGCGCGACATTGGGTATGGTAGCAGTTTGCGCAAGCCGTCGTCTTACATTGGATCGTCTCCTCCGGGCCCGGAAGATACGACTGGCACCCGATTCATGCACTCTTCGCGTCCCGTCAAGCCACGCATGCTTTCCGCCAGTGTGCCTCGTCCCACGGCTCTTGAGGACTGGGATGAGAACTTCCCTATGGAAGAGGATTATCTGCCGGTCAATCTGCATGATGACGTCCTGACACCGCAGGAAAAGCTGCGCCGCCTCTCTCGTACTGACAACGATTTGAGTTCTAGCCATCGCAGCGGCTTTGGCATGACTAGCACCAGCTTCTCTAAGACTGGTTCTCCCCTGGCGTCCAGCCCCTCGCGATTTGGCGCCCTATTTGCCAAACAGCGCCAGCGCAAGGAAGAGGAGTCTCACGGCTCTTTCCACATCGGCTCCCCTCTGCGTGAGTCATCACTCAATCCGATCACCAGTCCTAGCCTGGGTCCCATTGGCAGTCGCCGAGCTTCCCACGACGGGTCGCCATTTGTCTCGAGTCCTGGACGTCAGTCTTCTATGTCCATGATTTCTGAGCAACTCGGTGGCATGTCTCTTCACCCTGGTTCTGCTCGCCAACCGTCCACTGGTCCTAGCGGCCGCCTTGATCGAATAATTTCCTCTGACCGAATCATTCCTTCACCTGTCAGCACAAGCAAGATTGAGGAGGAAGAGCAGAGTGACCTGGTCTTTGACATGGAGGAAGAGGTGGGCAACAAGCGAAACAGTGCCTCGTGGGAGAACAAAGAGGGCTCTTCCTAAGCTGTCCTCTTTGTTCCAACCGATCCTCACGACCTCACGCCAAGTCCTCTTTGGGACATGTTCATATTCAACAAAAAGCACAACACGAAAACGGATTATGGAGTTCACTGGGGCATTAACATACATCAAAGAGACGCAACAAAGGAAGGCCCAAGACAATACATCCTTATCTCTCTCGGGTGAGAGAATTGCGCAAAAAATTAAAATAACAACAACTTCACCCACCTCTCATCATAGACTGGCGTCGCAACATCATCTGTGCTTTCCTCATTCCATTTGCGATCGGAATCATCTAGACCAGTCATATGTGTTTCTCATGGTTGGGCTCTTAGGGATCAATCTTCTCTTGCCAGCTATCTACTGTACTAATCTTTGCCTTTTTCTCTGTCTCTATTTCACACTATCCCTGGATATCGCACTGCACCTGGGTTGACCGATCTCAACTCTTGCTTTGAATCTACCCTTGTTTCATGATTTGACGACCCTGCGATCTCTGGTGCTTAGGTGTTTTCTCCGTCCTCTTCTCCCTTGTTCTTTGTTCCCTACTGTCGGAATAGGTGGTCCTGGGGTTTCAGGGCTACAGTATGTACAAATTGGAGATGTGCAAATAAACAAATCCATGATACTTTTGCAATTACTTAGTAGATATAGTAAGAATATGTAAATTTCTTAACACGTAGGTATTACTATCCACATGCCCAAAATTGCTGAGTGCAACAAGGTATATATAGTTAGTTATTCGGTTGATACATATACCAACTAGTTAACTAACATTTATATAACACGGTATTTCCACATTGTTCATTACATGTAGATGAGCCTACTACGTGATGTACTGTCATTGTAAAATGCATAATCAGAATCATGGATTTATTTCATGTTGTAAACGGCGGACCTGTGAATTACTGTATCGGGTTAGTTTTGCCGTTTTGGGTTTAGCGCCCTAATACACCGTCACGTAACCTACCTTCAATGCCGCCGACATAAAAGACCCGTCTTCGCTGTTCTTCCTCCTCCTCTCTCACTTTTTCATTCTTCCTACCCCTCTATCTTGCACTCATCGCCGCCCCCTTTCTTTTACTCTGGCCCCCACCGACTACTGCGCATTTGCTTTCAGCCCGACGCACTGCCCCTTTCATTTTTACCGGAGATGCCGCTCGATCCGACATCCAGCTTGCAATGCCCATCACCCAGAAGCGTAACCACTGGGATGATACAGCATCCTATTCTTTCGTGTCGATAATTCTACTCCTTCCCTAGGGCAGTGACTGAGCACCATGCTACGAAGATGTCCATGTCTCCCTCTGCCTGTGCGCCTTTTCGTCTCTGATTCCGCAGGCCTCCAAATCTGCAAAGTGCCAGTATGCCCTCGACGCTGCTCTCCCGCCGCCCTACCTAAGGTTACATTGTATAGCCCCGGCTTTATATAATGCCTCCCGTTTACCTAGCCAAACGCCCAGTTGTCGTCATCGTCGGTCTCTCCGGTCCCGCTCCACCTAGTCGGGTGAAAACTCGAAATCACAGCTTGGTTATATAGGCTAATAGCGAAAATGCCGCGCCCTTAGTCGATACTATATCTTGTAGTCAATGCGAGACTATAACTACGGGAATTTTTGCTATCGAACTATAATTTATTGTAGGCTGTGAAATACTCAATTCTCGGTCCTTCCCGTCGAAGACCGGCTAGAGTTCCTGTCCTGGTTCTTTAAGGGTGCTTTATCTTATTGTCTACGCCACTATATCGAGATATATCGCAAACCAAGATTTAGATATTATATATGACTGTGACTAGCTAAGCCTAAATACCGAACTAGTTAATACTTAATATACTCCTAGTACGAGAAAAAGTTTATAATAGTCTACAGAAGAAATATCTTTATTAGTGAAGCTTAGGGAAGGATAGAATCTTACTTGGTCGGAGGTGACGAGATAGTTTGTATAGAAATTCGCCGGGAGGAGTAAAGGGTCTATATAGGTATACTAGAGCACAACGCTCAATAAATAGCGGCGAGCTTTAGCGGATACTACGTAGGTAAATAAACTGAGAACTATAAATTGCCTTTAGACTCCTACTATTAATATTGTACGGTTAATTATACTATTTATTACGATACCTATAGTAGCTAAGGAGCTATTTAGATATAGAGGAGCCAACTAAGTTCCTAGAAGCTACGCACCTAAAGCTAGCGAGATTTACTTAAGAACCGCCTAGCTAGGTAGAAACAAATATTAGGCCGTTATATCTTAATATCGAAAAGCTAACGTAAGGGCAGGACCTAGGTTTAGACTAGAGACAGTGGCTAGCTAGCTTTTTAATTACCTATCCCTGATTTCTATCTAGTATTAAATGGCCATATCTTATCCGCCTTTGCTACTGTTATATCTTCGCTACGGGACTCGGCTTCTTTAGCAGTCTATATCTATTTATTATACGCTATACGATAAGTAACCCTATATATCATTCGAGATCTACCCGTCAGAATTTGTATTAAGGTTATCTCTTAGCCATAACTTAAGTGCTTAAACAGCCTTAAAATCCTTATAGTCTCGAGTATACTGTTTCAATTCCGCTTCTGTGGGAGAGTATAGATATAGGCCCTCTAGCCCTAGTTCCGCCTAGCGAGCTAAAAGCTTAATTAACTCTTAGCGGATAGCGACAGCGGAGGCGGTTAAGTACGTCAAAATCTGTTTAGTTAAAGAGGGGAACCCTATTAATTATAGGGTCTATACAGAGAATTCGAGGGGAAAAAGGACGAAGAGATAAATTGCATTATACGGATAGGGGGGTTTTGGGCAAAATACCCAACTTTCGAGGAACATTGACCAGAGCGGGGTACGTGGCGCGCGTCCAATAGATAAAGCTATATACGACCCGGACGGCTACACCGTGAAGACGTAAATAAGATATATACTCTTAGTATTTTACTAAGCCTCGAGTATAAAATATAAGTAATTGACTCTCCTCTCTCTTCACTATATTTTAATTAAGTAATAACAATCCTGAATTTCTCCTATATAATAGATGAATCCTTTACTGTAGTCTCCTTTCACACGTTACTCTATATTCTGTTCTTCTTGTTGAATATATTCCTACGAAAGTAAGACGTCTATACTGCGTTTAGGAGCTCGGAAAAGGTAGAATAAAACTGCTACCTTTCTTAGGCTTATTGTAGCAATCTAGAGCTATACAGTATATAAGTAGCGTATAATAATAGAGTAGTCAAAGTACTTCCTATCACAATTTAAGTCTATAGGCTAGTTTTTATATAGGTAAGGATTGTTAAGCCTAATAAAACAAGAAATAACCCTAATAAGCCAATAGAAGCTACCTATAAGGCTCGTTAATGCCTAGTAGCTATGAGGTCCGGATTTCGCTAGAATAATTTAAAAGTACTTGTTTATATATACTATAGCCTTATATAAATAACCTAGGCTCGAATAATTTGGGTATAAACGAAGCTAAGACTAACCAAGGTGATGATTATATATAAAGAAAACAAAGTATTGCGGTGTTCCTGTATTTTTAGTTAATTAAGTACGTATAGTAGGCAGAATCGTCAGTTAAACCTTACTAAAAATACAAGGAAAGTGATAGAATAGTAATTGCCCCTATCAATAATAGGGTAGATATTATATAGGTTAACGAGGATTGTAAAGTAGAAATATATAGGTACTAGAGAGGTTAGTGTCACGTCACTCCCTCTATTTCAATATCCTTGCCTTATTTAAATTGAGTAAAAGAAATATACTGCTAATTTCCTACTGTAGTATTGGCTAAGGCTGGCCTAGAATAAAGTTAGGTACGATAGAGACTAGGAGAGAGATATTGAATTTTTACCTTTCTTCTACTTCGATTTAAACAATACGAGCGGAATAGATACGATTATCCCTAAAAGCGCGGTACCGCCTATTATAAGTTAGCTAGAGATAAGAAATTCTCTACTTAATCTTAGTAGGCTGAAAGCCTTAATAGATAGGAGCTAGAAAATAAGACTTATTCTATAGTAGAAAGATACTATTGCGGATATAGCTAGTTGAAAAATTACCTTAGAATCTATATTTTCCTGATTTTTTGAGTAAATTATTATATCCGTTGATTCGAAAAGAAAAAGACTATATCTACTTCTCCTAAGCCTAGCTAAAGTATAGTTTTATATATTTACTAGGCTTGGATTAACTAACTTAACTATATCTTATCTAACTAAGAGCTACCGAGGAGGAAGAAGACAACGGGGTAAGTTATATATTAAGGAGAAAGGAATCTAGGGTAAAATATCTAGCCTTCGAGGAGAATTGTCTAGAGCGGTATATAAGATTAGCCTAGTATCCTAACTTATACTTATAATATATATACTACTTGCCTCGGTCATTTTACTATGATTTTAGGGGAGTTCTAACTATAATTTTAGCTGTATTATAAACTATCCTCTCTTTACTAAATACCGGATTGTTGTTGACCGTTGATATTCGCAGTTCCTACGCCTATAGTCTTATATAAATCAGAGTAGATAGATATATTGATATCGAATCAATCTCTTGTAGGGCATCCGATAGCTTGATTTATAACTTAGCATTCTCTAGCTTAAGATAAAGCGCAATATAGATACCTAACTTAGGCTAGTATCGGGTAGTTATCGGGTAGCCTTAGTAATTATATAGCCTTCCCCTACCTACCTATCTCTAGCTAAGCCCAACCGACTAACGGCCTGATATTTTCGCCGTAGGTAGCCGACAATATCAATTTTAATTACAATATCTTATAAATACTAGCGAGAACCTATATATATTGAGTGAACGTAGCCGGTCAACTTTATACCCGAAGAACGCACGTTACAATTTTAATACAATTAGATTCCCCGCGACTAAATTCGATCTTTTTACGTAACCGCGCGGTGTACTAGTCTTAGTGCGCTAATCCTTCCGGATAGTAAATAAAGTGACGGTGATAAAGTCCGGTTTGGTATAGTATATATCTTTATACCTTAGAGACTCTTTCTGACCTAAGTAGGTAAGCCGCTAGTAAAATTTCACCACCGCTACATTTTAAGAGTCGGATAAGAAAGTAGCTTACTAGATCGATACGTCCCTAACCAAAGAACAATTTTTTATATACAAATCTTGCGAGGAGATACTATTTTAGGATAGGGATAGCTCGACCCTATTCCGAGTAGAAGGGAGTAGATAGATAATACTACCTCTAGGTATACGGGTTAGGGTAAAGGGTAGATCGGCCAAATCACGACCGGTAGATTGAATTTACGAAATTGTAATATAATATCTAGCTAACTATTAAACTGATTATTATAAGTTATACTAGATATATATCTACCTTTATATACCTAGTCTCAATCTTACCGGTTTCCTAACTCTAGGCTTAACTACTTATAATAGCTTCGAAAATATTATCTCCGAAAGCCACAGCTATCTAGTTCTTTACAGCGTAATCTAGGTGACGGTAAAACTGCCGCCTCGGGAAGTGATCGGCTCCCGGAGCACAGGGTGAGTTAAGTCACCCCGCCGCCCTGAGCTGCTCGCTGAGCAGCCTGATCGCTCACCCCAATGCTTAGGCCGACCGGCCTATTCGATCTCATCCTAGCTCTCCGTTCTTTCACATGCTCTAACAATAACCGTACTGCTGCCTACTCGTGCTCCTGGGAGCGGAGCTAGGAAATAACGTATTCTCGCGGTGCTATAGTAACTTTCGGCTCGGTCTTCGAACTTTCAGCTAATCGACTCAACCGGTCTTTCAACTTGTGTGAGATATTAGATATCTCACCATCCACTCTTTCCTTCACAATGCAGGTTCCATCACGCCGTCCATCCAATAGACTCTAACAGAAATGCCCTCATTGTCTCCGATTCTCTATGTCCGGGGCTGGCTCGATCCTAGGAACATCAAATACTGCCACCATTCGGCAAATATTCTCACGTCCCCTGCCATAAGCCTCGACTGCATCGATACGCCGTACTAAGCAAAGTGGAGACATCAACCATCGGTCCGAGTATAAATCCGGAAAAGAAGTTAGTGTTCCTAGGAACGCTTCCTCTAGTCGATCCACTACGAGATAGAACGGGGTTTCAATTGGCCACAGCAAAGGGTCGAGGATCTGCGCCGATAATATATATAGTATCATTACTATGCTGCATTGGCTATAGAGCCGAAAGCTTTACCGATCTTCTTATATTTCGCTTTATAGTACGACGGGCGTAAAGAACAATAACGCCTAGAATATAAAGGCTAAGGATCACTTCCGTACGGCTTTTTTTCTATATCCTATTAACTCCAATCTCGCTATCTCCTACTTCAACTCTCCTCTATCTAAAGATCCTTACGTTCACTATAGTAACGCTGAATTCAAAATTTCTAGTAGCCAATACCGAATTCCCTGCAAAGGTGCTCTTCGGTTGGTTTAGAAACCTAGACTATTGTTATAGTAGAGTAACTAAATACCTCTAGAGAGAGTCGCAAAGTAAGCGGCTATAGCCTAGAGAATAATATACTAGAAGAAAAGGACAGAGTAATAAACTTTAGTAAGTTATATTCTTAATATTTTACTTTAAGGCTTTTTAATTAATACAATATCCCTAGTATTAGAAATTGATCGGTTCTCTCGGCCTATTTCGCCTAACGCCTATCCTAAGGATACACTAGCCGCCGATAATTACCCTAGTTACCCTAAGGAGGTTACGCTTTATCCTTCCTCCTAAGTCAGTAGTACGACTTCTATAACTAGCCTAGATAGACCTAGAACAACGAGAGTCTTCGATATCTTTAAAGACGAGTATATATAGTTTACTGTAAATCGAAGGAAGCGAGCCTTAAAAGATTTTAGTATCCCTTCCCCGAAACGATATAAGTACCTAAATTTAACTACTATAAATACGACTATATTATAAGGAAGATAAATAAATCAATTAGAAGCCGAAAATTTATTATTTTATAGCGAAGAGGACTATATAGATAATTATCTAGCTAGGCTTAGGAATACGATTAGGTATCTAAAGCGTTTCTACAGCCTAAGTACTACCGAGGCTAAGTTCTCTAATAACCTTACCGATACCTATATTCTTAAAGAAAATCTTACGGTAATTTAACTTTTTACTACAATATTATAGTATATATATAGTATTATTACAATAAGCACTATATCAATAGAGAATCCTATTTAATAAGCTAGGACTATATAAGTATAGTAAACTACTATATATAGAAAGTAGACCTCTAAAGATAATCGTCGTTTATTTAAGCTAAGAGATTCTTAAAACTACTATAGAGCCGTATCCACGGTTTATTTCCCGGAAGAACTCTAAGCGCAGTTAAATAACGTTACTTCGGGGAGATCTTAAAGTAGTCTAAGAGCCCCTTAAGTAAAGAAAATCACCTAAGCCTCTCCGATCGATATAAAAACAGCACCGTAAATATCTAAAGAAGCGAAAGGCTAAGTCAGCCTTATCAACTTAAGAATATAAGGAGTAACGCCGAGCGCTATTAAAGGTATATATCAAGTGCTATAAAGTATTCTAGTGTTTTAAATACACTAAGGCTAGATTATATCGATCCCTAGCTTCGAAGCCTCGGTAAACTCTAAAATCTACTTATTAAATTCTCCTAGTAATAAGCTCACTACGTAGACTCTATAATCTAAGTAGTAAGGATTACACCGTAAATATAGCCATTGCTATACCCCTTATAGGTTAGGAGGTTATATATATTTAGAGTTGATTTAAATACTAGAATCATATTTAACGAGTAGTCTTTTTTACTTTAGTTACACGCTCTAACTTATTGATATAAATATTTATATAGAGGCCCGTAGACACTAGAGAATTTTAGCTATTTCCTCTCTAATAAGTATCGCAAGGCTTAGCGTATTATAGACTTTATAATCAAGGACGAATTTAGAAAGTAGATCAATAATTATAAATAACTAATAATTATATTCACTGACTTTAAATAAAAGACAATCTTTAGTGGATCTTCTCTATATCTAGTAAAATAAACTATTTAAAAAGCACTTATATATAGATACTAAGAGTGTGGCGTAGATAGTAGGGGTTATCTGCTAAGTGACCTAAGAGGGCCTTTATCACTCCGAGCGTAGGATAGGGAGTTAGTAGATCCTAGGAAAAGGCTTACCCGCTCCTAAGGGACTTATCACTCTTAGGAAGGTAACCTATATTCCTAGAGACTTAATAATATACTCCTAGGAGAACTAAGAGCGGTCCTAGAAGCTATTAATCTTATAGGAATCCTTAAGGCTTATATATATTTACCTAGCTTTAGTGGTTATAAGACTATATATTCTCCTAATATAATTGACTAAAGGGCCCTAGTATATATACCCTATCCTATATAGATAACTCTATAAATTCGCTAAGGAACTATAGATAGTGACCTACCGTAGATCTAGCCTAGCTACTACGGCTATAAGGAAAGTTCATATCACGATCTACTATATTATAAGTATTATACCAAGATCTAAATTCTCCCGGGATAAGTCTTATAAGCACTAATTCTCGTATTAGAAATCATAACGCTAGGCTATCTATATTACTATTCTCTGCGATACTTTAGACACCGCTATTATCTAAACTAAGGATCTTGGTTTTATTAATAGAGATACCCTATTTCTTATATTGCCTAGCAAGGTCATCAGTTGTTTTCTAAATTGGTAGTAGGTGATTTAATGCCTTTCTCGGTCAGTGACTAATACGTAAACATTGAAAACGTCTATAAGATTAACACACCAGCTGGTTTACAGAGAGCGGCCACCCTTCCGAGTTAGAAGTCAAAGTAAAGACCTGACCGGTCTTCCTTAATCCGTACAAGCTGAATATCAGCATCGCATTGAATAGAGTACTCGAAAGCTTTTTAAAAAGAGTTTCTTTTCTGCGCTGCACTTTTGATAAGCCCTTCTCGTGTGACTTGTTTTTAAGGCGTGCTGGACGGTCGGTGTTGGTGGATCGGGTCTTGTTGATGGAGGATCTCCCATTGGTAGTCTTCTTGCTTGATTTTGAGGTTACAACGTAGGAAGCGGTTTTTAATGACCTGATGCTTTCGCTTTATGGAAACCATCAATTGTTTTTCAAGAAAATCCCTTTGAAAAGTCCAGCTAGCATCTGATAGACCTTCGATCACCTTCAGGTTGGTCAAGACTTGCTGTAGTGTAAAGGGCCTGGCTCATAAACAGGAGCTTCGCGACCTTGTGACCCAAAATTCCGTTATAATGCGCGCCGGTATGACTGCAGTTATCAAAGGTTTTCGGGACGGCACTATTGCTACTGTGAAGTGGCCAAGTCTCATCGAGACTGCCTTCGAGCTCGATAGAGCATCAGACGAACTCTTATGGTACATACACATACTCGAGTAGCTCAACATATATAACAGTAAATGCGAATCTCTGCTTTGCATCTAAATGCCATGCTCATAGGCGTGAAAAGGCAACCCAGAAGTCCGACATATTACGCAGAGCCAAGCTACTTTAAAACATTCGCATAGCGAAGGGCCACATCGATTCTGCAAGGAGTCAGGTGCAATCTTGGTTACTGGAAAGAGTGTAGAGGTGTGGTAATAGCACGCGGGCTCAGGAATCTGTATGCTTCGGCGACGGTGCCATTCTTATCAGGTTTAGCTCCTACCACCACAACCCCACCAACCGCCAAAAGAGCCACTTTATAAACACTCCCCAAATCCTCTCTCACATCAGGCAACAGCGACATAAGACTACCTTTATTGAGAGATGCGACTAGCTTTGAGGGAATAGCATATATCGTACACTCTTGAACGTGATATGGTTTTCTAGTTACTTGGTTTCCGGTTCCCTATTCTTAGCAGTAAAGCGAGCGCGGTAATCAATAATATCTCTTACCAAGTCTAGACTAAAATGACTCAGTGTGACCAGGTCACATGCCAGTTGATGGAGGATTGTCTGTTTGCATGCTTCTTTGGAGAAGGATCGTTTGTCTTTGCATTCTTTGCTTCTTCGTCTAGTAGAATGCGATTGGAGGATGTTTCCGCTAGGCTGCAGGAAACTAGCTGCAACCTAGCGAAGTGCCGTTTGTATCAAGAAGGGTTATAAGGAAGCCTCTTGCCCTGCCTTCTCCTTCTTTCCTTCCTTCTTCAACTTGATGTTTCGTTAATTAGGGCCTAAATTGAGATTTCTCCTCTTTTAGATTGCCTGCGGTAACACTCAGCACCTGGTAATTCCCATATTCGGTCCGATTCTTTTACGTTTCTCTTGGTTTTAGCAAACTATTCCATGTTCCCAGGAATTTTCACATTCTCAGTGGCAAATAAGCTCGAGATACGGAAGTAAGTAAAATCCTGTCGGCACCGTCTAAATAGTGTGACGCTGGGAAGTTGTGTGTAGATAGACCAGCTAGTTTCGAGCGATCTGATTGGCGGAGACCGAAGGGTATGAGGGCAAGCACCGCACCTCCAGCACTTCTTCCTTCTCTCTCTCCTCTCCAGTCTCAGTATTCGCTGCGGAATGCACTCTTTTCCCCAAGAATAGGCTCTTGTCACAAATAGCCCAAGAAAGTCTGACTTGCGAGATAGGCGATCTTAATTATCATTTCGCATATGGTGTAAGTAGCCTCACCGTTTAACTACCGGCCCGTTTAATCACTCTGTTTAAATACCTCGCTATTTAGAAACAATTTTGTGTAAGAACTGTCAGATAAACTTCTCTGTTCATGAAAGAGTCGAGACCTTTCTTCATCTTCATCACCAGTTAGCAAAACAGAGTAATTCGCGTAGCGCAGTGCTCGTTCTAGCTAGGCAACCACCCCGGCTCAAGCACAATACTGGATGCTCGCCCCGACATCTCGACGCCCTAACTTTGCTTCGCAAGATCATCAACGTCCATTTTGCAGATGTTGGAAGTGTTACGAGCCAAAAGAACAGTTCGAAAACTACCTGTGCATTCAACGAAGGTATCAAGACTGGGGAAAAGAAGGAAGAAGAAAAAAAATTATCTAACTGGAGGTTTTGTTGATATCACCCCCTACCCGGTATCTTCCATCTCAAGACCAACCTGATATCTTAGGCCACTCATCCTACCATAAGGTAACCCATCGGCACAGGAAGGATGATAAACGTAAACAAGAGGTAGGGGGGAAGACGCAGCTTCGCGAGGGAGACCCTCACCACTGCGGCTGGGAGCCAAGCCCTATTGTCATGTGATGTTGACCGACGCTGGAATGCGAAATTGGATGATGATGATCCACAACATGTTCTGACCGTTCGTTCCAATTCGCGCTGTCAGAATTCATCACCGATAAATAAGCAGTGCCAGTGAATGAACGAATTTTGATGTGGCTATTTTTGGCTTCAGAATTCCATCAGGCAGCAAAGAAGCTGGCGGCTGTATACCGATTTTCAATGGTCATGAATCCCTATTAGTTCTGGTGGCGTGTTTCAGTCTTTGGCGGGTCTCTAGCTGGCTCTCAGCCTGTTGAACTGTCGTACCTAGTTAAACGGTGGGTTTCAAGGCCAGGCGACAAAATAGCGCCTAGGCTGTCAGCTACCTGGAGTGACACATTTCGTGTTCCAGGCACGGGTATCGATCTTCACGTCAACACTTCTCATATTTTCCGTTTACCCCCCGAAGTTCAGGGGACCCCACTAGTCACCTCTGGGATCTATCACAATTCGGTCAGATACCCTAACTCCATTCGAGCATTTACAGCATCCACACATCTTCGTTTGTTCGTCTCTTCGGTTTATTTATCAGCCCATTCAAGCACGCTGTTTAACCACCGCTCCGTTCACCACCTCTCCCGTTGACCCTAACGTTTAACCACACCGTTTAACCACCTCTCCGTTCATTGGAGATTCTCTACAAGACAAATGTCTTTGCGATGGACAGGGCCCTGGACACGCCTTTCCTGATGTCGAGACTAATGTCGCCACGTTGTGCCTCTTATATAACATCGATGGATATCTCTTTCCCTGTTGGTGTTGGTGGCCCTGGGTACAATGAGGTTCGGATCTGCGCCCCGCGAGAGTAATTCGCGAGCACATACGGCATCCCGTATGAAGCTATTGTCCGGAGTTAATACCGGGACTAAAATCATCCGCTTAAAGGGCTCAATGCATACGCTAGGATAGGCTCACCGTTCGATTGCGTTGCGTTGGGATTAAGGCCATGATCCAGGAAAAGACGAAAAATCCTCACGTCCTGCTTTATATTGCTACTCCCGCGCAGAGAGCTTGCCGCTTCGGCCAATACGCTAGCGCCAGCGTCAAAGAGTGTGGCCATGATGTCGGTATGTGTCTCTCTAGTCGCGGTCGCGAGTCCCTGGTCGAGGTCCTCGGCGGTTAGTCGAAGTTAGAAAACTTTCATAGTGGTAATTTTGGTCTAGTTGTGAAGCGCGCGCCTGGGCAGAGCGAAACCAAAGACAAAACCGGGAAACTAGTTCAACGCCATCTTGACTCCTAAAAACAGCAAATAAAAAGCCCCTATTCCATCAACGCTCAACATACAAGATTCCGGGCACAGAAACATGTGAATAACCTTGGTTCAAAATTCCGCGATCTACGCTGTTGGGCCAGGTCCTCCCTTGTCCATATCGTAGATTAAAATGACAGTAAAAGCCAATCTCGGCACTAGATGAGTCAAATGTAATGACCTGAGCCCTCGAAAGATGGTAAATCGCTTGGGATCTAGAGAGGTTATTAGTAAATCATAATGAGCCTGTTCAGAACTAATTCGACCTACATAAAATCCCGACATCCCATATAGTCCTGACCATTGAAGAAAAAGACAAATGGCAGTATGCCAGAGGTCTGGATCGGGTTGAGGAAGCTCTTTAGGGTGGTTGGTTTCTTGACGTATGGGCACTTGTACAGACTTGAGAGCGCTATAGCTCTCGCCTGTGTAGTTGATCGTCTTGATTCGCAGCTCACTGGCCATATTATCAGTCCCAGAAATTGTTCCATGAATAGCAATGTCGATAATAACGCCCTTGGTTCCAGAGGGTGCATATAAGGTATCATTGGTGATTCAATTTTTGAAAAGCAGCTTCAGAATCACGGACTCCATCCGCCCGCTTATGACACATCGATTATCATCACGGCGTCGGCAAAGGGCCAGGAATTCGTCATCACGGGAGTTAGGCTGATTGACTGAGGCCGCTACAGTCTCGACGTTGGCCCGCCGCTTTTGATGAGGGGAAGGCGTGACAGTAGGTGGTTTGGATCGAGCTTTCACTATTCCTGAAGATTAGCTAGTGAAGTATACTTGTATAGACAAAAATTTCCTAGGCTTACTAGGGACCGCAAGACCGGTAAGTAAGTTACGGAAAACATTGTAGAGGTCCTGGTCGGTAGTTGTTTCCACAATGTTACAGTCGAGAAAATGATCAAAACCAAATTGTACTATTTGACGAAAAAACCGAAGTTAAAGAAGAAAGAGAGAAAGTGGACGCGCGGGGAAAATAACTCGGAACACAAATGGCAGAATCCCGCCAGATTTGATACTTCGTTAAATGCTACCATGTTGATTTGAAATCTTCGTGCCTGAGCCGTAACAGAACCCAAACCTGGGATGGAAGCCTCCCGCATACTACGCGGTGTTGGCGGGTGGTGGGTGTCAGTACACTGGTAGGGCTGTTGACGATATTGACGAAAGTATCGAAGCTGAAGAGGAAGGAGAAGAAAAGGAAGATCAGCCAGAAGAAGAGCTCTCAAGTACATATGTTTACACTGCCACGCCCACGATCCTTCGTTGTCGGTATTTCTGCCTTGTCTGCAATTAGTAGGGATTGGCTTAACTCCTTATCCCTATGGGTCGGGCCATCACTCATCCTTATCTGAACTGGTCAACGCCATGCTACATCCAGAAAGGAATTGAGCGTCCAGACTCCCAGTGTCTCCACCTTCTGGGGTTCCGGCGTGTTCCCAGCATAGTGGTTCAGCGAATCATCGCCCTACCCTCGGCGCTGTGTGTGGAGGCCCTGCGCCGCAGCCACTATGGGAGACTCTGAGGCTTACATCGAATGCTACTCCGACAATCAGCACAAAGGCGGCCGGGAGCAGCCTGAGGCATACGTGAGGTGACCAAGACTCACGTGCCAAGGGGCCGATTGTAATAAAAACATGCTATTATTGAGCAGATACAAGGGGGTTTGCGCATATCAGCGCGCGCTCAGTCAAAGTGAAAGAATTCGTCTTCGCCGTGCCTCTGCCCCGCACGAAGGCATCCGCTCTCTCTTCTGTCGATAGTCCAATTTAGCCCAATGAAAACCAATAATCAGGGCCCGCCGCAGCTCAGCATTGCATAGAATATTACCTGGTCGAAAGTCCAGATGCAAAGCTCCGAAGGAGCAATTTTTTCATTTTCAGATCTCAAAATCTCACGATTTAACTTTTCCTGATTGAATTCTGGATAAGATGGCATATGTTCGATGCTGCTGATAGACTTGTGCTTGGGGGTGTATGGTACGAATGTACGGTGTCAATAGAGAAAGGAAGAAAACTTGATACTACTTTTTTTTTTCCTATTATACGCTGCTCTATCTACCTTAACTGTTCTTTTTCTCTACCTGCATACTTCATACCATTTGCTGAGAACTGTACATTATTGGAGCATTCCGAGAGCAGAATGTAGAAATCCACATGCATTATAATTTTCACTTAGTACAAAGCACACGATCAATGAGAACAAGGTCCAGGTATGTGAATATACAGTCCCAAAGCATTTTTACAATGTCATCTAGAACAGAACTTTGCGAGAAGCATTGATACCACTTAAATCCCATCTTTCGGGGGCAGTCCGCTCCATCCATATCGACCAATCTCCCCAGAACGCGGGCCTCATAATCTGCGCATACTCCCAATAATCCGGATACCAGCCCGCATACTCCCAGTCGATAATCCCTGTAATGTTACCGTTCTCATCAATCATGATGTTTCGAGGTGCGATATCCCCATGCGTGAACACAGCACGGTCAGATTTCGGCAGCATGTTGGGTAATTCGTGTTCGTACCGACTACCCCCGCAATGGAGATAGCGCTCGTAGATGCGAGCCCGTAGGTCTGAATCGCTCTTCAGGGGTCGGGGTGGTGATTGTAGATCTTCTAGTAAGGGGTCTTTTGAGGGGGAGCCGTCTGCAGCGCATTGGAATATACCCTCGTATTGAGATGGGACGGACCGGATTTCGGAGATGAGATCCCAGGTTTGACGACAAATAGATTCTTTGCTTTTTTCGTCCATCGTATCCCATGCCCCTTCTAATGGAGACCCCTGGACAAGGGACATCTCAATAAACCCATCGTACTCGGAGCTGAAATTCGTATGGTACACTTTGGGTACAGGCACGGAGGTATATCTAGAGATAAGTCTCATAGCTTCAGCCTCAGCGGGCCGTACCCCATGCCCGGATTTAGTCACAAGCGAGAAATCATATTCAAGTATAATCCTGCCCATTGGTTTGCCGAGCACAGTAACGACCTCTTCGTCAGGGGCCAGGTCGAAGAAATTGGAGATGTTCACGGAGGACGGACATGGGAATAATGTTTGGCCTCTTTTGATATATCGGTTTCCTTCTTGAAGATTTTGTGTCCTAAAAGGGACACCTTCGGAGACATCGATCATCCTGGCGGCAGTTGCGTAGTTCTCGTGGTGCTATCGATGTCAATTGGTGATGTGACCTGTGTTCACATTGGTGATGCAGGTTCACCCAGGAAAAATAAAAATGATATACATGGGCGCCTCGCCCAAGGGTATAGGATGTCGCACGTGGTCTCTGGATGACAGATAGATCGGTTGGCTCTCGGTGGCCCATCAGTAAGTTGCGGTCCCCACATGTGATTGGTGACTAGCTGTCCGTACATAACAGCAGGTAGGTCTGCCTCATCTGATAGACTCCATCCTGAGATGGACCACGATTTTCTTTCCTTTCTATCCTCCCCCCCCCCCCCCCCCCCCACCGAATACCACTTTACTAATAAACGATAGGAATAACGAGCACGCGATAATTGCAGTTATTAGTCTAAAAGTCTTCCTCTTTTCTCTAATATAAATGACTTTAAGTTCCTAGTAGCCGAAGCCACGATAAAATCGGGCTAGATCGAGATATCTATAGTATATATCTTAGTACTGTGCAGAAAAGCCTAGATTAGTAAGGCTCACTCGTAGAGGTAGAGATATCTATATAAATCTAAATAGATACCTCGTCTAAGAATATCCTAACCAGTAGCGAGTTAAGGATTCGAGAAGATTATAGCTAGGATAAGGGGAACATTTTTAATATCTAAGAGCTAACACTCTAAGGAATTAAGATCCTAATAAGGGTAGTCTTCTCCTACGTAGGTAAGATATTCTTCTAAATAGACGAAATACGGATTTTTGAAGGAGCTTAGATAATAAGCGAACTAACTACTAGGTAGTGATTTATTTATTCGTACGATATTGTTTAGTATCTCTAATCGTCTTTCAGCACAGTTAAACCTATATAAGAGAGAAGTAAAACAATAATTATCAAGACTAGGGGATCCTAGCGGATAGACCTATTGTTTTCTTATAAGTTACCTCTAGAATATTTACCGTATATAAGTCAGTTTAACTTACCTTCGCCTATTCTAGGAATAACGCGTAAAACCATTGCCTAAAAAGGCTTCTCTTTTAGTAGAAGGCGAGTCTTAAGCGCTTAAACACTAGGTTTTCGTCTTTAAGTTTATCTAAAGTCAGTGGAACATCGACCGTCTTGACTAGGTTCCCACGAGACTCTTCCTAATAAAGGAAAATACACTAATAGGCGTCCTTATTAGCACGCCTTATAGTAAAATACTCCATAAACCGCTATCTAGGTATATGATTAATGATATCACTTTCTTCGCTCGTACTCGGGGGCTGTAGAGGAAGTTGTACGCCGTTAAGATAGCGCCTTCTGCGTCGAGGCCGAGCTATTGGCTTATCTTCGTAGGGCGTGTGTGGCCAAGGAATTAGGGCAGGTTCCGGTGATGCCAGGCGGCTAAAATTTTCCATCTCGATACACATTTGGTCAGTCTGAAAATTGAAGCCCGATTTCTTTTAATAATGCAGACTGCAAGGCAGACCGTAAGGCAGATAAGGCACAGTAAGGCACAGTAAGGCACAGTAAGGCACAGTAAGGCACAGTAAGGCACAGTAAGGCACAGTAAGGCAGACAGACTACTTGGAAGGGCTTGGCGAGATTGTCTCCAGAAAAGAGCTTGTGGCTTAAAGCCAAGCTACAGCGTATTTGTTCAGACAGGTAATATTATTTTTCCCTTTCTCAATATTTCCGAGGGTATCTATATAGATGCCTCTACATAGACTAGGAACCTATACTTCCGGCAGGCCACGTCTAATGCGGGTATGTGGGGGGTTTTTGAGTAGTGGGCAACAATTTAGCAACGGGAAAGGCCTATCAAAATAACTGCGTTATTAATAAATATTTCAGTTTTTTCCTAGTCAAAATTAAAACAGTCAGTTCTACCAAGTGTAATTGTTCCTATAAAAACCATAGATGGGAACATTAAGCGAATAGATCAATGTAACACTTTGTGTGTGTAGTATCTCCTAGAGACCGCGTTTTTACATAGGGAAGTGGTCTACATCGAAGCTTCTACATAGAGGAGAGGTCTATATAGAAGCTTCTACATAGCACAGGAGCCTATATAGGTGCTTCTACATAGAAAAGAGGTCTACATAGAGAAGAGATCTACATAGAAGTTTCTACATAGCATAAGAGCCTATATAAGTACTTCTACATAGGGAAGCGGTCTACATAGAAGCTTCTACATAGTACAGGAGCCTATATATATGCTCCTTGTTGAATAAAATTTTGCAAATAACAACTTTGGGACTAAAGAGCGAGCAAAGGAGTAAAGGCAGCAAAGCACCAATCGAAAGAAGCTCGGTTTCACGTCATCATAAAATGGTCAATTTCTAAAATGTACGAAGGTGGGAATAGTCTTTTTGAAGTCCCCCCGCTCCCCCCTCTTCAGATCTGATTGGCCAGTTGATTCTATATGGGGGCGAAACATTTGGAGCTGTGTTAAGTGTTCATTTATTGTCACCCTCGGCTCACCTTGTGGTTTACGGGGCATCGAAGATATCCTATCAAGGATGCGCAATACAGATCTAGCCTTCAAAGTAGAAAAACGATAGTCATAAGTTAATTTCATGCCTAGCCAGGAAGACTTTTGAGGTAGGATTCACTGTATAATCTATTGAGAGACATTCTGGAATGCAACCAAAGATATAAACGAAAAAAAGAATCACCCGCAAGACCGCAAATCACTGAGCTCTTAATCGCTTTGACCGACGTGGCGTATCTTTGATAGTGGATGCTTTCATTATACCTATTCGTCCTTTACCCCTCTGCTGCCCCCTAGGCGGCTCTTCGGGGCGCCCACTTTTGCGAGACGAGCGCGTCGCATGCGGTGGTAAAAATCCTATATTAGGACTAGGTTCTAGATTTACTACCTTTGCTGCCCCCCTCGTCACTCACTATATAGAAATCTCCACTAGGTTTGAATCGGTGCTCGTCAATAGGAATCCGGAAGAGGCGGGAATCCTAATGCTTAGTAGGTAAGTAGATCGCTTAGTAATAGGGCTGGGTACTATCAAACGAGGGTCAATATTTACTATATTAAAATCGATAGAGGCGGGAGTTTCGGTGCCTTATTGAGAACCTAGCTTAGGAGAAGATACGAGATCTACCACTTCTATAGTACTCCTCGTCGATCACCTAGTTAGAACTTCGGTTAAGATAGGGTAAGGACTTTTCACTACAGAGCTACTAGAAGGGGTAGCAATTTCAGTATTTAAGTAGTATAGTAAAGTCTTCGTAATAGGAATAGGGTAGGCCTCTAATAGGTGTAGGTCGATATTTCCCCTCTTAAGCTCAATAGAGGAGGCCGGAGTCTTAGTTCTTAGTCGATTCTTAGATTCTAAAGATACTTCTCTAGATAAGATATCGTTATAGTTAGTTTATAATAGCTACGGGAGGTAATATAATTTAAGATTAATATTATATAAATATATAGTAGAAGTATAGGCTAAAAATTCGGTGATCTTACTAAACTAGGGGATATTATAATAGGCTTCCCAATTGTAGCTAATTCTATTACGCGTATAGACTAGGTATATATCGATTAAGTAACGATAAAGAGAATCCTATCGCTTAGAAGGAAATTTATATAGAGGAAGCTTCGATAATAATTAGCGAGATAGACTATAGTAAATAATATAAATATTCGTTAGGTATTTTATAGTGTCTTCCTCGGGAGCCGGTAAGTCTTCTAGCTAGTTAAGTAAGTTATTTTAATCGTTAATATTCTAATTAACTTAGTTACCTTATCTACTCGGTTTATAAAGCTATAGAAGCGTAACTATATCCTTAATAACCTAGATATATCGAGTAAGTAGCTTATCCTCGTTAAAGTTCTCTATATTAGGCCCGTAAAAGTTTTCTACTAGGTATACCTATTTAGTAAATATATAATCTAGAGTAGGTAGTTCCTAGCGCTTATTACCGGAATCCTTATTACTAGAAGCTTTATTAGACTCGCTGAGAAGTTACTTTATCTACCTATTAACTTCTAATATAGGTATATTTTAGAAATAGTCTTTTCTCGCTACCTCTTGTGTATCGGTTACTAACTTCTTTCGAAGTTTAGTTAATTCTTTTTTAATATCTTTATATCTTTAATATAGGCGCGGAAATAGTTTCTAGGTATTCTTAATTGTACTAGCTAGGGATCGTATCTCCGCTATAAGCTCTCTCTTTTCTTATCTAAGCTATAGAATATCCGGATATTGGCGAATAGTAAGCTTATATATATCGGTAAGCTCGGATAGAGCGTAAAGATCTCTTTTCCTAAGTATACTTCCGGTAAAACGTACTAGACCCTCCTAAGGCGGTCGAAGAAGAATAATATACTAGAGATCGCGTCTAATAAATTATAATTAATAGTACTTTTTAAAGACCGTGTCGCTAGACTAACTAAGCACTCTTTACTACTCCTAGCTAGTGAAATTTCCTATATACTACTAGTTAGCCTTAGTAGGATAAGATCTCTGTTTTTATAAAGTCGTGGTTTTTATAAATTCAGCGTATAAATAACTTACGATTAACTTTATTTACTATCTAACGGCGAAAGTTATAATATCCGATATCGTCCTTAAATCTAGTATCCCGGCCTAACTCTTTAAAGGCTTATCGACTTGAATTATAAGTTATCGTTAAAGACTTATAAAGTTTATAGCTATATAGAGTGCGCCTAAAGCGCTATAATAGAGGTATATTAAGAACTTCGGGCCTCTACCGGAGAGGAAGGGATAAATTGTGCTTAGGAACCTATAGCCGCTAAATAAGCTCTAGTATAAGCTCGGTATTGAGAAACGCCCCGTCGCGGAAAGCGAATAAGATTATTTAGGTAATCGGGTAATATACTAGTTAGTAATCGCTATATATAAAAAATTTAGTTCTAGTAGTAAGTATTAGTATTAGCTTAATAACACAAAAAAGGGGCCTAGAAGTATACTTACCTATTAGTACCCTCCGGTCGACCTTTAAGATTACGAAACTCTATAATAATATAGAGAATATTACGTTTACTTTAAGGGTCTTTTAGGTAGAAAAGTTCTATATCACGATAGTAGACCGAGTCTGGAAGGTCTTTTAACGATATATACTTTAGAAGATCGCTTTTAAATGTAAGAGCCCGTTTCCGTTTACCTAGGGATAAGTAGTTAGGTATAGAGGTATCTTATAGAAGTATAATACCGGGGCGACTCCCGGTAATAGTAGACTATAGCTATACTATAGCGAATTGGACGATTATACTTCTATAACGAAAAAACTTCGAATAGACCTAGTGATACCGGTAGAGTATATAGAAGATATCTATATCTAAAGTATTCTTATCCTTCGTTTATCGGGGGATTTTACGCTTAGCCGGGAAAGGACCCTCTAGAAACTATATCACTATTAGCCTAACCTCCCCTAGTATAGAAGGAATCCTCGTACTCGTTATATCTATTTATAAGCGTCTTCGTTAATATAGCGATAGGTAAATAGCTCGAAATACTAATAAAGTCGGCGCTAGTATTTATTATAAGACTGTAGCCTTTTCTCTCGCGATATTTTAAATATCTAGTCGAAAAAGTTTATATAGATCGTATAGTCCTCTAGAAGAAGGTAGTCTATATAGTCCTCGTTCGACTAAATATAAAACCTATACTTATAAGTTATTTCCTATATATAATACCTTATTCTAAGAATTTCCCTACTTACTTTCGCTAGTAGCGTTCGATAACGGTAATACCTAGTAAAGTCCTCGGTTTAAAGTTTAGAGGTAGCTATCTAAGACTACGGAAATATTCTAGTCTAGTTCGAGTTTCCTCGCAAAGAATAGGGTCGGCCTAGTATTGGTGTTTATCACCCTAAGCCGACTGAATAAGCATAGGTGCCATAGTGAAAATCCAGGATAAATAAGCAAGGTTGGAATCTCGAAACACAGGCAACAAGGTTATCAAGGTCGACTTGGGGAGTGGGGGTTGGGGATGAGGAGAGAACTGGAAGAACATGAGAGAGGGAGGAAAAGAGGCATCTTATAGGCGCCCGGCCAGGAAAGACGGAAAGCGAGGGCTCCTGGGAGGGACTGCAAAAGGGAGCCATTTTCGGCGTAGTTTTGGTGGCAGGTGGAATCCAAGGGAATGACCGTTGAACGGGCGCCAAACATCACGGCCGGAAGATGATGACTAACGGCGCTAGGTGGGTGCAAAATAGTGATGGTACTGGACGGTGGGCGGTGAAGCGCCCGCTCGCCCTCCAAAGTTACGGGTGGAAAGACGGCCGTTTCTGGCGCCAAAAGTGGTCATTTTCGGCGTCATTTTCACAGGTCCTCATATTCTAGGTGTAACTACTCATACAAATTCCTAAGACTAAAGAAAACGCCCCAAAGATTACGCCTTATGGAACCAGGTCATAAAACCACCCAATATGTCGACCTCTTCTAAGCCTCGCCCAGATACAAAGCAGTACCTTTCAGATTGACCAGTGACTCCGTCGTAGACTGAGCCTGAATCCGTCGAGTCTGCTCCTTGGCCAGCCGATCAGCCAAAGCACCACGCTCACGCGGCCCATCCACATCCATAGCGCCATCGTACTGAGCCCCATGAAGAGAGTCAAGTAGTTGCCCGGTACCAGTAACGACTCGCTGCACCAACGTCTCAAAAGCCTTGCCAGTAAGCCCCTGGACACGGGCCGCAAGATCAGTCTCGACATCAGCACGGTGGCGTTTCGCCGCCTCGTCGTGCTCTGCCTGTTCATCTGCCAGTTTGCGCTTCCTCTCTGCGACCTTTTTCTGGTGCTCCTCTTTGGTAGCCAGGTACTTCAGGGAGTGGCCGAGCTTCGGGTTTGAGGGCGGGATGAAGTCCACCGGTGGAGTGGAGAAGAAGAGAACGCGGCCTTGGTCATCGCAGTGGAATTGGTGGCGGATGTCCTCTGGGATGGC
This sequence comes from Penicillium turbatum, assembly GCA_030762825.1. NCBI lineage: Eukaryota > Fungi > Ascomycota > Eurotiomycetes > Eurotiales > Aspergillaceae > Penicillium > Penicillium turbatum. Next base: position 1,293,398 of record JAUJYX010000011.1, on the reverse strand, counting down.
GGCGTTGGCTGCGTCGCTTAGGTGGAAGACTTCCACGGGGCGTGGGGCGTTGGGATTGTACACTGCTGGCGGAGCTTGCATGCGGTTCTGGGAGTAGCCGGCGTAGGGGGATGGCTGGACTGCTGAGTAAGGCTGGGCCACTGGTGAGGCTTGGTATGCGCCTGCTGGGGTTTGTGGCGTAGCGAAGTTGCTGGCGCGGCGTTGGAGGGAGGCTTGATAGGCCTGGGATGGGGTCATTGCGGGCTGGAAGGCCGGTGAGGGCCGGGGAGAGGTGTGGATGACAATTGGGGGTGCCGGTGAGCGTGCTTGAAGTGCAGCCGTGGCTGGGCTCATGGCGGAGATGGGAAGTGCTTGGCTCAGTGATTGACGGGGTGCTACAGCCTGCGGCAAGGAAGGCGGGGGCGGGGATGGGGTAGGCTCAGGTGGTGGGGATTCCTAATGCTGTTAGCTTTCCATAACGGTCTTCTTAGCTGATCTGGAAACTTACATTCTCATCTCGTGGACGGCGGTGAACAGCGCCGACAACAGGGGGTGCGTTGTCGGTTCCCCAGGTCGGCCGAGGGAGGTCATCGGTCTCCTTGGAGTCCTCTTTCAGGAGGTGTTTGATTGGGCTAGGGACCTTCTTGATCTTGCGCGGGACATCGAAGAGATCCATCTCATAGTCCTTATCGCGCACTTCGTCGGGCAGACAGCTGGCCCATGTCTTGATCTTGTTCAACTTGTGTTTCTCCTCGTTATAGCGAGCCTCGCACACGTAAATCTCCTTATCCGGTGCAAGATCTCTTGGGCGACCTCGGCTGTAACGAGTGAAGAACATTACGAAACAGCGGTCCACGATCTCATCGATCCGGTGGTCTCGGTATTGTCCAGTCTTCACAACCTCGTTGGGATAAAAGTGCTTCTCGAAGTGATGGACAGTCTGCTCAGGACGATAATACCAACATGCGTTGATCCATTTTTCTCCTTCAGAGTCCTGCCAGGTTCGGTAGATCTGTGCGACGATGGGCTTGGATACGTCATTCTGGTTTTGAATATGAACCCAGTCACCGACCTTCCACAGTTCACCGCGGTGGAGAATACCATCGGGAAGTGGGAAACGCCCGTCTTCCATCAGGAACTCGCTGTCAGGCTTCTTCTTTTCTTGATCAGCCAGCTTTCGTGCCTCGATTTGCAGATCGAAAGCATCCTTGAAGATCTCGCTGTCAGACTGGTTGTAAGCCTTGGCGTTTTCGAACATGAGGTCGAGATCGCGCATGAAATGGTCGACAGAGTTGTACTTCTTGCGCTTGGACTTGCGCTTAATAATATCGATGGCGATAGGTTCCTTGATCTCCATGTAGTAGTCGGGATAAGTGGCCTTGTCGGGGAGTCGTTCGAAGTGTGTGATTTTCAAGTGGCCACCGGCACCCTTGAACTTCCGGATACCCTTCAATATGGTTTTGATGCGGATTTCCATGGGCGTGTCCACGCGCGGAGGTCGGCCTCGTTTCTTGCGAAGGTCGGGTTCGTGCTTTTGAGCCATTCCACGCTTAAAGCCCGGCTTTGGACCGGGCTTCTTCCTTCGTCGCCCCTCATCCTCGGAGTCGTCATCCTCGTCGTCTTCCTCCTCCTCCTCTTCCTCATCTTCGTCCGGCAACGGATCAGCCTCGGGGATTTCTCCGAGATCGGGCAGTTCTGCCTGTTCAGCGGGGATCGTGCCCTGGGCTGCCAACTTTCTGAACTCGGCGGCGAAAACATCCTGGAGATGGTCAGATGGTCAGTTCAGCGACCGGGGCGGGGGAGTCTACTCAGACGTACCTTGACAACAAGCGCATCTTCATAGGCTTGTGATCTAGGCCTATTGTAGGTTTGCGCATTGTGTGGGATCTATATCGTTAGTTAGCTAATTGCAAACCTGGAGGGGCGCAAATACTCACCAGGGCACAGTCGCGAACAAACTCGGAGAAATGCTTGTATTCCCGCTTATTGATGCGCGCTTTCAAAATACTCAAAGCCATTGGCTCCTTGATGATCTCGTAGTAGTCGGGCACATAGCGCTTGTTGACACTGCGATGGAACAATCGCGACGGGTCATGGCCACTGCGCAAGATAACGTTAGCCAGTGATCAAGTTTGTATGCTCAGAAATTCAATCGCACTCTTCTTCTCGGTATTCATAAATAGCCATGACCACATCCATCATGATTTTCCATAGCTCGGGGGTGATCGCGCCGTCATTCTCAATGGAGTTGACGGGTTGTTCACGCGGGGGTTGCGACAGCTCTTTCTCGGACTCCATGTCGTTGGCGACGAGCGCGTTTCCACGCAAAAGACGGAAATTTGAGCGACAGATTGGATTAAAGAAATAAAAGCAAGCAAGTCAGAATTTAGGTAAGACAAGTAGGGAGCCCTGGAGACGTTGGAGAATGTTTTACGAGCGCGAAGCTGTTGCTGAGTCAGCGGTCATTTGACATTACATACGGTAATTTCGTGACGGTGACTTTGACTTTCACCTCAGCTCTCTTTTTCATTTGATTCAACTTCAATGATCTCTATTAAATTGAAATCACCTCTTCAAGAGCTATGTGATAGCATAGCTATCACTGTTCACAGTGAATGAGGTTGAAGTTATTCCTACTAACCATACTTACAGTAATGTAAGTATGTTGCCTTCAGGACTACTATGATTGGCCTGGTACATACTATGTACAGCTAAGTCTGTCTCACTCTGTTTGCGGTTCTCGCGACTTCAACAGTCTTTGACTTAAACAAGGATTCAAGCATCGAGTATGTTGTTGCTTTGCTAGCCCTGCTTATGGGAGAAGAGGAAGCTTTATATCGTCTTGCATTGCATCCAAGAATATACCCCACACGGGCAAATCGTCATATCTTTATCGGTGGAACTTGCCCCCCCCATCACACTTCCCCTAGCTTCCTCACCTTGGTCTCTTTTTGCCTTACACTTTCTCTCGCATCGCAGAATGAGGATTCGACTCCGTGGGCCATCAGGCCAGTCAACTGTCACCTTGGATGACAGCGCAACTATCAAAGATCTCCAAGACCAAATTGCGGAGAAGACCGGCCTTGCTACCTTTGACGTTAAATATGGATACCCTCTCAAGCCACTCGAGCTTGACATCTGCCAACCGGACCAACGCATCTCAGAAATTGGAATAAACCTGAATGGAGAGTCACTCATCGTCGCGCAGAAAGACGGTGCTAGCCGGGGCGCAAGCGACGGTGCGACAACAGCACACCCAGCACACCCAGCGCCACCACAGCCATCGCGACCCTCACAACCCTCACAGCCATCGACATCACATATACCACAGGAGAATGCTGCCGAAGACCCACCAGAAATAGCTTCTCCAGAACATGCCGGAACTTTTGTTCTCCGCGTGATGCCCGACGACAACTCGTGCCTGTTCCGCGCAGTGGGTGCAGCAGTCATGGGTGATATGGACACGATGGTCGAGCTACGATCGATCATTGCAGGCACCATTCAATCGAACCCAACAGAATATACAGCAGCAATTTTGGGCAAAAAGCCGGATGAATATTGTACCTGGATCCAAAATGAGGACTCCTGGGGCGGCGCCATCGAACTCAAGATTCTGAGTGAATACTTCAATATTGAGATTTGCTCCATCGATGTACAGACTCTGAACATGTTTCAGTTCAATGAAGGTGCGCCTACACGCTGTATTGTGGTGTATTCGGGAATTCACTACGATGTTCTTGCGTTGTCCCCCTCCGATCCGCCCTACACTCGTGCCAACCCACTAGCGCATGGTGACACCAAAATCTTCGAGGCTGTTGACCCTGTTGTTATGGAAAAGGCCAAAGAGTTGTGCCGGGTTCTGCAGGGCAAACATTATTATACCGACACTTCTGGATTCACTGTTCGCTGCAACGTCTGTGGAGGCACCTTTACTGGAGAGAGGGGTGCCACCAAGCATGCCGCGGAGACAGGCCATTATGATTTCGGAGAGTCGAGATAGCATTACCCGTAGCATACATATATAGTCTACTGTGAGTTTATTGAAGCACATGATTTCAACTTCATTGTCATAAAATAATACATCGCATAGTGTATGGCATCACATATTCGTACAAATATTCTTGGGTCTCATAGCATGGCAACCTCATCGGCCTCGTCTTCCTCCTCCTCTTCTGCCGACTCTGCGCTTTCTTCCGGGTTGCCACCCCATTTCACATCATGGTGAACGGGATCCGTGAAGAATTCATGCTGCAAAGCCTCCTCGGCACTCAATCGCTTCGACGGGTCTAAATCCATCAGTCCAGACAAAAGACGGGTTGCTTGTTGCTCGCTTTCCGTCAAGTCTTCCACGCAGCTGGACCATTTCACCAGCTTTTCCCAGCTGTAGCCTTTCTCGCCGATGGTTGGAATGTTTGTTTCAAAGATCTGTCCGTGCATGGCCGCCGCGGTCTTCATGCGCCGAGTGCCGAAGATGCTTGACATCTCAATCATTGCATCGATATCGTCGGCAGAGTTGAAGAATGGGAACCGACGTCCCAATAGAGTCAGAAGGATGACACCCACGGACCACATGTCAATTTTTGTGGTCTGTGATGTGCATTTGAAAAGAACTTCTGGGGCACGGAAGCCTCGAGTTCCAGCGCGGTTCGCACGTCGTGAAGGTCGTGAATCGTTTTTGGGGTAACCGGCCGACACTCCATTGGTCGGGGGGTTCTTGGAGAAGTAGCTAGAGAGGATCCGGCTTCGCCGGGCATAGCTTTGGTGGGTACAGAGACATGGGCTGGTGTCTATACCTTCGCGCTATTGGGACGAAGTCAGTAAGTAGAACAACATACTACCCAATTCCGAATCATACCTCTGCAAGTCCAAAGTCAACTAGAACACCTTGTTTCAACTCTGGGTTGTAGAGGAAGTTGCTAAAAGCTGTTAGTATGGTTCAAGGTAGCACCGGATGGCATACTCACGTGGGCTTGATATCACGGTGAAGAATATCATGTTCATGGACCGACTTCAAGGCGGTCATGAGGGATCGTAGATAATGGCGCATGTCTGCGACCATGAATGTGCGGTATTGAATGCGGAAGTCGGTATGAGGGAAGTAGGGCAATACAGCGATCACTTGGTCCTGGTATCGGAAAGCAGTGATTAACGGGCAGACAGAACCGCATCCCCGGAGATCATGTAGCAACTCCAACTCGTTCTGAATACGCAGCGGGCTACTTGTGACGTAGATTTTTTTCAAGGCGACAAATCTCGCCTTCTTCCGTCCGTTTTGTTCGCCCTCGACGCGGCGTCGTTTGGATGGAGGCTCCGTGTAATTGTCTTGTGCTGATGTGAAGACATCCCACTCATTCACGAAATCATCATAATGGAGGTCCTCCGCTTTGTAGACCGTGGAAAAGGTTCCTATATTTCCAACATTATTCAATCAGTAAACATGCCCAACAACAACAGCTGAATCAGTCTCATACCTTCTCCGATCCTGTTCACCAATCGAAATCGACATGAGATCCCTGGAAATGTATCCTCAAGCTTTTTCATATCTTCTCTGACTGAATCGTCCACTTCCTCCTCATAGTCGCTCTCTTGCGGAGCATCGCTTTGAGAAACTACTTCATCATCCTCTCCCAATGAGTATTTGTGTTTCAATTGCGGCTCTTCCGAGGAATCGTTGCGCTTGAGCTCAAAGATACCCGGAGCTGCGCGAAGAGCTGACATAGTGACAAAACAGATAGACGTTGGGAAGTTCAGCTCCGAATTTAAGAGCTATGGGAAAATAGAGTGGAACGGCAACTTCATAGAGTACTCTTAAGTCGTGTCGCGCGTTAGTCAAGGTCGAATGTTCTTTGCCGGCAATTGCCAGAATGATCATAACGCGGACCGCGATTACCAGGCGGTGACACAATGACAATACATTTGCTAGGCAAATCGATCGATACAAGGCGGTAAGGGAGGGGGCTTACAGGACTAGCGGTAAAATACGACTGACCGATTACCTAAGGTGAACCAAAAAGGGCAAAAGCCAAACAAATGGAGCTTATCAACAAATCGGCTTTGCTCCCCGCTTTCAACCTCTTTTTCCTTCAACACCCAACAACATGGAGGACAGAATACAATTCAACATAAATGAATCACTCAAGTACTATTTGAGTGATCCCGCTTCTATCCCTACCCCTGATGCGGACCCGGAACTGCTGGATTGTGAATCGGATCCCGATCAACTTTCGCCGGCGCTGATTGACAATGTCCTGAACCCGATCGTGGATGCCGTCGCGGAGAACCCGGAAGGAATAACGCGAGCATCAGTGTTTGACTCGCTACAGTTTTTATTAAAGTGCGCCCCGGTCTCTTCCCAACTTGCCCATGGAGGCTGGCCCCCGCCTGGACTCGAATCTGACGAATATTTTCACTCTTGCAGATATGCGACCCTTCTTCCCGCGAAGTATTTGAGCAAACTCTTGGACTTGGTTGTTTCCGGTCTGTCAGTGGAGGCAGATATTATCCATGGGGACCTTGAATCCGACGACCAGGATGCCATTCAACACCACAAGCAGCTTCTGGAAATGTACGGGTTCCTTCTCCAGTGGGCCTTGTCCGCCGTTGAGGTCAAGGCAGCGGAAAAGCCCACCGACGCGGCACCCGTGCGAAGAGGTGGGCCGAAATCCAAGAAATCTGCCAATAGTGGCCAGTGGGATTGGACCCCTCAGATTCAGATTTCCATGGAGACCATGTGCAAGGTGATGAAGCTCAAATTAGGACGCATATTTCTGACCACTTCGGATCGTGACACCTTTATCACCCTTTTCACGCGAACAATCTACCTGGTCCTCGAGAGCGAGCAGCGGGTGAAGAGTATGGCCATTCGCATGCATGCATTCAAGGTTCTTTGCATCGCAGTCAAGCATCATGGCCAGGCTTTTGGTGGGTATCCTAGTACAAATGTGGACTAAAACAAAGCTAATGTCGGTACAGGAGCTCAAACTTCCATTGTGCAGAGCTTGACTTACTTTGAGCATCTTTCTGAGCCCATGGCCGAGTTCCTCCACATTCTGGCAGAGCAATACGACTATCCACAGCTTTCTGATGAGATTCTGAAGTGGGTGTATATGAACGAATTGGCAGAACTTTGCTAACGATATATATAGGGAGCTTGGAAACAAGGAGTTCAACTCGAACGATACAAAAGGTCCTAAGTCTGTATCGACTTTCATTATCAAACTATCCGAACTTGCTCCCAGATTGATCATCAAACAAATGACCCTTTTGGCCAAACAGTTAGACAGCGAGGTATGCACCATATTCGGTTCTCCAAGAGCTTCACTGACAAGGCCAGGCATATACACTTCGTTGTGCAGTCATCGAAGTCTGCGGCAACCTCATCTCCGATCTCAGCCGGCAGGAAGAACGCAGCGATAATTATAAGACCCAGATCAACGCATTTTTCGACGTTTTAGAGGAAAGATTCCTCGATATCAATCCTTACTGCCGCTGCCGAGCCATTCAAGTGTTCATGCGAATCTGTGACTTGGAGCAAAAGTTCCCCAAGAGGCGACAGGCCGCAGCGGAACTTGCCGCCAGAAGTTTGGAGGACAAGAGTAGCAACGTACGACGTAATGCAATTAAGCTACTGTCGAAGCTTGTCTCGACACATCCATTCAGCGTTATGCATGGCGGGCTACTGGCCTACAAGGAGTGGACCGAGAGACTCGACGCGGTTGACGCCGAATTGAATGCCCTGCGACCTCCTCAAACGCCTGGCTTTGAGGCAGGCGACATGACTCAAGTTGACCCTGAGTTGTTGGACGATGCTACACAGCTACCAGATGACTCTCCCTCTAAGGCACCCCGAATGAGTGACGAAGAGAAAGCCGTCGCTGTGCAGAAAGCTGCAGAGCAGGCAGCCACATCTGAATTGATGACACGTCTTCAACTAACGAGAAAATATTATAACGAGGCCATCCGGTTCATTGAAGTGCTTCACTCCGGGTCAACCATCGTCACACAGCTGCTTTCGTCTCGGAATAAAAGTGAGGTTATTGAAGCCATGGACTTTTTTGTCGTCCTCGATGCGTACAAGGTTGAGACTGCCCGCGGTGGAATTCGCCGTATGTTGCGTTTGATTTGGACTAAAGGCAACAGCGACGAAGGAAAAGGTGTCCAAACGCATCTGATTGATTGCTACAAGGGTCTGTTCTTCGATGCACCTGGTTCTTTCACTCCCAACGATGCTGCGAACTATATCGCCCGCAATATGATTAGTTTGACTTTTGGTGCAACTCCTGCGGAGCTCACCTGCCTCGAGCAATTGCTTAGCACCATGATGAAGGCTGGAAATGTATCAGACGCAGTCATTGCTAAGCTATGGCAGGTCTACGGTATTCAGAAGAAGGAAATCTCACGGACGCAACGCAGAGGTTCCATCATTGTCCTTGGCATGCTAGCCCTGGCAGATCCAGAGGTTGTGGTTCGGGAGATCGAGGCCATGCTGCGCATTGGTCTGGGTAATTTAGGAAGGGCTGACCTTGTTCTTGCCAAATACACTTGCATTGCTTTGCGGCGCATGATCCCAGGACGTCAAGCGAAATCGAAGGAGGTCGTTGGAATCCCTAAGCTTGGTAGCGACCACTCTGTGCTGCTCAAGCTGGTAGCTATGCTGGAGATTGAGACGGCTAGCAAGGAGTGGTATGGAGTGGCAGAACATGCGCTCAACGCCATTTACGCCTTATCGAAACACCCCGATGTTCTTTGCTCCGATATTCTTCGACGAAAGACCAGGTTCGTCTTTGCGCCACACCTTCAACAACGTCCGACTTCCTCTCACGCCTCTGTCACCGGAGAAGAGGAGCAGCAGAGACCCGGGACCGCATCGACCGAGGGTCAGGATTCCAAGCCTAAGCCAGCGTCCGCTGCACTCTCACAGCTGCTGTACGTTGTCGGCCACGTCGCAATCAAACAAATTGTGCATTTGGAGCTGTGTGAACTCGACTTCAAACGCCGCAAAGTCGAACAAGAGAAGAACAAGGCAGCCGCTGCTCCTCAAAAGGAAGACGACACCGACGCCGACGAGCTTGATCTTATTGGCGGAACTACAGAAGACGACTTTCAAGACGCGATGGCCCATATCCGAGAACGTGAGCTACTCTACGGGGAAAACTCTCTCTTGGCCAAATTTGGCCCGCTGGTGGTGGAGATTCTTGCCAACAATAACTCCTACCCGGACCGTGACCTTCAAGCTTCTGCCACTTTGTGCATTGCCAAGCTCATGTGTGTGTCTGCCGAGTACTGTGAGAAGAACCTACCGCTGCTCATCACAATCATGGAGCGGTCCGAAGACCCTATCGTCCGTAGCAATGCTGTGATCGCGCTGGGCGATATGGCCGTTTGCTTCAACCACCTCATTGATGAGAACACCGATTTCCTCTACCGTCGTTTGAACGACGACGATGCTTCCGTCAAGCGTACCTGTCTCATGACCCTCACCTTCCTCATCTTGGCTGGTCAGGTCAAGGTCAAGGGACAGCTAGGCGAGATGGCGAAATGTCTGGAAGATGAAGACAAGAAGATTGCCGATCTGGCTCGCATGTTCTTCACAGAATTGGCAACTAAGGACAACGCCGTGTACAACCACTTTGTCGATATGTTCAGTTTGTTGAGTGCAGAGCCCAACCTGGATGAGGCATCTCTACGCCGCATTGTTAAGTTCTTAATCGGCTTTGTCGAGAAGGTATGTTATAGTTGCTTTCCTCTTTTCTACCTAGCGATGTATACTAATGTTGCACCAGGAAAAACACGCTCGCCAGCTGGCCGACAAGCTCGCCGCTCGACTTCCTCGATGCGAGACAGAGCGACAGTGGAACGATGTTGCATATGCCCTGTCTCTTCTGCCGCATAAGAACGAGGAGATCGCCAAGACCGTCACTTCAGGGTTCAAGGTCGTCAGCGCCAGTGCTTGAGTCTGACCTTGGGATCTGATATGGATTATGCCTTGATGTACTTGATGATTGGGGTTCTGGCGGCGTTGGGGTTCGGTTTTGGAAGACCTGGTTCATTGTAATTTTCCATGAATGAGACTAATCGTTCTATCAAGTCTATGTATCATGATATAGACTTTATCCGAAATGCACCACCGGTGCATCCGGGATGATTCTGCTATTGGAATTCGTCATAATCACCGCAGTGAAATGGCATTGCAGCTATCCACAGAACAGAATTCTAGAGAGCGATGTCTAAGTATATGCGGAACAAAGTAAACAGACCAAAAAGAGTTCGCAGATCAAACCCAAGGCAGAAAATGACAGAAAGAGACGCCGAGTTCGATGTTTGGATGGTCGCATGCCAGATACGCCAACGTTGCTTACACTGTGAAAGGAAACACAATTATCCATATCTACGCGCCCTGCACTGTACTTTCAGTCAAAGCAAACTTGCCCGAGCGAATTCCCTGTAGAACCTTCTGTCCCTCCTCGGTAAGCTCCGGCTTACCCAGCGGCGTGACAGCACCTGTGAAGAACCGCGGATTCCACTCAGTACCCTTTTCTTTGCGCTCCGCAGCCCGCAGCCGTTGTCGTTCCTCAATATCCTGCTTGAGCTTGGTGGCCTGGCTGAACTGCTTGTCGACGATGGCAGTCGTGACATCCGACCAGAACTTCAATGATTCATTGGACAGCTGTTCTTCAGATGGAGGCAGATCCTTTGTGACGGGGTGGAGCGGGGTGATATCAATGAGCAGACGCGGCTCCTTGGTTCCTGTCGGAGTGAAATAAATCTTACCATGCCAGGAACCGGAGATGCGAGCAACGATGTCGGCTTCTGGCACATCCTTCAGTCGAGTGGAGGTGTCCTTGTCCGGGTTGTAACGGAAGATCACGCCCTCCAGCTTGTTCTGTGTGCGGCCAATCCAGCCTTCTTCCATGTACTGCAGAATTGCCTTCAAGCCTGTTTTCGGGCAGGTGACGTAGCATGTGTCGGCGACAGTGATTGAAAGCGCTCCGCGCAATATCCCTCCCAGGTGGGCGTCTGGGTGAGTCAACTGGTATTCCTCATTGTCCCTCTTCTCAATGTTCACGAAGATTCCGAGGTTGTGCTGGCCGGGGCTCACACGGATGCTGGTGCCCGTGAACTTGGCGCTGATCTGATCGAAGCCACGCGCCGAGACGCCTCGTTCGGGGCAGTCGATGTAGAAGGCTGAGACTGGGGGGTGGTGGGAGGTTTGTTCGGTGAGATAGCACACTTTGACTTTCTCATTGCCCTCGGTTACGGTGGAGGATCCGTTGGAGGTTGCTGTCATGCCCGGAAGGTTCGCTTCTTCGGGGATGTCATCGTTGACGTCCCAGCTGCACTTGGGGGTTGTTAGCAATGGGATTGCCACAAAGGAATCTGCCAGGCACCGGTACTCACTCTGAAGAATTCACCCAGTGTTGAGTTGTATGGTTTGCAGGGTTTTCCTTTGATGTATTTCTACCGCATGATCAGCAAGCAGTCAGTTTATCCGAGGAACTCGAAACATACCAAATCCTTGGTAAACCAAAATCGCAACACCTCCAACATCCGACCTAGCTCATCATCCGACTTGCCAATGCTGTAGCTCCTGGGTCAGCACACGAGCATCCACCAAATATGGGCATATTTGCTGACCTCGCAAAGGTCTCCGGTCGATCAAGGTAATGCCAGTATTCTTGCCGCCACCAGTCAGCTCCGAACCCCCGCACAGCACACGTACAAGGAACAAGGACATACCCAAGTTTGGTCGAGGCTCCAACAGTTGCGCTGGTAGTGAAAATCGAACCGAAGCGATATCTGCCACACCGACGAACCTAGTTTCCTCATCATGTTAGCGTCTAAGTATTGCGCAGCGCCACGGTGAGGGGGTACCAATGGGGGAGGGAAACGGGGGTTGTATACTTTCGAAGGATGGAAAGGAAGGTTTTCAGCTTTGAGGAGTCATCTGGAGCCTTTTCAGGCACGGCAGTCGCTGACATGGTTGGTTCGAGCGATGAGGATTGGGAAATAAAGAGAGATGAGATTCAGAAGTGGCAAAGCGAGGGGGGTTTCTCTTATGGTCTTGTGGCTTGCCGAAACAAGGATCTTCTAGAAGAGTCAAAAGTTCCCACGAGAATAGTCACGAGATGCCAAGATCAGAAGATCCTCAAAGCATTTAATAAGAAACTGGAGGAACTGAAGAAACTGGAGAATTTGGAGAATTTGGAGATGATTGAGAGAGAATGAAGCTCAACAATATCAGAGGCGGTGACGTGTGAGTTATTTTTTTTTATTTTTTTTTTATTTTTTGGTCTTTGGTGGGGTTAGTTTGTAATTCCCTTGGAAGGCCTTGAAATAGAAGAAGGTATTATATATTATATCGTCGTGATTATGGTGTTATGAGGATATTCAACTGTGGTTGCCTATATATGCTGGCCTACTTAAAAGACCTGCAAGAAAAGGAGACACTACGTCATTAAGCAAGAAAAGCGATAAGGAAAAAGAAATACTCCAAGATAGTATTACAACAATAATAGGTACTAAACATATGTAGAAAAAAGGGGGAAAGGGGCATATCATGAAGTAGAAGTTGAGGCCAATCAACTGGCCACGAGGGTCGACAACTCCTGCAGCTGTTGCTTCTGCGCCAAGCGTCGCAACCACGTTCGTACTGCTGGTCCATAATCAAATCGCCGACCAGCTGCGTGCTCATCATCCGATCGGTGGGATTGCTGCTCTTCACGGATGCGTCCTCGAAGTTCCCGCTGGTCGCTGGTTAGGGTCTCCTGGTACTCCTTCAATTTGGTCTGTGAACATGTCTGATAATCGTGGAGGGTCTCTTGAGGAATTACCACTGCCTCAATCTCCTCGCGTGTCAGAGATAAGGACGGCTCAGGGCCGAGGATAGTTTCATCCGCGACGGGGGTATCTGTGGTTGGATACAGAGAAGTGGCACGCTCGTTGAGGATCCCCAGAGTTTTCACATTGACAGCCAGGTCCTTGATGAGATCAGGTAGAGGGTCGCGCACCAGTCCCAGAATGGAGAACTCAATCTCTTCTTCCTCATACGCAGCCATCCGGTCCAGAAGATTAGGCTTGACCAGTTCCAGCCAGTTGACCTCAGTACATTCCCCTACTAGAGTCAGCCATAGTCATCGTCGCATATTTATGGTGGACATACCAAGTGTCCGTGGTTGACGCTCTAGACCATCAAACTTCCACAACTGGCCCATAACAGGCATGAATGCGATGAAGTGGAAGGTGGCATCTGAATCATCATCTGCGTGGCCTTTTGAACCTTTTTTCTTTGTAGTTGCTTCAGTCTTGAGTTGCAGATCTGAATTGAGAATATCCATTTTCCTATAATCTGATCAGTATTTTGAATAGTCAAATCCTGAAAACAAGATTCATACCGTGCAAAGGAGTTGTGTATCCTCTTCACAAACTCAAAGTTGTTGATGGCATCCCCACGTAGGGCTGGGGTGAAAGGCATGGTAAACTCCTTGAAGGACTTTAGATTCTCTCCTAAATCAATATCTGGGATATTGTTGACAATGTTCAGTAGGGCCACACTGGCACAAGCATTATTGGCAGTCTGTAGCCTATCAGAATATGACAATCTATCAACTGAAGAATAGATGACTGACCTGGTTTGCGAACCACAACCCGTCCGGGCAAGTGGCTTCCTGCTTTCCATCGTTATCTTCACGCCAGCGGAAGAGAAAGATCAAGCCGTAAACGGGCTTACTGCTGGGTATTAGCTCTCATATCCTTTATACCCACAAAACCCCGGCCAACATACTCGAGGAAGGCCATCATCTCTTCGTCGAGAGAAACGACTTCTTGAATCTTTACGCCCTTGACCCCAAATTCCCGTAGCATGACGTTGAATAAAGCCTGAAATACATGAGCAAAGAACTGTCACTAACTTAGTTCACGCGAACATACCGGTTCGGATTCAATCTCGCAAAATCCATTCCAGCTGTCTTTCTCCAGACAGGATGCCGGCTGGCAGATATCATCGCTTAGGTCTTCGGGATCTGTCAGACGGCGCCTTTTAACTCGAGGACCCATTGTGAGATATGCTGGAAGCAGAGCTACCCAGGACTGGAGCTGTGTAAAGCTTCAAGATGAGATTGAAATGAGTTGAAGCTATGATGAAACGGATTCTGAGATGATAATCAGGCTGCTATCCTCAGTACTAAAGGCAAAAAGAGGAATAGAAGAATAGAAGCTGAAGCTCTTTCAGATTACTGCAGATTGTAGACTTTGTTGACCTTCAGAGAAGTACAAAGGACCAAGTAGGTCATCGTCCATGTCGGTGAGTGGGCCGAGCTTCTTCCGACGCGCTTCCCGCGTCTCCAACTTTTTGTTTCTTTTCTTTCTAATCGAAAGGCATTGCCACAGCTTCGAACTTCGACTTACAGCTTTAAAACTAGCATTGCCATTGCTTTGCTACGTCTACTTACCTACCTTCGTCTTTCGCAGGTCAGCTCCGGCAACCACAGCATGCCATGAACGGCACTCCCCTCCTCTCGTCTGCCTTTCCGCAGACGCCTAAAACAATTCCTGGAACTGGAAGGAGAAAGCTTTTTGAGACTCCGTCGCGATCACAGCCTCGAGATAATCGTCCTGTGCGAACGCCACACAGATCAGCGACAAAATCGCCCTCGAAGCTGTCGAAACTACCACCCCCGAGCGCGAATAACGATGTGCCACTGATCCCCACCACTCTGATCGATGCTCCCTCTCAACGACTCTATGTCGTAGCAATATACATTGCTCTGAATGCATGGCGCATTTATGAGTCCTTAACCGCATCCGATGATCTGGATTCTACTTGGCTCTTGTTGAAATGGGCTACGATAGATGGAATCTTCTTGGTCGGGCTGCAGGCTCTGCGCATACCTTGGTTAGAGTGGGCATTCCCGACCACGCTCACTCTGTTTTTGCTACACGCCGTGGGAAATGTCTTCTTGATGTTCCGCATCCCAGTATGTCTAGCATTTGTTTCCCGATTTTGCCTTTTGGACTGTTGATCCACCTTTGCTAACAGCTACAGATTCCTCTGGGCGCGTGGCTCTCTGGTCTAGTGAAAGTGGCATATGATCGCGAATTATCCATTTCCGAGCGCAGGGTCAAGCCTGGCGATATCATTCACAATTCGTCATTGATCTTAGGAAGACAGATTGTGCATATTCTGCCAGAAGGGTGAGCTTCTATCCCATTCAACATCGACTATGAGACCATGCTGACCTCTCAATAGATCCGCCGTTCTCAATCCGGATCGGAACTCGCTTTGCCTTGATTCTCAGCAATCTATAATCGATCTGCCCATCCGTGTCAATCAAACCGACCCTGTCTTGATTGAAGTTCTGCGTCTAGATCTCAACACCGGCGAGAATGAAACCATTACCATTCCGACCAAGCAACTGAAAGCTCTCAAAAAGCAGGCAGAAAAGAAACATGCTCCAGGGCAACTCCACCGAGACTTGCTCTTCCCAGTTCGCAAGACTGGTGTCTATCGTCTTCAGCGAGTAGTCGATGAGTCTCAACTCGATGTTCACACGCGAACATTCGATGCGCTGGTAGTTTCTTGCCCGCGAGCATTGATCAAAAATTCACACATCGACAAGTGCAAGGGTGAATTATCTAACTTCAAATTGGAGGTGGAAGGCACGCCTCCGTTGAAGATCAAATACAGTCGCCAAGTCAATAACCTCGATCGCGGATTCTCGGTTCTCAACATTCAGCCGGACAACCTGCGCTCTCCGCTGCTCAATGGCAGGACTACTGCTGCTCTGTATAGCATCAACCAGCCCGATGTTTCGTGGGCCCAGAGCCAGAAAATCGAGGTTCCCTTGAATGAATCATTGAATGACGGAGGAGAATGGTTCTACACCATTGAGGAGGTCCATGATGCCATTGGCAATGTAGCCAACTATTCGACCATCTTCGAGGAAGGAGATCGCCCGTCCACCAAGTCGCATTCTCAGTGGTACCAATTCTCCGTTCACGAGCGCCCACAGTTGTCACTCCAGAATTGCAATCCTCAAAATCCGTTGCAAGTTGCCAAGGGAGATAGCACAAGGTTTCCCCTCAACTTCCACCCCGATGGGCGTGCATACTCGCGTGATGGTCCTTTCTCGATCGGTTACTCGTTCACAGGCAACACAGAAGCAACGGCACATGAACGAACCGCCGAGCTCAGGCACATGAATCAGACTTTGGATATCAAGGAACCTGGTTTGTATGCCTTGACATCTGTCTCTACCAAGTTCTGCCCCGGAGAGATTCTAGAGCCTTCATCTTGCTATCTACACAACCCGCCTGAGCCAGAGCTGGCAGTCAAGACTGAAAAGATCTTTGACCGCTGTGCCAACAACGCTATCGGATTACTAGTGGATTTGGATCTTACGGGCTCACCTCCTTTCTCTCTGCGTTATAGCATTGAGAGCTCCAAGGGGGTTGTTTCCAAAGTACAAATTATCGATGGAATGCGCACGCAGCTCGATTTCACACCCTCAGAAGCCGGCTCATACACCTATCGTTTCTTGGACCTTGAAGACGCCGTCTACTCGCCGCGCACTCTCAAGCTACCCGCACTTGAACAAGACGTGAAACCGCCGGCTTCTGCTCATTTCGTGTCAAGGAAATTGAGATCTGCCTGTTTCGGTGAGGCGGTTTCTGTGGAAGTTTCTTTCCTTGGAGAGGCTCCTTGGACCTTGCAATATGAGATCGTTCACAATGGCAAGCGATCAAAAAAGACACTAGAATCCGATACCGATGTGGCAAC
The DNA here is from genome assembly GCA_030762825.1 of Penicillium turbatum. NCBI lineage: Eukaryota > Fungi > Ascomycota > Eurotiomycetes > Eurotiales > Aspergillaceae > Penicillium > Penicillium turbatum. The sequence continues at coordinate 1,276,645 of JAUJYX010000011.1, read as the reverse complement.
CATCACTACTGACAGACTGGTCAGCGGTGGTGAATACACCATGTCACTCACCAGCGTCAAGGACAAGTCTAATTGCAAACGGATTCTCAAGGACACCCTCAATATTGAAGCCCGCTCACAGCCCCCGCATGTCGCTTTCGGCCAAATTGATAAGAAGAGGAGTGTGTTGGCCTTGCAGGGCTCCAAGATTGAGATTCCTTTGAGGCTGAGTGGCGAGCGTCCTTGGACTGTCAAGTACAAGAACGTCGATGTTGACTCTGCGCCCATCCAGAAAAACTTCTGGGACGCAAATAGTGTCTTGACCGTGGATAAGCAGGGACTTTACGAGATCATGGAAGTCTTTGACGCCGCTTGTCCGGGCAATGTGGATGAGTCTGCAAATGAATTCGAAGTCTCCTGGATTCCACGGCCTCAAATCACTGCCCTGGACGGTACTCCCATCGGAGCCGCCACCGAATTCGCAAAGGCCGAGGTTTGCCAAGGCGACGATGATAGCCTTGAGGTTCGACTGTCAGGCAACCCTCCGTTCAACCTTCAATACGAGAAGCGACGCAAGGCCGATCGTGGAGGATTCTCTTCAGCGAAACCCCGCGCTTTGAAGTCTGCTCTCGGTGTGACTTCAATGGAGATGGACACCTCGGAGGCTGGCGAATACAGCTACAAGTTCACGCAAGTTGGCGACAACCTCTACGACAATGATCCCAAGAGTAAGCCTCTGGTGGTTACCCAAAAGGTGAACCCACTGCCGTCTGCTAAATTTGACCAACCTGGCCACGTCTTTGGCTTCTGTAAGGAAGACATCAACGGCGAGGAATCGATTCCTATCACCTTGGAGGGTGTCCCGCCATTCTCACTGGAGATCAGCATCAAACACCACTCAAATGCCAAGCCGGAAATTGTCACCATCCCCAAGATCAATTCCAAACGCCACAAGCTGCTTATCCCTCGTCGCCATCTCGACTTGGGGCAGCACCAAGTGAGCATCCACAAGGTTCGCGATTCGCGTGGATGTCAAAAGACCACTGATCTTGATGCCTCTTCGGTGAGAGTGGCCATTTCCGACGTTCCCACCATTATCCCGCTCGAGTCCAAGGTGGACTACTGCGTGGGTGAACGACTTTCATTCTCGCTGTCAGGTCATGCACCCTTCGACGTGTTCTACACCTTCGATGGTGCCAAGCGCAAGGCCACTTCACAGACCACCAACTTCCGTCGTATTGCCGAGCTTCCTGGCCAATTCACCATCAATGCCGTCAGTGACGGAGCCAGTGGAAAATGCAAGGCCCACAAGGACATCACAAAGGTCATTCACCCGATGCCGAGCGTACGGATCAGCAAGGGCAAGGAATCAGTGGTGGACATTCACGAGGGCGGAGAAGCCGAGCTTCACTTCGAGTTCTGGGGCACTCCACCATTTGAATTCACGTAAGTCTATACCCTATGGCCCCGGTCAAGTCTATCGGGCAGTCTGCTAACATCCAACAGATACATCCGTAGCTCCAATGTCCGTAAGGGCAAGAAGTCGGAGATCCTTGACATCAAGCACGACATTTCCTACGAAAACTTCAAGACCATCAAGACTTCTGATGAGGGAACTTACGAGGTTGTTGCAATCAAGGACAAGTTCTGTTCCTTCTCTGCCCAGACCCCGTCGGGCAAGTCGGACAGATGAAGCAGAGAATCCAATGATGTGATGAATGGGGTGTAATACTTTGGTGATTTTATGATCCGTTTGTTATTTACGTCGTCTTCTGGGCTTCTCTTTTTCGTTTCTGATTTTTTTTTCTTCTTTTCTCTCTCTTCTTTATTGTTTGCATTGCAGCGGCGCCAGCACTGTTTCAATTTCAGATTTCTAAATGCTCTCTGTCAAATTAATCTCTGTATCCTTGGAAATGAAATTCTGTATGCTATGTATGCTGCCTTCTGATCTGGTGGAATTAGTTAGACAAACAAACACAAACCCTCCAATTCAAGACGATTATACACAGGACCAGCCACAGAGATATCCCCAATTACAGCTCAACCTGTACAACTAGAATACTCTCCGACATAAACCCAGTCACAAAAAGCCAAGCCAACTTCTTACCACCCTCTTCGTGCTCAATAGGCACCAGAACAGCGGCACTCGCACTCCGAATCCTCAACCCATCATCCTCAAACAGTAACCTCTTCTCCCAGACACCAGTAACCTTGTTAAGACTAGTATACCACACCTGCACAGCATCCGTAGAATCGGGATCCGTAGCATGGGAAGCCATCTTGACAGCCTGCGAAACACCAGCAACGACAAACCCACTAGCATCATTCTCATCCGTCTGATACGGATCCTCATAGTACGTCGGATTATCAGTGACCGTATCAAAAGCGATCGTCGTCTCAACCGAAATAGAGCGATTAACCTCATTCAAGCTGCCAACGTAAAGCTCACCGCCCATAGCGCTAGAAATGACAATTTCCTTATCGGTGCGGCCATGTCCGAGACCATTATTATTATACAAACCCGTCAATGCGACAGAGGCATCAATAGGCGCGTCCTCGCTTTCCAGATCCGCGATCTGGACATGGATGATGTCCGACCACGTGGCTGAGCGCCAGACATCCTCGATCAGACGCATGGGTCCCTCGCGGTAGAAGTGGTCGTTTGTAACGTAGAAGGAAACCGGGCTTGCAGCGAAGACGTCGTTAGGGGTCTTGATGAACGGGTGATGGATTGAGCGGACGTGGCGAACGGAGCCAGATCCCAGGACATGGTGGAAGAGCTCTATTTGCGAGCTAGCCTTGTTGATGTCCTTGGGCTCAGTGGCTCTGACGTAGGCCGGGTTTGGGATGTGGTTGACGGCAAATATGTAGACTGCGTTTGGCTGTTCTGGATCCTCGACGACATCGATTCCATGTGTTATAAATGGGCCTTGGAAGTCTTCAAATGCCAGACGGGTTGATTTCATAGTCTTTTCTTTTCGTTAGTCTCTTGTAGCCTTTTTTCAATACATGTACGATTCTGGGACAAGTTTACCTCGGGGTTTATGACATGGATCGAGCCTTGTGTCGCGACTGGGACGAAATTGCCCAGGGGAGGGAACCAGTTGAATCGCGTGCTCTTGTCATCTTCACAGGCAGTGAACAGCAGGTTTGCTGGGCGGTAGTGGTGCAGATCCTCGCAGTGGATTGTGTCCTCAATGTAGACTGGCACTTGACCTTCTGCTAGGACTGTTGGATTGGGAGTTAGAAAGACTCCTGTAATTCGTATGAAATGGCCTATTGGGCCGGCCAGAAAGGCGATCAGGGCAACGAGGCCGAGGCTAAATGCGGTGCCGAATGCCATGGCGTTGAGAGATAGATTGGGTTGATTCTACCAACCTGCAGAGAGTATCTATGGGATACAACGAAGTAAAGTAAATTGTGAAATTGAATTCCGAGGTCGAAGATCTCACACCCGGAAAGTTATGGAGACATCGTTGCCCCTCAATTGAGATCTCGTAGACCTCGGCGATTGATATCCATGAATATTCGGACGTGAGACCTCAGCTCTCGTGTATTTTGATGCCCGTGTACGCATTTCCCTGACTTTGGAGGTCTGAATGTTTTGCAAATACAAGAGACAGAAAGACGCCCTTGTTCTCAACCAGCTTAGACCTCGGCATGTCCCAATTGAGATTGGCGGATTGGCCCTGGAGACTGTCAGTGGAGAAGAAAATAATACCGGGGATCGAGGGAAATATAATAATGTTATGTTATAGAGCAATGTGTTTGAGGTGCCAACAGCAAGTGCATTTGAAAACTATCCTAGGGCAAAAAAGAAAAAAAAAAAAGAAAAATGGCGGTCTCTTTTTTTTCCTGCTTTTGTCTGTTTCTGAAAGAAGAGAGAGAGGAAAAAGAAGAATCACTCTGATTAAGTCTAGTCATGCTCGGGGTGACTAGACCTCTGCTGCAAAGTCCGAAAGAACAAAACTAAGAAAAAACTCTCGTGCAAATTACCAGGTTCCATTTCACGTCGTCAATGATTCGAATGCTTTGCAATCATGTTTCAATTTGAGGATTGCTTGGCATCAAGATATTCCTGATCGCTGGCATCAAGAACATCGTATTCTTCGTCAGTGAGGAAGCCAGCGTCAGCGTCCGTGGATGCATCGTCTAGAGTCAGGCTTTCAACATCCTCTAGAACGTCCCCTTCCGAAGAGTTGGACAGGGTCGGTGCCTGGGGCGCAGGTGATTCAGCTTGGTAAGTGCTGGATTCGGGAGATTCCTTTTCCAGCTTGGGGAAGATCATGCCACTGCCGGCAATTTCAGACACGGCAGTGGATGTCTCGCTGGCTCCGCGCTCAGGAGCAGCGGGCTGCACAGTCACGTCGCACCATAGGCGGTGACCGATGGCCTCACCATTAGGAAGCTTCAGGCGCCAGTAGGAGATAGCAGAGCCCTCGTGCTGAGGGGTGCGCAGGTTGACAGTGAAGTCAGCACTGTCACCTGGCTCCACAGGAGCAAACAACATGTTGCTTACCATTGCCGAGCGAATTGACTCGACGCTTGATGGGTGGCAGACATCGACATTGAACATCTTGTCGCCACCAACGAAGCGTACATCACACCCAACGGGCCACGCAGCGGGGCCAGGGTTGTAAAGAGTCCAGGTCTGGCTGAACGTGGTGTTAGGAGCCATCTTGGTACCGTCGGTGATGGTGTCGCGGATAAAGAATGCCTTGTACTTCGACATATCGGAACCATCGGCCTCGGAGATGGAGTTGGTCACGGCAGTAGAAGGCTCGACCTTCTCCACGGGCTTGGTAGCGTCCACCTCAACTGGTTCTTGCTCCTCAAGCTCGGCCTGGTCAATCACCCGAGTGGGGGCACGGAGTTGGTCTCCCAGGGCCACTGCTCCAAGCGAGCCATCGTCGCCCATGGTGCTCACAGTCACACTGCGGACTGGAGTTTTGAACTTGACCAGTGGATGCGTGCGGTTGTGATGATCGGTCGGGAGTGCCTCGCAGCTCGCACAGAAATCAGTGTCATCACAGACAGCGCATTTGTAGCGAACCCCGTTGATATAGCTCTGAGCGGGTTTGTCCTTGCAAAGAGGCCCATCACAGAAGATACCATAGTGGATTTCATGGTCGCGAGGCGGTTCGGCAATAGTATCGTAAACCTGCACGAACCGGTGACCAGGGTGGTTCTCGGAAGCGGTCAGAACGCACTCGTGGCAGTAGTCCCAGTCAGGGCAGGCCAGACATTTGTGGCGAACCCCAACGATGCGCTTATCGCAGCCGTCGCAGACAGCGGCATGTCGGAACTGCCGACCGGGAAGGCAACGCGAGGTGATGAGGTTCTTCAAACAGAAGTTCCGGTCGGATCCGAGTTGGAAGGTGTGACCGGGGTGATGGCCGTGCTTGTTTCTAAGAAGGCAGCGAAGGCAAAGATCGTAATCCTCGCAATCGTTGCAGCGAACAAGGTTGCTCTCATCGGCCTCGCGACAGCATCCATTGCACGTGGGCTTGTCGTCGCCCTGAACGGCTGCTTCCATACAAGCCGATTGAGCCACTGTACCAATAGTTGACTCCTGAGCCGACTCTTGAACCGACTCGGGGACGTGGATCACCGGCTTGGTTATCACCTCACGTTGAACCGGCGGGGCAGCTGGAGGTCTGAACTCCGCCGCCGATTGATCACGAGGAGGAATCGTCTCAGTAGTGCTGTTCGTGACAACACCATTGATGACGGTCCTCTTGATCAACCAGTGACCTTCACCCCGGCAAGTCACGCCGGAACCGACGCACTGTAGGCATAAATCATAGTCGCCATTCTCGCAAATGCTGCAGTGATAATGCGCATTTGCAATAGAGCGACCGCATTGATTGCAATCAATGCAGAACATGCCGTTGGGGGAGTTGTGAGAGATGACGGGAAACTGATGTTTCTCTTGGTCCATCTCGAAGGTGCGGTAGCGAGGTTGACCGAGAGGCAACTCTTTCTCGCCAGTCATGTAAGGAGCTGAAATGTAGCGGGGCTTGTCGAGAGGTAACTCATTCATGCCGGTTGAGTCAATGAGAGGATAAGGGTTGGTGGGAGGTGAACTGAGAACAGTTTCGAGATAACTGTGACGAGTGGGGTTGGTTGACTCCATCGGCACAGTGGGTTCTGGTTCTGATGGTACAGCTGCGGATGCCGATGTGTCAGGTGAAGTAAGAGTAGTGACCTTGATACGAAGTTTGGACTTCGCCTTCGCAGCCCGGTAGAGTTGCTTGTAGACTGCGATGTTGTCACAATCAAGGCGAACGTAAGAACCGGCACTGTCCGAATAACGTTCCAGGATGACGTTGACATCCGCCGGAACGCCGAGGAGGGTTCGAAGCTAAACCATACGGATCAAGTCAGTATAGGAAAACGACACGTAGTGATTTCAAAGTAGACTGAAGTGGAGGCTTGAGGTTGGAAAATATTATAATAGAACTCGATCTGATGATCGCTCAAGATAAGGAATAATGGGGGTCGGACTAGAGGTCCGGTCGGAGCTTGAGCTTGGGTGGAGACTTACCATCTGGGGGAACACCTGGGCCTTCAGCTCCTTCAAAGGAATCTTGAAACGGCGATTACTGTCATTGTAGAGCACCTTGACAGTAACCAGGTGGTCTGGGCCTGTATGAGATGAAGCAGATGGGGTTGCCATCGTGTGTGATGAATGTGAAGGGGAAGATCAAGAAGGGTGGAGACACTGGCTGTTGAGATAAGGCAGTAGTGTAGATTGTATGATAAAGGACAAGAGTGTAGCCCTAAGGGGGCTACAGTAGAAAGGAGATGCTGGAAGAGAAGAAGAGGATTATGGTAAAGAAGGGAAGGAAAGTGAAGAAGAAGAGTGCCCAGGAGAGTTAAAGAGGGGAGTTGTACAGGAGCCGTCGAATTGAAGGGAAAAAGCGGAGAGATCGGTCAGCTGCTGCGGACTCATTTAGAAGGCGGTGTGGTGTGGCTTTGTATTGACGGGTATTACCTAATATGGCGTCAAAGCCTGGGGTTGCCAAGACCACGTAGCAAGTGTTGGCAAATGTAGCGTTGTTTATTGTTACAACCTCGGGAGAAATTACTGCTAAAATTAATGTCACAAGAACTCCCTCGAGAGGGGGCTGTACTTGTAATTACAATCAAGATCATCAATTACTAGAAAACTGGTCGCGTAAGATGAGGTCATGCACTGTCAAAACGGTGAATGCAGAACGGGGATTCGATGGCCCGATTGGATGGAATTGGAAGGGCTAGAATCATCATCCGTGATTTCCAGCTTGGAAGTACAATAATGTGGGGGGGTTGCGGAGACATGAAGGGGCAAAACGCTCAAATGCATCGAAATTCAGATCTAACAAAGGCCAAAATGAGTCATAAAAGTTACCTAGGTTGTCTAGGTAGACAAAAATAAACACAGCATTAGGAAAAAATAAGGAAATGACACAAAAACAAGGCTAGAGAATGTGTAGATGCAGATTAGGAAGAAAAAAGAGAAAGGAACCAAAGACCCTGCAGATCCTGGACAGAGCTGAAAAGAGATTGAGAGAGGAAATGAACGAGAATGGAGGCAATTGTAGAATGTAGAAAAATGAAGGAAAGAAAAGCCACGTTGATCATTCATCAGTCACTACCCGTAGTACTGGCTGGATTGTTGGGGATAAAAGTAGGTCATGCCGGGCGGCGTCATCATCCCACCCATGCCGACCACACCCCCAGGCCCAGATCCTGGGCCTGGGCCTCCGTACATGTGATTGGCATCATAGAAGTAGACTGTTCCACCAGCTTCATGGGCGACGGTGCCCGGCTGAGACGGCTGCTCGCCAGCTGAATAAGGCACCACTTGCTGCCCTGGAAAGTGTGGCACGGAGGCTCCGGGCCCAACGGGTCCATTGTAACCCGCGTAATCAGGCCCCGAGGTCGGGTAGTACATGAAACCCGAGGGATAACTCGGAGGGTAGAAGCCAGGCTGTGGGTAGGTGTAAGGTTGGAAGGGCGGTGCGTGGATCGCTCGCTCCGGGATCTGCGAAAGCGGGGTGGCCGACGGCTGACTAGGTGGGCCATGTCCAGTCACCTCATGGCCAGGAGGGCCATGGACTGGAAGAGGGACCTGGTGGTGGAAAGGTTGCTCATGCTGGGGCTGGGGCGGGTTGAAAGGGAACGGGAAGGTCGCCGGACTTTCGATGTCTGCGACAGAGACGGTCTTCTGAGGACGAGGTTGGTGCATGGGGATGGGGGCGGGGCGGCTTTCACGATATGCCGGATGAGGGAGGGACATGGGCATGGCAGGCCCAAATGGAGGGATCCCCACCATCGGACGAGGTGGAGGGAGGCGGACAACAGGCTTGGGGTCAGTGGGTAATGTTGGCCTGGAGTAGACAGACCCAGCGGGCGATGGCCAGCCGTCCTGGGAAAATGGCATGCCAAAAGAAGATCGACGGCTGACAACACTCGGCGTGTATGAAGAGTTAGGGTAATAGCTAGGACGTCGTCCACCGTACCAGCCAACACCACGACCGCCTCGACCGCGAGAGACTTGATTCGGCCGCAGTGCGCGGGGAATGAAGATAAAGGAGCGTTCGACCGAGGGGAAGATATATCGGGGCGGCTGGTTGGGAAGAGAGATCCGTACTGGTTTGTCTCGTCGTAAAGGAGGTCGATGTTGAGGTAACCGAGTGTGGAGTCGCTTTGGCACAGCGGGAAAATGAACCGGACTGGCCATCCCAGGCAAGGACACAACGACAGGTACATTGCCGACCAGTGTTGTGCTAGAGAAGGACCGGTTGGGTGGGGAGGATCTCGGTGCGGTGGGAACGGATGCACCTGTGTCAGGCATCACGGACGGTGTTGGGCGCTTTGTTGCAGGTCGATCGTCGCCAGCTACCGTATCGTGAAGGTCGTGTGCCCACTGCCCTCCACTGGAGTCGGGCTTGGAAGACCTAATACGTGTCAGTAAAAGCCGAGATCAGGCATGGAAATGAAGCCGAACATACCTGCGAGAGCTACCATCCACGATGAGGCCGTACGGGCGAGATTTGCTCTTCAAACGATGACCGTTTTCCGTAGATCGTTTGTCATGAAGGAAAAAACTCCCACGGGTGGGCACGAAAGATGGGTTCTGTTCCCGCTCCTTGACGTGCTTATCATTCTCGCGGCGCTTTCTAGAACCAGGGTTGTTTCGGTTGGGTTCAATTGGAGGGGCGGACGGTGCTCTTCCGGTGTGAGGTTCCTGTTCCTTTGGATCGTCGGAAGGAAATTCTGCAGGATCTGAGACTCTTAAGCCATTCAACATTGCCTCTGTATCCGAGACTGTTGTCTTGAGTCCTCGTTTTCTAGGCGATGCAAAGCTTTTTCGAGTAGATTTATCCAACCCCCCACCGTTGACCTTGTCCACCTTGTCCGACGTCCGCACCTCACTCTCACTCTCTTCGCTGATTTCTCCATCTGCATCTTCGTCCTCTTGATGGCTGACGACGGAGCCTTCACTCAAAGAATCATCACCCAAATCTCCAGCAATTGAGCTCTCGTCTTCACCGTCTTCCTCCCGTCTCTTTCGGCGGCTTGCCCCAATATGACGTCGAGGAGGAGCCATGCTGGAGATACAAAGGCTTAATCACTTGTGGCAGTTTGAACTTTCACTGCTGACAGGGGCTTGGTTGAGGGAATGTCGGAACAAGGTTGTTTCAAGCAACGGACTGTGGTCGTAGCCGGCGTTGAGCAAGGGTGATGTCTGGGTGGAGTACTGATCGAATTCAAGAAAGACTAAATTAGAATGGGAGGCTAGAAGTAACAAAAAGACACCTCGTGCCAAAAAGCAAAGCAAAGTGAATAGAAAGAAGAGAAGAGCAAGGAGTAAGAAGAAAGGAGATGCAGCCCAAGAGCGATGAGAAGCACAGAGAGATTCGAGTTCAGAGAAGGGCATGACATCGTGAGAGACGTCAGGCCTGATCGGGCCTAGCCCAGGCGGTGAGGTCGATTCTGCCATGGTTGGGCCTAGAATTGTTTGCTTGATCTGGTTAGTGTCGGGCGAACTAAATATGGACTACACTACGATGATATAGTTACCTGCTCAACTTCTACAATAAGCTTGAACACGATGTTATAGTAAAGTTGCGCGTTCCATTTTCTTGTGGGAGGTTATGGTTTCAGGCAGATCCGAGATTGCGTGGCGCTACCATGCGGGCTGGATGCTGTGGTATGCCGTACCGGAAATATACACGCATTTTCTTGCAAATCCACCGTGAGCTGTGCCACCAAGTAGTGGCTCGGCGACCTCTGATAATCGATAGATCATGACAAATATGGAGACCATGGCCCAAAGGCCCTTGGAGAGTCACAAGGTAGACCACAGCGGGGGGAGGTAAGTCCACTGCCACCTCGGCTGCAGATCAATGACAAGGATTGATTGATATGCAAAGAGTATAGTATTTGCAAAGTCTCGTAATATGGCTGCAGGATACTCCACAAACCGCAGCTAAACAACTTAGTCGAACGTAGTCTTTTGACCCTGGGCTTCGACAATGGCACCACTGAGCTTCTGCACTGTTTCCTTGGAGTAACGAGACTCGTCAATGGATTCACGTCTCTTCTTGTTGTGTCGGGGTCTTTCTCGCGAATCGTCATCGACTTCGGTGATAGCAGGTCCATCCTTCTTCTCAGCGTCCTTGCCAAAGCGCTTCTTGTAACGTGTTGACGCATCCTCGGCAAACTCCATGCGCATACGGCGACCCATAAGCTGGTTGACCCAAACCCTTTGCATCCGGGGCTTCAGCTTCTTCGACTTTTTCTTCTCGGTCGCCGAGTCAGAATCGCTGTCGGAGGAATCTTCTTCCCCGTCATCCTCCTTTACCAGCATGAACCCTCTCACCGCTGCTTCTGCGGCTGCGAGTTCTTCGAATTCCACCCAAGCATATCCCTTGCATTTTCCTGAGTCTTGGAAAGTAGCCATATGCACATTGGTTACCGTACCGCACTTGCCAAAATTTTCCTCGAGGTTTTCCCTGGTCACGTCGAAGCTGAGGTTGCCGACAAAAATTCGCTTGGATGGAGGATGGCCGGACTTGGTTGCACCCGCGCCATTCTCTTGGGTCTCGGATTTCGCAGGACGACCTTCGTAGCTGTTTGCATCCTTGATGAGCACGCGACGGCCGGTCATGAGCTGCTCGCTCAGGCCAATTGCTTCTTGCAGGGCCTTCTTGGTGGAAAAGTCGACGTAGGCAAAGCCTTTGTTCTGCGGTCTTCCGAATCTCTCGGGGCCCTTGGGGAGGTGGATTCGAGTGATATCCGACTCTGATATGTCGGAGTTGGCTGTGAAGAACATGCGCAGTTCCTCTGTGGTCACTGTGAAAGATAGGTTTCCAATCCAGATACCATATTGAGACCGCTTGCCGTCTGTTTCGCCTTCTTTGGATTCTGATTTGCTGGGCTTGCTGGACCTGCTGGACTTAGGCTTTTCATCGTCACCCGCGTCGTCTCCCTTGCTCTTCTTCGCTTTGCGCAAAGCTTTTTTTGAGACTGGCTCCGGCGCAGAGATATCGATCTCAAGCTCGGGACCGTCCTGCAGCTTGCGCTTCTTTTGACTGACATCAGCAACTTCGGCCATTGTGCTGACAGTGTGAATGGTAGGAAGTAAGAGGCAAAGAACAATGGATGATGGACAGAAGTATTAAGAAGTACATTCACGATAAAATCAGATCGGCGATAATCCAAATTTTTTACGGCGGTCCGGACCCGCCTCCCACGCAGTCCGCTTCTTGGCGCGATCTTGCAGGGTGACCACCCAGGCACATCCCCTTCATCCCTCCATCTGAACTTCTTTCAACCACACATCATGGCGGAGCCAAACGACAACCGCTCTGTTGCTGAGACTTTACCGGATGCACCGGCCTCAGGGCCGGCGCCCGCAAAACAATCGGTCCGATCTTTCAAGTACGAGTCCTGTCAATCAGCCCGTCGGACAATGCTGACTTCTTTCTTCTGTCCAGGAAGAAATATGCCAAGCTCAAAGTCAAGTTTGAGTATGGAACCCGGGAAAACGAGAGCTTGATTCGGGAAGAACTGCGGATCGAGGATCTGTCCAAGCGCATTCGAGAACAAAATGAGTATGACATGTACAAAGTCCCCCTTGGATGATGCCCCATTGCTAACACTCCGTACTAGTCAATTACTTGAGGTTCTTCTCGAGTTCAATGAAAGCCTACATGTTTCGCCAGACCTACGGTTCGACCTCAGCCTGCCAACCGACCCTCCTCCCTTGCTACTCACCCCCGAGCAGGAAATTGCGCCTTTAGTCAATGATGCGACACTGGCGAAACAAGCTTGGAAAGAAGCTAAAGCTGGCTTAGCTGCGGGCAGCATTGATGCAAATGCCTATCGTACGATTGAAGACAATATCAAACGGAACAAGGCGTTTGCACCAGCCCAGCAGTATAGCTCTTTGACACAAACTTATCACATCAGCCCAGATGCTATTGAAAAGAAGCCTGACAATGACTGTGAACGTCAGCTTGGATACTTCACACCAGAGCATGAAACGGAGTATTACCTTGCTTTGGACGCCAAGCTGGGTGATGAGGCAGCCGCCGTGCAGCTTGCACGCATCCCAGATCGACCCACGCTTGCAGAGCGCGAGCGTGATCTTACTGTCCGAAATCCCGCTTCGGTGTACAATTGGCTACGTCGCAACCAACCCCAGACTCTTCAGGATAATGAAATTGCCTCTGAAAAGTCTGCATCTCGCCCTTCCAACCAGCGATCTTCCAAACGAGCGCCGGCCCAGCGCAAAGATGAGGACTTGTTTGATGAGGATGGAACGGAGACTCAGCCTACTCCCAAGAACAAACGCAAGCGTGAAGAGGACACTGGATATCGCCCCAAGGGCGGCAGCAGTCGGTCGAAAAAGAAGAAGGAAGAGCCCAATTCTAATGCAAGCAAAGCGGCCAAAAAGCCTTGAGTAGCTAGTTGCTTTACAACAGTAATTCTTTCTATGTATTAATAGCGGCGTTGATTTATTCACTGATTTCGAATGACATGACACCTCATTGGCATTGTGCAAAACTTGATATAGGTAACTCCAATCCAGCGTATACTATATGTTTGCATATTTATGATAATTAGAAATGTACTGGGGCTGTAAACATTGAATCTATCTGGAAGTCCGCGATGTATCTATAGTGGAGTTGTCACGTGCTCTGACTTTTTCCCTCTGCCACTGCACCGGACAACACCACTCGAACCTCGTGTGATCAACCGCAATCGATCATAGACGCAATTATTTTACGATGGCGATTACCATTCTTGCTCCAGTGGTGGAGGATGCTGCCCCCTACCAGGCTGACTCGGATGACTCCATGTCCGTGGCCTCTGATGAAGACGTCGAGATGACGGGCACCTCCCGGCCTCACAAGCGACAGCGTTTACGAGGAGACTCGAATATCGCCACAGGAATTGTGACACCAGGAGAAGTGGTCACAGCTGACCCACAATGGATGAGGTGGGTGCAACTTTGAAGTCTGCGCAACTGGCGCGGGGCTCACGTCGTCACTTTTTTTTTCTTCCAATTCTAATGATTTACAGAGGCCACGGCACATACATGAACCCGCTCTCGACATCTATTATTGCCACCGTTGCCGGCACAGTTCAAAAGACAAATAAGCTACTCTCCGTGCACCCCATGCGCGCCCGCTACACCCCCGAGATTGGCGACCTAGTTGTTGGCCGCATCGTCGAAGTCCAATCCCGGCGATGGAAGGTCGATGTCGCCGCACCATTGCTCGCTCAGCTCCCTCTTTCAGCAATCAACCTTCCCGGTGGAATTCTGCGTCGACGAACGAGCGCCGATGAGCTCCAGATCCGAACCTTTTTCAGTGAGGGCGACCTTGTAGTCGCCGAAGTGCAAAGCGTGCACCAGGATGGGTCAGCCTCACTACACACACGGTCCCTGAAGTACGGAAAACTACGGAACGGCGTCTTCCTTGCCGTCACCGGAACCGGGGGCAGTGGAGCGTCTAGCTCCAGCGTCAAGGGCGGAGTTGGGACTAAGCCCTCGGTTGCCGGCAGCTCTCTAGCCGCCCCTGGAGGCTCTGGTACCGGCGGTGTGGTGCGGTCACGGCGACAGGTGTGGACCGTATCCGCTGCCAACGGTGGTGGTGAAATCGATATCATTCTCGGAGTGAACGGGTACATTCATATCTCTAAGCATGCCGACGGGGCCGAGGGTGCGTCTTCTACTACGGAGAACGTCTCGATCACTCGCATGGAAGAGATGGTATCTAGTTCGATCTACTCCAGCCAGAATGACGATATCTCGCCCAAGACCCGGCGGGAGATTGCGCGGTTGGCACAGTGCATCCGCGTTTTGGTACAGAACGGAGTGCGTGTCGATGAAGTGACGGTTATGAGCGCCTATGATGCTAGTCAAGAGGTCGATTTGGAGATTGGGGATGAGGAAGATGAGGAAGATGAATGGCGACAGGAAGGTCGCGAGTACTTGGAGGGTGCCAAGGCCCAACAGATCCTCGAGTATGTGATGCGGCAGCTGTAAAGCTGTTCCGAGGATATGTTCTTACTCCTTGGTTGTATGATAATGATACCCCTAAACCAAACACAAGGGAATACTGAACATTCTGGAATGTCGTTTGACTGCGTACTTGATCATTAACCTGGTAGTCCTATCGTCTACGGTTCCATGGACTACGAGCAATCAGCCCCATGGCTGTATCCAGATATAGTAGATTTCAGTTTCTTGAACGATACTATGAATGTCCCTAACGTACACGATATAACTGATCAGCGGTTCAATTTCAACCAACCAAGTTGGCTGTATTTGCATGTGGTCATAAACATGGAGATCTTCAACCAGGATCATCTCATTGGCCCTAGAACTGTGAACAATGACGATGACGATCCATACCTAGTCCACACGACTTTACAACAGAGAGAAGTGTCTGGAACGTTGTTGTCAATCAATAAGCCAAAACAATAGAACAAGTGCCAGTACTTGAATAATCCAAATGAATAGCCAGACAAAATAATTGATTAGTGGAAAGTCGTAATAAAGAGGTCTAAAGAGGAAATGAGTCTGATGCCCCCAAGTGGTCATCGGATAAACTTACATACGCCCAGTCACGAGTCCTCCGAAGTCATTTTAAGAAACGGAACTTTTTTATTGTTCTCAACTTTTCTTTTGTTCTTTTTTTCTTTTCTTTGTTCATTCATCCTTTTGAAAGAGATCATGCTCGTTTACCTAAACCATTTAATTCTCTCTTTCTTAATTCTCGACTATTGTTCAGTTCCCATAGGTTAAGAAAACTTTTCTCTTGGCTTTTCTGATCCTCTCTACAAAGAGATTGGCAACTACGCCTCTATAACCTTTTTTTTCTATTTCCTCTCTCGAGGACACATTCCTATTTTCTTCACTTTTTTCTCTCAACCATCCACAATGCCTGATCTTCGTCGTCAAGTACTTGAGAGCGGCAAGACCGTCTCGCGCAAGGCTGCTTCCCGTGAGGCTTCCCGCAATGGTTCCCCCGCCAGTTCCAAGCCGGCCTCACGCCAGGGCTCTCGCAGTGGCAGCAGAGCTCCTTCGGACGAAGAAGATGCAGGCTTTGTCTCTGATGAGACTTCCATGAGGTAAGATCTTCTTACATTTTCTCCCGCTTTTCCTTGCCTCCCACATTTTTCTTTTCTCTTGTAGCTTCACATGGTCCCCACTCCCGTGGCGGGATGATGTCATTACCAATGGCGTTGCCAATCTTTACAATCAAGACGCTAACCAAATTGGGAACAATAGCATCGGCTCTTTGGATGATGAAAACCCCGAGCAAGACAATCCCGATTGGGAATTGGAACTCTGCAATCGCATGCAAGAGATCCTTGACCGCAAGCGCAGCAGTGTGCAAGGTCGTGAGGAAGCCCTGCAAGCTTTCTGTCGCCTGACCAAGTATCACTACACAGTTGAAGAACTTAATGGCCTCGTGCCAGGTCTACTGGCTGCATTTGAGCGCAGCATCCGCACCGAAATCAGTGTGCGTGAAGCGACTCTTGGCTTGCGTGCCATGGAACTTCTCTCCATTTCTGCTTTCGACGAAACCATTTACGAAAACACTGAGCCCTTGCTCACTCGCACCATTCGGGACTCCGCATCCCCTCTGGTCAAGGCAGCTGCTATTCACTGCCTTGGTGCTTGCACTATCTTCGGAGGTGCTGGTGAAGATGGCATCCTCGAACAGATGGCCTTCCTCTTGGACATTGTCGCCTCTGACGGCCAATCCGTGGATGCTACAGACGATGCCACCGTCGTGACCGCCGCGATTCAGCAATGGGGCTTCCTCGCCACCTCAGTCGATGACTTCGAAGAGGAAAGTGAAGAGGCTATCCAGATCTTTATGGATCAGCTTGGCAGCACCGACAACGGTGTCCAAATCTCAGCAGGCGAGAACATCGCCCTGCTCTACGAGAAGAGTTACTCCCCGCAGGAGGATGATGAAGACGCCAGCGAAGAATCAAATGATGACAGCGACCAGCACGATCTGGAGGTTACAACCGGTCTTAAGCTCGTGAAGCGCTACAACGCCTACCATAACACCCCCGAGCTGGAGAGCCAGCTGCAGAGCCTAGCCACCATCCACGGCAAGTCGATCAGCAAGCGCGACAAGAAGTCCCTGCACAGCAGCTTCGCCTCCATCCTCACCACTGTCGAGAACCCCCGCCGCGGCCCCCGCTACAACACTGCTATCAACCAGAACACCAACCGCCACTATGGTAGCACCCTCACTGTCAAAATCGGCCGTCACGGAGTCATGACCATCGATCGCTGGTGGAAGTGGGTGCGCCTCACTGCTCTGCGCCGCGTCCTGCAGGGAGGCTTCCCGGAACACTACTTCCAGGGTAACCGGGCCGTTCTCGAGAGTCTTCCTGTTATGATGCGCATGCCAGAGCAGGGGCACGGCTCGCAGGATCGCCAGAGTGCTCGCAAGGCGGCCAAGAACCGCAACGCACGTCGTTGGGCTGCTCAGCACTCTGAGGATGATGATGAATAGACCACCTCTCGAGTTAGAAGGGGATTCATATTGTCTTCAGTCTTCGTTCACTTCTCTCTCGGTTCCTAGTCAGTTTTCGTTTAGTTTTTCAGTCACTGATATAAGGATACGACTGTTTAGGGCTTTATGCCACAGAAGAATATATTTTCTCACACGAAGTCCTTGTTATGAGTTTCGACTTGTTTCTTGCTTTGATTTTTTCTTTCTTTCTTTTCATCTTGTCATCCACTTCGCATGAGTGGACAATTCTTTCCTGGTTCAATACTTGAATATCATGTATCATTAACGAATGGATACTGCACATCACGCAATTTACCACATTTCTCAAACTGTCAACAATAGACCAATAGACCGAAAGGTAGTATTTATCGCTATATAGAGTGAAGAAGGTCCTGCCCGAAAACCTCGCCCACAGAACGAGGCTTCATCCCTCCTGTATGTGTTGAATGTCCAACAGAACAAACCAAATAAAATAAGGAAACTTTCTACCAAAGTCCAGTCTAGCTTTAATCCTCAAACACAGGCACAACACTAGACCAGCTCCCCCTAGCCCTCTCCTCCCAATACCCATCCTTCCCCCTTAAGTCGCCAAGCAACCTCCCCATCAGAATCACCATCAATCCGCGTAAACCATCGCGGAATCCAACTCTCCCCAGCATTCTCCATCTCGCGTCTCCGCGCCCGCTGGCCCTCTTCCAACCGAACCTTCACCTCCTCCGCCCGGTCAAGGTCCCCATCTTCCAGCGCGCGCTGATCAGGACGCAGTCGTGAATCCGTAGGCGGGAGATGTTTCTCCTCGACTGCGGTGATTTCATTCAACGCAGCCGCAAACGACGTAAGACCGTAGTGTTTCGGCGCGGAGGGGACAAGCGAGCCAGCAGACCAGACCGTCTTACCGGTAGGATTACCGTCGCGGGTGAGAGTCAGCGATGAGGGCCATGAGCCCGTCAGACCCAAGGGGAGGGGTTTATTATTTCCGTCTACGGCACGGGTAGAGACTTCCTCGCTGCGGCCGGAGAACATGCCGCCAGCTTTGAAGGTTGAGATGGATCGGTGGCCGGTGGATTCGTTAGTGATAGCCAGTTCGCCAACTGGCTCGACGTATTTCTCGCCTGCGATGATATTGCGCAGGAAGGATGTTGCTGGTGTCCAGCTGTAGCGGTCGCCGGTTGCGTGGAGGGAGATGCGGATGCGGCCTTCGGTTGTGATTTCGGCGGATTTGCCCCAGAATTTCTGGCTTGGCATGGGGGACTGCGAGAGACTCCATTCTTTGCTGTCGGCTTGGTAGGCGAGTTGGACGGGGCGGTGGGAGACTTTCTCGGCGATGAAGCGGAAGCCGCGGTCTTCGCGGACGAGCTCGTAGGTCTCGCCCAGCATTGGGTTGAATGGTTTGCGGATGGCGCGTTCGCGGACGCGGTTGCTGGAGAGGGAGGAGAGGGCGAAGGCGGTTACGTACATCAGGCGCTCGACGGGGTCTGAGGACTGGGCGGCTTCGTCAAGCAGGGAGGAGTACTCCACGACCTCGGCGGCGCGTTGCAGGAGCGACAGGGGTTCGTTTGCGGATACGGGCATTGAGATTGTGGACAGATCCTTGCCGACGTTCTTGCGCAGGAAGCCAATCAAGCTTGGAGGCAGGACTGTTGGGGCGAGGATGTTCGTGCGACGCTTTACGGGGTCCAGAGGTAGCGGGATCAGCGATTTCGGTTTCACTGGGAACAGGCCCGACGCTGTGCCGCTTTCCTGGCGAGTTGCCGCATCGGATTCATCGTCGCTATCAGAGGGGGCGTCGTCCTCGACCTCCTCGGCAGCGGTGGCGGTGCGGTCCACCTCGGGACCTTCGTCGTCGCTGTCTTGAATGGTCAGGAGGGGAGACCTGTCACCACCTCCATCTGTTGCGTCGAAGAATTCCTGCGAAATGTCAGACTCCATGCTCCGCCGGGGAACCATAGATGGCTGGGGCGGATGCCGTCGCTCTTTGCTCTCGGAGATCAGCGTGGAGAACTCGGATACTGCATGATCAAGATCACGCAATACCGCCATCAGATGATCGTGGATCTCATCCATGTTGTCGGTGTGGCTTAGAATACTGGCGGGCTTTGCCTTAGCGTCAGCAGGAGGCACCACCAACTGCGACGAGCTAGAGTTCGTGGTAACAGCTGGCGCGCGCTTGCTGAGGGTACCCGATTGTCCACTTGTCTTGCGCTTCCAGAATGGCCGCTTTGTCTCCTCGCTGGGCGCAGCCTCGTGAGCACTAGGCTGGGGACTGGGGGATCGACCCCGCGAATGAGGCCGGTCGACAGGTGTTGGGAGCGGCGAAGCAAGATACTTGGGGTCTGTGTCCTTGGCAAGGCGGCGGATGGCATCTCGCGATCCAGAAACTTGGCTAACAAGGCTCTCCACGCGGGTCCATTCATGCTCCTCTGCCGGGGAGGGTTGCGAAGGAGCATAAAGCCGCAGCTGCGGAGGGGCAGCTCTGTTATTGTCTTTGGAAGTGTCCTTGGAGGAAGCTTTCTCTAGAGCACGCTTCCAGGCGCCGAAATCGTGCTCATTACTGGCACGCAAATGCCAGATCTCAGCGCCTGAGTCAATGGAGATCTCACGAGACTTCTCGTTAGTCGCAACAGCCGCTAGCGATAGCGGGATCGCGCCACGCAATGCAGCCGAATTGCGGTCATGGTAGTATGACAGGGTGCTCGAGGTAAAGTCCAGAGAAAAGAAGCGACGCGCCCAGCCTTGATGACGCTTGCGTCGCCGCTTCTGCAATAATCCCGTATGGACACTCTGGTTCGACACATCGACCTGCTGCGAGTTGAGCGTAGCTCGACTGTTCCCTCGTCGGCGAGTCTTGGGTTGCGTCAGCGATTCGGTCGACGCCCCTGGCTGGGATCCGGGGGGAACGATCAATGCAGAGGTATGTGGTGGCAGGCCCGTCCGATAAGTGAATAGGACAAGTGTCAAGGTCTTGGAGATCTGTTTGGAAAAAGTGTTGTCGAAGACGAGCGCATAATTGCCCCCTTCGCCAGCCGGTACATCGTATGTGCCCTGGGTAATCTTGTCTGCCTCACACTTGCCGGTCCATTTGATTGTTTTTAGCCCAATCGCGGTCAGCTTCTCGATAACAGCGGATTGTTGTTGCCGCGCCCCGGCATTCGCAGTTGCGGGGAGGTTCTCAGTGGAATCGGTACTCTGGGAATCGGAGGCAGGGATATGGGAGCTCAGAGCAGAAGATTGGCCCGGGTGTTTGAAGATGCCAAAGTTGACGGACTTCTTATGAGGCTGAACGCTCCAAGAGATGGTATGATTCTCGCTAACACTGATCCAACGAACAAAGTAAGACTATAAAAGTTAGCTGAGCCAATGGATCATTAGCTGAAGATCTCTCCTACTTTGCTGTGAATCTCCAGCTCCTCCATGGCCGCCATGGTTGCGCAGTGAGGGGTTTGTAAAGAACGTGTCCCGTTAGGGTCCGGTGCGGCTGAACGTGGCGATGCGGGGGACAAGCCACACTAAATAGTTGATGTCACAGGAACATTCGGGGAATTGACTTAATATTAAATAGTGCAAATTTATGAAAATTGGAGGCATTAGCCAAGGAAATAGAGAGAGGGGCCAAGTGGGAACAAGTTGAAACCGAGGCCGAGGAGTTCACATGGCGGGCCTCCATGTCATCGCGGTCCACCCCTGGGCAGCCTTATACAACGTAGTTATAACAATTCTCACATTAAAACCACAGGAGTCTGTCAATTATGTGTCTAGGTAACTCATGTTTCGCTTAAAAATATCATTGTCCATTGGAATAAAAGAAATTATGGTTACATGCCCGATGCCAAAGGTGTATCAAATTAAAAAAAAGACATTCCATCCCTTTTCTGGGACCCCTTTTTCTGCAAGTGGAAAAAGAATAAAGATAGTACACTGTACAGACGAGAAGCGCTCACCTCCGTCCCTGACTCATGTTGCTGAACATCAGCTTGAAGCCATTGCACAAAGCATGCATGTCGGGGTATGGGTTCTTCTGTAGTTCGTAACCCTGTGGAATGACCTTAACCGGCCAGTTTTGGAGTCGCGCATGTTCGCCTGCCTTGAAGCAAAGGAAGAAGTAACCGGGGTATTTGGCGTTGATGCAGAATGCATATGCCGAACGACGAGGATTGGCCTTGGTGTAGGTCTCGAGCCATTGATCTGATAGATGTTAGTATGTTGAGCAAACACAAAACAAAGTGATAATAGAATGAAACAAAAACATACCGGTCTCGGCCTTGCTACCATCCTGGAATTTCTCATTCAGCATCATCTCATCCACCTTCTTAGCCATCGCTTTGACGTGATTGACAATGAGATCATCCAAATCGCTGTAAGTATACCGACCCCCGACCTTCAGAACACGGCCGACTGAGAATTCATTCTCCTTATCCAACTCAAGAACGTCAATGTGTTGGTACACGCCTTGCGCCACTTTCCAGGTGATAGCCAGATGATCGTGGCCGCGGGAGGACGGCCGAATAACGACGTCACCTCGGCTCTGAGAGCCCAGGAATTCCTCTGCCTGAGTGGCGTTGAATGGCCGGAAGAGTGGGTGCTTAATGACACGCATGGCTTGACCACCACGCTGCGTTTTCTCCTGCAGCGACTCCTTATCGGCTCGCTCCTGGGCATCGTCCCAATCGCCGAAACCATGGTCCTGGTTTCGACGAAGGGGTTGGCTGACCTGTTCTTCACGCAGAGTGACATTGCAGGAGAATGTCTTGCGGTTCAGGAATAGAATCTTCGCTGGAACAGTCTGGTGGACTTGGTATGCATTGCGTACAGGGATTTCGTAAGGAACACCGAGTTCAGTCTCGGACACGAGCACATCAACTCCGCAGTCCAATTTGGCCTCAATGTGATCCTCAAATACCCGCTTGATGGCGATGGGCACCACCATGCCAGGTATTAAAGAGTCGGGCGTTTCGCCAGTGAGCATTGTGAAGATGTCGTCGGTGCCGAGGAAGACAAATTGCTTGCGCAGTTCCTCGTAAGGCTGTTGCAACTCGGCGCGGATTGTCTCGAGGGTAGCCCGCTTGCGTTGGTTGAGGTTCCTCTCGAGCTGCTCTGCGTACTCCTCCAAAATCAGATCGTTGACACGGTCCTGTGCTTCTTCCCGGAACAATTTCCGCATGATAGCACCCGTGCCATTTTCATCGGTCTCAGCCTTGATATCTTCCTCGTCCAACTCCAGAGCATCGGCAGCCATCTTACGTGCGATATCGTAATCTTCAGGATGCACACGGGTGTTGTCGAGCGGATCGGCATCCGGATCAGCATTTTCAAAGTCGATGTAGACGAAACTAGCACAGTTGTTCCAGACCTTGACACCCATAGCGGGGTAGGTCGCGTTGACACCAAGCAGTTCCACCCGGTTGTTAACGAGTCCGCCGTTCATATTGACAATCTTAAGCAAGTGAGCCGCCTTGCGGGGCCCAAGGCCGCAAACGTACGGCAAGAGATTGGCCGTGGCCGTGTCAGCCACTGCCTCGTTGAGATCAACGCCGACCAAGTTGACCATGTCTACCAGAGCGGTTTCCAGCTGCTTGAGGAGCAGATCCTGGGATACCAATTGCTGGCCGGGCTTAAACTGGATGGACACAACATCGCGGCCCAACGACGCATACTCCTTGAGCGGGCTCTGCAAGTACCGGCCTAGGGCCACACAGTAGTGGGTCAAAGGACCAAAGCCTGGATTGTCGATTTTGGCGCGAGGGCTGTTGTGGTACAAGCGGGCAACCTCATCATTGACAATAACCACCTCCAGGGGATCGCTAACCTCCTCATCGTGGTCGTTTGTGTAGGATGCGCCACGCATATCTTTCTGATCGACGATCTCGCACAATAGCTTGTAGAGGCGGCGAGTCTCTGGCGTCATACCAGAAACACCAATGACATCCGGTCGACGACGATCTATCAAATCCACGAAGGCGGCCACATTCTCGCCGTCTGCTATGCCACGGCTCTCGTCTCCTAAGGAAAGATCGATGAATTTGCCATTCTCCAGAACACGGCCATCTTCTTCTGTGTAAGCCCAGTGAATGGGATCACGGCCCACCTGTCCAGATCCAGTAGAGAGAGTGAGAACACGAGGAACTGTACCCAAAACCATGCCCTTAGGTTTATAAGGAGCCTGGTCGAGACGTTGCGAGAAGGCTTCGCGGCACTCCTTGGCCACATGGTTCTCACATTCCTGGCGAATATTTTCCTTGACGCTGCGATTGATCAACTTTTCCAGTTTGGCCAAGGCCAGATCCAGAACCTCGCGACGAACACGGTTCCAAGCATCAGCCAGCTCACTGTAATTGTCGGATTCGATATCGGCGTAAAGACGTGAGCGGAATTGGTCGAAGTTTTCAAATCGCACCCGGACATCAACGAGACCCTCTTCCTCGGCCTTGAGCATGCGCAAGAACATCTCCGGGCGGCGGGCAATATCACTGAGCTGCTGATTCCGCAAATATTTGAACTCGGCGTAGGGATGCTGTTCGTCAATCCGGCGCAATCCTTTCTCGGTACGGAAGCAATCGACAACTCCATTCATGTAGTAGGCCTGGCGCATCACCTTGCGCATTTTCGGGCTAAGGGCGAGTTCCTCGGCAAACATCGACTTAGCGGCCTTAAGAACATGTGAGCTATTGGAGAAATCGTTGTCGACAAACTGATCTGCCATCCCTTCAGGATGCTCGGAGGGGTCTTCAGTATATTGGCGGCGTCCTTCTTTAGAGGCGTTCTGAGCGAACGCATCTGCAGTGATGCCAAAAGCACGCACGAGACCATACGCTTTGCCATTTCGGACCCGCTCGAAGAAAGATCTGCCAGTCGCTTTTCGGCGCTGGGCTTCCCCGTTGGCCTCCCCGTTCACCTGGCTCAGATCACGTAGCTGTGAGGAGTACTGGAAATGTAAGTAATCCTGCACATCTTGGAGTTCCTCCATAGTTGCGGCCCCGACAAGTAGATCCTCCACATTGGAATCAGTGATGCTGAAAAGACTCCGTAGGTTGTCATATGTCTTTTGGATTGTGCCACGCTTGTCGACCAGAGCGCGGAACTTGAGATCATGGTCGAAAATATCCCACAGATCGGTCATGTTCAGGAGTTTTTCGGCGCGGATCTCATATTTGGCGGACTCGTCATCAGGATCGGCACCATTGGCCATCTCCTTGACAGCATGGATCATGTAATCCTTGCGATGCTGGAAGATGAAGGGTACCTCCCAATCATCTGTTATCAGGAACTCCAACATCTTGGCAACGGAGCGCTGGAAGGGTTCGCGAAGTTCGGGAGCCATACGCTTCTTGAGCAACATCAAGTTCGAGATCCAGGTTGCTTCCTCCCGGAACTGATCTTCAGTCAAAGTCACATGCTTATAAGGCTTGCGAGCAACTTGGTGGCGTTCGGGCTCATCGAGAAGACGAATCTCATTATCGTCCTCTGTCAACATTCTCTCGGCCAGCTCGGACGGTTCGAAGACGTCTTTTAAGTCTAGATGTCGTTCTTCGGTTTGTTTGTCCGCATCCTCTTGCTCTTCCAGTTGCAATGCGAAGTCGTATTCTGTACCATCACCGAATGCAGCACGCATATCCTCGAGAGCATTTTCATCCAAACCCGAGGTGTCGGTCGGAATGAGTCCCGTCTTGTTAACTCGAGAAGCCGGCGCAACGCCTAGGTCATCTCGTTCGAGCTGGGCCTCATCGTCAGAGAAGGTATCCTCTTCAATGAAGTCGTCCATCTCATCGCGCAGACCACGGCGCTGACCCGGTCGAGCATACTGCTGCGCTTCCTCTTCTTCGTCCGAGTTGAAGATATCATCGATTCCATGGGCTGGTTGGTGGCTCTCGCGGTCCTTGCCTCGCTTCAAGCGCTTGAACTTTGACTAAATCGGAGTATCAGGACCGTATTCAAATCATCACTTGCGCCTTACATACCTCTGTAGCGGGTCCACGCTGCTGACTCGGAGTAACTCCAATGAGCTCCAGGTCTTCCTCATCAAGGTGCTCTTCTTCACGGCTGGGGCGTGAACGTTTCCTGTGTTTGCGAGCGGCGCGTTCCTCCTCCTCATCCTCATCGACAATAAAGCCTTCACGGACCTATGAATTGGTCAGCAGGGCAATGAAAGCTACATAGGTCTAGAGCGAATCTCACAGCGCGAGCAGCCTCCTCGTCGTCCTCTTCTTCATCTTCTTCCTCACTTGAGTCATTGTAGTGGTTGCGGGTGCCCGCACCCTCGCGGCCCTCGCCATCGTAGTCGTCTGCAACACCCTCGTCATTCTCATCATCATCCATAATCGCCTCACCCTCGATCAGATCGCGAAGGCTCATCTTGCCCGAAGGTGAAGATCCCTGTTCCTAGGGACCAAGGGGATTGCGACTTCGGGTGAAAGCTTCAAGATGTACAGGCGCAGATGCGACACCAGGTAGTGCGCAGCTCGTTGAGGCGGTGAGAGATGGAGTATGGAAGGCGAGATTGAAGCAACAGTTGTAAAGAGGAAGAATCACGGCCACCGGCGAGGGAGGACGCGGGTGGCGGTGATTGGCTGGTGCTAGTGTGGCTCAGCACTAGTCCCAATGAGGCAACTATATGTGGCTTGACTGTTTGATGTCACGTGCTACCATGCTTTGTGTGTCGATTGTACATCGGACATTCAACGATGCCCTGGTCGAATCCTCAATATGCATATCTCTATTATTATCGCTGATGTAGGGGCAAGAGGACACGATTCAGCGCAAGTTTGAACATCGTCCAAAACATCGTCCAAGACCATAATTAGAGGAAAATCCCATGTAAAGCCTTAACTGAGGACGTACTCAAACACGACCCAAGACTAGTGGAACTCCCTAACGCCTGTTGTTTCATTGACGCAGTAGCGGCCTTTGTAGTTCTTGAAGATCGTCTCTCCTTTTCGTCTCCTCCGCCTAATATCAAGACCCTCCCTTCTGTTTTGGCGCCGACCGGCACATTTTGGTGATAGTTTGGCAAATCGACGCGCCCGAAAGGTCCAATCAGCGTCGCCAAGAACATCGCAAGGTGATATCGGCTTCCCCGCTGTTAGCTCGGGGGCTCGCTCTAACCACTCTGATCCCTTCGGCTTGGGTTAACGCGGACCTTGATATCTCTCAAGCGGCTGGGCTTCTAATTTCTTCTCTTTCACACTCTTCCCTGAATTGTGCACCTCTCAACCTCCGCCCCCCCAACCAAGCGCCATGGCGGACCAGTTCCAGGCCCGGACGTTGAAACGCAAGAACGTCAAAGGTCTCGCTCTCAATGCGGCTCCTAAGGCGACCTCGAATCCTCCTGATGGCGATGCACAGGTTCCCGGTGCGGTGGGAAACAGCGAAAGCAACCGCACAGATACGCTCGAAATCGGACTGGAGTTTCGACTCGATCTCCGTAGCGAAGACCTGGTCACATTGAAGGAACTGGGTGCTGGAAATGGAGGTACTGTATCCAAGGTGATGCACGCATCCACCAAAGTGGTAATGGCTCGAAAGGTGTGTGTCTCGTCGTCTATTTGTCGTCCAGCGCTGATTTCCTCGTTCCCCCGCAGATTATCCGTGTGGAGGCCAAAGAGAACGTGCGGAAACAAATTCTACGAGAACTTCGAGTCGGACACGACTGCAATTGTCCTAATATCGTCACTTTCTATGGTGCATTCCAAAATGAAGCCAGAGATATTGTGCTGTGCATGGAATACATGGACCTCGGGTAGGTGGACTGATGTGGGAAGCAATGAGGATATAGCTGACAGGCAACCAGAGCCCTCGACCGCGTTTCCAAAGACTTCGGACCTGTTCGCGTCGATGTACTGGGCAAGATCACAGAGTCCGTCTTGGCCGGTCTTGTCTACCTCTACGAAGTGCATCGCATAATGCATCGTGATATCAAGCCATCCAACATCTTGGTCAACTCCCGCGGCAACATCAAGCTCTGCGACTTCGGTGTCGCTACCGAGACAGTCAACTCAATTGCGGATACTTTCGTCGGCACTTCCACATACATGGCCCCTGAGCGCATTCAGGGAGGCGCTTACACCGTCCGTTCCGACGTGTGGAGTGTGGGGTTGACGGTCATGGAGTTGGCCGTCGGAAAGTTCCCCTTTGATCACTCCGACTCCGTTGCTGGGAACCGTGCCAGCGCAGGCCCGATGGGAATCTTGGATCTACTCCAGCAAATCGTCCACGAAACAGCTCCTAAGTTGCCCAAGAGTGATGCCTTCCCGCCCATCCTGCACGACTTCGTTGGGAAGTGTCTCTTGAAGAAACCCGAGGAGCGACCAACTCCGAGAGAACTATATGTACGTTAACTCCCTGTTCTGCTCCCTGTTTTTCAAAGTGACTAACCCCTTCTAGGACAAGGATGCCTTCCTGCAGGCCGCGAAGCGCACACCAGTCAACCTCGAACAATGGGCATTGAGCATGATGGACCAAGAAAAACGCAAATCCTACCTAGGACCGCCAGTCCCACCATCTCTCAGAGAGGCCACGACGCCAACCTCAACTTCGACCTCGTCTTCTTCCGCGGCTCCCACGTCAGCCACTATTGGCAAGCCCCCTCCCGTCAACAAGTCTACCCGAACCCCACAACAGTCACCATTCCCGTCGAACTCGGTAACAGGCGACATCCCTCTAAGGATGGCCAATGAGGCTCCCTCCAGCCATCGCCACTACAGCCCCCAATCCCAGCCTCAATACTACCCATCATCGTCGTCCCGAACCACACGGTCTCCGCCACCTCCCTCTTTGGAGCACCTCTCACTGGAAGGAAATGATGACGACAGCCGATCCCGTCGTCGCGTGATGCGCCAGCACCTCAACGAGCCCGCTTCTGCCATTGACGCCCCCTCCCGCCCCTTCATGAGTCCCCGCTCCTCCAGCTCCAACAACACCAACCCTCGCACGAACCTGCACTCTACGACGATGCCTATCCGCACTGCGCCTTCGAACAACCCGCCTCCTCCGCCGCCCGTTTCAGCAGGCGGGAACTGGCGCAGCCAGACAGGCACTGTGCCGCGGTAATTCGGTGATGACTGATCAATGGACTCGGATATGATATCATATTTTTTTCTTTCCCTTGTCATGTCCAGGTCCAGATGTACTTGCATACTTACATGAGAACCGAATTAACATCACAATCTCGGGTTTGATGATTGTGGTCTTCTGGTGCTGGCTTGTTGGTTGTGATGTTCTGGTCTGGTGTGTATTCACGGCGCTTCTTACGGTACAAAAAAGAAGCCTAGACTAAATCTCCCAGCATTTTCCTTATTTCTCCCATCTGCGTATGGATATCCCTCTTTTTTCATTGTTTCTTCTGCTTCGATGGATTATCTGGCAACCCTTATGTTCCTTTCTTATTCTTCTCTTACATCTGCTGGTATGTCTTCCTGCATTACATGGCGTATATAAATCAACAAGTGCGATTTCCTATTCATTCGCTCCCGTAGAAACATATATATCCAGCCATTCTGTGCATCGAATTTTCACATACTCACCCAACATGTGGTATATTAGCCGTCCAAGTACCCATAAACACAGCCGGAGGAAGAAAAGCTAACGATCTCACGACCTCAGCCGTAATAAACAACCTCGCCAAAACAAACACAACGACAAGGTGAAAGCTCATAACTCTCTCGACCCATCTCAAGACCGTCGGTTGACTCTTGAGTTTAAACACCTTGACCCAAATAGGGTCCAACACTTGACCAAGAAGCCAAGTAACCGGCAACACCACAGCAGTTACAATCGAGCTCAGTCGCCAGAAAATCTTCTCCAGCTCCGTCGGGAACTCAAAATTCCACGCCAGGCAATGCACAGCACCAAAAAGAAGAAGAGAGAACAAGCAACCGAGGACCATCACATATTTCGGCCCTTTCCTTGAACCATCCTTCTGAATCGCACCATTAGGAATCCAAACGCTATACCTCGACCTGTAAACCAGTGGCCCAGCGTTAGCAATATATATCACCTCGTCCACAGACGGACGTCGAACAGCCCTGACGACAAACGCCGTCCGCACATTCTGCGGCTTTCCAATCGACAAGACGAACGTAAGTAACGAGCAAATCGCAAACGACAGTGTAAAGATCTCCAGCTGGCTCGTCGGTAGCTTCCAGCTCAGTCGCACACCGAGCTGGATAAACATCCACGACATCTGAAGTAGCGCTAAGAACTTAACGAGAGCATCACCTTTGTCAAGATCATCCAGGGCGTCCTGAGATAGACAGGGGAGTGTATCGATTATCCCGAACTCACGCGCGAGGAGAAGCTGGTTCGCATCGACAACCCACATATCGCCGCAAAGCAGCGCAAGGTTCCTGATCCAGTCGTTGTATTTCATGTTCAAGATTCCCTTTTCAGCTAGGTATCCGCGAGAGACCATGTCGTGTGCTTCCTTGATAGCGAGGGTATTCGATACGTCTAATTCCCAGTCGAGATTCCCTATCGCGTTCGAGATCCTTTGCATTGATTTCTGGAATATTTGCGGGGTTGGCATGTTTTTAGGCCAATCTTGACCGGAGGGTATCTCTCGAGTGCTGGTGTCAGGATTGGGATTCGCGAATTGGATAGGGAATCCACCCATATTGGCGTAATGGATATGAGAGTCCGTCCATGGGACGTCGTCTGTTTCTTTATACTGTGCATATCGGGCCCTGAGCATCCTGACAGAATAGAAGTTACTGCATGCGATGCCGAATGTCCACTCCGGAGCGAGGATGTTGATGGTCATCCATTTGAGTTTTGTGGAGAAGCGCCATAGAGCGCGGAGATATCTTTGGTGTTTCTCGGATGATGTTGACTGGATTGGGATATTGAGATGGAGGCTAGACCATGTGCAGAGGCCTATCACGCTGAGACATGACCAGACGATATCTAGTGTCCCTCGGGTGTATGGTGAGGAAACGAAGGATACCGTCTCTGGGGGGGAGGTGCAGTTGCTGTAGAATATCTGCATTCTGATTTGAATGGAATTTGAGTAAACATGTAACAAGCAAGAGAATAACCCTCATTTATCAAATTTTACTTGTGCGCTCGGGGAGTCGTGTATATATATTGGAGACATCAACGGAGGAGGCTTCAGACTCGCAACGGGTCCCAGTGTTTCAACGTTTCAACTGGCCATTCTCTACATGTACAATAGATCAGCAGGAGTTCTGTCTCCTGGTATTGAACTTCCCTTAGATATCGTTTGCATCAATCATGTGTGGCTCAGGGCTTGGGCCAAGTGTATAACCGCCGAGCCCAACTGAATAGCCCGAGAGACAAATATAGAATAGATGACAGTAAACGCATCGTAAATTACTACTTCTTGTGAGTTGTTCCCTTTACGGGCTTTATTGGGAATATTGGGACCGACTCAGTGCGCGATATATTCTTTCATTCCAAGTCTTTTAAGGACCAGCTAACCTACCATGTGATATACACGTATTGACCCATACCCTGAAACAAATATGAGACGGATACGGTGCCTGTTGTCCCATAAATCAGACGGACCAGCGAAACAGATAACAGAAGGAGCTGAGCGGCTGCAAAACTATATTAAAAACATTTCAATGACTGGCTGAAAATTCATATATCCAGCTGTACCGATAAAGCGAGGTATACATACAGAACCCATGCATCCAGAAACAGCATATGCTTTCCCCAAGACCGAAAACATATAACCTAAAACAAGAACCCCAGGAGCAAATATAGCGCAAATGAAGAAGCCAGACAGAGCCACAGAGGCCTGAACACCGAACCCCGCAAATCAATCAACATAATCTCTATTTCATCATAAGCTCCGGGCCTGCTAACGGGCTAGGACCAGCAGGCGCAGGAGCAACGCTCGGGGTTGATGGTGATGGAGCGATGTCCGGCATTGGAACTGATGCGGACGATTTCCCACCCCGGGCGCCGTTGCTTCCACCACGACTAGAGCCTGAGCTGCCGCCGCCACGACTGCCGCGACTTTCATTGGCGCCAGAAGATGTGGTGCTAGCGTTGGCGTGCTTCTCGCCGTCGGCTTTCTTGTTGCCCCGAGGACGACGCGTAGTGCCGCCTCGGGAGCCAGGTCCGCGCAATGGCAAGCCGGTGTCTTGAGAGATGGGTACAGCAGCTGCAATGGGAACGTGTGGGTGCGAGGCCACGGCTCGACCGCGACCTGTTCCGCGACCCCGACCACGGCCACGTTTGATCGTACCGTCGGCACTATGAAGAAATTAGAATACGTATATGATAATAATATAGTGATGACACAAACCGTTCCACCTGAACCTTCTCTCCCTCCGGCACTAGTGGGCCACTATAGACAAAGAACCCGTCTTTGCTGGCAGCAGCCTGCTCCTGCCAAACCATTTCGGTGTCATCCACAAAGGGATCATCACGATCGTACTCCTCAACCTTCTTGCGCCGCTTCTTCTTCCCATCGCTAGCCTCCGAGGGCGCACCATTAGTTCCTGCCCCAGTACCACCCATAGGGACATCACCATCCACATCGCTATCGCGTTCCGCATCGAGGCTCAGATCCTCGTCGGCGCTCTCGCCGGCAGAGATTCCTTTAGCACTCTTATCATTACGTTCCAACGCGGCGCTTGCAGCTGCCACACGGGCCAGGCGTGCTTTGTGGGCTGCTAGACGAGGGTGTAAAGCAGCAAAGCCATATTGCTCCTCTGCCAGTCGTGCAAAGTTCACGATCTGGTTGCCCTTTTGCAGCGGGACATGAACAATGATATTGGGGGTGGTGCGCGAGTCAGGTGATTTTGCGGACTCGTCCACTCCACCGAACAGCGCATTGGTGATGAAGCCAGATCCCTGAGGTAATTGAGGAGCTTCCTTGGCAGGTCGAGCTGGTTTGGGAGATGGAGCCTTTGATGCCGGCGCAGTAGCTGTGCTCTTTTCCTTTTTGGCGCTGGAAGCAGACTGCTCCTTGGGGTCGACTTCCATTGCCTCGGGTTGCTGTTGCTTGGATGGAGTTGGCTGCGCAGTGGGTTCGGGTTGCGTTTGGGCGGGAGGTTGAGGCTGGCGCATCGCCGGCGGAGACGGCTCCATTTTGGGAGTTTGCAAAGGCGTTGGCCGCTGCTCCGTAGGTGGGTATGGGGTAGTATAGTGGTTGGCTTGAGACACTGGTTGTGGGGTGTGCAAGTTTCCATGAGATGGTGAAGGAGTCGGAAGAGGGGATGGTGCTAGGGACGGACGTGAGGGCGCGGAAGCCATTGCCGGCACCGGCGACGATATACCAGATACATGGCCCGAGGAAGAGCGTTGCAGCGGGGTGTAGACCGATTGGGAGGTTTGGGCAGGTGGATCGATGATGCTCGAGATCGCCGGTGATGCACTAGCGCGATAAGCGTTGCGAGGAGAGACTGGGCGAGCTGGAGGACTGTATGCCGGTGCTGGGGACGGATTGTCAACGGCAGAACGAATCGGGTCGAAGTTTTGTCCGCTTGTTCTTTGGGGAGGTGGTTGTGGTGCTGGAGATTGCAATTGTGGGCGAGGGGGCTGCGACAGCTGATATGGAGCTGCAGGAGCCGTAGGAGGTTGTGGATGTGAGTAGGAGGTCGGAGCAGGTTGAGCAGGTATAGTAGGTTGGGTAGGGAGAGCCGAATGAGCGGATTGAGGCGCTACAGGGGCATGTGGAGGGCTTCGGGCGTCTACCGGAGCAGAACCCGTTTCCTCTCCTGCAGGCTCCAGTTTGGGCTTTTTCCGTGAGGTGGTATTATTTGTTTTCTCTCGTGGACGACGAGGAGCTCGAGCTGGTTTTTCCTTGGGTTCTTTAGGTTCCTTGGTCTCTTTGGGTTCCTTGTCCTTCTTGGTTGTTTTGGTGTCGGGTTCGTCATCCTTCTTACGACGCGACCGCCTGGCGGTACCGGAGGCACGTCGGGCGCTTGTGCCGGGTTTGGCATCAGAGTCGATATGCCCTTCCTCTTTGAACACACCCATATTTGGGGGATCTGTGGACATGATTATTGGTAG
The DNA here is from genome assembly GCA_030762825.1 of Penicillium turbatum. NCBI lineage: Eukaryota > Fungi > Ascomycota > Eurotiomycetes > Eurotiales > Aspergillaceae > Penicillium > Penicillium turbatum. The sequence continues at coordinate 1,243,649 of JAUJYX010000011.1, read as the reverse complement.
AAAAACACAATATCAAAATAATAAGCAAATTGACAAATTGACAAATTGATGATATTTGATCGGATTCCGGATGGAGGTGGAGATGGACCTTGACGGTCGCTGAGATGTTGTCGGTATCAGGTTGGAAAACGAATTTGGGGGAAAGAAGAACACAAGAAAATAACTAAATTTTTGTGGTGAAGAAGGAAGAGGAAGAGATAGAGGTTTGGAACATCAAAACAAGAGAATCCGGGAAAAAGCCAGAGAGGAAAACGGCGGAAGAAGAAGGGAGAAGGAGAAATACGATCAAAGAAAAGAAAGGGAGAAGAGAAAAGGAAAGAAAAAAAAAAAAAAAAGAGCGAAGAAAGGGGAGAAAAGTAGCCCTGGAGAGATTGAAAGTAAAGCAGCATCGAAATATGGCAAAGTACTGGAACATGCAACTTGATATGTCCCAGCTCCGAACTTGGGGGGAGGGAGGAACAATGGGGTTAGTTTAGTATGTAGGCCAGTGTATCTACTTACTATAACTGCGCTAGATACTATGACCTTCGTTTATGAAGTTGTCAAAGTCCATTGGGGTTTTTACTCTTGAGGTCATTGTTGAGTATTTGGCGGGAGATCATATAACTCTCCCCCCTGCGGATCGTTTAGCCTAGAACCTCGTAAGCTGTGCCTTAAGATGCTTGGTCGATCTACTTTATATGACACCTAGTGGAGGTTTCAGCTGAGCTATCTTCGTACTTTCTGAAGTGTCAGATCTAAGTTAGACTTCCCATATCTCTCTCTCAAAATAACTATACGAGTCAAGGTAACATTGATCCTGTTTGTGTATCCTCGTGGAAGCCTATAACGGAGACCACGATTATCGACGTCATAAACATCATTTATTCTGAGAAACAAGAATCCTAGCAAATGCTTCATCTCTCAGTGGAGATAATCCATTTAGCAAGTATTTTTGCTTTCTATCTGGTAAAAAAAGAGAAGATGGAGCTATATACCACAAATGTATATGTAGATGCTCCGGATCAATGTGAGGAACCCAATTGGGACTAGTACATCCGCCTTAATTCACTAGCCCAATCAGGTTAGACTGCTCTGCAGCCCCAGTTTTAGCTTTGGGAGCCGCATCTCCCCGCGCTGACATAAACTTTTTCTCGCCTCTTCACATCATTCACGCAACATGGCTTTTCGCGGCGAACGATTCGTTCTCGACCTGGACGATGAATCTGGTGCTCCAGAGATTCCCTCTCCATTCTCACTGATTGGGGAGATCCAAGAACGGGCTCCATCCACCGCCATCCCTCCCGCGCCTAAACCAACGACGTCGTCGACTGGATTCCCTGCCCCTCGCCAGCGCAAGCCATCTTCCTTCAAACAACGACGAGCAGACCAGTCCCAGACCAGCTCCGAGACACCTGCCACAGATCCACCGACAATCCAAGATGATAAGAAGCACATCGACGAGGAGAACCGCCGTCATCTGGCGGCAATGTCGGAGGCGCAGATTCAACGGGAGCGAGAAGAGCTGATGGAACAGATGGACCCGGGGCTCTTGGAGCGATTCCTCCGCAGAGCGAACATCGAGGAGGATCAGAACACTGACTTGGAGCCACCTCCGCCGAAACCCAAGTCGGACGAAAGACCCAAACCCAGAAAATCAGTCTCGTTCAACATCCCTACATCTTCTGTACCGGCCTCTGCTTCACCCAGCGCCCAGTCCCATTCACTGTCAAAACCCCCTTCCAGGCCGCATACCCGCAATCAGGACCTTGCTCCAACTGCCCTCCCCCAAGACCTCCACCCCGCCTCTCAACAGCCCTCCCTCGACCCAGCCACTCTCGAAACCTTCCACTTCCCCCAGCCAACGACCCCAATGCCAGTCTTGGACCCAAACTCGCCATCCTTCCTATCAGACCTTCAGTCACACTACTTCCCTGAGATAGCCCAGGACCCTTCAAAACTCTCCTGGCTGCAGCCCCTTTCCGCCAATGAAGAAGACCCAGACTCGACGTCAGCCTACCACCCCGCCAGCAACGCCATCTCGATGGCTCCCTCGGCAATTCGCTTCTCGCTAACAGGCACTATCCTCGCCCCCGAAACATCCCTCTCCCTCCCGACAACCATGGGTCTACACCATCACGGCGAGGACCCACATGCCGCGGGTTACACGATCCCCGAGCTAGCGATTCTCTCGCGCTCGACCTTCCCCGCTCAGCGATGCATCGCCTGGCAGGTCATTGGCCGGATCTTGTTCCGTCTTGGCCGAGGAGAGTTCGGAGAGCGCGGCGGACAGTTGTCGGAGGGACTGTGGTTTGTCATTGAGAAGGAGGGCGTTGTTGCTGGTATGCTTGCTGAAGCCGATGGCAATGCTGGTCAAACCCAGGGCAGAAATAAGAGCAAGGATGAAAATGAAGAGCAGAGTGATTTGCCTCTTGCGTCTGGCGTTGGTCGTCATGCTAGTGCTGCTGCGTGGGCGGTTGAGGGTATCTGGTTATGGCAGCAGGGTGGCGGTGGTGATCGTGGGTTGTTGAAGGAAGGACAGCAGCGAGCCTTATAGTTACATATAGTGGTTTTAGTTTGTACTTTCTACCACAAATTGTCCCATACATGAAATGCAAGATATGAATCCAGTCAACTTCCAATTGTTATAACTAACATACACATCTACAGCTTTTATTGAAATGTCCCATCCATGCCCATAATCACTCGCGTCCAACTCTGGCCATCACCGCCTCTGCCTACCACGGCTATCGATGTAGGAGTCGTCAAGAGACAGACCGACAACCGCAGCAGAACAGAGACGAAAACGGTAACCCAAAGCCAGACACGAGTATTGCAACGGAATATTGCAGAACAACATTCAATTGCAATATCAGGGCTCGTGCCGTAGCACATTTGTCATGGTCTTTGATATATCGCATCCGATACAGAGCTTATTCCCCCCCCGAAGGAAGGAATTTCAAGGCATGGTTCTCGCCTTGCGCTCCACCTTACAGCGCGAAGAGGATCTATCCTATGAGCAGAGAAAGAAAAAGTGAGCAGAGCAGAGTAGAGCAGGGCAAGAAGATTGGAGTAATGGGTATTAGTAGACTATGACTGAATTAGGCGAAAACACGAGTCCGCTTCACGGGGCTGCCCATGCGCATGGGCGCGTTTGCGCTGGCCATTCCGTTCAGTAGACGGCCCATTCCCTCAACATCCAGCTCGCCACGTCGGAGCATCAGTTGGTCAGTCTCGGATGTTTCTTCCTTTTTCACTGTCGGCTGGGGTTCCTCGGCAGACTCTGTGAGTTTCGGAGCGAGAATCATGATCTGGTGCTCGGCTGCCACGAGGACATCGAAGGTTTGTTGCTCGGCCTGTCGGGAACGGCGTGTGGGTGCCGGTAGGTGTGCAATGGCCTGGAAGTTCTGGCCCATCAGGTTCACGTCCTGGAAGGGGGAGACCCGGCAGCGGTTCGAGGAGTCAAATGTGCCTGTGGATTTGACAGCATTGCGCCAGAGAGACAGTAAGCTTGTGATGACCGCGCTCTGACGGCCGTGACGGAGGAGAATCGATTCATCAGGCAGTATGTCTGACGATGGGTTTGTCTGCAAGACAGAGATCTGGCCACGGTGGGACGGACTGGCGGTGCTCATCGAGCCCTTCAGCAAACCATCTTCGCGAACACGCCTTGTGGACGGTGTCATAGGTGCAAAGCGGGATCTTTGCTCCGTTTCAGAGTTGGTGTTGGAAAGTGGCGTCATGATACGGCCACAGACTGCGTATGTGGTTAAAGATCCACCAGTAACACCTTGGACGCTTGTCTGGCGGTGCAGTGGGCCCTTAGCGGCACCAGGACCAGCACCTTCGATATCCCAGACGCCCCATTCGCCGTCTTCGAGGAGCACCATAATTGCTCGGCCGCCTAGCACCCAGTCGGCATCGATGATTGGCTTCCGCCGGGGAAGTCCGTTGGGCCCCTGCTCAAAGCCAGGGTACAGACTGATTAACCAGCGACCTTCCGTATCAATGGTCTCATAATCCTCCTGCGGCATCGAGGCGCGCCGTGCGGGGTTTGAAGCCTTCTTAACAGAGAAGCAGGAATATATTTTGACACATCCGTGGTGGAAAGCGACGAGCAGGTTGGCATGGCGGATGGATGGCCATGTTGATGGGTTAAACGCGATAGTCTGTGCAGGTGCCGGCAACAGTCGTCGCTGGGAGACGATATCTTCCTCCACAAGACGGAAAGAAGGTTCCTCGCGAATTGGAATTCGATGCAGTAACAGCGCGCCACATCCCTCTGCAGAATGTGTGGCCACGAGCAGATCCCATTTTCCAAAATTCCCATTCCGGCCCCGCGACTTTCGGTGGTCTTGCTCGTCGTCATGTTCGTGACAAGTGAAGGTCATAGCTACACCCCGTGGGATATCTTGATGGGTGGTGGCCCCGTTGACCGTGAGAGTTTGGATGCCCCAGCTCGTGGGGTCCCTTTGCGCCGGGTGAGGGGGCACAAGTGGCAGTGTGACGACTTTGGTGGACAGGTCGGAACAGACCACAGAGACAACAATTGAGGTTCTCAGGATAGGTGGGAAGGGATCCAGAGGCGAGCGAGCTTCCTCGGGGAGCACGCGAGGCACCGCCACATCCAATACTCGGCATCCAAGGGGAATATCTATCTGTCGCAGAATCTCTTCGTAAGGCGCAGCAGGGTCGACCTCGCTCTCCTCCAGACTGAATTCAACAACTGGGTCTTCTTGTACTGGTTCAGGTTCTTCCTCTTCATCAGAGTCAATGATCATGACTGAATCGGGGTCCGCATTGTTCTCTGCGGCCTTCGGCTTAGCTTGAGGCCCAGGTGGCTTTAGCTCTGCAAACCGCCTTCCTCCTCTCCATACCACTTTTAGACCAGTATCGTAGCCGTAAACAATGATCGAAGAGCCATTTGGCGCTCGGAGCGGATAGCCTTTTGCTGTGTGGATGCGATGGGGTAGCGGATAGCTAGAGATTTTGCAAAATGAGATCAGCGTCAATTCAAGTGCAATTACTGAAGCGTGTCACTGTACCTAATTTGCAAGCCATCTTGCCTTTCCCTTACTAGGGGGGTAGTTGGAAATGAGGGCATCGTGCCGGTTGCGATGCTGTCGAGCTACCGGTAGCTTCGAGCACAGGCGCCAGAGGGCACCGCAGGGATAATAAACAGTCCCAAAAAAACCGTAGATTAAGTGAGGTTCAATAACTGAATGCTTGTTTCAAACAAAGACAAGCAAAGAACTCGAAGTCAGAGGTAGAGAGGGTTGGGGTTGCGTAGATGCAGAAAGGAAGTTGTTTTGTCGGGAGCAAAGACGAGGAGGTCCAATCCGAGTTCCAGCGCGTCTTCCAACCTCGACATTCAACCCCTCCGCATGTCTTGTGGGCACAACGCTACTTAAGCCTATACGAATGATGGAAATGATTTTAACAGTCTCGACCGCAGAACTGTTTGTGACGGTGTACCTTGATCGCTACCCCGGCTGTTAATCAACCCACAATGGCGTCAGTTCGCTCTCTAGGCGTCCACGAACCCTCGGCCATTACCTTCCTTGTCGCAGAGGGGATTCTTCCTTTTGAACCCTCAGAAGATCATTACAACTGGACAATATGCGTCGACGAAAGTGGATTGACCGGCCCCGTGGACGATGAGTTAGTATGGACGAAACACTGTGTTGTATGGTCTCGCGCAGGGATGGTGAAGCGAGTTTTTCGAATGGACCCCGAGAAAGAAGAGATTCGACATGCTCTGTTCACTCGGTTTGCAGCAGGCGACATCAAACGCAAAAATACGGGACCAATTCGACCAGAAGGAGCGCCCGGTACACAAAACCAAAAGAGGACTGAGACCTTCTCGACATTGGATCTACATGGAGATGCACGAGTGGCGGTTGTAGCTCCCCAGCAGTCCAGCGAGATTCTCTCCAGAGCTTTGGTGGTTGTCCTGAAGTCCCAAGCTCATATCTTCTTTGTGGCAGGCAATAGCCATACAGTCCCTCTTCCATTTGAAGTGGAATCTGTCTTCGCCACACCTCGAGGTCTTATTTTCCAGAGGAAGGTCCAGGACGACAAGGGGGGAAGTCAGCACCCAGCTGCGCCATTAAACTCATTTATGTCTGCTTCGTTGTTTGACCCCGGTGCCTCTCAGTCGTTTTCACACAGCAGAAATAAGCGCTCATCGACCAAAGCGTCATCTACCCCAGGTCCTTCCTGGGTGCCAAAGGCCAATTCAACTGCCGACTTACCCCGAGTGTTTTCTCTTATTGACCCTCATTCAGAGATGGGCTTGGTTGTAACATCACAAACTTCCCGGTGGCTTCAGAGCAGCGTTAATAGCACCAGAAGAAGACCGTCTGGGCTAGAAGTACTGGACCCTGTGGATGAGATAGTGTATATCTCTCCAAAAGACGAACTTCTGGGCACCAGCAGATCAAATAGTGCCCCATTGATTCTGGTGGTTACCGTCAACACAACCACAGGGATCTATACGATCTGGACTGCGCGTTACAAGGATGATGAATCAGGCCGCCCAATGAAAGATAAGACCAGACGGGAGACAGGAGGTCCTCGATCAGTGAGGCGAAGCTCGCATTTCGGGGCGACTGGCGCAACAACGCCGGCCGCTCGCTCTGGAGCCAGAGATAGCTTTGGGCCGTGGTCCGACAGCAGACCTTCCACCCAGCCACCTGATGGCAAGACAGACCTTGAAGATGACTTGGCTTCGAGAGTAGCTCAAGACTTTGGTGATGTCGGCTTACCTCTCAAAGCGTCGAGGCGAGTCAGTTCATTGCTGGCCCGGACAGACCTTGCAATTAGCCAGGACCGCATCACATTCTCTGACCTGGCCACTGGCAGTCAATCTAGCACCATGCCACATGGTGCTGGATTTAGGCAGTCTGTAGGAGCAGCAAGTGCGCGTGGAAGCTTTGGATTCAACCCTCGAGGGTCCCTGCCTCCAGGCACAGGGTCTGTCTATAGCAATGCAGGTAGCTTTTTGGATGCCCCGGTAGACAGGCTACTTGAAGAGCTCAACAGTGACAGTCTAGCTCCCGGGTTCGACAACGTTGCCCTACGTGACTCGGCTTCCGGACTTCCAGAAGAACTTCTATTGACCAAAGTTGAAAGCTTCTCGTCCCAATTCTCCGGTAGTTTCCAAAAAGAGCCAGCGTCGCGCCGAGTGAAGATCTCTACCTTGGCTTCCACCGACTTTGGCAGTGCGCAAAAGGGCAGCACAGCTTCGTTGGCTGTATACATCGTGGATCAAGAGTCACAGAAACTCACGATTGTGAATCTGAGAGCCGACCGAGAAACACTCTCCAAAAGCCAGAAGAAAAAGACGAAAACTGCCGAACAACGTTCATTGCTCGTTCGTGCGGTTAGAATTCAAACTGTGTCAAACGTTCTGGATGCTTGTAAGATCTCAGACGGGGAGACTTCACGGATTCTCTCGCTCAGTGAAACAGGAAACGGACACCGCGAGCTATCATTACAAACTCTATGGGGCAGTCCAGCTAAAATCGAGGTTCCTGTGTCACTGCAACTCTATGAACCGGATGGCATATCTGTCCACAAACTTGAAGCGCGCCCGAGAGAAAGTGGTGTTAATCGGGTCATGGCAGATCCCGACCTTGTCTTCAATAGGCTTGATCATGGGTGTTCTCGGGGTAAGATTGACCTGGTGGACACGGATAAAAAACGCCACAGACTTCAGATCCGCATGGAGCCTCGCAACGAATTGGTGAAAAAAATACTCAAGGTGTGCAAGTTTGCCCTCCGTGATTCCGAGAAAGCAGGTGATGGCATCATGGTCGCCTGGTGGGAGGTCATCAAATGGCTTCGGGGGAAGGAGGAAAAGGACCTTGAGTGGACTGCCATCATCATTGTTCTGTTGAGTCTGGCAGTCCCTTTTGTCAATTCTCCGCAAACTCCGACCCCCAAACGAGCGCGTCGCAAGAAGGGCCTTCTCCGATCGAGTAGTGGAGGATACCTAGACCTGGAAAGCTGGGAGTCCATGCTGGACTTGGAATCTGGCTCATCTGGTGTCGTAGCTCCATGGATGATGGACAGTTCGTGGGGATGGATCGTCGAACAAGACGCCATCGAGAGTTCCACGGCAGGGGATGCCCCCAAAGGTGGCAATGCAAGTCGATCGACATATCGCCAGAATTCATATCTTATCCGATGCATCGCCCTCAGCCGGGAGTTCCTCCAAAGCCCCCAGGGCCTCGGGGCTGCTGGCAGCGACGGCTACCTTCCTATTTCTGAAGCGTTTTCCGAGAATACAAGATGTACCTCCTTGTGCAGTGTTCTCGTGGCCTTGCACCTATTGCGGGAAGAACAGAAACTTTCTACTTGCGACTCGGAGGAGTCTCAAAGACCTTTGGGCTTGCTCGCTCCTGTTCTCGCACAGCTGGGTGGGTGGCTGGGGTGGGAGTCTTGGACTTGGACCGAGGATTCCTATTATGGCACCGAAATGGCCAGCATGGAACGCTGGCAGTTTGAGGAGAATACCCGTATCTCTAGGCTCAAGGTCCCCCATGAACCCTTCCCGCCTCCATCTATCTTCGAATTTCTCATGAGTGCAGCTGCTCACCGAAGCCCTACGCCGTTCTTCTCCCTCCTCGACATTGTGAATGCATCCGAGCGAACTCCCCGGAAAGGGCGAATGTGGCGTGAGTGTTTCAGCATTACACCAAGGACCTGTGCGTTGAATGGCTTCTTTAGCGAAGTTCACAGTGTATCGACACCTCTAGAGAAGATCAAGCTTTTGCAGCGGTGGGGATTCACTAAAAGTGTAATTGATAGCTTCCCCGAAGGTGTCAGTGCACCACTCTATGAAGCAGTGATGCAGTGCCAGATCGAAGCCTCCACGTCCTGGAACGCGACGCTCCTTGAGCTGATTGACCGAGAGGACCTTTACATGTCGGTGAACCCTGTTCAAACCAATACATTGGCAGTACCACCGAAGCCTGGCCACAATGCCATCCGTGATTTCCATCTAATCAGCAGCTCGGCATTGGAAATCGACCCCATCAACGCATTCGAGGCTTCTGCGGAGGCTGACCGGTACTTGGTCACCAAATTGATCTTCCGAGAGGATAAGCGATTCTACGAAGCGTTCAAACTACTCAACCAGTCCAAAGCGCCTGTTGCAGAGTGTATCGCCGAGCCTGGCTGGAGCGACTCGGACCTCTTGGAAGCGCAGAAGGAAATTGTCCAGCTTGTGACAGTTCGAACTTTGTCTACCCCTGCGGGCCGTGCAATGCTCGCATTCAGTGGCCGAATTCCTCTGTTGACCGAAAAACTACCGATCCCATCATTTTCCCTGCAGTGTGTTATGAAGCCAGACAATGTGACAGTCAGCGCGGACAGATCCGCATTCTCAGAAGAGAAGGTCTGCTGGGCCTTCTTCCACAACGGAGTGTCGACCGGGCTGGCGATCTCCAGGGCTTCTAAGGGTATTGACACCTCATGGATCTTGTTCAACAAACCACAAGACCTTACCAACCGACATGCTGGGTTTTTGCTAGCTCTGGGTCTGAATGGTCATCTCAAATCGCTGGCCAAGTGGGTGGCTTTCAAGTATCTCACACCAAAGCACACTATGACATCCATTGGTCTTTTGCTCGGTCTCTCCGCATCGTACTTGGGCACAATGGATACCCTGATCACGCGCCTGCTATCGGTACATGTTACAAGAATGCTTCCACATGGAGCAGCTGAGCTGAACCTGTCGCCGTTGACCCAGACTGCTGGAATCATGGGCATCGGTTTGCTCTACTGTGGCTCCCAGCATCGTCGCATGAGCGAGGTCATGCTCTCAGAAATCGAGAACAGTGAGCAGGACGACCAAGCTGCCACCGCTACCGGAGAGGAACTCCGCGACGAAGGATATCGTCTGGCGGCAGGGTTTGCCCTTGGCTTCATTAACCTTGGCAAGGGCGATGACCTGCGGGGCATGCGCGACATGCACATCGTTGAGCGACTATTGTCGATAGCCGTGGGCACCAAGAACGTCGAAATTGCCCATGTACTCGATCGTGCCACGGCTGGCGCCACCATTGCCCTCATGATCATCTTCATGAAGACAAACGACTCGGTGCTAGCCAAGAAAATCGATGTCCCCGATACTACTGTTCGCTTTGACTACGTGCGGCCAGATCTGTTCCTGTTACGAACACTGGCACGACACTTGATCATGTGGGATAGTATCAAGCCCACCGCTGAGTGGATCAGCCAGAGTCTTCCCGAGGTCTATCAGGGACGATCACGGCTTACTGATGTGCGTCGGTTGCGCAGCGAAGACATGCCCTTCTTCAACATTATTGCAGGTCTCTGCTTTGCCCTTGGTCTACGCCATGCAGGATCAGGACAAACACAGGCACGAGATCTCTTACTGTTCTACCTTGACCAGCTGATCCGCATCTCACGGCTGCCGGTGCATAGCTACGATTCTAAACTCGCGCGCAACTCGGTTCGGAACTGCCAGGATGTGGTGGCCCTTTCCGCCGCCGCAGTCATGGCTGGCACGGGCGATCTAGCTCTGTTCAGGCGGTTGCGCTCGCTCCATGGCCGAATCGACGCCGACACGCCTTATGGCAGTCACATGGCAGCACACATGGCTATTGGAGTACTCTTCCTTGGAGGAGGCAGCTACACACTTGGCACATCCAATCGCGCTGTGGCTTCGCTCATCTGCGCATTCTACCCCCTATTCCCCACAACAGTCCTTGATAACAAATGCCACCTTCAAGCCTTCCGTCATCTTTGGGTTCTCGCCGCTGAACCAAGATGCCTCGTGCCTCGTGATCTTGATACCCGCCGCCCAATATCCATCCCTATTACCATAATCTCTCATGATGAAACCACCCGCATCATCGAAGCCCCCTGTCTACTGCCAGATCTGAGCAGCATTGCCCGCATCGAGATTCGCGGACCAGACCACTGGCCACTCGTTCTAGACTTCAGTCAGAACAATGTCCTACGTGAAAAATTTCAACGTGGCGACCCCTCTGTCTACCTGCGCCGCAGAGCAACCTACAGCGCCACGGGCTCCTCTACCTCCGTCTTCGCCTCCACCTTGACCGGCCTCAGCGAAGCCCAAGACATCCTCCCAGCCACCGCCGGTCCCCTCTCAGACCCAAGCAAGGGTCTTCCACCCTCGGCATGGCCAACCCGCGCCGCCCTACTCACTGGCAAGCCATCTGCGGCGACAAATCCTTCTCAAAACCCCTGGGACTGGGTCTTCCACCTCCCCTCGCTCCAAGGCCTCGACATCCGCGAGCGCTCCCTCGTCCTCCCATCTTCCTTCCCGATGCGCTCCACCCGCATCACCACTGATCTTGTCTCTGTGCCGCCTTGGCTGTGTACCTCGGCTGTGGACGCGCGACTTGCTCTATCTCATACAGTGCGCAACATCGTGCAATCCGCGCGCGGCCGAGGCGCTGACCCGGATCAAATTCGTGATCGGATCTGGCAGCTTCGTCTGCTATTTGATTGGCTGGATCGGACTCAGCCTGGCGATGAACGAGATCATCTTTCAGCTAGACCCATGCTCGCTCCAGCGCAGGGTCATCCATCTGGATTGTGGTTGCGCCGGGACTTTATTGAGGAGGCTAAATGGCAGGTCTGGGGTGTTCAGGTTGGAGATTTAGAGGGAAACACGCAGCAATAATTGTTATTCAATTAGCATAAGACAGACAACATTATTCCCCATATCCAACATGTTCTTCCATAATTCCTATTATAAATCCCAGAAGTCCATCTCCGCATCGGAGGGGGCCGATAACACAATCGACTTTCATCCCACCATTGCTCTGATCTCTTTTATTCTACTTCTCTGCTCTGTTCCATTCTGAATACCTTCAACCTGAACCCGCAATCCCACTTTCAAATCACAATCCAATTCAAAAGCAGCAATCAGACCAAAAAAACAATGACCCAACAACCCCTACCTGAATCCCCTCCGAAGCGAAGTAAGCCCATCCCAATGTCCATCAAAAACAACACTCAACTCAACTAACAACTGTGTTCTCACCTATAGTATGGGCCTCCCTAATAACAAACCTCTCCTACCTCCCGGGCCTCCTAACCCTCCACCACTCCCTCAACAACCCATCCCCCGACCCTTCCACAACCTCAACCTCCCCCACCGCAGCGCGCAGCACAAAATACCCCTTCGTAGCCCTCTACACCTCATCCTTCCCACCCGAAGGCCTCGAAATCCTCCATTCCCGCCACATAAAGGCCCAATTAGTCCCGAACGTCCGTCCCAAAGTCTCACGCAGCTACACGCAGGACCCGCGCTTCGCCGAAACATGGAACAAGCTCGTCGTCTTCTCGCTCGAAGAATATGAGCGTGTTATCCTGCTCGACGGGGATATACTCGTAAGACGCAATATGGATGAGCTGATGGAGCTCCCGCTCGATGAGGAACGGGTCTTTGCAGCTGCGCATGTTTGTGCTTGTAATCCCATGAAGAAGGCGCATTATCCTGAAACTTGGTATGTTTTTCTCTTACTCTTACTCTTACTCTTTATATATGTATATTATAGTATAACTGCCGTAAGCGGTATACAATATGAGTCCAGTCCATGAAAAGAAAGAGGAAAAAGCTAATGCAACTAGGATCCCCTCAAACTGCGCCTACACAACCCAACACGCTGATCCTGCTTCCGCGCAAATAACAGCTCCGACGCCAGGCACGGGCGTCGGAATGCTAAACAGCGGGGTGTTAGTCGTGAGTCCGTCTGCGCGGCTTTACGCGGAGATCGAGGCGGGATTACAGGATACAGCGCGGATCGAGCGGTATACCTTCCCAGATCAGGAATTGCTTTCTGATGTTTTTACGGGGAGGTGGGTTGCGCTGCCCTATGTTTATAATGCGTTGAAGACGCTGCGGATGGAGGGTGTGCATGATGCTATTTGGCGGGATAGTGAGGTGCGGGCTGTGCATTATATTTTTGCTACAAAGCCTTGGCATGGAAGTGTTAAGGAGGGGGAATTGGATGAACTCGATGAGACGGGGGTTTGGTGGTGGAGGGCTAATTGGGAGAGAATGCTTGGGGAGAGGGATATTGGGATTGAGGATGAGTTTTCTAGGGTTCAGAATTAAAACTACAAGTAGAGGTCATGCCATAGTGAGTGATATTGATATTGATAATGATATCGATGTCAACTGAACAGCTCCTATACCAGATGCATACATGCAGGTCGATCTAAGTATATCCATGCAAGTGCAATTTGCATCAAAGTCGTCGAACGTCACTCATCCTCATCTGTTCAAGTTCAATCATCCATCATACCCAACGGCCTGCAGCTCTTTCCGGACCGCATCCTCAGTCTGGATCTTCTTCATCTGCGTATCCTCAAGCTTCTCGCCGCCAGCAAGACGCATCTTGAGCTCATCAATAGCACGGATCTTCTTCAGAAGACCGCGGATCTTCTTATCCTGAGCGGACGGATCCTCGACGGGGACAGGCTCAGGCGCAGGAGCGGGGACAGGTGCAGCAGCAGGGGGAGCCTTGGCCACACCGTTTCCGTTGACGACAGGAGTGTTCTTGCCACGGTTGCGGTTGCGGTCTGGGCTGGGCCCGGTTGGGGCATTGGCGGGAGGAGCGCTATCACCCTCTTCCTTGGCCTTCTTGGCCGCCTCGCGTTTCTTCTTGTTTTTCGCGGCGGACTTGGACAGGTTCTCGGAAGGCAGGGCGACGCCGCCGCCGGGCGCAGCTCCGGGAGGCAGGTACTCCTCCAAGGGCTCGGCGCCGGGGATCTCACGGCGGCGCGGCTTGCCGAATGTGTTCATGCTGGCGCCGGGCACGCCGTCACGGACAAAGGCGGCACCGCCTTCATCTTCGCGCTTGAATGCGAGCGGGGTCAGCTGGCCGCGGGCACCGGGGGGACGGTAGGCACCTGCTGGCTTGACGGGGGCCTTGCGCGTGCCCATGTAGGCGGTGGCGGAGGCGTGGGGAACCGGCAGCTTGGTGAGCGGCTCGCCCAGCGGGTGCTGCTCGATGCTCTGTGGGCGCCAGGTCACGTCGTACAGCTCGGTCATATCTTCGTTGTACATGAGGCCGCCAGTAACGTGCCAGATGCGTACGCCGTTGTCGACGCGCAAGCGGGGGCTGGTCGTCGCGGTGAGGATGTACTGTCCATCGGGCGACCAGGCGCACACGCTAGCGTTAGAGGCCTCGACGGTGACGATCTTGTGGTAGTTCCTGTCCATATCGTAGAGGTCCATCTGTCCTGCCAAGTTACCGAAACCAGCAACCAGCACGAAGCGGCCATGAGGCGAGAACTGGATAGTGTTGCGAGGGGCGAGGGGGAAGGTGTGCTTGGCCACACCGCGGAAGTTGAAAATGGTCGTCTTAGCGGGCATGTAGCCATACACAACACCGAATTCCTTCGAGTTGGGGTTCCAGCTGACATCGTGAATCGGGCCTTCCTTATCTGTTTGATTGTTAGTTGGGTTCATGCAGGCAAACACGAGATAAAAACATACCTAGATCAATGCGCGAGTCGAATGCACCGCTGGCGCTGAGCAAGTACAGGGTCGTCTCGCCGTAGTAACTCTTGCCGGTACGATCCACCTCAGTCTGCGCAAGCACAATCAAAGTAGTTCCGGAAGCGTTCCACTTCAGCTGGACCTTATCACCCTTGAAGAAGCTCTTCTGGGAGACGGGCGCAGTGAATTGCGGCACAATGAACACCTTCACCTGGGCAGGCTGGCCCTTGCGCTCGGGAATAAAGACGGCAATGGACTGGGTCTGACCGGGCGATAGCGCAAAGTCCGCTACTCCCTCCACGCGCAACTTATTCCAAACGGTGGACAGGTTATCGCTCTGGTAGAATTGGACCTCGTTGGTCACGGTGCGGGCGCACAGCCGCTCATCGGCGGTGTACTGCAAGTTCCAACCGGTCTGCGACTTCTGGACGAAACTGCCCACGACCGAGTGCTCGTCTCCGGCCTCAATGGCACGCCAGACCTTCAAGTTCTTCACGGCGTCTCCGTTCTCGTCCTTGGACGTGCGTTGCCAGGTGATCACGTAGGTGCCGAGCGGGGAGAAGCCCAGTTCGAACACGTTCTCGGCGGGGATGGTGCTGACGACAGAGCCCACGGAAGGGTCAATGATAGTAACCCTAATTGAACAAGAAGTGTTAGAGTTTCGGCGTGAAGGTGAGAATCAGAGAAATTAGCTTACTTTTCGGGTGATGCCCACGCGTAGTACCGGCCACATGGCGAGTAGGCGCTGCAGCGGAGGTTGCCCTCTGGTCTGAAGGAAATCAAGTCAGCGTGATTCTCTCGTTACTCGTCTCGGACTTGAAACTCACTTCTCAAACCCAGACAGGGGCGCATAGACGGGCGCGGCATTCATGATGCCGATGCCCTTGAGCGTGCGGACTGTGCGACTATCAGCAACCAATTCATCCATTCGCGAGGGCTAATGCGACTCGACATTCGCGAACAAAGCCAAGCAATGGAAAATACGTACAAGCAAGTTGCGTAGGAGCTGCCATCTTGATGTCGACTCGCGGTCTAGAAGAATCCACCAAAAGAAGAGAAATCAAATGCTTTTCCAAAAGGAACACAGGGTGAAATGAGTTCTTCTAGGAAGAAATGCGTATCACAAAGCAGGCTTGTAGGACCAAAAATATCCTCTTAACAGATCGCAACGAATAGCGGACCCGGTGAAATGACGGGGGAAGTTGAACAAAGCGAAGCGAAACGTTGGTGGCGGACTTGAAGGTATTGATTCTCGAGAAGTGGGGGGGGAATTGGGGTTCTGGGCTTGAATTGAGAACAGAAAGTCAATTGAACGGCGGAACAGAAGACTGCTAGACAAGTCAATGCCAGCAATAAGAGGTCGGGCGAAGAAGGTAGTTGGGGGGGGAGGTTGAAGAGTGAAAGAAAGAAAATTCGGGTTGAAGTGGCTCGGCCGCGTGCCTGCGTCATATTACCGGGAATGGGGTACCCTTGTAGAGAGGGTTCAGGTACCTATATACACTTCTAGTATGAATTGATTCAGATTAACGGGCCCTGAAACTTGATTTTATATATTTAAAAGTTACAGTATTCACAAGGTAGATGCTTCTTTTTAGCAGTTTGTTTGCTCATAAGGGCAAGTGGCGAATATTTAGAGGGGAACCCCCTTCAATACTGAAGATTCAGGGCTATATTTGGACAGTCAAAGCATACAGAACACACACTGAACGTGTACCAAAGAGCCTTGTGTTCCTAAAATTACATGCATTGTCATAACTACTCTGAAACGCAGAAAAACGAAAAGAAAAACCCCCATTGCAGGCATTGAGCCACTAAAAGAAACAAGAACGCCATCATAACCTCTTGATTTACCAAAGCTGTAACCAGACTCTAATCCCGACCTGGTGAAGCAAATCCGTTGCTACTACCAGCTGACGGGGTAACCAGTCGCGGGGTTCTGGCAGTAGTATCAACGACATCCGGATCAAAAGTCATCCCATCAACCATGCGAGCATTCTCATTCATAGGCTCAGGTGTCACCGAACCCGCCGGCGAAGTCGACATCATTGAGCTCTCCCCGGCATGGTACTGTTGTTGCTGTAGATAAGAAGACAGCGGGTTAGGACGGTTGGTATTCGAACCCAAGGAAGTAGGCCGGGCACCAGGACCTCCCGAGGAGATGCGGTTTAATCCCGCCGGACGAGAAGTCGGTCCACTGATAGTACTGTTTGCGCCCTCGCCGAACCCCACCAGACTAGCATTTCCCTCATCGCTGATATTTCCAATACTGGAAGTGCCGTCGTCCTCATGATCCTCACTCATTTTGTCAGCGTCGTATACGTCACTGCCACTCGCCCAGGTCGTGCGCCCGGCGATGCTGCCTGTCGCGCTGGCACTGCCGACCGTGCTGCGCTCCTTCTGCGCTTGGCTTTCGAAGTATCCAGATGCGAACGGGTGCGGCACATGGCCTGCGGAGGTGGGGCCGCCGGGGCGGGATGCGACGACACGTTCGAGACCTGCGAGGCGGGAGATGCGGTCTGCGCGCTCGGCCTCTAGGGTTGTGGTGGAGGATGTGGATGACTGGTGGGCGTGGCGGCCGTGGGCCAATGGTTGCCCCTGGTGGCCGTCCTTGATGGCTGTTGTCGAGAGCCCGGAGAGCGATGTAGTACCGGAATTGGGGGTGCCTCTGGGTTTCCCCATAAACCAAGTTAGTCAACCGGGTTCCATGTTATTTGATTCACACGGGGGGGAAGACAAGATTATGGAGAGGTCTTACGGTCCCATATCCGATGGAGTGACGGGGTCCGAGGGGGGAGGAGGTAAGTCGATCAGGGTGGGAGTATTCATGGTGATAAGAAGATGTAAAAGACGAGGAGGAGTAGATACAGCTCAGTTATGTGAGGATCAAGTAGTTAAGTAGTTCCACAGAGGAGGTATGTGATTTCGCAAGATGAGGAGGAAGAAGGAGATAAAAGAAGAAGGGAAGGAGTTGAGGACGGTCACTGATTTAATTTGTCCCGACGGTTTGGACGATGTCATGTCTCTGGTGGTCTTTCCCCACATTTCTCATACTGCGATGTTACTGTCCTTTTCTATTGCTCTTAAATTGTTGATCTTATCTCTCATTTAGAAAGCAATCGTCTGAATACTACACAGAAATTATAAAAATTGCAGCTGTTCATGTTGTCTGTTCCTAAACTTCGAGGGCACCTGCGGTCGATCTCCATCCTTGGCCTCAATTGCTAGTGTTATAGCTGTACAATTCACAAGAGCTACCCCGACAATGGGAATTTTAGGTCCTTTTCGCTTGGAAGTCATCAGTCAAGAGAATAAAAAGCTCCAAAAGGCTTGATGATGGCAAACACTACGCCAAAGCCAGGTATTCGTTCATTCATGTATACAGTCGCCTATACCAAAACAGCCAAAAAAAAGAAAACAGCCCGCTGCTCCCTTTGCTCACTAACCAACTTTCCGATTCTCGTAGTGCCCTCGAAGATCGTCCACCTCTTTCTGGAGTTTCGACAGATCAGCCAAAATATCAAGGGCATTCGAAGGCTGTGGCTGTGGAGATGGTGTCTCGTTTTCCTTCGAGCCTGTCAGATCACTGCTACGGGCAGCAGAGTCTCGAGTACGCCGAGGCGGAGGTGGTGGAGGAGGTCCAGTAGAGTCAGCCGGTACATTCCCATACAATGACACAGGCCGCCCAGCCTTCAGTGATGATGGCCTGGAGTTAGTGAGAGGAGCTAGGTTCAACGAAACATCCCCCAGCGGGGAAGCTGGCTGAAAGTCACCCGATAATGGCGGGGACATGCTGATCCTCTTGTTCTCTACATGTCGGCTGGAAGGGCCAGGACTCGGAGGCTGAGAGCTGTCGTTGCTCTCTGAATCGTAAGACATGCTTAATCGACTACTCGGTTTGGACTGGGAAGATTGCGACCTCCGCATCTGGCTATGCCGCCGACTGAGAGGTGGCGTCGGTGGCCGCTTGTGCTGAGAGTTGCTGCGCTGAAGCGAGTCTGTCGACCCTGTCGCTCTCTGATCTTCCGTCGGGGACGAGAAGTAGTCGGCGGCTGACGGTAGAGACACCGAGCTGGGATGCGAGGCGCCAAGCGTCACATTTCTGGAAGAGCCATGTATAGATAGACGGTTACTAGACTGGGATCTGGCAGCATGAGACGACTCCGCGGTAGGTGTAGAGTTGATTCTTCGACCGTGATGGCTCTTGGGCGGAGGCGGCGGCTTCCTGTCTTTCGATCGGCTGACAGAGCTGGTTGCATCAAGCTCTGTAGATGACTGTGATGTCGCACGTATTTTATGTTGGGTGCTGTTGCCCTCTACTCCTCCCGTTGCGGACCGCATTTTGTGGTCGGTCGATATAGAGGATCCATCTGTTGATGGAGCTCGGTGTGGAGCTGACCCAAAAGAAGCTCCTGGTCGATCATATTCACGGGTAACTGAGCTATTGTACCCGGTCACGTCGTCCTCACTATCGCTCGCAGATAGGTCTGGATTGAAGGGGTTCGTATCTTCGTCCGAGGAGCTTGCGTCATCCACCTTGCGCTCGAGCGATATCGACGACTTCCCGAGGTGACCGTTCGGGGCTATGGGTGGAGCGGATGGAGGCTGGGAGGGCAAGGCAGGGACAAAAGTGTTCTTGTTTGTAGGCAATATTGCAGGAGTTGGGGTATTGCCTGTCTCACAGATTCATTAGCATCATCTTGCCGGGATTCCTTGGTAATGCCCATTCCCCCATCTCTTTATGGGAAGCTGCGGGGAGCCTCGATGGAGAAGAAGCAGAGGGGCAAGACAACCGACCCAAATTTCTAGCGCGGAAAGGATTTGATCCAGACATCGCGATTATGAATATGTGAGGACATGAGAGAGATGGGAAAAGTGAAGATTGAGGGGTTCCCCCCGCCGAGTTTCTTATCCATGAGGTTCCTACGCGCCGCTTCCCGATCGAAACGTCCGGCAGCCCCGACAGGCTGCGTCCACGAATTGTGAAATATAGCAAATAATCACGGTTAAGAAAGATTGATTGAGTCACTCAAATTGAAATATTTAGAAACGAAAGCGTCCCAGCTCCCTATAGTACAGGGAAAAGGGAAAGAGGTATGGTACAAAGCATATAAAAACAAATGAAACGAGGCGCTCTCCAGTGAAGTACAATATCAAAGCCTGATTATGCCGAACCCGTTGCTGTGAAATGGGGAAAAAAGAAAAAAAAAAAAAGATTGAAACCCTCCCATATTCATGTCCATCACAGCTCGTTATAGACATGCCATGTTTCTTCATCCTCGAAAAATTTATGTGCCAGGCGCTTGCCACTCTCCGTGGGCTGGCTGAATGCAATTTGTGCTTTGGAAATTTCCATGCCGTAAATAAAGTTGATGACCACGCAGTCAAGAAGATCTAAAGCGATGCCCTTTCGCCGCGAAGACCCAGAGGTCCAGATGCGAGAGACCCCGACGATGGCCGGACGGGTTTCATTTAGTGTCGAGACAGAGGAGCCGTTGGGTGTGTCGCCATTTTGTTCTTTCGCCACCGGTCGCGATTCCCAGATGCGCTCGGTCAGACAGAGTCCGACACAGCGGCTATCCTTCATATGCAGGAAGACCCGGTATCGATCTACCTTCTCGGTCGGACCATCCTGCAAATGTTTAGGCGGTTCCGTTTGACTCCACAGGGTCTCATCATCAATCTCAGGCGATGAGAGCTCCTTATTGACCACCTCGAGAACCTTCTTTGCTTGGCTCTTCGCACTGGGGGATGCCTTACGATCGACGATTACCACATACCCCTCGTCGAATCGAGTCGCTTCGTAAACCCAGCGTGAGGCGTTCGCGCGCATAAATGCCTTGCCCAGGTCGATCCCAGTCGCATTCATCTCGTGAAACTTCTTATGCAAGGCCGCGTCCTCCGTGTTAGACGGGATATATTCCATACCGCAGGTAGTGCAGGCCTTTCGCGTGTCATTTCCTAGATCGATCTGCATCTGGCGCATGACAGGCTGTTTCTGGCCCTTCTGCTTGGGCGCGTCCACGGATGAGCGCACACTGTTTGAGCTGACCTCTGTCAACGGCGATCCGGTCGGGGCATCCTTGTGCTTGCGCTTGAGAAATGCAAATGTCGGCTTGCGAGTATTTGCTGGCGGGGGAGTTAATCGCGGTGGTGGCGACGAGGGTGGTGTGGTGAGATCGTCAATATCGTCGAGCGTGCCTTCCGACAAGACGATGGAATTCCGACGCGACGGGCTCGACAGTACGGCGGCTGACGACTCTCGGATGGCATATTGGAGGTTGGCCTCTGCTTCATCAGAATCATCCACGCGTCTTTTTTTTGCGGCGCGCTCATCGTCATAGACGCGCCATGTCGGTCTTCCGTAAGTTTTCATGAGGCCTCTGTAGTGGGATGTTAGTGAGCGGTGCACGCCTAAAATTGCATAATGCATACCTCTTAAATGAATTGGTAACTGTCCACGGCATGACCCTGACTTTGTTTCTCTAAAATTTTCAACACATTCAAGGTGGGATGGAGAAAGTTGGTGAAGGTCCAGTTTACAGCTGGTGACGGCACGCGTGGAACGCTAGTCTGTTTTAGGACATATTATTTTGATGGGTGACTGGACGTTGTTTTTCTCACCTCCCCAGGGCTCGGGAGATATCCTTTGCTCAGCTGTTTTTCTTTTAGAAGAAGTTAGAGATTCTCCGGTCAGGTTATTGGAATGATCAGTGGAAATGATCAGCAGTCTGGTGGGGAGCTGGGTTTTAAGAAAAGGAGACTATCGCCACCGGCCGGTATTAGTACAGGGCCACAAAGGAGAATGAAGAAGATGATGAATGAGTCAAGATGTGTGCAGGCGTGAAAGAGATACAAGAAATCTCCAGCCTTCTGTCAAAATTCCTGCGGTTGGTATGCTAGATATCGGGCACTACTCTCTTTTTTTTCGCCCCCTTTCTAAGGATGACAGTCAATCAAAATACACGACAATTTGCAAGACAGGCTCCAATCTTCAAATTCAACCAATGGGACTATCTTGTTGCACTGGGCTCAGCCATCCAGGCCGGGAGATTAAAGATGACGCTGTGGATGAGTCCCCCCTGGCCTCTTATTGCCAAGGCGTGCAAGGCATCAAGCCATGGCCAGTAAAGCCTTTTTACAGGTTGCATTTGTGCAAGGAAGCGCACGTTGGAACTGTGATGATCCCGCTCATTGACCGCTTAGATGCGTGCTAACCTTCAGCGCCTACAACATTCGGGTTACAGGTTGTAGCTCACGGTCTTCTCGTTTATTTCTTCTGTGCTCACAGGGAATATACCGGAGCGCTTGGGGCCAAACACACACTATGCTATGCTGATTGGATCAAGACTCGGGGGTGATCTTCGATCTTGTACAGTGATTGGCTTGTTTTGGTTCTCCAGGTAACGAGGTCCCTTGAAGATAATATGGGAGGCCTAGTACGTTGTACCCCCGGATTTGACAGTGCATGGGCTTACCGCATAGAGTTCACAGTACGGACTCGGTGGCGATTGAGCTCTTGGCCTGTCATCGTGCAAAGATTATAAAATAGGAGGCCGTGCTGGAGCCCAGGATGTACATGACACACATGCATCCCGGTCGCTATCCGGCCCACGGGGTCCAGATTCACGGCTGAGCGACAGGCAGGCGGGCATCACAAGCTGCAACTTTGAACTCAGTCTCGGAGATGATCTCAGACTTAAAAGAGCTTCTCCTTGTTCAGGGTTCTCGGATCTGTTGATTTGCTGGTTTGCTGGTTTGCTTACTTGCCGCCATGGTGACAGAGCGTCCTTGTACAACCTCGTTGCTCTGAGTCAATCAACGCCTCCGTATCTATGCTAGCCCTTTGTCTCTACTGGACAGGAGCCTTCTCAGTCTATGCTGGCCTGCAAAGGCCATTCTGAACATGGACCAGTCAGATTTGGTTGTCCTAGGGACCAACGCAACTTGATACAAAGAGTGTTACACATTCTTATTACTGGATCTTGTCAACTCCTTCAGTGATGCGTCGTATCCGACCTGGATTTGGGAGTGCTGGAGATACCATGATGGCCAGCAGTCTGTCAGAACCTGGTCCAGAGCGAGATAATCGTAGCTGGGTATCTGAAATCCAGGGCGATATGTTGTAGTATAATATTCAGTGCTTATAATAGTGGGACGTCCTTACTTGCAGGGACATTTGGAGGCTCCGATGTGGCTGTTTATGGGTCCTTTCTTGGCTGATCAAGTGTGGCTGGTTCACAAAGGAAGCTCCTAGAATCTTCAGAATTTCCAAAGTTGTCCGGACTCCGTGGGAGAAAATGAGAATGGGCTCAATGGGGGAGGGGATGGGGGGGATTAACGCCGATCTCTCAGGTGCAGATGATTGGCGCCGTTGGAGCTAAGACTTTAAATCCAATGGATATGGGGGTTTCTCAATAGGACACCGAGTACAAAATTCATATTCTTACGTTCATACAATATACTATACTCCATTTAGTATACATAGTCCGTAGTCGGAGTATAGTATACGATATCCCCCTAGGATAATCTATATTGACACAGTAGAAAGTCCCCGACACAAAATACCCCGGTGTTGAAACTCCCCGGGAAGATCAATTTCCAGGAATCAGCTTACTTATAGTATGAATGTGTAAGATAAATCTCCAAGATACAGACTAATATCTCCATGAATATGCACTATTTCTGCAGTCATCAATTGAGTCTGTTATAGTCTTTCTATCTTCTTCCAGCTGACGTTCCGCTTTTTTTTTTTTTATGACCCGCAGGATCTCCCCGACTTTAGCCCGCCAGTTTCTCAAAATCTCTTTCTTTTTCCCCCCCAGAAGACCAACCTTCAACTCACATTCAATTATCACTATGTCGGAACAAGAACAAGCTGCTGGCAAGAGAAAGCGCGCCAGTAAGTGACTCGTTCCTTCCTTTTTGATTTCTTTTCGCTCTTTCCTTTGGCCGCAATCGCCCGCAATCGCCACTGCCTTTTCTACTTTGCTCGGATACATCTCTTTTCCCCTTCACTGCTACCTCGCAAGTGACATGAACAAGCCCTCAAGAATAGCAAACACTTGAGATCAGTCCTTCTAGATCAATCAGATCTTTGAATTTGGGCTGTGTGACACATCTCTGGGCCAATCAATCCCTTCCCATCACATCTCAGTCCTGTTCATCCGTTTTTTTTTTTTTTTCTGCCTTACCCCTCCCAGCGCCGCAATTTTATGCAAAAGACCACGACCAGCTCGAGTGACAAAATGTCTAACTCCTTACCTCTAGGGACTCAGTCCTGCCCTCCTCCGGAGCTTCCCCAGCTTGTCGCAGAACAGCATGTTCCCATCCCCTCCCACGATAAGGACACCCAGCGCTTGATTGTGGTTCTCTCCAATGCCAGTCTGGAAACCTACAAGGCCGTCTCAAGTGGGCGGAGTGGAACCAAGGATGAGAAGTTCTCTCTGCTGAACAGTGATGAGCACATCGGTATCATGCGCAAAATGAACCGTGATATTAGTGAAGCCCGTCCGGACATCACCCACCAGGTACGATTCAACATCGCCAGTGGCTAAAAAAAAAAGACGTATACCTTCTAACCCACCGTAGTGTCTTCTTACCCTGCTCGATTCCCCCGTGAACAAGGCCGGTCGCCTGCAAATTTTCATCCACACGGCTAAGGGTGTATTGATCGAAGTCAACCCCTCCGTCCGCATCCCCAGAACTTTCAAGCGATTTGCCGGTCTGATGGTTCAGCTGCTCCACCGACTTTCTATCCGCTCCACCAACTCGCAAGAGAAGCTCTTGAAGGTTATTAAGAACCCGATCACCGACCACCTGCCGCCCAACTGCCGCAAGGTCACCATGAGTTTCGAGGCACCCGTGGTCCGCACCAAGGACTACCTGGAGACACTGAAGCCCAACGAGAGCGTTGCTATCTTCGTCGGTGCCATGGCCAAGGGTCACGATGACTTTGCCGATTCTTTCAAGGACGAGACCATCAGTATCAGTAACTACAGTCTCAGTGCCAGTGTGGCTTGCAGCAAGTTCTGCCACGCTGCCGAAGAGGTTTGGGATATCCTGTGAAGAGCCAAAAAATAAATCAAATCGCGCCCAATGAGTGCGCGTCCTTGTCCGTCCACACCGACGACGTGTTTTACCACGATGCTACAAAATTCATATGGGGAATGGAGTTGCACACGAAATGAGGGTACTGTCAAATCTCTCTTTGTCCTCTGGTCAGGTTAGGTGTTTCGGCTGCCTGTTCTCAGAGAATCCACCTCTTTCGGCCAATTGCTCTATATCTCTATCTATCTCTCTCTCTCTTTCTCTCTCTGTTTTGTTGTTGGGATACTGAATACTGGACGGGACAGCCAACAAGCATCGGGATTCATTCTTGTCTAACTAGGGGTGTCGAGAGAGCACCGGGGTTCTTTCTCCCTTCAACATATGTTACGGGTCGGATGGCATTTGGTTCCTTTTCGCCAGTCCTTGATCCATCTTGCTTCCATCTACGCAGGTTCAACCTCGACTGTTGTGATGTGTAGACCAGAAAAAGTGAACAGCACATAGTTCAGGGACCATTCGCTTGGACCCTGAGACACATATCTTCAATTTCCGTGTTCAATACATTATGGTTTTTTATTATTCTATTCTATCTTCTTCTACTTTATTCTCTGTACAACGTACCCAGTATATGTTACTTGGTAATAAACAGCCTAGTCTCTCGACGTGGCATGCAATTAGCCTCGCCTCACTTTGAATGCACGAATCGGATAGTTGGTGGCGAGATGAGATGCACTTCTGCCCATCGCTATAATTTACAAATTAAGACTAAGTATATCATAATGCCCAAATAAATCCTATTGTTGACATTCACCTATCAAAACGCATACATCTAATTGGAATGCCTCTGAATTGATTCAGCAGAAGATGACTCAAAAGACCGTGAATAGTGGCGGTCAGCACCCCTACCCATCTCCAAAAGTCCAGTTATTCTTCCTCTCCTCCACTCGTCTGCAATTTGCTCAAGAACCGAACCAGTCAGCCCACTTAAACCTCGATAGGCTCCTGCACGACGCTCACAGACGCCCCATCCGCCAACAAGAACCCACCTTGGCTCCCCGCGATGACCTGGCAGGGACCCATCGGCGCCCCTCCAGCCAAAGAGCGTTTCAGGTCTGCTCACAATTGGGCGTCGCAGTAACCCAAAGCAGCCAGGGACAGGAACGGCTTTTGGTCGACTGTGAGCTGCCCTCTTGTCCTCTTTTCTGGCTTTAGGCTTTGAACACCACATCGTTACGTGGTGCTGCTAGTATCCGCCTCATCCTCGGACTGGAGCATGTTTCAACTTTCCCGACTGTGCAGATCCTCTTTTTTCCCGATCGGGGACTGGACATTGACTTGATACTCGGCCAATCGTGTCGGAGTGGGCCACTGGCCTGACTCCATACGGGAGTCACACGTCCCAGTGTCCACCAGCGTACTGTCGAGGGGCTCCAGAACATGAGCATGCGGTGTCCGGTGTTCGGTCTTCTGGACGACCCCTTTCTCACCAGCTTGGGCAGGATTCCGGATGCTAGTTTGGTTTCCGGCTCTGTTTCTGGATTAGAGACTTTCGGCTTGCTAATCTCACTGGCTCGGAGTGAGGCTTCATGTGGCCTCGTCATAGTTCTGGTCTGTTATAGACTTGGATATTCGCTCACCGTATATAGCCTCCATACCGGGTCTATTTAATTTCTCTTTCTCTTTCCATCTATCCTTGTTTCTTCACATCTCTATTCTTGACTCTTGATACATGCTAGGAATCTAGCTCGTCGACTTCCAATCTTCAGCAATGCCGGTCTCGCACATCACCCTGACCGTCTCCCATCTCCCAACTTCAACCTCTTTCTTCTTATCATGTTTACAGCCACTGGGTTACCAGTTCATCGGTCGACATGACGACTACATAGGGTTCGGTCAGAAGCAGGGGGAGCCTGCTGATTTCTGGATGACCGAGACCAAGCCTGGGTGAGTTTGATATACAAGGAAAATACCGTCCCTCTACGAACCCAAGCTGACTGAACTAAAGATGCCCTCCCGGCGCAGTCCACGTCGCCTTCCCAGCCCCGTCAAAAGACGCAGTCGGCTCGTTCTTCATAAGCGCTCTTAAAGCCGGCGCGAAGATACACGGCGAACCCAAAATGCGAGACTCGCAGTCCGGGTACTTCAGCGCAGCGGTCATCGACTTCGACGGCAACAGCATCGAAGCCGTCTACCGATCTAGCGGTGCCTCTATCGCATCAGAAGCCAGCGGACCGACAATGGCTCTACTGGAGAGCTCCAGCCGCTCGGTAGTCTCAAAGGCAAGCAGCAAAGCCAGCACTATCAAAGCAGAGAGCATCGCACCCAGGTCCGAAGCCGGGTCCATCGCCAGATCCCAAGCCGGGTCCATCGCCAGATCCGAAGCCAGATCTCGTGCAGTCTCCAAAGCACCCACAACAATCGACCGCTCCGCACCAAGCGTGGTCTCCCGCCAGTCCCAAGGCCCACCACCCTCCTACACAATGCAAGCGCCAGCCTCAAAACCCGACGACGGCACCAAAGCCGCCAAAACCATCGTCGGCACACTCATCGGCGCGGCAGCCGGCGCAGCAATCGCCTACGCAATGGTCCAAGGCGACTCGCAAACCGAAGAAGCCTCACACCCACCAGCATCCTTCGCCTCAAACTTCCCCCAAATCAAAGCAGCCGCCCAATCCTTCTTCAGCACCGACGACACGCAATCCCAATCTCACTACCGCGCCATCGAAGCACCCCCACCCCCGCGCAGCGCCTACACATCCGCCTCAGCCTCGCGCTCAACGCTAACCCGAAGCGTAACCTCCAAAAACCCGCGCGCAAGCACAATCTACGACGGCACGGAATTCGGGTACATCGATAATCCGCGCCGCGCCTCAGAGGGCAGCATCTACAGTATCCCCGAAGACATACCGCTACGCGCAATCGAATACCCACCGCCCAGCAACGCCTCGACACACCGCCAGTCCCAGTCTCGCGCGCCCTCAACCTTCATCAGTAGCTACCATGAGCCGCGCGCTGCAAGCGTGCACAGCAGCTCGACGATCAAAGCGCCGCGTCGACACAGTCATGACGAAGGCGAGAGCGAGACTGTTGTCTCGCACCGCTCGCATCGGAGCGGACATTCGCAGTCTCGACGGTCCTCGCGACACGAGAATGATAGAGACGGCGATAGCATTGCCTCCTCGTCCTCCCGCTCTCCGCGCAATATCCCGCTTCCTGCTGGGTCGACCGCCACATACTACTCTAGCCCTAGTATCCGTGGCAATGGCAAAGACGGAGCCTCGTACGTCAGTGCACGGGACGTGCCGCTGCCGGAGAGTGTGCTCGGTGTTGATGTTGAGTCTGTTGTTCCTGAGGACTCGATTAGTCAGGTTGGGACCAGGAGTTCGCATTCGCATCGCTCGCATCGCTCGCATCGGCGGGAGAGGGAGGTTGAGGGTGGGGAGGTGGGGAGTTTGGTTTCTAGGGGGAGTCAGGGGACTGTTAAGGAGAGCCGGAGTCGGAGGGGGGCTCAGGCTGTTTAGGTAGGATGCTCTTCCAATGTTGGAAGATCACCTACCTATGGGATACGTTTTGCCTGGGTCTGGGTCTGGGTCTTGGCACAGATGGCTTTGAGATATGCATTGTCTTTTTGCATTGTCTCTGTTGCTGGACTTGGTCGGAAGTCTGGTGATACTTCGATACGACAGATTGGTTTGATGCTTTTGGATTTTTGCATGTTGCATTTTGCATTTACAAATTAGATATACAGAACATACTATACATACATATATGGAGTTGGGGCAATTGAATGCATTTCTTTGAGAGTGGTGTTCAACCTTGAAGCTATAGTTGATATCTACAAGTCCGACACCCATAGGATCTATAGAATACCTACAATGTCAATCACAACTACAACCGAAGAAACAAAGCTAATGAACACAGAGACGGGCCTGCCTGGATTGTGCTATCTGCTAAATCAAAGCCCAGACACGAAACACATTTACCAAGATGACCTTGAACCACCGCAAAACAGTCTACTCGCCATAAAAATTACCCACCGAGATTCGAACCTAACAAGCAAAGCAGGAAAGGATATCGAAAACTCAGCAGACCATAATTCAATCCTAGACGCAGGCTATCTGCCAGCACTAAAGAGAAGAAACGGATGCCATGAATGCAAAAGAATTTGGTCATAAGGATCGTTGGATATGAAAAGTCCCAGAAACTCAACCCAAGAACAGAGAACAAACCCCGTGCAAATGAGATGTTCTTTTTTTCGTAGACGCGAGAGAGCAGAAAAGCCAGCACGCGCAAGAGAAAAGAAACCCGACATTTGACATGAAGACAAGAGTTGGTAGAGGGGAAAAAACAGTGAAAAACGTTTCTACGACCACGAGTACGCCAGGCTTTCGCGCATTCCGAATCTAAACGGTAGAGAGAAAAGCGGAAAGATGCAGAGCGATGGTTCAGATGACACCGAGGAGAAAAAGTGGTCGAGCGAGATAGGCGCAAGAAGGGTTATTGAGGGGAAGAAAAAGACAGAAGAAGCGAAGAAGGAATCAAATTTGTCGTTTCACTCAAATAGCGTACTTGCGCGTCCACTCGCGGGCCGTGGCCTCGTACCGGGGCCGATCGGTCTTGTAAACGTGCGCGATTTCGGGCACAAGAGGATCATCCGGGTTGGGGTCTGTGAGCATCGAGCAGATGGAGAGCAGGACTAATTGTTGTTAGGATTGTATATGGTAGGAGGAAGAGGTGTATTGCTCACCTTTAGAAATGGTGAGAGCAGGGCTCCATTGGTCTCTCAGAATGTCCAGACAGATGCTGCCGTTGGAGTTGATGTTGGGGTGATAGATGCGAGTGGTGAAGTTGACCTTGGGAGGCTTGAAGGGGTAATCGGTAGGGAAGTGGATGGCAAGGAAGAAGACACCGCCAGAGTATGGGGAGTCACCCTATTGATATCTGTTAGTGAACCTGATGACAACGTCTCTGGACCTGGTGGAGATTTGTCTCCCCAAAATCCCCCAGACAACAGACGAGAATAACTTACGGGACCCATGATAGTCGCTTGCCAGTGGAACTGTAAGAATATCGGCGTCAGTTTCAAGATTCCATCAATATCAGGCTTGATCAGCACTTGGGGGAAGCAATTATGCCCCGCCACATGGCGCCAACCAGCAACAGAACGAGTATTCATACCAGATCATCTCCAACGGGGCCAGCGGAGCAGGAAGAGGGTGGATCCCTAGAAGATGTCAGAGTCATTCCCAGACAGGCGCAAATAATGGCATCAGGATAGGCTTACCGGCCGAGGTCAGTGAGTTCCTTGTTAATACGCTTGAGAGCCATGACGAATAGTGCGGAAAAGTGTAGAAAGTAAAAAGAAGGAACTTGATGATCGTCAGTAGAGTTGATATCAAGTAGGAAAGGAGATGTCTGGCTTACGATAACGTCTTTGTGTGGAAAAGAGAAGGGAGGAAGAGAGTCTCAAGAGGGGGAAAAGTGCCCCCAGGTGGGCGGAATCGATTCTGTCGTATTGTACAGCCCAATACCGGGCGCCACACTGACACATCATGAATCAGAGGGCTCTTACCTTAGGTATTGTAGTAATCCATATAGAGAAGGAAGCAGAACGAGAAAGAACACGCGGAGTCTTCTTTAAATCAAATTTGATTGTCTTTTGGAATAGAGTGAGTACCTAAGTAGGCCTGTACTGTGCAATTTGGCGGGGTCAGGCACTCCCATGCACATACATACATGTAGAAGAGAGGGATTGACAGATATTTCAGCCTGGTCATACTGTATAACTGCCTATCTGTTCACTGGCATACTGTTAGAGCCTAAGATGTATCTCTTACTGGTGTAATTCCCAATTTTATATTGCATATCAGCTCTTTTGAAGTTGCTTCTCACCTTCACTATACCTCTGTATTGAAAATCCGTATTACACCAGATGCTGCCCCTCGATGATGTCACGTGCGGGTGCGGCGCCCGCAAAATCCCGCTTGGCCCAAATAGGAAGGAACACTGTGTTTGGTAGCGTGACCTTGTCTAACCCTGATTTATACATGTACTTAGTACTTATATTGACTACGAAGCATCCATAAAGGTATCTCTAGGAAACGCATTGAATTGGGATATCTTATATATACAAAAAGTCTTTTTTAACATGTTTAACAGAAGGCCTGCACGCCGGTGATGGCACGACCCAAGATCAAAGCTATGGAAATGCATTAGTTCCAGCCCAACAACACAATCAGGCAGGAATGTCTTACCGTGGATATCGCTCTGTCCCTCGTAAGTCTGCACCACAAACAGGTTGGCCACATGGCGGGCAATGTGGTACTCGTCGCTGGCAGCGTTGCCACCGAAGACTTCTTGCAGGCTAATACCAATGTCAGCAGAGTACACGAAACAACGAAAGACAAAAGAAACTTACATTCGGGAGTTGGCCAGAGCACGATCGCAGTTCTGGCGCTTGATCATGGAGATCATCTCAGGAGTGGCCTTACCCTCATCCTTAAGACGAGCGACCTGAACAGCAGCCAAAGTACCGTAAGCAGCATCAGTAGCGGCGTTAGCCAGCTTCATCTGAATAAGCTGGTACTTGGCAAGAGGGTTACCCTTGAACTGCTTGCGCTCGAGACTGTACTCGCGGGCACGGGCAATGGAGTCCTCAAGGGCACCCATGGCACCGAAAGCAATTCCCAAACGGGCACTGTTCAAGCATGTGAAGGGACCCTTAAGGCCCTCAACGTCGGGCAGCATATTCTCGGCGGGAACAGGGCAGTTATCCATGTGGATCATACCAGTGATGGAAGCACGCAGGGCACTCTTATTCTTGATGGCGGGGGTCTCGTAAGAGCCAGGGGTGGCCCGGGAACGCTCAACGATGAAACCACGGATTTTCCCGGTGGACTCAAGCTTGGCCCACACAAGGGCGATATCAGAGATGGGAGAGTTGGTGATCCAGGTCTTGCTGCCGGAGAGCAGGTAGGTGCCCTTCTGTGTGGGGTGCTCGCGAGCCACGGTCTCCATGGAGCCGGGGTCGGAGCCGTGGTTGGGCTCGGTCAGACCGAAGCAGCCGGAGAGCACACCCTTGGCGAGTCCGGGGAGGAAGCGCTCCTTCTGCTCCTCTGTGCCGAACTCATAGATGCCGGTCATGGCCAGAGAGCTCTGGACCGACATACCGGATCGGTATCCGGAGTCAACACGCTCGACTTCCTTGGTGATCAGACCTGATGCGACGGTGCTGACACCGGCGCATCCGTATCCCTCAATGTGAGCGCCGAGGAGACCAAGGTCACCCATCTCCTCGAGGATGCGGCGGTCGTAGTTCTCATTGCGGTAGGCATCTGCGGGGGAACTTGAGTCAGTATACAATTTCATGTTGTAAATTGATCAGACACCGACATACCCAAAACGCGGGGAGCAAGCTTGTCCTGGCAGTATTGACGGGCAGTATCCTGCACAGCCAATTCCTCCTCTGTGTAAAGCTCAGCTGCGGCAAGGGGATCCTCCCAGTTGAAGACAGCCGAAGAGGCGCAACGGCGGCCTGCCACGGAGGTAGGACCAGCCTGGATGGAGCGCGCAGCGGCGCGGAGAAGAGAGCGGTTCATCATCATTATGAAAGGGAGAATGTGTGGAGTGGAGAGAGAACCGAGAGTTGTCGAGGGAATGTTGCGGGGGAGCTCAATTCAAATATACACTAATGGCGGAGAGACCTCGGCAGTTGTGCAGGGTTGGGGTATCTGAAATCACCGAGTGCGATATACGAAACCGATCGAAATTTAAGATTCAGCGTACTCGGCCCGACTATTATTTATTTCAACCGATCTGATTCGACCAAATGCCCGAGGAATTGAGAATGTGGTTCCCCGGTGTTCGACCGACTCGGACTTTTTCGGTCTGTCGGGGGTGGGACTGGAGTGGACTCGATGATGCCAAGCGCCGAAATGCACCATTTGGGACTGAATTCAACGCTTCACAAAGATCCCACGTTTTCCATAGAATCTGGTGGGGGTAATTGCCGGTGTATATAAAGCAGGAAGGCTTTTGTATCTCTTTTGTAGTCAAATATAGGGCGTAAACGTAGGTACATATCCATGCGGATAAGCCCTCGACTGGTCTTGAGATATCTCACTTAGCAATTGGGTCATTCATTGTACGATTCTTGAATTTCTAGGATAGTCGTAGCTCAACTTCAGATTATAAGCGCTCCATTCTAAATGTATGTATCTATCATCCATAATCACTGCAACAACCGTGCTCGTCAATCATAGACCGTTATTACTTTGTACAAGGACAATCGAGAAAGCATCCAAAGTCCGGGGTAAACATCAAGCCGGCATCTGGCTCTGAAGAAAGTCAAAGACTCCTGTGGGGAAATATTCCTCATCGAAGCCCCAAAGATCGGCCATCATCGGGTCAATCGAGCCCTCCGATAGTCCCGGCTCCTGCTTCCCCGGTGTCAGGGGAGGTTCGAACCCGTTACTCCGTTCAGCGGACAAGGGCGCAACCCCAAGCAGTGGAGGCGGGTGGTTCAGGATCGTGTCACGTTCACCCAACATCTGGGCTCCCGGAATCACCACCGGCTTGAAGAGAGGGGGCTCCTGTGAAGTGGACCTCATGGACTGGTGGGTGCCAGCAGTGCGCTTTTCCCATTCCTCGAGCCCCGTCAGCATCTTGCGGAGTCCCCGGGCGATGTGGTGGCTGAGGTGGCGCTCGCTCGCTCGCTGGCTACAGGAGACCATGAGGTCGACAACCCGCCCAACCAGAACACGCACGTAGCTCACGTCGACGTGGAGGCCTGCCGAGGCGATTGAAGTCCGTTTGCCATGACTTCCGGGGATAGCACCATTCGAGCAGACTTTAGCTGCTATTTTTAGCAGGAAGACTGCAGCAAACGTAATCATACTGTGGAGGTAGAGTGGCACTCCGACGAGCGCCAGCTGAATATCTCGCTCGTCCAGACAGACCTGGAGAGTTGCAATTGCTGATTCGACAGCGATGTTGGCACGCTTTCTGCGCTCAAATGACATTTGTCCGGAGGACGTAGATGAGTGGTATGTACGTAGGGCGACTGAGTTCAGTTGCAGTCGAGAGAAATGATAGTGCATGTACACGGCTTTGTAGGGGTATGCACCGACATAAGGACTCCCAGCTGTGATAAGTTAGACAGAAAATTCGGTTTGCAGAAGGCTAAGACTTACCAAGTCTAGGAAGCCATGATGACTTCCAATCTCCGATATCATTATCATATTGATCAATTTTGGGGAAGTCGCTCTCGGGAACCTCGAGGTCGACATCAGGGCCAAATGCAAAGTATATACGGGTGAGAATAATGAAAAGATCGACCTGGCTATGAAGTCGAAGGTCTCCTTGCGATATTGACGGGCTTTGCGTGAAGATGTTGTGTTGAGTGATACTGGCGTCTTCGTGGATCATCGGGGGTCGGCCATATGCAATAGAAAAGTGGTGTTCCAGAGTCTAAAAAAGTATATGAGCAAAAGCAACGACGTTTTGGATCGAAAGAACTCACATAAAGAAGATACCATAGCCTAGCCTGTTCAATGTGTTCAGGCGATCCCTGTGTAGCCTTGCGGAAAAATTGGTGCAGGTTACGCTCGGTTGCAATACGAACCGCATAACCGGAGAGCTTCCAACTAACATCCGCAAGCCAGAATGCTCCAATACACAATGCGCGGATATCATCCAAAGTATGGTGATGGCCCAGCATGGAATCAGAGGCCAACCTTGCAAACTCGGTGTAGCACGTATCAAATGTGCGTTCTTTGGTCGGCATATGAAGCGCGGTGACGGCCATAATGGCAGCAGACAGCATCGATGACGACCGACGGACAGAGGTCAGGTCCTTGTGTGCCAGTAAGGCTCCATCCCAGAGGTAGCGGTTGAGTACCTGGTCGAATTGATAAAACAGCTCCTCCGCTTCCTGTATATCGACCACTCCGCGTGAGATCAGATCGGTGACTAGTGCCTGATCTGGGGCCAGCTCTTGTCCGGGTGAGCTCTCGCGATTCTCACTAAGCTGCGTCACCTCATATAAACTGCCCATCGGGGCCGTGACCAAGGAGGTTGCGCCTGTCTCCTCGCGGTCCAACGCATAGCGTGGGTGTTGTTGGGGAAACCCGTAGTTTGACCTTGAAGCAGTGCCACTTTGCACCGTGCTTTCAATTGTCTCGGTCCTACTGTGTTGCGCAAATCCATTATCATCGGTCGAAACTGTGGAGTCTTTCCGGCCTCTCTTGTTTGAAGGTGTCTCAATTGAACCACCACCTGCTTGGTAGTATGATAGTTCCGGTAGCTGTGATTTTCTCAGCAAATCCGTCATTGCTGCTTCGATCATTGATTTCCACCTGTCATAGCCGGCCCAATTAGTAATATGTTGCAGAGGTAAACACTGAAGATAAGGCACCCACTCGGCTTCATCCTCGAGTAGTGTTTGAAGACTTTTGTTCACAACACATTCCAGCCCCATGCGCCGACACCGCGAGCACATCGCCTCGCTTGCCTTCATATCACAGCGCACTTTGTGCCGCTTACACTCCGTGCACGCCCGTATCCGTCGCGAAATCTTTGGGACATGATGATGGCGCTCCTCTGTGGCGAACGCACTTTGCGGAGGAGAAGCAGACGAGGCATCGCCATTGGCCTCGAACTGTATGCGATTCCGCTTCATCTTGGTGTGGACGTCTTACTCGTCCCTCCACATGGCGCATTCCGGGGAAGATAGAAAGGCGGGGTCGGGGCAGCTCCGGTTCTGGACCGAATTACTCATTGCCGGTTTGTCGCCTGAGGCAACTCTGCATATTAAGGGTTCAATCAGGCATCGAATTCTAGATTCCGCCGGTCACATGATCATGTGCCACACTATACCGTTTTAGGTTTAAATAGAGTCGCGCTTCGAGCCCGGCGCGTTCGCGTACTGCGGCAGGTCAAGCTTAGCTCTCTACACAGAACACCGAATTACAACCGAGATAACCTCAGCTCACAGCCAAGATGGGTATTAAACGTGAGTTAATTGTTTCCAATCTTCCATCCGCCTATACTAATGACCACCAGACCTGTACCAGGTGATCTCCGAGAATGCCCCCGATGCGATCAAGACGGGCGAGATCAAGAACCACTTTGGTCGCAAGGTCGCAATTGTATGCCTTTCACGAGTTGCTTGCCCTAAAATATGATTGCCATTGCTAATACATGAAATCTTCTGATTAGGATGCGTACGTCATTGAATCGTCGTCGTGATAACCCCGAATCTAATTCGCTAACCCAGAACAGGTCCATGAGCATCTACAGCTTCCTAATCGCCGTGCGCTCGGAGGGTCAACAGCTCATGAGCGAGTCCGGCGAAACCACATCCCACCTGATGGGCATGTTCTACCGTACCCTACGAATGGTAGACAACGGCATCAAGCCGCTTTACGTTTTCGATGGTGCCCCACCGAAGCTCAAATCCGGAGAATTGGCAAAGCGTGTTGCACGCAAAACCGAAGCAGCCGAGGCCCATGAAGAGGCCAAGGAAACCGGAACCGCAGAGGATGTTGAGAAGTTCTCACGGCGGACTGTCCGCGTCACCCGTGAACACAACGCGGAGTGCAAGAAGCTTCTTAGCCTGATGGGAATTCCTTACATTACCGCGCCGACGGAAGCTGAAGCACAGTGTGCGGTTCTGGCGCGCGCGGGCAAGGTGTACGCAGCTGCGTCGGAGGATATGGACACATTGTGCTTCGAGTCGCCGATACTCCTGCGTCACCTCACGTTCAGTGAGCAGCGCAAGGAGCCCATCCAGGAGATTCACCTGGATCGGGCACTCGAGGGTCTTGATATGGATCGTGCACAGGTACAGTATCCTAATACCTGATTGTAGTACGCAAATGTACAATTGCTAACTACATCTACCGTGCAGTTCATTGATCTCTGCATTCTACTCGGCTGTGACTACCTGGAACCTATCCCAAAGGTGGGAGCCCAGACTGCTCTCAATCTCATCAAGGAGCACAAGTCTCTGGAGAAGGTCCTGGAGTACATGAACAACGACCCAAAGAAGAAATATGTGGTTCCTGAAGATTGGCCATACCAGGACGCGCGTGACCTTTTCACCAACCCGGACGTCCGGCCTGCCGATCACCCTGAATGCGACTTCAAATGGGATGCGCCCAACATCGAGGGTCTGATTGAGTTCTTGGTCACAGACAAGGGATTCAACGAAGACCGTGTGCGCAACGGTGCCGCCCGTCTGTCGAAGCACCTCAAGACTGCGCAACAGTCCCGGCTGGAGGGATTCTTCAAGCCCGTTGCCCGCACCGAAGACGAGAAGGCGTCTCTTAAGCGCAAGCACGATGAGAAGCTGCAGCAGCAGAAGAAGA
This sequence comes from Penicillium turbatum, assembly GCA_030762825.1. Taxonomy (NCBI): domain Eukaryota; kingdom Fungi; phylum Ascomycota; class Eurotiomycetes; order Eurotiales; family Aspergillaceae; genus Penicillium; species Penicillium turbatum. The sequence goes on along the minus strand of JAUJYX010000011.1, from coordinate 1,206,743 downwards.
AAAAGAAGGAAGAGGCTAAAGCTAAGAAGGACGCTAAGGCAAAGCCGCGTGGAGCGGCCTAGTCTGTTGATGACGAGAGGTGCTTTCAACGGGATCGGCTGCCTTGCTTTTTTTCCCTGTCAATATAACGCATGATGCAAAACTATCTTTGCAGATCTATCATGATGGACTGGCGCGGGCGTTCTGTGGTTTCTGTTTTCTTTATTTCTTATGGACCTTCTTTCGTGCGGATAATCCTCGTTTCACCGCGGGATCGAGACTGGGCATGAAGTTCCATGTATCATAGCAAAATGTGGGTTGATTTGAAATGAAACATGAAGGATCTATATTCCTAATCTTCTATATTGTCTCAATACTCTTTTAAACTCCCTTGAGCGTCAGGATCAGACAAAATCAAGTAGAGCAGACATGGAAATTTAGTCTGATCCTCGCGGCTACAAGAGACAGAATTATCCATCAATAACATTCTCATGCTCTTTCATCGGTTCTGTATCCACATATCTCATCAAATCCATTTTTTACAGATTCTGGTGTTGCTATTGCAGGGTATCGATATCCAGCAATCCTCAAAAACTTGTATAGATTCGGGCGCGCTTAGCGAGACGATCCGAGCCTCCCAACCCAAACCACGACTGATCTTCCCCAAGGAATGTCACAAACACTTCAAATGCACAGAATACAAATGGCAATTATTATTCAAACTATATTTCACCCTCAAAAGAAACAAAAAGAAGCCACGTGGTGCAGGATCAGCGTTGAGCGTAGTCCGACCCTTGATTCGACGCGCCGGTTGCAGATGTCCATGCGATGATCCCCATCGCAAAACTACACTGATGGACCAATAATCGGGGTCATATGCTACTAGAGTATGACAGGAATGCAACCCACTTTTGATATTTATTAAAATCCGTCTGGTGTGGTTTGGCGTTGGGAACAAGCCTTCACTGCTCTTCGGATGGATCTCTCGGTATAGGTAGGTACCTACGTTGGATGAGCTAACTAACTAACTACCCCGGCCCAGATCATGTTTTGATCTGTCGGTAAATATAGGAATGCGTATCAGATAGGGGGATTATCTTATGCGGTTTTTTCATTGGTTGTGTCTGCTGATCTTGAGGTCAGGTTGTGGCGTTGTCATAGCACGTTGTCCACCTGTTGAGCTTCCCCTCTCTTGGGGAGGGTAGACTATATCCTGTTTGGGGGGCACTTGGGCTTCATATATTTCTGGTCTGTAGATAGAGCTTTAGATATGATTATTCTGTGATGAGTATTTATATACTGCAAATAAGATAAAGGTGGGGGGAAGAGGGGAATATTTAATCTTCTACATATAATGGTTCTCGAAATATATATGTTGTCATCCATAGTGCTTCATGGAATATATGTATCTAGGTCTAGATGTCGCTTCAACTTATATGACTACTTGATTTTAATATATATGACATGTTATAGAATACTATAAAGATAAAGATACATATAAAGACAGTACCAGATTAAATCAATCTAACATATACCAGCTAATATCAACGATACAGGTGGTCTAACCACGCGTCGAGGCGACTAGCACAACAACAGTTTACCCTAATACGTTCAATGTTGGCCATCACAACAAGATCGATAAAACCCCCAAAAACGAAGCAAGCAAGTGTCGACATCATCAACGGGCAGTTCCATGGAAATCGACCAGTCAGCCGAGTTAGAAACGGGAGATTTATCCAGGAATTCAAGCCCGTGACCTAAAAGCACAAGGCGACGCAGGTCCCCAAAGCAAGGAGTTGGAGAAAAGCACGCGTTAATACTCTTGACATATCTTCCCTATTCAGGTTCAACATTTAGGGCATAGGAAAGATAAAAACACTTTCTGCCGAAGACTGATGGTAGCTTTTGCTTCCAGTGAAGATCTCTGGTTTCCACCTCCGAAAGAAGGGTTTGCCAGATCCGGACCAGAGTAGAAGACCAGGTCGATCACCCCAGACCATTGGAATGTAGAAAAAAGAGAGATATCCCTTAAATCTCTGGGAGATATGTGCTAGCCGCCAGACTCCCCCAAGCCCAATATATGCGCGATTTTGCTGAGGGGAAATGGACGCGTAGAGGAATCAGGCTACCAGTTCATGTTCTCATATATTAACTATCTAGATAATGATAATTGAACTCGAAAGTGATAGTAAAACAAAGATTCTATCAGAATAAGAAAGGATCTGACGTATCAAGTAGTATTCTATACAGCATACGAGAGAATATACGCCATTCTTCCCAGTTGAAGACGCGCGAGAGAACAACTCGATGGCAAAGAGTCCAACAGTATAGACACACAAAACAGTAATTAAAAGAAGACTCTACTAGAAGAATAAGCATAGAAAGTGAATCAGAAAGTAAAGAACGTGCTTTTTAAATTTTTTTTTTTCTTTTCCCTCCTGATCTTGTGTCAACACCGGTCGCCTATAAATCACGGATGCCCCGCGGCCTTCCCTTTCCCTTCTGCTCTTTTTCTTCTTCTTCTGTTTCCACAACTTCCCCCCACGACTTTTCGAAAAGACTTCTCATTCAGATCATTTCTTAGATCTTCTTCTTCTCTTCTTCCACCCTTAAATCAAATTCAGATTCAATCATGCCTCCCAAGAAGGTCACCAGCGCGTCCAAGAAGGCCGCTACTGCTCCTCACACTTCTTACCGTGGTACGTCTTTCCTGATCCTGAATGACCACCACATCGCGTAAAATCGCTCGTGGCATCACTCTGATCGCGAACGCCTGCTGATTTGAATGATATAGATATGATCAAGGATGCTATTATCGGGGTGAGTTGACCAATGCCGGCGCGAGCCAACCTGGTTGTTGTGATTCGAGTCGCGCCCGACCGTGACACGTCTTTGCCTTTGGGCATGGACAACCACAACAAATTCAATTCTTGTTTTTTATATGTCCTCATTGCTGACTGGTCTTTCTGTATATAGCTCAAGGAGCGCAATGGTAGCAGGTATGTTTCTGGTGTTTTCGACTTTCTCGTCGCCGATGCCTTTTGGGATCGGCGGGATCCTCGTAATGATTATGAACAAAGTCACTGACTGAACCCTCCCACCAATTTTAGTCGTCAGGCTATCAAGAAGTATGTTCAGATGAACAACAAGATCAACTTGACTTCTCAGAGTGTTTTCGACTCTCAGTTCAACAAGGCTATCAAGGCCGGTGTTGAGAAGAATGAGTTCACCCAGCCCAAGGGTAAGTTTCATCCACCTTGCCTAATCGCATGCATTATATTCGCTTCTGTGCGAGGCTTTGCAAGCCTTGCATCTCGTTGCATGTTGCACGTTGATTTATATAGTTTCGCTCCTATGATCATTTATCTGACTTGTTGCATTTAGGCCCCTCTGGACCCTTGAAGCTTGCGAAGAAAGAAGCCCCTGTCAAGGCTGCTGCTAAGCCCGCCGCAAAGCCTGCTGCTAAGCCCGCTGCCAAAGTAAGCACCCTCGTCCTGATCTGATTATGTGTTCTCTGCTAACTCAAATATAAGCCCGCCACCAAGGCCGCTCCCAAGAAGGCCGCTGCCCCTAAGAAGGCTGCCGCAAAGGCCGTCCCTACCAAGAAGGTCGCCGCCAAGAAGACTGCCACCAAGCCCAAGGCCAACTCCAGCAAGGTCCGCAAGACCCCCGCTGCCGTAAGTTGACCCCAGATGCTCTGTCTATCTCTCTCCCCTTGAGCGACCAGCTACTGACCAACAATCCAGGCCCCCGCTATCGTTGAGCAACCCAAGATTTTGGGCAAGACCAAGTCTGGCCGCATCACTAAGACCACTGCCCCACCGCCAACCCAGGCAGCTCCCAAGAAGCGCACTGCCACCAAGAAATAGAGGGCTTGACCATCTCTTTTTCACCGGATTTATCTCTCCCTTTATTTTCACGTGCGCATTTCCAGGGAGAGTCTCTGGTACTCTGCTTCCTTTGCTCTTCTCTTGTAATTTCTTTCTGTCGGGCCATTGCTCTCTTTAGCTCTGACGGTTTCCTTTGCGTCTTTTTCATATGTTTTTTTTGGATTATTGTGGGATTTTCTATACGATGGCTTTGCTTCTTTCCAGAGTCAAAGGGATGGCGTCCTGCGGTGGGGTTTGAAATGGGGAACTGCGGTCTTTTACTTTTTTTTTTATACTGCGATCAATTCCCTTGTCACTTTTGGTGGAAATGAAACTTTTTTGGACGAATCTGAAGCTGTAAATCTGGATGATGTACATTGTCGACGGTCCGCGTAGCTCGGGTAAACAAAGTGTCGATCTCTGTCCAGGTATTGTCCGGTGTTTCAATTCTGTCTTTATCTTTGATTTTTCGGAGTGATGCCACTTGCTTTTATGCCGAGTCGCTTTGTTTTTGTATCAAGACGTGTACGTACATCCTGTCCACCATGAACTGAACTCCCCAGATGCCTGAAGTCCAGCCCTAGAGATCTCCAGCCCAACTTATGTTGACACATTGTCCAGAACCCTACAACATATATGTTAGTATGTTAGTCATGCCACCTGATTTATATTCCCTTAGCTAACTCAGTACATGTAGGTCCGTACAGAGTAACTAGCTAGTTAACTAATATGTTTGTATGTTGTATGTTTGTATGTTGTAAGTTGTATGTGACCTGGTGGAGAATTTCCCCTGTGGCGCGGAGATGATTTCATTATTTATGGGGAGCCTATTTTTGGAACAGTTGAGTACAACGAACACATAGAATTCTATAGTGTAGAGTTATGTATACAACATACAATAGAGTCTATACATTGAGTGAGCGCTATAATCTCTTTCTCCTCCAGAAATTGAACTGACTTGGCCAGGCCTTCTGATGGGCCGTGTAAATTGGCCACTCGGCATCCTTTGCCCTCTGTGTATTCCCTCGGTATATTAACCTGAGAAAGACCATTCGTACAATTTCTTATGTATTCTCCGTTTATACATAACTTGGTCTCTCACCGGATCAGAATCAATATTCGTATACTGTCCGTATATACAGAGTGGCGTGGTGCAACCTCGATCTCCTTGCATAATTCAACACTCGTAGCCACTGAGGGGCACCTGCGGGCAGAGTTGGCTAGGGGAAGAGAAATACATGAATTAGTGATTTGTATATTAGAGAGTACATATATGTCATAGGGAAACAGAAATCGTTATAGGAAATGATGTGATAGGGAGGAGTTTTACGTTGTTACTTTTTATGTTTTTATGTAGCAGCCTGATAACCCCCAGCCACCGGGTTCAAACGAGATTGAATGGAAGTAATAGGGAGATACTGGGAAGTAAATGAAGCAGATAACTATGTTGATATACTAGTAACATTTAGAATAAATCATTATCGATCTATATAATAATTATCGTAGTATAATAAGAAAAAGAAATGGAGCTGACAGTGGAGTCCAGGTACAGTACGTGTCGTAATTCTCTTTCTCCCAGACAACCAACTCTTCCTTCTTCCCTCTTCTCCTCCACTTCTCTCTCCCTCCCCCCTCCCCATATTTCCCCCATTCAAACCAACTTTTGCCCTTTGTCTCCGTGTTTCCTTGCATTGATACAAATTATGTTGATCGGTTGAAACTACCCTTGGGGCAAACTGGCTCGATTTCCTCTTTTTATCTCACTGGAACTCGGACCGGTTCACTGGATTCTCCGCCAATAAGGGCGACTGCCGCACATCGGGTTGCCGGTCCACGCAGAATTCACGTCACTTGTTCCTTGGGAACTCGTCGCTATGCCCTCTTTTAACGACGTTTCTTATCAGACTGCCACCGTCACTCACCCTCGCTCATTTGACTCGCCTCGAAAGTCGCACGATAAGACCCCCGTCGGAAATACCTTTCTCTGGACCAACTGGCCTAACGGCACCGACGCGAATCACGACCCCCAACAGAATGACCGACACCTGTTAACTGACCTCAAAAACGGCAGTGCATACTCACTGAATGGCCCTCGGTCCAGTGTCGGCTCGTACACGCGCGATCCACCGCTGTCCAAGGACGGCAGCATGCATTCGGTAGCCAATGGGTCCACGAGGGATCCCCGCGAGAACGGCCGCCCGTCCGCCATGTTGGACCGCAAACTCTCGGACACTGGACCCGGAGTTATCTCCACCACAACAACCTCATCTGCCCAACAACCCAATGGCACGACCAACGGCCGGCCCGTTACAGGGAAACTAATGGTCAATGGGGATACACAGCGACCCTCCGCCGATGAGTCCTCGATCTCGCCGTCAGCATCGCTCTTGCAGATTCCCCAGCAGGATGAGACGGGTCGTCATTCACCAGATCCCGATCGATTGACACCGAACTCGCGGCCCGGAACACAACGCCACTCCTCCCCTCCCGCCGCGTCCATGCTCGACGCTGTTTCCATGCCAGACTCGCAGAACTCCAGTATGCGACAACGACATTCATTGCAGGTCCCGAGGACGCCTAGTGTGCGGCGGGACAGTCGGGAGTACAACGATGATGCGGCGTACAGCACTGGCCGGATGTCGCCGACGACTGGCTTCCGACGCACATCGATCAGTCTTATTCGACGGGCTACGAAGAACAGCACTCAACAAGATATCACATTGGACGAGGCACCGCCGGATGAGGATGCGGCTCGATGGGCGGAGGCCATCAAACAGAAGCGCGCTTCACGACGACGCCGCGAGGAGGAGGACGATGAACGCGTGATCGTGGGCACCAAGGTGGACCAGAATCACGTCAACTACGTGACTGCATATAACATGTTAACGGGCATCCGGTTCACGGTCTCGAGGATCAACGCGAAAATGGACCGAGAACTCACCACGGCGGATTTCAATGCCAAACACAAGTTCTCCTTTGACATGTGTGTATATGCTTGAGTATTGACAATTTGAACTTGACTGACATTCAGCAGTACTGGAAACGAACTGATTCCCTCCGCCAAATACGACTTCAAATTCAAAGACTACGCACCTTGGGTGTTCCGACACCTTCGCGCCAAGTTCCGCCTCGATCCCGCCGATTACCTTATGTCTCTTACGAGCAAGTACATCTTGTCCGAGCTGGGCTCCCCTGGCAAGAGCGGAAGCTTCTTCTACTTCTCGCGCGACTATAAGTACATCATCAAGACCATTCACCACTCTGAACATAAGCTTCTCCGAAGGATTCTTCCTGAGTACTACCGGCATGTGGAGAACAATCCGAACACACTCATTTCACAATTCTATGGATTGCACCGAGTCAAGATGGCATACGGCCGAAAGATTCACTTCGTCGTTATGAACAACCTTTTCCCGCCCCATCGAGACATTCACCAGACATTTGACCTGAAGGGCTCGACCATTGGTCGTGATCTGCAGGAGTCAGACCTTGTGAGAAACCCCAGAGCAACCATGAAGGACCTGAACTGGGTCCGTCGGAATCGTCACTTGGAATGTGGTCCAATAAAACGGGACTTCTTCATCGAGCAATTAAAACGTGACGTCGTGTTGCTGCAGAAACTCAAGATCATGGACTATTCCCTTCTGGTAGGAATCCATGACTCGGGGAGGGGCAACGAAGAGAAGTTGCGCGACAAGACGCTTCAGGTCTTCCAGCCAGGCGGCGAAGAGGACACGGGCCAGAACAACTTGATGCGTACGCCATCGAAGTTGGAGAATGAACGCAAAGCTCGGGAGCTGCGCATGCTCATCAAGCGTGAACGGCCTGTTCCGTTGGATAAAGCAGCCGCGAAGATGCCGGATGAGATTCTCGATGAACGGAAATATCATGTCTTTTACGCGGACGATGGAGGTTTCCGGGCCACTCACGAGAATGGCCAACCTGGCGACGAGATCTACTACCTCGGCATCATTGATTGCTTGACTCATTACGGCACCACGAAGAAACTCGAACACTTCTTCAAAGGACTCTCGCACGACCGGACACAGATTTCCCCAATCCCGCCACAGAGCTACGGAGAGCGCTTTATCAACTTCATCAAGGGAATCACGATGTCGAGCGAAGAAGCCGAACGACGACGCGAATCTCGAGTCGCCGCTTCTGGTGCACCTCAGCAATCAACCGACAAGCGACGTTCGAGATCATCCTCTGTTGAGCGAACTATGCAGGCTGCGGAGAAAGAGGCATCGAAAGATGTGTCTGTCACTCATCCTCGAACACTCGCCACTGTCTGGGATCCCGCCGATGCCAATGGTCCCGGTCCGACTTCCACTTTGCCCATAGTGGACGAAGCCGGCGAAGCCAGCAGTGTCGGAGGACACAGCTCTCACAGCCGACACGGTCGTTCAGCATCAGACAAGGAACTGCCACCTGTTCCCGACGAAGCGCCGCCGCCGACGCCTAGCAAAGGCAAGGAAGTCGACCGAAGCAATCTCATGACTTCAAACGCAGTCTCCCGCTAGCTCTCCGCAGCGACTGCCAAATCCGCTTGATATTTTCATTCGTCTCTTTATCTTGTTTTTCTTGTATTCAGCGAGATATCCCCCTTGTTGCTCTTGCTCTTCATAGAACCACCTATTTTGTTTCCCCAGCATGGGTTTGCGCGAGGCATCTCATCTTCCCATCTTATTCTGCAACCACACTTCCCACAAAGAAACTGATGTTCATGAGTGACATGTGTATAATTTCCGTCGACTGTTGAGCCAACTCATCTCAAATGCTCTCTGCCGTCTTCATCTCGTGGGTCCTTGGACAAGCTCGAAGCCTGACCCTAAAGACCCTTCCCACTCTCTTTTCTCCCATCACAAACACCATCATTCTCTCTAGTCTTGTCTACCAAGTCTCCCCGTCCTGCAGCTGTACAGGCCCCCATCGCCCCCTCGCCCTCATTGATCGAACATACCATTCCCACACTCTCTAACTATATCATACCCATACTCAGCCATAAGCGTCACCCGCTTTGCCAGCGCACATGAGCGGAATATTTTCCAATCCAACCATCTTATCTTCTTTTGTTTCTTGTTTCTCGTCTCTTCTCGATGCACGCAAAGAATACCATCCGACCCGCAAAGCGTCCTCACCTTGTTCATCGAACTTTTTCCTTTTTCTCCTCATTGTATCTTTGTGTACTTCCTGATTCTTCTGTTCATCGACTCCCTCTCCATACCCTGTACCAATCACTATACCATGTGCTTTTTCTTCATATTCGTGGTTTCTTAGCTGGGAGCGGTAGTTAGCGGAATCCAGTGGGAAGTTGAAGTTCCTATTCCTTTTTTTTTCCTTATGTGTCTGTAGATGGTATAAAGTGCTTGAGTAGAGCAGATGCTATAGAGCAAAGTAGTGGACGCGGGCATTGAAATCGACGCCAGGTCTACGACAGAGCTAAGTTCACACTCACGATTACCAGATTGGAAGCATATTTCAAAATAAGCCCCGTAGGCAATTCATTATTCAGTCACAGCTAAGCTGGACTGCAAGACAGCAAAAAGGGATATCAGGCAAGAGAGCAGTTAAACCATTATCTCTTGCATCCCTGTCGAAACGATCAGATAAAACCATAGTAAAGATACAAGACCTGCCCATTCACCACGTAAACGCCATATTCTCAGAAGAATCTGTAAAAAGGAGCACAAAAATAAAAAAGAACACCCCTATTTGACCCGAGAGAAATAACCATAAAGAAAAGCGTTGCGTGTGCAGGAAGACCCGTAGAAACAGAGGTTATCTGCATCTACTCAGTCTTGCCCTGGGTAACCTTGGCAGCCTGGATAGCGGACATCTTCTGAGTCCAGCCCTGGGTAGGCTGGGGCTTCTTGACGGTGCGAAGGTCATCGGTAGAGAAGCCGGAGATACGCATGTTGTAGTTGCGCTCGAGGACGAGCTGGATATCGCGCAGCTCGAGGGTCGAGGAAGGACGCAGCTTGGCGAGACGACAGGCTTGGGTGGTGACTTCGTCGACGAAGTCGTCGGCCATCTGGAGGATGAACTGGATGTTGTTAGTTATCTTGCTCGTGGGGGAGTTTAACCCTCAATTGAGAGAGTGATGGACTTACCTCTTCGGCGTCAGGGGTCAGCATTTCTCCCTCGCCGCCACCGGTGACCTGGCGAACGAGAATGTCCAGCATCTTCTTGCTCAGGACGCGCTGGCCCTCTCCCTCAAGCACGTAGCCGGGGTGCTTCTGGATGGCGGGCTGGCCCATCATGCCCATGGCGCCGTGGCTGGGGCCTCCGGACAGAGAGGGACGGGAACCAGGCATCGAGACAGGCTCGGGGGCCGAGACGTGAAGGTTCTTCGGGATAGCCATGTTGGTGTTGCGAGTGGACGCTTCGCCGGGGCGGTTGGCGAGGTATCCCTGGGGATGACCCTGCTGGTTGGCCTGGGCTTGCTGATTCATGGTTTGTTGCTGAGGAGTTGGATTGGTGTAGGTTTGCGCAGCTTGCGAGATGGCAGCTTGATGCGAGAGAGGTCGAGGCGGGCCTTGGTTGACCTGCTGAGTTGGACCTGGCGGTGTGGGGGTGGAACCGTCAGGGTGTGGAGTTTGGCTAAAAGTAACTTGCGTTCCTGGGGTACCTTGTTGCGATGGTTGCTGCGGACGCACTTGCGGTTGTGGCGCACTAATTGGGATAGGTGTGTTTCCGGCCGATTGGGCAGGAGGTTGACCTGGTTGGGAAGCAGTCGGCGACATGGCCGTCTGGCGGGCTGCGTTGACTGCTGAGTTAATCGTATGCGGAGCCGGAGCCTGACCCGCCTGCATAGGATTTGGTGTTCCTGCCTGCGCATTAGGTACACCCTGGGTCGTCGGGGGAGGTGCCACCGGCGCTTGGTTCAACGCGGTAGGTGCATTGGCTTGACCCGCCTGATTCATCGTTTGGCCCTGTGGGTTCTGTTGCGCCTGGATTTTGAAGCTTTCCTGTTGTTCTTTGAACTTGTTCAGGAACTCGCTACCCTCCCGGAAGAGCTTTTCAGCTGCCAGCTGTCGGTTTTTGAATTCCTGCATCTCCTCCTGGCTCATGTTGCCTTGTGCTTGCCGCTGTGCATACGACGAACGGAGATCGGCCATGCGAGCCCGTCCAACCTCCTGCTTTTGAAGCGCAATTCCATAACGCAACCGAGCCTCGGGAATCCATGTCTGCACCTGCTCTGGAGTCACGTTCGGTGGGAGAAAAAAGTTCAGCGCGCTGACACGGGCCTGGATTTGCGGAATGAGCTGGTTGATTGTCTGCGGATTATTCGACTGCGTCCGCTGAACCGGTTGTCCCTGTGGACCTTGGGCCCCCTGTGCTTGTGGTACCGGCTGCGCTTGCTGTCCTTGCTGCGGCTGTTGCGGCTGCTGTGGTTGCTGTCCTTGCTGTACCGCCGCTTGAGCTTGCTGGTGCTGCTGCAACGCCTGCTGTCGGTTCTGCTGGAAGATCCGCATCCCCTTCATCAGGTTCTGGGACAACTGGGAGAGTTTTGTGTTGGCTTGCTGATACTCATGAGTCTGCGGGTCGCGTGTGTTCAGCAGTTCCCAGAGACTGCGAACCAACTGGGTGTGCTGGGCCTTCTGCTGTTCACTGAGGTGCGGTAGCTTTTGAACTTGATCGGTTCGGATGAGGTTTGAGTGCTGTGGCTGCGGGGCAGCCATTTGCTGTCCAACTTGGCCCTGGGCTCCATCCATCTCCGCGGTGGTGTGTGGGATGGTTTCTCTGGGGAGGATTGAGGGGAGGTTGATCTGATTGTTGCTGGTCACGGGATCGATACGCGCGTTAATGGTCTGTGGATAGGAATTCAGGCGGTCGCGTGATCCTCACAATCAAATTCCTTCACTGGAATCATACGAGTTGGCGGAGGAGGAAGGTCCGATGCACTGCAGCTTTGGTGGTTGTAACTTTCACACTGATGGAGGTTGGCCCGGTCTTGGCATCCGCCTATTGATATCAGAGGCAACTTCTGAGGATCCTGTTCTGTTCTCTAAGGCTACATATATCTTCGAGAGATACTTATATTTTTGATTGTGAGAGTTTGAATCTATATACCAGGTTTTCTTAGTCTTTTTTACTATAGAAGAATCTCTATGATCACTTGATAATTCCACCGTTGTCTCAAAGCATTGCTACTGCCTATGTATGCCATAAAATATAGCATAATTGCGAACTAAAATGTAGTGAATAAATGGTCTTGATATTCGTTATGATCGTAAAACATGAAGAATTACATCCTGAAGATGTCTCATGGGCGGCGTAGCAGAGACAATATAGGCAACAGACAATGCTAGTGCCAATGACTTTAGCCCAAGGACCTGATTGTGTATGTTTGGTGACAATTGGAAGATCAAGCGATAGGTCTTGCTCAAGCGTTGGTCGGGAAAAAAGCCCAGGTTAGACACCAGTTGAAAGTACAGAGGGTTGTGCTCTGGCTGAATCTAGGGTTTGTCAGACGCCTTTCTCCCTAGTGATCATCGGAGACATGACTGGGACAGGGCAGGGTGGCCCTAGTGATGAGTCATGAAAGCTCTGAACTGTCGTGGTTTGTCGGAGGAAATTCCCACAGAGTATGGTGTGCTCTTCGGGTGAATAAAGAAGTAAGCATGACGTTGAATGGAAGCTTTTCGCGATGCAGGAATAACACCATGGCGAAAGACAAGGCTCTCAGCCTATCAAGCCACCCATATCTCGATCCATGCCTGTGACTCGTTCTTCCAGCCTCCGTTTTCTCTGTTCCAGTTCTCGGATCTTAGCCAGCTCTCGCTCAATATCCTCATCAGTGACACCAGGGATATCTGGTTGAGCTACTGCCGCCAGCGCAAAGTCCTCTTCATCCTCCCCATAAGAGTGTCTCATCTGATCCAGTTCTGCAGTATTCGTTGCGACTCGATCTTCCAACTGTGCTATGGACTCGCTGATCACCTCATGCCGATATCGAAGACTGGCAATCTTTTCCTGTGCACCGGGAACGGGACTTCACGTTGGTTAGACTAAACCAATAGTTCTTACCAGATCTGAGCCACTTACTAAACATCACAGAGGATCTCGGCTCCCCGAAGCAGAACTTCAATGTTGACCTCCCCGCGGGGCCCTCTAGTTGAGGTACCTGCTGACCGTTTGATCTCTTCCATCATGTCATGTCCCAGAACTCTTGCCACCGCAGACTGGTTGCGGTTGTCCCGCGCTGAATAGATACGGCTTGCCATTGACTCCCTTTCAGTCTCGGTGGGGAACATGGTCCCGCGTCGTGTGGCGCGTCTTTGCGACCCAGGAGCCTTAGCAGCTGGATCGACTTGGAAGAGTGCTCGTTCATGGGCTTCAGTATCACGAATCAAGGCTGTAATGTCGTGGGAGCCTAGCAACGCAGTGGTGAAAATACGCGGGGGAGGGAATCTGGACGCTTGTGTTAGTCTCAGCATCATGATTGAGGGGCATCGCAAGCACTAACGGCAAGTCGGCAATGGCATTGGAAGAAAGAGTTATTTGCTCTAAATGGGAGTTGAGTAGGCCCATCTTTGTGGATGCTCTGAAGCACTGAATTGTGAAGGATGTGTAGTTGAATGCTTTCTACACTGCGCCGCAATTGTTTACTTTGGGGGAGAGCTGCATGGATGCCTGAGGCATTATATTCAGAAGGCGCCTATGTATTTCGCATCACCTGGCAACGCTGAGATTGACTGGAAAGAATAGCATTGGTTTAATTCAGTTTTAAAGTCTGTTATGCTTCTTAATTTCACCCATCTTTCAGTACCTTTTTGTAGTCTTTCAGACAGCTTTGACAGCAAAAGTGCCGGGTTGAGGCCGGTAAGCTCCAACTGACTAAGCGCTCATCTGGTCTCTTGCGCCCGTTCATCCCATCTCTTGACATCACATCACCCATCCACTTCATCCATCTGTCCGCACAAGTTTTCCTTCATCTTAGTTGTGCTTTTGACAGCCTGGTTCTCTGGGGCTTGATATTCTGCTTCCTCTCCTCTTTGTGCTCATTCGCCCTTTCCCCTACTTCTTCCGATAGCTTGGTGGCTGCCCAGCTGAGCTCGATAGCTTCAGAAATATGCCGGCCGAAAGGCGCTCTCTGCGATCAAACAACAAATCCGACTCCTCATCTGCTAACGGTGAAAAGGCAATCTCGACCTCCCAAAGCTCGGGTGCAAAGGACAAGGCGCCCACCACTCGTGCCGCCGCCAACAAGGCCAAGTCAGCTCCGACCAAGAAAGACGCAAAGGGCGTGTCAAACGACAACATGGGGGACGATGATCAGTCGCATAAGGATGGATCGAAGTCCACCAAGAGTGGTGTGAATGGATCCGAGGATGTTGAGATGGGAGAGGATACGGCAGGTGCGCCTACATCCTCATCCAACGCCAGCAAGGGCCGCAAAAGTGACAAGATGACTGTTGTAGTGCCCCCGACCAAGGGTTCCAGATCATCCGGCAAGGATAAGGAGGAGGATGTCACCATGGAAGGTGCGGAGGATGGTGATGCTGAAAAAACGGAGCCTGAAGTCGACCCGACAACGAAGGCCATCCAAGGTTTGTCGAATCGTCTTCCCTGTTTAAAAGAAGTCCAGAGCTCTAACGTGATTCCCTGCCTGTTTCGCATGGGATTAGACATCAAAACCAATTTCACCTTGCTAGAGCGAGCCGTTGCCCACTTTGACCCCAGATTCACCCTCCGTGTCCTGCGATCCATATCATCGATGCGGAAACACCTCACCCCGGAGGTCCTCGCCGAAGTCATTGTGGAAACTTATCCCGAATCTAGCTCGACCGCCTCGTTCCTGCTGGAAGCTCTTGGGCAAACCAATGCCTACGAGAATGCTTTAGCGAGCTCGGAGATGGAGGTGGACTCGGAGAAGAAGCCTGCCCCCAAGGATACCCTCGCCGAGGTGGATGTATATCTCTCGATTCTCGTACAGATCTACCTGTTCGACCAACGGGAGATCCAGAAGGGAGTGCAGTTCTCCACAAGCTTGATTGAGCGCCTGCGAGCACTCAACCGCCGTACGCTGGATTCTCTGGCTGCCCGTGTGTACTTTTACTACTCTCTCTTCTTCGAACAAACCGCCCCGCTTCCTCCTTCCCCCGCAGCGGCAGTGACTACCATTCGTCAGCCATTGCTGATCGCCCTGCGCACGGCTGTGCTCCGGAAAGATGTTGACACACAGGCTACTGTGATGACCCTGCTGCTTCGCAACTACTTGTCTACATCTCATATCTCACAGGCAGATCTCCTGATCTCGCACAATCCGTTCCCTGTGGCTGCGTCTAACAACCAGATTGCTCGGTACATGTTCTACCTTGGTCGCATCCGTGCCATTCAGTTGCAATATACGGAGGCCCACAGCCATCTGATTGGAGCTACCCGCAAGTCGCCTGCCAGCCCGGTTGCCCGTGGATTCTACCAGGCCTCCCACAAGCTGTTGGTCGTTGTCGAGCTGTTGATGGGTGATATCCCAGACCGTGCCATCTTCCGCCAGCCGGCTTTGGAACGGGCCATGCACCCATATCTGCTGCTCGCTCAGGCAGTCAGTGTTGGTGATCTGGATGGATTCCTCAACATTGTCAACACCCACAGTGAGACTTTCCGCAAGGATGGCACATACACCTTGATCCTGCGCTTGCGACAGAACGTCATCAAGACCGGCATTCGCATGATGTCGCTCTCTTACTCCCGAATCTCCCTGCGGGATATTTGCCTTCGCCTCGGACTTGACAGTGAGGAATCTGCTGAATACATTGTGGCCAAGGCTATCAGGGATGGTGTCATTGAGGCCACACTTGATCACGAGCATGGGTTCATGAAGAGCAAAGACGTGGGTGATATCTACGCCACCAGAGAACCTGGCGAGGCGTTCCATGAGCGTATCCGCGCCTGCCTTGCCCTTCATGACGAGAGTGTCAAGGTATGTTATACTAGTATTCGTGTTGCTGTTTTATCTTTGCTAACCTGCATTTCTCCGTTATAGGCCATGCGCTTCCCTATGAACCAGCACCGCTTGGAGCTTAAGAGTGCCCAAGAAGCCCGCGAACGGGAGCGGGAGCTCGCCAAGGAGATCCAGGAGGGAGACATGGATGATGAGGATGCCGGTGGTGATTTTGATGCTATTTAAAGGGAGGTTGTGCTTCCATAATTGATACAGCAATTTTTCTCTACCGCACTGGTCCCATGCATGGGCCGCTACGATGCATGGGTCTCTACCTCGTAGCGGCCTTCTTCAACCTTTGTGTTAATTGTGCAATTTGTTTTCCTTGTCCTTGGGCTTTTGATTCAGATGTGAAGGGGAATGTTCAAGATAAAGATGCTCGGTGCAGGGTCTGTTCTGTGTCTATTATACTGATATCATTTCTTGCACCGTGGCCTTATTAGATGCGTATGGCAGATGTTTTCTAAGGCTTGTAAACCGTGGTATCCCTTAATATAATTTCCACCTAATTGCCATCATTTTGTAACCCTTAGAAGTGTTGAAGATTGGAAAGCTGTAGAGTCAATTGGAGTCCATACTTGGCTGCTGTGCAGCACCGGGTCCGTGCCGACCCGAGAGCTCGAAATCTTCCCGCTTGCAAGATTGTTCGTCCTTGTACTCCGCAAACAACCTATCGCTTCCTGACATTGGGTTCTTATGGTTTAATTTTCGTCTTCCAATTTATAATCGACGAGCCCTCGCATTGAGCATGGGCGCTCGAACCGTATCGGCCACCGGGCTGATCCTCTCATCACGAACGACCTCGACTGTCTGCACCCAATGCCTCCGCGATGACCTCCGCTTCGCGCATATTGCTCTCCAATCCCGCAAATACCACCCGACGCGTCGGCGAGATGCTTTGCCATTCGGTGCTGCCGTGTCAGCGGCCCAAGCCATCTTCAAGGGTATGCCGAAGGCGCCTCCAGGTATCTCTGTCGACCCGTTGAGAATGGTAGGAAAAGAACTCAAGTTCCTCACCAAGAACATCCGACAATTACTTGGATCGGGCCATCCCGCACTAGATAAGGTCGCCAAGTACTATACGCACAGCGAGGGCAAGCACATGCGGCCAATGCTTGTTCTTCTCATGTCCCAGGCGACAGCTCTGGACCCGCGCAAGCACCACACCTACACGGACACACCGAGCCCCGTCGATTCCTCCTTCAGCGCGCCCTCTATCCTCGAAGATGCCAACCCAGAAATGAATCCGCTCGTGGCGCCGACTGCCGAGAGCAAATACGATGTTGCGGGAGACGACAACATCCTCCCTTCACAGCGACGACTGGCCGAAATCACGGAGTTGATCCACACCGCATCTCTCCTGCACGACGATGTCATTGATAATGCCGTGACGCGTCGTGCCAACAGCTCCGCGAACCTGGCGTTCGGAAATAAGATGGCTGTGCTGGCGGGTGACTTTTTGCTTGGTCGTGCCTCGGTGGCGCTGGCTCGTCTGCGCGATCCCGAGGTTACAGAACTCATGGCCACTGTCATCGCTAATTTGGTGGAGGGTGAATTCATGCAACTGAAGAACACTGCGCAAGACGAATCGAAGCCCGTTTACACCGACGAGACCCTTGCCTACTACCTCCAGAAGACCTACTTGAAGACAGCCAGTCTGATCAGCAAGTCCTGCCGCTCCGCTGCGGTTCTGGGCCGGAGTGCCCCGGAGGTCATCGAGGCTTCCTATGCTTATGGCCGCAACTTAGGTCTGGCATTCCAATTGGTCGATGATATGTTGGATTACACGGTTACTGAGGCAGAGATGGGCAAGCCTGTTGGTGCAGACTTGGAACTTGGCCTGGCGACTGCGCCGCTCCTGTTCGCCTGGAAGAGCAACCCGGAGCTTGGTCCTTTAGTTGGACGCAAGTTCCGCGTGGAGGGTGATGTGCAGCGGGTGAGTGATCAAACTAGTGTCGAGTCTTAGATATGGTGATACTGACTGGTTTCTTTTACTAGGCCCGTGAGCTCGTTTACCGCAGCGATGGTGTTGAGCAGACCCGTGCTCTTGCCCAAGAATACACCGACAAGGCCATTGCTGCCATCAGCGACTTCCCCGACAGTGATGCCAAGACCGGTTTGATTGAGATGTGCCAGAAGACCATGAACCGGAGAAAGTAGAGGAGACCGTGCCTCCATGTACACATATTGTCTTTCAGCTTGTCCGCTTTTTGTTGCTGTTTTCTTCAGGTTACTGTCTCTTTATGCCTGTGTATATTTAGATGTCTTAGATGGTTGGAAACATACTTGATCTTCACCAATGGATGCATTTTCTACTCTCTTCGCTTTATCAGGTCTTTGTTCCTGAATTTTTGGTCACTGACCAAAGGCCATTCGAATATGGGTCATATGCCCTTAGGTAAAACGAACAGTATATTGAGGTGCTACCTAAAGATATATCATCAGATCGGCTCTACAAGGTACAAAGCTCCTACATCAAGGTATCTCTAGTATGGGACCCTCTATCGCACGGTTTAGTATAAGATTGGCGCCACAGCGCATACGGCCTCAATGTCAACTGTTACTGTTGCACTGCATATATTGGAAGAAAAGGACACGCGCTTGAGTACTGAATCCGAGTCCTCAACTTCTACATGTAGTTTTTGCCATAGCGGCCTTACCGTACGTGTAGCCTAAGTCGAAAAAAACAATATCACATGAGGTTCAATGCTGCGAGGGCTTCTTTGATGTTCCTGACAGCTGGTCGATTAAGCGGGGTACAAACAGCTCTGCTAGTAATCTTACGACCCGTTAAAAAAATACTGGTTAATAACAGTATTATAAGCACTGTAAGATGTAATTTACAAGAAATAACAATACTAAACAGAAATGCCGAGGTACTCACACCTTCGTCATCCCGTCATGCCAGTGGAAGCTGCAACTCCTGCAACTCTCTCTGTTCCACGCGATAAGCCTTTGTCCCTCATCTCGCTCGTTTTAGCCTGGAGCCGGTCTCTTATCCTTTGCCCGTGTTCTTTATCTGCAGTTGGAGGTCGCTCTCCCAAACTATGGAGCTTTCGACCCTCCCGCATTGATCGACTGGTTCCCGATGGGTTCGCTCGCTAGCTTTCTCTTCGTTTACGCTCTCGGTGGAATCACCTTCATTCCACTTATAATTTCCCTAATCCTCCTCCATGCATACCTGACCCTTCCGCCCGCGCCGCAATCGCAACAGTCATGCGCGACAACGCCCGATCACCTCCGCCGGTCTACCGATGACGACTCTAGTCTCAAGTCCGGCACCGACCAGCTGGCGGAGAAGTTCCACAGTACCCACGAGTCCGATGTTGCAGCTGGATACTTTGCCGTCTGTCGCGAATATGTTCCCGGTGGTGTGAATGGGAAACCTCCTGAGAGAACTACCCCCGCAGGGGAAGTCGTTGCGGCCGAAAGTCCCAGCGTTTATCAGACTATGTATCGCAGTTTGTTCGACCGGAAGCAAGCACCCAGCATTGACCCGGCAAAGGCGAACGGAAAGACTGTCAAGCGCGGGCGGAATGTATTTTACATTGTTCTTCGGTATGCGTGTCTATCAGGAGAGACATAGGTTGTTGTTTGACCGCTGATTGCTGACCTTGAATGATATCTCTCCAGACACGGCCACTTGATGCTTTATGACGATGTGAATCAGGTGGAGGTGCGATACGTCATTTCGCTCGCTCACCACGTTGTCAGCATATATGACGGTGGAGAAGGGGACATACCAGAAGGAGAGCTGTGGCTCAAAAGGAACGCCATCTGCCTCTCACGGCGACTGGCATCGCTGGGGGACCTCGGCGGACCGACTCCGCCGTTTTACCTCTTCTCTGAAAACTTGTCCGAGAAGGAGGACTTTTACATCGCCATGCTCCAAAATCAAACCCGGCTGCAGGACATAGCTGATCGCCCGCCCAAACACCAGGAGTTCGATACCAAGCATATTGTCACATTGGTTCAACGCCTGCACTCCTCCGAAGAGCAATTGCAGACACGTTGGATCAATGCTTTCCTTGGAAGGTTGTTCTTAGCGCTGTACAGGACGCCTGAATTGGAAGCATCTGTGCGCAGCAAAATTGTCAAGAAGATCTCTCGCGTCAACAAACCTAACTTCATCAGCAAGATCGGCTTGCAGAAGATTGATATGGGCGAAGGAGCTCCGTTCATCACGAATCCAAGATTGAAGGACTTGACGGTTGATGGCAATTGCTGCGTGGAAGCCGATTTGCATTACACTGGGAACTTCCGGCTCGAGATCTCGGCAACTGTACGCATTGACCTGGGACCCAGATTCAAGGCGAGGGAGGTCGATATTGTTCTTGCCGTTGTCTTGAAGAAACTCGAAGGCCATCTGTTAGTGCGGTTCAAACCCCCGCCGAGCAATCGCATCTGGATGTCTTTCGAGACCACACCTAAGATGGAAATGGACATTCAGCCTATCGTCAGCTCGAAGCAAATCACATACGGCCTCATTCTGCGCACAATCGAGAGTAAAATCCGCGAAGTGGTGGCCGAGAGCATTGTTCTGCCGTTTTGGGATGACATTCCATTCCATGATACCCTTGGCCAGGCTTTCCGTGGCGGCATCTGGGAGCGGGACACTTCAGAAGCGAGTGCCAAGGTAGAAATACCAGAGATACCCGACGAATCCGGGGAAGCTCCTCCACCTCCGAAGAGCGTTGGTGGTGATCCCGCCGAAGTTCTCAAGTCCAAGGATGATCGCACGATGAGCATGCCTGTCCTTTCTGAGCCCTCGACAACCAAGAAGAAGTTGCGCAAAGGCCTGAAACCATCGCTATCGGATCTGCAATCGAACGATGCCACTGCAACTTCCACTGGTATCGATCGACCGGACACCACGCCGCTGCCTCGAGCCATCCGGTCTCAGACCTTCTCACATGCCGCAGACCCAGTGGTCACTGCGGACAATGCCAGAGTCGACAAGATTATTTCGGAAAGCACAGGCGAAGAAAAGAGCCACGCAGCCAGTGCGATGATCGAGATCTCAAGTCGATCTCCACCTACATCTCCCAACCGGACTCCGGGCAGCTCACCCCCCACAGTTGGCCTGGTGATGCCGGAAAGCGCAGTTCATAGCCGCGAGTCGTCAATTGCAGAGTCTATAGACAGCTCTAGCTTTGCTCGCGACAATGTTATCCAGAGACCTTCTTCTACACGCTTGGAGAGCGGGTCCTTCTCCAGCTTGAGAAGTTCTAGAGGTAGTTCCTCGACATCTGTCGTCAGTGACACAACTCGGAGACGCAGCACGATTGAAACCATCACGGATACTTCCACACCGTCGGACGACAAGCCCTCTGGCTCAATGACTCTCGGGCAAGCCACTGCTGCCGCTAAGAAGTGGAGTTTAAGCGTGTTTGGTAAAGGCGACTCAAACACCGGCCACGGGTCATCGCGGGCTGCCCAAGGGACGCCTAACCAACCAATCGGTCGTGGCCATCCTCATCCTCCACCTGGCACACCGTTGCCGCGTCCAGACAGATATGCTCTGAAGAGGAACTCGGGGACTTTGCCCAAGCGTAAACCTGTGGCAGCGCACACAGTGCCTGAACGCCCCAAGGCGGCAGAGCAGCATCCTCCACCATCGCCTTTGCCTCGCAGAAAACCAATGGCCCATGGAATGCGTGTCGACGAAAGCATTGACGAACTGCTCGTGGTGAAGGCACTCCAGGACTCTGAGCCAAACAGCCCAGCTCCTGGGGATATGGAATCAGATCAGCACCTGATAGCTCCAACTTCTGCCGAGAGTGAGACGTCCTCGAAGGCTGAACATCCTGAGATTGGTTTCGAAGGCAACGATGAGTTGTCTGGTATTGAGTCGCTGCGCCCTGTTGATCAGGCGCCATCTCAAACTTTAGATAGCGAGGAGGCCTTGTCATCTACTGGAAGGGTGGAAGTCCCCTCGTCGTAATGGCTGATGCCAGTGCCCAGGAGGCTAGGAAACACAGAATTGAGCATGTCGCAAGCTTTGGTCTTATACAACCATGCAGATATGGGTATGGACGGTGAGCGGCGTTAGACCTTCTGGTTTCTTGCTTGCAGGACTGGAGGCTCCATGTCGGGCTGGTTCCCCTGCATACCATCGATCTCCTGCACAGACCCTATCAAGTGTCTTATGTGGATATCTCTCATCTTTTTAGCTGATCCCTCCGATATTAAATGTATCATTTTGACTTGAAGTTGTTTCGAAGTAAACCAAGTAGACCCGTAGACCACAGCCTGCATAGTATAAATCGCCCACGAGAATACTTGACCTTTCTTTGCTGCCTAGCCTGCAATCTTATATGTTTGACGCATGTACAGAGATGCACAGCCTCCATCAACAAGGGATAAAGCCTTGAGTTCGATTCGCCGTGGCCCAACTGGCATCGGCTTATGCGTCGCCAAGACTCTGGACAGGCGCCAGCTTTCCCGTTCCCCATCAACGTCATTGCTCGAACTCCCACGTGTGGCTTTTTTTTCCGGTGCTTCACCAATCTCACTTTGCTTTGCGATTCAATTAAAACGCTTCTTCCGGTCAGCGCAATCTTTTTCTAGCGTCTGTGCGCTGCCCGGGCTTCAGATCTGTCAACGCGACGAACCTCTCCGACATTCCTCCACTTCTTCCCCCCCTGAGCACATATCGATTGTACCCCAACGGCCAAGATGAGTCGGTGAGTAAAACCGAAGCAGGACTCGAAGGCTGCTTGTCTGATAACGTATCGTGAAGGACCGAAGCCGATTTGGCCATCAATATCCGCAAGGCCACCAGTATTGGTAAGTCCGTTGACCGGAGATGAGACCAACGCGGGAGAGCGGGCGCTGACAAGTTTACCACCAACAGAGGAAACCGCTCCTAAACGTACGTTCTGACCATGCTCCGTCGCCAATTATCGAACCGATTGATGCCGCCTTGGCTTTGCCCCGTCCGAATCGAACTGACCATCCCCCGCGACTGTAGGGAAACATGTGCGGAGCTGCATCGTCTATACGTGGGACCACAAGTCGTCGGCGGCTTTCTGGGCTGGCATGAAAGTGTATGTTTTTGGAGACACCCAGTGGGCACGGAAGGGGCCCGTTGATCTCGAGATGACTGACACGCCTTCGTTCTTCACAGGCAGCCTGTCCTCGCCGATGAGGTCCAGACGTTCAAGGCCCTGATCACGATACACAAAGTCCTCCAAGAGGGCCACCCCATGGTTGTCCGTGAGGCGCAGCAGCATACCAACTGGATTGATAGCTTGATGCGAGGAGTCGGAGGCGATGGCGTTCGAGGTATGGAGTCCATGCAGAGACGATTGCGCACCCGCCCTCTTCCCAAGGATTGGTTACGCATGCGACGGACGAACGTGATAATAACGTTCCTGTGTAGGATATGCGCCACTCATTCGGGAGTACGTCTTCTTCCTCGAGTCGAAGCTGGCCTTCCACCGCAACCACCCCGAATTCAACGGTATGTCGTTCACGATTGGTCGTTTCTGTGAAGGGCGGGTGTCTGACAGTCGCAGGCTTGTTCGAGTATGAGGAGTACATTAGCTTGAAGTCGATCAATGATCCGAATGAAGGGTGCGTACATACCTGATCTTTGCGACAATGGAGAGAAGTTGACCGCCACATAGCTACGAGACCATCACCGATCTGATGGGTCTGCAGGATCAGATCGATTCTTTCCAGAAGCTCATCTTCTCGAACTTCCAGTCCGGCACAAACAACGAATGCCGAATCTCTGCATTGGTGCCACTTGTGCAGGAGAGTTATGGCATCTATAAGTTCATCACCAGCATGCTGAGAGCTATGCACACGAGTATGTTATCCTTGGTCCTCGAGATTGCGTTCAAGGACCCGCTGACTGATCTTTTGCATAGCCACTGGAGATGACGAAGCTCTCGAGCCACTTCGAGGCCGATATGACGCCCAGCACCACCGTCTTGTCCGGTTCTACTATGAGTGCTCCAACTTGCGCTACTTGACAGGGCTCATCACCATCCCAAAGCTGCCACAAGATCCGCCAAATCTGCTCGCCGAGGACGACGATCGCCCAGCTCTTCCCAGACGGCCTGCCAGAGAAGCGGAAGCCCAGCCTTCTCCACCACCGAAGGTCGCAGCTGAACCGGAGCCGATCAATGATTTCTGGACGAACGAGGCCAAACGCCAGCAAGAAGAGTATGAGGCAGAGCAACGACGCCTGCAGCAACAGTGGGAGGACCAGCAACGCCAGCAACTTCTCACCCAACAGCAGGCTCAGAACGAGTTCGAGGAGCAGCAGCGTCTGCAGGCGGAACAGCAGCGACTGGCGCAGGAGCAGCTTCTCCGCGATCAATACCAGACACAAACCCAGGGCCGTCTGGCAGAGCTGGAGCAGGAGAACCTCAACGCTCGTGCTCAGTATGAGCGCGACCAGCTCATGCTGCAGCAATATGACCGCCGTGTCAAGGAGGTAGAAGAGCAGATGGCCCATCTAACCTCGAACTTGAACTTGCAGAATGCTTCGAAAGACGAACAGATTCGATCCCTGCAGGAGCAGGTGAACACCTGGCGGTCCAAGTACGAGGCACTGGCCAAGCTATACTCGCAGCTTCGACAGGAGCACCTTGATCTTCTGCAGACCACAAAGAGCCTGAAGCTCAAGGCGGCTTCCGCACAAGAGGCAATTGACCGACGAGAGAAGCTGGAGCGCGAGCTGAAGACCAAGAACCTGGAGTTGGCTGATATGATCCGGGAACGTGACCGTGCTCTGCATGACCGGGATCGCCTGACGGGCACCAACAAGGACGAATTGGAGAAGGTCAAGCGCGAGCTTCGTATGGCACTTGAGCGTGCTGAAAATGCCGAACGTTCAAAGGGCACCGAGATTTCGTCCATGCTGTCCAAGTATAACCGCGAAATGGCCGATCTAGAAGAGTCTCTCCGAGTAAGTAGCTGTCCATCCTGCTTGTGTAGAGGCTTCATGCTGACCAACATAGCTCAAAACGCGTGCATTGGAAGAACACGCCAGCCGCAACAATGACCGCCAGGAAGACCTTGATCTGTCCCTTCGCGAGAAGGACGAGGAGATTGAGGTGTACAAGTCCGGTATGGAGCAGGCTCTTATGGAGCTGGAGGAGCTGAGACTGGTAAGTGGTTTCTCTTGACAACATTTGGTATTCGCATACTAACCATGTCGCACAACAGAGCCAAGGCGATGTCGACCATGCGCTGGACAGCCAGATTGACACCGTGCTGCACGGCGCAGTAGCGAAGATTAACGACATCATCGACTCCGTGTTGCAAACTGGTGTGCAGCGTGTCGATGATGCTTTGTATGAACTCGATTCATCCATGCAGGCGGGTAACCAGAACGCCTCTCCTCCATATGTACTGTCTCAGATCGAGAAGGCATCAGCCTCTGCCACCGAGTTCTCAACAGCTTTCAACAACTTCGTCGCCGATGGCCCCAACAGCCCCCATGCTGAGATTATCCGCACCGTGTCCATCTTCTCTGGGTCTGTCTCCGATGTATTGAGCAACACCAAGGGTCTCATGCGTTTCGCCACCGACGACAAGAGCTCTGATCACCTTATGAATGCTGCGCGCAAGTCTGCTCAGGCGACCGTGCGATTCTTCCGTGGCTTGCAGTCGTTCCGTCTCGAAGGTCTGGAGCCACTGCAGAAGACTGATGTGGTTATCAACAACAATCTCGAAGTCCAGCGTGACCTGCAGGCGCTGTCCAAGCTGGTTGACTCGTTCGCGCCCAAGAACACCAAGATCAGCACCAATGGTGACCTAGGTGACCTTGTTGACCAGGAACTGCTCAAGGCCGCTGATGCCATTGACGCAGCTGCTCAGCGTCTGGCAAAGCTGAAGAACAAGCCCCGTGATGGATATTCGACGTACGAGCTGCGCATCAACGATGTCATCCTTGCTGCCGCTATTGCCGTCACCAACGCCATCTCGGAGTTGATCAAGGCCGCCACAGAGACCCAGCAAGAGATTGTCCGCGAAGGCCGTGGCAGCTCGTCTCGCACTGCCTTCTACAAGAAGAACAACCGCTGGACAGAGGGTTTGATCTCCGCTGCGAAAGCAGTGGCCTCTTCCACCAACACCTTAATTGAGACTGCCGACGGTGTCATCTCGGGCCGTAACTCGCCTGAGCAGCTGATTGTCGCCTCCAACGACGTCGCTGCCAGCACTGCCCAGCTTGTCGCTGCCAGTCGCGTCAAGGCAACATTCATGAGCAAGACGCAGGACCGCCTGGAGACCGCCAGCAAAGCTGTTGGTTCCGCTTGCCGTGCCCTCGTGCGGCAGGTGCAGGACATCATCAAGGAGAAGAACCGCGACGGGGACGAGGGAGAGGATTATGGAACGCTGAGCTCGCACGAATTCAAGGTTCGCGAGATGGAGCAGCAGGTATGTGACGTTTTCTTTCCCATTGTGTCACATCCATCCGATACTAACGTAGATCTTCCGAACAGGTCGAAATCCTTCAGCTCGAAAACAACCTCGCCCGTGCACGCCAGCGCCTTGGCGAAATGCGCAAGATCTCATACCAGGAGGAGTAGGGAGTGTTCTCCACCCATTGTTGTCTGTGTAAATTCCACATTTCCGTGCCGGGTAGCTTGGATTTATCCGTGTCGCATCATGCGTTCTTCGGTCTATTCTCTGCTCCCAAACGCACGTAGTTAGTGCTTCAAGTTCTGAATTTCCCATAGCGAGTGCAAAGCAACTTACCCAATTCCTCGAATAAGCGTAAAGTATGTCCAATGCCCTGTATCCGCATCCGAGTCTTGGCTCCAGTAGACACCGCTTGAGAGCATACGGTCGTACAGTCGCATGGCCGTTGCATGTGTCGCACGGTCCCAGCATGTCCCCTGCACGGCGCTGCATGCCAAGCCCTGTCTCCACATCCGACTAGTGGATCCGCGGGTGTAACGTATCCCGATCCATGGGTGGACTCCACTAGCGGCGGCTGTTATCAAAGAGTATCGAGACGTCACCTCATGCACGCAGACAAAGAACCGAGTATCTGAGCGTCGCTTGAGACCAAAACTTCGAGATCAAAGCGTCATAGACGTGTCAAGCATTGATAGAACGTAAATTTAGGGTTATTAGGCCCACAGCTAGGACGATATGGCATTTTGGACGAGTAGTTGTATAGAGCGTTCGTTTACTGGAGACGGAAGTCGCAAGCACATAATGCGACTGTATCTACTACGAGCATTTTCACCGTTTCTATTTGATACTCTACAGTCTACGGAGGAAAAGCAGTTGTTCGGCACTCCATTTCTTCAATAAATAAAAGCTATGGAATGCCTGATTAAAATACATAAAGGCCCACTTGCGGAGGTCTACGGTTCAGGGAAAAGGCCCTACGGCCTGAAAAACCCTGCCTCTCTCCCGAAAAAACTTGCCGTGGGCAAAAAAACAAAAACGCCGGAGTACACATGCACGTGGCTGGCCCCACGGCACAAGACTCAAAAAAACAAAACAAAACGGGGAAAACCAATAGAGGTACAGGGGTATTAGGGCAAACAAAAATAGCAGGAAATCGACCGAGTCGATTAAGTCGACACGGCCCAGAGCCTGCGGATTGGGAATTTTTTTTGAATTTTGTGTTTTCTGGGGGGGGGGGAAGGGAAACAGTACAAAATGCCAGTTCGTAGAATATGGGTTTGTTCGTGAGGACGGTCTATATGAACAGAAGACTAAGGAACCGTCGGTGTTGATCGTTCAAGGGATATCAGATCAGAATATGCCTGAAAGAAGCATTCCCTGGTTGTCGATGTTCATATCGAGGGCATCATCAAAAGAAAATTGAGAGCCGTCAATACTTGCGAGATTGTTCTCAGAGGCCAGATCGTTGGCAATAGAGATAAGCTCAGGCTGGTTGTAGTTGTCTAGCTCTGGCGCAACTCCAGTCGGACCGAAGAGAAGTCCTCTGTCGTTCAACATTTTCACAAGCTTATCATCAACCGGGATGTACTGGTCCTCGCCAATGAATTCAGAGTTCTTCAAGGCTTCCTGGTAAATAGGATCACGATCAACGTAATCAAGCGCTTTGGCATTGACACGAGAAGCCCGGCGCTTACGCTCCGAGGGGCGACGAGGGGCGTACTGGTAGTCAGGATGCTTAATTGCGTGCTCGCGCTTTAGGTCCTTAGCCAAACGAGTGTAGCGCGCACGAATTTCAGGGCGTTCGTTGTTCCAGCGATCGCCAAGGATACGAGCTTATTTAGATGTTAGATTAAGATCAAGTGAACCACACGGAGATAACTCACAGATTTCGTTGTTGGAAACACCGGGGTTGGCCTCCTTAACAATGTGATAGTGCGCCTGGCGATACAGGATGAAGCAGTTAGGGGGGCGAGGAACCTTAGCCGAACGAGTGGGAAGAGCCGGGAGTGTACCCAAGGCGGCAGCTCTGTGCAGAGACTGACTGATCAAGCGGTGGTCCTTGAAGTCGATAGGGATCGCGGCATCTGCCATCTCCTCAGCAGGGGTTTGCTTATTGAGATCCTTGAAGTTGGTGCTAAGGCGCCAGGCTCCAACAGACTCGTCAAAGAGTATATGAGCAGTTGCATTGTTCATATGGCTGTCATGGTCAATAATATAATCAAAAGATTTCAGAATCAGACTTACGACAGACGATCGCTCATTTCCTTGAGATTATCCATGCCGAGCACATTGTTAACAATATTGTCAGGGACAATAACCTCACCACCAGTCTGGTTGATGTTCTGCATGGCCTCACACCACAGAATCTCGAGGGCACGACGAGGGGACATATCGTCTGGGTCATTCCAGGTAGTAAAGCACATCCTGGATGACGTGTCAGGAGTTAAAGTAAACAAATATCAGAAAAGGATATGAGGTTATGAGTAAAGATGGAAGAAAGATAGGAGTGGGGTGCGGATTAAAGTGAGCGAATAGGGATGAGAAGAAGAGAGGAAAAAAGAAGAAGAGAAAAAAAAAGCTGAAAGATAAATAAACTATTGTGGTGGGTGGTGTGACGTGACTTCTTTGTTTCTTTGTTTCTTTGTTTCTTTGTTTCTTTGTTTCTTTGTTTCTTTGTTTCTTTGTTTGGTAGGGTAGGAAGCAAACGAGTGCTTTCTTTGTTTAGACAGTAACCACGATGTTTCAGCCTAGAAATTTTTCTTTGTTCGAAGAAGTACTATCAAACAAAGAAAATTTATCTAGAGGTATCCATTACATATACACTACCTAAGTACAGATTTAATACCCATATCATTGGAACTCGGGCCGTAGATCCCGCCCACGTGGGACTGTAGATCCGGGGCTTAGTGCCCGCATCTATAGACAACTTTAAAACCCGCATCGAACTTCATATAAATACATTTAGATTTGATTAGAGAAGGAATTCTATTAAAGTATAGAAAAAAACCCCCAAGGCCTAGCTTTTCTAATTAAAGGGTTGCGAAGATACCTACTCGAGGTATATCTGTACTTTAAAATCCCTATAGCAACAAGCGGTGACTCATCTAGTACTATACAGTAGTAGCAGACTTCTAGGATCGGAAAGTTCTCCAGCAGCCAATGAAAAAAGGGGAAGCTAGGAAAGAGTACCTGCCCAATTGTGTAACAAGTTCAATAAAGAATTTCAACAAAGAAGCTCATTCAAAGAAGTTAGATAAAGGCTTAGACTGCCAATCGGAATGGCAATAAATAAGAGCCCTAAAGCTATCATTGACGAGGGCTTCACGCTACTATATTAAGAGGTAGTCAAGCTTTTAGACAACAACGTTGACTCGAGCGGGAGTACTTCTAGGCCTATCATTTTCCATTGCTTACTATTCTTCGGCTGTATAATCACGTTATAAGATTAATACTGGTCGTAGGGTCAGTGGGAATACCCAACGTTCCAAGATTTCAAAAGAGCTGAAAATTCCGTTCACCTTATAAATGCTGCGCGCAAGTCTGCTTAGGCGACCGTGCGATTCTTCCGTGGCTTGCAGTCGTTCCGTCTCGAAGGTCTGGAGCCACTGCAGAAGACTGATATAGTTATCAATAACAATCTCGAAGTCTAGCGTGACCTACAGGCGCTATCCAAGCTGGTTGACTCGTTCGCGCCCAAGAACACCAAGATCAGCACCAATAGTGACCTAGGTGACCTTGTTGACCAGGAACTGCTCAAGGCCGCTGATGCCATTGACGCAGCTGCTCAGCGTCTGGCAAAGCTGAAGAACAAGCCCCGTGATGGATATTCGACGTACGAGCTGCGCATCAACGATGTTATCCTTGCTGCCGCTATTGCCGTCACCAACGCTATCTCGGAGTTGATCAAGGCCGCCACAGAGACCCAGCAAGAGATTGTCCGCGAAGGCCGTGGCAGCTCGTCTCGCACTACCTTCTACAAGAAGAACAACCGCTGGACAGAGGGTTTGATCTCCGCTGCGAAAGCAGTGGCCTCTTCCACCAACACCTTAATTGAGACTGCCGACGGTGTCATCTCGGGCCGTAACTCGCCTGAGCAGCTGATTGTCGCCTCCAACGACGTCGCTGCCAGCACTGCCCAGCTTGTCGCTGCCAGTCGCGTCAAGGCAACATTCATGAGCAAGACGCAGGACCGCCTGGAGACCGCCAGCAAAGCTGTTGGTTCCGCTTGCCGTGCCCTCGTGCGGCAGGTGCAGGATATTATCAAGGAGAAGAACCGCGACGGGGACGAGGGAGAGGATTATGGAACGCTGAGCTCGCACGAATTCAAGGTTCGCGAGATGGAGCAGCAGGTATGTGACGTTTTCTTTCCCATTGTGTCACATCCATCCGATACTAACGTAGATCTTCCGAATAGGTCGAAATCCTTCAGCTCGAAAACAACCTCGCCTGTGCACGCCAGCGCCTTGGCGAAATGCGCAAGATCTTATACTAGGAGGAGTAGGGAGTGTTCTCCACCCATTGTTGTCTGTGTAAATTCCACATTTCCGTGCCGGGTAGCTTGGATTTATCCGTGTCGCATTATGCGTTCTTCGGTCTATTCTCTGCTCCCAAACGCACGTAGTTAGTGCTTCAAGTTCTGAATTTCCCATAGCGAGTGCAAAGCAACTTACCCAATTCCTCGAATAAGCGTAAAGTATGTCCAATGCCCTGTATCCGCATCCGAGTCTTGGCTCCAGTAGACACCGCTTGAGAGTATACGGTCGTACAGTCGCATGGCCGTTGCATGTGTCGCACGGTCCCAGCATGTCCCCTGCACGGCGCTGCATGCCAAGCCCTGTCTCCACATCCGACTGGTGGATCGCGGGTGTAACGTATCCCGATCCATGGGTGGACTCCACTAGCGGCGGCTGTTATCAAAGAGTATCGAGACGTCACCTCATGCACGCAGACAAAGAACCGAGTATCTAAGCGTCGCTTGAGACCAAAACTTCGAGATCAAAGCGTTATAGACGTGTCAAGCATTGATAGAACGTAAATTCAGGGTTATTGGGCCCACGGCTAGGACGATATGGCATTTTGGACGAGTAGTTGTATATAGCGTTCGTTTACTGGAGACGGAAGTCGCAAGCATATAATGCGACTGTATCTACTACGAGCATTTTCACCGTTTCTATTTGATACTCTACAGTCTACGGAGGAAAAGCAGTTGTTCGGCACTCCATTTCTTCAATAAATAAAAGCTATAGAATGCCTGATTAAAATACATAAAGGCCCACTTGCGGAGGTCTACGGTTCAGGGAAAAGGCCCTACGGCCTGAAAAACCCTGCCTCTCTCCCGAAAAAACTTGCCGTGGGCAAAAAAACAAAAACGCCGGAGTACATATGCACGTGGCTGGCCCCACGGCACAAGACTCAAAAAAACAAAACAAAACGGGGAAAACCAATAGAGGTACAGGGGTATTAGGGCAAACAAAAACAGTAGGAAATCGACCGAGTCGATTAAGTCGATACGGCCCAGAGCCTGCGGATTGGGAATTTTTTTTTGAATTTTGTGTTTTCTAGGGGGGGGGGGGGGGAAAGGGAAACAGTACAAAATGCCAGTTCGTAGAATATGGGTTTGTTCGTGAGGACGGTCCATATGAATAGAAGACTGAGGAACCGTCGGTGTTGATCGTTCAAGGGATGTCAGATCAGAACATGCCTGAAAGAAGCATTCCCTGGTTGTCGATGTTCATATCGAGGGCATCATCAAAAGAAAATTGAGAGCTGTCAATACTTGCGAGATTGTTCTCAGAGGCCAGATCGTTGGCAATAGAGATAAGCTTAGGCTAGTTATAGTTGTCTAGCTCTGGCGCAACTCTAGTCGGACCGAAGAGAAGTCCTCTGTCGTTCAACATTTTCACAAGCTTATCATCAACCGGGATATACTGGTCCTCGCCAATGAATTCAGAGTTCTTCACGGCTTCCTGGTAAACAGGATCACGATCAACGTAATCAAGCGCTTTGGTATTGACACGAGAAGCCCGGCGCTTACGCTCCGAGGGGCGACGAGGGGCGTACTGGTAGTCAGGATACTTGATTGCGTGCTCGCGCTTTAGGTCCTCAGCCAAACGAGTATAGCGCGCACGAATTTCAGGGCGTTCGTTGTTCCAGCGATCGCCAAGGATACGAGCTTATTCAGATATTAGATTAAGATCAAGTGAACCACACGGAGATAACTCACAGATTTCGTTGTTAGAAACACCGGGGTTGGCCTCCTTGACAATATGATGGTGCGCCTGGCGATACAGGATGAAGCAGTTAGGGGGGCGAGGAACCTTGGCCGAACGAGTGGGAAGAGCCGGGAGTGTACCCAAGGCGGCAGCTCTGTGCAGAGACTGACTGATTAAGCGGTGGTCCTTGAAGTCGACAGGGATCGCGGCATCTGCCATCTCCTCAGCAGGGGTTTGCTCATTAAGATCCTTGAAGTTGGTGCTAAGGCGCCAGGCTCCAACAGACTCGTCAAAGAGCATATAAGCAGTTGCATTGTTCATATGGCTGTCATGGTCAATAATATAATCTAAAGATTTCAGAATCAGACTTACGACAGACGATCGCTCATCTCCTTGAGATTATCCATGCCGAGCACGTTGTCAACAATATTGTCAGGGACAATAACCTCACCACCAGTCTGGTTGATGTTCTGCATGGCCTCACACCACAGAATCTCGAGGGCACGACGAGGGGACATATCGTCTGGGTCATTCCAGGTAGTAAAGCACATCCTGGATGACGTGTCAGGAGTTAAAGTAAACAAATATCAGAAAAGGATATGAGGTTATGAGTAAAGATGGAAGAAAGATAGGAGTGGGGTGCGGATTAAAGTGAGCGAATAGGGATGAGAAGAAGAGAGGAAAAAAGAAGAAGAGAAAAAAAAAGCTGAAAGATAAATAAACTGTTGTGGTGGGTAGTGTGACGTGACTTCTTTGTTTCTTTGTTTCTTTGTTTGGTGGGGCAGGAAGCAAACGAGTGCTTTCTTTGTTCAGATAGTAACCACGATTATCATCCTCGAAATTTTTCTTTATTCGAAGAAGTACTATTAAACAAAGAACATTTATCCAGAGGTATCCATTATATATACACTACCTAAGTACAGATTTAATACCCATATCATTGGAACTCGGGCCGTAGATCCCGCCCACGTGGCACTGCAGATCCGGGGCTTAGTGCCCGCATCTATAGACAACTTTAAAACCCGCATCGAACTTCATACAAATATATTTAGATTTGATTAGAGAAGGAATTCTATTAAAGCATAGAAAAAAAACCCTAAGGCCTAGTTTTTCTAATTAAAGGGTTGCGAAGATACCTACTCAAGGTATATCTATACTTCAAAATCCCCATAGCAACAAGCGGTGACTTATCTAGTACTACACAGTAGTAGTAGACTTCTAGGATCGGAAAGTTCTCTAGTAGCCAATGAAAAAAGGGGAAGCTGGGAAAGAGCACCTACCCAATTGTACAACAAGTTCAACAAAGAATTTCAACAAAGAAGCTCATTCAAAGAAGTTAGATAAAGGCTTAGACTGCCAATCGGGATGGCAATAAATAAGAGCCCTGAAGCTATCATTGACGAGGGCTTCACGCCGCTATATTAAGAGGTAGTCAAGCTTTTAGACAACAACGTTGACTCGAGCGGGAGTTCTAGGCCTATCATTTTCCATTGCTTACTGTTCTTCGGCTATATAATCACGTTATAAGATTGATACTAGTCGTAGGGTTAGTGGGAATACCCAACGTTCCAAGATTTCAAAAGAGCTGAAAATTCCGTTTACCTTATAAATGCTACGCGTAAGTCTGCTTAGGCGACCGTGCGATTCTTCCGTGGCTTACAGTCGTTCCGTCTCGAAGGTCTGGAGCCACTGCAGAAGACTGATGTGGTTATCAACAACAATCTCGAAGTCCAGCGTGACCTATAGGCGCTATCCAAGCTGGTTAACTCGTTCGCGCCCAAGAACACTAAGATCAGCACCAATAGTGACCTAGGTGACCTTGTTGACCAGGAACTGCTCAAGGCCGCTGATGCCATTGACGCAGCTGCTCAGCGTCTGGCAAAGCTGAAGAACAAGCCCTGTGATGGATATTCGACGTACGAGCTGCGTATCAACGATATCATCCTTGCTGCCGCTATTACCGTCACCAACGCTATCTCGGAGTTGATCAAGGCCGCCACAGAGACCCAGTAAGAGATTGTCCGCGAAGGCCGTGGCAGCTCGTCTCGCACTGCCTTCTACAAGAAGAACAACCGCTGGACAGAGGGTTTGATCTCCGCTGCGAAAGCAGTGGCCTCTTCCACCAACACCTTAATTGAGACTGCCGACGGTGTCATCTCGGGCCGTAACTCGCCTGAGCAGCTGATTGTCGCCTCCAACGACGTCGCTGCCAGCACTGCCCAGCTTGTCGCTGCCAGTCGCGTCAAGGCAACATTCATGAGCAAGACGCAGGACCGCCTGGAGACCGCCAGCAAAGCTGTTGGTTCCGCTTGCCGTGCCCTCGTGCGGCAGGTGCAGGACATCATCAAGGAGAAGAACCGCGACGGGGACGAGGGAGAGGATTATGGAACGCTGAGCTCGCACGAATTCAAGGTTCGCGAGATGGAGCAGCAGGTATGTGACGTTTTCTTTCCCATTGTGTCATATCCATCCGATACTAACGTAGATCTTCCGAACAGGTCGAAATCCTTCAGCTCGAAAACAACCTCGCCCGTGCACGCCAGCGCCTTGGCGAAATGCGCAAGATCTCATACCAGGAGGAGTAGGGAGTGTTCTCCACCCATTGTTGTCTGTGTAAATTCCACATTTCCGTGCCGGGTAGCTTGGATTTGTCCGTGTCGCATCATGCGTTCTTCGGTCTATTCTCTGCTCCCAAACGCACGTAGTTAGTGCTTCAAGTTCTGAATTTCCCATAGCGAGTGCAAAGCAACTTACCCAATTCCTCGAATAAGCGTAAAGTATGTCCAATGCCCTGCATCCGCATCCGAGTCTTGGCTCCAGTAGACACCGCTTGAGAGCATACGGCTTTGCCCCATAAAATCATTATCTACATCATTGGAATTGAATAATCCCCAGAGTAAGTCTGGTGCTTGGCTTAAGACCCGTGTGACTGTATCTTCGAGTAGATGATCATTTGTGGGTCGGTGGTCTTCTCTATCTGAGCCCGGTTTGGCTGAGAAAATCGGCTCAGAAGCAGTTATGATGACAGTCAGTGGCCGATGCTTTAATTTCCAGTCTGGAACAGCTTACTTAAGTAGCTTTGGGTTTGAGCGAGTAGACAATCAACCCTCCTCTCCTCTCTCCCCGTCACTACCTGTAGCCACAACAGCAATGAAGGTCTCCCTTCTTGAATAAGTCTGACTCGATGCTGGCCACTAACAATGGACCTATTGACAGAATGGGGACAAACGATAGATGCGTTAGGCGGATATACTCGCTAAATTCGACTATGATTTAGTCTTCCGTCCCGGAAAGCTAGCGATAAGACCGGACGCCCTCTCCCGTTGAAACACCAGGCATGACTAGCCTGAATAAACAGGCAGCCACGGGTCACGTGACCCAGGCTCCAACACCCCCCCTCAGGCTAGAAATCCACCAACACACCAATGCTCTCCTCCCCCCCCATAAAACATCACCAGTATTAAAACATCCCCAATTTCCAGCATCAAATTCATCTCCAGTATCACTTCTTTGCATCCTTCTCTTTTGCCTCCTTCTTCTCCTTTGCAACTGCATAACACCAGATGTCTGGGTATGGTCCCCATTCGTCGTACACAAGTTCTTCCAGTAGATGGTAGCACACCTTGGCTGGATGACCTTCGAGACCACAGTGTGCACATTTACCACCGTCGACATACTGAGGGACCTTATCCCGTTGTTCTTGCGCCCAGTCGTTGATATCTTTTCCTTTCGGTGGTGCTCCACGTAGCTCGGGTTCATCTTCATCCTTTCCATCATCCTTTCCATCGTCCGATTTAGGCTTCCGGTAGTCGTTTCCACGTCCAATTCGACCACCACGTCCACGTAGTCCACGGCCGCCACGTGAAGCAGAGCATCCCCGGGCCATCTTCGTCACGTCATCCATCTTCGTCACGTCATCTTTCGAATCCTCCGAGATCGTGTTCGATTCGATCATCAGTTCCTTACAGTATTCACCAAAGTCATTTATCGAGATGTCGGTCGGGACCTAGCGTTTCAGAGTATCAAAAGTGAAGTTCACACTCGGGAGCTCGTTACGAAGAGCATCAAGCAGAACGTAGAGCGCGGTAAAAGGGTGCGGTGCGACTCCGTAACGTCCGAGAGTGTTAAACTGACTCTAATATGCCATAATGTAGTCCTTTGCCGTAGTGTAGTTGTCTCGTTTCATCTTGTTGAACTTCAAAGCTTCCGCACCGACGTTCAAGACCTTGTTATCACCGCTCACAATCCGGGTGATCTCCTTCATCAAGTCATCGGCGTACTCCGGGAATTGCTGAATTGATCCTTCGAGGATAGTGATAATCTCATCATCCAGCCTCGACGAGATCCAGCCGAGAGTGCAGATCGACCAGTAATGCCAGGTGTCGTACGTCGGGTCGTCCTCCTCCGGTTTCGGCAGATTGAAATTCACCACATTCTCGATTCTCAGCATTCGTAGTCCATTCGTGATTTCGCGCTTCCAGCGCACAAAGTTCGATCCGTCAACTTACAAGGTGCAGGTTTTCGACCATTTCGCATCTCGTATTTCACCGAGTCGAGTTCCTTACGTGACAGGTTGAGATTGGGGTAGCTGACGAGAGCTTTCACCCCGTTGTCCAGTTCCAAATCCAGTTTCACCAGCCATTTTGTCAAATCAGGTTGCTTCCAGCGTACAATCGCGAGCAGGGTATCCAGGTGTGTGTCAAGGTCGCTTCCAGCGTACAATTGCGAGCGAACAGGCCAATCAGGGGTTGCTTCCAGCGAACAATCGCGAGCAAAATAAGTGTGTATCGCTTCCAGCGGACAATCGCGAGCGAGATAGGGGTTGAGCTGCTACCAGCGGACAGTCGCGAGCAGGTCAGTGTTCATCTAGGGTTGCTTCCAGCGGACAATCGCGAGCAAAGGGGTCAGGTAAGGTTGAAGTTGCTTCCAGCGGACAGTCGCGAGCAAGGTCAAAATCATCAATTTTCATCCAGTTTCATCAAGAGATCATCAAAAAATCATCTGATGGAGTCTCAGTAGAAAGATCAAAGGCTCATAACCTCTCAGCGAGGAGAGTGCAAGAAGTACGGGTCAAAGTGATCAGTATGAATTGCCAGCTATCAGAGAACTGGGGAGGAGAGAGAGAGAGAAAAGGGAGAGAGAGAGAGAAGCCTACAAACACTAGGCATGACTAGCCTGAATAAACAGGCAGCCACGGGCCACGTGACCTAGGCTCCAACAGGATGGCTTAATGAAACTGGGGTGGGAACTGGGGTTTGACTGGGTTATCCACTGAAGATATAGAAATGATATATCGAAGGGCATAGGTTAGAGTTATAGATATTAATAGCATGTTAAATAGCATCGACATGGTAAACGGTAGCGATCTAGACTTGATTGGGAAAGTGTGATACGTGATAGTGACATCTTCCCAGGGAAGGCAATTTCCCGGATAGGTGGCATCTTGTCGATACTGAGAACTCTCAAGAATCAAGGATCGTTTTCTTTGAAGTCATCTCCAAAAATGCACAACAAACGGCTCAAGAGCAACCATACCATATACCCGTACCTGGCTATCGATGATGCCGACCAAGATCTGGACCGCCGTCCGGAGGCGGAGAAGCGTGAATGGGGTCACTATCTGATACAAAGTATGTCAATCAAATCAAGACGTAAGCGCTCTATGGAACTAACACGAACAGGAACTGATTCGATGGAGTGGGGGACTGGTGAGAGGGCATCATTGCGGGCTGGATTAGAGCCAATGACCACAAGGGACAATGAGAGACTCCTCCGAACGCATCACAGATCCCTATCGAAAGCCTCAATGGTATATATTACCAGCTCGCCCTTCGGTAGACGCATTTGGTTGGTATCATGCAATGTCCCCGACATCATAGCTGGCGGGCTGGACATCCATATCCTCCCCGCAAGTTATCCATTAAAGAGCCCTCTTATACCGACCCGAGCAGCGCAGGTCATACTAGCGCAGAGCCTGGTGAAGGGACAGATCAACCCACGAAAGTTTTTGACAGAACAAGACCTGGAGTCGTTACGCATCCTGTTCCCGAGAGCAATCGGGGCCCAGTTACTGATTGCAGGCTTCCTTCGCATCTTGTTCGATAGCCTCGCAGAGGTAGAGCGGACCCACAACCTCGGCTACCCGGGTGAGGTGGGCGGGCTGGTTATACTTCTGGATACGGCAACGTTTAGTGCAACAGCCCAGAATATCGAATCGGGTGCAGTTCTCTCGGATAAAGAGTCAAAATCAGTCGGGTGTTTGGGGTTGAAGTTGAAATTGCTAGGAGGGAAGACGGTTTTAACAACGGTGACCCACGCTTATGTGCGCAATCCTACGTTGCCGGTGGTTCTCATGCGTGTTGCAGATTGGGTGATTCGGGCAAAGAACGCACTCTGTCATTTTCGAAATCCCCACTTAGACCGCGATTCTCGTGCGTACGGTGTATCGGAACAGAGCCTGTCCAATAATCCGATGGGTAAGGATATTCTGCTCTTTAAAACGAATACAAAGGTATTCCTCGTCCGGTGGAGCTAAACATTCTCCTTAAGAAGTCACGCTAACTATTATTATAGGTTGGGACGATTACCCACTGCTTCGATAACCCGAGCCCTGTACTCCCGTTTCCGGTCGGGTACCGGCATGACCTCTCCTTAATCGAGGGAGAAAGTCTCCCTGAAGTGGTGGCCCCTCCTGGATATCCTGTTATATCCGCATGGGCCCCGTACGAAAAAGTCCTTGCGGGGGCCCCGCTATATGCTGTGGCTCTTAATGCCCAGACAGGAAACTGGAGAGTTATTGAAGGGGCAAAGGTAACGCCCACGATGGCGAATTCGGTCCTGCTAGGAACTGAGTATCTTTGGGATCGTGAAGCGAGTGATCAGGCCGTTGCGATGCTGTGGCG
The DNA here is from genome assembly GCA_030762825.1 of Penicillium turbatum. NCBI lineage: Eukaryota > Fungi > Ascomycota > Eurotiomycetes > Eurotiales > Aspergillaceae > Penicillium > Penicillium turbatum. The sequence continues at coordinate 1,167,448 of JAUJYX010000011.1, read as the reverse complement.
GTCCAAGGATGATGTGGACAGCGCGGGAGGTTACTCTGGCTCGGTGCTGTGTACCGGCACTCCGACAGATCAACATGGCGAAGCTGTCGTTTTTCAAAACTATGAGACTGGTTTAAGGATGTGGGAGTCAGAAGGATCCTCGTTGCTCACAAACATAAAAGCCGGTTTTCTGTTACCTAGGGAGATCCGTGAGTCGACAATAGTGGTCCCTGATCCAGAGCAACCGATTAGTTACAACACTGTGTGTGGCAAGAGAAGCGTCGTACAAGCAGAAAGACGATATCCATCAGGTCTCTGACTATTTCACAAACGCAATTGTCAGGGACCATGAACTTTGCTTGCGAGATACGGGTAATAGATCGAGGATGGGTGGGAGAACTAGGGTGAAGGACACTAGGCGGGAAGCGCTTTCGTTACGGAACGGGGCTAGCTACTATTTATACTCTGCACTCCGGCTGCCCCAGTAGCAAATTGTTACACTATATGAGTTTATCTTATTTACTGTACTCCGTACTTGTACTCCGTATGCGACTGGCGCCACAGTCTGGTTATTCAGGTGAGGCTGTTCCTAGGGGTTGCGTGTCGACAAGGCAGTGTGTGTATATGATGATGATGATTATGATTATGATGATGATGATGATGATGATGATGATGATGATGATGATGATGATTTTATTAACCCGATGTAGCTCGCTATTACATACATGCTGCTATGCGGGGATAGTGTCCCGGGGCCTGCTCTTCGACGACAAAATGGTGCATCATCCCCAGTATACAGCCACGCTGTAGACATGAGTCGTGTAAGTCCAGCATAGTCCAAAACACATAAGTCTAGTATAGTCCAAAACACACAAGTCGAGCATGGTCCAAAACATGCAAGTCTAGCATAGGCGTATAGATTCTGATATATCGGCCTAGGAGCAGTAGAGTAGATCAATTTCAAAGTAAAATAGTGACAACCTAAGTCCTAAATCTGACAGCCGTCAAAGTCCCCCTAAATACCGAGGTGTATAGTCCATATAGGTCAGATAAACTGCGTCCTAAAGTGCCATACACCTAGGTACCCTGAATCTAGTAGACAGAGAATCCGCCGATCAATAGATATAATATTGATCGGCGAAAATCATAGGCCACGAAGACGAGACATCTCACATACGATCAGGGAATATAACAAATTGTCTAGGAGCCTACGAGGGTCAAGGTTACGATAGGGGCACGAGGTATTCAAGGCCAGTATGATTTGAGCAATCAGAATAGTACAAGTAAGGTTTAAACATGTCGTAGCGGGTCTAGAAAGGGGGGCCAGCCATCCAGCTCATCCGTGACATGTGTAATTTTCAAGCAAAGTAGTAAGAAAACGAGTGTGGTAGAAGGGGGTTCCTCCTGAGGATATTAGAGTGCAGCAGAATAAAGGCCACGTATGAAGGTGTTTTCTGACAGCCGTCAGAAAAGAGAGGTTAAGGCGGCTCAGTACAGGGGGCACTAGAGAGCACCAAAACCCAAGCTAGGCGAGAGGGACCTAGAAAAACATCGCAGGACCCAGGAAAATATCGTAAAATCCAGATAGATTACACTTGGCGAGGTGTCTTGGGAGAGCGGCCGCTTTGGAGAAGCGACGCCGGACGCTTAGCCAAGGAACTCCCTTTCTGCGGCGTCCGCGGGTTAGAGTTCGCCGCCATCGGGGCGCCGCGAGTGGAGTACTTGATACCGTTTGCAGTCTCACCGAGTAGCCCGAGCTCATGATGGTCCCCCATATCGAGGCGGCTTGGGGCATCAGGGGCGATCCCGAGGATCTCCGCGAGCAGGCCATATGTGACGCGATCCATATCGACCGTGGCGGCACTGGCGTGAACATTGTCGTCACTGGCGTGAACATTGTCGTGACCGAAAAAACCAACCTGGTTTAGGCTGTGTTCGACCGGAGGAGACAGTGGCGTATGAGCGGGATCTGGGTTTGCGCCGGATAGGGGAGGGGACTTATCAGTGGACGCACTAGGCGAGATGGCAGTGGACTCGTGAGCGGATTGTGCACGGGTCTTACGCGTCGACGGGGCAGGCACCTTGCGAGGCCGCTTACGGAGAGGAGTGTCGGAGCTGTTGCCATCAGACTGGCTAGACAGCAAGCTAGAGACCGAGGGGACAGGATCAAGCGGAAGAGCAGGCGAACCAGAGGATAACTTGGCGGCGGCCTGCGCAGCGGTGGACTGGGCCGCGAGAGACTGGCCCGCGGCAGACTGGCCCGCGGCGGCCTGGATAGCGGCGGACTGGGCCACTGGGGGCTGGCCGGCGGCCGAGGAGATATGCGTCTGCAGCCAGGGCCGGAACTGCGCAGCGACCTGGGGCAGGATCTTACGGGTACTGTTGTGTTCCATTAGGCGCTGGATAGTGTGGTCCTGGAATAGCAGCCACGCCTTCTGCGGCTGCGTCTGGCCGAGTCGGTGGATGCGGCCAACGGTCTGGAAGACGCTGTTGTAGTTCTGCGCCGCTTCCATCAACACTAGGCGGCTACACTCCGCATACATGTTAAGTCCTAGCGCGCCACAGTTGTAGGTGGTCAGCAGGACGGTGGTCGTACCATTCGGGTTGGTAAAGCTTTGAATCGCGGCGGTACGGGCGTCGAGGGACATACCGGCCCGGATGACCACAAAGTCAAGTCCAAGGGCGGCGAGGAACATCTCGACCAGCCAGCGGGTGCAGGGCCAGTTACAATAGACCAAGAAGCGGGGACGGTTGCCACTGTCGGCGAGGGTACCCTCGGTCCAGAGGAGGTGGAGGAGGAATCGCAGCCGGGGGCAGTCGTGAGCAAGGTACCGGGCAACTGCCACACGAGAGGTGGGGAGGTCGGCGGAGCGGTCCTGTACGGTGCGCGCGAAGAAGATTCCGAAGCCACGATCGTCGCCCCAGTCACCGTAGGAGGTGATGTCGGCGGAGAGCACACTATGAAAGGAGTTGCGTAGGAATAGGTCAAGTTTGGGGTGGACGGCAATGTGACAGAGCTGCCGATAGGTCGCCCAGTTGATCGACGCCGTATGACCATCCTGCGAGGGGCCCGCGGTCGTCGACTCGGCCACCGGGCCATGTAGCAGGCGGGCGAGGGTATGATAGCTTTTATTATGGTCCCGCTGGGCGGTATGAGTGTAACGGAGCTCGACGGTACTGATGGCTAGCGGCGGGATGTCGGCACCGATGGTGACCGATTCGTGGTTATGTCCAATCATCTGATGACCCGGCTCCCGGGTAAGACAGGTAAGGCTGAGGATGATTAGCAAGACGTGGAAGCCGACGTCGGTTGACAGATGTCCACCACGGCCGAGTGCGAGCAGGCGGGCCGGACTGAGGAGGTGGTAAGGACGATCGTTGTCCGGCAGCGGGGAGACAGCCGACCAGGAGGTATACTCGGTCAGGGCCGAGTCTAGTTCGGAGACATCAGTCAGGTGTTGTGGGTCGGTAGAGTCAGGCTGCGGGATAAAGTCATTGGACCAGAGGAGCGACAGATACCCGCAGAAGTCAAACGGCTTGTTCCACATCGGGGTGGCCGTAAGGAACCAGGTGGTATGACGCTGGAGGTGCGCGACTGACTGATGCTGGCGAGAGGAGATCGTCTTGACCCGGTGTCCTTCGTCGCAGATAACACGGGCGAAGGTGATCTTGACCCTGGTGGCAAAATAGCGCGCGCGAGAGGCGCGGCGAGGCTGATCCTCGTCGGGCGAGTCAGCATCCTGGAGCTGAGCCAGGGCACGGCGGGCAGTGTCGAGGGGATCCTCGCTAGGTACGGAGCTGGCGAGCTCGGAGAGGGTGGTAGTCATCTCGTCGAGGGCTTCCGGATACGGATCGGAGAGCTCATCCTCATCCACATCGTCATGATAAATCTGACGGCCGGAACTCGACGGACGGGACGGGGTAGTAGAGGGCGTTGGACGGGAGAGCGTCTTCCCATCGGCGTCGACCTCGTAGGTGGTGCGACGCGCCCATGTCTGGTACGAGGAGAGGACAATGGTACGACCGGTCAGGGAATCGGAGGAGCTGAGCTTGTTGAGGGTCTTATAGAGCTCCTCCAGGGTGGCGACGATCTGGGTTTTACGCCGACGGTCACTGGTGCGCGTCGTGGAGCCGAAGAACAGAATAAGCTGCAGGGCATCACCAAAGTGCTTGTCAATCTCGGAGGTCCACGTATCAACCAGGGCATTGGGGACTAGGACAAGGGAGGGAGCGAACGTACCAGGGGGGGCATCGACCATAGGGAGGAGTTGATTCGTGGTCCAGATAAGGGAGAGCGCAGTCAGGGTCTTACCAAGACCACAGGCGTCAGCGAGGATACCACCATGTAGGGAATCAGACTCCTGTAGATACATCCAGCCGAGAGCGGTCACCTGCCACGGTTTGAGGTAGGTCGGAGCAAGCTCGAACGAGTTGGGGGGGTCCAGCTTCGCGTTCGTACAGTCGCATGGCCGTTGCATGTGTCGCACGGTCCCAGCATGTCCCCTGCACGGCGCTGCATGCCAAGCCCTGTCTCCACATCCGACTGGTGGATCCGCGGGTGTAACGCATCCCGATCCATGGGTGGATTCCACTAGCGGCGGCTGTTATCAAAGAGTATCGAGACGTCACCTCATGCACGCAGACAAAGAACCGAGTATCTGAGCGTCGCTTGAGACCAAAACTTCGAGATCAAAGCGTCATAGACGTGTCAAGCATTGATAGAACGTAAATTCAGGGTTATTGGGCCCACGGCTAGGACGATATGGCATTTTGGACGAGTAGTTGTATAGAGCGTTCGTTTACTGGAGACGGAAGTCGCAAGCACATAATGCGACTGTATCTACTACGAGCATTTTCACCGTTTCTATTTGATACTCTACAGTCTACGGAGGAAAAGCAGTTGTTCGGCACTCCATTTCTTCAATAAATAAAAGCTATGGAATGCCTGATTAAAATACATAAAGGCCCACTTGCGGAGGTCTACGGTTCAGGGAAAAGGCCCTACGGCCTGAAAAACCCTGCCTCTCTCCCGAAAAAACTTGCCGTGGGCAAAAAAAACAAAAACGCCGGAGTACACATGCACGTGGCTGGCCCCACGGCACGAGACTCAAAAAAACAAAACAAAACGGGGAAAACCAATAGAGGTACAGGGGTATTAGGGCAAACAAAAACAGCAGGAAATCGACCGAGTCGATTAAGTCGACACGGCCCAGAGCCTGCGGATTGGGAATTTTTTTTGAATTTTGTGTTTTCTGGGGGGGGGGGGGAAGGGAAACAGTACAAAATGCCAGTTCGTATGAAATTCAGTGTATCGGTTTCGTCGCGAGAAGAGCCCCTATGAATAGGAACTGATTGTTGCTGAGGGACGTTGATGTCAACAGTCGCGAGATCTCGAAATCGAAGGATATGGCTTGAAATTTAGCGATAAGGAAGCTCGTGCTCATGGTTAGGCATCGGGCAAACGGCCGGGATATCCTGATCATGCAACGGGTGCAACAAGCTGTACATTTCGTCAACTTCGAACTCCTCAATAGGCCACTGTGGAACTTTTTCGAAGATCCAATCCTGAGGCTCCGCGATGGCGCCGCCGAATTGCGGATCAACAGCCCAAACCGAGCCGTCTTGATCAACGTGGCGTTGCCACTCCCCATGGCGAGGCATGACATGACCGGTATTCTTAGCCATTTCGACAAGACTAGAGACGGTGACTGGGGCAGGAGGGACCGGAGCCACAAAGGTAGAGTTGCGAGCGCGAGGCATCCTCTTGACGCTGATGTTGGAGCCCATTTTTGTGACTTCCCAGCCACACGCAGTGATGTAATTTCCAGCAGTTGGAAGAGCCATGGCGCGAGCAGCTAGTTGAACAAATTCCGGAAGACAGAAGCCACCAACAAGATGGAAATGGTCACGGAGAATAGTGTATGCCTTAGCCATGATCGCCCATTGGTCCTTCAGGAGATCATCCTGCCACATCGCGCTGATAGCCATCGATTTGACCTTCTGGGGAATACCAGGGAATTCTGGAGATAGGAAGCCTAGAACGTTGTTAGAGGATTTCTTTTTTCATAAAACCCCAACGATGACTTACTTCTGAAGATCATGAAGCTGTTCAGTGGTCGCAGTCGTCGCTGCTCCATGGGAGACGGGAGACGCGGCTCCTGCGCACCAACACTTCCGAGAGTGGAGTCTTGATGAAGTTGCTGCATCGGAAGCTCCTCATCGTAATGCCTCAACACAAGTTCTCCGTTGGCAAAAACAAAGCGAGTTCCACGTGGGAGGAGTCGTGGCAGCTGAAAGTAGTTTCCAGGGAGCTCCCGCAGAACCTTTGCGACATACTCATCGGATGACGGAGCGGCATTCCATCTAACAAGGACCCTACACGCATGCGGCAGGGGCAGAGTCTCGATGTATCGAAGAAGCAAAATCTCACGGTGAACAGCCTCAGACCCCTCAGGGATAGTGGTACCACCCGTCGAAGCCATCTTAAAAAAGTAGCGAGTGGGGATAGAGTAGAATAGAAATAAGGTTGAAGAGTGGGTACATGAAAGACGAATGAGGATACAAGACAAGAGAGAGGATAGAGAAGAATAGAAATATGAAGGGGGAGCGGATAGAAGTGGGCGAATAGGGATGGGAAGAAGAGAGAAAAGAAGAAGAAGGAGGAAAAAAAAAGCTGAAAGATAAACAAACTGTTGTGGTGGGTGGCGTGACGTGACTTCTTTGTTTCTTTGTTTGGTGGGGCAGGAAGCAAACGAGTGCTTTCTTTGTTCAGACAGCAACCACGATGTTTCAGCCTGGAAATTTTTCTTTGTTCGAAGAAGTACCATCAAACAAAGAAAATTTATCCAGAGGTATCCATTACATGTACACTACCTAAGTACAGATTTGATACCCATGTCATTGGAACTCGGGCCGCAGATCCCGCCCACGTGGCACTGCAGATCCGGGGCTTAGTGCCCGCATCTACAGACAACTTTAAAACCCGCATCGAACTTCATACAAATACATTTAGATTTGATTAGAGAAGGAATTCTATTAAAGCATAGAAAAAAAACCCCAAGGCCTAGTTTTTCTAATTAAAGGGTTGCGAAGATACCTGCTCGAGGTGTATCTGTACTTCAAAATCCCCATAGCAACAAGCGGTGACTCATCTGGTACTACACAGTAGTAGCAGACTTCTTACCTAGAGATGATCAAGTCCCGCATTCATATCCTATTCTGAACGATGATCTTTCGAATGATGTATGATTACTGACAACGCGTAACTCACTGGCCAAAGCCATGCGGTTAGCCCTTTCCAAGGGTGATCGTCCAAAAGAGATGGAAAATCAAATATCTATGATAACGCCGCTAGCTCATAATGCAAGAATATTAAAGCCCGACTTCTTATCTCATGAAAATCAATAAGAAGACGAAATGAGATGAAAACAAAAGATGTAATCCGATCACACCCACCGGGGCGAGTCTCAACGACATATCTATAAATATTTCTGCATCGCAGCAGCGAGTCTCTTATAGTCCTCCAATAGCACACTTACATCTCCGATCCGGAGATCGTGGACATCCTGTGTCTCTAGGAAGCGCTGAATCGGAGGATCAATTTTTGAAGAAGGGGTGGTGATAGCACTAGTAGCGCCGTCAGCCGAGATAGGTGATGACTTGAATCTATCCAACCCAGATGGAGATACCGACCGGCCGCCGGGAGTCTCTGGTGCATTGCGGCCGAAGCTCTTCATCATCCCCGGTATGTGGTTCAGAGGGTTGAGTGTGTTGCCAAAGTATCGCATGGATTCCAATGGAGTGGTGGGGCTGATGGCTGGATTTGATGAGAACTCTTCTCGTAGTGATGTCGCAATGGACTTCTTGCCGCTCCCCTGCGTTCTGGTGCTGTCTACACTTCGATCTCGAGTGGCAGGATCATTACTGGAGAGATCTGTGGGCCTTGAACTGCTGCGTGGGGGTGTGCTTTCCTCCACAGAGACAGAGTTGATTGCTGCAATATCCTCCTGGGTCAGGGTCTGATTGGTGGCAGAGGCGGAAGGCAGGGTCATTAGACGGCGAGCCTCGGCTAATGTCTTTGGCAATACTGGCCCGCTTCCCTCCTGGCCAGACCCTTGGATATTTTGCATTTCCCTTAAACGCCCAAACAGAAAATTGAAACTGCTGTCTAGAGTAGCACCGATGTTCTTTAGACCTTGATCAGCGGTAGTACGGACAGCATCATTTGCAGCCCCGAGAACTTTAGAGGGCGGCTGGAAGATGTTGCTCAGACGACGTTGTTGCGGCGTGGCAGAGGGTCGAGGCGTAGGTAATGTGGAGGAAACAGACTCTCTGTTTTCTGGTATGGACAACTCAGGTGACGAAGATACAGCCGTTACAGAAGATGTTGTAGTCTCCTTAGAGGGCCGGAAAGGATCGACACGTTCTGAGGATGGTGCTGTCTCACTAGGGGTTTTGACAGGGCCATCCTGCAGCTCATCAGCACGCAATGTAGAAAGATCGACATTTTCCAGAAAGCTTATTGCGGCCTCAAGGTTGGTCAAACAGTAAGCTGTCTCTCCATCAACTTTACTCGAAGATCTGAACCGCTGGATAAAGACCAGGTTGCTGACAATGTTGATCCCTTCGGGGGGGCACGTCACAAGTGAATATATCAGCGTGGGTAAAATTTCGTCTGCCGATGACGAAGACGGTAGAAGTTTAGTCAACGCGTCAACAATAGCCTTGTGTGCTGCTGCAAGCTGCTGGAGCTTTCCAAGGGGGTATTTGTAATAGTTCATCTTCGCGAGATATTCTCGAGCCTGAGCGAGGTATTCGTTTGCCTCATCCTGCTTTTCCTGTTCGATCGCCTCAAAATCTAGATCAATCCCAAGATCCTTCAGGTCAATGCCGACCAGCAGCAAAGCAGCAGTCTTGGAGCGCAATTTTTCATCCCGCACATCATCTAGAGTAGTTTTGTGCCTCCATATTTTATCATATACCAGCTCGCAGACCCTTCGTTCCGCAGCTTCCTCCAACGCACTCCGTTTGTTTTCAAGGGCTTTACGAGCCTTTCGCTTTTCGGCTACTTCGGACGCGGTCAGCATTTGGCGACCCGAAGCTCCTTGTCTGACATCGTCTTGGGAACGTTTGCTGCTGAGTTTTGAGAGTGCGCTTCTCCGTGGAGCTTTTGCGGGGGCCTGGGGCGAGGTTTCCCGGTTGATGCGAGCGATTAGAGCAGATATGTGCGTGGCAATGTGGGATTCGGCGCGGCTGTAGAATACTTGGAAAAGCTCCGAGATCCTTTCAATTGTCGGAGGTGAGCTGTGCACTTTGGCGCTCAGTGAATTCACAAAACTGGTAGAGGCATTGTTGTCAGAACAAAGTATGCAAACGCAGGGCCTGGACAACAACACTCACCGATCCGCCAGGCTGATTAGCTCAATCGGGAGCTCTTCCGAGGGATCTTGCAAGCTGCGCGAAAGCACAAAACCTTCATCCGTCTGCGCGTCGACTGGAGTGCCAGAGTCTGCGGAGCCCCGTCGTTCAAAGACATCAGGTCCAGTTTCCAGTCCTTCACCACTGGCAGTTGATGTCAAAGGTGTCGTTTTGGACCCTCCGTCAATAGGGGAAAATTTCATGTCGGAGGCCTCCATTCTGGTGAATGACTGTACTGAATGCAAGTGTGGCTGAAGACCATTTTCAGAGGGGCCAGGCATTTGAGGCCCAGGGGCGATGGGGTTCAATAGGGCACTAGTAAAGGCGTGTCTCCGCTTTCTAAGTGCAGCTGATAGGCCTATGCCGATCCGAGTCCGAGCTCCTCAGTTCTGGGGTCTGCTGGGTAGGAGTAAAGCGATCGGAAGTACCGTTGGACTCCAGTTAACTGAGAGCAGAGTTAGGCCATCCTGATGAGAATTTCAGGGAACCTCGGATTGACGAAGAATGACTCTGTTGAATCAGCACGAGATCGCGTCACATCACGGGCGGTGATCATCACGTGCTGATCTCCGCACTGCGTCACTTGATAAGTGACTCGCCGATAACCGCGATAGACTCACCTGGGCAGGTCTCCTCCCTTCAAGGTTGGTCCTTCATCCTCATCGTCATCACACTATGCCTCGAAAACGCTCGTGGCTCGGACTCGGTGTCCAGAGCCTATCACTATCGGCAGTATTATTATCAGGTACTGCGTCGGCCGTGGGCTATCAGCCACCCACCCAACAAGTTCCCATCATCCCGCCATTAGTACCCTTAGATGGGGCTGAAGCTACACCAGACACACATGAATTTGTAAGTTCACTTATGCGAGTTGGACCACTCTACTTGTATATTAATAACTGGTATTAGTCTCTGCGTCACATCTTCCACCGTGGCACCTACGAACAACCCGACCTTCATGCGAGACTCGACGTCACGCCCGACACCCGCCTTCGAGCTGTATCCGAAGATGGCGTTGTAAATGAATACGTTCCATCAGAGTCACCATTGCTTGCTTCATCCAGTCCTCTTACAATACAACGGTTGGCCGACCGTCGCCTCCCTGTAATTCAGGGTCACTTGGCAGCTGCGCGGACTTCGGGCTTCGCAACCACCTTGTCTCCACTAGAGTGGGTCATGGACACCTTGCCCGGACCGAATATCACGGACAAGCAGACAGTCTTGACATTTGCACAAATGACCGCAAATGACTACATCCAAGAGCCTGGAACCGGAGAGTGGCACTCCATCCACGGCCAATTCAATTATTCGGGGAGTTTTGGTTGGCAAAAGGACGGACTCAGAGGGCACATTTACTCTGATAAGACAAATGATACTGTTATAATCTCGCTGAAGGGCACTTCCCCTGCTCTCTTCGATGGCGCTGGTACCACCACAAACGACAAAATCAACGATAATCTGTTCTTCAGTTGTTGCTGCGGCCAGGGAGGCTCCTACCTCTGGAGACAAGCCTGCGACTGTCAGACTGCTATATACACGGCGAACTTGACCTGTATCATCGATTCTATGACCGATGAAAACCGTTACTATCAAGCAGCGATAGACCTTTACTCCAACGTCACTGAACTTTATCCTGAGTCGAATATCTGGATGACCGGCCATTCCCTAGGTGGCGCAATGACCAGCTTAGTTGGATTGACATTTGGGTTGCCTGTGGTTACGTTCGAAGCTATCCCAGAAGCATTACCTGCAGCTCGACTTGGCCTCCCAAGCCCTCCAGGTTACGATTCAAGACTTCCGCAATCGCGACAGCACACTGGAGCCTACCATTTCGGACATACGGCAGATCCTGTCTATATGGGAACCTGCAACGGTATCAACTCTATATGTACATGGGGTGGTTATGCGATGGAGTCCGCATGTCACACGGGACAGATGTGTGCATATGACACTGTCGCAGACAAGGGCTGGCGTGTCGGTATTGGTACTCACAAGATCGAGAACGTGATATCTGATGTCATCCTGAAATATGATGATGTCCCTCCTTGCGTCGCAGAGGAGGAATGCTTCGACTGTGAACTCTGGAAGTTCTTCCGCAGCAACGGGTCTGAAGTTACAACTACCACAACCACTACCACTACCACGGCTTTCACTAGGACCTCTACATGCAAGACTCCGGGGTGGTGGGGTTGTCTAGATGAAAGCACAACTGCTACCACTACAACTATATTATCACCGACGAGCACTGCTACTACCACGACATGTAAGACACCTGGTTGGTTCGGATGTAATGATCCCACCAGCAGTACAACAGCCGCTCCAGCACCAACTGTGACAACCACTTTGCCTACTGTGACTACGACTAGCAGCTGTCACGACCCAGGATGGTTCGGCTGTCGTGACGAAACGAGTACAACGGCTACAACCACTGCTAAATCTGCCTTGATGTCCACTTCCGCGACCTGCCATAGCCCCGGAAAAGTCTGGGGGTGCTGGGATGAGTCAACCACCACGCCTGCAATCACGTCGGCGCCCGTCCCTACCAATTAACCCCTCCTTCTTTCCGTGTATGCGCTCTACATACTCCTAGTGCACATTTGCTTCTTTTGGTATGTTGGCTCTTGAAAAGCCGCAGGCGCTTGTTATACCCTTTCAACTTTCTTGATTTCTTCAACCCTCCAATTTTGATTTCGGTTCTTTTTTCTTGGCGATATACAAGATATACGATTGGCGTATGTGAGCGAGCATTTAAACTTCTGTTTTGGTTTCACGACTCTATGTTTGCCTGCCCTGGTTGGTGTCTCTTATGGCGGAGGTCTTTAGGTCACTTCTTGCCTTGGACCAAAGTAGGCACTATTCAGGGTGGCCAGCTAGCTGATTCCTCGGGGTCCCTGGATGGATTGACCTTTGAAGCTTTTTGGTTGCTATTCCCCATCCTATATTTAAATTCAGACCATTAAATGAATCCATTGGATATTCAACTGTAACAAATTAGACCAATTCAAGAGGCTCATTATGCGCTGAAGGCTGCGGTCTTATTAATTAGCCCTACGTGTAGTTCGAGGTATAACCCGGCAATGTTTGTGAGATGCTTTATATCCCAGATGATTCCGTGCAGATGACCCAAACTCTATATAAGCTGCCTATATATTTTGTATTACGTTTTAGGAAATGTCTCTAACGGGTGGTCCTAGCTAAGTCTCCACAGTTCTATGGAGCTCGGATCGAACTGCTTAATTGGGTAGAACAAGCTTATTTAGGAGAATGACCTAACCCTCCGGTAACGTATATCTAACGCCAACTCTCGGTCTGGCCTAATCTATTTACAAATCGATTCCTTTAACCTCAACCTTCTAAGCTTGAAATATGTACGTAAGTCTCTTTTAGGTTGTCCTATCCGAATCTCGGGAAGTGGACCCGAATATAAACTGACATTGGGCCCGTTCGCAATTGGCCAGTTGCTATGATCAGTGTGTATATATTTATATGTCTACGGCCAAGTAACATATATACAATTGACAAATCCGGTGTGGAAATGCCAATATCTATATATATGTAGCAGTGAAGAAAGATAACTGTACTGATACGTATATATAGGCGTATATGTAGTTAAAGAGAGTTCTATATAAGACTACCGGTGGGTCTATGGGTTTGGGTGGGTTTTCCCATAGTTGCTCCCCACGCGTCGTTTTTTTATCGCATGGACATATAAACCCTATGTACCCTTGTGCCCTTCCGGAGATTTTCCCATCACTTTATCTATACCTCATTTTCAGACAACTCGCCATTATGGGTCAAGATAACGAGCCTAGTAGGTTTATACCGCGGAACTAGCCCAGAGCACCAACTGATATCCTCTTTTACATAGAAACATACCGCTACAATGAGACTCCGGTCTACACGGCCTCTAATGGCTGTCGGCCGTGGGCTATCAGCCACCCACCCAACAAGTTCCCATCATCCCGCCATTAGTACCCTTAGATGGGGCTGAAGCTACACCAGACACACATGAATTTGTAAGTTCACTTATGCGAGTTGGACCACTCTACTTGTATATTAATAACTGGTATTAGTCTCTGCGTCACATCTTCCACCGTGGTACCTACGAACAACCCGACCTTCATGCGAGACTCGACGTCACGCCCGACACCCGCCTTCGAGCTGTATCCGAAGATAGCGTTGTAAATGAATACGTTCCATCAGAGTCACCATTGCTTGCTTCATCCAGTCCTCTTACAATACAACGGTTAGCCGACCGTCGCCTCCCTGTAATTCAGGGTCACTTGGTAGCTGCGCGGACTTCGGGCTTCGCAACCACCTTGTCTCTACTAGAGTGGGTCATAGACACCTTACCCGGACCGAATATCACGGACAAGTAGACAGTCTTGACATTTGCACAAATAACCGTAAATGACTATATCTAAGAGCCTGGAACCGGAGAGTGGCACTCTATCCACGGCTAATTCAATTATTCGGGGAGTTTTGGTTGGCAAAAGGACGGACTCAGAGGGTATATTTACTCTGATAAGACAAATGATACTGTTATAATCTCGCTGAAGGGCACTTCCCCTGCTCTCTTCGATGGCGCTGGTACCACCACAAACGACAAAATCAACGATAATCTGTTCTTCAGTTGTTGCTGCGGCCAGGGAGGCTCCTACCTCTGGAGACAAGCCTGCGACTGTCAGACTGCTATATACACGGCGAACTTGACCTGTATCATCGATTCTATGACCGATGAAAACCGTTACTATCAAGCAGCGATAGACCTTTACTCCAACGTCACTGAACTTTATCCTGAGTCGAATATCTAGATGACCGGCTATTCCCTAGGTGGCGCAATGACTAGCTTAGTTAGATTGATATTTGGGTTCCCTATAGTTACGTTCGAAGCTATCCTAGAAGTATTACCTACAGCTCGACTTAGCCTCCTAAGCCCTCTAGGTTACGATTTAAGACTTCCGTAATCGCGATAGCACACTAGAGCCTACTATTTCGGATATACGGTAGATCCTGTCTATATAGGAACCTATAACGGTATTAACTCTATATATATATAGGGTAGTTATACGATGAAGTCCGTATATCACACGGGATAGATATATATATATAATACTGTCGTAGATAAGGGCTAGCGTGTCGGTATTGGTACTTATAAGATCGAGAACGTGATATCTGATATTATCCTGAAATATGATAATATCCCTCCTTGCGTCGCAGAGGAGGAATACTTCGACTGTGAACTCTAGAAGTTCTTCCGCAGTAACGGGTCTGAAGTTATAACTACTATAACTACTACCACTACCACGGCTTTCACTAGGACCTCTATATATAAGACTCCGGGGTGGTAGGGTTGTCTAGATAAAAGTACAACTGCTACCACTACAACTATATTATTACCGACGAGCACTGCTACTACTACGATATATAAGATACCTAGTTAGTTCGGATATAATAATCCTACTAGTAGTATAATAGCCGCTCTAGCACTAACTATAATAACCACTTTGCCTACTGTGACTACAACTAGCAGCTATTACGACCTAGGATGGTTTAGCTATCGTGACAAAACGAGTATAACGGCTATAACCACTGCTAAATCTGCCTTGATATCTACTTCCGCGACCTACTATAGCCCCGGAAAAGTCTAGGGGTACTAGGATAAGTTAACTACTACGCCTATAATTACGTCGGCGCCCGTCTCTACTAATTAACCCCTCCTTCTTTCTATATATACGCTCTATATACTCCTAGTGTATATTTACTTCTTTTGGTATATTGGCTCTTGAAAAGCCGTAGGCGCTTGTTATACCCTTTCAACTTTCTTGATTTCTTTAACCCTCCAATTTTGATTTCGGTTCTTTTTTCTTAGCGATATATAAGATATACGATTGGCGTATATAAGCGAGTATTTGAACTTCTGTTTTGGTTTTACGACTCTATATTTACCTGCCCTGGTTGGTGTCTCTTATAGCGGAGGTCTTTAGGTCACTTCTTGCCTTGGACCAAAGTAGGCACTATTTAGGGTAGCTAGCTAGCTGATTCCTCGGGGTCCCTAGATAGATTGACCTTTGAAGCTTTTTGGTTGCTATCCCCTATCCTATATTTAAATTTAGACTATTAAATAAATCTATTAGATATTTAACTATAATAAATTAGACTAATTTAAGAGGCTTATTATGCGCTAAAGGCTGCGGTCTTATTAATTAGCCCTATATATAGTTCGAGGTATAACCCGGTAATGTTTGTGAGATACTTTATATCCTGGATGATTCCGTGCAGATAACCTAAACTCTATATAAGCTGCCTATATATTTTGTATTACGTTTTAGGAAATGTCTCTAACGGGTAGTCCTAGCTAAGTCTCCACAGTTCTATAGAGCTCGGATCGAACTACTTAATTAGGTAGAATAAGCTTATTTAGGAGAATAACCTAACCCTCCCGTAACGTATATCTAACGCTAACTCTCGGTCTAGCCTAATCTATTTATAAATCGATTCCTTTAACCTTAACCTTCTAAGCTTAAAATATATATATAAGTCTCTTTTAGGTTGTCCTATCCGAATCTCGGGAAGTGGACCCGAATACAAACTGATATTGGGCCCGTTCGTAATTGGCTAGTTGCTATAATCAGTATATATATATTTATATATCTACGGCTAAGTAATATATATACAATTGACAAATCCGGTGTGGAAATGCCAATATCTATATATATATAGCAGTGAAGAAAGATAACTGTACTGATACGTATATATAGGTGTATATATAGTTAAAGAGAGTTCTATATAAGACTACCGGTGGGTCTATAGGTTTGGGTGGGTTTTCCTATAGTTGCTCCCCACGCGTCGTTTTTTTATCGCATAGATATATAAACCCTGTGTACCCTTGTGCCCTTCCGGAAATTTTCCTATCACTTTATCTATACCTCATTTTCAGACAACTCGCCATTATAGGTCAAGATAACGAGCCTAGTAGGTTTATACCGCGGAACTAGCCCAGAGCACCAACTAATATCCTCTTTTACATAGAAACATACCGCTACAATAAGACTCCGGTCTACACGGCCTCTAATGGCTATCCAGTACGCCCTATCCACACGCTCTATCTGAATTGCATAATCTAACCATATACGTATAGGTTATGGACCCCTAGGCTGCTCAACGGGTTGGGCCCAATGGCCCCCTCCTGCTGCAAGATTTCCACCTAATTGACCTACTGGCACATTTCGACCGTAAGCGTATTCCAGAGCGCGTGGTTCATGCGAAGGGTGCGGGTGCCTATGGCGAGTTCGAGGTCACGGACGACATCAGCGATATCGTATGTATCAGCTTAGACGAATGTGCAGAGAACACTAGGCTAATATAGCGACCTTGAGACGATTATCGATATACTTAAGGGTGTCGGCAAGAAGACTAAGATGCTTACCCGCTTCTCGACCGTCGGTGGTGAGAAAGGATCGCCCGATAGTGCCCGTGATCCACGTGGATTTACTATAAAGTTTTACACCGAGGAGGGCAACTAGGACTAGGTCTTCAACAACACCCCAGTTTTCTTCCTACGCGATCCTGCCAAATTTCCCATCTTCATCCACACACAGAAGCGCAATCCGCAGACCAACCTCAAGGATGCTACTATATTCTAGGATTATCTCTCAACCCACCACGAGGCCGTGCACCAGGTGATATATCTGTTCAGTGACCGCGGTACCCTATACTCCTACCGCCACATAAATGGCTACTCCGGGCACACCTATAAGTGGATTAAGCCGGATAGCACTTTCAACTATATCCAAATCCACTGCAAGACCGACTAGGGCAATAAAACCTTTACCAACGACGAGGCGGGTAAGCTGTCCGCCGAGAATCCTAACTAGCACACTCAGGATCTATTTAAGGCTATCGAGCGCGGCGAAAGCCCGTCCTAGACCTATTACGTATAAGTCCTAAGCCCCGAGTAGGCTGAGAAGTTCCGCTGGAATGTTTTCGACCTAACCAAAGTCTAGCCCCAAAAAGATATACCTCTGCGCCGCTTTAGCCGCTTCACCCTAAACAAGAACCCGCAGAACTATTTCGCGGAAATCGAACAGGCCGCATTCTCTCCCTCTCATATGGTCCCCGGTGTTAAACCCTCCGCCGATCCTGTCCTTTAGTCCTATCTCTTCTCCTACCCCGACACGCACCGCCACCGTCTAGGCGGCAACTACGAGCAAATCCCCGTTAACTGCCCCCTCAAAGCTTTTAACCCGTCGCACCGCGATAGCTATATAAACGTGAATAGCAACTACGGTGCCAACCCCAACTACCCCTCCACCTTCCGCCCTCTCGCCCACAAACCCGTTAAGGCTAGCTAGGAACACGAGAAGTGGTCCGGTACTGTAATCGCTGAGCAGTACCCCGTCACCTCTAAGGACTACGTTTAGGCCAACGGCCTATAGCAGGTCTTAGGCCGGACCCCAGGGCAGTAGGAAAACTTTGTAGGTAATATCTCTGGTTATCTTTGCGGCGCCCACGAGCGTGTTCGTAAGGCTACCTACGAGATATTCCGTCGTGTGAACCCCGATCTAGGGGCTCGCATCCAGTCTGCTACTGAGGCCTATATCACTAGTGCCCCGCCAGCACGTCTATAGATCTGCTCGGGTTTCTTTACGGTTTGATTCTCAGAATAATAGTGGATACACTTATATATCATTGCGTCTAGTTAGGTCAACAGATTGACTATGATTTACGAATTATTGCAGTAGTATTGGCATCTCTCGAAGTCTTTAACTAGATACAAATCTAGTTAGGGCTTTCAGAACCCAATCTTCGATCAAAATACCATTCATAATTCCTATCGTCTAGCAAGGCCTTACTATAAAATTGTTGCTATCTCTACCGATCCACTCATAGACGTACCTAGGTACTCATAGTAGAACAAAATTTAGCATATTGCGAGTACACCTTCCTCAAAAATCCGGGGGAAATACTTCAGCTAGGGTATATAAAAGTTCAAAGCATACTATGATTACTCGAATAAAAGAACTTTTTCAATCTAGGAATTCCTTTATAGCAGGACGATAAACCGTTATTGCTTAGACTAAGAGAAATTGAATAGCTTCGTCTATCAAAGAAAGTGCTCGTGAGAATTTATATTCTCTTAGTTATATATATACGTGTACAGTAGTGCTATATATAATTGCTTCTGCTATTGTATATCGTAGATATTAAGTGCTTATACTACATGATAAGTGGCCCGGGCACCATTGCTAATATAGAAGCTTGAGATCGGACCTCTGTAGGTTCCAAATGTTAAGGGGATCTGAATCAAGAACAGTAATCCATTATATTCAAACAATTGTCAGATAAGGGTTTATTTTCCATCACATGTCAGGGGGTCCCGGAGAATAAGAAAGTTTGCCCCCACGTGGGGAGACCTAGAATCCGGAGTACAACGTATGGAGTAGATCGTGTATATATCGAGTTTACCTGGGTAAAAAAAATTTATCGGGGATTCCAATATAGAGCAGCTTTATTATTACCTTAGTAGCACAATGCGAAATTAAGCGTGCGTTACAATGTAAAACAATAATAATAAATGCTCCAAAACACAGTGCAACCAAGACCCATCAGTTGCCCGATGCGGGATAGCCAAGCTAACGGATCCGAAAATTTGCGCTCCGAGACCTCGAAGCCCGCCAATTCCCCGTTCCCCCGCCTTGTCAACGAGTTCGCTTCTATCCTCATTCTGTCTAGCTCTTTCCCCTCATTTCAATATATTGATTTACCCTCGGGAGGCGTCAAGGGAGTTCAGGATCGGAAAGTTCTCCAGCAGCCAATGAAAAAAGGGGAAGCTGGGAAAGAGCACCTGCCCAATTGTGCAACAAGTTCAACAAAGAATTTCAACAAAGAAGCTCATTCAAAGAAGTTAGACAAAGGCTTAGACTGCCAATCGGGATGGCAATAAATAAGAGCCCTGAAGCTATCATTGACGAGGGCTTCACGCCACTATGTTAAGAGGTAGTCAAGCTTTTAGACAACAACGTTGACTCGAGCGGGAGTACTTCTAGGCCTATCATTTTCCATTGCTTACTGTTCTTCGGCTGCATGATCACGTCATAAGATTGATACTGGTCGTAGGGTCAGTGGGAATACCCAACGTTCCAAGATTTCAAAAGAGCTGAAAATTCCGTTCACCGGGTTTAAACCTACACATGACGAGTTCAGCGTCGTCCCTCCTAGGACTCGATGTAAACAAGCCAGCGCCCCAGTGATATCGTTCCAAAGCTGAGTGCCAGGTGAGGACTTTGCAAGATACATGTATGAATACATCTTTATGCTGGCTGTTGCTGAGTACTGCTGCAGATCCTTGTCGAGATTGCATACAGACATCCTACCGCTCGTGTGTCGCGACTGGTGACTTCCAATCACTCGCCCAGATGAAAGTGGGACACCGCCATTGCGTCCCCTGTTCCTTTTCTCCGCTGGGACCCAATGGCCGAGGACAGATCCAAAATGAACGGCCGCAGTTCATCCCAGGTTTCTTCGTGGTCAAACTAATACACGGCTCTTGGTGTCCGTCGCACAGCGGAGCAGACTTTTTCGTGAAAAGCTTAGACCAATCCTCTTTGCTGACAATTGGGTCAACGACTGTATCATTGTCGATGGAAATATCATCCGTTGGTACTTCAGTAATGCCAGCGTTCTCTCCGAGGGTGCCCTGAGATTGTGAACTGGCGTCATGAGCTTTCGCGTTCTCTTGCGACGACTTGAATGTTTTGGGTTTCAGCAATGGTTTCTCAATGATACCAGAAAAGCATGAATGATAGGGTGACTTCACATACATTCAGAGCTTTTGGCTTGAAAAACCCCGTCAATGTCTTCTGGCCAGACACAGAAATGCCAGGAGGCGTTGATATGGCGGACTTGGAGCGTTTCACGGACATGGTAGTCAATGGCCGTGGGCGTTTACGGGAAGAGGTTTGAGATGATTGATCTCTCTCAGAGATAGACGCGGAAGCTTGTTTGGCCGAGTCGGTGGATCCGAACGGTGTGTGCATCACCA
Organism: Penicillium turbatum; assembly: GCA_030762825.1. NCBI lineage: Eukaryota > Fungi > Ascomycota > Eurotiomycetes > Eurotiales > Aspergillaceae > Penicillium > Penicillium turbatum. The sequence goes on along the minus strand of JAUJYX010000011.1, from coordinate 1,147,008 downwards.
TCGATGCTGTGGCTTCAACCGTGGGCGTGCTAGCCTCGTTAGTGGCCAGTTTCACCAATTCGGCTGGGGTGCTCGTTGGTTTGCGAGTGAACATGTCCTTGATGCTTCTACGCTTATCAATGTCGAATTCGGGGAGTAAGCGCCCAGAGGCGGGCAATGCCCATTCACTTGAGCGATCCCGTTGGCGTTCGCCACTTTTGAACATTCCCGGTGGGTTGACAATATCCCGAATATTGACCTGGCCTCCAGCCTGATTTATGGACTCCTTCATGACAGCATATACAGGACAGTGGTCTGATCCCTATGAAGCTTTAATGAACAAATCCATGAGTCAAAGTATGCAATACTTACCATCAATCCCTCTTGTATGTTTGCATCTGAGAACCAATCCTGCATGTCTAAGCTGCATAACACATAGTCAATCCTTGCGCCGTAATTCCCCGGTCGAGCATTGAGCTTCTGATCCCAACATGTATACATCCCTTTGCGGCCCGGGTGGAATGACCTGCAGACATCGAAAAGAACGGCCTCTTCCCTGCCTTCGTCGCGTTTGCCAACAACCACGCCATCTGATATCAAATGGTTGAATAGACGTCGAGAAGGGCGTGATACAAACTCCTCCTCTGTCATCATGCCTTTTCGTATGGCCTCAATACCATGAGCGGAATCAATCCCTTGCTTCGAGATATTGATATCCCCGGTCACAACCACACGTTTACCGATCGCAGTCAGGTTACGGACCCGGGAATCTAGAGCATTGAGGAAATCCATGCGGTAGTTATCCCGACTCTCATCCCGATGGGCAGGGCAATAGACACCAATGAGGACGAATGCAGGAAACTCTAGAATGACGCAGCGTCCTTCCGAGTCGATGGTCGGTGCATCAGTTCTGGTATCGGAAATCGAGCCCACATTGTCTTGCTCTTCTTCGGAATCTGATCCTTCAGAACTCGCCATAGGCCTGGAAAGCTGATCAATTGTTGGGTATCCGCCAATCTGCTGCTCTTTAGGAAGATCACGGAAAGACATTGCGGATTTCGGTGAGAAGAGAACCCCAGTGATACCCTCTTCTGCCCTGATGGGAGAGCATGTGGCATTGCGTGTGTAGATCACAACCCCCGAATATCCTGAAAGTTGTGAGCAGTTTGTATAAAGATCATGGGAGTAGTAGCTTGCCCTTTTTGACTCGAGGAAGACTAAAATAACAGTCCCACCCGGGCACTAAAACCATGTCATCTCGGAGATCTTTGCGCTGAATCTTGGTTTCTTGAAGTACGACTATATCCGCTTCAAGTACATCAAACATGGACTTCGGGCAGAATAAGCTTGGCACACTTCCAATGGAAACGACACACACTTACCTCGAAAGTGCGTGTTCCTCTCCATGGCTCATAGGAGAACGGGTTTCTTTTGGCTATATTAGTGACGAGCAAGCTTATATTGCAGGCATCTCACCTACCGGATACCATTGACTAACATAAGGTGTGCCATTAGCATTTACTCGCCGTGCTCAAATCTTCTCCATTGATTCAGATAGCACTTACCATTCCAGGTGGTGATGCGGAACCCCATACTGGAAGTTGGTGTGTCGGAAGAGATAGCATGTCCAGCAATGCGTAAATTCGTAAAATTTTGAGGCACCAGGAAAAGCTCAAGCTAAACAACGACCAGAGCTTCCTAAGTAGTTGATTCGAGATTCGTGGGCGCAGGTGTAGGTTGGAGGCATATGTATGTCAAGCGATCACGTGAGTTGATGAGTACTTATGCCTGATATATCAGGTTCTAAATGGATGAATCCAGCTAGTGTGTTACATAATCCGGAAGATCACGGGGATACGCTAAAGGCGGCTTTTGACCTCATCGCGCCACTTTTTGACTTCCACCACACTAGAAACCATTAGCACGACACCACTCACCATGTTCCCTCAGCGCAACCTTGGTCGCTTGTCCCAGCGTGCTTCGCAACAAATGCGTTCTGCTCCGGCTCGCTCCACTGTCCAGCGCCGCTTCAACAGTGCCGAGGCTAAGCCTTCCTGGATCGTGGACAACGAATTCAACCGCGAGAGAGCGGCCGTCAAGCACCACGCTGCTTCCACAAGTGGTACGTACCATTCCAATATCACCACAATGTAACTAAAGGCAGGGAATCTCTGTTATTGACTGAGTGATCTCCTAGACCTCTGGCGCAAGCTGTCTATCTTGTACGTTTCCAATGAAGATCGATCTGTGATACAATATTTCCATCGCAGGAGAAAACTCTAACAGCTATAGTGCCGTGATCCCTTGCCTGATTGGCGGTGGTCTTAACGCCTACAACCTCTGGTCGGAGCATTGGGAGCACTGGAAGCACATGCCCCCCCTTGAGGAGCGCACTGAGTACCCTTACCAGAACATCCGCGTGAAGAACTTCCCTTGGGGAGATGGTGACAAGGTATGTTAATTCGATCCTGTTATTTGCTGATGACTAGCGCTAATCATATCTTGTCACAGACCATTTTGTAAGTTTTGACTTTGCCGTTCTGGCCATCCCTGATTCGTTTTTGCACTCGACAGCCGGCTTTGAAGCCATCAATTGGATGATTGATCCCGTCAACATACCGTTTCTCCGCAACACTTGACTAACGAACCATATGTAGCTGGAACGACGATGTCAACTATCACAACAAAGACAAGGCTACCTAGATCAGGCCTTCACAATGTTTCCTCCATAATGTCGAATCACTTTCGAATTTGTGGAAAACCTATTGACTCTGTGTCCGGGTTTGTGTTTTCACTTACATGTACCGCGCGGTTCTTGCAATGCTGAAACAGTCAGTGCTTGGGAAGCTGAAGGCACGGCTGACAGACCTTAGCTTACTACTACTGAATGTTCACCATTACTACTTTCCTTTCTGTTTATTCTCAAATCGTTCCATGTATGGTATTCGGAGGGGCTTTGTATAGAAACACCCTTTTACCCCATTTGGCATGACTTAAGCCTGATCACTGCTTTACACCTCAGGCCTTGATCTATTCTTCCATAACTACATTTTTTTGCACCGTTTTTTATCAGAAAATCATGCTGGCTTCAGCTGATTCAGTGCATTTGCTCCTACATGATGCTTATTATTACAATTACTCGTGACTGACGCTCTGCTAGCCATTGCTGGGTGATGCTCTGCTGGGTGACACTCTGTGATAGAGGATAGAGATGGGAGGTTTGATAGTGTATCGTGAGCATTTTCCTGAGGTTATAGGAGTGACTGGTGATTTATATGATAATGGTAGGTACTATAGTTGTTCGCTATATTGGGCGGAGAATCGGTCGAAACGCTGTAAAGGCGGGTAGGGAAGCTCAGGACTCCAGTATACCTATGCTTATGTCTTCTAATGATGAGTTTTCTACATGTTTTGCTGGTGAGTGTGTTAATGTTGATATAATGTGCTGCCGTGGAGACTTTGTGGTGCGTGTATGGATCCGGACCTAGGAACATCGTGATCTATAGTCACCGGGGGGTTTAATCCCTTATTTAGACGAGTACCTATATATAAACATATGGTAGTTATATAGAGCATTCGTTCACTGAAGACGCAAGTCGCACGCATATAACGCGACTATGTTCTATGTTTACTAAGACCATTCCCTACTTTCCTATTTGATACTCTACAAAATATAGAGGGAAAGCAGTTGATCGGCACCCAATCAGTTTGATAAAAGCTATGGAAAGCCTTATTAAGATAAACGAGGCTCACAATGGAGAGGAACACGATTTGGGGAAAAGGCCTATGGCCTGAAAACCCCTAATCTCTTCTCTCGAAACATGAGCAAAACAAAAAAAAGCGGAGTACACATTGATGCACGTGGCGGCGCCACGGCACGAAACTCAAAAAAGAACCCCAAAAAATAAAAATAGCAAAAACCAGTAGAGGTACAGTGTATGGTAAACAACATGACGTGCAGGCAATCAACCGCTGGTGTAGCTCACCCGACTCCCTGTCCATGGATCGAGTTTGCAGTCGGACTGAATGACCGGCTTATGCGGGCACGAGCGTAGGTTACAACATGGACGTAGAGCTACGAGTTCTAATACTGATACTGATGCCGATGGTGATGCTGATGGATGCTGATATTCAGTAGCCCTTCCTCTTGCTTCAAAGTTCGTACTTGTCCCAGTAACCATCTCATCAATATCATCCATATTGAGCTGCATCTTGGAATATCACCTTTGGGATAGCTTGACGGTGACCTTTCCAACCTCAACCATCCCATCTTAACCGCCTTTTGACGGGAATATTTTTTTGAGGACGAAAACAGTCTCAGAGAGAAGGAAAGAGAGGAGCCATCTATAGCGCAGCATCCATTGGTAGTTGCGAAAGAAGAGCAAACAATCTCTAAGGCCACAAAGCAGAACAGACACTTCCGACAAAAAGGTCCAACTCCATCCCGTCGACTTTCATGGGGATCCTCGCTACCCCATTGCAATTCCTCCTTTGCTCTCCAACGCTACCATGTCGGAATCACAGGGCCCATCCGATCCGAAGTTCACCGACCTAGTTCTTAACCCCAGAGGGAAATCTGACCAGGAGCTATAGAAGCAAAGGAAGATCACTCTGAATGCTATAAAGTCGACTTATTAGGGATTACTCGCCAAGGAGTGAAGCGGGGGAGACCACTAGATGTCTCCGCGGATGAAGTAGAAGCTCTGGTTCCAGCTATAGGCCAAAGAGGTCATGCACCTACAGATTGACCACCGCTAGGATTCAGCTCTAGACTGATTAGGACCAAAGGGATGTAATCATTCTTTGCCACTTTGCCAAAATGAACAGGCAACTTTATCTAGACGACGATGCGCACAGTCTAGTAGTAGGTGCCGTACTTGAATTGAGCTACTGTTCTTCAGCCACGAGAGCGGTGGTTGACGATATGTCACCATACTCTACCAAGGCTGATCAAAGATGCGCTATAAGGGCCAGTAGATGACTCTAAGTCAGCTCTAGGGTACAACCTTGGAACAAACGAGTAGTAAATTGTGAGGACAACTTGGAATATCATGCGAGTAATCGCACTCAGCGCTCTTCATATCACCCCCGAGTCACATTATCAACTGACCGGTCATGAATAGTACTACATGTACTAGTATCAAGATTGAGAGTGATCCTTGAACCTGGTGGAGATCAGATGGTGAAGATTACATAATGGGGTTTCTATAACGGTGGGGCTACTCCGCAATCCAATAAGGTTTAGGGCGCGTTTGCCTACAGGTTTATATAGTTGACGTTGGTTGTTTACCAGCTCTGTTTTCCTACCCTCGTGACTAGTTAGACTTGACTACGTTTCTTGACACACTCAGCTTCTATATCACCTTTTCAATTCTCTTCTATCTTCTTTCTCTCCTTTTGCTATTTCACTGTACTTCGAGCCCTTCCTTTTTTCACATGGTAAACCTTCGTCCATCATGCCACGCAAGGACTTCCTAGAAGATATTGCAGAGGCTGCGGTTCCTGGTCGCTTCCCCCATATTGCCAGCATCAGAGCAGGTGAATGCGATGGATCAGTTTCTTTCACCCTTACGGCACCTGGGCTGAACCTTGCACTTGATTTCCAGGCCATAGTGTCAGGTAAGAAAGCATCCTGATATTGTCTAGTGCCAGTCTGACTCCAAACCAGACTGTCAAGATTATCCTAAGGATCACAGCTTTTTGGTCTTCTCGTCATCCGAGCATTGTCCCCAGACAGTCACCACTGCCCTGGAAAACGAAGTTCCCTTCTTCGCTGGCTCAACTGTCCATCAATTATTGACAAACATCGAAGCCATAATTACCAACTCTGCGGCTGATTCTGGTTTGGCATCTAGTCACCCAGACCAGTCAGACTTCTCGGACTTTAACGATGATGCGTCGGTTGTTGATGACAGCGAGTCTGATAATGGAGACAGTGCATTCACATTCACTCGCGATAAAACCGAGGTACAGGAGAAGATTCGCCGCGACCTTCGTGTGGTCAAGGATGCGGGGTTCAAAGTCGGATACTTGGGCTCAAGATATGGCACCATCATTGTGTCTGTGTCTTGCCGCATCTCCAAGCTTGGCATTTCCAAGGAAGCTATGAGTGCCTGGGGCGTTGAACCAACAGAGTATTTGGTTTTGCTGATTCGATATCATCCAAACTACCTAGACCTTCAAACAATTCTCGAGTCAACCAACGATTCGAAAATTACCTTGCATCAAATGCATGTTGGTCTTTGCGAATCATACAAGCCATCTTTCCAACACGCCATTGCGGCCCTACAGGAATCACTGGACCGGCAAATAAGTGAGAAAGCTACGTCTTCAGATAACACAATGTGTGGTCAGATCCTAAAGCCACTGTTCATTGGAAGATCGCTTAATTCACTTCTCAACGAGCGGCTGTTTGGAATTATCAAGCTTCGAATAAAACATGAATTTTCATGGACAGCAGCAGAGCTCTTTTTCCAAAACAGTCAAGGAAAGATCTGCAGTGTCTCTGATGTCACGTCTGAGGAATATCGTCAGCGAGATAGGTGGGCCACTTCAACGCCAGCACTTCTTGCGGCGGATCATGTGGCTGAACTTGATCGCGATACTTCTAAAATGTCTTTACCTCTTGTTGCTATGCAATTTACTCTTCGACACTTTACCAAATGCACCAAATTCTGCCTTGTTTGTCACTGTAGAACCGGTGACACTTTCGAGGCACTGAAGCCATATGTCTGTTCCAACGAGCTGTGTCTATATCAATACATGGCACTAGACATGGGCCCAAGCCTTGAATACGAAATTAGCTCACAGCCGTCTGTGGTTGATTTACTAATCAGTCTCGCATATGCCAGAGCTTCATCGGGGTTTCTGCAAGACTTTCCGACTGGCCTTCGGCTTCAGGTTCCTGGGAAAATCCTGGGTGGAACAGATGGAGGCTTAGCCGCATATCATACCGGGCTATTGGTTGCAGCCAACTTTGATCTTCTGCCGGTTTCGCCACATTTGCCGGCTTTTGTTAGAGCTGGAGACTGGATTGTCATCATTGGTGCAGATCAAGATAACTGGCACTGTCGAGTTAAACAAATCACTGGCTCCAACCATGTGCTTCTCTCACATCCAATCAAGCAAGGTCATGAAGTGGCTCGCGAAGATCTGTTCACCTGGCCCATGGTGGTGAGGTTTGTTGTCTACGACACCAACATGGATGACTTGACTCCTGCACAGAAACAGCAGATGATCTCTACTTTGTTAAGCGAGCTTCCCAGTCTTGAAGACATGAAGATGTTTATTCGAAGCCACGCAGGGGTCAAGTCTCTTTCTTCATGGGAAGATAGGATCTCCCCTGCCGGGTTGAACCTTATACGCTGGGTTGTGGCCTCGAACCGATCTTTTATCCAGCATGATGACAATAAGCCACGGCATCAGGTGACTGGAATGGGCAGTTATATCCAATTTCGGCTGGTTCAAGGTGCTGCCGACAAAGAGCAGCGTTTTATCAACGCGGTCAATTCCATTTCTGTAGCTCAGAATCCTGATCATCCTACGCTTTTTGCCTGGCATGGGAGCCCTGTACACAGTTGGCACAGTATTCTACGTGAGGGTCTTCATTTCAACTTGGTCACTAACGGCCGTTCTTGTGGAAATGGCGTTTACATGTCGAACTGCTTCCGCACCTCATTAGGGTATGCTAAAGCTTCCTCTATCGTATGGCCCAAGAACCGCATGAAGCTCGGGATCATGGTTTCTCTAAATGAGATTATCAATGCTCCCGAGCAATTTGTGAGCTGGAATCCACACTACGTCGTGCAACACTTGGACTGGATCCAACCAAGATATCTTTTCGTTCAACTCAATGACATCCAAAAGCCAACAGACCCGCCTGTCAACAATACTATGGCAGTCGGGCTGATTCGAAATGATTACTGGGCACTCAATGAAAGTGTGGCAGTGAACTCGAGGTCGCAGGCGTCATCTTCCGAGGACGATGATATCCTTTACTACGAGCAAGACAAACGCTTCCCCGCCTTTGGGCCTGACAATACTCCAATCAAGATTCCTATCTCAGTGTTCAGCGGCAAACGAGGAGGCTCTTTGCGTACTGCCGCAAGTACAGGGATTGCAGGCTTTGCGCTGCCACCCGAGAATTGCAGCAAAAAACGCAAATACTCAGATGAAGGCACTGAACAGTATGACGACGACGATAATCACAGCGTTGAGACGGCCATTGACGATCTCAGTATTCTTTTATCTGACGATGAAGTGCCTGGAAGCCCTACGCAGAGAGGAAGTGTCCTGGACATTGGCCCCAAGACTGATTTCCAGCCTGGAACCCTGGAGAGAGACTTGCTGCATGTACTTGATCCACCCCAGTATGCAACAACCTCGGCCACAAAGATACTGCAGCAGCATCTCAATGCCACGATCAAAACTCAGAGTAGAGTGCCCCTCCACGAGCTTGGATGGTACGTGGATCCCAACTTGATTACGACAGTCTATCAGTGGATCGTGGAGCTGCATTCTTTTGATCCGGACCTCCCCCTAGCGAAGGACCTCAAAGCCACCAACATGAAAAGCATTGTGCTAGAGCTCCGTTTTCCCCCGCAGTTCCCCATGGATCCACCACTTGTACGGGTCATCCGCCCTCGTTTCCTCGGATTTGCTGCTGGAGGTGGTGGCCACGTTACTGCCGGTGGCTCTATGTGCATGGAACTACTTACGCACTCGGGCTGGCTGCCAACGGCTTCGATTGAGAGTGTGTTGCTACAGGTTCGTATGGCTATCATCAGCACCGACCCCAGGCCCGCGCGTCTGGATTTGAAGTCTGCGAAGACGGACTATTCGGTGGGTGAGGCAGTGGAGGCATATCGGAGAGTTTCAATGGCGCACGGGTGGCAGATCTCAAAAGACATCCAGCGACTTGCTTGGTGAATTTACTCTCTAGGAGAGGCATGTACCTAATAAGTAGACTTTGCTCTCATCCGAGGCTCATTCTTACCGTACAGGTTACCTCCCGAATGAAACAGAATTTGCAAGTTCCTATGAAACAAAAACTGCGTTATTATGCTGTAGATTCTAGTTTCCAGGTTGAGCTTCGCTCCCGAGACACCTCGACGTAGAAACATATCCAAAGAAGGCTGATTGTAAGAGTACAATGATAGATCTCTATCCCAAAGAATGGTACCGTTAAAGGAACAACATCCCCGCGTAGTCCTGCACTAAATGATGCACAATGATTCAACGATCCTCAAGAAAGCTATACATCACCTGCCCACACTAGTGACAAAAGGAAGTTCGTTAAAACAGCAATTGACCAGACCGTTTCCTTTGAAGGCATATCAAGAAGCACTTGTAAGGCATGATATAAGACTATTATCTAAAACACGATTTATGTAGATTCGGACGGACCGGCCTGTGAGGCGGGTTCCGGGAGCTGCTCGGGTTCACCATTAGCTGCCACAGCCTCCCGAGGCGGAGAATTTTCTTGTGGTTCTGCTTTGGTGACAACACTTTGGTCAGGGACACCTGCTTGGGTTGTCTCTTCTGTGTTTTCGTCCCCAACAGGCGCTAACCCCACTGGTAGACTGGAATCTGCGGCGACATCGTAAGCTATAGCGGATACCTCGGTAGCGGTGGTTGGCTCGGCTGTGGGCTCAGGCTCCAGGTTGTCTGCGGTTGGTGACAGCACTTCAGGCAAGTCTGAGTGCGCAGAAGGTTGGCCACCTAGCGCGGGCTTTTGTTCCGATACTGAGGCATCTGACATCTCGATATCTTTGGCTTCGACCGAGTCTAGACCGCCCCCAATAATAGCGGAAGAATCTGCTTGTGGGCTCTCGGAGGCTACCAAGGGCTTGTCTCGTATATGGGGATGAAGGAGAGACTCATTTGGGAAGTCCTGAGATTTCTGGGCTTTTGCCGAGGCACCTGTCAATACTGCGCTCTCGTCAGAGTCTATCACTTCTCTGAGTAATTGCTCAGGTGTATCCGATTGGGGCGAAGGTTGCGCCACTGAATTTTCTGAGAGTTGTCTCGGACCGACAGGTGGCAGGGTGGTCTTGATTTCTCCACCTGTGTGCTCAGGTTCGTCTTTTGGTCCAATGTCAGACGACGGAGCACTGGCTGACAGTCTCCCTTGTAGTTCGGCATTTTCATTTTGAGCTTCCCCTGTCTCGGCTGTATGCTCGGTGAGTTCACTCGTTGCAGCATTCTTGTCGTGAGAAAGACCAGTCTCGTTAGGCTGCGTAATGACAACCTCCTCATTCAGATTGGAGACGTCGGCGTTCTTTGAAGTAACGCCCGAAGCCAGCGCACTGAAATCTGCCGGCGGGCTCTCATCGGACTGGGAAAGTCCAGGCACCATCGGCTGTTTTTGTAAAGTCATGTCCTTTTCAGGTAACGATGATAGCTCGAGGTCAACAGGTCGATCCTCTGGAACGGTATCTGCCATGTCGATATCGATTGGTCGTTCGACGGGTGTTTCGGAAAAGGGTTGGGGAGTATCGGGGGTCTTCGCATCAAGCATGGACTCGTCACCCTCGTCGCTTTCGTCACCCTCGTCGCCATCTTCATCATCCTCATCTTGACCAGCCTGGTCATTTGACATTTGTGAAGCACCCTCCTGGCGTTCACCCTTGACACCAAATTCACCATTGCTAGTGGTAGGAGCAACTCCGTGTACTATCGCGGCATCGGCTCCTTCGCCCGGGGCGAACATGACCTTCTTCTTCCGACCCTTTCCAATGCCCCGACCCTTGCGTTTGGGCGGAGGAGGGCGCCGTTTTGGAGGCGTCATTACAGCCGCAGATCCAGCCTCCGCGACCACAACACCCTCAGCATTGACAATGCCAACCCCTTCGACAATTGTCCCGGGCGCAGGTGCCTCGGGTTTCACGGGCACTTGGCTCTGTTCGACCATGGTCTGCAAGTCGCCAGTGATCTCTCCTTCAATGCGATGACCCTCCGGCACCCACGCCTCGTAAATGGATATGTTTCCAGTTTCAGGGTCGGTTTTTTTGAACTTGGTCCTCCGCATAGGCCCAGAAGCCGCACCGAAACTTCCATCTGTACCAGCAGATGCGCCATAAAGAGAGGGAAGACCGGGTCGCCTCTTTGCCAGAAACTCCACTTCCGCAGGCTCGAGATGTTTGGGAAGCGTCATCCATTTGCGAGTAGTGAAACTCCGATCGGCCATATGGGATGCTGTAGCCGAGTCTTCTGCATCTGCCACACTCTTATCCTCATCTTCACCTGCTCGACTGCCTTGGAGAATGTTTATACATCCAGCGCGAGCTGCCCGAAGGAGTGCACGGCTGATTGGCGGTAATAGCTGGCTGTCTCTTGGCATGGGGATTTCGGGTAGGGTTGGCCCTCCGCCTGGGCCTTGAACGCCAAATTCCGAGTCATCAGGCTTGGGGGCTTGCGAAAAAGTATGTTGCTGCCGGGACCAGCGGCGCACTGGTAATCCCTCAAAGACATCGTGATCAATTTGGCCGGTACGGGTACGGTTTGGGGCACCGTCGAGGTGTCGCCCTGAGCGCGAGGATCTGAACTGTGGCGTATCAGTCATCTAAGTTCACCATTTGAAGGAATTGTATATTTGAAAATCCCATATATCCTGGCGAGCACTTCGGGACCAGATGATATGAGTGATGACCCTGGGCGCGAGGTGAAACGTACAGTGGATGGCATGGGTGGCAGATGTCTCTATAGCCGTGTCCCCCTACACCGATTCAAGTAGGACGCGCTCAATAAGATTGCTGTCTATACCTCGGTAAATATAAGCGGATATGCGATGGAGTGGAGTGGGTGGATGGTAGGAGTGATACGACCTGGTCGCGTTGCGATGCCTTCACCCCGTAAGGGATATCACGTGATATGAGCATCGGTACTGACGTTGGTTGTCAGTGCACGTCAAAGCACCCTTTGTCTTCTGATGAACCCCCGTTATACGAAAGAACACAACCGAACGCGATTCGAGAAGAGAGTGTCCTAGTTCTGGTGTTTAAGGAGGATTTACTACAGCTGCAGTGCTGGGTGTATAGATACAAAATATGAGGTGTCCAATTACTCGCCTAGGTTACCATTGGCAAGTACACGTAGGTAAAGCAGAACGAAACAGTTTCAATTTCCTTTCTCGCCTCAAAAATCAATCCCAACTGCTTATAGTTAGAAATTGTGATTTGGTACATATGATGTGTCAGGTATCAGACTCACCCAGTGTCCTTCTGGCGAACAATGCCTCCATGGTTCCCAGTTTCCTTTCCCTGCGGAGATAGTGTTAGATCAGAAGCTAGAAGAAGTGAACAGGAAGGTGAGGCTTACTGTCTTTTGGCCTTCCACCACCAACTTATCCAACTGGAAGAACTGGCTGATGACCGTTTGTCTCTGTCATGGTGTCAGCTTTGTTCTCTCTGCGCTCGCAGCGGAAGGTAGGCGACTTGTCGGCTTTCAATGCAGGAGGTCCAAGATGGATACCCCGTATCTTCCACTGATCAAGTTCTGCCCCCAAGCTCCCTATAACATCACTGACCTTCAGCAAGCGCAAGCTTTGCAGTCCCTCCTGGATCAACTCCTGTACTCGCCGTTCCTCTGTGATGTTTTGGTGCTCGCGAAACGAGTCCCTTGTCTTACGGCGAGCGTATTCACGGAAATTGTAATTGGAAAATTGTCCAGAATGGCGCAGAAGGGAGCGGAACTAAATAAGGTAGAGAGAGAGAAACACGTTAGATAAATGTTGTAGACAAGGATGATAGGTTGGAGCGCATGTAACCGATTTTAGAGGACATACCAAAGACCGTGCCTGGAAGGCAGTTTCACGATTCAAGGACGCAACAGACATGATGGTAGAGAGTATGACGAGACTTTGGCGAGAAAATCACGGATTTCAGTGTGACGCGGAACTTTGGCTAAGTCGATCTCAGATTATCACTGTAGCCTTGGTTGCACGGTCGACACAGTGCTGCGACTATTGGAAATGCCAGGAATGAGAATGTGTATTGCAATAGTCAGAGAGTGCTGATTCACATACGGTTGAGATGACCTGTATCAAAGGCGCAATCGGGAGTGGCGACTTTCTGGAATGACAAGACTCAGATTCAATCTGATAAACAGGACTTTATCTCACAAGTCTAGAAAAGAGAAACGATGTTGAAGGTGAGTGAGTAGCAAGAAGGAAGCGGGAAATTCTTTAGCGTTCGGAGACGAATGACGGAGTTACCGGGGCCGAGCTCCTTTCCCAACGTTGCTCCACGTTTGTCACTTTCAACTCCGGATTTCTCCCAACTCCAAACTTTGCAATTTGGCAACCTTTTGCTTGAATTGACTTGCATTTTCTCGCTATGACTCAGATACCTACACCGCCAGCATCGAGACCAGGTTCAGAGGCTCCCGAAATTATGGTGAAGCCGGTAGCTTCAGTGGATTTGGTCCAGTGTTTGGACACACTTCTGGAGCAATATTTGCACCTACTTGATCGGCAGCAAAGACTGCAATCAAGCCTGGCTGAACAATTATCGTCGGTATGGACTAGTCAGTCATGGTTTCTGAAACATACTGAGATAAAGTAGGGCTTTTTTGCCCTTGCCCAGGCCAATTTCTCCAGTTCTCCAGGCCGCCGCTATGGACCTGATTATTACGATGGGCGCATGAAAGCAACTAGGATAATGTGAATCTATCCTTGTCGTCGACTGACCACGCTTTACTGATCGAGACGGACAGATCAATCCAATCCGAACGAAACACGGAGGGACTCGCGGGCGATGCGCAAGAAAGGGAGCATCGCATCGAGTCACCTGGTTCTAATCACAGATTCTCCACCAAGTCCACACGCAGTCATCGATCAGAGAAGGCCGGTGCAAACGAGGAAAGCCAAATCTCTGATCGGGATCAAAGTGGACCTCCTGAGGCTACCGAGGGTACTACCCCGGCCGATGCGACCGATTCAGCGCCATTTGACTCTTCGGAAATCAAGGTTACTCCTGAAAAGCCCCAGACCGACCCCAAAATGCTTCGTTCCGATCCAATCCATTGGTATGGGATACTTGTTCCGCAGTCGCTGCGCAGGGCACAAGAGTCTTTCACGAATGCGATCGATAATGAGGTCCCCGATCTCGCTAGTACTACCGTCGAAATGCGAGCCTTAGAACAACAGATAAACCAATTGCGAGCCCAACTGAAAGATGAAATCACCAACCCAACTTGTCCTACAGTGGATGATACATCAGTCGCCAAATGGCAAGTTGACATTGGCAGTCGCCCAAAGCATTCTGTTCCTGAGGTGACCCCCTAGATGAGTTTACAATTGAAAAATAAATCGCCAATCTATCACATTGTCTTCCCTTGACTCAATTACAATTTGATTGCCCTTACAGATATACTACCACATGATCTACAAACTATGTACTTGTGTTAGGACGCAATATGGGGCTGGCCAAAAAGTATAGACCAAAGGAATGGGTTAGACGATGGCAGAGGAGCATGACCTCGTATGTCTAAAATTGCTCTTTTGATTGAAAGTCGGAGCTTTGAAAGACAGAATGTGGCTATTAGAACCATCGCGTGGCATTGGAAGAAAGGTGGTCCATGGCATTGGAAAAGAGTGTCAAATTGGACTAGTACTAAGCTATGTAGGACTCAAGGTGTTTCAGAGCACCGCCCATATTGTTGATAATGTAATAATCGAGGTGACGGTAAAACTACCACCTCAGCAAGTTGTCGGCTCCCGGAGCGATGAAGACAATGATGTCTCGGAGGCCCTTGAGCTCGGACCAGTCTCTTGGGGGAAAAGAATAGCGATGGTGCCTCCGAAGGTCGGACGGTAGGCTGGGAAAATTCCCGCAATAAGCAAAAGAGGGTTGTCAAAGAAAGTAATACCGCAAACAATGCTCTACTCGAGCCAAATGATCATCTTGAGGGACGCTGCTAATGCACTCAAGCCCGCATTGCTGACTGCAACGACCTGGGTATCCGGACCAGGGATGCGAATTGCACCTCTTCCCTCTCCAGACTGAGAGATCGCCCCTCTGATCACATCCGTGTCCCAGCCAGCAGGAACTCGCGTTTGCGCATTTGATAATATGCGCCCTGTCCAATAGGTGGTGATGACTGTCCACTCATCACTACTTGGCTCCCAAACATTCAATCGTTGAAAGTCGGGGTTCTGAAAGACCATAAGCGCCCCTTGAGCCCCTGTGTACCTCAGCGCCCGCTCAAGGGATGGCGTGGTATATATTCCAGGCCCGAATTCGTTATCTGTATGGTTGGAATTGACTGTTGGTAGGAACGATGCCATTGCGCAATTAAGAGCTGATCTAGACAGGCCGCGGAAAAGTAATCTTTCCCCCAAAGAGCTAGTGAATCCACGTTCAAGCTCTTGGCAGGTAAGGTGTGTGCGCTTTTTCTGGGTTACCCGGGCAGAGAGAACTTGTTGCGGGAAGCGCTCCTGGCGACAGAAGGGGAAGAGATCTCTCAGCCGATGTGAAGCGACGGAGCAAGTGACAGATGGTGGGATGGTGAAGTCCCGGAGCGGAAAAGCGACAAGAGAGAAGTCAGGAGGTGGGTTACAGTAGTTTCTGTAGACGGCGCCAGGGATTTTACCGTCTTCAGAGAGCAGGGGCAGCATCGATCGGATAGAGGCATTATCGGGAATGCAAATAATCTCATCACGCATGGTGAAATCCGGGCTGTCAATCGCGCGGACAAAGTCGTCAAGCCTTGCCAGCCAGAAAATGCTTGACATTGGCCCAACCAGCCTGATCGTCCGATTATCTCCCTCAGGATCGATCCATTCCGCGATGTCATCTGGAAGCGGCCCAGGGTAGCCCTCCTCGATTGTCCAGACAGGACGAAATCCGTTGGCGACGAGATCTTGAGGGTTTCTTTCAGTGTCCGCAAAGGACCAGCCGAGTTCCTCTCGGAAACTCTCAGAAGACGACATGTTGAGCTCTGCAGAGGGGAAGCCAGTGTTGTCGAGTGGCGTTCGCACTGATGAATTATCAGACGTAGTGCTCATTGTGAGGCTGGGCGAGGACTCGGATTCGGGTCGGCGGCTCCCATTTGAGGCAGTCCGCTTTCGTTTTGGGATGATGGTTTGCAGCAAACAGGTCACAATGAGTCAATGACTCAATTGAAATGTGACAAGTTGCAAAAAGCTTGCTCACTCTGTGTAATCTTGTTCGAACGGGTAACTTGAGAGCGAAGTTGATTTTGAGCAACTGGTACTTCGGAGGTTACTTTATACTATAGTCTATGTAGTTCTAAGGGAAGGCGCAACACACTCATCACTCTCTGGGAAGGCGCAACACGCTCATCACTCTCTGATCACGGGACCGCTGCTTAGGAGGTTATCCACAGAATTTGGAAGGCATACCGGAGCTCGGCGAGATTAATGGCATGTTGGGTCGGAACGTCTCAAAGGGCGCATCGAGACAGGCCTGAGTGAATTTCTTCCAAGGTATTGAATCGAGATATTCTGCTTGAAATGCGGCGGCAATTGGTAACGGAATTGCCTTCTGTCCTTGGACGACAGATCTTCCCGTAGTTGCAACATATAATTTCTTCCTAGGAAAAAAATACAAAGACAGATAGAGAGAGACTAATAAGAAGAGCGGAAGTAGTAGAGGTTAAAGACAGAGGTTATACTGCGTGACCCACTCTCCTCTGTGTTTTGTACAGTAATTTGGTTTCCTTAGCATTACGGTTGTCGTAACAGCGTTTATCAAAGTACCATATGCTGTGACGCTGGGAAACTGTGTGTAGATAGTGTCAGAGCAAGCTACGACAGTATGGACTACATGTAGTATGCGGCGGAGCGAATGGGAATCAGAGATATATGCATTGGTGGTCGTCTAACACAGGAAAAGGGGCACATGAAGATGTGTCTGTAACGAGAGGAATCTAACCAAATCTGGCTAGTGGCTCGCTGGAGAGACTAGCAGTATCATACCTAATATGACTATATCCTTGATTGCTTACCTTGAGTACCTTGAGTGAAAGGTGAGCAGATCCCTGAGCAACCCTGAGCAACTATGAGTGCCTAGGGAGCAATCCGAGAACTAAGACGGAAATGGTGGGCAGAAACAGATCACGTGCGAGCTCAATGACTAAGATTATGGTAAAAATGACTGTAGCCGTTTTTGGCCTCGAATTTACCGTTACCTAGCATTGTGGTGTATTTATCACAATCTCCATTGCTTTTTATGAACCACATACAGTACACTGGATATTTATGTTATGGTCGATAAAATTCCATTCAAAATTGCCTGGACTCCAGGAGGCCCTAAATGTGAGACGTTAGCGTCCGAGACTAACTCCTGGCCCACATTTTTTGTGACCTACGCATATCCTCGATGTCCGAGTTCATTAATATCGGACAGAAGTACTGATTCGCCCGGTTGACTGTCCAGCTGACTCTTCATTGAATTCCCCTGTATCTTGGAGATAGTTATATGGAGTATTGCTTACAATGTCAGTTCAAATCTCAATCCTCATAAGAAGAATGTTTAGAGTGATACGACGTCTATTGACCATTCTAAACTTATTTAACTTGTACAAGTTACATGTAGGTAATATAACAACCCGTTTAAATCCCAGCAGTTCCTTAAAGCGGGTTGAGATTAATCTATCTTGGCCTGTTTGAGATACAGAGTCACTAGTGGAATGTGTCAGAGACTGGGGGTCCCTGTCAGCTTCTATCTTCTGGCTTTTACTCCTTTTTTTTTCTCTCTCTCTCCATCTATTGGTTTCTGATTTTCTCCAAGAGCTTGAGGCTCTTCCCTTATTTTTGAATTTGTGAGATATCTTTACTCAGATGGACTATCCAAAGATTGGCGCTGATGTGTTGTAGCTTTGAACGCCAGTTTGATACTAGCATTCGTTCCTCTCATTTTTTTTATCCCAGCTCCTTTCAAGCCCGGTAAGTCTGGCTTTGGTGACAATGTTACTTCTTGTTCATTCGATTACAGCTGGTCCTGACAATGATCTATAGTGGCATTGAGTGCCCATCCATTCCTTTGCAATCCAAATACTGTGGATATTGCTCTCTAGATCGTTTCTATTACTTACAGTGCTACCTACTGCGAGTGACCCGGTGTCATTCTCTAATTTCCATCAGTCAAGGGCATAACTTACTGATCCCCGGCTTGATCAACGTACCAACCAAAGCAATCGATATCTTCCTT
This sequence comes from Penicillium turbatum, assembly GCA_030762825.1. Taxonomy (NCBI): domain Eukaryota; kingdom Fungi; phylum Ascomycota; class Eurotiomycetes; order Eurotiales; family Aspergillaceae; genus Penicillium; species Penicillium turbatum. The sequence goes on along the minus strand of JAUJYX010000011.1, from coordinate 1,128,856 downwards.
TCCGTCTCAATAGTCCAAAGAGAAATCCTTCTTTTGGACTGCAGTTTCACCACCCTACACTTGATAGTCTGCAAGCCTGAACTTCTTGTGGTACCTAAGCATCCAGCGCCGCATAGTATTCAAGCACTTTTCATACGAACAAGCAGACGAACATCCAACAATGAGCACGAATATAACATGCCCCGGACGCAGTGGGGATTCCAAAAGGAAAGGATCCGTCAAGCGGGCCAGGCAATTGCTGGAGGCCGGCATCCGTCCAGCACAAGCTTCACCTCATCAGGAGAGAGACTCGCCTATCACGAGCAAGATGTCGCGTGAGACCCAGTGGCCTCTTGCTGATTCGAGCCTACCAGCGCATCCGGTCAAGCATCATTTCGGGCCTTCGCATCCACGTGGTCCTCCTCCACAAAGACCGCCATATCCGAATGAAATGCCCTCGCCATCCATCTACTCAGTAAGGGATGGCCAAGTCTCAGTAACAAGCTTGGATCGGGATCCAATGCCTCCTCGGTCCTTCCCGAAGCTACAGCCACCTCCGCCATTGCAATTGCACCAGCCTTTTATAGACGCCCCCGTCAGTCCAACCAGTACAGTCGACATGGCTCCGCGAATATCAATTTCGACAGATGACTTGTTCAGAAATTCCGCGGCTTCGTCGACACCTTCTGTCCCCAATTTGCCGCCCTTTGCGCCGCCTTTTGCGCCGCCCGAATCCCGTTCTTGTCCGGATAACCCTCAGTGTCGGACGGCAGGTCTTGTAGCACCACCCAATGCACGGCGGCCACCTCAGGTTTGTCGATCAGCTGTGTCGCCCATTCCTGAAAGCTTGCCGGATCCTCGATCTAAGAAATGCTCTGTCGCATCAAGCCGAGCCATTCCTTCTAGTTGGGGATCTGGTCCCGCCGAATCGGAGATTCTGGGAGCATATCTCGACATGGATTCGGACACTGATCAGCGTTCACCGAGCTGTCAAAGAGACGACATGATGATTGTCCGGAATGCCAGTCTTGGAAAGCGAGGGAAGCCAACGATGCGGACTCATCTCAAGTCTAATCCTGCATCAGGATTTGCTGCTGTAGATACGCAAGCACTCGCCCATGCGAAACATACCAGGACTGTAGGGGTAGCGTCTGCGGGGGTGCGAGCTGCCGCAAATCAGATGTTTCATCCATCTACCCAACAGAAGACGCCTACTTCGACGGCATCTGTCAAACCTTTGAATGGTGCCAACCCAGAAAACCCGCCCCTTTCCCAACAGCATGAGTCGATTTATAGTACAGGGCTCGAAAAAGAGCTCGAGGCGTTTGGAGCGCTGTCTAGACCCGCCCCAACATTGAGCGATAGTAGGCCCGGCGGCCACAAGCCCCCTGCCTTGAATATACACGCAGTGCGGGATGCAGAGGCTCGCGGAAGTCTCTCCAGTTTATCTGATTTGATTCGGCGGGCGACAAAGCTTGCATCAAACCTGGATCATGGAAGGACCGTCAGCTGCGAAGCCGAGTTTAAAGGTGGGATCGGTAAGTCTCTGGAGTCGAATTATCACGAATATAAGACATAGGAACACTAACCTTGAGCTTGTTCTGTGCTTAGGAACCCGTTCACGTAACTCCGGCTCTCTCTCGGATATTCTCGCTTCCTTTCCCCCGCCAGGTTTGGCGACGCCTGAAGGCCGTAGTTCATGGCCCATCTTCTTTGGGCGCTCCAACCTACGCAACGTTGAGCCCCTTGGCTCCAATGCTGACGAGCCAAATGCTCCCCGACGCAAAAAGACGTGTTGTGGAATTTCCCGAAAGTTGTTTGTGCTACTGTGCATCGTACTCTTCATCATTGTCATCCTCGCAGTCCTGCTCCCGGTGTTCCTCGTCGCCGTGCCTCGCGAGAAAGCGAGCGCATCCTGTGCTCAAAGCAACCCTTGTGGGAACGGAGGCGTGAGTGTCTCAAGCGGCACCGAATGCTCGTGCGTCTGTTCAAATGGCTATACCGGCTCGCGGTGCACTATTGCGGGTGATGATAGCTGCACCACAGCTCTAATCAAAAACGAATCGAACGCAACTATGGGCAGTGCGCTCCCCACTTTGTTCGAGGAGTCCGAGAAGAGATTCAACATCGTCCTTGACCCGGTCACAATCATGGCGATTTTCAGTATGAACAACGTTTCTTGCAAGACAGAGAATGCATTGGTGTCTTTCAGTGATGTCAAGACCAACGAGACCAGCAAGTCTCGCCGATCTCCACCACTGTTGGCCGACACGATCACGTCTGAGGATAGCGTAAACCCCAATGCTTCTCCATCCGTCACGAGAGTCGAGCCAACAACAGCGGTGGTCGCAGCCCGTTCCGAGGCCACCATGAATGGTATCTTATATGATGACCGAGGGCCAAGCAAGTCCGCTACGGCCACATCGATCCCCACTCGTATTGAGTCGGCGACGAGCGCCTCCGCCACGAAAATCAGTTTCCAAGTCACGTCTGCTGAGACCCAGGTTTCCACTTCCACTGGCGTTCCTGAGGAAATTGTTGGGTTCTCTAGGATTGCGGTGTTGTATATTCTACAGAGGACGGGCTCGCTCGACTCGGCAATGTCTTCAGAGGATACTATCCAGGAATATCTGATCGATTCCTATGCAAACGCGACTCACCCATCCATGACAGTGGGGACATTCTCTCTGGATTTCGAGAACTTGGTCATCAGTCTTCCCAATAGCACGGCGAAGGCGGAGTGACACTGTGGAAAGCATGTCCTCATGGATCCGGAGTAAATATAGTGTAATATATCAATTGTTCTCAGTCAGACAACCTTGGAATGCTACCAAGATCGGGGATATTTTATCTTAGGTACATGTATGTACAAAGTAGATTTGATCGTTAATGTACATATCAATTAACATTTGTATTGAACCTTGGAATGAGAGCGAAATTTAGGTTTCTCGACCCAGCGGATCATTTCCTAATCTGGACATGAGATGTCGTGATTGTACGCGGAGGTTGCGTGCTCTATCACGTGATCTCCACCTCTGCAGAAATGGCGTGAGACTAGCCAGTTTTAGATTTTTTTATATACTCCAGACTCCGTTGACACTGTTTTCAATACAGACACAGCTACAGACTCGAAGATTGTTAGATATTGTATATCTGAAATTGTATCAAAGGGGATCGTCGATATGCCCCTAAAACTTCCACAGATGCGTATATTCTACATGGTACGGTGTACTTTGCACAAAGTCCACATTTTTGCGGGCTCCGAGAGCTTCGGAGATATCACAGCCTTAGTACATGTAGGATTGTATTGATAGAAATACAATATACAAAATGTCATAGACCTTGAGGAAGATATTGAATTGATACATATCAAGTTAAAATTTTTAATTGTAACAAGTTCAACATAATTAAAGGAGGAATCGACGAAAGCCAAGACTTCCACAGTCTCCACTGTTGACGACTGTTCTTGATTGTCGTTCGGGGAGATGGTGCAATGCGCCTGCCCCTCTTAAAATGGAAATTTCTTGATAAGCTTTCTTCCTTCTTTTCTCCTTTTCTCTTTCTATTCTTTTCTTCCAACGTCCTTTGATATTTACGATTCATTCACAATGGCCAACGCCCCTCATGGTGGTGTCCTCAAGGACCTTCTCGCCCGCGATGCTCCCCGCCAGGCTGAGCTCGCCGCCGAGGCTGAGACTCTCCCCGCTGTGGTCCTCACTGAGCGCCAGCTGTGCGATCTCGAGCTGATCATGAACGGAGGTTTCTCCCCTCTAGAGGGTAAGTGCAATCGCAATTCTTCCCTTCGAAGTCTCATTGGCTTGGTCATCTCCTTCCGATTTCTCTGTTCTGGAATTGGAGGTTGAAACATGGGCATAGAGGGCCAATAGCTGATGGGCGATCTTTATGCAGGTTTCATGAACCAGGCAGACTACAATGGGTATGTATGATGTGGGATGGTCTCATTGAAACGAGAAAAGGCCCTTACTCTGCGCAACTATAACAGCGGCAGCTGACAAATGTGCACAGTGTCTGTGAGGAAAACCGCCTCGTCGATGGCAATGTGTTCTCGATGCCCATTACTCTCGATGCTAGCCAAGAGGTGATCAATGAGAACAAACTAAAGGCTGGTGCTCGCATCACCCTACGTGACTTCCGCGACGACCGCAACTTGGCCATTCTTACCATCGATGACATTTACCGCCCCGACAAGTGAGTTCTCATCTCTCAACCTGACTCTTGGAAACGGCGTCTCTTTCTCTTCTATTATCGCTTGCAACACTTCGAACGCCATTGTTGGATTTTCTATTGCCACTATTGGTGTTCGACGTCGCGAACATCGCAATCTTACACAAATCGTTGGAGAGGCCTGTGCTTTAGTGGGGCTCGCTGACGTGGGCTTGTCCCTAAATTTAGGACCAAAGAGGCTAAGCTTGTCTTCGGTGGTGACCCCGAGCACCCGGCCATCGTATACCTGAACCAGACTGTTCAGGAGTTCTATATTGGTGGCAAGATCGAGGCTGTCAACAAGCTGAACCACTACGACTATGTCGCCCTCCGCTGTATGTTACACCTCCGTTCCTTCCTGAATTCAGGCTGATAGGTCTCAAGATACGCCCGCGGAGTTGCGTGTCCACTTCGACAAGCTGGGCTGGTCCCGCGTCGTCGCCTTCCAGACTCGCAACCCTATGCACCGTGCTCACCGTGAGCTGACTGTTCGTGCGGCCCGTTCCCGCCAGGCTAATGTTCTCATTCACCCCGTTGTTGGTCTCACCAAGCCGGGTGACATTGATCACTTCACTCGTGTCCGCGCGTACCAGGCGCTCCTTCCCCGTTACCCTAACGGCATGGCCGTTCTGGGTCTGCTTGGTCTGGCCATGCGTATGGGTGGCCCCCGTGAGGCTATCTGGCATGCTATCATCCGTAAGAATCATGGAGCTACTCACTTCATTGTGGGTCGCGACCATGCCGGACCTGGTTCCAACTCCAAGGGTGAGGACTTCTACGGTCCTTACGATGCTCAGCATGCCGTCGAGAAGTACAAGGATGAGCTCGGCATTGAGGTTGTCGAGTTCCAGATGGTTACCTACCTTCCCGATACCGATGAGTACCGGCCTGTTGATCAGGTTCCCGCTGGCGTCAAGACCCTCAACATCTCCGGTACCGAGCTCCGCCGCCGTCTGCGCTCCGGTGCTCACATCCCTGAATGGTTCTCCTACCCCGAAGTTGTCAAAATCCTACGCGAGTCCAACCCCCCGCGCGCCACCCAGGGATTCACTATATTCCTGACAGGCTACATGAACTCGGGCAAGGACGCCATCGCCCGTGCTCTGCAGGTCACTTTGAACCAGCAGGGTGGTCGCTCCGTCTCCCTGTTGCTGGGTGATACCGTTCGCCACGAGCTCTCATCCGAGCTGGGCTTCACGCGCGAGGACCGTCACACCAATATCCAGCGCATCGCCTTCGTTGCCACTGAGCTTACCCGCGCCGGCGCCGCTGTCATCGCAGCCCCCATCGCTCCTTACGAGGAGTCTCGCAAGTTCGCTCGTGACGCTGTCGGCCAAGCTGGCTCTTTCTTCTTGGTCCACGTTGCCACTCCCCTTGAGTACTGCGAGAAGTCCGACAAGCGCGGCATCTACGCCGCTGCACGCCGCGGTGAGATCAAGGGATTCACCGGTGTTGATGATCCTTACGAGGCCCCTGAGAACGCCGATCTTGTTGTCGACTTCTCCAAGCAGAGCGTGCGCAGCATCGTACACGAGATCATTCTCATTCTGGAGAGCCAAGGCTTCTTGGAGCGGCAGTAGATATACGTTTAGCCATGCATAGAAGTATGTGCTGGTTTTTGATTGTGGGCTGGTTGATTTTTCCCCTATAAATTCCCCTAACTTAGATAGTTTAAAGTTGCCAATAGATTTGGTTTGATCAGTATTGAGCTCTATGTACTCTACCGCCAGACAGCCGAGGATATTGCAAAGCGTCACGTCGTAACGAGCAGTGTGGGCATCCCCAAAATGCGTGGTGTCTGCATGGGGCATGCAAAACTGGTCACGTGCCAGACAAACCGAACAATCACCCGTTGATCGTATCGAAAGCAGAAAGGCTTCATCTTTCCTCACTGGGGTTTCCAGTATCCTACCATGTTACCTCCTCGAAGCGCCATCGGTCGAATATCGACTCATACTCGACCGACTCAGAGCCATCGTATTCCAAACTTCAACGTACATTTTCGACCATTTACCCACCGCACTCGCCTACTTCTACTTTCACCGGCGCCGGGCCGCCCTCAGCTCCCTTTTCTATCACCTCTCGCGCCCACCCGTCCACTCCCACCGCTTTCAATCCACCTTCGACAGCATTTTGGTCGTTTAATTTCCACCGAAAGCCGGGAACATTACAAGCGAAGGGCATCACGAGGCTTTAAGATCGGCCTATCAGTGTGGGCCATCCTGGTCTTGTTCTCCGCGATCAAGCTCGGCGTCTATCAAGAAAACATTGAGCATTCATGGCCCACTCCACCGGAATGGTCCTGGAAAAGTCGTTGGTGCCTGCGATCTGCGCAGGCACTGCAGAATCCCGAGCAGATTGGCAAGTTGATGACCAATTGGCCCATGGTCGCCGGGTATCTTCGTGAGCTGCTGGAGCGTCTGGAGGACCCAGAAATAGAAGGCCAAGGTATCATGGAACAAGATGAGGGTGGATTCTTGGTTGAAGGCGTCGGTCGCACTGGATTCGATATCTCCGCAAAGAGTGAGCCTTGGCGCCGCGGATATTTCCAGGCCCTGATGGGAGCTGCCAAGGCTGCTGAAAACCTCGACGGCTGGTTAACTGATCGCAAGCAGAAAATATCGGCACCCGCGGAGTATGTTGTTGGCCCCTCGAATCCTCGGCCAAAGCCCATGCCCGCCGGTCAGAAAAAGATACCACGGGAAGAGGACTGTGAACAAGCGTCTCCCTCTCCAGAGAGCTTCTACATGAAGGTCTTGACAACCAAGGGCTTTAACACAGGGCAGAAACTCGACGCTGCTCTAGCCTACGCGGATTGGCTTGATTTCAAAGGTCTGGGTCTCACGGCGGGTGACATGTATACATGGGCCTTGGACATTGCTGCCAGCGGGCTGGAGGGAGATGCCAGCAAAATCGTGGACTTGAAAACCGGGCTTCTCAAGAACAACAACGGAGACCCCCCATCAGAGAACATTCTCCGTGTCTCCACTGCCCTTGCCGTCCACAATGCCCGTCAAGCCAATCTCCCTGCAGCCTTGTCCCTCTTCACATCGGTTTTGAAAGCCCGACGCAGCTTACCTGTGTCATCGGATTTTGGCATGCCCCTCATTCCCGACTTTCCCTGGCTCCGCCAGTGACCCATTCACATCTCTCTTTAAATCACTCAAAAATGTTCTCATTCCCGTGGAGTACCCAGAACCCCTCCCATCAGGTGACCAGCCTCCACGCCGCACCAAGGCATCTGCCTGCGAAGAAGCAGGCTTGATGACGTATATTGGCGAAATCATGTATGCATCCTCATCAAAGGAATCGGGCCTTGCCTGGACGCGCGACGCAGTCGACATGGCCGAGTCCACGCTCCACGAACTCGGAAACTCTGCTGATCGCGCTGCCCGAACTCGCTGCGCACAATGTTTGAAGGTTGGCTTGGAGAATTGGAAAACCATGGTTCATTCGCTGGTTACTCGTGCCCGGCAAGAAGAGCAGCAGAGCAAGGAGCAGGCCAAAAGTGCATGGTTTGGCGGCGAGCGCCGCGCACAGGCCAAGTCTCTCGATCGTCGACGTTGGGAAGCTGAGAATGCTATTCTGGAGGACCGAATTCGGCGCCTCTTCCCTCTCCTTGAGGGCGAGTCCGGGCTGGATCTCGTCGCCCCAAACAGCTCTTTGTTCGTCTAGTGTTGCTTTATACCTGTACACTTGGTTTTTGGTGGAGTTGGGTTACTTTCTGCGGACGGCTAATGCGGTAAATCCCCGTCAGACAATGTATCTGAGCCGACCTTATGTTGATGAACATTAGCATAAAATTGTAACATATTTATCATTCACTTTCTCGGTCCCGGTAACCCTTTTGTATGTGGATCTTCCTGCGTATATTGATCCAAAGGATGTGTCTGCTATTTGACATTACTCCCAAATCGATTTAGATTTAACCACATAACCTTTCTATATCCACAACCGAAAGAACGAGAGATCCATGGAAAATCACATTGAATTCAAAAGCATCTACCCGAGCTATATCAAAGTCGATATCAAGGCCGTGGCACGCTCCATATTGAACACACACCGAGCAGCGGCCCAGAGCAACCTCTCACTTTCATGACCATGACGCATAAACTGAACAAGAACCTAAGGCGAAGAACGTGAAGCCAAACCGACATAGGGGGAGAGAGGATAACGGGAAAGACTTGAATGAAAGGGGAAGAAAAGGGGGAGAAACGCCATCTCGCGGAAACACTCGGGGGATGTCGCACAGGGAGGAATTAGCCAATGGATAGAGTATCAGCAAAAGGGGAAGAATTGAAGGACACCTAGGAGACATAAGAAGAAGAAGAAGAAGAAGAAGAAGAAGGCAAAAGGATTATCAAGTAAAGTATGGAGAATGGTTAGCAGATATTGACTCGGACCTCCAAAGTGGTCATGAAAGTCGGTCAAGAATGGGATAAGAAGAGCAGAAGGGATATAAGAGTCCGCTTCGTAGCTGGTTGCTATAGACTAAAGGTTGGCAAAATAAAAGATCGCCAGGCGGCCTTGGAATGAGAAAACTCGGTGACTTGAACAGCGAAGCTCAGAGGATACAGGGTACAGTCGTGGGCTAAGTCGGTGAGAATTGACCAGAATTCGACCAATTCTATCATTTCTTCGCCCCCTTCACGGATTTGACAACGCGCTGAGCCGCCTGTTTAACTCCCTTGCCAAAGCTGCCCTTGGCAGTGCTTTTGGCCTTGGGGGCAGGCATCTTAGCTTTGACGGGGCTCTTGGCCAGAGCCTTTTTCGCGTAAGCCTTGCGGGGAGAAGTCCCAGAGCCTTTGGAGGCAGCATCGAGAATTTTCTTTTTGGTCTCGGCAGACGGTCGTTTGAGTTGGGATGCTGTCTTCTTAGCAGGAGAAGCTGTGGTTTGCTTGGTTGTCTTGGTAGCCTTCGTGGTCTTGGTAGTCTTGGTAGCTTTGACGGCCTTAGTAGATCGAGGAGCACGAACAGTGGCCTTGATACGGCCCGTGGCTTTCACGCTTGGTAGTTTGACGTTGGTCTTCGACTTGCCGGCAGTTGTGGATTTAACTTTCGTCGTTGTCTTGGTATTCTTCTTGCCGCGGACAGTTGCCACAGCCTTTTTTACGCCGGCCTTGATGGCCTTGGTTGTGATCATCTTGCGCTTTTTGCCTTTGGGAGACGCGTCGCTTTCATCTTCGTCTGAGACCTTTCGCTTCTTGCTAATGATCTTTTTCGATGTCGCCTTCTTTGGACTGTTTTCAGCCTTTCGTTTCTCCTCAAGTTCTTTGGCCCGTTGCTGCTTATCCTTCAACCGAGGACCCAAGAAGCCGCGACAGTTCGCTGATCCACAGCGGCATTCCTGAACGTTCTTGTTGGAGTATGGGCTGCCGTAACATTAGCAAATGATCAAGTGGTCTGATATGCGTGTAGATCTCACTCGAAGTTGTAGTCATAGCTCAGTTCCTCTCCTGTCGAGACCCCTCGATCTCCAGCGAAGAGCGCCATGCGTGGCTTGCCAGCAACGGTCCATTTCTCCATGCGGCAGTTGGGTTCACAGGCGTGGTTAACAAAGCGAGCAATAGACCCGCGAGTGGCATCAATGATCATATTTTGATCAAAGTACATGAGATAATAACACTGTTCGACGCAGTCAGTATATGGCGAAGCGGAACAGCAAGAGAAGGAACATACTTCGTTGTTCTTGTATATAGTCCGCATCCTCTTCTCGCACTCAAGCTGGGTGAGGATCTCGCCAGTGTACTCCACAATAATCTGGTTGGGCTCGAAGGAACGGTTGCTGCGGACACCATACCCGCGATCTGCCGTCTTGATGACCTCGACTCCGATGTTATACTTGCCTCCAGCCTTGGTCCGGTGCTTGAGGCCTTCGAAATTGCGATTGCCGCATTCAGGACCCAGCCTGCAATTACCATTGTCACACTCATAGAACATATAGCGGTTTTGACAGTTCTCATCACAGCCAGTATCCTCAGTGCACATGCAAGTGGACAGCTCGAGTTTTTTGTTCGCTTTCCAGAAGCTCCCGGCATCACCAACGAAAACATCTAAACTTCCTGTTAGCCATCACTCCCCGATGTGGGATACTCATCATGTTGCTCACTCTTGTTGGTCTTGCGCCACTCATCAGGCTTGGGCTGACCCGGTGGAAGCGGCGAAAAGATGTCGAACGGAAGCTGGTAATCCCGTCCTGTCTTCAAAAGCCGAGCGCCCTTGAACATGGGCATGGGAAGGATAGTCCGCTGCATGGGACCAGTTCCGGTCTTTTTAGAGTTCTTGCTCCGACGTTGCTTAGGAGGCGAGTCTGAAGGCTCTTGTCCCGTATAAAGGCCGTGGGACAGCCAAATCTTACGCCTAGGTCGCGGAGAAGCTGGTGAAGTCGATTCCTCTGGCGCAGGTGAATCTTGATCTTGAAGCTTGGACAAATCACTCTCAGAGACCCGACGCTTCTTCGATGCAGGCTCGTTGGTAGAGAGGGCCGTTTCCTCTTTTGAGGGAGCAATATTCCGAGGGCGCAGACTAGCACGCCGGCCGAGATCCTTGTCTACCAGACCTCTTGTGCGCTTTCCCAAAATACTACTGGCCCGATCAACGAGATCTGAGGCCTTTCCCATCAAACTGAAGCGACTTGATCGTCGAAGGGACTTGCGAGAAGCAGTTTGAGAAGGGACCGGTTCAGCCGTGGTCGTTTCTTCATCTTCCCCCAATGCCTTTCCCACACGCTTTCGTAGTGTCCGCTGCTGAAGCGACGTGTTCAGATCTTCAGATTGTGCGTTCTGAGAAGACTTCGAGACCGGTGTATCCGGAGCCACGGCATTGTCGGCCGCAGTATCATCGTCCGCTGGAGTACCGTTCCACAAGGAAGACTCCATCACTGCAATACTGTGGCGCAGGGAAGAGTGTGATCGTTTGGCTTTGGCAAGGCTATCGACATAGGCTGCGCTAGATGAAGCTGCGGGTTCCTCGTTCTCGGGCGTGTCGTTCAGTGGTTCATCCGGCCGCAATGATGCGCGTGCGACCCGTGTTGATCTTCGCCGTCCTGCGGGTTTCTCATCGGTCAACGCGTTCTCATTGTTGCTTGAAGTCTCCGAGCGACTATTTTCTGGTGTCAGGAGTTGTTCTGGGACGTCGAGGCTCATGTTGTCATCGGCGGGCTCGTGAGCCTGGGCATCGGGAGCAGCGGACGCGATTGATCGGGACTTTCGTGGCGCCATTTTCGAACAAATGAGGTACGAGAAGGACAATTCCACCTGGAACCGCCTTTCTCTGTCGAGGTAGAGCAACTGGCGCGTGTGGTCGTGCTGAGATGGGAAAATATCAGGGGAAGATGCCGGATCGAAGGAGATCAGCTTCCCGCGCGCTTCTTATCAATTTAGGGCGTGGTCTGACGCGTGCAACAACACTTTCGAACACTCCAATCGCAGAATCTCCAGATCGAGTTACGAAAGTAATAATGCAATGAAAGGAATGAAAACGCAAGGGAGAAGGGAAAAGTAAGCCTTGTCTGCTAGGGCTTACAAAGTTAGATCTCGTGCCCAGGTGGAATGCCGAAATCTCACACTCTCGCCCCCGCAGCATGAGAGATTTTACGCATGGGATAATCTATATACGAAGGTAGATTATTCTAATGGTATACACAGTACTATGTCACTTGTCGGAGGAGTGGATATTGTTGCAAATAGGATATTGAAGAAGAGGAAAGCGGTTTCCGGGTAGGGTTGCCCATTAGAGGTAGTCACATAAGTAACAAGATAGAACAGCAAAAGAAATCGATCATGACAGATCAGGAGGGAGACAAGGTAATGTCTGCACAGGGTGTAACAAATCAAAAAGAGACAGAAAAGCAAGAAGGGTATGTGTAATGTGAAGATTAGAAAATTGTAGAAAATGGTAGATGGCGAAAGATCCCAACAACGGGGAGGGAATTGGCGAGAGAAAACAGAATTGGAAATCATGAATATCATCTTCACAGGTCGTAGCCGCCGAGACAAGGCCGACTGGCAAAAGAATGACTTTTGGGGTTTTAGCCCTGTTGGGGACCAACATGTTGCATTTCGATGCCTTGTGATTCGACATCTGGGACGCGGTACTTGCGCTTTTGTGAGTCTAAGCGTTGATCGCCGTCTTCGTACCGATTCTTGAATTGCATGTAGGTAGGAGGTCGCGGACGTCCAAGAACAGCAATCCAATTCTTGAGGATATTTCCTTGGGTGAATGGCCGGTGTCGGTCAGCCTTGGCAAACTTGTGCGAGTTGAGATACTCTCTTGTAGTCTCGCCACGGCCGACAAGGAAAATATGGTATGCCCAAAGGGAAGTAGGGTAAGGCACTGCCACCAGACCATAGATTACCATGGCAAATGGCACTCTCCACTTCGAGATTGCAGCCCCGAAAGATATGCTCTCTTGAGACATGTAGACCAAGATATGCGCGAGACTAGCACCGATCAAAAAGAATGACAAGAGGGTGCAAGAGCTGACAAAAGTAAAGAAATAGCGATAGTTGCGTCGACCAACACAATTGTTGAGCCAGACACAGTGATGGTCGAGGGTTTCGACGCAGTTGTTGCAGACACGGCAGTGATAGCAGCGAGGAGGCCGCCAGATGTTACATGTCTTGCAGTATTTCACAGGCACGTCCATAGCAGCCACATCAGAAGTAGCAAGCTTGACCATCACCCAATCGTTTGTGGGCGGGCCAAGGGCCAGAGGGTCGTCCGAAGAGTCCGGTTGAGGCATAGGATGAACATTCCGAGGCATAACCTGGAGATTGACATGTTAGCAAGTACGAAACCCAACCGAGACTGAACTACTCACTCCAGGATCGACGACGGACGCATGTACAAACGACGAGAAACACACGTAGAAAATGTAAGCAAACACTATGGGAATAGCAGGGGAGATGTTGTGCCACAACCAGGGAGCCCTAGTTTCACAAGTTAGCCATGAGTCACTAATCATATCAGATCGGTCACATACGAGAATGCAAAGAACAACGCCGCAGGTACAACGACCATCAGACCAGTCGCAATATTAACAGGCTTGTCCCTTGAGTTCTGGAAGCGGCCGCCGCCGCAGAAGATTGTGTTGCCAAGGAAATACTCAAAGTTCTTTCCCGGGTTTGCCTTCGGTAGAGGGGGCTTCTTCACATCGAGTGGACCTGGAGAGGACCCAGCGGAGGAAAGATGTTCATGGCCTTGATGTGTCCGAGATTCGTTGTTGTATCCTGGAGCCCTGTTTTGTATCGATAGGAATGAGAGAGGTGATTTTGGTGGTGCATCCTGCCCGGAATAGCCTGTATAGTTGGCACCCAGGTTGAGACGCTGAGGTTTGTGGTTTTGATCTCGGTCACGCAAAAGTCTCACACTTTCACCTAAACTCCGGACGGTTGTGTTACCAGTGGGGCTGGCATTGGAAGTATTGCGGTCTGGAATTATGGGGTCTGTGAACTCTGTTCCTCGAGAGGGCGGTGCTTCCATTTCAGTTGGAGGTACAGATCCTTGCGGAATTGTGCTATTGGAGATCAAGCTTCTCCGGTTCTGGCTCCCATTCTCTGGCCAGTCGTCGGTTGATGAAACTGTTCCTTTGGTCATAGGGCGTGTTCCTCGGTGTGCCTGCAATCTTTGCGAGCTCATAGGTCGGAAGAATGCTTGTGCCGTCAGGGACGGGATATGTGTTCTACTCAATCGACTCCCCGAGCTACCAGGTCTGCTAGTCACTTGGCTGGGCCCACTGACAGAATTCCGTGTGGGAGGCGGACCGCGCCTAGAAACAGACGGCCGTGACTGGATGGTAGCGGGAGGTGACGTATAAGATGGTGTTCGCTCCCCATCTTCATCCGTCACTCGGGATGAAATTCCCCCCACGGAAGGGGGCCGAGGAATGCCTAGCACATGGCCTGAATTTGTGTGGCCGGTGGCTGGACGCTCTGCGGAGTTTTCCATGACTCTGGAAGGTGATCGATTTCAAGATTTGGCTAGATAGCAATGTGTGCTATCATTTTGCGTTCCTTGTTGGCAAGAGCGAAGTAGTGGAGCGGTGAATGTAGGCGATCGAAGGGATAAGGCGAGCAGCGATCGGAGAGAGAAAAAGGAGCGACAGTGGATCTGAGACAGTGTCTAACGAGCGAAAGTGAATAGATAGATCAACGAAGCTCCTATGGTCTCATTATTAGTCTCCAATTCCAATGCTGAGTTCCACCGACGAACGCGCCGCAAAACTGGGGCCGAGACGAAGAGCCCCTGATGGAGAAAACCGGAACCACATACCTTAGGCGTAGAACAGCGATCGAGAAGCCAAACTAATTTGTAGAGGCCAGTTACATCACAGAAACAACACCGGAAAGATCGTATATGCGTCAGCACGTCGGATCATTCAGACCACAGAATCTCAACCAACAGGAAGCTCGAAAGTCGCGACCCAGAATCCATGGATGAGCTCAAACCGGTGCTGACTCAGCGTCACATGATATGCCGGCAACATCATTCGATGTTCATGATTCTCTCCCACTACCCCGTCTCCAGTTCTCCGCCCACGAAGTCACCTTTCCAACGCACGCACAAATTGCTGCAACAATGTCCTCAATTGCTGCTCTGGCTACCCGCCGGGCTCTGACCCGCCAGTCCCTTCTCCGCGCTCCTCCGCGCCGCTTCGCCTCCTCCAAGGTCGAGGAGGCCAGCCTCGACAAGGCCCCCAAGCGTGACCCCGAGCTCTACGTACGGATCCCACGAAGCCATTGAGCAACGACAGAGCTTCCAATCTAACTATTTTGGCTCTAGGTCCTCCTCGGTGTCATGTCTGGCGCTTTCTTGATTGCCGGATGGTGAGCATCCCTCCCGAAATTACCCTAGATCGCTTCGTGTCGGAACAATTCGCCCCATATGCGCCATTGTGACGTTCCAGCGCTTCGCCATGATGTACCATAACCGGACTACCGCTTCCAATGGCGCACACATCCATACACAAAGCAAGCACGACGATCGCTAACCCGTTCGGTATTCGCGATATAGGTACTTCGGCCGCAAGCCCACTTCCGTCAACTCTGAGAGCAACGTCCGCATTGCCGAGAGTGCCATGCCCTGGGAGGGCCAGTCCGAGGATGGCAAGGTCTACAAGTACCAGTACCACCCCCACGGTGACAAGAACCAGCCCCTCCGTGCTGCTCCCAGCGCCATGAACACCGTCATTGTTCCCAATGTCACCCTGCCCGCGGTATGAACTTACTGGACCCTTAGTCTATGCGACATGTGCGATCGCGCTATAATATGGTCGAGAGTACCATGCGTGATCGCCTTTGCTGTTTGGACGAGATATGCTGACTTCTTCTAATAGGACCTCCACGAGAAGTTCAACAAGCTCGGCAAGGAGGAGTGGGACTACTAGATGGCTATTTGTTAGCTATAAGAATTGCCTTGAGAAGTTGAATGAAGCAAACCGCCATTTTTTGCGGCCAATTGCTGTACACTAAAGACTGGGGAGGAGAGAGCTGCGTGGACTTGCTATTAGAGTAGCAAGAGATTTGTGCATAGTATTCGTATTAAGATAAGAGTCAATTGGGAATCGGTCTCTTTCTTGCGCTCATCTGTATCATGCTGGTTTGGTCGTCAACTTGTGATGACCTGCTATCCTAGAGTGGGGATCTATGGCCACCCGGTGCGCAAACGGCCGGTGTTCCACTTTATACATGATGTAGCCCAAATATGTAAATCTCAGTGTCGATTGACATAACACTAAAGAACAAGCTAACGAATCGGACAACTACTCTATAGAGTCTCATTATACATGGCGAAACCTCCTCTCTTCTTACACATTGAGCTTCCGCACAACACTATCTGGTGGCCTCGTTACCCTCGCTGGCAGGCTTGGCCTCCTCCATGGAGCGTGGCTGCTCAACAGAGCGCTCATTGCCCTCGGCCACAGAAGCAGGGCTCTCGGGAGGCACGGAGTCCTTGGGCGCCTTTCCGGTCTCAGGGTTCTGGCCCTCCACATCAGGGTGCGGGGGAGCGAGCTGGCCATCAACGACAGGAACTTCGTGGGCATTCTCCATGGGAGGACCGGACTCATAACGAGTCTCGAACTTCACTTTACCTTCCGCGCGGAGTGAAGCAACCAGGGCTTCATCAAGAACCTTGCCGTTCTGGTCACGGTACTCAACCCGGGCCACGGAGCCTTGGATCTTGGGCGCGGTGACAGCCGCTGGGTCTGAAGCCTGAGCGGCTTCACCTGCAGGCTCGGCTACGGGCTCCTGAGCCTGGACCGGTGGCGGCGGGGGAGGGGCTTGGGCCGCGGTTGTAGGGGCAGCCACGGGAGGCGCGTTAGGCACATATTGAGTAATGTACTGGCTCAGCTAGTGGCGTTTAAAAATCCATGTTAGTCATGGTCTTGTGGATTCCTTTAGTGGCCTCGACGAGGAGGCTGCCATTCCGGAACACTTACGTCGCTGTGGAAGGTGCTGCAGTCGAAATCCCAGGATCCTAGTAGCTTCACCTTGTTGCAAGCATCCCTGGTCCAGGGGTTGCCATACACAAGTGGGGCGTAGAGTGTAAAAACAACAACGCTGAGACCCAAAAAGGCTGCCATCAGAGTCTTACCAATGGCAGGCCTCGATGCAAGCCCCAGGCTCTTGATGCGGTTTGTCAGGAAGTCAAACTCCTGGCAGAGAACCATGATGGCAAAGTAAAGGGCAGGGAGATAATGGTGCAAGAAGAGCTGGCGAGCCATGAGGTAGAAGGGGAAATAGTGGAAGAACCAGCCCAAAACGCTGGTTCCAACTTCATAGTCAAAGCGCTTGAAAGAAACGTGGTTGTAGTCACCACAGCTTCGCTGCCATCTAATAACGGAGAGGGCCTTGAAAACGAAGTAAATTCCAATGGCCAAGGTGGTCGACCACCAAATGAGCGGGTTTCCGAGAAGGTAGATTTGGCGGTGGTCCTTGCCCCAGAAGTTGATGCCGCGAAGAAGGGTAGGCCAGGATGGTGGGCGTGAATCCCAGGCGTGGGACTCAACCAAGCCGGCGTTCGTGGTCCACATAACCTTCTGCAATTCCCAGAATTTACCCAAGAAACCGGGGTTCCTGTAGTTAACTCTCTCGGCGTCTGCGGGCAGTGCGGGGTGCTGGTTGGACTCGATGTACCAGACGCTGTTGGGAAGGGTACCGCCCTTTGCGCAGGTCACTTCCTGTTGCTCGAATCCCCAGTCTGGAAGCTTCACCTTGTGGGAAAACAGGACACAGCCAGTCATGACGTGGACCAACCGGAACTTGGACTGGATAGTCCGCAGGCGATTCTTAGACTCTGGAGTCTCGGACAGGGACTTGACGATCTCGATCCTGAACAGATCGTTGGCGTCACCCGGGAAGCCTTCGTAGCCATAGGCGGAGACCTCATATTGCCAATCAGCCTCAGTCACCGGAGGGCGCTCATCGTGTGAGTGAATTCTTCGGTGAGTGATGGTGTGATAGAGTTTGATGATCGAGCCGTCTACAATATAACCAGGAGTAGTCATGTTGTCCCAGGCGAACGGACCCTCGACCGCACCGTATGGGCCGAGAGGCTGAGTCGTATTCTCCAGTAGGAAGATGTTATTCTCGTCCTTGTGGGGGTACAGCGTGATTTGCTGCTGCTTGCTACCCGTGGGATACATGTGGGCGTGCGAGTGCAGATAGCCGCCCTGAGTGTTCAGATGGCGGATGCTAACTCGGGATCCGAAGGAAACATCTGCAGGAACATCTTGCATAGACTTCGAGTTCAAAGTTGCCTGGAACTCCGAGGACATGAAGCCATCGCCCTCTCCGGGGTTAACCAAGCATGTAAAGTGAATGGCAAACATGGCAAGGTAGAAGCCCACGGGAATGACAATGAGACAGAAGACCCGTGAGAAGAAGTGCTTGAGCCAGAGACGCTGGAATCATCTTCGGTTAGCCATAAGTACAATTCGATCTGAATTCAAAGATACATACCGGTGTGACATTTTTGGCGTCACCCAACAACACCCACAACTGAAGAGCTGTGAGAGATCCAACCCAAGCCATGGTGAAGAGACCAACCCACTTCACACTCAGAGTTGCGCCGAGAGAAAGACCGGTGCACACCAGCCAGAACCACCACGGGCCGCGGAAGGCATGGGCGGGTCCCAGCTCTTGTTGGTTGGTGAAGCAGCTGAATGACAAAGCTGTAAGAGCGGTAAAGAAGATCAAGGGAGAATCGAGCAGAATCAGACGGGATTGAGTAACCAAAGCATTGTCAAAGATGACAAGACCAGCACCCAGGACTGAAGTCGAAGTCCGGCATCCGGTAACTTTGAGGGTGAGGAACATCAACGGAACAGTCAGGACACCAAGGATAGCAGGAAGCATGCGCATTGCCACATACGGCACGCCAGGCTCCAAGTAATCCTTGCCAATATCCTTGAAATCGAAGTTTCCGTCAAAGCCAGCCAACCAGCCAGCCAGTGTAAGCAGCAATTTAGCCAGCGGGGGGTGAACGTCCATGAAGAATTTGCCCTTGATATATTTAGATGCAAATCCACCGAAGCTGTTTAAGCGCTAATTGTCAGTCTCTGTGTGTTATAATTTCGATTGATGGTATAAGATTGGTGAAAAACGTACTGGACTTCATCGAAGACCACACTGGTTGGCTGGTAGATTCTGAATAAACGAACAGCTGCAGCAATCAAAGTCACCAGCACAAGAAGCTTGTAGTCCGAGCCGGGGAGCTTGAAGATATCATTGTTCTTCACTCCATCCGAGGCATATGTCTTCGGCGGGGGCACAGGCTTGCGATTTTTGGGCTTAGGCGAGCGACTGGGCGAGCGTCTGCCGCGGCTTTGCGGCCGCACGGCCAGTGTGTCTTTCGATTTCTGGCCCATGTTGTGTTCCGATTGTCCGTTTTTAAATGTGAAACGACGTCAGCGGTCCAGAAGGTCGGCACAGGAGTCGGATTTTCGAGATGAGAAGATAGGAGAATTGCGTGTAGTTGTGTTGTGATATGATCGTCAATGAGAGGTTTGTTTCAAGTTCAATGGGCGAGTGAAGGCTGTCGAAAGCTGCTTTGGGATATCGAGCTGTCAACCGTCCAACGGCTTCAGGCACCACACCAATTAATGATCGTGTAACAACGAGGAAAAAGGCCCCATGACAGGGAAGGAAAAAATGGCTATGGAAAAAGGCTGTTGAAGAGAGAGTAAGAAAAAAAAAAGGGAAGTCGACAAACAAGAATGAATAGAGAAGAACGAGGATGGACGAAAGCGTGCAGTTCCGCCTTGAGGCCAGATCGACGGCGCCTGTGGAGGACAACGTGAGCGGCCCCTTAGTTTTTTTTTAGACCCCGGTATTGTAACGGTCTTACTAGTGGGTTCTAGAGTTGGATGATATACTGCATTGTAATCGTTGGTATTTACTAAGCACTCTGAGATATCAAAGACTAATCATCTATATAGAAGTAAAGAAGTAAACAGTCCCGAACACCTATTCCGGAATGCATGTCAGTGGGGAAAAGCAACTATAAAAACAAAAATGCACCAGAAAACACCGCGCACGGAATGCACCGCCACAATAAACGCGCCACATATCACCACCGCCTTTTTTTGCCGGTGTGGCTAGTTATCTAGTCAGCAAGTCTTAGCCCAAGCTCAATCAAGATGGACGAACCAAAAACACTCCCTCCTCTTCATATCCTTACATCCAACCATCATGGAGCCGCCAAATGGAGACGCAGCTCGCCTTGATGAGGTTATCAAGGCCCCAGAGGGTATGGTAGTTCCTCCCAAGGATCTCCGTGGGATTGTCGAGAAATCCGCAGGATACGTCGTTCGCAATGGACCCAACTTCGAAGAACGTGTCCGCCAGAAGGAGAAGAACAACTACAAATTCTCTTTCCTGACACCAGGAGACCCTTACTACGCTTACTACAAATGGCGCTGCGACGAGATCGTCGCCGGCCGCGGAACAGACGTAGCAGCAGGCCGAGCCGGCGAGACAGTCGCTGCGGAACCCGTGAAGCCCAAGGGGCCGCCAGAACCGACACCATTCCACTTCTCGGCGCGCATGCCTATCCTCAACGCACAGGATTTGGACGTCGTCAAGCTTACGGCCTTGTTTGTCGCAAAGCGGGGGAAGTCATTTACGACCGCGCTGTCGCAGCGCGAGGCGAGAAATTACCAATTCGACTTCCTACGGCCACAGCACAGTCTTCACCAATTCTTCACACGACTGGTCGACCAATACACCATCCTGTTCCGCGCCGAAGGAATCGACGAAGCGACCACAGTCACGAACAGAATCGCTGAGCTAGAAAAGAATGCGCAGAACAAGTTCCACGTCATGGAGCGCGCCAAGCAGCGCGCCGAATGGGTGAAATTCCAACAGAAGCAGAAACAGGAGAAGGAAGAGAAGGGCGAACAAGAGCGGATCGAATATGCACAGATCGACTGGCACGACTTCGTCGTCGTTGAAACTGTCGAATTCACCGAGCACGACGAGCATGCGGAATTGCCACCCCCAACATCCGCCAACGACCTGCAATCCGCCTCCCTCGAGCAGAGAGCAGCCCTATCCCTCAACACACGCCGCATCGAGGAAGCATTGCCCACAGACCTCGACGCACCAACCTACTACAACGCCTACCCAGTCCAACCCCAACCCGTCCCTATGCACCCCCCGCAACCCTCCGTCTCCCCCTACCAAGCAGGCCCCTACCCACCACCAGGCCAATACACCAATCCCGAAGAGGAACAACGCATCCGC
Source organism: Penicillium turbatum (assembly GCA_030762825.1). Classification (NCBI taxonomy): domain Eukaryota; kingdom Fungi; phylum Ascomycota; class Eurotiomycetes; order Eurotiales; family Aspergillaceae; genus Penicillium; species Penicillium turbatum. Next base: position 1,107,908 of record JAUJYX010000011.1, on the reverse strand, counting down.
GAGCGCATGCAAGCCCGCGATCAAGCCGCCGCCGTCCAGGCAGCCGCCCAAGCTGTTCCCGGCCAACAGCCGATGCGCATCCGCTCCGACTATGTGCCGCGCGCGCAAGCCCGCCGCCAACAAGCCCAGATGGCCATCTGCCCGTACTGCAACCAGAAAGTGCCGTCCGCCGAGCTGGATGAGCACATCCGTATCGAGCTTCTGGATCCGCGCTGGAAAGAGCAGCGCGCGAAGGCGGAATCCCGCAGCGCAACGACAAATCTTTCCACCGTGGACGTCGTCAACAACCTCAAGCGCTTGGCGAGTCAGCGCAGCGATGTCTTCGATCCTTCGCCTATTGATCCGGAGGAGGAGGCTCGTCGTAAGCGTATGGCGCTGCCTGGCGATGGCTCGGCTGGACCGCAGAATCCGAACCAGCCGAGTACGAATATCGATGAGCAGCTTAGACATATCCAGCAGCTTGCGAAGAGATGATATCCCAATGATGTCGAGTTCAATTGGGGTATTCTTGCTTCCGAATCGAGGTTTTACGGGGTTTTCCGAAGTCGAATGACTATTTTCTCTCATTTATGGAGTTTGGGAGAGGTATGAAATCTGGACATCATGATGCGACTCTTTTGTCTTTCTGTTTGTGTACAATAGCCTCTTTTTACTCTAACATCATGAAACATCTTTTCTGTTCTATCCCTCTTTTCTATTCACACTAGGTCGTGTTCCATCTCGTGCAATAAGTGTTGAGTGCTTAGATCTGGGAGTGGCTAGCTCTTATGCGTGTAATTTGACTCAAATTCATCTATCATTTATCAAAAGGCTTCCACCGCTGGGACCCGGCTGTACCAGCATCGTCGCAGTCAGAAGTTAGGGAAAGAGAAGAAAAGAAGACGAAAAGCAGAGAAAGAGAACAGAAAGTGAAAATCCATAAGGTCACTCCATATCCTAAGTGTCCACGAAAGAAAATGGGACAAGGGGACACAAAACGCATTAGTATGTATACATAGTCAGAAAGGCAAAGGGTGGTAATAATACAAAAGGGCTATGCTGCTGAAGGTGAAGAGACATGTACCCAAGAAGCCAGAACCGACAGGGAAACTGTCCGTAACCAAATGGGAGATTAAAAGTAGGGGTAGGGGTAGAGGCGAAGGAAGAAGCAGCATGTCCAAAAGCAGGTCTGTGACAACGACCTATGGGGAAGTGAAAGAGAATTAAGTGACTTGAAGAATGCAACGCCAAAGGATGGGGGAAAACATTAGGCGGATCATGAAATGCTGGGTAAAACCGTGTAGTCGTCTCACTCGTTGATCAGCTCGTCGGATCAAACGAGGTCAGGAGTCGCTCAAACCAGTGGATTTGATTTGTTCTCTGTCTCTTTATCGGAATTCCGAGTATCCGAGGGCTCGTCGGGGGCGGCCTTTGTAGTATCGACGCTCAAAGCAATGGGTTCTGTATGTTCTGAATCTTTCTCCAAAATCTGAGTATCTGAGGGCTCGCTGGGGACAGTTTCTGTGGTATTGACGCTTAAAGCAATGGGGTTGGTATGTTCTGTGTCTTGCTCAGGAATCTGAGCATCTGAGGGCTCGTTGGGGACAAATTCAGTGGCATCAGCGACTACATCAGCGCTCGCTTCTTCATAAACGCTTGCTGCTGACTCGACAGAGAATCGTTTGCGTTCTGAATCGGGCAAAGATTCAACGTCCTCTCTGTCATAGATAGAACTTTGAGGTCGAGGAACGTCAGGGTGGGTATGGTGATCAGCATAGGATTCCATGGCTGGTGTCTCGGGTGCGTGATCCACTGCCAGCGACACTTTCTCCACCCTTGAGTCGATGTGGGTAACGTCAACAGGATGGAGATACAGGTCATCGTTGTCATCAGCGGCACGCGTATTAGAATCGGTGGCCTCTGGTGCGTTTAGACCATTGAATAATGGAACGATGCCTCCTCCGATCCGGGACCAGAACATCCTTTCTCTGAGGCGGATGGTCTCGTCCCAAACTTCCTTCTCTTCTTCGGCATCGCCAGCCCGCAAATGTCCGTCGAGGATGAGCCGCAAGTACCCAGTGAACTCGCAACACGAGCGCACTCGTTCCACGCAGAGAAGACACAGCGAGTACCTTTGAGCGTTTTCATTATCCGATGTTCGGAACCGATGGGTCCTCTCGTTAATCGTGCCGGGTCTGCGCTCACCACAGACAGAGCAGGGGAATTCGAATTTTTTGGATGATAAGGGCATTGGCTCCACGACAAGACTGCCTTCGCAAATGCCATTCAAAACAGTACGCCGTGTCAGCCATGAGATTCCCGGCGCCAGGTCTAATCTCAACGTAGGTTCGATGTCCTCCATGAGAACCCGTTTGTAGAAGCGAGTTTCTTTCAAGGGAATGTGCGATCCGTTTATGGAGGACGTGCTCCCATTGGGCGAATGGCTAAATACCTTGGTGGGCGATGAGTTCACCGACGAAGCTCCGCCGGTGGCAAAACCTGCCAAACTCATCACATTCAGGCCACCATATGAGCCACTAGCAGCGCGGCTAGGAGGTTTGGAACTCCGAGAGAGTACCAAGAGATCACGGAAGTCCTCATAGGCTTGCAAATCCGTTCGGCAGATCATGCGGATGAGCTGCGGGAAGCTAGAGGAAGGGCCCGGGGTAAGCTCCTCGGGCTTGCTGATCGATACAGGGACGAATTCGAACTCCAGCTCCTCTTTGGGGGAATCATGCTCTTGTGGGGGTCGAGCCGGGGATGGTGGGGCGGTATTAAGACGGGCTTCAACGTCATTCCTGTTAAGGTTCATCCCTTGCATGACAGACTTGAGCTCGGCGAGCTGGTCCTGATGAGACGCCAGGAGCAACTCCGTGTCTTTGACTTGTGCACGTAATTGCTCGTTCTTCTTCTCCACTGCCTCACGTTCAATCTTGGCCGCAGCAACCATCTAGATCGGTGTTAATTTTGATTTCAGATATTGGCAGGATGGGAATAACGAACCCTATTAGCTTCTTCAAAAAGAGCCGCAGTAAGAGTTTCCAACTCTTGCTCAATAGTTTTCTTGCCTTTTTCAACGGCAGCACGCTGGGTTGATTCTTCCGCAAGGGCCTCCCGTAATTGCAAAATTACACGATCAGAGTCGAACTTCTTGATGTAGGTTTGATTTTCGATTTCTCGCCGATATTTCTCATTTTGAAACTCAAGAGCTTTGATCTTGCCCTGAGCTAGCTCTAGCTCTTGGCGGGTCGCAACCAAGCTATCATCGAGGTTTGTTTGGTTATTAATGGCCTGAATCAGTTTCACAGACAAGGCTGCGACCTCGTTGCTCAAATCGGGGTGGTGAGACGATGACGTCGAATCTGAAACCTCCGGAGCGACCATCAATCGCGGGTCCTGCAAGGTACTGAAACAGCTTTCATCAAAGCTGGAGGATGTGAATTTTGCATTGGAAGCAGCTATTTCGGCGAGATTGGTGGTTGACTTTGCTTTAGTGACAGTCCGGTCAGGAGATAACGACCGGTGCTCGGAGGAGATTGATCTCTTATGGGCGTGTCGCGGAATCATGTTGGATGGGGAAAAGAAACTGTGATGAGCGGTCTGGAAGGCAATAAGGTTGCCCCAGCTGAGCGGTCAGCGATTGGTTCTATTCCCAAAAAGGGACATCTTGATCGTGGACTTACTCGGCCATGGTGAGTGACGTAGAAGGCGTTCAGGTAGTGGAAGGCCAGAATCAGAGGTTCGCTGGTCGCCAGATCAATATCACGTCCAGATAGGCTCCGGTAGACAAGTCGCAGTCCGCGCCATTCACACCCGTAACGATAAATCAGGAATTAGAAGGTCGCGCCTGCGGGTCGATATCGCGATTGGGTACAACGTATTGGGTTGGCAGATGGTCGAATCCGGTTTTGGCGAATAAGCATAAATGGACGGCTAGAAAACCAATAAAAAGGAATGCGCTTGGATTTAGATCAAAGGATTGAATTGCCACAACCAGGACCGATCGGAAATATCAGCCTTCTGAGAGTGTCGAAGAAGTCGGGGGTGAAGAGAGAGAGATGAGCCACGCGGGGCTTAGTCACCCGGATATCAGCCCGTGGACTCCGTGAACTATTGAAGGATCGGCTGCGCTACGCGATAAGCACGTGCTTGAAGACTTGAAGGTGAAGTGGAAAAGGAATGTAGTATTCAAAGGAGGGGGTTGGATGCTCTTAAGCCAAAGTGAGGAGAGAAATCTGCCATTGCCACTCGGACACGGACCGGAGACCCCGAGCGCTTCTGATGAAGACACTAAATTGTCATTTTTGGAGCTAAACCTGAATCTATCACCCGTCACATTTGCGAAACTCGGGTAATTTGCTTCTTCAAGTGCTTTTGCCCCTCGCGTGAGGCGCAGTCGGACATTCTTGCGCCTATCTTGAAGCCAAGCTTGGGGATATACGCTAGTTCTACGACCTGTTTCATCCCTACATGTACACATGGATGCAACTAGTCCACAGCCCTAAGCTCTTATACAGTGTAAGGAGGCTGTTGTCGAGTGCTACATGATAGGCGCCTACGTACTCAATTCAGGGAGATCAAGGGAATATCACGCACATGCAGAGTAACGTGTCCCATCCTAGTTAGGGTAGTACGACTATGTCGACATATGATGCCATTGAAGCAATCAGATGTACACAAGACATACATGTAAATAAGCATATACTTGAACATCAATGCCAAATGACAAGGTGGTATGATACACAACTGCCCAGGTGGAATCCCAAGCTTGTTCCACGTGCAATTCCCCGCATTGAGGTTACAGGAGATATTATGACCATGTGAGACTTATTCCTATTTAGGTAGTCTAACTTGCTGTTAAATATGATATAGGACCTAGTTCAATTATATATAATCAGTCGGGTTCAAAACATGATCGTCTATAATTCCACGTAGACTCAATACGCCTGCTGGGCAATGATGTAAATTCAATATGGCCGTTATCCCTCGCTGTAGCCTGAGTCCAAAGTGGGGTTCACCCAATTAATCTTTGACTCTTCAAGATTTGGTCTCCTCATAATACAAGCCCAGCCTTATCTGTTTTCCAATATCCATCATGGCCGACGCAGAGCTAGAAGAGGTCAGTGTCACAACTATATCAAGACCAGAGGTCTGCGCCATCGATTCCAATGCTGAGAGATGAAACAGATCCGCCGAGCTCGTCTCGCGCAACTCCAACAGCAGGGAGCCCGAGGAGGTGGCCAGGATGGTGGCGAGCAAGCACAACAGAAGAGGTAAGTACAAGGAGCCTCGCAAGTTTACTCCGGATATGTGCTAAGTGATTGCAATAGACAAGCTGAGGGTACGTCCGTTGATCTAATGTTCCAGTCCGCGGGTCTCGCAAACGGAGTACATCTATCGTGCTGTATCGCCAGATTGCTAATTATATACTTCTCATCCTCCAGCAGAGCAGCGCGCCTCGATATTGATGCAAATTCTCGACCCCGCCGCCGCCGACCGTCTGGGCCGTATCCGCATGGTCAAAGAATCCCGCGCAACAGATATCGAGAACCGTCTCATTATGCTCGCACAGTCCGGACAGCTACGGCAAAAGGTGACCGAGGAGCAGCTCAAGGAGTTGTTGGGCGCTGTTGCGGAGAACCAGCGTAAGGAGGAAGAGGAGCAGAAGATTGTGATCTCTCGTCGCAAAGGTGGATGGGATGACGATGATGATCTCCTGGACCTGTGAGAGTCACATACAGGAATGTCATTAATGAACACTTGTGCTACGGCCCTTTCTTTATTGCATTCGGAGACCTTTTCTGATGCGCTCGTGGGCCGCCGGGAAAATCTACTCCAGGCGTTATGAACCTCTTTTACACTATTTCCAGCTGGGTTGAATTGAGTGTATTCAGTCTCACATTCTACGCATCTGCGCATGCGCGATGTTCTTCAAAACGATCCAATAATCATACATATCTCCCTATATCCGATTACATAGTCCCGACAAACCAAGACCCGGCTCAGCTCAGCTCAAAGCCTCCTGCTGCCTCTCTTTCTCCCGCTTCTGTTGCTGCCTCATCATCTTCCGAATCTCCCTGAGATCCGGTGGACGCTCAATATTCAATTCAGCCCTAAGCTCATCCACATCTTTCTCCAACACCTCCTCCCAGTAAACATTAATAAGTTCGTTACTCCTCAACCCACTGCGAATAGCCCACGGAAGATGCAAAGACAAGAAGCGCTCTTTCTCCGCGGGCTTCATACGCACAAAGGCGAATAAACTCAACCCAGTCATGGGCAGAAGTGTGTTCAAGAACTCCAGCGCCTTGAGAGCCAGCTCGCCCTCCACGAAAATTGGCAGCCCCGTCACTGCGTGGTAGAAGTCGTGGCACTCGCGGTACCGCTGCATAACATATGCGCATTCTTCATTATCGATGTACTGGACGTTGTCTCTGGTGTCTGGGGATACGCCCTCGCGATCTAGCCATTTGGCGTATGTGCGGCCGACGGAGTTCTCGGGGAGAGTGCGGAGATGGTCCATTTTGAGGGTTTCGGAGGTTATGCGGGGTCGATCACGGAGAATGCGGCGTCCTGTTGGATCTGAGAGCATGGCGTCGCGGAGTCGGTATATGAAGAATGGTGTTGCTGTTGCTTCGCCCAGTGCTGCAATGAGATCTATAAATGTATTAGATTGGTTCATCGATCTACAACGAAGTGCTAGGAAATGCTGGCCATGTACCCGCTCTCCGAGGATTGATAAGGGATCCAATTGCCGAGCCAACGGCGAGAGCTCCACGCTCGATCGTAGTCAATGGGACATGACCGGGATAGCTCGGTGGCGGGCGGTTCAGAACAGAAAAGGGCCGTAGGGTGCTCGCTGATAGATTTGAGCTGGTAGCTAAAGCGCGAAGCTCAGATGCTCCACGTCTTCCAATGACAGACATTATGAATTCCAAAGTGAGTAAAGCTTGTGCATAGTCTGGGACGTAGGTTAAAACGAAGTCCGCGGGTGGTATGATTATCAGATCGGCAGGGACAGCACGAGTGGCCGTTGTGCTTTGCCGTACAGGCGCTCTTGATATGGACGATAACACCGCTTATCGCCGATAAACATCTTCTGCTCCACAGTGTACAAAGTGAATTTCAGACAAGCATTGACATCTATTTCTGTCACTGTATGTCCAGCTGAGACCTGTTTATCTGCAGAATACAGTATAAAGCCAATACAAGATCTTATAGGGTTTTCCCGAGGTATGTACCAGCCAATATACATCTCTCCCACACTAGATCTGTCCCGATATATATGCTGACATGCGTTAGCATCTCAGAGTGCAACAAGATTGAAGCATTCAAAATGAGAACAGACAGGTGGCCCGGGGAGGAACACGAGGCATTCACCAAATGGGCAATCTCCAATGGCATAGACATCACCTCAGTGACCCCAGCCCGGTTCCAAGGCCGTGGTCTGGGAATGATGGCTACTCGGAACATCAAAGTACGGGCTCAATAATGCCAGAATCCATGCTGGCTTCTATCTTATACATATACTCACCGAGTCTCTATCCAGAAACGAGAACCAATCCTCCGAGTGCCCACACAGCTAATGCTAAGAGCGGAAGACATCCCCTCCACCTTCACCGAGCAATTGCCAGAAGACATTGCCGTACAAGCACTTCTAGCGGCCTACCTAACGCACGGCACGGCAGACGAACTGTCAAAATACGAGTTATGGCGCAAGTCATGGCCCAGCCGAAAAGACTTCGAAGACAGCATGCCAATCCTCTGGCCAACAGTGCTGGGAGGACCACAGTTGCCCGACGGCGCAGAGAACACCACTGCCGACACGGAGAAGCCGAATTTACTTCCCCCGTCGATTTCAGGACTATGGAATACTCTGCAGCCGGGGCCGAAGTCGAGGAAGTACAGCTCGGATCATCAGAATATCCTGTCCCAACAAGCCCAACGCTTGCGCAAGGCGTGGGCGGACGTCGTTTCTGCCTTCCCGGATACTGATTGGGAGATGTTCTCTTATCACTGGCTGATTGTGAATACGAGAAGCTTCTATTGGGTCAGTAAGGATCAGGAGGCGCCTGAGGACCCGAATGATGCGATGGGGTTGGTGCCGTTTGCTGATTATTTCAATCATGCGGATGTTGCGGTATGTGCATCTTCTGAGGATCATATTGTATTGTTTAAGCTAATGGTCGGACAACACAGCGAGATGTCAAGTTTGATGAGAATGAATATGTCTTCTGCGCCACGGAAGATTATGACGAAGGCGAGGAGGTGTATATGAATTATGGCAGTCATGCAAACGATACTTTGCTGACCGAATGTGAGGCGATATCGCTCTTTGACGTCTTGATTTGCTGATACCTTCTCGTATAGATGGCTTCTTCCTCGATGCGAACGAAGCTGATTCTATTTATCTTGACGACATTGTTTTTCGAGATGTCCATTCCGCCGACCAGCAAGAGGAGCTGTGGTTGAATCAGTATTATGGGTATGTGGTTTGATTTGATATTTTACATGACGCGCGCATTTCTCCACGCGATATATACAGATCCCTACTAAGACAGCACTAGTAACTACCAAGTCACTTCCCATGGACACTGTTACCGCACAGAGATCGCCGCATGCTTGAGTTATATGAACGTGGAGGACTGGCGAAACCATGTTCTTGAGGGCCAGTCAGAGGGCTTCGATGAGAGTCGGTCCGAAAAAACCATCAAAAGGTGGATTCTGACGTATGCCGCAGAGGCAGATGCAAGTATGGCCGCATTGGAAAAGGCCATGAAACTCGACCCTGTGGTCCAGGCACATCATGCGAAAGCAGAGACGCTGCTGCGACGGTTGAAGCAGATCAAGGATCTCTGCGAGCATGCAGCCAAGAGTGTCTCTGTATAGAGATTCTCCATAATGGAATTTGATTATTGAACCTCTTGACCCGTTCACACGTAGGGAGCTGTGATAGGGAGCCAGCAGGAGGTAGTATGTGGCTGACCCTTAAATGGGAGGCTCGTTGGTAGAGATGACATTGTCAAGATCAATTGGGATCGCACCAGCTTCTCTGTCCCGAATGGTAGCCGCTTTGGCAGAGACCAGATGCTTGATCATGTAGTTGAGCGCGCATTTGATACCCAATTCTTCGCCGCGACGCACAATCCATCCGTTGAAGTATTCGATCTCCGTCAATCTTCTAGCATCGATATCTTGCCGCATCGAACTGCTGTTTTTGCCTGTGTTACTAGCAATATTCACGACCAAACGGCGCAGTCGCTCTGGGGAGAAGCGATCTTCGATGCCCGGGATGCCCTGCAGTTCAGGTAGAGCACAGATCACGGCAGAGATCTCGAAGAGTAGCAGTCGCATAACACGGGTAAAGCTGAACGAATAGAGGAGCTCGCCATTGGTACAATCACCCAGTGCAGTCAGAGGATTGATGACGCAATTCACTGCCAATTTCTCAAGTTGATATTGAAGCAGACCCGCCGGTGTATCGGCCACGGCAACCAGGGGCGGCGTGAGAGTCAAGAGGCGTACTAGATACTTTGTTGACGGCGCCCATGTGTAGTCGGATTCCGCGACTGTAGGAGGGAGAGTGGGATTTGGCACCGGGCTGAGTGTTAAGGTGCCAACTCCCAGATGTGAGATTTTGAAAGGGTCGTTTCTGCCCAGACCATGTGTGAAGACTGTCTGAATGTATTGTGGACGCTGGTGGGGATCCGGGAAAACGTTTTGGTTGATGGCGTCAAGGACACCCATGCCATTGTGGACGAAGCAAATGGTCGAGTCTTTTGTCAAGCGATGACTGATGTCTTTTATGGCCATTTCCGTGTGATGCGCCTTGGTGCATATAATCAAACACTCGATGGGACCGTCATCTGGCAGAGGCTCAGTATCGCCATCGCGCGGCGTGGGCCGTTTGTCCGCCGGCGGCATTGCATACCACCTCCCTTGATCGTCCACTGTTTCGACATCGAATCCCGACCTAATGTCGTCGAGGCCATGGGTGCTGACAGAGATTTGTCCTCGTTTCCGTAAAAAGGCTTGATAGAGATGATCATTATGCAAACAAATTGTGATTGGCGGCGGGGACCGTCTCACGGCCAAAGAATGAGCAAAGAAACAACCTAGGTTCCCCATGCCCAGTATATGCACTCGTCCAGATAAAGGTACTTTTGATTCGGCGTTCGCCTCACTCAGTTCTTCCTTCCATGTTGAGAGAAACTGTGGCCCACCACAAAATTGAAACCGCGAACGGAAGCTAGTTTGTAGCACATGAGTCCGCGACAATATGCGAGGTTGAAATGCCGACTGCATTATGAGAGAATTGGGGGACAGCTCCCCGGAATATGCGATTTAGGGCCCAGGTGGATGTTTGGTGAGCGACAGGAGATTGGATCAATGGTGTTCGTGAAATATCAGAGTAGACCACAGTAGGCAAGGATGACCATTGAAAGTCCACCTGAACTCACTTTTGGAACAACTAAGAAATTGTTCGATACGCGTGAGTTCTCATTGCGCAGATGATGATCGGCCCAGAATTCACACCGCCCGCCCTACCGCCCTAGTTGAACCCGTCCTATTTTTTTCTTGGATCAACTTTTGAGGTAATTTCTCAACTACATCACTTCTACACCACCATGGACTCAACAAACCTGCTCCCGCTGCTTGAGCAGCTCGATGACAATGTCGATGACTTGGAGGATGTTTTGCAGCCCCTTTTGAGCAGCTCACTACTCAAAAGCTCCAACAAACTGCCTGTCATGGACAAAGCAAAACTCCATGTGTTGATCACCTACACACTTGAATCACTAATATTCTGTACGTCGCACATTTGAAACTCATGATTTTATAGTACTAATTACCTATCACAGCCTATCTGCGACTTCATGGCGTGGATGCCAAGCAGCACCCGGTGTTCCGGGAACTGACCCGTGTGAGGCAGTACTTCGATAAGATCAAGGCACTGGAGACTGAGCCCGAGGAACGAACCTTGACCCTCGACAAGGCAGCTGCAGGCAGATTTATCAAATATGGCCTTGTACGTATTAATCACATTCGCTGTTTTGCAATGGCCACTGATCATATATCTACAGGCTGGCAATGATAAGTATGACTTGGAACGAGCAGAAAAGCAGGCCAAAGAGCGAGCCCGTGCTCAGTTCAAAGCTGCCATGCTTGCCAAGAAGAGCATGGAGGAGGCTGCCAAAGCACAATCTAACGAGGACTCCGACGGTGATGATTCCGAAGGGGGAGTGGATATTGCCCCGGAAGCAGAGCCCCAAATCGACACAAAGCTCCCCAGCAAGGCCGAGAACAAGGATAGTAAAAAGAAGTCCAAAGGTGACAGCAAATCGGACAATCGCAAGTCGAAGAAGGGAAAATTAGACAAGGCCGCGCTGAAAGAAGAAAAGAAGGAGCGGCGGCAGAAAAAGGAAGAGGCTCGAAAGGCCCGCAAGGCTCAATGATCACTTGCATTTCGAATATTGGATTTCCCCACGGTCTTGTACCTTCGAATGCATTGAATGCCAAGGACAGGCTGCCAGGCAATCTTGAAACACAACACTGCCCACCCGTTACCACTACAAACCGTCTTTCGACCTGAGATACGTTGTCGAATTCAACCAAGGCTTCCACAAGCCTGTCAGGTCATGGCCATCCCTTCAAATGGATGTCTCGGCCATCTCAAAACCACGATGAGTGGCTCTATGTACTACTTACTATGTACGAGACTCGGACGTCTCCATGAATCAAGATACCCTTCCGCAATGGAAACTGCAACATGCTTCACAATACATCCTTTGTAAAAGCTACTTGATCAATCGTATAACTCCTTCTTTATGCCCAAATAACCGAACATGGTCACTCACTCTATTCATACGTCTATGTCCAGGTGTAGTAAGCCCCGTACAGTGGAATTCGAAATCAGTTATCTCCACAATCTTGCAACTCAATTTGCGATCCCCAACACATACAACGGACAACGATGGAATGTTATAAACTCGTTGCAACGTTCTAAGCATGTTGTAGGTAGAGTAAACACCGTAACTAGTTATTCCCTTGTCCCGTTCCTGTCTCCGCGCCACAGAACCGGCACCCGTAAAGTCCGATCCACGTGACAGACTTTGTCCAATCAGCGCACACTATTGTCCAAGGTTTGCATCGGAGTTTGCCTCAGTGGCCGAACTTACTCATCTTCTAGCTTCTTCTTTCTCCACTAGGACTTATACTTATCTCAACTCGCATATCCTCACTTTCTCTCTACCCAAATCACTCAAATCCACACACATCCATCAAAATGCCTCGTCAACGCCGTGGTGCTGCCCCTACCCCTGCGCGCAGCGCACCTAACCGCCCTACCGTCGCTCCTGCTCGGCCCGCGGCTGCTCCCACCCAGCAATCGCAGCCTCACTCGACCGCCGCCCACCCGCCACAAGCCCAGCAGGCTCCTCCCGCGCAGAGCGCTGGCCCCGGTCTGTTTGGCCAGATGGCCTCAACTGCCGCGTAAGTGCCCAGTCCCCAGATCTAGCCTTTTGTTTCTTCGTCCCCCGGTAAAATCCGGGGTTCGGGTCAACTGTTCCGGAATATGTGCTAACGGTCACCTCGATATAGTGGTGTTGCTGTCGGATCCTCTATCGGCCACGCCATCGGTGGCTTCTTCGGCGGTGGCTCCAGCGCCCCTGCGGAGGCCCAGCAGGCTCCTGCTCCTGCCCAGGCTATGGACAACGGTCTCTACCAGAGCAACGCTGGCCAGAGCTCGTTCGAGAACCCTGCCTGTGAGGTTGATGTTCGCAACTTCCGCTCATGCATGGATGAGAACCAGGGTAACATCAGCATTTGCGGTTGGTACCTTGATCAGCTGGTATGTTTACACTTATTTTGATTTGTTCTTGTTTACTTTGTACTAACGTCTCGCAGAAAGCTTGCCAGGCTGCCGCTAAGCCTTACTAAGGGTTTGATATCATTTGACCCTTGGTGGACTTGATCGGAAAGACAGATACAGTCATTCTTCGTAATAAGTGATGGGTATCTTTGGGTTTCAGCGTCCGGAGAGATCCCTTCTTTTGCATAACGATTCCCATATCGCTTTTTTGTACTCTATACCATCTCTCCTCAATAGGAAACCAATCCTTGACTATCAATCAAGGATTTGCATCAATTCAAAACCATCTCTGATACATTGCGTCCAAGCCCGAGGGTTATAAGACAAGAACAGTAGCAAATTCATAGAAGACTTATGTGTATCATAGCGATTCGTTCTACAGTAACCAGAAAGTTGATAAACCAGAGTTTGTCATATTACAGCGCTGTGTGGGCTCATCAAAGTCCTTAACGCCATAGAGGAATAATACAAGAACAGCAAAACAATACCATTCGGACTCATTTATCCTTGTCATCCTGGTTGTTTCGCGGCTCGAAGTTCAACTAAGAGAAGACGTTAGAAGATTGTAGACGTATCAATTCCTCTCCGGGCCACGTACCTGGTTCCCGTTGTACAGCTGACTATTTCCACGTCCATCTTGCTGATCCCTCAACGTCCGTATATTAGGCCCCGCAGTCCTAGAACGCTGAGAATTCCCACCAGCCGAAGGCGCCGAGGAGGAAGCTGTATCGCTTGCTGGTGTAGCCGAACCATATCCAAGGAAAGAGCCCACAATACCTGTTGCAGTACTGGCAGCAGAAGAGGCGAGGTTGTAGATGGCAGAGATACCGCGGACAGGCAGGCTGCCGGCCGCTGAATAGGCATCTGTGTATGTTGATACGGGAACCATTACCAAGTTCGCAGTGGAGCCAAGACCCAGGTCTCGGAGAGTTTGCGACTCCTGGGCGACGGAAAGAGTTTCGCTGGGGAGGGGGGTAAGGATATGTTTGAGGTTGTAGGGTCGGTTGTCGCCTTCCATCTTTTGATCGAGCCAAGGCCGTACGTCATCGCGGATGCTCTGTGTGGGTGTGAAGCTAGATCGCACAGAGCTTCCATCAAACAGGCGCACTTGTAGCCGGTACTCAGTAGGGGGTCCTCGAGGGACTGCAGGCTTAGTCGCGCTCTTTGCGCCACCTTTCTCGGTGGGCTTCTTGGACCCCATTGGTGCTTTGCCTTTAATGTCTTTCTTGGCCGCCTGTGTTTGAGACGTGGAGCTCGCTGAAGCTGCTGGTTCTGCAGCTTTCTTGGGAGGTTCCCCAGCCGTAGCTCTTTTCTTGATGGCGTTTTCACCTGCTTCCTTTGCGGACTGCGCATATTTGCTGACTTTAGGTTGCGCCTGGGGTTGGGTTTGGGGTGCGGTGGGTGCGGTGGGTGCAGGTGCAGGTGCAAAGTCAGCTGGGGATGTGGGAGGGTCACTACCCTGCGGTTGCTGCGTAGGAATGGGTGTCTGGTCATCCTTCAGAGCTGCAACTAATCGACTGCGGAAGTCATCGTTCGACACATCTGGCCCGATGTATTCCTTCAACGTGCCATTCCTAGAATGAGGTCAGCCAACCACTATCGTATCGACAATAGCATTGAATACTCAGCGCACTTGATAAGGATCACTGTCGGAAATTTCGTAATCGGACAAAATGAGGCCAGAAATCCAGCTTCCTGTGACCCCGCTGTCAAACGCAACACCACTGCTTTGGCATTGACTGCTTGCACAACCTTCGAGGAGTCAGACAGTGGAGCGCATGTAGTCTCAGCTAGTGGGCATACCTCGTCATCACCAAAATACGTCTCCTCCCATGTAGTGCTGAGCTCCTCGTCATCTGTATGTTTCAGACCCCGGGTCAACAGCATGTCAGTTGATGCGGGGAGATAGTACTGACCTCGGACAAAGCAAATAACAGCTTTGGTATCTCTCACAGCGGCAGCAATGCCCTCCTGAAGGGATCCTTGGTAGAAAAGCGTCATGATCGCATTCCGTAAAGATCTGTAAATTATGAGGAGGCCGGTGCGGAGAGACAAGTATAGGATTGGAGAAGCCCGGGCGGTCACGGTAACTCCGATCCCAAAATCCCAACTGCCGTTGACATCGCGCTGCCTAACAATAGCCCTCAACTACGTTTCAACTTCAGTGAATCCTCGATTCATTTATCAGATTACCAAAACCATCAATTGGTTGCATTTACTATCACTCAGTTCGGACCCCTAAAGTCATCCCTCACATACCCCAACCCGCCGACATGCGGCCGATCTTTTCTGCTCTGCAGAAGACAGCCACGCGGGCCTGGTCAGCACCGGCTTGGGCTGCTCGAAGCGCTCAGGTCTCCTCGAAGCTCGGTTCCATTGCTGCCAAATACCGCGCATCACAATTCCGCCACATCTCGCAGTCGCGCCAGCTGACTGAGGGTTTGAATGTGGTGGACCACCCCGCGAGACTTGTTCGGGTCAACAAGAAACATGGGCCTGGTCTGATCATTCTGGGTATGTCCATGTCCGTTGCTAGATCCCCCTGAGGAAGGAAATAGCATGCGTTCCAATAGCATAGAGATCATTTACTGACCTCTAATTATCTCTAGCTCTGATTCCTATCATTTCTTTTGGCTTAGGGACATGGCAGGTTCAGCGCCTAGATTGGAAGACCAAGCTGATGGCGAAATTCGAGGATCGTCTTGTGAAGCCTCCTCTGCCCCTCCCGCCGCGAATCGACCCGGATGCCATTGCAGAGTTTGACTACCGCCGTGTGTACGCTACCGGCCGTCTCCGTCATGACAAAGAAATGCTGATCGGACCTCGCATGCACGAGGGAGAGGATGGGTTTGTCGTGGTGACTCCCCTCGAACGGGAGGGACAGAGTACGGTACTTGTGAACAGGGGCTGGATTTCGAGGAAGTTGAAAGACCAGAAAGACCGGCCTTTGGGTGTGCTCGATCAAGAGGTCACCGTGGAAGGCCTACTACGAGAGCCATGGAAGAAGAACATGTTCACTCCAGACAACAAGCCGGAAGAGGGAAAATTCTACTTCCCGGATATCTACCAAATGGCCGAGCTGAGCGGCAGCCAGCCTGTGTGGATTGAACAGACAATGGGTAAGGATGCTATGTTGATTCACCTTGCTAATACATGGCTAACGATGTCCTTTCTTCGCAGTGCCTGACCTGATCGAGTCTTACGACCGCGAGGCTAAGGGTATCCCGATCGGTCGCGCCGCAGAGGTCAATTTGAGAAATAACCATTCTCAATACATCTTCACCTGGTAAGTTGGATCCCTTGTGCCATTCCACTCGAGACAATAGCTCATACTGTGCAGGTATGGCCTTTCTTTGGCCACTTCCATCATGATGTGGATGGTTGTGCGCAAGAACCCTAACGAGGCACTGCGCCGAGTTCGCCAGAACCGAAACTGGTAGTCGGTAGTGGGATTCCAACATTGCCTTAGCATGTTCATTGGCGTTGAAAGCGTTTTTTATCATGGAGAGTTCTCGTTCTAGACGTTCATGGGGGCATGGCCAATCTCATGTCCTGCTGAAGTTCTTTGGGTAAATGCTTTTGGGCGAGGGAAAACACTGTCGTCGAGTTATTGATATGGCGTTGTCTGGAACAAGTCAGCAATTACTTCCACAAGATCTGGGGATTCTGACGCAACTGACCTTCTCAACAATGTGGTGACATCGCTCTCATCAATGGTCTTTCGTCCTGCATGCTTCGAATACGCGGCCAGATCTTGGCTTGCTTGCTCAAAGTACCATGCGGACGCCTGCTCGATCGCGGCCAGCGTCGCCTTGTTTATTTTTGCTTTTGAGCCAGCTCCCGAACGCGCGAAGCGAGTTGCTAGCTTTTTTACTACACCTGCAGGCAAGTTGGGGACAGGAATTCCGTGCCGTGAGATCTTCTTTTGCTTGCCCTGAGTTGGAACAGCTTCATCTCGCAATCCACCTCCCACGATGCCAGGGCTCGCGCTAGGTGATCCTGCGGGTGGAAAGTCAAGTCCGAAACCGAAGTCACCACCCGCATCGTCGTCATCATCTGATGGAGCTTGGAGTGGTTCAACGTCCGCAGGGGCCAGCTCGAAGTCTTCCATGTCATTCATATCCCCGCCAACGGGATCCTCAAGCGGAGGAGCCGCAGGAGATGGAAAGTTGAGGTCAAAATGGAAGCGGCCTAGATCTTCCGTCTCTCCCCTGTTTGTAACATTAGCCAAGATCTGTACCATAGTTGTTCCTCTTGTAATCTTACCCTCTGTCAAAGTCACCCCCACTCATCATTGTATCTTCTGCGTCATCGTCCTCGCCGATAATGCGGGTATCATTTGCCCCATCGCTCTCCAGCCTTGTATCATCGAAGTCCCCACTGATCCTACCGGTGGCCCGGCTCATCATCGATAGCCGGTCTCGATCTCTTATGCCGACTTCTCGAGGGTATTCAACAGATCGATAAGTGATATCCATATCGTCCTCACCAAAGGCGAGAGACATCCTCGGTGGGTGCATTTCGGGACTCGCATCATCACCTTCTTCCTCCGACTCCTGGATTGGTAGAGACAAACGTGGACGCTCAATCTCCGGTTCATTGTCAAGCTGTTCAAATTCATCAACTGGCTCCGGAGTGGGCTCTTTCAGCTCCTGAGGCGAGGACTGGATAGGTTTTGATACAGGAGCGAGGGCTAATACCGGGCAAACTGATTAGTACATATCCTTGTGTAGAACGGTACGCGATAAAGCTCTTACCTTTGCCCAGATTCCTGAGGATATCGAATGTAGTCTCCCGTTGCATTCTGCCACTTCGTCGGCGATCCCGACCAGGGGTATTAGCCGCCCTTTGTTGTCGGGCACGAAGCCCATATGGTGTTGATGGGGCGCCTACACCTCTTGCTCGAGGTGTGTATCGAGAGGCGGACCGTTGTGTGCCTGGAGTCGTTGCGGTGATAAGTCGACTTGGGGTAAGTGGGTAGCGGGTGTGGCTAGGAAGGCGTTGAAGCTGCAAGCAGGTTGTAATGTCAGTCGTGTTCAGACTCTCCAAATGGAAGGATATAGTACTCACTCCTGTCAACGTTGTATCTCCAGATGGGGTAGCAGCCCCAAAAGGCGACCTACGGCCACGCGCATTTGGGGTAGAAGTAGACATGGCTGCCCTGAATTCGGAATACAGCTATCTCATGCGAGAAATATCAACCCACATATATATCACAACAGTAAAATCCCAGATCAACTGTAACAAGCGGTGGACACAAGATTGAAGTTGATGTTTGTCTGTCGCGTCTCGAAACAACAATTGCGGGCCAGTGCTTGATTGGCCCGTCTTATCGATAAGCTTGGCTGAATCAGCCGGCTTTTTTTTTGCGCTGCGTTGAAAGTCTTCTCGATGCGATTTACATTTATGAATTGAAGCTTCGAATTCTAATTTTCAGTTTTGTCGAGTTCATATTTACTCTCATCATAATGGCCGACACAGACGCCCCCAAGGGTCTTTCCAACAAACTCCAGAACAAGCGCAAAAGACAAGCCGATGATGCTGCTCCCAAGCAAGAAAAGCCCGAAGCAGGCACTCCTGCTGAGGGAACAAGCAAGAAGAAGCAGAAGAAGAACAAGAACAAGAAGAAGCTGGCTGAGCATGAAGAAAGACAAGTAACGCGCAAAGACGGCATTGACGAGTCAATTGGCAAGATGGACGGCCGGTTGCTGGGCGATCACTTTGCGCAGAAGGCCAAAAGACATGAGAAGGAGCTCTCCGCTGTTGAGCTGAGTGATCTTTCTGTTCCAGGTATGTATACCTCATGCATTTCCGTCAACCAAGGTTGAGGCTGGCTGTGCTAGATATTAACGAATCTATAGACTCTGCATTCCTCGATACCTCTTCCTTCACCTCGTCCAGAAAGCTGGAGCAGCTCCCTGAGTTCCTCAAGACATTCAGTCCTAAGGGCCGCGATCTGTCAAAGTCGTCCGAGAAGCCTGGCACTCCTCATACTCTCGTCATTTCGGGCGCTGCTCTGCGGGCCGCTGATGTTGTACGGTAAGTGGACAACCATTCATCCTGTATTTGGTTTGTGTTGAAGCTGCGACTGACAATTTGGCTTATTAGGGCACTCCGATCTTTCCAAACGAAGGAAAGCATTGTTGGGAAACTGTTCGCGAAGCATATCAAGTTGGAGGAAGCGAAGCAGTTCCTTGAGCGGGCCCGGTCTGGTATTGGGGCCGGTACCCCAACCAGAATATCTGATTTGATTGAGTCTGGTGAGTTACTCAAATGCTCTCTCTTATAGCTTCTTCGTGACAAGATACTAATGATTGATCTTCTAGGAAACCTCAAACTGGATGAGCTAGAACGCATCGTTATCGACGGATCACACATTGACCAGAAGCAACGGGGCATCTTCGACATGAAAGACACCCATATGCCACTGCTGAGGCTGCTTACTCGGCCGGAACTGCGTGACCGCTATGGGTCGTCAAAGAAGAGTGTGAAGATCTTGGTGTTTTAAGTGATTACGAGCAGCTATACTAGTACTTGATTCAAGTACCTCAAAAGAATAAATGTATCGATAGCATGATGTGGTATCTACTGTTCAGTAAATTGGCTGTGATCTATAAGAGTAAAGCCTTATCGGGAAGGATGTTTTCACCGCCCCCGGCCACACGGCAAAAATTAAATTTCACTTTTCTCTCCGCCCGACTTTTTTTGGAGCTTGAGTCTCGTTGCGCTGCAAACTTTCTCCACCTCTTTTTCTCATTTTCTCTTCTCATCTCAATACTTAAACTGTCTTGCACATCTTTCTATCCCATCATTGTCACTTTTCACCACAACAACTACCACACACACACACACACACACACACACACACGCCACAATGGGTGACAAGCGCAAACTCGTTCAGGATGAGGTCGTTGAGCCTGAGGGCAAGAAGATGAAGAAAGAGAAGAAGGACAAGAAAGATAAGAAGGAAAAGAAGGAGAAGCGCGACAAGTCTGAGGCTGTCGCTGTCGCCGAGGTCGCTGCACCGGCCCAGGAAGAGGTGAAGGAGAAGAAGGACAAGAAGGATAAGAAGGATAAGTCAGACAAGAAGGACAAGTCTGAGAAGAAGGAGAAGAAGGATAAGTCCGAGAAGAAGGACAAGTCTGACAAGAAGGAAAAGAAGGAGAAGCGCAAGGCCGAAGAGACCGCCGCTGAGCCCGCCGCTCCCTCAGAGGACGCAATGGATGTGGACGAGACCCCCGCCGAGAAGGAGGTCCCTGCCGAGATGACCAAGGAAGAGAAGAAGAAGGCGAAGCGCGCAAAGAAGCAGCTGAGCAAGGCCGACAAGACCGAGTCCACAGAAGAGCCTAGCGCTGAGGCCGCTGAGTCCGGAGAGGCCGAGCAGGCCCAGAAGTCCTCTCGCTTCATCTGCTTCGTTGGTGAGTGAAGCCAATTTGAATCAACTTCCCCGAACCCGGAGACACGGTATCTAACCAAATATATTCGCATATACAGGCAACCTTCCCTACTCCGCCAACCACGAGTCCTTGTCCAAGCACTTCGAGAAGAACCCTCCTGCCACAATCCGCGTCGCCACGAAGAAAGAAGACCCCACCAAATGCCGCGGCTTTGCCTTCATCGAGTTTGACAACTACGACCGCATGAAGACCTGTCTCAAGCTGTACCACCACTCCAACTTCGACGACGGAAAGTACCCGGCCCGACGCATGAATGTCGAGCTGACGTGAGTCATTTCCACCCCCCAATTGCAACCTGCGAGACGCTAGTCCAATCACATCTCCATACAAATACTAACTCTCCCATCCAGTGCCGGCGGCGGCGGCGCAAAGTCCGAACACCGTAACGCCAAGATCCAGGCCAAGAACGAGAAGCTGAACGAGGAGCGCCAGCGTCAGGCCAAGGATATCCAGAAGGATAAGAGAAAGTTCGAGAAGAAGACTGGTGAGGCTGGTGCTACTGGTGCTAACGCTGCTGGCACCGACGGTGCGGCCGATGACCAGTGGGCTGGCCTGCACCCTAGCCGTAGAGTTCGCGTTTAAGTCAATCGAAGACCGCGTCTCATTGCCTTGGGTTATGTCGAAGCCCGGCTCGTTGGTTGGTCGATTTGATCGGAACGTTGTGCAGCAAAGGGTGTCCGGAGCATTCTGCAGGCAGCTGGACATTATGATCGCCATGCATATCACCCGGAGCATCGGGTTGGTCGGGTTTTATTTCGTTTCTTGTGTTTTAAAAGTACTTACTTCATGTCTCTATTTTCTGATTTTGAAGATACCAATCATATCTGTTCTTTCTGGGTACATGTGCCTCCGTAGACATTAGTTAGACATCTATCAAGGCTGTATGTATCTTAGATATACTCTGACATGTTCTGAGTCGAGGAAATGGCGAGTAAATTGTGACACACTATTAACAAGAATCCAAAGGCTGAAATAGAAAAAGATAGAAAGATATCCCCAACAAAACACGGTCAATAGATTTCATCACAAAACAGCACCGAGAGGCGGACGAATTAGAGTAAGAAAGCCTCTTGCTACCCAGACGCCGTAGTTACTATATATTATTCATTGTAGCATACGAGAAAATGGGAAGACGAGTCAAGCCAAACAAAACGTTCTCTACAAGATACTGCACTTGACTGCCTTCCTCCCAGATTTCGTAGCGGGACGGGGGTTGAGGACGGCCCTGCGAGAGAAGTCAGAAACACAGATCTTAGTTTAGGCCTGGGGAAAGTAGAGACGCACCGGATAGCCTCATCGAAGACGCTCTTCAGGTTCCGTTGTGTCAGAGCGGAACATTCAAGGTACTTATGTGCGCGGATCTCCTTAGCAACAGCCAGGGCTTGTTCGTAGGAGACGGTCTCCATCTTGCGAGCGCGGAGGGCCTCGGTGGTCGCGCGGTCGTCTCTCAGGTCGAGCTTGGTGCCGACAAGGATGATGGGGACATTGGGGGCGTGGTGTTCGATTTCAGGGAACCACTAGGAGCGAGGGAGTTAGTTAGGCACGGCTAAGAGGAAGAGCCCTGATCCGACTCTTGAATTTGCGTCTCTGGTCATACCTTTGCTTTGACGTTATCGAAGGATGGCGGGCTGACGATGGAGAAGCAGATCAGGAAGACGTCGGTTTGGGGGTAGGATAGCGGTCTCAGGCGATCGTAGTCCTCTTGTCCGGCGGTATCCCACAGTCCCAGGCTGATCGGCCGGCCGTCAACCATTACACTGGCCGTGTAGTTGTCAAAGCTGTTATGGGATCAGTTCCCCGTTCGGATGTGAATCGCATTGAGGGGTAGAGGTGGGCACGAACACAGTAGGGATATATTCTCCCGGGAAGGCATTTGTTGTGTACGAGATCAGAAGACATGTCTGCGAGGAAGGGAATTGAAGATTAGTCTAAAAGAACTCGAAGTAGGGATAGAATGTCCAGACGGGGGTGTACTAACTTTGCCAACTGCACCATCACCGGTCACCACACACTGCAGGTAAGATTCGTCAATTAGCCGCGCATCCTTGTGGATCAGGGAATCGGCCCTATGCCTACCTTCAGTGACTGAGTAGCCGGACCCGTCGCCATGTTTTGCGCGAAATGTAATCAAGTCAAAAAGCCGAAATCCAACAGGGGGGACTGTTGGGGGGGTAATTTTGCGATAAGGGGCTCGGACCGAATGACAACGATAACGTGGAAGGAGACAATGACAACAAGGGTATCTGAAGGATCTTATTAGCTGGTGAGCTTCAGGGGGACTTTCAGAAATGAAGCTAGGAGAGGTTGGAGCTAAGGGAAAAGAGGGGGTGGGAAAGGGTGTGGAGACAAAGGAAAAGAAAGAGATTCGGAACAAGACTCACCTTAAAAGAGGAAAATGAAAGAAAGGGAAGATAGGAGGAAGAAAGAGAATAAAAGAGAGGCCAAAGAAGTTGAGGAAGAAGAAGAAAAAAAAAAGGGAAAGCGATCGGACTAGTCTCTTAGCCAAGTCACTCTGTAATATGGAGGAAGAGAAAGAGATGGATTAATCCTGTAGAGATCTCCACTTTGAAATATTTATTTGTATAGTATGTATATCATTTACTTGGATATTAGAAGATGTCAAGTTAACTCCTATATGAGACGTTAAATGTTTGTTGTATACATGTCCCGTCCCTAAAGGGTATGTAAACCTGTGATAGGGTCAATTTCTCCTCAAAAACCTCACAGACCTCATCTCCAGTACTGGCCTGTTATCAACTGCACCAATCGCATGACAATTGAATCACGAGTCACGCCACGATGTACCGTGGCGTCTATTCAGTAACCACTGGAGGGAACAAAAGTCCAAAAACTAGGTAATGTGCTTATGCATGGTCCATCAACTAATCCTATTTATAAACCCATCCTAGACCTCAGCTCTGTATATATATGGAAATATATGGAAACCTCGCTTCAATCCTGGTACTTTAGTGGTAAACGTAGAGCCCACAGACCTACAGTCGTGACACGCCCCTTGAACCACTCAGGAACCCACCTGCCCTGATCTCGGACTGTTTGGCCAACAGAGCGGGTAATTTGCCTGCGAAGGCGCGGAAATAGGGCGATTTGACGTGAGTCTGGATGGCTGACTGGTTCTTGTATCTAGAACCGATCAGGACTTGTTCTTGTGGATGGTGGCAAAGATGTTGCGAAGTAGATTGTGCCGAGGCACGGCCACCTTCTCTCTCCACGCGGGGATTATCTTAGGTGATGGAGGGGGAATGGGCTATATCGACAATTGATTGAGATGGGTAACTTACCTCTCAACAATTACAATCTCGTTCTTGTCCTTGAGCTGGAATGCATAGTAGAGAAGTGTGTCGGGTTCGTGTTCTTGCACCTCTTTGATGAGTCCGGTTACAAGAGTGGCGACCTGAGGATCCCATGATAGTCAGACATTGATCTGGCAAGGATTTTGCACACCATAGAGAGAGGGTAACTTGATTAGACTGACCTCATCAAACTTCTCAGGCTTAGGGAAGAAGACCGCAGCGACGTTGATTTCGGACATGATGAACTACTGGTGGGTTAGTACAACGTAGTTGGTGAGGTAGAAGGGGATCCACCGTGGACATAGACACAACCCACAATTGTTATTTAGATATCTTGGCAGATTAGATATCGAAATGACAGGTAGATCCTGAAGCAAGAATCAAAGGGGGTTAAGTAATGTATGCCCCTCGATGGACTATTGACAGCGGATCATATAATCCACCTCGACCTCGGTCCATGGCAAGTGGGGCTAGGAGTTCTGTACCTAGGCCCCGTAGGTATGCTGTTATAAAGCAACCAGGTAGTCCAAGCAGTCTATATCCACCTCCTCATTCTCTCCATCTTCTCCATGTATCTGTTTATCAGAGGTGGCCATTGGGAGTGAGTACGGTATCGCGGCTGCAACTATACGCTGCCCGAATATAAAGCTGTCCATCGAAGGCTGGTAGAATCTGCTCCGAAAAGGGAGACGCACCTGCGGGGCCTAACTGGATATAGAGCTTGATGATGATTTCTTGCACGCAGTACGACTGAGCGTGGATGGGTTAGGCAAAACGACGACGGTTACAGAAAGTGAGTGTTCTTGAGGTTTCTGCGTTGGCATTGTGCCTTCCAGAATGAATATATGAAAGGAGCGCACAGCAACGGGGCCTGTTGTCTCCGGAGGCCCCCTAAATTTCGTTATCATAAATTCCTCTTGGTCTTCATAACCCCATCTCCCTTTCCAAAGGTTCATAGCCTTGATGATCTCATCCAGGGTTGTCGGAGAGGTGATTTCGAAGACATCGAGACCAACGCAATACCAGAAGTAGAACTTTCCGCCGGCTTCAAACAGATAGGCATGGATGGTCTGTACAATGCCACAGAATCGGACGGCCTGTTCCAAGATTCATCTGTTCATACAGATGTTGTCCGAAATTATCCAGATGTCCTCCGCCTCCCAGTCATCTTCGTACTCAAGGTCCTCGGGCTTTGAGCCCCACCCGGGCGGCGGGTCATTCTATGATCTGCATTGGCGTTGAATACAATGTTTTGATAGCGATAGGCTTACCACGATGGCCATGATGGTGGATTCGACAAAAGAGTGGAGTCTTTGGGTATCCAAACCGAGTTGTGATGAGTGAATAGGTAGGTCAGAAATGCCTCATGAACAGCTGCGAATGGTAGAAAGCGATTACTGGGGTTTCTTTAGGATGCATCACATTCGGCTGCTATCAATAGCTTACACGCTTTAAAGCCTAGTAGTAAGTGACTGTGGGCATAGCGCTATAAGAGCACATGTAATTCATGAGAATCAGCTAACTAGTTAACTCAGTCAATGGGGTAGCTACATGTACATATTGTATATAACCAACAAGTTCTAATCAACTGTCCACCATCGCCAGGAGCTCAGGACTGAACCAGGGACACCTTACCTGATTGGGAAGGATTAGATCATCCGTGCCTGTCAGCCTGGCGACACCTCAGGCACCAAGCTGAATCAGCAACCGCCGAGATTCGTCTCGGCATCTTCGAATCGGCAAATCAGCGACCTCAATAAGCTCCCTAATTTTCCCCACATCTCCTCCCTTCGGGATCAATTTCTCCGATTTACGGCACATGGACTCCACGAGCACTCGTTGACGTTTCGTCGGGTTTTTATACCGGCTGAAAAACAGGTTGATCTTGATGGATCTGGGTTATCGGAACATTCTGGCACCGGATGGGCCGCATTACTCCATCCCCCCGAGCGACTTTCGGTCCCCCACAGTACCCCGGCCACCGGTTATCGATTTCATGCAGAGAGGCTCAGAACCCACGATGGAGAAGACCCCGCCTGTCACGGGCAAGCGCCGAGGTGGCAGCCGAAAAGCCTGTAATGAATGTAAGCAGCAAAAGGTGAGCCACATGCATATCGATCATTATTATACTATTTTCCCCAAGCCTCCGGGCGTAAACAGGGGTGTAGGGATATTGTGTTGATGGGCTGATTTCTGGATAGCTGAGATGTGATATTGTTCAAACGCCGGCTGCGGCTTGTTCGCGGTGTCGGAGGCTTGGAATTGACTGTAAAGTTGAGCAATCGTTCAAGCGCATCTCTAAAAGAAGGTAAAGTTAATTTTCGGTTTACCTTGACTATTTATTAACTTCAATCATAGGCGCAATGCTGAAATGGAAAAAGAGATTGCGGATCTCCGCCGCCGCTTGGGACCCGGTTCAGATCATGAGCAAGGAGTAGAAACTCATGAGGCTCATGGTGATGAACTATCCCATTCGTCAGAGGATGTCTTTACTCGGCGTGACTCAGCCGCAATTGACCGATCACGACCTGTCTCGGTGCCGGTTGAGACACACCCATCTATAGCAACTCCTTTGACCCTCAAAAGGGATGGTTCCATTGTATCACAGGACGAGGGCCAGTGGCGATTGGAAGATATTTCTCTCTCTCGAGCCCGTGTTCTTCGACTATACGAACAGTATGTGCCCTTCGCTTATCTGACCCGTTTCAGCCATTGACATTTGCCCAGATACTTCACATACTATCACCCATTCCTCCCTCTTTTGAATCCACCTAAGCCTCCAGAGGTTTATCTCCATCGATGCCCTCTTTTGGCGTGGACTATCATCTGTGTTGCAAGTCGACGGTCTCAATACGAGCCTGGCCTCTTGGGTGCACTATCCGGACCATTCAGCAGGCTGCTTTGGTCAACCATTACCAGTGTCCCGCAGGATTACCGCGTGGTCAAGGCCCTTTGTGTTTTATGTACATGGCCTCTTCCGACTACAAGCCAGCGCACCGATGCGACTTTCATGCTCAGTGGCTTGATGATGCAGATTGCTATGCAACTTGGGCTACACCGTCCGGTACAAGCGGAGGAGTTCACTACCTTCCGAATGGAAGTGCAAGGTGAAGCTGTCAAGGACCGACTACATACGTGGGTGATTTGCAACATCGTGGCTCAAAAGTAGGTCTTTCGTCTCGACATATTGCCATTGGTCACTTATTGATTGAAAATTCAGTGTCGCAACTGGTTATGGCCAGCCACCAAGCACAATATACGATTGGGCTCTCGAGCCCGCATCTTTGAGAGATGCCGACTACCGGCTGCCCGATGACCTGGCTATTCGGTTGCGTATTGAGAAATTCTGTGACCGAGTGACCAAGGCATTGTACAGTAGTAAACCAGAGCCTGCGGAATTTATCAGCGCCGACAAGCTCTTGGTCGTGCAGATCTTGGAAAATGAGCTCAGAGAGATGGATGTTGAGTTCGACGGTAAAATGTCTGGTAAGTTACTGGTGATCATTTGCGACTGGATAGCGCTAACATTCATCCCAAGCAATCAACACGATCCATCTCCGTGCTGCAGAACTGCACTTCCGATACTTCATGTTTTTAGGACCTAATGCACGAAACGACGATCTAATCAAACTCTACACTGCAACAACCTCCTTCCTTACCCGCGTGCTAGATCTCGAAACTTCACCAGGTGAATTGATCGGCCACTCGACCAACTACATCCTCCAGATGATTGTGTCCGCTGCTTTCGCTCTCATGAAGTTGTTGAAGAGCAGCTTCAGTCGAAACCTTGATTTTAACCATGGCAAAATCCTGTTCAACGGTGCGATCTCAGCAATCCGCCGAATCAGCGTCATGGACCATGACCGACCTATCCGTCTGGCAGACATTCTCGCTCAGATGTGGAATGCCACGAGCTTGGAACCTGCCGAAGAGGATGCTTTACAGCTTAAAGTCCGTTGTCGGATGAGCATGAGCCATGTCTATGACACGGTATGGCGTTGGCGACAGCGATTCCGACCAGTAAGAAGCATTGAGGAAATGCAAGGTTGGTTTTCCTTCTCAATTGTTGTTCTCCCAGTTTCTGACAGTTCTATAGCTGCTGCCATTGCAGCGAACCAAGATATACTAGGTCCGACAGGACACCTGACGCGGCAACAGCAAGATAGCTCCTTAGAGGATCCATCTTTGATAATGCCTGCTCAATTTGATGAAAGTGGAGCATTCTTCAGTGAATCTGGCTTCTCCGAGGTCTTTGACTCGCTCAATTGGGTATTTGACGGTATTCCCGACTCCTTTGTCGCACCGCCAATTCTCTAGCTTGATGAGCGTGTCAATCACTGCCCGATCCATGGTCTTTTCTGTACAGATGTCGATATATAGTCTTATTTTTTAAGCGACGATACCAGAATAAAAGGGACAATTCTTACGTTGTATGTCACATGCAAACAACCCCATACCATATACCCGTACCTGGCTATCGATGATGCCGACCAAGATCTGGACCGCCGTCCGGAGGCGGAGAAGCGTGAATAGGGTCACTATCTGATACAAAGTATGTCAATCAAACCAAGACGTAAGCGCTCTATGGAACTAACACGAATAGGAACTGATTCGATGGAGTGGGGGACTGGTGAGAGGGTATCATTGCGGGCTGGATTAGAGCCAATGACTATAAGGGACAATAAGAGACTCCTCCGAACGTATTATAGATCCCTATCGAAAGCCTCAATAGTATATATTACTAGCTCGCCCTTCGGTAGATATATTTAGTTAGTATTATATAATATCCCCGATATTATAGCTAGCGGGCTAGATATCTATATCCTCCCTATAAGTTATCTATTAAAGAGCCCTCTTATACCGACCTAAGTAGCGTAGATTATATTAGTGTAGAGCCTAGTAAAGGGATAGATTAACCTACAAAAATTTTTAATAGAATAAGACCTAGAGTCGTTATATATCCTATTCCCGAGAGTAATTAGGGCCTAGTTACTAATTATAGGCTTCTTTTATATCTTATTTAATAGCCTTATAGAGGTAGAGCGGACCTATAACCTTAGCTACCTAGGTAAGATAGGTAGGCTAATTATATTTCTAGATATAGTAATATTTAATATAATAGTCTAGAATATCGAATTAGATATAGTTCTCTCGGATAAAGAGTTAAAATTAGTTAGGTATTTAGGGTTAAAGTTAAAATTACTAAAAGGGAAGATAGTTTTAATAATAGTAACCTATACTTATATATATAATTTTACGTTACTAGTAGTTCTTATATATATTATAGATTAGGTAATTTAGGTAAAAAATATATTCTATTATTTTTAAAATCCCTACTTAGACCGCGATTCTTATATATATAGTATATCGGAATAGAGCCTATCTAATAATCCGATAAATAAGGATATTCTACTCTTTAAAACGAATATAAAGGTATTCCTTATCTAGTAGAGCTAAATATTCTCTTTAAGAAGTTATACTAACTATTATTATAGGTTAAGACAATTACCTACTACTTTAATAACCTAAGCCCTATACTCCTATTTCCGGTTAAGTACCGGTATAACCTCTCTTTAATCGAGGGAGAAAGTCTCCCTAAAGTAGTAGCCCCTCCTAGATATCCTATTATATCTATATAGGCCCTATATAAAAAAGTCTTTATAGGGGCCCTACTATATACTATAGCTTTTAATACCTAGATAGGAAACTAAAGAGTTATTAAAGAGGTAAAGGTAACGCCTATAATAGCGAATTCGGTCTTATTAGGAACTAAATATCTTTAGGATTATAAAGTAAGTAATTAAGCTATTATAATACTATAGCGGTCTAAGGATAATATAGATAGCGTAGGAGATTACTCTAGCTTAGTACTATATACTAGTACTCCGATAGATTAATATAGCGAAGCTATTATTTTTTAAAACTATAAGACTAGTTTAAGGATATAGGAGTTAGAAGGATCCTTATTACTTATAAATATAAAAACTAGTTTTCTATTACCTAGGGAGATCTATAAGTCGATAATAGTAGTCCTTAATCTAGAGTAACCGATTAGTTATAATACTATATATAGTAAGAGGAGTATTATATAAGTAGAAAGACGATATCTATTAGGTCTCTAACTATTTTATAAACGCAATTATTAGGGACTATAAACTTTACTTATAAGATATAGGTAATAGATTAAGGATAGGTAGGAGAACTAGGGTAAAGGATACTAGGTAGGAAGCGCTTTCGTTATAGAATAGGGCTAGCTACTATTTATACTCTACACTCTAGCTACCCTAGTAGTAAATTATTATACTATATAAGTTTATCTTATTTACTATACTCCGTACTTATACTCTATATACGACTAGCGCTATAGTCTAGTTATTTAGGTAAGGCTGTTCCTAGGGGTTACGTATCGATAAGGCAGTGTATATATATAATAATAATAATAATAATAATAATAATTTTATTAACCCAATATAGCTCGCTATTATATATATACTACTATATAGGGATAGTATCCTAGGGCCTACTCTTCGATAATAAAATAGTATATTATCCCTAGTATATAGCTATACTATAGATATAAGTTATAAGTCTAGTATAGTCTAAAATATATAAGTCTAGTATAGTCTAAAATATATAAGTTAAGTATAGTCTAAAATATATAAGTCTAGTATAGGTATATAGATTCTAATATATCGGCCTAGGAGTAGTAGAGTAGATTAATTTTAAAGTAAAATAGTGACAATCTAAGTCCTAAATCTAATAGCCGTTAAAGTCCCCCTAAATACCGAGATATATAGTCTATATAGGTTAGATAAACTATATCCTAAAGTGCTATATATCTAGGTACCCTAAATCTAGTAGATAGAGAATCTACCGATTAATAGATATAATATTAATCGGCGAAAATTATAGGCTATAAAGACGAGATATCTTATATATAATTAGGGAATATAATAAATTGTCTAGGAGCCTATAAGGGTTAAGGTTATAATAGGGATATAAGGTATTTAAGGCTAATATAATTTAAGTAATTAGAATAGTATAAGTAAGGTTTAAATATATCGTAGTAGGTCTAGAAAAGGGGGCTAGCTATCTAGCTTATCTATAATATATATAATTTTTAAGTAAAGTAGTAAGAAAATAAATATAGTAGAAGGGGGTTCCTCCTAAGGATATTAGAGTGTAGTAGAATAAAGGCTATATATAAAGGTATTTTCTAATAGCTATTAGAAAAGAGAGGTTAAGGCGGCTTAGTATAGGGGGTACTAGAGAGTACTAGAACCTAAGCTAGGTAAGAGGGACCTAGAAAAATATTATAGGACCTAGGAAAATATCGTAAAATCTAGATAGATTATACTTAGTAAGGTATCTTAGGAGAGTAGCCGCTTTAGAGAAGCGACGCCGGATACTTAGCTAAGGAACTCCCTTTCTACGGCGTCCGCGGGTTAGAGTTCGCCGCTATTAGGGCGCCGCGAGTAGAGTACTTAATACCGTTTATAGTCTTACTAAGTAGCCTAAGCTTATAATAATCCCCTATATCGAGGCGGCTTAGGGTATTAGGGGCGATCCCGAGGATCTCTATAAGTAGGCTATATATAACGCGATCTATATCGACCGTAGCGGCACTGGCGTGAATATTGTCGTCACTGGCGTGAATATTGTCGTGACCGAAAAAACTAACCTAGTTTAGGCTGTGTTCGACCGGAGGAGATAGTGGCGTATAAGCGGGATCTAGGTTTGCGCCAGATAGGGGAGGGGACTTATTAGTGGACGCACTAGGCGAGATGGCAGTGGACTCGTGAGCGGATTGTGCACGGGTCTTACGCGTCGACGGGGCAGGCACCTTGCGAGGCCGCTTACGGAGAGGAGTGTCGGAGCTGTTGCCATCAGACTGGCTAGACAGCAAGCTAGAGACCGAGGGGACAGGATCAAGCGGAAGAGCAGGCGAACCAGAGGATAACTTGGCGGCGGCCTGCGCAGCGGTGGACTGGGCCGCGAGAGACTGGCCGAAGCCCAATTCACTTAAACGCTGAATCCGCAATTACGTCTTGGCCCCCAAGATCTCTGTAGACATCTCCAAGACACACACATTCCTATAGGTTCGACCGTTTCAGCCCAAGTGAAACTACGACAGGCTGCCGCATTCCTTGTTCCTGGAACTGACCTCATTATACACGGACCGCCCCCACTCCGTGTAATAATAGAGGTGGCCCGTGTTGAGCCGTTCCGTTCCACATCTCCCACTCTCGATTCCTCTTTCTTGACATTCATTCAAGTCTGAGATCTTTTCCATGTCGGATTTAGCCCTACAAGAACCTACGGCGCTACCGACGCTTTCCGATACGGCTCCGTCGAGCGCCGGTCGCTCATCCCCCAGCCATGGGGTAGAGCCTACTCAGACCCAGGATGCCATCTCGGACGAGTTGAAGACTCGCCTGGACAAGATCATTTATTCTGATGTGAGAAAGCACGGATAAATCTCCGGTGGATGTACGTGACAAAAGGAAAGCTGGTATACTAACCATGATCCTTGCAGATTGGCATAAGCACACTCTTGACTCGGTTGAAGCAAAGCGTGGCCTCCGCAAGGGTAAGTAGTTACAGAAGGACTTGGACGACGATCGCAAAACGCAAGGATTGACATGAAAACCAGGATTTCTCGACATTTCTGAAAAAGCGCGGATCCCTCGAAGAAGAGCACGCTCAGGGGCTGCGAAAACTGTCCCGCGTGATCAACGATGCGTCGCAACGCACAGAGAATCGACAAGGAACATACAGTTCCAGCTACAAAGACATCCACCGAATCCAGGAGCGAATGGTCGATCATGGCCTCCAATTCGCCGTCTCCCTCCACCAGATGTCGGACGATCTGCACGAGCTGGCCGGCAACATCGAGCGCGGTCGCAAGCAGTGGAAGCAGACGGGGTTGGCTGCGGAAAAGAAGGTCGTCGATGCGGAATCGCTGGCTGAGAAGGCGAAGTCCAAGTACGAGTCGTTGGCAGAACAGTATGACCGTGTCCGCACGGGGGACAAGCAGGGTGGTAAATTTGGTTTGAAGGGTCACAAATCTGCTGCGCAGCACGAGGAGGAGCTGTTGCGCAAGGTCCAGAATGCGGATAGCGATTATGCGTCTAAGGTTCAGGCTGCGCAGGCCGCGCGCCAGGAGTTGGTGTCTACCCACCGACCTCAGGCCGTACACAATCTTCAGCAGTTGATTGCCGAGTGTGACTCTGGCTTGACTCTGCAGCAGCAGAAGTTCGGTATGTGCAATCGGATATCCACGCTTGTTTTGCTGTTCCATCGGCTAATGAGTCGCAGCTACTTTCAGTGAGAAACTGCTTTTGGGCCAAGGTCTATGCGTCAGCCCTCTCAAGGGCGATGCGAACGCCTCTTTCGGGCCTAAGAGCCTCGCCGAGGTTGTTCGCCAGGTTGATAATCAGAAGGATCTTCACGAGTTCATTCTGAGCCATGAAGGCAATCCCGGGGCTGTGGCTTCAGAACAAATCAAATATGAGCGCCATCCAGTGAGTCCAGGCGTCTTTCTCGATTGCTTCGCTATCCTAACATAGTGATTAGACTCTCGGTGGTACTGGGGCTCCTGCTTCTGCAGCACCTTCGCAACCAGCCTCTCAGAACAAGCGCTTGTCCATCATGCCGCAAGCATTCGCCCCGAGTAACATCTCATCGCCGACGCCTCAGCAACCGCACAGCGGAGAGCGACTGCCGCAATCACCTTACCCTCCTCCACAGCCGGAGACCTTCACCCCGCCTCCAGCTGACACACCTCCTTACCCAGTATCCGGGCCGCCCGCTCCCGAACCTGCATCTCAAGTTCAAGTGCCAATGGCAGGACCTTCCCCGATGGATAAGAATTTCCAGGCAAATCTCCCTCCGCTGAAGCCAGTGTTTGGTGTCTCGCTGAACGACCTGTACGCCCGGGACGGAACGGCAGTCCCCTTCATTGTATACCAGTGCTTCCAGGCAGTTGAATTGTTTGGTCTGGATTTGGAGGGCATCTATCGACTTTCGGGCAGTGCCAATCATATCAGCCACATGAAGGCTGTCTTCGACAATGGTAGGCTTGTTCAGACAGCTGGCATCACAAGGGCCGCTTGCTAATTCTACGATTAGACTCATCGCAAGTCGACTTCACGAACCCGGAAAACTTCTACCATGATGTCAACAGCGTTGCAGGACTGGTGAAGCAATTCTTCAGGGATCTGCCCGACCCTTTGTTCACCACCCAGTACTACCACCAGTTCGTTGAGGCTGCCCGTAAGTGACATTTACGTTATTGAACTTGGCTCTCGTTCGACACTCGCAGAACTAACAATTTGCAGGCTTCGACGATGACATCCAACGCCGAGACTCGCTGCACGCCCTTATCAACAGCCTGCCCGATGCCCACTATGCCACTCTCCGGGCTATCATCCTGGTATGACCAGTTCCTCGTCATTCTTTTTCGCTCAAATACTAATCCAATCCACCGCAGCATCTCAACAAGATCCAAGAACACTATACGGAGAACCGCATGAACGCAGGCAATCTAGCCATCTGCTTCGGGTAAGTCATTGCAAACTCCACACCCCGAAAGGCATGCCTTTCTCCCATAAATTCAGACCCACTAACTCTCAGCAGCCCAACTCTGATGGGCGCCAACTCGGGCGGCAACATCGCCGACGCCGGATGGCAGGTCCGCGTCATCGAAACGATCCTGAATAACACATTCCAGATTTTCGACGACGACTGAATCATTCGCGCTTGACTTGCGTGCTCTCGTTCTCTAATTCTTACTCCCGAACCCGCGTGTCCAGGGACCCGCGTTATAATCGCCCTTCCCTTGCAGCATCGCTCCCGGTGCTTTCTCTCTTATAGCATGTCCCATTTGACGATTTCCCATCTGACCCACTCGCACCCCTCGTTCTTGTGTTCAGTGTTTCGTTAAAGTGATACCTGTGCTACTAATTAGTGTGTTTTTTTTGTTTTGTTTTGTATATACACTACCAGTCCGAGGATATCGGACTGTCGTTAACGTATGATTGTGTTCCTGATGTCAGGTCGAGAAATACAGCCTTTGTCTTTTGTCATTGCTTGGCATGGTAGATGTAGGAAATACAGTTTCAATTCATAATGGAGAAGGAAGACAGTCTGAGATATCGATATTCATTTATACAAGGTGATGGCTCAAAAGAAGCCGCGGAATTCGATCAGAACAGGTGGCTATGGTACATGAGAGGTGCAAATGCTTCTATATCAGGGGGTTTCCTGCCAAAAAAAAAAAGGAAAGGAAATGGGACGAACTGGACAAAGGCCCCTTCGAGCTTTTGTCAGTCGTGGCCCGGACGAGTTGGTAAAACAGAGAGTAACACAAGTGGGCGAAATATAGGATACCGTGCCCAAACCAAAACCATCGCCGTTGATATAGCGAGAGAGTAGGTCCAAAACTTCCAAGAAGTAGGAATTTGGGCCAGAATGAGTTCCTGGCATGGATCTTGCAGCTGCAATCCCGAATTGCGGAGCTAGGACTCAAGGCACACAGCATAACATTCCGCTTGAGTCAAGGAAAAAACATAAATCACAGTTTGAAGTGCGACTCAAACTTATTTCTTCAACATGGATTCCTTGATCATGTCTATCCGCTCCAAAGCCGACAGTCCAGGCTTGAAATGCGGGTTATTCTGAGCATCCTCCACCGTAGTGGGGTTAACAGTCCCCCAGATTTTCCAGCCCTTGTCGTTGTCGTTCCAGCGCAGATGCTGAAGCATAAAGTGCTCAGTGCAGTCCTGCTCCTTAGCTGAGACAACGGATTCTTCCGCCTGTGCGCCGGCCTTCTGGATCTTAGTCGTTGTCGTAGACTGTCTGCTCGTGATGCGCACGATGATCTGGCGGACGCCGGATTTCGGGACCTCGGGGATGGACGTTGCGCGGTCTGAGATGACGCGGAGACCGGTGAAGTTTGTGCTGGGCTTGCGGAGGAGTTTCAGTCGCTTCCAGGTTACTTTTTCGTCCTTTGGACGGCGTTCGATCTCTTTGATGAGTTTGTTGGCGAGTCCGTCGCAGCAGGTGTGGCGGATGCGGGCGATGTCGCCTCTAATGGGGTTCGAACGTGGTTAGGTCCCGAGCTGGTGGGAACGGAGGGAAGGAAGGCAAGGCGTAGGCTTACTCGGCAAAGGCTCTATACATGGTCTGCTGCAATTCAGCGGCTGCTTTGCGCCGCTTGAGGAATGCGAGGGGGAGATTGCTGTCCTTCTTGCAATACATGATCACACTGTGTTATAGTTAGATATGCGCTCTTGGCAAGTATATGGTGGATGGTATATGCGGCTCTTGCTCAATGCAACCGTCACGCGGGTGATGGAGCATGTCCGATATTCCGGGAACTTGGGAGGGAATTAACTGACCTGCCATAGTTGCCGAACCAGGTTTTGAGCCACGTCCATTCCATATGCAATCTATCGCGCGGTGCCTGGAAGATCGAGGGCATATCCCTCCACAGCGGCCGGACAAAGGTACCCGGCAATACGCCGATATCGTTTGGTAACTCGTTCAGCTTGA
This sequence comes from Penicillium turbatum, assembly GCA_030762825.1. Taxonomy (NCBI): domain Eukaryota; kingdom Fungi; phylum Ascomycota; class Eurotiomycetes; order Eurotiales; family Aspergillaceae; genus Penicillium; species Penicillium turbatum. Next base: position 1,071,735 of record JAUJYX010000011.1, on the reverse strand, counting down.
GGCCCTTAGTTTTGGTCTTAAAAGCAGGCTGCGCTTGGCTCGGAGGGCGGAAGTTCATTGCTCTCGCGCCGGCCAATTGCTGGGATGTCTGGGCGAAGGTCCGGCAGTGGGATAAACCAGCCACACTGAGCGGAGAAACGAAGGACCCCGATGGGACAATGCGGGCAGATGTGCCCGCGGGCAGTCGTAGTGTGGACGCCATTGCAAACAAAAACAGGTTGAGAAGAGAGAGGAAGTGGTTCCTGGCCGAAGAACAAGAAATCCGCGGAACGGGTCACGTGCAACTCCGCTGGTCGACAGCAACGGATTGAGCTTATTACGAAAACAGCGGGCTCTATCGAGGTCCTGACAGCATCTGATCTCTCCGCTGGACCCTTGATATCAACTACTATCGTATACCAACGAAGCCCCAAGGCCCAGAAATAAACTGCCCCCCGGGAAAAAAAGACACCGCCCACGCACTGGGGCTGGTATCTGCCAATTAGGGGACTCGGAAAACAGCTTGACAACAACGCCGAACATTTTCGGATATTTTCTCACAAGTGAAACGAACTCGATCGCAACGATCACCCTCAGAACCACCCTTCTCTTCCTTGCGTGGCGGCCGCATATGCCGCGATTCACAATCAAGGCTGGCTCCTCCTCGACGTAATGCCTCTCCTCCGCCATACACCCCCCACGACCACTCACACCCACGCCCGCGCGGTCCAGACTTGAACTTCGCGCGATCTGCTGCTCCACCTGGCTACCTCAACACCTCCCCTTCACTTCTTCAGGGCCAATTGGCTAAAGAGGTGGCTTCCCAATCTGCTTCGACTCCCGAGCCGCCGTCCCCGACTTCCTCGACACCCCATACCCCACTCAGCAGTGATGGACACAGTGCGCCGTCTGCGCTGCACCCACGAGTCGCTGTCATACTTGGCATAGACCGTAGGTGGTATATTCCGCTGCTTGTATGTCGGGCTCTGAGCACGGTTCCTGCTCTTTGGTGGGGGTTGCGATGCGCATTTACTTTCCTAGCTGAGTTGCTGCATATCAGACCTGGTATGGGACGGGAGGGATGGACGGCGGCAATTGTCGGTAGTGTTGGACAGGAATGGGATGTTGAGAGGAGGTTCCGGGTGACAGAGGTAGCATTGGCTATTATGTGGGTGAGTGATATCCTTGTATATCTTGTTTGATATACTACTTGCTGGTGTTCAACCATACACTCTGACCTTATACTGACTACTCAACAGTGCTGTGCATCCGCATATCTTTCCTATTTCTTCGCTGATTGCATGATGTCTCGATGGTTCGTCCTTGTCCTTCCTCGAACATATCATCCATTCCCTCTTATACTAACACATCATCCCAGGCTTTTGAACTACACCCCACCAGCCGTCGTAATCCGCCTCCTAACGACAAACGGCCTGATCGCATACATAACTTCCTGGGTACTCTACCTATCCGGAGCATCCTCCGACCCCCGACTCCTTCTACCAGCCTGGATCTCCATAACAACCGTGAGTGCACTTATATATATTTCCCAGAGAACAACTACTAACCCATCTCAGTCCCTAACCTTCGTCTACCACGCAACTCAAAACCACGCAACCATAAAGCGCGAAACAGCAGCATCGCTACTAGTCGTTTCCGTCGCAAGCTTCCTAAGCATGTCCTCGCTTCTAATGCAGCTGCATTTAACCCGCGAAAACGAACCAGAAGTGCCTGTCTTCGTTATTACTCGCAAACTATGGGACTGGGCTGTGGCTATCTTCATGCGTATGCGAGTCGCGGATGACCGTATTGCTACTGGGGAGCTGTAGCTTGCTGGCCGCTTGCGGGTTTGTTTTGTTTCGATGCCATTTTCCTTCCCTTTCTTGTTGATTTCTTCCCTTATCTTTTCTTTCTTCGGGACATGTTACAAATTTGCTTTCGTTTCACAGTCCGGACAAGCTGGACAAGCGTTCTTGGCCAGACAGTTGTGAATTTGTACATTTTGGGATTTGGATTTGTTCTAAGACGGGCCTTGAGAAGTCTTGTCTTCGAGTTCTTGGATTTCTGTGCTTTATACCCCTGGCCTAGGGAATGTCTTTTTCTTCTTTTCATGCATGGTGATCTTTGATAGATCTGATTTAGTTATTACTCCTTTAGTTTGGGATTGAGCAGTGCAAAGCTCCAGGGTAAACTCCACACTGATTATATCTTATATCGGGTTAAGGTTTCTACTTCAAATTACTTCATGTTGCCATGCCAGGATGACACTAGATAGCAGCTGAGATTCCTTGTTTCCAAGTAATAAACTGCGACGCCAAAATGAGTAAGAAATGCACCAATATCAACGAAGACGGTAGAGACCGAGACAACGAATCAGCAGAAGCACGCCCCCAGTTCATCTGGATCTCCTCGACTAGCCAGACAGACAGTTTGACCATGGGAATGCAATGAGCAATACGGGAAACAGGCCCCTCTCAAAAGGAAGAAAACAATGCAAAACACACGTTAAGCCATAGAAAAGGAAAAAAGTAGTTGTCTGTCTATGCAGATAATGTGGGTATCTACCAACGCCTCGTTCCATCATAATCCCGTCCTAGAATAGCGGTCGAACCACCCCGCTCTTCCAACTGACCATGCGGGAATGGTCAGTAGGGGGCACACAGGTGTAGCGGGTCACTTCGACAAAGGCCCAGGTCGAACACGCCAGGCACAGAGTGGTGGGGGAGAAAGCATGACATTCGATCGAGTGAAGGCCAGTACTGCGTACTGCATACGGCCGGCGGATGGAGGATGCTTCCTATCCCACCGCCCACGGGGTAACATAAACTGGGAAGAGGGGACCGGAACAAGACATGATGTTGGTGGGGCGATTAGAAACCGTGGACCTAGAAAATGAGGCGTTAGGTGGTGATCTTGGGGATAACAAGGAAAGGCGGGGCAGCAACATACCTTGATGGTCTTGGCATCAAGCTCGAGTCCATCCTTGTCAGTCAAGAACTCCTGGACATCCTTTCTCTGGTCTCCCTGCAACTGGATCACCTCGCCCATCTCAGTGTCGGTGACGATGGTGCCATTGCAAGCTAATATACAGTTAGTATTTGGGCATGATAGACAGTTAAGACAGGTCACAAGACACATACCGAACTTCTTCTTGATGACCTTGAGAATTTTCTTCTGGTCGAATTTCTTGGGAAGACCCTGAACAGTGGTCAGAGTCTTACGACCATTGCGCTCTGTTGTGAAACAAATGGTTAGCATGTACCCCCCTTTTTAGCGCCGGCGAGTCGCAAGAATAGCGATAGGCGGTGACGACAGCATAATAGAAGAGTGAAGACATACGCTGAATCCGTATGTGGATGTAGTTCTGAGACTGTTTAGTCTCGCCGGTATCTTCGTCGGCTTCGGCGAAGGGGTCTGGCAGATGTACAGGTCAGTCTCAGTCTCAGTACCAGATTTCTACCCCGCCGCAGTGAGACTCGGTGGGACAGAGGTGGGGAAGAGCTGAAATCCACAGCCTTGACATTGTACACGACGAAGAAGACATTTCTCATCATCATGACGAGTGACTAAAGTCGTGGATATGCGTGCATGTGGGTGGGGGGGGGGGGTGAGACCGGGCACGCGCCCAGGAGGGGAAAAGTGGCGAACTCACCGAAGGTCTTGAGGTTTTCGATGGACATAAACTCGGCCTTTTCGTAGTAAACGGCGTTTAAAATGGGTATTGGTAGAGAGAGCGGAGGGGGAGATTCAATATCTCTGTAAAAGACTGGTGCGTGTGTGGTTAAGAGAGGAGATGCTATGGTAGAAGAATGGGAGAGAAGAGCGGCAGAGCCTTTTGAGGCAAGAGTCACGTTGTGGGGAAGGCGGTGTGTGACTAAGCGACCTCGCCGGGGACATGACACATCTAAATATAAGGAACTACTTCTCTTTAGGTGGCAATCATACATGTATACATGTGTTCTAATTCAAACTGGCAGGTAGCCGGTGGCAATTAAGATACGTATAGCATTTCTTATATTTAGTCACAAGGCGAACTCGGGTTGTGTATTGGTACAGCGTCACAAGAACAGATAATGGGTGGAGATCACTTCAGAGGTGGAGATCACTTCAGACAACTTTAGAATATCTTAGAATATCATGGCCCGTAAACAATTAAATCCATTGTAGTTGAAGCAAGTTTGTGGGATTATGGTACGTGTGTCGGAGGAAGAAGGTATCAACGGCGCTCGGGTGTTCAAGAGGAGGGCAACGGAGTCGATGCGGCGGCAGCGGTACCCCCAGGGGCCTGCGGGGGCAAGAATAGAGGGAAGTAGGTCTGCGGTGGGTTGTTAGATTGCAAGGATCACAATGCTGTAGGTTCGGGGTACATACGACAACCAAGGCCATCACTATACGATTCCGTGGGTTAGTTTTGTGAGAACGAGGGGGCAATAGAGCGCAACGTACAAGACATGAGAACCGACATATAAGCCGGTGTAGAGGCGTTCTTCTTCTGGTCTGGGGATTCGCCCAACCAAGACTGAAGGGAGAAGACGAATGATAACCTATTTTCGAGTCAGACGGTTCTGGCAACTCAACAACTGGTCGTCTTGCGCTTACCATCCAATCATGCTGTGTCGCGATGAGTCGTCAATAGTGTTCTGAATTGATGTAAGATGCGCAGCTTACCGGTTCCGAGTAAACATCTAAAGAATCGCGATTAATTGAGCTGTTAAGCTGCGCCAGATTCTGGGGAAACAACTTACGGCAGCCATAGGCAAAGTGCTCGACATTGTGCCTGTTGAGTAGCTCAAGTCAGTCTTCATAGTCCCTCGTACGGTCGGATCGCATTGCGGCATCGAAGGTATCGCGTACTGGAGATATCAGCATCGCTGCTGCTCTTGGGCGGATCGACATAGGGGATCGCTTTTCAACGTTAGCTTCTGATGGATTGAGCTTGGGACAATTCCAAGACCGCTTACCCAGGTCAGCCCTGCGCATATCTTTCTTTGACGCCATTGAGTTGAGATGTAATATTATGAAGGTGGGTTGAGGTCACCAGAAGGATCAAACTGGCCACTGCCCCCGTGCCAAGGCGGTGCCCGTAATTTGGGCTAGACTTGCCGGGAACACCCCGGATTGAATATTTCCGTGGATGTCAGCATCACATTACTTTCTATATAGGAGTGTTTTTATTCTTTTTCCTATGTACAAAAGCATAATATCTGTAATTCTAAAAATGAATACTCATATTTAGGCTCAATTAGTTCGGAACAGCCATGTAGAGCAGTGATCGTGATAATTCAGATCGAGATACGCCCGTTGACGGATAGAAAACACATACGTAGCGATGTATGTACTGTGTATATTTTTTAAAAAAAAGGAAATTGCATACACCAGTAAACCCACCGAGCAAACAGGGTTTGTGTAATGATCTGGACATGCTGCAGGTCGGTGTGATGCCTGTGCATCAATCACTTGCTACCTAACCTGGTCCAGCATAAATATGTGAGTAGGCCAACGTACATCGATGTAGGAGGTACTCACTGCCCCTTGCAGTTAGCATACTCCAACCTCGTTATGTGCTGTACATGGTCGATGTAGATCCATGGCATCTGGGATAGGCTAGCGGGTAGACGATGATCGACAACCCCTCAGACGGTATTTGTTGCTGCTATAATAAGCCCAGATCCGGTCAAACATGCCACGATGCAGTAGAGGTTGTGACAGCTCAGGTCGATCATACCGAAGTCAAACAATCAATCGAATAGGATGCAATGTTCCGATGGGCCCGATATGTCGGAATGTAGATTTGGTGATAAGCCAATTTGACAAGCCCTGGAGGCCTCGGGGATTATGCCAAGAGACAGAAGGGGAACGGCCCTTGGACCTCTAGATTGTGTAACAGAGTAGGTCTTGTATTGAATAGTCCGATTGTGCAAAATATAGGGAGAATATGACCGGGTAGACATCTTACCGAGGAAAGGAATCACCAGACAGGAGAAGAGAGGAGATTCCGCACTGGAGCCGATAAATTGGGTGATAGGACATACCTTATTAGGCCATGAGGGGGAGTATAATACACAGTATCCCATAATATGCCACAATAGGCCATAATAGGCCATAAAGAGCACATCGCCTATAACCGGCCATAAAATGGATCTCCGGCAATGACCCCCGAGGTCGGATCAAAAGGGGGGCAAATAAGCCCGGATGTCTCGATCATATTAGAATTAGAGAAAGGAGAAGAATAAGAGGAAAGCAAGAATAATAGCACTGTCCGTATCCCCGAGTTATGTACTGTGTAGTTATGTAGTTAAATCAAATCATAAAATCTTATGATGTTGTAGTAGTCACCTGTACACCATAGCCATCGTCAATGTGGAGAGGAAACACAAGTGCATTCCGTCGATCCCTGACTTACGTGATTATCTTATATCTTCCAAGGTTGGAACTTCTGTACTTGTTTCGTACAACTCTACACTTCATCTTTTCCTTTCTTTTTTTGCTCGTCCAAAAGAAGGTGTCCTGTCCCATCTCCGATTGACCCTCCCCAGACACCCGTCTCCGGTCACCGATCCGCGCCATCAGCCCATCCTTCGACCGAACCAGGCCCATCGAATTTCGCGCAATTTACATCCATTCTGTTTCTGAACTCGAATTACTCGAAACTATATGTCGCCTGGATGACCCGAATACTCCACCCTTGGGACACATCATGAGCCGAAGATGATCCCCCATTCCTCTGCCGGCGGCCAATCGTGGGGCCACCCTCTGCGAACATTCAATGGCGGCCCCGGACGGCTCGATAATGCGCAGATGTTAGGACAGTATGACCACCAGTCCGACAGACCAACTCCCTTCTTGCAGCCGCCGACTCGAGAACCCGGCGTTGTTGACCTGACCGCAGGCGGTCCGGAGTCGCAAGATAGAGAACCGGCCCCGAAACGACCGAGATTGGACGTTCCCAGTGGATCGAGTACAGCGGATACTGGGGCGGGGAGCACAGAGGCGAGGAATACTCCTGCCAGCGCAAGCTCGCGACCTGCAGTCTCCTGGCGCGGCCGGCCGGTCTGGTCCTTCCAGTCTGTTGTTGCGGAACTGCCGAGCAACGAGAACCGAGGCGATAGCGCTGCGGGATTGAAGTCTTCGACGCCACCTCCGTTGCCAGCCCAGCCTTGGAGGATTCCTCCGGTGGCCGAACCCGAGACAAGCGCTGTCGTGAAGTCGAGGGAAAGTTCCCCAGTCGGGGCGGTACAGACGACCCCATATCGCATTGAGACTCCCTCTGTCGCCCCAGTTTATAAAAGCCAAAGTAAGTGAACGCTTTAGACTCACGGGTCGTAGCTATCGGACTAATGTCCGATTCTAGAGCCCGCCGATTTCGCTCCATGGACTGGTAACCACCCGGAGGACGTCCTGAACGAACAGACCGCGAAACAAGGTTACTATGACCGCACGCAAGTCTCCCAAAATGAATCGAACACAGCGCGTCCAGCATTGTATGCGCAGCTCAAGCACCGTACGGGGCTGCAAATGCTCTCATCTGTCTTCGCTGCTGCATTGGAGAAACGACAAAGTCACAATACCGTTCACGCTCCGTCGACCTTCAAACCGCCCCCGCGAGTTACCCTGACCGACAACAAGCGGGAGGCGTGGCTTCGGGATCTCGCCAATCCGTCTGTGCCGCTGCGTAGGCTGAGTCGAACCATTCCTCATGGCATCCGTGGCAAGATCCTGCTGGACCAGTGTCTTGGCAAATGGATTCCTGTTGCACGTGCTATATGGCTGGCGAAATGTGTTGGTGCCAATGAGATTCGTGCGTTCAAGCGGAAAGGCACAAGTGGTGCTTTGGCCCTTGGATTAGAGGCGAAATGGGTACGAGACTGGACGACGAATGTTCAACAATTTGTCGAAGGAGTGTTTGCTGCTCCCAAGTCTGAGGATTGGAAGGCAAAGATGACATATGCGTAAGTTGTTATGGATTATTGGTATTTACGCGCAATTATCTGACTCTCATCTTCAGTGTCGGGTTAGCTGCTCGTTTATTCTCCGAAAGCTTACTGGACCATGACCATTTCCTAGAATGGTTCTTGTCTTCCTTCGAGGCTGCTTCTCTGGGCACGGTGCCAATATGGCTGTTAATGCTAGGGATATACTGGAATAGTATAATGCGGTTTCGGCGAAAGGGGCGGCGATTGGCCGAGCTACTGCTAGAAAAAATGCGACAGGTGCGTCTACGATCAACTACTTATCCTGCCTCTACGATCAATACTGACAGCTGGTGATAGGCGTCCGAAGCTAAACTACCTCAACTTCAACCTCTCATCGACCGCCTTTCTCGCTTCATAAAAAAGCTTGTTCGTGATCATACATCCTCGTTGCTCCTGCCAAATTCATGGGAGACGTATAAACAACAAGTGTTATATGCGCTTGATCCGGGGAATGGAGCAGACAAAGCCCTTTTCCAGAGCCTCAAAGAGCGCAATGAACGAGTACAACGACCCAGACACTCAAAGCAGACAACTCAACGCTCGCCACATCAGCGCATCGTCCAACTTCTTGACTCCATCCGCTCCGCCCACGATCTCACCTCTATCTCTATCTCTCTCGATGCGTTTGAGGATAAGGCTATCCTAATCTCTAAATTACTGGAATGGCTATCCACACCCTTCCGCCACGGCGTCTGTCGGGTTTTCATTGGTGTTCGCCTGCTCCGCAAGTGGAAATTAGCTGGCGTCGATGTAGACAGCCATATACTCACTTTTCTCTCGCGTGGGGTTACCAATCAAAAGCTCAGCATGGAACAGATTTATCATGTCATCTCTGAACTTGTCAGGTCACAGACATTTTCAGTTGGCCGCTATCTTCAATGGCTCATGGCGCGAGGTGTTACTAATGCGTCTTCGGCTGAGGAGCGCAAGGTAAGCTTGAAAACCAAAGCTCGTGTATTCTGATGACTGACAGATGTTTAGTTGAAGGACTTGCCAATCGATATCGGGCTGATAGCTCAACTCCCTGTTAGCCGTCTCCCAGAACATGTTGGAAATCTGCGCAGTACTCTGCTCGCTCGAACGGGGCTCTCTCCTTCGGAGGAGACAATGGCTGTTGATAACCTGAAAGATATCATCAGCCAGCGTCTGCCTGGAGTCTTTGGTGTCAGCGGAACTGCCGCAATGGCCCTAGACTCACTACCGCCAGACCTACCCTGGGCAGTCAAAGCAGAGGTTGGCCAGTGGCTACGTCGTGCAATCGCGGAACACAACCGGAGCGCAGAGTAGGTCTATGATTGATTTCTTTTTTCTTAGTCGATTACCTCGCTAACCCGCAAATAGGCCGACCAGCAAAGGGGGTTTTCCCGTTGACGTTGCTCCTGTGGTGTCTGCCCTGACACCCGCTGAGTTCTATACTACCCGCGAGGTTCTCGAATCATTTGGTGATATTTCAATGTTGGCAGATGTGTTGAAGTTCTCGTCTAGTTGCAGCGATAGCACCGTTCTTGCTTCGGTTGCAGATACCACGAACTGTCATTTCGACTCCCTTTGCGTGATTGGCGCCACAGCTGACCTATTCCGGAGACTCATTGATGCCTACGCCGGCATCAAGAGACTTGGAATGCCGAGTCTTGATTTGATCTTCTCTCTGATCGAGCTTGGTTTGCGTATACCGACTGAACTCAATACCGTATCCATTCTTCGCCAAGACCTCTCCCGCATGGAGAACAGGTCTATCATCGCCGCGTGTTCCCCAGTATCCGACCACATCCCTGATGGCTTTGGTGATGTCGATCCGCTCTTCCGAGAGAAGTTGGATCAACTCCTCCAATCGGGAAATGTCATGGATGAGCCAACTTTGGACGCGGTTTTCAGCGCTCTCATAAAGCATCTGGAGTCTGACGATGGCCATCCAAACCTGTCAGCGAACGATACCTGCCGTTACCTTGCACAGCTTAGGTCTTTCCACCCAAAGCACTTCGATGGGATTCTCGCCGGTTGGGTCTGTGGCCATTTGCGATCTCCTGAACGCTCGACCTTGTTGCGAATCCTGCCACCGCTAATCGGTGTTGGATGCGTCACCATCAGGGCTTTCTTGGCTCTTGCAAAGAGGCTATCTTCCTCCACGCCAGCAACAGTCCCCAATGCTGCCCAACTGCCAGCTGAACTTGTCCAGCTTCTTGTCTCTAGCAACGACCACAGCAAGTCCTTTGATCTGGTGTCCTATCGTTTCCAGTTGGCACAGCAAGAATTTCTGGCTAGGAACTCCGACGAAGCGCTGAGAATCATTTGCGATGCCGCATCTTCCAAGGCCGGTGGCACTTCAACGGGACAAAGTGATTTAGAGAGCTCTATGGTCATGTTGTTACGAGATCTCCTCGTGCGACACCCTGATTATGCGGTACAGAATGGCTTGCAAAAGCTCATAGACCAAAATCCAGCTGCTCTGGGTATTGTCCAGAAAGCGCTGGATCTTCTCTTGGGTATCGAGTCACAGTCCGACAGCAACTCGGTCCTGTCAAAGGTCGAAAAACTTGCCAGTATGACTGACGACTTCTCGCTGCCCTTTTGTCAGCTGAAGCTCCAAGTGTTATTCCACGCGGACTCAGGGCCTGAAGATCGGACGAACATAGTTGATGCCATGTTCAAGACTGCCGTGACAGACTGTCGTGCTCACAGATTCCACTGGGTTGACCTGGTTGCACTGATGAGCCCCGACGCGGTCCGCCAAATCCGGGAACGTGCTGAAAAAGAGTTCTTCTCCATCCCGCTACTCGAAGAACAAATAGATGACATACCTGATTCGCCTGACAAGCTGGGATCACTGCAAACCGCCAGAATGTATCTCACCATGATCGAAGAGCTCGCGAGTAGCATCCCCGACTCTAGAGCTCCGACAGTTGCTTCAGTGCTCGTGGAAAAGATGGATTCCCTCCTTCACAAGATCATCGTTATGCACAACAATCCTCTCGCCAAGGGTCCAGCCAATCCAGATCGTGCAAAATTCGAGCGCGCCCTCGCCTTCTGGTTCTCCGCTCTCCTCCGGTTAACCGTCCTGCACCGATCCGCCTTCATCCAACCATCCGCAAATCTCAAGACCAACCCCACACACGAGCAACTTCGCATCCTAACCTCAATCATCTGCATCGCCCTCTCCCGCCTACCAGGCGACTCCCTCCCCCAATTCCCAGCAGTCTCGCCCTCCGCAGACCAAACCCAAGCAGTCGACACCCGCACAATCTTAACCCACCTCCAAACCTACGCCCTGGACGTAGCAGCCTCCCTAATAGACATCTTCCCAGACGAAGTCCGCCACCAATGCGCCCGCTTCCTGCGCGAGAAATGTCCCCCCTTCATCCCATTCCAGAACGACCCGCGCTTCATCTACATCCTCGGCCCGGTCATCGACCCATCCCACACAGCCACAGCCACAGCGCAAGTCTCGGCCCCATCCCCGGCAGCATCAGGCTCAACACCAACACCCGCCTCTACCCTCTTCCCCGCGATGGGATCATCGCCGGCACAGGCATCCATCCCAGTCCCCGGCCCATCGACCGGACTATCCGATGACCCGAACTGCATGGCCAACCGACTCCGTCTTCAACACCGCGGTCGTGTTGTCGGTCCTTACCCCGTTCGTCCGTGGGAATTGCTTGAAGATGCGGCGCCGTTCTTGGGAGTTAACGACACTGCCGTTAACTTGGGGTATTTCGATGCCAGGCGTGTGAGGGCTTGATTGTATTCCCGACGAACGAAGATGTGGCACTATGCATACTCCATCTCCTCCTCTCCCTCTTCATCTTCCATTCTCTCTCCACTATCAGCGTTGTCGTCTTCCCTACATTCCTCACTCCCATCCATCCATTATATTGAATACATCCATTACGACCACTTCTATCTATCATTATCAGGAGCATTCGCATGTGGGAAATTGTCACTTTGTCCTCCTTGGCTTGTCTTCTGTCCCGCACTTTCATTCATTGGGAATATCTCTGTTCGGCGTGCATCACTATATTCTCCACTGGCATTTGATTTTCGTGGCATGCAAGATTGCATCGAGCACCCATTTTTGTAATTATCACACCGGCTTTTTCACGGCGTTTAGATGGATGGGATTCAGTTGCCGTGTGGCTTATGATTATACTTTATATTTTATACTTCGTATGCTATTTTATATTTCCTTCTTACGCCATCTTTGGGATAGTTTCTTAGACTTGCCCGAGTTGACTAGCTGTCTAATATGAGCTATTTTACAATGGTCGTTAGTGAAATACGTTACGTTGTAGGGAAACGGAAGGTTGCAGAATAAGATTCGAAATTGGAATACAAAGAAATCAGAGTCCCGATCCATCACTGACTCGAGCACGCCCATCGTGTACGTACATGCTCCCCTTTTTTGGGATTTTTTGGTAAGCCCTGGAGAGAACATAAAATAGAAAGCCCTATAGCAGAAATACAAGAGATAAAAGAAAGCAGGAGAGGTAAGAAGGGAAAAGGGAAGAGAGAGAAGAAGAAAGGGGAGAAAAGGAAAAGGAAGCAGAGGAAAAGGGAGCAGAGGAAAACAGGACAACAAAGGAGAAAACAGGAGAAAACAGGAGGAATAAACAGGAATAAATAGGAGAAAACAGGTGAAAACAGGAGAAAATACAGAGAAACAGATAGTAAAAATATTGAAGGTAATAGCTGCATAGCAAAGAAAAGAAAACTGCATAACTTCCTCCATGCTCATCGTCATCCTCATACCATCCATATCCATCCTCATTTCCATCAGCAACATTCTCAAATCTACTTCTTCGCAGAAGTACCACTACCAGTGCTGCTCTTGTCACTAGGGCCAAGACCTTGACTCTTACGCACTTCCTCACGACGCTCTTCCTCAAGCTCCTGGATCGCCTCTTGCAAGAGATGCTCAGGGAGACGGGAGTCAGGGTCTGCCGCGGCGCGCTGCGCGTTGATCTCACGGGTGTACTGCTCCACCGTCTTGCCAGTGTCGGTCTTGGGCTGATACTTCTTCTTCAAAGGCTTGCGGTGTTGGAAAGCATGGCGAGCTATCAGGTGCTTGTCGTCTGGCACGGCGGGCTCGAGCTTTCTGGTGACGGTTTTGGTGGGAGTCGGTGTGGCCGTGGCCTTGCCTTTGCCTTTGCCCTTGTCGTTGCTTGAAGTGTCCTTGTCGGTTGGCTTCAGGGTCTCAGCGGTGTCAGGTGTCTTGGTCTCGACTGAACCGTCTGTGGCTGGGGTCTGAAGGTTGGCGCTGGCGCGCTCCCGGGACTCATCGGTGTCTGGGGTCTTGCGGCCCGCTTCAGAAGAGGAGCCGGTGCTTCCTTCATGCTTGGATTCTATCTTCAGTGGTGCCTTTGTCTCATCGCTAGCTTGCTCTTTCTTTCCTCCATCAGCTGCGGTGTGGATGGGCTCTTTCTCAAGCTCGGTGGGACAGTTATGAGATTCGAGTGTTTTGTTGTCATTCACTGGAGCAGCGGGCTGAGTCTCATCTGTCGGGTTAACTCCTTCCTGAGAGTCATCCGGAGCTTGCGCAGAGACGGGGTTGGTCTCTGTTTGTTCAGAGACAGGGGATGAGCCACCATCGGTGTTTGCATGACGTTCCCGAGCCAGTTGACGTCCTCTCTCACGATCAGGGCTGTGGACTTTAGTCTGCGTCAGGGTTGGCTCAGAGTCGCCCCGTTTGGGAGACTTGTCATATTCGTTAGGCACGATTACAGTGTGAGGAGAGCTAGGCAAGACAGGCGAGCTTCTCTTCTTGTTGCTTTCCATGCTGGAGTGACGACTGCGAGGGAATTGGAAACCCGTTGGGTAGGGCGACTGATTGTAACCTGGATGCATGTAACCGCCAGGATGACCGACCCAGCCCGGCTGGGCACCAGCGTAGTCGGCAGGTGAGGGCTCATAGTAGCGTCTAATGTGCTCTTCGGTGTCGAATTGAGGTTGGCTCGAGACGATTAGAGGACTGTCCGGATTTGGAGCCAACCGCCGGCGACGGTGAATCAAGCCAGAAGTAGACTGAGGGCTGGTGACGATAGGAGGCATAGGATTTGGATGCGGGTAAGGTTGGTTGTTCATGAACATAGGGTACCCAGGGTTTGGCACAGCAGTGTAATCACCAGGGTACGGGGGATGTTGGAGCTCTGGCATTGGCATTGAAGTCATCATCATAGGCGGTCCGGAGAAAGGAGGCGCAAAGTTTGGAGCTGGATAGCCCTGCGGGAAGGGGCCTGGACAGTTCTGAGGGAAGTTGCTGGCATGGTAGCCCGGAGTGAAGTTAGGGTTTGGATAACCTGGGTTGAAACCGCCGGGGAAGCCCTGAGGGAAGTTGTTGCCATTGCCATTAGGGTATTGTGAAATTGAGAATGAGCCGTGGGGCGAATGGCCTTGATGGACTCGACCATCGAAGCTTTGATTGTGACTATGACCACCGTTGCTTGAAAAAGATGCGCTATGTCTTGGGGGAGCACCAGGACCATTGCGGAAGCCGCCTCTGTTGTTGCCATTGTACCACGGACGGTTGAAAGGCCTGCGGCTACCGTTGTATCGCTGGTGGTTGCCACGGATTGGAGGAGGCTGGTTGGAGGGTCTGTGTACAGGAGCAGGATAGTCCTGAGGAAACTGGCCATCATTGGAATCCATATTGGCTCTGGTCATGTAGTATTTGCGGCTGATATGGAAGTGCTAAAATGGGAAGTGGTCAGCGAAGTAAGAGTAAACCTCGGAAAGTGAGACTTACAGAAAGGGCATCAGCGTAGTCGTCGGGATATGCGAAAGTCACAAGACCATATGTAGATTTGCGGCCGTTGCGGTCGACAAAGTCCTTAATGGTGACGTTCTCGAGACAGCCACGATCCTGCAGGGCAGCAAGGACCTCGTCTCGAGAAATGGGAGCGTCTGAGAGATACCCGAAGAAGGCAGTTCCTATTGTAAAAGTGTGAGAAAGAGAAAAGAGAGAAGGTGCAATGGAGAGAAGAAGGAGATGAGAGAAGAAAAGAGAGAAAAGTTGGGAAAAGTCACAAATCGAGAAAAGAAGGAACTCACGTTTGGCCTTGGATGTCTCTAACCTCAAGGTTCGGTTATGCAGCCTCAACTCTCCATTTTGTTTCAATGCTGCTCTTGCGCATTTGATGTCCTATCCAACATGTTAGTCATTCTTCATTCTTTCTTTATCATGTTCTTTATGCTATCTCGAGGCATATATGAAAACGGGGGGGTCACTTACTTCAAATTGTACAAACCCCACGGGGAGTGTCTTTTCATTTGATGCCATTTTGACCTTGACATGGCACCTTCCAAATGGAGAGATCAGCGCAGTAAGGTCTTCCTCTAACTGTTCAAGAGGAATTTTGATCGAAAGGCTAGAAGGATTTGTTAATATCTGGAGTATCAGAATGAACGGGTCAATACTTACTTCCCCACAAAGACGCACGAATCCGGCAGGAAAAGACCCTGTGCATTTCCCTTGCTCGGCTTTTGATTCAGGCGATCGGCACGAGGGGAATATCTAGGCCTGGCTGGCTCAGCATCAGGTTCTTCTGGAGTACTGAGCTCTGAGCTATTGGTATCAGGTTCACTAGTGACGGAAACGCCATCATCGTGAGCTTCTTCCTTTGGGATGGTAGACTTCGGACTATCAGATCTGTGAGTAGACTCAGTGCCGTTGGGTTCGACGTAATGTATAGCCATTTGGACGGTATTGCACAGCGAAGGTGGTTATGTGTGTTGGGGTAAACGAATGTGATTTCAGCTGTAGTGAGCGAGAGTGATGTAGAACTATGAACTGGAATAGGATGAGAAAGAAAGAAGAGAAAGAGTCAGAGAACGAAAGAGTGTACTGTGTAAATTAACTACAGAATACGAAAGAAAAGGGCTTCCACTGCCAAATTAGGATGAGAATGAGCCCATCCATTTTGCTGGGATCAGCACAGACAAGCGTATAGGCATCAAATCTCTGTAAAGTCCGGGGGAAACTTTAAAATGAAACGGTACAGCATCAGATATTGAGTCACAGCAGAATTGTAACCAGTACTGTGGCAATCCAGAGCCCGTTGGACCAGCGGTTCATCATCGATAGTGCAGAGAGTGCATGACTCTTTAGACAGAGTTGACGATAAACTTTGGATATTCCAGTGCACCCAAAGAAAGTGATTCCACGTAATGCCTCTTCAGGTGTCGGTCTGCGAAGTATAACTAGATAAAAATCTGTCCATGAGGATCAGAATGTCGTCAAGTGTCGGGCAAACGCATCTGGACATAGCAGTTAATACCTAATCACGGCAACCTAAACCTCAGCTTTTAGCCAGCAGGAATAAAGAAAATCCTAGTCTCTGGCTTAGACCTGTCAACGAGGATACATAGCTTGGATCTTGGGTATTGTATCCCTGGGACACAGGCAGTTGCAGCATAGTGACGTTTAGTATATGCTTAGAGAAAAGGGTCCATTTTTCCAACTAAAAACACATGCCCATCAAAGTAGTTCATTCATTCCGCGAGAAAAGTGAAGGAAAGAAAAGACCCTTTATTGTATAGACATATACAGAGAGAAGAAGTTCTAGGGCAAAGGCTAGAAGAAGATCATCTTGGCAAACAACTCAAACAGCTCAAACAAAGCTATCTTATCGCTCCCGTTCACGCCACCTCGGATGGCCGACATCATTGAATATCGACCTTGAACTTGTCCTGGACTTTCTTCTCTCCCCACAGTTTCTCCAGTTACCTCAAAGATGTTTCCAACACGACGGTTAGCCCAAGGCGGATTCTTCAAGCGTAGCGCCGACGAGTTCGGCCGACTATCCAGGATTGGTAAGCTACGTCAATGCCATTAGTCTTGCAGCTCAACTAACATTTGACCCAGCCTGGAATACAGAGACCCTTCACACCCCTACCAAACCTTATACCCTCCTTAATTTCGAAGATGAAAGTACCGTCAAAGGATGCAAGACCATGGCCGACCGTGCAGTCGGTGGCTTCAGCACGGCCAGCCTAGACTATGAACCTGCTGAACCTTCTTCAAACACACCGTCGCATGCCCGTTTCCACGGTAGCATCTCAACTAAACTTCCTGACAACTGGCGCGTCGAAAGGACCGGTAAGTTCTACCTGCTACATACCGAGGCTATTTACCGAGACAGCGGATAAAAGCCGCAAAAACTCATCAAAAATAGTCTCTAAAATTAAATAAACTAATTCGCGCAATGCAGGCTACGCCGCCTTCCGCAATCAAGATCGAGGCTACTGGCTCTTCGGCAAGCTCTTCTGGGACGTCGACCCTTACGCCTATCTCGCACTGCGGATTAAGTCCGATGGTCGGCGGTACACTGTCAACGTGCAGACGGAGGCGGTCGTAGAGACCGATATCCACCAGCACAGATTATATACACGCCACCACCGCGTGCGCGAACTGTCATCGTCGGAAGACGCATATAGTTTCCAGGCCGACTCCCCCGATCCCGTTGAGGAGCTATATCCCGGCGGTATGCCTGCTGCGCTCTCGGATGTCCCGCCTGAATCAACAATTATGTCTACGTCTACTAGCACGACGACGTCCGGCTCGAGCGGGTGGGAGACTGTTCTCTTGCCGTTCAACTCGTTTGTGCGCACGAACCACGGTTTCGTCATTGAGCCCCAGACTTCTTTGACTCGGCAGCGTGTTAAGAGTATTGGGATTGGTCTTACGGACCGTGTTGAGGGACCGTTTGATTTGCGCATTCATAAGATCTGGGCTACTAATGGCATTAGCAAGGAGGAGGCTGAGGAGGAGCGCCGTATCTGTGGTGAGAATGCGCTGCCTCTTGATGAGGGTGTTCAATCGGGTTGGACCGATATGCCTCAAGAGAAGCCTGCGAAGGAGGTCAAGCAGCAGGATCGGGGCTCCACTAAGGGTCTCAAGGGGTTGAAGTCTGAATGGGAAGAGTAAAGGTCAGTGATAAGGCCGTCTATTTGTACATTAATCTGTTGCCATGGGCACCTCACAAAGTGTTGGACATGACATTGACATTCATTCTCCTCCTGACTTCATAACAAATACATAATCTAAAGTAAAGTCATATATATCCACAACAACCAACTGGCTTCATCAAAGACCTCAGTCTAGTTGGTCGTGCCGCCAGTAATCTTCTCCCAAGCTTCCTGGTACTTCTCCGCCGTCTTGAGGGCAATGTCATCAGGCATGCGCACACCCTCCTTACCCTTCAGACCCTGGCTCACCAACCAGTCACGCAGGAACTGCTTGTCAAAGCTAGCCTGTCCACGACCAACCTCGTAGGAGTCCTTAGGCCAGAAGCGGGAGGAGTCGGGCGTCAAGACTTCATCGGCCAACACGACCTCACCAGTCTCCTCGTCAACTCCAAACTCGAACTTGGTATCAGCGATGATAACGCCCCGCTTGAGAGCGTACTCGTGCGCCGTCTTGTAGAGCTCAATAGCCATCTTGGCAACAGTCGAGGCGTAGGGCTCACCGAGGATGGCGACAGCTATGAGTATCGTGTTAGTTTGAGTCATTTGTTTCGTGTAACATACAGGTATCTCCGACAAAAAGAGCATACCTTGATCGGGATGAATATTCTCATCGTGCTCGCCCTGCTCCGCCTTCGTGCTAGGAGTGTAGATAGGGCCGTCCGGGAAAGCCTGACTCTCCTGCAGACCGGCGGGGACCCTGATTCCATGCACGGTTCCGGACTTCTTGTACTCATTCCACGCCGAGCCGGTGATGTATCCGCGGACAATTGCCTCGATAGGGAGGATGCGCAGCTTGCGCACTTGCATACTGCGGTTCTGCAGGATGGGGCGGAGGTGTTCCGGGATCTGAGGCGGGAGGTCGAGGGTGATGAAGTGGGTGCGGAGCGAGGGGTTGGCCTCCGTCAGGGCCTTGAACCATGTTTTTGTGCAGAGGGTGAGAAGAACGCCCTTGTTGGGGATGCCCTATCTCAGAGAAGATCCAGCATTAGCAATTAGTCAAGCTAGACAGAGGTGGCCGCAGGGAAAAGTGTACATTCTCCATGATCACATCGTAGGCGGAGATGCGATCACTCGCAACGAACAGGAGGGTCTTATCGTCGATCTCGTAGAGGTCGCGGACCTTGCCTCGGGCAATGAGCGGCAAGGCGCCCTCCAAATCCGTAGTCGTCAGAGCCTGAGCCATTGTGCAAATGAGGAATTGGGTGAGTTGCGGAGGAAAGGCCGTTATGCGTCATCGCCCACCTTTTTTTCCCGAATGCTTGTCCCGCATTGCGGCCTTGTCGCCTGAGGTGTCAATCAATTTATCCACCTACACGCGCCCTTGGAACAATAGACCCGTCTTGATAGCCAGCAAAGATGGTACAGCCATAGCGCAGGGCAAAATGACGCGTTATTTGACTCCCTGGAGAGTCTCCTTGCTGTGTCTGGTCACACTCTACGCCGATGGCGCCGTGCCTAATTCTTCAGCTATCCACGTCCTCTCGTTCATCACGGCGGGTCTGTTCCCACTAGATGCCGCCGATAAGCAATGGGAGGAGCATTACCTGCCAATCATCGAAGAGTTCGAGGAGTGTCTGTCTGAACATGAATCTTCTATCCCCGGGCGCACGTTATGGGACATGTTCTTGAAGAACATGTGGTCGATCGACTCGCTGGATGCTTTGGAAACTTTCTTCAACGCTGATGTCCTGTCGCTTCTGGAGAAGTCGCGCGAGGAGTTGATACATGATAGGGACAATGGAATTGTTCCGGAAAAAGATGTTCGCATACGTCTGTCGAGGAGCTCGCCGCTGGGTGTATTCGTCCGCAGAGCTTACCTTGAGTACACACGGCTGCACTTTCATGATTCTGTGAAATTATGGACGGGATTCATCAGATATCGTCTACCGACAGCTCACTACTGGAGTCGAAGGCATCGTGGGGCCGAGGAAGCTGCCATTGATATTAACCTACGTGATCTCGGACTGGACGCAACCAGCCATCTCTCGCAGGTGGTGTATGGTAATCTCGAAGACGGGGACGATGAGGAGGAAATCAGCGCCAAGGATGCAGAGCGATTACTTGAATTCCAAGTCGGTGAACTGCAAAGTATGCGATTCTCTTCTGCCTTGTCGGGACAACAAGCTAACAAATACAGGGATGGGAGGCAGGGTTCCGGATGAAATGAGAGCTCAGCTAAAGCGCATCGTGACCGCAGAGTCTTTCATTCCGGTACAGATGCATTACTTGGGGTACGTTGATAAAAGAATCGAGTGAGGATGTGCATGGTTACTGACACACTACCAGATATCTCGACGCCTGGAGAGCTGGAGATTACACCTCAGCCTTTGATAACCTCCACCGCTACTTCGACTACAGCATGCACGCGAGCCATGATCGAAGCGCATATCAATTTGCGCTGCTGAACCTTGCCGTGATGCAAGCAGATTTTGAGTGTTTCAACGAGGCTATCTCAGCCGTACAGGAGGCCGTTGCCATTGCTCGCGAGTCCCACGATATGCACTGCCTGAACTTCTGCATGAGCTGGCTGTACCACTTTAGCAAAGCTTTCCCAGAGCAGATGAGGGATGTTCAGAACAGTGGCATGCTGGGTAATGAAAAAGAGGGCCTTGCTTTCCTCAAGTTCAAGGCCAAGGAGACTGAGATGTGGTCTCTCATGAGCACCACATTGCTGAGCGAGGCTAAATTGGAAATGCAGCAGGTAAGCATGTTCTCTTTCTCGGCCTCAAGAGGGGATGCTAATTATTAATAGGGAGAGAGCCTAGCCGCCATTGCTGAATCGTTTGTGCGAGCATCCCACATCAACGTGACCAAGGGCCTCGTGGCTCCCACGGGTGCATACATGCTGCTACATGGCGCCATGTACTCCAGAATAGGTAAACTCTTAGATTCTTCATGGCTTGCGATGGTACTGATATCCCGTTAGGAGCTACTCACCTTGCCTGGCTGAACACTGAGGTGTTCCGCGAGTGCTATTCGGAAGGCCAACCAAACGAAGACAGTGTCAGGGTCACATTCCGAAATTGCCAGATAGTATGTCAATTCCCTAGAAGTACGTTCAATCATGCTAATTCCATATCACAGTTGGCACAAAAAGGTAATTACAAAGAGGCATCCACAAGGATGAACAGAATCGACCCAGAACAACTTCGGGCTGCCAGATACAACAACGCATGGACTTGGTACTCAGGGCTACTGCAGTTACGACGACAAATCTGTCGGTAAGTACATTCTGCCCAATGCCTTGAGATCAATATCTAACAATAACCAGCGACGACAAGGTTGCCGTTGAATACATCATAGCTCAACTTGAAGCAGTGCAACTCCTCGATTTCGACATGCGCCTCCTTCTGGCCTTCTTCAAGATAGAATTCACCATCCGACAAGGCGACTATGGCCGCGCCCTAAGAATGGTTGAACAAGCCGCCCACTCCATGCAACCCGAGAACTTCGACGTCCACTCCCAAGTCAAGCTCCTCTGCCTCAAAGCCCAAATCCTCGGCAAATCCGGACAACCGCAACGCGGCTTCTCCCTCGCCATGCGAGCAGCCAGCATCGCACACCGCGCAAAACTCCTCTTCGACCTCTGGGATGCCATCTGCACGCTCGCATCTGTGCTGCTAAGTCTGCGCGAGTTCGAAGCCTCAGGCGAACTAGTCGAGAGCATCATGCCGCAGATCCTGGAGTCGGAAGACTTCGGTCTCATCGCGCTCGCGTATTCACTTCTCGTTGACGCGAATATGGGTATGGCGGGTGAATTGTGGAGTCTAAAGGGCCGGGACTCGACGTCGACGAGGAAAGAGCATATCAACCGCGCCCTTGGGTACATTGACTCGGCGTATGATCATTATGAGGAAATTGAGGATATCAAGGGCCAGACGGAGATGATGGCTAAAAAGGCTACTGTTATGCATCTTACGGGGGATCCGGTCTTGGCTAATGACTATGCTGCTAAGTATTTGGATCTGCGGAGACAACGGGGGATTGAGGTGTGAACTGCATCTCTTCGGCAGATATCTTAATGAAAACATCTTTCCACCTGGGCAGTAGGCACGACCATTTTCCACCAGTCTACATACATGTACTCGCTACATGTAGTTAGTTAACGGCCCTGTACATGTAGTTTGAGCTGCAGCCCAAGGTTATATACCCGTGCATGTATATACATGCACACATATAGTAACAAATCAAAAGAAAGTTCAAGTCCAAATCAAGACACCAACACCACGGGCATGGATCATATCGTGCTTCTCCAAACTCCGCCGAGTTCCACCAACTGGGCTTACCACTTGTTTCCCTTCCACCCGGCTCGGTGTACTAATATAACAAGGGAGAAGACGACGACGACAACGGGCACATCTACAAAGACGGATTCGACTTCGCTGCAGGGCTTCAATGCCTTCCACTGATACCGGAGATAAAGATGTGAATGATGACTCGACTAATCTAACATTGACGGGAAACCTTGCACTCAGGTTCGGATTTGAAACTGGCGTTCCTGTAGTCGAAGGTTGCTTTGGTTGTGCTTGTTTGCTTGAGAGTTGACCATATGAATTTGGTCGGGCGTCAGTGCGTGACTTGCTATTTTTGCATGCAGTTGATGGAGTGTCTGTATTGGAGACGAGTCTATGTATATTGCTAGTACGATGAAGAGCAGCACTTTGATCTCATAGTGTGTAGACGAATTCATGATTTTCCCGGTCCGTGAGATCAAGCCACCTGAAAGAGCCCTGGAGTCAGCATACTCTATGTACCTAGAAGATAGATCAAACACTTACTCTCGATTCTCCACTTGGACATACTCTGGCTGCGAGACAACATCCGCCTTGCGTCGATTCTCCCTGTTATACCACCACCAGACGAAAAGCAGAAGAAACAGACACACACCCCAACATACAATGATCACAATCTCAGCCGCGACATATCTTGGTGCGTCCTCAGGACGGAATGTCAATGGACCTAACAAGATTAGCATCTATATTTATGCAATCTGAAAGTGATCACGAATCCAAGGTCATCATCCTCACCTATGATATTCCCCACACAGTATCCAATCAAGTACAGCGCAGCAACGGTAGTCTTCTTGGTATACCCAGCGACATTGGAAGAGATCAGTGATAGCAAAGCCACAAACGCAGTAGGATACGCTTGCGTCATGTAGTACCCAATCAGCCGGCCGACGTGGTTATCCAGCGGCAACGCAACCATAAGAATGACACCGACAACTGCAGCAATTAGGCCACCGATACTAGACAAGATCCGTTGACGTGTCATGTCACCGATAAACCCGTTCATCACGAGTGCAATGACCTCTACTGCGCCAGCAGGCGTGCCGTATAGTAGACTCTCTTCTTTGGTATACCCGAAGCTTGTAATCTGCACAGAGCCCATATGATCAGTATGAGTACCAAACTACATGTCAAAAGGGTAAGCTATACCAACTGACTGAAGAAATTGGTAATACCCCCATTAGGAATATTCGCAAAAACCGCAAAGAAGAAAAAAGCCCACGTCATCGGGTCGGTCAGTGCCTCTTTAGCCTGATACCATTTGAAATGCTTGTTCCCAATGCCCTGCTGGTTGACACGCACGCGTGCAATGGCCAGGATGCGATCCTCTTTCTTGAGCCAGCGGGCATTCAGCTGACTATCTGGGACGACCCAGAGGAAGAGGAAGCCGAGGGCGATGGTTAGCAGTCCCGTAAAGAGGAAGACGATTTTCCAGGGCGCGATGAGGGAGCCGTTTTTCTTGCTGCTTACGGCAATGCCGTAGGCTACCAGGCCGCCGATTATCTGGCCCCAGCCATTGAAGCTGTACCAGATGTTTACGCGTTTGCCTTGTTCGGGTCTTGTGTACCACTGGCATGAGGTTAGTATAGTGTCAAAAAAAAAAAGAAAAATATTCAGACAAACGTGAAGTAGGACAAAGCAGATAAATTGAGCTCTTTTAATCCAAGAACGTATATTGAAACTTACCTGAGAGGTTAACAGCGCAAACCCCGGCGTCACCGCAGCTTCGAACACACCGAGGAAGAACCGAATCGCAAGTGCTCCGGGGTAGTTCCTGGCTGCCGCGAAGCAGCTAAGAATCGTACCCCAGATGATAATGCACGCAGCCGAGTATTTACCCAGTGGTAACCGCTGTAGCAGTCGATTGGTTGGGTATTCCCAAGCAAGATATCCTAGGCTTTTCATCAACACTATGAAATACATAGAGCCCGGAAAGCGCTAACCAAAGTAGAACAAACTGCCGAGCCATTGGTACTGATCATCTATCAGACCGAGATCCTCTTTCAAGCCCATGACACTGGCGTAGGATAACGTGGTTTCTGTGTTGTGTCAGCTGCAAACAATACTATCTTAATGCACGTTGCATACTATCGAGGTAATTCATCGCGTAGACAAAACACATTAACGGCATCATGTGCCAGTCAATAGTCTTCACGAGACGGCGATCAATCGCTTCGTCTATCTCGATTCTATGGCCTTGCAGCTGCTCGAAAGCTTTCATCGCCTCGTCCGCATCGGGCGCTTGTTTGAGCAATTTGTGCTCGTCGTTCGTCGTGGTCTGTTCTATGTCCATTGTTGTGCTGGTGCCCACGGAAGTATCATCTTGTGCCATTGTTGTTATTGCATGAAATTATGTGCAGTCATTGATCGAGGGGCGACTTGCTGATAAGTAGAAAAGAGAATGATATCATGGATATAGTGGGGCGGGTTGTTGGTGTTTAACTTGAGGTTCTCGAAGGCGAGTAATGGAACTTCTTCTAAACCGGCTAATCGGCGAAGGGCTCCCAATACCCATCTCGATGAAGAACATCATTGGCGAATTGACGTAGAAGATCGTGAACGGAGCGATCGACGTGGGAAGCAGCTTCCCCACAAACAGACGAACGGAAGCTTGTGTAGATAAGCTTTTGAAATGACTCGTTCACAATGACCGTGTCTTTATATTGTGATGTAGATGTACCTGCTTTCGTCTTCGGTGATCCACTTGGCTCGCCTGATATCCAGCGTTTCGCCTCACGGGGGAGATAACATGTCCATGTCCATGGATCGGGAGAAATTGAAACCAGTTTGCTATGATATCATGCTATGACACAATGCAGCAAACTGCTTGATTGAGCGTACTAGCCAGTTCCTGCTAGGGTGTCTATACCACAGAGCCAAATGGTTCACTATGGACAGTTAAAACATATCACTTTCGGTCAATGCTGATATCAGACGAAAGATATCGTAAAGGAAAGATTCAAAAAGATACAAATTAGCCCAATTGGCGTATATCTGATAGACTATGTCTAAGTCCATTTGCTCTCACTCAACCCAGAGACTGAACACATAATGTACGCAGATACCTAAAGTTCAGTATTGTATGGGTGTGGTAGCAAAGAAATCCGGGGAAGTTGAGTCACGAGGTCTCTGTCGATGCCAAGCCATGGTCCGTGCACCAGAAGCTTGGCATGCCAACCTCCGCGGTCATCTTCGGAGGTCCTCTTTTTGATATTGCTCAGATGGGCTCTACGATTCAGCAACAAAATATTTGCTACGCTTTCCCTTGGTCTCTCCCGCCGACGGGAATACCGGGAAGACCAGATATTCCTTTAACTTCATGTAATCTTGAGCGGATATTCTCGTATCTCTTCACTAGCTCTATCCACATCGTCCAAGTGCCCCCACCTTGTCTCTGTCCCTGCCGATTACCCGAGTCCACACCCCATCCATTTCTCGGCCTGGAATACGGTAGATAGCGGGTAAAAAGTATAAGCAGTGGTAAAGAAGCAGTTTTCTCACCAAAAACCCAGGAATGCCCTCAATATATACAGAGTCGAGGAGTATATGCCAACCTCGTTATCTCGGTACAGATCACTCCGCGCCTTCACCCCATTAAGACCAGCCCCCAAGGGCCCGAGTTGTATGGACCCCCACGGCCTCGAGGACTCGAAATCAAACCGGAGTTTCCCCGGAATTCAAACTCTATCGCCCATAGCTAAGGGGCTACTTTCGGAGTTCATTTCTCCGTAGATGTTAGATTAGCAATTTGGAGAAAACAAACCTCTGAAAGCTCTCCACTCACTACCCCAAGCCCCAGATATTACCAACTTCCCTACCTCCAATACCCTACCTACCCAAGAGCATGAGTCATACACGAATCCAAGCTCAACAACACGAAATGCCAAAACAACATTCACCAACATCCCCAAGCCACAATAAATCTCCCACTACACCTCCAACAAGCTCCAGCTCCACGCAACCTGGCACGGTTCCCCCCTTCCGCAACGTCTCCGCCTGCAACAGATGCCGCCTCCGCAAACACCGCTGCGACCAACGCCTCCCACGCTGCGAAGCATGCTCAAAAGCCCAAGTCCGCTGCGTCGGTTATGACCCGCTCACAAAGCAGGAAGTCCCGCGCAGCTATGTTGCCTTCCTTGAAACACGGGTCGGGTATTTGGAACAGATTCTCGTCAAGCACGGTATTGGGTTCAAGGCTGCTGCTGCGTACGACGAGGGGGAGACACTGGGGATTGAGCGGATGGGGTCGAGTGAGGTTTGTGGGCGGATTGCGCGGAAGAGGAAGTTGGTGCAGCTTGAAGATGGGAACGATGTACCGACGAGACAGATGAAGCGCCTTGCGCAGGTGAATGTGCTTCTTGCGGAGATTGTTAATGAGGGGTGTTTGCATCGGGGGTGTGAGGGGTCGGCTGGAAGAGGTCATACTCGTCGGAAGAGGAATGGTTCGCATGAGGGAAGGGTACCATGGTCGCCGCGGAGTTTGGACTCTGTGGAGCGTAGTTGTGGGGTTGAGAGTCCGGAGTCTGAGTCTTCGGTTTCTTCACGGGAGCTGTATCGGTTTGCGCAGCAGAGACGCGGGAATGAGATGTCTCTGCTTGGTGCAAGATCCATTCTTGAAGAAGATTATGAGAGGAAAGCGGAGCCTGGGGGTGATATTGGCGTGGTGAACTTTGAGAGTGAGATACCGGATACTAAGCATTTGAGCGGTAAGACTGGCAAGTCTCTGAATGTCGCTAGTCATGCTTCACCAGGGAAGAAGGAGGACTGTTCAGAGCCCGAGGCCGAGGTTGAGTTTGATATTGCTGCTGATCTTCTTCGGGGACGGAGGGAGAGGGAGAGGGGCCAACAAAGAGGTCGTTATGACTTGCTGGATGAATTTCTTGTTGACTGGGCAGACTGATGAATCAGTCAAGATTGAATATATAGATTAACTGCTACTCTCAAAGAGCCCTTTTGTAACAAATTTGTAGAAATACTCGCTGAAGTACATCACTCAGTGTTTCTCTTTGTACCTAGTGTAGTGGGGAGCGAGGCTCTCCAGTGGTGTATATCTACATTATTCGAGACCCCAAGAAATAACCATAGGAAAAAAATAAAAATCCATTCTGCAAGGCTAAATCCAACGCAGTAATCAAGTCCTACATAAGTCATCATCATCGTGATCATCAAAATACCAAGCCGCAGTCCAACATCAAACAGCCCTAAACAGCAATCGCCGTAACAGTCGAAACCCCAGACCCCATAGAATCCTTGAAAACATCAACCTGAGCCGCATACCCATCCGCACCAACAGAGAACACACCCTCGTCTCCCCTCGTCTCAGACTCAGTCTCAGCCTCAGTCTCCGAAACCTCACGCTCCGCTGGCCAAATCTGACGCCCAACAGCCCTCTCCTTCGCAAAATGCTCCATAACAACCTCCCTGACCGTCTTCTGAAAATGCAACGGTCCCTTCTCCATCTCAGGATGCAGCAGCCCATTCACAAAAATCCCAGCATTAAGATTCTTCTGCGAATGCACACACAAATACTTATCCTCCGACATAATCCGCTTATACATATCACTAATCAGATAAAAAGCTTCATCCGTCGCATCCTTGTGTCTGTAGACTTCGTAGCGCATGACACACGAAGTCGGCCCGGTAGGTGTAAACCGCTGCATGAAGAAGAAGTTCGGACTAGCATTTCCATACCTCCGTCAGCTCTATCCTGCACAGCTCTAATGCCTGGAGGGTGTCCGTCACTCACGAGATATTGAACGAAGCATTGGGCCAAAAATACGTCGTCGCAATTCTGAACCCCTTGGCAATCTGGTCCTCGCGCTGCGCACCATAGTGCTGAATATGTCCCGCCTGAGTTTTAACATAATAAGAATTCAGATCTGCGATGGTCGGAATATCCGGATGCGCGACTTGGCAGTGGTAACACTCGTTGTAGTTGTCTGCCAGGATCTTCCAGTTGAACTCGCCCTCCATGTCCCACGTATGGTCGAAGACGTAGTCTTCGAAATTGTAGTGCTGGAAGCGGGGTTGCTCGTCTACGCCGGCGAAATCGTCTTCCCAGGCTACCTCCGGGACTGCAGCTGCGTCGAGGTTCACCCAGATGAAGCCGTTTCGGTCAATGTGGACGTGGGCGGGGTGGTTGTTGTGGGTCGCGGTTATGGTGCCGTTGGTGTTTGATACGGTGAAGGTGTAGTCGGCGGCGGAGTAGGGAATGCTTATGCCTGGAGAAGGGAGGCGGTGTTTGTGTGTTGTTAGAAGCCATTTTCGGGAGAAGATGGCGCGGCGTTCGAGAGAGTACATTTCTTTCGAGGTGTACCAGGAGGCTGGGAGGGCTCGGATTGGGGTCTTTGGGTCTTTTGTTGGGGTTGTGCCGAAGAAGTTTCGTAGGAACGACATTGTTACTTTCTGTTTAGATTGATTTAGAGATATTGATGATAGAGCACTTTGTTCTGTTGACTATACTAGAAACCAGAGACGTCTGTTCTTCTAAATAGCTATCACAATCAACAGCCATCTTGCCATGACACGGAGCTTGCTACACTCCATCCGATGTATCTCCCGGTTCTCGACCTTGCAAATCCGAGTCGCATGACATCGTTGGAGACTTGGTGACCTCCAGTGGCTGTTTCTGATGGGGGGAGATATACTTCGATACCGGTCAGGTGATCGGGGGAGTATAGACCGGACCGGGTGGCTTGTTATCAAACACACCTCGTCCATGAGAATAAGCTCAGGGGTTGTTCAAGACGGGCAGCTGATCGAGTCCGAACCGTGGACGGTTCGGGGTATATCCGTCGTCACCGAGTAATATGCAGTTGGCTTAGGTGCTTCTTGTTTGCCAAGATGGGAGATAGGAAGGTTCCGGTATGAGAGCATGGTCTAAGGTTGTTGTTAGTTGATAGTCAGGATGACGGCACATACCTAAAGCTACCTAATTGACCAGAGCAAGCTAACTAATTTCTGAAATGGCGGGCACAAAGGGAGTGAGCATCAAATACCGGGAGTATACAAAGACTGCCGTCTCTGCTGAATACCAGTCACCCAAGACCAGCTTCATTCCGCCGCATCTCTGCATCGTGGCCAAATATTTCCTTGTACATATATTTAACATTCTTGTGCAATATTCCTATCCTCGTCCTGAAAAGGTTCAGACCAAAGACAAAGCCACTCACTCAGAACACATGACCACTTCCCCAACTCGTTGGAACTACCTAAGCAGTTAATTTGCTAACAAGGATATGGGACCTCGGGCAAACAAGGATATTCCAAGAAATGACCCTTGACATGCGTTAGTCGCATGCGTGAGGATCAAATAACAAACAAAGAGCAAACTTGATACTTGAAGCTAGTCAGAAAATTAGCCTTTTCGTATCGAGACCGTACTTGAACATGTATCTAACTGATTATTTGCCCTAACCTTGAATATAACCCTTGACTTCGAGATTGAATTCGAACACATCAACCTAGACTAACTGACTACATGTATACATATATATTTATGTTGTATGCGTGTAACTATCGTCAGCTAGCTTCATGTCCAACTCCGCATAAGCTTTAGCCTTCACTAAGCCTAAATTTTCGAAACAGCGGTGACGGCGGTAGACAGATAATCTAAAGCCTACTCCATGCGATGTTGTTTACACACCGGAGATACAAATCATCAGAACTAGTACTACAGAAGCTAACTCCATTGGCGATCAGTGGGGCCGGTGAAGAATCAAGAGATAAGCAAAGCGAGGGAGGCTGGATGACAGCAGAGCTTGAGGACAAATGGGGTAAATCAGTAGCGAAATGCAAACTCATTCAATACGCATCCTAACAAGCATACTCGCGCTCCATATGTACACTTTTATGCTTATACAACGATACAAGTCCGCGTAGACCACCGATAATCCTGGCAACGAGGCCGATCCCAGCTTAGACCGGGCCAGAACTCGGGCGGGATCAACACAAGCCGGGCTGTTGATGTGCATACACAGCCTACAACAAGACGACAGGTCACTTTTTCTTTTCATGTAAGGTTGATCAACATTGTATGTATCTTTTAAAAAATGACAAGACCCACAGATGCAGTACAGCACATTGTATGTACACCGGAAATGAAGACACAACAAAAGGGTTAACACCACAAAGTCCAAAAAGTGTATGTTGTATATAGTGAAAACCACAGAAGAGATACACAAAGAAAACACCCGATAACCGACAAAAAGGAATTGCAATTGGAGCGTGTGACACGTTAGCTATACAGAGATTTCCAGCAAGAATCCCGGGGGAATTTAGCACATAAATTAGAACATGAACGAGTAGATGAACACCAAAATCGTCGCGACGGTGGCAACCGTGTACTCAAGCTCGAACCAGGCAGCCTGTCCACCGAAGGCGATCTTCTTACTCTGCTTCGTCGGGTGCGCGACACCAGTCTTCGGATCGCGGATGAGGAGATCCTCGCGTTCCGGCATGGAGGGCGGGTCGATCGCGTAGGAGATGGGTGTCCATAGAGAGGTGCAGATGAAGAGAAAGGTGAGCGGGGGCCAGAAAGCGTGGGTGATGAGGCAGAGGATGATATCTCTGAAGCCGGCGTTTTGCGCCCAGCAGCGGTACGAGGAAATGACGACTGCGATGAGAGTGACGTAGACGAAGGCGAGGTGGAAGCTGGCCATGTAGTTGAGGAGGATGACGCGCATGCGGACGAACATGTTCTTCGATTTCTTCGGGTCGCGCTCGTTCAGGGCGGAGCCGAGGGATCCTGTTGGCTTGAAGGCTTGGGTTTGGCCGCCGAGCCAGGTAGGCAGGAAGAAGGCGCGCACGAGACACAGAGCGATGTAGGGGGACATCCAGAGTTGGTAGCGGGAGCCGCGTTGGCCGGTGTGGTAGCCAGCGGGGATGAAGAGGGCCATTTCACAAAGACGGTTGGAGATGGTTGCGGCGAAGCAGGCCCAGATCAGCCAGCGGAGTTGCTCTTCTGTTGCGAAGGCGACGAGACGCTTGCCCCATAGGAGAATGATGGGGATGGCGAAGAGCGCGGCAGTCAGCAGGATGGTATATACACTAAGTGTCGCGTAGAGGAAGCCAGAGAAGCGCTGGGCGGCGGTCATCTGCTTCACTGCATCACCAAAGAGACAGAACTTCAGCTTGAAAGCCGTGTCGACGGTTCCAATTGCCCATCGCGTACGCTGCTTGAGATGTCCACCAAAGTCTTCCGGCACGGTACCATATTGAAGAGGCTCGTGGATGTATGCGGTCTTCCATCCTTTGCCAAGCATCAATGTTGAAGTCGCGACATCCTCGGCCAAGGATCCGAGCGGGAAGTTGCCAATCTCCTCGAGTGCCTCGCGTCGGACAACGTAACCAGATCCAGTGCACCAAGCCACGCCGAGCGCATCTTTGATCGGCTCG
Source organism: Penicillium turbatum (assembly GCA_030762825.1). NCBI lineage: Eukaryota > Fungi > Ascomycota > Eurotiomycetes > Eurotiales > Aspergillaceae > Penicillium > Penicillium turbatum. The sequence goes on along the minus strand of JAUJYX010000011.1, from coordinate 1,040,141 downwards.
ATGACATGCACGAAGAAGTCGAGACTCTGCGCCAGCGGATCGGATGCAGGGGTGTTGTAAAAAAGCTGCGGCGGGCATGCAAGGGCCATCTTGGGATCCACCAGCAAGTGGGGAACGACCGCGCGCAACCACTCTTGTTCGGGAATCTGCAGATTAAAAGTTAGAACACGACTTTGTGTTGTGAAATGGGCTGGGTAGTGATAATTACCATATCAGCGTCCAGGGCGGCCATGAACTGGCCAGCGCCTCCAGCCAAAAGATTGACTTGCTCCAGACCGTAGTTGAGGTTACCCGCCTTGAAGTGGTGAGGCTTCCCGGGAATCTTCTCACGAGCCATATAGATGATGTTGGGATGGTTCACGGCGAGTTGGTTGCAGGCAGCCTCGAGGGTTGCCGACTTGGCGTCGTCCAAAATGATGACCCTCATACTGTCGCGGGGGTAGTCCTGATCACAAGCACCACGAACGGTATCTAATACAACTTCGTCGTCTTCTCCGCAGCACGTAATGAACACATCCACCGTAGGACATTCGTTGCCCGTCAGTCTCAGCTTGGCACGGCCTCTCTTCTTCAAAGCCATCATAGTCCAACAGTTGTGCATAAGGGAGGGAATGGCAACGGCGATTTCAATGGCCACAAAAACCCAAGCTCCAGCGTATGACACCTCAGCAACATTTTGCGCCATAATAATGCAGAAGATTCTCAGCCCAAGGTAGAACAAGTATATACCAGTGTTGGCAAATGTGAGGAATGGCACCAGGAAGAATACCCATCGTTTCCATCCTTTCCAAGTATCTGCATCATCACGGGCGTTGACTCGAGCAATCGACCCGGACTTGACCCAGTCCTTTGCAAATCCTGGTGAAGCAGGTGAGCTCACGAGAGGAGCAAGACTCTGGTGGCTTTCTTGTACGCCATGGTGTTCGTACTATAAAGAAAGACGGATTAGGCCCTGATCTATAAGGTAGAAACCAAAGAACAAAGAAAAGACGATACATACCAGAGTTGGTGAAGCCGACCGAGAATCATATGGAGTTCTCGTTTCCCAAGGCGAGTTCGAGAAAGAATCGGATTGAGAGTGCCCCGACATCCGAGCGGTTGGTTGAAGCCAAACGGGTTGGCCGTACTCGTCTGTAGGAAAATGGCCCGGTCTGATCGGGGTAAGAGGCCTCGGAGAGATTGGTAAAGATGAATAGGGCTCTGGGTGTTCGAAGCTGTGATTTGGATGATAACCACGATAGGTATTCAATTCGACCTTCTCTTCCTGGTCGTCATTGGCATAGCGTCGGTCCATTTTTCCAGATCGAAAATGTTGGTTATTTGATCCGAATAGGGAATGTTAGATCATCAAATTGTTGAAAACGAGTGTGACCAGCCCAAAGAGCTGAAATGGGAAGAATGGGGAAAATCGAAAAAAGCAGTTCGCAGAGGTACCATCTCATCTCTAGAAGCGGGTTTGGTTAAGCCGGTTAAGCCCTGGGACTAGTGCACGCCAAGAGGCCGAGGTGCCTGGCCGCATTGAGGGAGGAGCCGCTAACATTTGAAGATTAGAATTACAAAGGATTAAAAATAAATTAATTTTTCTATTCCACGTAATGTTCCAAAGTCAGGTTCTTGGAACGGTGGATTAATTACCCGATGCTGGGGATTTTCACTGGTTTTCCGTTTTCGGTGGAGTATCCTTTTTGTATTTTCTAGTAATGAAACAAAAGGTCTCTTTTGATTTTCAAAATTTGCCACCTCATAAAGCCAATCATAGAATACCATGGAATGAAAGTTTCCACCGGATCAACCGGTTGCACTTCGGTACCTGAAATTGCACCTGAATTCGAGTACCTGAGTTCAATACATGGGTGTACCTGAATCCTGAAATTCATTTATGGCAAATGAGCGCAAGATTACCAGTCTAAGACCCCTTCCTTGGTTCTTATCAACAAGCGTTGTGTGGTCAAACGCTTAGCCTCGATCTGTTTTGACTAACCCAATGCATCTTCCAACCTGGTTCTCGCTCTTTTATGTGGGATGTGATAGCGAGAATCTCGCCTTTGCTATTCGCTGTTGATCTCTTTGCTGAGATCTTTTTTCCTTTCATGTTTTTGCTATCTCATTGAATTGCTTATCACTTGCTTCTTTGCTATATACACACTCGCTGGTTGTCATGGTATTCGGAGTCGGATTATTGGTCAATGCGGTCCTTGTGGCTATTCCGATCGGAGGAAGTGTTGGGACTTTGATGGGAATTGATGCTCACCGAGCTGCGGCGGGACAGAAACCTCTATTCTCCGGGCATAACGAGGACAGCATTGGCAATGGTGGTGGTCGAGGCAGCGACAGTACTGGCGACGGCGGCAATCATCACAGCACCTCGGGCGAGGGCATTAAAAACACACAATACTGCGATCTATCTTGGGGAATCACCCCGCCGTCAAAATCGGAACAATATACCCGTGAGTGACTGGATTACTCGCTGTGGAGATTTGGACGACGACTGACCGAGACTTCAGTGAACCCTAATCAATGGGGTGTGACATCGGATACAAGAGGAAACGGACTCTGCATGAATGTACGGACATAACATATCACCCCAATGGCATTGAGTGGACACTGACAGATCTGCCCAAATCTAGGTTACGACCTTCAACAACCAGACCTATGCCCCGCAGACTGCTCCGGAGTTCACGATAACCTGGCAATTCGAGCAGGGCCCAGATACAGCGCCCGTCCATGGATACCCGAACATCCGCCTTGACGATGTCCTGCCGAAGGCGATGGACGAAATCTCCGAGTTGAATCTGGACTTGCATTGGACGTACGGTCTCGGCGACAAACCTGCGGAATCCACAGACGTGCAGACGTTGACGGATGAAGCGCTCTCCACGAACGTCGCCATCGATATGTTCTTGGACAGCGATGTTGAGAAAGCCAAGAATGGAACCAATGCGAAGTTCGAGGTCATGGTGTGGTTCTGGATGTCATCCGTGACCGCTCAGCCTCATGGTTGGGGGAAACCAGGTATCAACCGGACTCTGGAAGGGACCAAATTGTGAGTTGAGCTTCATTTCTGATCTACTCCAGGACTCCTAGCTAACATGTTTCAGTACACTTTATACCGGCAAAAACGAGCACGGCCAGCAGGTCTTGTCCTGGGTTACGGAAGATATGACTGAGAGGTTTACTGGTGACATTTACCCTCTCATCACTGATCTTTATAACCTGCAAGGCGACGACTACCCGGCTAAGAATGACTATCTCGGCAGTCTGAGTTTCGGAACAGAAGCTTATTCTGTCAACAAGAATGTCACATTTTGGGCTGAAGAGTACAAGATTGATATCAAAACTTTGGGATGAAAGGGTACATATTATATCATGATCATGAGCACTTTCTTCTTTTTTTTTGTCATTTCATTACATCGATACACACGAAGCGTTACACCATTTTAGTCATACAATTCATTTTATTCATTTTATTCACTTCTGATATTGAAGCGTGGCCGGGTCCGGGCCCTGGTGGAATGCTCGCCAATAATTTCATGCCGAGAACAGAACGATTCCCTTCTCTACGTTGTACTACACAACATTGCTTACCATTCAATCATTCAAGGGAAGCTGTATTCAGTATCCCGTGTTTATCCAGAATAGAAAAGGCGCATGTCGCATCGGCCCGTTCCCTGGACTCGGCACTGCTCCGCACTCAGTAGTGCTGGATATCCCGATAACACCGTAAGCGTTGACCATCGTCCCATCTCCATTATTGTTGCACCCAATTACATGTGCAGGTCTTCTCGAACTAGTTATGTACTGGGCTCACACGAGACCGGCTTGATACTGAGCCACACGTACAGGTACACCAGTAAACTTGCACCACAGACGCCGACACTGAAGATCGGATAAAAACCCCTTCATTCGGCTGTGATTAGGGCCATAACCAGAAAGCGATATACTAATCGCGCTTTAATCTACCCAGTGCGCTTCCTAATAACCACACACAAGCCTCCCTCTTTCGTTGGCGTTATATATACCCAGATGGTGGTATCAGCCCTACTCTAGCGTCGCGCTCTTCTGTCGCGTTGCCGCTTGAACCTATGTTTGCGGGCTGCGGATTAGCTTCAGGCTGTTGCTGATGATGTATATGACTCTGGAGCACATGGGCAGCCTGAGTGGAGGTGTTTAGCCCCCAATTCCACATTATAGACTTTAAGCATATTGGGGACTGACCCGCTGGCTTCAACAATTGCAAGACACATCATCACAATCTTGATTACTTCCAATCTGGCCTATTCTGTCACTGAATTTTGGTTTATCTGGAACCGATCAGTGATATCTCAACTTGCCGGATGTCCAAAGCCGAAAACTCTGAAGCCACCGAGCACAGTATTGTTCAATGCCTGTGTCGAGGGTCCAACATCGCCCAGCGAACCACAGATACAGACTTGTGACGAGAACAATGGCATCAACTTGTCCCGCATAAGACTCATGAAACAGGACTTGGCATATTCCACACCGTTCATTCTCTTCTCAAAGCGGACCACCAGACCACATCGATCTCCCAGTTTAATGCCCCGCTGATAATCGCAACCGCGATAGCAGAAATTGCCGCCGACAATCTACATTATGAATCAATCTCTGTGAGCAACATCCCGATCCCGAACGGAATGCTCCTGCTGTCTAGAATGTTGGGGAGACGGGCCGACATGTGGGGTCCAACATCACTTTCTCCGATGGTATGTGGACGCCGAGTATAGGCCCTCGCGGGTCTCCATTTGTCATTTTTTGTCATTTCGCATACTAAATCGTCTTGGATATTGGCTCCTTATCACGCCCCTTTTTTACTGTGCGTGAGCCAGGCCTCCATAACCATGGCTAAGGAGGTCGAAGAGCGCGCTATAGTCACGACGAGTATGGATGCTATCGGCCAGACCATGCCGTTGCGGCTGCCCGATCCGAGCCAGGTTTATTATGAACTTAGCTGCGACGATCGCACAATGAGTGTCGATTTGAATCGCGGTTGGTGTGTCTCGGATTGCGCGGAAATAAGAAATCATCTCCAGGGCTCTTGAATTTGAGTACTACATGTATATTGCAACTTAAATGAGTTCAATTTGAGTACTATATTGCATTACACTACATCGACGCGCGACACATTCCCTTTTACCCCTGCCATTTCCAAACAATTTAGGTTTATTGGCTTCGCCTTCCCAGTGGCGATGTGTCAAGCTTTTGCATTTTGCCGGCTTTCAACTTCTTGGCAACTGCGCACGACATTCGGCTTCGGCCCCACTTCGGGATTTTTTTTTCCCAATATCTTCTCCGCTTAACCCCAGTTCTTTTCTTTCTTCCTTATATTGTCTTTGCATTGTATAAAGAAAGGACTTCGAGTCCAAGGGCATTTGTACATTCACCATGGCCCCTTCTCTCGAGCCAGAAGTCTCTTCCGAGCAAAGCATCGATGACGCCGAAACCGTCGTCGCCACCGGGTCACGGCACTCGTGGTATCGCTCGATTCCCTTCCAGATTGCCATTGCTAGCGGTGTCTCATTTACTGCGCCTGGCATGTGGGATGCACTGAACAATCTGGGAGCAGGTGGCGCAGCTGAGCCCTACGCGGTCTCGGCAGCCAACGCTTTGGTCTACGGCTTGTTTGCAGTTGTTTGCGTTGCTGCCGGTGCAATTAACAACCGCATCGGTCTTCGGTACGGTCTGGTTATTGGCGCCCTCGGCTACCCGATCTACGGCGCCGGTCTGTACACCAACAACTACCACCCCACGACATGGTTTATGCTCTTCGGTTCCGCGCTGTGCGGTATCTCCGCCGGCTTTTTCTGGGCTGCGGAGGCCGCCATCATCATCGGTTATCCTAGTCCCAGCGAGCGCGCTTTCTACCTCGCCATTTGGCAAACCGCGAAAGCCGCCGGTCCCATCGTCGGCGGTGCCATCAGTCTAGGTCTGAACGCGCAGACCTCCGGCAAGGGAACCGTCAGCGCCGCGACGTACATCGTCTTCATTGTCATCATGTGTCTCGGCTTCCCGATCGCGCTCTTCCTCAGCCCCGCCGACAAGGTCCAGCGCAAGGATGGCTCGCGCGTCATCGTGCACAAGAAGGCAACCTGGGGCAAGGAGTTCAAAGCCGCGCTTTCTCTGATCGCTACCCGCCGCGTCCTTCTCCTCCTCCCCGCCTTCTTCATCAGCTACTTCTACAACGGCTTCCTGAGCACCTGGCTGACAACCTACTTCACCGTGCGATCCCGCGCCTTTTCCTCCTTCTTCACCAACTTCGCCGGCATCGCCTCCTCCTTCCTCCTCGCCACCCTCCTCGACCGCCAAACAATCTACATCAAGACCCGCGCCCGCATCGCCTTCTGCACGATCACCGTCCTGCTCACCGGAACCTGGATCTGGGCCACTATCCTGCAAAAGCAATTCTACGACATGCCCGAACCCCCCGTCTTCGATTGGTTCACCAGCGGATTCAACAAGTCCTACGCGCTGGTCTTCTTCTGGACCTTCGCCGGACAGGGCTTCCAGCAGTTCCTCTACTGGTTGATCGGCCAGTATACCACGGATCTCTCCTCTTTGTCGTACCACTGCGGTATCCTGCGTGGATTCGAGGCGCTAGGACAGACGGTTGCGTGGGCGATGCAGTCCGAGGGTGGTGCCAACCACTTTGTCAGCATTGGCTTGAACTTTGGAATCACGCTTCTTGCCTTCGTCCCTACGTGGATTGTGCTTTCAGAGTTGGAGCACAGCCATGAGGTGCAGGTCACCGAGGATGTTGCGCCGGTTAACAAGCCTGTGAATGACGCGCCCGCTGCTTGATTTGATTTGCATGGTTCACTGGATTGGATTCTGGGAACTGTTCTGCTTCTTGTTTTAATAGATAGATAGATACCCCCCTGCTCACACTCAACGCCGAGCATTATGTATAAAAAATGTATAAACTTTCAACAGACAGACTGGGCCGATTGTTCTTTGTTTACTTTTGACTCTGCGGGATTTGTTATAGCGGTTGATCCACTACTCAATCGAATCACGATCATCGTCAACCCGACGGAATTATTGGAGTGACCCCAACATTGGGGTTGTCAGCACAGACCCATCATCACGAATGTACTGTTCCTTGTCATTGAGCTCCCTGTTATTTCTACCGAAATCAAGTATGCATCAGTACTGATACTAGTACCTCCAATGTTAGAAGCCACTGATATCAGCCCGCATAAACTCCCGACCGGGGTAGGTAGTAGTCTACGGCCAGATTGCTGAATATAGTTGGCGTGACCGGGATGACGGGAAGCTCGACGATCTGTCTCGACTGACGTATGTTGTAGGTATAACCATCACCTCGTCACAAACTGTTGAAGATGTAGATGTAGATGAGGCACTCGCTGCGTGCACATTCCCCACATTCCACATTGTTCACGCGGGAATGGCCCAGGGGGGCGGCTACAGTACATAACCCCGAGCCCTATGACCTCCTTGCGTCGGTGCCATGTGTGTACGTGTATGTAGATCATGGATGATCTGTAGATTTAGGAAGTAGGAAGGAGATGTCTTCCTTGTTTTTGGTAAAAGGGTTTAGAGTACATGGAAAATAGACCACATAACTATAGTTAGTTATGTACATATTGTAGCCTCAAAGATATGGTGGAGAAGTTGTACGATAATCTAGTTATATCCCACGTTGTTGAGGGTTATGACCTGTTGCAGCACCATTGGTGTCCACTTTTACATACTTAAGGTTGCTACATGTATTATATCATTGTTTGAAGACCGATATTTCAATTCGTCTTTACTGGGTATTCTCTAGTTTCTTCCTGGCTATTCTGTCCACTCTACTAACAACGGAATATATTCGGCCTTGAGGAAACAAACCAACCATGGGATTGTGTTTGGCTGTGGCCAATCAAAGAGGGAAGGGGCTGTGTCAGATTTCTCCAAAATTGGAGAGATCGAGTCTCAATTGGGTTGTAGAATTAATTATTTTGCTGTTACCCTTGAATATATGTATATATATATATATATATATATATATCTTATTCTCTGCAAATTATGCCGATGACCTACAACTTATGTATGGATTCTAACTGTCCAAAGTGGATATACATAAATCGAGGCAATGAACATCCGTGCTATTAATAATATTCCAAAACACCGAAAAAACGCATCGACCCACCCGTAAATCCGCTTTTTTATCGCCCCGATCTAGATTGTGATAGACACGTGTGGGAGCAGAAATCAGTGTAAGATACCGTATATGCAATGCATAAGAATGAAGGTGAATTATGAAGATAAATGCACATGCACATCTATCACCGAGGCAGTCATGCTGAAGACCTGACTCCAAACCAGACTCGGCCAATTGGAATGGTCCGGATGAGGTGCAGTAGATGCCGGTTTTTTCTAGAATGGCTGGGAAAACTGAAATGTGAGACTTTTTTTGCTTGGGCTCTTGGTGTTGGGTGTTGGGTGGACACCCTATGGACATACAAAAAAGAGTAACATGTACTGATTGTAAAGGGTGGATTGGATGGTCACGATCAGGCAGTAATTGTTCCACAGCGGAAATTAGAGATCTTAATAGACTAAGATTTATAATAATTATCATAATAACAAAACACCTCAATTATCTGCCAATGCCAAGTTATTAAATGCAAAGACTAAGCGGAGGAACATCACCAATAGCGACTGGACAGCCGAGAATGGTGTACCGTGGACGTATTAAGAGGCGAAGGGGAAGAATGAAAATAGAAAGAAAAGAAGTTATACGCTGAAGCCTGGGGATTAAAATTTCATCCGGTTCCTATTTACTTACCTTTTGCCTCTTAACTTGGGCCCATCTTCTCTTCTCTCTTTTAATTTCATCATAGGGAATACAATTCAGGATATTAACTCCCTCTCATTGAAACATTGAACAACAATCTGCTCCACTCTTTGAATCACACTCATCACATCATCTTGCATCACCAGTTGGCCAACTCAACACCCCCCCCCCCCCCCCCTCAAGACCATCCTTACCCGATCCAAATCCAACTAGTCAACATCCCTCACCGTGCTCACCGTCTGCTGTCTCATATCGCAAACGAATAAGCCGCTGAACGAATTGCTTCCACTTTCTTGGCAGATCCCACCTCCACTACGCTCCACAGCGGTAGCTCCAGCAGATCACAACCGTTTCAGATCTTCGCCTTGAATCGCAGACGCTAAGAAAAGACGGTGGAAACCTCTAATAAAAAATGGCCTCCCCCCAATCTCCCACTTCTCCCAAGCGGAGTCGTGGATTCAGTAACAGATCCGACAAGTCGGAGCTATCGGGATCAACAAGTCATAAACGTGGACCCTCCGAGTCTTCAGAAGAAAAAGCCCGTCGCAATCTCCACACCAAAGCAGATCCTCTGGTCGCCATGAACGAACTTCAGCCTAGTACGTTGTCAACGGTTGGGCCTTAGTTTGGCCCGGTCGCATTTCTCAAGCCGTCCGCTCAAACTGACACCGTCGATAGTGGCCGTTGCGCTGCAAAAGTCGAATTTGGGCTCGCTGCGTGATATTCAGCATAAGGACCAGTTTGGAAATCTCATCAGTTCGTCTGCCCTCATATTGTCGGTTCATGAGCTCGTTGCTAACCCTTGCGTTTCCCAGCCGATCCCGACCTGTCAAACCCCACCCGCCCACGTTTAGAGCGCCCTTTGGATACCATTCGATCATTTGAGGCAGCCATCTACGGATCATACAGTAATCGTGCGTCGTACGCCAGAACAGGTACTTGTTTTTTTTTACAATTACATGTGGAAAATCTCTGAGGGAATATAGGCTGATTTATTTGGTAGAAGATGCTGCGTCACAGATGGGCGATTTCAGCCGACGAACAAGCTACTACGGAGGTATGTATCAATGAGGATTCCCGCTTCCACCAATGGCTTCTAACATTGATTCTCTCCAGGTCAAAACGGCAATTCAACCAGAAACTACGATCAAAACAATCTCTACGGACAACCCTCATCCCGACCAGACAGTATCGTTAACGCCTACCAAAACACACCCCAAACCCCCGAGAACCCCTACCCCTACACCCAGAACGGCCACAGCTCGAACGGCCACGGTCCAAATGGCTACACCCAGAACGGCAGAAGACGTCCTCACCATCCCCGCGGAGCCCCCACATCCCCTCTCTCCCCAGGCGACGGCTACCCAAACATCGCCAACAACGTGCACAACGCGCAATCCGGCTACCCACAAGGCCACGCCTACCAGCGCTCAAATGACAATATCACCGCGCTGTCAAACAACGGGTCCGGCGGCTCAGATCCATACGGACAGTCCACAGACCCCAGCTCGCTAAACAGCTCCAACGACCAATTGCAGCAGCAATTCCTGCAGCAACAGCGTCTGGACGAGCGCGCGCAAGCCGAGTACGGATACAACGGCTACGCCTCCAAAGGCGCCCAGCAAATGGCTGATCCGAGCATGGGCGGGCCTGTTGGCGGCATCCCAGCTGCTTCTGGCAGCGCTGCGTCTGCGTGGGCGGCTCCGGCTGTGCGTAATGCGCATGCTCCTGCTGTACCCAGCAAGGAGGATAAGAGGAAGAGCTGGTTCAAGCGCCGATTTAGCAAGGATTGAATCTGAGCTTTGGATTTGATCTGGGTCCATTTTGAGGTTCGGTTTCGGTGATATCAGGATCGAGTTGATGTATGTCTTGGTTGCATCTGTACTGCGATTCTGTTCGTTCATGCATTGTTCGTTTTGTTGGCTCTGCAGACTGGCGTTTTGCTGTTTCTTTTGTTGTTTCTGTATGACTGGGATATGGATAGGATATGGATATGGATATGCGGGATATGTTTGATGTTGTCTATTATTTGTTTATGCTGTAATGAGATTATGATACATGGAAAACATGGGCAACGTCATTGGGATTTTCATCTATTTATCTTTATCTTTTCTCTGATTTTTATTTCTGGTTTTAGCCATTGGTCTCGATTCTTGTCCATATCTATGTATGTACTATATATACTTTTAAGAGTAGCCACTCGCCATATAAATTTCTGCAGATCATAACACTCATGTAGGAAGTGTAGTCACAACTACATGGTAGATTAATATAGGGGATTGATTTACTGCCTGATTTTGTAGGCATACTTTCCTAATTAGGACACCGCCTTACATGACACCTCAACCTGCCTCACCGCCTCCCCCAAATTTCAAACCTTGGTTTTCAGGCATCAACGATTCCATCTTATTCTGGCCCGACCAATCAGATCGCTCCATGTTTATGCACTTTCATGCTTCATTTCCAACTCGCTCTTACACCTTTTAACTCCTTTTTTATCTCATTTTTATCGTTTTCATCGTTCCTCATTATTTAGGGCTGAACTATTAATCTAAGACCCCCTTCGTGCGCGCCGACGAGGACGTCCCCGAGGTGCTAGGAACTTACCGAGTATCTAGTCTTCGTCGGCTCTTTCGACTCAGTCTTCGGCCGATCTATTAACCTAAGACAGCACTATCCACCGGGATCCCTCGTCGTGGGAGGCAAGCCGGGGTTAGATCCGCGGTGCGGCTCGCGGGCGCTCTCGTGGCAAGGTCATGGTAGTACTACTACCACTACTTCCTACTCCTACTCCTACTCCTACTCGCGGTATTCGAGGTCGGGGCAGAGGAAAAGGCAGAGGCAGGATGATATCGAAATCATTATAACGTACGAGTAGATGAAAGGATTAAATTAGCAACAATAAACAGCGCTTTCTGATCAGAACGGTGCAAAGGTTATAAAGTCATACAAATGCAGCGATCTGATTGGTCGAGCCAGAAATTTGCCTAAGAAATCAGGCTTGAAAGTCAGGTGGGTTGATACATAATAAAATGATGCCTTAAGTATAAGGCATAGTCCAGGCACATTAAGGCAGAATTTATGACACCGCCTATGATTCTGCCAGATTTCCTAAACGGGATATTAATCCAATGTTCCGTTATATATAACGATCAGACCATTCCAAATATCCCCAGTCCAGTGGTCGACTGGGGAAGTCGGATAACACGCGACCTTGTACTTAAAGGTCGCGTGTTTGAATCCGACTTGCGAGGCAAAAGGAGGCCTGGAAAGAATCCCTTATATCTGGGTTGAGATCCGAATCTCCCCTATGTTTCCACCACTTGGTGCGGGGAAAAACCGTATTCCTCCACCATAGCCTTGAGGGGTTGAGATCCAGATCTCCCCCATGTTTCCCACTGTGCGCGGGGTTGAGATCCAAATCTCCCCTATGGTTCCCACTGGAGCGGTGGAAAGGGGGGGAATGGTGGACAGGTGTGGTCCACTGGTGTCAGTGGTCAATCATAGTTCGTTGTTGTGTTAACATAAATGGATTTGCTTTCTTTTTTGATGTTATAGATGGGGTATATATGTATACTTGTTCATATCCCCCAGAGCCACACAAAAGATGTACTGGAAGATATTGCGGAAGACATTATAATAAAAACATCATGATAAAGATAGTGTTACATTTGTAAGCGCTTCTACTACATCGTCCAAGAGTCAGATCTCGTCATCTCGTCGATTATCGGGCCTTATATAAGTTTGTTTCCAATATAAAGTCCTAATTCATCGTGTGCACCGTCTCCTATCATCCTGCCACATCCAATATCAGGTATGGATGTATACATCCATCAGCCTAGCATCTCCCAGCGCTGGAGGTTGACTATGTCACACTTAATATTGTTGCTGTTGTGTCGTTTACTTTGTTTGATCATTCGCTTCCTCCGGAGGGCGTGCTCAGGATGTTTGCTAGTTACGTTTGCATGTTTGCTGAAGTGGGAGTTTATATAAATCCTCCATCTCCTGCTTCCACTCTTGCTTTATATAGCAATCGAAATATATGTTTGCTTGTTTTTTTCACGTCTGCTGTTAACTATGGATAGATATTCCAGTGCAGGTAGCAGAATGCATCAATGTAAGCTAACTAGTAATTTAGTAAATTACATACAAGTGTCCTCCAGTGTTCTCACAGATACATATATTGAGGGCTAATCCACCCGTGCGCGACATCCGTTATATATAACGATTTGCCTATATCCTCCGCCCCCGCCATAAAGATTAAGGAGCTACCTATGGATATCGAGAATGAGGAAACCTAGGAAAATGCAGAAGCAGATATTGATTTGTACGAGACTCCACAGACATTAAAGTCTATACGCGAGAAAGGGAATCATGTATAGACAGAACATAACCCGTCAAGATGGATATAACAAGCAAAAGCATGTAGAACTCTCTACTTCCGTCCCATCAATTTATCCTTTAGCTTATCAGCTAGACCCTTGTGTGCAGTCTTCTTTGCCTCCTTCTCTTTTGCCTCTTTGTCAAGATGGACATTGCCTTGTCCGCCGCGCTGTTTGAAATAATTAGCTATGGGATTCTGACACCAGATACATAGAGCGGTCCCGGATATAGTGTTCCACAATATCAAACGGAAGTAGCAACGCAAGGAGGGAAGATGCAGGGAACGGGAAACAGAGAGCAGTGAAGCAAGAACAAAATATAGAAAAGCATGAATATGCAACTCAATGGAATCCTGCAGTCTTACCCCAGTGTGATATGTCTCATCAGTAGACGGACGAAGCGACTGCTCAGGAATGACCTCAACATCATGCGGGACATTAGTAGACGGCCGGACATTCGGCGAGCCTATGTTGCCTGCTCCACCGCGCTATATAGTTTAATCAATGTATTAGTTGTTGTCCTGGAACTGGGCCTTGTGCTGAAAGCACTCGACGTGGTACTTACGCCAGCAGAGTATGCGCCATCACCTTGGTCGCCGTACACTCCCTCACGAACAATTTCGGCATCAACGTATCTGTTTCGGTTTAATCAGCGAGTGGACATGTGATGTGTGAGCTTTGTATATCTTGTGCATACGGGGTGCTGTCTGGGCCGATATTGCCTTGACCTAAATGTCATATTGTGTCAGTGGATACTTTGATATTGCAGAAGGGAACCAGCTGGATCTGGGAGTGAGAGTATACCTCCACGGCCGTGCGATACGATCGGCGCCTCTGGTGCCTTGGGCTTCTCGACTTTCGTGGAACCAGACATGTTGGGGTCTTGGAGTTAACTCAGGTATATTCAGATAAGCTCCAATATAACCAGAGTTGGTGAGCGATGTTCCTTGTTATAGTTAGAGGGGTGATAGTATTGAGTTGAGTCAAGAGAGAGGTGAATGAATGAGAAGTTCTTATCGATGAGGCGATAAATGCAGGTACGGGACAGGGTCAGTGGTGGGGGCGAGATAGTCCACGTGCTTGAATACAACTTTCCAGCTCACTAAAAATGTACCTAAAAGGTTCCAATCAGACTACCGGTAAGAGAGGCTGTTGATGGGGATCTAGAGTGTTAAATACAATCTACTTTAGTTCGTGGGTTATACTGGGGTTCCCGAGCCAAGAGTATTAGCTCGTTCTATATTCATTCTCTATCTTGATCAAGCGAGGATGTTATTATTCAAGCGCATTATTGAACATCTTTTCATCCTCAACATCGGTGACGTCGCAGATAAGATAACGAGCCCCGATTGGTGGGGGGGCGTGACACACTACAATTGGCCGATAGCGAGCTTGGCGGGGATTTTTATATTGTATACGAGGTAAGCTACTGGTGGAAAGGGAAATAATAAGAGAGGAGAGTTGCCAATGAAGTTGTACACTAAGAGAATATTCCTGGTCTTTTTGAAAAGCGAACAGTTAGTGAAGATAGTCGCGGCGTGGATCGTAGCAGATACAACGAAGGATGGACATGCCACGCGCGGAATCAAATACGACGTGGCTCTAATTCGCCTTTTTCTTGACCTCGCTGACGCCACCGGTGGTAGGAAGGCCCATGAAGATTTTGAAAGAATCGTAGCTGCAAATTCAGAGTCAGTATATATCCAGAGGACAGACCAAAGGGAACTGGGGCCATACATCATCCATTGCAATCCAGTCTATAGTCTCGTTAGCATCGACTGTGGACAATATTGAAGAGCAGAACTACTCACCAAAGTACCAATCATGACGATACGGACAGGCAGTCCATTCCACAGTCCGCGGAAGCCAATATCACCATAGATACGGCTCATGGCGGCACCAAAGGCCTCACCCGACTGTCGATTCGCATTAAGCTTGCTGACCATGACATCGGCAGGATGTGAGACAGCAGCACACAGAATACCAGCGAGGTAACCGCCAGTGAAGGCAACGGCAGTCTGGGCACCCTTGTTGTAGTCGGACTTTTGGCCTGGCAGTTTGCGGTAGATCATCTCAACGATGGTCTCGAAGGAAGCGAACTTCATCATGGTGTAGGGAACTTGACGACCCCATAGTGGGTACAGTCCCTTGTACAGACTGGATGAAGGCTTAGTATGCACCGTGTATGTTTGGTCCAATATAGGTGGCGATGTATGTTAGCTACTCACCCAGCGACGCCTTCCTTAGCAACGACACTCGAAATGCCGCTGAAAGTACCTGTAATCTCGGGAGGAATGGTAGTCTGACCACGGACCTTGACAGACTCAAATGGGCACAGCGCAACATCGGCGATGAGCTCCGCAGAGGCACTGGCCGTCAAGTAGATGGCAGTCTTGAAACGGTGCGCATTCTCTTGGCCGACGAGGTCGCTGTAGAAGACCTTGAAGAACTCGTATCCTCCATACTTGAAAGCTCCTTGGGCCTGTTTGCAAATCAATGAGTATGCGATTCATGGCATCTCAAACACTCAGTTGTTGCTCGGAGGAGTCGTCGTTCAGACTTACGCTGTAACCAAAGAAGGTAGGACTCCAGCCTGTGAAAATGCCACGAATACCCTCCGCAGCTCGGATTGTACGGAAGGCCTGTATGTTGCTTTGATACAGCTTGGGATCAACTTGGCGACGGCATTTGATCAGATCGAGAGGAGTCACAGCGGTATGGGTGATGCCCTGTGAGATGAATATCCGTGAGTGTTTCTGGCACACAAGTATGATGACCTTCTAGATAAAAAAAAAAGTACTCACACAGGCCAAAATTCCACCAAATGTGCAAGCAGCATAGTATTTTAGAGAGCCAGGCTGGATCTTGCCAGTCTTCTCCTGGGCCTTCTGACTAGCGAAATCGAACTCCCGGCTAGCCTCGTTGGCGATGCTGTCCGCTTTGTGTTTCACATCGTCAAGTGCACTCCAGGCAGGGAAGGGATTTTTTTTCATAGAGCTGTTGCTCAAATTGCCCGGGTGCTGGGCCGCGATAGTGTTGATCACGTCGGAAGGAATCATGACGGGTCAGAGTGGGGACGTAGTGGAGTCGGGGATAGTATTCCAAGTTGAGATCTCCACCGGGTGGATTCCAAGCAATACTGTGAGTGTTTGTCTGAGACTGTACGCTGACGCTGTACTTCGTTGCAAGGAGGATTTGAATCGCAAATTGAAAAGCGCGCAATGCAACGGGGGGTTAATGATGCTTCCAAAGCTCGGGGTGACGTGTGGGGCTTGTCTTGGCAACTCTCTCGGAACACTCAATGGCAAGTACACCGAGTAGGGCTCTGACTTAAATATGTGAGACTTGGCTCTAGGTTACTTCGAGAAGATGCATTCGAAGAATGAATGTCAGGCCTACTTATAGGTAGCTTACCCCCCGGTTGCTCGGCCTTTCTCCGTTGGGTCTGTGCCTCTGACTGTAAATGCCGCTGTGTATGCACCTGACCAGGTCCACTGGCCGGGGGCCAAAAATGAAACAAGACAGTATAATTGGCACTCACGACAAGCTGTCTTTGCAGTCCGATATCTCCCGTCTTTAAGCTTATTAGTAGGGATTGAGGTTGCATCTAGGGAGATCGTACACATTGAGGCTCTATAGTCAAGGTGAGGTCATAGGAATGGATATATATCAGGGGGGATATTCTAGTGGAAGATCTCTATCTTTTGATTACCATAAACTAGAGCTATATAGCTATACCTCAATCCAGAGATAGCAACAAAAAATGACTGAATCTTCAAAATAAACAATTATTCCAATCTGATAACCTCCATTGTGGCCGCAAATGGCTTCCGTAGCAGGGAAGATGCCAAGATTGTCATCAAAAAGTCATTCCGCATCGAATTCTAGCTCTTAATCTCCAAAGTCCACACGGCTAGGATAATTAGCATATACATCCAGTCAACACTCAGAATTCAGATTAATTCTGATACCACGATATCCATTTACCGCCTCATATCCTGCCCCCCTCGACCACCACCAATTCATCAACTGCCCCTCACCCCAACCCCTCATCGCGATCACCAAAATGGCATCATACCTAACCGGCAGTGAGGCCTTCTCCCGGGAGAAGCAGTCCACAACCGACGCAAACACATCCACAGCAGCCTGGTCCGACAAGTACCGCGGTGTCCGTCCCTCCCCCTCAACATCAACATCAACACAAAACCCAAACCCAAACTAACACCGAACAGGCCACAATCGAAGACCTCGACCCACCCCCAGCGCTCTCAATCTCCTCCAACGACCCAATCTCCTCAGCCATGATGGCTGCCTACGAGCGCGATTACACCCACCTAACCGTCATCTCCCCGTCCAAGCGCTCCCTCCTCGGCTACCTCAGCATCCCACGACTAAAGGAGCTGCTGCAGAGCGGGACCGTGAAAGAGAGCGACCCAGTGTCGGCGGCGATGCAGCGTTTCAACCGTCAACGCGGTATTTACCAGGTTATCACGATGGAAACGCCGCTCGAAGAGCTGGAGCGGTTCTTTGAGAGTGAGACGGGGCCGAATGGCGAGAAGCGCGAGAAGCAGCAGTTTGCTGTTGTTACCGATGTGGCGCGGAAATTTGTGCTTGGTGTTGCTACCAAGCAGGATTTGGAGGAGTTTGTTAAGCGTAGACCTACTTAGGTTGATGGTGAGCTGATAGGAAGAGGAATGGGCTGTGCGAGAGGGTGTGGTTTTTGTTCGGCACTGCATATCGGCGTATCTGTCTATATCGAGGGCTTGGGTTGAGGTCTCTTTCTCTATATGCGATTCCTTCAACATGGACAGCGCATGTCTGAAACGGGCCTGGATCAACGGTGGTATCATACAAACTTCTGAATTTCCATCACATAAGCTCCGTCATTCTGTATTTTAGCTATCGAGTCCTCAGATGATCGAGGTTGTTTCATCCCAACATTGAATCCAATAAAGTCCCTTGTAACAAACAATGCCGTAACGCCCTAATGAAAGTGTCCTCTGGAATTCCCCAGATCGAGTCTTGCCAAATCACTGGCCCTTCTTTGATTCTGGTTTGCTGGCTGCTTTCGTATCCTGTTGGTCTTCCATCCAGGCGACATAGATGTATGCGAATAAAACCACGTTCGCGGTAATGGCGGCAGTAACTCCGGCGAGCGTTGAGCTCCCTAGACAACATCCATTGAATCAGTAAATGTCAAAAAAAAGGAGGCAAGGGATGTAATCACCGCTGAAGATTGTGTTCACTGTCAAGAAATACATCCCAATGGGGCCAGCAACCATGGCTGCTGTAAAGCCAAGGAGCTTATAGATCACATCTCTAGATACCAAAGCTTATGAGAATCATTTCTCAAAGGCCAAATCAAGCTTCTAGGGCTATCATCTTACGCGGGAACAGCGGGAGTCACATCGGAGCTCGCTTGCGGCGCGGGCTTCGCTGCCACTTCGGCGTAGGACGGTCTGCGGGGACGGCGGGCGTACATCTTGGTATTATTGTGGGCTTAGTTAGGGTTAAGGTGCAGTGAGTCAGAAGTCAGAGTATCAATCGTCAATATAGCGTCAATAGGAAGATCTTCATTGACGTCGACGAAGGAAGCTATTGCGGAGATGATTAGTGCCGTCACATGCTGTGATCTGATTGGTTGGAAGGATAGAAACTCCCATTGTTTCACTTTTATTCGAACAAGTACAATGACTGTCTATTGTTCTTTGATCAAATATACAAACTAAGCTATTTCTACTCATTCAATTCAATAACACTCACTATTCAGATTTATACTTCCTTTGTTCTCTTCCACAATACCACTCAATGCTTAATTGACTTCCACGTGATTGGGCGCGTCCATATCGCGTGTCCGCTCTGGCAGAAAAAACGTTCCTGAACGGATGAACAATCAGATCTGGGTCCTTCTATTGAATGTTATTGTGAGCATTGTTGGGACTGTGAGCAATGGATGATTCAGTTCCCAATACTCCATCTCGAGATATAAAAACCATTCCGAGTACCCCTCCGGGCGAAGACTACGATACCATCGCCACTCTTCCTTTGACTGCGATAACCCCATCGCAAAGATTCACCCAACCTACACAACTACTTGAACACCCTTACCTTCGGCAACATAACACTGTTATTCAAGTTCCTGCCTCTTCACCCATAGGCCCACATTCTTCTCCTCCCCGCCGAGTCCAAGGCGGTCCTCTTTCATCCTCACTCGCTCCTCCTGGGACCCAATTCCGACCTCCTGCATTGGGCCCTACAAAACGAACCCCCAAGTTTGACCTCGACGACGGTCCGACATATCGAGGTGGGTCCTCTGACGAAGAGTCCCATCTACAAAGCACAGACATCAAACCCTCTATGTTTGAGCGCACCATTCGAAATTCCGACAAAGAAAAAATCATGGAGTCTCCCGGCCGTCCTGACGCCGGCGCAATGGATCGCTTCCGAGCAATTACCTCCTCTGCCATGTATGATCCGAAGAACGGTACCGCAGTCAAGCGGTCCGCAGATGAGATGAGTCCCCCCGCGCCCAAGGGGGTTGCCGTTAAAAAAGCGCGCCAAGATGCGCCCTCTCGCGCACAGCCTGCGGAAGTCCCAGACATCCTTCTGCATGAGATTGCAGATTTTAGACTACGTATCAAGGTGGATCGTATTCTCAAAGTCATGCCCGAACTGACTGTTAGAACTTGCATGGATGCCATTTTGAAGAGCAAGGGGAACTTCGACGAGGCTCTGCAGTACCTCGGGAACAAGGATGCCGACAAAGGCAATGGCGCTGTTGTTATTGAATCTTCCGAAGACGAGTTGGGCGCAGCCCCGGCCTCGGGTCCCGTTCCCATGGCTAAACAGAACATTAAGGCTCGCGGTACCATCCAGGACAAGTGGGCCGCCATGAAGCAGCCTAGGCCCCAGGACATTGATGACGAAGAGAAGCCTCGTCGACGCCTCATCCGTGGACCCAAGTCTGAGGGTTCCTCTCGTGCTGTTTCACCTGTTCGCCCTATCACTATCGACTCTGATGAGGTTGCCCCGAAGAAGCTAGGGCGGCTTCAGAAGGGCCGCAGGGCTCCCTCTCCCGATCGATCTGAGTCTCCCGAGGCCCAGATGAGCGATTCTGATGACTCGAATGTTGAGACCCAAGGATCCACCGCTGGCGGTTTGGATACCAAGGTCTTGAAGTTCTTTAACACCTGCGGTGTTCGTGATCTCGCTGATATCGCCTCCATCCCTGAAGAATCTGCTCAAATTATTATTTCCAACCGTCCCTACGAAACCCTTGATGATGTGCGTGTTGTCTCTGCCCCGGTTGTTGAGACCGCGAAGCCCAAAGGCAAGAGAGGAGGCAAGGCCCCCAAGCCCATCGGAGACAAGATTGTCGACAAGTGTGTTGACATGTGGACTGGGTACATGGCCATTGATGCTCTCGTGAGCGAGGTTGAGGCACTCGGCAAGCCCGTCGCCGAAGAGATGAAGAAATGGGGCGTCGACACCTTTGGAAAGAAGGGTGATCTGGAAATTACCACCATTGCGCCTTCCAAGTCCGATCATGACTCCGGAATTGCGACTCCCTCATCTGAACGCCGATCTCAATCTCAATCCTCCGAGAGTGACGAAGACAGCGGCAAACTGGTGGCTTCCAAGCGCAAGAGCCAATCCCAATTCATCTCACAACCCGCTATCATGGCCGATGACCTGGTCATGAAGGATTACCAAATTGTCGGAATCAACTGGCTAGCGCTGTTGTTTGAAAAAAACCTCAGCTGCATTCTTGCCGACGACATGGGCCTGGGCAAGACTTGCCAGGTCATCGGTTTCCTCGCGCATCTGTTCGAAAAGGGCATCAAGGGCCCTCATCTGATTGTTGTTCCCTCTTCCACCATCGAAAACTGGCTTCGCGAATTTCAGAAGTTCTGTCCAGCTCTCACTGTCATGCCCTACTACGCGGGCCTCAACGAACGTGCCCACATCCGCGACGAGATCGAGGAAAGACGCGACGAAATCAACGTTGTCATCACTACCTACACGATCGCCAAGGCAAAGGTTGACGCCAAGTTCTTGCGCGACATGGATTTCACTGTCTGTGTCTATGATGAAGGACACATGTTGAAGAACCACCAGTCTCAGCTGTATGAGAAATTGATTCGCATCCGCGCCCGTTTCCGCCTCCTGCTCACCGGCACACCTCTCCAAAATAACCTGCAGGAGCTGGCATCTCTTCTCGGTTTCATCCTCCCATCCGTCTTCCAGGAACACAAGGAAGATCTTCATGCAGTCTTCTCGAACAAGGCCAAGACCACCGACGAGTCTCACGCCACCCTCCTTTCTGCTCAGCGCATTGAGCGTGCCAAGTCCATGATGAAGCCCTTCATTCTTCGACGCAAAAAACACCAGGTCATCGACCTCCCAGCCAAGCATTCTCATGTTGGTTGGTGTGAAATGAAGGAATCCCAAGTCAAGATCTACGATCATGAAAAAGAACAAGTTCGTCAACTCTTGGCAGACCGTGCTGCTGGAAAGAAGACAGGCTCAAAATCTGCCAACATTCTCATGAAGTTGCGCCAAGCTGCCATTCATCCTCTCCTTGCTCGTCGCCATTACACCGATGAGACGCTGCAGAAGATGTCCAAGGCTTGCTTGAAAGAAGATAAATGGGCCCTCTCTGACCCCAAAATTATCATGGAGGAACTCATGCCCTACAACGACTTTGAGTGCCACCACATGTGTGTGGAGAACCCGAACTCCCTCGGCAAATTCAAGCTCAAGAACGACGAATGGATGGATTCAGGCAAGGTGGAGCATCTCAAGGAACTTCTCACTCGCTTCATTGCCAACGGTGACCGCACCCTCATTTTCTCTCAGTTCACCATGGTAATGGACATCCTTGAGCACGTGCTGGAGACCCTGAAGATCGAGTTCGTCCGCCTTGATGGCCGCACCAATGTGGAGGACCGCCAGTCCATTCTCGACGCCTTCCATGAACGCACCGAGATCCCCGTCTTCCTCCTGTCTACCAAGGCCGGCGGTGCCGGAATCAACTTGGCCTGTGCCAATCGCGTGGTCATCTTTGACTCTTCCTTCAATCCGCAGGAAGATGTTCAGGCCGAAAACCGTGCCCATCGGGTCGGCCAGACGCGCGAGGTGGAGATCTACCGCTTGGTGACCAAAGGCACCATTGAGGAGCAGATCTACGCCCTTGGCCAGACCAAGCTGGCACTCGACCAGGCGGTGGCAGGGGAAGACGAGGCCGGTGCCAAGAAGGGCGAGGAGGCTGGCATGAAGGTCGTCGAGGGGATGATGATGGCCGAGCTGCAGGTGAAGGCAGCGAAGTGAGAGCGACAGGGCAAATATCTGAAAAGTCAAAAAAAAAAAAAAAAGTTGTTTTCATGGGGAATTTCTGTGTGAGTATCTGCATGGCGATGCGGATGCTACGCACCACGTTTTATTAATGTGCCTTTTGGCACAGTCTACTAGTACATTAGTGTGGGTGTTTGGTGGGCATTATGGCGATTCCGGGAATCGCATATCTATTACATTAGAGGATTACAATGCATTGCCATTGAGTACAAACCGAACTGACGTCAAGAATAAACTGATAGAAAGAGTAAAGTTGATGGAAAGAATTGACTGATATGTGTATCGAAATGTAGACCTCTTACTTGTCCCTGACAAGTCGGAGGTATGTGAGCGGGATATCTAAGAATAGGACAGATGAAAGGAGTAATCGTAAACACCTCAATAATGCGAGACAAGTAAGCTGAAAGAAATGTGGAACTGAGAGAAGACCGACGGCTATGCAAATGGAGGGAAGAGGGAGCGAAACACAGGAACAATAGACCACGAAACGAAGCAGACGAAACGGCAAAGGAAACCATTCACACCGTCACCTGAGACTGCGTCTGAGTCTGCGTCTGCGAAGCAGGAATAGTAGGCTCAACAGCCGGCTGCTCAGCATCAAGAGCAGCAACCTTGGCCGACCGAGGCGCAGTACCACGCCGAATAGGACCACCAGCATGCACGACCGGGGCAGCAGCTTTAACACGACCACCAGCACCACCCGCTGCCCTCGCAGACTCAGACTCCATAGCATCCCGCACAGCCTTAGTCTTATTATCCGTCTTGCTCTGCGCATCAGCCAACTCAGGCGCACTCTCCCACTTCTCCGCAAGACCAAGCAACTCATCCGTCCGCACAGCAGCAGGCATCAGATCCTCGAATTTCAACGCCCGACAGATATCAACGTACGTCTTCGCCATCTTCGCACTATTGAACTCCTTGTTCTTCCCTGGAATCAGGTTATTGAGCAGATACTTTGTATTCGCCATGCGGTTCTCGACGTCCATGCAGATACACATGTACTCATGGACAACCTCCTGCCACGGCGCGAGACCGCCGTCTGCCTTGGTGCGGAAACAGGATGAGTTCGTCTCGGCTGAAGTTGCGATCATGGCGCCGTCGACGCCGTACTCGGTCATTAGTGCTAGTCCCTCGTCGCGGGAGGTCACGTCTCCGTTCATGACGCATGCTACGCCGGCTTCGTGGCAGATTTCTGCTACCATGCGGAGCTGGTCGCGGATTGCGCGTTCGCGGGGACGCATGGGTGTTGTCCGGCAGTGGACTGTTAGGCCCGTGATACCTGTTTTGACGAGACGGGAGACGAGAGCCTTCGTTTCTTCTGGATCGGAAAGGATACGGATTTTAACCGAGATGCCAATCTGGAACGGTCCGCCAATTTCCTTGACAAGCGCCTCAAGAATCGAGACAAGCAGATCCGGCGTGCGCAATAGCGCAGCGCCCATGCCGCTGTGCGTTGAGAACGGCTTTGGGCATCCCGAGTTGACATCGATGCCTGAGACATCAGCAGCCACGACGCGGGCCGCCTGGACCGCGAGATCCGGGTTCGCAGTTCCCATTTGGAAAACGAGACGACCCTTCTCGCGCACTGGGTCTAGGCGGTAGATGATTGATTCTTTGACTGCTTTTTCGGGGCGGCCGCCGTTGCTGGGCATGCGGGTGAACTCGACTGTGCCGTTGCGGGGGTTTATGCGGCGCCGAGCGCCGATGAGGGATTTGTCGACTGTTTCGGGGCCCCAGACGAGGTCGGCGCCGTATTTTAGGGCTAGTAGGCGGGAGGGGAGTTCGCCGGAGCGGACCATGGGCGCGAGGACGATTTTGTTGCGGTAGTCGACGCCTTTGGGGGGGGATGGGGACGCGGGGCACCATGGCGGGGGTGGGTGCTGTTGCGAGAGTTGCCATTGTTTTGCGAAGGGTCCTGATCATAGCATGCCCTATACTGTAGGTGGGAGGAAGGAGTGTATGTTGTATATGTTATTGCTCAATTATATGATTTTACTTTTTTGCCTGGGTCGGAGGGCCCCGATGGAAAAGTCGGTATCACGTGAAGATAGTGGCGATAGCTGAGGGTGGCAGTTCCAGTCTTTCTGAGGGCGGTTTGGTTATTGGATTACGTGTAATTTTGGTGAAGCTGTCTGGGGTCGGTCATTTTCCGCCAATGAGGAGAATCGATTCCTTGCCAAGGATCACGACATGGATGTGAATATCTGTCTGCAGTACTTCTTGTGCTTCCAGTATTCTTCTATCAAGGGGTCAATTTGATATATAAAAACTTAAAAAAACGTTGTCGAGCTAACTGATCTACTGTGTATAAGCCTATACCGCCGACATCGGCATGTCAGTATAGATCTGCCGACATGTACATGCAGTATACATCCTGTCAAACAATAGAGCTAAACCTTGTAGCGTACATAGTATAATGCAAATTCAGAGACAAGATTTTAATTCCTCCAGTGCAATTGATTTGGTGCTTCGGTCGGGATGTCAATCGGGGTCGATCAATATAGAATCAATACAAATCATGCCGAAATTCGGAACGAACATATTTTTTTCTTCTTTACTTCCGACTCAGAACACAAGGGGTAACACCACCACGCATCGCAAGTTATACCCCGCGTGAAAGGTCAATTTCAAGGTCAAGAGTGTATGAAGATTATAGAGACTATAAGAAGACCATTGAAAGCATTTCCAACACAGCCAATGACTTGTCCTCCTTTGGCCCGACTGGGAAGTGCGACCTCCACCGCCTCCCGCCGTGTTTGGCGCACATCAGCAACGCTGGCTCCCCCCACTTCTACTGCCCCTCCCTCTCCCTCCTCTTCTTTATATTCTTCTCCTTTATCCCGTGCGGCCCAAGTTACCAGACACTTTTCGTCAACTTCGCCCAGCATGACTTATTCCGTCCGCAAGATCGGTTCCCCCTACACCCTCGAGCACCGTGTGTTCGTCGAGAAGGATGGCGTCCCCGTCTCTCCCTTCCACGACATTCCTCTGTATGCCAACGAGCAGCAGACCATCCTGAACATGGTCGTTGAGATCCCCCGCTGGACCAACGCCAAGCAGGAGGTACGACCCAACAACAATTCAACTCAATTGATCCTTCAATGCTAATTGCGTCATAAACAGATCTCCAAGGATGATTTCCTCAACCCCATCAAGCAGGATACCAAGAAGGGCAAGCTCCGCTTCGTTCGCAACTGCTTCCCCCACAAGGGTTACCTCTGGAACTACGGTGCCTTCCCTCGCGTAAGTTATGCGCCTCGCTACCCCACTTTCGGGGATATGAAGAAGGAGGGGCAGATGAAATTGACACGTTTTGAATTAGACCTGGGAAGACCCCAACTCCATCCACCCCGAGACCAAGGCCAAGGGTGACAATGATCCCCTCGACGTTTGCGAGATCGGTGAGCTTGTCGGCTACACCGGCCAGGTCAAGCAGGTCAAGGTCCTCGGTGTCATGGCTCTGATTGACGAGGAGGAGACCGACTGGAAGATCATCGTCATCGATGTCAACGACCCTCTCGCTCCCAAGCTGAACGACATTGAGGATGTCGAGCGCCAGCTGCCTGGTCTCATGCGCGCCACCAACGAGTGGTTCCGCATCTACAAGATCCCCGACGGAAAGCCCGAGAACCAGTTCGCCTTCTCCGGCGAGTGCAAGAACAAGAAGTACGCCGAGGATGTTATCCGCGAGTGCTCCGATGCCTGGGAGAAGCTTGTCACCGGCAAGACCTCCCCTGGCGAGATCAGCCTGTAAGTTTCATATCTACATCGAGGCTGTCTAATTGAGGATGTCAACGCTAACTCCCTGCCAGTGCCAACACCACCGTCGAGAACTCTCCCCACCGCGTTGACCAGGCTCAGCTCGCTGCTATTCCCCGCAACGAGAACCTCGCCCCTGCCCCTATTGACGGAAGCATTGACAAGTGGTTCTTCATCTCAGGTGCCGCCGTATAAATGATGCCTTCCGCACAAGAAATATAAAACTAACAAAACCTTCTGTCAAGCCTATGACCGTTTGCCTGGTGGCAACTACGTTCTTCGGTTCCCTGAGGAAAGGACTCATTTCTGAAATGTGAATGCAAATTCCAATACTTCTTCTTTACCAGCACAGCGTAGAGAAGCGTAATGTCGATTGGGTGGTCTCTGCTTGGGACGAACACAGAACAACTTGATACTGAATGAATCAGTCAACTCTTAGCATCAATTTTCGCGCCTCGGACTTCGGTCTCTCTCCACTAAGATAGTCTAGGTACCTCTTAAGCCAAGCTGAGTACTCGTACCAAGCACGAATACCACATACTCTACATGTTCCAAATAGAATAACCAGAGAATCCAATAATCCAACAGCGCCAAAATCGTAAATAAAACAAAATGATAGGTAATATAATACACGAATGCACACCTCTTCCACCATCTCCATCTCCATCTAATTCTTCAGACTAGCCTCCCGCTGCATAGCCCTACCAACACGCGAAACCTCCTCAATAACATCCCCAATCTTCAATCCGCGCTTGCCAACATCCAGCGTAAGCTCCTTACCACCCTTAAACCCAACCGTCATAGTCGGCGACTCGGTCGAGTTCCGCGGCAATTGCTTGACTTTGATGTCGATGTGGGTCGGGCTGCTGGTTGGAATTGTTTCGGGTGTGCGCAGCATGCCGAGGAAGAGTCTGCAAGGCCGCGAGGCGCGCGAGAAGGGGTTGTAGGCGGTGCGGAAGCTGGTTATTGTTGCGATGGGGATGGTCATTTTTGCGGGTTGTAGTGGTGGTGGTTTATGAGGGGGAAGTTTGGAGACTGGTAGTTTCGTTAGTTTCTTGTTGTCAGGGAATTGAGCCGAATTGCTCAAGTGCTGGCTTGGTTCTGTGTTTGCGTACCTGAGTGGATGAGGGTTGGTCGGGAAGTTTTTTAAAGATGGTAGTTTTAGATGATGCTCCGGCGGTTGGGTGAGAGATATTCGGTGGGAGATTGGCCGGAGAAGAAGAACGACGATAATGTCTCTGTCACTCTGCAGCAAGTCTGACAGGTGATTGCGCGAGTTAGTTAATTGGGTGTTCTGGCGACGACCTGGGTCTCCGCTGTGAATTGCGGTTGAAGGAAATGGGGCATGTTTGACTCGGATGCAAACACACCGGTTGGCCGAATGACGCCCGTCAACATAGCAACTTCCAGTTGGACAACTTGACACTTGTTGAGCGATTTATTGTTTCGGGAGTTCTACAGACATATTTGCCAGTGTTTGTCTTCAGATACAGCGACTCGGTATTCTCAGTAAACAGCACGTGAATGGCTCACATCGAATAAGAAACACATCTCTTATCGCAACATGTCCCCCACGACAGCTCTCCAGGGCCGCCTGAAAGAGCTCTCGGCCTCCCTTGGTCAAATACAGCCCCTTGTGGCTCGGCTGCGCGATTTTACTGCTTCCATCGGTCAGGGCGATGAAGCGCGCCTCGAACTCGGGAGCGAGATACATTCGCGGTTGAAGGAAGCCGAGCAAGAGTTGGAGCTACTGCGTGTTGAGGTCGAAGCGCTTGAAACAGGCTCGGATAGCAGGCGGAAGTCTGCTGTGCATGGAGAAAAAGAGGCTGAGAGGGAGCGGGTTGTTTCTATGGCTGGGCGATTGGCGGAGGAACTGAAAAAGTATGTACCTTTGGACGACTTGCGCATCAGAGCGATTGCCGCATTATAGGCCGTTGAATATTTACTGACAGCTAATCGGTATTTTAGGTTACGAGCTGATTTCCGAACTGCCCAATTACAAGCGAAGCGCAATGCCGAGCTTGCTAAGCGCAAGGAAAGAGAGTTGCTGATGTCGAGATCGCACTCCGGGAAAAAGCAGCCGACGGAAAAGTTCACTCAGGATGATCTTGTTTTGAATGCCTCGAACGACGTGACATCTGCGCTACGGAGGACACATCAGCTCATGCAGGCGGAGCTGTCTCGTAGTCAATTCGCTCAATCGACTCTAGGTGAGTTGATCGATCATCGTCTCTGATGAGTAGATGCTAACGACCCTGGATTAGATCAATCAACTGCCGCAATCTCATCACTATCGGAGTCGTATAGCAGTCTTGATACTCTTCTCTCCTCATCTCGCACCCTCGCAAACTCTCTTCTCCGCTCTCAAAAGTCTGATACATGGTATCTTGAGACCGCATTCTACATTCTCATCGGGACGATTAGCTGGCTTCTATTCAGACGGGTCTTCTATGGGCCTCTTTGGTGGCTCGTATGGCAGCCTTTGAAGCTCATCGCTCGAGTTACTTTTGCAACTCTAGGTGCTGCCGGGCTCTCCAGCACAGCCGTACAATCTGCTTCCGGATCGCTTTCGAGTGATGTATCTTCAGCCCTTCACCAAACAGCTACGGCTGCTATGTCAGCAACCGGGACAGCCAGTAGCACTGCATGGGAGAAAGAGGCGTCGGTGTCGGTTGATACTGATCGTGTGATGGACAAGATTGGAGAAATGGCTGAACAAGCTAAACAACATGGCATAGACATTGGCGACATCACTGTCGATGAGAGTGCAAGAGACGAAGAACTTCCTCGAAATCCGAAAAAGAGGATGTTCGAAGGCGAGATAGCGGAACCAGTCCTCCGAGACGAGCTATAGAATCGATACATACATTAATGACATACCATGCAATCATGGAATTTGCATCCTTCACCTTTATTATCCATTCGACCAGCATTGAAGGAGTATGTAACTAGAACTGGCGTGTTGGCTGAAGTATAGTGAGCAGTTCTGATTGGCCAATACGTTTAAGTGCTGCGCGTGTCACGTGGAGACGCGTCTTAATTGTGGAGGGCATCAGAGCTAGCCCTTCAACACATCGCGGATCAGCTCTCGGAATACCTCTGGCTCTGCTGTTTCAGACTTAATAGAAATATGGCTTCCTCTTTCTTCAATAATAAGGCTCGTGCCGCTGCCGCCGCAGCATCCAGCAGCTCCAAGCCTAAAGCTGGCGACAACAAGGAAGACTCGACTCGACTCCAGCCATGGGTTGAAAAATAGTTCGTCAATGCTTCGCATCAAGCTCACCGAGCCTTTGGCTAATATATTCCAGCCGCCCCAAGACCCTGGACGACGTCGCTGCGCAAGACCACACAACAAAAGTCCTACAGCGCACTCTGCAAGCTTCAAACGTGAACCACCCAACCCGTAACAAGCAAAGCAACCAGCTAACCCAACCCAGCTCCCCCACATGCTCTTCTACGGACCCCCCGGCACAGGCAAAACCTCCACAATCCTCGCCCTAGCCAAATCCCTCTTCGGACCCGCCCTCTACCGCTCCCGAATCCTCGAACTCAACGCCTCCGACGAGCGTGGCATCGCCATCGTCCGCGACAAAGTAAAGAACTTCGCCCGCGCCCAGCTCTCCCAACCAACAGGTTTAGACGCCGCCTACCGCGCCCAGTACCCCTGCCCACCCTTCAAGATCATCATCCTCGACGAGGCAGACAGCATGACGCAAGACGCGCAGTCCGCGCTCCGCCGCACAATGGAAACATACAGCCGCATCACGCGCTTCTGTCTTGTCTGCAACTATGTTACGCGCATTATCGAGCCGCTCGCCAGTCGGTGCAGCAAGTTCCGCTTCAAGATGCTGGATAATAGCGCTGCCGGATCGCGGGTTGCGCATATTGCGCGGGAGGAGGGGTTGCAGCTTGAAGACGGCGTTGTTGATGCGCTTATTCGGTGTGGGGAGGGTGATTTGAGACGGGCGATTACTTATTTGCAGAGTGCGGCGCGGTTGGTTGGGGCTACGAAGACGGCGGTTAAGGATGCTGATGATGATGCGGAGATGGTGGATGTGGTGGGTGATGCCAGTGTTATTACTATTCGGACTATTGAGGAGATTGCTGGTGTTGTGCCGGATGGCATTGTGGACTCGCTTGTTGAGGCTTTGCAGGCTAAGAGTGGGGGGTCGGTGTATGAGGCTGTTTCGGGGGTAATTACGGATCTCGTAGCTGATGGGTGGAGTGCTACGCAGCTTATTGGACAGGTTTGTTGTTCGTTTCCTTCTGTTGGTACTCCTGCTAACTGTTTTCCTAGCTGTACAAACGTGTCATCTTCAGCGAAGCAATTCCTGATATTCAGAAGAACAAGATTGTCATGCTCTTTTCTGAGATGGATAAGCGGCTGGTTGATGGGTCCGACGAGCATCTCTCTATGTTGGACCTGGCATTACGCATTGCTGGGATTCTGCGCGGCAATTGAGAGGTCTTTTGCTCGAGGTACCGGTCCGAGTTTCAGCCCTGGTTCTCGTCAGCTGTGGGCTTCTTCAAATTTGTTCGAAAAGATAGATGGCGTTCGGATCAGGCATAGCCTACGTGTTTGAGGCGTTGTATTCGGACTTTTAGGATTCAGGCCTTCCTAAAATGGAATGATGATGATACCCTTCCACTGCATGACGAGTAGTCTGTCTTTGCAACTTGATATCGCACGACGGTCAATAAGCTAGACGGCCATCATGCCCTTCAAACAGCTGTCAACAACTAGAATGTACTCATGATCTGATTCTGGGAGCTAGGGTCTCCTGATGGGTACATCAGATATATCTCTGGTCGTCAAATCGTGAGTCTTTAATCTTCGGTACCGTCATGTCAATCTGCGAGGTAAGGATGATCTGTTTAATCACAGTCTAAACTAAAGCATTGTGTCTTTATCATTGAAGCTCTTTCATCCTGGTGGTAACAAACAAAGAGATGCCTGTAGGCATGCAAAACAAAACAAATGAAACAGGCTGGATAGAAGAACCCGTAGTTAGAGCCTCTCAGAGTACCTTTCCACTGGCTCTTAGGCTGCTGTACACTTGCTCAGACCGGCGAAGAATCTTTCTCCAGGAGTTTGCCTCGTTTTGATACTCGCGTCTTTCTTCTAACCCATCCGGCCAACATTTCTTCAAACCTAACGGATTCTCCATCAGTCAACATATTCAGCATCAGGACTCATATTCGGATCATCTGGATATGGACCGCAGTGCATTCAGCAGACAACGCCCAGGGGCTGGTCATGGTCGTGACACTCGCCGTGGTGGGAGAGGTGGCCAGGCAGCTGGTCGCGGCGAGTGGCAGCACCATCAGCACTACAACCAGCCCCAGCCCCAGCCGCAGATTCAGAGCCAGGTAAGCAGCAATCTGACTCTGTTGTCCTCGTTGTCGTTGAAGAGAACGTGCTCGTTGACCTTTCCACTGCCTTGATGTCTACCATTCTCTCTCCATTCTCATATCACCCTTCCGCCTTCCCTCTATACATCAAGACCCCTGCGTGAAGCAGCAATTAACCTGGATACAAATATGGAATAGAACCTTCCACAGGGCCAGTCCTGTTTCCTATGCCACGAGCCTACTCACTGGCACCGAAGATGTGCACTGTTCCACCTGTGGCTGTCTACCCTAGATAGACTTCATCGTGTACATACCCCGACTCTACATCAACGAGTATCTGCTCATACAATTTTCTGAAGGAACACGGTATCCATCCAAATACCATTGCCGACCAAATTGACATTGTGAGGATCGATCCTGCTTCAAGTACATGTCCTTACCGTCACTAACATGGGCATATATGTAGGAACAGCTTATCGCTGCTATACTTAGGGCTCTACCTGATAGTGACGGTGACGTCTCTATGCAGTAAGTCATTCTGTGGGAAATTTCTTGTTCCTGGTTTATCGGAGGTTCGAGGTATTGTGGTGGATGAGGTGCGGGAATTAGGTAGACTTGATCGAGGTTCTGGATTGTGGGTTTGGCTTATTTCAGTTGTAGGATGCTTTTAGCAACAATTGGACGCCTTTCATTTGAGGTGGTACGTTTTTTAACGGCTTTTGGGTTTGAACCGAAGCTCTGCTATGTCGGACTATTGTTGTAGCTGGGAGGATGGCATGGCAGTGGTTGTTTTGACTCGTACACCTATTACGAGGGATATCAAGTAAATGAGTAGATACGATAAGCTGCGTTGGGCATAGTTCTTCGAACAGTTGCAAGGTTAATATTGCGTATATCACGGAGCCATATCATGACGAATCCTGCTGGGTACCTGCGAAAACCCCCTTGAGTATGGAATGAGGAGAATTGGCTTGAGAAAATTCCTTGTTTCCCATGACAGAGGGTGCTCCCTAGGGGGCTTCTCGGCTTTACCAGATCTTCATGTTTGAGTGGGATCTGCTAGCATTCAGGCCTTCCTAAAATGGAATGATCAATATCTTCGGGGCGGCTCGCAGCCACGAGGGCGCCATTGACGTAGAGAACTAGCCAGATCTAGCACATAATTGCCTTGAGGTAGGCGAGTCCGATTGTAGTCAACTTGCTGCTAGGAGTGTTGGTATATTTGTTTGCTTAATTTCAGGGCTACAAAAGGTACCTACCTCTGCCTCCACTCTCCAATGTTTCTTTCTCTTCTCTCCTCCCTCCCACCTACTATCAGACATCTTTGCCTGCATGCTACGCGGAATGATCACATAAAAGCATCTATACTCTCAAGCTCCCTTCTTCCTTCTTCGTCCTTCTCTCTCCCTATCCTCTAGACTTGTTGCCAGAAGAAGAGTAGTCTTCACTCAAAAGGATAGGAAGAGGTCTTTTGGGCAAAGTTTTCCAAGCGCGAGCCTTCCCATGGGCCCATATTCGTGGATATTAAGAATCACAACAGGATCTCAGTTAGACAACTGAGGCAAGTGCTGGAAACCATTCTCGCTGCGTAGCAGGACGGCGAACATATACAGCAAATAAAGCCGTCACCCATCCCCCGCGAACCCGGTAATGCTCCTATCACCCAGCCATTGAGGGAACCTGTCATCAGCGTCGCAACGACGCTATACCTTGAGATTGAAGGCCAGGAGACCGTCAAGGTCTTTAACAGTAAGTATGCCTAAAATTATAGGCTAAATTGCTATATGCCAGGGCAATTTACAAAGAAAGAGTGCATTCAAACTAGAAAAACGGAGGAGAGAGAGCAAGTGGTAGATCCCTAAGGATCAAATAGCCAAAGATAACCTACAAGGTAAATAAACCCCATTCCCAACTAGCACTAGTAGTAAATGTAGAATAAAGGAAACAAAGCAAACAAACGATCTTTAGCATATGATAGAACAAACTGCCGGTCGTGACATGAATCATCAAATTAACATTCAAAATCAGTCATGAGTCCTTACTGAAATTGCATCTCCCATTCCCACTCGGCAATCTTCTGCAACCATTCGTTATCGATTATCACGTCGGTTTCTCTTGGTATTTGAGGGTTTCGTGGGAAAAAGAGATGTAAGGGAATGATGAGTGGACCCCCGGACACTTTGACTTCATCGGTCTCGCTTTCTGAAACCTCAATATGTTGGGATTTATAGGGTGTGCCATTGACATGATCCCATACCCAGTTGTCAATACTAATCATGGGTCGTTGGCGATTGACATTGATTGCTATCACAACATTGGCTTTCCCTCTGAGAGGGTCAAGCCAGAGATCGACATCATGGCGAAGTTTTCTTGATGTCTCTGACACAGTGACTTCCAAAACCACCGTAGGCCGCTTAGGATAGCCGCGAGGGGGTCTTCTCGGCCCCCAGCCCATATCTGCCTGTTTCATCTGCCCGTTGACATCGATGTCCACACCGCGGTAAGTATGGATGGCTTCGTCAAGCCCCATGCGTTCAAGAGCCTTGTCAATGGCTTTGTGGACGGCGGAGGCGATTTCACTGTATTCACTAGTGATCATCTTGACAATAAGTAATTCGGTCTTCGGGTTGAAAGATATTCGAATCGAACGAATAGGGATGATATATGTATCCGGGTCGATGAAATCCCGTTGAAAAGTGGCAGGATCAATGGAGAAGATAATGTATTCGGTGGTCTCCATATTTGGCTCTATTTGGTTACTGCCAGATGCTGTATCGATGTTGATTACTTCACGAGAATGGCGTATTGAATCAAGCAGACGTTCACGTTCAAGTGCAAATATTCGACAAAAGTGGTCTACCCCTTCATAACTATACCGCCTAACGGAGGGAGGTAGACCTTCTGAATCATTATCAGGCTCATCTTGATTTCGATCGGACATTTTGCAATGATATCTTGATGCCGAGCGGATATGTCAAGATAAACCCTAAGCCTATAGATGCACCAACTTTGACTCTCCTCGTAGCGAAGAATTCATTCAACGTTGCGGGACATCTAAGTTTCACCTTTCCATGTTTCTCTCACAGATCGCTAAGAGTAGCTGTTGAAATGACGGAATTAAGATCAATCACCTGATGCGGTTTGGTTACTAAAATTTGCGGATCCGAACCAGAGCACGGCTCGTACTACTGTATTTTTAAATTCAAGTAGGTATCTTTACCTGACGCTCAGAATGATTATTTTGCTAGAGCCAGAACCGGCGCCGGTGCTACTATTCCCGGCAGACCGGCCATATCCGAAGAACTTGCGCGTTACTCATCATGAGGAATGTCGGGATATATCTGATGCAACAGATTTGGGAAACTTCGTTAACTTCAGCTCAGCAAAACAATCACTAATACAGTATCTTCAAGGACGCCTCGCTAACCCCGGGAATCGTCGCACGTACTCTTCTGGACGCAATCTTAACATCGTCGGAAGAAAGCATCTCGCACACTAGTGCTTCCACCAGCAGCTGATCTGAACATGGTCAAGTCAATCGGATTTTAAGAGGGGGTTAATGTGACGCGTGAGGCATAGTAGCAGGACGGACCTTTCGTAATAGATGGAGGGGTCGGGTAGTTCAGATTATGACAGAGTCCATCAATAAGTAATTGAGTCAAGGAGAACTACTTCCCCATAGTATTTTGTACAATGCTGGAAAGAGAAGGTGGGTCCATTCCCCACGTTTCTGCCTTAAACCCCACACTATGCCTGAGGATCCTGGAAGTAAAAATCGACCGTCCCCCAACTATGGTGCGTACATACCGTACCTAGTCCTGACGACCACGCACTGCTTGCACCCGAGATCCGATCGATTATAAAGTCGAAGCTTCTTTTACTTCAGCGGACTGAACAAACGTGCCCGAATCATCGAGGCTGGGGGCCGGCGTTTTCAGCTTCCTTAGGTAAGGCCGGTGGCCGGGAAAAGCGCCGGGCCTTCAGGCGTAGGCGATTTGGGCATCACCACCCCGCGCGGGGAAACTCATGTGCCTCGGGTAAATGGAAGACGTCGATGAATATTATGTCCAGATATGTCTAACGCCGAATGTCTAGCTAGAATTGTTGAGATAACTTCAAAAAGGAGTTTCAAGAATGGATCAGCCGAATGTGCCGAACATGCCGAGAGGCCGGCCATCGCAGGCCTGTGAGGTGTGTCACGAAAAGAAGGTGAGGCTATGATCGGGGCATGTGTGGGAGCATTATCTGACAGTAGTCAGGTTCGTTGCGATCTTGTTGGAGAGCATCCTTGCACGCATTGCCGCACTAATGGCATTACCTGCCGGTGAGTAGACCACACTGGTCGATCTACACACTTGATCTACGCCAGATGGGCTGATTGGCTTGAATAGACCTCATCAGCGCCAGCGCAAGCGCAAACGTTCAATTCCACCTCCCAGCTCACCCAGGGTAGCCAGGGGAACTCCAGCTACCAGATATGACGCGGGTAATCTGCCCGGTGGGCATATATCGCACTTGATCCAGCAACCAAATGATCTGCCCGCCACATTCCAAGAACAAGGGCCCGAAGGACCCTCCAATCTGGCGTCAGCTCCAGAAGTTGAGTCTGAGAGTTCAGCGAACTCACCCCAGCCTGATGGTCAGGACGGGCTTGAAAAAGAAACCCCAGGAAGTCAGGGTTATCTTGGACGGTCAGAATACCTTGGGCTGGCTGCACCGCAACCAAATGAAGTTCCAATTGTACAAGGCTCTGGAAGCTGTGCCCGTCTCTCAAAGGAAGAGAAGGCTGTTCTCGAGATCTACCGAGCGTTTGATTTGCCTCCACTCGCTGTGCAACGGTCGCTCATCGACAGTTTCGAAATGTACTGTGCGCCCTGGATGCCTATATTGGAGACTAGACATCTTCAAAACCCAAGTTCATTATCTATACTCCTCTTGCAAAGTGTGTTCGTTGCCGGAAGTCGAGTAGCAGCAGCAGCTCATATATCTGCTTCTTCGGAGACGTACTATCGACGCGCCAAAGCCTTATTTTTCAGCAGCTATGAGCCTAACCCTGTCATCAAAATTGCCGCGGCTTGTCTGCTCAACTGGTGGAACCCACTCGGTCCCGACAAAGTCTCCCTAGATGGGAGCGGGTTTTGGCTACGAGTGGCTGTCAGTCTGGCCTACCAGATTGGGCTACACAAGGAGTCCACAAATGGGAAGAACTCTAGCTATCGACGGAGGCTTTGGTGGACACTGGTGGTGAGTCAGGACACACAGAGGGATCTTAGTTACTTCTTCGCGATGGTCAGTCCGTTGACACAGTCATAGGCCCGCGATTGTCAAATGTCGGCCGCGCATGGTCGCCTGAGAGCTATCAGCCTGGCTGATTCGGACATCGCTTTGCCATCGCCCCACGACTTCATCAATGTTCATCATGATGGAGCGCTATTTTCGGCCTACGTGAATATTTCGTTGATCCTCGGAGATGTAACTGAGACTTATCTACGGCACCAAATCACAATTCCGAGACAACGAGAATTCCGAAACGCACTATATTGTTGGCTGAACGAATTACCGAGCAATCTGTGTCTTTCCAGTCAAGCACAAAGTGGGCAGTTAAATCCTTATAACCTGCGCACGCGCTCTTTACACGTTCCATATTTTGTCATCTTGACATTCCTCTATCGGTCTGCATCACCGCCAGACGTTCCCATTACCATCGCCGCAGTCGCATCCTCATTTCTCGCCGGTATTTTTGAAGAGTTTCTCGCCAGGGATGAGTTTCGCTTCCAAGCTCCCGTCTTCAAATTTTATGCTTTTGCAGCGGGTATGGCGCAAGCCCATGCGCGGGCCTTCTTGTCTACTCCATCGCAAACTCTGACAGAGGAGAGCGAGATTGTCAATTCGTCACTAGCTGCGCTCGCTGTTCGTTGGTCTTCGGCCAATGATAGCCTCCGAATTCTTCAAAATGCCAACAAGAAGATGACCGTTCATCAGCAGAAGCCCAGTCTTGCCCCTTTGTCGAGTTCTCATGAGGCTTATCCACTTTTCAGTGCCTTGGGACCTGATCTATGTCGTTTATGGCACTTGATCCAACCAAATGCCAGTACTGACAACACCCAAAATGTCATGAAGGGGGATACGCAGTGGCAATCAAGCGGCGCAGCCGCCATTCCGCAAGCACATGGACGGGTTTCAGGAGATTTGCCGCCTGGTTTACCTAGTCCGGGGGTTCATTTAGGTCAAGGCATTTCCTCTTCTGATCTCTATGGCTCCATACCTCTGCTGGAGCAGCCCGGAGGAATTGGTACGATGGAGGATGAAAGTTCGTTATGGAATTGGCCTATAATCGAGTCCAGTGGTAGCTGGCTGCTAGGGCAGATGCCAGGTGTTCTGTTCGATGAGCCATTGTAGGAATCAAATTGTTCTTTACCACAAGATCACAACTTCTAGGTATTCATGAACGCGTATTGAAGCATTTATTGGGCTTTGGTAAGATGTATAATAACCGTACCTGCGCCCAGCTTCGAATCTCTGCGTTGAGTTTTGCCAGGGTTGCACTCCTGGAAACATCCAAGGATTGCAAGCATCAAAGGCACATGGAATCAGGTCCTCGGTGTATGGCCCCCCACAAGTGAGGGGAACATGGCTAAGGAAAAGTCGAATATCAAAGTCTGTGCGGCACGCGACAGGCCAATACGGGAACCTGAATGTCCGATCAGTAACGAATGAGCAGGGTGATAGCATAGCAAAAGTCTAAAAGGAGCTAAACTTTCACCTTGGTAGAATTGCAAATATCCCGATGTGAATGTGGGGATGTCCCCGGCGATTCCGGCGTTTTCGGCGTTTCATGAGGGTGCAGAAAGAGGCATGGAAATTGAATAACATCAGGCAGATTGCCTACTCAGCAAAACAAACGAAACAGCGAAAGCATACGTTATCACTCCCAGGCCTTGTGTTGAGTTCTCCAAACTACTGCTCAAAATGTCTGATCACAATATCGACTGGGTTGATCGCCTCAAGCCCGCCGCCCCAAATGGCGCAACAACGATAGCAACAGAGCGCAACCGATCGAATCTCGACATCGACGCCTTGGCACAGCACCTGCTAGAAACAGATTTCCTCGAGCGTCAGAACCGCATCCTCGCTCAGATCAAGCTTGACCCTCTCTTCTCGAAAGACAGGCAAGCAAACCTCGGCCGTCCGGAACGATACATGCTTGGATTGGCGCGCGCAAAGCGCATGCGCCAGATGGCCGACAAATACAACTGGTCTGATGACGACCACGAAGCTGCAAAATATCTTGTCGACGATATCTCTCCCTACCAACTCCACCAAACAATGTTCCGCCAGACACTGCTCGAGCAGACGAGCCCGGAGCAGAAGAAGTATTGGATGGATCTGCATGGATCGTGGACGATTATCGGGGCATATGCACAGACTGAGCTTGGTCATGGCAGTAATGTCAGTGGTATCGAGTTGACTGCGCGCTGGGATCCTAAGACCAAGGAATTCGTCCTTCATTCCCCTACGCTTACGGCAAGTAAGTGGTGGAATGGCTCACTGGGAAGGACTGCGACACATTCGATTGTCGCTGCCCAGCTGCTTTTGCCGGATGGTGTTGATGGCAAGGGTGAGACTGTTTACAAGGGACATGGACCTCACATGTTTGTGACGCGGGTCCGGAATGCTGAGACTCATAAGCCTCTGCCGGGAATTGTAATCGGGGACATTGGGCCCAAGTATGGATATGCATCCATGGATAATGCCTATATGCTTTTCAATAACTTCCGGTCAGTCACTTTGATTTCCCTGTTTGAGGTGAAAGATGAGTCCGTTCTAACTGAAAGACAGTATTCCCCATAACGCCATGCTCAGTCGGTACAGCCGGGTGGATCCTGAGACAGGGAAATACTATAAGCCCGAGAACAGGGCTGTGGTTTATGGCTCTATGACACATGTACGTACTGCCAGTGATACTCTCCCAACTATTCCCTTGAAACATATGCTGACTGAACCCCAGGCTCGCAAGCGTATTACGATGGCAGCTCGTCTTGTCCTCGCGCGGGCAGTTACTGTCGCCGTTCGATACTGCTCAATCAGACGACAGTTCCGCGACAAAGAGACGCTCTCCCCTGGAGACTATGAAACAGCGGTTTTGGATTACCCGACCGTTCAGATTCGTCTGCTGCCTCTTCTTGCTACCACGTACGCTCTGCATTATACCGGCGAACGGATGGGACACATTTACGAAGCCACGAGATCCAATGTCGACGGAGGAGATCTGTCATCCCTAATTGATCTGCACAGTTTGTCTTCTGGTCTCAAGAGTCTGGTAAGCGACCTGGCTGCCAATGGCATCGAGACCTGCCGGCGATCCATGGGAGGTCACGGATACGGCGGAGGAAGCGGTCTGGTTCAACTGAACGCGGACTATTTAGCAAAGCCTACCGTCGAGGGCGACAACTGGATGATCACCCAGCAGATGGCGCGCTATTTGATTAAGAAGGTGACACTGGTTTCTGGCTCTGCTACGAATTTCGTCCCGTCAAATCGGACGGAGAGCGTCTTGCATGATTTCCACAAGACCAGATCCACAGGCTCGCCACTGGATATATTTAGCGATGATAGGAACCTCGTTCACGCGTTTGAGCGACGCGCAGCCTATCTTGTAAGTCGTTTTCTTGCCTCGACTCTGCCAAAATATGGCTAACAGTTGCAATTCCAGAGTTTCGAGGCGCACCATGCCCATCAAGTCCAAAAGCGGAGCTGGAAGTCTCTTTTGATTCAAATGCACCAATTGAGTCATGCGCAATCCGAGCTGATTTTGGTCTACAACTTCTTCGACAGCCTCACTACGGATACCACGTTGCCACCAGCGACTCGAGACATCCTCTGGCTGAACTTCCGCCTCTTTGCTCTTTACACCATGGGCAAGTCTACTCGTGACTTTGCTCGCGCCGGTGCCGTGCTAGATACGCAGCTGGATGCGATCCCAGATACCATTGTCAACCTCATGCAAGAGATTCGGCCACATGCTGTTCGTCTGGTTGACGCGTGGTCTATTCCGGATTATCTACTTGACAGGTGATTTACACAAACCCATCATGTCCACACTATGGAATATTTCCTAACCCAGCTTCGATAGTGCGTTGGGACGTGCCGACGGCAGGGTATATGAAGATCTCTTCAATCGGGCTCATCGTCTCAATCCCTTGAATACCCTCACCTTCAACCCCGATTACCGGACCGACGAATTAGTCAAGGGCTCGAATGACGGGGGTGCAATCTTGTCCAAGTTATAGATAGCCGCTGCTTTTCCAATGTTTTTGTAACTAAGCTTTAGCTCGAATTTATTCTGCAAAACACATTTCAGCTCATTATCTCATCGTCGCTTTCGCCGTAAAGGAGGTCCGGCGTTTCGGCAAATTTGAAGGTTCACGATAGAAAGTCCTGGCAATCGGCTCCCGAGTACCGAGAGCCAAGACGACGTTAATTAACCCCCTCAATGGCTCAAGGTCCATTGCTTTCGTAGACAAAGAATACATAAACACTAGCTGGGTGGCCTTCAGAAACACAACCAGCATCGTAAAGATAAACAGACACAATGGCCATCGAGGACTGTATCTACCCTACTCAACCTGCCCAATCGGGATCTCCCCAACAAGCAACTCCCGACAGACAAGAACCAATGGAAACACAAACAAGCGACAAAAAGTCCCGATCGAAGCGCGCAAAATGGGCATGTCATTCCTGCCACAAGCGAAAAGTGCGCTGCGACGCCCTAAACCACGGCACCCCATGCACGAATTGCAAACTCGATATGAAAGAATGTGTTGCGCCCGCCGCGAGACAAAAACCAAGACCTCGAAGGCCGAAGAATCGCGCAGAGATGCGCAATAATGACTCGTCGCTCCCGCCACATCTCATGGATCCGTCTGTCATGTATCCCGGAGACCATGTTGCGCAATTCACCAGCGCTGGCTTGTCACTGCAAAAGGCAAGGAGGACGTCACAGAGCTCCGAGTCTTCACATTCTCTACAGCATCGCGAACCCCAACTCGACAGATTACCAAGTCGCGGGGGCAACGAAGTCGCTCGGTGGATGGAGCTGATGCCGCCAAGTGTGCGGGGACGCCTCGAGGACATCTCGAGACGTGAGCGGGCCAAATCTGATATACTTAATATGGAGCAGTTTCACGATAAATGCTCGGAGAGATTGATGCAGGCTGCGGATATTTTGGCTGAGGTTATTATCTTGCATAACTCGCTGTCGGCGCATACGGGGATTCCCAGCGACCAGATTCCCGGCAACAACGTCCTCGAAGCGGATGATCATTTTGGGTCTGAGAATCTATCAAATGATGATACGAATAGCGATGGGAGCGTGGAATATGGCTCGCCTGTTACGTCTTATGTTGGTGAACAGACGATTGATACGGGAATCACGCTGGACGAAAGTGTGCCTTTGACTCCTGAGACACTTGAATATGTCTCTGCGTCGAATTATAATCTTTTTTTGGACTTGAATGGGTTTGATTTGGATGGGCCTTTATCATTGGATGGATGTGATGTGAAAGGGATTGTGTCTTGAGAATCGGATGTAGGGAATTATATATTTACTGATGACTTGATGTAATGACGGCTTGACAGGAATATATATTCTGAATAGTGGAAGGTATCGGGCGCATTGATGTACCTCAGGTGGTAAAGACATAGAGAAGATGTGAACATACAAGCGTAGGTAACAACTATATATTCACCAGGTAGCCTGTACATAAAACCACCGAGAGAAGGGTTGAGTAGGTAGAATGGTTTCAAATTTCAACACTAGATAGCCACTTCAGATTCCATCTGTTATTCTTGTCTCGCCAGCACTATTTCGATCGCTTGCCGTAACGCACAATGGACAATGTCAAGCCTCTGGGAGCTATGCGAATGTTTCCCACTACCTCGGAGCCAGCTCCACAACGTCCACATGTTCCACACTGCCATTTCCCTTGAACTTAGCTTTCTGAAGGTAATGCGCCTGTTCTTCCTCCTGAATAGCATGAAGCCGAGCAATGGTGGCCTCCGATACCTGTGCATTCTCAGCATCGAGGATCGCTCTGAGAGGCATGACGTGGCCGGTCTTCTTCTTCCGGCTTTCGGCTTCCAAAAGCAAAAGCACAGGAATGCAGCAGTACGTTAGAATGGCAATAACTTCT
The DNA here is from genome assembly GCA_030762825.1 of Penicillium turbatum. Taxonomy (NCBI): domain Eukaryota; kingdom Fungi; phylum Ascomycota; class Eurotiomycetes; order Eurotiales; family Aspergillaceae; genus Penicillium; species Penicillium turbatum. The sequence goes on along the minus strand of JAUJYX010000011.1, from coordinate 997,287 downwards.
AGGGCGACACAGGCAATGAACCCGCGCTGGTAGAGTGGTCCATCGCTATCTGGGAAAATCTGTTTGATAAAATCAATGATTGTCTTGGGAAATACTACTAGCGTAATGAAGACGTACCCGTGGAGCGATAATACTCGCTATCGACAAGCTTGCAACAGTGGCGGATGTACCGACTGCTTGTTCGGCGGCACCATATAGAGTGGATGATCGAAAGCTGAGGATGATTGGCTGCGAAATTACGATCATTTTGCCGAGGAGTGCGATGCCGTATAAACTAATCGGTTTGATAGACGTGGTATCTGCGTTGAAGGAGAAGTAGGTCCAGACAGCTGAGTTTCACGTCAGCTCATGCAAAACACTGCTGCCGATGGGCGAGCCATACCATAACAAGGAATGCTCGCTATGCAGGGCAGCAAGAAGTGCCATGTGCGCTCTCTGACCCAATCGCTGTGCAGTGACCATAATAGGTACAAAGGTATGATGGAAAGATAAATTGCAGCCATGTAGAGATTGGATTTAGTTGTTGAGAAACTCATAAACTGAAATTGTTAGCGAGGATGCTGAGACACGGGGGCTGATACTAACGTTGTGGAAGATAGATGGCAGGAAAGTCGCCTGAGAGACGGCGATAATTGTCACACAAATGTAGGAAACGAAGAAGCAGTAGGTAGATGGCCGCGTCATAATCCGAATGAAGGCCGATGTATCCCATGTTACATCAGTTGAACGGGTAGCGCCTCGACCGAAGCGGTTGATTGCAATGTAGCGCTCTATGAATGGTCAAAATCCGAACATGAATCCGATGAAGGAGGGACCTACCTCTCTCGGACAGAGCCTTGGAAGTTTCGGGAAACGTCAAGAGGAGGAAGTACACGGGAACGGCGAGGAAGATCGGAATAGCACCCTCGATGATGAAAACCCATTGCCAGGATTTCAGGCCGCCACGGTTGTTAAGCTTGGGAACTGTCAGTATTCATTCCCCAAAAGCATGTGCCGTTACTCACATGGTCAATGGCTGCCGCGAAAAAAGCCGAGACTGCGCCTGCTAGTGCATTGAATGCATGGAATACAGCTAGTCTCCAGGCACGCTCTCGAGGACGGTACCAGAAGCTGAAGTAGAGCACACAGCAAGGCACTAAGCAACAGTATTAGACTTTGAACCTCAGAAAGACGATCATGGAGAATACCTACCGACACCTGATTCTGGAATACCGAGGAAAAAGCGTGCTACGATACCCGGTTCTCCAATTGGACTATCTATGGTTCTATTCTAGCCAAGTTTCTAGACGATCTTCCATTGCATGAATTGTGTATGCATATTTATCTAATGTCAACATCTACTGAATCTAATGCATGTACTGCAACCCTTTTCTCTAGCCCAGCAGATCAGAAAGCTTATCCAAATAAGCATGAGGCCTAACACCACCAGAAACGAAGTCCTCCTTAGAAGAAACGCCAGTCAACACGCCAAGCGTGCCACCAAGCTTCCCCTCAAGCCCAAACCGAATATCCGTATTAGCACGATCACCAACCATGCACGCGCGGCTCCGGTCAAACTTGAACTTCCCCTCAATGGAATCCATCATAGCCTGACTCGGTTTTCCGAGCGCAACAGGCTCCTGATTCAACATCATAATCAGCGGCGCACTCATAGACCCAGCGCCAGGGAAGAGAGTCCCTGAATTCGGCAGCGTGGAATCAATATTCGTGGCGAGAAACACTGCCCCGCGCTTGATGTAGTGGAATGCTAGCGCCATCTTGAGGTAGTTGATATGGAAATCGAGGCCGACGAGCACGACGCCAACTTCCGGATCCAACATCGATTCGTCGCCTGCCGCGATCCTCTTGTAATCCTCTGGTGTCACGTCGCGGCGGAATGCGGGGTCTGTGCCGCCGATGAAAGGGACGTTCTCGGAGCGGAGCTCCTGTTCGATTCCTGTTTCGCCGACGACGTAGACTTTGCGCTTGTTTTCTGGGAGCTGCAGGATGCGGGATATGTATATCGAGGCGCTGTATGAGGAGGAGAAGATTTCTTCCTGCTTGGTTGTGAGTTTTGGGGTCTTGACGTGATTAGCACGGTGTCACTGACTACTGTACTGGGAATTCCCAAGCCCTCAAGCTTCTTGCGGTAGTCTGCGCGCGACTTGGTGCTGTTATTCGTCACGAAAACGACTTGCTTTCCTGCGGAGATGGTCAACTCATGCAATTTTGTCGACCGAATATTTCATGCGCACCATTACTCCGGAGAAGCTCCAGTGTCTCGACCGTTCCTGGAAAGAGATGATCTCCAGACCATAACACGCCTATATCATCCTTGTCTCAGCTGTTGTTGTGCGACGCGGGGGAGTCACTGCGGGGAGGTGGACGGAGGGAAGCCGAGATAGAGGGGGCGGGGGGATCAAACCGTCGCAGTCGAAGAGAAATACCTGCGCAGGATACGATTAGCAAAAGCGACCTCTCCAGTGCCTTATTGCGATCGAACAGGTGTACTCACATCGAACTTGGCCAGGAACTCCTGGATGCCGGCCTTATCGCCGGACAGGTAGCGGGGCGCGATTTGCGAGGTTTCTTGCGCCATAGTACCGACAGAAGGGGAGATATACAGGTAAAGTACAAGAGGACAAAGTGCGAGGGCGGCAATGAGGAGTTGGAGTCAGAATTGAATCGATCGGAACAATTGACAACAGCCCGTACGACCCGAAGCGAATCTCCGGTGAATCGCGGGGCGGTCTTCGAATTATCTTGGCATTGGATATTCGATCGTCACTATCTACGAGGATGCCCTCCACATATCCGTTCTAAGCAAAGTCTAGTCTATATCTTCTGCTATCCCTGGCTCTTGTCCTCCATGGTCACATAAAGATTGCTCCATGCGACTACTTAATGAATCTCAATCTTCACTTGCTTCCAAGGTTGGCAGCTGCCACCATCAAATTGCTCAAGAATCATTTGACTGCAAAAAGAAACCACTGCGGCCCACCCCAGCCATTCTCTCCATTTTCGAATGGCCAGAGGTTAGAAAGAATTTGCTGAAGTCTCTCAGGGATACGTTTCTCGTCCGAGTCTTGATGGAGCTCCTGGTTCCGTATCTCCCTTTCTCCCTTTCCAATTTCCCTAACAGTCGGAACCCCCACATTTTGGAAGTTACAGCGGGTGATCAACAACGAAAGAGAGAACCAATCTAGGAGCCGATGCTCATCATTTGGGAGGAGTTGAAGACCAAAAGGCACGACACACAGGTTCTCAGTCTCTTTCCCATCTCTTATAGTGCGACTAATCAGTGAGAAGACCGAACCCTGTGTCATGAGCTGAAATAGGATCTATCAATTCAGACTCTAAAAAAGGATCTTTTGCGGCCAGCTCGACCTGCATAGTGTAGTGGGGAGCCAGGCTCTCCCCTACTGTGAGACTTCCCCTGTCCGGCTCTTAGATTATTACGTCAGCAATCCCCAGGAGTGACAGTTTAGACAATACACTCCTACACATCTCTTACTTTACTTCTTGGTCGCAAGCTCCTCACTCTCCTTTGGACTTTGGTATGATGCTATGCTAGGTGGCAAGTGCTGAATCGACCCGTATGCCTCAGAGCATACTGCCTTAGAGCATACTGCCTTAGAGCGTTCCCCTCTTCAATAAGTATTCCTGACCTGTAGCCTTCCAATTGCCACAAACGGTCTTCTGGTTTTCTCCTATCTAGATCGAGACACAAGACAGTCAATTACCTAGAGTATTTTACGAACTGAAGGCCCCGGCCATCCTTTGTCAACTCCGAGACAGGTTCTCGGAGGGTTCGAGCATCCCAGATGATAACAAAAAGGATTTAATAAAGGAAAGGGCGGCTATACCTTAATAAGCGCCCTTAAACCGTCTGAAGGTTGAGAGTGTCTTTCGTGAACCCAAGCCATCAGCATGAAGCTAGAAGGTTAAGTGTCTCACAAGAAAAGAGAGCGTGAGGTGACAAGACACCGAGGCGTATTGGGCGCAAGGGCTCCTGTGGAAGACGATTCGACTTATTTAGGGCCTTTGTAGTCTGATGAGATGTAGGAGGTGCATTTGTCGAACAAACATAAGAGCTTGGTGATATAAAGAGAAGAGAGATGTAAGAACAGAGGTTCAACAATAAGTATTCTTCGATCTAGCTAAGTGTCGCCAATTGTCGCTAAGCGTTGCCTGGAAGGTGCGGCTTCTAGGTATGAGGCTCTCGACTAACGTACAGTTACTGCGCAGAGCCTGAATTAGGGGGTTACGGAATACTAAGACGTCGACTTTGTCAAGTTCAATGACATATATTCTCAGCAAAACTTCGTGATGACGCAAGGATATGAATGACTGACAACAAAATAATAAAGAGAAAACACAGGCTCTTCCCGCATGTACGCGTGCAGATCGTTCACTGTAAATCCCCATAGTCCCTGGCATCCTTCCTCATCTCCTCTTCCTTCTTAGCCTGGTCCTTGAACTTGTCCATGTCACTCTCAGTCTTTGGCGCATCCTCATGTTGAGGTTCATGGGAATCTTTGTCCTCGGTGGAACCATGTTTCTTGTCGCGATGGAGCATCCGGTCCATGAAGTCACTCAGGCTTCCCTTGCGATGGGACTTTGGCTCTGCTGATGCCATCAGCTTGTATGGACAGCCATTACTAGGGGGGTGATATACGTTCAGACATGGTCGGTGGTAAAATGTAGCGATACACTGCGATGGTAGGTTGATATTGTAGATGGTCGGTGGGAGTGTTGGATAACGTCTCCCACAATGTCAAAGTCATTGCTCTTTATATGGGTCTTAAACTAGGTGGAACAATGGCACTGTCGTCATTTCGAAGTTACCTTGTGCTGAGAAAGCCAATACAAAGGCCATGGGCTAAGGTTGGGTCCCGGCGGTTTAATTGTCACGGGTCAGCGCGTCATTGATATCTGTTCCCCAGAAAGTCTAGATCGTAAAGATTGGTCACATGGATAACTATATCATGTCTATCAGTGTCTAGCTGGTCGCATCTAGGGAATTACTTGCCTGCGTCTAGGCTCAGCTTATCACCATAGTATCCATCCAACTTCATGCTTCTCTTCGAATCTCTCTTGGTTTTCACACACATAAGGTAGCCCCGGGAGATCTGCCCCGCTCCCGATGTCTCCACTTTCTCCACTTTGGCCTCGATCTTGATGGCCATCCATGGATAGAGCAACCTATCAGTAACCTTAAATCACTGTGAAGCACCGACTTCGCAGAACAACCAGTCTACAAATAGAAATCAATAAGCTGGGCACATGATAAAAGGTGGAAATCCCTTGGTCCGGAGTCAACCTTGGAAGGTGCCGGTCGGAGTACGTAGGCCACAATTTGAGGTCCCCAAGATTAGACTCGCTCGATATAGTACCAACTAAATTATGGCGCTTACCCCGGAATACAATATCTAGGCAGGTCTTCATTTCGTCAGGCTCTGGAATTTAGGGGTGTTGCGGCTCATCAGTATGCGTGCTAAGCATGCACGTAGGCGCGGGTATCGCGGATCGGTTTAGTCCTGGTGACACTCCTTGCGCCAACATCGGTAAGGATATCGACAATCGTCGTTTGCTCATGTTGAAACGGAAATATTCTTGAACAAGACCTCAGGATATCGGTGGCGAAAGAATCGTACGGAGTAGTCGAACAACTATACTCACGAGTTCATCTCCACCTATTTCCATGGACCCTGGAGACTTGGCTTTACTCGTCGCTTTATGGGCTTTGTGTTTATTCGCCCTTGAAAATCCGCTAACCAGGTACCTGTCTCTCGGGAACTTTTCAAGATCAACCGGGTAGCTTGTTTCTTCCCGCTTAGGGCCAAATGAGTATGATATGCAAATCGAAGCGCTTAGGGTTCTCCCTGATTCGCCCAATCTTTGGCTGTGGATGCATGTCAACTATTGAAGTAATCGCAAAATGGGTTGGAGACTTCGCCGGTAGATAACATCGGGCGTTTCGTGGCTCGTTCGTGCCAGTATCAAATACATGCGGTCGGTGAAGCGACGCTTGTGTTGGTCTTTCCCTTGGAGATTTGGAAACAACAAAAACTAACTATAGAGAGCTTTCCAAGGCTACTTGGAGAGTACTAGCCTGGGTCCAGGCCCATGACTTGTTAAGTGCACGGTACCGTTGGGTGGTATTCCAGGACAGTCATACATCGACAAGTCCTAGGTAAGGCAGGATGCCAGACCCTGTCGCCCTTCCAGCCCACCCGTCATGTGATGTGTCAGCCGTCTATTCTATGAGACTCATATTAAGATAAGAATGGTGAATGCGGGAGGAAGCCTGCCGGTGGAAAAATTGAACCCCTTTTCACCAGATACATGCCGGTTGCACGCATTTCAATCTCCTACAGGCGATATTGACGCAACCACGCTTCCTGGTTTGTCTGCTCCAAAAGCGGTGTGAGTGCCGTAGCACGATTGTAGTTCATAATTCAAGTCTCTGGATATATCGAAAGAGTGAGTCGCCGCTGTGTGCCTGGGACTACATGGTAGAAATTCCTTCTTCCAATTGCTTAATACTACCACTATCTGTATATCCAAGTCAGCTATAATCTTGAACTTCTTGGGCCTGACGCGGCGTTAATGGGCATGAGGCGAGTTGTATTTAGTGCAGCATGACTGGCCGACTCTACGGATGATTGTGACAATAGCGGCCACTTCGCGAATGGAAGCTTTGACAGTAGTGGTCGGTTGAAGCTTCCAGTTACATTCCGTGCAACTGTTCTCTACTTTTTGTCTTTCACACCGCTACGTCGATGTGAATGCTTGGCATTTTTCGCGTCTTCCATTTTCTGCTTAGCGTCGATAGCTTACATTTGCCCCACTATTTAGAGTTCAAGGTTCTTGTTCTGCACGCCAAATCTTGAAAATCTCTTCAAGGCTGACACCTCACTACTGCAAATATGTACATCACTGGAATGTCCTGGAGCTGTGTCAGATAGTAAGGAAGAAAAAAACTTGGATTTTGATTTAAGCTGACCGCTTGGCGATGGCAGACCTTGAAATAAGATAAATATCTCCTTGCTTAGTGAATTGCAGACATTCCCACAGATGGATACGTCTCAATTACGAGGCTGTATCTCGACGTGGGTCATTTTGAGACTGAGATGAGCCGAGTTGAAAGACCCACATACCAAGGAAGGCCATCCAGACTATCGAGGTACGGCCACGAGGGCAGCCCCTCTAATGCGTTCTCAAAATCTCAAAATATGGTGACGATCATTGGCCCTTCCCTTTGAGACCGGCGTCAGTTCAGCCTGCATACGAAGGTCATTTCCAAGTGTGCCGATCCTCACAATATGGGACCCACTACGTGCCAATAGACACACTACTTTAACTGGGGTGTCAATAGTTTTGACCTATGTTGGAACCAGCATCAGAAAATTTCTTTTGGTGAGCGGAGATAAATAGGCATAGCAGTCCACAGCGAGTTCAACCTTCAACTGCGTTCTGTGCAAGTGTTGTGGTGGATGCCTGGATCCTAAGGCACCAAACCTCTCGCATGTAGTAGATAGTTGTTGGGAGCTCGCTCCCTCTCTTCCCAATACAACTCTCTCACCTCTGCTTCCTTGAGCCCTCTACTCCGTAGACCCTCAACAGCAAGGCTTTTCCTCCAAGCATCACACCAGCAATCATGTCTCTAGTCACGGAGTCGAGCCTCCCCTTTTTGAGCCATACACGCTCTCCCCTCTGGACCATGTCCTCCAACCGGTATACATCAACACATTCATTACTTACAACGTCGAACATCCTACTCGGGTGGCCTCTGCTCTGGAAGCAGGCCTCGCGCGCTTAACGGCTCATCTACCATTCTTGGCAGGCTGCGTGAGCACATCTTCCTCAGGGCGACGTGTCGTCCATCCATCAACACAGTCTGCTTTGAATCAGTACCCCATGCTGGTAGTCAAAGCTCACCGGGGAATATCATATCCACCCCTCCAGCCGGGTCTGGTTTCAAAGCGCAGGTCTATGATACAACATACAATGAAGAATACCTTCCTCTCCCTCTTTTTTGTGGTCCGGAAGATGGAAGCCCAGTGTTTAGGGCCCAATGTAATGTCCTCGAAGATGGAGTTGTTCTCTGTGTGGCATTCCATCATATGGTCATGGACGGCATGGGATTCAACTCTATCTTGGAAGCACTGGCCACCTGCTGTCGGGACCCGAATAACCCTGATCTCGCGAACAAAATGCCCACCAGTCCGGCAGAAGAGAGCGCAGCTCGAAGCGAAATCCTCGATGCAGCTTTCTACGCGAGTCTCAAGGCACCTGTTGTCGATGACCAAGCAGCGGACACCGAGACAAATATCGAGCCCGATATGCGGCCCCCAGTTACGCGCAGGCTGATGATGTGCCACGAGAAGATAACACAGCTCCAGAAGGCCTGTCTATCACTCAAGAATGTCTCGACTAAATTGACGAACAACGATATCGTATCAGCTGTGCTGTGGCTCTGCATCATGCGATCACGTTCCTTGTTATCATCTGACACAGATCATCAAAAGTCCCTCTTGGTCGTCATCGTCGACGTCCGCAACATGGTTCGCCCTCCTCTCCCAATCACGTATATTGGGAATGCGATACAGAACATTGGAATTCGCAGCCCGTTTACGATGGGTGTTCCCAAGAAGGTATATCCCGATCTCTTGCAGAGCCAAAACGACACGGTCTCGGCACGTCCTCGTCTGCACGAAGCCGACACTGAGCTCGTTCTTCAACTTGCTCTGAAGATCCGAAACGATATTTCTTCCGTAGATGGCGATTATGTCTAAAAAACCCTTTCCAAGGTCGTCTCTACGCCTGATTGGGGGTCACAGGAAGCCTTTTTGACGGACTGTGCACAGAGCAGCATGCGGAAAGGGCCACTTTATAAGTGGGACTTTGGTCCTGTTCTTGGTCACATTTCTGACTTTGATACTCCGGATATACGTTTCAATGGCGTGTGTTGGGCCTTGCCTGCTAGGTTCCCAGGTTCTCCCTGGGAACTTCGGATTGCGCTTGAGGAGAAGCTTATGGGGCAGGTTATGAGAGATCCATTGTACCAGTGGGTTACACCCAAGGATCAGTCGAAGATCTGAGGCGATAAAAGTGTGACATGGTGTTGAATGATATGGTCAATATGTCCGTTCGATTGTCAGCTTCTGCAATAATCAAAATGTCTTGAACTTAATTTACTCTATGTCCGGACCGAGTCTGCTTGTAAACTCATCTCTAAGTTCCAATCTGTTGACAAACATGCTAAAGTTCAACGATCACAATCATCTTCCTTATGGTACAAGTCCTCTAATTTGAGTAAAAAGCAAAATATCGCTTTTTGGTCTGACCTATGAGACACATCTGCCAGATAAAAGTATTAACGTAGTCATACTGTCTGTCAGTGTATGTAAAACTTGCATCAAGGAACATTGAAGGTCTCAATGCTACAATATATATGATACGTACAACAAGCCATCCACAATGAATCTGGGCAGTGAAAAGGGCGAATCAACATTCTGAATACAAGGGCGTCAGCATATAAAGATTAACATGTCATGTTTGCATACTTCAGCCGATACTAATGAACACAAGCACGGTGGCAGCAGGTATGACTGGAGGAAACTCTCGCAGCCCCAGAAAGTCCGGCTAATGCGAGGCCAGTAACCATGAAGCCGATCTCGATATTGACCTCGATCTACCCCCAGCTCAGATAAGCGGTCTATCTCCACAGCTGTACCCCGAGCTCACAGGGATCAAAACTGCATGTACAGCACGAGGAATACTTGGTTCTCCAGCCGATCGACTGTCCGGATACTTGTACAGCCAAAGCCGCATGAACAGACTCTACAGCTACAAATATGCAATCCATGCTTTTGTTTATCCAATCAAGCTAACATGATATCATTGAGCCCTCGACTCGAAATTGCGGAAAAGAAGGCCACCCGGCAGTAGTTACATCAGATCAGAATCATTCATTTAGGCTTGACAACCATGTTAATAGACTGGATACCCATGGTAAAGTGATCTTTGGTATCTGTCATCAAAGAAGATCCGTCCTCACCGGGGGCCATCTCGATACTCTCGAAGCGGGAGAGAATGTGGCAGATCACGTTGCGCATTTCCATGAGCGCGAGGGCGCGACCGATGCAGCCGTAGGGACCTGTTGCGCTGGTTAGAATAATTAAGTATTTCGTACTTCGGTGAGAAGGATGCTTACCTAGACCAAAGGCAGCGAAAGTGTTCTTGTGCTTGATGAGTTCGGGCTGGGAGTACCAGCGTTCGGGGATGAATTCGAAGGGACGGGCGTAGACTTCTTCGGCTAGAAGGATAATATATGTTAGCGATCACGTTTTAAATTTAGGTATGCTGTAAAAGGTGACTTACAACGTCCCATAGCCCAAAGAGGAACTGTAACGGTGGTGTCACCGGGAATGTAGGTACCGCTGACAACCAGCCCTTCCTTAGGAGTAATTCGGGGGAAGCCAGAGGGTATGGGAGGGTGCAAGCGGAGAGCCTCGTGAATAACACCATTGAGGTGCTTGGCCTCTCCAACATCCTTGGGGTCCAGTGTCGTGCGGCCAATCAAGAGCGGCTCGAGCTCAGCACGGAGCTTAGTGAGCTGTTTGGGATACAGAGCGAGATAGTACATGATATGAGTCAAAGTTGCGGCAGTGGTGTCACTGCCACCGACAACAAAGAGTCGAGTATCACCGCGGAGCCATTGGAAATCCTCATCAGCCTTGGGACTGTTGTTGTAGTTCTCAACGAGATATTTAAGCACGTCTGGCTTGCTAGGAGGATTCTCGACACGACGAACAGCCTGCTTAGTGAAAAAGGCAGCGAACTCCCTGGGGCCTTTGGGGCCGAACGGGAGGCTGTGGATCAGAATGGACAACCATGGCACAACCTGGAGCTGCGCGATATTGGCCATTCCGACCTCGAGAAGATCGGGGACCCAGCGGTTGGTTTCCTTTTCGAGCATGTGGAAGCCCTCGCCAAAGCCGAGCTCACCCATCACGTCCCAGGCGTAGTATTTGAATAGACGGACGGGTTGCGTCGAAGGGTTTGCCTTTGAGATCGGCGACCTGGCGACAGAGGAGCTCGGAATACTCGGCAATCCGGCCGTCGTATTCGGTTAAGGCTTTGGGTGAGAATGCTCGTGCCCAGACCTTGCGGCGGTGCTCATGCAACTTCTTGTCGCGCACGGTGTGCAGGTTCATTAGTGGTAGTGATATTTCATACCAGGCGGACTTCTCGCAGACTGACTCTGCTCCGTAGAGGAGTTGGACCGCCTCTGGGGTGTTGAGACTGAGGTTTGTAGGTCCTAATGAGTAAATATCAGTCAACTAATCTGTTGATAGACGTGTCTATGCAATGTAACTCACCAGTTCGCACAATTGGGCCATATTGCTTGTGCAGGTTGTAGATAACGCGGAAGTTATCAGATTTCCCAAGCAAGGATGAGTGATACAGATTCGAGAATCTGGCAAAGAATGGACCGCTGAACTGGCGAAGAGGATGCAAAAACCCACGGTACAAGCCCATGGCACCGAACAATCCCACCAAGTAGGCGACAGTAACGAGAGCTGTCTGCACAGCGCCTGTTTTCAAATCATCGCTATTCTGTCTGAACAACACAGCAGCGACAACAACCTCAAGAGCAATGTACGTCTTGGCTAACTGCATAACGCCTCTGTGATGTTCTCCCCAAATGAAATAGCCCACATGGGAAACGATACCAGCAATGAGAGCGCCAGCAAAAAGTTTCGTGCTCATATCCAGCTCAGCCATCTTAGTGATCAACGCTGGACTGGCCAGATCGCCAAAGTATCCAACCGTATCGGTCAGCTCCAGTGTACTCGCCATGTTGGTAGTTGGCTGGCAATTTCGAGTCTGGAGACAATCTCACGGACGCGTCCTCCGTTTCATTCATATATGATCGTGGTACGCATAACTTCTCTTATCTAATGCTTCTGGTTGGATGGAAGCCTTCGGTAACAACGGTCGTTGCTGGTCAGGTCACAGTCGAAAGGATGGTCCTTCCGGGGTAAAATGGGTCGTGCGCTTCGGTTCGATGGCGCCGGAGTGGAAGCGCAACTGCCGCAATGCGGGGGAGACGATCTCCGGGGTAATGGTGTGGGGGAGCTTCGGATTCTTTGTCCTACACATGGTCAGCGTGGAAGCTGGGGTAAGTTCGCCGATGGCGATATTGCGGGGTATTCCGGCAATTGAGGGATGGTGACTCTGTCTTTGCGGTAGATTTTGCGCATCAACAGCCGTTGTGATCAATGTGGCTATCTATGCGCTTAGATTGTGTAGACTGTGATACTCATAGACCTCAACCTTTCACCGTTACAGTGAGGCTTTTAGATTGACTCCATAAGTTATGCATAACATAAAGTCATACTAGCTTACAAGAAGAGAAGAAAGAGATCGTTGTTGTAGTAGTATTGGAACATCCCAAGGCATAGGAACGTGCTGAGTTATGGAATTATGTACATACTTGTGCGCCCTATAAGGCGACGTATTCATGGTGATATGGTAAATGTATCAATTGGCTGCCGGTCCATCTCCAACCTGTGAGGTGGATGCATATTGTCTTTTCGTCGGGAAAATATCTTGTCGGCCTGCGCTCTGGTGTTTTGGGAGTCATGGGTCTGACTCGGCGATATGGGGCAGGATCGCCGGAGGATTTTGGGAGGCCCCGTCTGGGCAAATGATATATTCTGGGTGTAGGAGAGCGGTGCGAGAGCGAGTGTGAGGAAGTACGAGGCTGCATTCGGCCATTTAGATAGCAATCCCAACAATTTTCTCGCTGTGTTGTCTATAAAACCCTGAGATTCGGAATTGGAGACAGGTGGAAAAAAAGGTCCAATGTGTATTTACTAGTAGAAATAGCTAGTTCTAAACAAAATGCAAAAGGAAAGCAGAATAGTATATACTGAGGCTCAACATATCAAATGAACAGAACGCCTCGAGAACCATGAAGGCTACATGTAGGATATCATAACATCATCACAACCGGGGATCCTCCTGCTTCCGGTAGTGCTTGGGCCAAATACCCTGCTTTCCAGGGCTCAGAATACCATTAGGATCAAGGGTATCCTTAATCTTCTCATTCAATCGCATCAAAGAACCGCCATTGAAGTCGTATTGCTTAGCGACGAGATCCATGTGTTCAATGTGCGCGCGGTACTCTCCGTATCCGTACTTCCTTGCAGAGGCAACCATATCGACGAACAGGCTGTTGGCCGCATCTTTGTCCTTTTGTGAGTTGCGGTCGAAGTGGATCATGTTGATGTGAGTCATGTGGCGCAAGTGCATGTGCAGACCTGCGACGAAGTCAAAGCCGTGCTTTTGGCAGAGACGGTTGGCTTCGTAGTAGAAGTCGAGAGCTGCCTTGCCGTCTGAGGGCAGGACGGGAGAGAAGGAGATGTGGCCGCTAGAAATGGGTCTATTGTCAGTTGAATGGTCTTGATGAGTCAGAGGTGGGATGAGACTTACCCGTCGAGTCCGCGGTATTCAATGGATCGGAGAGGAGCCAGACTGGGGTTTCCGGTTTGCAGGTCGTTGGGGATATCCATGGCATTGAGATACTTCTGGCCGGCCTTGGGGTAATAAGGGGTAAATTCCAAAGTGTGACCCTTGATTGGCACAAATGCTTCTTGGATGCGCTTGAGGTTATATTCGATCACCTCCTTGGGGCCATAGAGGGCAAATGTGGCATCCCAGAATCCCATTCCGATCTCCGCTTGAATCTCCTTGATGCGCTGGTATGGGATCGAGTAATCGCCGTCCCAGAAGTCTTTGCGCAAGCCGCGCTTATTGAGTTCGCGAATGACGTTGCCAATCACAGGGTGGTTCTGGATCTTCTCTCGTAGCAGGAGTTCGCGGAAAATGTCCACCATCGGGGCCAAGTCGGACTCTTCAGGGACGGAGAGCTTGCAGCGCATGAAGCCCTCAGGAGCAGGGGATGCCCAGAGTGACAGCTTTGTGACGATGCCGAAATTTGACAGACTGAACATGGAGTCGTAGGTCGGCCCGTAGCCACCACGGAATAGTGGGCCACAGACTGAGTTCTCCAAGGCACCCATGCCTGTTCGGACAACTGAGCCATCGGCGAGAACAACCTCAACGCCACAGATCTGGTTGGAGTGATCGCCATGAGGAGTGTATCCCCAGCCCTATGTTGTGTCAGCGCGATGTCCTTCCTTTTCTTTTGAATCCTTTCTAGACTTACCCGATCAAGTGCATTTCCGATCACACTTCCCCAACCCAACGCCGGTGCTGAACACCAGATATCCTTCTTTTGCTCCTGAATCTCTTTAAACAGCTGGAAGAAACTGACACCAGGTTCCACTGTGTAGTATGCGAACTTATCGTTGATATCGAGAATCTTGTTCATGTTCTGGAGATCGACAATGATGGAGCCCTAAATTCGGAAACACCAATTAGCCACGTTCACGGAAACAATTCCGCCCCAAATTAAACTCACCTTCACACGCGCTTGGGGGCCACCATATCCAAGATTCCTGCCCCGCGACACAGTCCACAGAGGGATCTTGTGTTGATTTGCGATCTTCAGAATGGCCTGAATTTCTTCAACGGTCGTGGGTCGGACGGCGCAGGCGCTGCCACGCTTCTCCCTCTCATCGGCGTTCATGGAGAACGGATCCATGTAGTTGATCTGCAGCTCTTTGCCAACGACCACCTTTTCTGCGCCCAATGCCTCTTTGAAGCTTTCGAGGACAGTCGCCCATGTTTCAGATGACATTCCCGGGGGGAAATACTCAGTTGCCTCAACAAGTTCTTCCCTGTCGTACCAGCGCTTGAGGATCTCCGTCGCGGTCTCATTGTCGCGCTCGAAGTGGCTGATCGTAACCGGCTTGAAGGTGAAGGGATCCATTTTGCAAGATTGAAGATAAAACAGAGCTGAATGAGCGCAAGTCTGGAGATCGTCGGACTTCTATTTATTTGAGCATTTTTCCGGTCTATGGTAACTCATCCCACCCTAGCGGTTCTCTACAGCCGATGATCTCCACTTTTGCGACGTGAGCTTTTTCACCTGCGATCACGATCCTGGACTCTTAGATCCATATCTCACACCGGCAACTGCTTTCGTGAGCTGCCGAGTCGTTTACTATGGTCCCAACCCTTCCCCGCAAACCTCCAAAGAGGAAGTGGTTAGTTCGAGTCGGGAGATTAGTGCCGAGATCAAGCCACAACTAGTCGCTCGGTCTGGGCACACGCCAAAATCGCTTGCATGACTCCGATGCTGAAGTGGAGAAAAGCCAAGATAATCAAACCTGGGGAATGACTGGGGTAAATGACAAGTGCCCAATCAGGTTATTTCGTTCTGCTCATCCTGATCATTAGATGTGTGGGGAAATATCCCCGTACCACATATATATAACCCACCATGAAGGCACTGGACCCGCTCAATATACCGAAAGGACAATATTTTGTGTTGCTCCTTTGATCCAGCTTTTTCCCGGCACCCAATTCCATCATGGAGCCATCTTCCTCGACTGAGGAAGTCCCACAACGGGAGGAGGAGAACAAGTTCCCCGTTCTCGCTCACAAAAGATTTCTGTTGCTCGCTTTCTTCGTCGGATTTTCTATGCTTGAGGTACCACCACTCGTCCAATGTTCATGATGATGTCTGGGAAGAGGGAATATTGACAATCCCTCAGTATGGCTTCGACAGTGGCGAAATCAGTGCCTTCCAGGCGATGCCCGGCTTCCTGGCTGTTTTCGGCTACAAGGACCCTGATGTGCCCAGCGGTTGGAACATCAAGGTATGTGTTTCTATGCTTCACTTGGCTGACCAGGACTAACTGAATCTTCTAGTCCGGCCCACAACAGATTATCTCCTCATTCGTGCTTCTCGGTTCTTTCATTTCATCCCTGCTGGCTGGTCTGTTCAGCCGATATCTCGGCCGTCGTCATTGTGTGATGGTCGGCATGGTATGCCTCATTGTAGGCATCACGGTGCAGATTGTGACCACCAGCCTGGGTCCCCTGTATTTCGGCCGTTTGATCACTGGTGTGGCTAATGGTCTCATCATGAATTTCACATTCGTTTACATTGCCGAGATGTCCCCAGCCCATCTGAGAGGTATTGCATATGCCCTAGCTGCCGGCTGGGTCACTCTGGGCAGCGCCATCGGAGCCGTTAGTATCCTTCTTTCAACTATGAAGCTCTTAATGATGTCGATGCTAACTGTGAGTCATGTCTCTAGGTGATCGCGAATGCTACAGCGGAGATGAAGAGCAGATTGGCCTATCAAATCCCTCTCTACAGTCTTTACCTACTGCCTGTGATCATGCTTATCAGTCTATGGTTCCTCCCTGAATCACCCGTGAGTTCATATCTCGTGATACACGAGCCTCCGACAGTTCCTTTAATAACCCAATCTTCCAGCGCTGGCTTCTACTGCACGGCAAGACCGAACAGGCCCTAAAAGCCCTCACGTGGATTCGCGCCGATGCCTGCGATCGCTTCGAGCTCCTCCGCGAATTCGAAGAAATGAAGCTAAACGTCGAGCGTGGGCTAAACAACAATAGCAGCAAGCTCTTCCTCGAACAGTTCAGCAAGCGACACATCCGCCGCACCCTCATCAGCGTCGGCATCGGTCTGATCAACCCCGCCGTCAGTGGCATGTTCGTAATGGCCTTCATGACCTATTTCCTGAGAATGGTAAGTCCGATCTATTCTATCAGGCCCACGATATAGATAACAGCCCAACTAACTCACGAAACAGGTCGGCGTCGCAGATCCCTTCAAATGGGTCATCGTCGGCCACTTTGTCGGATACTTGGGTCAGGTCCTCTCATACCCCTTCATCGCCATCCTCGGCAGAAAAACAATGCTCCTCATCGGAACAACGGGCTGCGCCATTGCGATGCTCATTCTCGCCGTCGTCTTCCACACCACCAGTCCTGAACACCAGTCTATTCGTAGTGCCGGCGTCATCTTCGCGAATACCTTCTACCACTTCGCGTTCAATTTCGGTGTCGTTGGCCTTGTGTACATGGTTTCCGGTGAGATTCCTGCTCAGAATCTGCGGGCTTCGACGGCTGGTCTATCTATTGGAGCGGGCTTTATTTTCGCCTGGCTTACGACTTTCACAACGCCTTACTTTATTAATCCGGATGAGATGAACTGGGGTGGTAAATATGGTACGTCCCTTTCTTATAACTACAATTACCTAGAAAAGGAAACAACGGCTAATGGCATGCAGGGTACATCTGGTTTGCATCTAGCATCCTCACTATCGGCTTCATCTGGCTCTGCGTCCCTGAAGTCCGCGGCAGATCACTCGAGGAAATCGAGGAGATGTTCGATAAGAAGGTTCCCGCCTGGAAATTCAGTACGTATGTTTGCGACGGCGTCGCAGAGGCAAACCGCGAGGCAATGAAGGATTTGGATCACGAGGAGGCGAAGGAAGCTCATGTTGAGCATATCGAATCGACTGCTCGCTAGATACACTGATGCGTGTCGCATAGCAGTGGTGATGGAGATAGATAATGGCTCGCGCCAATCAGCTATATCTTACTGAATGCTCGCTTCTTGCTCCGTACTTGGCAAAACTTTGTCCTGTAATGCGTTAATCCACGTTTCTAAGGTTCCCCAGCACACGGACCTCTGACCTACCAAGGTTCCCGAGGTGGACCTTACCCACCCCACTGTCAGGGTCGGGAACCTGGATCGGATCCTAGGTCAGGATCGGAGCAATATCCTTAGTGGTGAGGAAAAAAGCCGATCGCTGCTGCATAGAATGCTCAATCGCCGGTATAGTGTTGGCAGATCGGTCCCATTCCGAGACACACGATTCCCGCCCCATGAATTTCGCGGTTTAACCGGTCGTCTCCAGCCACGGCCAACTAATTGAGGGGTTTTTAAGACACAAACGAGCCGGGAGCCATTCAAATTTCTGCGAGCTGTACGCAAAGCTCCGGCCATGTGTCTTTCTCTATACCCTAGCTTCTCCGGCTCCAGCCAATGATCTTTCTCAGTCGTTCGTTCACTGGGAAAACACGAGAGCAACCTGGCGCGGGGAAAATATGCCACACAGCCCTCATCAATTTTCTTTTCTACAATTTCCTATCCGCCGAAATATGCGTTTTTTCATAATTCAAAATTTTTTCGATGATGAGGACGAATTCTCTGGCGTACTTGGTTGGTGTAGTCGGTTACAGATTCACAGTGATCCAGCTTGAGATCGTGTAACCGATTCAACAGGATATCACGCGCACGTTCATTTGTGACTGCGTATCGTCTTTTGATAAAGTCGTAAGCTTCCTTGGCGTCCGCGCAGTCCTCGATCTCGATGTTGATGCCGTCGGAAACCCAAGTGTCGAGCAATCTGCTTGCAAGCTTCATCTTTTCCTTCGCATTCTTGTGTTCGTTGTGATCGATCTGCCATCGGAGTGTGCTGTTGGTCGTCAAGACAACTGCCTGGCCACCATCCGTCTCGTTTTCGTCATCGGTCGTCGGGCTTAAACCTTTCTTGATCCGGGTGGACCGACGACTTTCGGTGTCAAGAATCTTCACGAAGTATTCGTCTTTGTTGGGCTTGAGAGGGACGACTTCTTCGCCCGTGAGAAACTCAAGCACATCATTCCCTCTGGCTGCTCGCTCAAACTCGCGTTTCCAACTGATGAAGTTGGTCTTGCCTTTCAGCTGACGATCTGGTTTGACTTCATCCATTTTGGATTATGTCTTGTCTGGTGCCCTCAATTGGGCGTCTGGGGTCTGGGGTCTTGATCACTGATCACTCGTGTCCATCCAAAGGCTTGTTTAGAAAAGAGAGGCTCATAACCAGTTGAACCCTGGATTGAGGTACAAGTGTGATAATTAATCTACAGCGAGAGATCCAGCTATTTGTAGTTGCAGCTGCTCATCTCCCTGCTGCCTAGTGGAGTGTCTGCCTAACAGGCAGCCACTGCTATAAAATCTTGTCGGAACAACAGCAGCAGTGGAGACCGGAGAACGGAGATACCATATCCCACTTAGATTAGTCATTGTTATGCCCACACAAATTGCCAGCTAGGGGCTTCATAGAAATTCAGACTTGTTGATATCCGATTGGTACGCACTATGATTTACTAAGCAGTTTCCGACTGATCTATATACATCACGTGACCTGGGATCCAACTGCCGAAGCGATATACAGGCTACAGCAACTATATATATCCGTGTATGTACATGTTTGATGTCCCACTTCCTGCAAACGAACTTAGAGCCTCGCCAAGGCCTATTGTGGTCTAATTGCCGCTCACGTTGTTAGGCTGCCCTCATGGCGCGCGACTTTTGAATCGTTGTGACGCCTCAGCGAAGTCTAGCACGGCCCTGACCGTCCTAGCCCGCGACACGGTGTCTGGTTTACCTCTCTTACCGTCAGTTGAGCCTCTCAGCAGACTCGATATGCTGTTAAACGCGTCCCCAGCCTCACTTCTCAACTTCCGTCGAATTTCCCTCAAGTTTGGGCAGTCCACCAGCACGTGGGTGACTGTTTCTTGCGCGCCGCACACGCACTGATCATTGTCGCGGAAGCCGAAGGCCTTGGCATAGGTGGATAACCAATTATGGCCCGTGCATAGCTGTGTCAGCAGGTACGCCCGGTCCCTGGGCAAGTTCCCATACAGCTTCCTGGTGTAGGTTGCCGACAGCGTGCTATCGATTTTCCGCAAGTGACCGCCTTTGGTAGAAGCATTCCATTCTCGCCCCCACTGAGCGTGGATGGTGTCTCTGATGAGCGCCCTCTTCCTTGTCAGCAACGGGCGGAAGGGGTGTGTTTTGCCCAGGCTTGCCGCTTCTTTGGCTAGCCGATCTAGACCTCGCCACGACCCGCGGGTGACCCTGACGACCCGGACCGGAACCTGGACCATGCAGGTTCTAGGGTCGTAAGGTCAGGCCCAGAAGTGGAGTCAGGGTAGGGTCGTATAAGTTGCGGACATACCCTGAGGTTCGCGACCCGACCCTCAGGGTCGTCAAACAAGGCAAACATTGGCAAGTCACGCAGAGCATAAATTATGCAGATTTTGGCTGTATTTTGGGTATCTCACTTACGGCATTTGGAGGAGCAGTTTCTTATAATTTGGCGATGTAGCATGAATTGAACCAAAACAAATTAAATGGAAGCAAAATAAATTGATGAATGAATCGAAAGATGTCCTAACCATTGTACTACATGTTTTCCGTTTCAAACCCATCTAGCCACCTTGAACGCCTACGGACTCTAGTCTCTGCCTGACACTCGGTGCTGCATCATTGGTCGCGTGGAGCCCCGCGCTTCATGATTGGCTACACGTGCACTGGCTGTGTTTACATGCCCGGTCGACAGCCACTTTTCACGCGTTGTTTCTCCTCCTAACACCCACAGCCTCTCGCGGCATGTCGAATCCATCACTGCATCCGCCTTCCGCCGAGGGTTTAAACGCCCCTCCGCCTACCATGTCCTGTAGCCGGTGCTGTACACCTCGAATATATATAAGAGAATCCGGCGAAGGTCCCTTTTAGCGCGCCCCGCTATGGGTCGCTCTCCGTCTTTCCATTGGTCGCTTTCTTGTCTTTGCCTTTTCATTGGTCTGCGAAACTCGCAGATGCCTATCATTGGTCGCGTGCAAAACTGCGCGCGTTATCATTGGTCGAACCGGGTGAAGATCCAAGAAACCCGAGTGACATGGGAGATCTGGAGAGGAGGACCCCGAACAAGGAGAAGGAAGGTGCGCGAGGATTGGAGAAGAAAGGACTTACTGAGATTCGTCTTTGAAGTTGGGCTCAAGGACTTAGGGTAGAGGTCCATCCATGCTACACGGATCCACATTACGCAGAAGCCTATTGGCTATCCCTTAGGATAGTCAGGGTGACCCTCAGGGTGACCCTCACGACCCTGAACGATTCAAGAGAGCATATTTGCATCTGGGAGGCATAATTCGCCTGGTTTAGATATAAGATGAGCATCTAGAGGTAAAATCCCTACTATGTAATGTATTTGAGCGAGGATTTTCAAAGGTTTCAGGGATAGTATACATCGTGTTCATGTTCGGCGGAATGAGGTGCAACTACCCCATACATTCAAAATATATTTCTGCATTCTTACACACCAATTTCACCAACATTTCGTAAATCAGACCACAACACTTCCTCTTGGATGAAAAGAGGGCAAGCTTAGTATTACCAAGCCAGAAGACTTATTCAATAGACATAATACAACAAATTACATATGGGATGGATGAAAATCAATGGAATCATAGTTAGACATACAGAACAGGTATAAGAAACAGTAATGTGTAATGATATGTCAGCGGATTTATGCATCCTGATTAGGAAAGGTGTAAAAATTTATGCAATTCAGGGTCGCCAGGGTCATAGCCAGGGTCACCCTGACGAAATTTTACGACCCTGAGGGTCGGTCCGGTTAGTAAGGCTTGGACCCGGAACCGTGGAGGTCCGGGTCGCGGGTCCATAGGGGGGACCCAATTCCCGGTTCGTGGCGAGGTCTAAGCCGATCTGCTGCGTCGTTCCCTGGGTTGTCGCAGTGTCCAGGTATCCATTGGAGACGAAGCGCGGTTCCCTTTGCTTGAATCTCTGCGGCTGCCTGCAGGATCGCGTGGATAATGCGCTGTCCTGATTTGTTACCTGGGTTCTGGATTGCTTGTAACGCTGATCTGCTGTCGCAGAGGATCGTTGCCGTGGTTGTTCCATCATGTTCCGCTCTTGGCCGCTGATGGCTGATCTTGAACACTGTACTAACAGCGTAGAAAACGCCTATCAGCTCTGCTACGTGAACCGACCACCGGTCCATCGGTCCCACTTGGACCTGTTGGGATTCGATAGCCTGTAGGTTATTGTCGAGTGCTACGGCAGCGGCGCCTAGGTGGCCCTCACGCCCCGAGGCATCAGAGTAGACCACGATGGCGGATGTGGACCCTACGGTCTCGGCCCGTTCTCTTGCCGTCTCTCGGTCTGACCCGATCTCAATCTCCGTGAAGGACTCTGTTCGCCACGGCGGTAGCGGTCGTGGGTTGATCGTCTCTACTTCATCTAATATTTCTAGGTTCATAGTCTTTAGGGCTTCCGCCAGTGGGAAACGAGCGTACGATCCGATATTTTTCCTATGTTTCTCGGCTTGCTATAGTGTATCCCAAATAGGATGATCGCGCGGCAGAGTGTGTAGGCTTGCGATGGTGTTCTGCGCTCGGAGGCGGAGGCGGAGGTGGGTTGGCAGAACGTGTGTTTCTACTTCCAGGGTGGAAGTGGCCACCGTTCTGAAAGCCGAAAGGATACAGATCAACGCGGTTCGCTGGACTGTGTTGAGGTGTCGCAAGTGAGTCTTGTCTCGCAAAGGATCGTGCCAGACCGTCGACGCGTGGTCCATGACCGGCGTAACGCAGGCTTGGTATAGCTGTCGCATCTGTTCTGGGCGTAGATGCCGCAGCCCACCCAAAGCAATGCTGACCTTTATTGCGCGTTTGATGGCTTGTTGGACGTGTTCTTTCCAGCGCAGCTCGTGGTCGAAGACCACCCCCAGTAGCTTAGCCATAGGCGACGGTTCGACTGTCTTCCCGTTCATAACCACTTGACCCTGGAGCTGTTCGCTTCTCTTCCTGGTGATGTGAATCAGTTCTGTCTTTTCGGCTGCGAAGCAAGACCCAGTTCGACGGGCCCATGCTTCAATACGGGGAATATCTTCTGATTGCATCTTGGCTAGGTTCTCTTCGGCTGAGCGTCCTACTCGCCAGCGGAAGTAGTCATCGATAAAGGCGGATGCGCCGCCGTGGGAGTTGACAGTGAACAGGATAGGGGAGAGAGGCGAGCCCTGTGCTAGTCCTGCGTTCGCTAGTGGCGTGGCGTCGGTGCGGAAGTCGTCAAATCCTATGCTAGCGTGGCGGTCGTTCATGAAGCTCGTAATCCATCTTCTGGCCACGGTTGGGATTCTCCTTGCCCGCAGGCAGGCGTCTAGGCTCACTTTGTTGACTCCGTTGAAGACACCTTTCAGGTCGAATGCCACTAGCGTCACCACTTTGTGTTTGTACCACGCCCGGTCAATCGCATTGGAGAGGACCAAAAGTGCCTGTTCGGTGGTTCTGCCTGGTCGCCCTCCAAACTGGGTGTCCGGTAGCAGACCGTGTTTTTCGGAGAGATACGACAGTCGTCGCGCCATCACCGCTTAAAGCAGTTTTCCTAGCGTGTTAAGGAGTGAGATCGGGCGGTAGGCCCCAGGGACCGAGTAATCCGGTTTCTTGGGTTTCCGTAGCACCACAATCTTCGCGCTCCGCCATCGATTCGGGTGGTATCCTAATTTAATGGATGCGGCAAAGATCCCTGTGATGTAGACCTTGAGGTGTCTCCACAGCTGTTTCCATACTAGCGCCGGCAGGCCGTCTTCACCAGGTGCGGTGGATCCTTTTGCGGCTTTGAGAGATCGTTGAATCTCAAGCTCAGTGATAGGTTGCCACGGAAGTGCTAGAGGTGCCTGGCGGGCAAGTCCCCGTAAGGTTCGTCCATCTGCGGGAAGAAAGCGTCTAGGAAGGCCTGCGCTTTGTCCTCATTATCTATGAGCTCGTTGGTGCCGACGTGTAAGGTCGGTACACAACCCCAGGCTTCTCTTGGTTTCATGTAGGTAGCTACTTTCCAGAGCTTCCCTTCCCCGGCTTCGTCTAGGAATGCTTTCCAATGTGACGCCTTCACCTTCTCGATAGTTCGGGTCCACAATCGTCGTTTGTGTTGCATCTCTTGAAAGAGGGTCATTGTACGGGCGTCGTGTCGCCCGAGCTCCGCACAGCTTCCTTGTCACGTCCGGCGTAGTTGATTGACCTCGATCTGCTGTATCTTAACGGCTGGGGTGAACCAGCGTTTCGAGTATGGTGTTGGTCGCAGGTCGGGAGTGTGCCTATCCAACGCCCCGGCCGTCACCTCTGTGAGCTTCTCGACTGTCTCATCTAGCGCCGGTCTCGTTTTCACCTCCTTCCATGGGCCCAATTGTCGACGTACGTCTTCGGCGATCTTGCACCACCATGTAATATAGTCTCTGCTAAATAGAGAGGTAAAAGCAGAGACAAGGGGATTAGTAACTTCTAGAATTACGCGCAGAGCGCGCATGGAGTGTATATCAGTATAAAATAGGCAGGCGGTGAATAAAACGGTCAATGGTGGAAGTATTGGGGTGCAAATACTAATGAAACGCCACTATAAATTGCAAGGATTTGCAAAGGTCCGGGCACGATCCACAAGCCCAGGATTGACAGGACCCCTGCGAATCAGACGGGTCTTTGTTGCGTAGGAGGTACGGTTGGGGCTCTTCCATGGTTTTCTTCATATATCTGACTACCATAAATAGCAATACTCTATTTGGTATATCGAATTTCGAGGCGTCAGAGTATCATGGTGACCAGGCCTCTCAAACCAAAGTTTAGACCAGTTCCCTTGGGTAAAATTTTACATTTACCCTGCATGCTTTAACGTTGAACTTCGCCTTGATGAAAATCCAGAATCAAGCGAAGCCGCTAAAATGCACAGTGAGTAATATCCGATTTGATAAAATTAAACGGACTCAAATCAATAGAAAAAGAGAAGTCACTGCTGTATATCACTATATAGGGGCCTTGTTTGGAAGAAACCTAGCTGGGTCTTATGTCATTAACCGTGCTCACAAACTCCAGCAATACAGTCTTATAAGCGGCGATCCACGCTTCTATTTTGTCCTGATGTTTGGCGCGCGTGTTGTACTTGAAATCTGCTTCAATCTCTCCTCTTTCAATAATGATGGTGACATCAAACAACCCGACGGTCTTCATTGGGCCCATAGCTTCTAGTTTGCAACCAGCAGGGAGAGAAATCGCTTCCATTAAGGATGACTGCCGTTCGAGCTGTTGAAAATGCCCTAGAAAGTTGAAATTGATCTCGATGGTGTCATTTTGAAACGCCTGTCGGCCTTTCTCATTCAAAAACTTCGACGCAAAATAGGACCAACCCCGACGAGGGATGTTCTGTAGACATTCTTTGGTTTGAAGAATATAGTCGAAAAAATCTTCGCCTTCCTCCGGAGCGACCTGCACTGGAAACATTGTGGTGAACCAGCCTACTGTCTGAGAAAGATCAAAAGATTCGGTCCACGCGTCACGGCCATGCCCTTCGGTGAAAATTGGCGGAAGGTTCCGATCTGGGAAAGTCCGTCTGAACGAAAAGCCCAACGCAGCCATCAAAAGCTCGTGGGGCCGAAATTGAACAGTTTCGCTCTTAAAGGTGAGTAAAGTTGTGCTGATAGATTTGTTGAGAGAAAAGCGCCTGTGCGTATAAGTCTCAGGGCCAGGTTCGTCCGCTAGGCCCCAATAAGTAATATCAGAGTAGTCTGGCTCATAATGAAGAGCATTATCCGGTACCAAGTGTGTGGAGGCGTAGTCCGTCTGGAAATTGCACCATTCCTGGTATGAAGAAGACGTGGAAAGGCAAAAGCGCCGTAAAGTGATGAAATCCTCCATGTCTTGAAAAATAACTCTCCATGATACAAAGTCGATGACTAAGTGATGAGCCGAAAGGAAGAGTGTCTGTTGATCAAGGTCTGTGAAAAGAATTGCCACGAAAGAGGGCCCATGCTCGATATCGATCGTTTCACGACAACCAGTTATTGCTTCAATTTTCTGGGACTCGCTGGACTCGATGAAGTGATGAAATAAAAGCGAGTCTTCTGCTTTCTGGCAGATATACTATGACCACGAGCCTGTAACGTCGTGATGAAAACGTGCTCGCAACATGGGGTGTCTTTCAACTACTGCATGAAGAGTATCTTTAATTGTCTGGGTCGGAACGGACTTCGTGAAGCGGATGTAAAAAGGGACGTCCATAAGGTCAGGCCCCGGAGATCGAGTTTGAAAATGAAATTGCTGAATTGGCGATAAACAGAAATCACTGCCAAAGTTACTAGGACCAGCCTCCCGAGCAGCCGGGGAATCGCCCCTTTCCAGTGTAGGAGTTTGCAACGCATGGGCAAGTTTCGAAACAGTGTTATTCAATATCATGTCGTTGGCCGAAAAAAGTAGGCCATACCAGCGTGCTGCGACAGATACTTGCATGGCAGAGATGGAGTCGCCACCTAGACTGAAAAAGCTCTCATCTATACCGAAGTCTCTGCTGAGATTCAAAGTCCGGGCCCATATTTGCTGTAATGTGCGTTCTGCATCGGTCTCCGGCAACCGCTTGGACCGTGTAATTGGCATACTCAGTGATGCCAAATCTAGCCGAGTAAAACTGCAAGCAATTTCACGCAAACGACGGCGGTCTGTCTTCCCTGTTGCCATCATCGGCATGTGTTCCAGAGGTATATACGCGCTCGGGACCATGTGAGATGGCAGCACACTTGTAAGTCTCTCGCTGAGATCGGCCACCATGCTTTGCACTGCTGCAGCGCAGCGCTTCTGTGATTGAGAATCCCCTTTATTGAAGGCACTCTTTCCGGGATAAACAAAGCCCACCAGCGTAGGTTGCCGACTGCCCTTGGGCGTGATTACCTCTGCAGCGACGAGAATCTCAGAAGCTGAAGCTTCTTCTTGCTTTACCGCCGAATGCTCCAATTCGGAGGTGTTCAAGAGCCGTTGTATCTAGTGCTCTACCTCACCTAGCTCGACCCACTGCCCGCGGATCTTGACCTAAGTATCTTTGCGGCTAAGATAGATAAGCGTACTATCTATATTATAATATATAAGGTCTCCTATCTTATATAGGCGATTGTAGCGGCTAGGTTACTTATAGCTACCCCGTAGCAACTAAGGTAGATTATCTACGAACGATACTTATATTTAGGCTAGATCTTTAAGGTACCTATAGGCTAATATATAGCCCTTAATTATTAGCTCGCTAACTGCTCTAACCGGTATAAGGCTTTTATAGTTATCTAGGTCTACTATCTATATAACTAAGCTAACTACCTATCTAATTATCTATAGTAGTATATCCCCCGTTAAAGGCTATATTATACTTAGAATTATATATTCTATTAGCCTATAGACTTTAAGAAGCCTTAATAAATTTCTCTACTATTATATATCGATAGATAAAATAATCTTACCTTCTATTATAAGGATCTTAAGTAAAGGAAGCTAGTCTAGTTATAGAATTCGAGCTACGGAAGGTATAAGGAATAAGGTATTAACTTATATTTCGTAGATAATTTCTATTAGCTCTTAGAGCTAAGATATATCTAAAGATATATAGATATATCTATAGTATATAAGAGTCGTTAAAATCTCTATAATACTAGTATTAAACGAGTAGGAGGTAAACTAAAGGAATCTTAAGGTCCGACTAAAGCCTAGTTTAGCTCTATAAATAAGAATATTTATACTTACCGCCTAATACTCGATAATAATACCTTTAGGCTTTCCTATACTACTAGATATAAAAATTATATATACTACCGGATAAAGATAGGTATTAGTCGAATAGGCGTAGTATTATTTATATAAGCTTATTATATTAGACCTATCTAGTATAAGAGTATTATAGCCTAGCTAGTAGACGAGATACTAGTTTCTTTTAGATACGACGACGACGGTAGGTTCAATCTCCTTAAGGATAAGTCTAGCGCGATCCGTAGCCTACGAAACATCGAGAGGGACAAAGGCGCCGCTAGATTTTATAATACCTAGTATAGCTATAGCTATCTATATAGACTTTTTAAAGCACAATAGAACTAAAACTTCCTATCTCACACCCGAGCTGATAAGTCGATCTGTAAGCTGGGTCGACAAGCTGTCTAATTGTGTATATATCAACTCTCTATCCTATGCACAAATGGCTGGGGCCAGGGGTTGGTTTCGCGCATTTTCCGAGATAAAATCGTATATGCGCGTCTCGGCTGGGGCTAGTACCGCTGCGTTCCACTTCCAGATCTTCTGAAGATCGCAATCATCCAGGAAACTCAGTCCGCGTATGCATGTTAGATGATTTGCTTCCACCATCAGCTGACGTAGTATATGCTCGAATTGTTTCATCATTCGACTGACTTGCGTGGGGGCTAATGTGGCAGAGTCGAAGTGAACTTGCAAATCCATGCCTTGATCCTCGAGCTGACATACTATGGAGAGCGCATATGTGCTGAAATTGGTGATCGTCGTTGGCGTTTCCTGTACGCTTTTCTGGCTCTGCACAAAGAGTCTTTGTTCTGCGCCGGGAGTCTGGACTGGTTCAACAACAAGTAATGTCTGAAACTGACATGCCAATGCCGCTTCCTCACTAACATGCCGAATGTTTTGAAGGCCAGTTTGCTCAAAGGAAATCATATCGGCTGCTTGTCTCTGAGTGGTCTCCAGCAGCTGCCAGATTGTTTGATCCCAGTCCAATTTAACGCAGATAGGTACCGTTGCAATTGTTGGCCCTATGATCTCTTGAATGCCGAAAACCCCTGCCTGCCGTCCAGACACCAAGGTTCCGAAAACTGCCTCATTTGCGCCACTGAGCTTTGCAAAAAGAATTGCCCAAGCTGTTTTGATAACCGTAGATGCAGTAAAGCCAATATTGCCCCATTTGGCAAGCGCCAGTTTTTGTCTCAACTGCCGATCTGCCAATGGATGGTAAACTGGTGAGGGCAGAGATGGAAATGGAGAACTTTCAAATCCAACGAATTGTTGCCTCCAGAATGCATTAGCAGATGCTTTGCTTGCATTTTTTAGGTACCTTATGAAACTCTGAAATGAGGTTGACGGAAGAATTGGATTGCCTTCGTAGGCCTGCTGGATTCTCTCCCAAAGCAGCCTGATAGACCATGCATCGTAAAGAGCGTGGTGAATTGTCCACACGAAGAAATTTTTGTTTGTTCTCTCATCCTTCACGAGTCCAGTTCTTGAAAAAGGATTGCCAAATTCGAAAGTACGAAGTTGGTCTTCTTCCAGATATCTGTCCAAGTCGCTTTGATGATACCAGGTGTTTTTCTCGTTCGTGATCACCTGTAAAATCCCGCTTTCTGGCAGGTAGATGAATCGGGTCCTTAAAGATGGCAAGCTTTCTATTACCTTATCCCATGCAGTGGTGAAGCGGACGGCTTGGACTTCCGGACGCAATTCAATGACAAAACGGGCAATGTAATCGCTATTCCGCCGCGATGTCAGAGAAAGAAGACCTTCTTGAAGAGGAGTACAGGGAAAGATATCCTGGACTTCGGTGTTGCAGACTGAAAGCGCTCTTCGACGAATATAGAGTAAGTCAAGGTTAGGTTTCAAGAGGGAGAATTGGGGGGGTTCCTCGATTCCATGACTACATTCCTTGTTCACCATCTCTGCAAGCTCGGCAAGCCTTGGAAATCGAAGGATATCGGCAACCAGAAGCGAGACTCCTTCGCTTCTGGCAGCAGACGTAAGCCGTATGGCCTTGATGGAGTCGCCTCCGATGCGCATGAAGTTGTCATCAATGCCAATGTGATCAGGATCGCGATCCAGAACCTTGGCCTATAGGCACTGCAGTTGCCTTTGTTGTGGGGTCTCGGGACGACGCCGTTTACGCCGCACTGGGCTTAGATCAGCGATTTACTCCTATATTTGGGATTTATACGCCTTGGATAGTCCCCGCCGATCTACCTTACCCGTGGCTATTATAGGGATATACTCTACCGCTATAAATACGCTTAGGATTATATAGAGTGGTATCACCTATTCTAGTCGTTCGGTAAGGCTATTAACCAATTTATATACCGTAGCAGTGTATAAATCGGGCCCAGAGACTATTTCGCTAGGGTAAATAAATAGTACTAGGGACGGTTAATTACTACCTTAGAATATAAGAACCTCTACCACGACGAGGCCGCTAAATATAAGAGAGGAGCTAACGACTTTAGTTCTACTTAATATACGATATATATAGTGCTTAATATCCCCTAACTCTACCCTTTAGCTACGGATTTTTATCTATATATCTTTACGGCTAATAAAGTAAAGCGAGCTATCTATATTGTACTATACTAAGTCCCCTATTTTATATAGACGCCTAGGGCGACTAGGCCGATAAAAACTATTCCGATAAAACTATAGTAGATCTTCTATAAATATATTATCTATTTAGGTAGAATTACTAAGGTACCCCTAGCTAATAAGTAGCCCTTCTATCTATAGCTTACTAACGGCCCTAATAGTAGCTAGGTTCTTCCTATCGGTTATAACTACCTATATAACTATCCCTAGTGCCCTCCCTATTCTTTAGTCTTTTATATTCGTTAAATAACCTTAAGTTATATAAATAACTTTAGCGAATATATTATTAACTATATATTCTACCGGACTATAGGTATTACTAATCCTTATATCCTTAGGCTAGTAATTAAATACTCCCGTTGTTAGTGCCTCTCCCCCTAAATTTAATATTTTGATTAGAGGAATATCTAAGGGTAATAGGAGCTAGGTAACTATCGGGGTAAGCTCAATATAATTAGCTTTTAGGGCCTAAATTGACCTCGTAAGGTTCTACCTCCGGTCCTTATCTAATAGAATATAGAGATAGCTACCTACCGTAAGCGTGTGTAAGACGTTTGACTATAAAATATCGAATGTATATAACGCGAAGTCGTACACGCGTGAGCTCGCTGTGAAGCCCAATGCTCGCTGGTGACAAATGGCACTGCAAAAGTTGCGATGAGTAATAACCACGCCCTTCGGGATGCCTGTGCTACCGGATATAAAGACAATATACAGCCTATTATCAGGGCTGATTGGCGGCAGTGGGTCTTCATTTGGTGAAAGTTTGATTAGCTCAAGCTCCTTTTCAATATTGAGAACATTCGAATCTTTTCCAAGGCGTTTCACAGTGACTTTATCAGTGGCCGACGTGATGATCAGTTTCGGAGAAACCTGAGTAATGATACTTCGCAGACGATCCTCTGGCTGGTTCATGTCCATTGCAACTGACACACCGCCAGCTTTTATAACACCCGTTATCACCATAGGTACCAATACCGATTTTCTGAGGCATAGTGGCACTATCATCTCCGAGGTAAGTCCCAATTTGAGTAGGCGCCGTGCTAATTGGGTCGAGAGATTATCCAGCTGAGCATATGTCATCTCGCCATCCCAGCTGCAGATAGCCTGTTTATCAGGGCGTTGATGCGCATTCCGCGCTATCAGATTGTGAACACACTCTTCAAAATCCATTGGAACAGTTGCGTTCCATCCCGTAATGTCTTTCACATCTTGCTCACTCGTAACTTCTAGATCATCAACACGTCTCTTGTGATTGTCCTCAGAGCGAATTTCCCGTAGCAAAGATTCTAGCTGTAGTGCGATACGCCCTGCCTCTGCCCGTTCCAGCACGGATGTATCGAAGTTGATGATGAGGTTTAAGCCATGCTCTTGAAGTTGGCACTCGATCACAAGTGCATACGTCGAAAAGTTTTCCAACCCGATTAGATCTCCTTTTTCGTCTTTGACGTGTTGACGGTGGAACAAGAGCGAATTGTCAAGTCGCCCTGTTTCTGGCTGAACAATAAGCAATGTCTGGAATCCACACGCCTGTTTTGCACCCTCACTGAGGGTTCGAATGTTTTGGAGACCCATTTGCTCAAAGGAAATAGCCCGTGTCGCCTGTTGTTGGATTCTCTGCATAATATTTTCAAGTCGGTCGCTCCAGTCTATCACAACTCGCACTGGCATAGTTGCTAAGGTCGGGCCTGTGATCAGCTCGACATCACGTACCGCGGCCTGTCGACCCGTCGTTGTTGCCCCGAACACAGCTTCGGAACTGTCATTGTAACGAGCTGCCAGAATCGCCCATGCTGTGCGAATTAACGTCGAGGCAGTAAACTCACTTCCTCGCCACTCAAAACTTCGAAGAGTGTGTTCCAAAACTTGATTTGCCCGCGGATGAAATGAGGATGATGGCAATGCTGGAAATTGTGGCGCACTGCATCCCTCGAGCTGCTCTTGCCAGAATTGCTTTCCTTGTTGCTTCGAGCTGTCGATTTGCTTGATAAAATGTTGGAAAGGGGTCCAGGATGGCAGTGATAAGCCCTGATATGCTCTGTCCACCGCGTCAAGAATCAAAGGGATCGACCACCCATCGTATAGTGAATGATGAATCGTCCAAACAAAATATGCCTTGGTGTCGATTTCACTAAACACTAAACCAAATCTCGTGAGGGCAGTACCGAGCCCCATCATCTGACTCTTATCGGTATACAGGTAATCCTCTAGATCAGTACTTGACATAAACGTCATGGGAGCTTGCACGATAACTTGCACGAGGCCGATATCCGGCAGCTCAACCATCCGTGTCCGTAAAGTAGGGGTCGATGCTATTATTTGGGCCCAGGCTTCGGTGAAACGACTGAAGTTTGTAGTCAGTGGCAAGTCGTAAATGAACTGTGCAACATAGTCTCCTGGACGTCGAGCCGTCATGGCAAGAAGGCCTTCCTATAAAGATGTGCAGCCAAAGATATCCTCGATTTGTTCATGCGAGACATTGCACAGAGATGCCGCTTTTCGAATAGCATCGTTTTGATCAACCTTAGCACCTAGCAATGCAAATAGAGGAACAGCTACTTCAGAGTCAAGGGTGTTGGAATTGAGGAAGCGTGCAAGATCTCCAAGTCGAGGATGACTGAAAACCTCAGCAACTGTCAATGAAAACCCCTGATCTCTCGCAGCTCCAACCAGCTTCATGGCCTTGATGGAGTCGCCTCCGATGCGCATGAAGTTGTCATCAATGCCAATGTGATCAGGATCGCGATCTAGAACCTTGGCCTATAGGCACTGCAGTTGCCTTTGTTGTGGGGTTTCGGGACGACGCCGTTTACGCCGTACTGGGCTTAGATCAGCGATTTACTCCTATATTTGGGATTTATACGCCTTAGATAGTCCCCGCCGATCTACCTTACCCGTGGCTATTATAGGGATATACTCTACTGCTATAAATACGCTTAGGATTATATAGAGTGGTATTACCTATTCTAGTCGTTCGGTAAGGCTATTAACCAATTTATATACTGTAGCAGCGTATAAATCGGGCCCGGAGACTATTTCGCTAGGGTAAATAAATAGTACTAGGGACGGTTAATCACTACCCTAGAATATAAGAACCTCTACTACGATAAGGCCGCTAAATATAAGAGAGGAGCTAACGACTTTAGTTCTACTTAGTATATAATATATATAGTGCTTAATTTCCCCTAGCTCTACCTTTTAGCTACGGATTTTTACCTATATATCTTTACAGCTAATAAAGTAAAGCGAGCTATCTATATTATACTGTACTAAGTCCCCTATTTTATATAGATATCTAGGGCGACTAGGCCGATAAAAACTATTCCGATAGAACTATAGTAGATCTTCTATAAATATATTATCTATTTAGGTAGAATTACTAAGGTACCCCTAGCTAATAAATAGCCCTTCTATCTATAGCTTACTAACGGCCCTAATAGTAGCTAGGTTCTTCCTATCGGTTATAATTACCTATATAACTATTCCTAGTACCCTTCTAATCCCTTAGTCCTATTTAAGATTCGGCTTAACCTATTTTACTTAATATACCTCTACTAATATACTAATAATAGTATATTCTACGGGCCTATAGGTATTAATAATCCTTATATCCTTAGGCTAGTAGTCAAATACTCCCGTTATCAGTGCTTCTCCCCCTAAATTTAACGTTTTAATTAGAGGAATATCTAAGGGTAATAGGAGCCGGGTAACTATCGGGGTAAGATTAATATAATTAGCTCTTAGGGCCTAAATCGACCTTATAAGGTTCTACCTCCGGTCCTTATCTAATAGAATACAGAGATAGCTACCTACTATAAGCGTATATAAGACGTTTAACTATGAAATATCGAATATATATAACGCGAAGTCGTACACGCGTAAGCTCGCTGTGAAGCCCAATGCTCGCTGGTACCGAATGGCACTGCAAAAGTTGCGATAAGTAATAACCACGCCCTTCGGGATGCCTGTGGTACCGGATGTGAAGACAATATACAGCCTATTATCAGGGCTGATTGGCGGCAGTGGGTCTTTATTTGGTGAAAGTTTGATTAGCTCAAGCTCTTTCCCCACTATCACCATTTTACAGTCACTGTATAGCCGAGTAGCCAATGATTGCTGATGTACTGATGAAACAAAAAACTTTGCGTCAAGCTGCCAGAGAATATTGCGTAAGCGTTCCTCTGGCTGGGTGACGTCTATCAAGACGGATACACCGCCAGCTTTCATGACGCCAAGAACAGCAACTGGCGTCTATATCGATTTTTCAAAGCACAAAGGCACCACCATCTCCGGAAGAAGACCAAGACGTCTTAGGCGGTATGCTAGCTTCGTCGACAAAGCATCCAGCTGCTGGTAGGTGAATGCACCATCCCAGGCACAAATTGCCATTGCGTCCGGATGGCTCCGCGCGCTAGCCACGATTAGATCGTGTACACACAACTCAGCCGGGGCGGGCACAACAGCGTTACGTCGCCAAATTTCCTGTATATCCCGTGGGCTGGCTATGCTAACGTCTCTCAGTTGTCTCAACTGATTACCCTTTGATGAGATCTGACGCAGTACATGCTCAAGCTGGTATGCTATGCGGCGTACTTGTACTTTGTCGAAAAGGTCAGGGTCGAAATTGATCGCCAGCTTCGTGCCATGGCTTGTAATGAGACACTTGATGACAAGAGCATATTCAGTGAAGTTGAATGCCTTATGAGAGCTTGTATTGGTTGTATCGCTGTTGTTTGAAGTAGTAGTTGTCCTGTCAGGAGCCGAATCGGACTCTGTGTCATCTGCACCTCTCGACTCTATGACCAGAAGTGTCTTGAAACCGCATGCTTGTCTGGCCTCCTCGCTAACCAGGCGAATCAAGTGGATACCTGTTCGCTGAAAACGAGCAATGTCCACTGCCTGTTGGTCGATATTGCGAAGGAACCCTCCGATTGAGTCGTCCTGGTCTATCAACACGCGGACTGGTACTTTAGGCATTGGCAGTCCGTAACGTTCCCTATGCTGCTCCGTATTCATCATTCCAAATGTGGCTTGATTTGAATTGACGTAATGTGCCGCTATGATTGACCATGCAGCTTGAATCAATACCTGTGCGCTATATTTGCTTTCGTGCCACTCAACGTCTTGAATATCATGGTGCAGCTCATCAGCGGTATGTAGGCAGTAATTATCTGATGGAATGGCAGGAAATTGAACTGATTCGCCCCCTTCGAAGATCTGATGCCAGAACTCCCTGGCCGCGGACTCAAAAACTCCAGTGCGGTAAGCAAAGAAATCATTATATAATGACTGGTCCGTTGTCTCTTCTAAAGAGGCTTGATGGCTGCCCCGGTAGTTCACCATTGGCCGGTCGATGTTGAGTAAAAACTGAATTGCCTGACAAAGGGTGGCACTGACTTCCTGCGCTACCTCTAAGCCCACTGAAGCTTTTTGAAAACTCAGCGAAACTTGCGTATTGGATCCGTTGATCTCCATAGCCAGAGATAGATCAAACTTCAGGATTCAATGTTAGCACTCCATTTTTGACGGCCATATTTTGAATGCTCATACTTCATCGGGATCTTCGCTCTCAACTTCTCGAAAACAAATTTCTTCAGTCTGATGCTCTTTGCTCTGACGGGACTCGCGCACTGTCAGTGCTGTGTTGAACATGGCCTCAGCCCCAAATCCTAACTTATGCTGAATTCGCGCCACCGGAACGTGTTGGAATTCCAGTCGTTCGACCGATTGCTTGTATATTGCCTCAAGTATGCCTGCCCGGGGCTTATCAAGATTAATGCGACAAATTAACATGTTGATCAAAGGCCCGACCATATTTTCGACCCCTTTTATTCGCAAATCGCGGCTCGATACCATGGAACCAAAGCAGATATCCTTCAGCCCTGTAAATTGAGACAGAACAAGGGCCCAGGCAACTTGGATGAAGACAGATCGTGTAATTTCCCGTTCCTGGCAAAAGGGATGGAGGGCCGACAATACGCTGCGTGGGACAGCTATTTGGCCATTAGCACGCTTGGGAGGAGTAAGCAGCGCCTTGGAATCGCTTCTTGTTGGAAATTTGCATATTTTCATGTTGGCCAGTGAATGTGCCCAAAAATCGATGTTTGTCGATTCGTGCATAGATGTCAGCTTTTTGACAAAATGGCTGAAAGGAGCCGTCGATGAGAGATTTTCACCGCGATAAGCTCTAGTCAGATCTTTGATCAAAATGGAGACAGATGCAGCGTCTATTAGAGCGTGGTTGACGTCCAACCGACAAGCAGTTTGCCCATCCATGTCTTGGCAGATGGTGAAAGCATGATTAGGTTCGCCAGCAGCATAACTTGGCCTGCTCTTTCCACGCAAGACCTCGACTGGAAGTTGAGAGTTCGTTACTTCAACATATATCCTTGGAGTGAATCTGCGGAGCAAGACCTGAATAAATCGACCCTCCCCAGGCAAATCCACGAAAACGGTAGAAAGAATCGAATGATGTGCCACGACACTTCTCCATGCTGCTTGTAGCTTGGTTGGTGAAATAATTGCACTGTCTCGAATGGTACAATGCCAGATAAAATAGTTGGCATAGGAGGCTGTTTGCTTTTGGATACTCAGTAAAATGCCTTCCTGGAGAGGCGAGCAAGGATATAAATCCTCTACTGCGCCTTTTGAAACACATGCATCATCCAAAACCTTCCCAAGAAAATGGTCAAGCTGATTGTTGGACAATCCCAGCAAAGGAAAATCACTCGTAGTAACTTGTGGTGGTCTGCTTGCAAGGCTAACAGCAGCAATTTTTAATTCTCGAGCGAATTGGTCCGCCCATTGCACTAGCCGAGACTGATGACGCATATTTTGATGAAAACCAAATGAAATG
The DNA here is from genome assembly GCA_030762825.1 of Penicillium turbatum. Classification (NCBI taxonomy): domain Eukaryota; kingdom Fungi; phylum Ascomycota; class Eurotiomycetes; order Eurotiales; family Aspergillaceae; genus Penicillium; species Penicillium turbatum. The sequence goes on along the minus strand of JAUJYX010000011.1, from coordinate 960,482 downwards.
CCAATGCAGCCATTCGCCACACCAATCATCACCTCAATTAATCCTAGACGCTGTGTATCAGGGGACATACTTAGCGATCTTCCCGAACCACCCGATCGGTCCTCAAGCTGAAAGAGCCCCTCGCGACTCTCTAGCTGCTGATATACGCCAGTGTAGTTGAGTGATAGTTCTGGAACGCCATGGCTCTTGTGAGCCTCTCGGCCTGAGGCATTGTGGTAACGATACGCAAAGTATGGTCGGCCCTTTCCGGGAAAAGAACGTCGGATGTCTTTGGCAAATTTCACTGAGTCAAGCATGGCATGAGCAGCCTCGTCTGGGAGCTGAATAGGATACATAGTGGTGAACCAGCCCACTGTCTCCGAAATATGAATTTCAGCATCATCTTTGGGCTCCCTACCGTGGCCTTCGAGGAAAACTGCAGGAGGCTGACGATCATAGAAAATTCGGCCGAAAGAGTAAATTAGAACACCCACGATGATGTCAGTCATTTCTGTGTTGAAAGCTGCATTGCTTTGCCCAAGGAGAAGAGACGTGGTTTCAGTGTCAATAAGTGTGTTGTATTCTTTGCTGCCGGCATGCGTGTTTTCGGACTCAGACAAACCCCAATACCCAAAGTCTGGCTTGGTTATTGGGAAGGGGAGAACTTGTTCTAACGAAAAAGATTGAGCCTCATCTTTCTGTAGCTCGCACCAAGCTTGGAAGGAAGTGATCGGTTGTGATGGCGTCTTTCCAGTTGTGATGGCATGCTCGAGGTCATACCATAGGGTACGCCATGACACTAAGTCAACAACGAGGTGGTGCGCAACGAGCAAAATAAATTGCTCTTTTCCAGCAACCATCAGAAGATCAGCTGCAAAAACAGGACCATTGTATATGTCCAAGTCATTTTGCCGGGCCTTCACAATATTATCAATTTCAGCATTCACCTGCAAGAGATGCTCGCTGAAGGCAAATGCGTGCGCACTTTCTTCAGAGATAAACTGCTCCAAGGTTCCGGTGACGCTTTTTTTAAAGCGGGCTCGAAGCATCTGGTGACGCCCAACGACAGCTCGCAAAGCTGCCCGGACGGTACTGTTCGGTACTGGCTTTTTAAACCTCAGTAGAAAACTTTGATTGAAATGACAGCGGCCCTCGGGATTAGAGTCAAAAAACATTTGCTGTATCGGTGACAATGTCCACAATGTCCCTTCAGCACTTTTGAAAGGATTATCGAAGTTCACAATATCATTGCACGATGCTGCAACCTTTTGGATTGTTTGTCCATGAAGAATGTCCCTCACAGTCACAGAGATGTTACGAGCTCGACACCGGGAGACCACTTGCATAGCAGTTATGGAATCCCCACCGAGCTGAGTGAAAGGTGTGTTCGTAGAGAGAGACTTTTTGTCCAAGTTCAGCACTTCAGCCCAGATAGAGAGCAATTTCTCTTCGGTCGAACCTGAAGGGGCAATCCTGTTTTGCTCAAAATTGCAAATTGCTTGCTCCAAATAGAATGCCTCAGCAATGTGACGCAAACGACGGCGGTCTGTCTTCCCTGTTTCCATCATCGGCATGTGTTCCAGAGGTATATACGCGCTCGGGACCATGTGAGATGGCAGCACACTTGCAAGTCTCTCGCTGAGATCGGCCACCATGCTTTGCACTGCTGCAGCGCAGCGCTTCTGTGATTGAGAATCCCCTTTATTGAAGGCACTCTTTCCGGGATAAACAAAGCCTACCAGCGTAGGTTGCCGACTGCCCTTAGGCGTGATTACCTCTGCAGCGACGAGAATCTCAGAAACTGAAGCTTCTTCTTGCTTTACCGCCGAATGCTCCAATTCGGAGGTGTTCAAGAGCCGTTGTATCTGGTGCTCTACCTTACCTAGCTCGACCCGCTACCCGCGGATCTTGACCTAAGTATCTTTACGGCTAAGATAGATAAGTGTACCGTCTATATTGTAACGTATAAGGTCTCCTATCTTATATAGGCGACTGTGGCGGCTAGGTTGCTTATAGCTACCCTGTAGTAACTAAGGTAGATTATCTATAAACGATATTTATATTTAGGCTAGATCTTTAAGGTACCTATAGGCTAATATATAGCCTTTAATTATTAGCTCGCTAACTACTCTGATCGGTATGAGGCTTTTATAGTTATCTAGGTCTACTACCTATATAACTAAGCTAACTGCCTATCTAATTGTCTATAGTAGTATATCCCCTATTAAGGGCTATATTATACTTAGAATTATGTACTCTATTAGCCTATAGACTTTAAGAAGCCTTAATAAATTTCTCTACTATTATATATCGGTAGATAAAACAATCTTATCTCCTATTATAAGGATCTTAAGTAAAGGAAGCTAGTCTAGTTGTAGAATTCGAGCTACGGAAGATATAAGGAATAAGGTATTGACTTATATTTTGTGGATAATTTCTATTAGCTCTTAGAGCTAAGATATATCTAAAGGTATATAGATATATCTATAGTATATAAGAGTCGTTAGAATCTCTATAATACTAGTATTGAACGAGTAGGAGGTAAACTAAAGGAATCTTAAGGTCCGACTAAGGCCTAGTTTAGCTCTATAAATAAGAATACTTATATTTACCGCCTAATACTCGATAATAATACCTTTAGGCTTTCCTATACTACTAGACGTGAAAATTATATATACTACCGGATAAAGATAGGTATTAGTCGAATAGGCGTAGTATTATTTATATAAGCTTACTATATTAGACCTATCTAGTATAAGAGTATTATAGCCTAGTTAGTAGACGAGATACTAGTTTCTTTTAGATACGATAACGATAGTAGGTTCAATCTCCTTAAGGATAAGTCTAGCGCGATCCGTAGCCTGCGAAATATCGAGAGGGATAAAGGCGCCGCCAGATTTTATAATACCTAGTATAGCTATAGCTATCTATATAGACTTTTTAAAGCACAATGGAACTAAAACTTCCTATCTCACACCCGAGCTGATAAGTCGATCCGCAAGCTGGGTCGACAAGCTGTCTAATTGTGTATACGTCAACTCTCCATCCTATGCACAAATGGCTGGGGCCAGGGGTTGGTTTCGCGCATTTTCCGAGATAAAATCGTATATACGCGTCTCGACTGGGGCTGGTACCGCTGCGTTCCACTTCCAGATCTTCTGAAGATCGTCCGCGGCAACCACGCCGATGAAATCTGACACAAGTTGAGACCGATCCGATCGTGACAGTTGCTCCACTACAAAACAAAGCTGCTGAATCAACCTTTGCACCCTCCAAGTCTCTAAAACCGAAGAGTCGAAAGCAGCCACGACCCTCGTCCCCGTCCTGTTGAGAAAGCACTGGATAGTCAGTGCGTAGGATGAACGGCCGATGTCGGCTTCGACGCGTTGCCAAGCCCCGACGCCGTTTCTAACAACATGGCTCTCCTCTCCTGGCTGCACCACAAAAAGGGTTTGGAAGCTGCAAGCCCGCTTCGCATCATCGCTTAGTTTAGAAATTGCATGTAGACCACATTGACCAAACGACTTTCTCTCTTCGCTATCATTCTGCAATTTCTCTAGATACTCTTGCACAGTGTCGCCAACATCGAATTTGACACGTACTGGCACGGTGGCGACAGTGGGGCCAATCAGATCCCTGATTCCTTGAATAGGCTCGTTCCGGCCTGAAAGGATAGTTCCGAATATTGCATCTTCCATGTTGTGGAATTGTCGAAGAATGATTGCCCATGCAGCATGTAGTATTGTTGTTCTCGTGATACCTTGCACCTTTTGCAACGGACGACAATACTGTTCGAATGTCGAGCCCACATTCGGCATGTAGGATTGGTTTGGCAGCAAAGGGAATTGGGTATACGAATTGCCTGCAAGCGACGAACGCCAGTACGCCCCATGCTGGTCGCTATCACTTTGCAAGATGTGCCGGACAAAATCATTGTATTGAATCGTTGGCTCGATAGGCTCGTCATTGTACCTCTTGCTCACATGCTCAGCCATTATAGGGAATGACCAACCATCATATATGGCGTGGTGGATGGTCCAAACGAACCAGCGAGCTTTGGCTTGGCTGTCAACAATCAAGGAATGCCGTAGCAAGGGATCTCCAATACCCCATCTTTCCGCCTGTCCTTTTTCGAGAAATTCTTCAAGGGTGCCATTTTCTGAAGACCATTGGATTGATTCGTTTAGCACAACTTGAACGAAGCCGATGTCGGCGCACTGTACTATACGAGTGCGTAGAATAGACGTCGCCCGGACTACATCTTGAACGGCAGAACGAAACTTTGGCAGGTCAATGTCGGATCGCAGACAGAGCACTATCCGCTTCACGTAAGCTGCGGAACCCACGGTTGAAAGTGTTATCAACGCTTCTTGCAAAGGTGTACACTGGTACATATCCTCGATCTCCGTTTGACTGATATTGAAAGATGCGGCAATTTGCTGATGTACAGAGGTCCCTTCTATACCGTTCAAGGCCCAATCGTGAGGCATCATTGTTGCCATGCCCAACCAGATCTAGACAGGTCGTCACTACTGCAATTTGAACATGAGCTTGATAGTGTGAACAAATGAACAGACAAAAGAAACTCAATACCTTTGCTCAAAATGAACTTTATTTGCTCTTTGGATGGAAAACGCTTTTGCCAAGATGTTGTAATACAAAGAAACCTTTAAAGTTCAATGACCAGAACGAATGATATTTGTGGTACTGTTTATGAAGTGTGACTTGCTTACGGGGTGTTGACTTGCTTACGGGGTGTGACTTGCTTACGGTTGGTTGCTCCTGACGCTGTGTGTGGCCTCGCAGACATGCGCGATCTGACTTATTTTGAAGATGAAACTGGCAGGTGGCAATGTGTTCATCTGAGAGATCAATGTCTGCTGTCTAGACTTCCAAAGTCTCCTCGGTTACCTAGTGGTGCTTTTGCTCATGCAAGAGAGTTCGCGTCTTATAACTCCAGGGCATTATAGCATTATAGCTTCATTAATTTGAAACACAGCTAGGAAAAATAATACTGTAAAGCCGACAGAAGAAGTAGCAAAAATTTATTTTTTCTTTTCCTTTCCATTTTTTTGCCGCCAAACGGCTTCTAATCGTGGGTCATTTTTTTGGACAATTTCCAGAGCCAAAAAGTTCTTCGCTATACTATATATAATTGAATTGGGCCAATCCGTGATGTTCATGCATTTAAAAATAATACGATATTACCCCTTGCCACTTAAGTTCATAGTCTAGCTTAGTTATCCATATTTTTGGATGATTATGTGAAAATTTCGACAAAATTTAATGAGACGAAAATGTGAATTATTCAATCAGGACTCAACAAAGCTTGCGTTTGAGCTCCTCATGATCTGACAGGAAAAATACATTTAAAACCCCATATATTCATGAGTGCTTCCACCAGATTTTCTCCCCATGGACCGCCATCAATGGTTCAATCTCGATTCCCAGCCAACTTACCATCCCCTTGGAATCAACCCGGAATTCCACCCGCGTCGCATTGGTAACTCCCCAGCGCGTGGCAATTTGGACCCAGAACATTCCAGAGACATGGAATAGGTCGTTAATGAGATACTGGGAATACAGGTTATATTTCACAATCGAGACGCAGAGGTCAGGTAATTTCCGCTGCAGCCCCTGAATGGCTGTCTCGCGTTCCGAGCAGCTGCTAGATAACCTGAGGTCTGGATAGGCTGGATGCGTGTATGTTCCTTCATAAGCGGATATGTTGAGAGGGTTCGGCAACGGAGGATTAGGGGTCATAGGATAGAGCTCCGATATAATGTTATCGGGAAGGTTGGTGTCATTGATGATTTTATCACCGCTGTGAATAATCCATTACGCATTAGCAATGAACTTTAGGGAGAGCAATGTAACATTTCGCTCATCTATTGAAGAACTGAAGGTCTTTGAATACCTTGTAACCTAGTCAAACCGATCATTCTTAGGGATTCCCAATTCTTTATCAATAAGGTGAAATGCAAGTAGATTCGCCGCTGCGTTGATACCAATCATGTTGTTACCTAGAACCACGAGTCCGAGTATTCGACGGGGCAAGAGTATAACACATACTCCGTACCCAAACTATACCCCTTCATAGAAGACCAGCATCTCGCCTTTATATATTTGCGATATCTACCCTAGACTATATAGTAAAGGGGATCCGAATGGCTCAATTGGATTGGGCGATATGATTAAGTGCCTACCTAAAAGGGTAGCGTAACTTGTTTTTAAAAGCGGCGGTTTTCGATTCAAAATAGCTAAAACCTATTTAGTGTAGTCTACTACAGAAGATAGTACGTTGCCTACTCCCCGAATGGTATCTGAGAATACCTAGTTGGTTGAGGCAATTTTACTATTCGAGTCAATATAGTAGCCTTGAGAGATATCGTGATACGTGTCTTGTGCCTCAGAGAAAGAAAGATACGTCTCCGATATATTGAGAGGTTACCAAATGTTCTTTATTAGAAATATATATAAAGATTGATTTGTCACAATCTCAATTAGATACGCTACTACACTATATATAAGGTTACAATATTGCCATTTTGTCCGCGGTTCAGCTGTAAGAGGAAGATGCCTCATCGATTGTACCGTTTCTTGGAGAGTGATGTTGGCCAACCAAACCCAATCATGGCGTGGTAGACTAGAGCGATAAGAAAGAATATCAGCGATCGTTATATGAGACGTAGACCAAGGGTCATTGAGAACAAAATCGGCGGGAAGAATAGTATGGACCGGTGTGTCCCATCGTATCGCTGGGTGATTGTCATCATCATCGACTAGAAGAGAGATAGCCGCAGATATGAAGGCCTTTGTCGTGCTCCCGGTGAAGAACAGCGTATGCTCAGTTACTGGCTTCGACATATGGATATCCGAAACGCCGTAGCCCTTTCCCTTAGATTAGTACGGAGATAAAATATGGTACAGCTAAACTAAGCAGTTGAGAAACATAAAAACATAACCTACTTTGCAAAAAACATCATCTCGAACCACTGCAACCGCCAAGCCTGGGATGTCAAAGTGTTCGCGGGCCCATTTCACCTTTTGGTCGAATACCTCATTAAGGGGCGTTTTTTGCGATTGGTCTTCATGCGCTAGTAGAGGAAGTTGAATGGCTGCGACGGTACTACTCACGAGTACCTCGAAAAGAACGAGCGACGAGGGAAAGAGCATCTTAGACTGGGGGTGAATCGAACCCTCGTGGATGAGATGGGCTGTATAGAATCCCTTTGAGGAGGAAGAATTCTACACGAGTTTGGTGCTTCTGTCGAAATGAACTCCCTAGTTATCATCTAACTAGTAACTCAATTAGTCTGTACGAGCACAGGAGGCAGCCGAAAGAAAATAAGGGGCTGCGGTGAGGAAGGGCAGAGTATCAGTCGCATTCAGTCAGCTGACTCTTTGATTTGTCTATCCCGGCTGGTTTGCAGGGTTTGCAGCTAGTATACTCAGGCAGTAATGCCCGGCCACTTGTCAGCAAGCGAGGTTTTAACGTTACTTCGGCTAGCAGGTTATGTAATATTGTACTATTAGTTAGACGCAGTTGCTAACTAGACTAGGAAAATGAACCATGCGATCCTTACCACATAATCTCACTAATGCACATGCACAATATTCAGCGCTGGGGGCGGTAACCCTTTCCCAAACACGCAATGACCCTTCTTTTTGATTGGCTACTGATAACAAAAATACCACGTCATCCACTCGAACAAGGCAAACCGCTGGTCGGGGGTCGGTTTCCCAGGTCAAGTTCCCCGGAATTGATTGGATAAAAGCATAACGTAATCGGTAAGCCAGTGGGCCACCCCAAAACACATAGTGAATGCGATAAATTACAATATGATATCTCAACAACGGTGGTCAAGATGATGTTTTACTTATAGCTTAATGCTTATTAGATGATATATAGCCTCTTTACGAAGTTTTAGAAGCATATGTGACTTGGTGATTGAGATATATATGTTTCTAGCTTTTTACAACGTAATTTTCAGTAATTTTTGACATTACAATAATGTAGCCTTCTGCTTTCTTTAAAACTGATACATTGTGCTAATAACTCTTATCAATAGCTATCGACAAGAAAGGAGATGAATTGAAAACATGGTTATTGAAATCCAAGGTTGAAGAAAATCGCATTTACTATATGTTTTGGGGTGGCCCACTGGCTTACATGGCCCACTCGCTTACCGATTACGTTGTCTTGCTTACTTTTTGAAACACAAGTCAATGTCACATTGTCTCGGTAAGAGTGCTTTTCCGAAGCACGTTCATTTTCAGGAACGCACTTAAGGCAATAAGAAAATCTTTCGAGACTCACATATAATTATCATTCTGTTACAACATAGGTCCTCCATGATGGCCAGTCAAACATTCTGCATGAACAGCGACAACCAGCTCGGCCCTCGGGTCAGCCCTGATTGTCGTCGCTTTGATTTTACGTTACTTTTTGAGGACGCATTCTTCACTGTTCTGCCTTCAGCTCTCTTCCTGTTGATACTTCCTGCTCGTCTAGAAACTCTTCGTAGAGCCTCGGTCAAAGTCTCAACTTTTCAGCTGGCGATACGCAAGTTTGTGAGTTTTGTCATAATCTTTTTCTAAGATCGTTTCTGACCACGAGGCTCTCATGAAAGATATTGCTGGCTATCCTCTTCACGCTACATGTGATCTATACAGTTTCCCGTCACCAGTCGTCTGTAATACAAACAAAACTTAGCATAACAGCGGATACATTGGAAATTTTCGCTTCAGCCGCTGCGGTGCTCCTTTCTTTCTTGGAAGACCAGCGCTCAGTTGAACCTTCGGTTCTCCTAGCCATCTACTTTTCGGGCCTGGTTGTGCTTACCATACCGCGGCTCCGCTCACTATGGTTGATCCCTTCAATCAATTTATGCAGAGGGCTTTTGACCGGCATATACATTCTGACTGTTCTTGCTTTTCTTTTGGAATCTAGCACGAAGTTCAGATTGCTTAGAGCTACATATCAGCATGTAACCAGAGAAGAAAGCATCGGTTTCTGGGGTCGAAGTCTATTCCTCTGGGTCAATCCTATTTTTCACCTGGGATACTCAAAAATCCTATCGCTTAATGAAATTCCTGAACTCGATCAAGATCTGCAAAGTGAAGTGGCACTCGAGAAGCTCGAAATCGCCTGGGCAAGCTCAAGATCAGAGTTTCGACTTATCAAAGCCGTGTTTCGGGCATATTCTCGGACTGCCCTGAATGCAGTGATCCCACGTCTTGCTCTTAGTGCATTCAAATTCTGTCAACCGTTCTTGATCACATCGACCATAAACTACTTTGAAAGTGGCCTATCAGACTCAACGGCTGAGACCAAAGAGTATGGACGAGCACTGATAGGGGCTTATCTGCTGGTCTATCTGGGAATGGCGGTATGTGCGTGCGGCAAGCGTGTTTGTTCCTTGCTTAACATAAATTCCAGATATCCACCGCCATCTATTGGCGTCTCACTTATCGCTTGGGGACAATGGCACGAGCTGGGTTGATATCGATTATATATTCCCACACGACCGAACTACATGGTAGTGATGTAAAAGATATGTCAGCCCTGACATTGATGGGCACCGATGTGGAACGTATAGTGGAAAGTCTCAAATCACTACATGAAACCTGGGCATCAATCATTGAAGTTGCCGTCGCTCTATTTCTCTTAGAGCGTCAAATTTTCCTGGCATGCCTTGTGCCTGCTTGTATCTGTTTTGGTGGGTATTCATATTCCTATCTTGATATATTCATATGGTTACCACCAATGGGACTGACTTGGTCTTAGCTTGTGCTTCTGGAGCTGGTCCAGTGTCAACTCGAACAGCACCGGCGCAGAAAGCCTGGGTTGAACGAATTCAAATCAGACTTGCGGTGACTTCAGCGTTCTTGGGGAATATGAAAGCTGTGAAGATGCTGGGTCTTAAAGAACCGCTTTTTGGCCTGGTTACAAAGTTGCGAGAGGCAGAATTGAAAACATCTTCCCGTTTTCGCAGGCTTCTTGTCTGGACAGTGGTGTTATGTAAGCATTTCGAATTCCTGTGAAGGAGAGAAGCTTACTGTCTGGAGCCAATATTCCAAGCGATTTTGCTCCGTACGCGACATTTGCGGCTTATGCCATCATCTCTGTTGCCCGAAACGATCAATCACTCTTAGCTTCTCAAGCGTTCACCTCACTCTCTCTTATTTCATTGTTAACAGCGCCCCTGTTAGCATTTGTCCAAGCAGTTCCCGCACTGTTCGAGTCGAAGGGATGTTTTGAGAGAATCGAGGTATACTTGGCCATCCCAACCGACAACTATAAAAATCCTCAGTTGGTAACCAAAGATATGATTGTGGCAAGTCAGCAAAGGGCCATGGAATTGACTAGTGGCGAAATTCAGTCGAAGACTGGGGCTGGTGTGATATCATTCAAGGATGTCAATATTGCATGGTCTGTTGATACCGAACCTGTGCTCAAAAACCTCACGTTAGATATAAAAAGAGGAATAACAGTGGTCATCGGTCCAGTTGGCTCTGGAAAATCTGCACTCATTGCGGGCATTTTGGGGGAAAGTGTTCTTAGCGGGTCAAGTAATACACCAATATCAAATGTTGCTTACTGTCAGCAGACGCCTTGGCTTGTCAACAATACGATTGAACACAATATCACCGGGGGGGGAGAGCTTGATCCCAAGTGGTACGAATTTTGTGTGTCTGCTTCTGGTTTGGAAGATGACCTGAAAGCCATGCCTGGGGGAAGCATGTATGTGGCCGGAAGTGATGGGGTCTCTCTAAGTGGAGGCCAAAAGCAACGTGTGGTAAGGTACTAAAGCTTATGTTTGACATGTAACGACTACTAATAATTCTTGGTCTTCAAAGGCTCTTGCGAGAGCGATCTACTCGCGACTACCCATCATTCTCCTAGATGACCCATTTAGCGGCTTGGACTCTAGGTGTATCGGCCACATCTCTTCAACGCTCTTTGCTCGGGACGGGTACTTCCGGGAAAGTGGGAAAACCGTGATCCTCGCTACGCATAATCGTATGCGCCCTCTCAAAAATGGGTTTCTAAGAAACTAACATGTTACAGGAACGCTGCTTCCATTTGCCGATGAAGTGATTGTTCTCAATGATGGCAACGTTGTTGATAGTGGGACTTCGCAAGAAATTCTGATTGCCAATTCTGAAATCGCTGTGAAATCTCTTATGGAACCGGAGACTGAGCAATGCGGTACAGGTCAAATAATCGACAACCGAAAAGAGATTTGTGGTGGTACGACTCAAGAAATCCAGGTCCAAGATAAAAATGATACGAAAAAGCCTGATTTCTCGCGACGCGATGGCTCTTGGCAAGTGTACGCATATTATGTTCGGAGCGCAGGCACTTTGGTCGCATGTCTTTTCATCGCATCTTTCATCGTTTCGACCTTTCTCAGCAAATTTTCTAGTAAGTCGGAGTATTATTCGCTGTTCGCTTCATTCAAAGGCCTGAATTGTTTGTTGCTTAGCTATTTGGATTCAATGGTGGTCCGATTCAAATGCGAAAGCGCCGAATGCCAAGGTTGGCTTCTATCTCGGGATATACACCGCTTTCACTGTTTTGAGCACCAGTTGCTTCGTACTTGGCTGCTAGTAAGCTTCGTGTTGACACAACGTTGCTTTTTACTTGACTAATCAGAACCAAGCCTACTTTTCATCAATATCATAAACGAAACAGCATTCGGCTTACATGCAGATTTATTGAGAGCTACACTCGAAGCGCCTTTCAGCTTTTTTCAAGTGACTGACAGTGGGTCGATTACAAATAGATTCAGCCAAGATATTGACCTAATCGACATGAAACTCCCTGCCTGGGTAGTTAATACGGTAGCGAGTAAGCACTACAAAGTTCCTCATCATCAACCGACTTCTCCTTCAAGTAATATGCATCATGCCTGACTTCTATAACAGACGGCTCTCAAACCATCATAAATCTCGTTATCTTTTGCGCAGTCGGAAAGTATATGGCAGCTTTCTTCCCAGTTCTCATCCTCGCTTTTTTTCTAATCCAATCATACTACCTCCGGACTTCTCGTCAAATGCGATTACTTGATATTGAAGCAAAAGCGCCTCTATATACTACCTTTACAGAGACACTAAAAGGAGTTGTCACAATCAAGGCATTTGGATGGCAGAAAGCGTTCCTAGCAAACTGCCAGAGGCAACTCAATGACTCCCAAAAGCCCTTCTACGCCCTTCTTTGTATACAGGAATGGCTGAACCTTGTGCTGAGCTTAGTGGTAGCTGCCATGGCAGTCATACTACTCGCCATAACAACCTCTTTCAGAGATAAGTTCAGCGGTGGTGTCATGGGTGTAGCGTTGAACCTGATCTTGACATTAAATCAATCTTTGGTACGCACGATTCAGTCTTGGACTCAACTTGAAACTTCGATTGGGGCCGTTTCTCGAGTGCAGGCTTTCCAGAAGAATACGCCATCGGAGGCAAACATTCAATCGCCACATTCGTCTCCAGTCGATGAGTGGCTATCTGAGGGCAGAGTTTCTCTGAAAGATGTCTCGGTCTTTTACCAGTAAGTCAGGCAAACCTCCGCACGCAAATTCCTTTTTTTTTCAATTGGAGGCCTTGAATTCACATTCGGAATCAGCCCCAATGGCCCTCCAGTTCTAAAAGATTTGTCCATGGATATCGACCCGGGGAAGAGAATTGCAATTTGCGGGCCGTCAGGGAGTGGGAAAACGACCCTAATCATGACGCTTCTCCGAATGGTCGAAATTCAAAATGGTCATGTCTTGATAGATGGGAAAAATCTAGCCTCGCTCGAACCAAACGATATTCGCATACGATTGAACGTTATACCTCAGGAGCCGTTCTTTGTGCCCGGCAAATTAAGATTCAATCTGGATTTTCATGGAAAATTCTCTGATGAAAATATTGAATCTGCCATTAGAAAAGTTGGACTGTGGAAAAGGGTCAGCGCTAGCGGTGGTCTTGACATGCCTATGATAGTGTCTGATTGGTCTGCCGGCGAAAAACAGCTACTGGCATTGGCCAGAGCATTGAACATTCAGAGCCCCATTCTAATTCTAGATGAGGCAACCAGCAGGTACGATTTCTTCTTTCAGTCTGATAACCATTTGGGTAAAATCATCACACTGATGTTTGTGCGTCATAGTGTCGACTGGGAAACAGAGTCAACAATGCAAAGAGTAATTGACGCCGAATTCACCAAGCAGACAATCATTGCTGTTGTGCATAGACACCGATTTATTGATCGATATGACCGAGTGGCTCTGCTCAAAAGCGGGGAGCTCATCGAATACGACGACCCCTTCAGTCTGTTGAGACGTGATTCAGAGTTCAAAAAACAATATGCTAGACCAGAAAATCTTTCTTAACTTGTTCAATCGAAATTGGCTCCGCCTTACCTTTCCTTTTGCGCATCATTTCGTTTGTTCTATTCGACATAACCCAGCGCACCTGGTTGACTAGCGGTATAAGCCGACACCAGAAGGAGGAAGGCGAGTTGGATTTATCAACCATCAGGATAGGGTGTTGTGTCTTTGCCCAATGATGGCGGAGGAAAATATGCAAATCATCAAAGTTTATGACGGGTTTCTCTCCAACGAATATAAAAAGACTGTAAGGCGCGACCAGGTTCGTGTGCTTTCGCTGTTTTGTTAGAAAAGCGAAAATCTAAGAAGGCAATGATGAGCCACGCCATTAACTTGGCAGCACTTTGCATTGACAGCTACGTCCCCAGAAGAAATGCGATAGACATGACACCATTCCCTCCGAAGCTCGTGTAGACTGCTAGACTTCTTGATCTTGGAGTTATCAAATATCAACGCCAGAACGATCTGATATGTATTCTCTTTCCATGCCGAAACGAGTAACTAGAGAAGATCTTCCCCTAAGTAATCACAGCGTCTGAATCTATCAGTCACACCCTAAGTTCAATATCTAATAAGGTGAAGAGCCCTTGAAGTTACTATCATTCCTTCTCTCTAAACTATACGCTTCGATGGAAAGACATGAAATAATCCTTTATCGTCGATCTTATCATGTATTTGTGACTGGTCCATCACAACCACGAGGATTTCGTCATTGAGGGCAGCGCAAGGTCAGCCTGGCTGGGCCAAGTATGGGAAGGCCTTGTGAGGTGACAAGGAGGTCAACATACTGCCCATGTGGGTAATAGGGTTGAGCCCGATGGATGAGCGGGAAAGAAAGCGATGAATCGAAAATTCTCGAGAGTGGCACGTGACTTCCACGATAACAAAACCATCCTATGATGTGGCCTCGACCGTTGAGTTGCTCTCAATTGGCGTCCAAAACGCCGAGAACCTTTTCAAGTTCTATACGTTCTACAAAGATCAGCGCGGCGAAGCTGGCCACGTCGCAGAAGAACTTGAGGAACTCTTGACGGACTTTCGAACTATTCTTCATGACTTACGAACTCAAGACAGTCATTGACCTCATGGCTAAGCTCACGACTCCTTGCCGCTTTCCGAGCCTACCATATCGATAATTTCCTTGACGATAAACTCTTCGATAACAAGCATTTCCGCCGTCTCATAGACGGCGCGAGAAGACTCAATCCCGCCACAAAAGTACGGGCCAGAAAGCCTATTTCGCGTGACACTATTACGAAACTATCTGCGGGCCTCGCCGCACTACCACCACGGCCCTCGGAGATGTCTGCGAACATTCTGGACGACTTGAACTTCGCAACCGCGTGCCGGGTAGCATTTGCTGGATTCCTTCGCCTCGGAGAATTCACCTACAAGACTGACGACCTCCGCACACGTTCTATCTTCTCAGCCACAAAGTTAACGCGCTCCGACGTCAGATTCTCGTCCTCGTTAGACCACGCACAACTCACACTCAAGCGCAGTAAAACAGACCGCCGCCACGAAGGCGTGCAAATTATTCTGGCAAAGACGGGAGACGGCGCGTGCCCGGTTGATGCCCTTCAGAAGCTGCTACTGCTCGACCCCAAAGGGCCCGACGCCCCATTGTTCTCCTTCCACAGAAGGCCATTCAGTCGCAACAACTTCCTCTCGGCCTTATCTACTAAGCTAAGAGCGCTTGGACTACAGACAGAGGGCTACTCGGGTCACAGTTTTCGGAAGGGCGCAGCTCAGCATGCGCACGATAGTGGGATACTCGACGACCAGATTCAGATGCTAGGGAGATGGACCTCAGAGGCCTTCAGGGTGTATTTCACGACGAACGCGTCAGTTTTGTACAAGCTCAATCACCAGTTCCAGACAGGCTCGCCAGCCCCGCTGTCCCTGCTGCTTCCACCACCGTCCCCTCCACCATCCTAGTTTGGCCGGGTCATCTGGGCCCTATCTGACGCTACGGTCTACGACCCCAGCGACAGGTGACCCGTTATGGCCAAACTACACTCTTCTCTCTCCTCTTGACTGCGTGAGGTCACCAATAAATTCAAAATATATTTCTGCATTCTTACACACCAATTTCACCAACATCTCGTAAATCAGACCACAACACTTCCTCTTGGATGAAAAGAGGGCAAGCTTAGTATTACCAAGCCAGAAGACTTATTCAATAGACATAATACAACAAATTACATATGGGATGGATGAAAATCAATGGAATCATAGTTAGACATACAGAACAGGTATAAGAAACAGTAATGTGTAATGATATGTCAGCGGATTTATGCATCCTGATTAGGAAAGGTGTAAAAATTTATGCAATTCAGGGTCGCCAGGGTCATAGCCAGGGTCACCCTGACGAAATTTTACGACCCTGAGGGTCGGTCCGGTCAGTAAGGCTTGGACCCGGAACCGTGGAGGTCCGGGTCGCGGGTCCATAGGGGGGACCCAATTCCCGGTTCGTGGCGAGGTCTATCCGTATATCATCAAACCAACGGGTGGCCATGACATTGATTCCTTACTCGACGAAATTTCTCCCAAATTCCACTATCGACTTCTTCCGGATGTTGAAAACGCGATCCTAACAGGCTCCAAGGTCGGTTCCAACCCCTCCTTGTTTAAAAGTTCTAGCGCTGTCCGATCTAACTCCCCCCGAATGCCGCTATAGAGATTACGAAATAGTGCGAGGACATCAGGAAGATTTTGATAAATATAGACATAAATTTACTTGTAGTAGGTCAGTGGCACTTCGATAGGTTACAAAAGATAAAGCTACGGCAGGTCTCACGTTTCATAGTAGAGCTAAATGTCTGAACTGAGGGTGGAGAAAAGTATGTTACATTGTTTGTTTAGTTATTACTTAGTCACAATTATTCCACATCAAATTGCCAGAAATAGGGACTTCGAGATTAAAAGATTTCGATATATTTTTGAGGCATCCATCTGGACCAGAGCCCATGATTTCCAACAATGCATTTAATGATACAAAAATATGATTTATTTAACCAAATATCGCGAGGTTTCTATTTGAACTCGTTCTGGTCTAGCGAAGAAAAACATATCTTCGAATCCGTATATTCATGAGCGCTTCCACCAGATTTTCTCACGCACCGGCATTGATGGTTTAATTTCAATCCCGAGCCAGCTTGCTGTCCCCTTGGAATCAATCCGGAATTCCACGCGCATCGCCTTGGAGGCTCCCCAGCGCGTGGAAATCTGGATCCAGAACGTTCCAGATACATGGAACAGGTTGTTGATGAGATATTGGGCATATTGGTTGTACTTCACTATTGAGACGCAGAGGTCGGGTACTCTTCGTTGTAGCCCCTGGATAGCTCCCTCGCCTTCAGAGCAGCTGCTGGATGATAGGCCGGGTGTGTACATGTTCCTTCATAAGCGGAGATATTGAGAGGGTTAGGTAATGCAGGGTTGGGAACCATAGGATAGAGCTCTGTAATAATGTTTTCGGGAAGGTGGGTGTCGTTAATAATAGTATCCTGTGAATGGTTCAGAACGTATTAGCAATGAACTCGAGGGAGAGCAATGTAACATTTGGCTTGTCCATTGCAGGACTGAATGTTTTTGTATACCTTGTAACCCAGTCAAACCGATCGCCTATGGGGATTCTCAATTCTTCATCGATAAGATGATATACAAGTAAATTTGTGGCTGCGTTGATACCACTCATATTGTTACCTAGAACACCGAGTCCAAGTTTCCGACGGGGCAAGAGTATAACACACACACTATACCCAAACTGTGCCCCCTCATAGAAGACCAGCGCCTCGCCTTTATAATTTTAGGATATCCATCCTAGACTATACAATGAAGGGGAGTCAAACGGCTCGATTGGATTGGGCGATATAATTGAGTGCCTACCTAATAGGGTAGCGTAACTCGCTTTTGAAAGCGGCGGCTGTTGATTTAATATAGCCGAAAATCCACTTAGCGTAGTCTACTATAGAAGATAGTGTATTACCTACTCCTCGAATAGTGTTTATAATTACCTAGTTGGTTGAGGCAATTTTGCTATTTAAGTCAATATAGTAGCCCTGTGAGATATCGTAATATACGCCTTATACCTTAGAGAAAGAAACAAAGGTCTCCGTTATATTGAGAGGTTGCTAGATCCTCTTTGTCAGAAACGAGTGTAAAGATTGATTTATCACAATCTCAATCAGATAAGCCGCTATATTGTACATTAGATTACAGTATTGCTATTTTGTCCGCGGTTTAGCTGTGAGAGGAAGATATCTTATTGATTGCACCGTTTCTTGGAGAGTGATGTTGGCAAACCAAACCCAATTATAGCGTGGTAGACCAGAGCGATAAGAAAGAATATCAGTGATCGTTGTGTGAGATATTGACCATTGGTCGCTGAGAACAAAATCGGCGGGAAGAATAGTATAGACAGGTGTGTCCCATCGTATCGCTGGATGATTGTCATCATCATCAACAAGAAGGGAAATAGCCGCAGATGTGACGGCTTTTGTCATGCTCCCAGTGAAAAACAGCGTGTGCTCAGTCACCGGTTTAGACATACGGATATCCGAAACGCCGTAGCCCTTTTTTTCGGATTAATACGAACACACAATATGGCATATATTAAGCAAGAGAGTTGAGATCATGACTTGCTTTAGAAAAAACATCTCCTCGAACCACTGCAACAGCCAAGCCTGGGTCGAAAAGCTTGTCAAGAGGCGTTCTCGATGGGTCTTGATGCGCTAATAGAGGACGTTGAATGTCTGCGAGGGTACTACCCACGAATATTTGGCAATAAATGAGCGCCGAGGGCTAGCGCATCTTAGACCTGGGAGTAGGGTATGGGTAGCCTGAATTCTCGCAAATGGGGTGAGCTGTAAAAAATCGCTTGGAAGAAGAATTCTATGCAATTTTGGTGCCGCTTTAGGAATTAACTGCCCAGTAATCATCTAGACATTTCTATTCGGTCGGCACAAGGAGAGGACGCAAAAGGGGGTTTGGAGTTGCGGTGGTGAAGGAGGACTGTCGCGTTCTGTCAGCTTACTCTCTGGTTTCTCTTATGCATATGCGCACAATATCCAGCCGGGGCCGAATATACCTTTTCCCGTAGCATTACACCGGCTTTTTGATTGGCTACTGATAATCAGATGTCACATATTCTAGTCGAGGAAAGGCAAAGCTATTGACTGACCGGAGGTCGGTTCGCTCAGTTCAAATCCCGGCAATTGATTGGATGAAAGTTATATCTTGCTTACTTTTTAGAACGCTAGCTAATGTCAAATCCAGGACGCCATGATTGCTTTTTTGAAGCAGAGGTCATTATCGAGGAAACACTTAGAGGTAATAAGAAAATCCTTCCTAGGTCCACTCGTTCTTGTTATTTTAGAAGATAATTTTTTGTTGCCATGATAGCCAATCAAACATTTTGCAAAAATAGCGACAATCTGCTCGGTCCTGGGGTCAAGGCTCTCTTTCAGTTGCTACTTCCTGCTCGTCTAGAAACTCTACGTAGAGCCTCGTTCGAAGTCTCAACCTTTCGGCTGACCATACCCAAGTTTGTGAGTTTTGTCATAACTCTTTTCAAATCATTTTTTACCACAAGCCTTTCATGGAAGATACTGTCAAGTGCCCTCTTCTCTCCACATATAATATATACAGTTTCCCTTCAACGGTCATCTTCAATACAAACGAAACTGGGGATGACAGCTGATACTCCGGAGATTATCGCTTCGGCTGCTGCAGTGCTCCTTTCTCTTGTTGAAGATCAGTGCTCAATTGAACCTTCGGTTCTCCTCGCCATCTACTTTTCAGGCCTGGCTGTCTTACCATACCACAACTACGCTCACTATGGTTGATCCCTTCAATCAATCTATACAGAGGGCTTTTGATCGGTATTACATTTTGACTGTTCTAGCTTTTCTTTTGGAATCTAGGTCAAAGCTCAGAATTCTTCGTGCTGCATATCAGCATGTAAACAGGGAACAAGTTATCGGTTTCAGGGGTCGAAAATTATATCTCTAGACCTTGCTCTTAGTGTATTAAAGTTCCGTCAACCGTTCCTGATCACATCCATCATCAGCTACTTTGAAGGCAGTCTATCAGAAACAACATCTGAAACCAAATACTATGGACGAGCATTGATAGGGGCCTATTTGCTGGTATATCTGGGAATGGCGGTATGTGCATACAGCGAGAATGTTTCGGACTTGCTGGACATAACATCCAGGTATCCACCGCCAATTATTGGCGGCTCACTTATCGGCTGAGCACCATGGCACGAGCTGGGCTGATATCGACTATATTCTCCCATACGACCAAGCTACATGGCAGCGATGTAAAAGATGCGGCAGCCCTGACTTTAATGGGAACTGATGTTGAACGCATAATGGTAAATCTCAATTCATTAAATGAGACCTGGGTATCAATCATTGAAGCCACCGTCGCTCTAGTTCTCCTGGAGCGGCAGACTTTCCTGGTATGCCTCGTACCCGCTTGTACCTCGCAGTTTCACCATCGTCCTGGCGGTGGGACTTGAGATAGTTTCCTTATATAAAACATAGAAGCCAATCTCGAATCCAGCTGTACGGTTCTTCTGTTCTTTCTTCACTAAGCTTTGTGCGGGTGAGTAAGAAAGACTCGTTTTCGCAAGTCCCTCGATACTCATCATGGTAGCAGAAATGACGTGATACCATACAGTAGATACGGAATTTCGTCATCAGGTGGCAGCGTAGGCACCGTAAGCACTAGTTATAATCACTATAAGCACTAAAAGCATTAAAGAAGTCAGCCTTGTATCCCATACCTGTGTAAGCTTATCCTGTTAGACTGGACATAGGATCGCAGCTGGGTAAGCTCTAAAACGATGAACTTGTTTTTGAGAGCCGATATACCACGCATTTATCAAAAGTGCTATATAAGAAAACACAGCCTCGCCATTTTGCATCCAGTGAGTCGCTATCATCTCATCCTTTAAATCATTCAAATATCACCTCTATCATGTTGGCCAGTCTGATTATCACTGGAGCTGTCCTTGCTACGAGCGTAGCAGCGGCAACTCTGCCACTTGAAGTCAGTCTCGAAAGGCGTACTCTAGTCAAGAAGGCACCTGATCTTGGCATGAGTGTTGTTTGTGATTTGATGTACACGTACACTTGTGACGCAGGCTCCACTATTACATCAAGTGATTGCGCAATGAAATGCGTGTGCAACTCAAACGGAGATGTCCTCTGCAAAACGGCAATTGGTAGCTGCAGTTCTGGTACTGTGCAGCTATTTTGCGAGGGATACGATGATCCAGACCCCGAGTGCGGCTGTGTATCTCGTTGAATATCTGGCGGATTTTACTTGCATCAAAGACAGTGAGTTATTACTGCATTCCTCATAACATATTCCCTGCTCATGCGACCATCAATACGTAAAGTATGATACATTAGCAGAAGAATCCCTTCATTGCCAACAGTTCGCTTTTCGTACTCCCGTGTACGTGTTTTTTGTGTGTATTGGGAAATAGGGGGTAAAGAGGGAAAAGGGTTCGACTTCAAGGTGTGGGTTCATATTAAGATACCAGGTGACTCGGCAAATATACAGTGACTGGACATAAGTAGGGCTCCGAAAGGAATATGATTATTCATGAATATTCATGAATAAGAGACTTATTCATATTCGCAAAATTCATGAATATATGAATAATTCATATTTATTCATATACCGAAAGAGCATACATTACCTTTCATGTTGTTACATCGCAATACAACAATAATAGACCATGGGCTTAGACTCCATTACACACAACTTACCACTTTAAGATACTAAGTCTTCTTGAATTTGAATATAACACAATTCCTAACCTTAGAACTATTTTTGGTACTGTCTCTTTAATAGCATAAGCCATCGCATCGTCTTTGCATTTAGACAGTGTCTCCTGAGCCCCAATACATCTCTGGCATTGCTGAATTCGCGTTCAATCCCTACCTCCGCTGAGGGAATTGGAAAGTAATCCTGAGCTACCTTTGCCATTAGTGGGAAACTAAACACATTTGCCTTCCACCACTTGAGAACCCATTCCTCGTCTGCATCGTCAATTATATGGTGGGACCAACTCACTGGCGGCGCATCTAAATATCTATCAATGTCTGAAAGAAGCGTCCGCTGTGATGGCTGTACTTTTCGCAACGTCCTCCACATAGTCTCGGACATAGCCGGCGGGTGGTCCACTACACATGGCATGGACGGCTCGTGCGGATACTCCTTTTTCAAGAACTCCCGCACTTGAGAGATGATCATTCCCGCATCTTGCGCGTTCATCTGCGTTCCGATTAAAGACGATTCGATCCGCGGGTCCAGGACGGAGGCCACGTAGTATAAAAGATTGGTATCCATCTTCCTTGCAAATTTGTTCATCTTTTGTATTCCTCTTTCCACCGCATTTCGTATCTCGGTGTCCACACATTCGAAATCACCTTCTCCTTTTTGAACATCGTTAAGCAAGTCATCTAGACTCCAATAGATGAGTAGACTCTCAACAATCGTCGGACATGACTTTGACACCGAGTTCGTGTGATCCCAAAATGGCTTAAGAACTTTCGCTACTTGTTGAAGAATGGATCATTCGTTATCGGTAAGCTGAAGTGCGTGGACTTCTGGATGCATCCGAACGAATTGTCCGACTTCTTTCTGTAGCCGAAGGGCGTCTGCTATCATGATATAGGTTGAGTTCCATCGGGTGTCAACATCGTAGCCGGCTTGCTTGCCTGGTGACACTTCTTTCCAGGTTTGGCGGCGCTGCGGGCTGCGGGCAATCCATAGATTCCAACTACACTGCCTGCAGACTAAGAACCGATCTTTTTTCGGTGGCCCGCCCCTTCGACGCCAGGTGTTGTCCAGTTCTGTGATCCAGAAATGCTCGAGGGTCCAGCTAGAATAAGACTTGACTTTACGTCTCTTGTAAGGCGGTGAGCTACTCTGGCTGCTAGCTAATCCCGATAGCTCGGGATCTAGCGGAGCGGGCGAAGAGCTGGGAATATGTAAAGACTGCACGGATGGTGACGTCCCTTCGGCTTGTGTAGACTCGGATGGTGTTGGCGAGCAGGGGCTCTCCATTTCAAGGATATTCCATTCCCATGGCTCAGGGAGTAGGGAGGATGTGCCATTGTTCAGGGCATTGTAGTCGCGACGCGGAAGACCACGCGTCTTTCGCACAAATGGGTTAGGTGAGGATGTCACTCTCTGTTTGTCCAGTGTCAGTGGTCTAACTGGTACCTGGGAGCGAGACATGGCACACCTTCAGTATCATCCAATAGTAGTTGATAGCCTCACGAGTCGGAATTGAAAAGTAAGAATGAAACGATGAGGGGGAACGTGCAGCTGTGCTTTAGCCCGATGTAATCCCATCAAAGTGGAAAGCTGATAGGCCTTTTCTTCACACGCGGCGGTTTCTCACTCGCGATTCTCGTGGTAAACAACTATGATCTGGATGACAAGTGACCTGAATTGGCATGATAAACGCGTTTTTACGTGTCAATAGTGGTGGTTATATCATATATGAATTTTGGAGCAGACCGAACGGGAATAAGGGGAGTTATAGTAGTCGATGTAATTGGAGCAGCAAAGATGAGGAAAGACGCTTTGTAGATATACATAAATTCGCTCGACTTTCTGTAGCAACCTTTCTAGTCACTAAAACTAGACACTTACCGGTAAGAAAATCGCTAAAATAATTCACACAGAATGCGTAGAGCTTATTGAGCCCTACAATATAGGATATACACTTCAAGAATATGGTTTGCATAGGGAATCCTTCCTACTTCTGCTTGGCCGAGGCCGTGTGATGGCACTTGGAAATATAGTGGAAACGTGTATTTCCGTAATACAAAAACCGGGGAAACGGAGGAACAATTAATGCGCGAAAAATGCATGATATGAATAATATGAATGCGAATATGAATATGTAAGGAAGCTAGTGGGGAGCGATATGTTTATCCCATGAACGAATATTTGTCTAATCTTTTTAACTAATCCCTTGAACACGTTTTACGATACAAGGGTCACCTGATGTATCCCAAATAGGAATAGTGGGTTAGTTGAGTACCCAGTATTTCTGACACACCCCCTCAGTCCTCCAAGTCCCTGTTGGAGGGCTGGACGTTCTCCAACTGCCTCATGGGTCTATCAAGTCTTTGACATTCTCCATGCGCAGCATTGTGAGGAAATCCTCATGCTTTGGCCTCGACAGTGCCTTGGTGAGGCCATCTGCAACCATTTTGGCTGTCGGCGTCCATTCGAGGTCGATTCGGCCGTCCTTGATCTCCTGACGAATCCAGTGTCCGTTGATGTCAACGTGCCTCAACTTCGTGGTGATCTTGGCCTCCTCGGACGACATGAGATTCACTGTCTGTTTGTTGTCACAGCGAATCGACAGTCTGTGGCCGGGATCAAAACCAATACCCTGCATGAATCGTCTCCACCATTGTAGGGATTTCCCTGAGTCTGACAACGCTACCAACTCGGCCTCTGTCGTGGACGTAGTGACAGTGGGTTGCTTAACTGCTTTCCAGTCCACGGGTCCTCCATAGACCTGTATGATATAGCCCGCGGAGCTACGCCGGTCGGGCATGTCTCCATAGGCGGCGTCGCTAGCGAACTCGACCGACTTCAGATCCGTTCTCGAGATCTCTTCCGCACCGCAATAGGTAATTGCGTGGTAGCAGGTTGTGAGGAGGTAGCAGATTAACCGGTCAATGGCTCGGTGGTGTTCCGGACCCGGATTCGTGAGGAACTGCGAAAGCTTGGAGACAGCGAATGCAGCATCGGGGCGAGTAGCGGTTGTCGCATACTGGACTGACCCAACTTTACCCTGGTAAAGCTTCGTGTCCTGGGTGCTAGCTGTTCCTTCGTATTTCATCAATTCCTCAGTCGTTAAAGGGGTATAGACAGGGGAACGTGTCGTGAGGTGATACCGCGTAGCGATGCTCTGGATATAGGAATCCTGGCATAGCCAAAGTCTTCGACGGCTCCTATCACGTATGATACGAATCCCAAGGAACCAAGCAGCATCTCCGTGGTCTGTGAGTTCCCACTGCTTTTCTAGCTCTCGTTCGAGTTTCTCTGCAACGTCTCGTTTCGAAGGGAAGTTGGCGATGAGGATATCATCCACATAGAACCATAGGAGTATTCCATCACCGACGAAGACACACGGGTCTTCGGGGACGGGCTTCAGTCCTAGCGCAATGAGAACTTTGGTGGCCTCCTGCTTCCATAATTTCGGTGAAATCCTTAGTCCATAGAGTGCCTTGTTGAGTTTCCAGCACTTATGCGGAAGTTGGAATCCTTCTGGCATCATCGTGAAGATTTCCGAGGGAAGAGTGCTGTTTAAGAAAGCTGCCACAGCATCGCGCTGTCTGAGGTCGAGGTCGTAGGCTGCCACGAGACTGAATAGCATTCGTGCCGTACGCGCTGCGAGTGTGGCTGCCCTCTTGTCTTTGGAGCTGATCCATTCGAGGTCTCCTCGGACGCATATACGGGCCTTGAGCTTCATGAGGTAGCCGTCCTGATCGAATTTGTATTTGAAGACCCAACGCAGCGGTATGACCTGCTTCGAGACGTCCCTCGGTCGGTCAATGACCTCAAACGTTCCTTTCTTGGACAACCCTTCTATCTCCTTCCTGCAGGCCTCCTCAAATCCTTGTCTGTACGGATGCTTCTGCATTTCTCGCTATCCGTTGGGCTCTGGAGGGAGATCATCTCGGTGGCGGCGGACTGGATTCTCGGTATACAGAGCGTAGCCGAAGGTTTTAAGTAGCTCTGGAGGGTCATCTTCATCAACGGTTGCAAAGGCGTGACGCGAGTGGCGTGTGCGGGGCCCTTCGATGATGTTTGAAAGGTCTATCCCTTCATTCCTTCCTCTGACGGTGGACTTGATCTCTTGATGAAGCTGTTGTGAAGCGTCATCGTCCTCGTCCTCGTCTTCAGAGACGGATTGCTGTACCCCCTGATCGGTAGCCTCTGCAGACAGGTCCTCTTGCTGCACCCCCTGAGATTCCACCCCCTGAGCTGTTGCAGTAGGCGTGGTAGGTGTCGGTGGAGTGGCCGGTGGCGGATTGGCTTCCGAAGGGAACGCTCCTGGAACTGTCGTTTCAGTGGTGGGGTCCGTAGCAGAGGGAGATGGTGTCATCCGAGGCGTTTGGAGCCCAGTCTCCGCATGGTGTTCTTCCAGTTCCTTTTCCGAGGCTTCTGGACGGCTAGACTGAACGCTGGTCTCCCGTTCGCCGACGTCTTCATCCTCACGGTGTGCTCCACGATCGTCTAACAGCGGATGCATTGGCATTCCCACAGATTCCTGAAAGGCATCGAGCGCTTCATATGTGGACAAAACCGTGGGCTCGGGCACAGGAAGCTCTACTTCCTCCCACATCTGTATATCCCTGTGATAACGCCGATTCTCATCGAAAACAGCATCTCGTACGGCCTCTATCTTCCCTCTTGCAGGGAACCAGATTTTCCATACGTTCGACGCGATATATCCCACAAGGAAACCGATCTCTGCTCGAGGTTTGAGCTTATCCGTGCGTGGGATGCCCTTGATGCGGCAGTAGGCCAGCGAACCGTAGATCCGAAGATTGGACAGGTTTGTTGGTTTCATGCGGTCTCCTGCAAAACCCTTGCGGGCCTCCTCCCAGGGCACAATCCATTGTCCGTCCTTCAGGGTTGGGATGCGGTTCAGCATCCACACTGCAGCTGACGTGATCTCGGGCCATAGCTCATTCGGGAGCTTTCCTTCGAGACGGAGGTTTCGAGTCATTTGGATAATCAGACCACCTGACCGTTCTGAGGGACCGTTCTGTTCAGGCTGACCAGCCACGCTGTGGAGGACCACAATTCCTTGTGAGGCAAGGAAATCCTCGGTTTTTCTGCCCGCAGAACGTTCGTTGTCGTAGTGGAAGGCTTTGATAGGCAGGTTCCACCAATTTTTCACAAGAGCGATAAAGCGTTCCACAGCTGTACGGCAGTCATCCTTGCGTGCGTGAGTGTAGAGCCAGTGGAATCGGATGCCTTCGACGTAGAAATGCGTGATCCACTGGTGGGCATTGTAGGCCTTGGGCATTTGAATGAGATCAAAGTAGATTTTCCCAAAACGCCCAAAGGTCTGCCCGATGCTTCTACGCGAGATCTGTCGAGGCGCTGATGAGAGTTTGCAGACCTCGCAAAGCTCCTCGTTTGGCTTGTTTGCCCCGCTTTCCGCCGTTTCGGCTACCTTGCGTATCTCCATACCTTCAACCATCTCTTCCGCTTTGCGTACAACCTTGTGGCTGATGTGACCCAACCGGCGGTGCCAGGTATCTAGGGAAGCGGTGGAGATGAGAGGTTTCGTGGACTTACGGGTAGCATAAGCATGCGTACACTCGCCATCCTCTGGTAAGTCGAAGCGCCACAGATTGATGGATGGCAAGAAGGTTATACCGAGGACTGGTCTGTTCTGACTGTCCCTGATACACCCTCTTTCTTCATCCCATTTGGCTCCTTCCTTCTTCAGGGCTCCGTATGACACCAGGTTCGTGTGGAAACCAGGGCTGTAGGAGGTGTTTCGCAGTGTGATCACGCGTTCTTCACCTTCGTATGACCCTCGTACCTGCACTGTTCCGTGTCCCTCAATATTCGTCGAGGGATCACCGGTCCTAACGTCATGATTGGCTGGGTGGAAGGTGATGAAACTCGATCGGTCGTTGCAGGTGTGCATAGATGCACCATTATCCAGGATCCACCTGTCTCTCAGACCTTCAGCACCCACAAAATTCGTGCTTAAGACCGTTGCGCAAAAGGCTCCTTGAAACTCTCTTGCCAGGTCCGAGTTGATGGCAGTGTTGGCTGACTTCGCGGGTGTCGATGTAGGAGTGTCGGTTTTCGCGCTTCCTTGATTTTCCTTGAGCTTCTGGTTAATCCAACTTCGGAAGCCTGCGTCTGATTCCAACACTTTATCGATTTTCTCCTTGCGTTTCTGCGGCGGCTCATAGTCCGTTGGTCGGTTTGGGGCCTTTTCGTTGAGTACCCAGCAATTCCACGGTTTGTGCCTGCCGCCACAAGGGCAGTGGCGATCTTTGTATGGCTTCGATTCAGCGCCATTGTCCGACTGGCCGTGGAGAGTCGCGAATGCAGCTCTCGATAGGGATGACGCTTGTGCTGAGGGCTTTGGGTTCAGCTCGCTGTACTGCGATCTGAATTCCTCGGCTAGCTGATGGACGTCTGCTGCTTGGTTGTTGGAGACAATGTTCTGATGATATTTTGTCCACCAAACTCGCATATTGCTGATGTCCTTCACAGCTTCGAGAAAATCCCTGTCTGCATATACGACCTTGATTTTCAGGGATTGTGTTAGATCGTATAGCCTCAGCCACTCGCTGAGCCATTTATCGACATCCACGCCTTTCTTTGGTGGTAAGTGCGACGTTGCTTTCCACTCCTTGCGAACTATCTCGAAACGGTTCGTGGATTGACCGAAACGAGACCTTAAGAAGAGTAGCCTCTGTCGGGCGGTGTCCTTATCTTCTAAGGAGTACTGCTGGTCCTCATGGACCGAGGCCTTGATGGCTGTGTTCACGATAGCAAGGCCTTTTGCTGCTCCTTATAGTCTGCCTGCTTGATCTTATACACGTCCATCTTGTACCCCCACATTCGGTATAGTACCTGATTGGACTCGTTCAAGTCCACTTCTGGCATTGGAGGCAGCACGGGCTGGTCGATCTCCTTATCTAGCTCAGTCTCACTCTTTTCTGGGTCAAGAAGTTCCCAGACTCTGTGGTCTTTCGCGAGGGATCGTATTGTACTTATCCACGTCGGCCATTGTTCAGGTGATTGAAGCTTCACGCGCTTCGCCACGGAGACGTTCGTTGATTCCATTTTGGATTGGGTTCGCTGATGGCCCAATGCTTTCGGAAGTTCTTTAGCCAGTGGACGAACCGGCGGACTCAGGGGCTCGAACGGCCTTGATGTGCTTTTGAAGTAGCGGAAGGGGTTCGAGGATGTCGAGTACGGCGATTCTTCACAGAGCTTCCGGGCTCATAACTAAGGAAGCTTGTGGGGAGCGATATGTTTATCCCATGAACGAATATTTGTCTAATCTTTCTAACTAATCCCTTGAACACGTTTTACGATACAAGGGTCACCTGATGTATCCCAAATAGGAATAGTGGGTTAGTTGAGTACCCAGTATTTCTGACAATATGCCCTATATTCGCATTCATTTATTCCTTTCGGAGCCCTATAAGTTATTGCACCCCTAGCCCCACACCCCCTTGATTATAGAATATACTGCTGGTCAAAAACCTCCATGAATTCATACTATGAAATCTAGTACGGTGTATACCACCCCTAAAGAGTCTCTCAATAATAGCTTCTACCCGGTGCGGCATCGTCTCAGAGAGATGCCCTAGGTGCCGCATCTCTAATTCATCTCATGCCTGCTGCACAGTAGCTACTAGACACTCCCTTGTAGTGTCACTATTCCGCATATGTAGAAGATCAGGCCGAAGCTCATAGATTTTAGCTTTTAGCAACGCGTTGTAGGTAGGCGGTATAAATCTATAGTGGCGGTGAGCTAGGTGGGACCATAGTGTTACGGTGCGAACCTGTATATAAGAAACAGAGTGTTCCTGTTGGCACGTGCGCCTGCCACGTGCCCCTTCCTTGAGTCTTCTGCTTTCCGGAACTCGATCCTGTTGTAGCTCTTCGAGCTACGTCTTGTTTATAATTCTGATCAATACGAATCTGTTTACCTGATACTGTCTATCTGTCTGCCTGCCCGGACCCGCACCCTGACACATAGGGGGTGCAAGAACTTATGTCCACTGACTGTATGTTTTTATGTAAGCTATATTAAATTGTTGAAATTTCGTGTTACGGGGTCTTCCCCTGGGACCCCTCACACCTCACGACAAGTGTTATCTCTCATGGCTCCGACTCTGGATGAGTATTGGATCTCTCATGATCGTTGGGCTCCACAGGCCATTGAGGACTTGGACCCCGGATGATCTTGGATAGGATCATCGGCTTCCGTCATCTTGGGACTGGGACCCCGCATTAGCTTGTCTGATCTTGGATGATCGTCGGATAGTCTATGAAAGACTATCATGTTGTATGAGGGAGTTTCCCCTCTTTTGCCCCACTCGTTGTGCCAATAGGCATTGAGCAGCTGTCATCCCACTCATGTTAAATACTTCGGCTTGGAGAGTGCCATGGGGGCTCTCCAAGGTTCAGTTTCGTTACCGAATGGACTATGCTCATATCTGAGCCCTACATCTTATTTCTTCTTACCTAGCCAATAGTCTTCTGTTTCTATTTACCCCTTAACATTTCGGTACGAATGAAAACATACACTTTTTTCACGATACACCATCAGCAGTGCTCGTAGCTCTATTGCTGGAATCAATGAAACTGATATGGTAAGCTTACGATCGAGTTATTTTCCCAGCGAGCTCCTTACCCAGTCCGGGGCTGTCAGCTTACTCCAGGCGGGGTTCAGGAATGACCAATCTGATCGTTGATCAAGTTTATGACGGGCATTTACCCCGCTCTTACATATAAATAACACGTCAAGACTAAAGTTCGATTGTAAACATTCACTGCGAGTCTATCAGTGTCGAATATCTCTTTTAAATAAATCATACCCGACCGAATCCATATAAGTGCCATCTTTTCGTCGGACCCGCAATCGTTGTCTTCAACTATATTTGCCTTGAGAATTGAGAGCAGCACATAGCTTCCACGATGACAAACCCTTCCGATGTTGTGGCGTCAACTGTTGAGTTGCTCTCAATTGGCCTCCATAGCTCCGAGGGCCTTTTCGAATTCTACACATTCCACAAAGATCAGGGTAACGAAGCTGGTCGCGTCGCAGAAGGGCTTGATGAACTCGTGACGGATTTTCGAACTCTTCGAGATTTACGAAGTGAAAGGTGCCAGTCGAAAGAATATGAAATCAGTGAGGCCATCAGCCGCGCTATGCAGAACTGCAAAGAGTTCATCACCGAGCTTCAGGATGAAAAGGAGAAGATCATTACGTTGCCCGAGAACGCAAGAACTATTGTCGGTTTACCCGGTCGCCAAACAACCTATTCATTTCGCCGCAGTACGCTGCTGAAGCTTGAAGAAGATATTTCCGAAATAAGATATCACATATTATCTGCGCTTCGGGCTCTGCAGCTCGATGCCCGAAAGACAATACATGATAGTGTGGTGAAGCCCAATTTACTCGCTGAGCGTATGAATGCGGGCCGACTTTCTTCAACAATTTGCGACTGGCTCAAAGCTCCAGATGCAGCGATCAACCATATCACAACATATGCCAAGTCTCATATCGGAACTGGGCTGTGGTTAACTACGGGACAGCATTTTGCAAACTGGTTGGCTCAGGAGAACTCTTTTCTTTGGCTAAATGGACGCGCTGGATGTGGCAAGTCCGTTTTATGCTCAACTGCAATCGAATACACCCTCCATAAAATGCAATACAAGTCAAATGTTGGCATTGCCTTTTTCTACTTCAAGTTTGATGACGCATCGAAACAAGGCCAATCAGCGATTGTGCGAGCTTTGATGTTACAGCTGGCAGCACAAAGCTCGGACTGCGAAACCGATCTTATTCGGCTGCATGCTTCATGCGAGCCTGAATCACCTACCTCAGAAAGGTCCATTGAGTATCTTCAACATATGGTCCGCAGGTTCCGGAGTGTGTATTTATTTTTGGATGCGCTGGATGAGTCCCGTTGGAATGAGAAGCCGGAAAGCGTCTTGGCTCTAGTCAGCAAAATGCGAGAATGGCGCCTTCCCGGCCTGCATTTGCTAGTGACTAGTCGCAAAGAACCTGCTATCCGCGAATTCCTGAGCCCTTCGTCGGGTGAAGACCTTGTTCTCGAAAATTCAGGCATCAAAAATGATATTAGCAACTTCATTTTCTTCAAACTCAACGCTGAGGCAAGACTACGGAAGTGGAGAACACATCACGGCCACATCCAGCAAGCGCTGAGTGACTGTGCCCAAGGCGTGTAAGTAGTATCAGATGGGTATGCCTGTGTGAGCTGCGCTGACTAGAAAGACAGGTTCCTGTATGTTGAGTGCCAATTTGATGACCTCAAGCGATGCCCGCGGACTGGAAATCATCTTGATAAATGCCTCCGATCATTGCCACATAATCTGGACGAAACTTATGAGCGCATTTTGTGCAGCATTGACGAGGTCTATGTTAATGATGCTCGGCGAATATTTACTCTGCTTTGTTTCTCTAACCGACCACTTACAGTGGCAGAACTTGCCGATGCATGTGCAATTGACATCGATCAGCTGCGTCTTAGAACCGAAGATCGTCACTTGGATAGTGACAGCATAAGAGAAATCTGCCAAGGGCTGGTTGAAATTTCGGCCGAGGAGAGCGAAATAACTAAAGAGCGGGCGAATCCAGTTGCCCGTATACCTCACTCTTCTGTTCAGGAATATCTCGAGTCAGATCGTATCGAGCAGCAGAAAGCTGTGTTATTTTCTCTCAACAGTCGAAGTGGACATGCCCTTCTTTCACAGGTCTGCCTTATTTATCTTCTGCAAATGGAAACTTTCAAGAAGGAGCAGGATGAGGTGATGCTTGAGTTTCCACTCGGTCATTATGCTGCTGAAACTTGGTTCAATCACTACGAAAAGGCCGAAGACATGAAATCACACGTTGATCCATTGGTATTGGAGCTTTTCCTGGACTCGAAAGGCTCTTTCAAAAGATGGATGAACTTATGTGATGTCGAGAAACAAGCAGGTAACACTGTACACTTACAGCCTACCTCGAGGGGAACGGCAACCCCGGTGTATCTCGCTTCATTTATGGGCCTCCATTGGGTCTTAGAAAGGCTTTTGACCGACGATCGAGAAGACAATCGCAGAACAAAGAGTCTGATCAACGAGCAAAGTGGTTTCTTTGGAAATGCACTTCAGGCAGCATCATACAATGGCCATCAGAACGTGGTGCAGACTCTGCTGGATAAAGGTGCTAATGTCAACAGTCAAGGGGGTCATTTCGGCAACGCACTTCAGGCCGCATCATACAGCGGCTATGAAAGTGTGGTACAACTCCTTTTGAATAACGGCATCGATATCAATATCCCAGGTGGGGAGTTCGGCAGTGCCCTTTTGGCAGCATCATATAACGGCCATACGGGGGTGGTACAAATGCTGATCCATCAAGGTGCTGATAGAAACACCCAGCTTAGTATCCTCGGCAATTCACTTCAAGTAGCATCTTGGAGAGGCCATGCAGATCTAGTACAGATTTTGTTGGAAAATGATGTTGCTTCTGTGAATACCTCGGGGGGAGAGTATGGGAGCGCAGTACAGGCAGCGGCATATAACGGACATCAGAAGGTTGTACAGATACTTCTTGATGCAGGCGCCGAGATTAATACCCAAGGTGGGCGCTTTGGCTATCCGCTTCAAGCAGCTTCATTGAGAGGCCAGGAGGAAATTGTGCAGATCCTACTGAATCAAGGTGCAAGCATCAATGCTGTGGGTGGACGCTTT
The DNA here is from genome assembly GCA_030762825.1 of Penicillium turbatum. Classification (NCBI taxonomy): domain Eukaryota; kingdom Fungi; phylum Ascomycota; class Eurotiomycetes; order Eurotiales; family Aspergillaceae; genus Penicillium; species Penicillium turbatum. The sequence goes on along the minus strand of JAUJYX010000011.1, from coordinate 927,588 downwards.
GGCAGTGCACTGCAAGCCGCATCTCTAAGAGGCCATGAAAAGATTGTGCAGATGCTTTTGGAAAGGCGTGCTGATCCTAATATTCAATATGGACGGCTTGGAAATACGCTGCAAGCTGCTTCCTGGAGAGGGCACCGAAATGTGGTGCAGATGCTGCTGGAAAACAATGCTAGAGTTAATACTGTCAGTGGGCAATATGGCAGCGCGCTTCAGGCAGCATCATTGAGCGGTCATGAGGAGGTTGTACAGATACTTCTGGACAACGGAGCCGATCTCAACTCGATTGGTGGGGAGTATGGCAATGCATTAGTAGCTGCATCCTATAATGGCCATGAAAAGATAGTGCAGATGCTGCTTCACAGAGGTGCTGATGTCAATGCTCAGGTGGACTGTGGCAACGCATTTGAAGCAGCTTCATCAAGAAGCCACCAAAACGTCATACAGCTGTTACTCGCTGCAGGGGCAAGAAATTGATATTTCTTGATTTGTAAACTTGGTGCTCAAAGCTCAAGATAACAACATCGGAGATTCTACCTCGCGCATACTGTTCTACATCTAACACAAGACAAATCCCATCCGCCAAATAGAGACGAAATAGAGCATACATCATAGTAAACATTTTCACTTGGTACAGTCGTTCTCGAAATCGGCTTGACAGATACTCTCTTCGTCACTCTTTTCTGGCCCCAAATTGATGGACATCATAAAAGGCACCAAGTATGATACCGTATCCAGGTATATAGATTACGGAACGCTTACGAGAATAAAATGAAATTCCGTGCAATTCTATAATGGGGCTTTGTAAATCATACGGGAGGTTGCCTAGCAACTGGTTCCTGGACTTCCTCCTAGGTGACTTTTACGATATCCATCAATTTGATGCGGCCCGCTCAATAATTGATCTGCGCTAGGCCTTGGCAGTGGGGTCAGAAAAGAGTGATCAAGAAGTGTATCTGTTATCTGTCAAGCCGATTTCGAGAACGACTGTATCCATATAAACGAAGACTTTCACATTCCCAAAAATCAATACCTTTCAATCGACTCCCCTAGGCTGTTAATAGAATCAAAACTACCCACATCTCGTGCAGAAGCGCGGTCATATGCGCTTGAATGACTCGAGATTGTGATAAGCAGTCTTGTTGGCCGCGTTCACCAGCATCTTCAGTTCCCCCTTATCCAACTGCCCAAAGAAATAGACTGATGGCTGTAGACGCATGCATCGCAATAACTCGATTTATTCATAGCACTTAAACAACTTATTGTAAACGAAGGCTCGACTCTTTGGGCATTGCTTCTCTATCAACTAAATTGAAGCTCTGCTAGTCTTGTTGGTCCGCTCCCGTCTCACAGTACCCGCGGGCATGCTCGGTGAGGCTTGGGTCGCAGGCGTCGCATCCACTCCTGTCGAACTTCCTCCTGGGCAATGCATCTCTCGTATTGCATCTTTTTCTTTCAATACAGTCGTTCTCGAAATCGGCTTGACAGACTCTTCGTCACTCTTTCTGGCCCCACCGCCAAGGCCTTAGCGCAGATCAATCATTGTGCGGGCCGCATTAAATTGAGAAATACCGTAAGATGCCCTGAGTATGGTATTGTATTTTGCTCGTAAAAGTTACACAATGCGTACGAGAATTCAGTGGAATTCCATGGAAGCCGATGTGGGCCTCTGGAAATCATCCAGAGGTGGCCGCCTCCCACGGTCCCACCTGGTTCCTGGACGATCTTCTAGATGACTGGTGCTACGTGGACTTCAAGTACAAATGGATGAGCAGACAGGGCTTGCTCTTGCAGCAACAGCATCATGCGGACTGCAGATAACGAGGGTATAGTTATTGCCATATTAGTCCATCCAGCGCGTTTCGTCTTATGTCCTTGTAAGTACTACCCACGGATAACTAATATTAACACCTAGCCTTACAACGTTTAACATCCAGCTGCACTAAGTCTGGGGTGCTATTGTGTCGAGAATTGGGCAAAATTTCTATGGCTGTAATTGGATAGATTAATACGAGCTATATCATCGAAAATATAAAACCTTATGCCCAAATCCAGACTTGACATTGACCTAGATGATATCAGAATGCTGCGTAGGGAAGTCTTCTGTGGTTACCGTACTTAGCGATTTCTTGACTAAGCAGCCTCTGTGGCAGTGGAAAGCTAGCTAGTCACATGGATTGGCGACTATGTTAGTACTACTGGAACTTTATGGAACTTTATGGAATATTCCGCAAGCAGGATAGGGCCGTATAAATTATCCTCTTCTCCCAGGCCCTTCTTTTATAAAGGGATTAGAAAATAGAAGAAGAGGGGAAACAAAAATCATTAAGTACTACATACAAAACCCAACAAAGGAAATCCGCCCTGATACGTGTCCCAGGGCAAGTACATTACCGTTTATCTTGAAACAGCTGGGCCGAGACTCGATCGGAAGCCACAGGACCCTTCTACCATTCAATGCTATCCATTGGCGGTGCTCAATAGAGATGTCTGGAGTTGCATGAGGTGGATCAGACGTAAAAAGAAAATCTCGGAATGACAGATGGAGGAGCCTGACTGGTGTGTCGAAATTGTTTGGTACACTGAGCACCGAGTGGAGTTGGTCTAATCGACATTTGACATCATCTGACTCTCTGTTTATTAGGTGGCTAAGGGAGTTGATCGAGAGCGGAGTGGCAAGAATAATGATCACCCCGACTATCTCACAAGCAGGTTCATGAGTAGTCTGCAGGTACAGTAAGCAAGTAATGCAAGTCACTATTTGCAAGGTCTGTGCCGAATAAGCCCCCAAGACCGTCACTGGGACATGGGCGGGAGGGAAGTGACAGGTCGCCAGATTCTCGAGGCACTCCCCAGCTGTGGTGTTTGAAAATTATAGTTCCCTGGATCGCCAATACAGATGCGAGACGAAGCACCGTATTTAAGAAAAGTCAATCACGGTATCGAGCCTGGTACAGGAATATTGATATTCCGGGTTTATTACCAATACAGACTAGTGTTTCCTGGCGTAATGGGCAGGAAAGTCAATCGAAGAGTAAAGTGGTTCCACCAGTTACGGGACGTACTGTAACAGAACGACCGCAATCAGGCAGATTTAGCCGAGTCCGTCCTCCGTCTCAACCTGGAAGTAGCCACGGTACGTAGACGTTGGTATTGGTAATAGGTGATGGCAAAGGAGATGACGGTGTCTCCAGAAGCTTTGCCCTCAAACTTGGTGAAAATTGAGATGCGGTAGATTGGTCGACTACTTGATTGCCAATGGCCACTATGTGTAATTTCAAATTCGCACTGGCGCAATGAGATAGAGGATGACTGTGAAGAGTATAGTGAAGAGCGTGGAAGACGGTGGTCAAGACGCTGGCGAAGACGGTGAAGAGGGTGGTGAAGACGGTGGTGAAGATGGTGGTGAAGAGAGTGGTGAAGAGGGTGGTGTAGAGGGTGGTGAAGAGGGTGGTGGAAAGAGTGGTGAAGAGGGTGGTGAAGAGGGTGGTGAGTAGGGTGGTGGAAAGAGTGGTGAAAAGGGTGGTGAAGAGGGTGGTGAAGAGGGTGAAGTGCTGTGAGTATTGGTGGTTTTGCGTTTGTGTATATGCTTTGCTCCCGGGGACGTTTGGTTGCTATCCAGAGGAGGTGTGTAATTTCGTTGTTGTTATCTTTCTTTCTTTTCCTCTTAGGCTGTATGAACGTTGAAGGCGGTCGAGTAAGAGCTTATTCTTTGATTGTTCTAACCTCTAGATTATCGATTTAGAATATATATTTAACTCTAATATGCCCACTAAGAGCCAATACGCCGATATAGTTCTGCAAATAACGACGATGTCCTATTCGACCGCCTTACCTCCACTAAGCGCCCCTTCAGTGCTACACACGAACAATAACCTAAGGCTTCCTTGGGAGAGAACAATTTCTCGCCCTGTATATCAGAGAGTGCAGTGTTCTAATCCGCAAGCGGAGAAGATAATGGCCGAGATTTATGCGGAATTTATTAAGATGTATAGTATGGACCACAATATGTGAATTGAGCTACAAATGAGGAAGGATGTCTAAGTACGCCTCGAAACCTAGTTACAATACCAAAATCGTTGCCTTTAAGCAGCAGAGAAATAGGCTTTTGATCTTAGAAAATAGGTCAGTATATTGGAGGTTGAACTGGCACGTTAGAAGCGGAAGTATCGTCAATAGATCAACGTGGATATCACCGAGCGACCTCACCCTCTGCTGTAGTGCCTATCGAGATGGGAGGGCGTAAGTCTTGCTCGTAATTGTGGGATTGAGGAAAATCACTTAACAGTGGATGTCAGTCGCGTTCCTCGCTGTCCTAAGTCTATGGAATATAAGCCCTCTTGTACCTGTCATTTCAATGCCGGATAGCTTGTCTATATCCGTATGTTAAAGCGGTGAAAATCTTCGCTAAATCAAAGCACGGCTATGTATTAAACTTGATTAAGTAGCTTTAGATCTAGCTAAAAGACGGGCATTCAGCTACCCGCTGATCTATCTGATAGATTTCATACCACAATAAGAATTATAGTACTCCGTGAACTTATACCAATTCTTATTTTCGTTATAGTACTCTAGTATCGCCTTCGAAGATCCCGGTGATGTAAGTCTTGAGATACTTCCACAGATGTTTCTATACGAGCTTCGGTAGGCTATCCTTACCTAGTGCAGTGGAGCTTCTCGCGGCTCGGAGATATCCCTGGATTTGTAGTCCTGTGAGGGGCTTCTACGTAAAGCACTAATTCACTATTCGTGTTTTAAACTCTAAGTTCGAAGGGTTGATTGTAATTAGAGCTAGTTTTTATAAAAATCTTGAGATGTATATTGCGGGAACTTATACAAAATGGTAATAAGTATATTACCCTCGAGATAGTTATCTTACGGGAATGGCCTGAGAAAATTGACCGAGCTCTGCGGTAGGCTAATGGTAACCGGCTTTTGATTCTGTTGCAGCTTCGGTCGGCATTGACTTGTGTAAAAAGACGTTTTAGGCTTGTGTCAGCTCTTGGTAGATTTGCTTATCGCAAAGTAGGACGTGTGTTTTAGTAAAGCCGCGCACTAGGGTATATACAAGACTTATATGTTTAAGAATACTATATATAAACAGTATAGGTTTTGGCTTTCGTTTCCTGATATTAGATTAATTACCAGTATAGTATATGTCTATAGGCTATTCTGCAATATGTGCTACGCTCTGCCGTCGTGTCGCCGAAGTATATCTAGTCCTACCCTAGCGAGTTTTCCGCTATAGTCGGCACGCTGATCTTTTGAAAGCGGCTATGTCCACCTCTGACTTGTCTGTCGGTACGCCGACTAGAAACTGAATTACCCTGGCCTATGTGACTTACACTAGAGCCGGAGCGCTGGTAAAACCGCTTCCTCTTGCGATAGTGACGGGTAAGCTAGAATATACCGGTACCGTAAGCGCTAGCGCCGGCCACAGCCCCGATGCCAACTCCTATGGAGCCAGAATTGATCTTGAAATTACTGGCTGAGCTATCGCTGTAGATATTACCACTAGCCGGGTTACTATTGCGACCACTGCCGGTACCGCCGCCGCCGGTATTCGAGTTGCTGCCACCAATAGGATAGTTACTAGAGAACTTAAGGGGGATTGTCGGGTTAACTATGGCTATTAGTGACTAGATATTCTTATTTGTCTGGCTATAAAGAGTAGATGTAGGATTGATCTTTAGATCTCTTAGTGTGTTGACTTTGTTAAGTGGGAAGTAGAAGATTGTAAGGGTAGCGTTATAGCCGGCCGTTTGCCAATTATAGTAAGGCTGAAGTGTAAATATTACTGCGATATTATTGGCAGAGTGAGTTAGTAAAGCGTTCTTAATAGCCTGAGGGGTATAGTTGAAGATCTGTGATGATGATAGAGGGGTTGTTGCAATATATGGCCACGGCAGCTGGCTGTTAAATCTAAGCTAAAGTAGGACCGAGTCGGATGGAGCCTTGGTAACTACGTCCGATAGAGTGATAGAGCTAGGAAGAGGGGTTTTCTGGGGCTTCTCGGTTAAATAGGAGGCCGAGGTTTCGATGGCTGGAACGCTAGGTAGTAAAAGGAGGGTAGAAGGTATCTAGTTATTCTCGTCAGAGTTGGAAGGCGTGGCTAGTATAGATTGAAAAGACTCGGTCTTTACACGGAGTTTGGTTATATTAATATCGCTGGTTGATCTATGTAGGAAGATAGAATTGGTGGGAGAATCGCTCGTAGGAATAGAGGCGGTGATTCCCTACAGTGTCGCCGACGCGACACTAGAATATGTGCTAGTGCCAACGTAAGTGCCAGGGTCAGTGTCAGATTTAGAAGCAATAGGAGAAGTATAACCCGATTTGCTGGTCTTTGGTATTGTAATCGCTCCACTGGTTGCGGTTGGGGTTAGGAAAAAAGCGGCGGCACTATCGCCTAAGATCAGAGTAGGAATGAGAACGCTCCACTCTGACGATAGTAGATTGCCGTCGAGTATCGGCGCTGTTACGCTAACTGAAGTGAAACTAGCCTCTGGGGGATCAGCACTAATCAGAGAATCTACGCTGGATATATGTTCGTCGAGTATTCCAGTAGAAACTGAAGTCTTAATCGGAGCGGGAGTGGGTGCGAGTAAGAGAGTTGTGGAAGTAAGCAATTCGACTAGGGTAGTCGACGGACTAGAAGCGCTAGAGGATGACTTTGATATGTTAGGGGATAGATTTGCAGTGGTGCTGCTTCTAGTGGATGCTTTATCGGTTAGGCCTAGTAAGTTAAAGAATTCCGATTTAGAGGTTGTTATGAGGCCTAGAAAATTCGAGTTACTGGAATCGCTGGAGCTGGTAGTTTGATTGCTTATATAGCTAACTTTCGTGGGCCTCGCAGAGTCGGATCTACTGGTCGGGGAACCGAGGAGGCTATTTAGACCGGAATCTAAACTACCTAGCAAGGAAGTGTTGGATGTAGGCTAAGTATAAGAACTCGACAAATTTGGTATCTCGGCGAAGGAGGCCGTAGAGGGGGAAACAGTAGAGACACTCTAGGATGTGTAGCCGCTAGTCGAACCACCGATGAAGTTGTGTATACTAGCATCGACGTTACCTATAAGATTGTCGCGGGGCGATGTTGGTAAAGTAGACAAAGTAGGTGTTATTGAAGCAGTGACTGATGAGTTAAACGCTGGCCCCTACTTGCTTGTATTTCCTGTATCGGTAGATACAATCTTATAGTTTTTGCGAGTCTTGTTAGTCCTCGAAATATTGATTTCCTTGGGCGCTGCACTGGTGGTAGTAGCCGGATCGCCTCTAACGATTGTAGTACCTGTGATAAGGTGAGAGACACTAGAGCTCCTAAGGTCGATAGAAGTGACCTTAACAGCGGTTTTCTCCTATTGTTGACTATGAGCGAGAGACGGCCTTATATATATAGATAAAAGTAGAGGTTGAGGGAAAGAGCTCTTGGTAGAGATAGGGTCGCTTAACGCAGCGTTTGGGAGGAATTGGGAGCCGGAAATAGCGGTATGATACTGGTTGCGACGTCTTCGTTTGACTAGCCCTTCTTGACTCCTACGGGGCCTTTCTATGTGTGCTTGGGGGATATCTTGACCTTCTACGGGCTTTATGCTATATATGAAGAGAAAAATAATGAAAATAGATATGGTTTCGGGAGGTATATTGAACTATAATAATTATGCGTCGCCCCACTAAGATGCTTTGCGTGCTACGATTATAGGTATATATTGTTTCTGAAAGCAGAGTTCGGGGTTTCTAAGTTTCTGATAGCTGGAAACTGTAGGTGTAGTTAATTCGTCTTATATAGATTCGGAACTTGAAGGGTTTGTAAATTGTCCTAGCCCAGTACGCCGATTCTTACAACTTGGAAGTATATATAGTGAAGGTGACGGGAAGAAGAAAAAATGATAATGACCTCCTGCCTTTATGTCGGTGGGGTTGTTCAGAAAATATGTCGTTGCAGATGGTAAAAGCTGTGGTGTTGATATACCAGTCTTTAAATAAATCGGGTAAGGCGGTATCTTATCCGCAGTAGATATTATTTGTATTGTCTCCGTCTAATTACCGATTGTGGGGGTTGGGCGAAATTTAGGGCACTTAAATAGGCTCGTTATATCGACGCCGTAATGTATAAAATATGTGGAAGATATCTTTCCTTGTGTCTATAGCAAGAAAATACTGAGGGCGATGACTATCTACTTGATTGTATATGGGTATACGGTTGTATTTGAGAGATAACCACAATGGCGTGGCTAATATCGGGGTATTACCGCTTAGCCTATTGCTTGGTGGAATGTTGCGAGATCGTCTCTATTGGGGGATTGAAACGTGTCTTGATGAGCACCCGCGCTGCAATATTTGGACGGAAATCGTCTTTCCTAGCTATTTTAACCGACTTAGGCTTTGTATTGAAAGTATATCGATGCAACGTTGTCTTGATGTATGGTAGTAGTCAACTCGTGAGGGACGTTATTACGGAATTAGTCTGGCAACGTATATATCTTATATACGTAGTTCCGAGTAATCAATCTACTATTCCTACACTTTCCAAATAGGGCTGGCACTCGTTATCCCCGTTGGTTCGGCAATCTTGTATCTGTATGCTTCTTTATCCTAGCTAAACCAGTGTCAGCTATACCTGTATATTTCTGACCGAACCGCTTAGTTACCTCTGACTACGCAAGGTTTTCTTCCTCTCTGAGTTTTACGAGTAAGCGAACCTCTTCCTCGCACTATGGTAGCCCTTTTCTCGAGGAAGGAGTAAGTCCCGTATCGACCGCTTGAGTATTTGTGCTTGTATATATATATATGATTACGGCCTTGGTCGTTTCCTTGTAGCTATTGAGTATATGTTACGAAAGTAAGAAGAAAAACAGAGACAGGGGAATGGGAAACTTTATATATGATGATTGCGCTTCGTGAATCTAGCTCGCTTTTTTGCGGGGCGTCCTTAACTCTACGCGAATTATGTCTTATATTTATCGTTTTAGTCTCTTAACTTGCCCGTAGGAAAAGAATCCTGATCGCTGGCCTGTTTAGATACTAGATAATGGGCGAAGTATGAGACTGCTTTTGGAAGTGCCAATGCTTTTCCAGTGGCTAGTATTGTATTTAGGTCTTTATCCCTTTTGCAATTAAGACCACAACCTAAACTTCTGAATACCTATTAGGAAGTGCTATTTGCCCTGTGCCCTGTCGTACAATAGAATTAATTATGCTCGCCTTGGTGTGTACGTGTTATCCTATTAGACGGTAATAATATCTAACTCTAAGAAGTAGGATTACTGGAAGGAATACGTACAGACCAGTCTTCTATTTATAGTAGGAGCTGTAAAAGGGCCTTACTAATAATCTAAGGTAGAATCACCACTTACGTAACTGCTGGGTTGGCAAGAAAAGACGAAGCCTATGTCGAATCGTAGCTAAACCCTTTTTTATTAAACTTTCGTATGTTCACTCTTTAGACTGCTGTATCGTGAAAAAGAATACTACCTTAAAAAGATAGGGAGATTATCGTAGCCTACTGACTTCTGCCCCCGGGTATGAATGCTTGGTGATATTATTATTCTTGATGTAGCGAATTGATATCGTTTGTTTCCCTACGAAGACGTTTGTACTCCGGTATTAATAGTATTGATTTATTTAGATGCACTGTTTTAAGACCTCTCAATATACAGTTTGGTTAGAAGCTAAGGCGGAAAATCCTATGTATCGAAGCTATGTAAAGAAATATATCTGGCGTCTTTAGCTCGGAGTATAGCTTTAAGTAGATTAGGATACTTTTTATTACGAGGACTATACGCTATTAAAGTGATGTCTGATGATATAAATATGTTGGGTTAGATCTTGAAATGCCTTCCTTTGGCCTTATCTACCGGTTCCTTGATTTGTTTGGCGATTGTGTTCTCAGGGTGTATATCTACTTCTTCCCCCAGTGACTTATATTTTATAAAGGTTTATATATACTATATAAGAGCCCTTTAAGAATATAGCTAAGCATTGATAGGTCAACTTAACTTCTTCCTTTACCCTTAACCGAACCTACCTCCGCCGAGCTATCTTAGTAGGTAGCTTAGACTCTGACGTAGATATATTGGATATTACGAGCGCAGGAAGTAATATTGTGGGCTCTGCAGAGACTGGCGTCGTATAGGCTTCTGCAGCCGCTTAGTCGGTAGCGAGTGAGGTTAATAACTCTGTATAAGAGATCGCCGATAATCTTAAATCTAATCTCCTTGGATACTACTCTGTAGGTCTGCTGGGATACTGTGAAGGATATGATAATAAGGCTACGTATTGTTTAGATCCTAGTACTTCGTTTGTATTTAATATAATAAGCCTATTTTAAAATATTTCCCCCGGAGTCTCTAGCCTAATGCCTGGTATTGAAAGTAAGGCTTTGGGGGGATATTAATCTATTGTACGATGGTCTATCTCAGCCTATATTCTTGGGCTTATTTTCTCCTTTATATCTATCGTTTTCGGAATCACTGTTGCGGTAACCTTATCAGGAAAGATACTTCTTGTTATCTCTTATCTGGTACGTTTATGCCCTTAGCAGAATTGGTAAAGACTTTAACTCTGACGTAGATGGCCACTGTTTTCGTTACTGCTGCAACTATAAGTACTACGGTGGTTTACAGCCTTATGGCGGGCGCGATGAAGACAATACTGCAGAATTTTGGTATTTTTGTAAGTTTCGGGGCGCGCACATTTACAACGGCGTGGTTGGGGGTGCTTTTCTGTTTTGGAGCTCTGCTGGCGTGTATGATTGAGCTGTTTTGCTGTTGTATTTAGTTCACAGAACGACTAGATCACTTTTAGGCTTTAGATGAATAAGGGAACGAAAAATTGGAGTATATTTGTATGTGATAGGATGTTGAGGTCCGATAGTATGGACTGTCCGTCGTTGGTCTCTAATAACATTGGAAGTTTAATTTTAATTTATTGATTATTTATTGTAAAGAATAAAGGAAAGGAAAAATCTCTTATCAGAAGGTTGTTCGAAGGTGCGAAAGTGGGTAATATATCTGCTAGCCTTTGAGAATCCGCCCGACGAACTACGAAGCGATTAAAATTTTAGTGACCGATATCAACCCCGTTTTGTACGGCCTAACAGAGAATAACTGGCCTAGTGACTAACTAGTATATTGGCAATTGTACACTATTCAAAAGAAATGGCGATATGTACTGTATATATAGAGAGGGAGTTCAGTAGCTTGTATCGTGTATATGACGGATAATAGTGGTCTGTTTACAAAGACAAATGCTTTCCTTTCGTCTGATAAACTACGTTTCCTGGAGAGTATGGATGTGACGACGAATGTTTACTGCTAATTGTTCTGATTACCTATTAGTTAACGCCTATCCGAAGTTATTTTTATTATGGTTAGCTAATTGACGAAGAGAAATAAGACTCCTTGAAGTATAAACACAAATGAGGGCCGCGCTTCGCTTTTAACGTTGATTATCGATTTACGTCACTCAAATGTTGTGGTTGGATGACTCCCGGAAAATAAGTATCCGTTTAACGCTATGAAACCCGGGAATACTCCTATGTTAGCGGCGTGACGTTGAAATTCCCTAAGTATATAGTGCCTATATCCTATTCTGCGTTCGCTCGTAATTAGATTTCGATAGTATGAAATTTCGAACCTTGGTCAGTCTGCTTTTCTTGGTAGGCGTCAGTGCGCAGAGAACTATGTTCAGCGGGACCGGATTTGGAATATACTACTACGATGTGAGGTAAGTGGAGGCCTGCGATACAACGTTTGTTGCTCAAAATCTGGGCTTTCTGGAGTGTAGCTTGCAGAAAGCTTTGTCACTGAACTACGTGAACTCGAACTATGTGGTTGCTATGAATAATAGCCAGCTTAAATTGGATATGCCAAAGTATTGCGGAAAGCGGGTTATCGTCACGGTTAATGGCGAGTAGTCAAACTTACCGCTCTTTATCGGCTACCCCACCCATCCCCCTGTATTTTAGAGAATGAGAAGTTCCCTTTTATTTTACAGCTTTCCTTGTCATAAAGTACGTAGAGATTTTACCAGTTTTACCTGCCCACTCTGCGCCGTCGGGAAGTGATCCCTCTCCACCCTAGAACTCGTCTATTTGGCGCACCACAGCCCCACAACCCCACGCTTCCCAAATCTGTAAACGCCGGTAGCTCGTATCGCCGAAAGTCACCGGCACCTCGGGCAAGATAAGTAGAGTTCAGTCACAGATCCGCCGCTCCGGTGTCTTGTGAATAAACAATCAAACCACCGAGCGAATCCCGAATGCCGATTGTCGGCTGCAGTAGTCACAACGATCTCAACCACCAGGCCTGCCTAGTAAGCACATAGAATTTGGAAAAACCCCCAGAAATAAAAGTAGCCAAAGGCAAGGTAAGGTATCCAATTCAAACTATAAATTCCCCGTTAGATAGACCGCAAACAATTAACCGCGAATATACCACCCAAGCGGCTCCTCCCCCTTCTCCCTCACCGAAAGCCCTTTCCCAACAAACGCAAACCGATTCGCTGACCGATACGTAAACTCATAATCCTGTAGCCGTGGCTCCTTAAGACACTCCATGAAATGGTTCAGCGAGCCCGGCCAAACACCGATGATCTTGCCATCCGCTGTACCGCCCTTATACCAGGAGTTGCAGTTCCCGGAGAAAGTCAACGTCTTCATGACTGCATCCTTGTGCTCGATGAAGTCGGCTGTTGCCTGTGCGCTCACGACAACGGACTTGATGCCCTGTGTCTGGATGCGCTTTGCGAAGCTGAGGGCGTAGTCGAGTTGGGTTTCGATGGCGGGCATTAGGGAGCCGTTGGAGATTGGGGAGTTGGGGCCGACGACCACTGGTTTTGTTAGATGTGTTTTACTTGTGGGTTCGTGGGTGAGGGTGGAAAGGGTTGAAGTAGTTGGGCATGTCCGGGACGGCGCAGGTAAGGTAGGCGTCTGCGCCGGTCTTGGACCAGCGCTCGCGGAGGTCGATTCCGTGGCGGCCGATTAGAGGGAAGGGGGGAACGTAGGTTGTGTCGTAACCGGTGGCGGCGACGATCACGTCTAGGGCGTGGGTTTTGCCGTCGCTTGTTACGACGCCTTCTTTTGTGATGGATTCGATCTTTGTGCGGACGACGTGGACGTTGTCGGCTTGGAGGGCTTCGAGGTAGCCTTCGCCGGGTGTGACACTGAATATATTGTTAGATTGAGGACTTGTAGACGTGGGTGTAGGATTCGGCTTACCGTCGACAGCCAACGTCAAAGTCTGGGATGAGTGATTCGCGCAGCTTGGGGTCCATGGCAGCCAACTTCTCTCTCATGCCTTTCTCGACGAGTTCGCGTGCCATCTTCTGCTGGGCGGAGCCCTTGTAGAAATTGGGGAAGCGGGAGTTGAGGGCGTGGTCGATATCCTGGCGGTATTTCAGAAGCGCGTCTGCATTATCGCGGAACTCGGCCTTCTGCTCGTCGGTGTATTTGGTGCCTCGTCCGTCTTTAGCAAGTTGGCCCAGGAATTGAGGTGCGATCCATGTTGGTGAGCGGATGAATGAAGTCAGTGAGCTCACGACTACACACGAAACATTAGCATCTTCGTATCAAGGCAGGTTGTAGAAACCACTTACTCGGCTGCACAGCAGGGATGACCTGAATAGCGGATGATCCAGCACCAATAACTCCAACTCGCTTGCCTGTCAGATCCAAATCCTTAGGCCAGCGGGCAGTGTGCACGAGGTTTCCGCCGAAGGAGTGAAGACCAGCGATCTCGGGCCATTTCCAGTTACTGTTTTCCAGTTAGCAAGATATCAGAAACCAAAGTAACAAGGGAGTGTCCATACTTCAGTGCTCCACCGCAGTTGATCAGAATCTCAGCAGAATCCGTAACAATCTCCCCAGTCTTCTCATCCTTAACCTCAACAGCCCACTTCCCCTCACCCTCACCCCACTTCGCTCCAACAACCTGGTGCTCGAACTTGGTCTTCGACTCAGATATCCACTTCAATGGCGACGGAAATGTAACCGCCATTCGCATCCAGAATGGTGGAGCTAGCTTCAAGCAGCGCTATGTGCATACAGATCGGTTCGAGCATGAATCAAAGCATGGCAAGGCGCTGTTCGGAAAATACCGCAACCCGTACACGGATAATGAGGCGGTTAAGGGTGTGATTCGCACGGCGGCGAATACCAATATTTTCTTCTGGAGGGGCATGTTGCTTGCTACCAAGGAGGATGGACCGCCTTATGCGATGGATCCGGAGACGCTGGAGACGATCGGACGGTATGATTTTGAGGGACAGGTTTTGAGTCCGACTCTCACGGCGCATCCCAAGTTCGATCCTAGTACTGGGGAGATGATCTGTTATGGATATGAGGTATGTTTTTTTTACCCCCCCAATCTGCAAATTGGGTTCGAACGAATGCTAATTGTTGTCCATTAGGCTGGTGGAAATGGCAACGACGGATCCCGCGATATCGTCGTGTACACAATCGACGCCGAAGGAAAGAAAACCGAAGAATGCTGGTACAAGGCTCCCTTCTGCGGCATCATCCACGACTGCGGAGTCAGCAAGAACTGGGTCGTCCTCCCAATGACCCCATTGAAGTGCGACCAGACAAGACTCGCAAAAGGCGAGAACCACTGGGCTTGGGATCCAAATGAGGACCAGTGGTACGGCCTCGTCCCTCGCCGCGGAGGAAAACCAGAGGATATCCGCTGGTTCCGCTCGAAGAATGGTGAGTTCCCCATTTCCGCCATGTTTCCATGCGTCCATCATACTAACCAATACCAGCATTCCAGGGCCACACGGTCAGCTGCTACGAAACAGACGATGGCAAAGTCGTCTTCGACCTAACAATCGCCGACGGAAACGTCTTCTTCTTCTTCCCGTCCGCAGACACGCCCGCAGGAACGGTAAATCAGCGCAACAAGCTACACAACAAGACAACGCGCTGGATCCTCGATCCCGCCGCCCCGGATAACTCTTGGGTGGAACCGGAAGCCGAAGTCGAGACTTTGTCGGGCGAGTTCTCGCGTATCGACGAGCGCTTCCTCACCATGAAATATAACCACTACTGGCAGGCGAATATCGATGTTTCGAAGCCGTATGATGCGCAACGGTGTGGGTCGCCTGCTGGTGGGTTGTTTAATACTATCGGCCACTTTACCTGGGATGGTGAGGTTAAGGATACGTTCTGGGCTGGGCCAAGGGCGACGTTCCAGGAGCCGGCATTTATTCCGCGGACTGGGAGTACTGAGGAGGGAGAGGGGTATATTGTTGCGTTATTGAATCACTTGGATGTGTTGAGGAATGATGTTTGTATCTTTGATGCGCAGAATATCGCGCAGGGGCCTGTTGCTGTTGTGCATTTGCCCTTTAAGTTGCGGCTTGGACTTCATGGGAATTTCGTCGAGGCGAGGGAGATTCGGGAGTGGAGGGAGAAAAGATTGGCTGGGTTGGGGCCTGTGAAGCCGGCGAGTGCACCTTTGCCGTGGCAGGAGAAGGAGGCTGCGGTTTAGGGCATGGGTTTGTGGATAATAAAAGATATGATATATACCTATACGTTGATAGATCCTGGAATCGAGATTTGAATTGATGCATTTAAGTAATTCACTCGCTTAGAAGACCATATTGGCCGTTGAAAGAATACAATGTTGGTATATTTCTGGTTAACAGCGTATATCTCAACAAATCCCACATACCCGTACATAGCATAAGATGCTGACCATTCAAACATACAATATCATCAGAATAAATGCTCCATTCCACCCGGGAACGGCGCATCAGGGAAAATATTCATCAACTCAGCAAATGAATCGGGACCGGGACCCTGTGAATGGAACACATCCCACTGCGAAACATCGAAATCACTACATCAGGTCAGCAAGAGCACACATAAGATCAGCAGATAAAAACTCACAAATCCAAATTCTCGGAACTCGCCGGCGCCTCAGAGAGCATATTCATCTCCGGATTGCCCGCCTGAGTCTCCAAATCCAGCACCCCACTCTCATAAACGCGGGCCTCGATATCAGGCACGATCCTCTCAGCCCATCCAACCCGCTCCATACTGGACAATGCAGCAAGACATATCCTCAGCAGTTCCAGGTGCTTAGCATTCTGCGCTTTGCGGAGCGCGAAGAGCAGAATCCACATTGCTTCACCAGCACAATGGCAGTCATTCAACGTCAGACTAGACAGAACGTTCATTTCCTATATACGCTGTAAAATACGCACTGTCATCTCCGTAGCCTCAATACACGCCGTGCTAAGTTTATCATAGCACTTTATCCGCACTACGGACTCGAGTTCTGCGGATTTCGTGACGGAGAGTAACAAGAACGGACGCGAGATTGAGAGTACGCAGGACCAGTAGCGTAGATATAGGACTGCGATTAAGCGCAGATATTGGGGTGGGACGGCGCAGTCCCAGCGGAGATGGTAAGGAACTTTGTCTAGCCACTTCTTTAGCGTCGAGAGGCCCTGCATAACTAGGCTAATTGGTAGACGGCCGCCGCCGTGGCATGGTTCTAGGAAGGACTCTAGGTTAATTTTTTTCGCCAGCTAGACAAGACTGACGGCGAGTGACTAGAAGCCTTGTGGCATATTGGGTAATGGATCGAGGATCTGTTCTAAGGCGGGACTTATGTTTATGAATCCCAAGCTGTCGGCGATGGCACAGGGATAGCCGAAGCGGTTGGCCATCTCGTGGTCTAGAATATAGACTGTCTACCAGATCCGTCTGTATCGCTCGCGGTCGACGGTTGACAGGGTTTTTGGGAATATATCGCGGTGTAGGCCGAGTAAGAAGCCGATTCGTGCGGCTATGCCGAGATAGAGGTATACGCCGAGACTATAGCAGTTTGAATACATTACCAGGCTCTAGAAGAAATCAGCATAGTAGCGAGGGAGAGTAGCAAGCTGCAATATATACCAATAACGTAAACGCTCGCACACTTTCTATATCCGCCTCCTCCGCGGCCCGGGGCACCAATTCCTTCGCCAAGGCAAGATACCCAGAGGAATTTATAACATTATCAGTAAGTATCCTATCCGAATTTGGCGGAGGAGCAGTCGGTCGTATTGACCCAATCGCAAAAATAGAATAAAGCGAGCAAAGCCACGAAGGACTCGCAGCTCTCCCTTGACTCTGCAACGTATGATCCAACAACGAATAAAACTGCTCCGGCGAATAAAAACAATGCATAGAATGCGCCTGTGCAAAAAACCTCCCCGTGTATTCCATCGCCAACCGCTGACTCGGCAAATAATGTTCGTTCCGGGTCTGGCTAGCAACGCTTTCAGGTGTAGTCGGTGGCAGCAAGCCAGTTTTCAGTGGAATTACCACGCGTGGATCGGACGGCACGCCACGATCGCTCGCCATGCGCGCCGCGTGGTGCCATCGGAGTGCAGAGTTTGCGCCGACGTATCCTGCAGCCGAGTCAATATGTGAATTTTCCCATCTCCCCACAATCCACGGTCGCAACTCACGGTATTTCCCTGAAGAATCAAGCATCAGACATCCCAGCTCTTCTTCAAAGAGCGAGTGCTCTGTGGGCTCCATCATCTCCGCCGGCTCGTCGCGGGGAGCCGGGGCCGTGACGGCACCACTGTTTCCTGCATCGCTCGCGCGCGAATCGGTCAAATTGCGCGGGCGCGGGTCGTTATCCATTTGGTCCAGGTAGGTCGATATGCTCTCGACCGTGAGCTCTGGTAGCTCCTCCTCCGAGACGAAGCGTCGTAGCAGCTTGATTAGGCTGTCGTATGCTTCTTCGGAGACCCTGTAGAATGGACGTTTGCGACTCTTCAGATTGAATTCGCAGGGCAGGTTCAGTGATTTGCAGTATTCGCAGTCACCATTCTCGACGCCGACGCACTAGACGGGTCCGGGTTAGAATTTGTTTTTTCCTTCAACGCCCGTCGGGTCCATACCTTGGTTTTTCGCGCCTTGCAGGCTTCGCAGCTCTGCCGGGCCCGTTTCCGGGGTAGTGTGTCTCCGTCCTTCTCCCATCGTCGCTTGTGTTTATTGACGGCTTGCATGGCGTGTGAACTGACAGAGGGAAGTTGCCGGGATTGTCCACTTTTTCCTATCTGTGGAGAATGCGGGGGATGACCGTGTGGGGAAAGGGGACAACTCCCGACGTCGGCTTTGTGGATGTTCTCATTGGTTCAATGGAGAGCAGAGTGGCCGTCTCGACGATGCCGTCAAATTTTCATTCACAGCTATATCCTTTAGCCGATCGATACCCGAGATGTCTGGCCTTTAGCAGTGATAAAAAACATTATAGAAATATCGACCTTCAATATTTTCCATAGTAGGTCTGACAATCCAGTAACCATTCTCAACACTGCATTCTACCAACCCAATATCCTTCGAAGAACAACCCTCTAATACAACAACCCAATAATCAATAATCCACGCTCTCCCCACCATATCCCAACCCAAAGCACCGGATCACCCCTAAACGCCACAAAGGCGAAAACCAGTACCCTAAACAAGCGACGCCCGAGTTGTGCATGTATATATATGTAAACATAGTCATCCTAAGCGAGACAAACACCAATCCACCAGATGACATGTCACAAGAGGAAAAAAACAAACTTCCACCCTTCTACATATCTAACCTAGTCTGAAATCCAGATTCTAGATCCTAAGAAATATGACCCATCCCATCCCCTCCCGTGTCATACCTAAAAGGCCCACTAGTGACGCAGGACATACTGACATTAGCGCTGCAGGTAAACGTAGGTACCTAACCACCTGCAGCTACAAACTGTCTCCAGTAGTGTGAAATGTCGGTGACGAATTCAATTGCGGGGGAGCTCGGGTCAAGCCTAGTGAACTTATGTAGTGAAGAATACCTAATCAACGTGTCTTAGGGATGTGCCAGCACCCGGATTCATAGAGGTAGCACTGACAGCTCATCTGTGCTGAGACCGCTAGTTTGTTCATGGGGTTGAGTATTACTATTTACCTTGGGTTCTTTGTGAAGGATTGCTGGTGTTGTTTAATTACAAGACAGCTACATCATGTACATACGTGATTTGGAAAATTCTTGCATCCGTTTACTCCTGCAAACGAACCTGGGCAGCTGCGTGAATTACTCATTCTGGTCAAGCCAAACCTTCAGGAAAGCCAACACTCACATCCATCATCAGCAACACCAACCAGTCACCAAGCAAAATCAGCGTCAGTGCTAGCTGGTGTCGAATCGGAGTCGAGTGTTGTAATTAAGATTCGACTGTCGAGGCGGGCGTGTCTGAAACACGACTGGATTGATTTGACCGGCAGTGGTGATCATGTTTGGGAGTGCAGTTGCAGTTGCAGTTGCAGCTTGTGGCTGTAGGGTCTGTGCAGTATGTATGTATGTAAATGTGTAGGCTTGTAGGTGCTTGCACAGGGGATATGTATAACTAGTCTGATATACATATGTGCGCGGGTCAGTTGGAATTGAGATATTGTAGGTAGGCTAGAAATCTACATTTGGCATCTCGATTGGATAGAAGAATTTACAGAGCTGTAATTGATGTTTTGATGAATCTGACAAGGTGGGAAATAGACGTACTCGCTAGATAATAAACGCTGTAAAGAATCTATAATAATGACGAAGCCAAACCAAGACAAGAAAGGAATAGAGAGATAGGAAAATATTGTAGTTGGCTGGGGAATTCCCCAGAATCAGCGAAAGTGGCGAAGATCAATGAACTTGGACAAAACTAAAAAGACAGTCGATCTCAAAAGAGAAGATCAAATTAAAAGCATCGGGTATAGATATAGGTGTGATAGTCGTGAGAGGTCATGAGAAGTGCGCAGTGCTGAAAAACAAAACCAAAAACAGAAAGCTAAACCCACGGATCAGCCTGCACATACGTATGCGGATTAACCGGTCCAACAAGCTTAATCCTCGCCTTCAACTGCTCCCTCCTCTTCTCCTCCTTCGCCTCCACAATCTTCTTCTTAGCACCCAAAAACACACCCCTCTGAAACGGTCTCGGCGACGAAGGCAGCGTAGCCCGCGTAAACGAAAGCTCCGGCGCAGACGACGAAGAAGGCTCCGCCAGATTCGGCGACGACTTATACGGACACTGCACATTCCGCTTACTGGCTTTCTCTTTCTTTTCCCAGATCGCAGCACCGTGTTTCTGGTACGGCGATAGCGGAACAGCCAGCTGTTTGGGACGGAGTGTTGTCGGTGACGGGAGCGGGAATGCCGTCGGTGATGTAGGCGAGATCGGTGTTTGCAGGTGGAATTTGTGGTTCGTGTAGTCGTACTCGCTGCTTGAGGAAGTTGCTACCGAGACCGTGCGCGTGATGCCCGTGTCCAGTGCTAAACCTGTGTGCGGTGGTGTGTGTGCTCTCCGGTTGGAGATGCTTCCAACGTCCCTGAGGTTGTGGTCCATTGGTGCTGTAGACGGACGGGCGAGGTCCTTGGCTTTACTTTCGGTGGAGTCGCGGGAGAGGGTGCGGTGCACGTATGTTTTTATCGAGTCACGGACACCACCGAGACCGCCGCGGTCTAGCGAGTGCCAGCGGTACTTGCCCTTTGCGAAATCAAGGGCGGTGCCCTTTTTGCGGGCTTTGTTGGATTGGGCGGACATGTTTGGGCTGATGCGGCCGCTGGCTTGGAGGGTTGATGGCGCTAGTTCGGGGAAATAGTCCCACTTCTTTTCGCGGAAGTAGTGATTAGTCCCTGTTCGGTTTTGGGACCAGTTTACTGGACGGCCGTATTGGGTGTCGAATGAGGATGAGAGGGATACGGAGGGTTGCTCGGCGATTTGGGGCTCGTTGATATTGATCTTCATATTGATGGAGTTCGGGCGCTTGTCGAGCGGCCCTTGTGGGGATGGGTCCAGAAGTTGATCGGCAGAGGGATCGACCAGGTCGTCGAAGTCGTTGCCGGAACTCACAAAAATGGGGTAGCTGTCTGTCGAGTAGCGGGGTTCACTGGAACCGGTGATACTGTCGAGGGTACTTTGGGAGTCACTGTCGCTCCACATTGCCGAGCTTTCTGGATCGGCGAGGGGTTTTGCAGGTAGAGGTTTGTCGAGGAAGAGGCGTGGAGAGAGTTGGGATGGGGAGAGTGGTGGAATTACTCGCTCGAGTCCTTCGAGTGAGCGAGATGGACGGACGGGAGGAGCCATTTGGCTGTGATATGAGAGAGTCGGGGAGGTCATGAAGCCGAGAACAATCAATTCGAGTGGAAGTATAAAAATATCTCATGAAAGAAGAGAGTTCAGAATACAAAGAAGAGATCAAAGGGCGAGAGAGGTATATATTTAGTATTCTATTTAAAATAATTAAATGCAAGGAGAAGAGAAAAGTATAACCTCACGAGGGAAGTAAAAACGGGCAATAATACCCTTAAGGAATAAGCTAGAATAACTCAACATTTCCAAATGAACCGACTATCCCTGCGCAAGGGTTGATCACTCGAACAGTTTGATTGGATTATAATCAATTTTAATATGGAGAATACTACGTGGATAGACACTTAAACATTTAGACACTGAGTACTACTAACTAAGCTTGGCTGCCCTCTGCATAGTCTCGCGAGTCAATTCATCCGAGGCTTTACGCACCACACTCAATCGCCCCATACGCCGTAGCTTGGCAATCATCTCCTCATCACCAAAGTGACTGTTATGCTCGAACTCCGGTTCCCGTGCGTATGCAACCCGCGCTGCGTCGACGATGATGCGTGCAGTCATCCCGAAGATGCGGTAAATTTGATCTTCTTTCTGTTGAACAAAGAACTGGTGCACTAGTGGCGTTGTCAGTTCTCCACATTCTCAGCCTTTCTCCATTTTTTCCTCCAGGGGGCCTAATTGGCCTACTTGACCCCCCTGTTGCCTGTTCAGGAATTGCGGAATGGACAAAGAGAGAGAAGAAAGCAAAAGGTGCTAAAGGAGCCGAATAAACAGCTCGTGTCACAATCCTTTCGGCATGGTCGGCGCGACAAATCCCATGTGTACGGAGTCTAGAAGGGGGATCGAAGACAAACAAACAAATACCAAAAATAAGAAATGACAGGGAAAGACAACATTGAAGGGAAAAGAAAAGAAAAGAAAAAAGAAAAAGAAAAAGAAAAAAGAACTTACTTCTCCAATGCGACTCATGCCAAAAACTCCACGACCCCCGATACCAATCCTCCCTCCCGTCAAGCCGACTCTTCAAAAACCCTTCCAACGGCGCCGTAAAAACAGCCTCCACCTCCCTCGCGTCCAAAATAGGAATAAGCGACTCCTCCGGATCCGCACTCAGCCCCGTCTGCGGGTCGTAGCCGTGAAGGAGCGCGACGCAGGGACGCACCACCAGCTCCGTTTTGGCAAGATTGGCCGGCATCTCGCAGAGATGCTCCACGCTGAACGGGGGTGGGAGCTTCTGGTTGATGTCCGCCAGGCCGATCTCCTCGCTTGCCTCGCGCCGCGCCGTTTGGAAGGCGGTTTCGGTCGGAAAGTCTGCTCGGCCTGGGTTGGTTAGTACTTGGATGTGTTTGTTTGTGCTTGGATATTCCTTTTTCTTTTTCTTTTTCTTTTTCTTTTTTTTTGCCTTGCTGTAAATCTCCAATCTCCCCCTTCCAACATGGAACTTACCACCAGGCAAAGCAGCATCACCTGCATCTACACCCAAATAAGATTAGCCTGATCCCAGCCAAAACCTGCATCTCCAGAATACATGGCTGGATTCTTCTGTACGGAGTATCGGAATATCTCGTATTGTAAGGAACGGGGAACAAGAACAACGTACATGAACTTAATGTCTTAGCCCGCATCGTAACAACAACTCTCAGATCCCCCTTGGCATCGGCGAAGAGCAGTATCAGCACCGCTGCCCGCCTACTCAGCGGGAGCGTGTCATACTGCGTTGGCGGGGGGACGTATTTTCGGAGTCTGTCGATGGCGGCCTGATACATCATAAGTCAGTTTATTCTTTCTCTTTCATAATTCCAATCCCGATCTTGTGATATTGCTCGTTACGTCAGGGCTGGGATTGGGTTTCAACGCCGCTATTGCACGGCGGGATGGACATCCACGGGAATTGAAGATGACGGGGAGAGTTGAAAGTCACCCGAGAGATGGTTGTCTCGGGTTCAATCAAGAAAGACGAAGAATGAAAGAAACTTCCAAGGATGGGAGGTTCAGTTTCAGAATAGTTTCTTCGGAAAAAAAAAAGAATCTTCCATGTCTCTGTCTCTCTCTCTCTCTCTCTCTCGTTCCCTCTCTCCCCGACGCCAATCCAAAGTTTCAAGCCCAACGTCAGACGTAAGACTTGAAACCGAAACTCAAATCAACAGTGAATCTTCAGACCGTGGGGATACAGATCCAGGTACGATCGCCCTCGCTAAAAATGGACAAAGCAAAAGAAAACATGCACCAATTCAAGACAAACCCGTGGCTAAAGCAGGGGGTTCAAAATGAGGAAAGGGGGAAACAAGCAAAAGGTAGGGATCAATCTGCATGGCAAAATGGACACAGCAGATGTGGTCCTCATTACACAAGGGACACGCGGTCAATTTCGGGTAGATGCAGAGAACAAGTTACACATACCTGAGAGGCGGGATTTAGGGGCGCCATTGATTTGGGTGTTTGGGGTGCTGGGTTAAGCGTCTGGCTGGGGTTGTTGAGGTGGGATATTTTGGGTTTTTGGTTTGGTTGGAGAGTGGTACTGAAGCGGACTCTTTGGAGGAGGGGGAGATGGTGTCTTCTCATTGTTCAGGGTTCGTGATATCGTGAACTATATGTAGATGATCTGTTTTTGGCTATACTTGGGGAAGATGGGGTTTGGGCCGTAAAGTAGCCGAGGTAACTACCCGTGGGGGTCTGATGATGTAACCAGATCGGAGTGTACAGGCTCCTTATGGTGGACTTGGAATTTCCTTCGATCGGATCAATATACTGGAGATTGGTTTCATTGCTTTACAGCTATTCACTGCGTGCAGTATTTCGGTTTAGATAGCAAACAAAGGGAATCAAGGAGTGCGCCATCGGGACAGCCACAGATGACATCGAACAGACAAGGAATAAGGTAGGAATAAGGTAGAAAGGCGGAATCAAATGGTCTATCAACATAGTAGAGAGAATAAGACAGGATGAGAACTGAAAGGGGTGAAAGGGGTGGGGAAATTCCAAAAGAAAGCCAACAAAAAAGAAATCTATATCACAAGTTACAACCCAAAACCAAGGCATGCAGAGACTAAAATCACAAAAGAAATCGCCAACATATTCATATCAAAACTACGAGCTCTCACTCTTCTTCGCCTCCTTGGACTCAGAAGTCTTCTCAGCTCGCTCACCTTCCTCCAAGGCCTCATTAGCCTCAGCACTCTGCTTCTCAGCGCCATTACCGAGGGCCTCGATCCGAGCCTCCTCCTTCTCATCAATATCATCAATATCCTTAGGCGCAACAACACCCTTGCCCTCGTTCTCGCTGTTCTGCTTCATCTCCTCGGTAATCAATTCCTCCTGCTCCTTGATGACCTCCAGACGCTGCTTGTTGGTAGCAGCACCCTCGGCATTGTGGACCTCGAGCTCGATCTCGTGGAATAGCTCCTCGGGAATGCTGGAGAGCACAGACTTGAGCGCATCGATCTGGGACGCCATCTCGGACTCCTTGCCGCCCTGAGTGTACAGGTAGGCGTTGCTGAGGACCAACAAGGTGGAGGGAACGCCCTGCTTCAGACGGAGCTCCAGCCACATACCAAGGTCTTCGCGCAGACGAGCGGGGGAGACGCCGTGGGTGCGGATTCCGCGCGAGGCACAGGCCATCTGCAGTTCAGGGACGGAGAGCGAATCAACACCCTCGTAGAAGATGGCGCGGTCATCACGCTTGATCTGGCGCATGCGGTGGCGAATGGTGTAGCGGAGCATGGCGTCAGTGCCGAAGGAGTTGAGGTTCATGTAGCGGCAGATAGCGACTAGCTGGGGTCGGGACAGGTTGTCTAGGGTGAGATCGTCCTTGAAGATCTTGCAGACCTTGATGACGTCCTCCGTGGAGGGGGATTCACCGGTGGTACGGATCTTGCGGAAAAAGTCGGTGAATTCGTCATTCTTAACAGTGGCAGCGGTCAAGGGCAGACCGGTCTCGCGCAGGGTGTTGCGCAAGAATCCGGAAACTTCTTTGCGAGTCGAGCTAAGGTTCAATGCCTTGGCATCGCGGGCCTTCTGGCCCTCGTAGGTGCTGGGCAGCATGTTGGGGAAGAGCTTCAGGGCGACGGGAAGCAGGAGTTCGGCGAAGGGGACAATGAGGAACATCGAGAAGGGAACGAGACGTCCCAGATCCTTCGTAGTACGTTGAAGCTATAACATAACCAAATGTTAGCCGGAACGGCGCAAAGATACAAATCATCGAGGTGGCGAAAACATACCTGACGGTGCTCTCGGCGACTGAGCTCATAACCACCAGCCATCTTCAACGCCAACCGCGAACTAATCTTGACCTCCGTGGCAAGCAACTTTGTGCCATCCCAGTAGTGTTGCAATTCCTTCTTGACCTTTTGTCCAAGTGTCAACTTTTTCGCGTTCTTCTTCTCCGCCAATTTCTGGTCGTCCGAATTCGCCTTAACAACTCCCGGAGACTTGGTGGCATCTACATGACTCTCGGGAATCTGTGTCTTCGGAATGGCAGTTGGCTGTGTTGCTTGCTCAGGGATCGGCTTCTTGGCTTGCTCGGCATTGAAACCCGGGGGAGGGAAGTTCTGAGAGGATTGGTTTGAGGTAGATTGCTCGGTTGCGTATCCTCTCTGCGGAATCAGAATGGCAAGCGCCGAGACCTGAGAGGGTAGGTCGCGGCCATTGCGAAGGAGGCTGCGGGCTGCAACGGAGGCCGGGCTCAATGCACTCGAACGACTGCGGGCTTTAGAAGAAAGGCTGGTTAGCAACTGCATTCGCCAGGTACGTTCTGATGGATCCAGGAACTTACCGATCAACGCAGACCGAAACGCAGGTGTTCCGCGGACCAAACCGGTCGATCTCATAGTAGCGGACATTGGTGGCGAGGTTATGGAAAAAAGGTGAATGCTCGGAGCGACGAGCGAGGAATTCTTGGGCGCGACAAAGAAGAAGTAAATCGTCAATCCTGATTTTCACAGGAAGTACAAAATGAAAAAAACTATAATTTGAAAGTCACAAAAGTTTGGAATGTCGTAGAACCGGTTCCGTTGAGATGTTGTGATGTACTGCCGCAGTCATCTTGGCACGTGACTGCCGACTATTGCCTCGGGCTTTGCTCGGGGTTAAATAGATATCCGGCCAGACCACAAGGATGGCGTGTAGATGTATTTATAGATGTTGCAGTGTTTATTGCGCAACTAGGTAGTTCAGTTGATTGGAACAACTTTTTTAATGAATCACATCGCCATATTAACAATATCTATTATTGCAAATCAACTTAAAAGGAAAACTCGCTCGGACATGTCAAGCTCCTTCAATCTTGACCAGAGGAAACTAACGACTAGGGTATATGAAGACTGGCATGAACAATGATACTGACATGAGCACAAAAGACAAGCGCTGGGAGGGCTCCACCGCGGAGAGCGATTATCGACAGATGAAAAGCTACCCTCCGATGATCAAGTCCGTTCTCGAACAGTATAATCCTTGCTCTTATCCGAAATACCGGTAGAAGAGGCGTCGGCAGTATCCAGCAACGGAATTCGGTCCACGCTGGATCGCTTCTCTTCGGTGTGATCATTGACAGCCCCACTGAGAGGGCTGGGCTCAGGGACAAGAGAAGGACTGACCGCTCCTTCGGGGGAGCTCTGCCAACGTGCAACGTCTGTCTTCAGCTGCTCCAGCTCCTTCTGGAAGCGCTTGCCAAAGACATCAATGTAGTAGGTCGCTCCGTTGTGGATACTCCAGATGAACAGCGCAGACATGAACAAAGCACTGGCCCATTTGGACCAGAACCAGATTGGGCAGGGAATCATGGTGGACAGAGCAAAGGCGTACTGAATAAACATGAAGCATGGCTCCTGCAACGCCTCAGGTAGACTCAGCACAAATCGCCCAATCCACGCCTTAGAGTATGACTTGCGGAGCCAGGTGAAGCTGGTCGGGCGACCCGCTGCGATCTTGTCGCGGCGGCGCACGGTGATCAGGAAGTGGTACATGAGCTGCCACACCACGTAGGGGGCAGTGGACCAGATGATCATGGCGCTGAGGCCATAGTGCTCCGGATCCCCGGGCTGGCTGTACTTGATGTTGTGCACCGCGGGGAAGCGTTCCTTCAGTATATCAACCGAGGTCAAGTGCACGATGCAGTGTAAAGTGACTGGTGGCATGATATGAATGAACAGACTGAATGACATGATCAGCAAACATACTTCGTCCTACCGGATATCCAACATACCTGACAACCTTATCCAAGCTGTGGAAAACCAACGAGTTGCGCCACATGGCGATTGCAGCGGCATTGTTTCCAAAGGTCAAGCAGAAAGTGCTAATGAAAAGCCGTTTCGAGTTTGGGAAGACCCAAATGCTGAGCATGCAGAGCAAATTGACAAAGTAACAGAGGTCAGCCAGGAAGTAGTGGTATCCCTTGGCGTGGTAAGTGAAATAGCGGATAGGCATGAAAAGTGCCAGCTGAGCGCTGTACCACATGTAGAAGTATTCCGGGCTAGCACCAATCAGGTAACCGCTGATGAAAATATTGAGTACACCAGCAATGAAAGCAACCTTCTCTCGGAGCGTGACAGTGGCCGTCTGGTTCCATTGCTTGCCTAGGCGTTCTACGCCCTGCTTCATCCGAGCGCGATATTTCTCCAGCTTCTCATCGGCGGTGGGTGCTCGGCGTTTCCACTCGTCCACCACACGCTCCTTGGCAATCAACGAAGAAGACTTGAATTTCTCTCGTTGTATGCGCACCTTCTCCCTCTGCATGGCAATGGTCTGCTGCCATCTCTCCAAGCGCTGCGAGAGCTGTATGTTGTCGAGGAGGTCGAAGATAGTCAGCTTGTCCAGCGGTGGAAAGGACTCCCAGTCCTCCTGATACGAGCTGCTGTTGGAGAAAGAGCCGTGTCGCGACAGTTTGCCAGGTGTTGGAGGGGAAGAACTAAATCCATCGTTGTCGGCAAAGTCGTCCGAAGGGAAGGGCACATCGAGCTCATCCACGCTTGGCGTGGAGGCCAGAGATTTGGCTGACATGGTGGAATCGGACTTTCTTCTTGCGTGGGTGCCTTCTATCAAGAGCTGTTGCTGGAAAAGGAATATCGTCGGGCCGTCCCGTGTGTTGGGATATGGTCGACTGAGGAAACGATTGAATGTTAGCATTCCCATAGTTTCGACAAACGCAAAGAGCAGTCTAGTGAGCATTTGCCAACCGGGCGCGAGCGCTCGGGAGATGCTGCCATTATGTAGACGTAAGGGTAGAGAAAGAAAATTGCGGGCAATTCGAGCTTGTGGGCAGATCACACCTTTGTTAAACTCACGAGGCGAGGATGAAGAGCTGTGGTTGGCGATCCACAAAGTAAACAAATCCTAATTCAGTGGCGCATGACAAGGAGATGTCGATGCAAAGCTGCTACTGTTCAAATACAGTAATCGAGAATGAGGAGAGAACCAGAACAATGAGCCAGCAAGAAAGTGAGGAATTGACGTGTGCATGTGATGTGGCTGTTGGTTGGTTGGGGGAGCTGCGCCGGGGGAACGTCATCGGGCCCAATCAGGGCTTGGCTTTGGCCCAGGTGTGTTGTTTTGGCCTCAGGCACCAAATTCTATACAGTTGGGTTCTTTTTCCAATGCTACACTTGCACTGTGTCAAATAGAACTTTCACCATTATTCTAGTTATCTGCAATTCTCCGCGCATTCATCGTTCATCCTCACTGACTTCTTGTATATAAAAGTGAGGTGACACTTGCCTCCAGTAATATATATAAAGAGCACCCACTCCAAGGAACCCAAAACCCATAACCCAGTCGAACGCTCATAGACTCCAGAGCTAGATCGTTTGAAACAATAAATTGAAGAAAAAGACAGACACAACGAAGTTAATATCCATATTGCCCCATAGAGTTGGCATTTGACCAGAACCCAGGGCCCTTTTCAGGCACAAACGGCTGCGCATAGTACCCAGGCAGATAACCCAAGCTTGGATTCATAGATTTGGTGACCATCGGAGACTCATGAGGAGGGATGACATGAACTGACGGTACCATGCTCATTGGATAGCCAAAACTACCTGTTGGGCTGTGCGGGCCACTTGACTCGCTGGTTGTGGGCGAAAGGGGAAGACCATGTGAGTGCTTCGAGTCATCGTCCTCCAGTGTGGGAATACTGGGGTCATCGCTCGAGTCATGAATATTGTGCTCCCTCTCAATGACTGGTAATGTAGATACTGGCGCTACATGTGCGCGGGATGACGATTCGTCGCCATCTTGGAAGATCGCTTCCGGTAAATGCGTCTGTGTTACTTGAATCAAGGTATTGGCGTCTGTAATGACAATGAAAAAGCCGAATTAGTTGAACTGCTGATTTTACATTTTGCCGAAGAGAGGTGACACATACCGATTTCACCATTTAAGTACTGTTCTTCCATCTGTCGTACAAAGTAGATCTCGTCCAGGACCTGTAGCCTGTGGGCGGGTGTAATCTGACGTCTCACGTCTTGGCCGGCCTCGCGTAATTTGTCCGTCGTGACTCCGTGGCTGTCTTTGAGTTCACAGAGGATATGCACAAGAAGCTTCAAGCGGTCTATCACCAGTTAGTACCGAGACCGGCTTGCATCGACTGAGATTAGAATTGCATGCTCACCAGGCTTGAGCAGGTGATCAGGTTCCTTATGCAAAACACCAGCTGGCCACCATGCAGGTTTGGTATACTCCGGGTCGACACGCTGTGAAACACCGGCGATAACCCTACGTCCATTGTACGGGTAATGGACCTGCTTCCTGGGCTCGACGAGCTTAATATAGGACTTCGCAATGGCACGGCAGTTGAGCTGCTGGAAATCCTCAAATGCCTTCTCGTAGTATCGTCGCAGCAGGGCGCGGTTTCCGACCCGAAGGACTGTCCGTCCAGGTGGAGGTGGAGTAGGTGGCGGCGAAGTAGATTTGGGTCGTGTTTTGAGTATTCCGCCGTTTCGCTTTGATTTCTTTCTGCTTTGCTGTGATGCCCATTGGAATGGAATCATCTCAGCTTGTCTCGTTTGAGGGGTCGGCCCCCACGCTGAAGATGTTTGCTCATCCCAGGGAGAGTGGGGACAGTGGGCTTGGTCTGCAAGGGGGCGAAGTAAATCAATCTTGCCGTTCTTCACAAACTTGACTCATCAGGGTTCTGGCTCACTGGTAAACTGTGGGCTGGCCTGTGAAACTTGGCCAGTCATTTCTATGAATCGGTCTGTAACATCCGGTGTGAAGATCGCGCCTTCACAGCCTGCAATTGAGGGCGAGGCTTGTAATTGCCATTGGCCGTTATGGTCGAGATATATCATGGCAAAATGTGGATGTGGGAATTCAGTGGTATGTGATTGCTTAGGAGTCATCGACTACTAGCAGGTCAGCCTATCCTTGTTGCATTCGACTCTGGAATAGCAAAGCATATTACCATGTTAATCGGCTCTTGCTGTGGGATGTTGCCATCAGAGTGTCTTCGCTCCAACCCCTCTCCAGGAAAAGCATATCCTCGGTTCGCGTCCATATTGTGAGATAGCATGAATATCTGAGTTCCCAGGTCGGAGATCACCAAGTTCGTCCAACGTGGTGATGGCGAATACAAAACACGAAATACACAATGGGTCCAGTTTAGCAGCGAGGGTCGAGGCTCTTATTAAATGGGAACTGTTGTCAAGAGTAAACGCAGCTTACCGATGGATAATAAATCCGGACCTCTCGATCAGGGACAGGGTTCAGACGAGATACATATACCACGACTGACAATGCGGGACCCTATCCATGATCTGCCAGTTCCGACGCCAAATCCCGAAAGTTGGTAGATCTCCACATGAAAATGTGTATCGGGTTGGTGCTAATATGCAAGGAAGAATAAATAGCAACAAAGCCGAGAGGGTGGCAATACGAGAGCTTCCGTGTCACTTCTCTTTTGCATCCGCGCTACAATGTAGTCGATGGGGCCGAGTCCGTTCTGCGCACTGACGCTCGTTAGGGCTGTGATCCATGGATAAATGCCACTTTAACCTTTTCTGAACCGTGGTTCCTCGGAGAAACCGAGATCAGCCCAAACAACTTCATCGAACGATACTACTACCTAGCCACAACGATCGACAATGTTCGAGATAAACAACAAATCGGGGATGAGCGATGCCAACATACCTCAACGCTGTCTCCGCTAGGCAGTCAACTTCGAGGCTATCTGCAGCGAGCTGCTGTATCCTTAATCTATTTCCCACCTAGATACATCCGCCAAGACAAATTAACACCGTTCGGAGTTGTCAAGTAACGGAAGTCCGTGCAAGATAGATATTCCAATTATTTACCTTCGATATAGAACAATTGCGAAACTGTACCTGGGGTAGAGATGGACCAATAAGAACGAAGTGGAAAAAGATACCGGACCAATCACATCTACTGATCGGCGATCCTTGGCCACATAGGCGATGCCAGACGATGGAAAGAAGAGCGGTCATTCTCTACGCCACTGATATCATCGCTGCTGCAAGCCAAGCGAGTCAGATAGACAAGTTAATGCATAGTTTACGTTGGTGTGCTTGCATTGCAAGTCGGAGTCAGCGCACGGAGGCCCTTGAGGCTTCGCGCCGGTACAGCCACCGCCCTATGCTCTGTTTCGCTGATTTCCCGTTGAATTGCTTTTCAACCGGAACCTCTCAGTAAAGCATCAATGTGTCGGCCTTTCTGTAGGTTTATCCCCACCGTGCGCACGGCCCAGACACTTTTGTCCGTGCGGACCAATTCCAACCTAATCTGAGACCGGGGGCCCGAAGACATGAAGATGAATCTTTTCCGTCTGCCCGTATCCGCAAGTTGGTCCCCCACCAAGGGATCCGAGGGCCAAAACGCGTCCCCCAGGGCAGCTATTGGCGGCTCGTCAATCCGCGGAAGAAGTCGAGACGACCATCGAATCTTGAGCTTATTTTCGAGTTTCGCGGAAGCCGGGCGATACTTCCGGAGGTATGGATACTACATCCGGTATTGTGAGAAAGAAAGGCCTGGACATTGTTTTTCTTTGTTTCTTTTTCCTTTCCACCTTACTTTCACGCGCGATCGTCTCTTTATTTGTCCCACATCGTCCAAGTACGTACACACCAGCTCGAGGTATCGAAACGCCACTGGCATGGACCCTTCATTCGATCAATCCAAATTCTTTTGTCTGCGGCATCGTGCATAAGCGGACGTGGCAACCCGGAGCTAAAGTCGAAGCATTCCTCGAAACCCACAGGACAGATGTCTTTCTCCATAACCAGGAGATCTGAGGTTAATTTGACTCGGGACCGCCATTAGGATCGGTCCCATGCCCCCGGATCGACAGTGTCTGTTGGGAGCGGGGGACCGTGGATCCCAAACTCTGTAGCTGATCATTACGGATTCGACCAGGCACTCCAACATTCTTACGGTTTCCGGGAATCGTTTTTTCTGGGGGGGCATGGGTCATGGGTGGTATAGCGAACAATTGCAATCGGCGATGATTACCTGGTGCCAACAGAACTTTGTCCTGCGACGGCGGCATACTGCAGCTGTAGCAAGACCCAATTTTCTTTAGGCACTATTATTGTGTGTATTCCCCCACCGTCTCTTCAATTTTGGTTCATTATTTTTGCTTTGCTTCTTTTTGAGGGTACTTAATGCGATCTGGACTGGACCCACACAAACACGGAGAAGTTAACCGCGTCACTTTATTTGATCTCGATTGACGAGGCTCCGCTGCATACATGCTACGTTGTGCTGTCGTGCGATATATGGGGAATTCAATACCCAATTTCAAGCAAGCACTTGGCTGTCATTTAGAGCTGAACTTGGCCAAGCGAATAGCGGCTGCTCTAATTTCTTACTGATCTTATCCATAATAGCTGCTGTCTGCCAGTCTTTCAAATCGACGCCTAGAGCTCATTTGAACCAGATCATTGATTCTTCACGCCGGGCAGCCTCGTTCATATTATTGATATACAAAAAGTAGGGGAAAAGGCAAATCTCCATGAACAATACTAGTTCCATTCAATCGATAAGATGGAGGCTAGGTAGACACATACATTGCACTCAAAAGCGAAGGCAAACTAGCAAAACAAACATCCATTATTTATCCCTGAGCCGCATTGGCCTCGAACTCTGTCACACCCAGGGGGATAAATCCCCACAATGGGATCGAAACCTAATGCCCGTTCCGTCAGTGGCTCGAAAAAGACAGGCCTCCCTTGCGCATTTGTGCGGGGCGAAGCAGCGCAACTCCCAAGAGATGAATAGATCAACAGCGGGAGAGATACAATGTTATTTGCTGTTCTATGATTGTAGAGCATGCTTCGATGTACTAATATTGGCTACATTATGCGCACGAACAAATCATCATCGGCCCGTGGATACTAGTCGGTTCCTTTATGTAGCTCCTATATGTACTACCACCATTGCACAGCACATCGAAAGAACTCACATCGAAAATCGCGCTTCCGAGTTTCCCTTTTCGCATTCAAATGTAGCAGATCTGAGTCGTAAATTTCCTTTTGTAGATTTTACATTGGGCGGTGCCATTCAGTACATAGAAACATGCATAACCCCGCGGGTCATACTTCCGGGACTCCCACCCATTGACATTCCATTACCATTGCAAGTTTCGTGCAGATGGCTGAGTCCTGGTTCCAGGGCCTTGGTGCAGGAGACGTGCATTATTGGGCCTCTGACCTCCGGTGGTGTCCCTAGTGTCGAGCGGGAGCGGTCGTCGAACTTGATTCGCAATGCTCGGTTGATGTTACAGTCCCAATCACTGGTTTGGTGGCGGTAACTATATGACTACACCCATGCCAACTGCATCTGGTGACATCTGGCTTCTTCTCACCGTACTTGGCAGCGGGTGCCGATGTGGGGGATGAACGCCATGGATTATGTAGATGCTTGATTGGATTGTGAGTGGTTGGTACCTCCGTCATTCTCGCTTATCTGCGAGTTTCTTCCTCGAATCTTGGAGCGCTAGTTCACCTGTCGCCACCTTGATGCCTGTCAAGGGATAGCCTGGAATCCATTCGACCCCGGGTTATAGATAAGGGGTTATCTGTCCAAAATCGGAAAACTCTTGGAAGAAACTCGGTGTCAACTGCACGAACCAATAATATATAGTGCTCGAGGAAACCTTCCAAAGTTTGAAGTTTGGTAGACATCACTTTAGGGGGAATCTTAAGCTTTCTAAACTCCATCCTTCCCATGGATTGCTCGAATTAAGATCAAGTGGATATTTTGCCCCTGGACTACCAGTCAAACATTGTCAATCGACAATTGCGCCACTTGATCAGGGAAAGCTCGATCTCAAGAAGCTCTTCTTCATTCACAGTCACTGATTCGTTGATCGTACATTGTACTGACGCGTGGGTTTCCCCCTCTCGAAGCTATACCGATCTATGGTACAATCAGTGGACCACGGAGATGGCGGCAATAGCATCACTTCCGCTCGCCCAGGCGATTTGGTAGAAGTCCCGGAACTTGGAACAATGACTTAGTTCCAAACGCGGCCCGAGGTCTTCTGAACGAGCTGCTGTCTTGATGCCTCTACTCGCAGCATCTGTAATCGGCTTCACTCCACAGAACGGGTGGGCATTTTTTGGCTCTTCCTGTGGGTGTCGGTTCGCGATATAAGATCAGACATACCACGCATGTTAACTCTTTTTGACCAGCTTTTTCTCTTCAAACTTGTATGTTCATGTATTTTTCTCTATTTCTATTCTTATTTAGCAAATCAAATCCAAGGTGTGGTATACCAAGATTTATCCGACGAGAAACTTCTTGTACAGAGCTAACAGTTTTGGAAGTTTAAGAAAAGATTTTGATCTGGAGTATATCCTATCGCGACCTAGATGAGTGGTGCTTTTTCCCCTTAACCATGTGAGGAATTCCTATTGTATATCTGAATATACCTTACTCATCTGTGTCGCACTCTACACTTATGTCTAACTCCGACTCAGGTGACGGCTGGATATTCTCTTTTATAGTGTATTCTCCTAACAAAAACGAGATATTCACTTGCACTCCCTTCGCACTACGCTTGTTTCTAATCGCGACTTAGGTGAGTGGTGCATATTCTCCTTAACTATGTGATTCCTATAGTGTATCTGAATGGTTCCTAGTCATCTAGGTCGCACTCTACGCTTATGCCTATTTCCGACATAGGTGACGGCTGAATATTCTCGTTTATGATGTATTCTCTTAAGCAAAATGGAACATCCTCTCTTGCTTTACTCGCACTCTACGCTTAAGTGTATTTACGTCTTAAGTGACGGCTGAGTATTATGTTTTATAGTGTATCTTGTCAACAAAAAAGAAATATCCTCTCGCGCCTTACTCGCACTGCACGCTTAGCTCAGAGTATAGAACTAAACTGTCTGATGTATTGGTAGCAAACGTCACCATATGGATGTAGGTAGGTAGTTCTGCTATCCCAAAGCTTCCTACATAGTTCCTACCCAAACGAGCATTTCATCGCACCTTCCTTTCTCGTTGCTGTCGCTACTTCATCCTTCTTCACACCCCACACTCTCATCTTCCCACTTACACTTCACAAATCTTCTCACACACACACAACTTTCCAACATTTTCTTCTATCCACATAATTCATTGATACCATCATTCTCTTCATCATGGCGGGTACATACCTTTCTCTTCCCGCAGTTGCGGACTTGATGGCCACCTACGAGCAGGACCCGACCCCGGACAATGTCAAGAATATGGTAGCTGGTTTCGTCAACTTCGCGTTCGGCCCCAAGGAGAAATGGGACCTCAAGGAGAGCCCAGACGAGGAGAGGAACCACCATAACTACTTTGTTATGAAGAACGGGGACAACGGAAAGACACTGCATGCTATCATCAAGATTGTCTACGACCCCTCCGCTACTTACGATCGCCAGTGGGACCTGTGTATCCCCATCCTGAGTGGAGCACCGATGGAAACCGAACGGTGCTGGGCGATCCTCGTTCGCGGCGTCAAGGTTCGCCTCTATGAGTATCATCGTACCGAGTCGGAAGGCTGCCGTCTGATCCCATGTGACTTCAGGATCTATGGCAAGTGGAAGCATACCGTCCACCTTCGCAAGAACCCCCATGAATTCCAGAATGTCCTCATGCGCGTCCCTACCTACCTTCCGCGGTCGTACGATGATGTCGCACCTGATCTCTCAAAGCTCAACTTGAATTCGAATGGGCTTAGCGTCAACCACACCGTTGAACTGCCGGTTGTCGATGGTGAGAGTTCCGAGGTTGTTAATACCGCTGGTGAGAACGCTGGTGCCTCCACCGAGGACACACCCGCTGAGATGGAGATGGCCGAACTGGCTACTGAGACTGATCCCGCCATCGAGGTTAAGTCTGGTATTCAGGCCAAGACTGCTTCCAACGCCAACACCGCTACCAAGGCCAACGGATCCGCTCAGAGCAAGGCTACTGTCACTCAGGTGAAGACTGCTACCAAGCCCGGCATTGCTCAAGTGAAGTCGGTTCTTTCTGCCCAGACCAGCAACCGTGATGCTCCCAAGACTATCGTCTCCACCGAGAAGCATTTTGGCCCCTCCTCCGAGGGCCGTATCGCTCAAGGTAGCAAGCCTCAGCTAGCCACTAAGCCACAGTCCATCACTGACGTTAAGACTGCAGCCCCGACCAAGCCTACTACCAACGTCAACTCTGCTGCCAACGCCAAGCCCGATGCATGCACCAACGCTGCTCCGCCAACCAAGTCTACTTCCCAGACCAAGGCTGCTCCCCAGGTCAAGGCTGGCACAAAGGTCCACACTACTCCGCAAGCCAATTCGACTGTCGCCGCCAAGCCTGCTTCTGGGGTCAGGAATATTCCGAAGGCCACTTCTGCTCAGGGCAAGGGGCCTGTGGACGTCGGAATCAACAACTAAAGTCTGACGTCTGATCCTATCTGCTCTCGATGACTACCTGCGCACTGGTAGGTAGTCCTTCGAATTGGTCGTTAGTTTGACGCAATGGGCACTATTCTTTCGATGATTGATATTCGGTTCACGGTCTCATCGCGTCAACGGTCATCACCATTTTCGTTTCTCGATTTGTTGTTATTTCTCAAGACTTTTACAAGTCTCTTACCAAGCCGGCGAAATAGACATGCGCCGAGGCTGCAAAGCCCTGGTGGTAGTCGTTTCTACCGGTTTGCGAGTTTGCTGTTTTACTTGATTTTACTTTTTTAACTTCTCGCCATGTATTTTAAAAATTCATTACCTTCGAACATGGCACTTGCTATCATTATCATTGACATCATTCCTGATTCAATAAGAAAAAGCACCGTTAAGCCTAAATACCCCCGCAGAAGTATCCACTTATGTACATAGAGTTGACCAGATGCATCTAGTTGCGAATCGTCTAAAAATCGACAATGGAAGTTACCTGGATGTACAATGTATGCCAAAGGGTTGGTAGGACTCGAGAAAACACAGTAAGTGAACTGGTATCAATTAGCAGCCTCATCCATAAAAACAATCAAGAATTGCTTGAACAAAGCAATCCTCCTGTTCCCATAGACAGCCGCAGACGAAATAAAAGAAAACAGCCCAGCTAGACACAATAACCTACAAATATGAACCATAGAAACAAGAAGCAAGGAAAAAGCAAATGGTCATCACACAGTCCGTATAACTACCACCCGAAGAAAGAATCCTAGGTGTACTTCCGAAGCTGTAAATCACAAAAGTCAGCATCATTCCAATCTCACAAGAAACATTCTCACAACTCACATCAAGCGTCAACGACTTGCTACTATTCTCAACCTGGTCCCGGTAAATACCGACCAAAGCCTCACTATTCTGGAACAACCCGGTCTTCAAACTAATCACGATAAACTGCATACCCGGCGCGGCGTGGTCGTGAATGTAATTCGCGATACGGGCGACGTTGGTATTATCGAGTGCTGCGTCGACTTCGTCCAGAACGAAGAATGGAGAGGGCTGGTACGAGTGGATGGCGAATAACAGCGCCAGTGCAGCCATCGTCTTCTCGCCGCCGGATAGGTGCTCCATATCGCGGAAGCGTTTGAGGGGGGGCATGGCGTGGTACTTTATGCCGTCCAGGTAGGGCTCGTCTGAGTCTTCGATGTCGAGGTAGCTGCATGTGGGTAGATGTTAGTTTTATATGTGGTTATTGGGTGGGGTCGACAGGGAAGGAAGGGAAGAAGGGGGCTTACGCTTGGCCTCCTAGAGGGTAGTTGGCGGAACGGGTGAGTTCGCGGTAGATTGGACCGATTTGCTCGGAGATGTGGGTGAATGCTTTGTTGAAGAGGTCGGAGCGTGTCTTCATCACGGTTTCGAACTCTTCTTTAGCTTTTCGGGCTGTTTTGCGGGCGTCTTCGAAGTCCTTTTCGGTGCTGCGGAGTTTGTTCTCGACGCTCTCGAGACGCTCCATGGCGCGGGCGTTTGGTGCCATTTTGTCCAGTTCGTGATTGAGAATGCGGACCTTTTCGAGGAGTTCGTCTTCGAGCTTGTCATCAGCCTCCTGGGAATTGTGTTAGTGGGTGAATGAGACGTTGGAACCAAGAACAGGGAAAAACAAACCTCCTTCAGTGTCTCGCCCAGGGAATCGAAGTCAACCTCGATACCGTAATCGTGCACCACAGGAGCCTCGTCGAGTTCATCTCCTCCGTCTACATCCA
The DNA here is from genome assembly GCA_030762825.1 of Penicillium turbatum. NCBI lineage: Eukaryota > Fungi > Ascomycota > Eurotiomycetes > Eurotiales > Aspergillaceae > Penicillium > Penicillium turbatum. The sequence continues at coordinate 888,863 of JAUJYX010000011.1, read as the reverse complement.
TGGCATCAGGATCGGCGGCTTGCACGAGATCATCAATGGGAAGCTTGTCAAGGGGGTTAGAAGATTCGGTCAAAGGAACATCGATATCTTCGAGCTTGCAGCGACGCAGAAGAGCATAACGACTTGAAGAGTTCCTCTGTATCTCTGACTCCAGCGCGTTGACATTCTTCAATGCCACTTCAACATGCTTACTACGCTTCTGGAGTTCACGACGTTGCTCAGCCAAATTCTCCGCTGACTGGGCATAGACTTCCTTCTGCTTCTCGAGGGCCTCCCGGAGGAGCTCAAGTTCCGCTTCAAATTCATCGAGCTGGTTGCGAATCTCTTCTTGCTGGCTTTGCAACTCCTCGATCAGAGTTTGGTCACGCTCAAATTGAGCCTTGAGAGCGTTCACCCGGTCCTCCGTCGCCTGAATGCGCTGTTTCTCAAAGCTGAGCTGATTCTCGATTCTGCTCTTTTGGGTTGTGAACTCAAGCTTCTTCTGTGCGGCCTCTTCCTGTAGAGAGCCTTGCTGGGCCTCGTATTCGCGGATGTCGTCGTATCCCAAGCGCTTGCAGAACTTGCGATAGATCTCATCCTCGACGGTGCTAACCGAGGCTTGAGATGTCTCGATTGTGGCATCAAGCTCATCGAGGTTCTCCTTCCGCTCGGTGTATTTGGGTCGGAGGTCTTCCAGCTGACGCTTGACGAAATCCAACTCGCTGCGCTTACTCTCGAGGTTCCGCTCCAGGGCCTTCAGCTCGTCGCGGGAATAATTGAGGCGCTGCTCGAGACCGACGAGCTCACCCTGCAGAGTCTCTTCTTCAGAGCCGCGGCGGTGGCTCTTAGGAAGAGTGGTCAGATCGTTCATAAGTTTCTCCTTCAGTTTATACAGGTTCTCCACTTCAGAATCTTCCCAGCGCTTGGAATTCTGCTGAGGACCACGTCCACCAGTCATGAGACCGCCCTTGTGGATGACGGTTCCATCGAGGGTGACTGCCTTTGCGTCCACGTTTTTTTCGTAGCAGAGATACTTGGCGGTCGCGAGATCATCACAGACAATAGAATTGCCGCACGCATAGCTAATCGCTCGTCCGACAGAATCATCATAGTCAACGGTCTCAATGGCAGGGCGCATGCCGCGATGCATGCCCTTCAGGTTCGAGTTGAACGCCTTGACCTGGATGGTCTCGAGCGGAATAAACGTAGCCTGGCCTGCTCGTTGGTCGCGCAAGTGCTGGATGCACTCCTTTGCAGTTTTCTCGTTGTCAACAACGATGGCATCGAAGTGTCGGCCTAGCACAGTGCTGACTGCGTCGGAGTATTTCTTCTGCTTTGGACGGCAGAGATCACTGACTCGTCCCTTGACACCAGGGAAGATGCGCTTCAAGGTTGAGATCAGTTCCTTGGCACGGAGTTCGCGTTCGGTCTGCTTCTTGCCATCGTCGGCCTCAAGAAGTTTTCTCAACACAACTTGAAGTTTTTCCTCCAACTCAGTCCGCATCTGCGAAACCTTGAGACGCTCAGAAGTCAATGCATTGAGCTCCTTCTTCTTGCGATCTATGTCTTTAGCTGTGGATTTGATGGTCTCGTTGAGAGACACCTTGCGTTCAGTCATGTTCTGCACATCAGATTCGACAGTCTTTAGCTGCGACTCGGTATTGTCAAACTTGCCCTTCAAGCTGTTTACTGCTTCGGCTTCGGTCTTTCGCTGCCGGCGCAAGTTGTCCAGGTTCAATGAATCCGCTGATGAACGACGATTGACTTCTTCTCTGAGCTTGTGGTACTCCTGTTGGTCTGCTTCGCTTAACTGACCACCCTTCTTGCTCATGGTCTTCTGCCATTCTGCTTCCCACTGAGCCTGAGCTTTCTCGACAAGCTTAAGATCTTTCCCTAATTGCTTGGCATTGTTTGACTGTGATATGCGCTCTTTCTCAATCTCAGCAATTTTCGAAGAGTACCTCTCAACTTTTTTCTGTGTAATGTCGATCTTCTCATTCACGGGCACAAGGGAGTTGTTGAGCTCTTCAATCTCCCTCTCCTTTTTGGTGATGTTCTTCTCAGCTTTGCCGACATCTCGGCCGACTCGAGCATGGTCCTTCTTGGCGTCTTCGACGTTTTTCTCGTATTTTTCAACGCCACGGCGGTATTCCTTGAGCTCATCTTGGTATTTCTGGATGTCCGCACTGGAGTCGTCAATCAGACGCTGGAAGTGGAACAGTTTCCACAGAATGTGGGTAATAATGGCCTGGTCGCGTTCTTCAGCCTTTTTGGCGTAGTTCTCGGCCTCCCGCTTCTGTTCCTGATACTGCTTGACTTCGGAGTTGATGCCTCGCCGGCGGTTGAGTTGAATAGTTTGCTGTTCTGCAGCTTCCTCCGCCTCCGCCTTGAACTTTTCGTAGTCGGCCTTGTGCTCGAGACTGCCGGATATCTGCTCGATCAGCCGAGTAAGGTCCTTGGGCGACTGGGATGCGATCGCCTCGACATCACCCTGGAACACGAGGAAGTTTCGGGCCTTGATCAAAATGTTCTCCTCCTCTAGCGCCTCGTTGTATTGGTGGGCGGTCACGATTCGGTTGTTGATGCGGTATTCGCTGACACCCTGACTCGTGATAGATCGGCGCCATTGCTGTTCCTCACCCGCGTCGTCCTCGTAGACTGCCATGACCCAAGCGGACTTCGGGTCGTTCACAGCGGCATCTTGGGAAGCGTCCATGTTCTCCGGCTCCTCCTCTTGCTCGTCATCGTGACCTTCCTGGCCAGCGGCTGCAGGCTCTCCATCGACTTTGGATGTGCGCAAGACACGACCACGGTACACGAGATCGCGGAGATTTGTTGACCGCAAATGCGAAGACTTGATTCCTAGAACGAAAGAGATGGCATCCATACTGATGCGGGTCAGCCTATAGACTCGTAGGGCTAGGGCCAAGAGTCACTCACGAATTTGACTTGCCCGAACCATTCGGTCCGATGATCGACGTGAAATACGCATCTCCGAAGAGTAGCACATGATGTCCCTTGTAGGACTTGAAGTCTAGCCGCAAAAGTTAGCAAGTGTTTTTAGTGCAGTTTGCGGTCTTACATACTGAAAAGCTCCAAGCGAATGAGTTTGCCCATCTTGCCAGCGGCTTCCCTGAGGGAGCAACGCGCTGAAAAATTCAAGAAACGCTGTTAATAAAACAAAAGATTAAGGCGTGGGCAAGATGTGGGAGGGGCGCGATAGCGGGTGAACCGCGTCCACCCAAAACGCGCGCGCGCCGGGTCCATCACGTGGCTCCCCGAACTAATCTTGATACAGAGCAGAAACCCTACAACGCTGCAGATTATAGCTAGGAGAAATTGTTGAAAAGTATTCTTCTGGTACAGCTTACGGTGTTTCAGAGTTAAAATCGCGTTCTTTGGTAGTGGTACAAGGGTTATGAGGCTATATAAGAGACGAGGCCAGAATGATGTACAGAGATGATGTATACAAAACACGAGAGACCGCTGATACTCGAATGGGAATCACTGCTTAATCTTTGAACGGCAACTTCACATTGACCATGCGCCCAAAGTACAAGAGGTCATCAGAGATATACCCATTGGCGTCGAGACGGAAGTGGGTTTTGTGACCAGCCAGCTGCACAATGATGAAGTCCTCGTTCGTGAAAAGCTGACGCACAGACTGGAAAACTCGCCGAGGCATGGACTTGATGGTCCCAAAGACACCTGCATTAGTCTCCAATCCACGGCCAAGTCTAGTACTGTCCTCCTCGTAACGCTGCATGGTTTCTGGCGAGACGGAGATTCTGCGCTTGAAAGAGAGATCACCTGGCGCGACTTCGAGATGATAAGGCTTCTTGAATGGTATCATGCTCCGGACTGTGAATCGAACACGCATACGACCATTAGAGTTAACCGCCTTGATATTCCTGACCAGCGCGCCAGTTCGGGCGATGAACAAAGTGCCTCCGAAACTCATCATGATACAGATACCGCCAAATAGCGATTTCTGCCACATCGGAATGGGGATCAAAGGATCCCGGAGGACCGCGTTGGAGTTATAGATGGAATAGGCGAAGCAAAACGCGGACAGGCCATATGCGGTGAGGACATATGGGCGATGAGAAGGAGCTTTGAACAATAGCACTTCTCCAGCTTGTAGGACCTTCGCTTCTAGCTTCACAAGTGCCCGAGGGTTCTTGTTGCCGTAGGGGCTTGCGGCTTGCCATGGGGAATCGACGGTTCTGGCCACTCCCTTGGCCTTGTGCTGAGGCGCAGTAGAATTGAAGAAACGCAATGACGATCTCGGTTTCGTTCGAAAGCCAGCTTGCACTGGGCTTCTAAGGCATTGTTGCCAGAATATTGAGAAAGTGGGTGGTCTGACTGACATGGTTGCGGCGGTCCTGTCGAGGCTCAGGTTAGTAAGGCCATTAGTGCTATGAAACGCAGTCAATTGACACCCATAGTCTCCAGGCGTGATTTGACAGGTTGTCCACCAAAGAATGAGTATGCGCAGGAACTCACCAGTTCAAGAAACACTTTCCCGATGTAATCCGTCGGAAAGCGCCGACAACAGTTCCAAAGCAGCAATGCGGCAGAAAAATGTTCCCGACCCGGCCGCCGGTGAGAGCTCCCAACGGCCTCAACACCTTCGACGGTTGCTTCAGGTTATCTCTTCAGACACACGATCTCAAACAAATCACACTCGGACATTTACGCGATCTCGACGTGGTGGTGGGCTCTTAGTTGATCCTGCTCGTTTACCTCGAATACAGCGTCCACGGCGAGTTGCGATACCGATCGACGATCTACATCGACGGCGCAGCAGCTCTAAATTTCCAAAACTCCATATCACTTCACAACAAAATGGCAGCCAAGATCACTGTCGGCCAGGTTCCGGCCATGTTTGCCCGTCGGCAACAGAAGGTCTTTAGCGTCGGCAGACGTGAGTTTCCCATTCAGGTTCATGGCGAACAAGATTTCCGCAATTGAATGCCGCTTCGTTGAGCTCAATTCAAAGGACTATTCCAGTTACACTCTAAGTTAAGCTTGTGCTAACACCATTCTCCTTTCCAGGCCTGCAATCCACCTCTCACACCACCCAAAACCCCGCCTATCCACTCTACCCCTCGGTCGCCCAGCTCCTTCGTGAGAAGGGCATCCCCCAGTCCGATCTCTCCAAGATCCCTGCCTCCGGCCCCAAGGGCCGTCTTCTGAAGGGAGACGTGCTCGCCTACATCGGCCAAATCCCCGCGGAATACCCATCAACCCAGGCCGCCACCCTGGCCAAGCTCTCCCACCTCGATCTGAGCAACATCAAGATTGCGCCGGCTCCGGCCCCGGCCGCGCCGGCCGCGGTCGAGGAGAAGGTCGTCGCACCTCTGCCCATGTCCTCAGTCGCCATCTCAGTTTCCCTGGCAGCGGTGCTGTCGGCCCAGAAGAAACTCCAGGATAACCTGGGCGTGTCAGTCCCGCTGTCCCGCTTCCTTGCCATTGCCACAGACCTTGCCAACGATGACCTGCCTCGTTTGGCTAGCTACAAGCCATCCGCCGATGAGCTCTTCGACGAGGTTCTCGGCGCTGAGCCAGTTCACACATCCCGCGGTGATTACATTCCCGAGCTTAACGCTGTCGAGCTTCCCAAGACTGTTCGCTCCCAGCCTGTCACCGAGGACATCATTGATTTCTTGAGCTCCAAGTCGTACAAGAAGCCTTTGTCTGCGGGTCCGTTTGAAAGCGAGTCTGATGTTGCTTCCAATGTCTTCAGCTTGACTGTCCCTGCTGATGAGGAGGTTCGCGCTAAGGCATTCTTGGAGCGAATCAAGACTCTTTTGTCTGTTGAGCCGGCGCGCTTGGTACTTTAGATTTCTTTTGGTGTTTCAAAATCCCCCCCATTCTTCCAGCTTTTTCTTATGTTTCTTCCCGGTCATCTGAGCCAAACCCTGGGCAATTAGAGGCTCGTTCATGAATGTATACAGTATAGCATAGTTAATCAGATCTCTCCTTGATTGGATCACTTCACTCAGCAAAACAAGATCACATTTGTACAACATTTCCTAATCAATCAGACAGACAAACTAGACTCCCAAAACATGTCCAAGTGCATCATCAATTCCGAGTTTCGATTCTTTCCTATCATGGTTTAGATCGTATGAAGGCGGCATGGCTAAAATCTATCAAATGGAACAGAGACACAGGTATGTTGAGAAAACGAGTCATATCATCATCAGGAGCAAGGCAAACGTAAATTCGAAGGAGCATTACCACCATGCAACGCCTCATACCGGCAACCAGGAAACACCCAAGCGCCATCGCTGAAAGCCTCGAGTAAACGTGGTGAAAATGGTCAACCGACTCCAAACCGCCGGTCAGTATGACCGAGCAGAATTAATACCTGGAGTCAGGACGTGAAAAAAAAAGCAGAGAAGTCAACAAAAACATAAAATCAAACAAAAAAAAGTGCCCATTCCGAGCGAACGAGCGCCGAACGTCCCCCCATGAGATGCTTTGAACCACCGTTGGAAAGAAAAATGCAATAGATGCCGACGCATAAAATGATGAAGAGTGGATTACTCCTCAAACCATGCAATGATTTTGCCAGTCACCTTGTCGTTACCGTGAACCTATAACTCCGTGTCGAATGCAATTGAAGTGACAAACTAGAAAAATGGGGGATTGGGAAGGTTGGAGAACTAGCGGATGGTGCTGAATTCCATCATTTTGCTGTTTTGGCGACGAGTGTCTCTGTGGGCTCGTCTGTCGTAAATGTTCCAGAATCTGAGGGTTTCGTCGCCGGCTCCTGTAACGATAGTCTCACCGTCAGGGCTCATAGCGAGGTAAAGAACGCGGAAAGTGTGGCCTGTCAGCGAGACGATTTGTTCCATACGCGGGTACTTCCAAATGACGATCTGGTTCTGACTGTAGCCGTGGGTGCTGATGATCTCGTCTGAATTTTTGGACCAAGACAGGTTGCAGACTTGACTGCCAGTGTCAACCTCCTTAATCATCGAGCCGGTTTGTGTGTTCCAGAACTTGATTGTGCGGTCGGCAGTACCGCCGCCAGAAGCGAGAAGATGGCGCTGGTGAGGAGACCATGCAATAGCCTTGACGGCGGCAGTGTGGTCGGAGAAACGGTAAAGAGGAGTTTCGTTGAGCTTATCCCAGACCATCAATTTGTTGTCGTTGCCACCGGACGCCAATTGTCCATCATCGGTATTCCACTTCAAACCACAGACCTCCTGTTTGTGGCCGGAAAGCTTTCGGACGTACTGGTCAGGAGAGCGCACATCGCGATGATAGATGAGGCGGTCGCGAGAGCCGGATGTGAGAATGTGTTCGTTCCACGCCAAAGCACCGACTCTGTTGGTATGTCCGATCATGGTTCGCAGCCGTCGGCAGTGCTCAGCATCCCAGATTTGAACAAGGCCTTTACCTGTGCCAATGGCAAGATGGGTACCCTGGAATTTCAGCAGTCAGCAACAATTATAGGAGGCTTGTGAGCATTTTCTTGCTTACTCTTTGAATCCAGCTCACGCTGGTCACAGTGTCGTCTTTCAGCTCGCACAACCTGTTGACTGAGCCAGTGTTGGAGTTCCACATGTAGACAGAACTGGCCAATCCAACGCCAAGAACATTGGTGCTGCCCCAGTCGACCAGATTCAGATAGAAATCATCTTGTAGATCTGGGGCATCCAAGACCTTGTAGGGGACCTTGTTCACATACCGCGCCTGTTTGCGGGGTGTTTCCAGGATACGCTGGCTGCCATATCGAATAGGAGAAAGACTGTACAGCTCAGAGTGCACGTCAAGATTGGGGCCATGCAAACTCCGAGGTGTTTTGGAGGGGGTCGGGTGAGTAGACCCAGGTCTGGAAGCACCATAATTGAAGACATTCTTGTGTGGGGTCGAGGGTGTAATGCTAGCGGGAGGGAGATTGGAGGCAATAAGAGCAGGAGGAGTACGAGATCGAGTTTTGTCAAGGATTCCGTGACGGAAGCCGAGCAATGGGTCGGATGGCATGGTGTTGAAGTCGGCCTGAGGGACCGTGTTTCCAAAAAGCTCACTGCGCAAGACTCGGGAGAACGTGCGATTTGCTTCCTCGGCTGCGATGAGGTCAGTAACTATATCTCTCTCATGGTGCGCTCCGACAGTGACATACTCTTTTGGAAATGCAGCTCGGAGTGGGGTGGGCGTTTCTTGGTCTTGGAGGGAGTAGAAGGGCAACCGTCTTCATGCAGGAGATTATAGGTCGCCTGCAGATCTTGTCCATCGCGATTGGGAATGAACCTGAGTCACAGTCAGTGGTTTGTTCACATGTCGCCGCCAATATCGCTTGGCGACGACGTCGCTTTGTCGCAAGCTTTGAGCTCTGGCTTACCGATCACCATAGACCCTTTGTCTCTTGCGACATGGACTAGAGGCCGGGGTCCTATCTCGCCGACTCCCCGCAACTTCATAGCTCTTCAATGCCTTTCTCAGTGCAGAGGAATCAACCGGTTCTCCTCGATCTTCTTGTTGCTGGGTACCAGAGTTCGAAGTGTCTGGGAAATACAAGGTGCGCTTTGACGGCATACTTGGCGGTGTTTTTGAACCAGGCGGTGACAACGTCTTGGAACCAGGCGGTGATGCTGCTTTCGAAGCAGGTGGCGACATTGCGTTCGACCTAGGTGGCTGAAATCTCGCTGACGACCCCTCCCCGGCCTTCGCTGTATCCTGAGGTCTGTCCGCCATGGCGACGGTTGGTTGTCTCTCCGAGCCTAGAAACGAAATGCAATGAATCAAAGTGATAATGATATTTGCATGAGCCGGAAGTGAATATTCGCTGAACGAATTTTAAAGGATGGGAGATTCGCGGGTGCAGGGTTGAGAGTTGTTGAAGGGCGACAAATCGCAATGAGGGTCCGTTTGTTGTTGATCAGCAGCGGAATACTAGCCACCGACTTTGAGGTTTGGCAATGAACGATGTGCTAATGATAGAGCAGAGGCAGACCCTGTTTCATCGACCAAGATCAACAAAGAGGTGTCTGAACCCACAGGCATGTGAATGAATGAATGTCTTCAAGGGAGTGACGGAGTTGCGCAGGGCGACTCTTTGGGTCACGCGTCGGGTACGCTAACCGGATTTGGCCAAGACAATCGGGCCCCATCAACCAGCTCAATCGACCTGGGAAGAAGACTTCTTTATCTGAAACTACTTTCATATTCCATTGACTATCGGGAAGTGGAGCAATGGGTTTATGATCTACTCTAATACATATGGCTTATGCTGGTTGCCGAAACCATCCATTGGAGTGTTCTATGTCAGCATGGCTTTGTTACGATCGTGACTGATGGAATCAGTCCTGTTTACTGGCAGGGACGCGCTCAAAGCGGTCTAACTGGGTCATTGAAAGTGGGGGATGTGAGGGACCTCTTTGGACCGCTTTGAGAACGCGAAATCTGCAGATTGATTGAATCGCGTCTACGCGCTTGGCTTGACTCGACGCGTCGCGCTGAAGCTTGGGCCATAGCAACGAGCTCAGTACCAATCAATTGCGCCTACATCGTTTTTTATAGAAGCATCTAAGACTTTTAGAGTGGGGTTTACTATGGAGTATCAAATGATAGTATACCAATGATGATTGAATGGCAGTAAATTTAAGTAAATTTTATAGTTCCCTTTGTAGGGTTTGGCTTTGTTATGTTCGATATCCGCCCTCACCAGTCACCGCCAAAACCTCCGGCAAAAGCCAACTCTCACTCTTTTGATAACAACGGTGTATCCCTGTAATGGTCCTCAGGCGCATTTTCCCAAATATCAGGCGCTGTTCACAGAGATACTCTACAATGGCTACCAAACAACCTGCTTTGGACTTCTTGTCCTTTGTCAATGCTGCTCCTACTCGTATGTGGTCCCGATCCCATTACGTGGAATGTCGCTGATCTGTCTTATCTCTAGCCTTCCATGCCGTCCACGAAGCCAAAGAGCTTCTGGCCAAGGCTGGATTCCAAGAAATCAAGGTATGCTTATACAACAAGTCTGAATTAAAGAAATTATGTCTCATCTATTGGTAGGAGAGAGACTCTTGGGCGTCGACTTGCCAACCGGGAGGCAAGTATTATTTAACTCGTAACACTACCACCCTTGTGGCTTTCGCAATTGGAAAGCAATGGCAGGTACGTAGTGATTTGCATTGCACACATTGTCGATCTTGAACTAATCCTGAATACAGCCCGGCAATGCCATCTCTATGATCGGTGCCCACACTGATTCTCCAGTGCTGCGGGTCAAGCCCGTTAGCAAGAAAAGCGGGGAAGGTTTCGTGCAGGTTGGGGTTGAGACCTACGGTGGAGGCATCTGGCACACTTGTTCGTGTCCTCAACTACCCTTCCGTGCTGCTCTCTCTAATCGGGTGTAGGGTTCGATCGTGATCTAGGTGTTGCCGGTCGGGTGATGACCCGTGCAAGCGATGGATCCATTGTGCAGAAGCTGGTCAAGATTGACCGTCCCAGTACGTTTTACGTTCATCCGATGGATGTGACCTGCTAACGTATATATATAGTTCTCCGTATCCCAACTCTGGCTATCCATCTAGATCGCCAGGAGAACTTTTCATTCAACAAAGAAACCCAGATGACCCCCATCGCCGGCCTTATTGCCGCAGAGCTTAACCGTACTGGGGAGACCAACACCACTGAGACAGAGAAGGGTGCTGATCTCTCGCCATTGAAGTCTGTGACGGAGCGTCACCACTCTTACTTCGTCGAGCTTATTGCTGCGGAAGCTGACGTTAAGCCTGCTGACATTCTGGACTTCGAGATGATCCTGTTCGACACTCACAAGGCCTGCCTCGGCGGGTTGCTGGAAGAGTTCATCTTCTCTGCTCGCCTCGACAACTTGAATAGCACTTTCTGCGCTACCGTTGCTCTCATTGACTCTGTAGCCGACAAGTCAGCCCTCGATGGTGAGGATGCGATTCGTCTGATTGCATTGTTCGATCACGAGGAAATTGGCAGCCGCACTGCACAGGGTGCGGACTCGAACATTCTCCCATCCATCATCCGCCGTTTGTCTGTTCTGCCGTCGTCCTCCTCCAAGGACTCTGACGTTTCAACTGCCTACGAGCAAACCTTGTCCACTTCCTTCCTTGTCTCTGCCGACATGGCGCACTCAGTCAACCCTAATTACGCGGGTAAGTACGAGGCAGATCACAAACCCGAGATGAACAAGGGTCCGGTTATCAAGATCAATGCGAACGCTCGCTATGCCACAAACTCTCCCGGCATTGTGCTTCTCGAGGAAATCGCTCGCAAGACTTCCAAGGAGACTGGAGAGCACGTTCCTCTGCAGCTGTTTGTGGTGCGTAATGACTCCAGCTGTGGTAGCACCATTGGTCCTATGTTGTCTGCTGCGCTGGGCGCGCGGACCCTGGATCTGGGCAACCCCCAGCTTAGCATGCACAGCATCCGTGAGACCGGCGGTACTTATGATGTTGCCCATGCCATTCGCCTCTTTACTGGCTTCTTCCAGCACTACTCAGAGCTGTCAAAGACCATCCTTGTGGATTAAACTAGATGTAAATCACTAGGTAATTTAGCACAATCAATGAACCAAATTCAGGACAATAGTCATACCTGTTAGTTATCAATAATGAACATTGTGAATGTCCTAAAATAAAATATTCACTCAAGGTACCTGCAGGGCCTAGCACGTGGCCCGGTCCGAAGAAACTCCGCCTTGCGACATTCCCGGGAGTCTCCAACCCATAGTTACCCCAGCTCTCACCAATCTAACGGGGAGTCTCCACCTCGACTCCTTCTATCTCGTTTGCTGGCTATCTCTAAGCCCTGATGATCCTCTATGACAGACGCCGATGTCTACCGGGATGCGGAGTACATCGCTGACGTATCCGGCATATCCTATGACGATGCAGAACCCCCAAGGCCAACTGGCACACGCAGCAGCCAGAACGCGCGCGTGAAGAAGGTCCAATCGGCCACGAAAGTCATCTTCATTGATCGATTGCTGCACGACCTCGACATATTAATTTATTGTCAACTTTCCGCCCTGTATTACATGGAGTAAGCCTAGCCCCAACGCCCCCGCCTCGCGGAAAATGACAAGCTCCTAACATCCGCCTTCTTGGTCTAGCTGCTCGATCATTCTACTTGCTCTACGTGCCATCGTCGAACTGATATTCTTCACGCCAAAGGCACCTCCATTTGAGCCCACACGCAACCAGCCATTCGTCGGGGCCATCGTCGTCAGTAACCTCATCTGCATGCTCTTCCATGCTTTCCTTATTCGTCCCGAAGCCGGTGAGGAAACACGCGGCTACCTCCATGGAGGATTGTTCATCGACTTCATCGGGCAGGCTCCCGTTTCAACTTTCCGTCTGCTCGCGTTCGACCTTACCATCTTCATAATCGATGTCATCATGCTGGGCCTGATCATCGAGCGGGTGAAGACACAGGGGACACCCACTCCGACTCCTACGTCGCCACCTACAAATACAGCCGCCGACAGAAGTCCGGAGGCTGAGGAGGCCGAGCCACAAGACCATGATGCCGAGGAGCGCGGTATTCAACGCCAAGATGCAAATGAAGCAACGCCTTCTGCTCGCGATAGTCCAGATTCACCCAACAACGGCAACCTCGACGACGAGGCTGAGGAAGAGCGCACGACGCTTTTGGCGGAGCCGGCCGATGTCGAATCGAGCAGCGGTGCACGGGGCGAGCACCCGATGGATACATTCGCTGCTGGCCAGGCCGTCATCGTCAGTATGGGCTTCTTCAGTACGTTGCGTGACCAGTGGCGCCATTCGAATGCGCGGGCACAGCCGACTACGGGCTTCGTGCCGTCTCCAGAAACTGCGACATTCCTACGTCAGCGCCTCGGTCTTCAGGTTGGGGCTAGTGGTCGCATTGAGCGAATAAATACATAAGCCTTTGGCATGAATTGGTGTCATCTGTACTCCGCTTAATCGCACATAGTCAACTACATCAATCTATGTTTGTCTCAGCTAGTGAAATCTTGGAAAGTTTCGAGTGACAACTGTTTTCATTGGGGATCGGTAGATCGCTTCCTAGGCTATATATATCGACTTGGCAACTTGCAGACTTGCACCTATCAGTTGACAAGATTTCGTGGTGTTCGATGGTTATTCGGCTTGTGTTAGAACCACGATATGTGTTCGCGCATGGATCGTAACTATATCTCACTAAAAGATATGGGATGTTGGACTACTAGCCCGGATATGCTGCCGTAGGTAGGGGAGTTCCGTAAGACAGCCCTTGAAAAGAAAATGATGATCTATTCAATAGTCAATGAAAGGTTTAAGATAGTGCTTTTCAAAATTATATATACTAAACAATATAAGGTTGAGACCAATACTATTCAAACACCTGGAAATCAAGCAAAGAAAGCAAGAATATAACTGTTCCTATTCCTACAAAGCAACCTATCCATGCACTCAGGAATTAAGCTACAGATACCCCGAGAGCCCCAGTCTCAATAAAACCACCATAGACCCATACAATCATGCAGTAGGAGGCTTATCCTCCTCCCCAGCACCCCCCTTCCCCTGCACCCTCCGATCAAGAATCTCATCAACAACACCCAACTCAAGCGCCTCCTTAGCACCCATAAAGTAATCCCGCTCCATCAGCTTCTCAATCTCATCAAGCGACAACTGCTTCTTGCCAGTAAGATGTCGCTCATAGATCTGATTAAGCTGTGTGCGCACGCGCAGGATCTCCTTCGCATGGATCGCGATATCAGACGCTTGCCCGAAATACCCGCCCGAGGGCTGGTGAATCATGATCGACGAGTGCGGGAGACAGTAGCGCTTGCCGGCTTCGCCGCCGGCAAGCAGCAGGGAGCCCATCGAGGCTGCTTGCCCGACGCAAATTGTGCTCACGGGTGAGGCGATGTAGGTCATTGTGTCGTATATTGCGAGGCCTATGGGAGTGCTCGTTAGTATAAATATAGACATAGCTTGCGGAAATGCTGGGGAGTGGACGCTGCGCGTACCAGCTGTCACTGAGCCGCCGGGGGAGTTGATATAGAGGTGGATTGGTTTTGCGGGATTGTCGGCTTCGAGGAAGAGGAGCTGGGCGACTATCGATGCGGAGAGTGTGTCGTCGACTTCGCCGTTTAGGCAGATGATGCGTTCCTATGGAGCGGTGAGTTTGGTGCACTGCGAGGGAGTGGTATCTTGTTGGGGTGTTGTGTACCTTCATTAATCGGGAAAAGATATCATCTGTGTCGCGAAATATAGGTTAGCAGGCTGAGGTTGCTTTCGGTCATATGCAACCTTCATTGACAGATTCAATTGTGCAACATACAAGTGTGCCAGCCGCCTCCCTATTCGATGTGATTAGTGTTTGCGCAGACAATGATCGGTCAGATAGCTAGAATACAAAACATACTACTGTCTCCGTCACAAATGGCGTCGGTGTCCAGCTCCGCGGGCGCTGCGCAGGTGCGGGTCCTTGGTTTGAGAAGCATCGTGCAAGACCAGCAGCGGGCCGGACAAATGAAATGGGAGTCTGATGAATAGACCGCCCTAGCTGGCGTAGAGGAGCTCTTGGAGGCATTTTGAGAAGTATGCGTAAGCGCTGTAAGTGTTTGAAGTTGGAGATGCAGTCGGGAGACGCTGGACGGTGAACCTTCTGATACGATAAGGGCGACGCTAAGATAAGGAGGTCGTGCAGCAGCAAGACGGCCACCAGCCTTGGTCTAGTTCTGGTGTCGGCTTTCTCTGCAGTCTGAGATGGCCATTGGGGATGATCCAGATTCTCTTTGGAACAACGCCAGGCAGATTAAGCCTTAGAACGGTTTATCCCAATTGCTGTCAATCAACGACTTCGCCGCAAATAAGGGGCTCCGATTGGCTCCCGCGGGAGCTCCGAGGTCATCTTTTCCGCTCTGAACTTGACTCGACTTAACATCAGCCTCTATATCTCGCATCGACAGAACGATGGAGTGTGTCAGTGCACGTATACCATATACAAAATGGCGCCTTCGTGCATTCCGCCAATTGCTAGCGACTTCCCGTCCCCTGACAGCGCAAGCAGCCAGTCGGGGAATCTCAACCGCGCAAGAAAATGAATTTAACGAAACGCCATCGAAATCCGAGACTGATAACTCGGATCCAAAGTCTATACCGCCATCACAGCGCCTCCCACAGTCCCCTCTCTTCACACATCCACGCCGCGGGGAGAAGAACCGCAAGAGACGCCCCACAACACCGGAGGATGCCGACCTACGCAAGAACCCATGGGCAGTGATGTTGGCCTCGCCGACACGTATGTGCACTGTTACCGCCGCAAGGCTTCCCTCTGATCTTCTGGGGACGTGGGGACTTGTTCAACAACCAGATGCAGAGAAGCTGTACATGATGCCTGTGGGTCTGCTGCGAGACTCGTCGCATGGCAAAAAGACTCAAGCACCCGATTCATCACCGGAGGCAGCCATCTCAGACCAATCCGAAAGCGCAAAGTCCAAAATAACTAGTCCGGAAGAAGATTCCTCGCTCGAAGCAGTTGTCCCAGATACCCGGATCAAACGCGCCGGACACGAGCTCTTGATTCGCATTGCGGACCTTCTTCCGCTCCTTCGATCTATCACACCTCCGCTCGTTAAAAATCGCGGAGTTGGTCGCGCGAGGAAGAACGCCATGTCGCGCTTGGTGCCATTTCGCTGGAGACATCCCACAGGCCCCATTACGGCGCATGAAGAAAAGCAGCTCTCGTGGTCGCAGGATATGCCGGATGTTGTACTGTATTGTATGAGGAACCAAGTGATCGAGAAGTTGGGTGCAGTTCTCGAGAAATATAAGCGTGTTGGAACTCCCAATGGGGTCTGGAGGGCTTTGGATCTGCCGGTCCTCTCGGATGCTGCGCTGAAGGAGGCTCTCGGGAGCTTGGATTCGTTTGAGCGTATGGAATGCGGTGCAGTTCTCCTGCTTGGTTCCAAACAGCCTGTGGCTGCTGGCGATGTGTCGAATTCGAATATATCTTTGGAATCGATCGCGCTTGCGCAAACTGGATCGAAGGTTCCTATTTTCGATCTGTCGGTGCTTTTTTCCGAGTCTGGTTTGAAGAGCCTCCGTGAGAGCCACGGTCAGCTCCAGCACAACGCCTTGTTCTTCAGACCAGAGGAACAAATCGGCATTGAAGCAATGATAGCCCTCTGGAAGCTCAAACGGCTTCTTGCTGGAGGTGACATCGCGACATGAAGTCACTATGCAATTGGAGAATATTGAGATGTGTTGAATAATCTATTGGACCTTTAAGCAGAGGGCATGAGAAATGTCCAAAGCTAGAAAATAGCCTGAGTAGACCTGTGCTATCTGTAGATAACTGCTGGGAGGTGTATCTGCCTGAGCTGCTCTCCGTATCTAGAACTTCCCCAAAGACATTGCTGAAGCTAGATGATTTCTCCCAATCCACTGTTGAGCTTCAAGCTCCCTTCCTGGTGATTTGGCTGTCAAGAGCTGGCTACAATGTCAACGCCGAAGACGGCACAATAATTCCGGCTTCCTTCTCTATAACCTCTTTCCTCCCCCTCCGCCCCTTGGTGATCTTTCTTCTAGTCAGACACGACGGTTACAGCGGATAGACATCATAAGTCATATAACCCACTCGCTCCGCGTCTAAGCCCGCCGAATCCTCCTAGACCGTGACCGCCCTAAAGGGGTACATTATGGAACTAGTTCGGACACTATTACAGCAAGATCCAAGCTCCTGTACCGTCTTCCGAGGTGGAATTTTTCCTCGTCTACCTAAACGTTCTTGTGGGACAAGGATTTTGTAGGTAAGGATCGGGCAGAATCAGGCAAGCGGTGTGAGTGGACTGTAGCATCTCGGGATTATCCATGATAATGAGGTACTTAGGAACCGTCTGCTACTGCAGGTGGGCAACCCCACGCAATGCCGGTAGCCTTGGCGTTAGAAGACCGGGATGGCTAATGGGCATGTCAACAAACGTAGGGCGGTGAGCAGTTATCCTGCCGGACATATCACTCCGTCTCGTTACTTCCACGCATCGTCCCCGTATCTATAAGTACCCCTTCCTTACTGCCACGAACCTTTTCCTCGTAAACTATCTCGTGCCACGCACATGGCACGAACACCCAACCCAACTTGCTGTAGGCAGTTGGCATCTTCGACTCGGACCCTTCGGCGGTCCATCCTTGACAAGCCTATCAAGGACAAGAGAAGTACCCGAGGGGTAGGTAGTCACCACGCACTGTCTTAAGCCACTCACGCCACGCACCCTTGTGTTGATCATATCATCGATTTAGGTTACAGGTGCCTAGGTGAGACTCGTGCTGACGTCTAAGCAGAGACTTTTCTTTCGCGATTTCCAAGGTGCCCTAGGGACACCGCGGCCACGCACCAAGGCCAGTACATACGCACTTTCCTACTAACAGCACTCACAAGACTACCACCACCGGAGGAGACACGAGACACCTCCAGATTCTCCATTGACACTGTCGTCACTAATGAAGGCTTGTATGCACGGACTTTAGGACCTTCTCGAACTTCATTCCACATCAACCATCCGAAAATATTGCTAATTATCATCTCACTCTTCACTATACTCCGGTCTCCTTTTACCTCGTCTTAAATTAAGTGCGAAGATGGGGCCGTTTGCCCGTGGGTCGCCTCGACATCTCGAGATAGACTTTCGGGCGGGCTCCACTTTATACTTGTGAAGAATGTTCCTCCGACCCGAAGTACTTTGCGCGCATCGGCTATTAAACATTTGAACACCGAAAACGACCTCAATCGTAGTATCTCTAGTCCCTAGAAGTTTTTTTTCTTTTGATCTCAATGTCTGAATGGGTCACCGCCGCTATGGACTCGCTCAATTACTTGGGTGCAGTGCGCTTCAAACCTGACACTGATATCCCAGATCTAACTGGCAAGGTCATCCTGATCACAGGCGGTAAGCTAGTTAAACCCTAATTTAACGGCACATTAGTTTTGCATCTAATTCCATGCGCCCTCTCAGGAAACGCGGGACTAGGCAAAGAAACAGTTCTCCAGCTGGCCAAGCACAATCCTACAAAGATATTCCTTGGTGCACGCTCGGAAACAAAGGCAGCGGAAGCCATCAAGGACGTGAAATTATCCGTCCCTAATGATGTCGACATTAGTTGGCTTCCATTGGACTTGATGTCGGGTTCATCAATCAAGAACGCAGCGGAGCAATTCAAGGCGCAGTCGTCCCGTCTCGATATCCTAATTCTCAATGCCGGCGTCATGGCTCTGCCACCCGGCGAAACGGAATTAGGACACGAAATCCAGCTTGGCACAAATCACACCGGGCATTTCCATCTCACCAAGTTGCTGCTACCGACACTGCTCAAAACGGCTGAACAGGCTGGCTCGGATGTCCGCATCGTGTCGTTGGCTTCCGTGGGACATATTCTTGCGCCGCCATTTGAGACAATCTTGGATCAGCAGAAGCTGAAGAAGGTCAGCACCACTGCTCGGTATGGAGCGTCAAAGGCTGCAAATATTATGTTTGCTGCGGAACTTGCTAGGCGCTATCCTTCGATAACGTCGGTCGCGGTTCATCCTGGTATAATCCTGACAGATCTCTATGAGTCATTAAGTTCCCGGTCTCCGGTTGTTGCCTTGTACTCGAAAATGTTGCGTGTGGGTGGTTCGACAGTGGCTCAGGGCGCGTGTAACTCGTTGTGGGCTGCTGCTGGTGCTAAAAAGGACGAGCTGGCCAATGGAGGATATTATGCGCCTGTTGGAATTTTGAAACGTCGGAATAAATGGTCGACTAGTGAAGATAAGGGAAAGCGGCTGTGGGAGTGGACGGAGACGGAGCTTACCAAGGCTAATCTCTGATTCAATTTGGCATTATGTTGTTGGTAGTGTAGCTAACACAGGCTAGATCTAATTCAGGGATGTACATAAAATCCATTTGTTTGCCCACAGGGCTGGGCAAACCCATTTGAGTATGAGGTTGTGAGATGATTTAACTGATTCGATATCTGTTCTCAATAAATACTGTGTGCCTACATCTATGGAAACCAAATAAACTACCGATTGGGGGTTTCTCATAGCGTTCAACAGTGTATCCTCGTCTAGAGCTTCCCAATTTGTGTAGTCGTTTGTGTAGGAAATTCAGTTCCGGATGATCTGGACGGCAAGCTCAGGTCCTTGAGCTATGAACTCAACTGGACGGGCGGTTGAATGGCTCGGTTCAGCAGCACCGACACCAGTGTGACAGTGTCTTTGATATGGCGAGGAAGAAGAGCGGAAGTATTTGATCACTAGTCTGCTGTTGCGATGGACCACTTCGACAGTTCATTGTGGTGGCCTTAGCCCGTGTTGGCCAGAGGTTTGCAGTGTGACCCTGGGGAGTCACCCAGTTGTGCTCGCAGCTGTTGAGGATGAGGTGATGGTGGCTCAGCCAGCAACATTCAAGGGCACGTAGGCTGTTGGATGGCTGGACTAGCGAGTTTGAATTGTGATCCCCGGCAGCCGAGTGGGGTGGTTCGCAGCTGCTGAGGATGAATTGCTAGTGGTCCAGTCAGTCGTCTGTGGGAGCAGCGATAATGAAGTCGTCCACGTGAACCACTAGGATCGTGATTCCCTTGCTATTCCATCTAAGGTACACACATGGGTCGTCCGTTAGCGGTGTGAATCCGATTTCGCGCGGCTTTGCATCAAGATCAGCGTTCCAGAGCGCAGCTGAATCACGGAGGAGCACCCTTACAGGGCTTCATAACCTGATAAATATTTTGACTGGCCAATTTGCAGTGTGACCCGCAGGAGTTACCCAATGGAACTCTCAGCTGCTCAGGATGAAGTGCTGGTAGTCCAGCCTGCTCAAGAGCATATAGCCTATGGAGCGACTGGACTGGCCAGGTTGGAATATAGTCCTTTGCAGTCACCTAGGGTGCCTCCCGGTTGCTCAGGATGAAGTGCTCGCAGATGCTGAGGATGAAGGGCTGGCAGTCCAGCCAGCAACCTTCGAGGGTTCATAACGTGTTAGACGGCAAAATCATCATAGCACTTAAAGAAGGATAGGTGCAATCATTCTCGCGCAGGAGACAGAAAAGAAGGAAACAGGTGTCCGTGAATGGCAGGCTTCGAGGGACAAGAACATAGATCTGGCCGCACCCCCAACGGGGTCGGCCCCCGGTATATACCAGCCTTGCGTGGTGGAGTTCTGATTCCATCGAAAACCATGGTAGAGTGCGACGACACCTTCGCCACGATAGTTGTGCGTAAACTTGGTGAGTTTACTCGAAGAGGAGGGCAAACGCCGTCAAAGGGTTCTGTCTCGGACAGCCGTTCCTTGCGCATGATCGACTTGTTGACGTCTTGAGAAACCGTGGCCGTAAGGTGAGCTCTGGCGCGGTAATTGCACTTATTCCATTTCTCACAATCTTCGTGATATTCGGCATTGCGAATTCGTATCCTCGAGATATGCGTGAAGTCGGTTATAACTTTCCAGGTTGTCTTCCGCCAGGGTCTGGATTCCATCAAAATAATCTCCAGAGTGCGATGAATCTTTTGCCACGATAGTTGCGGATGAACTTGGCAAGGTCATTCGAGGAAGTGGGCGAACGTTGTCAGAAGGGAGTGTCGTAGATAGACGTTCGGCACCTTTTGTATTCTTTCCCTGAGATCGTTTTTCCTACGTACGAGATATGCCCAAAGTCGTCTGTACTCCTCAGGCTTGGTTTCTGCCAGTGTGTCGCAGTACTCCATATCGGCAGCGAGATCATGGATAGATGCGAGGATCGAAGTGCGAATTTCTCCAGGTTGTTCGGGTTGCGGGGCTGATATAGCCATTTTAAATAGATATATAGTAAACTTGTCTCACTGCGGTATGTGTTTGACGAACTGGAGATGAGGGTATGAACGAAAGCTGATGGATGGAAAAAGAGAGTTGTAGTTGACGATGTCCAGGTGGGTATAGAGTCATTATGTACTTTCCAAAAATGGAATATCGAAATTTAACTATGTGTACATAACGCAAATGACAAACGGATGATGAAATTTACACTATAAAATCGAACATCGAAAGTTACATAAAGGTTTGACAATGAAAATTTTCATTTATAGTAATAACTTAAAGTCGCTCGCTGAAAATGCAGTCACAGAGGCGCATCGGCCGGGAGCAACATGTCCCGTAAGGATAGCGCATCTTGCTTAGTCTCTGACGAGGAGGCTGAGCATAGCCGAAAGAAACCATCCCTCGTGTGTGTCTTGAACTTGGCCGATTTGTTCCGCGAGAGCGGCCTTTCGACCCCGAAGGTATTCTCACATTTTCTCATACTCGGCGCGTTCCTGCCAGAGTCTCACAGTACGTCACGTCGTAGGTGAGGTCATGGATCAGGGCTATCATCGAGGCGCGGAATTGTCGATGGTTACGAAGCAGACGATGCTGAAGATCTCCCCGTTCCATTCCTGGAAAGGTCTATGTTCATCATGTTAGTGTAAAAGGGTAAAGTCGTTGCAAATTGGAATATTGGGACTCGGGATGCATAATATAGGACGAGGTAAAAGGAGACCGGAGCATGGTGAAGAGTGAGATGATAACTAGCAATATCTTCAGATGGTTGATGTGGAATGAAGTTCGAGAAGGTCGTAAAGTCCGTGCATACAAGCCTTTATTAGTGACGACCGTGTCATCGGAGAATCTGAAGGTGTCTCGTGTCTCCTCCGGTGGTGGTAGTCTTGTGAGTGCTATTAGTAGGAAAGTGCGTATGTACTGGCCTTGGTGCGTGGCCGCGGTGTCCCTGGGGCACCTTGGAAATCGCGAAAGAAAAATCTCTGCTTGGACGTAAGCACGAGTCTCACATAGGCACCCTAAATCGAGAGAAAGGTGCGTGGCGTGAGTGGCTTAAGACAGTGCGTGGTGACTACCTACCCCTCGGGTACTTCTCTTGTCCTTGATAGGCTTGTCAAGGGTGGACCGCCGAAGGGTCCGAGTCGAAGATGCCAACTGCCTGTAGTAAGTT
Source organism: Penicillium turbatum (assembly GCA_030762825.1). Taxonomy (NCBI): domain Eukaryota; kingdom Fungi; phylum Ascomycota; class Eurotiomycetes; order Eurotiales; family Aspergillaceae; genus Penicillium; species Penicillium turbatum. The sequence continues at coordinate 866,919 of JAUJYX010000011.1, read as the reverse complement.
GGGTTGGGTGTTCGTGCCATGTGCGTGGCACGAAGATAGTTTACGAGGAAAGGTTCGTGGCAGTAAGGAAGAGGTATTTATAGATACAGGGACTATACGTGGAAGTAACGAGGCGGAGTGATATGTCCAGCAGAATAGCTGCTCACCGCCCTAAGGACAATGCGTGGAAGTAACGAGGCGGAGTGATATGTCCGGCAGAATAACTGCTCACCACCCTAAGATTGTTGACATGCCTATTCTACCTAACGCCATTTGATTAGAAAAGAACCCTACAACGGAACCTTAGAAGGCTGATCTTATTACTAATAAACAGATGATTACAGCCAGATACAATGATGCTGAGAGCGACACCCTGTTAGTCCAATGCAGTCAACCTTGGGTTTTACACATTTCCTACTTAATATTTGTCGAACCATCGATCAAATCAGATCTTATCATGACTAACTTCAGAGGCAAGGGCATGGCATCCCCTGTCGGACCGACTCCTCAACCTCCACAAAAACCAAATCCATATCTTCCTGCAGAGATCAAAATCATGATCGTTGAAGAACTCCACTATGATGCTATGATGCATCTACACTGGCTCATTTGGCCGCCTCAAGCAAAGAGTTCTACAACATGGCAATTTCTCACCTATACTCGAACGTATATTTGGGAACCCCGCAGTACAAGAACATCAGTGAATGTTGCAGGGGATCTGAATAGGTACGGGGCTATTACCGAGGATGCCGACGAGCATGGGATGTCGAGCTCTGGTTGACTCGGGACATTGGAGAAGTTAAACAGACTGAACTGAACTGAACTTTCCATACATTAGACTCCTACATATACTTACTCTTCGCTAGATGTAAGCACCATCCCAGGATTCAGGGATATTTAGAAAAAGAAAAAGCAATACACACTCAAAAGTCTTGAAACTAAATGCTACAAGGCCAGCTAAACACATACAAAAAAGAACGCAAGAACCATTCGCAAAGTAAACTGCATATCAAGAACCACATAAAACATCAAAACCTCCGCCCCTACATGTATGTAGTATGCCATGTAAACACCACTCAAAGAGCAATATTATGAATCTCACACCACTTCTTCTTGCAAGTCGCATTCCCGAAATGATACGATCCCCCGCGATTCCAGATATGCTCCGCAACCTTCTTCCACGATACCTTTGGTGGCGCAATCATGCTCATACCCACCATAGCGAGGGAGTTGTATGTACTTTGTGTTTCGGCGTGGTGGGCAACAGCTTCGCAGAGGAGTCTGATCTATTTCCGAAGCAGATTAGCTTGCATTCCAATCGGTAGATGGGAACTAGATAATGCAACAACTCACATCCTTGTCCTGCCACTTTGGCTTGCGAACGCGTTGATCTTTCGACTTCGTTAGAGTGCGATACCGACCACGGAGAGTCGACTCCGCCTCTTTGAAGCCGCCGACGCGCTTGATATCTTTGTAAGAGAGACCGCGGCGTTTGCAGTCAATTAGGAAGGCGTTGCGCTCGTCGCTGTAGTGCAGACTTGCTTCGATGCCGCGATCTTCGCTGCTTTTCTGCGGGGAGGGTCCTTCTGAGCTGGTTGGCGGGCTTAGAGACGATGGGCTCAGGCTGGTTTGCTTCTGGGCCGGGGAGCTGAAGGATGTGTCGAGATAGATTGCATGTGTGCTTGGGGGGTACAATGATTGTGGGGCGAGGGGGTAGCTGAGGGAGGCCTCGAGGAAGGCTACATTGGGCGCTGGAGTGGGTGGGTAGGACTGGTGCATCATTGGTAATGATGAGGGCGGAGAGAGGGGGGGAAGGCCGGACGGGAACATGGGTGCGTTGTTCATTGTGTAGGGATAGGTTGTAGACTCGTTGAATTCTTCTGGCCGGGTGTATGTGTTGTTGGTTGGGTTCCACGGGGCACTGTATTGGTTTTGATTGTGCCAGGAGGTGTTGTTGAAGTCGTGGGTGGAATACCACATGTCAGTTGTGGGTTCTGTCTTCCAGATAGGCCATGGTGAGGTGTGATCATAGGCGAGAGCCTTTGCATCTTGAGGCGTGGCGGATAGTGGGAGAGGTGAGTTGCGTGGGTGAAGGTAAGATGCGCTCATATCGTAGTTGGGAGTATTCGAGATCTGTGGGGGATCGCTTGAGAATGGCTGGGGATTTATTGGTGAACCAGAGGACCCGAAGGACGACAGAGGAGATATTTCCTCGGTGCTTGCGAGGAAGGAAAGATTGTTTGCCGCCATCAACACACTGCTCTTCGGGGTAGGATGCACGAGTCCAGTATGAGTTTCGACAGTGCGAGTGGTGAAAGGCTCATCAAATGGCTCGAGTGATCCAAGACCAGACTCGCGGTAAGTACTGCCGTTGCTTGACAGAGCGCCGTTGATGTCTGGGCGTGCCATGAATGGCGACACACTCTGCGCAGACGCAGTCGAGCGTGGATCTTCCCGTCGAAGCGGCATGCAGTACCGCTGTTCCCTTGAAGACATGGGATGTTCGGTCAAACGATGTTGATTAAGCATATTTCCAGAAAACGGCCGAGGACGGTGCAGAGCTGAAGTTGTTGGGGAAAGGTAATGAGGCAAAGGGGAGTGCAACTTGGAGTTTGCTTTGGAGAGGTTGAAGAGTGAAAACCAATCAGTTGGGGAATGGGAAAGGTGTTTATCAAGATCTTCCCAACTCTCAGGCAAACCAGATGGGTTAACAGAAATTAGGTCGGGCGAGGTAGGCAGATAGTCCTTCTGATGGGCCATCCATGGCGTCAGCACCCCAGGAATAGATAGCACTTCCGCCATATTCACTAGACACTGAGGAAAATAATAATAATTTCACACAAATACGCTCAGAGTAGACGAAGTCTTGTCTTCCACGCTTCACCGCAACTGCTCGCGAGTGTAGCACGCGGGTTGTCGCTGCTTGTGGACGACCGCTACTTGGGAGGTTTCCTCTTTGTCGACCAGTGCACACCGGACAGACTGTGGAGAATTCGAGGAGACCTGCAGGGCTGGCCGTTATGAAGAATTAGCGCTTTGTTGTATCTGGTGAGGTTTCACCAGGAAGGGTGAGTAGGGAATAGGCATTCTTACCGTACGAATAGTGCAACAGCTGATCTATTCGCTAGCACGGGAGATACCACGAGCAATGAACAAGATGAAGACTTTTCAAGAGATCTAATAAGCGGGCAGAGCCTTCTATGGACCTCAAGCAACGGCTATACTTTCGAAATGGCATAAACTGAGCAGTTTCGGAGGAATTGGCGGGGGGTTTGGGCTGTAGGTCGAGCCGTTGAATGCAAGTCTCAGATCTATCGGCAATCCCGCTGTCAAGCAAGAAGGTGAAGCCCCAGATTGCTGTATGGTCGATCCCCAGATTGCAGGTTGGCAACGCGGAGAAATTGTTTGAGAGATAGTATGAAGATTAAGAGTCGAGGATAGGGGATGGAATGGAATCAAGCTTATATCAATGTATCAAAGGGCACAGCGAGGGTCGGAGATTTATTGTCCAGGTCTTTAAACACGCAGCAAAATTTAATCGAGCCTGTATGAACCATGTCTTTTATTCCGCAAGCTCATTTCGACTTCTCGGTCCGGCTAATCTAAATCGAGGCCCGTGCCATTGCTAGATGAGCAGGAAGAAAACTTCTCCTGTTCTAGGCGTCTAGAAGAGACAGGGAGAAACAAAGAAGAAGAGAAATATAGCTATGGGTTGGTACTTCAAGCCCACTGAACCCTAGCCAGGTCAAGAATCCAGGTCCGGAAATCAGCCGGACCCCAGTCATACGCCCTGGGTCCACTTGCCGGAAGTTTCAGATCTTTCTCTATTGTCTAGCGTTGGGTCTTGATTTAGCCTCGATTCTGTGGACAAAGACGCCATATCTAGAAAGGGTGGGAAATGGGAGCTAATAGTGGACGGGTTGTATTCTCGACCGTTTCCTGAAGACGATCTTCGCTCCCGCCCGTTAAGGCCAAGGAATTAGTATATCTCCACAAGGTCATCCTCTGATCTTGGTCTTTGGTGTCCTCATTCTATCCGTTAGTCAGGGGGGCTTGGTGAGTTAGCCCCGGAACTGCATCCCGTTGGCAACGGTCCGCATATAGTATCCCGCGGACATCGTCAATCTCCACTATGTACAACCCAGGCTAGGGCTGTGCATCCGTCTGCAGGTCTACCTGATCGAAAAACTGTCTAAGGCTTCATGCCTTGGCAGTGGCTCGGGCAGTTTTGGAATGTTCCATCCTGAGCGGATAGCCGCAGCGAGCTTCTGGGGAGGTTAAGTGGCATCCGGGCCAATCAGATGACAAAGGCCAACCCAACCTGCTTGGGAAAAAGCAAAGTAAACAGGATAGCGGGAGATGCAAATTCCAGGTTGGGGGTTGGTTGGAGGGTTTTTGCCGACGGGCTTTGAGGCTCTAGAACCCAAGAAAAGAGTTCTTAGTGCCAACGACGTGTTCGTTGAATCGTTCTCTGAATCGTTTTCTGAGATTAAGGGCTGAAGATCGACAAGATCCTAGCAGGGATATTTTGTTGGGTTAGTCTTGTTGGAGGATTGAAATCATATGTGAACTTGGTGATCTTGACAAACTAAGCAGCCAACTGCCACAGCTCGCGGGATAATACAATCTTGCAGGTGGAAGAAGTATATGAATAAACATTGCAACTCTGGACGATGAAATCCTCCGAGCCCCTTTCCCCCAGATTGCCAACGTCTTACGGGAGTCAACATGGGCCTGTTCAAAAGAAGCTTCTTTACGACCGCTGGGATGGTCTAGGTGGCGTTGAAACCAGGAAGATCAAAAACCAGCCTGCAGTAGCACGAACGCGCAAAGATTCCGTCTGGCGCTCTGGTTAGGGGGCAGAGCATCATATCCTGATCCTATGCGCTGAGTCCAAGGATTCTGGCCTTTCTTTGAACGTTCTTCTGTTGGTGTTTAAGTCTGTTTAGCTGACGTCCTAGTGGGAGTCAGATGTTGCCTATTTCCAGGATCCCAGTGGTCGATCGACCGCTAGGTTTCGTCTCTCGCATATGCAGATCATATTTGCGGGTCTTATTATTTCTTTTTCCTGGGTGGTAATAGGCGGCGATTTATTCAGTATGTTCGTGTCGGTACCCAGAGACAATCTGAAACAAATCCGGGGAAGGAAAAGCCGGGATGGAAACAGACAGGAGGGATGAGTTGTGTTGATGCGAACGGTGAACCTAGGGATGATCAGTGGAGTCAGCAAGTGGGCTGTGAAATTCCAGTCAAGCAAAAGCAGAAAAAGCAAAGAAGAGGTTGGTGTTGTCTAATTTGAAAGAAGCTCCCTAGCAGCCGGTTGGTTTTCGATTGGTTGAGTTAGGGCTCGGGGATTCCAACTACCGGGATTGTGGGTACGTACTTTAGGCTGGGCCTGGCTTGATTTTATGTGTGATCTCTGCTTTTTTTACTATATACTATTTCTAGAAAGATCAACTATAAACAAAAGGACATCGACGTTGGGCTAAAAACAGAACCAAATTCTCGCGATAGCTCAGAATTTGAGACACACAAGCTGGAGGAATGAATATTCTCTATCCACTCATGAAACTCGACTCTTTCCTAACACAGATTCACTTACCCTAGACTAAAGGTATGAACTGCTAAATGAAATAGATGAAACACAAGACCTGATCTAGAGATGGGAGGAACCCCCAGCCTACCACATGATCGCGGCGTGCTGGCATGTAGCTATGCACTATCGCGGTTACTGCGCTAAAACTCCTATTCCAAAAGACACGATGTGATACAATGTTGGTTTTTGTTTCACAATATTCTATCTACCACCGAAGGTCTCGGGAAATATGCGGCATTTTTCAAGTGGGGGATTTCAGGCCATGGCCCCAAGAGCCAGCGCTGTTTTGTCACCTCTTCCCTGGGGAGCCGGGGAGATACCTACCTATTTTACTTGTATCAAGACTTGACCAGTCCATGATGATTTCCATTATATAGCTACATTGAGGGAAGAAGTCGCTATTTTCCCCAAGTCGCATGAGGACATCCCTCTTATGCAAGGTTGGGAGTACAATGACACATGTAGGATGCTGGGAGGTTACAGAATAGGTTTAGAGTTATAGCATAGCATAATATATGCCTGACCGGAGCTGCATCCTCGATGCAGTGAGGGGCATATCCATCTGCTGGGAGAATCTGCTAGAAACGAGGAGTCATCCCCGGTAGCCGCCAGACGTTTGACCTCCCCGTCGCGTTCCCACTTCCGTCGGCCAGCTGCGTTGTCCCGGGATCTAGCCAGTCTATGAGTCGGTCAACAAAAAGTGCTGCTGGCAGGATTTTATGCCGCATCTCAGGACCGGCCAGTGGCGAGCGTCACAGTCAAGGCGGGCAATATGGCCGAGGCATGGTAACTGGAGCCAGTTGGCCAGCTGCTTCTCTGATATTAATCTGTGGCAAACACTGTAGATTGTCTTGTCAACTTAGACAGAGACAAGAAATATGAATGTTGGTATTGGAGGATGACTAGACTCAAAGAGCCCCGAGCAGTTTCATATACAATCAAAGTGAGCAGTTTGATGTCTTTGTCGGTCAACGTTGAAAGATCAAGACCGACTGACGAGGGGGCGAAAAATTTGCTCACTGATACAGGGAATATGTCAAACATCAGCAATCGACTAGGGAGACCCATATGATGAGATTCCCTACGAAATATGAGAGTTGCACTCTTCCCATATGGGCTGTAGATCTCTGGGTATCACAGCAAAATAGAGCTTCTTATTCTTAAGATTCATGGATGGAAGGCCACTTCCACTAGTTGGAGTGGCAGCTCTTAAGACAAGGGAAACTGTCTGGCAAAAGCCTCAGCAGTAGAAACTCACCTTGAAACCACGAGGATATGACTTGCCTTGGAGAGGAATACCTGGGTAGATGAAAGGCATAAATTGCAGTTGTCCTCGCATCTAATCTAGAGAAGTGAGAGGTACCATCGTGAATGACCTCGAACAGGATAAATAGTGAGCATGCATACAGAGAAACACAATGAGAGCTAGTCATAACAACATATATTGACTTTGTACGTGTTCTTGAGCTGAAGTTTTTTCAATATAGGTCTGCCGGGGTTTCTTTCCATACCTAGCTACAGTAGTTGACTTATTTCAGTTCAACTACCTAATGATATATATTCCTGCTATAGCAAACACTGTACCACGTTAACCTCATACTGAAAAGCTTCTATTTACAGCCATCCATCTCTCATTTCCGCCACATATCTCACATTAGGGATACATATCCAAAGTTGGAGTAAACAAACCCAAATATCCAAATCCAAAGCAGCCACAGACAAACGCCTTAGTCCACCCGGCCAGCTGCACCGTCATGTTGGCAATCCAAGTAACCAAAATATCACTTTATCCAACAACGATCACTCTCAGCTAGTCATACAGTAGCCACAGAGGGTACCGTGCAATCCGATTCCCTGGAAAATGCAAGAAACTCCGACGACAGTCCACATCTCAACTCCTGTTCTCAACGTGAGAAAATGTAAATGCCCCAGACAGTTCGCAGGATAAACAGGCTAGCCGTGCAATGCTCTCGTCGGACGACATGCTTTGTTCGTCGACACTGTCATGGCCGCTCGGAGTGGAATGTCGTCGACTATGTGCGGCAAGATGGGCTTACTGGGTGTGGTGCTTTACTTCTAGAACGGAAATGTACATAAAACGGTGAAGTCGCATGAGTGCCCAACTTGTTTGTGTTGGGATATTGAGGGAGGATCGGGCTCACAGCAAGGTGGAGGGGGTTCACCGTGATAGTAATTCTAGCTATCTGAGCACCACAGAGGGGGAAGTTTAATAGAGCAGCATGGACGGTGCATTGAATAGACAGCAACATCCCAATCGCATAAAGGATGAAGCTGAGTGGTGGCAAGGCTCGGAAGGTATCTCCGTCATGAGCTTGGATGAGCCGGCGTCTTATCTATGAAGGTTTATGCAAATTTTCATGGTAGTTTGTATTGTCAATACCATAAGTTAGTTTATACAGACAAAACCTGTCTCAATACTTGTGAAAGTGGGCAGCGTCATCTGCAAACTTCCCTACATGTTAGTAGGTACGTAGTAGCGGCGACGTCCTGGTCAGGGTGGAGGATTGTCTAATGTTGTATCAAGCATGTGACCGTTGACTGTAAGAACTGGGGGCCTATTCGACTCAGTGAGGTGTGAATTTAGTCAAATTGACTAAATTCACACCTCGGCTAACTTCGTAGCTGGGAATGGAGAATGATTGGACATGATCTATGTCCGTCTGGTACCATTCCGATTGAGGGATATATATAAGGTCTACTTTTGTTTAGAACACGAGAAGATAATGTGAAATTCATGAATGACAATTGTGTAACGTAAAACGATTGGATTCTGGGTATCAAAACGAACAAGGTGACTCCTGGAGAACATGCAAAACAGATGGCTGGTGAGTCTGGTGAGGTTGATTGAACCTCTAGGGGCGCTGGAAATCACGACTGGCAGTTCCCAGGAATAGACCCAGACACATGGAAGAAAAAAAAAATTAAGAAGAATCCTCGAAGCTGGAATCCGAGGAATCTGACATCGAGGAGTTCCTCATCGGCACAGGTGCACCAATGCTCTCCAAACCTCTGGACTTCTCCAAAGCTCCATTGGAAGCATTCACTTCTGCTGTCGGGGCAACACCGGCTTCCTTCTTAAGCCTCTCATAATTGTCACCAGCTTCTTTGATCATGACCTGAATCTCCACCTCTCGATTTGCAATGTCTGCCTTCTCCTTTCTCATTTCCTCCATACGGCTGATCATCTGAGTCTTCAAGCCCTCCATGGACGCCAGAGACATGCGCAATCTGTCGAAACTGCTAGCCAATCGCGGAAGAGAAGTCATCTTGGGCGGGGTCTTCGGACGATCAATTGCATCTGATTTGCCATACATGGCCGACTTAATCTGAGCAGCTTCGTAGGCTGCCTTTTCCTCGAAGTCAGAATCCTCTTCGTCAGAGATGCCCACGGCATCATCAATGAGTTCACGCATAGCTTCACGATCCTTCCGCTTCTTTTCACGCTCAGCTTTGCGCCCCAGTGCAATCTTCCCGTCCTCCGTAAACTCTTCGAATCCTTCCGCAAAGTCCTCATCGTCCCGGACCAGTCTTGTATCTTTGACTTCTTTTTCGCCTCGGGCCGCAGCATCCCAGTCATCAACATGCGCTGCGTCGTGATCGTCCAATGCAATGAAGCCGTCATCCTCCGCGCCATGTTCTAGGGCCAAGCGTGCGCGCCGGGCTTTCTTCTCTCGGATCTCGGCTTCGCTGGGAATGTGTGCCTGTCCCGAAACAGCCATGATTTCTCCAAACTTGGCAGCAACATCCACAGCTTTCGTACTTTCATCATCGGTGAGTGTCTTCGGCGTTGAGGGTGTCGAATCGCGCAGTTCCTTCAAGTACTCATGACTGTAGCTAGGCCGGTCTTGGTCTTGACCAAGACGAGCGGAGATTTTCTCAGGTGCCAATGCAGGATGTTGAATGGCGCTTCTTCCCAGTGGTTTACGCCCCAGACCCTGTCGTTTCGGTATGACCACTTCGCCTTCTTGGTCCTCATCGTTCATTGAGGTCTCAGCGCCAAATGATAGCTGTAATTTAGACTTCTGCTTCGGCCTAAAGTTTGTCGGGCGTTTGACGACTGGCTCTAGAATCATTGTTAGCTTCAATATCAAAGTCAAAGCCAAGGTAGAAAAATAGCCTCCGCCGACATACCTGGCGCAGCACCTGCATCTTCCTCCTCATCATCCCCGCCGATCTTACGAGGCTTTCTCCGATTGGCAAATTTTGAGCTCATTTTTGAATCTACCGAAAAAGGTATGTTCAAGTAAAGCAAACTAGCAGTGAGGCGGGTTGGTGGCGTGAGAGTATGAGCTTGACAAGAACAGCAGCTCTTATCGCAATCGCATATCCGGAACATCTTTCCGCCGGCCCAGCTTGCACCAAACTCCCAAAACCACCGCGGTCATTTGAATCTTGCCAAACCCCAAGATACCCTGCCCACTCGCCCAATATGCCTCAAGCTCAGCCTGAATTGAAGAAGGTAAGTGCTGCTTCTGCTGTCTGTGCGCCTTTTGTCCCAGAATCGCTGCTGACGTGCCTTACTACAGTACATGGAGAAGCGGGTCTTCTGCCAGCTGAACGGCAACCGCAAAGTCATTGGTATCCTCCGTGGCTACGACGTACGTTATGACCCTTCCTCGATGCCTATGATGTCGTTGCATATCTTACCCCGCTGCGATACATGAAAGCTGCCTCAATACCGCGAGATAGTGTGGATCAAGCGCAGATTCACTAACAATGCTTCGCGCAGGTCTTCATGAACATTGTCCTTGATGAGGCATTTGAGGAGAAGGAAGGTGGAGAGAAGGTGTCCATCGGCATGATTGTACGTTCAATTTCTATCTGCCTGTCTCAAGCACGCGACTAATCGAACCTCGTGTCATTCAGGTCATTCGCGGTAACTCGGTGGTGATGCTCGAGGCTCTTGAGCGCATAACCGACAAATAAGCGACATATCTACACGCACGATCTACGACGTTTCTTTTGAGTGAAGGGTACGCATATAGGCACCACTCCATCACCGAGTGCTGGGAAAATAGCTAATGCTACTGGGAGTTTCTGGGTCGGTTTCTCGTATGGGAACAATTAAAACCATTTTTCTGTTCTATTTTTCTTTTCTGCTCGTTTGCCAGGGCGTATTCTAGACTACTTTGGCTACCTCAATGATTTTCTGAGTGTCTACTTCGCAGGATTTACAAGGAAGTAACAATATTAGGCACAGCTGGTGTGATATTAAAATCAATAGATAATGCAGAATCAAGCTCGCGCCAGGAAGTATGTTTGATTCCGTTTTGCTGCCAAACACGAAAACGATATGGATAGAATACATGACACAGTCGAAGCAACAGAGGTGTGATATTCACGTCGGTCGGCCACCAAACTTGAGCTTTAGCTTGGGTGTGGATGTGGCCGGAGTTTTGGTTGCGCTGTGCGCAGGGGATGGCTTGGGAATGTGGAGTTTAGGGAGTGCCGTAGAAGATGGAGTGGCATGACCTGAGTTGGTCTTGTGCTGCTTGAACGTAATACGAGTGGAAGAAGGTTGCTGCGTTCCATCCTCCCGCTTGCGCTTGGAAGATGGTGCCACGCGGGCTTTGGCGGACTTAAAGAAGCGTACCTTGCCATGACCCATGTTTTGGACATTCCAGTAGCGAGGTAACTTCATCCGCACCAGCTTAGAAGTGACGGGATCGTACAGGGAGCGGCAAAGATCAAGGAGCTCGGAGAGCTCCAAGAGGCCCATGCAGGGGGAGTTGCACGCTGCCCACATGCACTCCTTCAAGGATGTGTCCTCGGCGACTTCCCGTTTAAGAGCTTCGATGGCGCCGGGGATGGTCTGGCGTCTTGCAATGTCTTCACGACGGATTTGCGTAGACGATTCTTGTTCGATAATCAACCCATCAGTCTGCAGAGCTTCGGTCGGCTGAGGCCGACCAAAGGCAATTTGTGCCAACGTCTGGCCAAAGAGGCGCAAAGATTGATGCCGTATCCATGCTGACGAATCGGCCGACATTGTGAACATGAGCCATCGAAGGAGCTCTGGGCTTCGAGAGATATCCAGGTCGACCAAGCACTGGAAGGCCTGCATGCGGAGAAGGTCATAAGTTCCTGCTCGGGTGTATGGTACGAATCGCATCAAATCCATTTCTATGATGTTGGCTTGCATCAGTTGCGCCTGGCAATGAAGTGCAGCTCGAGAGTAAAGATTCTGGAACGAGCTGGACCATTCATCCATTCGGCGGTAGCGGTCAAACTCGGCAATGGCATCCTTGTCCAATTGCTGCTCAGCTTGAGCCTCAATGACACGTTCCATATCGAAATGGTCGATCTCCTCATCCGCGCGTGACTCATTCCTGCCAAGCATGGCATGGCACAATGACTTCATCAAGGATGCAACATAGAAGTTATCCGAGTACTCATTATTGGAGTTGTCATTGAACTTCAATTTGTCGAAAAGGAATCGTTTTACCCTCAAAGGAGTTTTGCCGCTATTGTCACGGACCTTGGAGATGGCGTCAGGGATGATTTGTTGAAGTATGTAGGCTGCACGGTCGGAGAAGTCGTTCGAGCGAGTCATTGGTGACCCTGGGAGACAGAAGAGCTCCTGGAACGCCTTCTCAAGATGGTACAGCCCAATCCAGTCAACCTCATCCTTGGCATGTCTCACCAAGGCACGTGCAGCCGTGGTACGTATACCATGAAAGTATCGACTGTCCATGAGCGTTCGAACAAAGATCGTGGAAATCAAGGGATGCTCTCGTTGCGCAGCCATGTATTGTAAAGACTGACAATGTTAGCGTGACCCATCCAAGCCTTATGGTAGCAAAATAACTCACCTCGAGCTGGGCAACAACATCTCGATCTTGCTGAAGCTGCGAGAGATACATATACCCAGGCATACCGAGAGACAATTTGCAAACCCATTCAAAGTCTGCATCCATTCGGATCCACTCATATGACTCCTGTCCCATTCTTTCTTCGTCCTCCTTCGTCCAGTCAGCGAGACGCCAAGCTTGCGTCTCTTCTTCGCTCTGGAGCACATCTCCGAGACAGTACAGAAGGACCTCTTCCTGGACTTCAGGATCACCAGAGGCGACTGCTCTTTCTCTTTGTTTTTTATTGCGCTTCAATCTCTTGTATTTCGTGTTGTAAGGGATGTCAAACTTGGTCACCCCTTCCTTAATCTCAACGATATGTTCATAGGGAGTCCCGTCTGCTTCGTGAATCCGAAGGGTCATCGACCCTGTGAAGACCGGCTGGACTGCGCCAGCGTAGACATGCCGGACCTCTTCCTTCACATCACGCAAGAAGGAGTCCTTGTCAAGGTCACGAGGGGCCTGTGGCTCTGATTGAACCTGTCTGATCATCATTTCAACAACCAGTTTCTTCTTGTTGAATCGCTGGGTCGCTTGGAATCGCGGACAGCCTGCGCCATAAACCCATTGCTGGAAGAAAACGTCCAACTTCGCGTGGCCGAGTCGCTCGCAGGTTTTCTGGAACAAAGACGTAGTGACAGCTCCATTCGGTATGTCACCCATGCGAGAGTTCAGGAAAAGTCGCGAGATAATGCGAGACATTGTGGCCTTGCCACTCGCCTTGGTCAATCGGCGGTCAAGAATGAAGAGGACCAGAGGCGCCTTTAGTGCAACAAAACGATACTCGGAGGGGTCAACCTTGAGAATGTTACCCATGTCGTATATCGAAGGACGCTCGAAATCCAACTCGCAGATTCGATCAGACATCTGCTTGAGTCGAAAACGGTACTCATTATTTCCGCAGAGCTTTCTCATGAAGGTATCGGTGATGTACCACGCGACACCGACTGTCACCCAAGTATCCGCAGGCTCGCTAGGAATGATATTGATCCCTGTCCATTGACAAGCCAGGCCGTGCACCTGAGCCCGGGTGGAGTCATACATGGGGTCGATCATCTCAGCTGGGAATAGGAGATGACTGCTGCAGATTGACATGCACGCAGTGGGAAGGCTGTCCGTCGGGAGATCATCCACAAAGCACATTTTGTAACTGCCGAATGGATATGACCCGTATGACAGGGAGAAGAAATCGATTGCCTGAGCCATGGGAAAACTGGAATTTTGCACCTCGTCGGCTCTGCCGGGAAGACAAAAGGCGTGCAAGGGAATGGCATTCTGACCAAGTTGTTCATCCTGGTCACTTTCGCGGAAGTCGGCCAAGTTGACGTATTCGAATGGTCCAATTGCAAACCCAATTTGCAGAGCACTCAAGGCTGAATACGATGCAAATGAGACAGTTTTCCGAGTTGGGTCTTTTGGATCGACGATGTCGTCAGTCAGTTCACCAGAGCACACCACGGACATATCGAGGCCTTCATCGTCCGCGGACAGCTGACGGGTCTGCGCTTTTGGGCGGGACGGCGTTGCTGCACCAGTAGCATCTCGGCTCTTGCGCTCAAAAACATCGCCGAGAGAGCTGGGACATGTTATAGACACCTCCCAGGTACACCGTGATGACATGTCATCCACACATGGAAACAAGGGACAGCCAATGCCGGACTCCAAGGAGTTGGTGGTGTAGGCATGGGGATACCGGCGATCCCCATTTTCGACCCCAACGAATTGTAAACCGTCCCGAATGTGCTCGATCACAAATTCAATGTTCACTTTTAGTGATGTGAATTGCGGCAAGTTTGCCTCTGGTGCTCTGGTACTTGAAGGACCCTCGACATTGTCGATAGTTGATTGCAGCGCGATCTGATCTTGAGCTTCGGCGGAAGATGGATCCAGTTCATCGATGCGGACACCTTTTGGAATCGTGATGGGCAAGGTAGGAGTTGGGGGGGTTTGCAAGAGGGTATCGATCGTCGGTGTTAAGCGCTCGTGGTATTGTACTCCATACAGTTGTAAGGACTCGTATTGATCAGTGTATTTTGCTGTTGCAGCCCTGCCATTAACGCTCACGCGCTTGATCTCGCCTTGTCGAAAATTCAACCAGATTACACTGAGATCTCTGCGGCGAGGATGAATCGTGATCTCTGTGCTTCCCTTAAGGCTTTTGGTGGCTAGGTCAATCTCAAGCTCGACTTTTTGATGGCCCACGCTGAATCCTAGATCGAACGGGCGTGCCGCTGCACCCATGGGTAGTTCGACGCCCGGCATCGTGAAGATTACTCAATGACGCGATGCGCGGGGAGCGCTTTGAAGACCATCCACCGTCATATCCAAGCAGAGCCGACTTTTGATTGTAGTAGTGATTCAGAGAAATGGAAGAACCGCTCGCGTGGCGCAAAATCGAGCTCCAGACGACAGTGAAGTGGATGCGAGATGGCTGATTATGCGATAATGGGTACACGGGGAAGGAGAGACTCGGCGGTGAGTTGAACAGGATGGGAAGCGGAGGTGCAAGTGAAGTGCAATGAGAGAAAAGTAAGGTCTATTGTTTGCTTGCGACAATGCTACTCGAAGTAAAACAATAGCAAATCCCGCGTGGTCTCGGTCAAGGTCAAGCTTCCCTTGTTCGCGTTCCCGATGCGGAGCACAGCACGTGATTGTGACCTGAAAATCAATTTGGAACATTCCATTCCTCCTTTTCTCCACGTATTCTTGAGAAGACGACTTTTGTTTCAAAAGGCATGGTTTGATTTGCTCTGCATTTACTCTTTTTTGCTTTACGACCGCGCTATGAACTGAGGTGTCGGCGTACTTTCCCCCCTACTATACTACAACTCCGCGCGTGACACGGCCCAATCCTCGAAAATGAGCGCGATCTATCGAATGGTCCAAGGTGAGTGATCTGAAGAGTGATCAGCGACCTTGTTGTCCCTTTCCCAGGCTAATCTCAAATGTCCGAAACCTACAGAGACCCAAGAATCCCTCTCCGACGAAGCCCTCCTACCCCTTAAGTCCTACAAGTACTCGAGTGTTGACAAGTCGTTCATTTCTCGATATGTCTTGAAGCATTATGTATGACAGCGTCCATAAGTGGCTTGGATTACATTGAAACAGCTGGTTGACTTATCCCGTTTTAGTGGAATGCCTTCGTCGAGGTTGTGCCGATGTGGATGGCCCCGAACATGGTGACCCTGCTCGGGTTCATGTGGATCGTGGCCAATATCTTTATCATCGAAATTTTCGTGGAGGATATGGTCGGACCTGTGAGTGTTCACGGCTCCTTTTTTTTATCCGATGTGGCGAGTTAACAAGAGTTTCAATTCCAGGGCCCCGCATGGATCTACTTCAGTTTCGCTCTTGGCATGTGGATGTGAGTATAGGCTGCCACCTATTTTCCATATGGCGACTTCAGCTCACACGAATTAGGTACTCTACACTCGACAATGTGGATGGTAAACAGGCACGCAGAACTGGCACCTCCAGCGGACTTGGAGAACTTTTTGAGTTTGTACCATTCCCCGACCAGCCGTGGATGGCTCACTAATCAGGAACACAGTCACGGTATCGACTCTTTGAACTGCACGCTTGCTAGTCTGCTTGAGACAGCTGCAATGGGCTTCGGCTCCTCGGAGCTTGGTGCTTGGACCGCAATTGTTCCATGCTTGGCTATGTATTTCTCGACATGGGAGACATTCCACACCCACACCCTCTACCTCGGCTACTTCAACGGGCCGACCGAGGGTTTGCTCATTGCGATTGGAATCATGGTTGCTTCCGGCATTTGGGGCCCCGGAATTTGGTCTCAACCCATTGTTGATTGCATTAACCTCCCCCAAATCTTTGGCAACAACTCCATCAAGGACATTTGGGTCCCCATCCTCCTGGGCGGCTTCCTTCTTGGCCATCTCCCCGGATGTGTTCTGAATGTGGCTGCCGCCCGCAAGAAGCAGGGACTGCCGTTCACCCCGCTGCTTAAGGAGTGGATCCCCATGCTTGTCTTCACTGGCTGCAACATGGCTTGGCTATTCTCACCTTGGTCGACCGTTCTTTCTGGGAATCACCTTGTTCTGTTCTGCTGGGTCATTGCGTTCGTGTTCGGTCGCATGACTACCATGATCATTCTGGCCCATCTTTTGAGACAGCCTTTCCCCTTCTGGACTGTGATGCAAGCTCCCCTTATCGGCGGTGCTGTCCTGGTCAACCTGCCGATTCTCGGGTTCCCTGCTCTTGCTCCGTGGTTGGAACTTCTGTACCTCCGCTTGTACTTTGTCTTCGCCCTGGTCATTTACATGCACTGGGCAGTCCTTGTCATCAACCGCATCACGACTTTCCTAGGCATTAACTGCCTCACTATCCGCAAGGACAAATCTGCTGCCAGGGACAGAGCCTATCGCACTCTTGGTGAATCGTCCCTCATAGATGAGTCTCGCACTTCGACTGACACCTCCAAGACCCATTGAATTAGTATACGACACGCCATCTTGCACTGGATAAGATCCAATGATCGACATACATTTATTCGGAATATTCAGTGATCAGCTTTCCCACAAAAGCGCCCTAAGCGGTGCACCTTTTGTTTAAATGTTCGAACCCTTTGTAATTACGACATGTCTATTTTTCCTACATATCTTCAATGTTGTCTTGTCGTTCAACAATTCCAAACGACAAACTCAACCCGATGAGAGAGGACTTTGACGAGATCAAGCTTGGAAAATACCACCTTGCATACCTGTACTTATGAGACTATTAATAATTTGTGAATATATGAAAAAGAAAATCCAGGTTCATGTTCATTCATCATCTGAACAAGTCAATCATATTACATACAGGAATATTAGAGAAATACAGAAACCACCAAATAACAGATCAACGCTGGTAGGAATAGCAAAGCAGACAAAATCACAAAAGCACCACCAACAAACAACTCGAACAGAACCCGGTCAGCAACTTTTCATTTCTTCCCACCAAGTCCAAGAGAATCAGTCAAAGCACCAAGACCAAGTCCATCAATAATCTTGTCCAATCCAAGACTACCAAGCAAACCACTCAACAGTCCACCGAGACCTAGCCCATCAAGCAGACGACCAACCAGACCAAGCACACCAGTAAGCAACAAGCCAACAGCAGCAATAATCTGGAACAGCGGCTCAGAGAGCAAAGCCCAGAGGGGACTCAACTTCTTCTTGGCATGAGGCATATCAGCAATACGCTTCTTGCCATTCTCAATGCACTTGACAACCGTCTCAGTAAGCTCCTTGAGCAGATCGGCAAGCTGGTACTCCTCGGGCGTGGCATCGCGGGAAGCAGCGCGGGCTTTGGCCGTCGCGGCGATGCGTCCATCCGGGTCAAGTGCGCGGATCGCGCCATTGCATTCTTGCAGGATGCGGCCGCCTTCTTCGAGGAGTGGCTTGACGGTTTGGACGACTTTCTCTTCGTCGAGCTCCTCCTTGGGGGTTCGGTCGGCTTTTTCGCAGGCCTGGGGGATGGATTAGCAATGGCCTTTCAAAAAAGATGTCAATAGGACTTACCTCTTCGATCTGCTTGCAAACTGGCTTGATTCGGTCGAGGGTCTGGGTGAGGATGGAGATCATCTTCTCAGCGAGCTGGCGGTCATGCTCGGCCTTCTCTGCGGCTTCCTGCTCTTCGGCAGTGAGGCCCTCTTCTTCCTCTGGCTCGATATTCTCAAGCAAGGTGCACTCGCCGATCTTGTTGCCGTCGTTGTCAATGACATAGCCGTTATCGTCAATAAGCTTTCCGACTAAGTTGGCGAGGTTGCCGGAAGTCAGCTTGCCAATGAGGTTACCATCGGCATCGCGGACTTCGCCTTCCTTGTTGACCTTGCGACCAGACATGGGGTTAACGTCGCGCTTCTTCTCCTCCGGCTCCCAGCGCTCAGCTTTGCCGATGGTGTTGCCGTTCTTGTCGAGAACATCGCCGTCCTCATCAACCTTACGGCCAAGAAGACGCTTAGCATCACCTTCGATCAAACGACCGATGATCTGCTCGCCGTCTAGGACGACGCCATCCTTGCCGACGACAGCATTGTCGAAACCGTAGAAAGGTCCTTCGGCCTTTTGCTGCTCGGCGCCGGGAATGAGCTCGGCACGTCCAACGACCTTGCCGTTGTCGCCCCAGATCTGGCCCTTGCCGTCAACCTTGCATCCAGCAAGACGCTTGTCGCCTTCGACGACACGTCCAACGACAGCACCAGTGGCGGGGTCGATGACGTTGCCGGACTTGTTGACGACCTTGCCCTCGAGGAGAGACAAGTCTTCTTCGGCGGGAGCTTCCTCCTCGGGAACCTCGTATGGCTCAGCACGGCCCTTGACATTGCCGTACTTGTCGGTAATCTCGCCATCCTCGTCGACAGCACGACCACGAAGTTTCTTCGCATCACCTTCAACAAGCTTACCAACAATGGTTCCATCCTCGTCTTCGACAAATCCATCCTTGGTAACAATCAGGCTCTCCATGCCAGCAAAAGGACCCTCAGGTCTGCTATCAAGCTCATCCTCAGGAATAAGCTCAACACGGCCAACGACCTGCTTTCCATCGTAGATCTCGCCGTCTTCAATCTTCTTGCCGGCAAGTTCCTTGGGATTACCTTCAACAACACGGGCAATCGGATACCCATCGGGTCCAATGACATATCCAGCCTTGTTGCAGGAAAGACCATTGACAGCAGACCAATCAGGGGCAGCTTCCTCCTCTTCCTTTTCTTCCTCGAGACGCTCAGCACGGCCAATAACGTTACCCCTTCGATCGAGGATTTCACCATCCTCGTCGACGCCACGACCGCTCAGTTTCTTCGCGTCACCTTCGACGAGTCGGCCGACGCGTCGGGAGTTTTCGTCTTCGACGAAGCCGTCTTCGCCGACGACCAGGCCTTCCAGTCCGGAGAAGGGGCCTTCGTTTTCTTCCTCTTCTTCGATGGGGAGGGCCTTGGCTTTGCCGATCACGTTGCCGCGGTTGTCCCAGAACTGGCCCTTGTCATCGAGGGTGGCGCCGAGCTTGGCGAGTTTCTTGGGATCACCTTCGATCAGCTCGCCGACTGGCTTGCCAGTCTCTTGGTTGATGATGTAGCCGCGCTTGTTGCAGACCATACCCTCGAGGGTATCGAGACCAGGGATCTCTTGCTGGGCCTCTTCGGCAGCTTCCTCGGCTTCTTCGGCTGCGCCTTCGGCGGTTTCCTCGGCGTCTTCGAGGTTGATCTTTCCCTCGTCAACGGCGCCTTCGACATCGGAGACACCCTCCTCAGCGCCCTTGGCCTGAGCAGCCTCAAGGTCATCCTGAGCATCCTCATACTGCTCAACATCGTCCTTGGCGCCACCAACCTCTTCAGTCGCAGCACCAGCAGCCTCCTCAATGGCCTTCTTCTGCTCCTCAACAGGAACCAAATCAACACGACCAATGGCATCGCCATCCTCATCGACGACCTCACCATCCTCGTTAAGAGTAAACCCAACAAGGTCTTCAGGGTCACCCTCAACAATCTTACCAACAACCTGATCAGCCGCATTTTTAATGACAGCGCCATCAGAAACAGGCAGTCCCTCAAGCTGAGCAAGCTCGGTGACAACATTCTCGAAATCAACCTCACCAGCCTTGGACTGCGCCTCATCCGCGGTATCCTTAGCCTGCTCGGCGACATCATGGAGGATATCAACGCGGCCAATCAGATCGCCTTCCTCATCGAGAATCTCTCCATCGTCGCCAACGGTGTGGCCGACAAGATCCTCAGGATCCCCCTCGACAACCTGGCCAATGGGGTTCCCGTCTTCGCCGACGATATTGCCGCCCTGGGCGACTTCGAGACCCTTCAACGCCGACAGGTCGAGAGGCAGCTTGTCGGCAGCCGACTGGGCTGTATCTTCGACGGTCTCTGCGCCCTGCTCGGCTGTATCTTCAGCGGTTTCTGCGCCCTGCTCGGCTGTATCTTCAACGGTCTCTGCGCCCTGCTCGGCTGTATCTTCAACAGTCTCTGCGCCCTGCTCGGCTGTATCTTTGACGGTCTCTGCGCCCTGCTCAGCTGTATCCTCGGCAGTCTCTGCGCCCTGCTCAGCTGTATCCTTGACGGTCTCTGCACCCTCCTCGGCAGTCTCCTTTGTCTTTCCAGCAACGTCCTTGGCTTTACCAGATAGACCGGAGGTGGACCGGCCGAGCGGTGCTGCAGAGCCGGTGGCAGAGGGTGCTTGGGAAGCCGCGTCGTCTGGCGGCGAGGCAGGGCGACGCTGCTCGGATTTCGGTTTGTTGGCGGATTTCGGGGAGGGCGTCTCGGGGATGGACTGCTCTTCGACGTCGTCTTCGATTGGCTCGGGGGCCTTTTGGGAGAGTTTGCGAGGAGTGGGTTTCTTTGTTGATTTAGGGCTTTCGGTGGCGCTGGGCTTGCTGGCTGCGCTGGAGGCGGAGTCTTTGCGAGCTTTAGAGGGAGTTCCAGTCTTAGGGCCTAGCTTTGGGGGTGGTGCTTTGTTGACTGCTGGGGAAGACATGGTGCTTTGCTTCGCTTTTCTCTGGGTTGATTTGGTTTGGGTGATTGTTGAGCTTGTGTGTTCAAGGTCTGAAGTATTTGCAAGTTGGATATTGTTCAGTCGGACTCGTGTGCGTCAAAATCGTGGCGTATACTTCGTAAATAGGTGTGAGGGTGGAATGATAATATACAAGCTTCTAGGTTGAAGGGTTGATATAGAATAGGGTCTCAAATAATGAAAATAATAGATCCAGGAACATCCAGACGGTCTTCTCGAGGGTTTATATAAAGAGTGCAGAGATCCTGATATCATCAACCAGTTCCAACCATCCAGCTGCCTGTATAAACCTGTAGAGGTTACGTCATGGGCCGTTGGTATCATAATGGTATCTGCTACTATAAAGTTCTGCATGTAAACCCGTTGGACACGATCGTCATAAAGTTAATCTATGCATCGTACAACGTATAACGCACGGGTGCTGGGGCTAGAGCCAAAGCATGGGAAAGCGGTTAGCAGCATCATCGACATCATGGAGTGGGTCAGTACGACAGCCTACCAAGTGGAAATCTCGCTAGGATAAGTTGATCCAGAGAGGGGTGCGAATCGGGCGTGCGAATCAGAAGATCGCATCTGGGATAGAGGGGGGAGTGTGGCTAAATCGGGATATAGAAGCAAGGTGGAGGGTGGCCCTCTGTGCTTGCTTGTGCAATGATAGATGAATGGTCATCATGGTTGTACCACTCGGAGGCACCGAGATTTTGATCTATTTCTTGTTAGTTTCTTGATTTCCATTAGACGCTTGTTCTCTGTTGCACAAATGATGGCTGATGGCCATGGGACCCGTGGAGATTGGAGTCGACTATGTCATGTTCCTGGCCTGAAGAAAGCTCATGGTCTAGGCTATAGTACCCATAATACCTTCATGTACTGGTCAGACGTCAGAACGTTTTGATCCATGGATTTTCCCCGAAGCCACGCTATGTCAACCATGGAA
This sequence comes from Penicillium turbatum, assembly GCA_030762825.1. Lineage (NCBI taxonomy): Eukaryota > Fungi > Ascomycota > Eurotiomycetes > Eurotiales > Aspergillaceae > Penicillium > Penicillium turbatum. The sequence goes on along the minus strand of JAUJYX010000011.1, from coordinate 845,016 downwards.
AGACGTGGGGCGGACGAATCAGAGATGTATCAGAGTATAATAACCGACATATCCGACATATAGTGTCCACTGCAATTTGCCTCCACTTCGTGTCACTTTCCTATTGTGGCTGAAAGAACAGAAGAAGGCAATTTCTGATTCGCTAGCCCTATTCTATATCAAATTGGAGGCCGAATCATCATTACATCAGTGCTTATAAAGAGTGCAACAATTGAAAAGCGTGATATGCATTTGTCTCTCCGCGTGAGCAGACAAGAATGGATCTTGTAGGCATCTACTAAACTCAATCAGTACCTTGTATAGCTAAGAGAGTTATACACCAATGACGCTTTCCCCGAACCACTTCGATATTCGTGCAAGCACACGTATATTCAAATATTGAGAAACAATTGCAATAGCAGTATCTCATAACCCCAGATAGCAGTCGGGTAGACTCCCTGTCAGATGGAGAGGTATGAGCGCAAGGCCATGGAGTTTCGGCCGGATGAGATCATTTTAATTTATTTGGGTGGAGAGTTCAGCCACACAAGTCATTGTTCCGTTATTATTGCTGAATTCAAGGCATACAGCATACTGTGTACTGTCTCGATCATGTTCAAACCTGTTCTCTGCCCAAATACCCATAGGTTATGGTGATAGTGGACGATCGGTGTAATTCCCCACGTTGGTGGTAGGTTGTACTTAGTGTAACGGCTACGACGCCGTTAGATGTGGAAATTCTCCGGCTAACAACTTCCGAAATCAAGATTCGCCTCAATGGCTTGGCATTGTGAGTGGCCTCTCTCTTTATTTATAGGCATGATCTTCATGATATTTAAAATGAGTTATGTAATTATCATTGGTATTGGTATCACATATTCGATCGGTTGTTCCAAGGTTGGAAGGAACATTGACACCACCACGTCTCTCCAATGCTAGTACAACGTAATTGTCAAGATATCGAGCTCTAGTAACAAAGTGTAGTAATTTATGGTATTCGCTTCTTCCATCTATGATAGAATATTTGCCAATTTCCGATCGAGATCGATCAGCGTATTTATTTATATCGCTGTCACCCCATACACTGTCACGATCTTCGCCACCGCTGCTGTGTCCGGATAAGATCAACATTTCCTATGGACGTAACAAAAGCAATGCATCAATCTGAGAGATGCTGCTCTTTTCTAGGGCCATAGTCACCAGATCGAATTCTTCAGTTCATCTCCATCGGCTGTGTCACAACGTTGTATAAGGTTAGACCAAGGAAGAGTAGATTGTATGTACCCTTATCCTTTTCTACAACAGTACGATGTACACTTGATGGAGGTCGGGGGAAAAAAAAAGAAAAAAACAGATAAGCACCATAGTCTTGTATATATTTTGCAAGGTGAGTCAAACGAAGTGGAAGCAATTGTCGGAAAATCAGGCTTGCGATGTACACAATGTCCCAAGCAAGCGATCCCCGCATCGGTCTAAATGTCAGCATGGGGTAAGTCCCGAATAATCAACTACAGGCCATGTGGCCAATTCTTGCGTCGTGAACCAGGCGGAAATTTTGCGAAGATAATCTCGGACAACCTGTACAGACGTGAAAGGGGAATGAAATTAAATTCAGAAAACACATAGGGTGTGAATGGTCACGTGTAATTGCCAAGACAGTTTTATGGATAGAAATTGGCGATAAGATAAGGTCACGTGTGGGCCCAGCAACGCGAGGAACGCGCATCGCGTTCGGACTATGCGCCCTTGAACCTGGCGTCCACTTCAATTTTAGCAGGACCTGGAAGTCTCAAAGGTTCCCCTCCAAGTCCAATTGATCCCATTATGACAACCAACCACCAATAGCTACCTTAATTTACGAAATTATCCACGACATGTCCTCACCATCCACACCACGCTCGACGCGTTCCGCGTCGCCCGCGGGCGATTCGCCGAACATTATCACTCCAGGCCAGAAGATCAAGGCCATGCTGGCTCAATTTGACAGCGATTCAGAAGACGAAACTCAAATCACCAAATCAACAAATGCGGTCTCGAAACTCAATCTTGGGCGTCACACCGTGCCAACTGCTGAGACACACGAGAATGGCCCAAGCGACGACCCAGAAGCTTCAGATAGCGCGGATGAGGTGATCCGACCAAAAGGCCGAATGGCCGCACGGCTGCAGGGAAATATCACACAGGCCGAGTCCAAGGATGAGAACTCGGCTTTCGCCCGCGTCTCAAAGGCTATTCGGTTAGAGCGGACACAAGCGGAGAAGCCGCGGCAGACAGAACCCGAACCAGAGCCCACACCCAATGATGAATCTAGTGATGATGATCTACCCACCGCTGGCCGGAGAAGAAAGAACGTCGCCTCTAGCTCTCCCAAATACAACGACAGAGCCAGCCAAACCCCTCCTCCTGCAAGAGCCGACTCTCCCCTATTCGTATCCTCTCCCGGCGAGCCGAATGACGACGCAGACACCGAAAACGAAGATGTGGACCATTCTGATGCGGAGAAGCCCAAAGGGAACGCCCGTTTCATGGCTCTTGTCGCCCAAAAGCGCAAAGAACGCGAGGAGCGGGAGAAAGAGGAGGCCGAGAAGAGAGCCGCCAGAAAAGCCCAGAACGAGCAATTCAGCTCAGAGATACTTTCAGGCGAGGAGAGTGACGCTGAAGACCCGCGCTCTGCCAGCAAGCTATCCCAGAAGGCGCGACAACCCAGGAAAGCCGGCAAGAAGGCAATGGAAGAGATGAGACAGGAGACTCAGCGCATGAGCCGTAACATGCAGCTGGCTCACCAAGCTCAGACAAAGAAGAAGATCACAAAACAAAGCTTGTTTGCCCGATTCAACTTCATGCAGCCCGATACCCCTGCCGAGCAGCCGGCAGCGAACTCATCCTCGGCGGTCAACTCACAAAACTCGTCTGATGGAGAACTACGCACCAAAGCAAAGGATACCCCGCATACTTCCCCACTTGCAGGCCATGCAGAAACCCCTAAACAGACAATAGATTCCGAGCATGTCCAAGGCAAAGCGGCTGATGTGGACATGGATGCGGATCTGGATAATCTGCCTCCCCCGGCAGACCTCCTGGCGCCAAAAGACAAGGCCGCCTTGGCCGAAGAAGACGCAGTTCAGGAAGTTCCCACAGCTGCTCTCAAACACAAAGCTGAAGGTCCCAAAGCGAAGAAAGTCTTCCGCCCACTGACACAACCGCCCATCCGCGTGCTGCTTTCCAGGAAAGAAGTTGCTGCACACCAGAAAAATTTGGATGACTCAGATAGTGATCTTGAGGTTGTGACATCCCCTGGAAAATGCCGTGGAATCGCAGCCTTCGAGAACCTGCCAACCAGACAATTGCAGGAAGACCCCTCCATGACCAAGCTCAAGGCATTGGCCCACCTCACATCTCCTACCCGAAGAATGGCATCCATGAACCCCGCAGAGCTCTCCGCGAATTTGTTGTGGCGCGCTCGACAGCAGGCAGCCAAGGAGCGCCGTGATCGCATTGAAGAGCTCAGGGCCAAGGGCGTGGTCATTGAAACTGCTGAGGAGCGTGCGGCAATTGAAGACGACATGGAGAACCTTGTCGACAAAGCACGCAAAGAGGCGGATGAAATCCGCCGATTGGAAAAAGCTGCTAGGAAGAAGAGCAACGATGACGACGAGGATAATGACTACGAGCTTTCCGGCTCTGAGCAAGATGCAGATGGGGAAGGTGCCGATGAAGACGATGAAGAGGACGAAAATGACAGTATCAACGGCGATGAAGGGTTGGTCGACCAGGAGGCTGATGAAGACGATGACGAGAGTGAAGCTGCTGCTTCAGATGTGGAGGACGAGGTTCCTGCCCCGAGACGCAAGAGGCCAACCCGAGTAGTTAGCGATGACGAAGATGAAGACCAGCCCCAGCCACCCTCCACGCCTGTGAGGGCCCCAAGTTTTGTCCCACAATCGGCCGAACGACCCAAATTCCCTGGTATGGCAACACCGGGCGATATGTCCCTAGGTCTTACCCAGGCCTTCGCCTCCACTTTGGATGGTAATGGCGTTGGAAGCCCGGGATCTACTATTCCGTTCTCGCTTCCTGACCCCGGTCGGCCAGTGCCTCAACTTCGAAAGCAGGAGTCGGAGATCCTCGTTCCCGACAGCCAGCCCCTGCCACAGGACAAGGACTTCATAGATGGTTATACCCAGAGCGTGACTCGAGTATCAGAGTCGCCCGCGCCATATGCCTTCTCCGAGTACTCTCAGTCTCAGCTCCCCGATCCAACCCAGGATGAGGGCTTTGTCTTCTCACCATTCGACCCTGCAAAGCGGTTTAGAGACACTCCGCCGGTGTCTACTGTCGACACGGTACTCATTGGCCAGACACAGTCGCCTATCGCTGACCGCAAGCGCAAGATGCTACGACGAGGACGTGTCTCTGAACTCCCACAGGTTGAGGAGGGCGATAATGAAGGTGACTTTGAAATCAACGCGAATGCCTTCGATGTCATGAAGAAGGCCAAGGCCGCAAAGAAGCACGCGGCCCCACAATATGACAAGAATTCCAGCAAAGCCAAAGATATCATCGATGAGGCTGCCGAAGAATCCGAGGATGAATATGCAGGCCTTGGAGGTAACAGCGACGAGAGCGATGGAGAAGAAAATGCCATCGATCGCCAGATGATCAACGACAACAGTGGCGAGGTAGTTGATGAGAAAGAACTCGCCGCACTCAATGCGTATGTTCAATTCCCCTCTACCTTGAACGACACAATGCTAACATGTTCACAGTATCCACGATCGCAACCGCGACGAAAAGGACGTCGCCAAGCTCATGAGAGACATCACAACCGGAGCCCTCCGCCGCCGCAAAAACGCAGACGACGACTTCGATCTCGACGACTCAGACGACGAGCACCTAGCCCGTCGCCGCCAGAAGCAACGCGAATTTGCCAAGATGCGTCGCGCCCTCCTGGCAGACGAGAAAATCGGCGAGCTAGCCGAAAACCCCAAGAAAGCAGCATTCTTCCGCGCCGTCGAGGACCGCGAAGTCGACGATGACTTCAACATCGACTTCCTAGAGGAATCAGAAGGCGCTTCCCAGGCCGAAGCCTCCCAAGATGCCGCTGGCTCAGATAACCAATCCAACGACGCAACCGACGCCCACAAGCGCAAACGCCCTCTCGAACCCTCAGCGGAAGACGCAACAAACCGTCCACCACCTCACCTCCGCCGTACACCGGCCAGCGCAATGTCCAAGAAACCAGCAACCCTAGCCGAAATCCGCGAAACCCTCTCCTTCCTCACAGAAACTCACGAATACGAATCCTTCCAAGAAGCCGCCTCCCTCGACCCAGACGAAGATCAAGACCAAGACAACGAAGACTCCGACTCCACAGAACCAACAGAAACCGACCAACCACAACCACAAGAGACATTCATCAAACCCCAAAACCCACGCCGCACCCGCGGCGTCGTCGTCGACCGCCTCGCCCTCCTCCGACAAGCCTCTTCCAACTCCGCAACAACGACAAACACCGCCTCCGCAAACTCCAAACTCGCCTTCCACAGCGGCAGCGGCAGCGAGGGACCCATCGGGTTCCGTCCCCCGCAGCTTCTGCGCCGCGTTACGTCTGGATCCTCTTCATCTGGGAGTTCGAGTTCTAGTCGTGTTTCCAAGGCTGCCGCGTCGGGGCCGAAGAAGGGCGGTGCGGTTAATTCCTATACTGCTGCAAGGGAGAGGGAGCGGGAGAAGGAGTTGAGAATTAAGGAGCGTGGTGGGGGTTCGAATATTGCTAAGTTGCTTGGAAAGCATACTGGTGGTGGATTGGGGGGGTTGGATAAGGGGCAGTGGGATTAGGATGGGGATGGAGTGTATTGGATTTGTGGTGCATGGCTTGGAGTTTTCTTTTTTTTAATGATGTGATGGGTTAGATTGTATGTAGGTCATATTTCGGACATGTAGTCTGTTGTTATTCACATTGCATTGCGTTTTCAATCAAGTGTCAACATTGTATGCTCTTGCGACTTAGGGCAAATGTAGGTCGCCTGTTGCGCCTACTTATCGCATTTTATTTCTTCTGCGCTACACAATTGGCCTTACAACTACTAACTACTCACTTATCCAAAAAGAAAAGACTAATTGGAAATTGTTCAAGGTCCAAAACAAAAAAGATGTGCATCATCCGTGAATCGAACACGGGCCTCGTCGATGGCAACGACGAATTCTACCACTAGACCAATGATGCTGGTGTACCAGGTGGATCAGGACGCTGATTCGCTGGTGATATATGTGATTCTCGTTATAGCGTTCAAGTATCTGCAGGTAATATCAAGGTATGCTCAACTGCATTCAAATCATCTACATGACAGAGATGTTAGCCCTATCTTCTGATGTTTCGAGAATGCCATTTAGGACATGCACCCGTAAAGTCTAAGGTCCTAGGGTTTTTTTCTAATCAAATGGCGTTAGAAGACCGGGATGGCTAATAGGCATGTCAACAAACTTAGGGCGGTGAGCAGTTATTCTGCCAGACATATCACTCCGCCCCGTTACTTCCACGCATCGTCCCCGTATCTATAAGTACCCCTTCCTTACTGCCACGAATCTTTCCTCGTACCAAACTATCTTCGTGCCACGCACATGGCACGAACACCCAACCCAACTTGCTGCAGGCAGTTGGCATCTTCGACTCGGACCCGGCGGTCCACCCTTGACAAGCCTATCAAGGACAAGAGAAGTACCCGAGGGGTAGGTAGTCACCACGCACTGTCTTAAGCTACTCACGCCACGCACCTTTCTCTCGATTTAGGGTGCCTAGGTAGGTGAGACTCGTGCTTACGTCTAAGTAGAGATTTTTCTTTCGCGATTTCCAAGGTACCCCAGGGACACCGCGGCCACGCACCAAGGCCAGTACATACGCACTTTCCTACTAACAGCACTCACAAGACTACCACCACCGGAGGAGACACGAGACACCTCCAGATTCTCCATTGACACTGTCATCACTAATGAAGGCTTGTATGCACGGACTTTACGACCTTCTCGAACTTCATTCCACATCAACCATCCGAAAGTCTCTCAGGTCTCTATTTATTTAATGGATGCCAAATCTAGCTATGTGGATATAGGACCCCGATATACAAAAGCCTGAAATTATCTACTTCCCCTGCTCATAGCTATAAAACCCAGACCCATTCTTGACACCCAACTTCCCGTCCCGAATCATCTCACGAAGATAATCCCGCGGTTCGGTGGGAATGCCAGTCCGCGACTCAGCATAGTGATTCTCGATATCCAGCACAACGTCCAAGCCAACAACATCCATCTGCTCGCAGGGTCCCTTAGGTGTCTTCAGGACGTCTTTGAAGATAGCGTCGATCTCGCTGGGCGTTGCGACGCCCTCAGACAATGTGAGGAGTGCCTCTCGCTTAATAGCAGCCCAGATTCTTGATTGAGGATCAGCTTGAATTTTCACAAAGAAAAGGGCCCCGGCGATGACTTACCTGTTGTATATGTAGCCAATGGAGTTCTTCTTGACGTGGAAAGGGGAGAAGCCGTGATCTTTGCATTGCGCCAGGATTAGTTCAATCAGTTTGGGGTCGCTGTCTTTGTGGCCCATGATTTCGATTGCTAGATGTCGAGTTAGTGTGGAATACCAATGTGATGAGGGCAATAAGTGGTACCTGATGTCTCTGGTGGCCAGTCTAGGATGAATATATCAGCAAAGCCCTTCAAACATCATGAAAGATCACCTACAGCAATGAGCACTCATAATCCTCTCGCTATTCTTCAAGCTCAACCCCTCAATAATCTCAAAGACACCATAGCTACTCGAATTTGAAGCGATGATGGTACCTTCCGGAGCAAGCTCATCAAGCTGAGTGACGATCTTCTGCTTCAACTTCAGGTTCTCCGGTACACACTAGGTTCCTTGCATATCAACAAAACGACCTTAATAGAGGGAGTAGTTGTGTTTATACCTCAACAACAAGCCAAGCATCTTTCAGCGTAGACTCCAAAGAAGAAGGATGGGATGTCTCAATCTTCCCCCAGTCTCCAACATGATCTTTCGTCTCCGCACGCAGTTGGTCAACGTACTTCAGACCATCTTGCAGCTGTTGCTCTTGGAGATCTATCAGACGAACAGTGCCGCCTCGGCTGGACCACTTGGACAAGTTATTACCGATGACAAGGGTTATGGTTGGGAAACAATTACTTACCATGTACGCCAGACGTCTGCCTTGAGTACCTGCTCCGATAATCACGACTGATCCTTCTGGTTTTTGGATGCCTTCCATCTTGAATGTCATAGCAGAGTGGGTCCCGTTGGGTTTCGGTCTACTGGGATGAATCTTCGAATCAATGGACAGGATTGGCGGATTGAACGCTTAGATCTATCCCAGTATGAAGAAACTAGAGATTGTTTAAAGCGCGCTTCGGAGTTCGAAGCGGATTCGCTTCCGATGGCCGGGGGGGGGGGGACTTTGCTAATATGCGGGGTGCAAGGATGGTGATTGGTCGAGAAGAGGTCCGAGGTATTTTGCAGTGGGATTGGCGGTTTTAGATTGATCGTCGTCCTGCAAACTGGCTCGGTTGTTATAAGTATACGTAGGAGCGTGTCGGCTTCGCGAAGGAACTGAAGGGGCGCGCTCAAAATATGTACATAGACAATTCTCTTTTATTGGGTATCTCTCTTCTATATCTCCTGCACTTCCCTTCTCGTGTGATGAATGTCCACGTTGTGCATAGTTTCCATTACTGCAGTCTTCCTCCGTTCTGCACAGGTAAAACTGGGCTCATGAGGGTCTGAAAGCCGGGGGCATGTTGATGCTAGCCAAGAGACATAACCAAAGCAGTTTTATGCGTACCGGCACAAGCCTGGCGGCTACCGAAAGTCGCGCTTTAGTTACCGCTGCAAAACGGTAATCTTCCGGGCGACTTGCGCAACAAACCCTTTGGTGGCTTGTATGAAGGCGTCTTCATAGCCAAAGGCGCATGAGTTAGGATGGTCCAAGGTGAACGGGTAGGCCCACAGATCAAAGCATCCGGCTGAAGTGCTCCAGGGTAAAGGAAACGGACCTATGGTCCATCAAATGTTCCGTATGATAAGTGGTGCCTCTTTGGAAGGTGATCTCTGTTTGCTGAGGAACAGGGAAGATCGAGGGTATTCGTGACGTATAGTCAACGCGATTGACTCAGATCAAGCCCACCTGCATCTGCTGACGGTGCTTTCATGGATACTTCTCCAATTTCTGGGCGAGTTGTAGGAGATCATGGAAATCCCTCACATCAGAGTCAAGTTTGGGCGGAGGCTCCCGAATCAGATAGCTCTCCCAGCCCGCATCCTTTGCAGCCACACAATCCTTCTCGACATCATCTCCAACATGCACAGATATGAATCTTGTGTGTTTTCCTACCCAAGGGCGGGCGACGCGTAGAGCCTGCCGTCTCGCCACGTCAAATATCAAGCGATGGGGCTTCTCCTCGCCGGCCTCGTAACTCGTAATGACCATATCAATATCAAGTTTCAAATTGCTATCTCCGCCTTGTGTAACATCAACTTCCTTGATGGTTCGTTCCTCAAACCCGGGCAGATCAATACTCGACCGGTCCTGGTCGGCGCGGATATCACCAACTGTCAACCCCAACGACTTCAGAACAGCAGGAACTCGGTCATCCGAATTAGATATCACCCCCACAACAATCCTATCAAATGACCATCTCTGCTCCCGTTTAAGCTTGCGCAGTCTGAGAAAGAAGGGCAGCACGTCGTCGAAGAGCGTATACCCCTCGCGGCCAGCAAACCGATCTAGTAGAGCTTCCACCATGCCAGCAGGAAGCTCGACATCATTTCGACTGTGTCTGTTTCGTCGTTCTGCTTTTCGAGGACTAGTCTCCCCATTCTCCATCGTCATGGCACGCGCGAAGCTCCCCCGAATCACCTCCGCCCACCATTGCCTCGGTCCCCCATACTGGCCCCGGAGAACGTCCGCACGACCGTAATTTGGGTATCGAAGAATTTGCTCACGATATGTATCTTTGAATGCGGATTTGAGATTGTCCGGTGTAATAGCAGGATGCGATAGTCCGAATTGGCGCGCGGTCGCGACATATTGCTCGGGGATGGGGGAGCGTGGGTGGAAGAGCGTGCCGAACGCGTCGAAGGTGAGGAGAAGTGTGCGACGAGAGGCCGACACAGTTGACATTGTTCGAGATCCAGGGAGGCGCATCTTTTTGCCTGAGCCTGGTGATTGATCTGGAGAGGAGTAGTCGGAGGTGTTGCCTCGGTGAACTGCCCTACGCAATCGTTGGACCCACTCTTTTGTTGATCCATCCCCTCACCAAATTTCCCCGTCTTTTTACCATGGGGGTACACCTTGAATATTCTCATGTTTCTGCTAAAAGAAAAACTGGGAGACTTGAAACAGAAGGGTTTGTATGAGGTGCCCCCATGAATGCCTCGTATTCTATGAGGAAAATCTTCACCGTACTTGTCCACGGTTGTTCGCAACCTCATAACCCGCTACATGTATGTATCAGCAAAATCATTGATATTCTCAGAGATGATATCCAATGTTTCTGATATGCCACGCTTTTAGTGGTTCTCCCCAACTGTCGTTGGCAATTGAATTCAAGTCAAAAGCAAGCTTGACCTCTAGCGAAAATTCTGATGGATAAAGGAATTGTAAACATTCAACGGGGCTATATTGTACAACAATGCATGCATGCCTCTTCAACAGGTCTGAACCTTTCCTGTAAGTTTGAAGGTTTTGCAAACTACTAGTCTATGTTGTCAATGTTCACTTTCCTCGTTAAACTAAGAGTGATATGGCTCAGTTTAACTTCTGCGGATGTAGCTTCAAAAATATATCATGCACTTGATGCCGACATATGTCAGATTATTAGTCATTTCCCAATCTTGACTAACCATGCGCAGCCTCATGACTATAATGGATGGTATTATGTGTACAATTTAGAATCATACTGGCCGAAGATTTCCAATGCAAAGGCCGGAAATTTCATCTTCGCGTCTGAAGTGATACTCAGCAGTGTTGCCCAATTCGGAATACGACCCTACAGAGGCGACAAAGCATCTGGAAAGGGCATCCGATAGTACTCCCTAGAATGCAGACTCCCCATCTTTTAAGCCATGCGAGTCGATTCAAAAATAGCGAAGACTCCAGGGCTGCACTTCATGGAGAAGTGGCCTTCATTTCAGTTCATAATAGTGCAACATATCTAAATGTATAATGCTTGAGACTGCCATGAATCTAAAAGGCAGCGTTATATGTCCGTTTACATAGACTAATTAGAAATAATCATCTAGGAACGCGAACAACCTGCTTGAGGATTTCCAGAGAAAACGCTGTTCCAGAAGATGAAGCAAAAGTAGCAGCCCCTGAGTGTACTTGCTCCAACACTCGCACTAACAAGTCGCTCGAAACACAACGAGATTCGATTCTGGTCTTCCCTAGCCGCCAATTTTAGTCTTTGATATAGCGCCAACACCTCTAAATGTATAGATGCCCCGTCTGATGTACACCTGCAGGCCTTATGGACGTGCATAGTATGTACATGTTCTTTTGATATATACTTCCACGTCAGATATACGCCCAGAGAGAATCAGAGGTCCGAGATTACAGAGTTCGACTGCAAGGGGTCAGGTCAGCAGGCACTTTACTTTGGGCTTGTCAGGAAAGAAAGTCTGATCTTATCTGATCGCGCTATACCGAATCGGTGATACCCCACGAAAGCAAATCCATGATGAACCATGTTTCGACATATTTCGCCATGTGCGTCCCACATTGACTTTTGATCAATCAGCCCTTCGAGTTCCACTGAGAAAGTGCGACGGGATTGTTGTGCCACAGTTTGAGTATGCAACTTTCTTCGAGGAGTTTGGAATACTTCACCGAACTTGCCTCCGTTGGTTCTGGAACCCACCTACACCATCAGACCACATTTGTAGGTTGTAATCGCTGCCTACCTAGAGCCTATATTGTACGTATGCGCTGCATTTCTCTAGGCGATAATAATTGTCTCTTCAGTGGACATTTGATGGTCATCTAGATCTTTTCCGTTCACGTAGCAGCTTGTGACCTGAAGAACAAGACCTAAGGGCTAGAAGATTGTTCAGTAACTCAGACTGGGCCAGGACACCTTGAGGTCAATATCATAGGGGGATGCCTTCGTAGAACACCTCTGTAGGTTTATAGTGCATCAAAGATCGGGTACCTCACGTTACATCGTAGTGAATACGGCAGGACACAGGGCGTAGTTCACCATCTGAGTAAGTAGTAAAGCAAAAAGGCCATGTCACTCGGAATTTATGGATTGAAAGAACCTGCAAACCCTGAGTCCTTGGTAAAAGGCGAAAGATCAGCAACTACTGCGAAGATGATGGAAAAAAAATGAGGCAAAGCACGCAATATGAGGGTTGGATGAGAGGCCCAAGCACGGGAATTTGTATGCAGACTCTGTAGATCATGAGGAAGAACAAGCAGAGCACGCAATATGAGGCTTGAGTGAGACCCTGGAGTAGTATAGAGGCATTAGGTTCACAAGAATGACCCTATATGTAGGTACAGTCCATTTTGTCATCGTTGTAGATCATGGGAATACTGAAGGTAGCACGCAATATGAGGCTTGAAGCCGAGGTCAAAGCACGGAAGGATCACGATGAATAGTTCATGAAGGAAATTTCCTAAAGAGCACGCAATATGAGGGTGCAATCAGAGGCTTGAGATGCATCGACAAATGATGATGCGATCCCCGTACCTACATGGTCTGCATGCGATCGGGGTGAACTTCGGGGAGGATGTCGGGGACCATCGGCAGAATCGGACTTGCACTTTCTCAGTTTGCTCACTGGACATTGTTGATGTTAAAGTGTACAACATACAATTGATTCAAGTTTTTATTCCTGCGACCTGAATACGGAGATATTGTTCACTTCACTCGATGAGCGGACTCCGACGTCGTGGTAACCCCCTGTCAATCCCCCTGAGGTCATCAGACTAGTCCAACACAATCTTGGAAACCACGATGATACCATCACCACTGCTTGATTCGCAATCTTCCGGATGAGCGAAACACAGACTTCACCGCAATTGACATCGATGCCCCACCAGACTGTTTGATATACCAACCCAATTGGGACGATTATGCAAGATTGTAAGCAGCGTCAAGGTTCCCTCGTGGACATCAATTGTTCTTACAATTTCTTCGGGCGGATAGACTGCTGATCTCGAGAAACCTGAGCTCAAGAGATCATCCATCGATGGCGATTTTTTAATCGGAAAAGCTGGCTCTAGTCATGTCGATCTCAGCTTGAATTTGTTGGCTGCGCGCTATCAACAACGAGTGGCCGTGGATTTCGCCTCTGGGCTTGATTGCTATGGCGGGATTTGAATGTCGCATAGAGGAGAGAGTATAGCATGTGTCCCTGCATAGATCACATTTTGGATCTATGTTCTCGTTCTTCTAGGACAAGGGTCCTTCGACTCAAGAGTAAAGGTGGATCTCGCCAATGAACACGACGATGTGATTGATGCTCTGGCTTGATCCTGCCATTTAGAGTGGAACAGTGCTCCAACTTCGCTCTACAATGGGAAGAGGCGAGTGGATGATCTGCGGATGGCCAAATGACGATCGACCTCTTATGGGCATAGCGGAACTATGTAAGGCTGCTTGTCGGGTCCAATTCTATGTAGCAGCGCCATCGGTAGCCACTCAGGGTGAAGCTTGTTTCTTGGTTGATGAAGCCAAGAACAGTGGTTCTCGATTTTCCCGACTTTCCATCACGAACATCGGCGACAAGAGCGGCTTTCTTCTGTCAAGCTACCTATTAGTTCATGAGTGCTCTCGAAGACGTCAACGGACGGGATGAGGCAAGTATTAGTGCTGATCCCCTGACGAAAGCTGTCATATATAAAAAGCAATACCGTGAGGGTTGAGCTCCAAGGCTTTCTTCTGATCATTCCTATCAACACGCCCCTTTTGGAAACCGGCTCATATCGTCCGTTCATACTTAATTCCCTAATTGAAAAGATGAAGACCTTCGCCTTCTGCGCGGCCCTCCTGGCCTCGACTGCCCTGGCTCTGCCCGCGGGCACCTCTACCTCTTTGCCCTCTGGCGTTCCCACACCCGTGGCATCTGTGCTCCCCATCATCGCCGTGCCCGTTCCCACCAGCACTACCAAGGCTCACGACCCTCTCCACAAGAACCTCGCTATCACCGATTCCAAGGGCCTCTTGAAGGACGTCCCACTCCTTGGCGGTGGTGATGGAGATATCCTCGTTGCCCTGACCGATGTCCTATACTCTATCGTTGGCCGTCTGGACCTTTCCCACCTTTTCGACCCCATTGGCGATATCATCGCTCTCGCCCCCGATCTCGGCGCGGCGAAGTCCCAGGTTCCCTCGACCCCCGGTGCAAACTTCATTGCTCTCAACACCGGTGACAAGAAGAACTCTGTTGCCCTCGTCAAGGTCAACAGCGCTGTCAAGGACCTCTTCGGCGTTGCCGGCCTCGATCGCCTCGGCACCTCCGCCGGCTCCCTCGTCAAGGGTGAGAAGGCCAAATAGATTCCCTGTCCGACGGCATCTACTTGTTGGAACTGGTCAATTGACTATTTCACACTGCACATAATGGGATTCTGACCCTGTGGTCCTTTCTGGAAATAGTGCATGCAGTAATCACGAACAATGGGCTCCCTCTCATCTACTTATCCTCGGACATTATCATGTTCCGCAGTATATTCTATATACCCTTCATGAAGATTTTTCAGTTCTGATATAAGTCAATCGCGTCCAGCCATCAAGGCGCGCTGCATAACATAGAAGTATGAACCAAGATATCAAAGAGGCATCATAAATTACAGTACATCACTCAGTAATGTGTCGCATGCCAGTAACTCTCCCCACCTTGCCCATAAGGGTCAGAAGCATCCCTGCATTCTGGTCTCTCATAATCCTGAACTGTCCCCCTGGGCCAAATAGGCACGACGCAAATTTCATTCACCGCACAACCGCGACATTCCTTCCACGTCGTCCAGTCAAGGTAACGAATAAGCTTCTGTATAACCCCAACAGCTTTCTCCAGGGCCTTCTCTTTCGCAGCGAGCACCAAATCAGAACAGACTCTTATCGCAACGTTAGAAACAGCACTCGCTGCAACACCACGGTTCTCCAAAGTCCGGGCCGGCAAAAACTGCGTCGCACAGCGTACAATCTCGGACTCATCATCCCGGGCGCTGTAGTCAATGAATGGAGACAGAACACGCTCGATCTCGGACTGCAGATCCTCGATTGAGTCAAACCCACCGGAGCTGAAGTGCGCCAGCTCGTTGCTGTACCGCAGAACGATCATGTCGGTAACCATTTGCCAGTCGTTGCTGACTCCAGCTGAGTGGTGAGTCAATATCATGTCGGTTATTCCAGCCCGGATGGCGTTCCGCTCTTCACCGGAGAGATGAGTGAGCCGTGGCAGAGATGCGTTATATTGGAAGAGGTCTACGTCGTGCGAAAAGGCCGTGACGAAGTGTTCGAAATCCAAAGAAACACGGTTACCACCGATACCATGATAGCGCGCCGCGACAGCGCGCATCCAACGCGAGGAATTAGGACTCTTTCCAGGTCCGCCATGGGGTGGTCGTCGGGGTCTTTCCTGTCCACCTGGACCAGCGGGATGATCGCGCCTCTCTAGATCATCATCATTTTTCCTGCGAGGATGCTCACGATCACCACGTCGAGCATCTTCCGTCATATACGGACGAGGCCCCTGAGGCTGTTTCGCCTGCGTGATCCCCACAGGCACGAGATCCCGCTCAAAGTCACACAAAATAACCTCAAACCCAGCCTCCATGCGCAACAAGCCATCAATTCTCCCCTCCCATTCTTTCTCTGCCATTTCACACGCCAATCTAGCGCGCTCGGCTTCAAGGCCCATCCACCCCGGCCGATCACCAAGTAACCCATTGAACAAAACCGCATCCTGGGAATCGAGCGTGCCCTTCTCTGTTTTAGCAGCTGACATGCCATCGATATACAAGAGGCGGAGATCTTTCGCTGCAGCGTATGTATGCAAATACCCCTTCCCGTCTTCATCTTCACTCTCATGCTCATCACCATCAAATGCAACCGAAGCTTTACCAGACGGGATACCTTGTTCCCTGTCTCGCCTGCGCAGCTCCCCATGGCCCCCTCCCTCTCCCTCTCCCCGACCACGCCCTACACCCGGCGGCGGCCCGGGCCCCCACCGCGGCCGCGCAAAAACCAAAGCATGCTCCGGCTCAAAAGCCAACCACTCCGTCCCGTTGACGGGCACTGCCTCGGGTGTCCCGTGGTAAAGGTGCGTACCAACAGGAACAGCCGCAAGGAAGAACGAGACACCGTTGTGGTGGAGGGATGATCCCCACTGGCGCATGGAGTCGTGGATCACATTGAAGATATGGTTTGGATTCCTAGTTGGAGGTATAGCGCTGGTTGGGGTTGTTGAAAGGGCCGTTGGTAAGCTTAGGAGACTGTATAGCGCAGACAGCGACGGGTGTCGCATATTTGCAGTGACGGCTGGGGGATATTTGCTGAGGCACAGGGACTATGTACTTCGGGAATTTTATCAGATCGTAAATTGGACTGCAGGCGGAAATGTTAACGTTCATATATTTACTCTAGGGCTCGGATAAGCCGCGTCAGCCCGTGATGCGATCTCGACTATGCGGTTTTGGGGAGTTTACTCCGGCGCTAGGAGATAAGATGCGGCAACTGGTGAGTCGGGTGGAGTTACTGATTCCGGTATCTTATTTAGGTATGCTGGAATTGCTGAAGGGAAGAACGGGGAGCACAGAAGTGATATTACATACATTTGAGCGATAGTCCGAATAATAGCTGCTGCTACCTGAAGGTCATTCAAGAGGCCGTTGTACGAATGCGCATATTATAGCGCCCTAGTGGCCAATGATGTATTTTTGTGCCTGAATGCCTGGAAGGGCTGGATTGGGCCCCAGGGCTAATACCTAGCTGATATGTAAAGTGATACTGTGGTATTGCAGACCTCAGGCAGTGAATATAAAATGAAGCTTTTACACTTAGGCAAACTCATGCGTCCCGATATTTGAGGTGTATCGACTACACTCCTATATAAGCTTTTCAAACCATACAATCTCAGGATTCCCAAATCATCTAATATCTTGTCTCCGCTAGCTCCGCTATGGCGTTTGCTTCTGACCAGCCTTGCTTCCTTGGCCCTGATTCTGTAGCTACTAGACATCACACAACAGAAGCTGGAGTCGGGGTGATGGGGCCGACCTTTCAGTCAGAAGCACCTTCTGTTCTTCTTTCCTTTTTCCTCTCTGCTCTGCTCAGCCAGTTCCATCCAGAGAATTTCGTTGCCATTGACTTCTTTCTCTTTGCTGTCGATCTTGTAGGATCAAAGAGCCATGGGCTGAAATTCCCAGCGCCGCGCCAAACCGTATTTTATCCAGGCTAGGTGGACCTATGATGAGCGTGAGAGACTCAAGCGTGTGTTTGCCGACATTGATACTTAGGGCCTGACTACCTGCGTTTAGAAGAGGAACAGTGGCTGAAGTGGCATGATGATGAGAGGTTCCTTGCCAACCGTGGAATTAACATCGAGATCGACGAGGATCGTGAGGGGGGCCGTGCTATCCTGCTGGATATCATTGCTGGTAACCTTGAAGCTCTAGAACTAGACTCCCCTACATGGTTGCCAACATGAAGGTGTTAGTGTTAGGGCTAGATTTTCGGTGCCTATTTATCGTTGGAACAATATATTGAAGGATTCCATCTCTCATTTATTTCGATGTTTATATATATGATCAATCTCGATCAGCAGCTCAAGTAAGTTTATCTGAAATATCAATACTCTAAATCTTTCAAAATCTTTTACTTAGAACGAACTTAGATATCCCGTCCTCTCCTAACCCTAGATATCCCGAGGTCATTTATTCCAAGGTTACTATATGCGGTAGCCTTTCAGGGGTAGTATGCTATATGACTTTTATCTATAGTAAAAGTCACAATAGGTCACCGCCTAGTAGACTGCCTCGAAAGACCCTACCTAAGAAAGACCCCGGTAAAACCCCCTCTAAGCATAGTAGCTGGGATGGGTACCCGCAATCGAGGTCTGCATGGGCAGTCCTCCGTCGTGGATCTCGATGCGGTGCCTGACAATTGGCCTCGAGAAGAAGAAGAAGACAGATTCTTGCATTGCAGGTTCATATATCGACATCCATTAGACAATATTATCGTATACCAAAACTTACAAAAACTCAAAAGGTATCAAAAGGTATCAAAACAGAAAGACATGATCTCCTTACACATATACCACAACCTTAGACTAATTCTTCAGAACCGCCTCCGGTGGCCGAATATACCCCGGCGCAACAACAACCGGCCCAGCGGCCTGCGGCGAAAACTGCTGCACAGGCCCATCATGCGGGAACGTAGCAACCTTCGACCCACAGTTCGTACAGAAGTGGTGCGTATCATGACACATTTCCATGCAAAAGGGCAGGAAAGCACAGATAATGCCGCCAAAAAGACAGCAGCAGACAGCGGCCATGCTATGTAGCGTTAGCATTCATGAAGAAAGAAACGCAGAGCGCAGCATTAGATACTTACGAAGTAGCGCTGGTGGACTCCTTGCTTGTTCTAGTCAAGGCTTCTTGGTTGCAGAATGGACACTGGATGCGGCGGGGAACTTCGCCTAGCTGCGCTACAGGGATAACCTGTAGCTGCCGACTGACGGGGCCTTGGCCTTGTGGGCTGGCTAAGGGGGTTTTCTGTGTTGGCCCGGGTGGTGCTAGGGCGTGGCTTTTGTGTCTATTCACATTAGCTTGGAAATTTTGGTTTCGCTTTTTCTTGGGGAGCGTACTCGTCGTATTGTGGTGGGGGTGCTTCTTCGACTGGTAAGATTGCCATTGGGTCGTCCGTGGGCAGTGATCTTGTTGCTGTTTGGTCTGTTGGTGTTGCCTCCGGTGCTGTTGGCGACGGTGCGATGTCTGTGGGTGCTGATACTGATCCGATGGTGTGTGCTATGGGTGACGGCGTGGTGTCTGTTGGCGAGGATACTGAGGGTGCTGTTGTAAAATCTGTGTTGTTGGGCGCCGGTTGGCTAGCCACTGTGGAGGCTTTGTTTTGATCCATGGTGAAGAATATGTTTGAATCGATAGGCAGGGAAAAAAGTTTGGGAGGAATTAGTGGCGATCTCGTTCATGTTATATATTGAAGTCCCGGTTAGCATGGGGGGCGAAGTCGAAAAAGACGGGGTCTAGATGAGGCTTAAAACGTTCAGGACCGAGACAACACGATCAAGAAGACCAATCAGGGAATCCTTGGCAGGGCGCGGACATTCAACTAAGGAGTACAGCCAATCAGCGCCTGTTCCCCGAACATCACATGGTTTGGACCTCTCGGGAAGGGCGGCCCCAGCCCCCATTGGGGCTTAGTTGGCTTGTCGTCTGCCCTATTAATACATTGCACAATTGGTGACTCTTCCGTTCCTATCCTTTTATACAATATACTACACCATTGAATGAACATTGCTGGGTGTTCACTTGATTAGAAAGGCCAACACAGTTCTTTGTTTTCTTGTTGGATTTACCCCTTTCTATTTACACTGCTGGCTGTAAAAATATATACATTTTTGTGTTATTCAACTACATAGTATAAGCATTAACTGATCAGGAAAAGAATTGGCCATGGAGCATTTGATAAAGACATGGATGGTTTCAACGATCAATATCCTTCGATAGCTCACTACATAGTTTCTGTCGGATCCTTGTAGGTAGTGAGACTTCAGTCTTCCAGCCATGATACCATGAGATTTTTACAGTCCTATGCCCTAAACATGCCCTGATTAACACTCAAGTCATGTGTATGTACAACATAGAGCAACAATGAAACACTAATCAGGCGGTGAGAGGTGTATACTAGCAGTTGATGTCTGCTTACTTTCTGATCATGTTTGCTTTCTGGTCTGCAGCTAAGCATATCGCATACCTTCAATATAAATACTCGGGATAAAAAGTATTCTTGTTCAGACAAAGGTAGGAACTGCTCATAATGAAGCCCCCACGGAAAGAGATCACACAAACAACCCATTTATATGTATCATATTCACAGTATTAGAGCACAAAGCATCGCTACGCGCACACTCATTCGCAATAACAGCTCAGCACCAAGCATTGATGAGTCTACGTCGCTCTTCTAGCCAAGGTATCACGAGATTCTCGCAATCATATGTCATGTAGATGTCCGACCATTTTCCGATCATATTTCTAGGTGCTTTCTGGATCGGGCATATCATGGACCTCCAATATAAGTGTTCTGCAGTCGAAACTCCAATTGTTAAGATAAAGCCCTAAGAAGTGCTCTTAATAACATCCTAGAAAAATAGACCACATGACCAGCCCATACATCTTCACGGCAGTATAAGGCATCGGGACTATGCTCACAAAGATGGCTATCCGCGCGAACTTTAGGTAGTCGCGATAGCAGGTTAACATCAGGCATTGGGGGGTCTACGTTCTTCTTTATCGGTTTGTACTGTATGTAGGTATTAAGACTTCTTGATACCATAATGATCTTGGCCTCTTACAGTGTTAGGGCCTATAGTAGGACTCATGCATATGTGTAACATGGAGCAACAATGCGAACTGAGAAGGCGGTGAGAGCAAAGTGAGTAGGCGGTGAGAGACAATTTGAGTAGGCGGTAAGAGTAAATTGAGTAGGCGGTAAGAGTAAATTGAGTAGGCGGTAAAAGCAAATTGAATAGGCGGTAAGAGATACCTAGGAACAGTACATCACTATGCCCAGGTCCATGTATGTCCGATTACTTTGCGCTCATCCAAGGATAGTTCCAGTTGCTTTCTGGCTCCGACATACCGCAGATATTCCATATATATACTCGGCAGTAGAATGTACAATTGGTCAGACGAAGCCCTAAAAACTGCTCATAATCAAGCCCGACAAATACAGACCACACACCAGCCTACTAACGGTCTTCACAGCCGTACAAGGCATCATCACCATGTTCATGAAGATGGTCATCCGCGCGCACTCAGTCGTGATATCGGCTCACCACCACGAGTCTGTGAGCCCAGCCATTCCGAGTCACGGTATAAATACCATCCCATGAGCCGAGATCACTTCTCCTCGTCTCCACTCACCGCGTTACTAACGAAGCATCTGATCACAATCGCAAACATGAATTCAAACAACGAAGCCAATACACCTAACGACGACGAAGACGACATGAGCGAGTTCGACGAAGCAGAGATGTACTCGCCGGACCTGGTCGCCGTAGCTACTCATGGGTTCCGGTTTGCCGGTCTCGAGGTGATGTATCAGCTATGGCTCCTCCGTCGCGCTATTGACCTCCGCTTCGAAATGGCAAACACCATGCCGGTCAATGTTGAGGAGTTCGACCAGCTATCGGACGCGATTTGGTATAACATGGTGGAGATCGGACGCCAGATCTGGCACATTCAGGATCCGGTGCAGAGATACATGCTGGCGACGACATATCAGCGCCTTATAGGCACGACTCCGACAGAGTCGTATTTATGATGAAGTGGTGCATGCGATTGGGGTTTGAGATGTCACGTGTCGTCGTGACAGGTCCTTTCTTTTTTTCAATCTGGCCCGGTGCTGCGTTTTTCTTTCTTTAGCTTCGTTTTCTCTTCTGCAAGCGCCCTTGGCCTGATTTCAAGCATTCAGTGTTGCTCGTGGTGAGAGCAAACTGACTGAAAAATATATTGCAATGGAAATGATATTGCAGTTGAAAACTTCAAACTGTTGTTTGTGGCTTGTTAGTCCATTGTTATCATGAACGCGTATGAAACGTGACGTATGGTTCTGCATTGGGGGATGTCTCTTGAAGCCCTTCTCGCTGTCTTATAAATGAAGGAGAGTACATGTGGAATTTCGCCTGGGTACATGTATCTTTGAGTGGTCTGAGGTTGTGTTGTGTTGGCCTCAGGCAACCACCTGTATTTTGATAGTCTAGATAGTTGGAGGAATCGTCTTCTCCCAATCTAACTTCTCCCCTCTCCCTTGGTCCCACATTCGTACTGCCTCAACAGTATCTTGTTCTCTCACACGAGTAGTCTACCATATCCACTCTATATGTAGATCTGCAATCAACATATTTAACGTAAGATAGGATCAATCACCCCACACACCCATATCATAGCGATGGCCCACGGGAATCCGTGCGAGGATACCCTACGGTGGCAAGTACTTTCGTCAACCGCTCGGGGTTCTCCCGCAAGGAGTCCCACTCACCCTCAGCCTTGACCATCAGCGTCCCGGCAAGGATAGTACCATTGAGCGAAAGTACGCCGGGATCTGCCACATCGCGTGCCGTTGCAGAGTCGACGGGGACAAGCGCCGTCTCCTGTCTGCGTGGGCAGATCATCATCGTAGAGCGGGTCATGGCAAGATTGTAGCTTATAGACGCCGGTCCTGCTGTGGGGCGTCGCTCGGTATCTTCGCCGGGCGATTGTCCACGCGTCGCGGCGGCAGCGGCTTGGTAAAGCGTGAGGTAAATAGAGTGAAGGGCATCGGCGGAGGGATTGGGCGGCAGTGGAAGGGCGAAGTGAGCGAAAGGGAGCCCTGACAGGTGCTGGAACTTGGGTGTTGACGATGGGCCAGGCGAGGTGGGTTGGGAAGTGAGGAGGTCAATCAGCGGGTGCCAGGACTCCGAGCCAGGCTGGCGCATTGCTTCGACAGGCAAAAATTGGAGGTGACGGTGCGGCTGGCTCGCACCACTGTCATCGCCGGAGTTGAAGAAGGCGAAGAGGCTCTTGGGAGACGAGCCATTTGCAGAGTCACCATCGGCATTCCAAGCTTTTAGACACTCGTATGTAGCTTCGAGATCTGTCTTATCGAGGATATCTGTCTGCGCGTACCAGTCTCTTGTCACGAGAAGGAAGTGGTTCGGGATGACTGGGAACTTGTTGAGGATGAGGTTGTAAGTGGGGTTCTCGGGCGGGAATTGCGCAATCAGCAGCTCTGGGGATGGGTTCTCGAAGGGGTCGGGCTTTGCTGTCTTCGGTATTTTCGGTTCATTGTCGGGTTTCTGGTTGGATGGTTTCTTTGCAAGGGCAGGACAGTAGCGCAGTTGGTACTGGGCTCGCAGGTTAGCTTCGCTCTGGTTGGAGTCTTCGCGTCACTCACCGATATTCCTGCTGCATTGATGATCGAGAGATGGGTTGAGGAAAATACGAGATGGCCGGTATCTCGAGCAGCTGTAAAGCGCTTTGCTACCAGAGCAGGTAGAGATTCTGAAAGGCCGAGTTGCATGGTGTAGGATGAATGGAGTAAGACGGGGAAGAAGATGGCAGAACATGGGGAGGTGGAGATCGTCGGGATTGGACCGGGGTCTGTGCCTTTTCCGCTTTACACTGATAGAAAATTGAGGAACTCAGATGGAAGATGGAGAAGAAGTTTTTATTTATTTGTTTATCATCAGAAGACATTCATTTCCAGTCTCCAATTATCACCAGTGTCCTGGTAGATCCTGTCCAGCAGGATCGATCGGGCATCCGCCACACAAGCAGCCCGGAATGAGAGTGAGGAAAAACACAATGAAACAAGATCAAAATCATTGAAAACGCATCAGTCCCAAGGTATCATCCATAATCCGTATTCAGACAGTTCACTCGTCAATATGTCGCTGCTATACGGAAACCTGATACAAAAGAAAAATACACTCGAAGAGGACCCCAAAGATGGGAAGAGTAGGGTAAAGAGACGTAAGGAGAATCGTTTAAGCCATAAGTTCATTGAGTGAGATCTCATCGTCATGCGGCTGACACAGTTCGGGCAATAGCATCGCCGGCTGGCCCATCATATGAGGCAAAGGACCGTTCATCCAAGGACCACGCTCTTCCGCGCTAGCATTTAAGACACCCTCGGCGCGCTTCAACGTCTCGATGTCCAAATCAGTGACGTAGGCATCACGGTTGGTGCCGTCGCCTGCACCACCGGGAAGTCTCATGCGGACCTCGAACTCGTTGTTGAGCATCATCTCGTCTTTCCACAAGCGGCGCTGGCCATCGAAGACGCACAGCACGCGCTTTTTGGTCTTCATGGTGCTGCTGGGACAGCCCCAGGACTGGGGGTAGTTGCCGCGGTTGTTGCGGCGGCGGGTTGCGACAGCGCGGGCGGGCTTGGAGTTCTTGAAGATGGCGTTGCCGGAGCCAATGATGGGGCGAGAGGAGGGGATGTTCCCCTTGGAGGATTTGATTTTTGTGTTCAGGCCGCGCCAGTTGGAGGGATCGAGGGAATCATCTTCGTCTTGGTCTTCGTAATCGTCGAATTGGTCGACGGGGCCAGCCACGTCGTTGAGTTGGTGCTTTTCCATGGTCTTCTTGACCTCTTCGTCCGCAGCAACTTCCGCCAGACGCTGCTGATTGATGGCCTCTGAGGGCTCTTCTTGTTGTACCACGCGGAGGACACAGTCGTCCAAGTGCTCGTAGAAGTCCTGTGCGTTGCTGAAAGTCGAGGAGCAGGTTGAGCACTTTCCTGTTGCGTCAGAGCTGTAGTTTGTGCCCTTCCTGGCGGCGCCAGGGCTGCGCTTTCGGCAGTTTGGTGGGGTTTGCTCCACGCCGTGAACTGAGGTAAGGTGACGCTTGAAGACGTCGGCGCGGTTGAAGCTCTTTTCTGCGGGAGAGCCGGAACCGGGGCAGAAGCCGCATACCATTGTTCCCTTGTAGTGGGTCAAAGTGTGGCGATTCTTGTCGTATTTACGGGCGAAGCCCTTGACGTGATACTCGCAGTTCAGAATCGGGCACTTTTCTGGCCGTTCTGACTGGTGGGTCAACATGTGAGCCTTCAGATCCTTGAACACCCGACCGCAATCGGGGTGAGGGCAGCGCCCTTTTTCTTTGGTCTCTTCATCTCCGTCGATGCTGCTTAGCGCTGGGCTGTGTCGCGAGCGTCGAGAGTGAGTTGAAGAGATTGAGGATCGTCGATCATAGCTTGAAACTGGTCGGGAATGCGAGCTATGGGGCACCATCAGAGGAGACTGCCCCATGTGCTGTGCTGGGTGTGAGCGTGGCGAAGGATGGTGCGCCGCGATGTCAGGGAGCGGGGACTGTGCCGGAGAGTGTGGGAAGTAATTTGAGGGCACGTTTGAGTAGGAAGAGTTTGGTTGTTCTGGATATGAGATGGTTGGGGTAACTCCAGCGCTTTGTTGTTCTGGTTGAATCAACGAGGGGTCTGTTTTGCATTGTCAGTACGCTCGACAGCCTCGACAGCCTCGACAGCCTCGACAGCCTCGACAGCCTCGACAATTCGGATCAAACGTACCGACGAACGAATCTGGGAACTTCTCTTGGTAAAGCATATCTAGGTCTGCCGGATTTCCCATATACTCCTGAGGGAAGAGATCATTCACCACCGCAACCGGCAATCCCAACCCATGGTTTGTATTCACCCAATTATCCTGGAAGGTATGAGTAGCTCCCGAGTATGGAGACCCCATGGCGGAAGAAGATGCGCTCGCGATAGATGGCCCCGATGCAGCAGAGCGGGCGGGCATATAAGGCTCCTCGGAGTGAGAGGCGTAGAGCGAAGGAGGTGTAGGGGGCATTGTAGAGAAATATGTAGGCTTTTGGGGGTCTGCGGACTCGAACGAGTGGGTATCGTAGTAGGAATTTGAAGCATGGACCATATCGTGGGTTTGGCCGTACTGAGGAATACTCTCCATGGGAAAGGAGAACATCGAAGGATCCATGGTCATGGGATCGAAGTATGAAGGTTGTTTAGACCTGGTAGCTTCGAGGGCCATCATCTTGGATCGAGACTGGAAAGGAAACAGAGTGAAGTCGGGGTGGTTCTCAAACGTTGTCATGTCCTCGATTGGAGCTCGCAATGTACGATGGCGATCCTAGAGGTAGGAAGCTGGTCAGTACATGCTGTCTCAGAGGGTTGCGGCGCATGGACTTACCGGTGATAAGGTTTCTGGATGAGATCGCGGCCCGCTCGGCTAACCAAAGATGCCAACCACGGAAATGAGGCAGGCAACGTGCACAATTGAAAGTCAGGAGACGCCTTCATGCAAGGAGGTACGCTTCGGTATTGTGAAGCAGAAAGTCACATTCACAGACGCAAGTAGCGAAGAAATGTCGATCGGCAGCAAAGATTCAATCGGATGGAGGACGTTATTTGAGTGTATTAGTCAAGCAAACAAAGACGAGGGTTATCCTTGATCATGAGCCAAGTCAATGATTCAAAGTCACGAAAGACTGGGGGAAATGAAGGAATATTATAGATGTAGAAGAGGAGGAAGCATTGTTAAATGGTGACGATGGGCCCGCCCTACAGTAGTCAGTTATAGTCGTGTGTCTAGAATTATATTTTATTTTTTAAGGGAAAAAGGAAAATTAGAATTAATCTGAAAAGAAAATCGACTGAAAATAGCAAAAAGCAAATATTCGAAATAATAAAAAACAAGTGACGATTACATACTGTATTTTTTAGCACGAACCAGTCGAGCATGTTGGGGCTGTGAACAGGGACAGGGAAACTTAGCGCCCATGCAGATAAATTTGGGACCCTCGCTATTCGGGCTATTATTAATTATCTACACATGGAATTGCTCGAACAAGGATCTTTGAGCATCTATCTGGTTCTTATTTGAACTTGACCTCGAGTAATTATTGTCAATTAGTAATATCGTACCTCTACCTTGGTACCCACGTAACCTCGGAATCATAGAAACCATTGTCACAATGCCGAATGATTTGCGTACTATCCAACGTACACTACTTTGCTAAGCCATAAGCTCAGCCAGTTTCAGGCGCCCCATGTCTCCTATCCTGTCAATAGCCTCTTTGGTAGTACCTACCTAGTTCAGGGTTCTGACGGCTCATCTACGGTTATCTGCTTTGGGCTTGTTCTGCCCTACGAGGTATGATCTTCAGAAATCCTGTCCCTAGATTTTCCCCGGTGGATGGAAGTGTCATTTCCCCATAGTACCTGCATCGAACAGAAACTACCTGCTTCGTGCTAAAGCAATCGAGTTAATCGGAGGTGCATATCCAGACCAAAAGCAGTTATGAAAAAGAGTCACTAGTCCATCTTGCATGTCTCATAGGCCTGGACATTGTGCTATGCTGTATGTACAATATAAGAATCAATCAACTAGTACATTTCCAGAGGTTACCAGGAGAGGTCTTTGTCAGATTTCTACCGTTGCACGAATGTCCATACTCATGGCCTCGTATAACTATCTCTTCAATGCTTTTCCTGTCTTTGTCGGTAAGTCCGTTATGCAGAGCAGGGGCTCTCTTCTGTCTGCTTGCTTGGCGACAAGGGTCTTTTCCCCAGAAGCTCCATCGAGGTTTGTCACCTCCCACATTGGGAAGACACCACAAAATTGGTCCTTCCCGTACTAACATATACATAGAATGTGAACTAGCTTCTCAAGAGATCAACCATGGCACCGGGCGCTTTGGGGGAAATTAGAACAAAGTCATCGTCAGAAATCGACTATTCCGCCATTCTGGTTCCGACATTCCTTCAAATCCTCTAGATTGATAGTATGTACCAGATCATCATGACGGAAGAGTGGAACATGGGGACATCAATCACAGAGTTTGACAGACGCAGATCGCAGATCTGGCTACATAGTTCCTCTTGCTTTTTCCAGGTTAAACGATCAGTAAAAGCCCAAGTCAGAAAACAGCGCAAGGTGGAAAAGGAAAAACATGATACCAAACCCCAAATACCAAATACAAATCAGAATCCCAGTGGTTCGGTTCATCCCTGACAAGACCCAATCCACTTCATTTCCCCCTCCATAATTCGGCAGGCCAACCGCGTGTATGGAAGTTGATTGGTCCATGTGTCAGAGTAATGAGATGAGGGACTGCCAGGTGCAACTTCCAATCAGTTCCCTGAAGTGACTGGCGATGGGCACTCCTTAGGGCAATCGGCTCAGTGGGTTCGTGTTTCTATCCCGCGCTATTCCTTCTTAGTATTTATGACAGTCGATCAGTACATCGAGTTTGTTTTTTTAAATTTTTCTTTTCCCCCGTCCGATTACTTCGGAGTTCTCCTTGGCTCCCGTGCAAGAGCCGCATGCCTTTTTGGTCATCACAATTTGGCCTGCTTCTCTAGGTTGCCTTTTCTTGCCCTTCCCCCCTGTACTCCTATTAAAGAAAGGAGTCAGTCTGCCCTGTTGGTTAACCCGCGTTCCCAAATATCCGCATTGATAGACATTTTATCTAATAGCTCCGCGGGATGTACATAGTTGTTCGAACTTACCAATATTTGCACGATGTATCCGCAGAAAAACAATAATAGTGGGTCTGCACAAATGTCAACCCAACTTTCTTCCGAACACCGCCGCATGAACTCAGATTCTTTTTATCGACTCTGAGTTTCGATCGTAGATTGATTCTTGATTATTTGATCATTGTTTCTTTATAGGTCAACAATGCCTGGTGCGACTGTCGATGTTGTAGTACATTGAGAATAGCACATTCAAAGATATAATCTCGTACCTCTACACTCTCCCCATTCTTAACCGACCATATCAGTTTAGACCATGCATACTAATTACGCGATATAGCCCTAACCGGTGCAGGGGGAATAATAGGGCGAGGTGTCAATCGGAGTGTCCGATCAAGACGAGGGCACCAGAACAAAACTAGCGCCACATATGCTA
The DNA here is from genome assembly GCA_030762825.1 of Penicillium turbatum. Taxonomy (NCBI): domain Eukaryota; kingdom Fungi; phylum Ascomycota; class Eurotiomycetes; order Eurotiales; family Aspergillaceae; genus Penicillium; species Penicillium turbatum. The sequence continues at coordinate 816,356 of JAUJYX010000011.1, read as the reverse complement.
GCCACAGCCCACGCCCCTCTACACCAATTATAAGCGAAAGAGGGCGTTCTCAGAATTCGTCATTTGGCAGTCATTGGCTCCTGCCCTGTCAAGAGGACACTCCACTTCCTAATATTGAGGCGCAGCTGCATAAATTACACCGCCGACTGGGAGTTCGTATCTGTCGGCGATCCCGGTGCTAAAACCCCGTCGATTCAACGTGGATCCCGTCTATCCCAGCACTGGCAAACACTCATGTAGTATGCACAGTCTAAACTCTAGATTATGCCAAAACTGGGGGAATGAAGTCATTTCCGGCCCGTGTGTTGGGTTTGACCGATTGTTTTGCCCTGGTTTGGCGGGTGTGCTGCCATCGGCCTCGTTAAATGGGCGGTCGGGTATCAGGCCATTTTACCTTGCGCCCAGCCCAAGTCTTCCGCGAAGAGCATGCCTACCCGGGCGATTACCCTCGTTCCTACCTGCAGGTTTGGTTTAACTCTTTCGGGCCGTTAACTATAATTACTCTATGTTGATCATATAATTGTCTGTTAATGTCTGATCCTCACGTTAAACCCAAAACATGAAACAGGACTTTCGTCCTCAAATGTGTTGACCAGTCAGCACCGAAAATTGCCCGTTGATAGGATTTTCAGTCTCCCCGACGCGTGATGGGGAGATGGAGTTAATCCAATCGCTCTTGAATCTGCTGTCCCGCTTCTGGCCCCGTCTTGTTGGGTGTCGCTATTGGAACGCAGAGAGTTTCACGTGCGAAGCTGACCTGACATTCCAGACTATTCTTCCGTTGGTTGAAACTTGGTACGGAAGCCACACTCCACTGCAGTCATTATAACAACTTTGAGTGCGGCTTAGAGACGTTGGGATGGCATCTTAGTCTACGGCCGGTACATACATGACAAAAAGCGGACCAGGCGGCGACTCCGGGTTCTGCTTACTTTTCAGGCACGCCAAGAAGAGATTAGATTCATACCAACAGGCTCTTAATTACTCGCAATGCTACCTCTAAGTGTTGGTGGAGATACGATAACAAATGCGCTGTCACAGTAGGCATGGAAATGATGTAGGCGAAGCCGAACATGAGATTAGATTATTGGTTTCGTGCGGTCCATGGGTGATTCGGTCGGAACCATGGATCCGACAACTTTGTCTAGGTAGGTAAATCCTACATACCTCTTATGTTGTCTTTCTCCAGTAGTACTTCCAATTTCAGTATGTATGTACTTCGAGGTCGTTCGTGCTCAGACCACACCGGGGCCAAAGTGATTCCCCAGAGTGGCAAATACCCGTACCCGTAGAGCTTGGTACAGTTTCCCCGGTTTATGCGGTAATTTCAAAGTCACGGGGGGAAACAAATGAAGTCCAACATTGAAGAATAAGCAAAAACTGGAGGGAACGACACATCAGATTCTAATCCTGCCTTCTCTCCTCTGTAGACGCCAGATCTACTCCGAAATGCCGATCCCAACAGTCAGGCCTCTGGTATGATTCGCAGCCGTACCAACAGCCTCCAAGCCTCACGGCAGGATAGCGAGACAAAGGCCCAATCCCTGTCACCCGCGTGGTGTTTCTAAAAACAGATGTGAAACAAACCAACATGAAACGCCAGAGGGGAGAAGATCAACGTCAACGAGCATTACCAACAACACACATACACCTACCTGGTCCAGTCGAGGGATCTGGGCGACGCAGGTATGTTTAACACTGCATGAAGATACACGACATCAAGGCAGGACTAAATAAGCTGCGTCTAGTTATTTTTATCGAACGGTTACATTTCTCGGTTTGGTTCTTGGTATTGTGGTCGGCGAAACAGTTCATGGTTCTCATGGTCCCCGCTGATTGACGATGAGTCGCACAAACGTCGAAGCTGCCATACTGTGCTCACCCTCATTCCTATTCTGGTCTTGTGCCATGTGCTTAGAGTTTTGATCCTTTACTCTGATATTAACCCTTTCAGGCTCATCATCCGGGCCATGTGTGGGGACGGGGATGAGGCGTCTATGAACGCCGTCTGTATCTGCCAACCACTGTTGGAAGTGCAACACGCGCTTCGCTGAGATTTGTATCTCAAATTTGTCCTCTTGGACCAACCACTGTCCCTGGATAAATCGCCCAGAGAACCCCTCTGACAGACAACGTGGTCGTCCCACGACGTTCGAAGACACTGGTCCCTGCTGACCGTCAAACTTTTGCATCTCCAGTGCATGAATACTAAACCTTCGTTTCAACAAATACTAACTGTTGTATTTGCCAAGTCCTAGCTCAATATCACCCCACACAGCCCGGCATACACTCGCCCGAGTCCCGATGAGTCTTCAGGTTTGTTTCAACAAGCGATCATTGTGTCCCTCAACCGCGCGCCACAAAACAACGGCAAACTTACTGCGTCGAAGTATACACAGGGTCAATCCTTGCAAAACCAAAACAGTCTTCTAGAATATCACGACTCATCCCTCCGAAGTAGCACGACAGCGACTGCGCCCCGTGAAATCGAACCAGCACAACCGACCTGATTTACCATCTTCCTTATCCACAATTCGTAATCTATCCATCCCAACGCTCCTCCCTCCATCTTTAACCCGGAAACAGTCCAGAGTCGGAAGTAAGCCCGACACAATTTTTAAAAGTAAACGGTGTCGGGTAGGCACATCCAACGGCGGCTGCGATGATCCCAGGCTCTAGACCCTGGAGTGCCCACGGTATTTCCCCATGTAGCCCTAAATCGACCAAGCCAAGCAAAAAGCACATCCTTCGAACCAGCAAACAGCGGCTTAAAATCTAACCATGTTTACGCTGTCATCCTGCCTAACCCAAAGCGCTACCAAGCGCACACTAGATAACTTCTTCGGCCGCTTTGCTGCCATTCAGCCACTAGCAGCCCCCCGGGATTCCCCCCCTGAACCCAGTGGGATTGGCACAGTGGATCCCAAAAAGCTCGATGAGCCTCAATTCGGCTGCCGCCGTTCTATTCTGTCTGGTCCCTGTCGGACCCCGGAGCGGGGCTACTCACAAGTCCCGTACAGATAAATACCTAGTGAATATCTAGCTGTGTTTGGCGCTTGGCGGGCGGGTTTTCCTGTCTTGTTCTTGGCCCCCACGCTCCTGCTGCAAATTTGCTACTTGCACACTATGTACTTTGCCTACGTAACTAAGTAAGTGCTTCGGTACTTGTGTTCCTGTGGTTCTCACTGGGTCCGTTGTTGTTGTAGGGCGGAATTAGGGTGGGAGAGTGGAGACAGTCCAGCTCCCCTTTTTGTTCCCCGGTCGGACTCGGTGGTTTGGCTCACGTGGCAGGAAGAGGGCATGGAGATCTCGTGCTATGTGTGACTAGCTCTAGTTTGCAGACTCCTTTCTCCGCAGAGTAGGATATCCTCCGTGGACGAGGCTATCCACGAGCTTATGCCTGCAAATGCGGTATGCGGGCTAGGTAGTTGCACTATTGATTCCGATATGGCAGCTCCTGAAGATCTAATCCGTACGCGAAGCGGTGACATGTGTTTGCTGCATTCAAGCCTGTAGTATTCGGGCTATTATTTTTGGCGATCATGATATTGATTTGCTCGTTGATAATAACATGCTGTCTTGTTGCACATCGTAAGGCCTGGACTGCATCGTAGATCCCTGTCAGGGGGAAATCCACTCCCGAGAAGGAGAACCAATATGTTTGCATATTAATCTCATACCACATCTAGTATTATTGCATGCAAATCATAGCTCCTTTACTCACCATGCTGGTTCAATTGCTTGCTTGTCTCCTTCCTATCTGATAATAGACTACGGCGTACTCCGTACTTAATCTCACATCCCTGCACGATCGACGCTCTGGTCCCCAGGGGCGTCACACGTTCTAGCCCCCTGCATAGGAACTCGAGTATTAGTGGCATACACAGTTTTGTATACTTGAATTGGGTAGTCGCACAAGTATGTGTGCACATACTCCGTAATCTCTATGGAACAGAAATCTCCCTGTCCATCTTCTCTCTTCTATTCGCACCTGGAATCTTAATATTCACCCTATCGTATTGGTTCCGTTCCCAGGCGAGACAGGGTAAGCTGCCGTGCGGGCGGTCCGATCCTCTCGGTCCACGATTCCATGTGGTTGGGACGGGATACAATATCCAACATACACATTGCCAAAGTGAAGACAAATAGTTACGAACGACCAAGTTGGTTGTTCCAAGAAAGTAAATATTCCTCGTCAGAAGTCCTGTTACGTTCATCGAAACATAGAAGTTAGGCGCGGGTAAGACAGGGGTCTCCACCGAATCAGATCCAGAAACTACATCGCGACTTGAATTGTCAGAATCAGAACAGCACCCTCCTGCCCTCGGCTTTGCAAATATCTCGCCTGTAGCCTTCCTCTCTTCTTCCTTCTTGCTTCCGGGTTGGTGTGACCAACACCAGGTTCTGGGACAGAGTAGAGCCCCGACACCAGAGCTCTGATCTACCTGTACATAGTCATGGGTTCAGTTAGGGAATTTACCCGTCCGCGAGGGGTAGAACACACCCAATCACCCGTCTACCCCGTGTCCTAGTGATGAGACGATCGATGCAAGATTGACTTTCAGAAAATGTGGCCAAGCAGTCTGTGTCTGGGTGTGAAATCAGTTACCCGCACTCTTGATCGAATCAGTGGTTCGGTGCCTGGGACGTGTTTGCGGGGTTTCTTGACAAATATCAAACAGTCCGACGTCTGTCGATGCAGGCTTGAGTGTACATGTAGCTGCATTGTATGCTTGTTCTCTTCATCCTGTATCCCATTCTGGATCTGAGATCGCCTGCCAACCAATTACTGTCAGATTACCTGGTCGTCCATCTCGCCGATATGCTCGAGAGAAGTGATTACTTGATCTCCCTGACATGCGTGTTACAGTGACCAGAAACGAAGATCCCATGGATATACCTACAAGATGGGATCAGGTGATTGTCTCCATGAGGTACATTGTGTCACTCGCAACAAGACATAGACATTTTTAGGTACTATGTTGCGAGTCTGAGTGTAGGTTGATAGCACATCTGCTACGTGGTGGATCAATACCTCTAAACCAAATCTCCCCAGGCGACTTCTCCCCAAGGTGATTTTCCTTGCACGTCGGGCATGTTTTCCTCATCTGGAGGTACCGGAGATCTCTGTCTAGACAAACGATATCCTTTACATCCAAGAACTACAACATAGAGAATAAAAGAAACCAGCCACCTCCAATCAAATAGTCTTTTGTCTCCGACATAAGAGGCAAGAGTGTCTAGGCGCACTCGCACAATCGAATATACAATAATGCATCAAGTTAAGCACAAATTCGATCGCCATCGGGATCTCGGGAACCAGATTGCAGATTGCATTGAACATGCCGGAATTCACCCCGATCCTCGTGAGTAGACACATCACACACATAATTCTGACCCGTCACCTCGATTTCCTTCTTGGCACGCCGATCCCGAATAAAAGCGAAAGATACAATATAACACCCATGCACAAATTCAATAAACAGATTCTGTCGCGTGAAAGCGGCCCAGAAAACCTTCTGCGACATGTGGATCTTCCCCACTTGACTGTATTTTCTTGCTGTATTCTCTCCGTCTTAACATGTTTACGATCTACATCCGTATCATGTCTTACAGTACAAGAAAAAAACTGTGCCACATCAAAAGAACCACTTTTCACCCATCAAAGACATCACACGCTCTGCGCCCCCCACCCACTAGCCACCCCTCCAACCTATGGGGGAGTCCTCTCGCTCTCCCCGAGATAGCGCAACACCCTCGATGCGCCCGAACCCCACTCATTGAGGCGGTGTCACGATCTATGCCACTTTGGCGCACCCGGGTTTCCGAGAAATGACGTTGCGTGACACAGCATGGCGTGGATGTCTGGCGAGCATCCCGCCTGCCCGCTTTTCCGATATTGGGCTTTCGGATTCGACGTGGGGCGAGTCGGGCGCTCCGGCGCACCGGCTTTGGGATGTGACTGGATTTAGGACATTCTTTGCACTACAGCGTGTGCGTGTGCATCTGCGTCGGCAATCAGGGCATGCGATGCAGCGAGGACACGGGCTGGGTGGGGTGGGAATATCTTGTCAATAATGTTGTAATATACTTTGTGCGTGGATGTGGTAGGACGGGGCTCGCGGAGTGGGGGTGATCTGGTAGGTATTGAGGTTCAGACCTCGTTTGTCAGCGCCGAACCTGGCCGCATCGTAGATCGTGGCTTTGGTTGTGATTAGGTTCTATAGTTTGGCGATCGGATGCTCATTGCAGATGCAGATGCAGCTGTGGTGCTGCAGGGTCGGCTTTACTAGCTGGTGGGCGAGCCGGGTGTGTGGGTTGGTAGATACTGGCCAGGCACTCGTATGATTTCGGTGGGATTGACCTGTGGCGTATGTTGCATGTGAGTGGGCGGCTACATTGTCTCTGCTGGTGTTGAGCGTAAGGCGTGGATGATTTGTGGGGGATCTTCGAGGTCTGAGCTCGGTCCGCTGCTTATGTTGGGATTTATAGCACGACACACAGGCATCGCCCATGTTCTTCTCTCCCGTGATGAGCGAGTTCGAGATTGATCTGGATCAACGGTATTTGGATATGCAGTCTGAGAGGCTTGAGTCATATCTTTGGCCTTGTTCTGGGGTTGGAGTCCCAATCTGGTCTCGGACGTGAATGTATAATTTGCCTCAGTTGGAAGACTATTCGCTCAAAGTCAATACAAGTATAGCTAGAGCACATGCGCTTCTTGTGAGAAGATTGACTTGGCTACGATAACATCTTCGAGGTCCATGCAAATCTAGCCATCGTCCCTGTGAGCCTAACCAGCAAAAACGCATATCACAATCGACCGGGATATATCATGAAACACCACCCCGACCTCCCAGGGGACGACCAGGTAGAAGACATGCAAAATGCCGCAAATTCTCCGCGGTCCCGCAGAATAACATGCATCGCAGTCGTAACCAACACGAGACCTTCTATTTGGTCGCGGCCCATAGCGATCAGACTCTCGCTTAGGACCTGGTTTTGGGGTGATGCTGTGTAACGCCAAATTCAACGTGAAGACGATGAGACCAGAGCCAGGACTAAGAGTGGTATTAGGACCTATTAGGAATTTGCAAATTGGTGTCAGCGAATGAATTTTCCGAACATCTTGTCTAATATGTCTAGAATATATCGTAGCGAAGTAGAACCTCGAATTACATGTGATATGCATACATGTACCTTATATGAACCCGCACAACAGCATGAAACATTGAACAAACTCCAAGAGCATATACATATTCAACAAGAGAACATATAATCAAGTTGAAACACGGCCGTGGCACAAAGCCATCCCTCAAATATACAGTAAGCCGTGAACAATAAGCCAAAACCGAAGCCCTGACCTCCAAATCAGGACAAAAGACAGAACCTTTCTCCTAAATAGTCCATCTTAACCGAAACCAACAGCCACAACATGACCTCAAACACCCGCATCCAATAGTACAACACACCCAACACCCGGGTTACGCAGAACTACCGCGTGCTCTGTGTCTGTATCCAACATATGCGAGATTGGTTCCCGATCCACTGGGCCTCAAGGAACCGAAGATGGAAGCGTTCGGCAGCTTCTTTGTCTGGTGTATCGATGGCACGGTGGTACCCGATGGACCCCGAGGAGTGTGGGTAGTACAAATGTGAAGGATGAAGGGGAGATGGGTAGGTGGTTGATTAGCACATATTTGGGTGGTTATTTCCTATATGTATCAATATATCCTGGATCACGCTCAATCCACATAGACCTCTAAGAAAGAAGGTCTGTTGCGCAGAGAGTATATATACAAATTACATAGCACCACCAGTCCAAGAAACAAAAAAGAAATCTTCGCCTACGTTAGCTAATATCCCGACTCCCATCCTGTACAACATACCCGAATCTCCCATGCACATGTACATGTACACGTGAACACCCCCTCAGTCCAAATACATATCGAAACGTCTCATACGGGTCCTCGACATGGATATACCCAACCGGTCCAGTCGACTATGAATACATGGGTACGGGTGTGCGTACACAGATCGATACTGAGATCTAATAGTATGTTTCGGACTGTTTTGTGTGTATAGTAACGCACGACGACATCATATATTCATTACGTGCTGCGCTGTATTCAGGTATGCTTATTCCATACCTGTGCGTACGGTAAGAGTCTGTTTTAGGTATAGGACATACGGAGGGAGGATTTCGAGGTTCGGGTGTTGCACGGCAGGTTTTGGGTTTGCAGGGTGTGGCTTTTTGCTGGGTGGGTTGGGAAGGGGAAGTCTGTGGGGTTTGAGTTGGGTTTTTTGGTCTTGTGATTTGGGTCTATGGGTTGGTGTGTGATGAGTTTGGGTAAGGGGTGGAGTGAGGTGATCCAAGAGGGTTTGGATTTGAAATTGGGATAGGGAAGGGAGGCTTGGTTTTGGTGCATGAATGGGAATCGGAGCGTAGGGAGATATGTGAAGTTTGTGGGGATGAGTATAGACTACGAGTTTCAGCTGTGGATTCATTGTGATGTTGAGTGTGACTACCAGTGGTATACTGACAACGACGTGTATTCTGAAAGAACTCCCCATAATAGCAATGCATTGGGTATCGAAGATGCTAAATAAGTATGTACAGATGAGGAGACAATGGACTGGCTCAACGCATAGGCCTTTCGCTCAAAACAATCAAGTAAGAACAGTTTGGTTTTTGTATAGGTCGCAAGCATGCGGGTGCTGAGCACAATACTTCGGCACAAGAACCGTGGCCATCACACCATTAGCAACGAGGTACTCGCGGAAGTTAATCAAACGCTGAGTGAGGTTGGTAGTGCGCTTGCGGCCTTCCGCATCACGGTTACCGGACCAGACAAGCTCGCCCAGAGCAGCGGCGCGTGGCCAGAACGCGCTCGAAATGGTCACGTCGTCGATCTGCTCAGCCCATAAGGGAGCCTCGGCACCAATGACATGCTTTGCCTCGCTCTCAGTGAGGTTAGTCAGGAAGTCGAAGTTGTAGATGCGCTGCCAGGTCTTGTAAGGGCCGCACCAGGAACCTCCGTTACCGCCGTAGTTGAAAGTAATGTCACCACCAGGATTAGACTGTTCGTTGTAGCGGGGATCATTGGTGACAGCGCCGCCGTGGCCGCAGTCCAAATAGAGGAAGTCAGAAGTCGAGACAATCACGTCGTAGCCGGCGGAAGTCAGCTTCTTGATGTTGCCATCACCCTGGTTCCAGCTCTGCATGATGATATCTTTGGGGACGTCGTGGGCGTTCTCGGTTGCAATGACAATGTCCTCCCACATAATCAGGCGGCGGTGATCGCCGACACTGCGGAAGATGGGCATGGCATGGTCGATCCAGTACTGGGAAAGGTCATTGTACGTGCGCGAGGGATCTTCGGCAAACCATTCAGTGACATGGGTGCTAAAGTTGTAGCAGTTGGTCTGGATTTCATCGGCACCAACGTGGAAGAAGTCATCGCTGAAAATGCGAGACAGATCTTGGTAAACATTGTCGACGACTTCATATGTCTTGTTGTAGATAATATCGAGTTGACCAGGGTTCGGCTCGACTGCGGTGTGTGCCTCCCATACATCATTGGACCACCACGAGTCGGCACAGGTCACGATCTCCGGGTCAACTTGCTGCCAGCCAGAAGCAGAGTGGCCCGGCATGTCGACCTCGGGAATCACGCGAACACCTCGCGCGCGGGCATAGGTAATCACACGTCGCATGTCGTTCTCGGTGTAGATCTCACGAGCCGAGTAAGCATCTTTGGTCATCTCGGGATAGGAGCGGATCTGCATGGGCCATGACTGGGAATCATCCAAGTGCCAATGCAGGACATTGAGCTTGGACAGTGCCATGCCGTCAATCTGCTCGAAGATCTTGCGCATCGTGATGAAATTGCGACCGGTGTCCATCATGATACCACGGTGGGGATACAGCGGAGCATCCTTGATCTTAACAGGTTGTTCAATGATCAAGTTGCCCTTTCCGTCCGAGATGATGATCTGCTGCAGGGTGGTGAACGCGTGCAGCGCACCCCAGACCGTCTGGGCCTTGATCTTGATGCTGCTGTCGCCCTTGGCCACCTCGAGTGTATATGATTCATCCACGCCATGTTGCAGATCGGCGTCATTATCCACCACATGAACCTCGACGCTGTGGAGTGCCGTGTGCGCACGCTTGGCGTTCGAGCCAGGGGTAGGTGTCGGGATCGGGGGATAGGAGAGGATCGGGGATTCGACGGCGGCGGGAACCCATTGGAGGGTGGTGATGGTGTGCCAGGCTCGTTCCCAGGCACTCGTGACCACATGACTCGAGTGGCGGCCATTCAATCTCAGTTCTTTGACTTGGATTGGACCGGACGATCCCCAGGTGATGTTGCGTGGGGCGGGAAGTGGATTCACCTGGACGGCGGAAACAGCCGTCAGGGCCCCGAGCGCACTCAGGACAGAGGCGAACTTCATATTGAAGAGTTGAGTGAGAGTGAGGAAAATGAAGGCCGAAGCCAGGAGACAGCCAGGTCTATTTATGTCTCTCAACTCCATGCCGATCTCATGTCGATCCTGGAATGGTCTGTGTTTCAGGATGCAACCTGGAAGTTCGAGATCGAATCAACAAACAACTCCCTTGTTTACATCATGTTACATCCACACTAGCCATTTTAAGAGAGTGGTAGACATAAAGAAAAAGAAAGTGCAACCTCCACATGCAACTATGCAGACCTTAAAGAGGGGTATTTGGGGTATCTGGGGTTATATTGGACAAGTTCAGAATACCACTGTCGCAACTCTCACAACCACATCGATCGTGTCGATCTACCGGCCTTCAAAACATTCGAAAACAGCAATCCCATAAGGGAGCTCAGGTATCATATTTTAAAATCTAGTACACATATTTTATGCTGACTCCAAGGATTTCTCCAATTCCATTCCCTCCCGGAACTCCTCCTGGATAGCAGCCGCCGCCTTCGCAGAAGGCACAACACAAGGCCGACGGGGAAGACCACCATATCCACGGTAAGACTGCAGGCCACTCTTGACAGCAATGAACCCACCGTGAATAGCAGCCCAGTCAGCGCGGGCAACAACACCCTGCAGCTTCTGCGCCTCCTCAACCTTCCCAGCACGGTACAGTTCCATCACGCGCACACACGAGCGGGGAATCATATTAGCCAGACCGCCGATGATACCCGCGCCACCAGCAACGAGCGTCTGTAAAGTGAAATCGGCCGAGCCACCGAAAGTCAGGAAGTCAGGGTTGGCTGCCGCAATACGCGCCAGCTTGCCCGTGTTACCGCAAGTGAGCTTGCAGCCGATAATGTTGGGGTGCTCAGCGAGAGTGAGGATATCGTCTGAGCTGAGGTCGAGACCCGACTGGACGGCGGGGAAGTTATAGATGAGCACGGGGACGGGCGAAGCATCCGCCACGGCCCGGAAGTGTGCGTGCATGGACTCGGTGCTCACCAGCGACTTGTAGTAGCTGGGCGGCAGGACGAGGACTGCATCGGCTCCTGCGGCGCCGGAGTCCTGGCAGAACAAAATGGTTTCACGGGTGGAGGCTGCGCCGCAGCCAGCGATAACGGGCATGCTGCTGTAGCCGGCGGCGTCGACGGCGCGGCGGGTGGCGGCTGTGATGGCTTTGCGCTCTTCCCTGTCCAGGTGTACGGCTTCGCCATTGCTGCCCTGGGTGACGAGTCCCGTTACGCCGCTTTGGGCGAGGTAGGTGGCATGTCTCTCAACCGTCTCGATATCGACCTCCTCGTCGGGCTTGAAGAATGCGACGGTGGGCACGTAGACACCGTGGGGGAGAGGGTTTCGCTTGGCGGTACCGTTGGCAGTCATCTTGTTGTTTTGAGAGAGAAGTATGGGGTTCAGTCTAGTTGTCTGCTCAGTTTTCAAGGCTCCGGTGATATCTCCTGGGATTTCTACATACCAAATCAGCACTGGAGGAAATGAGGGGATCAATGATGGCGGGGCTCCAGCTATTTAGCTAAATCCCTCTTGGAGAAATCCATTTCACCCCACGTCCACCCCACTGCTTGGCCGTTCATGATTTGGCGAGTTACAAATTGGCCTTTACGTGGGAGGCGATGGATGCTCCATCAGTGGTGTTCTTGCTAACACTTCATCCCCTCTTTCCCCCCACGCCTCGGTTATGCGGGGTTGGAAGTTCCAGGTCCTTCAATCTTTTGTTTAGGACTTCATTCCGCAGGGACTATCCTAGTTCTTTTCCTGGGAGCACAGAATCGGAGAGATCTCCGGTCCTTGTGTGAGGTCGTTTGCTACGATCTGGATATACTCCTGGAATCTTTGTCTACTCGGGATATATAACTCGCACTCTTTGGCCTGTACCAGCTGTCTGTTCATCTGGCGCTGTAATCATCTAGTCCCCTGTTCCTGGGACAGACTCTGAGTACTTTGAATCCCTTCATTCGACCCTGGACCGGAATTTTCTCCGGAATTTCCCCCACATTTGCCCGTGGGGGTGAGCGGACGTTTTCCGGGCTTCAGCTTACACGTTGCACTTTGGACACGTTCCGAATGTGAATTGTGAACAGGGAATATCCGAAGGCATAGCTAGCCCAGATCAGACCATTCAGTGCTTTGACGTGGCTGCAGGATCAATGGGGGCAAATCGAGGATGCCTCCCTCATTGTCTCAGATGGCGCTGGCCTCAACGCTCAACGCAGAAGTTGTAATAACAATCAACCATCGAGAATAGAAATGAACAGAGGATTCCGCGTGAATGGTCTTGTAAATTAATCGAATAGACCTCAATAGCTTAAAGCCGTACTGTCTTTCCCATATGAATCTGCTGAATATCCGGCCTCTGCCAAGAACTTCTCACATACCCATCGCCATCTCAACCTCAACGTCGACCGAGTTCCTGCATCGGAAGGGACCCTTCCAGAGCCCGAAATCTCTAACAACTAACCATGTCCGACTGATCTCCTCTCCACCTCCTCCCATTGTCAAACAATGGCCCTCCTGTCGCGCTCCTCGCTCCGCGGCTCTGTGCGACGAGCGCCCGAAGAACCTGCCGACGGTCTGGCACCGCCGGCAAAGAAACAGCGCATCCAGGAAAATGGCCCCGACCACCGCAAGAGCTCCCCAGATTGCCTTGACACCCCCGCAAAAGACACTCCGACCGCAAACCCTCGTTCCAACCCGCCCTTGAAACCCTCGCGCCCGCGCACCTCCACCCGTCGCACTCGCCGCGACTCCTCCGCCTCCTCGATTGACACGGTCGCCTCGACCGCGGGGCAATTGGCGACGCCCGCGACGCGCAAAACCGCCAATGGGACCTTCAAGACTCCACGCGCCCGTCGTGACCAAAGTAACCCTTCCGCCACGGCGGGCCTACTACACGGCCTGCATGAGTCGCCAGACCCATTGGACACGATCTCGCCAGCGCCGCCTTCTATCGCCCAGAAGCAGCGCACTGTTACCCCTGCCGCGAATGTGGAAGCCGCTTCCAAACCGTCCCCTTCGCCTGTGATTGGCCCCACCCGTCGCAACGATAATCCATCGCTGGCCGATGGCGACGACGGAAAGGTGGCCAAGGAAGAGATAGCTGTGGAAGACGCGATTACAACTCGAGAGAGCAAGAGCGACGTGCCTAATGGCGAGCAGCCTGCTCCGGTGGAGAAGCGGACGGGAAGACGGTCGTTACGCTCGGCTGACACCGGATCACGATGCAAGAGCGAGCTCGCGCAGTATTTCCACAATTATGAACAGATTATCAGTCTGGAAGATCCTGAACCTGGTAGGTCCTTTTGTGCTTGAAGTGGATCGGGCAGTTGACTGACATTGAACACAGAACTTCTCGCCGCTAATACAACCATTACTCTTGTCGACGACCTACCACAACCACTACCTTCTCCCTCTATGCCAGACCCTACACCATTTGGCAACCCATTACTTAACCTCCACGATTGCGAAAAGATCACTTTACCCAAATCTAAGCCAAATCCAAGCGGAATCGACCCACTGGGCGAAGAGGTCTACTTCCGCGCGCACCGCAAGTTCGAACGACAAGAGAAGCAACTACGAAACATCGAGCGCAACCGCGCCCAACATGAACAGCAAGTTCTGGAGCGCCTTCTCGAAGAGCTCCGCGGCCATGACTGGCTACGGACGATGGGCCTGATCGGAGTTCATGAAAGCGACAAGAAGCTCTACGCACCGAAACGCGACATCCTAATCCAAGAGCTGGTCGCTCTAGTCAACAAGTTCCAAGCCTGGAAAGACGAAGACCGCCGTCGCAAGCAGGCAAAGGACAAGCCCATCCCAGCGGGGATCGAACCCGACTCGCGGAGACAATCGCGCAAGCGATCCCATCCAGCCGAAGACGTAGACACCTCCCCAGCACCGACCGAGCTCCAGAGCACACCAGACCCAGACCCAAGCGACGTCGACGCCTGGGCCGCACGCCAACTCCACGAAGAAGCGCGGTCAGCAGGCGCCGCGAAAGTGCGCAAGACAGCATCTGCTGCTCGCAAGTCCGTCTCAAAACCTACTCCCCCTAAGGTTAACCCTACCACCAAAACCAAAACTTCCGCCTTCGAACTAAAAGAAAAACCAAAACCAAGCCCCAAGCGAAAGAAAGACCAACCTTCCGCCGAACCACCAACTCCCTCCCGAGCACCCGCCCCCAAAAAAGCCCTGCAACAACCCTCTCTCTCCCATTTCTGGAACCCTGCCCCACGAGAAGGCCCATTCACATCCTTCTTCCGCCAGCGCCACATCCGTGACGCAGCCATTGCTGCGACCAATGGAATCCGTCGCAGCGGCTCCCGCTCTGCGCTTGCCTTCGGGCATCCGGTCCCGGATATGGAAGAGCAGGAATTCGAGCTCCCACCGGAGATCCTGAACGAGGACTCCATTCAGCAGTCGCAGCGGAAGAGGCGGAGGTTGAAGCGGGGAAGTCAGGGGTAATTCAAATCCCCTGGTAAGGGTGGAATGACTCCGGCGTGGAGATGTGGTTCTAATGCATCGGTTGGCTGTCACTTCGGCTGCTTTGGTTTAGTTTAGTTCTTTTTTTTTTGTTCTCGTGGAATGTACGATATCATCTTTACTAGCATGGCGTTCTGTGTTCCTTTGACTTTGACTTCGATCTTGCTTTGCAGGACTGGGAAGTCTGATGGCGTTTGTGGAACGGGCATTTTGTCGTCGTGGCCACGTCTGTTTTCTCTTTGTGTATAAATACCTAGGTAGTTCGTGGCATATCACTGGAGTGATTGAATTGATACTTTCATCGAGTTTGGGTTCTGTGTAGACGACAGTTGCGTAGATACGAATGTGGAAAGGTTTCTGGGGCTGCGACTCCTCGTATGTGCTTGCGGCAGGTGCATTGTGCGTACCTCGGACTCAGAATCGGGTGACGGGTCGATAGTACTCTCTTCTCTTGCATGCTGCAATTTGGTTTATTGCATTGACCGATTGATCGTTAATATGGCAAATTAGCAGGACATTAAGTATACAGCGAAGCATCAAATCATAGAAACGGCATCGGCTTGGATACGGCCGAGGTTCGGTCGAGCGATGAGATCTATACTTCTCTTGGCACGAGGAGTGATATCTCAGATGTACACAACATAGGCACATGTGGGTGAATGATGGGACTTTAAGCAGATCAAAAAGAAAGTGGAAGCTGCAAATGACACCACCGCCAAGCAGAATAAATTAAACAATGCCGACGCCCTGAAGCCGAAGAAGCCGAAGTCACTCAATGCCGAACCCGATCACCTTTAAAGCCAAACCCTACCCCGAGCACTTGATAGGCCCATCTTCCTGAAAATAAGCTCTGATCGGACACTAAAAATGTACTCGGGCCGAATGACAAAATTTGCCATCCGAGTTTTTACCCTACACACCCTTCCAGCTCTGGAGCCTCTAGAACCTCAATAGATCGGAAATAGAACCCCTTTCATGGCAGCCGGCATCGGAGCGAAGTTTTCGTTTCCCCAGTCTGAACAAGCAAAATTGCAGCCAAAAGGCCGCGGCAGACTGGAGCCCTACGGAGCTTTCCATTACGTCGCGCCGAAATGATTCGTCCTTTGCGGTCCGCGTCTCGGCGATCCACATCTCCTTTCGGTGGCGGATTGTCTAGTATTCTATGGACTTGGATGATTTTCGTTTTTGTTTTTGATTTTCGGTTTTGATTCTAGAATTCTTCGATATCTTTTCTCATATTTTGATCTTCTTGCTTCGTGCGGTCTGTCTGTGTGCTTGGGTTTTTGTTCGCATCGACCAGAACCAAGATCTACTTCCCGAGAACCCGTTTTGATATTCAATATTGCACTATGAGCTCGTCGGTTGATTCGGAGACTGGGTCGCGAGAGAAGAGTACACACTCAAGCCCGGAGCTCATGTCTGATCCGGAGAAATTGGATGTCGTGCCGCAGTTCAGACAGGATGCGTTTGGTGATGAAGAGTTCGCGGAGGTGAAGTACAAAGTACTTAAGTGGTGGTACGTTATAGCTTGGTTTGGGAACGAGGTCAAGGTCTTTAACTAACCTTTTGTCTTAGGCAATGTGGTCTGCGTATGTGATACCAGCATACCACAATATCAAAATGAAACCCTAATCTAACATCTATACCAGTCATGGTTGCCGAAACAGTTTCACTGGGTGTTCTGTCACTGCCTGCTGCCGTTGCAGCCCTGGGTCTTGTTCCGTATGCTTACCTTCACCGTTACACTCAAAGTCTAGACTCCGAAACTAATGCCTCTCCAGCGCAATCCTCGTCTTGATATTTCTTGGTTCACTAGCTACATACACCGGCTACGTAATCGGCCAGATGAAATGGAAGTACCCGCACATCTCAACAATGGCCGACGCAGGCGAAGTGTTAGCCGGCAAATGGGGACGTGAATTCCTCGGCGCCGCCCAGATCGTCTTCCTCATCTTCGTCATGGCCAGCCACCTCCTAACTTTCACCGTGGCCATGAACACCATTACCAACCACGGCACCTGCTCCATCGTCTTCGGCATAGTCGGTATGGTCATCTCCTTCATCTGTTCCCTGCCGCGAACCCTAGTCAAAATGTCATGGCTCTCCCTCGTCTGTAAGCAGCCCTCCTCCATTCTTCTACTCATCCCCAGGAAGAACCATCTAACAAAACCAGCCTTTGCATCCATCATGACCTCCGTCCTGATCGTCATGATCGCCGTCGGCACCACAAAACCCAGCCCAGACGACGTCGTCGCCGTCGTAAAAACAGACCTCTACCACGGCTTCGCCGCAGTCTGCAACATAGTCTTCGCCTTCTGCGGCCACGCCGCTTTCTTCGGCCTAATGGCCGAACTCAAAAACCCACGCGACTTCACCAGATCCCTCTGTCTCCTCCAAGGCATCGATATGTCCCTCTACCTCATCGCCGCCCTCGTCATCTACCGCTACGCCGGCAGCGACGTTACATCCCCCGCGCTCGGTTCCGCATCACCAATGATCGCAAAAGTCGCCTACGGCATCGCCCTACCGACCATCATCATCGCCGGCGTTATCAACGGCCACGTTGCCTTCAAGTACGTGTACCTGCGCATCTTTGAGGGCACGGACCGGATGCATAAGCGGGATTGGGTTGCGACGGGGTCGTGGGTTGGCATTGCGCTTGCGCTGTGGATCCTTGCGTGGATTATTTCCGCTGCGATTCCGGTGTTTAGTAGTTTGCTCAGCCTGATTACGGCGTTGTTTGCGAGCTGGTTTACGTATGGGCTTAGTGGGATCTTTTGGTTGTTTATGAATAAGGGGAGGTGGTTCAAGACTTGGAGGAAGGGTGCGTTGACGATGTTGAATTTTGTGGTTATTGTTATTGGTGCTGCGCTTTGCGGGCTTGGGCTTTGGGTTTCTGGGAAGTCGATTCATGATAATCCCAGCAATGCGAGCTTTTCTTGTGCGAATAATGCTTGATTGCGTTGTTCGGGTCTGGTTGGCTTGGTCTGTACATGTATAAAAGTGGTTTTGAATGGGGTTTGGGCGTTTGGGGTTGCATTCGGGCATTTTGCATTTTGCATTACTTTGTTCATCCTTCTCGTCAGATCTGTATATTCCCCCTTGGCCCTCATCGAAACTCGCAAGGCAGCAATCACTGGTTTGCATTTCGAGCCGAGCGGCGTTCCATGAATTTTAAATAATCGTCCCGCCTGACGGTGGGAACGAGCTCTGGATCGAGAAAACTGTCACAAAGTTAATGTCAAATGCGTCTATCCATGCAGGGAAGGGGGTGCCTATGAATCCTGAGGAGATCAAGGCTATTAAGAATAGCAAACTTGCCACACCGAAAGGAGTGCATAATGTGTTCCATATGGACACTCAGCATGCTGACTTGATGAATTCTTCGCAAGCTCCGAGTCCTTTGACTGTCTCGCCGCATCCTGCGAGCCTGCTGACTGTATTCCTGTTCCAATCGTCGCATTGGTTGAGTACAGTTTCACCGGGGCGCTAGGACTATATTGCTGGCTTTGAAGACGGTCAAGCTGATTATGGCGACGCAATAACTCTTCTTCCAAGATATCTATTTCCCAAGCAGCTGCAGAAATTGCTGAATTAGCAGAGGCGAAAGCACTGAATTTGTGAGTCTGACCTTCGCGTAGCCGTTCGCTGACATCGCTGAGCTCTGCCACGGTGATTTCAATTAATTCAAGTTCTTCTGCAAGGTCATTCTCATCTGGCCACGGTTCGAGAAATTGCCATGGCCTCCCAGTGCGCAAAAGCTTGTGATCGGCTTCTGGAAGCCGAACGACACTATCTCCGATCGTCAGGATGGTGTCTGGTAGGTTGACGTCAGGATATCCCACATGCTGAACGAGCCGTCCCCAAGTTAGTGGAGGAGACCACACAGAGGTCTGTGGTTCTGGGGTCGAGAATAACTTTCCTAGTTGCGCACATACATTAGGTAATCGCGGAGTGTGGAGAGTCGTGCCTTGGTTGCAAGCGATGCTACCATGGTCCCTTATCACCTCTTTGTATCTTCCAATTCAATGAGTAGGTCGGATAAGACGAAATTGTTCGAATTAGACAAGCAGCTGATGAAGCCTGTGAATGCACAGAGGCTACATGCAATGCAGCCTTAGGCTGCGCACAGCCGAAGGAATAATTCATTCATTCATTCCATCATCGGGCATTTACGCATCGAATGACTCTCTCAACATCAGAATGTGATATTCTCTGAGGCTATACGGCCCCATTCCTATCTCGTGAATCAAAATTTTTGTACTTAGCCACAAATGTCGGGTGATTCCAACGCACCGCGTCTGAGACGCAAATTGCGGTTACGCGCTTTGAATCTGGTACAGTTCTACCGCAAAAGTTTCCGTTGACCCGCCCCACCGAAAATATATATATCTGAACCCATGAATTTAAAGTAAATAATCTAGGTAATTTATCGCCAGTAATTATAGTAAAAATAGGATCATTTGTATCTGCTGAGGTGGGTGCGGCTATCAGTAAGAAGAGCTATAATTACAAACATTTGAACCAATCATATTAGACATTCGGGCAGTCCTTCAATGTCCTCTCTCCACAAACGAGCTTCTTTCCAGCAAGCGACCGGGATGCGCTGGATTCGTCTAGCTCTGCGGGATGAAAGGAAGTTGCTGCGCAGCACCGTCCATGTCTGTTGACTTCAATAAGCCTACTTAGTATCTGTCTTGTAATCTGTGTCTACGGCGTTTGCGGCGCAAGTCAAGTAAGATTGACTGCCTCGCCTGCCACTACCAGCATCCACAACCTTGCTACTGCGGCTGCAATGCAGCATCAAGGCAACCATGAAAGGCTTACAGGGCTCTGGTTGGCGGTACGCTTCTTATCAGTGTACCCTTCAATTCACTCAATCAGATGATGTGGGTCTGTGAAGACCCTGGGGTTGGTTGGAGAGGAGGTTTGAGTGAATGCTAGAGTGAATGATTGAGCTGCGCCGCTGCGGACATAACCTTGTTTCAGGTTCCAGCAGTGTCTATATCTTCAACCTTAACACTTCCCCTCTTGACATTCATCTTGGATTCCTTCAACTCAGACATCCTCATCGACGCATCGCCAGCTTAAGCAACGCCGTTTCTCTTACATTGCTTCACTTGGAAGATCTTCATTTTACGCATTGCTAGTCCAAGCATCATCATTGCAATATGTCTGCTCCGCCTACGGCTCCAGCCATATCCCTAGAGGCGAGCTTGTATTTGTTCCACCATGTTTTCCTCCCTCCGAAGCTCCCTCAGAGTGATGACTACGACGCCGGCTGCGAGCTCATCCTTCTCGACTCTGTGATCAATACCCTACAAAAGTTCAGGACCCTCGTGCCCAACCAGCATTGCCAGGTGCTGGGTCCAGTCATCACAATGGTCGCTCGCCTGAGAGAAATTCGCGGATCCCATGGTGACGTGAGCGAAGGAAAACTCAAGGAGGCTTTGGAAAAGCTAGATACCGAAGGTAAAATTTCCGCTCCGTGCCATAATTTTCAGGTGAATAACCAGTTTTAGGAGGCGTATTGCCCGTTCATGTTCGATGTCAGAACGCCGCTGTCCTAATGACTAGGAACGACAACGCAATACATGTGGAGACATTCGAGCTGTCTCCTCAAAATGAAGCTGTCAATTCGACAGTGGGTCGCCTGCAGCGTCAGTTTCCTGGACCGTCTTTTATGTTGAACCGGGCCACATTCAATGCTCCGGGTCTGCAGGATACCATCGCGCAGACACTCGCAACAATGAGCCATCAGTCCGTCGCCGGAACCAAGCCGAAGGTGAAGAAAGCTCGCCAAGAACACGATGAAGATAGGGATACAACCAATCCGAAGATGGTGACAGAATTCTTAGCGGCCTTCTTGCGTCCCTGCGCCGCCGTTTTCGACGGTCTGCAAATCCATAAGAATACCCGTGAAGAGGTTCTGTGGCTCGATAGCCGGTTTCCCTGGCGGCGATCCCCTTTGTGGCTCCTGATCCGTGTGGCCCTTCAGGTGATTCTTCGAAGGCTCTGTCGTCGTGATAGGATATCTGATGATATTTACAAGCACTACATGGTGTACTACATGAGTTCGGTTCTAAACGACTGCCTCAAGAAGACCATGTCCGATGAACAGTTTTATCTTATGAACGCCAAAATTGCCCGCCGGCTACATAAGCTTGACTTGTCACACCTTCCTGCATGGTTTCCGTTCGTTCAGAATGTCCTTCAAGAAGCAAACGCTTCCATCTTGAAATCCTGGCGCGGTATCATGGCCCAGAGCGGTCCTCGATATGACAAAGATTGTCTGGCGAAATTGAACTTTGGCAAGGATATTTACTGTTCACTGCCTGACCTTGAAAAGTGGCTTGAAGCTCTCAATAAACGACAACTCTGCTCAAGCTCGGCTGATTTCCAACCATCTACAGGACTCTTGGAATTTGGAAAAACAGAGCTTCCATTGTCTTTGAATACCAGCGACCCTGACTACGAGCTCCTGAATCTTGCGGCCTTTGAAGATTGGGTTCGGTTCAATCTTGATAGTTGGCTCGAAGTACACCTCAGCGGCGAAGACACTTGCCAGCAGTTGGACAATTTGATTAAGCATTATTATGATGTTGCATCCCCACTTTACTCCCGCAACCCAGAAGCCGTATCAGTTATGCTCCTTACTATCCTAGAATTGTGGATCGCTTGCGACAAATCGGCATTGAATATTCACCCACTACTTGGCGATTATGACAACTGCATCCCGATGGACATGTTTGAGTCGCTTGTGTTGCCCTACCGATCGCAGATGGAGAGACTGGCTCGTGCAGAGGACTATATGAATCAACGTCGACAGCGTCTTCGCTTTCCTGAGTCCTTCATTTTTCAAGAGTTTGGCACTCGGTCCTGCTTCTCCGTCAGATTTTTTGATCAGTCCATTGAGCACCAGAATCTACTTGCCGAAATTGAAGAACGTGCCAGGTCTGAGAGGACGCAGAAACAACTCGAGCTGGGCCAAAAACAACAAAGATACAGGGAACTGTACGCTCTTGCCGATCAGTTGGAATGCACGTATTATGAAGTCATCCCTGACCCGCGCTTTGATCTTACAGAATCGCGCCACAGCCCTAACTGTCAACGCTGTGCGTACAAGACTGAAGCAGAATCGATTAAAATAGATATCCATGAATGGCCCTTGCCTACAAATTCTTTGCAGGCAAAAACTACGGTGTTTGAGCTGAATGTCCCTCGGTCTTTTGCATCCTGGCGTGACACCACAATATTCTTCTTGCTCACCGTTTTGCGACTCGCTTATTTTCCCAAGGAGCAACCGAGAGCCAGGCACCAACTGCAAACATACAGTGGCCTCTCACCTTTTTTCACGCCTACGAATAACTCCCAGAGAGTTGGCCTCCTCTCGCAGGATAAGCCTCACGAAGCCACACATAGACGGAGCAAGAGCATTATTGATGTGACCGAGAAAGATGTCTGCCTAGAGAATGGGTTAAATCTCCGTTACTTCGATCAGGAGACCGATTGCTTTGTCACTCGATTCGAGACCACGGACGAAACCGCATCCTCGTGCACTTACAAAGTGCCCCAATCCAGCTCAACCCTGCAAAAGTTCCTATTCCGACCAGCATATAGCAGAAACGGGCCCTCACCTAACACTGTCATTGCGTCACAGGACATTTGCCCGCATGACATGTCACTAGAGGAGTATAAGGCGCTTTGTTCAATGCCACTCGGTGTGGAGATTCAATGGCAAAATATCTTACGGCAGTTGGCCATGCCGTCTGTGGTATTCAAAAAAGTCGAGACTTGCATCTTCATCCTGCAGATCATCCGCCAAGCTGGGCCGTCAACCAAGGACTCGGTTCTGCGAGCGGGGCACGTTATCTTAGACGATGATCGGTTTGCAAATGTACTGCTGGCCGAAATCGCCAACGCGGCAGGTAGAATCGAAGAGAACTGGGAGTCGGCGCAGGAGCTCAGTGCACTGATCTTTCTCACACAGAGGGTTCTGTCTGTTTCAACTTCTACCCGGGTTCGGGATCTATGCCTGGCGCAGCTCTCAACTCTCCGTACTACCAGCTTCAAGTGGGTCACACTTGTCAGGGAGCAAGCCAGTTGTTCCGACACCGACACGCATCGAAATCATTTGATTGCACGGAGCACTTATCTAGCATTGATCTGTGTCACCACCTTTGACATCGAAAGTCCTGTTTTGGAGCAAATCCTAGAGATTGAGCGGAACGCCTCAGTTTGGATTCAATGTTGTATGATGATCCACGACAGAAAAGGCCTTCTCGACATGACGCCCGGTTGCTTGCTTCAGATTCTATACGACCGTTGGCAAATCGTCTCTTATCGCTCCTACCGTATCCTGGCACTCAACGTGGTCCATAAAAAGAAACTGGCGATTGACCTTGCTATCAAGGAGGCTTGGGCCGCGTACCATTCAGATTCCCCTTGGTCAATTGCTCCTGGAGGCGGTAATCACTGGCTAGTAACCGGTGATCGCAGCCTGCTTGTGCATTTCAATCTGCTGACAGCTGAACTGCTCATCAACGGCCGACCGTTGGCTCGTCTGCCCTCAGACTACGAGAGCCACAAAACATACAGAACTCTATTTGGGCAGTCTCCTGTTGAAGTAATGCCCAGTGAGCTCCCGGGAATGCAGTTCTCTGGCCGGAGAAAGCATATGGGCCAAACAATACATCTGGGAAAGGAATCTATCCCTGGCTCGGAGGATTTTGACATCTGCGTTCGGGCATTTAGCGAGGAACACCGGGTCAGGGAATTTGTACCGGTCAGGCTTCTCACTGGGGCTTTTCCGGATGCCTTTGTTGAGGATTACGCGCACTGGTATGATCTTGATGGCGGGTACGTGGAGTTTTGCCCAGTGAAAGACCCCTGGCAGGCGTCAAGCTCCCACTGGCGCTTGCAAAGAAAACGCCCCGGACAAAATGGCTGGTGCCTTGTGAAAGGCGAGATTTCTTTGGTCAACATCAGGAGCCAGACGGCTGGATCGCTTTTCAGCATCTTACAACCCATCGAAAGAGCCTCGAGACTGCATTGCAAGTTCCAGACCTCATCGTCTACGTTAGAAGTTGACATCCCCCGCCTCAGGTTGAGCTTCAGTCTCCAGTCAGGGCATTCATCGATTCGGTCTCGTCAATATCGGGGCATGAAGATTGATCCGGATCAGTCACTGGGTACTCTGATCGGCTTGCGCAGTAAACTCATCCTTCTCCATGAGAACGACCACAGCCGAAAGGTTCTCATCCCAGATGGCGCTGTAACATGGGTAAAGGATGGAGGACATGTTGCTGTGAACATTGGCTGGCAGGCTGTCTCTAAACTCCATGTTTATTCGGTGGATAACCAACTTGGTCGCTTGGTTGACAACGGGAGTTTGCAAAGCAAGCTCATGCTATGCTACTTACATGCTGTCACGTCATTCTGCGTTCCCGATGTATTGACCAAGAAGACGGGTACTGAACAGTCTCTGTCTATCCTTCGTTCAGCATCGATGCGGTCTTTCAGCCAACTGACACCGGAAAACATTCCCATTCTGGTTAAGCTTGCATGCCTGACCCCTGTGAGAAAGTACTATCCGGCCAATGAACGCGTGATGCAAAGCGTTGGATGGCAGAACCTGGGCTGTTTGGTCCACCATGATGACTTTCGTGAGCAGGTCCAGGCAATAATCGACCAGGACAGCCGGATGAGGATGTTCTACCCGCACTCCCAGCGGAATCAACCCATTCTGCCGGTTTCCGATGAGGATCTCCTGCAGCGTGATCGGATTAGATCCTCGTCATTCCGTACGTCTGGCTTCGGAGCCGAGGACCATACGTCCACCTTTGATGATCCATATACAGAACGTGGCCGAGATCACCAATCAGAAGGATTCTTCCGCGTGTTTACCTTGTGCAAAACCATCCACGAGGGGACTCGGCATTCAGCTCGAACAATAGCCGATCAGGACCTGCTCTCACATATCTGGGAGTTTCTCTGTCTGCCAGAAGAGGTTCATGGTCCCGCCATGATGGTCGAGAAGGCGATGGTTAAATATGACGCAACCTGGTTGTTGGATCCAGTCGACTTTGTCTCGGCTCATTGGTGCGGCATTCATCAGTTACTTCGCTCTGGAACTACTCGACCAAATAAACACCAGGTGATGATCTGGCTCTCGGTATTGGCGTTTTCCGATAAAATTCCAATGCCTGTTTTGGAAACGTTTGCCGCCTTTTATGTTGTACCGACCATGGCCGCCTGTAAACCGCCATCGAGGCCCTCATTTCAGCCAACCAAAGGGTATGCGCTAAACAAAAATGTGCTCAAGTCCCAGATACAGTCAGTCACGCGCGATCAGACGCCAGAGTCATCAGATCTTCCCAACCGTGGGGAGAAGTATGGCGCGTTCAAGACGCGCATAGAAGAAAAGACACTGAGAAATAGGGCACAGGCACTCAACAATTTTATCGCGGGCTTGTGCACCCAATGGCCAACGTCAACACCCTCAGCTCCCAATAGTCAAGGAAGTCCCAAATTCGAGGACTATTACAATTCACAGGAAGCCATGGCCATCGTACGCAAAAGCTTCTCGGAATGGTATGATAATGGAGAACTCCGAAAGTATCTGACGAGGGTCGCTTCTGTGTTTTCTGGTCAACCCCTACAAGTTGTGGCCGTTCCCTTGCCGCCGTTTTCTACGCCAGCTCAACCTCCCCTGCGAAAACGCGGATTTATTTCAATTGACAACGTGCTCGATCAGTCCCTTGGCGCACCACCAGTGCTAGCAACAGAGTCGCCAGGCTTAGGGGACCTGTTGCATGCTAGTCCAACATCCGTGGAGCCCGTCTTGCGCCTTCTACCACTGGTCATGGCGTTGGGATTGCAAGCAAGTTCCAATTATGAAAACCAGTACGTCGAACAGCTCCGGGACAGCACCAAGTCACTGCAGGAAAAAACGCATGCGGATCAGATTACCTTGCATAGAGACGAGCTCGAAAATGTCACCTGCAATTATCTTCTGCGCTGTGAGACGCACTCCAGGGAGATACATGACGCTATACTTGCGAGAATGACGCTTTCTAGTGCAGCAGACCAAGAAAGCCTGGTTCATCATGCCACGTTGAAGATATTGACAAATATCAACATGGCTCCGAGATTCTCACCAGAACTCTTCCTCCAACAACTAACGCGAAAGAGGTGGAGTCAACTGCCCATGGGATGGAAAGCCTGCTTTGTTACCTATGGGCTTTCTATCACGGCCCTTCAGCGAGCAAAGCGGCTGGTTAGCCTGGTCGGTCATCGAGAAGAACTGGTCCGGGAGCTTCAGAACCCTGGGCACTCTAACTGGGATCCATACGAATTTCCGGAGTCGCTATTGCTAGAGATTGAGAATGGACTCCTGATCAGGGACGTCCAGGAGCAAATTGCCGGGCAGATGAGGAACATCCAGCCAAGGCAAAACGCCGTGATGCAACTCAACATGGGCGAGGGCAAGTCATCGGTCATTGTTCCTATCGTAGCAGCCGCGCTTGCGGATGGGTCGTGTCTGGTCCGTGTGCTTGTAGCAAAGCCACAATCTCGGCAGATGTTTCAAATGCTAGTTTCCAAGCTTGGTGGACTAATGGGACGCCGGGTATACCACCTGCCTGTATCACGCTCGCTCAGCATAAGTGAGAGAGAAGCATTAGAAATGGAGCATATGTGCTTGGAATGCATGGAAGAGGGGGGTGTTTTGCTGGTCCAGCCTGACCAAATCCTGTCATTGAAGCTCATGTGCCTTGAGTGCTTTGTCACCGGGAGAGAAGCAGTCGGCCGCTGTCTGCTGAGAACTCTTGAACTCTTTCGGACGTCCTCACGCGATGTGGTCGATGAAAGTGATGAAAACTTCAGTGTCAAGTTTGAGTTGATCTATACCATGGGTTCTCAATGCGCCTTAGAGCTCAGTCCGCAAAGATGGACCCTGACCCAACAGCTACTTGGTTTAGTGCGAAGGTATGCCCCAGCTGTCAAAGCCAAATTCCCTCAATCAATTGAGATTCATGAGCAACGACCGGGGAGCTTCCCTCGAATACGACTACTCCACAAAGAGGCGGAGCTGGAACTTTTCAAACTGGTTGCCGACCACATATGCAACAACGGCATTGACTCGTTGCCTATATCCAGGCAGCCAGGGGTGACGAGAAGGGTCATTCTTTCCTACTTTCTCAATCTCGATCTATCAGCCCAGGAGATTGCTGCGGTTGAAGATGACAGCGCGAGCAGTTTTTGGACCGCCAGCACCAAGGATCTCCTTCTTCTGTTAAGGGGCCTCCTTGCTTGTGGCGTTCTACCTTCCTGCCTCAGCCAGAAACGATGGAGGGTTAACTATGGGCCTGATGACTCCAGAAACCCACCGACAAGACTTTCTGTTCCGTACCGCGCTAAGGATAACCCAGCGCCACGGTCTGAATTCAGCCATCCTGATGTTGTTGTCGTATTGACATGCCTCAGCTACTACTACGCTGGTCTCAGCGATGACGACCTAGTCGCAGCCTTTCACCATTTACTCAAATCCGACCAGGCCGACACAGAGTACCAAGCATGGATAGATGACGCACCAGACCTGTCGTACGCATACCGCCAGTTGGGCGGGATAAATCTCCAAGACCGCCGTCACTGTATCGAACATGTTTTCCCGAACCTGCAGTTTTCCAAGGGAGCCATTGACTATTTCCTCGCTCATCTTGTTTTTCCCAGGGAGATGAAACAGTTCCCAAACAAGCTATCCGCGTCGGGCTGGGATATTGGCGAGATCAAAACACATCCAACTGCAGGCTTCAGTGGAACGAACGATTCCCGGGTCACGCTCCCCTTAAGTGTAACGCAACTCGACCTCCCTGAGCAGATTCACACCAATGCTCTGGTGCTCGAATACCTCCTCCGGCCGGAGAACTCGATTGTCCATATCCCAGTGCGCAATTTAAGACTGGCCAAATCAGACGCGGAGGCCCTGCTCGACCTGGTTGTGAGTTTGGATCCACCCACGCAGGTTGTTCTTGACGTGGGCGCCCAGATTCTGGAGCTGACCAACCTGGAAGTTGCTAAGACCTGGTTGAGAATGGTTCCTGACGAGGGACGGGCGCAAGCCGTCGTTTATGTCAGTGACGGCGACGAGATCTGTGTTGTTGACCGGACTGGGCTGGTCGAACCACTACAAATCTCACCATTTGCAAAGCAGCTGGGGGCGTGCCTTGTCTTCCTAGACGAGGCCCATACAAGAGGTATTGACTTGAAACTGCCTCAGCACTACAGAGCTGCTGTAACCCTTGGAGCTGGTATAACAAAAGATAAGCTGGTGCAAGGTAAGATCACCAAGGTTGGCATCAGTCAAAAATCGCTTACTGATTACTTGTACAGCATGCATGAGAATGAGGAAATTGGGCAAAGGGCAGTCTGTTGTCTTCTGCGTCCCTCAGGAGATCAGGTCAAAGATCCTCTCCATCGTTGGGAAGCCCAGCGGGTATGACATCGACGTATCGGAAGTGCTCCGCTGGGCGGTCTCGGAGACGTGGGTCGACATGCGACGTAGTATACCGTTGTGGGCGATTCAGGGAGAACGTTTTGAGCGCCAAAACAATCTCTGGAGCAAGGCCCGCCGTGATGGTGAGACTCAGATGTCCAAAAACCAAGCAGAGGAATTCCTCGAGCAGGAATCCCGATCTCTCGAGCAGCGATATCGGCCCCATTCTGACAACAACGCACCGCCTTTTATCACATCCGAGAACGACGACAACGACAACATCCGCCTTATCTTGGAGAGGTGTCGCGAGTATGAGAACATAAACCTCCAATCCACACAACTCCAAGAAGAACAGGAAAGACAACTCGCGCCGGAAGTCGAGCAGGAGCGACAAGTCCAACGGCCACCTTCAGCCACACCTGAGGATCATTCTGTTCACCCAGACTTGCGTGACTTTGTGACAACTGGAATACTAAAGGATGGATCAAACGCATTCATGCCCGCTTTCCAGGGGCTAGATAATACATCAGCGGCAAAGCACTTGAACGTGTCTGAGTTCGCTAAGCACTCGGACGTGTCTGAGCTTCCCCCCGGCCTCCTTGTCACCAGTGATTTCGCTAGAACTGTTAAGGTGCCCAAGTTGCCGTCATCAACCATGGACGATTACCAACGCCCCGTCCAATGGGTCCTCACGGGTACCGCCCATTCTTTCGCCGGACGGAATAGAAAGATTAGAAAGACTGTGAAGCACATGATAGTCATAAGCCCTTATGAAGCCAACGAACTCCACTCCGAGATCCTGAAATCTAAGAGGGTCACGATGCACATATACGCGCCGCGCCAAAACCGAATATTCTCGGCCCTCGACAACCTCGGCCTGTATCCTATACCGCGGGCGGATTCTGTTGTTTTCAACATTCCGACCACTGTCAGAATCCAGCTGAATCTCTTCGCAGGTCAGCTCTATATCTCCTCTTTCGACGAGTATCGTGAGATATGCGAGTTTCTTGGAGTCGCATACTACGCTGCACCAGAGGGTCTGACCGTGGCCGCGGACGGGTTTATAGTCGCACCTGACAGGGCAATGTTCACAAAAAGCCCGCTTAAGTTCTTGAAGGTCCTCATGTCACAAATTAGAAAGGATGGACAGGAAATTGATAAAACGCACATTGGGAAACTGTTGGATGGGAAGTTGTTGACCATGGATGATTTTGAAGATGTGGATAATTAGAAGAGGTCTCAAATGTTGGATCACACTGTCGTGTCTCCGGCTCTCCGCCATATACTTTATGATAGCTTTGAGTACTCAGGTTCTTTGTCTAATTCATATGTTCTACAATATATTGCTGGACCATGGATGGCCATCTCCTCTCACCGGCCTTCCATTAAAGGAGGAGTATCTAGCACTGCTCAATATGGCAGCAGGGCTGAATACAGTGCTCCCTCCACCTTCTTTACCATCTGTGTCCCAATCCCAATCCATCAACCATTGTAAGACAGTGCCTTCTCCTCTTCTTCCACTGTATTCTCCCTTTCCTTCAATGAACGCCCTAGTGGATTCAATACAATCAAATTTATCCAAACATTGCATCCCTTGGGTCATCCAGGTTAGACGCAAGAGACTGTCGAGGCCTCTTTGAGAACACTGGTGACTGTCGCCTCGGTCATACGACGTGGCATGCCGTCATCGGGAAGACCTTACACCCGATAACAAGTGAAGCAGATAATGGCCGTATTGGGTTCCGATCTTCGAAGCGGAATTTCACCCGGAAAGGTTGCGCCAAGTTACATCCTCGGAATTCTCCGCCAAGGGCAAATGCAGGCCATGAGTAACGAGACCTGATAAATTGTTAGTGTCGGAACAAGAACATTCTGCACGATATCGGGAGATTGGAGAAGCCCTCAGAGAGAAGATTACGGTCGTCAATGCCTTACACATCCGCAGATGGTATGGCTTTCCGGCTAAGGATGATGTTGTTCATCATAAATGGGCGTGGGTGTTGGGAAGTAGGGAAGAAGGTAACATACCGTATCCAGTGTCTTTTGTGCGAGTCTCGGCATTGCAGCTTGCCATGGATCGAGACTCCGAGCTTCTGACCAGGTGATCAAGTTGTAAATAGGGGTATGTACTCAAACATATGCAAATTTCAGGTAAATCAGTCGTCATAGGAAACAATTCTACGACCTTGGTACGGCATTTGCGACACCGGTGGCCTTCCTGGCTTTTCCGCCGTCTCGATCTGACGAGAGTCGTCTCCGTAGTCCAGGGGTTCCGAAGTCGTCTCCTCTGTGACTTGTTTCTTAGGCTCCTTTCGTGAGCGCGATCTCTTCATATCGCTACCTTGAGCTTGAGACTGGGCCTCTAGAGGACGCTTCTCGGATGCAGCTTCAGGCTTACTCTCTGGTCCGTCGTCTGGAGAAGACTGCATTCGAGACTTATATTCCACCTCTTCTTGCTCTCGCTGCCGCTGTCGCAGCAGAGCATGGATCTCGCTGTGTCTGAAGATCCGAATCTCCTCATCAGTGAGAGTGCGTTTCACTCCATCTGGGTAGTAGCCAAGGTCGTCGGCTGGGTTATTTTTCGTTGGGAGAGTGGACGTCTGTTGGCTGGGGAAATGTTTGGCTTGGAAAGCATGGAGATCATCCTATATCAGACATAAAGGTTAGAGATCATCAAGATAGGGGCTATTAGGAATGCTCACCAGAGTTACAGTTGGGACCTGCATGGTGCCAGGTGTTGATGAGAAGATGAGAGCTGTCGTGGGAGGATCCATGGATGGACGCGATGGAGTGTGTAATATTACCGTAACTCAATACCGTCACAGTGTTGATAAGGCGGATCGCCAAGATGGGCAGCTCCACTTCAGTCTTCGCGCCCGCTATATTGGGCTCCGCTATCTTGATATTACCATACTTACGCCCTATTATCCTATATGTACATGTGTACATACATGGATGTATGTAGGATAGTATTGTATTCTCTACACGCCATGAATAACCTCCACGTCTTGGTTTGCAGTCGGCTTGCTCTCACTGTGGCTTAACTAAAGTGTATTAATGCAGGTGACCGTAAGCAAGCGAGGAATGAGTGAGTACTGATCAAGAGCATCAAAGTACTAAGATAGATGGGACGTGACATGAGTGGTGGAGGGGGGAAGTGAGAGAGCTGCAGAATAGCGAGATTCATAGTTGCCAGGAACTATGCAATAAGCTCCCGAGGTCGCGGGCTTGACTTACTGCCTTGAGGAAAGTTTGCTTGCCCCAGAGATACCAGGTTATGAAGGAGCTGACCTTTGGATGCTTCCTCTTCCCTGCGATCCGAATGACATATCGCACTTCATACTAATGCAGTATGGCAGCCTTACAAACCAGTCTGAACACGCGAGGGGGTGATTCAATTTCCTGGTTTTTTATTCTCGAGGACCGATCTATACGATATCATACAGCTTCGCTGCAAGCTGGTGCATCCAACCATTCCCAAGTAACTGTTCATTAGGGCTACAAGTATCGTCAATCTCACAATTACACAGGCTCAATTGGTGATAGAAGTGTCCATATTCTCGCTATCTATTTGGAAGATCATCGGTAGAAATATGTGGTGTGCACTGTGGTCCCAGTTGAGGCATCTTCCGCAGCATGAGCCGCGCTTCCAGGCTCCTCAATATCACCCGGTGCTTTGACTTGTGCTCAGACACTTCGTCGACGTAATTTTGAAGTCGTCGTCACCGGTATCAACCGATTTGTCAGGTGGTCGGGGGGTGGATCGTCATGGTTAGGCGGAGTATGATCAACCTATATCAATTAAGGTCAATTTTGACAAGGTGTTCGTTTCCTATGATCACTGTGCTGGGCGTGCTGGGCTCTCGGTTTTGTTTTTTTGGCTGAGCGAGAGCGTTGCCTGGAACGCTAGGGCGCCCTTCTGCTCCTTCTCTTGTACTGGGATTTTTTCGCCATCCCTATCCCCAGACAAAAGAGTCTCGCACGCCGCACATGTTCGAGTGGCATCGGAGGAGGGGGAGGGGGAGCGGGCCGCCGTGGCAACTGGTACATTGACGGCAGCTGAAGTGGAAGTGGCGGCAGCCACGTTTCTGGCTGCTTGAGAGCTGGACGTCCTTTTCTAATTGTCAGCACCCGCTTGATCACGATTACTAGAGATGCACGTACCTTGATCAAGCTTAGTTGTGTAACAAGGACTCTTTAGAGGAGCATAGAGCTGGGGACTTGCAGTATTGGACATTTTGTCGGTCGTTTAGGGTCACTGGGCTTCCCTCTGACCTTCCTTTCCACGTCCTTTGTGAGTCGAAGTAGTATCAAGTGAATGTGGTGTGATAGGTATCGTGACTGAAAAACGGGTCAATGATAGACTAAGAATATAAAAAGGGAGATTGGTTGGAATCAGGGCTTGGTTGGAGTTTTCGCTGATCTGCTTCAGACTGAGAGACACATATCGCACTATGTGTTCAAGCCAGACTGAGGGCGCTGAGAACTGAACCGTCCATGGTTGAAGTCCCTATCCTGTATCATAAGATAGCATGTCAATAACTTTAACGTAGCTTGTGGAGCTCAGGATCTGACCATACCTCAGTCAGCCGCATTGTCCGCGCTGTAGATGTCTTGAGATGCTTCGGAAATTGCAATGCCGGGAATGAGAGAGCCGGGCCAGCTCATTCGCGTTCTTTGGCCACAATGCCAGGCTCAGCTCATGGAAAAACAGGCGGTGGAGCTTGCCACGAGCGGCCTCGTTTCCAGGATTACACGGACTTGTGCTTGATGCCCCTTATCAGGAGCACAGGTCCCCTGGGTTGATGAGGATGAAATGTTGGCCGACAAGCCAAGTATCCATGTAACCGCCCCACAAATTAGTCTCCATGAGTCCAAACTAGGAAGTAACCGGTTGGGCGACTTTGTGAAGCTATCCGGCAGAGTCAGCCATGAGCATGGGACCCGTGGGATGCTTGATTCCCCCGACATATCTGATGGTCTGGGATGAGTTGAGACTGCAAGAGGGCAGGGAATGTAAAAAGGGAAGAGGTCAGAGATTCACTTGACGTGAACCTGCGAAGATGTAGAGTTGGTGGGTATTTATAGTAGCATATTCCTCTATCATGTTTGTTCATACCGTCCTTATCTGATTTTGAGGTTTTACATTTACGTCAGATTTCTCGCAGATTACTGTCAAAGATGTTGGGGAGGTGAGAGACAATCCTCAGGAATGTGCAATACTAAAGGTACAGTGCCTGATCTATAATCGGTTTCGTTGTTGGACATGGGCGTAAAGTATGTACGAGTAGGGTGCGAGGAAATATTCGGTTTTGCTAGGGCCATATACTATAGAAACTAATATTCAGCCGTCACCTTGCTCGCCGTTGACGTTGAGGGTCGAGTGCGACTGAGGCGCGAGGGGAATATTCGGTCTTGTTAGGGTCTTGCACTATGACGGATGAAGATATTCAATTTTATTCTGGTCTTGCACTGTAAAGACGAACATTCAGCCGTCATCTGGATTGCTACTACGAGGTCACATACTCTGATAGAACTTGCCGAGGTCAAAAGAAAGGTCAATTGAGCTCGTGTCTTGTATCAAGATACCTACAACATTTGGACTTCTTTCACACCCAGTGACATTGCATCAAATCACAGGGATCCCAACAAGGACGCGTCATTCTCCAGATCCCCAAGTCCAAAGCCTGTGGCTAGTGATATCGAGTCTTGGCAAAGTTACTACTATTTCAAATCCCATGTGCAGCACCTAAGTCGGCGAGAACAAATCCCCGGTTTTACCGCGCATATGCACAAAGTCGCACCAGATCTCTCACCGACATTCTCCCGCACTCGATCGCAGATAGTCCACTTGTGGCTTATACGTCGGTGCCTGACGCAGGTAAAATCCGGCTTACACTGCATCCGTTCATGCGGATCACATTGTGGCGTCTGCAGCATGATTAGGGAGAGTGGAGACAACATCGAAACACCATAAACGCCAAGTTTATATATTAAGAAAGTGTCTAGAAAAGGACTCATTTATCGAACCGCCTATTCCACCTTTGCCTGATATCGTTTCGAAGAAGCACACCATTTCAAATGCGTATCCGCAAAAGCCAACACTGGTGTCTCGAGAATCGTCTCATAGGGGTCCGCGTTCAATGTGTTATGAATTTCATCGTGCATTTCCACTGCAGCCGAAACGCACAGGTTGTGGATACCGCATATTTCCTGGATCGTTTTCGGTAGGAGTCTGGTTGTTTGGTCTGTGTCTTTTCCCGCTTGTTCTTTGAGGGATACCAGGACTGCGTTCATGGGCTCGCCGTTGCGGCGGTCTTTTTCTAGGCCTACGAGGTCGTTTTGCAGGCCGAGGACTAGACTGACTCTTTTTTGGAGCTCTAAAAGGCCGGAGTGATATTCTTCGGTGATCGGTTGGTGCAACGTGCGTATCAACGTGAAGAATGGATGGATTCCCATTGTTCGACCGCGGAATTGCAGGTAGGTCTCCAGCGTATTGGGAAGTTTGCCTTGACGGAAGAGGAGCTCCTCGCGCAGGCCTTCACACATATCGCATATGTCGTTGCTCAGCTCTTTGGCGATACTCTCGGGGAGCCTCAGCTGCTGAACGCAATACTCATGGAACAGACACAGGATCGATGCCACTTTGTTTGTAGAAGAGACTGTTTATTGGGATTAGCATCGGACATTTTCTGCAACTGAGCTGATCTACATACCGTTTATTTTGCTTCCTTGAAGTTTCATGATCGTCTCTTCTAAGGCAATGATAGCGGCATCAGGTGGCATAGCCTCGAGGATATCGTCTCCGGCGCAATTCGCAGCCAACCAGGCTGTCATGCAAATTCGAATACCCTCCGATCGTACGTCAGGAAAGAAAAGGTTAATTGCAGCAGCTTCCGCAAAGCATCTGTCGTAGAAGTCCTTGGTGTCTCCAGCTTTCTCAGGCTGAATTGATGCTTTGAAATTGGCATGTGAATGTATCACAGCCGATGGAGGAGAATGATTGATAGGAGTTATGTCGTAGTGAGGAATCTTGAGCTACACGAGCAATTCCCCAGTCAACAATCGTTTCATAAGTATAAGAGAACTTCTATAAGGACAACCAACCTGAAGAGAAACATCACGTATTCCCAATGGAATTCCACACGACTTGATAACCGGCCGCTCGTTGCGTCGTTGATAGTCCGGAAGATGGCCCGTTACTTGCGTGGGAAGACGAATCCTCCCAACGTGAGGGGTAACCCCAAGGTGTTGCGAGAGAGTATAATTGCACGAAGACATTTTCAATTCTAAAGGTAATTGCAAATCGAAACACGTTAGAAAACGCAACGATCATCACATTATATATACCATCTCCTCCGGATAGCACGGACACAACCGATATTCTATCGAGCATCCGCCCATCACCAAGAGCCAAGATATTTCTTTGTTGCTCATGACGTTGAACTGACTTTGAGCATGTACGTGGATAAATTCCCGCATGTCTTTCCTGCCACTTGATAGGTCTATTCCGAGCTAGGCAGCTTGCATTCGAGTCTAACTGATTCCCGGGATAAGCTATACACGCATCCAGGCTGGTCGCCAGCCATGCGAGGAAAATCATCGCTCTGGGCTATATGCACCTAGCTTCGCTGGGAATGGATCCTACACCGCATCATGATCGAACGTCCAGATTGCGGGGCGAGTCCGGGTTTGGTATGAGTCCATGCATTCGCGCTTCTTACGTGGCAGGAGGGGTCCCGGGTTTGGTCGGCTTCCTTTTCCCCACCTTGGGGTTAGTGGATCGTTTCATGGGGAGTGGTTGCGATTCCAGGGGTGTATCTACCTGGTTGGGGGTGTTCTGGAAGTCCCGGGGGAAACATGCGATTGACTGGTAGAATATAAGCTAGAATTTGAGTCGACTGCACAAGGCTGCATTCCGGTTAGTTCTTTATCGGACTCAGTTTGGGATTCTTGGAACGGGAGTGGGAGGAACGAGCGCCCGTTTTCCCCTCGGGAGGACGTGCATTTCAAGCCTCTTGCCCTTTAGGGATATCTGAGATGCAGAAGCATAACAGGTAAGGTACCCCGTGCATCCTCAGGTATACCGATGCCAATGAACCATCGATCAAGATGGAACAAGACCGAGTCTAGTCCCGATAATACTGAGAGAAAATGATAGAAAATCAACGCCAAAAATTGTCCAACATTATATACCAGGGTAATAAACCAAATGGGATTATTTGAGACTGTTGTATTCTTGGTGAGAGACTGAATATAACCTTTTCCCACAAAGGATCACGAGTTCATTGACCATATCTTTCATGAGCACAGCCCTGAAGGATTCATGTCGAATTAAGGAACCCGGTAACATCATCTATATCCCGACGAAATGATTTCCTCAAATTGCTTCGAAAAAGCCGTGACCGTCATGGTCTTCAATGGACTGAGTCGACCTATCTATGAGTTCAACGATAAAGTACATACGTTGTAGGTGATCATATCAATCTTCCCAACACTCTACTTCAGAATGAGTCGCTTTCGATAAGCAAAATTATGAGCCTGACAACTTCACCTCGAATATTATGACGAGGTGCTACTTTCAGTGTAAGTGTCCTCATACTATGAGGTATGCATACAGTCACATGTTCTCGACAGGGTAGCCTGTGTCGGCTGCGATTGCCAAGCCTTCCCTCGAGTTTGATTCAACAACCCACCTGCCCCAAGACGCCGACTTTATCTTCTTCAACCTAAATGATTGATTTCCATCATCTCGTCCAAGGGTCATGATATCATCAATCCCTGCAACATTCAACCCCGCCTCGGTGGATAACTTCGTGAACATAGCGTCGGAATCTACTTCCACCGACGGCCCCAAGTGGATCTTCAGGACTCCTCCAGGGACCCATATTTCGCGGGCTTCATCGTTCTCGTTACTTTTCGCCCCCATTTTTGACATTAGTGCGGTTGGCCTGCCGCCTTTGCCGTATACTTTCTTCAGTAAATCAGCCATCATTTTGCTCGGTTTTCGTTGTGGGCCTGTAGCCATCTCGGCCGTTAGATATGATAATGCTGGCTTGCTTTGCTTCCTTTGTTTTGTGACTTTCACTTCTTGTCCTTGTTTGTCAGGATTTCTTGGCCTGATGAATCAATCCAAAGGATTTTGTCGTTCAAGAAGAAAAATGGGGCATAGGGATGAGTGGAATGGAAGGAAGAGGAAACCGGAAGATATCGGAATTTCGGGGAAGGCTTGTGGTCGATGGGCACAAAATATAGTAACGAGTGGTGGAGGTAATAGCGCATTGGCTATATACACTTTACCGGTGCGTCCAACCAAGATTCGGAGGTGGATAGAAAGCAGGATACCTCTTTGGCGTTGATTTTCTATTCTCCAGCAGAGGAACGCAAGCAATACAGGTGGAACAGCGATTCTATCCCTCAGAAGCGGGGTTCTAGTGGTTCAGAGGAGTGCTATATGTGTACAAACAGCCTACGCTACGAAACCCCCTACAATGGAGGCAAGGAAAGTGAAGGCGAATGTATTCCTCTAGTCATCGGCAGTCGTTGATAAACGTGCTGGCTCAACACGGAGAATCGGGTACACAGCAAGGTCGTCGACCGACGCACCTCTTCCTCGCTGCCTTTAGCACTGCCTCACCATCGTCTGTTGCTCCTTCTGGATCATGGCTTTGAATTTCCACCTCTACCCCCAGCGGCAATTTTTGAAAACGTCGACTCCAGACTCAGGAGAGCCTCCTTGACCAGTGGAGGCGCCTAATCAAGGCCTGTGCAAAAGGGAAAGTGCTGTATCTCAGCGGCCATAGTCTAGGTGGTGCCCTTGAGCAGCTCTATGCTTTGGTTGCCGTACTGGAGGGATAATTCGAAGCTGTGCATTTGAGTCTCTATGGCGCTTTCCCCATCTATGATCAGGTTGCGGCTGATGGTTTCAATAAAGAGAGCCGGATTATCTGCAACTGGAATTTTCAATATCTGTCCGATCCTGTGCCGAAGATGAAGAACCTGGTCACTGCCCTGGTGTATCGGTATTTCTTGTCCTTGCAAATGGTTGAGGAATACCAGAAGAATGACCCGAAACAGCTCACCAAGGTAATGTTGACAGTGGTTTAATCATCACTGAAAATTGCTTACTTTTTCGATAGCACGTGGGAAAGATATATTACGGAAACTTCGCCTGGGCCCACGATGTTGCACTCGTTGTCAAACCCAAACTTGACTTAAATTGGGCTCATAAAAACGCGTCATACATGCACGGCTTTGTCACTTCTGAGATGTGGGCTGCATGGAATGAATTCAAACAAGATGAGGGTGCGATCCGTGTGGTGCGTCCTTGCAGTGATGGGGAAAGGGAAGAGGCTGCCAAGAACGCGGAGAAGCTGTTCTTGAAGTGATTCGAGGAGATCGAGTTCTAAGTTGGTAGAATGACCAGAGTGATAGGCAACCTTGATTATGTACTTCAAATCCTATATACGATCGATAAGGCCCGTAGAGAAGCTAAGGGCTATCGTAGAGTTCGCTTACAGTCGCTCGGAGCTCTGGTTCCTATTGTAGCATTGTGCGTATAAATTTAATGATCAATCGTTGTTCTTCGCATTATATAAATGGTTTCAAGTTTTGAAAATTGATTTCTTTAGATGGAACCAAGTGCGGAAACTTGAAGGACCCTAAGTAAGCTCAAGTGTCAGCGTCTACTATGCCCTTGCCATATGTAGATCGTACCCTGAGACGAGAACAAATTGTTGCGTACACCTGGGCACATTTGGCCAGAATCTCTGGAGGAGGTGGACCTAAAAGCCTTATCATCTGGGCTACATGTGTCTCCCGAGAGTAACCTGCGCTATAATTATCGTGGCATAGGCCATTGAAAAGCGTGGCGTTGGCGAGAAGTTCCCAGACCTGTAGATATTCAGAGTATATGACATTTCAATGTGATCAAATGAGAGGGACTTAGCGTAGTTCCCAAGTTCCAAACATCCGCGCTATACGACCAGCCTGCCTTTGACAGGACGTCAGGAGCGCAGAATAGTACAGGTTGAATGTCATGATTCTGCGCTGTGGGTACATTACGCAGATCAGCAGCGCTTGAAGTCACAGATCTTTATCAAGCCCACGCCTGTTACTAGTGGCCTAAAGTCACCTCTAGATTCGAATACGGCGCGTCCGTTGTGGAGTACATGTGGAGCAGGATGAAGGTCTTGTTTCCGGGCGTAATATTTGAGGACGGTGGGGTCCTCAAACCCGATGAGAAAGTTGTCACCTTTCAAATCTGCGATTATTCAGTCAGAGCACAGAGATATTTCCAAGAGACCAGAATACAAGCCCACCACTATGTATAACATGACACTCAGAAGAATGGGGGAAGTCTAATGCTTGTAGCAAAATCCTCAAAGACGCCTTCAGAACGGCCTGTGGCTCACCAACGCCCCCAAGGTGTCGTTCCAAAAGCCAAAGCGGCTCCCTCAGAGGCTCAAGTATCAGGCAAAGGTGGTCTGTGGTCAGTTCTCGGGCTTGAAATGACTGACTCCTCAACCAGCCTGACGTATCGGCCACCTTCGTCATCAGACCGCAAACCGGAGATATAGTTTGATAGACTTAGCTCGTTATTCAACGGCTTTCTTCTCTCCGTCGCTAGAGTCCGTGGAGTGCCAAGTCCAGCTTGATCATGTTGGGATATGTGCTTCAAATAGGAGTCATTCAACTAACCGAGATGTATTGAAGGAAAGTTCCACGTTCAACCCAAGGCAGTGCTGCATTCTGACTGCATGTTTGCCTGTGTTTGAACAAATAAAAGCTCCCAGATACACTGATGCATATATACAGTCCACGTGTAAGGTTTGATTTTTATCAGTTCGATCAACTTAAATGGAAACCACTCCCAGCATGTACGGTGCAACATGCAGTTGTGGTATGGAACTATTCTACTGGTGGATCTGAAATATATATCTACACCCCCGACCTTCGTTACATACAAGATAGTAAAATTTGACGTCCGACCACTCCTATACGTACTGTGTTGATATTGGGGATTTTATGCTTGGGTAACGACGTCAAAACTGCGTTCCCATTAGCGATGGTCAAATATGGCCGGGGGTACAAGAGTAGTGAGTCCCGGTAGCATATTGACAGGATAATGTCTGACAAGTCTTGGCTTTCCCTTTCCGTTTTAGTGCTCACCCCAAGCCGCTTTTTGCTCACTGAGTAAAACTGAGCACACCCCTGAGTATTGTATAAGCATTGTTTTCGCTCACTAAGCATCACCTGACCCTTATGTAAGCCAGATGAACCGTCACTGAGCAATCCGATCCCACTCACTGAGCGTGATCTGAGCGCTCTGATTTGCTCACTGAGCACCCCGATCCCACTCACTGAGCGTGACCTGACCGCTCTGTCTTGCTCACTGAGCACCCCGATCCCACTCACTGAGCGTGACCTGACCGCTCTGTCTTGCTCACTGAGCGCGACCTGAGCGAAGCGGAAGAACTAAGTCAGCAGCTCTCCTCAATAAAATGCACCGCGCTAGCCTTATCTAATGCACTTTTTGCCGCTTACTCCTAGGAATACGACTTCAACGATAGCGACCTGAATATTTACAAAACCATTCTAGACGTATAGGCTATGTCTACTGGATGGTCTAGCCTCCTATAATGGCATTCGCGACCCCTTATTTGCCCGATATATTCTAACTACTATAAATAAAATACCTTAGAAGCCTAGTAGGTATTCCTAGGAGCTTCCAGAACCTTTGTGCCGCTACAATGTGATTGGTGAGATAGGATAGATCCTAGGAGCTTAAGTGCTAGTACCTATTCGCGAGAACTGGTGCCACTAATACTAAGAGTCAAAGTATATAAAGAAACACCGATCCCTCCTTAAGGCCTTATAAAATCTACTTATAAATTTAGTAACTTTAGTGATCTAGGTCTGTCTCTTTTTAACCCCTTAGCTAGAGTAAAAGCCTAACTATTATATAGATAGTCTAATACTATAAAGAAAACCGACAACCTAATCGATACCTAATATTTCGTAACCGATAAGAGTTACAATACCGTTTCCTACGTATACCCGAGCTCTAAGTTCGTTATATATAGTTAAGAGCTAAACGGGGAGATATATATAATATATATTCTTCTTAATCTTACTAGATATCGATATAGACTAATAGTAGCGAGACAACTAAACCTTTTATAAAATTGGCCTAAACTAATACTTATTTAGAT
Organism: Penicillium turbatum; assembly: GCA_030762825.1. Lineage (NCBI taxonomy): Eukaryota > Fungi > Ascomycota > Eurotiomycetes > Eurotiales > Aspergillaceae > Penicillium > Penicillium turbatum. The sequence continues at coordinate 774,701 of JAUJYX010000011.1, read as the reverse complement.
AAAATTTATATATTATAATACTACTACTTCGGAAACTAGGAAGGTCCTAAGTAGAGTACTATACCTAGAAGAGAAAGTTTAAAGATACTATAAATATATATAAAAATAAGCCCTCGCTTCTTCCGTTTCTAATAATTAAGTATCTAATCTAACTATCGGCTATACTACGATAATTAGCCTCGCTTATTAGTCTTTAGTCTATATTATTCTACTCTAACTTATAGGTATCTTCTTAACTCTAGCCCTTACGCCTTTACTTATCTAACTATACTTCTTCCGGTAGTAGGACTTAAAAGCTTTTAGTCGAGTTATAATATTTAAAAGAAGTAATCTATCGGAGCGGAGATATATATCTAGTAAAGCTAACCTTAACTATATAGCTTTCTACACTTAATACTTATATATATAATATAATCCTTAATTTCTTTAAGACGATCCGCTCTATTAGGTCTCCGCTTTCGCTACTATAAAGCGCACTTAATAATAACCGACAAAAAGTGATATAGAAATTCTATAGAAATTTTAATCTATTCGGACTTAATAACCGAAAGGCCGTATTCTATATTATACCCTCGGCGTTCTAGGCTCTATATTATAGATCTAGATCTAGATTATAGTTTTTATTTATCTTATTATATTGTTTATATTTACTAGGTCGATACGGTTAGATTACTATATAATAGGTTTAGAATATTGTGATTGAGTGAGGTATTTATAGATTAGGACCTAACCCGCTTAATTATATACTATCTATAGGAATAAATAAGCTTATTAAAAACTAGTTAGACTTTATCTTATATCCTTACGGTGGATATATAGATAAGGCCCGACAACCTACTCCTATATACTTATATTATCTCTGAAATATATTAAATCTTAGACAATTAAAATTCATAGAAACTACAATTACGCCTCGAGACTCAATTAATCAATAGCCGGGCCATTTCGGTCATCAGCTTAGTAGGTGATGTTCTGGGCCCATATTCGACAACCGCTTATTATTTACCGCTGTAAGGTATTTACAGCGGCTCTGTCCAACCTACACAGCCACCGCTTTAAGACAGATAAGCCACAATACTTAAAACACCTATAACCTAAGAGTTATATGAAACAGGTATGATCCTGTATGATACTATTATCGTATGGTGCCCAGCGGATTCTTCGACAGCGGATTCTTCGACAGCAGGCTCTTTAGTAGCATATTCCTCAAATTCAAGGGTCGGTTCCTGGGAGCAAGCGATGACCCATTTTGCCTATATAACGGTTCATAGATGCTTGGGTTTTACCACTATACCATCTGGCCAAAAAGGCACAATGTTTGGTCAGCGACCAAACAGCCAAGCTACTATATATACTCGATCTCTGACAGCCTATTCATAAGCTCCTAGAAGCACCCTTGGTTTATTCCTAGGAATGATCATAGCCTATGAAGCGCGTTCAGTGGAAGTAGGGTTGGAAACTTGGCTATATATTGTGTATATTACTCCTAGGACGAATTATATATATTCTAGGGTATATATATCAACCTAGTGATCCTAGGAGCGCTATATACTCCCTTCTCTATAAGACTAGCTATTGTTAGGACTATTCTATCGGATATATCGGATACTAGTTCTAAAGATAAGCTATAAGTACTGGTTAAATTTCTATAAAATATCAGGTTATCAGAACCCGAGGACACTGCCTGATCTCATCCATCTCATCTAAGGGTATCTAGTTACTACTTTCACTAACTAGTAAACTTAGCGTCCTTCGTTAAATAACTACTAACTACTTTCCAGCTAGCCGAAGCCGCAAAGTTCTTGGCTCATTCTTACAGTACTACCCTTAGCATAACTATTCGGTAGCACTGATAAATTACCCGAAGAAAGCCGCAGGATCCATGTCAGGAAGAGTCATAGGAGCCAGGCTGGAGCCTTATGAAGTGTGTGTGTAATATTTACCCGTTAGCGTTGACTACTCGAACTAGGCACTGTAACGCTGCAACTAGCCACGGAGTACTCCGTACGCGGAAGCGAGAGCCAAGGGCTTGGCAGGGGACTGCAAACTTGCAAAGGCAAACTTCCAGCCCAGGGTCTTTAGTTTAGCCCAGTTGTTGATAGGAGCATGAGCTGCCAAGCCGCTACTTGTATGCGGGCAAGGATTAAAGGTCTCACATGGTCTTTCAACCCCCAACACCCATTTGATTGCCTTTGGTGTCTAGCTGAGCGCTGGCCCCCTAATATCCCTAATATTCTTGTTCATCTTACCTTCACTGGTTACCAATTTGGTTCGCTATTTTGCAGTTTGTCTTAAATCTGCGGAGTGTTTTCTCGCTCCCATCTCTCCGTGATCACATTCGAAGGTCGGACTTGCCCTTATCATGCACATTTCAACGACAACCTGGATGCTCGCTGCCTGTCTGGGGACTGTGATCAATGCTTCTGATGTACTGGAAGTGAATCTGGTTTTCCCGCGCAATGAAACATATGCGCCCAACGACACGTTCCCTGTTGTCTTTGCGTTCAAGAATTCTGAGCTCGCGAGACACCTTAACCCCTCAATCAGTTACAGTCTATGGAACGAGGTTGACAACTCAGCCGACATCCTGTGGCATGAACTCAGCTGGGTAAACTGGACAGCCCAGGAAACCTATTTTGCCTACAGATACAGCGGCACCTTCAGCACCGAGGGTCGTTGGAGAGTACTCTGGACCCTAGGCTGGAATCGTTGCAACGTGGAATCACCCGAATATGGCAACGGGGTGATCAGCACCAGCAACACCAGCTCAACCGTGTTCACCACCAGCAATTCTGCCCCAAAGCTGGACCCCGTTGCTGCTACAGCCAACAAGACATGTACCGGGCAACCAGGCGTGGCGATCAATGTGACCGACAAAACCAAGTCCGTCAGCAGCGCGCTTTGGGAGGGCGGTAAATACACCAACCATACATGCGCCGTTGTGGCAGCCTCCCCGACCCCTTCAACGAATCCCTGTCGGACTCAAATTGACGAGACTGCTCTCGCCAGCATGGAGGCCTCTAGCTGGGCCAGTTACTGCGATTCCAACTTCAACGAGCCAGCCGAGTGCTCGGATAAGAAGAGCTCCGCACAACCATTGGCGGTGGCGGGCCTCTCCTGCTTGCTAGGCCTTACTGGGGCGTTGGGTTTCTTTCTCGTGTGACCAGGCAACTCTCTTCTACTGATTGATGCCCTACTCCTGCTGCAGAGTCTTGATTAATTCGATTCCTTTCTTTCTGTCCATATCGTTCAGACACTCTACTTGATAATTCCAATTCAATACCCAGGCGTTGCAATTGACCCACATGATCCGTATCTTAAAAGTCTGACGCCTGTTACGTTGGTGCACGTCCTTCGCTTATGTAGAGTAGCCTCTCATCTAGAGCTAATATCAGCTATTGGTCCTTCAATTCGGAACTAAGGAACATTGTCTTACAAGCTCCTCTTAGCGGCAGATTAGTAAACGCCGGGATCACACGCAACTTTTGGCATCGTCCTAGTTAGTTCCTCCGCACTGTCCCCCAAGGCGGCTACACGGCCTAATCAGGGTCGTATCGAGATTGAACCCCTGGTGGCTAAAAAAATGACAATGTGCCCCTGCATAACAAACCAGTGTCTACTAGGACTAGGCACAGTAATCCCAATCATTTACCGAAATGGTCAAGGCCACAGGATGTGGTCCGTGGGCTGCAGCATGGCCTGCGGGAGCATAGATCAGTTCCGGTGTGGAGAGTCGAGACCATGGCTTAAGCCTTGCGGGATAGGATTCCCACGATATCAAAGATGCCAAGGCCCTAATCTTGCCCTACTTTAGGGGAGTCCGGATCTGACCGAGCTAGATCAGGAATTTCGTTTTCATCAAATTTCGACATTTCCAATTACCCTGACTAGGCATCTTCATGGTAGCGAGTGACCCTGCGGCCCCTGTAAGGGCTTCGTATGAGCACAAACCGGGCGCCAAATACTAGTACAGGATGACATTTGGCTGAGCCGGCGTGATCCGTGAAATGAGCGGATGCAACCCGGGGTCCAAGCTAAGTATACCAAGACTTGATACTAGGGCCTCCAGGGCTCGGAAATTGAGGATTGATATCCGTGGCGAGAAGATGGGAAAGATCTCTCGACATCCCGAGGTCTATAAGGCTAACACAATCATTTTCAAGGGAGGTCGTTCAGTCAAACATTCATTCTATGCTCATCCATTGATGAGATCTTTCCCTTTCATCGATTATAGTCACTCGTCCGATACTTTTCTCGCTCTCTTCACTTTTTCTCTATTGATCTTTCTTTGGAAGGTATGGTGTCTTTGTCCTTCACGGCGGCAGTGAGGACTTTTGTCCTCCTGCTCGCCGTCAATGGCGCCAGGGCCTCACCAGGATTCAAAAGTTCCGCCTGGCCAAGCTCTGGCTACAACCCCTGCCCTGAGCGATGTGCCATCTCCGGCCCCAAACAAGGAAACTGGTCTGTTTACCCCGACTTCCGGCAGATCAAGAAATGCAAAGAGGCCATGTTCTACAGCTTCGGTCTGTACGACCCCGTTGATGACCGGGATATGAAGCACAAGATTCATGCTTGCTCGTCCTTTGGTCCTGACTTCTCCACAATCCCCGCTTCGAACGTCCGGGTTGCTTCCGGGGAAGCCATCGATGTTGAGTTCGAGGTGGGCTGGTGGCAGGAAGGGTTTGGCCTTGCAACTTCGGGGCTCCGGTCCCTTGTCAAGCAGATCCGCCAGTATGCTGATAATGGGCATGGGGCCACTGATAGGCCCTTCATCATCTATGGCCAGTCTGGTCAGGCTACTATCGGTCTCTATATTGGCCAGGGTCTGCTGAATCAAGGCCTCTCGCAATCGGCCTTAAAGATGTTTCAAGACAACCTGGGAAATTTTACCGACACATCGCCGAGCTTGGCCATGCAGCTCTGTGAGAAAAACTATGACAGCGCCCACATCTTCGGCATCGTTGGTTCTAGCGACGGACAGTTTACTTCTATCCAGAATCGTCTCCAATCTTGGGCCAATGGAACGTGCTTGTCGTTCGAGGAGTCTACAAGACTTCCTGGCTCAGCTACCTTCACCACACCACCCATACAGTCAAATCGCACCGTCTCCAGTGCCGAAGTCAGCCCAACTTCCGTGGCCACAAAACTTGGTGCCCGTGCTGAATGCCGCACGATTCAGGCTGAATTCGGCACTGCCTGCCCTGAGCTGGCTGTCATGTGCGGTATTTCTGCGGCAGACTTTACCAAGTACAACCCAGGGTCTACCTTCTGCTCTGACGTGAAGCCCAAGCAGCACGTTTGCTGTTCCGCGGGAACCCTTCCCGATTTCAGCCCTGACCAAAACGATGATGGTTCATGCTTTTCGTACGAGGTCAAAGAGGACGACAACTGCGACAGTCTCGCTGCAGAATATAGTATCACCAAGGAAGAGATCCAAGAATTCAACAAAAACACCTGGGGTTGGAGCAATTGTGACCCTCTCTTTGCGAAGTCAATCATTTGCCTCAGCAAAGGCACTCCGCCGTTCCCTGCCGAGATCGCAAACGCACAATGTGGTCCTCAGAAGCCAGGCTCAAAGTCGCCAACCGATGGCTCCAACATCACTGACCTCAACCCCTGTCCGCTGAACGCTTGCTGCAACATTTGGGGGCAATGCGGGATCACCAATGACTTTTGTATCGACACCAACACCGGTGCCCCAGGAACTGCGAAGAAGGACACCTTCGGCTGCATCTCCAACTGTGGAACCGATATTGTGAAAGGCAGTGGAACCGGTGACATCCGCATTGGCTACTACGAAGGATACAGCTCGACACGAAAGTGTTTGTTCCAGGATGCCCTTCAGATCGACAGCTCCAAGTTTACACACATTCACTTTGGCTTCGGCACATTGACGCCTTCCTTTGATGTCGAGACGGGTGATATACGTTCTACCTACAACTTTGGTGAATTCAAGAAGATCAAAGACGCAAAGAGGATTTTGTCATTTGGTGGCTGGGACTTCTCTACCATGCCTGACACCTACCAGATCTTCCGCGACGGAGTCAAGCCCGCGAACCGGCTGTCAATGGCCCAGAAGATTGCAGCTTTCATCAAGGACAATGACCTTGACGGCGTCGACATTGACTGGGAGTATCCCGGCGCTCCTGATCTCCCAGATTTCGACCCCGGAACCGAGGAAGATGGTCCCAATTACCTCGCTTTCCTTGCCGTTCTCAAGAACCTGTTGCCTGGCAAAACCGTCTCTATCGCAGCACCTGCCTCGTACTGGTACCTGAAACAGTTTCCCATCGCGCAAATCGGCAAACTTGTGGATTATATCGTCTTCATGACCTATGATCTCCACGGTCAGTGGGATGCCAACAACGGCTATTCTCAGGAGGGATGCGATGACGGCAATTGTCTGCGCAGTCAGGTCAACCTCACAGAGACTAAGCAGTCATTGGCCATGATTACCAAGGCAGGGGTCCCCGGAAACAAGGTCATCGTCGGTGTGACCAGCTACGGGCGAAGCTTCAAAATGGCCGAAGAAGGATGCTACGGTCCCAACTGCGCGTTCGTCGGTGACCGATTGAATTCACAGGCGAAGCCGGGCAGATGCACGGACACAGCTGGGTACATCTCCGACGCCGAGATCAAAGAGATCTTGAACAGTCCAAAGCGAGCAGTTACCGAATCATTTGTCGATCCTAGCAGCAACAGTGACATCCTCATCTATGATGGCACGGAGTATGTTTCCTACATGGGCTCCGCTATCAAGGCGACGCGTGCTACTCTCTATTCATCATGGGGTCTGGGAGGCCTCACTGACTGGGCCACTGATCTTCAGGACTACAATGATCCCCTCTTCCGGCAAAGACTTGGGACGACGTCTTCAAGCTGATTGACAACGGGGAGAACCCCAAGGCGGATCACACGCGAACTGGAAACTGGACCGACTTGGATTGCATGCACGAAATGATTGTCGATGCGAATCAATACACGCCTTCTGAGAAGTGGGAAGCTTTCCGAGCGGACGAAGCTTGGGAAGATGTTGTCAGAATCTTCAGAGACACGGACAAGAAGAATGGCATCACGTTCATTGATTCGGCCGCACAAACCCTGACTATGGTGGAGGGAGCCAACTGTGGATCTCTTTTGGAAGACAGCTGTGTTGTACAGCCGTGTCCAGCTGGCGCGAACGGCCCGACTTCTGGACCGGCGGCGATGCTGATCTGGAATTCTTTGGTACAGCTTCATCTCATCTTCAGGGACTACCACAGACTTATCGGAGAAGCCGAAGTTGAAGGTGCCCTGTCGCTCCAAGATCTGGAGAATAAGTTTGCGCCAATCCCGCCCGAGGAGGACAACACCTGGAAACTGCTGCTTATTGATCTTCTCACTGTTGGAACACTCGGCACGGCAGGACCGATCTTCAACACGGTCATCAAGAGACTCCCTTATTTCCTCGAGAAACCAAGCCATCTCGATAATTATAAGGATACTACCATGAACATGATTGGACAGGGTACAACCGTCGCTAAAGACTTGATCGACAGCCCCCGCTCCCCGTGGACGCCGGAGTCACAGGCTGAGTTCTCAAATTATATGGCACAGGTCGTCACTGGCTGGAAGAACATGACCTCTTGGTCACTTGGGGAAGATTTCTCCGGGAAGGATGATTCAATCGAGCGCCTTGGAAAACTCATCTCCAACGGAAAGCTCGGCAAAGGGAAATCCGTGTTGTCTTCCGACGAACCGGATGACAAGCAGGATTACAACAGCCTGGTGGCCAGCATCAAGAAGTGCTTCTTCGGGTTTACCATCCCCGCTCTCTGGCAGGCTTCGAAATCCTACCCATTTGTCATGGACGCCGGTCATGATTGTGGAAGCAAAGAAATCACCGATTACCTCACAGACGACAACATGGACGCCACAGGTTCCTGTGTCGACGGCAAGCAGTACTACCTCGTATATCCAAAGGGTGACTCCGATGATTGCAAAGTGATCTGTTATGACAAGGGGCCCTGCCAGACCCAGTGCACCAACGCCAAATTCTCGCCGCTTCCAGGCCTCAGCTACCTCAACGGCACAAGCTACGGTGGCATCAGCAAGGACGATCTGATCAAGGGATCCGTCCGCACATGGATCAAAAACGGAAAAGAAAACGGCGGCAAAACCCCGGATCCCACCGATGAGGAGACAATCGATAACATGATGAACGCGGATGTCACAACGCCTGGATACGTGCGAATCCCCGTCTGCAGTCCCGAGCGCGCCTACAAATCCTGGGACACGACCAAGGCAGGCTCCAGCGCAAATTACCCCTGCGACATCCCGCCGGGCAAAAACACTTGCGGAGACTCGACTTTTGAGAATGACACCACCGATGGATCGCCTCTCGCTGACGACTGTCTTGTCATTATCAAGAACTGGGAAGGCGACGGTGGGACAAGCTGGAAGCCCCTTGTTCCTGGCAAGCCGCACCGCGAGCTTGGCAGTTATGGGACTTGCGCCATTGGTGTGGAGGCGACCAAGGTCGATGGCAATGCGGATTTTACTGTCGGTGGGCAAGATGCCATTGATCTTATCAATGAGTCAATCAAGCGGTTTAAATGGGAAGGCAAGGTTGGAGCGAGTGGAACCATGAAGTGCGATGGTACCATCAAGCAGCAGTCAGTTCTTTGGGGCATCTATCACACTTGATGCCTGAGTATATAGGGTGCTTCAGATACCTTACTAGATAGGGCTAAGTAGTTATATGACTCTCAGACCATCATTTGGGAACTCGTTTCTTTTAAAAAGTTATTCTACTTAATCGCTAGGGACCTCCTTATACACCTTCGGGCTTGTTCATGCAGAGAGATAACGCAGGGTCAAGCGGGTGCCGGGGTGCGTATGAAAGTGTTTGCCCCTGTACGACTCCGAATGGTGTACAGAGTCACTGTTCACAAAGCCCAGTGCCCAGTGGCGGAGTGGCCTGTGTTCAGAGTGTTCTCAATTGTAAATTTTTGGATCTGCGAAAGCTGTAGGAGCTTGTGTTCCTTGGATGAGCTCCGGGTACTTGGATTGACAGGCAGACACCATAGAAATCCTTAATCCTCTTGGCCAATAAGCCATCAAATCCTCTTTTAGGGGAATCTAATGGAATCCAGTCGATTAAATTTGTCTAGCGATTATTTCAAACATGCCGGTCGTTGGCATGCTGAAAGCCTGGGGAGATTGCCTCGTGCGGTACCCATAAGTCACTTACATAGGACAGGGCCGTCATTTCCCTAGTACGGGCAGAATCCACCAGTGGACGGCGGCCTCGTTCCTTATCCCTTTGGCCCCATGGATACATTGCTTGGGGAGATGTTGGAAACTCTATTGTCAGTAGCGGACCACAGCCGAAGCATTTCAAGGGCGGCATGAGTGCTGTTTATTTATCAGGTGTATATAAAATACAGTAACAGGCCGAGCCGCCAGAGAAAATACACAAACCTTTTTTTGCCCTTCTCCGGATCGACCGTGCTGGGGCCCACACTCCATCCCAGGGTGGGTCACCAATGATAAATTGCAGTAGTAGGCCGCCATTCACATGAGCATATGAGCATATTCAAAAAATCACAAGATAAGCACGTGAGGGGAGATAACTTCAATTTAAACGCCCAGAGCCAAACAGATTTCGTTTCCGATGTTGGTGGCGTCGCGAAATCGGTCGACTCCAACAGGACCTTATAAAGCTGCATTTGACTTGAGTTCCTCCGAGACGTCTTCCGTAGTCTCGACACCAGCAGACAAGGTAAATATCGTTGGTAAGATTTCAGATTTGGTGGTGACCTCATAGTAGGCCGTACACAAGCCATTCTGTTTCAATCGACAGGGGTGCTGTTTATTCGCAAGGAGGACAGGCTAAGTCTTAGCAAACAAACCCCGGTTTGCCCCAATATGAATGGACATGCCCAGAGTGGGGCTTCAGAGACAAATTGTGGAAGTGGGTTGCCGTTCGCGAGAGCATATTAGAACATCCCAAGATAAAGAGGCGAAAGAGGCTGGCTTTGATCTTGAACGCCGGGAACCAAGCAGAATTAGTTTCAGATGTTGGTGGCGTAGCGAAGTTTGTCGGGTCGTGGGCCCTCATAAGACCGCGTTCGACTTCGAGTTTTTGACGTCTAAGCCTCCATACCAAGTTGAGTGCAATATTCCTAGTGATAACATCATAGCAGGCTATACAGAAGCCGTGCTGTTTTAGTCCTGCTGCTCTCGTCTTTCAAGTCATCTCCCTTGATACTGTGCCAGTGACAGAGAGGCAGTTCTCGGGGTTCATACGGTCCACGATACAATCGCAATTTGCAAGGCAAAAAGCAATGAAGGGCAGGAGAAAATTCATGCGAACCCCGGGCTACGCAGAGACCCAGAGGCCGCACTAAGCCAATCACAAGCGGCGGTATTCTTGCGGGGCCTGCGAAGGGAGAGAAGACGGCTTCTACGACAGCTCAAGCAGATTTACGTGCAAGTCGGGATCTCGGAAGCAGAGTGCAGAGGGCTACGCTACCAGGCCATCAAACCTATGGCACTTAGCGTTTTCCTTGAGTCATTGAGCAAGAGATCTACTGCTGTATCCAATGGTGTGTCTGGAGATCATCGTTCAGCGCGGGTTTGAAATCATGCCGAATCTACGCTAAGGGTTTCATGATCCTCTTTAAAAGGTCTCAGATTATGTACGAGAAATGTCGACACCGACTGGAAATTTCAGATCTAATCACTTCTCATACAAATTATCAAGAGCTACATTTGACAGATGATTCTTACTTCTTCCTTGCATTCTTCGAGAACGTCGCTGTCTGTTGGGCTTTCGGTGCGAACTTTTTTGGCTATCTTATCCATGGTATCCGTCTCTCTACGCGCTTTTCCGGTAGATCACGCAAACTTGCCTAGAAGTCAAATTTTTCGAAGTCAAATTGTGTCACAAGTACACAAAGCGAGAAGGAAGCAGGCATGCATTAATTCGCCGGTTAATCCGCTTTGCCCGCCATTTATGAGACCCGATCTGAAAACAACGGCTTCGTCGACGAACGTTTCCCAGAACTGCTTCGTGAATAATCTCTCAAAATGGCGTAAGATACCAATGAGGATCACCCTGGTGCTCACTAGGCCTGGCCACTGGCTGAACTATTGCTTTGCCTCTGGAATAACTAGTTCTATCGAACAATAAGGTAGACGGGAGATTGGTGCGTCCCAGATATCCCAGGAACTGGCATTCTGGGTTTTTCTCTTTTCCTCTTTTCGGATGCTTTTCATTTGTGTGAATGGTTTCCCGAGGGGTGGTGGGGCTGGGGTTATTTGGAGAAAGCGACTCCAGCTACCGAAATAGTACTTTTCCTTTTACTGCCATTGTCTCAAATATTGGGTTTTTCTTTTCTTTCATTGATATTTCCGCTTTCGCTTCAGCTCAGGATGAGCACTATAAACGCCTCCCTGCTTCATCGACCAATACAATGCCTCCAAAGCCCAAACCGCATCAGACCCGTGCCCTCGAGCTGTGCGAGAACAGGCCATTGTTCTATAAATGCATCCAACCCCTGGTCTGTTATTCATTACTGTTGGATACTTCTCTACAAGTCTATTGCTGTGCCTTAACCTCCAGCATGCCCAGCTCCAGGTTTCTTGTGCACCGAGCACCAAAAGCGTCTCTTAACTTCAAAGATTATGTAGGCCACCAGATGGATGGATCGTTTCCGGTGTCATTGAGGCCACACGATTTACGTTTCCAATGGGCTGTGGACGCTCTCGGACACACTCCAGAATCTGCGCAGCAGTTTGTCGAGCGTTGTCATATCTCAACCCTCGAGCAGTTGGGCTCGCTCGGCAACATTATTGTGGGAGGCATGACTGGCCAGCCTCTTACCTCCATTATGAATAGCATCGAACAACCAATCAAAGACCAGATAATTTTGATGGTTTCCTGGCATTGGGTTGAAGATTGTGATGGTGAGCGAGAAACTAATATTAAACTAATTCTTGGCCACATGTCTGACATCCAAGTACAGGAAGTTGCCCGTACAACAATATTTTCACCCCTCTCAAAAAAAAGTCAGAGCGCACCCATCTACCGTCTATAGGGCATAGCCAGCCAGAGAATGATAATTCAACCTGTCAACAAGCGCTAGGCAAACTCAAAAGGGAGCACGATGGAGAGGAAGGTGCCGGCAATAGGCGAGTGAAGCGCCTGGCAAACAAGGGAAAAAGTTGACTATAAGTTATGAGCACTGAGCAGCGTGTCTACGCTAGCTGGCTGAATGCGTTCCTGCCCGTTCTGCCATAATGTGGTAAGACGTTTCGGTATTCTTACTACACCTAGCTCACCTAGTTGGAATTTGTAGCTATTGAAGAGGGGAACGCTCAAGACTGTGTGCTCTGAGGCCCACGGGTCGATTCAGCAGATACCAGCTAGCATAGACATCGGACCAGAGGTAGAAAAGAGGTTGGGCGCTTGCGCACAAGCAGTCAAATATGAGCGTTGATGTATTTTGCAGACCACCCGTTAACTTCATTCTAACACACCCGATGTAGCCTGCTAGTGCACTGCAGGAACAATATTTGGTGACAGCATTACAGCACTGTAAACAAGAACCAGATGCATAATGTATAAACTTGGTTGCCATCCCTGGAATAGGCCCATTCGTTCAAGCGGCCGGACAAGATACTGCATAGCCCCGAGACCATTATAAACGGCAACCCGAGCAATTTCCAAGGTAAGCGGCACCGGCTGGCCCAGTGGCTCTGCGAGACCATGGATGACCGGAACCAGGGCAAGCAAGCCAAAAGAAGTGCAGTGATATTGAAACTTGACGCTTGACATAGGAGTGTCCGGGTTTGTACCAGCACTTCGACGTGGTGTCCCACGAAATGCAAGGAGATGGCGCAAATGTACCCGAGTTCCACCAAGGAGTGATTGGAGAACTGAAGAGCGGCGTAGGAGATGGTGGTTGCATAAATCAGTAGCAAGATGCCTCCAAGCTCAAGTTTCTCCCAATAGCATGCATCGGTGCCACCAAGAACAAGAAGGATACGGTAGGCGAGACTCAGGAAACACCACGAGACGACGCCGGCGCCGAAAAGAAGTGTCGCGAGCGAGTTACTGACATCCGCATGGAACACAGGGAATTGAAAAAGTAGGCACTGAATTGGAAATAAAGAAAAATAAGAGATCCCAAAAATATCAAGAATAGCAATCTTGGTGGCTGAAGTGACCGAGGACTTGAATGGTCTTTATGAGAGCCAGCAATGCAACCCTTCTGAAGGGTTTTTAGCTGTCTCTCAAGTTGCCGAGAATATCAGGTCGTCAGTCCAAAGCATCTCCGCCCGCGAAAAGAAACCAACTCTGACAGGGCAGGGAACGCTGAATAGAAGATTATGGCTATCTTGATGGATTGGTTTCTGTGTTACTGCCAGACTTCATCAGCAAAAAAGATGATTCAGCATCCTCGAAGAGGCAGGCGGTGGAATGACACAATGCCACCGCCTTTTTTGCGGGACGTCTGAGGACTGACTCAGTGTCACTGAGGCAAGTCCTCTCCGGGGATCCACCTGCTGCGTTTCTTCAGACCTCCGTGGTTGGGCACGAGACCTAGCCTCTAGCCTCTAGGGCTCTGGATTCTGCCCGGTGTCAATACTGCTGTAGATCTCGAGCTATGTCTTGTCTATGCACCCGAAGATAGCCTTCTTGCCTGTTACATTACCTCCTGGAATCACCATGACGCCGACTATGAACCAAGGAGTGTAATACCGTCAATTAAAGCACGATCTTACGGTTCACCTGAAATATCTACTGCTTCTACGGCCTCTTATGGTTGTTTTATTTATTTTGTGAAAAATCTTGATCTCTCCAAAAAGCTTTCGGCAAGCTTTTTGTTGAACGATAAAATAATCCTTCTTGCTTCTCAAAACCCGTCATACTCAAAAGCCCCTGCTTGAGCATTTTGGACTAGCTCGATCGCTGCCTCAACTAAGGTTCTCACTACGTCGACCATATCCTCCCTGCGATTTGTTTGCCCAGCCATTGTATGTCTAAGTGGACGGACGGGGTGAATAGGACATCCTTGGCAATAAACGGCGCGCAAAGTCGAGAAGGGAAAGTTAATGTAAAGCGGATAACACTCTATATAAGGGATTGTTCTACCTTCCTGGCGTGGCAAATATCCTTCCTCATCCGGAGCAATGTAAAAATGAAATTTATATCCATTCAGTTATTCGAAAAATGCGTTAAGGGCGTCTCGATTGTACGGAAGCAGAATAACCTGTATGGTATAGAAGATTGCGACCTCGAATCTAAAGTGCGTAATCTGAATAGTTTGCAACTGCTCTGAATGAGAGAAAGGATTTACCAAGTTCGGATTGGGTCTCGGCTGCAGGGGCTCAAAGTCGGCTGGAGTTCTTCGAGGTGGGCGGACGGGTGACGGATATATAATTCCGTGGGGTTTAGGTCCTAGGTCAAATAGTATAGATCCCACAGTGATATTAGAATCATTGTATTCCCGTTTAGATCGGCTACTATCCTGACTGGAAGTGACCTATAGGAGTAGATATATAAAAAAGAACGGAATACGGACTGTCGCACTGATACTACACTTACGCGTGTTCCGGTAGCTAGACTTAAGAGCGACGTAAAAGAGAGAGTATAACGGTCGGTTTCGATAGAGTCGGTGAAAGGCTTACTATATCGCCGTTCTATATCTATATCTTTGTCCTGCTCTGGCGGGAAGTTAGATAGCACTAGTAATGGGATCTCGAGTGTGGCCGTCTCTGGGTCGTCGACCGACACTGTAGGATGAATCCTATGGTACCGGGCGAGCCCGAAAAAGTGGAGCCAGAGCGCTAGGGCCAGCTCTGCGAGGTGTATTTCGTGGAGACTAAGCTCTTATATGCGTTCGATATCCTCCGCTTTTCGAGGCACGCAGCGATGATGATCTTTTTGCGTTATTATCTCGAAAGTAAACTGGAGGCTAAAGCGCTAAAGATCCTAAAGGCTAGACCGGAACTGACTCCTAGGAGTTCTTAATAGATCGTGCCCGGACCCTCCCGAGTTACCGGTGTATTGTTCTTCCAAAGCTTCGTCGATCGACTGCGCCCCCCTTAGGGGGCTATGGCAGAGTTAGTATATTACACTCTGCCCAATATCGAGGAAGAGAATGTCTTAGAAGAAGGTCTTCAGTATCGGGATAGGAAACTTGATCTACTCTATTCTCTGCAGGATACTATCGCGTTCCCGTTAGTAATCGATGTATCTAAAGAGTCTATTTTGCTTCTAGTGGAGAAAGTATAGGTTACGCTTAGAGACCCTAGGCGCTCGGGACTACAATAGGCGAACTATTACCGTATCGATTTAGGAAAGAAGATCCGCTCGGCCCCCTACTATATCATGAAATGTTCGCTAAATAGATTCTAGGTAATATATTATTGGCTAAGAGCTTTACAGATTAGTATCTTTCCACAAACGATACGACTTTAGTAGGAACGAGTGGCATTACCTCGTTATATCTTATAGCTCTCAGCTTATATAAGACGCCAATGCTTATACCCGCCCAGAGGCCCTTTATAGGTAGAAGTGCGTCGAACGCGTCCGCTAGAGTTTGAGGAAGTGCGCGTAGGTAGTCGGCTTTTCGGCTGCTAGGCCCGCTCTGCAAGACCGCCCACTAGAAGTTCTCGGCGGTTTTATTACGACGCCCGCTAGTTACGCCTTGATAGAAACGAATATTTTGGTAGATACGCCCGTCGGACGGAAAATGTTCCTTGTGGAAATTTTCTCGAAGTGTGCGAATAAGCTCCTTATTAAGTAAGTCGGGATAGCCTTAATCTGTGTCAGCAGCTATATCTAGTTGGGTTTACGTTGCGGTTCAACGGACCTACGGTAGTTATATACACGTCCACGATCCACTATGGATTTTCTTCCCCTATCTCCTGAAATCTCGCTCGGGCGGCTGTGATAAGACTCTCTTAATCCAAGGCTAGCAGTGTATAGTCCGAGCTTTTATATAGTTGGCGAAGTGACCGGTCGGGACCTAATGGCGAGGGCTGGAGCCAGACTCGTCCGGTATCCCAGTCCGCCACGTCGATTACAATAGGTATATAGAAAGCTTTGCTCAGGCGGTAACAACCTTGCGTTCTCAAAGTCCGTTCCAGACGCACCGCATTCTGATGATCATCAATAAGTCGGCTCGCATTACACCCAACGGACAGATCGGACAGTTAGATAAGCGCGACGCCCTTGAAACAGGACCGCTGATACGTAAAGAGCTTATACTTATCGCTCTCGATCTCGCGTTGTTTTCTTTGTGTGATAGTTACACCTCGGGGTCTTGGGCGTCTATAACTCCTAGTCCCTCGAGGCATTCTAGCTTGGCCCCTGTGCTACGCCTTGAAGTCAGAGCTATGTCGAATCGTAAGGGCTTTATATACGGGCTTTCCAGGCAATTTAATAAAAGCAGCAGTCAGCCGACATTACGCGATGTTTGGCGTGTAGAAACCAGTGCCATTTGAGGGTAGAAAAGCCGTCCTGATCCATTCCACGCCATCTTCGGGGCTTACAACCTGAACAAATATGTGTCAAGAAGTGTGCTTTATGTGCCACTGCCGCGAATGACTGGCTAATTTACACTCTCTCTGTGCTGCCATTGCCCAAACTTGAGTCTGCACTCAATATAATGGCAGTACGATTTGCTAAGCAAAAATTTGGCTAATGGTCGAAAATATCCCTCCGAATTTATACGATAATCTAGTTGTCTACGAGCTTCCTGCAACACGGTCACATACGTGCGAACCAGATATTCGTGCGGCATAAGTGCGCGAACAGATGCCAGCTACCGGGTATAACACGGGGTTTTGCCAGTGTTTCCATTGATAGTTTCGAGATCGGCGACCGTGGCAGCGAATACAACGCAAAACATCAGTTGTTTGTAAGAAGGCGTTCGACAATGTGTTCTGGTGACGGCTTTCTCTGTCGCTAACCCCGTGGGGCATCGACACGTAACGCGATCTCCTGTATCTGGTAGGTCTCGTTTCATCAGAATATCAATCCCACGTCCTTCCGCGCAGTGCATATCGGGTGCGGAGCCACAGTCTGGTTTCAGGAAGCCAGTTCATAGCTAGTTTTTATTCCAAAAATCAGAGGGGCAGATGACTATTTGTACTTGACAATATCTGGATTGTGTCTAGGATATTTGCCGTTCCGCATCAGGAGACAATAATTAGAAGTGTGAGGGGATGTAAAACAAGAGACTAGGGCTTCACCTTTCTTGCGCTGCGTGTAGCCCGGTACAGTGGGGTCTTCCAGCCGATGGCGCGGACATAGATAGTGTAATTAAACCCACATAGCAAATGTTATACAAAGATGCCCTCCGTCAATACCAACAATCCAGAGGAACTTAATTAAACGGAAATCGGAGCCGAAGATGCATGGAGCAGCATACTGCAGCTGTGTGAACACCCGTTTAAACATCAGGAGGCAGTATCCGTACTATCTATCTTGTACAAGTGAGGAAATACGTGAAGAACAGGAAGGCGTGATCAAGTTCTTGGTGCTATATTGACTTTTACTTTGGTATAAGGGCAGGGCCCTCCAGAATGGCATTCTCATCAACCTAGTTTCGAGGTACCGATCGTTCAAACGCGATATTAGGCCGGTGCTGGTGCTCCTCACTGCATCACCTACAACTCAGAGCAGCCCCATCTCTCCAAAGACCAAAGGCGGCTGCCTTTCCATGCCCATCACATATGGATGACCAGGCGCCCCAAGTCCCGGCTATACGACACTCAGCATTCGAAGTATCGTGGCCAATGGTGGATTTGGATTTTAGCCGACAATGTGAGGAGGGAAGTTTATTGACTGACACCAACACGTTTCCGGCGAACCAACATTGCAAACACGAATCCTACGAGAATATCCCAGTTTCCTGGAAAATTTTCTCAACGCATGAAGATACAGGGGCAGCCACTATGCAACCCCTACGGGACAGCTGGAAAATTTTCAGAAATATGAGTCTCCGGGATTGGGCTGATGACGTGCTGGATATGCCATCGACCAAGATGAAGCTTTTCAGGCTATATTAAAACAGACTAGCATTTTCACTGTTTTCTTTCCTCTGCCAAGTTCCTAAGGAGATCGCAAAGTACGATTCCGTGACATCAGTATGGACTCTCTCTCTGTCTCCGGCCCGCCCAGACTAAATACAGTAGGCTATTCGAACCCACGACCGTTTCCTTTATGCTACTCTCCGGCACGGTCTCACCTACGCTAAGTGTGGCAACCCGTATCGGGCCTTGACACTTGATACGTCGCCTATCACGAAACCCGTTAAGGATTTACTGTCAAACCCCGCGAAGAATATCATCTGTCAATTCGCGGTACTCGAAACTCGCTACAAGCGTTATTGCCGAGGCTCTGACCTTGCGGATGGGCGCTATTTCCAGATTGCCACCCCGCTACTAACTCTTGTCACCGATCAGTCTCCAGTCAACGGCTCGAGAATAATCACTCGCGAAATACTACAATCCTTTTGCCGAATCAGTCTTGAAGGCATCTGGGACGACGACTGTCATCTGAAAGCCATCGCTTGTCGCTAGAGCTGTCTCTGTCACGAGGCAGAGGAGATTGCAGCTTCAGGACGCCTGAATACCGAACTACTGGGGCTCGCTCAGGTAGGTTTCATCATCATATCCGACCAGCCAATGACTCACACTGACTAGGAGCTCTGCCACCTCCGAGACTTTTTCTCGCTTACGGCAATTTTGCATGGGCTATCAAACGGAGGCATCAAGCTTGAACCCGTGTTGGCTGGATTCCTTGACGAGAGTCGAAATTATCGACAATATCGCCTTAAGCTGCACAAGGAGCCCTGTCTTCCATTCATTTATCCATTTATCAGAGAGTTGAAAAGGGGAAGTCGTGAGGCTGTTCGGGGCATTTTTAGCTTTCTTTCCTACGATGAAATCTTCTGTCAGGAAATAGATCTCATGTGATATACGTACTAAGCATTCTTGCTTAGTCATTATTGTCTGACCAGATTGTCCAAGTTAGATTTTGTTGTTTTTAGTTAGTTGGTGTTGGTGCTACAATGCAATATTGCTCGTATGTGTAGTGTCGAATACGAAGACTACGGCGATTACTGGGCAGAGGGCCTACTCTCAAGGAGGCTGCTGCTCGGTGTAATCTGTGTAGTTGTTCGTAGTTGTTGTTCAGCTAAGAATACAGGAATCCCGAACTACCCCCTAATACACACAGACCCCCGCTAGGTCACATGACTCCTTGTTGCCAGTTCCAACAGTTGGCCAAATTGACCATCGTGAATTTTCTCATATGTTCTGCCAAGACCATTATTTCTGTTATCTTCACATAATCCATGTGATCACGTGCTGACATCTACTGTCTGCGACTTTTTATTATCAGCCTTGGCTTGGGTCCCGGCCCGCTTATGTCCAAGCCCAGTCTGACAGAGGGTATCCAGATCGAATTTATGTACCCCGGAAGAGTCGCCTTTCAATTTCAACACCTTCGCGTTCTGTCAGATATGGAAGATACGGCATCGGTTGTTTCAGATAATCTTCTCGTTATGTTGATACATTGCACTAGCTCTCATTGCCGATGTAAGTTGCCCACGGAGGCGATTTCCGTCTTCAATTTAAACCAGGCAAACTTCCAACGCATTGGTCGTATGCTCAACCCAGCCAACAACCACATTCGCACGTCGGCACTCTGCAACTCACGAGTAGTCATTGCGTCTCCTCTGCTGTACCCAGGTACAGTAGACCTCATGCTTGGTGACCTTCTAGGCCAGCTGATTTCGGCATGCAAACACCGCAAGCCCTCGCTCAAAAAGACAGAGCGACGGACGGATGCTTTTCACGAATTGTTCCTAGGAACATCGACCAACCCTGAGTACAAATGCCATCAGAGTAATCGGAGCAACTACGGAATATTTGCACTGCTTCCATCTTCGTGACGCAGCCAGTGGTATCCGCACAACATAAGAGTCGGCTTTGCCCTCACTTAATTACCATCCTTCTGTTCTCTTGCGCATCTCTCTCAAGGAACCGCCCCTACTCAATCTCATCATGGTGGACCAGAGACTTATACTTGGCACGCAAATCCTCACTTTCCGGTTACATATGGCTTTGGAAGAACATCCCCTATTTCAGCCAACAGAAAACCCCAAACCCAGGCAGGGTTCGCCGAGAAAGTTGTTGCTGGTATCCGCTTTGGATGGCGGCCCATTTACTGAAGACGTAAGTACGAGGGGTTGTTGCGCGTCATCGCCCGATGTAAGTCTCATATAATGCACATTCTGGGAGTTGGAACTGAATGATCACAGTTTCTTCGCACATCGAAAATGATGGATCAGAACAACAGCCATGCGTCATTGGTGATTTAATAGATGCGAAGACAGCCCGCAATAATCTTTAGAGGGCTGAGAATTGTAGCCAAAGACGAGAACAAATACCTCCGTTCTTTGCAGAATACAAATCGTCTCATCCAGAGTATTTTTGTCTCGACCGGCGTGCCTGTCTCGAGGGTTTTTCGTTTTCGATCCCCGCTCGATGAACGAAATTGTGCAGTGTAGAGAATTTGCTTGCATTCCACGCGATGATTGGCCGAGGAATCAATATTCTACTGCAAATTGTCTAAATGACGACCTTTCTCTTCCCAATAGACTTTTAACGCGGCGCTTCTGTTGAGCGGCATGAACCCAAATCTGGGTTAAATGTTGGAGTGCTGTTTAAAGCAGAGAAAATCTTTGGAGGGTGGAAAAGACCGGTCCCTACAAACTGACAAAATGAATAAGTTATAGGAAGAGAACTAGAGGGATTGAACAAAGAATCATGGCTAGCTATGTCCTGGTCAAAAAAGTGGCCGGGAAACCGACAGACATGATTCGTGGAATGAAAATTAAGTTTGAGGGCCGGTAATTGAAGGGCAATTCAGCAAGCCTGCTCGGATGAGTAGTTCATGGGTAATCCAAAGCCCTTTCTTCATCTGATACTATGACGATGTTGAATAACAGGTTGAAAGAGATAACTTAGGGAGTGACAGCAACTGGTAGAGGGCATTGGCCTCTAAATTTGGTTCGAAATAAATAGTGATAAACAGGCAATAAGTTATGGCGGGGTAGAGTGCGAGATAGTGGGTACTGAATGCGAGGGAATGGACCTGGGCCTAGGGGGCGGCAAATCACCGCTTTCACTGCAGGTGAGACTGCCCCACTCTCCGACCGAAACCACGACAACTCTTCTCCACAGAAAACAGAGGGATCCTGGGCCGCTACCCTGGATTGGATGGCAGACGATACTATCACTCAAGAAAAAAAACGACTCCTAAAAAGGGGCACACGAAAGAAAACTTGATGGAAACAACACACACCCTTCTCATTGATGATGATTCTAAAAAGTAGAAGTTACTCTGCAGACTCTGCAGATGATAAAACTAAAAAGAGGCGGTCACAAGCGGCAAAACTTCCCGCCTCCCGATTTTCACCTCTCAGTACCGGCTAATGAGACACTAGTAGATACCCTCACTCGGGTTCCCGCTTGCTTTTCCGAGATAACAAAATGTAAAGCAAAGTAAACAAAAACCCTCCCTTGAGTATTCTTGACCTGTCGGCCGCTGTCTGTGCATGCACAAGGCGGAGCCGGGTATAGAGGTGGTGTTATTGCACTGGAGTAGCCCAATTGGAACAAGAAGATCTCCGGATAAGAAAGCAGCACTATTGTGTAATTATTCGGTGAAGCATTTTCTGCCTTGAGAATTACATGCTCTGGTACTCTATGAATCATTTACCCTCGGGTCAAGTTCGTTCCTTGGCTGTTAAGAGCAAATCGCGCCCTGTGCTGTCTTTGCTGCCGCACCATGCGACATGTAGTATCGTACAAAACTTAAGCACGCGAACCAACCTCTGGGAATAGCAAGGTTTGGTTACTGACTCATAAAAAGGCAATCATAGCACTCGTAGGAGAGGTGGTGGCTTGTAGACTAATTTCGAATCACACAGTCAAATGGCCAACCCCCATGGAAGTTGTCGAGTAGAATCGTGTATTTTCGACGGAGACGAAAAACATCCTATCCAAGCTGAGGTCACCGTCTTAGCTCCCGTGTCCCTTTAGGGGGAGTACAAGCCGTTCAACAATTACATAAATCCCTGTCCTTTCTTTGTTGATCTCGTTTGATCCATCACGAAATTATTAGCATCCTTCCATCGCAGCCTGCTCGTCTCTCCTCTTCGCTCTCATCATGTCCAAAGCTAATTACATCCTGTGGTCACCATCGGAAGAGCAAAGACTTCCGGACTGGCTATCTCGACACCAGCACTCATCGAGGGGGGAGAAGTCGATAGTACCGTTGTGATACTGGTATTGCACGCGGGTCCGAGTCGCTACGTGGAAAACACAATCAACTACTAAAACATGGTATTATCGAGCAAAAATTCGTAAGGTTGTGCCATTTAGTGGGGCCAAACAGACCTAGAAAAGCCTGAATATTGTATCATTTCTTTTGTCATAGTTCACATTCTCAAAAATTTTGCATTCGTTGAACTCTTTCCGGGCAAGACACGGAATTAATATCGATGGAATTGCTCCTCTGATAGGGTGTGGGTTCAAGTTATTGCAAATCCTCTAGCGTTGTGCAAATAGCGACCTATCACACCATCTGGTCTTAGATAAAGCTTCAAGGAAGTTCTCAGCAAATTTTGTGTCGCCTGTAGGTGCCGTTGGTGACTCCACCGGTGATTTATTAGAGTTCGGGACCACATAGTTTGAACTAAATCTACGGTGAGATATACTCTGCCTAGTCGATCCCTTTGTGGCGAGCCATGATTTAGCTAGTGGAGCATGGGGCCAAAAATGATAGTAAACAACCCCGCAAATTGGAGGTGGTCCTTTACGCGCCGTTGGTGATGGGGCTACGTGATCACTGTCTTTCTTGTTACGAGCCAAGTCTTTGGTGGAAAGAGTGCTGTCATTCAAGAAACTAAAGGTGAGGAGAGAAAGAGAAAGAAAGAAAGCAACTATCTCATCATGTACGTGCCTCAGGCACGAACGAACAATCATCTTGTCGGAACAAGAGCAGCAGTGGAGATCGGAGAACGGAGATACCATATCCCACTTAGATTAGTCATTGTTATGCCCATACAAATTGCCAGCCAGGGGCTTCATAGAAAAAAAAGACCTGTTGATATCCGATTGGTACGCGCTATGATTTACTAAGCAGTTTCCGACTCATCTCCTCGATCACATGACCCTCGGCCTTTGTCAATTGTCCTAGATCTCATAGCACGTGACAGTTCTTCCAGCCTAGTCCCAGGTAACTTAGCTCCAATCTCAAAGGAAATTATTAGCATAATCTCAATCGCGTTGTAGCGGAATACCTCCCTACCGCTGGCCAGGTATCTGTGCTGCGTCCAATAGCGATCAGACCCTTCAAACCCCCGTGGTCTGACGTATCCCTCCCCTCCATGGCAAAATTGAAGAGCGTCGCGAGCAAACCTTCAGCAATCGCTCATGGTTGCGACTTGTCACTGGCTTTTTCGAATTTTACTCTGTCCCCGTCGACACCTTCATCAAGTATATAATCTCTTCGTGCAAAGTGTCGCAGACACTCTCTAGTCTCCGGTGTCTCATCCAGCAGAGCCAGATCACAATGTCCCTCGACCAGAGAAGCCAAGGGCGCCAGCGTATTGGGGGAGAAACTCTCATTTCAAGCACCGAGGACCTCCCTGATCAGTCACATCTCTGTCACTTGATTCTGCCAGCAAAGAAATTGCTTTCCAAGATGGCGCAAAGTCTGGTACATCACCGTTTCGCCCTATTAATTCATGTGCATGGTGTGCTACTTTCGTCAACCTTCTGGCTGTTCCGAGCATGTTGCGTGAAGAAAATAATGTCCCATGAGCTCTACCACAGCATAGAGTACAGCACTACAATTTCAGAATTTCAATACCGGACCCCATTTCCCCACCTGGTCTAAGCCCTCTCCAAGTTCAAATTCTGACCAAACCAGACTCCTCACGCCACACGAGCAGGCCTGGGGCGTAGCCTCCGTAGCCAGTCCTGGCGGACGGCCTCCTTCATTGCTCCCTCGACCAGGTCCAGACTACTAAGGCGCGTGTCTTGTAGTTCCGAATAACCCCGCCTTGCCCTCCCAGTATCTTTCAATTCTCCGTACCGTTCCCGTCGAAGTCTAAGGGTGATGTGAGTGCGTTGATAGGGTAGATCGATATGGTCTTCCTCAACAGCCGTTGCTTTGGACTGTTGGTGGGAAATCTTTCTCTTCTTCGGTGAGGGTTGATTTATCGAATCGTGATCCAGTAGATTCCCTGTCTCTGCATCGTACTTGACCGGGCGTCTTCGCTTGCGAGAGATTTGCGCTATGGTAAGGAGAATATCAAGTTGGCTTTGGATGGGCAGCGCAGACAGCAATGGCGAATTTATATTGTCGCAGGGCGTTCCACTTGACGAGAAATACCATACCCTAGCCTTGAGGGCCCTCACTCAATAGATGTATGTCAAATCTGATGTCAATGAGCCTAGACTCTTAGTGAGGGTGCGCACATAATAGTCGCCAATAGTCAGCGCCTTTAACTTTGAGATCTGTGGCAGTTTCTCATGATTTGGAGGTTCAAACCTGTTTCCGGCACTGAGTCATGTCCACTGAGTGGAGGCTTGATCGTGCGGTATTGGAGAGGTAGGGGAGGGACAGTCGAAGAGGGCGCAAGTAGATCTGGGAGACGTTCGTCGACGAAGCCGTTGTTTTCAGATCTGGTCTTATAAATAGCGGGCAAAGTCTACTCACAATAGTGACATAGATCATGTCCAATTAATATCCGACGATATCCTCTCTACTGTGATACACTACGGGTATATTGGGAAAGGTCTTTAATGCGAGCTTACCTGCTTTGCTATGGTGATATTCTTACCGAAAAAAATTATAGATCATTTCGAACCCATGTAAAGGGATAAATGTAGTATGCTAGTGTAGGCTGTTCTCTAAGCAAAGCACATAATTTATCTAGACTAAATGAAGTCATTTCTTTGTGTCGTTTCACCCAAAGGCAGATGTCATGAACGAACCGCCGGGTGGCACCTACTTTCACGCCGTGCTTACTGTAACGAAGAAACCTGGGTCTTGATCCTCATAAATCTGTATGAGGTCGAGACAACTTATATGTATACACCTGATAATAAACAGCACCCTGGATGCCGCCCTTGCCATGTTACACAGTCCGTGGAACTGGCAAGTACTATTCAAGATTTCTAACTGTCAACATTGTTCAAAGACCTTGTCTCCGCGCAATCAAAACCCCCTTCAAATGGCATAGGATACCTGAAAGAGGCAGATTATTATCGTAAAAAGACAGAGTAGGTAATCCTACGCAATATCCAAACCAGTATAGGCGAAATATAAGACGATCCCTTCACTATAGTCCTCTTCCGGCAAGGCGCAGCAGTACAGACCGTGAAATTCTTCGAATATGAAACGCTTTGATCCAATGGGAGAAATGCCGCATGCTATGTCGGCCTTGCGCGTGACTCCTTTGTGAATTCCGTTGTGGATGAGTTGGTGGATCCTCGTATCGGCAGGCTGCGCTTTGTCTCATGACTCTTGTCCATTAGACTTGTCCATTCGACCTGCCCAGAGCGCTCGGAAGAGGCAGGGGACGGTAGGCAGGTATAAAGGGTCGTTGGAACTCCTAAATGGGACCGAGAAGTAGGCTGACTATCTGTTTATGGTTCCTTCTCTTCTATTCTGATACATTGCGTCTGAATCTTTCTCGCGGCATGGCACCGATCAATCTGGATGACGTCATCCATTATCGTCCACCTGCTAAAAAACCATATTTCAAACCGTTGCAAGCACCCAGTCTTTGTTAAATTTTTATTTTTTTTCATTATGTGACTATGATGTTTTTGTTTTTTGTTTCCTCAGCCCGCATGATACGGATGATGATTGATATTCTTATTATTCTATGCTTTTCTACGACTGCAAGGACGTAGCCCTTAAAGAAGGGGGGAGTTGTTACGTCCCTCTACCTATAAGTGCTATATAGAGGACTTAGACCTAGATTCTACTAAGTCACATAGCGGTTAGGCTTAATTAGGCTACGTAACCTAGCTTAGGCCCTTTATAATAGAGATAGCCTATTAGGCTTAGACTCCTTAGCGATTAGTAGTCTAAATATAGGAATACCCCTTAGGATTTCTTTACTCTAGTTCTAAACCCCTTATTTAGACCTACTAATATATTAGTCCTAATAGGAAGCTAAGATCTATCCTTAATTTCTATATAGTATTTTATATAGTCTATAGAACTAGTAAAAACTATTTAAAATCTTAAACTATTAATATTACCTAAATACCTTATATCTATATAATTAATACCGCCTTTAAATAGTAGAGGATACTTAAAAGAGGTAAATAATTATCGTAGAACGATAAGATATAATCTCGCCTATACGATATCTAAACTAGTATAGTTAAAGTATAAGATTATATAACTTTAAGGCTATATAATTATTTAGTTATTTAAGCTTTAAGCTATTTAATCTAAACCTATTTAACTTAAATCTATTTAGCTTAGATTAGATTAGCTTAACCTAGAACCTATTTAAAATAGCTAATCTATAAGTAGCTAAAACTTTATTATTTATCTAACTAAATTATTTATACCTTTAATTCTATTAAAGAAGACCCCTATAGTAAAAATATATATAGGCGTAGATTATATTAGTCTTATCCTTAATAGAAATATAGGCTAAATTATATTTATTTAACTATAGTAATAAAGACTTTTCCTAGCCTATAGACTAAGCGAATTATAGATAAGGCTTTAATTAATTAGTAGCTCTATTAAATACTAGAAGTAAATTATAGTAGTATTCGTTCACGATACTATTCGTTTATAATACTGTTATAATGTTCGTTTTAAGATACTATTCGTTCAAGATAGTGTTCGTTCAAGTGTCCGTCAGATTATAAAGGTCAATATACTGTTCGTTCAAGACTGTTCGTTCAAGACTATTCGTTTAAGACTATTCGTTCAAGACTGTTCGTTCAAGACTGTTCGTTCAAGACTATTCGTTCAAGACTGTTCGTTCAAGACTGTTCGTTCAAGACTGTTCGTTTAAGACTATTCGTTCAAGACTATTCGTTCAAGACTATTCGTTTAAGACTATTCGTTCAAGACTGTTCGTTCAAGACTATTCGTTCAAGACTATTCGTTCAAGACTATTCGTTCAAGACTATTCGTTCAAGACTGTTCGTTCAAGACTATTCGTTCAAGACTATTCGTTCAAGACTATTCGTTCAAGACTATTCGTTCAAGACTGTTCGTTCAAGACTATTCGTTCAAGACTGTTCGTTCAAGACTATTCGTTTAAGTGTCCGTCAGAATATAAAGTCCGTGTCTCAATATTTAGTTTTCTATATACTCACTCTCTGCCAAAGTGAATATATTCGGCTAAATAAGTAAAGTAACCTCACTTTTCACCCACTATACCAGTTTTATTATTATCTATTCGTAGACTTTACTAGGGTTACTTAGCACTAATTATACGTTACCGTCCTATCCCTAATTTTATTATAAGATTATTCGGTAACTAATAATTCTTTATCGCTCGCGTTTATTATCGACTTATATAGTATAAAGGGGCTTTTAGCGGCCGTTTAAATTCCCTATAGTCTATTAAGCACTAGCTACTTTAATATCTTAATACCTAAAAGACCGCCTCTACCTAAATACTAGGGTATTGCAGTTTACGATCTATTTTTGTCCGCTAGCGATAATTTAGTATATATAGAATATTTACTCGGAGGTCGTAAACCCCCGTAGATTGATCTCTAAATACCTAGGAGAAGTCTACTATTGACTACTACGCGCCTAGCCTAAATAGCGGATTAGAATAGAATTAGCCGCGGGTAAACTTGGCCGAACGTCCCCTGTGTGTATTTAGACTCTAGTAGTATAAGAAGGAGTTATTGCAGTTCAGAGTGCACTAAGTATGGCACTCCGGTTGTATCTCAGTAAGTAGCGAGAGAATTATCTAAATAAATCAGACTAAAAGTTCGTTCACAAAACTGACACTGCCTAGGGCAGTTTAACCTTGCTCCACATCAAGACTACCAATTTCAGCCAATCAGACGTACGCTAGCTAAGGGCACTCTGGCCGAAGACAGAGTGTTCTGAAGCAAGATCACAATTTCTCCGTCTACTATAGTGTAGGGGTTCTTCTCCGCTGACCTAATATTTCGTTGGGTTCTTTCTTATTACCGTAGGCAGTCCGGCTTGATAAATCATATGCGATACAGGGGTATTTGTATGTGAAGGGCTAAAGCCAGATTGATTCAATATGACTATGTCGTTTGCATTTGACAACGAACTTAAAGAAAGAGTAAATACATCGGGGGATTCGGGGGGATTCGGGGGGATTTTGTATCCACGAACGGAATAAGTCCGCGAGCGGGGTAGTCTGATCCGCGGCCTTGGCCGTGGCCCTGAGCGGGCTCTAGCCCGTTACATTACCCCCCTTCTCTCCTCCTCGCGGGGGCGCACTGTGCCGGTGCGGGTGCGCCGGGATAGTCGTCTCGAGTACTCCTGCGGACCATCGTTGGTGTGCACATCGCCGTATTTGTCTTCGTACTTGTCCATAGCCTCGCAACCTTCCAACAGACTAACGTCGTGCCAGGTCAATTCCGCGTACCCTGCCCACTTTACCAGCACCTCTCGAACGCTTGCTCGACCTCTCCTCTTCGTCCTCGCAGCCAAAATCTCTTCAACTTGCCATTCCTCCTCTCCGTCGACCACCAGCCCTGGGGGCTGGGTGTCATCCACAACTTGCGATGGAAGGGGGTCGGTGGCGGCAGGCCGAATAAGGTCGACATGAAATACCGGGTGTACGCCAGTGGGGAGGTCCAGCTTGACTGTGTGTGGGGACGGGGTTTCCAACACCGTGTACTTTGCATGTAGCCAGTCGAGCTTCTTTGTCGGTCTCTGTGTGCTGACATTTTTCAAATTCAACCATACTTTGTCTCCGGGGCGATAGACGGGGGCGGCTTGTCTCGTACGGTTTGCTTGCTCTTGCTGACGGTCCTGCGCAACTGCGATGGCTGCCTGTGCCCAGTCTGATGCTTCCTGGAGACGTTCGACGAATGCTTCTCCTGCTCTCTCAGGTGCCTGCAGCGCGCCAGTGATTGGGGCGGCCTCTTCGAGAGCAATGGGGTCGATGTGGTATCCGTGAGTGAAAAAGAAAGGGGAAAGTCCAGTGGATACTGCGTCTCGGTTATTGATTGCTGCAGCAGTAATTGGTAGTAGGTCCTTCTAATCTGTCTATATATAGGAAGCGAACACTCGTATAATCTTCTCTACCTCCTAGTTAGCTCGCTCGGTAGAACTATTAGTCTAGGGATAATAGGCTATCGATAGCCGTTTCTATATCCCTAGCCTCTTATATATATATTTCTAAAATCCGCCTATAAACTAGGATCTATAGTCGCTAACTACGGCTAAGGGAAGGCTATAATATATATAGATATAGGTAAAGAAGATATTAGTGACTATATCTACTAAGGTAGAGGCTATTATAAGTAGGATAACGCTCTTTATAAGGCGGTTAGTAATTACTAGATAGTTTATAGCTTACTCCGGTCTAGCTAGGGGTAAATCCGTAATAAAATCTATTAAGAGTTTAGCCTAAATCTATTATAGTATTAGTAGAGGCTTTAGTAATCTATACTTAGTATCCCTCTATATTATAGTCCTTCCGTAAATTATATAGTTCTATAAAGATTATCGGATATCCTTTATAGCTTTAGGCTAGAAGAATCTTCTTAAGAATATTATATATATTATATCCCTTCTAAGGTAGTTAATAACGTAGGAATCTATATTCCCTTATCCTTTTCTAATATCTAAATCTCTTATACCGCTAAACTTCTATCTATAATAGGTATTTCCTAATCTATAAAAATATAATTAAATAAATTATATTTCTATATATTAAAGGCTTCCTACCTATTATTACCTATAGTAACTTTAAATCCTAAAACTAATATAAATTATATAATTCTAGCCCTCTATATTTTCCTACTAAAAATTATATTTTCTAGCTTCCTAATTATATTTTTAACTAGAGAAGAAGCTAGCTATACTTTTATTTTAATTTTATCTCTATATATTTTATTAACTAAGATATATTATCTATATATCTTAGGTAGCTTCTATTAAAATAACTATCTTCTAAGATTATATAGATTAAAGTAACTTCTAGAAAATAATAGATATTAAATTAAAGATAGAAACTTAAATAAGATTAGTTAGCCTATTTATCTAATAATATAGTAGTAATTTTAAGCTAGTTTATCCTTTAATTTTTAATATTATTTAATAGTTAGAAGAATTATAGCTAGTAAATAAAGTACTACTTTTATAGAGATATAATAAGTAAATTAAATCTTATATCTACTTTATTAGTAATCTCTCCTATAAATCCTATAACTATATAGATTAAATCTAATCTACTATAAAAAAGTAGGCTTTAATATTAAAAGCCTTAGTAAAATAGACTATATTAACCCTATAAGTTTCTAAATAGTCTTTTATAATAATTATACTTCCTATAGCTATTATAAAGCCCCTAAAAACCTTATAATATATATTAAAGTAGTAGTTACTATAGGCTTTCTATTAGGTTAAAGCTATTTTTTTATAGAAAATATATATTATTAGATAATTCTTTTAATTAGAATAATATTAGGGTAGTAGATTCCTTCTTTAGCTTATAGCTTTATAGAGTTATCCTATCTATATTAAGAAACTTTATAAGTTAATAAATAGGGAAGCTAAAATAGTATTTTATAGCTATTTACTTAATTTAGAGGTTAATATATTTCTAATAAAGGACTTTAACCTTATTAATATATTATATCTATTATAGAAGTTATACTCTTAGAAGAGTTCTTAGTAGGACTTAGTAGATTTATATTATAAATTATATCTTTTATCTACTAAATTAAGAGCCTAGAGAAATATTTCGATATTTTAATATTAAAAAAGAGTATAGAATAAGCTTAAGAACTTAATAAGAGTAAAAGAAAAGCCGACTTATTATAATAGTAGTTTTTCTCTAGTTCTAATAACCTAATATTTTATAGAAATTTAACTAGTATTTATAGTTTATCTTTAGAACTAATATCTAATATATCTAATAGAATAGTCCTAATAATAGTTAGTCTTATAAAGAAAGGAATATATAGCGCTCTTAGGATTACTAGGTTAATATATATACCTTAGAATATATATAGTTTATCCTAGGAGTAATATATATAATATATAGCTAAGTTTCTAACCCTACTTCTACTAAATACACTTTATAGGCTATAATTTTTCCTAGGAATAAACTAAGGATACTTTTAGGAGTTTATAAATAGGCTATTAAAGATTATATATTAGTTATTTAATCGCTAACTAAATATTATACCTTTTTAGCTAGATAGTATAGTAGTAAAACCTAAGTATCTATAAACTATTATATAGGTAAAATAGGTTATCGCTTACTCCTAGGAACTAACCCTTAAATAGCCCTAATAGGAAATATTTAAAGTACCTTTTATTAAGTACCTATAATTAACCTACTCTTAATATATAAAAGAATATTTAAGATAGGCTAGTACTAACCGATATATTTTTATCGGATCTTAGATAAGAATCTTTCCTCTAACTCCTCTAATTCTATTAATATCTAAGTAATAATAATAACGATAATTCGATTTTTTTCGTAGTCTCGGAAGAATATTAAGAATATAAAAAGCTCGATAGTAGTAAGTAGATTACGCCTAAGATTAGTTTATATTATATAAACGAAAATATAATAGTTACGTTACCTTATATTAGATAAAATACTTTATAAGCTAAGCTATATTAAGATTAATATAATAGTATTTTAATTTATAATATACCTACTATAATCGGTTTTCGCTAGAATATATTATATTTATACTTATTATTATAATAATTTTATATAGCGAATATCTTTAGCTTTAAGTCTAGTATAAATAACGGCTTACTATCTAATAGAAGGTATTCCTAGTAATTCTAACTCTAAAGGATATAATAAAGATCTTTTATCTTTTTAGTTTTCGCTAGCGATAAATACCTTTTACTAGAGTCTTACTAATATTATAACCTTAGAAGATAGAGATATATTAAAGAGTTAAGTCTCTATTATTTATAAAAAGTAAGTTATATATAAATAGACTATAATTAATATATAGTATAGTACTTAAGTTATATAAACTACTTAGTGAATATATCTCCGATAGACTATCCGATTAGACCCTAATCTAGTATATCGCTAAAGAAGTTCTAAATCCTTCTAAGCCTATTGTAGAAAGGCTATATCTATATCTATAAAGTAGAGCCTAATCTACTTTAAGGTTAGATTTTTAGCCTTAAACTCTAGTAGTTTTCCTTTTTCTCTTATATTAAGCTTCTAATAGAGCTTATAAGTACTTAGATTACTTAGATTATTAAGCGGTAACTATAATCTTAGCTTAGCTTAAATAAATAAGATATAGGCTTAATTATTAGAAAGGGTTTTATTATCGGATTCTATCTATATATAATAGTACTCTTTATATCTAAACTTTAGCCTTTAATTACTAAGGGAGATAAGAGAATCTAGTTATAAAGCCTTATTTAGCCTTTTATTTACTTCTTTACTAGTATAATCTTTACTAGATTATTTAGATAGCTTTTAGTAAGTATAGGGTTCGTTCTTTACCGCTAGTTTATCTATAGAGAGATTAAATAGGTCTAGCTAAATAGTTACTTAGTTATAAAGCTTATAATTATCTCCTATATAAAGTTTAATTAGCTTAAGGATCTAAGGGTTAATAACTTTAAGACTAGGAGTTATTAGCGGGGAGCTAAGTAAAGAATCTACTATAGGAAAGTATAATATAGCTATACTACTTCTACTACTTTTATTTAAAGTATTACTAAGTTCTAAATAGTAATATCGTTTAGGATATTCTTTAATATATAAAAGCGATATAGAATAGGTATAAATATCTAGTTTAGCTACTATTTATAATATAGAGATAGATAAAGGTAAAAATATAACCTTTTAGGTCGCTTCTCCTCTAGCTCTATTAAAGATCTTTATATTTCTAGCTCTATTTTAAAGGTATATTTTCTCTTCTTTAGAAGCTTTAGACTAGACTAAATAGCTTTATTAAGTCTATAGATATTATATAAATAATATCGAAGGTTATATTTATTATCGAATTCTTAGGTATAACTATATATTAACTTTATTATAGGCTACTAAAGCCGATATATATACTATTCTTCGATATATTACCTTAGGTTATTACTTTTTAGTTAATAATCTAATTATTCTTCCGCGGGAAGATATATATTCTATAGGTATAAAGGATAGTAGCTAAAGTAGATTACTATATAATAATATATAATAACTTTATAGTATTAAGTTTCCTATAATTAGAGATAAATATTATAGTAATCTTACTATTTACTTAATAAGTACTACTCTATATATTTATAATAAAAGTATATTTATAACTCTAAGACTTAGAAACTAGCTACTTTCTCACTTTAAATATATATATAGATATAAGTACTTTATTTACTTTTTTTTAAGTTAATTAAATCTATTAAAGGGCTATATAATTATAGCTAAAGATCTACTTATCTTATA
Organism: Penicillium turbatum; assembly: GCA_030762825.1. NCBI lineage: Eukaryota > Fungi > Ascomycota > Eurotiomycetes > Eurotiales > Aspergillaceae > Penicillium > Penicillium turbatum. The sequence goes on along the minus strand of JAUJYX010000011.1, from coordinate 740,982 downwards.
ATAATAACCTAGTAGGCTTTCGCTAGATAGATATTATAAATTAGACTTTTATTAGGAAGGTAGACTATATTAAAATTGTAGGAGTATTAAGTCTATAAGTCTTTAATAAATATAATTTTCTCTTTAAAGGATAACTTAGTAGTTTAAGATATCGCTATTATAATTTATATAATTTTAGATATAATTAAACTCTAAATATATATATAAATATTATTTATTACTAAGACTAGCTACTCTTTACTATAATTAAAGATTTTTTAATCCCTTTTTACCTATATCTATAAAGTTTAATACCTTTTAAGTTTAAACCGGTATTACCGAACTAATATATTCCTATAATATAGCTTTATATTCTAAAGATTTATCTAATTATTATACTTTCTAAGATCTCTAATATAGCTTCTTAGTTCTACTATTTTAGGTAGTATTAAAATACTTTCCTTAATATAAATAGATAAATTAATAGGAAGACTAAATATATAAAATTAAATATAGCCCTAGAAGTACTTAATATATTTCGTTTTACCTTTCTTATTAAGAATAGCTAAGACTATATCTATAGAGGAATAATAGGCTTAATAGTAATTTAGAAATATTTTTAGATCCTAATATATTAGGATTTATAAAATAGGTATAGAGCTATACCTTACTATATTAAGCGTTAACTACTAGATTATATTTAGTTATATTAATATTTATATTTATTTATATTTAACCTCCTTAGCTAGGTTCCTTTATAAATAGTATATTATTAGGTATTTATTATAGCTAGCTATATTAAAGATCTAATATAGATAGGAGGAAAACTCTTTATTTATAAGAGGAATTTCTTAAGACCTATTAGCTATAATATTCTAGAAAATTAGTTTTATCTTAAAACTTTCCTTCTATTCTAATAGGATCTCTCTATTTAATAGATTAAATTCTTCTAAATCTAAAATAATCTCTATACTAAAAAGTATACTATATATAAGTATAAATATAAAGAGAAGTTAGCTAGATATAAATTAAGGTTTATTATTATTATAGATACCGATTCTAAACCTAAGAATATATTAATAGAACTAGAAAGAAAGAACTAATATTTTAGAATCTTTATACTATATATTTTTTATTATAATTATTCTTAAGCTATTTCTAGTTAACTCTCTATCTAACCTCCTATAGAGCGGTAGATAAAGGAAATAGAACTAATTTAATATCTTAGTTTAAAAATTAGAATAAAATAAACTTTAGAGATAGTTTATATATATTTTATATCGAAAGCCTTTATAGTATTTATCTTTATTAAAAAGTATAAAAGTTCCGACTTTTACCCTTATAAAAAGGTATAATTAAAGAATAAATAGTATAAAGACCTTTATTAGCCTAGAAATAAACTTTTAATAATTAGCTTACTAAATTAAGATAATAACTTTTAAAAAGTTATCCCTTTTAAAGTTATATTTCTATTTTTTCTAGTCTATAATAATACCCTCTACTATTAATATATTTTTTATCTACTATATTTTATAGAAGAGTAGAGTTAGTAATATATTATTAATAGAGAAATAAAGAACCTATATTATATACTTCTTTTCTATCCTTCTAGGGTACCTCTATTTTAGTACTCTTTTTAAATCCCCTAAAGAATTATTCTACCTACGCTTTAATAGTTTTAATAGTTAGCTATTTATCTTCGCTAAGTCTACCTATAGTAGAACTTATATATTAGTAAATAAATTATTTAACTATATTATAGCTTAGAGGGGAATATCTAGGAATAGTTTTATAATATTTAAACTTATTATTTAGATCTACTATAAAGTTAGAAAAGAAGTTAACTTCCTCTAAGAACTTATAGGTCTATTAATATATTTAAGCTAGAGGTCTAACTTCTCTTAATATATTTTCTTAGTCTTATTAAGCTTTTTATCTTTATTTCGGATACTATCTTCCTCCCTATAGGCCCTAGGGATATATCTATTCTTTTCTTATAGTAGATAGCGCCTTTCCTTAGTTATCTTATTATATCTAGCGAAGAAGTCTATTCGCTCTATAATTATAAACCTTACTTAGATACTAGCTATAGAAGTAGTTAGGTAGTAAAATAAAATAATTTAGATAAGATAATAAGAGAGCTAGTTTATAGGGATATATTATCCTTATATAGCTAAGGCTTCGAGCTTAAGTCGGCTACCGTACTAAAAAAAGATAGGGAAGTTTAATTAGACTATCCCTAATTAGATAGCCTTTGCTATCTTATTTGTGCCTAATAGATATAATACGTTATTTTAGGGGTAAAGGATCCTCTAGAAAACGAGGGTAGCCTAAATATCGTTAACGCACTAACTATTATAGAATAAATAGCTCTATAGGGCCTATCTCTATTAGGTAAGGTCTAGACTAAGTTATATAAATCAGGGGTACTCACTGAGCGTTTCTAAGGTATCACTGAGCACTCACTGAGCACTCACTGAGCGATCTCGGAGCACGCACTGAGCATACCCAAGTGGTCACTGAGCACGTCGCGGATTAGTCATCGTACACGTGACCGAACTTGAGCATGCTCACTGAGTCTGAGCCCGTGCTGACATCTACTCACTGATCCTGAGCCTGAGCGCCCTCATAAAGCGGCGGCAGCCCAGGTAGGTAAGGCCCCACCCGGCAGACTTTATCCTGTCTATATAGGTGCATATTACCGGGATGAAAATTGACGTATTTCAGTATTGCTCGACTGCAGCTAAAGTCATCGGAACGGCTTCCGGTATGTTTCCAGTGAAGTCGGCCATTGAAAGACACCAAGACACGATCATGATGGAGACAATGGTGCTTCACCTCCAGCGATATTAACCGGGCTTCCTACAGCGAAGTCACAGACAGCAGCCTAAACAGCCCGAATAATTCAGGTACAGATAGTCCCCTGATGTTTTGATTGACCAAGGAAGATTTGCAGTTAGGCAGTAGATTTCTCCTTGGGGATATGCCCAATGACGTCGGTGCTTCTATTCTTGAGCGCACGCGCCACAAGCCTTGACGCGTGTGGCTGACCGAAATGGAAAGAACGAATACTCATGGAACAAAGCGAAGCAATGAGATTGCTTAGATTCGAGCTGGGCGGTCAGAAGCTCATTGGTAACCAGTTGATTGATCCATTGTTGTATTCTATTCGCCCCTGAGGTAGAAGTAGAGACCCGGTGTGGCGCAGCAGTTTGCTTCCGTTTGACTCGTCGTACGTAAGTCCGTCTAGGCACCTGCTTCCCCATTCCTTTCTTGCAATTACTCCATACCTTGCTGGGATTGCTTCTAGACCCTTTTATTCTTCGCAAATCCCTGACTCTCAAAATTTGACACTGAAGTCAACACGCGAATCGGTTGACAGGTCAGATTCACATTTGTCGCCTGGGCGCAAGATCCCGAGAGGTTGACACAAGATGGTAGGTGGCCCAAGACGTTGCCAGATAAGCACCAAACTAACACTGGATCGCGGCACAGGGTCAATCACGACGCCCCGTTGGCGGGGAGAAGAAGAGCCGATTCGGGCGGTCTAAAGCAGTCGCTGATGTAGGCGATGGTCGACAAGCGGGGGGAAAGCCGCAGGTGAAAAAGGCCACCTTTGAGAGCAGCAAGAAGAAGGAGATTGGCGTATCAGATCTTACACTGCTCAGCAAGATCTCCAACGAGGCCATCAACGAGAACTTGAAGCTTCGGTTCCAACATGACGAGATTTATGTAAGGGATCACTCTCCCACGCGGACTGCGGGGTTGTGCGCGAAGATGAATATACGCTGACGCGAGACTATTAGACTTACATTGGCCATGTGTTGGTATCTGTGAACCCTTTCCGAGACTGTGAGTCCCCCGCGAAGAACAAACGATGCTCTATTTGCTGACAGACATGTTATTACCGCAGTGGGTATCTACACCGATACTGTCCTAGATTCGTATCGGGGCAAGAACCGTCTCGAAGTCCCGCCCCATGTATTCGGAGTCGCCGAGTCCGCGTATTACAACATGAAGTCCTACAAGGACAATCAGTGTGTCATCATCTCTGGAGAGTCCGGTGCGGGAAAGACAGAGGCTGCCAAACGGATTATGCAATACATTGCCAGTGTCTCCGGAGGTGGCGATTCGTCCATTCAGCAGACCAAGGAGATGGTCTTGGCGACGAACCCTTTGCTGGAGTCATTTGGTAATGCGAAGACCCTGCGCAACAACAACTCTTCTCGATTCGGTAAGTACCTGGAATTGGAGTTCAACACAAACGGCGAGCCTGTAGGAGCAAACATCACAAACTATTTGTTGGAGAAATCCCGGGTCGTCGGCCAGATCACGAACGAGCGAAACTTCCACATCTTCTACCAACTCACCAAGGGTGCCCCACAAAAGTACCGCGACAGCTTCGGGCTGCAACAACCCCAGTCATACCTCTACACGAGTCGCTCGAAGTGCTACGACGTACCAGGAGTCGACGATGTCGCCGAATTCAAGGATACATTGGATGCGATGAAGGTGATTGGAATGAGCGATGCTGAGCAGGACAATGTGTTCCGCATGCTGGCAGCTATTCTCTGGATCGGAAACGTCCAATTCACCGAGAATGCCGATGGCAACGCTACCATTTCGGATCAGTCAGTTGTTGACTTCGTCGCTTATCTGTTGGAGGTCGATGCCGCGCAAGTGGATAAGGCCATGACGATTCGTCTGATGGAGACTGCTCGTGGCGGGCGCAGAGGTTCCGTCTACGAGGTGCCATTGAACAAAGTTCAAGCCTCCGCTGTCCGGGATGCTTTGGCCAAGGGGATCTACTTCAACCTGTTTGATTGGATTGTAGAGCGCGTTAACCAGTCACTGACTGCTCGGGGGTCTATTGCCAATTCGATTGGTATTTTGGATATTTACGGATTCGAAATTTTCGAAAAGAACTCTTTTGAGCAGCTGTGCATCAACTATGTCAACGAGAAGTTGCAACAAATTTTTATCCAGTTGACTCTCAAGGCAGAGCAGGATGAATATGCCCGCGAGCAGATCAAATGGACTCCGATTGAGTACTTTGACAACAAGGTCGTGTGCTCTCTGATCGAGGACAAGCGCCCTCCTGGTGTTTTCGCGGCTCTGAACGATGCCTGCGCAACTGCCCACGCCGATTCCGGTGCGGCTGATCAGACCTTTGTTGGTAGGCTCAACTTCCTGTCTCAGAACCCGAACTTCGAAGGTCGCCAAGGTCAGTTCATCATTAAGCACTATGCTGGTGACGTCAGCTACGCCGTGGAGGGAATGACGGATAAGAACAAGGATCAGCTATTGAAAGATCTGTTGAACCTTGCTCAATCTAGTAGCAACGAGTTTGTGCACGCGCTGTTCCCTAATCAGGTCAACCAAGACGATAAGCGTCGCCCACCTACCGCCGGTGACAAGATCAAAGCATCTGCGAATGATCTTGTAGCCACGCTCATGAAGGCGCAGCCATCTTACATCCGTACCATCAAGCCCAACGATAACAAGGCACCTAAAGAGTACAATGAGGGCAATGTTCTCCACCAGATCAAGTACTTGGGTCTCCAAGAGAACGTTCGCATTCGACGTGCTGGATTTGCGTATCGTCAGACCTTCGACAAGTTCACCGAGCGATTCTACCTGTTGTCTCCGAAGACGTCTTATGCTGGTGACTACACCTGGACTGGTGATGTGGAATCCGGCGCAAAGCAGATCTTGCAGGATACTCGAATCCCCGCGGAGGAGTACCAAATGGGCATCACGAAGGTTTTCGTGAAGACCCCGGAAACTCTTTTCGCACTAGAAGCCATGCGAGACAAGTATTGGCACAACATGGCCATCCGCATCCAGCGTGCCTGGAGAAATTATCTCCGGTACCGCATTGAGTGTGCAATTCGTATCCAGCGCTTCTGGCGCCGCATGACTGGTGGCCTCGAGTTCATCAAGGTCCGCGACCAGGGACACCAGTTGCTCCAGGGCCGCAAGGAACGCCGGAGAATGAGTCTTCTCGGCTCTCGTCGCTTCCTGGGCGACTACCTTGGTGTTGGGAACACTGGTGGCCCCGGTGAGATGATCCGCAATGGTGCAGGCATCAGCGGTTCAGAAGATATTGTGTTCTCTTGTCGTGCTGAGACTTTGGTCTCCAAGTTTGGTCGTTCCAGCAAGCCTGTTCCCCGGATTCTTGTCTTGACCACCAGACATGTCTACATCGTGGCGCAGAGTATTGTCAACAATCAACTTGTCATTTCGTCGGAACGAACCGTTCCCGTTGGAGCAATCAAGACTGTTAGCACCTCGAACCTTAAGGATGACTGGTTCTCGTTGGTTATTGGGGCCCAAGAGCCTGATCCTCTGATCAACTGCGTCTTCAAGACCGAGTTCTTCACTCATCTGAATACCGTCCTGCGTGGTTCTCTAAATCTGAAGGTCGCGGAGACCATCGAATATAACAAGAAGCCTGGCAAGCTGGCGACTGTCAAGGCCATCAAAGACCCAGCTGCTGGGAACGTCGATAGCTATAAGAGCAGCACAATCCACACCAGTGCTGGTGAGCCTCCTAACTCTGTCTCGAAGCCTACCCCGCGACCGAAGCCGGTTGCTGCTCGCCCTGTTACAAAGGGCAGGCTGCTGCGTCCTGGTGGCCCCGGTGGCGGTCCTTCGAAGCTGTCCCAGGCTGCTCGCAGACCTGTCCCTGCAGCCCAGCCTCTTCCCCGGTCTACCCCACAGCCCGCCGCAGTACCAAAACCCGCTGTGCAGTCGCGCATTGTGCCTCAGCCCGTGGCCGCTGTCGCTGCCGCTGTGCACACTCGCACCGAGTCTACTGGCTCTGTGAGGGCTCCTCCCCCACCTCCCCCAGTGGCACCTGCTCCAGCCGCACAAAAGCCCACCGCGAAGGTCAAGTACGACTTCAACAGCGATCGAGCCAACGAGCTTTCTATCCGCACGGGCGAAGTTGTACAGATTGTATCCAAGGATGGAAACGGTAAGTAACTTGCATCCTGTCTCATTTCGATCATAACTGACATTTGTTAGGATGGTGGCTGTGCACGAACACAACAACCTTGGCACAAGGATGGACTCCCGAAGCCTACCTCGAAGAAGTAGCCGTCGCTCCCACACCGAAGCCCGCTCCACCCCCACCTCCCGCTGCACCGCGTGCAACCCCCAGTCCAATCCCGAACGGGGCCGGAGCCGCCGCCGCCGCAAAGACCAAACCCGCCCCGCCCGCTCCCCCGGCCAAGCGACCCAACATGACCGGACGCAAGCCTGCGCCTCCACCTGCTCCTCGGGATAGCGCCGTCAGCATGCAATCGGGCGACTCGTCCGGCGCCAGCGGCCGTGGCACACCCAACAGCGCTTCGAATGCCAGTCTGGCAGGCGGACTTGCGGAGGCGCTGCGGGCGCGACAGAGCGCGATGCAAGGCAAGCACGACGACGACGACGAGTGGTAGATATTAGTTCATATTTTTTTATGGTCGGCCGCCGTGTTGGACATTTCTGCGCTTAGCGTTGACCTTTGCGTTTATTCTCATCGTTAGGGCCTTTGCATGTGCATTACATTTGCAGGTCAGCGATCATTTCATTTTTATTTATCCTTCCTCCTACCACACTACTGTAGAGTTCAGTGTCAATATATACCGTTTGCGAATCAAGACTTGATTTCGTTCGAATCGAGTAGTACCTAACCACTATATCATTCTGCACACTACTCCTGAATACATCTGAAATTCACTTGCCCTGCCCTGTCTTGCTTACATGTAGGTATCCCCTAGGGATCATCAAACCTACAAAAACTTACTAGCAAGACTCAAAAGCCCACTCGCACCACCACCGGTGCCCCCAATACCACCCCCCTGACTCTTCAAATACATCTTCAACGCAACCTCAGCCGCAGAGTTAACAGCAGACTGCTTATCGCCGTCCTACCACAAAACACATATCAGCATCCCAAAATCCCATTCCGCAGAACAGATAATTAAATGTACTCACCACCTTCTCCCCAGACCCATTCTTCTCATCCCACAACTTCCCCGCCTGCGCCATCGCAAGCCCAATAAGCTTATTCTTATCCATACCCCCATCACTCTTCCCGCCAGACGTAAACAGTTTCAAAGCTTCCATGGCTGCTCCCGCGCCGACAGTGTTGGAGTCGGGTTTCTGCGCGTTGGACCCGGAACCGTACATCGCCTGGTGCGCGTTTACGGCTTGTTCCTCGTCTATCTCTGAAGAAGAGTTGTGGTTCGAGAGGAAGGAAAGAGCCGTGCTGAAGAGGGATTTGTCTTCGTCGGTGTGATTCTCTGCGGCGTGGGTTGCCGCGCTGGAGAGGTCGGTTGAGTTGTAGGTTGAGCTGGTGTTGTTGCCGGAGAATTGGGCGTTGTAGCCGGCGTTGGAGGAAGGGTTGTTGTTGTGGGATTCCTGGCGGCTGCTGTAGCTGTCTTGGTTCTGGTTGTTGTTGTTGTAGTTATCGTTGGAGTTGGTACCATAACCACCACCGTGACCACTATGCTGGTTTTGGTTTTGGTTGGAGTTGCCGTAATTGTCGTTGTTGTTGCCGTAGTTGTCGTTGTTGTTGTTGTAGCCGTAGCCTCCGCCGTGGGATTCCTGGCGACTACCGTAACCCTGATTTTGGTTGTTGTTGTTGCCGTAGCCATCGTTGGAGTTACCATAATCACCACCATAGCCACCCTGGTTCTGGTTCTGGCCCTGGTTCTGGTTACCGTATCCTTCGTTGGAGCGGCCTTCGTAGCCACCTCCACCACCGTACTGCTGGTTGTTGTAAGACATCTTGCGGTGTAGCTTTAAGCTTGTGGTTTGATGAGTTGGGAATTAGAAAGTTTTGACTACAGTAAGAGGAGAAGAAAAGGAAGAAGAAGAAGTGGAGCTTGACTTAAACAAGCTGGGGACCTTCGGAAAGAATAAAATGGAATTCGGAAGAGCTTCAGCTGAGGTTGGATGGGAGGGGCTGAGATTGCGGGGTCTTTTTGGTGATCGTTTCGATTGGAGCGCATGGGTGGAGTGAGTGAGGTGGCCAATTTTGAGTGGGTTTGGGGTGTTTTTATTGGGTGTGTAGGGGGGCTGGTTATTTTGATGGGTGTTTAGGCAATTGTTTAGGCGATTGTTCGGGGTTCATTGTGGTATTTAACAGGATATAACAGGATGTCTTGTACTTTATATGTTGGTGATTGGGGAGATCGGGGCTAAGTGAGGTTATTTCTGGTTAGGGTTTAGGGGGATCGGGACTAGTAACAAGATATAAAGATGTAGCTAGTTTATACTTAGGATACAGATATGTATATTCTATCAGAAATGTAACATATAAATACAAAAATCCTCCAACGCCATTGCCCAGGGTATCAGATGCAGATGAGAAGGCGCAAGAATACCAACCCAGAAAGAAATAGAAACCAAAACAAAACAATCATCCGAACAAAGCGGAAGTAGATCAAAGGATCAAAGGATCAAAGACTCATGCTCCGCATCCGACAAACCCCTCATAAACCTCAACCCCCTCTCCCTCATACTCGAAACACACCTCGGATCAACCTCCAACTCCTCCTCAGTAGCCCACTCACTCGGCAAATCCGTCAACCCAACACGCCTCCCCCACTGCCGTCGCTCGTACTTCATAAACCCACCAAAATGAACATCCGTATTGGCAACCCAGATCTCCCCGCCGTCAGGCGAGTAATCCGCCCCACCAATCTCGCCGAAAAAGTCATGCACCTGGCGCGAACGGTAGAGCTGCGCATCGACGATGGAAATTCGGTCTGCCGGCTCCGTGCAGAGCAGAGTCCGCGGGCCCCCGCCGACAGGCGAGAACCGCAGTGATCGGTAGCCGGCTACGTCGGAGTCGATCGTTTCCAGTGGTCGCCAGGTGCGCGCGTCCCAGATTATGACCGTTTTGTCTTGGTTTGAGGTCGCGATGTGGCGCATGTCCGGTGACCAGGCGCAGGCGAAGCCGAAGTCGCGGTGGCCGCGGAGGGGGTGGACTGGGCGGCCGGTGTCGGATTCGATGATCCATGCGTCGGGGGAGTCGCCTATTACTACGCGGAGACGACTGTCTGGGGATGTGGCGGTGCAGTTTATTGGTTGGGAGAGTTCTTGGTCGGAGGTGAAGATGTTGGTTTCTGTGTCGAGGATGCGGAGATGTTTGTCGTTGGAGGCGAAGACGCCGGTCGGTGAGGGGCCGGTGCGATTGGGGATTATGTCGACGTGGTTGGTGATGCCATCGTTGAAATCTGGAGTCACGAGGCCTTTAATGCCGGCACCGGCTCTGTTTGAGCTGCGCAGGGCGTATTCGCCGCAGAACCCGCCCGCTATCGTTAAGCCGTGCGCTGTTTTCATGGTGGAGATCTTGACTGGTCCCAGGAATCCTGACTCGGGGTCGGCCTGGCTCATGTCTATCAAGCACCGTGCATCGCCGGTACTGGGGGTCCACGAGAATATTTTTGAGCGGGAGGCGTAATGTACGGTGTTGTGTGCTGGGGTCGACATCAAATTGCGAAGCTGAAAATGTTCGATGGATGCCTTGTGCGAGGTATGCATGGAACTTTCCCGGAAGAAGGTTTCATGCTGCGGAAGACGTTTTGCATGGCCGAGCTGCGAGTAGTCCAGATTGTGATACGAGGTATACCATGCATCGCGCACCGCTCGTGCATCAGACCGTGTCACCCGTAAAGTTTCTGTCCAGGGGACCTGCTGCAGATCATAAAAATCGTGTCTCCAGTTGTGCGGCCGAGCAGTCTCTCGCGGGGGCTGCCAGCTAATTATTTTCGACAGTGGGCGCAATTGTGGCGGTATTCGACTTTCGGTGTGGAAGCCTTGCGGAATGGGGTGTATTGAGACCATCCAGCGTTGGATGAATTCGTCAATAGTGAGATTCCGCTCGTATGCTAAAACCAAGTTAGCCGGGATCGCACATCAAAAGTCATAGCATCTTACTGGAGGTGTGGATGATAGAAGCCGGATGTGGACCAGGGAGCTCCAGTGGATCGGCGAAATGATTCTCGAAAGGGTCCGCCATAGACACTCCAAGCGTTTGTGGAAGGTCCATTTCAAGCTCCTCGTAATTGATGCTGTTGTAGAAATCATCAAGGTCGTAATCCGCCATTTCAGCGTCGGGTGCAGGCCGTTGCTTGAGCCTATAGTAGTATTCCTCCTCATCCGGATAGAATTGGAGGAAGTCTTCAAGCTCATCGTCGGATGTCTGTAGTGGCGACGCGGCGTCTTCCATAGTCGCCGACTCGTAATCCATAATCATGTCCTTCTGGCAATCTTCATAACCGCTGTCCGTCGCGAGAGCAACATTTTGTCGGGCTTCGGTGCGTTGGATGAAGTTCTCAATAATCGTTTCCACATTCACATCGCCACCACCCAGGCTTGAACCAAAGACAAACTCCGGTCCAGCCGAAGCGCCCGTGTCAGCTTGTTGATGAGAACCTCGCCGACCCGACAACAAAGAAAACCCCGAGTTTAGAATTCGAGGTTCCGGAGGACTACCAGCACTAGTGACAGCATTGACAACTTCCGACACTATAAAAGAATCACTTTGATTGTTGACAGCACGAGGAAACTGGGCCACAGCAGCAAGAGCTGCAACCCCCACGTCATGTAGATGGCGATCAACCTCGGAGGCCATATTTGTCGGAGCCGAAGCAGATCGATCGTCGGTGCTGGAAAACATCTCCGTCTCCGCGGTCGAGGTCAAACTCGATTCGTCCTCCCGACCAGATATCCTACCACCGAAAGAATGTGAAGAGGTATTCATGACTCGCTGAGCTGACACACCGTCGTTATCACATGACACATGGCGCGACGAGGCAGCGGTATCCAGCAAGCGGGCAGAGAAGTCGGATGACGGGCGATTCGGACCAGAGTTACAGTTGCTGGAATGAAGCATCGCCCGCCATGGACTATTCAATTCACCGCAGAAACACAAGCAATCCACCAAGGTCGCCCACCGGTCTCCAGAAACCCTGAGCCTTCACCTTTCGTTTCTCTGTTCCAGGCACCGTGCAGCAAGGCACCGGATGATCACGTCCCAAATGGGTCGAATGGCAGGGATGGCGGGCGGCGGTGGTCGCACAAGCGGAGGAACAGTCCAGTCACCAACAACTTTGATGCGAGTAGCTAAGGACAACGCCTAACCACTTGAATTCACAGCTGATTCTGCCTTGTGTATGTATATTTGTTGTGTGTATGTGCGTGCAGTAAGCAGTCTCACAGCTGACTGCTGACTTTGGAGATGTCGGTCGCGGGTTTGTCCCCACACTGCACAGCGACTGCGTGGCGCACTCGGTCCACGCCTGCCTACAACTGTATGGATAGCGGAAAGCGGGAGAGCGGGCGAGATGGAAATGCCGAGTCAACCGCGGGGAGATAATCGGAGGTTAGGTGGAAAGTAGCCGAAGATGAGGTCAAGACTAAGACGCAAGGAATCTTGAAAATTCCAGGGATATGTGATTTGGGGCGTGTGCTAGAGCTGTGACTAGCGTGACACCGTTGGAAAACTGAAACGTCGACGGATGTGGGTGGTTAATTCCAGGGAAAAATAGAGGGGTGAACATTCGAGTCAGAGGGACAGTGCGCGGTAGACTTTTCCGGGGCTGTTCACTTATGAGCTAGGATGCACTCGGGGACGCAAGGATAGAGAAGGGGATATTTCGGCCGATGCAGTCATATGGAACGTGGCAGGGAGAACGTGGAGAAGATGCCAATTCCGCCTGTCCGCCTTCCTTCGGATAAGAGGATGCGGGGGTGGAAATGCAGATGAATTTTATATGGAAGTTCCAGTCTACCCAAGGAGTATGTATATATGCAAATAGCAAAATCAGGCAAAAGCTGATCAAATCATCCTCGTGCAGGGTTTCAGCTCTGGAGACTTGAAGGCACTTAAGGGAATCTTTAGTCAGCCGACTGAGTCGGGGCCCCCGGTTATAAAAGGAGGATAAGTGTAGGAGTAAATATCTTCCAAGAGTGGTTCTAACAATACCTCTCTACATCAACGTATACAGATCATGCTTAGATCACCCCGAGCCTCGCATATGTAAATAATAATGCAGGGAGCGACGCACTGCAGATCCAATCCGGACAAGCCCGGTGACCTGCGCTTTGATCTTGTTGGGCACGGCTTGGGCTCGCGAGCTTACAGGGACTGACTGGGCCTGTGAGAAGCCAGGTGGCAAAGTGTATATCATTGCTTATGTTCTTTAAACTGGCTGACCATATTGTGTCGATCAAGAAAGCTAGCATGGGATCACTGTGGCACAAGCGCAATATGGACCCTCTTGGAAACCTGTACAAGCTGAGGAACGCCGATGAAAGGTAGGAGCAAGAAAGAAGAGTAAGAAAGAAGAGCAAGAAAGTAATAATCATGAAGTAAGATATGAGCACACGTGAAAATAATCAAACTCGTCAGTCGTGCAACGCCGTCAAGCCCGCTCTCAACTGTATTATAAGGTTCGTCTGAACGCCGGGAGATATGTAAATCGTACAATAAATCACATCGAAACCAGATGCATCCGGAGGAAGTCAAAATTAGAAACAGATGCGGTAAGAGTCAAATATCAAGGAACGGAAATAAAGATCAAGCGCTATCGCTTTCGTTAATAATGGGAATATGTCTCGTAGTGCGATGGATATGGATCCGTCGAGGGGGGCTGGGACCAGGCACTGCGTAGGCGGCGTTCTAAAGAAATGTTAGCATTGGCACATACAATCGCGCCCTTGGCAGAGATCAAAGCTTACCTCTTTCAAAATCACGCCATCTCTTCATCGTGATTTTCGTGCTGTCGAACTCGCCCTCGGCGTCGCCGTGTCCCTTGTCCTTTTCGCCGGCTGTCTTGCGCGTGTCGCCCCAGCTGAAGTCATCGAACTTCCAGAACGCGTACATCGGGAGAACGAAATTCCAGATCGGGAGTGAGATGAGGTAGATCAGCATCCAGAGTACGTAGACGAGTTTATGTGCTGTGACGACGATGAGAACACCGGGTAGACCCAGGATCAGGCCGAGGAGAACTAGCGGAATGACCTGGACGGGTTTCCGGACGATGGAAGAGATGACGACGTAGATGGTGAAGGAGATGGCGGCGGGCAGGACGAGGGTTCCGACAAGCTCTATGAAGATAACGAATTGCATGCTGAAGCAGAAGGTTCCGCACAGATCGCGGACGAGAACGAGTTCAAATAGATTGTGGACGGTACTGTTGATCCAGCGACGGCGCTGGGAGAGCAGGACCATGAACTTGTCGGGAACGACGGTTTTGCAAACGGCTTGCGGGACGAAGATCTGCTTGCGTTTTGGGAAGGTCTTGAGCATCAGGGTTGTCAGGTAGCGATCTTCGCCGAGAAGGAGCAGGTTCTTCTTGTGAAGAGTGTCGACCACATTTTCAGAGTAGTGCTCGACGATATCAGGGTTCGCGAGAATGGGCACCCAATAGTTCTGGCCGCCCTTGGGAGCTTTGATTCGGTACATGGTGAAACATCCTGGCAGACAGGTTACACCGCCGAAGATGGATTCGAACGATTTCGCCTGGTGATGAGAGATGAAGTACCTGCCGTGTTATTAGTGACTGTGGCTCGTCACACCAGAAACGGTGGATAACTTACTCGAAGACCTGGATCATGGTTACCCAGCTGTCGGTTTTGTTGGCAATCTTGGTTTCTCCGCAGAGACCCATGATTTCTGGGTCCTTCACCATGGCCGAGACCATGTGGGTCAGGCTGTCTGGGAATACCTTGGTGTCGGCGTCGACCATGAGTACCACCTCATAGAAGTCCGGCGGGATGCCCGTGACGTTCCACATGCCGTTGAACATCTCAAACTCGAGTTCGGTCATTCGCTCGTCGAACATAACCTTTTGGAGGAAAGACATGAGAACAATCTGACTGTCGCGTTTGCCTCGGTTACCGGGCTTGGACTGGGTCGCTTCTTCGGGGGTTCCGCACTTGACAACCACCATCATGGGAACACGCTGTTGCTTCTCGGGAGGGATGATTGAAGTATCGCCGTAGTCGTAGAATCCAGTGTAAACCTTGGCCATGTTGTGTCGCTTGGAGCCAGTAGCAACGGCCACGTAGGAGTATGGCTGGACCTCGTCCATGGGAATGACGGGGTCCTTGAGCATGCCCAACACGATATCAGGGGTGGAGAACTCCTCTCCCTTACCCTTGATGATACCATCACAAATCACTAGTATTGTTTTGTGGCTGTTGGGATAGTCGGTCATGGCCAGGGAATCGAGAGTCGACCGAATACCCTCTTCACCCTCAGAGTAGCAAGTCACCAGACAAAGAGAATGAGCCAGAGGGTAGCCGAATGGTTGCCATTCAGGTGGAGGCTGGGGAACAACAGCTTCGTGAATGAATCCAGCAGGACCTGGGCCTTCGTAGTCCGTCATGAGGGTCGAGTAACCAGGATCTTGCTGGCCAGGAGGAACCAAGCTACTCCGGCTGGCAGTAGGATTGTTGCGAGAGTTATCAGCACTCAGAGTGCCTCCACTTCCATTGTGGCTTAACTTGTACATGGTACCAGGATTCGAATTGGGCATGAGGCGAGAGGTCGAGTTCTGGCTGGCCATGGTGATATACATAGGCTTTTGCTTGCTGCCAGTGCTGCTACTCACATTGTACGGGCTTGAGAAACGGGACGTGGTAGGGAGGAAACTGGCGCGCTTGTTGGTGCGATCAGGAACGATAGGTTCGGCGATTCGGGGAGCGGGTCTGTAGATATCGTTGGACCAGTCTTCAATCTGTTGATTACGAGTCCTGGCATCGGAGGCCATACTGGTGCTTTGCGCGGCAAATCTGGGCGCAAGGAACCACTGGAAGAGCAGGGCGAAGCCAAACTTGACAACCACAATGGAGAGAATGAAAATCAGGGACACGTAAAGCACGACTTTCGATGCAATACAACCGACAGTATCGGTATCAATGCTGCCGACCTTGATAATCTGCGCCAAGCACTTTCCAATCTTCTTCTCCTCTCCGCTTTGGAAATAGTAGGTAAGATCAACACCGCGAACGTCAGGGTTCTTGCGGAGCTGATCAAATTGGTCGGGATATGCTACCTGGCTGGTGTTGAACCAGGCAAGGAGGTCGAGATCAAGAACGTTCCCAGAGTAGATTGCTAGATTGCGGCTCTTATTCTTGGTGTCCTCCCATGTATAGTACACATCTCCGTCGCTTCTCAGTGTCCAGAAGGGCTCACGAGCAGACCTGGCGGTGTGACAACCCCATCCTAGATAGTAATCGACGGTCAAATTTGGCATGGACGACCCATCCTGGTTGAAGGGTGCGCAGGGGAAGTACCATCCCAGGTCTCCATTGGCATTCGTTGGAACACCACCATCGGGCTGGGCGGTGATCAAGCCCTTGCACGCACCATTGACCTGCTGGAAGAAGAAGCTGCCATCCTGCCCGCCGTACTTGTGCGGCAAGTCATAGATGACATCCGAACCAGCAGGGATACCAGCTACACCGGCGTGCGTGGACCCGGCCAAGTCATATGCTTTTCCATGGAAGATCATGTAGTTAGAATTGACTTCGTTAACCTTCAAGCGAACCGGGGGCGAGCCGCAAACTGTAGCCGTGAAACCGAAAGTCAGGAAACCGACGAAAGCCGCGATCATTAGAATGATGCTGATGAGACCGATCTTCTCTCGCCACGCAGTTCGCTGCTCTTTCTCGGGCATGCCGAAGCATTTCAGAACGAAGTCCGGAATGAAGAAAGTGATCGCTGCACAGTATGTAGGCCACAACTCGGGCGGGCCGCTTTGCTCAATAGCCTTCTGGCGTCGCTTTTCATCCGCAGAAGGCCCCTGAGACGACCGTCGCGACCCTCTCTTCTTCTTCTTGGAGCGGTGTCTGCTGGGGACCCGCTCCATGGGTTTGTTGACATTACCCCGCGCACCGTAGAGACCGTCCTTGCTCTTTATATCCATACTGCGCGAACTGTTCGTCTCGGCCTCGCCATCTTTGTGGTCCAACAACGGATCATTCCCGCTCGCCGAGGGAAAAGCGGGCATGTGGTGTGATCGCTGACGGTAGTGGTGGTTGGACTGGTCACGATCATCTCGTCGGCGCTCTGGTTTTACCATGGTTTTTTTGCGTCTCTCGTCGCCGCCTCGCTCCATGCGCTCCTCGTCTGTATCCATTCCTCTTCGGTGGCTGTGGGAGTGTCGGCGACGGTGTCGGTGGGAGGGGGAAGTGGGGTCGTCGCTGTAAGTTCCCGAGTCGATGTCGCGACGACGGCGTCGGGAGGGTTCGCGGAATGCGCGGGCTTCCTCGCGCCGAGGTGAGGCCTTGCCTGGCCTCTGCGGCAAAGACATCTCGTTCCTGTGTTCTTCAATGTCAGACAACTCCACCTGTGACCCCAGATTGCTGACTCGTTCGGTTCTTGTGGCTTTGAAACTGTCGCACTCACTGTTATTATTTCCCGTTCATCAACGGCAGGTTGAATCGAGAAGAGTGTTCAAATAATCGATATGCAGTTTGCCGACTGAAACATGTCAACTGCGTGGACCCGACACTCCTGAAGAATGCGAGCTCGCTGACTCCTGTTTCGCTTTTCGAGACCCGATCTCTTTCACTTTCCCAGCTCTCTCTCTATTGACCAGCAACTAGAGTTGGTTGAGGTCAAATTCAGATGTCGCAGTGAAAACAATACGGTCGGCCTGTGCAACGAGCCCGGGGGTGGAGAATAAACAAAGTCCCACCCAACGTCACTAAGAACCTTGGAAAACGAAAGATCCTTGAAACACAAACGAGAGTGTATGTAGCGACAAATGTGTTGAACGGTATTAAGTCAAGTCGTGTGAAAAGGGACAGTCGACAAAGACCCTGGACACGGGACTTCTCTGAGATGGGTTAGCTTGTTTTACTTTGCTTATTTTTACAGTGATCGAGCATAAAAAGTACTTGTCCACGCATATTTTGCCTTTTATTCTGTCCTTATTATGTTCTTCTTCTGGCCTAAACAAAATAAATATTCCATTTCTTTGTCGCTAGGGGCAATACCCCCTACCAATCACATCCATTAGACCAATCGAATGTCTCTATTTCCATAAATTGGCTAAATTGGCGAATGACACCTTGTGAGGATGGCGAGATGGGAAGAGTAACAAGAGGGGAAGACCAGCCGAGGGTTTTGTATTTTTTTTTATTTTTCCTTCTGATCACGAGGTGTTTTCAATTTCTCTTCTATTTTTGAGCTTTGTAAAGCTGCTAGACTGTTTCTTGCTTAGAGCCTGCCCTTAGTGTCCTTAGTCTCCGGCTAACTAAATGCCACGCTGAATACGCAATTGCCACCTCGTTACACAGACTCCGATCTATGGGTTGGTACAACGTATACTCCCTAGATGCTCAAGCCCAGCATAATCAATAGCCGGGCATAGCAGGTGAAACAAGAAAGGAAACGGTCAAGCTCCCCTCGCCCCTTAGGAGAAAACCAGAAAGCCCATTTGTGATACATCTTGAATGTGATCTCTATGATTCCTGTCTCCTGTACCTCCACGGTGCTCCAGCATATTAACGCGAACAATATCGTATACTATGAGTCGGTGTGGTGATCTACACTCGAAGTCTCAAAAGCAAATCAGGATCAATCGAACGGCAATGCACGCCATATATGTGCCAACCCTATCTCAGGACATGGCGTGCAGCGGAGCTGTGCTACCTGTCCATGTATGTAGTCGCCAGCAACGGAAGCCCGATAGAATGTAAGAGTGAGTTAAAAGCCAGGGGAATCTGGGCAATGGCACCAGGATTGGCTGGATATATTGTACGTCGAATCAAGGATATCCTCGCCCCAATGGCAATCTTCAATCCGACCACAATGATCGACAGCTGGCGGCCGATCATCACGGAAGTCCCCAGAGTCTATACAGCCCAGGCCCCATAAGTGCGTACAACATACATATGTTGATGCACCAATCCGTTTTGATTGCAAGATATACCCATTACCCATCGACATTTCTGATTGAACCAATTACACTACTGCCGACGAGTAAACGAACGTATGACGTCTCACCAACGGCCAATTTATGCTGATTTGACTTCAATCTTCTCACCAATTGAGATAATCCCACCTGGCTTCGGATCCGCTGGGAATAGCGTGGAGCTGGGGGGTTCTCGATGGGGGAGTGGTGGAGCCCGGTATCCTTGTCGGGCCACGTTCTTCGGCTTTCGCTGGAATGCTGAGGGCAGTTTGGGGGGCGATCATTGGACGGATCAGCATCAGAGTAAGCTTCGAGTACTGGTTTGAGGGTTCTTTGTGCTATCCGGTTTTACGGAGTCGTCGCATGTGTCATCATGTCATAGGATTCCCTGAGAGGATGACGAGTGAAGTAAGTGAATATGGACACATCTTTGCTGTGTTTGCATGAACGGTGTGGTTGAGTGTGCGGTAAGGAGGATACAGCCATCGACGCCATGGATATGATCGGGCCGTGCGAGAGTTTTTTTTCCCCCCTAAACCAGTGGAAGAGATCAAGGTACGGCGCACTACTTGAACTCAATTGCGCTTGTTCTTTTCCCGTTTAGCAAGGAAATAGGACGGGAAAGAGGGATAGGAGCCAATATATTCTTGTTACGCTTGGCTCAAGCCATTCTGTTTCGAAACAAGAATTTGGGGATTCTTTCATAATCTGTCTTGATAGAGTTCCGGGTACGTGGCCGGAGGGAGCTTCAGAGTGTAGCTAGTTACTTACTTTGCTATACTCTTGCCACGCACATAGTGTCGGAACAGTCGGAGTCTCAACCCGCACCCAAAGCACTTAAAGTTGTGCCCCCGCGTCCCGACTCCACCTCGTTTCTACTCGAAATGAACAAGAGAGAGGGGGAATCAACTGGGTTTTCACCGTATAATATAAATGTATGCCGACTCAATACCGCGTTGACTCGATTGTTCTCCGATGCGCATGCTACTTAGGCATGTCTTATGCGCTGCCAGGTCACAAATCCTTGAAATTATTCTTAGATCTATTATGGCATGTCTCGGAAGCCCTGTTCGATCTCCGCACCAAGACCGTAGAGTGGAGATGTCAGATTTGGTGGGACAAGGCCAATGGATACAACCGTTCTTATAGGCATCAGCTTTGATTATTGGGTTGACCTTGGGGGATGTTATACGAGGTGAACTGGAGATGGGAGAACCCTAATACTTCCCAATGGACAAAGTATGCAGCATAATAATAGACGCCATCTCCACTCGAGACTTTCTTATTTGTCTGAAAACGTGAGATGGCCATATCGGGCAGGGCGCGTAGAAATAAAAATGGCCATAAATAGCAATTAAGCAGAGCCGAATAAAAAGAGGAATGATTTGAAAGAAGGAGTGAACTAGCGACGATTGTAAGTGGGACATTTTTTTCCTCTACCAAGTCTTTGAAACTGTTCTTTGCCCCTCGCTTCATCTCTTAATAGTCTTTCGCTTTCCCTGACTGCATTTTATTATCATTGTGAGTCGTGATCCCCCGGTAGTTTGAGGATTGTCTACCTAATACTCAATAGTCTCCCCCCGGTCCACTCTTTTAACCGGGGCCGACCCCAACTCGACCCTCGCTTTTCTCCACGCTGGGACCCGGCATCCCCATACAAGTGCTGCGTCTGTCGCTCTTTCATGGCCAGATCTTAACATTTCGCTCGCTATTGAAAACATTGCGCCTTCGATTACCCTTTTCGCGCACGAGTTGATATATCACCATGACCAATCCCGCCCCAGCATACCGTCAGGCGCTGCCCTCTCCCCCACCAGCTTACCTCCGACCATCACCTCAATTCACCCAAACACACGAAACGACACACGAAACGACACCTCGCACCATTCCGAATCGCCCCCAGAACTTGAATCTCAGCCGCAAACCTGTCCCACCCCCTGCATCGCAGTCCGAAACCTCGCCAGTTATTCAAAACTCGCCGCGCTCACCAGTCAAGTTCAATCATGGCGCAGACATCCCAGAGCCTTCAACAGCCCGCATCGAAGGCGGATACAACGGGCCCCCAACACCGCAATTGGAACTCTCCGAGTTTACAGAACTGTCGCTTGACGGGCCCGTGCAGCCCCCTCAGCACAGTTGGAATCCTGCCTTCCCGCCGCGGCGAGACTCAACACAAGCTCCGCACTACAAACGCGCACATTCGTATGGACACACCCCAGCGAATAGTGGGTCGTGGTCGGCGGTAGAGCCGCAGAAAGATGGCGCCCACGACAACACCAAAAAGCGCGGCTCCTCGTTGGAGCGCGGCGTCCAGAGCCATGACGGCTCTTCGCGGGGAAGCTGGGAGAGCGCGGCGCAAGCGTCGGACGGCTACGAGCCTCTGACTTACCATCATCAGCAACAGCCAGCTGCGAAGCCTGTGGGCAAACCGACGCTCAATTCTCGGGACAGTCCATCCGCTTCAACGGATAAATTGGCTATTCGGCGGTCAAGGCTATCGCGCCCTGTCTCCGCATACTCGTCGGTCTCTGATTTCGGGGGGCAGGGTCACCGCCGAAACCTCTCCGCATCGCCGTATATGCATGCGCGATCATCGTCGCGGAACTCAGCTGGCACTCCTGAGAATGGTCGGTCTCTATCATTCCTCGATCTGCTCAACACGTCCTATCCGCAGCCAGGCCCGACAGCCACCCAATTCGACAACTCGCGTCTCAAAGCTGCAGTCGGAAATAACGCCTCTCTTCTCAGTCACAAGGAGACATTCGAGATGTACTTGGCAAACGTTAAGAAGACGGATGAGCCAACAGTTCTGTATGAATTCGCCGTGTTCATGCTCAACTCCATGCGCGAAATGCCAGCAGTGGATCTGGAGGACCCCAGCCCGATCACCCGCGCCCGTCTGCTCCGCGAGTCAAAAGCCATTCTCCAGCGCCTCGCAGACCGCAGCTATCCCTTTGCACAGTACTATCTAGGCGATGGATATGCGTCGGGTATTTTCAACAAGGGTGTTGAAGACCACGACCGGTCTTTCCCTCTATTCCTCGCCGCCAGCAAACACGGCCACGTCGAGGCCTGCTACCGCACGGCACTGTGCTACGAGTTCGGCTGGGGCTGCCGCGCCGACGGTGGCAAGGCAGTCCAGTTCTACCGCCAGGCGGCCTCGAAAAACCACCCCGGCGCCATGATGCGCATGGCCAATGCTTGTATCGCCGGCGATATGGGACTGGGCAAGCGTTACCGCGAAGGTATCAAGTGGATGAAGCGCGCGACCGAGTCCGCAGACGCACAGTATAACTCCGGGCCGTATGAGCTCGGCGTGTTACACGAGAAGGGCTTTGGAGATGATGTCTTCCCCGACGAGACCTACGCAGTGCAGCTGTTTACCAAGTCCGCAGAGCTCGGCCACGTCGAGGCTTGCTATCGTCTCGGTGATGCCTATGAGCACGGCAAGTTGAATTGCCCCCGCGACCCCGCCCTCAGCATCCACTTCTACACCAGCGCCGCGCAGAACGGTCATCCGCTTGCCATGATGGCGCTTTGCGCGTGGTATCTCGTTGGCGCGGAGCCTGTCCTCGAGAAAGATGAAAACGAGGCGTATGAGTGGGCTCTTCGGGCGGCGAATCTCGGCCTCGCGAAGGCTCAGTATGCTGTTGGCTACTTTACTGAGATGGGGATTGGATGTCGCCGTGATCCGCTCGAGTCGAACGTCTGGTACGTGAAGGCGGCTGACCAGGGCGATGAGCGGGCTAAGCATCGTATTGCGACTATCCGTGCTGCGGCGGATGGATCGCATCCTGCGATGGCTGCGCGCAATGGTGCGGCTAGGAATGCAGGCCGTCTTAAGAAATCCGAGCGCAAGGAACAGAGTCCACGGCCAGCTCAGGGTGAGTGATACCTGCTAATCTTACCTCATCGGTCTTCCGAGTTGCACATAACTAACTATATCTACTTCATCTAGCCACCGAAACCGACAAGCCCGCCAAACAGAAGCGATTTATGATTTTCTAGTCTCACGACACCCACCATTCATGACCTGATCTAAATTGCATACTTGCATGCCAGCCCACCTGCTTCTTCCAGGTACATTCAACCAGCCTCAAAGCTACGACAACCAATCTACGACTTACTCATACATAATCTCCCCCCAATATCTGCATACACCAACGACGCGAGCATGAACCTGTCATTTTACCAGCGATCTGATTATTTCACATTCTTACAATCTTGACTGCTCTTCCTTCTGCATGTTGGCAGCTGACCCGTCTATCTATACCACTGTCCTTTCGCGTTCTTGCATTATCTTGCACATTTGCGTTGCTGTTGGTGTTGTGTCGTCATATCTTTAGTTCAATCCTTATGAGTTCATCTTCTCATGCTACTCAAGCTACATACTCATCCCTTATTTACGGCGGGTTGTGCAAGGCCATTGATTGCTGCTAGTGGGGATTTTCTGCATTTATATCTCGTTATCTTAGGTGCTGTGGCGCACTTTATTTCACGACTGACTGTTATCAAATGATCATTATTCGTGTATAAGCTATTCCAAGATTGTCCTCGCGGTTGTCAGTGAGTCTATCACGGAGCAACTTATCCGTTACCTAGTCCAATATAGGGCCAGTCGTCATATACTTTTCACAAATATCATATCCAGCATACTGATATCAACGTTTCTACCTGCTTTCTACATAGTTCGTAAACATTTACACTGTTATGTACAAGGTGGAGCTGAATTCCTCGAGTCCCCGAGGATATAGCTACTCTAGCGGGACAACTGTGATCCATGGATGGGATTATGATTTTGCAGTAAAACACGCCTCGCGAAGGCAGATGTGACTATCGATCTCCCCATCGAGATTCTACTGTCTACTGTCTCTTGTCCACTGGAATATTGACATCGCTTTTCCCGGCACCCGCTCTCGAGGTCACGGATATGATCATGGTAGTAGTCAGTGTAAATAGAGATTGAAGAGGATCCGCAGCACCTCCGGGCCTAGAGAGGTCCTCTGGGCCAAAGAAACCCATTCCTGGGCGAGGAAAGTCTCTACAACCAGCTCCAGTTTCAAAGCATTTAAAACGAGTCAAAGAATATCTCGTATCTCGGGGCCGGCATAGAAAGCTCCCATAATATCCGGTGTGACAGCCCATATCAGGAATCCAACCTGAAGCCTCGAATAGTACAAAAATGCCTTGAAAATGCTGGCAAGCAAGACACGGGAATCGGGCTAGCTGCTGCATGGTTGTTGTTTGCTACATGAGATCCATTAGATAGATTGCTTTTTAAAGGTGGTCAAAGCGAAACTCCGATACAAGAAAATAAAATCTAAAGTCTAGATCCCAGAGCAATATCACACTCCCATTGAATTATGCCAATGTTCCCTTTGCCCATTCATGTATGTTTGTGTGATAGTGTGTGATAATAAAGGCTGGAACGCAGCGTACGTTAATGGGTTGGTTCGGCTTGGCGAATAGGTGACTTCATTGGCTGGCTACTGTGTCAGCACATCGATATTTCTCACTTATCCTCCCGTCTTCTCACTCCGACTTACAAGATGGTGGAAAAAAGGGCTCTCAGCTTAGAGGCCTCTCAACCTACTAGCATGTCCAAAGCTGCGAGATTCAATGCCCACGTTTTGAAGAAGTTACAAATCGCAGTAAAGAATGATCCAGAGATCAACTTGGTCGAACAATTCCCCACCGATTATCCGCAACGTCTGGTGGAAATGAGGGAAACAATCGAGAGCTCTTCGAGTAAGCGCCGCAACGCCACAATTCCGCCTCTTCTTGTTCGTTGAGCCAACATCGTTGGATGATAGAGAAAACTAAATCCACTCCCCAGAGTCTTCCCGAGGTCGATGAAGACATCAGACGGTCCCTTTGTCCATCAGACCCGGTCGAAGTCCTCTTTCCTCTCTCAGACGCAGTGGCTAAATTACTCGAGTCGGTGTCACAATCTGCGAAGGGTCTGCCTGACGGACTTTCTCAAAGGCTGTTTGAGGTCCTACAGAACAGTGATGTTCTTTGGAAGGCTCCCTTCGCCCGCCAGAAAGGAGTGTTCAAATGCTCTGCAGACATAGTTGTCAAAGCGGTTCGCAACATGAAGCACTACACTGAATACACCACTTTACAATATCTTGACCATTATAAGTCGAATATTCCAGCACCAAAGCCTCTCGGCTTAGTGCGTATGAGTGGAATATCTTTGATATTCGTGAGCCTAATGCCTTCTGTGCCGCTTGGGGAACTGTGGCATACACTCGCCTCTTGTCAGAAAAAGTCCCTTTCTAGTCAACTTAACACTATACTCGCAGATTTAAGAACTCTTCCTTTTACAGAGGGGGCTTATCTGGGAGGAATCGCAGGTGAAGGCTGTCAAGACCTCAGAAGGAATGTTCGAATGAGCGAGACACCAATCTTCAACCTCGAAGATTTTGAAACATTTTTGTTCTCGAGCTCGCACCCGGGCGGCGACGTGTTCGTCAAGTTCCTTAGGCGTCTGTCGCTGTCTTTCGCAACCCACCCGGGCCCTCGCATCGTGTTCACGCATGGAGACCTAAGGCCGGACAATATTATGGTGGCATTGGGCGACAACAATCAGTATATGATTTCTGGTATACTTGACTGGGAATATAGCGGGTTCTATCCTGACTATTATGAATCTGTCCGGTGCACAAACTGCCTCAGCCCGTACGAGGAAAACGACTGGTTTTTATATCTGCCAGAATGTGTCTCACCTACTGTCTACGCTCAATGGTGGCTCCTCGATCGAGTCAGAGAAACTAGAGTTGTATAAGCAGATCTCTAGGCATGGTTCAAGTGTGACGATCTAGACGTGCTGGGACTGGAAGGAGGGTGTTTGCATTGTTTGTTTGTTTAGTTGTGATAGGACCTCACAAAGAGCCTGTCTTAACGGAGTTTTCTCTCTTTCCTTTCCTTTCTCTCCTTATACTTAATATCCTCGTTAAAATGCACTCTTTTATTCTATGACTTCAAAATGTCACTGATGCATAGTAATTATAGATCAAGATGTAGAGCGAATTAAAGAGAGTTTCTTCGTCGAATTACGGGCGGTAGAAACTCGGATCTCCCCGCATTTCGGGAAGTTTAAATAAGGTTAACTGGGTTACAAGGTTAGCATCACTTTAACCACGGAGAAACGTCTATGAGGGATATGGCAGAATAAACTTCATCAAAGTACTTAATGCGGGCACGTGTGGCATAATATCCAAGATTGACATTTAGTCTGAGCTCGTAAGCTTGGACGATCAAATTCTGGATCAAGCATGAGCCCAAAGACACGAAAATAACCCAAACACATTTGAAATCCCGAAAGAAAAGGAGAGTAGCAGCGCAGGATAAGAAAAAGCAATCAACAGAGCGAATCGAACCTGAACCACCTGAGAATCTACATCCAAAAACAGCAATACCTCCTATATAGGGCCCTTAAATGGTTCTCGCACCTGCAGATCAACCCTGATTAACCCAGTATGATGGGCCGACCCAAATCTGGACTTGGTGAGGCTGAGTGGCGCAGGTATCAGCTTAAGTGTTCTTCTCGCCCGGGCGGGGACGGGGAGATGGGGGACACTTATCTGGTTCCCTGCGTCACTCTTAAGGCTAATCTGAGGACGGAGGACCGCCGGTTCATACCACTGGGGCGTACATACTCTTCGTGAGTATGTATAGTGATCAGGTTCCGGCTTACGAGGGGGTTGGCGGTCTCTCGGACGTTGGAGTGTTGGTCTGTCTCTCCTCTTCTTTTTGGTTTCATGATGCCTTGATTATCATCACCTCGGTTTTAACACTTGATGTTCTGATTCATCACACCCGGCCTCCATGGTGTCTTCCCTTCAGATGTTCCTTGATGACTCTTCCTCAAGATGCTTCTCATCACCACTTTGTCTGATACCTCTCCTCTTGCTATACTTCGTCTCGACACTTGATGTTCTGGCTTGTCACTTCCTACCAAGATATGCCTTTCCTTCAAGAACGTTCCTCCACTCCTCCTCCTTCTCCTCCTCAGCATGCTTATCATCAACACTTTGTCTGATACCACTCCTCTTGTTCTACCTCATCTTGACACTGAATGTTGTGATTCATCACTCACTACTTGTATATCTAATGCGTTCCATGCATGTTTCTAGCGATTCTTCTCCAACATGCCTCAACATGCGCCCAAGTCCCTTGATTAACATTCTGATTGACATGAGGTTTGCTTGTTCAGGGTCAACACTGTCTCCTTCGCTCTAACTCTTCCTTAGTCGACGCATCTCTGAGGTTTCCCTTCTGAAAAGAGCCTTTCTAGAATATGTCATATTCTTCCCCTACTGCACATTCAATTGTCGAGCACTGCGGCCGTTGTAGCTCCGACTACGACCTATCCGGCATCTCTCTTAGTACGCAAGACTACCTTTTTACAGTATCCAACGGATTCCTTTCCTTGCCTACGCAGACATATCATATGGTTCTTTTGTCCAGTGCTTGCCTCAAGCCAAAAACTCGAGGTAAAATCGGCGTGTTCAGCAGAACTTCTCAAGCATGCGTGGCCATCACTACAGCCGCGACTCCTAAAAAGACAGCGCAGCGGAAGATATATATATATCACTGTCCTGAATATGTCGACAGACAGGAAACAGACAGGTGTGGCCTCCTGCGCCAATGATAATGCTCCTTGGCCCTGCACGCCTGCGGCTACTTGCAGGATAGGACCCGTCAGGTTTCGGAATCCTCATTGCCACAGTACAACTTTTCGATGTCATCCGAGGGCCCTCAGTAGGTAGCTACGCAGGCATCGGCGATGCACAGGTTCTGCATGAACAGCGGGCTATTGAATTGCAACATTATACAGCAACATTGCTTAGCCTCTCGTGGGCGTGCCCAAAGTTCCGAAAGAGCCGGGGAGATCAAAGATGGCGATGACCACCGATCGAAATCTTAGGCGTGCCATATCCCGACGGAGAAAGGCCAATGGAATCGCAATATATACGGTGTCAGATTGCCATGCTGACCACCTTGCCAAGTCGTCAGAATTAGCGGGGGTTCCCCACCGGCTGATCATCGCCCGCATCTGATCTTAATCATTTGGCTTAAAGAGAAGAACCAAACTCATTCTGATCAATTTCTCCCCAACTCATCAAGCCATGGGTGTTCACGTGGCATCAAAGCTAGACAATCGCCAGCATGCAAGCTTCAATCTCGAAGCCGCCGCTCAAGGCGAATTAGCGGGGTCATCAGTAAGAATCCGCCCACTGCTCCTCAGCCTCACCTCAAATAATCTGACCTACGCCCTCATGGGCGGGTTTCTGCGCTGGTAAGTCCCCAATAAACTCAGAAACCCACCCGCACCAGAAATTCCAATAACAACCAACAGGTGGGACGCATACCCTGTTTCCCCAAACTATCCCGCACCGTACAACGACTCCTCAAAATGGGGAATCGTCCCAGCATGGGGCTACGCAACAATCGAAGAAAGCACCATCCCGGATCTAGCAAAAGGCACACTGCTCTACGGCTTCTGGCCCACATCAGACGTCCCAACCGATCTAAAACTCAAACGCGGATCGCCAGAAACCCACTGGATCGAGATCAGCGATCACCGCCAGCAACTAATGCCTCTGTACAACCGCTACACGGTAAACCCGTCATCGAACTCAATTGCCGACCTCAAGCTGGACTCCCCGTCGGAATCTGCTCGAGATGAGCTGGACCGTATGGCCTGGACGGCGCTGTTTATAGGCGGCGTCGCCGGATACGTACTTAGCGAGTTCGTCTTCCCTTCTGACGCTGAAGTCCAGATGCCCATCCATCCGCTGGGAAATCAGGCTGGATTGCAGTGGTTGCTGTCTGACGGGGATTTGTCATCTGCTGTTGTGGTCAATTTGGCTGCGTCGACGAAGACGGCCCGGGTTTTCTCGTACTACCTTTCGCGGAGACAGGGTCGTGCGAAGCCCCTGGGTTTGGTCCAGGTTACGTCTTCTGTGGAGCGGGTCGCGGAGGCGGATCGCAATCTGGACTCTGGGGTTCCTTCCATCGCTGTGCGGTATGGGGATATTGGGTCCCCGGAGTCGGCGGAGTGGTTGGCTGCTCGCAAGGCTGATAAGATTGTGATTGTTGACTTTGGCGGTCGTGGTAATGCGCTTGAGGATGTACTTGCGCTTATCAAGGGGCATGCGGAATTGCGAAACTGTCAGGTTGTTATTGTGCAGGTTGGTAATGAGCAGAAGGTGTATTCGATGCAGGAGTTGATTGCTGGGAAAGCTGCTATGGAGCAGCTTGGTAAGGTTCAGTATAACACTTCTGGTGTTCAGGATACAATTCTTGCATCTGGGGACGCAGAGGGTTACTTTGCGACGAGAAGTGCGCAGTGGGTGAAGTGGCTGGATGAGAGACACTTGAGTGTGCCAGGGATGCAGATTGTGTTTGGTCAGGGTGTTTCTGGTGCTGGTGGCATTGAGGGAGGTTGGGAGAAACTGTGCAATGGACAAGTGGCGCCGGAAGAGGGATTGGTCTACAAAATGCAATAGATTGACCTTCATTAGGATGACTAAAGCATTGAAATATAGAATGAAAGGAACTTGGGATAGTAAAGTCCTCGATGCTCGCGACCTTGGTCTGCAATCTAATAGGAGTGGGACCACGAACGCCAAAAGGGAAGCAAGGAGAAGAAACGCCGAGTCACAGCTTATACAGTTTGTTCGTATCGGGGAGAAGGATCCACGCTATGCATACTGCTTCCTTCGCTTGATGACCGCGCATAATCGATTTCCGCAAGCAACGGATCCTCGCAAAGATGCAGGTGATTGGCCGCAGAGACTATCAAATCGGAGAAATGGTCACTGTATGCAGGAGGCGGACATCTGGTGTCATGCACGGTGTATTGAATGACTTGTCCATGAACAGAATAATCCTCACCACCCACATTCGGCGTCATATGGATCTTGAATGGCATAACCTCCGCAATCTAATTTCCGTCAGTGACGAGATCTACTCCCCCGAGATCCTAAACACGTACCTTAGCCACCACATGCCCACTCTCATCCCCGAACTCCGCTTTAATCCTCAGCTCATGGGTAATCTTGACATGTTTGGTCGAGATACTCTGCGAACAAGCACCCAGACTCCGGGGTAAACAAACAGACGTGGTGAATCGCCATTCAATCTCCGAGAACTCATCTGCAGACGCCTGGTGTTCCTCCGCGAAATCAATTGTCTTAGAGAAGACAATATGAGTTTGAGCCGCAGTGATAAACCGCACATTATGTCGCACCGATTCCGACGCAGTCGCCTCCAACTGCGCAGTCTGGTTCTCAACCACTTCGACAGTCACGGTGTTGAGCTTCGCATCTTTCACCAGCGGGGCAAACCAATATTCGACCGGAAATGTGCATCCGAATGGAACATGCCGATCAGCAATGGATATGCAATACTGAATATCCTGATTCGAGTGGCCTTCGATCATCTAGATACTTTCAGTCATTTGCTCGTCAAACAGCCTTCCCTGCTTGTACATATAAGACCGGACTGACCAATGGACAATGCGGTCTCAGATAGCTTGTCCCCAGGTCGGAGACCTGGTAGATCCTGATTGGCTGTGAAACGACGAAATTGCTCTTGAGACGGCGCTCAACAATGGCATCGACACGGTATGCGTGGTATTGGTGGTTTGGGCCGGTTATTGTTTCGAAGATTTTGCTTGGGAGAGGGATGTTGAAGAGAAATGCGTGGTCTCCTGCTGGCATTCGGAATGCGGTGAGGGTTTTCGATGAGGCTAGTGCTTGCTCTTGTTCGAACGTTATCTGTTCACGA
Source organism: Penicillium turbatum (assembly GCA_030762825.1). Taxonomy (NCBI): domain Eukaryota; kingdom Fungi; phylum Ascomycota; class Eurotiomycetes; order Eurotiales; family Aspergillaceae; genus Penicillium; species Penicillium turbatum. Next base: position 710,269 of record JAUJYX010000011.1, on the reverse strand, counting down.
TTCTCCTGGCCTAAAATTCCCTCGATTGGGCTAGTAATAGTGGTGTTAAGAAGGTGATTGGTGAATTCGGAGGTCGTGGTTGTTCTTACAGTGTGAATGTTCCCCGCAATCTTACTTTGATGCTCTTGATTGATGAGTCCTGTGCCAGGGAGATATTGAATTTCCCTGTAACGGATAGTGGATGTCTGTTTTCTGAGATGAAAATGCATGGTTGATCGAGGCTAGTGGAGTATAAGTTAGGGTATGGAAAGCGAACAAGCTGGAGGTCACAATACCTCAATTCCGAACTGGCAATTTGTTTGCGGAACATCGTGAAAGTTCAGAGTATGTAGCTTAGCAACTCAAATTAGATTCGTGATTGAATTGTTTCTCAGCTGGCGAATTTGGGGAATGGCGCATTGTTCGCCTTTATACATTGTAGTGTCGGCGCGACTGGGCGGACATTCCTAAACGGGGTCGGGGGGCTGATTCCAAGAAATCGAGTCTAACAAGTGCAGCTCTTAGCCACGGAAGGCAAGTCAACATTCTTGTGATGATGTCTGTCTACGTAAGATACTATTGACAAGAATAGTTTGTGGTATCTCGGGACATTTGTCGCGTGTTTCTACCTAGGGGTCATCCTTGATCTATAGGGGAAACTTTCCAACCATGAACATGTCCTATTTCAACGCACACAAGCTTATATCCGAGTGCCTTGATTAAATGTCTATTTGTCTAAGCTGATACATATAGGAATAAGTTGCTCTCATGGACTACAACCTAAATTTTTATTTTATGTCTCATGAGTCTACTTGAGTCTAGCATATGTGGTATTTGTGATAGAGTCAAACTTATTTTATAGACCAAAACACAGAATTAGATTGATCTTAGACTGACAAATATCAACTATCAGAATGCCTGTTCGCCTTTGCAACCTCATCAAACCAGGTTTTGAGCAAATTCATAATCGGGCAGATCGAGACCGAGCAAGAATTGATCATTCGAGCAACTCGGGTAACTGACGTCTAAGAAATTACCAAAAAAAGCATCAAAGTCCTCAACCTCGGTCGGAGCCAAATATGGCGTGCTGTATGAGTCCTCAACCCCAGAATGCTCATATACTCCCAGCGGATTATCAGCCAAAGTGTGCACGGCCTGATATCCAACATCTATGCGTCTCGCCATTTGCGTCCTGTCAGCACCTAAATGCGACTGCGGGTTTCCAGTCGAGGTAATATTGGGGGGAGATATATGAGTCAGTCCAGACTGAGAGTTCGGTCGGGTGATATGCGTTTCTGAACTTGTGAAACGTTCTGTGTCTATGGTGGGCTGGATTTTGTTCAACACGCGCTGGCCTAGACGGGTCATCACAGCAGCCGACCACCATGTGCAGCCCAATTTCTTGAGGCATTGGTGCAACATACGGATTTGAGAAATGGCCGTGTCGCGCGCACTGGGCAGTTTGCTGTCTCGTAGCTGTTTATAGGTGACGGAGAAGGCGAGGGAGATGGTGTAACCGATCATGGGGACCGGCAGGTAGTTCCGGATATCTTGATTGCAACTGAGGGATACGATGGTCAGGATTGAGTTGTTTTGTCGGATCTTGGATGTTCGGGGTCTCGAGCGGTCTTGTAAGCCGCTTGAATGTGTTGAGAGAATTATCGCGGAATGGTAAAGGAATTCGAGAGATACTGTCACGGTGTGAGTTAGATGATGTTGCTATCAGCAGATGGGGGATTCATACCAAGGAGGTCTGGGGCCATCTCCAACGCCTCGCACTGCTCAACAACTTCTTCAAAGCAGGGAAGATCAAGTTCACTGTGATCAACCCCTCTCATCATCGGTCGGTATTTGTGAATCACTTCTCCTAGCCTGTCGGCAATTCGAAGCCAGACACGAAACGGCGACTGAAACCTCGAGACAACGTCGTCTACCCCCTGACCCAGGTCACCGTCGTGTATCATCAAAGGTCTCCCATTCATAGCAGCGTTCCATCGGTCTAGGCTCCAAAGACACCAGAAAAGACCCGCTGGGAATGTATCAGATAAATTCTCCGGCCTGATCAAATGCAACCCTATGGTCTGAGCATGGTGAATAGCCTGGGCGAGGTTCAAAGAACAATCCTCAGAGCCGGTGGAGCCCCATTCGTGGAGTGATAGCAGCGCCAAGATCTGGATTGCCAGGACTTTCTTCTCGGATCTCCTTGATATACTTTTTATGACATCAGTATGCAGCATATTGCTGAATTTGTCTAATGGGAGTGGGGTTGAAAGAGAACCAAGATATAGCAGATGGGCCGCACTCCTGTCTTTTGCTGCAACAAGACAGATCACTTGCAATAGCCGCAGACAGATACTGCCGTCTCTTTGCTGGGCTCTTACCTTATCCTCATCGAGAAGAGGCAGTATGGGGTGTACCCGACGGAAATAAATGTCCATCAGGGCCTCCTGGTACTCTTTCGGCGGCAGCTTGTCGGTGTCAACATGGCTCTCAGATACTGTTCGCGAAGAGGACCCGACAGCTTGGTCTTGATCAATGGTATTCTCTTCGACACCGAGCCACGCGCCCACATCTCCCTTTTTAGACTGACCCTGCTGCAACCTCGACTCATTCTGTTCCATGAGTGTAGCCATGGGATTGGAGTCACACGCAAATCGTTGCGACTCTTGTTCAAGATCCGCAGCTGCACCTGCATCAGGAGAGTTTAGAGCTTCATCCTGTCCCACCGACCTTTGGACCGATGTCTCCAAAACTCGACCACCGCGAGGAGAAGCAGATCTACTTCGAACCACCGGATCCCGCCTCGAGGCCTGAGACGCAGGACTCTGGCTATTCATGACGCCAGCAATGTCAGGCGAGGAACCGCCTACAGCTGAATGGTCCTGGGAGATATCATGGTAACATCGTTTCTATGAATGTCAGCGGATAACTCCGGCTGTCGTAGGGCTTTGCGGTTTGGACAGAATGCGACACCTTTTTATGACGACAAGCGTTACATGCACGCCGTGTCTGGCTTCTCTTGAGATTTGCGCTATCATTACTGACCATGAACGTCAGTTCCATTGTGAATCGCTTTGAGATGACTGGTTTCTTGTGGTGATGGGTTGTCGCGGGGCTCTTCCTGCTTAGGGGCGGGATGAGCCGCGGAGCGGCGGCCGACCCGAAATGGAAAGTCCGATTTATCGCGGCGTTGGACTAATAGAGGCTGGTGTTTTTAAAGAGGTATGGATAAGGGTTGAACTGATGAGATTGTTATGTACCCATCCATGGCTCCATAAGGATGGAAGATACATTGTCGTCGGAACTGGACTTAGCTATCGCCTACATCCCTAGGAGTCTTGGTGAGTTCTTGCCTGTCCTCGTCATCAAGGTACAAGGCCTTTTCTTAACATAGGCAGAATTCTAGTTCTAAAAGAAAGGTTATCCATGGATATCTACATTGCCTACATGATCTAACCATGAATGAGATTCAAGACGGGAAAAACAGTTCTTGGCAGCCGAAGGAAGATGAAATCAACGCCGATGCAGTGACGCAATATATGCAATTGATTTTTCGTACCCACTCATGATCTAATTTGATTCTGGGGAAAGCCCCATGTGGTTCCCCGCGTGATTCCGCACGTTGTACCCGTGAGAGTTCCTTCCACATTCGTCAACGTTGTCCCTGCGCTAAACCACATCCTGTCGAGGGGTAAGCGACACTAACCCAAACAGGACGGTCATAGCCTACAACCCCCACATCCGGCAACCGACGTACCCCTCGGGATGTCAACACGGCCACCAAAGAAGCCGACGGGCGAGATCCCGACCGACCAAAAAATATGAAAAGGTCATGCGGCGCGCCATTAGATGAAAACTCTCTCCATCCTTCAATGCAATTTCAAAACATTTAACCCGCAAACTTCCTAAACATCCCGAACGCATACATCTAGCACAAACCACCCACCATGACCCTCACAACACCCCAATCACCCCGCACCCCCCAAATCACTATAATCGGCTCCCTAAACATCGACTTCGTGACCGCAACCCCCCGCTGCCCAGCCGCAGGCGAAACCCTCACAGCAACCTCCCTGACCGTCTCGGCAGGCGGCAAAGGCGGAAACCAAGCAGTCGCCTGCGGCCGCTCCTCCTTCACATCGCAGACAGCCCAAGATGTCACCGTGAACATGATTGGCGCCGTCGGCGCAAACGATCCCTACTACACTACCCTCCTGAAACCGGCGCTTGAGACCTCCGGGGTTGATACGGCTTCCATCGAGCAGTCTGAGCATGCGCAGACGGGCTCTGCATCTATTATCGTTGAGGAGGGGAGTGGTGGTGAGAATCGCATTCTTGTTGTTCCCGGAGCCAATCATGCGGGGCTTATGGGTGATGCGGAGAATATTGTTGCTGTTTTGGGGACGCAGGCGAGGTACCCCGATATTGTGGTTTTGCAGGGTGAAATCCCGCGGGATACCACTCTTGCGTTGTTGGGGTATTTCAATGACAGGGAAAAGGGTGCGAAGGTGGTTTTCAACCCTGCGCCTGTTTTTCCCGAGGGGGTTCCGCTTGAGAAGCTGAGTGGTACGGCAGTGTTGATTATGAACGAGACGGAGGTTGTGCAGATGGCTAGGTCTATTGATGGACTGCCTGTAGGTGATGCTGTCGAGGGGGATGATTTGCGGCCTGAGGAGTTGGCGCCGCAGTTCCATGAGCGGGCCGGTGTTGAAATTGTGCTTATTACGCTTGGCGCTAAGGGTGTGTATTTCTCGACGAAGACGGGTCGCACTGGGACCGTTGCCGGTGTGAAGGTGGCTAAGGTAGTGGACACCACTGCGGCGGGCGATACCTTTGTTGGGTACTTCGCGACTGCTGTCGCGCGCTTCCTGGCTTCTGGGAGGGGGCTGGAGGCGTTTGATGAGGATATCGAGGCTGCGGTTTCGAGGGCGAATTCTGCGGCTGCGATGTGTGTGCAGCGTCGGGGTGCTATGCAGAGTATTCCTTTTGCATATGATTTGGAGTGATGGGGGCAAATGATGAGGTGTGAATACGGCGCACACCGCTGATGATTAAAAAATTGTACATAGCAGGAACCGGCGTTTTAGGGGTATATTTATGAAACCATCATGTCTGCTTCATCGTCAAATTCCTCTTCGTAGCGAGCAAGATTCCATGCTGCTTGTAGCGCTTCAGTCTCATGGATTAGTTTGATCCCCGTTGTCGCTGTTATTCTGGCTAGCCGGTCTAATAAGACCGACTGTTGTGATGCGTGGGTCATCTCCTTGGCGATGGTGAGAAGGCTTGCGACTAAAATCGGATCCCACTGTTCGGGAGAATCATTGCTTGCCGCGATACCGGCGATTGATTGCGCGTGCCAGATATGGGATGTTACTGATCGTGGTCCGGGTAAGGATTTGAGAAGACGAGGCTTGTGCGTGAGCAATAGGAGGGAGATGGTGTGGTATACGGCGTTAGCGACCAGCGCCATTGGCGTCGTGTAGATGAGGATGGGGAATGAGGAGTCGTGGTCTGGGTCGATTTGGTCCGCTTCACCGCCGCGGATGTCCACGATCTGCTGCACGTTTACGGGGCGTTCGTTGTACCATTTCTGGCAGTCAGACCATAGGAATGTCCATTGAGATAGGGAGTGCGACTGTCGTAATGAAGGAAATGCTGGTATATCTGATGATGTAGTTGTATGTGGAGACACAATTTCTGGGCCGCCGTGTACCAAAGATAAACAATGCCCCAAAAGGGATAGGATGTGTTTGTAGACGGAGTTGACGGTTTGAGGTCGCATGTGTTGCGGGTGATGCAAGAAAGTACCATCTCGTCGCAGGAATGATCGAAAAGGCATCAACGGAGGTTTTGCGGAGGATATTGAGCCCGCAAGATCTGTAAAAACGTCAGGTTGGTTAGTCTGCTATTTGATTTTCGTGGGAATAAGATGATGCCTACCAAGTCGAAAATATAGCCACAATAAGGCTTCCCCAACCTCCTCTCCCACTGCACGTGAGGCGAAGTCACTGACATGCTCTATTCTGGGCATCAACACGTTTCGCCACTGCTGTGGTCCAACAGGCAAAGCATCTTGCAGCATCAACAGCGTGTATCCAGCATATCTAGCCAGATCATATTCAAGCGCAAGACTCTCTTCCGCTTCCTTTCGGAACCGCTGGCTACTCTCCAGATCCTGGCTAATCGGAGACGCCACGAGGAGTCTTTGGCCAGCAGAAAGAGCAAGAACCGCAGCCTGCAGCGCTCTATTTGTTCGCGAAAGAAGAAGAACCTGCAGTCCGAACGGGAGTTCAGGGTCCCCAGTATCAATCCAAGGACCAACATGGTACCGAAAATGTCGAAGCAAGTCAGTCTCATGGCTCCCATTTGCAAGAAGCCCTGGCTTCTCGACTGTTCGGTCTTTAGCGACGGATTTGTATCCGAAGTATGGAGCACTGTTCATATATCGAGTATCTGGCGCACCCCTGCTGTGACCAAATGGAACTGGAGGTTCTGAGAAGTCAACGATAGGTTCTGTCGAGGAAAGTATGCTCTGGAATTCAAAAGCACGTCGCGTACCCCCAGAGTTATCCTGGTCATCAACCTGAGACTGCAATCGATCTACCGTGCGAACTGCATTGCTTAGTACCTCATCCGCAGGTTGATCCCTAGATTTGTTCCGGGCAGCTGCAAGTGGCGATTCATCCACAAACTGTCCAACATCAGCATCAAATCCCTCGAAGTCGCAAATCCACGACTCGCATCCACTACCCCGGACTTACGGTGATACTGCTATACCCTTGTTTCGCAGCACCGGAAACGTCCCCAGACCGCGGTGGCACAAATTCCAAATCAGAGCCATATTTACACGTAAAGCCTTTGACCTGACAGTTCGCGCAGCTCGGTTTCTGCTCATCGCCTTAATCCCACGCCAACCGCGTTAGTTCTGGGAAAACAAAGCGATCCACGTGACGCGTACATTTTCTCCTTCTTTTCCGACAGGTCAGGCAGCCAGTGCGCACCCGCTGTTTGGTTGCCGGCGTGGGTTTCCTGGGCATGTCGAGAATGCGATGAATTACCCCAGATGTTGCAGAAAAGATGATCGGAGGCTCCGCAGTCCCGATATATGCGTAACTGCCGGAGGTGGCCGACGATTTGGGTGGGGCTTGAACCAATGGGAGGCTCGAGCGAGGGGATTGCTTCATAGCGGGCGATTGTGACATGATAGTCATTAAGTAACTAGTCAGGAGGTAGCTACAAATAGTGATCCTACTTTTTTAATAATAGGTGCTTAATTACGCGCCGTTCACAACGGACTTAAATAGTTACGAAGTTTCAGGCATCGTGTTTGCCATGGTGAGAGTGATCCCAAGAACGAGAAGCCATTGATTTGTGCTTTCCTTCTTGTCAAAAGAAACAAGGACTTCATTTGCAGCGACACGGAGAAGCTTCATAGTGCCTAGTTGCATGTACGCATATTTGATTTTGTGTATTGGTAACTGATGAGGATATCGGACAACGAACAATTGAGGTATTGGAATAGAAGAGCGGTAATAATAGCGGACAGTGCGGAAGTTAGCGTATCGCGAAGCGTAGGAGGTAGCGAGGAAAGAAGTACAGCGAAAAGCACAGAGCGCCTTAGCGGACACAATGCTCCAGCCGGCGCACCCGAAGCTTCTATGCATCGGAATCTCGGTTCATAGGGACATTTGATCCTCCATCCACTTTCCGGGTTCACCTGTCAAGGGACACACCTCTGCATGTCATCTTGCCGAAGACCATCCACACTTGTTTTCTCCAAGCGATCAAGCGCGCTCTTGTATCCCAGAAACTGCCAATGGTCCTATGTAGTAGAGCTTTACCGATCGATCGTGTCATCATATAAGGCTGTAAGGCAGCACTTCAAGTCGATAGCCTGTTAGGGCTTGTGCTTCAGGCTCACAGAATATGTCTTCTTCTTCTTTATGCGAAGGCCTCGAGTCTCGTTCTCGGTGTCGACGGCATTGTCTTCTTCATTTGTTGTGGTGTTCCGCTCGTTGGCGGATCTGCCACTAGGTTCAGTTACCCTTCCAGAGCGTGATTGTTCTCGGCGCGTGGTCCGGCTCGAAGATCGTTGCTCGGTTCGTGGGGTTGGGTCGTCGTCACGCTGAACTTGGGAGTCTCTTCCAGACCTTCTGGTAAGACGACTAGTATGGTCGGCAGTTTAAGTTGACACGGCCAAGATTCCGGACTCTCCACCTCAGGCTGTCATGCCTTTCTCAGTCGGAGCAGCCGTTATGGTTGGCCAAAATTGGCCTCGTTTTGGCAACAGTATGTCGCAAAAAGGACAAGACAATGCTGGCTCTGCTGGACCTCACGGCTTTGCGAAAAAGCAGAGATATCGACTCTAGAAGCAAAGCCGACGAACAAAGTTCTTGCAAGGTTGGAACATGCTGGCGCATTCCTTTATACCTGAGCACAGGCGAATTTGGCTCATTCTTGGTAGGCCTGTTGGACTCATGGTGGACTCCATGAGGGAATGAGATTATCGATCCCATTCTAGACCCCACACCAGCGTTGAACGCATCGACAAGTCTGGAAATCAAGGGGCGGTGACTCATTGGTTTCGACGACAAAAGAACCGAGTTGCCATTGACGACAACTAACCTTTTTTTGGGAATGTGGAAATTTTCGAGCCTGTTTGTATTCCACGATGTGTAGAAGCACATGTAGGCCCTTTTCCTTCTTCTCTGCCACAAGCGGCCAAGATGCTTCTTCTAATGGACTCTAAGTCCGGTATGTGTCGTCCAGCATGTGATCCTGGCTTTATGCGGTACTGGTCATAGGATCCTTCTTCGTCACCTCGACAGGAGAGACATACTGGTTTTAGAGGTCTGTAGCGCAACAGGCCATAGGACGGACGGAGGCCATAGGACGACGACCGACGGGTTTAGGTGGTTTATCGGAAATACGAAAAGGATTTCAGGAATCGTGATGGCTCATGATGGTGATCGGATTTGTTGTTGATGATGATTCAAGACATGCAATCACCTGTTTCCGGTCTTTAACATTGCTCAAGTCACCTCTGGCGACACCCGGCCACGCGTGGTATGTTTGTTTGGGAGCTCGAACATCGCAAGCCCCAAACAAATTTGTGAGGCTCATCAGGGAACACAGGCAGAACACCTTGCAAGCAGACAGTCACCGCGCCGTGCTATATTGATGAGATGTGCTACCAGGAAGTAGCGTATGTTGAGAAGTATTTGAACTCTGCTGCCGTCTGGGAAGCTCTCTCGCCACCGGAGGAGGTCAAGGAGTACAAATTGGAGTCTACCTGCAGGGTTGTCTCATCTCGCATTTTCACATCTTCAAGGCAACCGAGGATGTGGAGGAATGGGTCAATGTTCAGCCATGATAGGTCAATGTGCGAGGTTTGGTGAGTGTTGCGGCTTTGGGTTGAGCCAGATGGACAACACTCCGTGCAGACTCCCCACAACTGAGTCCTGCGATCTTTTCGTGATCTTTTCGTGAAGCAAATACCGTTTCCCGAAAGAATAACGGCACGAAACCATCATCACCACCCCTTAAAAAGGCCCAGGATGTGTGGTGTTGCTGATGGAAGCGACATTCCTCGAATGCCGCGCTGAGATAGTCGATTGTTGGTTTTTATTACTGCTTCAGGGTAATGAAGCGCATCTCAGCTTTCTCTGGATGGTTCGGTCCATGCCGCTTTTGGCTTTTTGTTCGCCTCCGCGCTGGATTTCACGTGGTATGAAACGATCGGATTTCCCGCGATGAAATGTAGGACATCGCGTAGTTCGCGTAACATGCGTGGATCTTCGGGAAGAAGACAGGCACGCCATGTCACAATTCCGAATATTCTCGGGGTGCCGCTCGGATCTCGGCAGACGAGACCGTCTAGTCGACGATGAAATTAAGTTCTTGACCATCATTGACTAGGGGTGTGGCCGCAACTCACCTCACGGAGCATCCATATGGATCTCGCATCTCATGTCGCGCTAAAGGCTCGATGGGAGGTCCTCTATCACAGTGGCCGGGTCGGGTAAGGATGCGCCGGATGGCATCATCGAAATGGCATGGTTCTTTGCCGCTTTTAGTTTGCCTCCTTGCTAAACCTACATAGCGTGGGAAGATCATGGGCTTCCCGCGGTTGACTTGAACATCGCGCTGTTCAAGACACGCGCGGCGATCTTCGAAAAGAAGATGCGCACGTCATGTCACGGTTCCAAAGATTATCAGGGAAAGGACATAAGAGAATGAAGGTTGAGGCTCGGCACACAGAGCACCTCCTAGTTGACGATGAGATTAATTTCTTGGCCATATTGACTGGGAGTATGCCGGTGACTCACTTTGCGAAGCATCCATACGCATCTTTCCTCGAATATCGCACCAGTATGAACCATTCCGGTCTCGAACATAGAGTTCTGCGAATCCGGAAACGACGCTAGTTGAACGATTCACCCATTCGCAGGTGGTTTTAAGTGGACATAATTATGCCTACTCAATAATGGAACTTTCGTCCCGAGTACTCTCTCAAGTCAGTGGCTCAGTCTGTGGTTTGATACTGTTAATGTGATATGTGACGGCTTGACAATAGGCATATATGAAATGCGCCAGTCTCTTCATGTGGTCTCCGGCGCGAATGTGGAATGGGCCATATTCTTGGATACTTAAGAAACCGTCAGTCGAGTCATCTCCTTCGGCGAGGAGCTTTATATAGCCCTCGTCGTACTCTGCGACACAGAGATAGATTTCATCATGGTCCTGGGCAATCAACAGGCGCCTGCTTGACCATTAGCGTGACCCGCAATCCAGAATGGAGGCTTTCTCACATTGGCCATTCGACGACTCGCTTATTCTTCAGATCATGATTGATCCAAGCCACAAACTCAGCGGACTCCTGCCAGAGAATTTTGGGAATGCTTTTGCGCCTCCGGAATCTTGGTTTGAGTGACCAATTTAAGATCACAACCACTTTGATATGACCATCTCCACCGACCAGTAACATGTTCATATCATGCAACAGATCATTGTATGATTCGGACCAGTCTGATTCGATGGCAAAAGAGGGGAGAGTGTCTGCCGATGTTCGTATAAAAAAGTCGGGCTCCTTCCTGGAGGATTGGTATAGGCCATAGTGGAACTCCAATGCTAAAGTACAAGTTGAGCAAAGACTCGATTGAAAAACGAGTACTCTGACTTACTTGTTCCCACTCCTGGGTCCAACTGGCGTTGCTCGTACTTTGTGTAGTCCCCAGATTCATCGAAGCGGATCGCGGTTTGGTGCCACCAGGCTAGTGGTACGTCGTGTATCTCGGTTAGCTTCACGACGATTCGCAGTGTACGCCTCAAAGAGTCGTACGACTTTCTAAGAGGGAGACCATTAACGGGACTGAATCGATCGAAGGGATGTTTCGACTTACCTTATACAGTAGACTTCATCAACTGCCTGGAGGGTTCCTTGACCCCACGATGGTTTTACATCCGTACACACCAAGATTGAGGGACGATTGATGCCTTGAATCAATCCAAGGACATGGGCTTCGATGGTTTAGGATGTCCCAGCTTCAGGTCAATGAAGCGCTTCTCGGCCTCCTCTGAAAGCTATGGTCAATGTCGGGTTTTGTCTGGCTCTGATGAACCACACGTGGTATGGGAAGACCATGGGTTTCCCGCCATTGGGTCCCATTGAGTCCAACATCGCGCCGTTCGCGAAACGTGCGGGGATCTCCGAAAAGACGCCCACGTCATGACACCGTTCCGACGATGATCCGGGAACGGAAATACAAGAGCGAATATGGAATCTCGACACGCAGAACTCCTATTTGACGACAAATTTAACCTCTGAGCCGTTATTGACGGGGAGTATGCTGGTCACTCACTATGTGGGGCATCGATGTGGATTATTCCTCGAATGTTGCGCCGGGATGCGCGATGGTTAATGTCTGTCATGACTTCAGGGTAACGAAGCGTTTATCATCTTCCTCTAGAAGGTTCGGTCCATGCCGCTTTTAGTTCGCCTCCACGCCAAACCCACGTGACATGGGAAGATCGGAGATTTCCCGCCATCACGCAGTTCGTGAGAAATGCGGCGATCTTCGAAAAGAACCCCCGCACGGCATGACTCCGTTCCGACGTTGATCAGGGAACGGACATAAAGGGAGTGGTCTCAGCACTTAGGAACCATTCCTAGTTGACGATGGATGAGGTTAATATGTTGGCCATCTTAGACAGGGAGTGTAGCCGTGGTCGTGACTTACCTGGTGGGGAAGGGATCGTTCCTCGAATGTCGCGCTGATGGCTCACTATAGGTGAGCGAGCGAGCGTCGATGCAGAATGGTATGATTTGGGTGGAAAGTTGAGAGCCATAGATGGGTTGATCCTTGGAAGGCTTTTTTTCACTTCCGCATGGTGGGCTGGGCTGGGATGAGAAGGTGGAAGTGACGGATGAATGAGGGTAGAGGAGGAAGGATGGGAGTTTGGGGGACGGGATTTTTTTCTACTTTCACGTCATTAGGGTACCTTCCTAAAGTGGTTGGGTTGCTACGTGGTCGCGCCTTCCTTGTGAAGAAGGTTGGATGGAAAATAACTTTACCGTCACATTCAAATGATGCGATGTTGAACATAAGACTACTGATACATGGGGCATACATATAGCTCTACCCTAGAAATGAGAGCCAGATATGAACGAAAGAAAATAACTTCGTAAACCGTTGAATAAATTACATAAAACAACACTAAACCACCCAATTGGCTATTCTGTTGCTCAGAGCTTCTCAATATATTGTGATCCCTCACTCTTCTCCATATCACCGGCACCCGATGACAGACGCTGAAGGAAAGCAGTCAGACCAACATCCCGCTGTGCCTCACGGAGGAGCTCAGCATCCTGCTCGCCAGCGTTACTATTGAAGACACGATCCATATCCTCGAGAGAAGCACCCTTGGTCTCGGGCAAGAAGAACCAAACCCAGGCGATGCCAACCGCAAGGAAACCAGCGAAGAAGATGTAGGTACCCCATTCCCAGTCCTCGAGCATAGGAGGCACGAAGAAGGCGATGGCGAAGTTGTTGATCCAGTTGCTGAAAGCGCCGATGGAGGCACCCTTGGCGCGGATGGAGAGAGGGAAGATCTCGGAGACCAGAGTCCAGGAGACGGGGCCCCAGGTGGCGCCGAAGCTTGCGATGTACAGCCAAATCAGAGCTAGGAGAAGCGAGTTAGTCTTTTGTTCACATGTTGTGGGGTTAAAGTTGCGACTTACCAACTGCGGTCCAGCCGGCTGCCACGTGGTTGGGCCAGTCGTGTTGGAACTTAGCGACGATCACGCCGACAATGACCATGCTGGCGAACATGACGAAGGATCCACCGAGAAGCATGGGCTTGCGGCCGATCTTGTCGATGACCAACATTCCGGGGACGGTAGAGATGATGAAGACGACACCGGTCACACCGGTGGCCAGGAGGGCAATGGTACCGCCTGTCAGACCGAGACTGACGAAGACGTTGGAAGCGTAGTAAATAACTAAAGGTGCATTCGGTTAGTCAAGCTCTGAATCCATCCATTGAACAATCAACTTACTAGCATCGATACCACTCCACTGCTGGAAGAACATAACCAACCAAGCAATGGAAACACGCTTGAAGTTATCCATAGTGCGGAAGCAGTTGGCATACTGCGCAATCTGGTTCATGAAAACGCTGCTCTTCTCCTTATCCGCAAGCTTAGGCGAAGCGATAGCAAACGCGCGCTTCTCAAAGACAGCCTCAGCCTTGATCTCAAGGTACTCCATCTGCACAAGCTCGTGGTCAACAGGAAGCTTGCGCATCCACGCAAGCGTGCTCTGAGCCTCCTCATCACGACCCTGCTTAACCAGCCAACGGGGCGAGAAAGGCATAAACCAGATACCGCAAGCCAGCGCAACAGCAGGAATTCCCTGAATGATAGAAGGCAAGCGCCACGCAAGATCAGACTGGGTGTCGCCCGTGCCGCCGATGTTGTTGCTGCCGTAGCCGACCCAGAAAGAAATCATGATACCGAGGATAGTAGCGAATTGGTAGAAGGAGACGAGCAGACCGCGCATCTCGGGGGCTGCCAGTTCGGCGTTATAGAGAGGACCGACGCCACTGAACAGACCGACACCGATACCGGTGAAGAAGCGGCCGGCGTAGAGGAGAGAGGGGTTGCCGGCTGTCGCGCCGACGTAGAGGTAGCTGCCGAGGATGACCCAGCAGCAGGCGAAGAACATGGTGTATTTGCGGGAGTAGATTTCTCCTAGGATACCGGCTGCCAGGGAGCCGACGATACCGCCCAGTTGCAGGACGGAGGTTAACCAGCCTGTTGCTGTGGATGAGGCAACGACTGTGGGGAAATTCTCTGTGAAGCGGGTCATGACCAGGGACTGGCCGAGGACACCCTGTTGGTAGCCATATTCGAAACCTCCGAATCTGGAGACGTTAGTTAGTATTGTCTCTGTCAATTGAAAATCCGGGGATTCTCACGAAGCAAAGAAGGCAATGGCCAGAACTTTAGGGTTGGCGAAGATGGACTGCCACATGGATTTCTTCACGAGTTGAACGCGCGGAGCAGACTCCACGTCTGTGGATGATCGGTCTGTCATGTCGGGCAATTGGAGAGGAATGCGAATTTCCAAATTGCGTGTAAGAAATTACCGTTAAGGCAGAGACGAAATCTGGGGAATCCAAAACATGGGGAGGGAAATGAGGGGCCCATATATACACATTTTCTCATCGTTGAAATTGTTTCATTCTGTCATGGTTCCAGTTGCACGTGCGGAGAAAAAAAAGAAAGAAAACACCTCAACCCCGTCCTGTTTGGTGTTTTCTCCAGCTTCTCGGCGTCCCGACTCGCTAATATCCCCGGAACCCCAAATTTCTGTTGATTTTGTGGAGGCAAAACTGGGGAGGAACCCGACCGCTAAACCTGTTTGGGAGGGACGTAGCCTCCAGTCGCCCAAAGGGGAAGGCCAGAGACGGAGAAAAGTGGACCCATTTCGGGACGAATTGGCCTTCCGAGGTGAAACTCGGGCCCTGAAGGCTAGCCCGACTCTTACAAGGGCTAAACTCGGTCTGACTCGGCGGCCCCGACAATTAACATCGTGGGAAAAGTGTGGAGGTAATCCCTTTGGGGAAATCAGAGCCACTGTTTGTTTCGCTTAGGTCAATCCTGCGCGAGGAAAGTTCATGCGATCGCGACGGAAAAGATCTTGATCTACAATGTAGTATTCGGTGACAGCTTCTTTCTTGGGATAATTTGGAGTTGAAACGAAATGTCTAAGTTTCTTTGCAAGTATAAAGAAGATGTTGTGACTGTTGCGAATGTTGAACTGAGTCGTGAATCTCTCTATTCAATTCAGCCTATTCTTCTTTTTTACCCGTCCTTGGCAAGCCATTCAAATGCTTTGGTCCACATCGCTTCCGCTGCTTGGCAGCTTATTGCTCGCTTTCGTCACAAGTGGGCTTGCAGTACCCCATGCGCGGGAGCACTATGCCATCATGGACAATGATTGGTACACTGCAGGCTTCGTGCCGTATCTGGTTGCCCTAGACGGCGATGTGGAAATTCTAGGCTTAGCCGCTGGTGAGTGTCTACATTCGGCATACATTCAGACACCGTGACGATGATTGCAATGACGAAACACTAACATGAATGTCCAGACACGGCCAACAGCTGGCAGCCCCAGGGAGCGCTACACGCCGTCGCAACACTAGAGGCCGGAAATCTGAGCTGTATACCCGTCTACGCGGGCGCGACATGGCTATTGATCAATACGCCCAATCGCTTCCAGGCATGGGAGATGATTCACGGCAAGCTGCCCTGGGAGGGTGCATTCGCGCCGGAGAATAAGACCTTGGAAGCCGAGGGCAATGATCCGACCTCAGGCGACCCGAACCGCATTGTCAAGGAGGCTTTCAAAGAAGGGTTTCCGAAGGGCCGACCGGAGAACTCGACTTCGGCAGCCAACTTCATGGTGCAGATGGTCCACAAGTATCCCGGTCAAATATCCATTTACTCCGCTGGAGCGTTGACTAACGTCGCGCTTGCAGTGCGTATGGATCCGCAGTTTAGCGTCACTTGCCAAGGATCTGGTGATCATGGGTGGATATGTGGATTTGAATATGCTTGAAGCGACCGGTAGTATTATGCTTGCTGACTACCAGTCTGATGCGAGTGAAGATCGTGTTCTTATTGATTTGTGGTCTGTCACTGACATGGATCTTTGTTAGATCAATCTCATGATCGACCCTGAGGCTTCAAAGATCGCTTTGACAGCTGATTTCCCCAATATCACCGTCGCCGGCAATGTTGCGAACCAGGTGTTCCCGACTCAAGAGTTCAAGGAAGAAGTGTACTCCGTTCCTAACCCGTACAGCGAGCTATTCTATAAGTATTACGATCTGTCATTCCCCTTCTGGGATGAGACAGCCGCTGCGCTGATGGTCGATCCATCACTTTCCATAAACCAGACTTCAGGTATGTCAAAAGCTGAGTTGGGTGATTCCATTCAATAGCTGGCTGACCTTCACCCCTTTCTCAAGTGTTCCTGGATGTGGACACCTCCTATGGTAGCCCGAACTATGGGAACATCCATGTGTACCAAAAGGCGGTTGCGCCTGCGGGTATTCGAGAGGTCAACTATGTGTTTGAAGTCGATGCCGAGAAGCTCAAGCAGCGCATCAAGAATGCTCTTCAGTATCCCAAGTCTTGTGCGGATTTGGCGTAGGTTCAGGCAAAGCAATCTCCGCAGACATGCATGTCGTGTACATATTTCGGGCTGGCCTGGCCTTCAGGTGCTCGGGTCAGGTATAGATATAGATAGGATTTCATATTACCGGGTTCATTCTTTGAATGAGCATCTCCATCAATTGTCTGCCGGTCGTTGAGGTGATCTTCCGCGTTCTGCGCATTGTAAAGCCGCGTCAATTCGGCGCGAGGCACTGAACGGAGATGAAGCGAGACTTTCGTGTTCGAAGAATCTCAGATCACGCCCAGGATCTCACCGGGCTCATATCCCCAAGCTCTCTCCAGATCTTTGAGTCGCCATAATGCACCCCACCCAGTCGTGCGCTCAATAATCTTGAACAGCTTGGCAACTTCAACATGCTCACTATGGTGACTGAGCAACTTCCCAGCGATGTACAGCGGCTGAATCGCATTGATCAAATTGCCCGAATGAGGATTCGTCAAGGAAATCCCACAAACCCTCCGAGCATGCCAAATAGCCGAGAAATGCGGCTTAGCAGCAGGTGGGCCCCTTTCAACAGGCCGCATATCCAACATCATAATAGACGCAGCATGATACAACTGGTTGCCAGAAATAGCCGCCCAATGCGCAAACAAAATCTCCGGGAATATCTGCCCACTACCCATCCCCGTAGTCTTGATAGGCAGCATAGCCGGCGGACGCTGCTCAAGCCAGTACTGTAACTCTTCCCAGAGCCGACTCCACTGCTCCGAGAACGGGCGAGGGTCATCGGTCGCCTCGCCCAGTTCCAGAAACCGCGTGCGGCGGCAGGAGAGGTCGCAAGTCTTAGCGCACAGGTACACCGCCCAGTTGGCATGCATATCTGCTGACGCATGGCCCTTCTCGCAGAACAAATCCCGGATCATATCTTCCTGTGCCTCCTTCGAGCTGCCCGGCGGCATGGCAGGAACCCATTTCTCCAGCGGGAGGACGGTGCTTTCCGCGCCGTTGGAGATGATAGCCCCGCACAGCTCCATACGCGCGTAGCACCAGAACACAGCTTGCAAGTGTCCACCCGAAAGGCCGTTTACGTTGAATGAATCAAACAGCGCCGCGCACCCCTCGACGTGACGTCGCCAGTCGCGCGGGCTGACGGACATGAGTTCCATCACGGCGAGGATGCAGACTGTCACGAGAACATTGGGGTCTTTGGCTTGGAGACATGGTGCCAGTAGTCGGATGGACTCTTGGTACAACTCGAGACTGTCGTAGGCTTTGTCTAGACAGGCTTTGCGCTCTGTTTGTCGTGCGGAGAATGCCAAGATCGCGTAGAACAGTGCTGGCGAGCCTTGTGCTAGGATGGGAATGTGGACGCCGAAATGGCGCGCCTCGTCGAATTTGTCGAGGTAGGGCGCGCATTCGGTGATCCAATTTTTTAGGTAGAAGATTAGTCTGATTTTGGGGATTGAGATCACTCGCGTGAAATCTAGGCTTTGGCGTGGGGCTCGGGGTTGCGGTCCTTGCGTTTGTTCTAGGGGTGCTGGGGATGTATATGTTGCTGGCTCAAGGCTTGCGACTGCTGAGAAAAGCACACAGCGGAGTTCTTCTTGTAGTTCGAGGAACCTGGGATTGGCCGCGTAGTCGTCGGCGCTGGAGAATGTCCCTGGCGATAAGAAGGCCTCTTCTTCGATAATCGGGGTGGCACTGTGAAAATTCCCTTCTGGGAGTCTTGATTCATGTCGTAACGGATGAACTGGTTCCTCCATATTGAGTATCTGGGTAGCATAGACAGTCTGGAAAGTCCGGGGATTTCTGGGGTAGAAAAATGAGAAGAAAACGCGGAGATTTCCCGGGGCCGGGAGAAAATGCCTCCCAAGGCTCAACTCCCCCAGATGGATCAATCGCAAAGCCACTTAGTCACGGGAATTTGGGATAAAATCAATAGGGAAATACCCTAATTATCATGACGATCATTTTGAATTTTGAATTCCGTCAAGTACATACTGGGTCGTATCTTACCTAATTTCCGAAGTGGGTGGCAACTATATATCTCAACGGCAATAATTGACAGCGCCAATATCACCACTCCACTCGAAATGGACCACATCTACAATCTGCCTGAGCGTTGTCGGCTTTAACAAACTCCGAGTGGTCAGGAATGACATGGCAGCCGCACCGACTTGTTGAAGGAGCTTGAGGCCCTGTGCATCTGCGGCTTCGCAGTAATCGCCGATCAGGATATCGTTGCAGGAGTCGCCGACGGCGCGTGCGAGACGTTCTTCGCAGAGACTTGCGCAGGTGATTACGCCAAAGCACTTTGCGTCTGTGCAGATTTTGAGTTGTTCGGCGGTTGGTTAGAGTTGGTTGGTGATCTGGGGTGGCTGTCAACAGATGGGTTTTGGCGACGGTCTGGTGCTTGAATTTCGGGGATTGCGGATGGTATATCTGCTCTTATACATGTCTTTGGAATTTTTACGTGAGTTTATCAGCTCGTCGACTGCGAGCCTGAGCTTTGCTGGGGTGAAAAGATGCGCCAGACTTCGATATGCACGCTCCAAACCAAGCGACAGGCTGAAGAATGATATAGAACTGATAACGGCGACGTTTTGAGCCAGTCACACTCATGGAAAGTGCCTGCACTACGGCAATTCCGCAGGTCTATTCTACCTGCGCATGGTCCTGCGTCGGCTAGCCTCTTCTGCAGGTATTTGCTCCAGGGCTTGCATTTCGGGTTAGTATAGCCAGCACACTCCATCTACGTCTTATTTCTGGCCAGTCTCGATGGACTCGGTATGTTCATTGATTTATACAACTGAGAATGTTCCACGTGGCGCATTTATTCTTCTGGATTCTGTTTTGGATTCTGGATCTAAGTGGACCAGGTGTACTAGAGATGTAGGGCTGGGAAGAAAGGCGTTCAGCCCAGCTGGAACCTTGGAATGTCTTTATTGAATTTCTCAACCGACTAACCTTCTTCGTGCTTTCTCTTCAAACTTTGTTCAGTCCGCTGTCGGCAATTGATATCTAAGACGGATTTGGATAGAATTTGTTGGCTGCTTGGGTAGCATTCTCCAGCTTCTCCGAAAGGATCTTAGCTAACCGCTCGATCCGACGTCTAAAGAAGTCTGTGGGGTCGTGTTCGCCAAGATCAAGCCCGAGCGGACCAGGCAATTTCTTCAAATGGGCAGATCGTGTGCATTCAATCTTCCAGTCCCGAGCGAACTGTTGGATCATATTGAAGAAATCAGGAGCCGTGATATCTCCCCGGTCAATCCCAGCTTTCCGTACCTGGTCCTCCGCTCCATCGGGCGCATAGTGTCGCATAAGCTCCACGAAATCCCCAATCGTTCGGAAAATGTACAGGTCAGCGCTGGCATGGACCACACCCGTCGTGCCTTGGGCGACATGAGCCAGACAGGTACGCGCGACAAGGTCAACGGGGATTTCATTGCTGGTGACTTGCGAGGGGAGTTCCGGCTCGAGCTGCAAGGGCCCATATTCTGAGTCTTTCAGAAGTATTTGAAAGAAAGAATGTGCTGGAATTGCGCCGTCGCTACCGTAAAGTGGGTATGGATCTTCGATAGCTGGTGAGATGAGGCAGGGTCGCACAATGAGAATGGGGTATTTATGATCGCCATTCGATAGTAAACATTCCGTAAGGTGTTTGGCCATTGCATAGGGAGCCGCGAACTTTTTGGTGTAAGATGACTTTCCTGTTGCGAGGATCTTTCTCAGTTCCTCCACGGGATCTTCGTACAGAGGGTAGATTTGCTCCTTTACCACACCGTCCGGAAGAAAGCTGCAGGCGTATGTGGTTGAGATATGGAGGAAACGCTGCAACTGAGGGAAGCTGTCTGATAGAGCAGCTAATGTCAGGTGCGCAGTACAATTGATTGGCATGGTCTCCGTAAGATCTCGCGATAAAGCAATATCACCAGCAGCGTTGATAACCACCGTTACCTCATTCTGGAGGCGCGATACATTGGCAGGTGTCAGACCGAGGTTGGGTTGGGTCATATCACCCAGAAGAAATTTTATCTTGCCAGTGGAGATCACGTCTTCCACTTGCTCTGGCATCGAGTGATCCCATGCTTCAATCGCCCTCTGGATAGATCCCCGCACTAGCACAAAGATTTTAGCGGTTGGGAGCTGAATTGCCAGCTTGTATAATAGACAACCACCGAGGTTTCCGGTTGCTCCCGTTAGGAAGACGACCTGCCCTCGAAACCATTCGACTTCCATCTTTGTGGATAGTTGCTTGCGGGTCCTTGTCCAAAACTTGCGTTTTTCGTTGCGAAATGGAAAATGGTGTGCTAACACATTCGGGGGAAGAGTTGTGCAATTTACCTGAGTGGTTATCTGGCAAATTGCTGGACAGCATTGCCATTGGCCAAGATTCACCGAGATAGTAAGCTGCTGCTTTATTGCTGGCAAGTCACAATCTAAAGAGTGCGGAAGTTTTGTTTTCGTGCGTTTTGGGCATCCTTTCTCGTTGGTCGTCCAGTCCTGACTAGACTCAGCAAACAGACATATCTGCAAAGATGGATCCCGATTTAAAAGTGAACTCAATCAGTCGGTAGTCGACGAATGGTACATACTCTCCGTATGACCACATAATGAAGTCAAGTAAAACACTGACACCAAGATAGAGCTGCTAATACTGCGAGTATCGGAATGCGACGGCTCAATCGGTCCAACGGCTCTGGATTGGGTCGCACTGAGCTATGGCCTAGAGTGATTTCAGTCAAATGTACTTTTGATTTGCCGCATCGGAAATCGATATCTCGAACATGGTGGGTTACCTCGAGCACATGTCAAGTAGTTGCTTCGGTTGGACACCCGGAGGGTTGTGGACTGTTTTGGTCCGAGCTCCCCGACCTCTTCTAGTTTTATACTGACCTTAGTGCATTGTGCTGTCAGTCTTTCACGTCAATTTGCGTTTCTCTGATACGTCCTAACTTCCTGTACTCGACCTTAGATTTTGCTTTGTGTTGCGAAATTGGATCTCTCAAGAAGATTTCCTCGACTAAGCCACAGGGATGCCACTTGCCTTCTGTTATACATAGCCCTGATATATCCACCCCAATCAGGCATTGATAAAGTGAATTCTAGCTCCGTCCCTGATTGTGTTACAGTCACACACATGCAGGTCTGGGTTGGAGTAGTGTCGAACAAGCTTGAGCATGCAGTAAATCAAGCTGGGGCAAGCTGGGGTGTCTCTCTATTCACTATCTTTGCAGTGTGCAGAAACACGGTCAATTCCTCTTTCGGTGTATTTCATTCATCCGATAGCGGCAGTTCTCGGAGGGAATGTGTCACTCACTGTTCACAGAATCAGAATATGCAGGTACATATTATGTTAAGCTCTGATCAAACCACAAGAATGTGCGTCAATTCGTTGTGATTGAAAAGATCACACCTTGTAATATCGAAACTCAGACTCTAGCCTCATGTTCGTTTGATCCTGTCTGCAGCCACCTTGGTCCAGTGTCAGTTTTCCATCATTCGACCAAAAATGAACTCAACAACTGGACAAGGACAATCATCATGCAGAAGCCACATGGAGGAAGCCGCGGAACCAATTGCCATTATTGGTATGGCAATGCGGTTGCCGGGTGGTGTTCGATGTGGTGAGGACTTCTGGGAAATGCTCGTAAACAAACGAGATGGCTTTTGTGAGGCGCCTCCCTCGCGCTGCTCTAGAGAGGCATCCAGCAGCCCCGAATGTGGAGATTCCAGTGAACCGAGGAAAGGGTTCTTTTTACAAGAAGAACCAGCTTGCTTTGACATTTCGTTTTTCTCCGTTCCTTCCCACGAGGCGGGACGCCTCGATCCTCAGCAACGGCTCTTGCTAGAGGTGGTTTGGGAGTGCCTGGAGAACTCGGGGGAGACCAAATGGCGTGGGAAGAAGATCGGATGCTTTATCGGTGTTTTTGGTGACGACTGGCTTGAGATATCGCACAAAGACCCGCAGTATTTGAATCAGGTATATCCCATTGGCACTGGCGGCTACGCTCTTGCAAATCAGGTGTCGTATAGGTTTGATCTGCTGGGTCCTAGGTGAGTGCGGACCGTTACCTTTATGCAAAACATCTCTGACCTTTCGAAGTATGACCATTCAGACGGCTTGCTCCTCGTCTCTAGTTGGCTTGCACGAGGCTTGCCAAGCACTTCAATCCGGAGAGTGCTCAACAGCCCTCGTAGGCGGGACCAGCCTTATATGGGGCCCGACCATGACAGATGCCATGACCAAAAACATGGTCCTATCGCCAAGTGGTATCTCACACACCTTTGACGCCGATGCAGATGGTTATGGTCGAGGTGAAGGGATCAACTGCGTATATCTTAAGCCATTGCGGGATGCTCTTCGAGACAGTGATCCTATTCGGGCCGTCATCCGCTCCACAGTGACCAACCATGACGGCAAAACACCTAATTTCTCTCAGCCATGTCCTACATCCCAAGAGAAGTTGATTCGACAGGCATATCAAGTTGCGAGGATTGACGCTATCCACGACACGCCTGTCTTCGAATGTCACGGGACAGGGACGGCCGTTGGGGATGTGATCGAAGCATCGGTTGTTGCGAAAATGACTGGAGGGGAAGAAACGTACATCACGGCAGTAAGTGTTGTTCTTTATTAATTGGTGTAGGTATGGAAACCCATGTAACTCACGCATTCGTAGGTGAAACCAAATGTTGGCCATTCGGAAGGAGCCTCAGGCATCACAAGCATCATCAAATCCGTCTTGTCACTCGAACACAAGACCATCCCACCCAACATCCATTTCCAAACGCCCAATCCTAATATACCATTCACTGAGGGGAATCTTCACGTGCCTCTAGAGCCGACTCCATGGCCTGCCAACAGAGCTGAAAGAATCAGCGTAAACTCCTTTGGTATCGGCGGTTCCAATGCCCATGCTGTCATAGAGTCCTCCCCTGGAGTTGCTGTAAACTCTCTGCCGACGTCATTCAGTCGCTCTAATCCGCACCTCTTGGTTGTCTCTGGGCACAACGCAGACGCTCTTCGCAAGCGCATTGGCCAGATCACCCACTACGTCAAGAACCACTCAGATCGTCTCCACGACCTGTCATACACATTGAGTGCTCGCAGATCACATCTTTCCCATCGAGCTTTCGCAGTGTTACAATCTAGCTCATCTGTTTTAGAAGAGGGGTCATTCTCTAGCTTCAACGTTACAGCCCCGAATGTCATCTTTGTGTTCACGGGCCAGGGAGCTCAATGGCCCGGAATGGGGAAACATCTCCTTTCCAACTTCCCGCAGTTCAAACAGGATATTAAGATAATGGACGAAGCGCTGCAGCAGTTGCCAGATTCTCCAAATTGGTTACTGCACGGTCAGACCCACAAACCACCCCTGTAATAAAGAAAATCCTCAGCTAACGTGCCTTGTAGATGAACTGAGTCAAGAAAGTTCGGTTTCTCGAGTCAATGAAGCTGAATATTCTCAGCCATTATGCGTTGCACTTCAAATTGGCCTGGTTAACATTCTTAGAGGCTGGGGCATTCAACCATCCACACTTGTCGGTCATTCCAGCGGGGAGATTGTGGCGGCGTATGCCGCCCGAGCCATTACGATGAAAACTGCGATCATTCTGGCATACTATCGAGGAAAGGTTGCAAAACCACTCGAAGGATTAGGCGCGATGGTGGCCGTGGGACTCTCTCCGGAGGAGGTGACACCGTACCTGACCCCCGGAGTAGTCGTTGCCTGTCACAATAGTCCGAATAGTGTCACCTTGTCTGGACATAAGGATTCGGTCGACCGTGCGATTAAGAACATCAAGACAAGGAGCTCAGATACATTGTGTCGCCGGCTTCCAGTGAAGATTGCTTATCATTCTGGTAGGTTCAAGTTGGCTCCCTTTCTCCGTGTTAATACACTTGCGCTCACAATTTCCTAGACCACATGAAACATATTGGTTCCGAATATGAACATTGTATCTCCAGTCACCTCGAACACGAGCAGGATATGCTCCCTTTCTGTTCAAGCGTAACCGGTCACACGATCACCGACCCTCGTGAGCTAGGTGCATCGTATTGGCGACAGAATCTGGAATCATCTGTACTCTTCACCGAGGCTATTCAAAGCCTTCCTGCAAGTGGATCCCCCATCTTCATAGAGATTGGGCCACATTCTGCACTTGCTGCTCCTCTGCGACAGATTTTCCGGACGTTAGCAGCGAAGTCACCGGTTTACATCCCTACCTTGTTCCGGTATGATGAGGATGTCCAAAGCCAGCTATTAAGAACAGCGGGACAGGCGTTTGCAAGCGGCGCCGTAGTCAATTTCTCACAGATAATTGAGCCTGGGAAGACATTGACAGATCTTCCTCCTTACCCTTGGCAACATGATCGGCCTTATTGGAATGAGAGTCGACTGAGTCGAGATTGGAGACAGCGCAAGTTCCCGCACCACGAAATCCTCGGTTCTCGGGTCGTCGATACAACTGATCATGAACCCTCGTGGCGCAACTTACTCTCACTGGATAATGTGTCCTGGCTTTTGGATCATGTAATTCAAGGAGCCGTCACGTTCCCAGGTGCTGCGTTTCTTGCGATGGCAGGCGAGGCAGTCCTGCAGTTGCACCAGGAAAACGACAGCTATTCAGTGCGCAACATGACCTTTATAACGCCATTAATATTCCATGAGGGAGATCAGATCGAGATTGTGACTAGTCTCAGCCCAGTTGAAGTGGCCGACAGGGTCCCATCCGGCTGGTATGGATTCAGAATTATGGTCCATGACGGTGAACGATGGACGATGCATTGTCAGGGCCAAGTAAGAGCAGGATATGACCATCCCCAAGAGCCATGCTCGATCTCTTCTTATGAGCGAGCTGTGCCCTCTGAAGGGTTGTACCGAGTGCTTCAGAGGAGCGGGATAGATTATGGCACTCAGTTCCAGGGCCTTGAGAATATCACAGCCGATCCCACGGGGCCTAGGGCAACCGCGACTATCATGGGCAATCGTGGGCTACCCGGAAGCAGATATCCCTTGCATCCAACTGCTATTGATCAATGTCTTCAACTCATGGGTGTGGCTTGCTCCCAGGGCTTGCTGCGTAATCTCACAACAATATATGTTCCCGCAATGATAGATTCTTTATTCGTCGGACCAGGTGGCTCACCTATGCCAGCAAGGGCTCGAACCAAGAACGGCGTACGAGACGGCCAGATAGGCGAAGCCATAGCTATGCTTGATGATCGAGTGGTCCTGTCTCTTCAAGGAGCTTACCTTTTCGCCTTGGAAAATGATCAGATAGATGTTGGGACTGGACCCGCGGGCTCGGTAATTCACCTCGAGTGGAAACCAGACGTCGACTTATTACCCTCATCGGCACTTCTCTCTACGCCGCAAGACTTCACTGTACAAGCCATGAATATCAAAGCTGTGGGTCAGCTATCAGCGCTTTATGTCCTGCAGACGGCTGAAAAAATTCGAGACATCGAGCCGACGTTACCGCACCTCGCCAAATGGAAGAATTTTATCTTGGGCGCAGCTGACAATATGCAAACATTTGGAAAGCAATCCATCTATCCCGAGTCATATCAATGGTCATTGATGACTTCTGCAGAGAGACAGGAAAAGATACGAGAAGTACTAGCTGGAACCAAATTCACCTTTGATGCTGCACTTGCAGACTGTATCCAGGTAGTCTCTGAGAACAGCGCAGCATTTCTAATGGGAGAGAGCAACCCACTGGAGGTACTCATGCAAGATAACCTGCTGCACCGCTTCCATGCGGCACATACGCAGTATGCCGACTGGAGCCCCTTTCTACCATTATTGTGCCATTCAAATCCGGGCCTACGGGTCCTTGAGATTGGCGCAGGAACTGGCTCTGGAACAGCCATGGCTCTAGAGCTTCTCAGATCAGCTGGTGGGGAGCGTATGTATTACCAGTATGTTTTTACTGACATATCCTCGGGCTTTATGGCCGCGGCAAAAGAGAAATTTGCCAATGATCAGTGCATCGATTACAAAGTTCTTGATATCACGCTAGATCCTCTTGGACAAGGATTTGATGCACACAGTTTTGACCTGGTCATTGCTTCTAATGTGAGTTTCTGACCCAATAGAACGTGACAGACTCTCAACTCGATACTAAGCTTTTACAATAGGTTCTTCATGCTACTCCCAACCTACGTTCCACACTTAGCCATGTTCATACTCTGCTCAAGCCCACCGGGCGCTTCCTACTACATGAAATCAGCCCCGGTATGTTCAAGATATCAGGCTTGGCACACTAAACTAACAAATCTACAGAAATTCTACTTGCAGACTTTACCATGGTAGGCGCAGTGTATCTTCAATTCTGTGTTGTCTTGCTTATCTCTTCAATAGGGAGCATTCAGCGGCTGGTGGCTCGGCGAGGAAAGTGAACGAGCAGAGAAGCCGTATATCTCACCTGAGCGGTGGGATCAAGAGCTGCGAGCTACAGGCTTCACTGGAACGGACGCGGTAGCTTACGATCAAAAGCCACCATATCATATATCTGCCAGCATGCTGTCACGACCCATGAATGAGATTCCTGATCCAACCGAAATCTGGTTACTCAAAGGGAGTAACGCTCTTTCCCAGTGGGCAACTGAGGTCGAGATGCTTTTCCATGACCAAGGCCATACCCCTGTCTGGACTAGGCTGGATGAACCCGCACCCAAGGACAAATTTATTGTGTCTCTGTTGGATATCGAGGGGACCGCATTAAGTGCTCTACCCAAACAGGACTTCGAGGTGTTCCAGCGTTACATAGAGCAGGTGCAAGAGTGCCGGATTCTGTGGGTCACGAAATCAACCTCGCACACCTGCTCGGATCCATCGTTTGGCTTTATCCATGGGCTCGCCCGCACTCTACGATCGGAGCTGTTACTTGATCTATCAGTACTTGAGGTCCCTACGCTGGACACGGCTTCCGCAAAAGCCGTCATTGAGCTCTCTGAGCATATACAGAGATCTCGAGAGCTCTCACCCCCCGATCCGGAGTATGAATTCGCTTTGCATGGAGGTCAAATCAACGTCGGCCGGTTCCATTGGACGCCTCTTATCGAGCAACTCGCAAATCCACCTCGGCCAGAGGCCTCTAGAAAGCTAACTCTGACTGCTTACGGGTTACTGGATACATTATATTGGGCTGAGAAGGATCCTTCCTATCATTTGAGTGGTGGGCAGGTCGAAGTTGAGATGGACTACATAGGCTTGAATTTCAAAGTTGGTTTCCTCATCCTCAAACTAACGCTTTGGAATTTGCTAATGAAGATATTCCAGGATATGATGGTTGCAATGGGCTTCTTCGGAACAAAAGAAGATATTGGTCTCGAAGGAAGCGGCACTGTCCTTCAAGTTGGACCTGATGTCACTGAAATTTGTATTGGTGACCGCGTCGTCTTGATGCATTCTGGCGTTTTAGCCTCAAATGTCGTGGTGCCACAGGAAGCTTGTCTCAAGCTGCCAGAAGGACTGTCTATGCTAGACGCTGCTACGATGCTCACAGCCTATGTTACTGTGCTTTACTCACTGCTTGAGATTGGTGCTCTGAGGAAGGGCCAGGCAAGTTACTCTTTTGCTGTTTCGTAATTAGCAATGACTGACCAAGAACAGTCTGTTCTCATCCACTCGGCATGCGGCGGTGTTGGACTAGCTGCTCTTCAAGTGTGCCAGGCTGTTGGTGCCGAGGTAAATCTCAATCCCTTCCCATGGCTCAGCTAAGTCATAGCTAATGACCTGTCAATAGATCTATGCCACCGTCGGCAACGACAAAAAGGTGGCCCATTTGATGGAGCATTTTGGTTTACCGCGAGAACGCATTTTCAACTCTCGCAACACGTCCTTCCAACCAGACCTAATGCGGGTCACTAACGGACGGGGAGTCGATATAGTGCTCAATTCATTGTCAGGCAACCTCCTCCACGCGTCATGGGAATGCGTTGCAAAGTTCGGACGGATGATTGAGCTAGGTAAACGTGACTTCATAAGTCATGGCATGCTTAACATGAGCCTTTTTGAGGCTAACCGGTCATTTTCTGGAGTTGATCTCGCACAGGTTTGCAAGGACACGCCGGAGATTCTTCGAAGGTACGTTCCACGGTCTTCGGCTGCAAAGCAGCTCACTAACACATCGCAGCACCCTGGCCACCTTCTCCGATTGGTATCGTCAAGGAAAGATTGCACCTATCACTCCTATCAAACTCTTCGATGCAGTCGATATTGTCAGCGCGTTCCGGCATATGCAGGCTGGTACCCACATCGGTAAGATAGTGGTGCATATGCCAACCACTGTGGACGAACTGCCTCCTCCCACTGTGAAGGCGCTTCCATCCTTCAGGTCTGATGCCGCCTACCTGGTTGTTGGAGGGCTCGGTGGTATTGGACGGTCGGTGTCGACATGGATGGTCGAGCAAAATGCCCGAGAGCTTATCTTCCTCTCACGGTCGGCCGGCAAGTCTGAGGAAGATCAGGCATTTGTTCGCGAACTTGAGGCACAAGGATGCCATGTCATCTGCGTAGCGGGTAGCGTTACAGATCTCAAGGACGTAAA
This sequence comes from Penicillium turbatum, assembly GCA_030762825.1. Taxonomy (NCBI): domain Eukaryota; kingdom Fungi; phylum Ascomycota; class Eurotiomycetes; order Eurotiales; family Aspergillaceae; genus Penicillium; species Penicillium turbatum. The sequence goes on along the minus strand of JAUJYX010000011.1, from coordinate 681,044 downwards.
TGACGCCATCTCCGCATGCACTCGGCCCCTTGCTGGCGTTGTTCAGATGGCTATTGACTTGAAGGTATTTTCTCTCTTTCTCGCACCGTCACTACAAAATGTGTAAACGCTAATCTCTCATGTCAGGATCGCCTCTTCTTAGAGATGAGCCACGAGGAATGGGAAGCCGCTCTCGCTCCAAAAGTCACCGGCACTTGGAATCTGCATCACGCCACAGCGAAACACTCACTCGATTTCTTCGTTGTGTTCGGCTCCATCTCCGGCGTTTGTGGCAACACCGGGCAGGCCAATTACGCAGCCGCAACCTCATTCCTAGACGCATTTACCCGTTACCGACGACAGCAGGGACTCCCATCTTCTATCCTGCACCTCGGGGTAGTCGGCGATGTGGGAGCCGCAAGCCGCGACCCCCGCTTCGTCCATAGAGTCCAATCCATCGCGCTGCATGTGCTCCACGAAGCCGAAGTGATCGACGGACTCGCCGCAGCGATCAAAATATCTCCGGTTACCTCTTCCAGCGCTACGGGAGCTATAGGTATAGGCTTCGCGCACACCAGACGTCTAGCAGATCTGCCGAAGGGAATATTCCTAGGCGGCCGCGACGCACGATTCTCAATCTATCCGAACCTGGAATCTACCAATGCGGGCATTGGAGACCAGTCGTCTCATGCAAATGCATTGAAGGCCCTTCTTGCTCAGATCCAGGCTGATCCGTCGTTGACGAGCAAAAGGGAGACTGAGGTCGCATTGATGGTGGAGCTGGGCAAGTTCATCCGTCATAATCTTACGGGGGAGGCGCAGGAGGGACAGTATGGTGCGGATGATACCGAGGCTATAGCGGGTATGGCGGTGGACTCGCTTATGGCTATTGAGGTTAGGAATTGGCTGAGGAGATCGCTGGGTGTGGAGATTCCGACGGTTGAAATCAACCGGGCGGGGACGCTTGGAGGGTTGGTGAAGGTTGTTTTGAAGGGTCTGAGGGAGAAGTATGATCAGCGTGCTACCTAGGCTGCTGCAGGTCAGTTGCTATTAGATAGAGCGGATTGATGTATACGGCCTCGACAGATAGTCTTGTCAATTCGAACATACATGTAGTACATTGACACTTGGGACATAACTATTTCCCGCTACAATCGTTTACTGTTAACAGCATAAGCTAGTGTTGCAGGGTATCACTCTTCTGTTGACCCATTTTATTGTACCTCATGCTATCAGCAGCCTGAAGGGCCCACAAGACAAACTGGTGTCTGCATAGAACCCACAACACCAGGGCCTTACTGCGCTATCTGTTCACTCCCAAGCCGGCCATAAACTTCACCGAAGATAACATCCAGGATAGCACCTATCAGAGGATATCTTGGGCAACATGATGCTCTTTTTTTCACGGGCCCCAGAATCCAACTCTGCCTGAAGAATATGGCCCTCAATGCACCAGTCTCGACTTCCATATATATCCACCTCTCACGAGCTCCACGCTTCTCAATGATATCTCGCAAGAATCTTCCCCTCCTCCGCCCAGGGGTTCCAGCCACCAAGACAGCTCCTACGACCCACTACGCAGTCTATCCCTTCCCATCTGGGTTGCCCGCGCAAGCTCCGTGTGTCACTGCCAAGCCCGCAAGAGCAGGCCCGCGAACCCCTTGCCAAGAGCCTGGTGACATGACATCGCCAGTCGCATCGCTGCGAGCCACCATTCGAGTCAGGACTGGGTCGTCAACGCTTGTGGTCTAGACGATGAAGATGGCAACAGGCACATGTCCTCGATAGTAACCAACTTATGAGTTACACAGGCTTCTTCGTCTTCTATGTACGACATGTTATCACTGACCTTGTACTCCGCAATGAAGTCAGTGGCGAGCCTTGTCGTGTTCTTGTTCTGCACACCATCTTCCGCCAGGCAAATTAACGAACGACACCTCTCCAAGAATCGATTTTCACTACAACCTTGAAATGAATTAGGATCGAGCGCCGTCGTCCGTTGTAGTACCATCTATGTACGAGGCATATTGTACGCATCCATGAAATTCGCCTCCATAACGCAACAAGCCCCCACAATAGAGCATCCACCCGTGATAATAACAAGCCAGCCCCAATCCTCCAATCCATCACCCAATCACCGCCTATCAATCCCACAGTTTACCCCTGTAGATCCTCCGCGGCCCTGTTTCAGGCAAGACAGCGATAGATCATCGCGTCCGGGCTGGCTTGTGTCATTACTATTACAGTTCTCCACGTCTGCAAAAGCTATAAGACTTCAATAGGGCCGTAACGCGATTGTTTTTGTTTTTCCGATTTTGACCTCGAATACCCCGTGATACAATTTAACTCAATCTCATCGCTTGATTTCTCTTATTTTGCAAAGGTAAGTTTGATCCACACCGTTTATTTGCCCTTGCATATCCATCCGTTTGCGATGCTGCAGCATTTCTCACCGCGTTATTGGACTCGGTCGCTGATACTTCGTGCTCGTTCTGCTAGATACCCCATTTCCAGCTCTTTTAGTCTTCAACATCTCAGAATGCGCGCCTCGGTCATTATCCTCGGTTTCCTTGCTACGCTTACCGTTGCGCTTCCGGAAGCTTATCCTGAGGTTGCGATTTCATGTCAATCCGTGAGTTTGCAGGAGACTATACATGTATACATGTGAGAGACGGTTGCTGATCATTTGTAGGATACTATGGCTTGCACGGCTTCGAATTGCGCTGGCGAGGGATGTTGCTGTGAGGGACTCACTTGCGGTTCTAATGGTGTAAGTTTCTAGCTATTCCTGTGAAATACAGTCGAGCATGATTTGCCTTATGTGTCTGATGACGAGATGCTAATGTATTACACAGACTTGTGAAGCGTTCTAGGTTTTGAATTGCACTATGATAAACAGCGGTTGTATCTATCCAAGTCACCATGATTGTTGCCTTTTTGTTGGCTTGAAGATGGCAAGGGAAACACCTGGGTCTATATTCAACGTATTCACATGTATTTATCTAGTTGTTGATGGTATATAATTCTTGTACCTACATGTATGAACGAGGCTGTGTACTGTTAAACTTACGTTGAGAGATTAGACTGGACACGACTACATCTCGACATCCCATTCAACGAGTACATGTATTAGGTATTTCTTTACCAAAACACGAATACAAATCACATCCCCGAATCCTCCAACCAAGTAGAAGGTTAACACTCACTTCATCTTCTCCAAAGCCTCTAACCTCCCCCTCCTAACAGCAACCATCTCCACGAGCAGCTCAATTTCAATCTCCAGCCTTGTCTTCGTATCCAGCGCAGCAATCGCGCCTAGCTCACCAGTCGAACCAGAACCACCAGAGACAACACTCGAAACAGTCCCAATCTGCTCCACATCGCTCATTTTCCCTTCCGCCCTCTCCCTCTCCCTCTCCTCTCTTTCCATCTTCCTTCTAGCCTTAACCTCCGTCGAACCAAGCTCCCAGTGAAGTAAGCCAGCCACGATAGCGACGATGATGAAGATGATCCCCAGGATAATGGCTAGTGCGGCCATAATGGGGATCACGGCGAAGACGATTATTGTGAAGAGGTTGTGGAAGAATGTCCAGGCTATTAGGAAGGGGCGTTGGTAGAAGGGCGAGGTTTCGAAGGGGAATGCCATTTTTAAGGTGGCTTCGCCTGGACTGGGCTGGTTTGGTTTAGTCTTGGGTTGAGGGTTGAGGGTTGGAGTTGAGGATGATGGTGTAGCAGGGGCTATTTCTGATGAGATACAGAGAGGCAATGTGGGAGTTCTTGCTTTGGTGGTGTATGTGTTGTACTAGAGTTGTCATGGAAGTGGGAGGTTTATTTATATCGCGGATGATCTGCATGGGCTTGCGCCCGATGCACTGCCACAATTTTCGGGCGCTGATTGGGTGAGGTCTGGGGATTTGCAGGATTTCAAGGATGAATTTTTCAGTACATATATGGGGGCAATCAAGTCACGTTGATCCTGATGGGGGCCAAGACTATTCTCAACTAGGATTGTCAAGCTCATATACAAGATAGCTGTTACGACTACGCTGGAAATACAAAACTACCAGATCAAGATCGTAAGAAGCATAAATGAACAATATACACAAGACTAGCAACATTCACAAAGAGATCAAGGGTGGGTGCAACCAGGTCAGTAGACAACGTGGAATAAAAGATGTATCTACCATATGAGGAGTCAAAAGATTTAAAATAGAATCCAAGAAGGGAAGAAAGGGCTCGTTGCAGTCGACAGACCACCACTGCGCCAGAGAAAGGGTAAAACTCCTATCCTCCTGTACAAGTTTTGCATTTGCAGAACTAACCAAAAAAAATATCCAAAAAAATCTCCATCATTCAACGTGACGCTTAGTTGAAGACGTCGGAACATCCCCAGTGCTGCTCAACGTTGAAGTCACCAGGGTTCTTCCAGAGGTCGTCGGAGTAGGAGAAGAAGATGGACTTGGAGCCAACGGCCTTGGCAATGGCCCGGACAGCGGTCATCTGCTGGGTCTTGCCGGGAATGGCGGCACCGTTGGACTCACCGGCGTTGGGCCAGCCGGTCTCGAGGTTGATGACCTCCTTGCCACAGATACCCTCGAGGAACTCGAACTCCTGCTTGGCGAAGTCACCGGCCTTCTCGGCGGTCACGTCGGCGTTGAAGAAGGGGTGAATGTTGGCACCAACGAGGTCGACGGCACCGCACAGGGAGGAGGGGCCGTAGGTCTGCCACACGTTCGAGGGCTCGGTGGTGGTGATCTTGCCGTTGTAGCCGGCGGCCTTGAAGGTGGAGCCGGCGGACTTGATGAAGGAGGCGAGGGAGGGGGCGTCCATGGTGCCGGACTGGATGGCCTCGTTACCGACGACGATCAGCTCGACCATGCTCCACTCGGCCCACTTGGAGATAGCATCGACCTGCTCCTGGGCACCGGCGATACCGGAGCCGTCAATGAAGACTCCGAGGATCATGTTGAGACCGAGCTCCTTGCAGGCGTCACCGATGAACTCGAGGCTGGAGCAGTCGGTGGAGTAGACGCGGATGAGGTTGAAGCCCTTGGCCTGGATGGTCTTGAGGTCCTTGGAAACCTCCTGCTTGGTCTTGCAGTCACCACCCTCGGTGTAAGGGGAGTAGGTCATACCGTACTGGCCCTCACCGAGAACGAGGGGAGCGTTGGTGCTGGTAGCGGCGGCGGTGCTGCTGGTGCTGGAGGCGGCAGCAGTGGTAGTCGCGGGAACGGTGGTGGGAGCAGGAGCGGTGGTGGAGGCGAGGCCACCGGTGGGAGCGGGGCAGACGTAGGTGTAGTCGGTGCGGGTCACGGTGAGGGTGGACGCAGACTGGGTGTAGGTACCAGGGGTGATGGTGTGGGGGGTAGGGTAGACCAGGACGGTGCTGGTGGGAACCTCGGTGGTGGTAGGAGGCACAACGGTGTAGGTACCAGCCGTGGGGCAGACGTAGGTGGTGGTCTCAATGACGCTGGTCACAGTGGTGCCGGAGGGCTTGACAGTGGCGTAGGGGCAGGTGACAGTGGTGGCAGTCTCGACGATGGTGGTGACACCGCCGTAGGTGTGAGTGCCGCTGGGGAGGTCAGTGGAGGTGGCACCGCAGACAGTGGTAGCATCAGTGACGGTGATGGTGGTGGCCGGGATGGTGTAGACACCGGTGGTGGAGAAAGTGCTGACACCGGGGGTAGGCAGCTGCACAACGGGAGCGCTGCTGCTAGCGGGGCTGGTGCTAACGGGGGCCGGGACCGGGACCGAGGAGGGAGTAGCCGACACAGTCACGGTCAGAGTGCTGGTGCTGGTCGAGCTCACGGTGCTGGTCAGAGTGCTGGTGGACTCAGGGACGGGGGTCGAGGTCGCAATGGGGATCAGGGTAGCGGATCCGTAGTAGGTGATGACCTTGGTGGTGCAACCGCAGACCTCCTCGTTCAAAGCAGCGGAGGGGCTAGGAGAGACAGAAGGCCAGGCGCTGGAAGAAGCCTCGCGACGCTGGTGGAAAGCGTCATGACGACGGTGAACACCGTCGGCCATGGCAGAGCCCACCATGGCGGCGGCGGCGAAAAGAGATCCCTTCATGTTGGAAAGATAAATATCAACCACACAAAAGAATGAATGCCCGCTGAACGAGTGAAGCGGTGGTCAGTGATAGAATCGAAGGAACGTGGGTTGAGAAGGTAAAAGGAGAGTCTTCGGGGGGGGCACGCAAGGCCTTTTGATGGAGAAAATCGTTACCGAGGAGGAGTTAGGGGGGAAAAGAGAGGGAAAAGGAGAAAAGAGACCATAAAAAGGCCCCAGTGCGCTAACCTCCATCGATACAGGTCCACCGATCGTGAATTTCGCGGATTTAATTTACTTAGTTTACTTAATTTACTTAATTTACCCTCAAATTGCCCTAAAAATTACCCCTGGACGAGGCCTAGATGTGTATTCAGGGACAGACAAGATATCATTGGTTGATTTACAGTGACCCAAGTGTTTGCTGTCTCTGGTTGGCCCGCACGGCTCGGGCAAAAGTGGGGCAGAGTGTACAACCTTGGAAAGGTGTCTGGTATACAGTTTGGTATTGTCCAACCTGAGATTCGTATAGGCACCTGCAGGTACAAGTACAAAGTATGAGGTCGAAGATGACTACATCTATGATGTGCAGGTACACCGCTCAGATGTACATAAATTATATTCTCGCCCAACGGTCATTTCGGCCATGATAGAACCACCTGCAATACCTCTGTATCCGACCGTTGTTATTGTTTTGGAATACACCTTCCTCGCACGGATCGTTGACTGCCCTCATCTCCTTTTTCCTACTCAGCCTTCAAGCCTAGCACTGTTGAAAATAGTGATTCTGTCTCACACCCAGAATAGTCTTCCCCTTACCGCTGTGAGGGTCTCGAAGGTTCCCTTTCACTCTAACTCCTAACCGCTCATACAGCCACATTATACCTAAACGAGGCGGATGTTTCATCTGTCCTGTCGGACCATGTAAGGCACCACTACAGCCCCTCTGTGGCTTACTTGGTGGCAAAACTGGCCCCGTGCAACCCTCGGTTCCTGGTTGCCCAGGCTGGAGCAATGCTTTTGAAGCAAAGAGAAGCAGAGTGTCTCACAGTGCAGAGTTCGACAGGAAATCCCCGGCCAAACAGCCAAACCAAGAAAACAGGAAATTATTTTCTCGCGCCATGTGGGGTAGCTCACGATAGCTCCTCGGCTAGTCTTGATGGGGAAAGGTGGCAGCTGAATCCGAAGTAGTTCGGTTGTCTGATTGGCTAGAATGCAACCACTAATTTCCGCCCTGACGATCTTTATTACTCAAATCACAATACGCCGTATCACCCAAACTGGCAGATTACATCCGAGAGCGCTTTGTTTGTGTTTGTTGTTCTTGCTCTTGGCCCGTTGTCAATACCCGTCGGGTTACCATGGAGGACTGAACCTTGGAATATCACAATGAGCCGAAGAATTCGAATCTCCGTGTGATCGTGTCCTTGGATTCGATTCTTATTTTTTACAAAGACTCATGTCGTTCCAATATGCTACTTCACCCTCGTTATATGGAAACACATGTCTCTTTGTTGTCCTTCAGTATGCGCTGTTTTCTGCCCCGCCCCTGACGATCTCATCCAGTCAATGAAGCACACGCATCCATAGATTGGCCGATCATCCGCCATGTGTAAAGTCAAAAGAGGTTATCAGACGGTGCAGGAAGCTTGAGTGTTCAATCAATTGATCAGCCTGTACGATGTATATCGTAGGTTGTAGATAGGACAGACCGCATGTTTGGTCATCTGCATACCTACCCTACTCGGAGCATGCTCTAGTCAGTGATCGCTCAGAGTAATAACTTGCAGCCCGAACATCTGATACAGAAGGTTAATATTCGCAGTTGTCATGCATCATATATGGTACACTACATCGTATGTGCAAGTTCTGGCCTGTACGATGTACTTCCACAAATCAAGGATACAGCAACTACACAGCGAACAGCTGCCCCGTCCACTTCCAATCCTGATCGCTGATCTCAACGAAGACGTGGTCTGGATCTCTCGACTGGCGATCGCACCTTGTCCACGGGGTAGATCACAACGGATACTGGGGCACAGCCGAGCATTGTGCTTGTCTCCATGTGGAGATTACCGCTATGTATTATTTGATGGCACTACAGAAAGCTAGCGCCGGGGCTGCGAAATGAAGATTAGTCCAGAACATAGTTAATATGGAAGTATGAAATGGATGTCCAATTGGCACTCGCTAGTTTGGTCGGTTTAACACAATAGTCGTGTCTCGTCTCTAGGATTGGTTTGATTATTCGCAGCGTGGACGAATCATGCGAATGAGAAACGGTAAATTGTGATATGATCGGTTTCTATATTGTAAACAATGAAATGCTATTGACGCCGCCACGTTGCTGCTTTGAATTCGTGTAAATGCTAAATTAAATGATACCAAAAATACATACCCCGTACACAGTCCAGGACAAGGAAATTGCCCAAGACAACGCAAGACCCAGACTGCCGAAGCGCTCTTGGCTACTCTTAGATTCCAATGAACAAAGGCCAAGATTGAGAGGAATCTGGGCTTTCTGGGCGATTGGAGTCGGTATTTAGGTCGAGCTTGGCTCCCTCTCTGGGGCTATTCAGGGGCTTCCAAGGGTTGGTGGACTTGCGGAGATGTGGATTCGAGATCTGGGAAATGAGTTTTATTCGTGCAGGCTTGGTTTTCTGTCAAAGTTTTCATTGTCAAATTTTTATTTTGTTTTGTTTTATCGTATAAAAGGTTCCAAGGGCCCAACGGTGTAGGGCTTTGTTCTGGGGATATTTCTGCGCCTTGCGTTCGGGCAGGATTGGTTTCTTTTACCTTTTGGACGACTTGCATATGACTCGATTTCTCTTTGACTCGTCAAATGTGAATCTAACTTTGTGACATTCCACAGCTCCGATATTCTGGAGAGATCTGTATCACGCTGCCACATGGAGAATGTCAGTTGGTGGAATGTGTGCCTGGATCTTCGGGCATCAACTTTCTCGCTTTAATTACGTCCTGGATCTTATCGGCATCAGTTATATTGCATGTCACTCTTTCTGATTGAGACGCTCTGTCTGCTTCTCTACTATATTCCATGGATTCCAATTTTTTTCTCATGAGTAGTGTAGCTGGCATAATTTGGCTTAGTCGCGCCTAAGCACTCTATGTCACCGTTCATGCCTATCACGGACATAACCGTGGTCGTTCTCGACTATACAAACAAAACCCATGTTGAACTGGCCTAAGAGAATTCTTTTCGTCCTCACCGAAGGATCAAATCAGACTTGAGATTAGGATTGCGTTAGTAGGGTATGTAAGTGTTGATCTTCGGAGTGAATCTTGGATGCAAAATATACAGATAGTGGGTGCGGCCCTATAGCTGAACTCACAGCATCGTGCTCAAGTCAGATTAACAAATACATCACAAAGCGCACATTTTCAAAAGAAATTGACAATTCCAAGATGTTCCAACTTCATAAACAAGCACAACTCTCTTATCTTCCGTGTATAAGTTCCTACTTTTTCCCGTTGCAAGCCATAGATCTGCCCATCACACCACCCGATCATGCCATACAACACATGACCAAGACCTAAACCACAGGCCCTTCCTAAAAGAATTCCCAATGAATCACCCGTCTCGAATAGCAATCGGTGAGATCCGGTAAAAGCAACACAGAAACAAGATGAAAGTCCAATTCCCTAGCACTACCCCCAGGTACGGATAATCCCGTATACTTCGATCGAACCATACTCCCACCAACGTCATGAGTAAACACCCCAATAGACCGAACCAATCTTGTCCAAGACTCGAAGAACACACTATCCAACCCTCGCTCCAAAGACAGGCAACAGCCCACCTCGAACCAATCCCGGAACGGGGATACCTATTCACTCAACACCGACGTCAGGCCATACACCTGATGCTAACTAAGACTTATGGGAAGTTCTGGGAAATATCATACATCTCAATCTAGGTAGCATATGGTGCATATATAAAGAGCAGATGTTACACGAGATGCTATTTCTCTTCTTCAAAAGCTATCCACACATCTCGTTCAATTCTTCAGCTACTTAATATCGATAGCTAATCGATATCCACGCCACATCTACTATACAACATGTCCTCCAACGACTATACAAAACACAAATTGCCCCCCAACCCCAACTCCACGGCAGACCCCTCCAGCTCCCACGCCCGCCTCCAAAATGACTACGGCGCAGATTACTGGGTCCGCAACGCAGAAGAACATCGTGTACGTACTACCCATCTTCCATACCCCATATGCCATTCTCGGCCAATATGCGCATTCGAGCGTGTATCGTGTATCGTGTACTGATTGATGGATGACAGCGCGCAACAGCAGGCCGCGGCCTCTTCGCCGGCTTACAGGATGTTAAGCATTATAATGTTGATCGGGGGTGGGCGCGGAGGAAGTCTGGGGATGAGCGGGTTGGGGTTTTGGGGGCTATTTGGAGTCGGTGGGTTTATTCATGGATTCTTGGGTTTGCTTTAGGGCTGGGAGGTCGTGCTGACGTTTTGATACATAGTCTTACTGGTGCTTGAGGGGATAATGAGGATATATGAGACTGATGATTGCATGCTCCAAGGGAGAGGTTAGATCTAAATTTGGTTTTCTTGTATATTTGAGCTTTCGGCTTGTGGTTGTTTTAGTTATGATGATGTAGAGGCCCTGGGGTGCGACTACGTATAGTGTAGTTGAAGAGGTAAATGATGTACCTCGTACATAGGAATATGGCGTTCATGATGGAACGGCGATGATGTTGTACCTAGCTGTCATGGAGGAGTACATAGTAGGGAGAGCCAGATATGAAAGAGCATAATGAGCTGGTCAATCTCCCTGGATCTTTTACTTAGGTAGAACCAACTCCATGCATCATTACATCTGTAAGCAATCTACACAGTACAAAGCAAGATCCAATTAACATTCATGTTGTATTCCAAGACTATATACAAAACCGCTAATAAGATATACCAGAACGCCTCAACCGTGGCACATCGCCAATTCAAGTTCTAAAAACACAAGGTATGACAAGTACAGATCCAAACCAGAGTTTAAGAAGGTCTATCAACCCATTTACTCCCAAGAGTCAATCTTCATGGTACCCTTCTCCTGGAGGTTCTTGTGCATGTTGAACGCCTTGAACAGCATGTGAGGCTCGTGGCCCATACCCTTCTTCAGACACTCGAACTCAGCCCGATCAAGATAATCAGTCAAGATAGGAGTGTAATCGGGGTGCGAGCAGTTCTTGATGATAACACGGGCACGCTCACGCGGCGACAATCCACGAACATCAGCAAGACCCTGCTCAGTAACGACAACATCGAGATCGTGCTCGGTTTGATCGATGTGCGTGGCGAAGGGCACGATGCAAGAGACACCGGTGGGATCGGTCTTGGTGGGCCGGGCACTGGGGGTGTGCATGATACTGTACTTGGCGTTGCGGAGGAAATCGGCAGAACCGCCGAGACCGTTCAGCATGCGCGAGCCCATGACACAGGTGCTGTTGGCGTGCGCGTAGATGTCCACTTCGACGGGGGTGTTCATGCCGATGCAGCCGAGGCGACGGATGATCTCGGGGGAGTTGGAGACTTGCTGCGAGCGCAGGAGGAGCTTGCCGGCGTAGCGCTCCCAGTTGTCGTAGAAGCGCTTGAAGCCGTCCGGCGAGAAGCGGATGGAGGTTGCGGTGGCGAAGTCCAGGTTGCCGCTGTCGAAGAGGTCCAGGAAGGAATCCTGCAGGACTTCGGTCCACACCTTCAGGTTCTTGAAGTCGGCGCCGCCCTTGCTGAGGCCGCCGACGACGGCGTTGGCGATGTTGCCAATGCCGGATTGGATGGGGAGCAGGTTGGGCGGGAGACGGCCGTGCTTCACCTCGTGCTTGAGGAACTCGATCAGGTTCGAGGCGATCGCCTGCGAGCCCTCGTCTTCGGGGGCGTTGGGCAGGGTGATGTCCGGGGTGGTGGACTCGACGATGGCGACGACCTTCTCGGGGTCAACGGGGATGTAGCTTGTTCCAATGCGGTCCTCGGGGCTCATGACGAGGTAGGGCTTGCGTCCGGGGGGCAGATCGGAGCCGGTGATATCGTGCAGACCCTCGAAGGAAGGCATGGAGGTGTTGACTTCGATGATGACCTTGTCGGCCATCTGGATCAACTCGGGAGAGGCACCCACGGAGGCACCGGGGATAATGCCGCCATTCTCAGTGATGGCGGAAGCCTCGATGACGGCGACGTCGATGTTGGGGGAGGACTTGTTCAGAGTGTACCAGCCCTAAACACGAAAGCGGTAAGGTTAGCGCGCGTCGATCCTTTTTCCTGGAGAATGCCGAGACTTACGTAGACCAAGTCAGAGGGGAACATGCTCAGATGTTTATCGAAAAACTTGATCTGACCATTGTTGATTCCCTTGGCGATTTCCTTTCCGACTTGATGAGGGCTGCGGCGCTCAATCATGTTCAAGCGCGCCCAGCGGTTCTCGGTATCAGCGCCGGAGGAAGCACCGACGAACAGGTTATACTTCAGCTGTCCTTGGAGGTTGTTCTTCTCGACATGGTCTGCGAGAGCTGTGGGGATGACCCTGAGCGATTGACGTTAGAACTCTGCTTTGCAATTCGTTATTCGGTGTGACATACTTAGGGTAACCGACACCGGTAAATCCGGACCAGCCGATGTACGCATTGTGAGGGAAGTGGTGAATGAGATCCTCAGCTTTGGCGAGCTTCTTCAGGTACGAAGGACGCCGCACACGGCTCTTCAAGAGGGCAGAAGCAGCCATGTTGACTTTTCAGTGGAGGGAAGGGAAGAGGGGAGAGTATCAAAATAGAGTAGAGGGAAGAAAAAAGAAGGAAGAGAGAAAGGGGAGCTGGGGGTATAAGTAATTTGTCCAACCCCACGGGCAACCAGTATCTGAGGTCTCCACAAAGGAATTTGAAGCCGATGTGTCCGGGAGAATGGAAAGTTTGGGTTTCCTTTTTGGGGGGTTTGAGATTTGTACTGGCTCTGGTTGCGATGCGTGTTTGAAACTGCAATATCTATAATAAAAGTAGTAGCACATTAAATGAATCTATTCAATTGCATTCAGGTTCTCATTCCCCAGCTTCATCTCCATCAATCCCCAGGTTCTCATTCCCAGACTCAATGATGGTCATTTCCAGGTTACGTCTGGCAAATCTTCATTCTGACGTCAACCACGGCGTTCGCTCGGCCCGTCTCGGCGTCGTCTCGGGTCTCATTCACTCGCCAAATTTCCTCTCAAACTTACACCTTTCATCCCCCAGGACTCTATTAACCCTCTATCCATGGTCATCACACACCCTCCTCGGTCTTTTTCGGTGTTCAAATAGTAGTTCCCCCGGGTTTTACCAGCATCAATCAACATCCTGAAGAACATGCAGATCACCAATGAAGGAAAGGAGATTGTAGATCCCCCCCGAGTTTCCCCCGACTCCACGTCTCGGGATGATGTCGGTTATCCCAGCTCGGCCACACGGAATTAATACGGAGTCTGAATGGATGGTCTGAATATTAGCTAATCCTTCACCGGCCATTGGATATGGCCTTGCCACTCGTTACTAACAGATCCGCTTTCAGTAAGACAAGCGGATGATCCGGGAGTCCCAGATTACCCCAGAAGCCGAACGAGCCGCGTTTTATATTAGCATGGAGTTGGGGGTGGCAGAGCCCTAACTGAGAGAGGCAGTCTGTGTACATACGGGCCTGTCACTTGTCGATTGCACTCATACTTCTCTCAATTTTACTGTGCAACATATTAAATGGCATCTCTACCCAATTTTAAAGGATTGCCTAGCCCCGTGCTGGGACTCTACAATGCTTTAACATTACGTTTCATCTGTCCTTGCCTGAACTTGTCTTTTTAAGCCGAGATGCTCCCAGATCACCGAGTCAGTCACCTAACAATGAGCAACCTGATCGCTCATCTCGTTGCGCTTCCCTAGCCCCTTCCGTGGTCGTTGCTGCAATGGTAAATGCACTGTTTCCTAGTGTTCCTGGGCGCTCGGATCTGGATACAAGGTATTCATGGATAGTAGTTATCGAATAAAATCCAGTGCTGTTTCATACAACATATATGCGTTTGGAGTAGGATGCTCACTGAGGGAAGGGTGAGACGAACAGACGGTCATGTGACGAACACATTGGGCACGATCTGGCGGTGTAGAATGGCAGAATAGCTAGGATGTGAGGACTCATCCTCCTTTCTTCCTCAGCTTCGCTATCTACAAAATACATCAATATAACATATGTAGAATGATGGGACTCGTTTCTTTTTCGATATGACTATCCTGTAATACCGAGACCTGGCCTGGGGTACGTCAGTTACCCAAAGGGGAAAACCCTACCACTGTAGATCTTGCTGTTGTTCACTTCGACCGTCAACAAAGCTGATAGCTGCAGAATTACAACGTCAGATCATGCAGTTATCCAATAGTCCGATCAGACAATAGACTGATAAATGAGGTCGAGATCTACATAAGCTATCTTCACCACCTGGCAGCGGGAATACGAACACCACTCCTAGCAGAACATCGCTACTATTACGTACAACGTATATGATCTCCACAGGTTCATCCGAAGACACGATCCGGGCCTAAAGCAGTTCGTGCTGTTCCCTCCACTATGAACTCTGTCAAAAGTGCGATCAGCCTGTCATATCGAAATATATCTCGTTGATCGATCTTCACAGTAACACAGCTGTTCGTGTTCGATCTTGGAATGTTGCCATGATCTGCTTAGACCCACAATTCGCAAGGCTGAAAGTTCAATAGTAGTACATCGATCATTTCCGATTTCCATGTTATTGATCTGTCACCTGCCCGTCAGACTTTCTTCAATATACAGAACAAGCTTCACAAAACAGGTTTGCGCGAAAGAAGGATTGCTATAAAGCCCTGTCTCCAATTCGCATCTGCTACATCTCTTTCTACTCACCAACACCCTCAAATCCACCTGCAAAACCCACCACAGCCACCATCATGCAGTTAAGCCTCTTCTCTCTTTTCCTCCTCATGTTCTCAGGCCTCTCAATCGGTCTCGGTCTCCCAAACCAGATATGCCTCGATACCCTGCAGTCAATCGGCGTCAAGGCCGAGAAAGAACTATGGCCCATCATCAACCAAGAAGTCTGCCAGAAGGGCAAGAAGCCCAGCGCAGATGACTTCCCCTTTGTCGAGAAGGAGATCATCGCACCTCTGTTCAAGCAGTTGGCGAAGAGGGGATTGAAAGTTCCTCCCTACAAGGGACCGATCCAGGCGACGGTCCGTGGAATCGTGAACGACTGTGTGCGGAAGCAGAATATCAATTTCTGCGTGGAGAATGATAATAAGAAGGTTAAGGCTTGTGCGGTTGGGAAATCGCTCGAGTTTATTATGGGTCACTTGGATTTCTCGGATAAGTATGGGGATGAGGCGAATTGCCGCAAGTTGAAGGAGATTGTTTCTGAGGAGGGGATTTGGAGCTGGGCGAAGGGTGTCGTTAGGAGGTTTGCTAAGTATGTTACTTGAAGACGCCACGGCGAGGCTGGGAAGTTTGAAGGGTAAGAGATTGATGTCTAGAGTATCCTTTTTTCCGTTTGCTAACCATTGCTACCGGGGATTAGGTTGCAACGAACTTGTCCTTTGTTGTCGTAATGGCTGCTTTTCTTGCTAGATATGACCTGACAGAGGGGTCTCCTGTGCTGTTATGCGAATACAAAGGCTCTATCTGTGACCATTCTCTTCAATTACTCGTTTCATTCACGCATAGAACCATTATAGGTAGCATGGTATACGACGTAGAGACTCATGCAGTCAGCAAAGTCTATAGGAAGAAATGAAGCAGAAGAAAACATAAGCGTGGCCAAAGTAAAGAGATAACGGGTAGTATGAAGGGCAGGAGAAGGTCTGTCTCTGAAAAAATCAGAGTCGAATATATTTCAGGCAAGTGAGCACGGTGTAGAATCGGCATTAGGAGAATAAAGTCTTTCGGCGGTCCGGTTGGGCAGAGGGATAGGCGACTGAAAATGTGTAGACACAAGTCAAGGAACTAGCAACAGAATACATCCATCGATCCATGTAGAATGAGAGAGATACAAGAACCAACATACCAATCACTCAGAACCAATTTCAATAAAAAAAAGCAACTACAAATACAGGGTAAAATATTTCATCCCTTCCAAAATATTTCTTCATAACGCCATCCCCTCCAACCCCCTAAACGTAAGCACAGCCTACTCCTTAATCTCAACCTCCCCCATCTCAACATCCTCCTGGCCCTCCGCAGCAGGGGCCGAAGCTACCTCCGCAGATTCAGCAGGAGCAGGACCATCCGCCAGGGTGCCAGTTCCATCCACCCAGGAACGGAACCGCTGGTTCGACTCGTCGACCTGGTCCTTGCTCAATCCACGTGCCCAAGCGGGATTGTTCACGAACTTCTCCACGAAGCGATCGTGGCGCTTCTCGCGAAGTGCGGCAGCTTCCTTCGCCGCCTCCTCGAGCTGGGCCTTGATAGCCTCGGCGTCTGCGTCCTTCTCCGGGATTGGCGCGCTGGACCGCCAGAACCAGTCGTAGGTCGGCGGCTGGTAGAGCATGGTGTAGTTGTTGGCGCAGATGCGAATGGTCAGGCCGTCGTGGTGCTGTAGGGTGCGGTAGTACCGCTCGTACTCGTCATCTTCCTCCAGCTTGGGGGGCAGGTTGCGCTTTAGCAGGGGCATTCTCATCTTCGAGAATTGGACGCCTTCGGTTGGGTCGCGCATCGAGTATGCGGTCACGTAGTAGGACCAGCGCTCCTCTGGAGTGAGTTCCTCGTTGTTGAGGGTGGAGTCCTCGCTGGTCATGATCTGGACGGTCACGCGGCGGTCGGTGGGGTGCTGTGAGGGGGGTTAGCTGGTGCCAGGGTAAGCAGGTTATATTGGGTACTCACGAAAGTGATGCGGTAAACGTCACCATCCTTAACTAGTCGCTCAACTTGCTTGCGGTACTGGATTTCTTGGTGGTGGGTAGTCTCCTCCTTCTCGCGTTCCTTAAAGAACAAGTTGACGATATCGGAGCTGCGATCGCGAGCATCGCCTGTGAAGATGGAAGCAACAAACTTGGAAATCGAAGAGAAGATGCGTTCCAAATTGTACAGGAGGTATCCGCTCTGCATGTAGAAGCGACGGAGTGTCTCCTCCAGGTGAACCTGGTCGATGTCGCCCTTGATGACATCTTCGCACATGCGGACAATCTGCTTGTAAAGATTGGCCTTCGGATCAATATCATAGAAGAAGTCACTGGGGAATCGGTCGATCAGACACAATTCGTGGGCGGCCTTGGGCATTTGACCGCGTCGGACCTGTTCGCGGGCCGTCTCTTCCTGCTCCTTGATGCGCAAAAGACGCGAGTAAAGAATTTCGAATGTGCGCAAGAAGCAGAAGATGTTCAAGTTGCTGTACATGTGGTGCTCCTTCTTCTTATATTTCTCATTGAGCGTGTATTCGTGCTCAAGGTTGAAGTTGCCGTTTCCGGGGTGCTCCATCCAGCGCAGTTCAGCCACATCGAAGGACTCCTCCGGCTCGGAATTGTGGGAATGAGCCCGGACAACGGGGGTCTCATCGTGATTATCCATAACAACATCTTCCGCAGCGGGCTTCTCGACCTCAGTTCCATTCTCAAGAGCATCACGCAGGAGATCCAGCTTCTGCGTGTTCACCTTGCGGCTTTCATTCGGGACATCATCGTAAGTGTCTTCGTCATCAGCGATGGCAAGGTAAACTTCATCAACGAACATGTTGAAAGTTTGACGGTCCAGGCCAAAGAAGGCAGGGATGAAATCCCTGATAAAGTTCATAAGTCGCTGAGGATCAGCGCCAAAGCCATTAGTGTTGCGATCAAAGTAGATAATGAGCAAGTAGACACAGTCCAAGAGGACCTCGGTGTCGTTGAAAAAGAACTCGGCCTGATACGTCGGCGGGTTCCATCCGCTCTTGCGAGCGGCCTGTCTCTCTTCGAACCTGGTTTGCACTTCTTGCTGGATGTTCTTTGCAACAAAGAGCTTCTTATCGGATTGTTTGGTTGCGATGGCTTGGTGGTCGAGACTGCGCCAGTATGCTCGCTGCATCTGTTCGCGCCAGACCTTGTCCCACTCGCGCTGACAAGCCTTCCATTCTTCGAGCTTCTGCTTGCAACGGTAAAGAATAATGGGAAGAACGTGGCATGGACGAGCAAACATATCCTGGATAACCTTCTCGCCACGTTGGCGATCGTAAATTTTCTTGATGACACGCTGGTAGATTGCCACACTTTGACCACCGAGACCTTCAGGCAACTCGAAGTTATTCCGTTCCGCATCGCTCATGTACAAGAACTGCTGGCAGATAGGTTCAATCAGCTGGATGGTTCGAGAGCAAGCCTCGATGTGGTGGTCGTAATCATGACGGTCTTCTTCAATTCGATGCAAAGCATCTTCGTACTGGTTCTTGCGGTGAGCAACGAAGCCGGAATCTTCCGAGGCCCAAGTGGGATGTGAGGCCCAGTCATCATTAAGAACGCTGTTGCAAAGATGGTCGCGACCACTGCAGGGCTTTTGGCGTTCTCGCTTAGGAAGAAGCCGATAACTGGGTCCTAGAGACCGGCAATGAGCCAGGTTAACAACGCCTGATTCCGGATTCGCCTTGGGATCGATGATCCTATCCTCCGGCTCCTCGGCATTCATGAACCGCTTGAACCAGTTCATCAGCTCGGCGTTGGATCCGATGAATCCTTCCGCTCTACTGACAAGAACGGAACGAGTAACAAGATCTGTGCTGTACAGATTGCAGGTCTTCAGGAATTCGCTGAAGACTTGCTTGTTGGCAATAAACTTCTTGACACGGTCAAAGAATGCAATCTCTTCCTGGCTGGGGGTCATGGAAACCAAGGGAGGAAGAGGCTCGGGCAGAGCAGGAATCAAAGTGGGCGAAACATTCGCCATATCAACGGAAGGCTTTCCATGGTGATACTTCGTTCGCTTGCTTGCATTGCCGAACTGCGAACCCGGGCCTCTATTTGCCTCAGAAAAGCGAGCAGCTTCAGCACCGGCAGGCCCCGAGATAGAGGAGCCGACACCACCACCTGGGCCGCCGCGACGCTTCTTGTTGTCTTTGGAGTCCTTCACATTGAACTGGCCAAGGGGAGGCATTTTGACATCACGGTTGGGAGTCTGAGAGATAAAACCTTGAGGTTCACCGCGAAGATTACTGAGAGGAGCTTGCTCTTCAGCTTGGCGCTGCGCAGCAACTTGTTTGGCGTGTGCCGCAGATTCCGGCAGGAATTGCTTGAAATCCTCCAAGAGGTCAGGAGCAGTGTTGAACAACTGAGTGACCTGTCCATAGACATCCTGAATAGGCTTCGACTCACGCTGGTAAGTCTGGAGTATCTCAAGGAATTGTTTGTAGATCTCCGGTGCACTCGAGAAGCGGTTCTTGATCTTGTTCACGTAGCTGATGGCATGATTGAACTCCACGGGACCACGCTTGTTGAGATCCTGGGCACCCTGGAGCATACCGGTTCCGACGCCAGCCAGGTTGTTCATAGGCTGAGTGAGACTAGCATTTTGCCCGGCGCCAGAAACTCCCATGAGAGAGGATCTGGCCAGACCAGCAGAAGCTGCTGAGGCAGCGCCTTGCAGTTGTGCCACACCACGGTGGTCTTGCTGATGCGTCATGGCGGATGCAGCTTGTTGCTCCTGCTGGGTGGGGTAGCCGTAGTGGTGATCCTGGGCGGGTCCTGGACCATCCTGTGGATATATGCCCATCATTCGGGAGCCAGGAGAGTATGATCCGGAGGCAGGGCCTTGCTGTTGATCCTGCTGCTGTCCCTGCTGCCAGCCAGCTCGAGACTGGTCACGATAAAAGTCAGATCGACCATGTGGATCACTCGATGGCGGTGGGTTGGTGATGGTCTCGAAGGGACGTCCTGCACGCGGCATGCTGAGTGTGTTTGTGCCAGACGGGGTGGTCACACGAATGGCATCAGGGTTGTCCTCCGTGCCACACTCAATGCGGTATCCTGGGGGCAAAAAGGTATTGAAGCCTTGGATAAGGGCGGGGTGCCCATTAAAAAGCGTTGACACGCGCTGAATCACACCAGGGGTATCGATTGCCTGGCTCTTGAAATCCTTCATGATGTCCAAGAATCGGTTGTAAACGTCAGGCTGGTCAACGAAGCGTACCTTGACCTGGTCGAGGTAGCTAAGAGCATCATTGAGAATTGGTTGCTGACCCTGGGCAAGAGCTGCAACGTTGCCAGGAATTTGCTGTCCGGTTGCATTGTACCCCATCATAGGCTGTCCAGGAGGACCACCTGGGTGCTGCATATATGAGCGAGGTGTGCCTTCACCGTGCTGCATCTGGGGCCCGAACAAGCCAGCAGCAGACTGGGGTCCGCCCTGGTGGCCATTCTGTGGGTTTCCGCTAAGGGTTGAGAGAAGTCCGCCCGGGCCGTGAATGGAGTTGGGAACTTTGTTGGCCACCGGTTGGTGAAGAGGAATCGAGCCAGTGTGGCTCTGGACAGGGTGATGTTGTTGATCGCGGCGATCTAGCTGTCGTTCGATTTGTTCCCGGTGATCGCGCTCGCGCTCACGCTCGCGGTGAGCCATTTCTTCCTGACGTTGACGCTCGATGATCTCTCGCTCCCGGGAGTCCCGCTCCCGCTCACGATTAAGCTGGGGAGAAGCGTGTTGCATGGCTTGGCCAATACCGGGAAGGGAATGGCCGCTGTTGTGGGAGGGGCCGGCTGGGTGCTGGCCATACGCGGAAGGCTGGTGCGGACCCCCGTGGGTCTGGCTCAATTCTGCCAGCCCGGGGAGAGAGTGGCCGCCTGACTGACTAGGGTGATAAGGACCTTCACAAGTCAGTATAGTTATACTTCCTTTATCACTAGATTATCACAAGAAAATCCATTGGTACACCAAGAGGAACTTACCGCCTGGAGGGGGGAGTACAGGGCCAGAGGGTTGTGAAGCCTGGCCTTGCTGAGCAGGGTTCTGACTGTTGAAACGCAAGAATGCCCGATTAGTCTCTGGGATCAAGTCATTCTCAATCATAGATGATTGTTCATACCTAAATGACCCCAGGGGCCGAGGCTGCTGGTTCATCTGATCCATGCCAGGATGCGACGGCGGCCCACCAGAGGAGTGCCAGTTATCGTTACCTGGATTCATGGTGTGTGTATGGACGCGAGTAGACGGGGAAGTAGAAGTATGGTTGACGGAGACGAAAGCTCGAGAGAGGGGGGCAAAGCCAAGGTCTGGTAATCGAGTGCTGAAGCTGATTGTCGCTCTCTTGGGGGTAGGGTTCAACTGGCAACGCTCAGGTTGCACTAGAGTCACAGCATGACCCGCTTGCAAAAACGAAGATAAATGCTCAGTCGATGCAGAGCTCGAAGAAAGGGCAGCAGGAAAGAAGCGAAGTGGTTTATGCAGGAGAAGAAACAGACTGGGGTGATAGAATTGCGCGCGACCGATCGCGGGCTCCAGTGGAGGCTTTCCTGTGCGAAGCTAACCTATTTTAGCTTAGTGGATGTGAGTCGGACTTTTTGATTATCCGAAATGTATTCATATTTCATTAATTACAGTATTGATTGTATCAGATGGCGGGATATGTGTCGATGGGAGTCAATAGATTGGTCAGGCGCGGTATTGTGCGATAAGTCAATTTCAGTCCGCCTTCGTCATCGCCCGCCATTGCCGGCAGAAAAACATGACAGCATGGAGTCGACGAGTCAACAGGGTGAATGATACCAGTCAAATATAGAGATGAGTGATGTGGATAGAGTTCTTCCGGGTCGGCAATATGTATAACAGCCTTTCTGCATCAACCTGCATGACAAGGTACCACTCTGGTGGCCGGAGATACCTCTCGCTTGTCAAGCCTCGGAAAGGGGCGGAGGGCCAGGGTTGTCCAACAATGCTCACTTGAGTGGCCTCTATTTACCAGGTAACATCTCAGACTTGCTCTTTATCAGGACTCTCTTTTTGTATGCTCCATAAGGTCTTTCTCATTCTCCACTTGAAGAAGATAATGAATACAACTGTACTAGGGCAACTGGGATTCTAGGTATCAATACTCGTTAGCTACCAAATCTATAAACATTTGCAGCAAAAACTATGGAAAGGGCCTCGAACAGGCATGAGATTCTCTATCATGGAGTGGTCCCCATACAAACGCCTGTGGCACTCCCACTGCATACACTGCAGATGAGAAAAAAGTAAAGGGGCAGAGGTAAAGAAAAACTAGGTCTCCAACTCAGATGAGTTCCACAATGAGAGCAGAGAAAGAGAGGGTAATCGGAGGGGGAGTCCTGAAATTATGGAACCTGCGGCTTGCTGCTATCATTATTTTCTGGTTTTTCATTCTTCGTGTCTTGCCTGTTCACCGAGGCCCTCCAGTCACCCAATCCAAAACCCAGATGCGCCTATCCATGGAAAATGATGATGACCTCGTGACAGTATGGTACGAGTGCTCGGTGCGATTAAAGAGCGGAGAAGACAAAGAGCTGCATTCATTGGTTAGCATATCTGGCCGGGAATCAGAAAGAGACAGGAAACTCACATTGTTTGTCGCCGCAATTGCGATGCTGTCTTCGAAAGGATGCCAGCTCATGTGCAAGATCTTCTTGTTGAAGTCAATCTGGTCGGCATCGGTCTCCTTCTTCATACGACTACCGGGCCCAGCAGGGCTACCGGATCGCGAGCCAGCCTTCTTTCCACCCTTGCCCATCGGCGTCGGTACACCAACCTTCTTTGCCTTGAATGCCGACTTGTCTGCCTGGAGCACAATCTCTGTATCCTTCTGTTCGTCTGTGGGGTAGATCATAAAGTTGTTGTTGTAGCTTCCGGTCATGACGTTCTCGGCGTCGCCAGAGAAGACTACCTCGAACTTGTCGAAGATGCTGTCATTTTCGTAGGTATCGCAAAGGCGAGGACGCAGGTGCTCGTGAATGGGAATGGTCTTCACAGGCTGGCGTTCCATGTTGACATCCCAAATTTTCACTGTCAAGTAGTCTCTTGACACGATATACCGTCCATCATTGGAGAATCGCACGTCGGAGATGGAGGAAATGATTTCGGAGAAGAAGGACCGAGACGAGGCATCCTCTTCTTGTTCAAAGACTGCATATGATAGTCAGTAAGATAATGACAGCGCTACCCCCAGTAATACGTACGCTTGGCGTGCTCGTCACACAGAGCCCGTTGCCGCATATCGGCAAGCTTGATTGTGCCCTTGGAGCTGGCGTACATGAACCAGTTACAGCTGACTGGGTGGAATTCAGCTGCTGTGATAACCTCAGTGAGTTCCTCCATGTTCGCTGGCTTGATGTCCACGATGTTGAAGCTCTGGTCCTGAATGTTGAGGTTCCATAGGTTCACTCGGAGGTCGTCACTGCTGATAAAGGTTTCGCCATCGCTGTTAACGGAGATGCTATTTATATGGTAGGCGTGAGCGTTGGCGTATGTTCTCCGTGGCACAGCGGCAACCACAGTGTCATGGTGTGTCAGACGAGGCAGCTTGAGTGCGGAGGGGTCTTTGAAGGAGACGCGGGGGGCGCGAGCCATACCCCCACCCCCGACAGGGTTTGCAGGAGTGAGTTCGTTCGATAAGTTGTTCTCTGCAACCACTTTCAGCGATTTATCGAACACCTTCCAAAGCTTTATCGTTTTGTCATTCGTTGAGAGAAGGAAATGGGATGCATTCTGTCGTCGGCACCATTTTATCTTGTTGATCTTCTCTTCGATCTCTAGCGACTTGAGGTAATCGAACTCCGGCTCGTGTGACTGGAACTCGGTGTGGAACTTATATTCGCAGGTTTTTTTCTGGATTTATCCATTGGTTAGCCAGGCCAGATAAGAAGAAAAAAAACTTGAATCCGAGCAGAAGGGGCGGGCTACCGTCTCATTTCGCTCGAACAACACCACTCTTCCTCCCTTGTCACCAGTTGCCAGATAGTTACCGGTGTGATCAAATTCGACGGTCGAGATGATGTCCGCTGGAGAGCGCGTGTCAGTCGATGCACTCTGTGGGAATGGACCAGGTTCGGTCGAGGGGAGCGATGAACGTTGGCAATTACCTTCTGTAATGTCTTCTACATCGCCTTTATCGCCGAAGCATCTGGAGGCCGGTCAGTTATTATTCAATGACCTGCTATATGGTGACGTTGCATCTGCATCGATCGCCTTGATTTGCAGAGAGAAAGAAAATTGTAAAGCGTAGGGCGATCTGGCAGAGATGATATGAACCAAGCGAACTTACTGTGTGAACTTCCAGGTAGGTGTGCCTGGATCTCTATCGACCATTTTCTCGTTCTAGCTAGCCCTTGAACGCGACAAGGGCAAAGACCAGGATAGGAAGGACGGAAAGGCGGGATGGCAAATGTCTCCGAAAGCTCTATTGACGATGCAAAGAAACACCCGGACTGAGACGAAGACGATGCGATAGCCGACACGAAAGTAATTCGGTCGGAAGTGGCAATTGAAGAAATCGGAAATGGAAAGAACAGTCGGTCACCGGAGATGGTGTGCGAGGGGTCTCGAGGGCGGATGGCGGTAAGGCGAAAAGAGGGGCAGGAGAGGAGTGGGGGACAGCTACGATCCAGGCCGGGAAAGAGAACTGTAGAACAGTTGTTAGTAAACTGTTGAATGAGATGGCAATGTAGCTGATGGCCGATGGAACACAGAGAACGTGCTTGTTATGAGTGGACCCGCAGCAGGAAGAGCTTGAGAGGGGGATCATAAGAGGAAAACTTACAGCGTGGCGTAACAGGTACCCTAGGTAGTTGAAAAAGACTCAGAAAATCAAGAGTCGAGTTGGAAGGAGGGGGATGGTTGCGAACTGGAGTCTGATGAAGAAAGACAAAAGAGTTGTGAGGTGAAGTTGAGTTGAGGCGGTGGTGGGGAGAGTTCGTTACGGAGATACCCTGAAGTGACGGATCTTGCAACCCCTTCTAATATGAAGAAAATATTACTTCTCTTGAAAGGAATTCCAGAGTGACAAAATACAAATTACAAAAATGAGATCAAATCTTCTTCTATTTCGGACTAACTTGGGTCGCTAGAATACGCTGACATCAACACTGCCGGTGACTGTAACATGGCCCTCCCCTCTTCGGCCTTGCAACCCGTATACAACCGACAACGGGGAAGTTGAAAGGCATGGTATAATGTACTGTTTACTAGGTATTTGCTGTATGATTCGACATATATCTATCTCCTTTCAGTCTTATCTCTTTGAGAATTTATAAGTTTTCATGAAGCTGTGCCTACCACGCCTCTGTCGTCATCCTTGAGGCCCAAGTCCCTACGAATAAAGCATAACATGCATGATATCTAGCGATCAGCTATCTAGGTAGCAAGGATCAAATAGTTCAAGGCAATTGAAGCTGTCAATTCAGAGCCAGGGATTTCCTATCTTCCAATCATCTATATGTATTCTTCTAGAAATAGAGCTTGAGATGCAAGTATATATCTGACACAATCACCAGTCGAACTGACAGTTTCCTTCAAGATACTTGAATTTGCTAGAATCTAGTTCTAATTACACGACATACAAAGTAGTTACCTTCTAAATAATAGCCAGCTACGCAGTTATGAAACTGTAGTTTTCCAGTCGACAATACCTAGCTCGGTCAACCTTCACATGCTTCCCCGGCCCAGGCATAGACCCGAACCTCAACCCGACCAGGAACTTGAAACAGCTCCAACGCCCAATCCCAGACCTCGACCTTACCTTCAACCCAGTAAACTACACATCTACAACCACTCGCCGACCCGCACCTCCAAGACCCAACACGAAAAACCACCACCGTACCCCAGCAATGTCAGAAGAGAACATGCGGGGCAATCCCACCCCCCAATCCCAATCCGAACTCCAACCCCCAGACCTCCAGCTCCAGCTCCAACAACCACCCCCGATCCAACTCCACCTCAAACAACCCCTCAACAACCCCCTCCCTAGCAACCCGCATCCAATCCTCCGCCGCCGGCCTCGCCCGAAGCGCCTTCCAACCCGGCTCCACAGACACAGCTCAAACCCTCGCAAACAGCACATCCAGCAAACCAGCAGCCCCCTCCTCCTCCTCCCTCTCAACAACCCACCTCCAAACCGCCCGGGACCTCTCCGCACCAGCCCACAGCGCATCCCACGGCCCATCATCCGGACCGCAGACCTTCCGCGAAGATGTCGATGCAGCAACAGGCTCCTTCGCGCTGCCGCCCTTGACGGAAGAAGAGTTCCAGCGTGGAACCGCGTACGACGATGAATCCGGTCTGTTACAAACAGACACAACTACACATACAACAGGAACAAACGAAACCGAACCCTACACCCACCACGATCTCCAAACAACATCCGGACCCTGGAAAGGCAAAGCCCGCGCCCAGGACCCAACACAACTCCAATTCGAAACAGCCTGGCAACGCCAACACGCACACAACCCACAACAGTCAGAACAGCACCTAGACACCGCAGACGGGTCAGCCGTCGTCGACCTCCTGTCGGATTCTACCTTCGACCCAAACTTCGAAGACCCGGTTACAGTGAACGATACCGAGCTCGATATATCCGCTGCCCCGGCGCCGCTTTCTGCAGCCGAGGTGGAGGCGCTTGATTCGTTCCGACGGGGTCTTGGATTAGGTCCTGATGGGCAGAGCGTGGAGGATGGACGGCCTGCGCGGATTACGGCTACCAGTCTTGTGCCGGATATAGACACGTTTCTTAGTCAGGAGGGGGCTGGTTTTGGAATTGAGGGTACAGGTACGGCGACGGGGCCGACTTCACTTCGAGATGATGTTTTGAACAGGTTGCCTGGGGCGGGGGATTGGGTTGGTGTGCATGAGAGGTATCATGATGAGGTTTGGGGGTTTTTGGAGCCTGTGCTTGAGGCGGCGAGGGCGGAGATTGAGGAGGAGGAGCAGCAGGGACAGGAGGGGATTGGGGGTGGGGTGGATGGGCCTGCTGTTAGGAGGTTGAAGATGATTTTGGTGCATATGAAGGGATGATGGGAGGTTTCTTTTGGGGGTGGTTTTGATATACCCTGGTCATGTACAACGTATGTGTGTATGTAAATATTAGACTGCTAGGCCCATGCGTTGGTGCACTTATATAAATGTACTTTTATTGCTCAGAAAGAAGTCTTCAGTATCAGACACAGGGACAGATGTAGCGTTATGCATATACGTTGTATACCAAGTCAATCGTGGATCGGCCGGCGAACTACCCAGTCGATACCAAATCCCTCGGTAAGGATCGGATGTCCAGGATTGGCTGGGCACGGTGAGTGCACAAGGGCCTTGTACGTAGACAATGGCTTCGACACCTTTGAAGAGGAGGACCAAGACGTGGAACCAATCCTTAAGAACCTAGCTATCCCAACCACACGCCAACTACAGCTACTAGACCAAACTTCATGTTGAAAGGATGTATTCCAAATAAACCATCTTATGTATGTTACATGAAGAAACAAACGTCGACCAGACTGGGAATTTACACCCTAATCGAGATCAAGGAACAAGCGTGTGCCCAAAGCAAACACGACAAGAACAACAGAAGCAAAGAGACGAAAGGGGGGTATGAGAAGATCACACGCTAGAGGATCTTATTTCGTCGTAGAGGAGCGGTCGTCAGGGAGGCGGAAGAGGGGCATGAGGATTTATAGTAGAAACAAGGTACAACCCTTACAGCTCCAGGCTGGGGGTCTGGCCCTTGACACGGCCGATGACAATGTGACCAGCGTACTTGGGGATAACCTCGTCATCGTGGAGCATAGCAAACTCCTCGGTAGCATCGCGGCCCATGAAGTTGAACAGGGCGTTTGCGCCACCGGGGTGCTCATCGAGCCAGTTGGTGACATCGAGGACGACGCCCTTGACGACGATCCAGAGGTCCTCCTTCTTGTTGTGCTTGGCGACTTCCTCCATGGTGTACTCGGTCTCGGGGATCTTGAAGTTCTCCGGGTCGGGCTTGGCGACAGCCTCCTCGGTGGCGGAGGCGGCGCCGGAAGCAGCCGCGGCGGGGGTGTTGGCCGAGGCGGAGAGGGCAGGCAGGCTGCCACCGGAGGCGGCACCGCCCCACTCGACAGAGATCTTGCCGGGGGTGCTTGGGTCGATGTGCAGGGAGATCTGGCCGAGACGGGAAGAGGCGGCGGAGGAGCCGGTGTTGATGATCTTCTGGAAGAGGTGCTGGGAGGCGGAGTCACCAGCGACACGGCCGTAGACGACACAGCCGAGCAGGGAGGAGCCGCCAAGACGGTTGGCGCCGTGAACACCACCGGCCAACTCACCGCAGGCGTAGAGGCCTTCGAAGGGCTTCTGCTCGCCGTTGAGGACCTGGGCGTGCTCGTTGATCTCGATACCGCCCATGGTGAAGTGGAGGACGGGCTCCATGAGGGCGACGTGGAACTCGTCGTCGAGGCTGAAGGGCATGTTGTGGAAGAAGCGCTTGTTCCAGGGGTCCTTCTTCTTGCCTTCGGCGATGAGGTTGTACTCGTCGAAGGTCTTCTTGATGGCGGCTTCGCCGCAGCCAATCTCGGCGACGAGCTCGGCGCCAGTCATCTTCTTCATCAGGCCACGGCCGGAGTAGTGACGGGTGTGGAAGTCGAGGACGTTGGAGGCCTTGCTGTTGAGGATGAGGCGAATGGGCCACTTGCCCTTCTCCTTCTCCTCCCACATCTTGCCGGACACGTAATCACGGTGGCCGAGCTCGTCGGAGAAGCGCTGGCCGTCGGAGTTCAGGAGGAGACCACCCTCACCACGGAGGGCCTCAGCAGCCAAGAACTTGAACTTGGCATTGGGATCCTTGGGGTCAACGAGACCAGTGGGGTGCACCTGGACCTTGTCCATGTCAATGCCGTTGGCACCAATAGCCATCAGCATCTTCTGACCGTCACCGGTAGCGTGAGTGCCGTTGGTGGAGGACAGGCCGTAGGTATCGGGACGGTGCTTCTTCAAGAGGGAGGTCTCGCTGAAGTCGGCGGCGTAACCACCGGTAGCAAGGACGACAACACCATCGATGGACTTCTCCTCACCGTTGACGGTGTAGGTGACACCGGTAACGTGGTTGCCGGACTTGTTGACGGAGGTGACGTGGGCCTTCTTGATGATCTGGACACGACCGGGCTCCTTGGTGGCGAGTTCTTCCAATCGCACCATCAGGGCGTAGGTAATGGCCATACCGGGGAACTTGGCATCGTGACCACGGTGGGTACGGGGGTGAGTGTGACCACCGAGACGGGAGACGAGGGTGAGATCGAGGTTGAAGACATCCTGCAGCCACTCAACGGCGGCAGCAGACTTGTAGGTTAGGACCTTGATCAGGTCGGGACGGGCCTTGTCACGGGCCGACTTGAGGGTATCATCGTAGAACTGCTTGACGCTGTCCTGAATGCCGAGGTCGGTCTGGGTGCGGGTGAGAGCACCGTTGATACCGGAAGTGGCCTTGGTGGAGTTACCACCGAAAAAGGCCTGCTTATCCAAAACGACGACGTTACCGCCGTTGAGGTACACGGTGTGGGCGGCGCTGAGGCCGGAGACTGGAGATGGTCAGCTGAGTGGCGGAGAGAATGCGGGGGGGGGTGAGAGGAGATCTTACGGCCACCACCGACCACAATTACTTGAGGTGCTGCCATTATGTGATGTGTAGAGGCGAAAGGGGAGAAGATAGAGGATGGAGAAAAAAATGCGGGAGGGAGGATGGGGTCTTAAAGGGGAATCCGGGGCTATTTCCAGGTCAGAAGCCGACGGTCTATCGGCCGAGGCACAAAATAATGGACAGCGTGGGGAAAGTCTAAGACGGGGTACCCGCTGGAATACTAATTGGCCCACGCTGGTTTGTCTGTTGCGTTACAGGATATCTGGGGAAGTCCAAAGGGGGATCACATGCTATATCATTTTTAATAAGAGGAAGACAACATCCATGGATAATAGCCTAGAGACCAAGTTGATTTTCACATGCGCCTGCGTCATCTGCACATTCCAGCTCCGGGGTGCCAGTTCTCTGAGGGAAACACAAGGGGAAAAAAAAACGGCAAATACAACTGAAATCACAACGGAAAATACACCGGAAATGTACAACGGAATCAGTATCATAAACCGGCTGTTTTCAAATCACTGGAAGTCTGATGTATAAATTCCGGCTTCCTCGGTCATTACAGTACAGTGTGAACCTCGGAATAACGATCGCGGTCCGAAGTTTCCGAATCGGTCCAGCATGCAGGGATGAGGAGAAAGCACGTTGTTAGGATGGGACCATATTGAGGTCTTCGATATGTATGAATCAAGCCAAAGGTATACATTTAGTATACAGGTTAGGTATACAATACGGATTTGATATTCAACACGAGCTTCCAATAATTAAACAACATCACGCGGTCACAGACAAACTGACAAAGCGAGTCGGCTGAAGAATGTATGAGTTCTGATTGGTGGAAGAATTAGTGGAACTGACTTAATCCGGGGTTCGGAATTGCCCCAGTGGGCCGATGATGTCATTGCTCCTCCACCCGTTAGTCTTAAAAGCCATTGAGCTTTGTATGTTGTATAAAGCTAGAGAGCTTCGACCTTATGTCCGCACTTTATCACAAAAGATCGGCTCTTGATCTAAAAATGCCCGGAGAATCAATCCACGTTTTCAGGTAGGTTGAGGTGCGGGCGGTGAGGAAAGGCGGTCAGCTGAAACCTGAGAAATCAGGCAGGGGGTGTCCCCGAGCCAAAGGGGTGTCCCGTTAGCCATTGGGGGGTCTCTGTATCACAACCCTTTAAGTATTTCAGAACAGAGACCTGAGCGATTTACCTTCTATAGCTGTTACACATGGTTTTTCCTGCCGCTTTGTAATTTCTGCCAAGTATGCTTACTCCTCCTTCAATGAGCAGCATTCACTCCCAGGTAAAAGTGGTTCATACGGAGCCCATTGCCATTGTGTATTCTGCGAAGACCTCAAATTCTCGCAAGCGTGGGCTTAGAAAGTTGTCGACCCAGTCCCGTCGCCATTCGTCCTCGTACCAACAAGTGTAAAGTGCCTTACAGTACTCCCAGTAGTCTGGATACCATCCCGCTTGTGCCCAGTCCACGATAGCAATGATCCGAGCTGGTTTGCTAGAAGAGATAATGATGTTCCCTCGGTGGAGGTCGCCATCGGTAAATTTAATAATTCCATCGTCCGGTAACAAAGACCTGTAGGGGTCGTTGTATTTCTTCGAAGTAGGAAGCCATGATTGTGGTAAGTAGGAAAACCAGTCGTTGAAATCCTTGACGGTCAAGAAAGGCCCGGCTTTGGGGAATGACTGGAAAACATAATCTAGAACTTGTTGGTGCCTTAGGGAACCTAGAAAGATTCGATTAAATGTGAATAATATCCTTCACATTTTGACCGGGGCGTACCAATATACTGATCGGAAGGATCTTGTTCAAGTCGGCGCAGACGGTTGAATATATGACATAACTCATCGCAGAGCGAGCTTTTGTCCTGGCTATTGAGCTCATTCCAGCCATCGTGCAGCGTCTGTCCATGGATAAGCTCCATATAGAGGAATACATAGTTCTCCTCGTCGACTCGCCACCCAAAAATTTCGGGGACTGGAATTTCGTCACCAAAGGTCCGTTTGACCATCCAAAGGCACTGCGCTTCTGCGATCGTAACATAAGGCCCAAACTTGACGAAGACTTTGGACTCTTCAAAGATAACAGGCTGCGGCTGTGGGTTCGCGTGGATGTCTTTCGACAAAGCCCTCACTTGCGCTGGTGTCGGAAGGCTTTTGCTGGGCTCTTTGAAGAAGGAAGAGTCGAGAAAATCCATCTCTCGCATCGACTCATCGGGAAGATTTTCTGCAATTGAAGAAAATTTCGTCATTTTGGCTTGGTTAGCTTCCTTAAAGGCTGCTGAATGAATTGTGAGCGACTTAGATGAGATTACTTGTTGGATGAGGAAACAAAGCTGATGGGACCCTCTCAGATCAGCTAACTAGGTTAGGTATAGTTGGCTTATGTCAGCAGATCATGACTCCCGTCCAGGCTTCGGGGTTCGGACCGGGAATTGCCCTAGTGGGCCGATGATGTCATTGCTCCTCTACCGCGTTAGTCTCAAAAGCCGATTGAGCTTTGTATATGTTGTATAAAGCTGGAGAGCTTCGACCTTATATCCGCACTTCATCACAAAAGATCGGCTCTCGATCTAAAATGCCCGGAGAGTCAATCCACGTTTTCATAATCGACTTAGGGGTATGTAACCCCGCGAAGAATATAAAGATGAAGCCGAATGGGAGCAGGACAAAAACAAAAAGGGGGAAAGAGCACGATGGAAGCTGATCTAAAAAAATGCAGATTGCATAGGCCATGAGAGAAGCTCTTAAACCTATAATGCAGATAATCTAGCTAAACAACACTCCAAATTCAAACAGAACCAAACGCTGATGCCATAGTCCAAAGAATCCAAATCCTCAATCCATCCAGGTCACACTCTTCGTAACCAAGAATTCATTCAGCCCCTCATCAGTATTGAATCGACCCCAGCCACTGTTCTTCACACCACCATGAGGAAGAGCAGGCTCATCATGGATCGTCATGCTGTTAATGTGAACGGCCCTGCAAACGAGTCAGCTCATCAGATCCACCGATCGACCTAGACCCAGAACCCGAACGACAATTTTGGGACTATGGGCTAGAACTCTGGAAAACTTACCCAGATTTAATCCGCCTCGCCATTGCTAAACCCCTCCGCAGATCCTCCGTGAATACCGACGCCGAAAGCCCATAGCCACTCCCATTGGCAAGGCGGATCGCTTCGTCCTCGCTGTCAAAGGGCATGCACGCCGCAACAGAGGCGAATGATTCTTCCTGCCACAGCGCCATGTCTTCCTTGACGCCGCCCAAGACGGCGGGCGCCATGCGGACTCCCGATTCGAGGGAGACGCTATCCGCAGACCCGGAGATGAAATGGGCGCCTGCTGATACGGCACTGGAAATGAGGGCTTCGACGCGGGTCTTCGATGCTGTGTTGACCAGCGTCGGGGGCAGAGATGAGGCTTTGGCGCCGGCTGCGAGGGCCTTTTGCAGGGCTTCTGTGAAAGACGGGAGAATTGAGGAGTGGACGAGGATACGGTCGGTTGCCATGCAAATTTGGCCGGACTAGACACGGAAGGAGTTGAGTGAGCAATGGTGTTGGTGGATGGGAGTGTAGACACGCGGTATGTGAATTGCGCAGTGTATAGCACAAGAGCCTTGAAACTTACGTTCAAAAAGGCGCCTGCCAAAACACCCTGCACGGCGGTCTCTAGATTGGCGTCTTGACAGACAATCGAGCTGTTCTTCCCGCCCAGCTCCATCAGACAAGGCTTGAGATTCTGACCGCACGCGCGCGCAATCTTCCGACCAACCGCCGTGCTACCAGTGAAGTTAACCTTGCGCACGGCCTCGTGCTCAATCATAGTATTGACAATTTCGGCGGCATCCTGCGGAGCGCAGTGGATAATATTAAGACAGCCTGCGGGGAGGCCAGCGTCTTCGAACGCGCGGCCAATGGCCCAGTAGCAACGGGGCGTGAGATCTGAAGATTTAAGGATAGTTGTGTTGCCAGCCGCAAGAGCGCAGGCCGCAGAGCGAATGCCGAAGACGTAAGGAGCGTTCCTATAGCACCAACCATTAGCCCTATGACACTCCAAATGCTCGCAACCGGAGCTGGCACTAGAAACCAACCACGGCACAATACCCAAAATCACACCCATGGCCTCCTTGAACACGATAGCACTCTGCCCCTCCGTCTCGACAACAGGCACACTCCCACAAATAGAAGTAATGCGGCTTGCGACATCGCGCAGCATGCGCACTGCAAGCGGGACGACGAACCCCGCGGAAGCACCGACGTCCGCGCCCATCTCTTGGCGCATGTACTCGGCATTGCTCTCGAGACGGGCTTCTAGCAGGTCGGCGGCTTTGAGCAGGATGTCCCGTCGCGCGGTTGGCTTTGTCTGCGACCAGGCGGGGAAGGCGGCGTCGGCGGCTTCGACGGCGCGGATTGCGTCTTCGGGCGTGGCGGCGGAGGCATTCCAGATGGGCTTGTTGGTATAAGGGCTGATTACGGGGAATGTCTTGGGGGTTGTTTCTTCACGGCCGTTTATAAGGAGGGGTACTGTGAGCCCGGGGTCGGTAGGGGTGGTCATAGTGTAGGAGGTGGGTGGTAGAGTTAGAGGGAGAGGGGAAGTGAGGTATACGAAGTAGGGTGTAAGAGTGTATGTTGTATGCAGGTACTAACAACCTTGGAATCTGGTGAGGGGAGAATGAGGGGAACTATTGAACATCTTCTTTTGCTATTTGACATGTCGTCTATCGTACCTCCATCGTATTTCCATGTCGGATCCACCCACAATTCGATTCATAAACAATTCAATTCAAAGAACTGGGGATTGGTTTTGTCAAGGGCGATCATTACTAAAAATCGCGCGGTAGCCCTATGATCTGTCGCACTATTTCACGCCACGAGACGACTATTGGATCTATCTCAAGCCCACTTTTGGTTTTCGTGCATTCCACGGTCATGGAAGACTGGATTTTCGTCCACTGTGGGTTGCTTCCCGGAGTTTACTTGCGGTCAATTAAGAATCGGGGCCGATGTCAAATCAAATTTAGCGAACGATTGCACCAAATCGGACATCGTAGGTTCAGGGGTGTCGGCAATAGTGATCGGCAGAAGTATGCGATGAGGTAACTGAGAATTGTGATCGGGATATGCGTGGATTCAATATGTAACCCCACTGCGATGTGCCGCTGGGCTTGGAAGAGGGGCCTTTTACCTAAAGAACCCCACTGTGTGAGGTGTAAGGAAAGCTCTAATGTTGAAGAATCGAATGTTGTACATCGATGGAAAGAATCAACTCGAGTAGCTGGAAGTATTCACTGTGGCATATTCAGTCTGCCTTGATTCAACTTACTAGGCATTTAATAGCGCATCTCCTCCCACACTATTGGCATGCGATCTGCATGTCACCCAGTTTAAGAGTGAAACCCGGCAATTATGCGAACCACGGGTAGGGTAGGCTGTGGCGTACCGGTGGCTTCTCCAGTGACACACTCAGCTCCCACCACGGGTTTACACTGCAAGATAAACTTCAAATGGAACCACAAGACGATGAGATTTGGAACGAAGTCAATAGTTTATAAACGCTACAACTAGCCCGATCTCGGAAATGATCGAATCTTTCTCTTCATCTTGCTGAAAGTCTGCATGATTCAGCCCTTGAGTTCGTTGATATCGAATGGCGAGCGTAGGAACCTTCCTATTTCAACATTGACTTTCTAGCTCCACTTTGGAATACTATTCAGGCTCCACTGTTTCCTTGTGCAGAGCGACAAAGCATGTGTCATTCCAAATGTGACCTCCAAGGTCCCCCAACATGAGAGAATTTACACCAGTGTGCTATAGACGAGGGGGGGGGAAAAGAAAAAAGGCCAAAACCAAGGGAGTATCGAGCATTGCTTAGCAGTCATTGTCTTGCATCTTATGCTGTCCAGCTGCACAAGTATAACCGGTCGTGTTGCTCCACGTGGATTATGTCTGAGATTCGACGTATGTACATCGTGTCTGATTGCACGAAGCGGTTCCACATCGGAACAGTGATCGACGACTAGGAGTTGGGTGTGGGTGTGGATAAAACAGTGGAATATCGATTTTTGAGCTGGCTTAAACCAGGGCACTGGGCTAACCTGAATATTGGCGCAAGGACGTCTTCGTCTTATATCGGTCAATGCCCTGACATTGTGTATCCAACTCGCTTTGTGCGTCCGTTCCTTTATCATATCTGATTCAACCCCACATTCCTTTTGATATTGTTTCGCTTCTTGAGAAATCCACAACACAACAATGGCGCCAAGCAAGAAAGGTTGGGAGATGATCGTGATCATTGCGGTCTTGGTAGTTCTAAGTCTGATGTCGGTGATATTGCGAGTCCTTGCTCGCATGCGGAGGAGAGTTGGGTTCGGCGTCGATGATTATTTGAACATAGCATCCATTGTGCTGATGATTGCCATGTTGGTCGAGTTGATTCTTTGTAAGTGATCGCTCCACGCGGCTACAATTCCATTACATCAGTCACTAACCGCCATCACAGGGTGTACAATTGGAGGCAACGGAGCCCACATAGCCGATCTCTCGGAAAATACCCTCATGAACTACTGGAAGGTGAGTATTGACAAACCCAGTATACAAGAAGCCCCTAACCTAACACCCCCCAGATCTTCCTCGCCAACCAATTCACCTACTTCGCCCTCTGCCCCTGCATCAAAATCTCCATCATCTGCTTCTACCGCCGCATCTTCGCAACACCAAAATTCCAAACGTTCAGCTTCGGCCTAAACTGCCTAATCGCCGCCTGGGGCACAGGCATCTTCCTCGCCTGCGCCGGACAATGCCGACCCCTCCGCGCCTACTGGGACCACAGTGTCGAAGGATCCTGCTTCGACGCGCAACAGTTCATCATCGTCAACCAAGCGTTCAACGTCCTAATGGACTTCGTCATCCTCGTCCTCCCCATCCCAATGATCTGGAACCTGCACCGCGCCTGGCAAGACAAGCTCGCGCTGAACGGCGTCTTCGCTCTCGGCGCCTTCGTCTGCTTCGCAAGCATCTACCGCATCATCGTGCTCTTCTGGATCAGCCCGACGGACCCAACTTACACAGTCTACCAGGCGACTTTGTGGACGCACATCGAGCCCGCTGTTGGGTTGATCTGCTCTAATTTGCCGATCATTCGTGGCTTGTTCCCCGCTCTTAAGCTGAAGACTTCTCGCAATGGGACAGGGCCGACCTATATCAACACTGATTATACGAACTCTATGTTCTTGTCGAAGTCTAGCCCGCGCTCCCCGGATCTTGAGTATGTCAAGATGTACAATGCGCAGGTCGAGAGTAAATCATTTGGGTTCCTTGGTGGTCATCTCAGTCCCCAGAACATTAATGTTCAGACGGATATCTCTATTCTGCCGGGTAATGACTCGACTACTCAGCTGAATCGCTGAGTGGTGTTTTGTTCATTAATGCTGTTATGATGTGATGAAACTTCTTACCTTCTTCTGAAAAGGAGATCGGAGTGAACGGGGTTATCATCGCTTGAAGCAAATACCAAGGGATGAAATGCCCTCATCGCCTCAGAATCACCGGGTTCATGCCCCCTGCCTGGTGATAAAAACCAAGTCTAGGATCCGTCTTACCTGCCCTAGGCTTTCATGATACCCCCTCCAACACCTCCTACTTTGTATATTCTTCTTCCCACATATATATCCACACACACGAGTTCCCACGGCACCTTTCTTCCATTCTTTGATTATCATTACCATCTTTATGACCTTGCTGTCACTCGACACATTGATATGTCGACCTCACCGGCGACTAGCAAGTGACTTGTCCATGTACAACCAAACACTCTCTGGCTTTCTTTTTACCATTCATACCATACATTCTATGTTCGATATCCAATTCTGACTTCATGTACATTGCTGATTCTTCCGGGCTATACATACATCTATTTCATATCTACTCGCATCATTCTATCTCTTGTCATCT
Source organism: Penicillium turbatum (assembly GCA_030762825.1). Taxonomy (NCBI): domain Eukaryota; kingdom Fungi; phylum Ascomycota; class Eurotiomycetes; order Eurotiales; family Aspergillaceae; genus Penicillium; species Penicillium turbatum. The sequence goes on along the minus strand of JAUJYX010000011.1, from coordinate 643,484 downwards.
TCTTCGATAGACCTGATAGGTTGCGAAACTAATCACCACTATCTAACAACAGTAGTAGTAAAGAGGTAGCCATAGCTCTCCCAGGCTGGGCTAACAAATTCAGCAAAGTGGCTTAAAGTTTCATTTATCAAACTGGCTAAAGGATATCCAAAAGTAGGCGGAAGACATCAATTCGTAGACTTTCGTCAGGTAAAGGCACACAGCCAAGGCAGACCGCAACGTCTAATGCACCATCTGGCTCGTAGCAAATTCCTATACCGATGTAGTTAGCAACCAACCTCACAGACAGGACGAATGCCAGTACATACCGGGAACTGATCAGAGATACTAGCCGCAACACGTTCCACATCCTCTGCAAGTTCCTGCACACCAAGATCCCACTGCCTCAACTTCGTCCCATTAGAAGCACTCGCCGAGGAGCCATCAGCAGTCTCAGCATCAAACAAGATAACCCCATTGATCTGATCAATGCGACCACGCAGACGTCCCTGCTCAATCATACGCGCTGCGTATGCCTCCGCCTTTTCACCAGCCGACAGATCCCCCGAAGACTGCAACCCGAGAATCAAGCCAAGGTCATCAACGCGGATATTCTCGTACAGCTTGCTCGCCGCAACGAGGTTGTGCTCGATAACTGCCTTATCGAGAACGGTCGTGCCATCCGCCGTAACAGCAAGCTGGTGGGGCGCGAGCTTCTTTGCGAACGCAGCAACTTCATCCGCTGTAAGCAGTCTGTCAAGGAACATCTTTTCCAGAATGCCGAATTCATCAACGGAAGGTGTGCGGTCGTCCTTGTACAGACGGGCGAGGGAGCGGGAGCGCTGCGGGCCAGCAGGCGCGAGAACAGCACAGCGGATTGCCGCAGACAACGCGGTAAGCCGGTCTTCTTCGTCGACGCCCGGCGCTAGACTGACGTTGAAGTACTCCTGTGCGGCGTCCAGGAATCGGCGGCGGGCATCGAGGATTCGAGCCTGGGACAGCTGGAAGTACAGCTTTGCATCGTGGTCTTCGATTTTGGAGGGTAGGTTTTTGATGCGGTTGAGGAAGGCCTCGGCGCTCGTGGTGTCGTCGTCTTCGAGGTAGTAGCGCACGATCCGGATCCAGAGGCGGGCTTTCGCCGCATCTGACACTAGTCGCTGCGAGCTGTCAATGTGGATGCCCTGTAGGGCGCGTGCTGCTGCTGTGTATTCCTCCTGGGATTCGTAGGCATCTGCGAGGATCTCACGGATCTGCGAGTCTTGTTCTTCGACGGAGGCGGAGCGGGTTTGGAGAAGGGTGATGGCGTGTTGGCCGACTTTTATTTTGGTTTCTGCGTTGAGGGTCTGGAGGACTGTAATGAAGATGTCGAGGAGGGGTCGGGCGGCGACGATGCTCACTTCTTCGCTGAGGATCGAGTCGAGGAAGTACACTAGGTCTTGGGCGAGTTCGTGGCCGGAGGAGGCTGTTACCATGTCATTTAGGAGCTCTTTGTATTGCTGTAGCTTTGTGCCTTGGTGTGTGTTGGACTCGATGGCCGCTAGGGCGTTGGTTATTTTTTGGGAGGCCATATTGGTGATTAAATGGGGGTTGGGAAAGAGTAGTGAAGTGTATTGTCTTCGATGTTGGAGGCGAGTGATGGGGGGAAGATGATTTAGCCTTATCGATAAGAGCTGGCAGTCGGAGGCTCACAGCCTACCTACAGGTAACTAGAGAGAGACAGGACGATAATGAAGCTCCTTCTAGTTAGTCTTGTAGGGAGAGTATGCCTTTACAGTGTGATCTACTACTACATGTACATTGTAACTACATGAGTTGCCCTTTTCCCTATGGATGAAGTTTCCTACCTCGATGTATGTATAGTACTAGAGAAAGCCAACGGTACATATAGTAACAAGGTTGAAGTCCAACAATTCAATTGTACAGGGCACTAGGTATAATCTCTATTGCAACATATCAAGATAGTTGAATGCCTGCTATTGAGCCTTATACGCCAATCAAAGCAACCTCCCTATTTCAGAGCAGGAGTAACAGTGTGGGCTGTGCCTTGTGCTTGAGGCTCTCTACCATTGGGCGATTTACGTCTTTCAAAGTTCCTTCTCCCACTCCTGCCTCGTCCCAGTGCATATCACACCTAAAACAAGCATTGCAGATAATCTTTTTCCACGCAATTCCTCGGAGAATTCATCTTGTCCAACCAGCGATCATCACAACAGGCGAAAGACCGTCAAAGAAATACGGGGGTCTCACCGCCTGCCGCTTCGAGTGGCTGAACAGCTCCATCCAGAGTTGAGTGGCGCGAACTTCATCACTCAAACGCGTTTCTCACACCATCCGCCATTTCATCTCCTGATACATCCTGTGGCGCTCAGACGGTCGCATCTGCTTCACCCTTAGCCTCTCTCATTTTCGACCGTCCTCGAGCTTCCCCGCACTCAGTATGGCTCACATCAAGCAAGATCCGGATCGCCCGTACATCAAACAAGATCCTGATAGCAAAGACGCCGTTCTTGCAGATATAGACGAAGAGGACCTGTACGAAGATGCTGGAGATCTAGATTTCACGCAGGCAGGGCAAAATGTGTGGCTTTCGCGTCTGCCTCGGCAGCTATGGGAGCACTGGTCCCACCTGGACGACGACGAAGAGATTGAGATTGGCACCATGAGAGTGGAGGGGACACCGGACGATATCAAACGAGTGAGTAAACAGGCTTGCGCACTTTTTTCTATTCTGCTATGATCTAACAACCGTCCTTTACCCAGGTCAGCTTGCGCCTGCATGAACGCCCCGATAATCGAGATATTCCGAAGGACTACACACTCCAACGCCAAACGGTTGACCCATCAGGCACCGGATCACACCTCACCCATAACACCTACGTTTTTACCGAGAAGGATATCCCGGGCGTTGAGAACCGCATGGCTACGTTTGGCGAAACGCGCTCGGTGCTATACGAATCCCAGAAACGTGAAGCGAAGCGACGGGAACAGGGAAAGCGGTGGGAGCCTTATGTACGGAAGACGATACCAAGTATGTTTCCTTACAGACATGGCGAGTTGCGCATTTTAACAATCTCCAGAACACACTGCCCTCGCCGGCGCGGTCAGTGAAGAGTTCAATTGCCTTCCTGTGGAGAATGAAGAATTCCGACGGATTTCCGAGAAGCGAGCGCTGGAAGCTCTGAAGCCCCGAAAGGAAACCGTCTTTATTGATAAAATTCCCGGCAAGATTATGCAGGCGCGCCATGCCCTCCCCACCGAGAGGGGCCAGTTCGTGGTATGTCTTTGTATTGCTCGTTTTTTTCACCTCAAGACTCTGATTACTTACTACATTTACAGCAAGCAACACGGGCCAGCAAGGGAAAAGCACAAGAGAACAAGTCCACCCGTATGCCGCAGAACGAGCTTCTGGATCTTATTTTCCAGTGCTTCCGCGAATTCAAATACTGGCCTTTTAAGACGCTCAAGGCTAGATTGGCACAGCCCGAGGCCTACCTTAAACAGACTTTGGAGATGGTCGCTCACCTTGTCAAGGCGGGTGACTTTGCTATGACTTGGGAGTTGAAGCCTGAGGCGACGCACAGTCAGTACTCGAATGCAATGGACAATGCCAAGGCGGAGTTGCCACCGGGGGCTGAGGATGCTTTTGAGTCAGAGGATGATCCTGCATCTGGGATGATCACAGATCAGGACGACGTTCATTTCGAGAACGTTTAAACAAGATATGACAAAATAACGGCTTCGACATGTAGCATAAGCAGGGCCCTGGCGTTATGGCTTCCGATAGGATGGCGGGAGTACTGGTTTAAATTAAGCAAAATATCGATAGAATGGACAAATAAGCAAATCACTTTACTCTGAAACTATTTACATTACAATTTCACTTACTCTCAGTACCCCCAAAGTGCCGGGCTGTAGATCGTCGGGCATATTTCACATCACATGACAACATACGCCACCGGCGTGAAAGCGCGTATTTGCCTGTTTCCCCTCCGCATTACCAGCGCAGACCTTCTGCCAAACTTCCCACATCCTTTGAGCTCTAATTTAGGAAACTTCTCTGATACCTGTATCTGTCTTCAACTAACTTGAATCGATTCAGCTGGTTACAATGACTGAACAGGACGAGCTGCTGGCCAGGATCGGCCGAATCGCAGGTAGTTACATTCATTATGAGCTCACATTCAAGCCAGAGCTGACGTTAGCAGGTCAAATAAACCGTCACAAGTCACAAGATGCTCAGCCAGCTAATCCTCAGTCTCAACACGTGTCTCGAAATATCCATGCTCACTCAAGATGGGAACCATACTCTGATAGAGGACGAGGACGTGGCCGAGGCCGAGGCCGAGGCCGTGGAGCACGGCACTGTTCGCTTGTTCTGAACACTCAGGCTGCTGGCTCAAACAGCAGTGCTGCATCTCCTGCCCCGACAAGTGACAATACCAGCGCGACGGTCCCCACACCAACTCCGACCAGCACCGGCTGGGTTGCAAAGCGCAATCGCCACAACAATCAGTTGATTAACTCTGCTATTTACGATAGGGAGGTTCAGGCCAGGTCAAAGGCTATGGAACAGACTCGCAAGCTCAAAGAACAGCAATCTGCAGAGCGTGAACAAGCAAAAGTACTCCGATATGCACAGGGCGCAGGTGCTGTCGCTATGGTGTCTACACCCGCAAACCCTACAGCTGGCCATCAGATTATTGTCAATGATATCCCTTTCAAGGTCGCACGCGGTGGAAGCAAACTTGTCCGGATTTCGAGTGCGTGTCCTCCCCTCGCCTTCCATCGAATTGGCTTACCCTTCATAGATGACCCTAGTACTGCCAACAATACCCCCAAGCGCGTCACAGTGGCCGGTGTGTCCTTCGTTCGTAGCAAAAATGGAAATTTACATCGTCTTGGTGCGGTGGCTTCGAAAAAGTGAGGTCGAATATGAGTGATGCTTGGCCTTGTACTAATTTTATCACAGAAATCACACCGTCAAAAAACGCGACGAGCTTTGCAAGAGATTCACAACAACCGGTATTTTGTTTTCCGATGGGCCATACTGCTCAGTTCCGCCCTATCAGTCTGCTCAAAACTGACCATTTTTATTACATTCTAGGCACATGCTACAAAGGCCCTAACTGCCTCTTCGTCCACGATCCCACCAAGGTCGCCATTTGCAAGGACTTCCTCATGACAGGCAAATGCGCTGCAGGTACTAGCTGTGATCTATCCCATGAGCCATCACCCCATCGTTCCCCAGCCTGTATGCATTTCCTCAGAGGCCGTTGCGCCAACCCGGAATGTCGCTATTCCCACGTCCGCGTGACCCCCGGAGCCCCCGTTTGCCGTGCCTTTGCAACCTTAGGATACTGTGAGAAGGGCGAAACGTGCGAAGAAAAGCACGTCCACGAGTGTCCCGACTACGCCAATACTGGCACCTGCGACAAGAAGCGCTGCAAACTCCCGCATGTTGACCGTGCGGGCCAGATCCGCAAGGCTGCGGCCGCTGCTGCTAGTAAGCCTGATATCGCTGGTGAGGAGTCTGACCCGTCTAGCGAAGATGAGAGCTACGATGCCATCGACTCGGACGACGTTGACTCGGATGGGTTTGATGATTCCCTCCCCGAAGAAATCATTGAAGGTGTGGATAGCGGTGAGATGTCGCAGCAGCAGGACTTCATCCACTTCTGATCTCTTAAATCCTGCCCAGTCCTGCACATTGTAGTTGCTTGGATAGTCGATGCTCCTTTTTTTTTCTTGTCTTTCTGCTCATACCCCGAACACATGTGAATAGCATTCAGCTGTGACAAAGTGGAAAAAGAAGAACTTGTTAAGAAATTGTTATAGAATAACTTGAATCTCATTACTGTGCATATAATCACCCTCCCTAAGTCTAGTTTCCGTATCCTGATTGTTGTTGTACTTATTGACAGCCCTGGTCAGGTGTTAGGCCTTCCCGATCCCGTAAGACCCCCACTGAGCCATGTGATGGCGATGGAACCATCTGCAGGGTCCATGTCCTGCTGACTGGCGACATGAGCGTGGCATGTTATGTGACTCTAGAGGTATGGATAAGCCTCACTATTGCCCGGGCGTGGAGTCTGAAAGCCAAATGATACTTGGTGTCTCAGGGAGCGCAATATTGAAATTCGCATCCCAGGATATCCTTCCGAGACCTACAAGGATGGACCTCCACTGTGAAACTTGGAGTCACGGAACAATCATTGCAAGTAGGCTGAGCAAAGCACATGAAGGGTCTAGATTCTGTTGAATTCATTTACCACCTTAGAGAGATTTTCGACTTTGGTCTAATGAATGGATATATCAGGGGGAGTTTATTCGAGTAACGACGTGGGCTACATATATCCAATAGCTCTAAACGAGGTAGAAACACATCTGCAAGTGTACGCTTCAGCTACTACTAAGACTAAGCTGATAGCTGTGGGAAACAACTTTCATATAAATAACACTCGACATATATGTAATCTAGAAGACAGTAACACACCCGGAGCATAGGGTGAGTACGGCGAGCCCTTAAAACTACTAGGTAAACGTAGCTTTTGATACATTGGCTCTACTACTTTCCTATCTATCATCTTTGCCCTCCTGACCATGACATGAACAAAGAACCAATGAAAGACACTACGACCAAATACCAGGAACGTCATCGAGTTGGATATCCGAATCTATCGGACGAGAACAGCATTAGAGAAGAGATAGTCATTCGAATGAGAACAGTGACAGAGAAAGATAGTGACTCATTCCGGCCGCCATTCTGAATAATGGGTCTTTTCTCTAATATTGCGATCATCATTGACAACCTGTCCAACTCTATTTCAACATGTTAGTAGCCATAACCGCAGAAAGCGACAGAAACACCTGAACCACTTATTCGTCTCTCGCCATACTACAGAATGAGTCATTGAACCGGTGTGCAAAGCTCCTCGGCATAGAGATGAAGTAGCCTTGGAAGATGGAGCATAGGAACGAACCGATTTCCCGATAGGCAACCTCAAACAGACGAAACGTCGACAATTCCCCGATCTGGCAGGTGGAGTATACCAGAAACTGAGTAGTGAGCATCTAGTGGCCCAGCAGCACCCAATCCCAGGCGCTGGTCTTCCCATATGATGTGCCCAACGTATCCGATGCATGGCACATCAGGCAGGTACCTATTCAAAGTGAGGCTTTGAGACCATATCCGGCCTAGTCTGCGCCGGGGATATACTTTAGAGAGCTTGGGCACATACGGTGTACACCATATGGGAGTTGCATGGAGCCGTCAACAACTCGGACCATTAGTTACATGAGCATCCAAATCAAAGTGGACCGGTGGACCTGCCATGGTCTTCTAGCGCGTTCACAGAAGGAAGATCACCAGTTTCATTCTGAGTCATATGGCGGGATATTTGGTTTCAGCTTCACCGCGGGACCGTAAGTTCTGTATTTGACGGAATACAGAGCGCTAAGTGTGGTCTTCGGACAAAGGTACTGAAATTATATTGGTCTCGGCTGCTAGGTTTGGGCGCGTCCATAGTGTCGTCACCGAATAACACAAACCAAACTGTCATCGGGTACCTTGCACTGAAATGGAGTACATGTCTATGACTAATGGAGCTGCGAACGGGGTGACCGACGAAAAAATGGATCTCAATTGGACAGACTCGGCTTTTTCACCGCCAGATCTTATCCGGGCTGACTGGCTCATCCGCGGAGCTGCCGCCCAGGTGACAGGCCTATCATTGTCCATGCCGACTCTTAGATGCTATGTATAGACTTGGAACAGACCTTGGGGCTGCCGCTGAGCAGGTTCGTGCTCTGAGAATCTAACGAGAGGTACCGGGTTTGCGCTTTGCGCGGCAAGTCTAGATACGGTTTTATCGAACTGTGGGGGAAGGGAAAAAAAGGAAGAAAACAATATCGTAGGCTGAATGACAGGCTGAGTTCAATACGCCTCGATTCAAGATGCTGGTATCTTGAGGTGATAGATTGGCCCATTAAAGGGTGTTCACCCCGCAGACAAAACAAAGACGGGCCGGAACCCTTCCGTCATATACGACGGCATCATATCTTCTGCACTCCGCAGAGTCAATCACTGTTTACATGTGGTCTGTGAGCTTGGAAGTGTTGGAAAGATGGCGGCTTCAGCCATATGGAAGGTGCAGAGAGAGAGCTGCAAGCAGATCACGGCAAGGTTAGCAAGATGAGGCGTGTGAGATTTTCGCCCAAGCTCTCGATCCAGCCAGGGCCTTAAGCTCCAGGGGAATCCCACATAGGTATTTCAGCAAGGTTGGAGGGGTGAGGTCGTCATCTGGAAGGGACGAGTGATCAGAGTAGTATACCCGTGCTTTCTTCCTTTTTGTCATTTTCCGATTTTTATTTTTGACTTTCTCGTCCTCCAAACCGTGGTCGGCCCAACAGTGGATCAGCGGGCCGAGCCCGTACCAGCGATTCATTCTACGGAGAAGGCCTCATATACCCATACAGGGAAATCAGAGGAGTCCAAAAATAAGGAAGGAAACAAAAAAAAAAGCAAAGCATCAAACTGCCATCGCAGCCCAAAAAGATCGTCACACTGACTCGGGAATGATTGGCTGTTAGCGGCGGATAGATGGAAGGAATGACATCTAGACTGGACATCTGACCATTCACGAGTTACGAGTTTAGTACTTAAAAGATACTCACATATACTTTTTCAGATACGCGTTTCAAGTGTATGAACAGGCTCATGTTGCAAGTAGCACATAGTACTCTACACAAGCGCCGTAAACAAGGTATAGCACAGACCATATCCTCCCCCACGACAGGGGTTGTCTCAAGCCTGCGGAACGGGGATCGATCGATAGGCTATCGTTTATCGATAAGCCCATCCTCTGGATTCCCCCACTTTGGGGGGAGGGGACCGTTTGGTGATGTTCGGGGAGAAAAACGGAAATCTTCTGCCTATATTGGTGAATACAGACGTATGTACCAGTTATCCATGCGTAAATCGAGTTTGGAGTCCATAAAATCCGTATTAGCATCGAGGATTAACATCGAGACTGGATCGACGGAACTAAACTAAAACCAAATCTGAAATAAAAGAAAAGAAAAATTTCAAAATGAAAAAGAAACAAATTCACCAGAGCCAAAATAATCAAACATCAAATGCAGGTCTGCCCAAGCAGAAACGATGCAGCCAATAACGGAGAGGCTGCCCCGGGGGCCACACTCTCACTCCCGCGCAGACCGCTGAATTGAGTACTGGGTACTTGGATCGACAGGCTATTCTCCATCTCCCGAATCGGTACTCGGTACCTGTGGGTACAATGTCGACCGCACGAGGTCTGCATCTGCTACATAGGCTGCTTCTTCCCCCCGGGACTAGATCACAGCATATTTCCCCTCTTCGCAAATTTACCGTCATATCTTCACTTCTACACATTCATCATCTTCCCTCTTCGGTGGTTTCACTACTCTTCATTCTCTATAAATCATCCTGTTCCTCCCGCCCCACACTTTCCCTCTCTCACACACACACACCACACCGCCTCTTCATAATGGCACAAGGTTTCCAGCTTAAATTCGATCAAAATTCACCAGACATGGCACCAGAAGACGACGAGATGGACGTGTTGGACGACAAAATCCTGGAACCAATGTCCGAAGACTTTTCCGACAACCGCCGTTTCTCATACGATGCCCCATATCCCTACTCACATCGGGGCTCGGACTGGTACAACTACTCAAATTCCAGGTCCAACACACTGGAATTACATCAAGCCTCGCAATCGCATTCCGTTCAACCCGTGGTGAATTCAACGGGTGCCCCATTCATGCATGTCGACGGCCCGCAGTCTGCGTACCAGCAGACGACCTGGGCCCCCATGCAACGCACAGATTCCGGCTCATGTACCCCGACCGTGGATTATGGGCAGTATGCCGCAGATGGAGGTCAGACTGCTACTGCTCCTTTCGCTGGTGGTGCTGTTGGGCCTGTCAGTGCTGTGGGAACGACTCCCATGTCTTACCGCGGTATGGCGTTTGGGTCGCATGACAGCGATGCCACTTCGCCGAAGTTAACCAAGCAGTGGGCGATGGCGCCGACTGATTGCTTCACCACACGATCAGACTCCAACAATGGTCTGTCGTGCAGGAATGAGGACGGGAAGAAGAAGCGGAACGCCCGCTTCCCGATTCCCGCCGAGCGGACCCTCAGCAACATTGATCACTTGATCAGTCAGTCTACGAACGAGGAAGAGATCAAGGAACTTAAGCAGCAAAAGCGACTACTCCGGAATCGGCAAGCAGCGTAAGTTGACACATCATATTTCAAGTCGATTCCAAAATTAACTTTATCATCATAGATTGGACTCTCGGCAACGCAAGAAATTGCACACTGAGAAACTCGAAGAGGAGAAGAAAAGCTTCACCGCGGCCATTAGCGATCTCGAAGAGGCACTGCAAACCATGAAAATGCGAGAAGCAGAGCTGCTACGCGAGAAGAGCGAGTGGATCGTCACCCACGGGCAGATGAACCAGTACATCGAAGGCCTGCACATGGAAAAAGACGAGATCATCCGCGTGCACACGCTGGAAACAGCCGAGCTGCGCAAGAAGAACAACATTCTCATGGAAACCGTCGAAAAACTCGAACGCGGCGTCAAGCCCGTCCACGAACCCCTCCCCGGCGACTTCACCGGCTTTGAAAATATGACCATGGAAGGCCAGCCGTGGGACGACTACTCCATGTCCAACGCAATGCCCTTGCAACAAGGCTGTCTCTCTGTTCCCCGCCAACAGCAACAGCTCAGCCAGCAAGTCAAGACCCAGGAGAAATCCAACGGGTCAGATCTGCCAATCAGCTGGAACGCCTTCTACATGTGCCTCCTCTTCGGCGCCTTCATCGCCTCCAACAGCAGTTCCCTTCCGGGCCGCTCTCTCCCCCAACTCTCCGAAGAGTACCGCGCCGAGTCAGCTAACGTGCTTAAAGCCGTGCTGGCCTCGTCGCAGGGCCACGAGCTGTCACAGTCCCACTCCGTCACCCATGCAACTTCAACTGGGCCCGCCCAGGCGACTATCAGTGGCATGGAGATGGCGCACATGAGCTCCGGCCAGGCTGTGCCCTCGACTCTTGATCAGTTACATAACTCGTTCGCCATGCCGACAGAAGAGCAGGAGCGCGAACAGGTCTTCTCCTTGAATGTGAATCAGTATAACTCCCTGACGACATTCGAGGACGAAGGCGCGTTCAAGACGCAGCAGCCATCGACGCTGCAGCAGGCGCTGGCTGCTATGCGTGAGACCGTCGCGCACCAGAGTCGCATGCACCCCGCTGCGTCGTCGGATGTATATTCCCGATCGGTGATGTGGGACCGAGTGCCTGAGAAGGTTATTCGAGACTTCCGTCGTATGGTGCAGGATTATGCTTCTCCTATCAAAGAGGAGAACGTTTTCCATGTCTGAGCTTCTTCTTTCTCTTCTCAACACGACAGTAACTCTTTTGATTTTTTTCTTCTACCTTTCTTGCATTTCTTGTGACGTCTTCCCTCGGGACAGTTGCCTGATCTGCCCCTTTTCTTCTACTTCTTCTTCTCTTCTTCTTCTCTTCTTCTTCTCTTCTTCTCTCCTCTTTTTCTTCTTCAAAAATCCAGACCAGCAATGGTCCTTGAAATACTAGCGTGCAACGATAGATCACGCAACACCTTTTATTCTTTTATGTACCTCATTTTCTCTTTCTCTTCGACATAATCTTCAATGTCTTTTCTGTTTTGGCTCTAGGGTCTGGTCCAACGGGTTTTGTTCAGCGATGTGATGATTTTAGCGATTGGCTTCGGAGCGTGTTTCTGTTTCTTGATTTCATGGGAGGAACTAGGACTATATTATACGAACGAACAGGGTGGGAACCTGAATTATGTCTTGATGTGTTGATGTTGATGTGTACAGACATGAGATTCATCTCGGGCTTCAATGGAGCTGGGATTGGATCTCGAACATGGGATACGAGAAACGAAATGAGTTATGAAGAAACCTTGCATGTGATGATTGCATTCCACTGCGCTTGTGCTTATCATGACCTATCTTTTATGTTATTTTTAGCGATTGGCCTGGGACTGTTATTAGGAATGGAACCGAGGCGGGATGGCCTCGTGGGTTTGGGCTGATGAACTTACTTGTATTCTTCTCTTTTATTGTTTCGAACCTTGAGCTCATAGTGCTCTGTTACTCGGATAGTTGTCTTAGCCTGTGTCATTCGATTGATCGTTAGGGTGGTCAATGTTGTAGTTGCGGCAGGAGGACAATGCATCGGCACCGTGACCGCTAGCCGCGATAGACACCCCCAGCAGACGCCTGTGCTGTATGATGGGCGCAAAACTAAGTGGTGCAATGTAACCGCACAAATCGCGGACTACAGCGAAATTGTCGCGTATAGCGGATACGACATCGATCGCACCACCCCAGTTCCACGTGCGGCGCATCGCAGCATCCAGTGCCGGAATGCTGGTGGTGCTCTTGTTGACATCGACGAAGCCTGACGAATTGAGTTCCCAAGTGCCCGGGACATTGTAACCGTGGTATGCGGTGGTACCCTTAGTACCCTTGAGACGACTAACGACTTCCAGAATTTGCCAATTGTGAGCTTTCAAATGGTGCCGTCCCCCGTCCTCGAGATAAGTCAACGGCTGCAGTCCCCTTGGAAGTTTGACTACCAGCTCGCTGTGTTGGAAGCCGCCGATGTCAAGTAAGTCAGGCCATATGTTGGCCCCGTTGACCGATAGGGTATGAGCGACATGCATTTTAGCAATGTACTGCCGCAAACGTTCACGACGATTGTTGCGATTGAGGCCCGTTTGGACGCCGAACTTGACGTTGACAAGATGTATTCCCGCCAGTGCCGGTGCAACCGCCCGGACGCTGAAATCTGGCAAGGTGAATACTGCAGCGTCGTTGTAGCCGAAGGCGTTCCTGAAGCCTGTCAACCGCACAGGAGAGTCATCTCGATCATTGCCCTCGTACATCATGGCCAGATCGCCAGAAAAGGATTGAGCCCATGCACGCGCGAAAAGTCGTATGGAGGCAGGCAAAGTGCCGTCGGCATTGATGCGTTGGAACACTTCGCCTATATTCGCGGCGCAAGTCCTAGCAACACGGGCATTGATCCAGTTGACGCGTACAACACTGTTGTCAGGATGGTAGATGGGTCTGGAATTGACCGCAGCGGGAATAGCATCACCATCAGCGTCATGGGCAGCCTGCATGGTACGCATTTGATTGATGACCGCATCATCGAAGCCTGCAGGTCGTCTATCTGCATTGACTTCTGGAACGCGCAGCAGAGCATTGCCAAGTTGGGGTCCGCAGGGGCGCCAAGCGTAAATGGGGCTGCCGAGATCATTGGTAGCATGTACGGTAGTCGCTTGTACCGAATCGAACCCATTGCCCAAACCGTCAGGTGCAACGGTAGGCTCTACATACACATGGCCTAGAGCAGCAGCGGTTTTGAACGCGGTGTCCATCATGTCATGTCCGAATTTGTTGCGTAGCCATCGCTCAAGCTGTGCTAGGGCGTCAAGGGTAAGGGCGGCTCCTCCGAATGTCCATCCCGGATCGGGGGATTCCAACACTAAAAGGATCTTGCCATTGCCGCCGGGGTAGAGTTTACAGGCATAGGCTGGCATCATTCCTGCGCGTGGATCGGGTGGTCCAACAGTACCAGCGGGCGCGCCGGCTGGCACAGCGCCGGCCCTGAAACGCCAACCATATGCGGCGGCTCCGCCCGGGAGCAAGAGTGAAGCAAGAGCCTCACTAGCAGGTTTACCAAGATCGCGAGGCAGAAAGACGGGCGCATGGCCCGGGTAGGCATTGCGGAATGTAGCTGCAGCACTCAGTGGCACAACGCGAATGTCCCAGCTGTTGGCGTTAGGCGCCATAGCCGCTTTGGCGCCTGTCTCGGCACAGAGGACAGCCTGTGCGACACGCGTGAGTAGGCCAGGAATCGGTGCGGAGGTAGCATCAACGTCGTCAGCACCGACGAATGCCAGAACACTGGCCAGAACACTGGCCGCGAAGTTACCCTCTGTCCTGATGTCACGGTTTGCTCCGCGCTCTAGACCGACGGTGTCACGCTTGGCACTATCGGCGAGCGTAACATTCTTGACGACGTTGACGTTGGCTTTGAAAGTGGAAGACGGCTCGGCCTTACAGACTGGTACGTGACAGACATTTGCTATCGGGGCTAGCGGTGCAGCAACAGCCAGGGGGGGGGGGGGCGGTTGTGCGTGATAAGGCGTGTGTCGCGGTAGTCGAAGCGTTCATCATTGACTCCGTCGCCGGATAGTTCCGCAATGAACTCGTCCTTTGTCACCGTGGTATTGGCCTCCGTTTTCATGCTCACAGCAGGAGTTCCGATGTTTTGCAATGTGCTGAGCAAGTCTTCGAGGGACATTGTAGTCGGCTCGCCCTGCGCAGCGAAACACTCACGATCCGCCATGTTGAAGTCGGAGCGAGTATGGAAGTAAGAACTTCGAGAAACAAATAAGCCCTCGCAGAGTAAGTGCTACTCTGAAGTAGCGGACTCTCGAGAAAAGGGGGGTGGAAGCGGATCGTTAGGGTGGCATTGTACGTGGCATACATTTCAATGACCTGAATCAACTAACTATAAGTTTGTCTCAGTCGACCTACCTATTTTGTCTCTCGCGTGACTCGAGTACCTCTGAGGTTGAGTGATATCAGACCACCTGCTCCTTTGGGTAACACATCCCGATCAAACGCCGCGGTGGCTTCGGAGTAGGCTTTGATCTACGCGTACTATTAGCCCGAAGAACCTTGGAGACAACCAAGCTATTCTTCCAATCACTGTAACAGAACTCGGCCCACTGACAACATTTGACCTGCGTCAAAAGCTTGCTTCTTTTGACAAGAAACCCCCGAGGTCCACGATTCTGCACCCAGCAATGTTCGTCACTCTTCAGTCATAGATGATATGTCTTAACAATCCAAGTAGAGCATGATTCAAAGCATAAGAACCTGTTTTCTTTGTTTATGAGCAATGGAGATAAATAGTGTTTGATAGTGGCAAAGCAAGAAGTTCAACGGGCAGGAGAATATTTATCGCCGGTAATTACACCATCAGTTTAGTCAAATGCTTCCCAGGACCGATAGGTCTCCACCAGGGTAAGTAAGTGTAGGGAAACTGCAAGAGGCTTGACATGGGATTAAATCCTAATAGCAGTTATATACTGGCATCAGCATCGAACATCGACGGGGAAACTCGCCTGATTTGCTTTCCTGAATACTATGCCACCCACTGACAAGAAGCTCAATATAGCCCGAAGATGGACCAAAGACGTGCTTCTCATTTTGTTAACTCTCCTCGCGAAGTTCTCTCGGTGCGGCATGAATAATCTGTAATGGCCTCTTGTTTAGGGCTACAAATATCCATATCTCATCTAAGATGGTGTTCATGATCATTTAAGCATTAGAGGGATCACGTGTGATCAAATCCGTTCATCTAAATACATATAGTACACCGTGCATTTTATAGGCAGACTTGCGGTCTTGCCCACTGCGTTTGTTTCCAAGGTTGTCTTGTGAGATGAGTTGTCTCTGGTTTGGGGAACGATGATAACAGGAGAGGATAGTATATTTGGTACAGTACGTCTGGTTGGGGAAGAGATGATGTATTGTAACTATCTATGTCTGGCTAATGATGGGTGACTCATCACGTGAGTCGCCAACAATATTCCTCTCACTATGTTGTTTACACTTCTTCTTCACCCTCCTTTGCTACTTTCGTGATCACTACGGAATGAGATTGTCTTTTTCTTTTGACTCGGAACAGAAGTAATGAGAATGATGAGGCATTAAGCTAGGAAAAAAGGGAACACGTTGATGTAGGCTACCGGACGAATTACCGACTTTGATCAAAAAGTTCAGAGTCCATCAGACGGCGTTTCTTCACCGGGTTAGATGGAGTCCTAGATCTAGACCGTTTTGAAGGCAGTGTCTTATCGCCCCTTCTTTGGAGCAAGTTGGCAATCTCTTGATGGCCTCTCAAGGAGGCAGCCTCGAGGGCGTTGCTGTACTCGCCGCCCTGTGCATTAGGATCCGCTCCTTTGTCGAAAAGAAGTCTGACAATTTCTTGATGGCCTGTAGCGGAGGCGGCCTGGAGAGCGTTGCCGTAGTCCCCGCCCTGCGCATTGACGTCCGCTCCTTTGTCTAAAAGAAGGTTGACAATTTCTTGATGGCCTGCAGCGGAGGCGGCCTGGAGAGCGTTGCCGTAGTAGCCGCCCTGCGCATTGACGTCCGCTCCTTTGTCTAAAAGAAGGTTGACAATTTCTTGATGGCCTGCAGCGGAGGCGGCCTGGAGAGCGTTGCCGTACCTGCCGCCCTGCGCATTGACGTCCGCTCCTTTGTCTAAAAGAAGTCTGACAATCTCTTGATAGCCTCTATAGGAGGCGGCCTGGAGAGCGTTGCCGTACTCGCCGCCCTGCGCATTGACGTCCGCTCCTTTGTCTAAAAGAAGGTTGACAATCTCTTGATGGCCTGCAGCGGAGGCGGCCTGGAGAGCGTTGCCGTAGTAGCCGCCCTGCGCATTAACGTCCACTCCTTTGTCTAAAAGAAGTTTGACAATCTCTTGATGGCCTTTAGTGGAGGCGGCCTGGAGAGCGTTGCCGTACCTGCCGCCCTGCGTATTGACGTCCGCTCCTTTGTCTAAAAGAAATTTGACAATCTCTTGATAGCCTTTAAGGGAGGCGGCCTGGAGAGCGTTGCCGTAGTAGCCGCCCTGCGCATTGACGTCCGCTCCATTGGTAATAAGATATTGTGCTGGCCCAACGAGCCCAACAAAGCAAGCATAGTAGAGCCTGGAACCTTGCGGAGGACCAGGTTCTTCACGCCAACTCCTATCAGCCTGATATAAACGAGTCCATCGCTGGAATGTTGCTTCCTCTTCTAGAAAACTGATCGTCCCTAGAACTATATCTTCGGAAGCCTGAGCCAACGGAGCATGGTCTGTCAAAAGTTCCGCCGCACACCTTGCCATCGGAAAATCCCGCTTGATCTCTGTGTTGCTACCGCTGATGTCCGTAAGGTAAGTCAAGCACGTCATTGTGATAGAAATACTGGCAGTCGTTATCTCGAATTGATTTTCAATGAGAAGGTACTCTTTGACGGAAAAGTGGGCAAGATGAAGCTCTTCACTGGTACCTTGAACGACTGTCACTAAGCCAGGACAGTAGTCTAAGATATCAATGTCGCGAAATAGTCGACGCTTGATGTTAAACCCTCGCGGCTCATTTTCGATCTGCGTCGCTATTATTTCTCTAGCGTCGGCTAGCCGGAGAGGTCGCTTAGAGTGCACTAGGAATTGTAGGAGGCGTATCGCGTCATTCTTTAGCTTCGTCGGTATACTTACTATCATACGCCGGTATGTCTCATTTAGATCAAGCGGCAATGATGCGAGAGCCTCCTCTATATCTGCCTCGTGGGGACATCGAGCTACGGTGTCTAGTTGACAGAATGCCCACCTAAACCTAAGTAGGCCGTCAGCAAACCATCAGAATATCCACCGAAGCAGGAATACCTTACATCCCGTCGGCGCCGTCGCCAACCTTTTCCTGGATACGGTCGAGAAGGGCCTGGGGTAAGTGCTTCTCTGTAAAACCTCGCCGTTTAGAGAGTTGTGCTGTTACCCACGATCGGATATCGGAGTTGACAGCCTGCTTCTCAAGTGGTAGGCAGTTTTCCTCTCCTATTAAAAGAGGAATATAGCACTGGAACTCGGACTCAGGTCGACTGGTACAAAATAGCTGGATGTGGACTAAGTCTGGCCTAGAAACCATGTCCGCGATCCAGTGGAGAAGATTATCCCTTGTTTTCGATTCATCTAATGCGTCTAAGACAATATAGACCTTTCTTTGGACTATAAGCATCTCGAAAACAATGTCCGAGAGCGCCTTTGTCGTAGGTTGATCGCTGCCGTTCTGGTGTGCTTTAAATAAAGCATCAAGATGAATAGCAGAGCCGACCCCGCGTTGGTAAAGCTGGAAAGCAAGCGACCGCAGCATGCCGTCTAATGTCTGCTTTGTGGTGTCCCTAAAGTCGAAGAAAAAGCTGAGGGTAAGACCATTCTTTCCCTTCGCGAGATGATCAAGCACAGTCGAACTGAGAACCGTCTTGCCATATCCCGCAAGCCCGTATAGCCATAACTGTAGACGCGACCCTGAGTTCCACGACTTAAAGAGGGCGTGCTCTAGGAGCCACACGCCTGTTCCCTCATGGCGGAGCTCCCTCGCGTGCTTAGCATTTTCAGACGGATTCGGGGGACAAAGCCAGTGCTTGATCTTATCGGTGTGAAGATCAGACCGAACGCTATCAATATGTCCATGAACTACTCGCAGTCAGAACGTATGCTAATTTGAGATGTAATGCGGTCTCGTGTATTCGCGAGTCTAGCTAGTAAACGAAACAAGAACTAACCTGACTCAAGCACTTCTAGCACCATCTTTGTCTCTTTAACCTCCGCAGCCGGCACATACGTCAGAAGTTCCTTTGTATACGCAGCGGCGGTCGCCGAGGCGTAGCGTTGCCATCGATCATTCTTGTGAGAATCGGCGTAGTCGCAGATCCCTCGGATCACAAGACAGGGAAAGCGGTTCATTAGGCCGGCCGCTTCCATCTCAAAGCAGATACAATCCTCGCCGAGGTCAGCAATAATCCGATCGCGAGTAGCAGCGTCTTTGACGAGTGTGTTGCCAGATGCGATGGTCCCATAGTGAATATCGGGATCGGTAGTGTCTCGAGCATCGCGTTGAATCTCATCAGCCTTGTTACAGCCCCGACAGTCCGGGCCGGGGACGTGGTTGTATAGAGCTTTGAAGAGGCGGTCGTTGTCGAAGCCCTGGTGAATATAACCAGGGCTTTGCTTAGATCTCTTGCCCATCTTCGGGTTCTTCTTCAGCATTTCTTGAAGGAAGTCAGGAACCTTAGAGTCTCTCCGCTCATGATAGGCTTGGATCTTGCTAAGCGCATTAAGGAGGACCGTCGGAGGCCGTCCGAGGTGGCCTTTACGCTCATGCTTATCACCAGACTTTGCCTTGATCAAGTCGTACTGGCATACCCCGCCCATTGCCCCAGAGGGCTGGCTCACGACAACGTCACCCAGCCGGATATCGTGGTCCTCGTTCGGTCGAGCGACGCCGCCGCCTATACCGACCATAAGACCAAGACGAATGGATGGTATAGAGGCAAGCAGATTCGAAGCTGTGGTCGCAGCTGAGGTGGTTCCGTAGTCTCCAGCAGCCAGCGAAGCAATGACAATGTTGTGATCTCCCACGCGACCCCACGTATAAACGTTTGCGTCGGCTTGGTTTCTAGCGAAGCCGGTTGGAGCTGCATGTTCCTCATCTAACATTGCTTCTGCCGCGGTTCGCTCGATGGGAAGAGCTGCGATCCAGGCTATCTCATAGTAGTCGGGGCTATCGAGCGCGTTGTGTAATGCCATGATGCGGAAGGACGCGCACTACGCTGCCGAATAGGCGGGTAGAAAGATAGGGTTTTGCGCTTCGCCTCTGTCGTAGTCACACGGGAAGAGACGGGGATGTGACTGTGGCTTATTCTTTATCAATGCCAGTCCAAGGGCGCAACTTGTCAGTTGCCACACAGGACTAGCGCTGTCAAAGGTCTGGTTCACTCGAAAAGTAATTTTGGAAAGACACCGGGAAGCAGTAGGAGAAACGATAGGTTTGCGCTCATCTCGAAGATGGGAGAGATGCTATAGCCTTCTCAGCCCCAAATACGCAGTCTTGTGGAAGGCGCAAATCACAGCCGCAGGGCGGCAAGAGAAAAAAAACTATTGGTGGTAGCAGGTTACCCCCTCAAATAGAAGGTGGGGGGGCGTGCCGTCCCGAACCCTCAAAAACAGCGAACTGTATACAGTAATGAAATATGAGATACATGTATCACTTGGCGGAGAATACCGTATAACTGACTAGTTAGATGGATAACCTCTATAAGGAACAAAGAGCGAAGAAATCGGGAGAAAACTATCTTCGATTCTAAACTATCAAGAAGGACGAGGAGAGAAAAAGGAAGAAGGAAAAGAGGGAGAGAAAGACAAACATCTACAAGGGGTTAGGTGTTATCACGAGGGGACAAACAAACCCCAACATAATCTCACGGGAATATTGATACTCCACGGCTATTCCCAACACGGTATAGTAGATCTTGGTATTAGGGTTCGGGGTTGAACAACCTTGGAATCGAAGAGTGTAGGTGGTGACACTATAACTATTTGGGCTACTGAAAAATAGTGGAAATATGGATGAGCATATGACTACTTAACATTTCGAAATCATGCCCTTCTTTACTCTTATACTAGGGCATTTGCTGTTGTAGAAGAACGGTATTAGTTGGGACCAATACTCGGGCACTCACATGCCCGAGTTCCACGCACTATGAAGTGACGCATTTCCACAGAGCATAGAAGAATATACTGAACAAATTCCTGAATACCTTGCCCATACACACTTAGACGTGTCCCAACTGGCTATTTTCCCGATACCTTGCACTATTTACTCCCTATTCATATGTTGAAGAGAATGAATATAGTGAGGACTCTATGGGAGATTACTGTATGATTAGAAAATGACGTTTAATTGAAAAGCTTTTTTGAAATTTTTACATTGAGTGGGACAGACCCAGGGGTGAGAAGGAAAATTACTTTTGCATTTCCGTTTTGCACTGATCATATTCCCATCAACAACTTCTCACCAACACGTATTTATTTATCGTTGCAAAGCCCATCAAGCCAAAACGAACGACCCTAGGACTGCAGAGTTCCTGGGCGGCCTCGAAAGCACGGACGTTACTCTCGATCCACCATGCGAGCCGCTTCTCCACCTGCCGCGCCAAACCTGGGTGATCGACACGAAGCTCTCCGAACGATCTCAGCCGATGACACAGCAGGACGTTACCGATGGCCTTGGACTTCCATATGCAGCTGCTAAGTTTCTCTGCCATCGCAAGGAAGATCCTACCAAGACGGCGTTTATGCGGATTTACCTTCAAATCCCTGTCATTGGCACTGAATACCAGAGCGCTCAGATTCGACGAAACCAGGCTGCTAATCCACAGCCACACATTGAGTTAACAACTTTGAAAGCGCTCAAGATATCAAACTGCGATGTTGTGCCTGACCTCTTAGCTTACCAAGAGGGACAGCAAGGCGAAGATAGTATCGTTCCGGGAGGTTACACCACTCATGTGGTCTGGGATAAAGTCCCCGGGAAGCCTCTAAGCGCAGAAGAATTCTGGAAGCTGGATCGTGAGTCACGCCAAGCGATCCGCGTCAAATTTCGTGAAGTCTTTCCGTAAGTTTACAGACCTCTATATCTAGCGTGCTCTTGATTGACATGACAACCAGAAAGCTGAAGAAGCATGGCTACCTACCGCGTATGTCAACCATGTCGAAGATCATCTATGATAAGGAAACTTCGAATATGTACGTTCTATCCCTTATTAATAGTAAACACTATAATAAATACCATTTAGGCATTTCTCGGGTTTTTCACGAGCAGGCCGGACTGATACAAACGAAGAATGGGATAATAAGGACTATGTTCTGTTTCATTTAGCTAAGCCATGTTTTAATGCGACGGACTGGGCGGAGGATACTAAAGGGTGGACTTGGTGAATGGCGAAGTGAAACTGGAATCAACAGCTGCTATAGTTGCCGCTGTAAAAATCAGGAAGAAGGGCGTGCCTCAGTTCTACTTCCATCTATGAGTGCACTTCTTGGCTTATTTCTCAGTTCCGCCGACCACCTTTCCCAACGTCGCTTGATTGGTGCAGTATCCTCTTAGTTTGGTCACCCACTCGAATTGCACATAGCCCTTGAACGATTCATAGCGAAGGCGATACGGATCCCACATTGCAACATTTGTTATAGGAGACTAGGATACATACATGCGACTTTAGCAGCTGTTGATTGAAAATTGATGGGAAAGAGTGGCATGGAATTTGCAAAACACAGCACCTACCTGGTTAACGCGCCTTCCGTTTCTTTACCCACCATCACTGTCAACTTCATCAACCAGGGCTTTCACCTGATTTCTGCGCTTCTCACCTGTCATCTGATTTCTCCGCTTCTCACATCTGTTCGTTAAACTCCAGGATGCGTGAGCTTAATTCTGAACATATTGAACCGACTTTCTAAACATATTAATCAAGTACGCTCCTAGATTAGCCGACCCAGAGGCCGAATCACACCTCATTGGCGATGAGACAGGCGTTCAGGGTGTCTTCAATCATTCGGTGGGATTTATGGTTGGAAAAGTCCTACAGGCTCAGTCAATCGCTATCAGATTTGCGGATTTCAAATGCCTTGGGCAACAATTATACCAACACGCCTGATAGTATTCTGATGACCACGAATGCTGAGCTGAAGGCTGTAGGAGAGCTTAAAGTCCCGTGGGTATACGGACACAAGATGAGCGAGGTGTACCACAAGCCAACTATTCTTCGGCATTTGCTTGCCCAGCCCATCGGATATATGAGGGATCTGAATTGCATGTATGGCTTTCTGACCACCTACTCTGAGACGATCTTCCTTCGACAAGAGTTTATTGAAGACAAATGGGTAGTCGATTACTCTCCAGTCATTCAGGCATCTACCTCCTATGTAAAGACGGACCTGCAGGAAATTCGGGCTACACCGGTTGTGTCATTGAGGCAATGTTTCCTTGCTGTTGCGGCTCCAGCACAGGCGCAGGGGCCTGTTTACAATACAACACCAAAGTCAGAATGGGTTGTGCCTTTGAAATGAAATTGCGACTACAAGTCCATCAATCAATGAAGTGCAATTCTATTTTATGCCTTTATGTTTCTAGCAGAGATCAATGGCGGAAGTTTTCTCGTGGGGTTTCGACGTGTTGATTTCTGGAAGGGCTTTGTCGTTAATTGGCCTTGAGGGGTCGCGTCATAACAGAAGATGCTTATAATGCATAGACCCGGTCATAGCTTTATCTGTGACATGCTCTTTGACAAGTGCGAAGAATTCGGAACCTCATCCCATTTTGCAAAAGAAAGCTTTATCAAGTACCGCGACACCCACCGCACTATTGACCGCAGAGAAGCCACATTTTGAATGCGAATAATTTCCAATTTTTGTGCCTTAGCTGTCTAGAGCAGAGTTAGATCGATATTAAACTAAGTGTGGATGATTCAGGTAAGATTATATTGGTTCGCGCGAGCGTAGATGACTGAACGAGGGGCGGAAAATCTTTCTTTTTCCTCGTAAATAAAAGGGTCCCCCTAAACGCCTGACATATTATGCCATGATCTCAGTGTATCAAGCAGCATAAACTCGGAAAAGATCTAACACCTTGTTGGACTCTGAGGTATCCTGTGACGTAGGAGAAGAGTCCTGCTGAGTTGCCTGAAGCAGGTGATAGACGGATCACGTGGCGGAAGTCAGCAGTGAACGAAAGAAGAAGACGGGAAGGCCTAAAGTTTTACTACACAAGAAGAAGAGGTGAGATGAAAGAGATCGATTCAATTGGTCCCTAATTCTAGGTAAAGACTGGTAATTCATAGACGGAAGAAGGAGGAAGAAAGATCAGACTGGAGAGCCCAAAATGGGACTGAACACGTATACTCAAATGCGGGGTACGTAGTACTACCTGCATGCATCCGATGGATCAGGTCAGATATGCTGATCATATGCAGGGCATATGCATGGAGTATCACATCCATCTTTTTTCGGCAGAAAGGATTGGGGCCTGAGGAATCAGGTCACCGCGGGGCTGGACCGATGACATTGGGGAGTCAGGGCACACTTGAGGTCACATGACTGTGAACCTCAGGGTCCAACATAAAGTGAATTTGATTACTCTTGACCCCTTGCTATAGACTCGACGTGATACCACCTGACCTTACGTGCTACTCGGCGTGGTGCGTATACTCTCGTTTACGTAGTGCATGGTGCAATACGTAGGCACCACCGACTTTGGCAGACCCCCAAAGCTCGACACCATTGGACTTTGAAGATTAATCTCATTAGACCCGCGTACTTTTCATGCGTGATCTGATTGGTTTAACCCGATCTACCATGGACGATTGGGGGTCCAATCGTCCACCCCTCATGGGATAGGAATCAATCATCATGTATCATTTGACGTGCTAGTATGCAGCAAGAATTGTCTTTACTAGTCTAAATGGCTATGTCTTTCTCGCAGCGACTGATGTTCGATCGCCATGTTCGATACTAACACACAGAGTCAGGTGAAGATACAAAGAGAATATTGCTTTATATGGCACTGGCTCGGTTAGAAGAATCTTCAAAGTTTGGCGTCGAGCGCAGACCTGTTGTCCTCCTCGTCAAAGCGCATGACAAACATCTCGTCAGGGTTGTTCGGCCGGCCAATCCGCACCATTGCCTCTCTGTGGGCATGGTCATAGATGATATTGAACAGAGTCGCGCCTCTGCTTTTGCCTTCCTCGTAAGCTCGGCAGATGCTAAAGGGATAATTGTCTTCGTCCTCCCAGAGTCGGGCAAATGCCTCTTTGGTACCGTCGAACCCGCCCAGGATGTGCTCCATACGCTGGTGGCGGGTCCACGAGTCCGGCAAGGGATCGATCTCTTTCGCATTTTCACCGTGGTGAAGCAAGCAGTGGTTGGTGTGCACCAACCTACCATTTGTGTCGAGCACCTGCTTTCGGATGCTGGTGGGGGAGAATTCCAGACCGAATGCCTCGTGCGCATTGCCCACCATGATAAAAGCGCTGGCGGCCATTCCGCCTTGCTGCACGATACGGTCATAGGCCTGGGAAGGAGAGGTGCTCTCGAGCGCCATGCGGAGGGCAATATGCGAAGGAAGTCCGGATGGTTGAAGACCCTGAAGATGAAGGGCATTGTAGTTGACGGCGACTCCCGCACTGTTAAATCCAACCTTGCCGATGATCCCAGCCTCGGTTATGTATTTGATGGTAGGCAGTCCGGCCTGACGGATCGTCAACTGGATCAGGTTCTCTTTGGTGGCGGAAAAGAACTTGAACAACCAAATTTGTTAGCGCGAATTCGAGGGAATGGGATGAGGAGGTGAAACTTCTTCACGTACATCCCAGTTTTGGCCCTGAAGGGCGCCATTTGGAAGTTGACAATAGACGGTGGTGCAGCCATCACGGGCTGCCTTGAGGCCGTATGCAAATTCCGTGCGGGTATTAAGCATGACAATCTCGGAGACATCGCGTTCAGCGCCCTTTGCGATACCTGATTTCCGCGGAGGTTGTCGGTCAGAATTGATGCAGAAAACGTAGGGAAGACAGAAGTGGCACTCACCGCGAATCTCCTCGTAGTATTTGGGCCATCTTTCCTCGATCACGCGCTGCAATTGCGAGAGTACCTGTTTAAGCTCTTCGTCCGTCTTCTTAGTTGTCCCTCGGATGAGATCGTCGGCGAATTTAATGCTTCCGGCTATCTCGGCTTTGGCAGCAGAGCCATGTTGGTAGCCAATCTGGACCAGGTCAAAACCCGGATGGTTTAGACGGAAAAATCGATATTCAGTGCAGCACTTACTTCAAAGGGGTTGCCTTGACAGGTGACGTGAAGCATTTCTGATGCGGGTCAAAGATGTGTAAACAGCTGGAATTTGACCAACAGAAATGAAAATCGCGTCCTGGGGATGATCATCCAGGCGGAAATGCACGCTGTGATCTATATCGGCCGTGCCCACCAATCAGGGAACATAGCATGACATTGACAGGACACCAACTGGGGCAGCTGGACTATCCTTGTTGCATTCGTCTAGTTTTGCCGAGGAGCTGCATCTCTGATCGAGCATGAATGCCAAGTTTCGTCGCTAACGGCAAAGGGCGTTATTGACGGACCTCTTACGTGAAGAGGATTCACCACGGTGGCAACAACAGCCAGCCTGGACATGCAAGATAGGAATACAACCTTACAGCACAACTCTGTAGAGCTTTTTGCCGGGATGTGGGCTATCCGCACGGTAGTTACACATTGCGGAGCGTGGTGGACGAGGGGACTCACGATCTAGCCAAGAGCATCGTCCAGACTAGCGGCCCGCCTGCAAGCTTGGCTGCAGGTCCTTCAGGTGCCAACTCGCACTAATTTAGTTCAATGCATCTTCAGAACAGACCACTAGCATGCGGACCTTCAGCAGGGACCGCCTCCTCAAGAAATCTGTCAATTTAGGTCCTGCCGATCTTTTTTTGATCGTAATTTAATGTGTTTTATACAATCGAGCACTATGCATCACTTCGTCGAGATAGCATAATATTAGTGAAAAGAGGCATATTAGTGACGAAGGAATGTCATAAATGATATCGGACTAGAATATCAGGTTGCCTCCGGTGCCAGCTTCGAAGATTTTTATATCCAAATGTACAAGATCGAGTCTTGTACAGTAACTACATTACAGTACGTAACTGCACGTGCGTTAGTGCGTAATTTAAACCTTCTTCGCTCAGGCTTGGCGGAGCCATATTGACAGAATTCTTCAGGAGGGGGGTAGAGCCGAAGGAAATAATGTGACCACACCGTAGCATCGTTCTACGAAAATACGAAAATACGGAACATTGATTATTTCAAAGAGGTTCAGTCTTCTACCGGACTGGGCCGGGCAGCCATGGCATCACTGTCATGGTCTATGTGGTCACATAGGAACGATGCACATTAAACGTTTTAGCATGGATGGAGGAAATAATGACCGTTCAACGACTATATATTTACCTACACTTCGGCTATGGATAATTAGGCAGGCCCAGGCGGCGGATCCTCCCACTTTTTTCTCGACTCGGTGTAGCTCAGAGTCCGGTGACTGCTATCCCGGTCCCATTCATGGCCCCTTTTAGGTCTGGCCATTCTTGTTGATTAGACTAACTAATCCGTCCTGCAGATAATCACCGTAGGAGATTGGCTGACGGTCGGACTTGCCAACTTCTTTGCTAGGATCCCACGGCTGGACCGTATCGTCGAAGCCCAGATTGACGAAGAACGGGAGGGATTGGCGCTCCTCGTTCACCCACTTGACTCGATGGATGGGAGCGGGATAATAGTTGTTGGTGATGTGTGCCATGTAGCTGCCGCAATTGACCAAATAGGCGCTGTCATCCGCCTCGATGTCGAGGTAACCCTGAGGGGTCTCCACCTGCAGGTTCTGCACGCCGGACTGGTACAGGACGGTGAGAAGCGACACGTCCTCATGCCATTCGAAACTCAATTTGGTGCCGTCCGCCGCTGTCTTGATGGCGGCAGGTGGGTAGGGGTCCAGGTACGGGTAGCGAATCAGAACGACCGAGGAGAGCGTGTCTTCCTTCTTGAAGTGACGGCTGAAGAAGTCCTCCTCCTTGCCAAGCGCCAGAGCATAGCCTCGCAGCAAGGCATACGAGAGTCCGAACACATCCCAGTAGTATTGCTCGGCGAATGCGCGGAAGCCTTGATGTTTGTTCTCGTCCGGCCACACGTTGACCTCGTGAGTGGGAGTCTTTGACTCGATGAGAGGGTGGTCGGGGTTGAAGTTGGGGTTCAGGTAGCAGAAGGATTCCACGGCCTTTTTCTCCGGAATGGACAGGTAGTATCCGGCACGGATCTGGTCCTGGTGATCCTTGTTGTAGGCGCGAATCGCAAGGTCCCACTTCTCTTCCTCTGTGATAGAAAAGTGGAACTCCTTGGTCTTGTCCGAGAGTCGTTCCACATCGATACCGTGGTTGACCGCGTAGAAGAAGCCAGTGTCGCGCGAGGCAGCGTCAATAGCACGGGCGACATTCATCTTCTTCTCCATGTTGTCGCCGAACAGGGGCGACACGTCAATCTTGGGGACATTGGCTTTAGGAGCGGAAGCCATGGTGTCTAGAAAAGCAATGATAAAATCTTGGGGACGTGGAGATCGACGAAGACAGCGTTTGGCAAAGGGACAGAGAGAAGGTCTCCTGCAGATGACAATGAGTGAAGAGTATGGACGCAAAGGAAACGATCTGAGTTCTCTTTCTCTGTGCCTGAACGGGGACAGGCTGTTTACGCTGACGCCACCTCGAGACCTTATACGCTGCAGCCAAGACGCTTGCTGGATGATGCCGCCGAAGCTAGTGTAAGATTCGTAACCGGGTATCGAAGTCGGAGGGTCTTGGTGTTCTGAAATTTCAGCCGATCCGCACCGTAACATCTGTAGATGGTGCGAGTAGACCAATCGTTGATCCTCGGGCAGGGCAACACTCCCTTGCGTGAAAGGCTAGCAATTACCCATCATCCCGTGGTAGAAAACGGGGCCCAGAGGTTTTCAACTAACACCGTCGAGTCAATTGGGCTCGTAGACCTTGGCAGCCTCGAGAGACTAGGCAGCATGCGCTCAACAACGGCGATGTTCCGAAGTAAACCGGCATGCAGAACAAGCCCGGACTACTTGGCTCTCGTGGCAGCTTGTTGAATTTTCATCTCCCTCAAGCGATAGCATGTAGTCAGTGCAACGTGGGTCTGTCTCATTCTTTCTCGGTTCCTGACACCAGAATCGGGCGTAGTCTTGCCTCTGCCACTTGTGGCGGCGCCGCGGCGCCGCTTGGCTGTCCCTGTGGTGGGATCCCCCGATGCAACGTGTAGATACATGCGCTTGGCAGTTGACTGAGCTAGCGGATCTGCCGTAGACCGTGCCAGAGGAAAGTTTCCATCTTGTCTGTGGGTAGTGTCTCAGTAGCCCAGGTTCTCGATGGAGATGGGTCAATTAAGCCAGATATACCCTTGCCACGGCAGACCAATGGAGCCGGCCCAGTATAAAGGATTTCCCCTCGAGCTTGTCTGTGATCGCGTCTTTTCTAACGTTTATTGCTGTATCTGATCCCTCGCTACAAATCATTAGTCATTGACAGACATGATTCGCCTGCAGCCACTAAACGGAGCCACGCCTATAGGCTTCTCGGCCTCTATACCCCCGAACGCCAGTGGCAGTTCGCGGGTGAAAGATGATGACATTAAACTTAGCAATGGCATCTTTAAGCCCAGCAGTGGGGACATCATGGACCCTCGCAATGGGAATGCGGCGGACGGCAGTATCCGCGTCCGTTTCCCTGGAGGGATCGAACGGTGGAAGGAGTCGGTCAACCAGATCCCCGAGCGCTGCGACCTGAGTGGTCTAGCAACCGACTCCACGCGATATCAGCTCGCATCGACTGGGTTCAGTGACGCGAGCGCTGCCTACCAGGAGCGCTTGATGACGATCCCCGTTGACGTGCATTCAGCGCTCCAAGAGCTGTGCCTGGAACGCCGTGTCAGCGTGAGATCCGTCATTAATTTCTCAGTGCACCAAATGCTGAAAGGGTTTGGAAATGGTACACACACCATCACTGCCTCTCTGCACCACGAGCAGAATCCGCAGAATTCTTTGCCATCCTGGGTGGTCTCCCCCACAATCGTCACTCATGAGAATAGAGACGGATGGTCCGTCGCGCAAGCGGTCGAGAGTATTGAAGCGAGGCGCGGTTCCGAGAAGGACTCAGTGAGCACAATAGACTCAGGGTCAAGTCTTGTGAAAATGGGGTTATTTGACTTACTCGTCACCTTTGTCGATGCAGACGATGCTCACCTTCCGTGTTTCGACTTTCCTCTCGCAGTGATATTGCGTGGGTGTGATGCCAACCTCTCGCTGACTCTGCGCTTCTCCGACAGTCTTTTTAACGAGGAGACGATATGCAATTTCACCGATGCCCTAATCATCTTGCTCGCTGAAGCAGTGATGGGAAGAGCGACACCAGTTGCCGATATTGAACTGCTGTCTGCGGAGCAGAAGCAGCAGCTGGAAGAGTGGAACAATACGGATGGCGAATACCCTTCATCAAAAAGACTGCATCATCTCATCGAAGAGGTGGCTCAACGCCACGAAGACAAAGTGGCCGTTGTCTGCGATGAGCGAGAGCTCACCTACGGCGAGCTCAATGCCCAGAGCAACCGCCTCGCACGCTATCTTTGTTCCATTGGCATCCTGCCCGAGCAGCTAGTCGCACTTTTTCTCGATAAGAGCGAGAAGCTCATCGTTACCATCCTCGGCGTGTGGAAATCCGGCGCCGCCTACGTACCCATCGACCCGACTTATCCGGATGAGCGAGTCCGCTTCGTGCTGGATGACACCAAGGCACAGGCTATCATCACCAGTAATCGACACGCGGAGAGGCTCAAGCGAGAGGTAGTCGGCGATAGAAACCTCCGCATTATCCGTCTGGAGCCCTTGTTCGCCTTCCTTGCTCAGGATTCCTCAAAATTCCCGGCGCATAACTTGGAAGACCTGCCCCTCACGAGCCAGCAGCTCGCCTACGTGACGTACACCTCTGGAACCACCGGTTTTCCCAAGGGCATATTGAAACAGCACACCAATGTGGTGAACAGTATCACCGACCTGTCTGCAAGGTACGGGGTGGCCGGGCAGCACCACGAAGCCATTTTGCTCTTCTCGGCCTGCGTGTTCGAGCCGTTCGTTCGACAGACGCTCATGGCACTCGTGAATGGCCATCTGCTCGCAGTTATCAATGATGTAGACAAGTATGATACCCACATGCTCCTCCCATTAATCCGCAGACACAGCATCACGTACCTCAATGGTACTGCCTCTGTCCTGCAAGAGTTCGACTTTTCCGACTGCCCATCGCTAAAGCGGATCATCCTGGTGGGTGAGAACCTGACAGAAGCCCGGTATCTGGCGCTGCGCCAGCGCTTCAAGAATCGCATCTTCAACGAGTATGGTTTCACCGAGTCAGCCTTTGTAACGGCCCTCAAGATTTTCGAACCGGAGTCGACCCGTAAGGACACGAGTCTGGGGAGACCGGTGCGCAACGTCAAGTGCTACATCCTCAACCCTGCCCTCAAGCGTGTCCCGATAGGAGCTACGGGCGAGCTACATATCGGGGGGTTGGGAATTTCCAAGGGGTACCTCAACCGTCCCGATCTCACGCCGCACCGCTTCATCCCCAACCCTTTCCAGACGGTTCGCGAGAAGCAGCTCGGAATCAACAGCTTGATGTACAAGACCGGTGATCTGGCCCGCTGGCTTCCCAGCGGCGAGGTTGAGTATCTCGGACGCGCAGATTTCCAGATCAAACTGCGAGGTATTCGAATCGAACCTGGTGAAATCGAGGCGACTCTGGCTCTGTACCCTGGGGTCCGGACCAGTTTGGTGGTGTCCAAAAAGCTCCGCAACGGCCCGGAGGAAACTGCCAACGAGCACCTCGTGGGTTATTATGTTTGTGACAACGCCTCAGTATCCGAGGCAGACCTGCTGTCCCTTTTAGAGAAAAAACTGCCTCGATACATGATTCCGACGCGATTGGTACAACTGTCGCAGATACCAGTGAATGTGAACGGGAAGGCGGACCTGCGCGCCTTGCCAGCCGTCGATATCTCTGATTCCACGGAGGTCCGTTCCGACCTTCGAGGCGATATAGAAATCGCCCTCGGGGAAGTCTGGGCCGACGTGTTGGGCGCCCGCCAGAGATTGGTCTCTCGCGACGACAACTTCTTCCGTCTCGGGGGGCACAGCATCACCTGCATCCAACTAATCGCACGCATCCGACAACGACTCAGGATTAGCATCTCCGTCGAAGATGTCTTTGCAACAAAGACACTTGAGCGCATGGCAGACCTTCTGCGGGACAAGCAGCAGGAGGAATCCGACGAACGGCATGAGGCGCCGGCAGAGCTGCTTGAGGAGAAAGCAGCAACGGACGATGTCTATCTGGCAAACAGTCTCCAGCAGGGCTTCGTCTACCATTACCTAAAGAGCATGGAACAATCCGGCGCCTATGTGATGCAGTCCGTTCTACGATATAACACTACATTGTCTCCAGATCTTTTTCAGAGAGCCTGGAAGCATGCACAGCAGTCCTTTCCGGCGCTGCGGTTGCGGTTCTCATGGGAAAAGGAGGTTTTCCAACTGATCGATCAAGATCCACCATTGGACTGGCGTTTCCTCAACTTCACTAAGATTCCCGCAGGTGCTGCCAACGACCAGGAATTGGAAGACTTGCGGAGCCAGGACCTTACGGAGAGATACAAGCTAGATGCTGGCAGGCTGTTCCGCGTCTATCTGATTGAACACAGCGAGGATCGCTTTACGTGTCTCTTCAGCTGCCACCATGCAATCCTCGATGGTTGGAGTCTTCCACTTTTGTTTGAAAAGGTTCACGAAACCTACCTGCAACTGCTGCACGGGAACAATCTCACTGTGTGCGTGGATGACCCCTACACCCGCACCCAACGGTATATCCAAGCTCACCGTGAGGATCACCTCGACTTTTGGGCTGGGGTAGTTGAAAAGATTGACGAACGGTGTGATATGAACGCCTTGTTGAACGAGCCCAGTCGTTACAAAGTCCAGCTGGCAGACTATGACCAGGTGCAGGACCAGCGACAGCTGACAATAACCCTCTCTGGAGAAGCATGGCTAGCAGACCTTCGTCAGACCTGCTCCGCCCAGGGCATTACCTTGCATTCGATCCTCCAGTTTGTTTGGCACGCTATACTGCACGCTTATGGTGGTGGCACCCACACCATCACCGGCACGACCATTTCTGGAAGGAACCTGCCCATCGAGGGAATTGAACGGGCCGTCGGTCCTTATATCAACACGCTGCCGCTGGTACTCGATCATTCGACGTTCAAGGGCAGGACCATCATAAAGGCCATCGAGGAAGTGCAGGCCAAGGTAAACGCCATGAACAGCCGGGGCAATGTGGAACTGGGCCGTTTGCACAAAACCGAGTTAAAGCACGGATTATTCGACTCTTTATTCGTGCTTGAAAACTACCCAAATTTGGACAAATCTCGAACGCTCCAGCACCAGACTGAACTGCGATATTCAATCGAAGGTGGCACTGAGAAGCTGAATTATCCGCTGGCTGTCATCGCGCGCGAAGTCGAGACGACTGGCGGATTTACTGTGTCCATCTGCTACGCCAGTGAGCTGTTTGAGGAGGTGATGATCTCCGAGCTCCTTCATATGGTCCAGGACACTCTGATGCAGGTTGCCCGAGGTTTGGATGAACCTGTCGGCAACCTGGAGTATCTCTCATCTATCCAACTGGAGCAACTCGCCGCGTGGAATGCCACGGATGCGGAGTTTCCCAATACCACGCTTCATGAGATGTTTGAAAATCAAGCGATCCAAAAGCCGGACAAGACAGCTGTGGTCTATGAGGAGAGGTCCTTGACTTACCGCGAGTTAAATGAGCGGGCGAACCGTATGGCACACCAGCTAAGGTCGGACGTCAGCCCCAAGTCCAACGAGGTCATTGCGCTCGTGATGGACAAGAGCGAGCATATGATCGTCAGCATCCTGGCCGTGTGGAAGAGCGGCGGCGCATATGTCCCCATTGACCCTGGATACCCTGACGATCGCATTCAATACCTCCTAGAGGATACCCAAGCCCTCGCTGTCATCGCGGACTCCTGCTATCTGCCTCGCATCAAGGGAATCGCGGCATCCGGCACGCATCTTTACCCCTCTGTCTTGGATGCCAATCATTTCGAGTGGAGCGTATCGAACCCTTCACCGTTGAGTCGGAGCACGGACTTGGCTTATATCATCTATACCTCTGGAACGACCGGCCGGCCCAAGGGCGTCACGGTAGAGCATCATGGAGTGGTCAACCTGCAGGTGTCGCTATCCAAAATATTCGGCCTGCAGGATACTGACGATGAGGTAATCCTCTCCTTTTCCAACTACGTGTTCGATCATTTCGTGGAGCAGATGACCGACGCCATTCTCAATGGCCAAACTCTACTGGTCCTCAATGATGAAATGCGCGGGGACAAAGAGCGACTCTACAGATACATTGAGAGGAACCGGGTGACCTACCTGTCTGGCACCCCATCCGTGATCTCCATGTACGAATTTAGCCGGTTCAAGGACCATCTACGCCGTGTGGACTGCGTTGGAGAGGCGTTTAGCGAACCGGTTTTCGACAAGATCCGCGAAACGTTCCATGGCCTCGTCATCAACGGCTACGGCCCAACTGAAGTTTCCATCACCACCCACAAGCGGCTCTACCCGTTCCCAGAGCGGCGCATGAACAAGAGTATCGGCCAACAGGTCCACAATAGCACAAGCTATGTGCTGAACGAGGACATGAAGCGCACTCCCATAGGGGCTGTCGGCGAGCTCTACCTGGGTGGTGAAGGAGTGGGACGAGGCTATCACAATCGCGCAGATGTGACCGCGGAGCGATTCATTTCTAACCCATTCCAGTCGGAAGAAGAGAAGCGGCAAGGCCGTAACTCCCGTCTGTACAAGACCGGTGACCTGGTACGCTGGATCCCTGGAAGCAACGGAGAGGTCGAGTATCTGGGCCGTAATGACTTCCAGGTCAAGATTCGCGGACTGCGCATCGAAATGGGCGAGATTGAGGCCATCATCTCGTCATATCCCGGAATCAAACAGTCTGTGGTGATTGCCAAGGACCGCAGAGAAGGGGGCCAGAAATTCCTGGTTGGTTACTATGTCGCCGATGCAGCGCTGCCATCCGCTGCCATTCGGCGCTTTATGCAGTCTCGACTGCCTGGCTACATGGTGCCCTCTCGTCTCATTCTCGTCAGCAAGTTCCCCGTCACTCCCAGTGGAAAATTGGACACCAAGGCCTTGCCTCCCGCCGAGGAAGAGGGTGAGACTGACGTGGTGCCGCCGCGTACTGAAATTGAACGCTCCTTGTGTGGAATATGGGCGGAACTGCTCGAGACGAGCCCAGAGGAGATTGGCATTTTCAGCGATTTCTTCAGCCTGGGAGGTGACAGTCTAAAGAGCACAAAGCTTTCCTTCATGGTTCACGAGTCCTTTAACCGCGCCATCTCGGTCAGCGCCCTTTTCCGTCATCGGACAATCGAGGCCCAGGCGCACTTGATCCTGAATGATGCTACAGATGTGCACGAAATCATCCCCATAGATTGTGATGATACGCAGATGATTCCAGTGTCCCGTGCCCAGGAGCGACTCCTCTTCATCCACGAATTTGAGAATGGCAGCAATACATACAATATCGATACTGCCTTTGAACTGCCTGGCTCAGTTGATGCCTTGGATCTCGAGCAGGCGCTGCGTGGAATCCTCTCACGACATGAGGCGTTAAGAACTTTGCTTGTCAAGGATCACGCATCCGGCACCTATCTCCAGAAGGTATTGAGTCCCGATGAAGCCCAGAGCATGTTCTCCATCAAGGTGGGCACGGTGCAGCTGTTGGAGCGGCTGGACCAAGAGATAGCCAGCCTATCCAAGCATATTTTCCGCCTCGATGATGAATTGCCTTGGAAGGTCCGTATCCTTAGACTCGAATCCGGGAACTTGTATCTCATTTTGGCGTTCCACCATACCAGCTTCGATGCATGGTCGTTGAATGTCTTCGAGCAAGAGCTTCGAGCCTTGTACACAGCGCTCCACAAAGCCAAGAGTGCAGCGAACTTGCCAGCCCTCAAAGCGCAGTACAAGGAGTATGCGCTCTACCATCGCCGGCAGCTGTCTGGCGATCGCATGCGCAACCTGTCCGACTTTTGGCTCCGAAAACTGAGTGGCTTGGAGTCAGTGCAGCTGATCACGGATCGCCCACGACCTGTGCAATTCAAGTACGACGGTGACAACCTCAGTATCGAACTTAGCAAGAAGGAAACGGAGAACCTGAGGGAAGTGGCCAAACGTTGCAAGTCGAGTCTGTACGTCGTGTTGCTTTCCGTTTATTGCGTGATGCTAGCCTCGTACGCGAACCAGTCCGATATTTCCGTGGGTATCCCAGTCAGCCACCGAACACATCCCCAGTTCCAATCAGTCATTGGATTCTTCGTCAACCTTGTGGTGCTTAGGGTGAATATTGGTCAGTCAGCCATTTGCGGGCTCATCAGAAGGGTAATGAAAGAGCTCGTGGACGCCCAGCTGCACCAAGACATGCCGTTTCAGGAGGTGACGAAGCTGTTGCAGGTGGATAATGACCCTAGCCGACATCCGCTGGTACAGAACGTATTTAACTTCGAATCTCGTGCGGATGGAGACCACTATTCCAGGTCGCAGGATGAAGAGTCGCTTGAATTCACTCAATACCGGCCGATTCAGCCCGTGGATTCCGTTGCGAAGTTCGATCTGAATGTAACAATCACGGAATTGGAGTCAGGATTGAAAGTCAACTTCAACTATGCCACCAGCCTATTCGATAAAAGCACGATCGAGGGTTTTTTGCACACCTATGAATATCTCCTGCACCAGCTGTCTGAGCTGAGTGGAGAAGGGATCAAGGAGGATACGCAGCTTTCGTTGGTTCGCCCGGCGGAGAATGGCGATCTGCACTTGCCATTGACACAGTCCACACTTGCGATGACTGTCGAGGAGCAGGAATCAGCGTCGTTGAACCTGGCCTTTGAGCGCGAAGCTTCTCTTGCCGCAGAGAAGATTGCCGTCGTGCAGGGAGATAGGGCGCTTAGTTATGCCGATCTTAACAAGCAGGCTAACCAGCTCGCCCGGTACATACAGTCCGTCTCCTGTATTGGACCGGATGACCGAGTAGCTTTGATGCTGGAAAAGAGCATCGAGACGATCATTTGCATTCTCGCGATCTGGAAGGCCGGTGCAGCATATGTGCCCTTAGATCCAACATACCCGCCGGGACGCGTCCAGCTGATCCTGGAGGAGATACAGGCGAAGGCTGTTCTTGCGCACTCCAGCCATGCTTCGAAATGTGAACACCATGACGCAACTGTGATTGCAGTCGACTCGCCCGCCATCGAGACGGCGGTCAGCCAACAGTCAGCTGATGACTTGCCCACAATTGCAAGCCTCGACAATCTCGCTTATATAATCTTCACTTCAGGCACTTCGGGCAAGCCTAAGGGAGTCCTAGTCGAGCAAAAGGCAGTTCTTCTTCTACGCGATGCCCTCCGGGGGCGGTATTTCGGTGGAGACTGTACCAAACAACATGGCGTACTGTTCCTTTCCAACTACGTCTTCGATTTCTCCGTCGAGCAACTTGTGTTGTCGGTGCTCAGCGGACACAAGCTGATCATTCCTCCAGCGGAGTTCGTCGCAGATAATGAATTCTACAGAATATCCAACACTCACGGTCTCTCCTATCTCAGTGGAACGCCATCCTTGCTGCAGCAGATTGATCTGGCACGACTGGACCATCAGCAGGTCGTGACTGTCGCAGGTGAAGAGCTTCACGCCACGCAGTACGAAAGGATGCGCCGCGGATTCAACGGTCCCATCTACAATGCCTATGGCGTCACGGAGACCACGGTGTACAACATCATCACGGAATTCACACCGAATTCAACATTTGAGAATGCTCTTCGGGACGTGCTCCCCGGCACCCGAGCTTATCTACTGAACGCGGCACTTCAGCCCGTCCCGTCCGATGCTGTCGGAGATCTTTATCTGTCCGGCGACTGCATTGCGCGTGGTTACCTCAACCAACCTCTTCTGACGGATCAGCGCTTCATTCCCAACCCTTTCCGCAGCGAGGAGGATGTTGCCACGGGGCGGTTCGCGCGGCTCTACAAGACCGGCGACCTGGTTCGATTCCGGTTCAACTGTCAGCAG
The DNA here is from genome assembly GCA_030762825.1 of Penicillium turbatum. NCBI lineage: Eukaryota > Fungi > Ascomycota > Eurotiomycetes > Eurotiales > Aspergillaceae > Penicillium > Penicillium turbatum. Next base: position 605,970 of record JAUJYX010000011.1, on the reverse strand, counting down.
CAGCCCCAGCTGGAATACCTAGGAAGAAGTGATCTGCAGATCAAGATGAGAGGATACCGGATCGAGATTGCCGAAGTTCAGAACGTGCTCGCTTCAAGTCCCGGGGTCCGGGAGTGTGCAGTCGTTGCCAAGTATGAGAACAACGATACCTATTCCCGGATCGCTCACTCCTTAGTCGGCTACTATACTTTTGACGATGAAACGGTATCGGAAGCCGATATTCTCACTTTCATGAAGGCAAGGCTTCCAACGTACATGGTGCCAAGCCACCTCTGCCGTCTGGAGGGCGCACTGCCTGTGACGATTAACGGAAAGCTCGACGTCCAGCGATTGCCGGAGATTATCAACGACTCCGCGCAGTCCTCGTACAGCCCGCCAAGGAACATAATCGAGGCCAAACTTTGTAGACTGTGGGAATCCGTCTTGGGAATGGAGCGATGCGGTATCGACGACGACTTGTTCAGACTGGGTGGCGACAGCATCACGTCTTTGCACCTCGTGGCCCAGATTCACAATCAGGTGGGTTGCAAGGTCACCGTCCGGGATATCTTTGAGCATCGTACCATCCGAGCCCTCCATGATCATGTCTTCATAAAGGACTCAGGTCGGAGTAATGTGCCCCAGTTCCGTACCGAACAAGGCTCGGTCGTCGGCGAAGCGCCCCTACTGCCAATTCAGGACTGGTTTTTGTCAAAGACTCTGCAGCGTCCTAGCTATTGGAATCACACTTTTTACGCCCGAACGCCAGAGCTGGATGTTGCTTCGTTAAGCGCTGCTGTCAGGGACTTGCAACAGTATCACGATGTTTTCCGCATGCGATTAAAGCGCAAAGACATCGGATTCGTGCAGTCCTTTGGTGAGGACTGTTCTCCTATCGAGCTTCGGGTGCTAAATGTGAAGGACGTCGATGGGCCCACAGCCGTCAACCAGATGTTGGACGAGTGGCAGTCTGGCTTTAACCTTGAGAACGGACCCATCGGTGCCATTGGCTATCTGCATGGGTACGAAGACCAATCCGCGCGAGTCTGGTTCTCCGTCCACCATATCGCCATTGACACTGTCAGCTGGCAGATCCTGATTCGTGACCTGCAGATGCTGTACCGAAATGGAAGCCTGGGAAGCAAGGGCAGTAGCTTCCGACAGTGGGCTGAAGCCATCCAAAGTTACCAGGCGTCAGAGTCTGAGAGAGAATACTGGAACAAGCTCGTCGTGAAAATGGATTCCGGCATATCCGCATTGCCTACATCGACCGTGTCGCGCGTGCGCCTGAGCAGAAGTTTGAGCCCTGAGAAGACAGCCTCGCTGCTTCAAGGAGGAATTGATCGACAGGATGTCTCCGTGTACGACTCCCTCCTGGCTGCAGTCGGATTGACGCTGCAATATATCGCTCCAACCGTCCCAAGTATGGTTACGATCGAGGGACATGGCCGTGAAGAAGAAGTGGATCAGACACTGGATGTCAGCCGCACCATGGGTTGGTTCACCAGCATGTATCCGTTTGAAATCCCCCGTCTCAGCACCGAGAACCTTGTTCAAGGAGTGGCCGCTGTAAAGGAACGTTTCAGACAGGTGCCTGCCCGTGGCGTCGGGTATGGAGCCTTGTACGGCTATACTCAACACCCGCTGCCCCCCGTGACCGTCAACTACCTGGGCCAGCTCGCTTGCAAGCAATCGAAGCCTGACGAATGGGTCCTCGCGGTGGGCGACAATGAATATGAATTCGGACTCACGACTAGCCCAGAGGACAAAGACCGGAGCTCTTCTGCAGTCGACGTCACAGCCGTGTGTATCGATGGCACTATTACCATCGATGTGGACAGTGCTTGGAGCCTTGAGGAGAGCGAGCAATTTATCTCGAGCATCGAGGAAGGACTGAACAAGATCATCGACACCAGGGCAAGCCAACAAACCTCGCCATCCCCGGTTGTTCCTGAGCCGGCCGAGACGTACACGCCATATTTCGAGTATCTGGAGCCTCCGCGACAGGCGCCGACGCTGTTCTTGCTGCCGCCGGGCGAAGGAGGCGCCGAGAGTTACTTCAACAACATCGTCAAGGGGCTGCCTCAGACAAATATGGTGGTCTTTAACAACTACTACTTGCACAGCAAACGCCTACACACGTTCGATGAGCTGGCGGAATTCTATCTGGACCAAGTACGCGGCATCCAACCACATGGACCGTACCACTTCATTGGATGGAGCTTCGGAGGAATCCTCGCAATGGAAATGTCGCGGCGACTGGTAGCCTCGGACGAGAATATCGGCTTCCTCGGTATCATCGACACCTACTTCAACGTGCGGGGAGCGACACGCACCATTGGTTTGGGAGACACTAAGATTCTGGACCCCATCCATCACATCTACAATCCCGATCCAGCGAATTTCCAACGCCTGCCCTCTGCAACGGATTGTATCGTGCTCTTCAAGGCCATGAAGCCGAACGACAAATACGAATCCGAGAACCAGCGTCGCCTGTACGAGTACTATGACGGCACTCGACTCAACGATCTGGACAGCTTGCTACCAAGCGATGCCGACATCCAGCTGGTCCCGCTTACGGACGATACACACTTTTCCTGGGTGGGAAATCCACAACAGGTGGAGCAGATGTGTGCGACTATCAAGGAACACCTCGCTCGCTATTGATCCGTCACTAGCAGCACAGCATATCATTGGGAGAATAGTTGAGGAAGTAAAGAGTGAGAAGCAAATAGATTAAGTAGGTCGATGATCACGGACACCGTAGAGCTTATATATTCTATGTGCTCTTCATATAGATCCTACCTTTTTAGCAAACGACTTAGCTGATCCTGAGCCGCATTGTGTGCCTTTTTTATTACCTACTGCATGTTATACCAAGAAACTATTTCGTATGCTGTACAGGTTAGAGTCGAATTGGAGTGAGAGAAGTTCAGCCTGCGAGACATGGGACTTGAGGAAGCTGCGATGATCCCATTATGTAAGGAAAGCTAAACCCAAAGAGGAAAGGGCCATCGTCTCTAATTTCACAGCATCAAAACAACTTCTCACAACAAGAAGCTCCGGCAATTAAGTCGAACAACAATAAACTAACCTTACGGACAAATCATTATCTCAGAAATTGCAAATGGCCACGAATGCGCAAACTAAACACCAAGCTTACATGGGGCCAAACCGTCCAAGGTCCTCAACACAACTGAGGACCCGATGAGCTCCAGAGATTTGTCTTCAATATAAAATGAAGAGACGGCACCTGCCAAATCCATAGCTCAAGATTTTCGTGTATATCTATCTTCTTCTCTAGGGTTCTTGTTTCTGCCCATGATCAATAGCCATCGTTACCAGCTATCAGACCCAGAAAAACGTCAATTACAATGTCCTTCAACCCCCATAACGTCGACCTGGAGACAGCAGACCACGCCCAAATAGTCTGCTACCTCACCGCCGAAGGCAACGAGTACAATGGCCAACTAGGCGCGCGCATCTCCTCAATTTTCGTCATCCTCATCGTCTCCTCAGCAGCAACCTTCTTCCCAGTCCTCGCCCAGCGCGCACCACGCCTCCGCATCCCCCTTTACGTCTACCTCTTCGCAAAATACTTCGGCGCCGGCGTCATCATCGCAACAGCCTTCATCCACCTCCTCGACCCAGCATACGACAAGATAGGTGGTAACTCCTGCGTCGGTCTGACCGGTCACTGGGCGGACTACTCGTGGTGTCCTGCAATTGTGCTGACATCCCTGATGGCCATCTTCCTGCTAGATTTTGGCGCCGAGCGCTGGGTTGAAATTAAGTACGGTGTTTGTCGCGAGGACCCGGAGCTTATGATGGCTAGTGGGAGCGATGTGCATTCGGACTCAGATCTGCGTGTGGTGCGAACGGATGTTAACCAGGTTAAGGAAGTTGAGGCGCAAACCCAGGAGCTTGCTATCGAGCGTTCGGTTAAGCAGCAGATTGCTGCGCTGTTGATTTTGGAGTTTGGGGTAATCTTTCACTCCGTGATCATTGGGCTGAATCTCGGCGTTGCGGGTGATGAGTTTGCGACGCTTTATCCTGTTCTGGTCTTTCATCAGTCGTTTGAGGGTCTGGGAATTGGCGCAAGGATGTCGAGTATTCCATTTAAGAAGGGGAGCTGGTTACCTTGGATCTTGTGTGCTGCTTATGGGTTGACGACGCCTATTTCTACTGCTATTGGACTTGGTGTGCGGTCGACTTATAACCCTGGCTCTTTTACTGCGAGTATTGTTTCCGGGGTGCTGGATTCAATTTCGGCGGGGATTTTGTTATATACTGGGCTTGTTGAGTTGCTTGCTCGGGACTTTTTGTTTGATCCGCACCGAACTCAGGATGATAGGCGATTGGCCTTCATGGTTTTGACTATGCTTCTTGGTGCTGGTCTTATGGCTTTGCTTGGGAAGTGGGCTTGATTCGGGATTTGTTTGGTTATATATAGGTTGTGTGCTTTGGAGAAAAGGGGGACTATACGATGGTGGACTCTGATATGAAAATTTAATAGGTTAAGTATAATTGAGAGATTGTAGACAAGGGCAAGAAAATGCCTTCTTTGAGCAACGTTAAAGAATGAACGAAATCATCATTGTAAATGCCCCGAGTGGTTCTATCACACAAATTCAAACTCCAACAATGACTGGAACGCCCCTGCTTCAGCACCAGACGTAACACCCACCAGCCGGAACCTCGGACTAGCCGCCTCAAACACCCGAACAAAGTCACCAACAGTCCGTTCGCGCGCATTATGAGCTGCGAGCATGAATTGGTCCTCAATGCTATGCAGACGTTAGACTCAAGATCAATCCCACACAGGAATCCGCGGGAAACTTACAGAATCATCTTGTTCGTCAATGTGTTCAATCGCTTAGCTGGTGGATCTGGCAAGATACCCTCACTGATGAAAACCTTTGCACTGGGCTTCAGTGCCGGCAACAACGCCTTGATAATAGCAATCGAGTCCTCATCATTCCAGTCATGGAGGATATGCCGCAGAATATACCCATCCGCGCTGACGGGCTGTTCTTTGAAGAAATCATGCTCCTGGAAAGTAATCCGTGATCGAACTCCTACCTCCGGCGAGACCAGAACGAGCTTTCTTCCCATATCCAGCGCATCAACGTTCTGGTCCTGCACGATGAACTGCGCCTCGGATGCTAGAGGTGCAATTGCCAGGACTGTGTGTCCGGACGATCCGCCAATCTGGTTCGAGTCAACGGTGCATTCAAATGAAAACTAAAGATATTTCTGGCAAGCCACCTACATCAACAATAGTCTTCGATCCAAGACTAGCCCAATCCCAAGCCGCGCGCAGTCGGTCCATCGACCACAGAGGTGTATTGACTCTTCCCATGAGATACTCATGATACTTCTTATTGAGGTCTTTTGAGTGCGCAAAGTACTCGAACAGGTTCTGCTCTGTATTGTACGCGCGGTTGAACGCCGTCTCGGGAACCTTGTCTGTGTTTTCATCCAGCTGCGCGAGCACGGTCGAAGTAACGTGCATCAGGATATTCTGCAAGAACTCGATGCCGAAGTGCACGACATTTCGCAGGTGCGGATTGCTAGCTAGAGCCGCTGATGCGGCGGAGTGGGTTATCTCGCCTGGGGTTATCTCTTGGAAGAGTCCGTTTGCGATGCCGTAGCGGAGGGCTCGGGCGAGGACATCTTCGGGGAGACGGGTTGCTGTTGACAGCTCGGGGATAGTAATTGAAGAGTCGAGTGGGACGTGCTGGGGGACTTCGAATCGGGTTAGGAGGTCTAGATTGGCGGCGTCTGTTGCCTACATGTATTGACAGAAGTGAGTTTTCGGTTTGTATATCGCGGTCTAGGAGATTCTGCACTTACCGACCAGGCTAGACTCAGGACATGATCTGTTGGACCCATTGCCAGGTAAAGAAGGTCTTTGGCTGCCTGGATGAGCTCATTTCGAGTTGCTAAAGGGGTCACGGTTGATAGATCTGATGCGACGGGGTTATCAAGACTTGGATTGATGCCATTTTCTTTACTGAGCTGGGCTAGTTCAAGCGCTTTTGTGTGAATTGTCGATGCCAATGACTCCAATGTTGACGACGCCATAGTTTTTGGATTGTATATTTGGTGTTCAAATCGATAATTTTGTTTCTTATAAAACTATGGTTAAAGTGGTTTGTGGGCTGGGGGACTGCAGGTATTGATCTCCGTACTATCTGGAGGACAAGGGTCTCTTCGCCGGAGACACTGCATCGTATGAAATGCGTGCATTATCAGGAATTTCCCGACAAAAATGCGCCTTGCTATCGACAAAAGGGTGAGGGGTTGACGGAGACAAATCCGTGACAACGGCGACTATCGTGGAAATCGCCGGTAAGCTGACCGGTGATATTTTGACTAACCAAAGTATCCCTGCAAGTGGATCATCCCGGGTTTTTATTATCTATCTAGCTCGTCAGATTACTCAATTTCCCGGAGAATGGCATATATTCCAATATTGCCAAAGGTGGGTTGCAGATTGCCGAAGCGCAGAAGGCAGAAGGCCCGAAGAAGATGCAGAATATCCCACGCCAATGCTGCAAATCAAGCACTGTCCAGCTAGTAGCTCACTTGCTATAGCATATCTTATTTACGTGAGTCAGAATATATTACAACAATCATGCTGAGGCTGACCAGAATGTAGTGTCAGTAGATCAGAGTATATCCCATTCCTATTGCACCTCCAGATAAAAGATAGTTGCCAGATAAACTAGAAACATGATGAATCTGACATAGAGCTAATGTCATATCCGTGTATATTACTGCTGCTCCAAGTCTCTATCGGGCACTGACTGTCTGAGCGCTGGATGTTGGAGCATGATGGAATTCGTGCGCATACTGTTTCAATTTAACCGCATGCTCTTGGATCAACCTCCGAGACTCCTCAAACACATCATAGCTTCAGACTATTAGCACAAGAGCCAAGCTTGCAAATATAATCCCAAGACTCACCCAAGGTCATGAGCAAGACGTTCAGGAAAGTTCGTGGGTACACCTGCACAGCATTCATTAGCTTGTCTCTCCCAGGATAACGGGGATTAGCATGAGTTCATTTGATCCGCGAGGGCCATCATAACGCCGAAGCTCATCTATGATCTCAGCTTCATCGCCAACGCGTACACTAGACATAGTCTAGCCCTCGAAACCCGTACGTAGCCTGCGGAGCTTTTCAAACCGAGCTATTCTTGTGGGTACCTCTTCGGGAGAATTGACCCCCTCATAGAGGACCCTTAAAGCACCGGCATTTTCGATGGCTTAGTTGGCGCCTTGGCCGCTGAATGGTAGCATCTGGGATGCGTCAGAGTGGAAATGGTAGATGGTAGCATAGATTCTTGACCGGATGAGCAGCGTCGCCGATTAGAAGAATTTTACCACGGCTCCAATGGGGCAGTGGCTGGAAGATGTTGAGAGGCCATTTTGTTATTTGCGGAGCTTTGCTATGGGTATGACATCAGTATTGCTTTCATACTGGCTCGAATAATCATCATCGCCTGGGGTCGTATTGTGAATCCCTACAAAGTTTTGGTACTCGCCGCTGTGAAGGTTCACCATTAGATCAATCTTCATCGGAACGATCTGAAAGATTACTCTCTTTTGACAGTCATACCACAACATATGCTCAGCCGTATCCTGAACCGACGTATCAGCCAGTATTGACGGACCGTGTCCCTTGAGAGCCATAAGCACAATAAAATCCGGATCATCCCTCACCATCTCCGTTGGAATCTGAAAGCGGAACGCACTGAGACCCGTCTTCACCGGTGGCTCAGGGTGTCCTGCGAGTACAACCGACTTGAGCACGGAATGCAGTCCGTCTGCTCCGATGATCAAGTCCGCTGTAAAAGTTGATCCGTCCTCAAGATGCAAGATCTCCAATTCAAGATCAGCATCTACCATCTTGGTGCCTAGATTAAACCCAATATCTGGAAGATCCGGGGTGCTCTCTACAGCGAGACGAAAGAGTTCTTCCTGAAGATCTGCGCAGCTCGAAGCTGCATTTTGGCTTGCTGCGTGCGTTCTCGAAGGAGAAACTTAGGGCGGATACATGTAGGACTCTGACGCCGTTGCATGCGACGACGAGGGCGGTCCCGGTTTCACTGAGGGACACTGAGGTCACCAATGCCAGCGCCAACAATTGCAATGTTGAGAGGCATTTTTTTCACTAGATTGCCAGGACTCTTTGCTTTCTATAACTTAGGCTGCTAAGTATATGGTGGATTCAGGATCTGGGCAATGCGGGTTCACAAGAGCGAATCTGTCTTTCTACTAAAGAATGTTGGGAGACTAGGAAGAACCTTGATTTGAAAGGAGCGAGGAGGAGATGCCTCTATATTTGCCCAGAGAGATCTGATCTGATGGAGACGGGCAGTGGGTCCTTCAATCGAAAACGAAACTCGCCGACTGGGCTTCTAAGAATTCTCATATGGGTAATCATGCCACTGAGCTAGAAGGCTCACATTATTGACTATTAACGTCTATATAATCTTTCTCTATCATTAGCCAGGTATTGTGGCGGTCATTCGCATAGAAAGTGGAATCAAGAACTGTAAGAGATGTCCAATCGTGACAAAAACAGAGAAAAATGAATATATACAATCTATTACTGAGAATTAAAAAGCTCAGACTTCCCTAGAAAGCCTAGAGCGCATCTGCAATCGCTGCACTCAAAAAACCAGCCTGTAGATAGAACCAATTAGCTCGAAGTTTGGGTTAGGTGGATGAAACTTTTACTCACATTGGGATCCTGCACCATGGTGAAATGGTTCCCCTGCATGGTCTTAATGTCAAGCTGCACTCCTGGAAGGAGTTCATCCCAGCCCAGCGCATCCAGCGACCCACCCCTCTTGAGCAACCATTCCACAATAGGGTTACGGATGTCAATATTGGTATGTTGCAGACTAGCGTCTCCTTCGCCGTACAGTCCATCCTCAGCCCAGACAATCGTTGTTTGTCCCAAGGCTTTCCCCGGCAGCGGACGTGGTGAATATCTCTCTACGGCGCTGATGGTCTGCAAAAAGTGATCTCGAATCTCGCGGCTCAGAGTCCGCTCGCTTGAGATCAAATCCAAGATAGAGGTGGGCATAGCGTCGTACCGAAGGCGACATGGCGAGTCAATTAGAATCAGTGATTCAACCCGTTCACCCGCCTGTAGTAGTTCTCTGGCGGCTTCAAAGGCGTAGAGGCCACCTGCTGACCAGCCACCCAACAGGTAAGGGCCATGCGGCTGATATTCGCGAATCACTTGGACCATTTTTGCGGCTATGCTTTCCATGCCCACCGGGGTATGACCGGTCGAATACAGCAAGGGGCTGTTCAACCCGCACACTTGGAGGTCATTGGAAATTCGGGGAATTTTTGCGTATGCACTGGCGAGACCACTTCCATCCGGGAAAAGGAACAGGGTCTTGGTATTTGAGCTATCGCCCTGGAGAATGATGGAAGAAGGAAAAGATGACTTCTTCTGGGTTTCAGCTGGATCCTTGGCTACATGAGCCTGTATGGGAGATGAGGAATGCGAAGGACCGAACAATTCACTCAGAATGCTGTGCATGTCCTTTGAGGATGGTTCAAACGTATCGGATGGAAGCCGAACGCCGATTTTGTCTTCTAGTGCCCCAACAATGGAAATCGCCATCATTGAGTCCAGGCCAAGAACTGAGAGGTCTTCAGCTGTCAGGACCTCCTGAACGTCAACGCCTATCTCGCTTGCGATAACCGAGTAGACCTCGAGAAGACGTGCATCACTTGAGGCTTCCAGCGGGATGTCATACAGACTTGGAAGTGAGGAAATATCAGTCTCGGAGCTGCTTGACCCGGGAGTTAGAGGTCCTGTAGACTGGTCGGGTAAACCTTTCAGAACATGATTGCACAAATCACCAAAAGTAGGAAGATCGGTGAAGGCAGAAGCGGGTAGTTCTATGTTGAGCGAGGCTTGGATTTGGGACAGAATGGTCATAGAGAGCAATGAGTCCACTCCAAGTTCGATGAAGCTGCTGCCGTCCGAGAGCTCATCTTCAGAAATGCCGATTTGCGAAGCAAGTAGCTTCCTCAGACTGTCGATGCTTGATCTGGTACTCGGCTTTTCCGAAACGATAGGCTTCTGGGCCATCTTCAACTCTTTTCTAGGCGTGATACCAGTCTCCGGGCGTTTGGGCGAAGGCTTTTGCTGTGTCGAAGAGGAAAGAAGCCTTTCGATCAACGCCCGTGGAATCTTCTTGAACTTGACATCTCCACATCGAGCTATCATACGTTCGCTTTGGAAAATCGAGACATCGCCCACGAAAACGTTCTTCTCCTCTGGCAACATCCTCACATGCGCCCGGTAGGGAAGACGTGGATCGATGTCTTCCGCAATTTGGTAGCTTTCAATACCATGGGAGATGTAAGTGAACTCGCGGGGGTTGACCGTCCCAATCGCATTCATGATGAAACCAGCAATTTGTGCAAGATTGTCGAGCCATAGAGGCGAGCAGAAGAAAGTTCCAGCGTCGAGACCTTGGTAAAGCGCCAGCGAAACAACGGCTTCCGACTTTTGTGAATCAACGATGACTTCCTGCATGCCTTGATAACGCTCGTCATATTGGACCACATTCGCAAACAATTTGTAGACCATTTCGTGGGAGATGCGGCTAGTCGCTCCGCCGAGGATACCACGCTCCAGATCTTTCATTCTCTCGAGTATCAGGTACGCATTTTTGTTCCACGTCTGCGCCCACGACTCTGAATCTCCGAACACGATCTGACATGAAGCGTGAGGCTGCAAGGCTGCGCTTCGATCGTCCAGTATTCCCACGCGCAGTTCAACCGAATTTGATGCGAGGTTTGCTTCCCCCACGATCTGAAGCATCTTCGATTCCACGGGTCTCTCCACAGGCATGAGAACTGGACTAGTCATCTCCAACTTGACCACATTCATACCCGTAACAGGGCCAGAAAACACGAAGTGCGTTCGGAAGTAGTCTGCTACTGTGAGAGCAATGTCCGCGAAGACTCCCTGCGAAGTTGGTTAGTTATGAGCTTTCGTGTGGAGGGACCATGAGGAAATGCGAAGGCATTCATCACTCACCGATGGACACAATGCGACTCCGTTGAGGACATGGCCTGCAATCAACTTGTGCAGATATGGATCAGACAAGTCGGACTCAAAAGCCACCGTGGCGTGTGTACCCTGGACGGCCGAAGAGACAACTCGCTGTACCGTCGTTGTCAATTTCTGAATAGGCTTGTCTGGGGAAGAAGTCGCAGCTCCGTGACGTTGCAGAAGCCAATTGTTCTGATACTCAATCCAATGCCTCTTTTCATCAAATGCATAGGTTGGAAGATTGAGGAGCTTTGGGGTAGAATCAAAACTGTTATGATACTCATTCCAGTCGATTGAGAATCCCTGGTCATTTAGAGCTGTCAGAGATCTGCAGATAGTCGTGAGTGAAGCTTCCTTCCTATGCAGCGAAGGAAGTAATCGTTCGATTGGACCAAGTGTAGACCGAATCATGCCCAGGCAGACAGGATGCGGGCCAAGTTCGAGGAAGGCAGAATTCGGTGTAACTATGCCTTCTTCCTGTGCAGTTCGCAAGGCATCCAAGAATTGGACCGGCTCTCGAGCATGGCGCATAAAGTAGCTTGGTCCTATCTCATCGCCCACTTGCAAGGTTCGTCCAAGCAAGGTTGACAGAATAGGGATCCGAGGCGTTGAGAAAGGAACTGAGATCAATTCATGGTCAAAAGGTGCCAGAATGGGGTCGATCTGCGATGAGTGGAAGGCGTATGGACAATTCAACATTGTGCATAACGTTCCACTTGCCTTTAGTATTGCCTCTGCCTCTCTGATAGAAGCTGCAGGGCCACTGATGACGACGTCTGACGGTCCATTGAGACAAGAAGCTTCCAAGTCGTTCAATCGGTCGCGAAGAATGCCTTGTATGCCGCCCATTGGCAAATTGACCGCCAACATTGAATGTGTCGAGGAGGTGCACTTCGTTTGCAGAAGAGTTGCACGTCGGCCAACAAGATACAATGTGTCACTTGCAGACAGCACTCCTGCGGCAAAGAATGCGGCATATTCACCTAGACTATGGCCGATGACTGCATGAGGTTTGATGTTCCAAGAGGACCACATCTTGAACAGCGCCATCTGTATTGACACATGGCATAGCTGCGTCTGAGTGGTAGAGAGTTGGTCAAAGGCATCTGTACCATTGATAACATCTTGAACATATGGAGGAAATCCCTGGTCTACGGCGATGCGCTCGAATCGAGTAAGGTGCGAGCGGAATGAAGAATTGGTCTCCAAGAGCTGCTTTGCAACACCTGATGACAAGGAGCCCTGGCCAGTGAAGGCGAATATGACATCTTGTGTTTTGCTCGCTGGTCGAGTGACTGGGCGTTGTAATGCCGCCGAAAGAGCTTTCGTGGCTTGAGATGCCGTTGAAGCAGTGAAGGAAACACGTAGTGGGTGCTGGACTTTGCGCGCAGTTGTTGTGTAAGCTAGATCCTCGATCGCAGTATCTGGGTATTTCTCCAGGTAATCAATCACATTTCTCAGATTTCCTTGAAGCGATGCGTCTGATTTGGCTGTAATGCTGATCACATGATCGCGCTGCAAGGTCGACTTTGGAGATTCAGAGACAGAGTTGCCTTCTGCGATAATGAAACTCGAATTTCCCCCAGCAGCGCCAAAATTGTTGATCAAAGCCTTTCGCCTGCGACCGGATATCGCGGGGAACGGTGTCAATCTGTCGGCGATCCTAACACGTCTTTTCTCCAGTGAGGGGAATGTGCGGTTCAACCGACCGCTCTTGATCCCAATATGAGGGGGTATCTGCTGTTTCTGGAAAAGAAGCAAAGTCTTAATCAAAGCTGAGATCCCCGAAGCCGACTCTCCATGGCCGATATTCGCCTTGATAGAGCCCACATATAGTGGCTTCTCTGCCGCCCGGGTAGGAGACTCTGGCGCCAGGACGTTCAGCACAGAAGCCATTTCGATGGCATCGCCGAGCTGGGTGCCCGTCCCATGGAGCTCGACATAGTCGATTTCATCCGGTTGAACTGCCGCTTGAGAGAGAACTTTGCGGAACAATGTCTCTTGTGCGCCAGCATGAGGTTGAGTGATCGATGCCGCGTATGCGGAGTAATTCGTCGCCGATGCAAGAATGACACCGAGAATGTTGTCGTTGTCCGCTGTCGCAGCATCCAAGCGCTTAAGGACGACGCTTGCTACAGCTTCGCCGCGACAGTAGCCATTTGCCTCGTCGTCAAATGTCTTGCACGGTCCATCACTCGAGACGAAGTGTCCGCGTGACAGGCCGGCATACATGTCTGGGCTGTTGAGAAGCATCATGCCCCCAACAATGGCCGTGTCGCACTCGTTGCTCCATATTGACGTGCAAGCTAAATTCAATGCTGTGGCACTGGAGGCACAGGCTGTGTCGACGCTCACGCTCGGGCCACCTAATATAAGAGTTAGACTGGACTTTTAAGTCTGACATGGCGATATCATGACTTACCTAGTTGATTCGCGCGCGATACACGTCCCTGATATGGAGTTAGTCAACGATATCTTCGTGAGTACCAGCGAAGGAAAACTCACAGGACCAAAAGCGCGAATGACCCCAGACACGTAATACGTATCTATTTCTTGCACAACGTTGACATCTTTATAGTCATCCGTCGTCTGTCCATAGAATGTGCCGATCCTCTCCATCTGCGTAGATGGCGTTCGACCGGGTACATAACCTGCCATCTCAAGTGCTTCGTATGCAGTTACCATAGCCAATCTTTGCTGAGGATCTGTCTGCATGGCTTCTCGCGGCGACATGTTGAAAAATCGAGCATCAAACATACCTGGACTCTTCATAAAGTTGCCGAACTCCGTTGCACTTTTGTTCTTGTCTTTGCCATCTTTCGAGACATATATGGCTGGGTCAAATCTATCACTTGGGATCTGCAAAGGAATGATTAGTCCGACACTATCAACGCAGCTAATTCTCGGACTGGGATGCCCACCACTTTGTGGCAGTCAATGCCGTTTGAAAGAATCTGCCAGAGCTCCTCCACACTATCAGAGTCTGGGAACCGACCTGCCATCCCAACGATAGCAATGGGCATGTCTAACCCTCGGTCAAAGCCGGTTCCAGCACTTGGTATTGAGGTATCAATTATTGGGATGACGGAACCCAATGTTGAACTCAGATTGGAAGCAAGTGATTTCTGAGTGTGCACTGGCCCGAAACATTGGATCTCCCAGCTCGATAGACTTGCCTTTGCAATGGAAGATCCGGCTCCTTGACAAAGATCCTTCCATCGGATTGGGCGAATTAGTATATCTGTCAACGCTTCACCGAGCACTTCCTTACGAGTGCCTTGGCTATAAGTCTCTCCATCTCCAGCAGAGAGAATTTGGGGTCGAGGTCTTGACTGTTCGTGCTCTGCAATTGAGGTATCTAGGGCCTTAGTCAAGCCCGCGATGTCTGCCTCTGTGTAGAGATGTGGGGCATGATAGGGGGCGAATATGGGAACTGGCCGGCCCAACTGATTTGGATTTGCGGGAACGACCTTCTCAACAAGTGTTCTTCTCAATTGAGCTAGCGTTGAGGGAGGACCTTGTACTGTGATTGTCCGCTCGAACTCTGCTGTGATAAAAGCACTTTTCCGACCTGGGGTGTCCTGAACCATGTCAGCATGTTGAACACTCGATCTAGCGTTCCAGGGATATCTTACAAGCGTTTCGACCAAAGATAGCAAATCGTCTCTTGCCACTATATCCGTGTCCAACAAGAGCGCCCATGGTGCTCCTTCACTATCCTCCTCTAAGTCACCACCAACAGTGAACGCCAATGATCCCAGCCGAATTGCGATCTTCACAACTTCCACTGCGAGGGTAACAAGTTCCAGAAGACTCGTTGAAAGACCCACTGCCGCAGCCGATAATTGCCCTACACATAGGCCAATGTGCACCGAATTCCTTGAACTGGGGAATTCCACGTGTGGGTGGTTCTCATACCACCTTCATTAGAAACATGATCAGCATATCAACCGTGGAATCCTTACATTCTCTAAGATAACTCACGATATACAGTTCCCCAACTGAACGAGAACCAGAAGCGCAGGTGATAGAACGCGCAAGCTACGCGATGTCTGATTCTTAGGATCCACAAAATCAAACAACGACGTAAACTTCAACGCATCTGCCCGGACATGCTGCGGAAGATCCGTGATACCCTCACGAAGCGCTTCATGAGCTGATACGAGAAACCTCGAAAGCAAGGTATTCTTCCTCTGTGATTTGAGCAGTTGAGACAATGCAGCCGTTAAGGGCAAGGAGGTGTCTCCAAAGAAGAGTATCTTCCCAACAGGCTCCATATCGACAACTCTTTACTGTTGAAAGTATAATTATCTGCAGAACCAAAGGGAAAAGCAGTGATATGATGTATCGAGCGATACTTCAAGTATATATTGTATAGTACAAAGTTGGATGTGACCTTCTATAGCTATCAGAGCGCTAGATAGGCTTCCCGAAAAGCCGTTGCAAAATAAGTCCTTGGCAATGATCCTATCTCTTCATGGCAAAGACCTGCGGGGGCTTTTTGCCTCTACGCCTGTGCATATTCTTCACGGCTGTCGGATGATACTCGCCGGCATATGTCCCCTATTGGACAAGGAGGTTGGCCCCGTTGTCAGCACTGTGAGTCTCACCTGGACTAGAGATTTTGGCAAGCTGAGTTGTTTCAAGAAATCGCCGAATAATAAGAGTGCCCCGCCGAAGTGTACTGCGCGATTTTATGCATTGACTCTTTCAACGTCGCGCAATAGCCGTGTCTATCCTCAGGATGCTGGTTTTGGACTTCGCATTCGTCGCTTTTGCTTTTCTCAGACTGATATATAACACACTGTTATGTGCTTGGCCTGTCATAAACGGGCTGTTTGCGTCTCTTTTCTCGGTCAGAGGGAGTCTTCCCCCTCGCCATCGACCGTTTGGACCTCTACATAAAGAAGACCTAGAGTAGTTGTAAAATCCACATATGGTAAGAGAATTACATACCTATGCCAACTCTTGGATCGGGATACTTTTCTGACGAGACTGTCTATTGAGAACATCGAAAAGTTAGTCCTCCAATTCCGTACTACTGCAGGTGACCAGTTGCCTGCACACCCCTCAAACTGCGGGAGTAGCTCAACTCTGTTATAAGAAGTTCCGAAATGTGAATCCAATTAAATAATCAATCAAGCCAATAAATCTCATTGCATATTGAGGATATCCTTTTGATACGCCCTGCACAAGAACTCGAACCAAAATTCACCCATCCGAAGATATAATATCCAGATCCTGGTAAATAGAATCCAACCATATTATCCCAAATCAACCTATCTATGCCAAGTCGCCGTAGCAACACGCAGCATCAACAAATCCAGCTTTCACCTCAGCTAGTTGGCTTTGTTTTAGCAATGTTCTCTTCAGCGGGAGAAGCAGTCGACCCAGTAGCAGACTCCGTCTCACTCGCCGGCTTCTCGTTGGCTCTTTGCTCAGCCTGTTCACGCATGCGGTCGGCCATAGCATCCAATTGCCGTGCGGACTCAGCAGCGTATTGACAATGTCTCCGAATAGCCGGTCCGTATTTATAAAAGATCCATGGGAAGGGGAGGCATGCGAGGGCGAGGAAGGCTGAGATGGAGGAGGCCCAGTGGATTCCGAGGTTTTGATACATGGGCGTTGTAAAGAGTGGGCTGTGAAGAAATTGTGTTAGCTTTACTTTTGAATGGGTGAAACTCGGACCACATAGATGGGAGACGTACAATGCAGCCCCGAAAAGGGCCCGGATCACAGCGTTACCGGCCAACGCAGATGCCGCGTAAAGAGTGTAACCATCGACAAGATAGTTAACCACGCTCAGGAAGATGGATACATGGGAGAATCCGAAAAGAACGGTGCCAATCTCGCAGACTATCCAGTGGATGCGGGGGAAATTGGTCCAGGCAAACCAGAATAGCCCTACGGGGAGAGTAACCGCTCCAACCATAGCTGGGATGAGTCTAGCTTCAGGGGGTGGGCGGCCGTAGGCGGTGCGGTCGGCTACTTTCTTGTAGCGACCATCATCGAGGATTGAATATGCGCATCCGAGAATCTGGCCAATCATCATACCAGTGAAGGATAAGCCTGAGGTGCTTTGTGGCCATTTGAGGTTCTCCTCGAAGACAATCGGGAAGGCGGCGAACTCCATGTACATTGTTCCGTAGACTGTCAAGAGCTGCGTTAGTTCGGAACTAACAGAAGAGGAGGGATAAGAAAACCTACTGATAGCCATGTAGATGGACAAAGCCAGCACAATTGGCTCCAAAAAGAGCAAAACCCAAGGGCGCACCATGGTCTTGGCGAATATCTGACTAGCCGTCCGATTTGCATTGCCGATATCCAGACGGCTCTTGTGCACAGCCCCAGTGAGTTTACTGAGTTTGGCGGCGCGCTTCTGTAGCAACACTGGAGTATAAGTCTCGGGAATGAACGCTATGCCGACGAAAAATACCACTGCATTGAAGATAGTGATAAGTCCCTGAACCCATCTCCAGCCACTGGAGACTGCCAAAAAGTCACATGTAATCGGTCCGAGACTCGGACCCAAGAATGGTGCTCCAATGAAGGCAATTGTAGCCAGTCCTCTATCTCGGGCGGCGTACATGTCTGAAACCACACCTCCGGCATTGGAAATTGCTGAAGAACCAAATGCACCAGCGAGGAATCGCAGAGCGAGTAGTGTAGCAATATTTGGGCTTGCAATTGTTGCTCCGGCAAACAAAGTCGTCAATCCGTACGTGATGAAATAGATGACTTGACGACCCCAGAGCTCGGATAGCGGTGCCCAGATAGCTGGTCCGATAGCGAAGGCAAGAACAAAAAGCGAGGTATCGGCAACCACTAGCTCAGCGCTGGTACCAAATTCTTCCTGGATTTGTGGATTGGCTGCTGAGAGAGCAGACGATGCGAATGTGATGGACAGAAAGGAGGCAGCTTGGAGAAGTGTAATTGACCACTTGAGCCAATCTTGCATTTGGTGAGGATCGCGAGCATCTTCATGGAGCCAGTCGACTAGGTACGGATCTTCTTCTGTACCACTTCCATCCCACTTATGTTGGAGAACATCATCGGTGATAGTGTCTTGAGACAGCACCAGCTGGTAGAGAGGGATACGGTAGCGCTCGCTACTCTTCTCCGTGGTGGACATGGTTTCGGTACTTTTCGACTGTCTGGAGCTCAGGCAAGTAGTGCAAATGAGTAGATTTCGAAGGAACAGATGAAGGGCGATCTCACTGCTTACGGTGGCTTTTGCTCAGATAACACAATAAAAGCGCCGTCCAGCCTAATACCAAGTGGCGCACAGAAAGCCAAGTATGTCTCCGAGGAAGGCAGGGGGCGGGAGAAAGTCAAAATGAAGCATCGATGAGCGGGAATGGCGTGAGATCGGTAGATAAGAGGAGACCCGATGAATGGCCATTTGAAATCATTTGCAATCGTCCATGGGGGGATTAGAAATGAGAAATCGATTTGTCTCCGAAGCTGTGGGCTGGAATGTAACCAATTCCCTTTATTGCTTCAGTTGGGTTCTTTGAAGCCTGTATTTTGGTATAAATTTTGGTATAAATGACGATGCCCTGATTTTCAGGCTCTGCCAAGCTTTGTAGCCATGGAGTATATGCAATGTCTGACCAATCAAAGATCTAAGTTTGACCCGCCCGTCCTCGTTCCCGCTAGTACCCGCCCTCCCGGCCCGCTATGTTGATCGGGGCAATTCCACTCCGTCAAAACGCTCCGAGGTCAAGTCGGAAATGCTAGGGGAAGGGTATGCCCCGTTATTTGCTAGCTTTGCGTTAGTGCAATCTGAACAGATTCTCTCGCTTATTTCTACCACCGTTGCTTACTGTCTATAGATTTCAAAGGGCTCAGAAGAATTCAACTGTTAATTAGTCAATTCTACAACGCAGAGTATACAAGTCTCTTGAAGAAAATACGTATAATCAACACGTGTAAATGGTAGGCAATCCCCATCAACTATGAATAATACTCCGAACAGAGGCTTCCGTAGCCTCAACCAGATTCTGTAAATCCTCCAAAATAAAATGAATCGGCCGTTTCTCGCCGGGTCGCAGGCTCGCAAAGGGACTCTCATGCACTCGCCTGATATAATCCACCATGGAATCATGAGTCCATTTAATCTTACTCAATGCACGAGCAATCAGCACGTCCGTCAAAAACGCTTGTTCATCTTGTGGGATTTCAAAGCTGCCCACGCGAATAGTGTTGGTAGTCAAATCATGTGATCGTCGATTTGTCCCTTCTACGCTCATTTTGTCAAACAAACTGCTGCTGCTGCTGCTTGCTGTGCTTGAGCCTCCTGTCCAAGCCGAAGTGCCCGTTTGTGAGGGTTGCTGCTTCGATATAAGACACTGCAATCCTTGGAGGATGTTTCGGAGGCCCATCGCGAGGATCAAGACCGCCACTGAGTCTTGATCGCGTCGACACGCGCCGCAATGTGAGAGTCGCTCCCATAGTGCTTTGCTATCTTGAGTAGCCTGCAGTATAATGGGGACTGGTGTCAGAGGATATTTACCCTCGATCTTCTTCAAGTCGGATAGAAAGCGTGTCTGATGGTCGAGACAAGAACAACTATCCCACGGCGCTTCCCGTCTTTGTCCCACGGGCTTTGATAGCCGTGAGCTCTCTGGCAGTGCCGAAATTGGCTCCTGTGAGACGCAGTGTCCCGTCTCGAGGAAGGACAGATCGACCCCTTGCATGGCACGACGAAATTCACCCTCGTGTCCCTGTATGCATAGAAATGATCCTGTTAGCAGTACATTCGGGTTTATTGCTTATTTCTAAACGTACCAATGGCATGGCAGAGAAGACAGATCCGTCGTACCGAAATCCACCTTCCATATCCAATCCCTCGAACAAATCACTTGGGTCTTCCCAAGACTTATCGGACATCGCAGCCGTTGAGAAAAAAGCCCCGTCACTTGTATGTGTCAGATGATTTTCGTTCAAAAATAGGTCGAGTGTGTCTCCCGCGGATGGAAGAGCTGCCTCAATTTCCATTGGCATCCCTTGAGAAGTTGGACATTCGCTCGGTACAGGCTCTTTACTGAAGGAACCTGTTCGGGTCTTGTCTGCCGATATTGCACGATTTGAACTACCTCTTTGCCGGCCCCATTGTTGTGTCTGTCTGTTCTTCGAGCCCTTGGGACGTCCGAGTCGGTTCGGCTCGCTGTACAGGCAGGTCTGCTTGGACCTTGCACAGCCGATGCATGGATCTCCGCCGGAGCATTTCATTTTCAGTCCGTGGCATGCATCGCAGGCCGATCGGACTTTTCTTTGTGTAGTTCCTTCCATTTCGGTTGTATTCCGAAATTGTGATACGATGGCGAAGGCGAAGACCCAAAGACAAGGCTATCTGTTCAGCGTCGGGGGTCTCCGTGTTTAAGGGTCCAATATTGCTCCGTTAAAAGGCAATGGTATATCCCTGCTGAGTCTTCAGGATCATGCAGCTAAAACTGAAGTACATATCACTATTATTTTTTCAATTGGCTCTCAGCGTTTCATGCATCTGGAAGGTGCACATGCCATCTGCTAGAAGTACAAGAGTTGTGATTGCAAGATAAAGAAGGGTTGATCTAGATCTAGAACTCAATGCTACGTGGGAGGAGAAACGTTGGCGCTCGCCTCCCCCGAGTACGAGAATCGATCTACAAGTGGCTCTGTCTCCGACCTATCATGAAAGTTGAGATAATCTCATTGTAAACTTAATGGTCTTTTAAGCGAAGATCATGACATAAAATTTTCAGAAAATAGTTCTGTCAGGAGGATTAGAACCCAGTATGAGCATTTCATTAAGCCACGCAAACGTTTCATGCATTGAAGGCGTAATCTACCTCAGTATGTCTTGTAAATGAGATCCTTTGCTTATGTATATCTGTTGCTATTTCTACATTTCTTTCCTTTCTTTGCGTGTCTTGGTTCATTCGAATTTGATATACTTGATATTCACATTATAGATCCTACGAACGACATTATGGCTCTGCCCTGAAATTAACCCGAGGTATAAGACACTCAATTGCTAAGTTCTTGGCCGTAAATTGGGTCTTTTGCCTGTAAACTCAGTATTCCGACTTTATGCAGTAAGACGGGAGTCCTTCGGCCCTACCTACAAGAGTCGTGGAATTAAGTGGCTGACGTGCAGTGTTCTATTGAATACCAATCTATTCTTTGATTGTGAGCTACTATGCATTCAAAGCATACATTATAGATAACACGATTCTATCTTTATAGGTTCAATTGTCGAAGGAATTGATCCCTGGAGAGAGTGATCTGTATAATACCCCCATTCATTCAAGCTTTACCTCCCAATGAAACCAAGCGTCTTCATCACACTCGAAGCAACCGAAGACGAGAAAGTGGCTTGGCATCGACGTTTTGCTGGCAGGACGAGCCGAGCCGAGCATCTTCTTTCCACTTGAACTTAGTGCATGAACATGAGGTCTTAACACATTCAGCCTACTTCCCACTGTCTAAACCGTGTCAGCCACGTTGGCCAATTCTTCTAGCCGTCATAAACGACCAAAAACGTAGACACCCTACTAACAAACTTATACCCCTAGCTCCAAACCGACACCCTGCAGTCAGCAGTAATACTATGCCTGCATTTTGCGTGGCAAAACCATCGGACGTCTCAAAGTCCCGAAACAGAATGACAGAATTATATGTCGATGCTGGAAAGATCAGCATAGTGGGGGTACTAACATACCTGCTAACCCCCATGCCCACGCACGCCCCCCGTATTCATCCGATTTCTTCACGAGAATAAAACCCTACCTAATTCTGCAACCCCGACCCCAGTACCTTTGAGTCTTGTCTCTCCTTGGCCGAACCTCTCAGATGTGCAGAGATGGCGCCATGTTGATCAATGCGCTACCATCTTGCCGCCCCCCCCCGCTTCCTTCGTATCGATCCCGCGCCGGCCCAAACAGGCCTTGTGAATCAACGATAGCGATGGCGTGGATCTGATTGCTGCGATGTAGTTGGACAGTAAATCATCGAGTTTCATGATCGGCCCTGTTAAATAACTGTGTTTGCGGCATAGCGTTTTCTGACTGCTGACGCCTTCAGGGGATGTGGATGTACCTGTCTCACTGACCCCTCCTTCATGTCTTGACGACAGTCTAGCTTGCTTCTGGCTTCCGGTACTTTTTTATTCTCTTTCTGTTTAGTAATAATAGGAGATAAGATGGACTGGGGGCAGGAATATGAGACAAGCCCAGTGGCGGCGAATCTTAGCTTCATCAAGAACATAAACACAAAGCCCAGATGAGGCCAAGACGGACTTTAGTCCTGACATGATGTGACTCAATGCATCCCAGTCTTCCCCCCGAAGTATACCTACTCACTCCCCCGGTCTCTTGTGTACAGGGGGATTACTTCTGATTACTCAAGAGTTTATAATCATCAAGAATCCAATCTCAATTTCCCCTACTCCGCGGAACCCCTACCTAAACCAAAGCTAAAACAGAAACCCCTTCAACAAATCAACTGGCCACATTCAGCCTAATCACAGATGAGCCCTAACAGCCGCCACCTGCTCCCTATGCGGAAACCGCACCCAAGCCTCAGGGAATCCCGCCCCCCGAATAAAGTCAAAATGCTTCGTGCCATCCATAGGCTGCGCGCTCGCGGAATCAATAGCCGCAATCCCCGCCGTCAGGAACAATGCCTGCTTAACACGGAATTCGGGAGATGGTCGTACGGCTTCGATGTGTCCTGCGCGTGCGCAAAACACCGGATCATCTTACACATGTGTCCGTCGTCTTCGTGGTAGCATGCTCGCTCGAAGACTTCGTCCCAGCCCTGATTCGGCAGCTTGGAGGGGTGAGAGGCAAGCCAGTCGAGTCGAATCTCTGGACAGCCTTGGCCTGCGTAGGACATTAGGTACACCCGTCCTGTGTACTCGAGGAGTCGGGCCTTCTGCTCGTTTGTCAGGGACGGCTCGGCGAGGAACATTGTGTGGCCGATACTTGAGGTTACGGCGTGCAAGAGGAAGAAGTCGAATGTGCAGATGTAGGGAGGGCGTTGGGCTCCGGCGGTTAGGTAGACTGAACATTATCTGTGAGTATGATGCTAGACACAGATGTCGAAAATGGGAGTATAGGTAGCTTACCCGCCGTATTCTGGAGCTCGGCAGTAGCCCGTTCCAAATCATTCGGGTCAACGCGGTACCGAGCAGCGACTTTGGTTAATTCGGGGCCGGCATTCTTCAGCACGCCGTCGCGCGCCGGCTCAAGATCCAGACACATTTCGCCCGTCATTTTGCGCGTCTGCATGTGGTAGTACGGGCTGGAGCAATTGCAAATTTTCTCCGTTGCACGCGCGAGATCTACACATGCGCTGAGTGGGAGGGTGGGCTCGACTTGCTCTTTTGAGAGCTTTTCGGCTCCAGTCAGGTACTCCGTGTACCACCAGTCGTGGTGGACGCAGGCTTGGGCAAAGCCTTCTGCTAGGAGTCTGGCTTGCTTGAATTCTAGGGCCATTCCGATGTGGATGATGCCGTGGACATAGCCTGTTGTTTTCATGGTTAGTACGGATGGTTCATTTGGTAGGTTTCTACCTGGATTGGGAAGTACGTGCCCATGTAGATACGACACAGGATATCATCTGCCACTTTGGATCCATTGACGAGGTATTGTTGCAGCACGGCCTGGTAGCCGATGCGGTTTATCTCGTCTTCGAAGAAGCGGCAGAAGTTCAGGAAGTTCTCTTCTCGTCCTAGACAGCGCTTGAAAACTAGTGGATCGCTCATGTCGTCAACTAGGGTTTCTTGGATTGTCATGGCTTCTCGTTGGTAGAGGCTGTTGCGGTCATGTTGGGACCGGATTGTTTCGGGCTTGCCTCCCAGCGCCCAGATCGTGATATCATGGTGGGCAATGTGATTGTGGAAGTAAACCTAGGTAGAATGTCAGCGGCTATCAACAACTTCTGGTAATTAAATTCAACTCACCCCCTTGTGATCCTCTGTCGTGGTGAATATATGATGGTTGTTATGGTTCTCCTCAAGAACCTGT
Organism: Penicillium turbatum; assembly: GCA_030762825.1. NCBI lineage: Eukaryota > Fungi > Ascomycota > Eurotiomycetes > Eurotiales > Aspergillaceae > Penicillium > Penicillium turbatum. The sequence goes on along the minus strand of JAUJYX010000011.1, from coordinate 581,877 downwards.
TCGAGCATACGAGACGACTCTTCTGTCAACCTCTTTGCATGCTTCAAACCAGCATTGTTCACCGGGTGAAAGTGAAAATGATACGTGGGCTCCAGTTCTAGCGCCATAGCCGGGTATAATGTCGATGCTGCTTGTTAATCTGCTTGTTTCATACAATTTCCACGATTTCCAAGGTCTCATACACTGCGACATTTTATTCTATTCGTATGCCTTTACGATGGCATCCGGTGATTTCCAAATCGCCTGTGATGAAGGGCTTGCATCTGTGTTTGTCTGCTCGGTGAGTATCAGAAGCTTCACATTGTTGATCAACAGGTAATAGAAACCTTCTCTGAGATAGGTTTCGCTGTGGCCTGCATGTCACGGCGAGTTGAGTGCAATTCCTCGGCTTCTGAGTGGCGATCTGCAGCACTTGAGGTCATGCCATGATTTTATCTATCATGTAATGATTATCAAGTGGCAAGGATTAGATGTCTACGTTTGTCTAAATTACTCGCCGTGTTTTCTAAGCAATGCGTCTCATCCTGCAAGTAGAAAGTCGCCGATGACAGGGTCTAGAACATGACAACATACCAAGAGGAGAGAGTATGAACACTATTACCCCACCAATCAGAATACGAATGAAACAGCACATATAATAGTCTCAATAACTGAAGCAAAGGCCAAAGTGAAATCGTGTTCAGCCGACACTCACTCTTCCCAATGCCCTTGAAAAGCCGCATTCAATTCCCCGATCTAGAAATCCATCCAACCTCCAAAATGAGCCCAAAATACCAAAAGCTCCTCGGAAAGCATGTCCTCATCATCGGCGGCACATCGGGGATGGGCTACGCAGTCGCCGAAGCAAGCCTCGCATCCGGCGCCAACGTAACCATCTCCTCCTCCAACCAAACCCGCATCAACGAGCGCGTAACCAGACTCAAAACCGAGTATCCATCCCAAACGGTGCGAGGCATAGTCTGCGACCTGTCACGCGACACCCTCAAGCAAGACATCGAGGAGCTATTCGCCAAAGTCGGCACGCTGGATCACATCGTGTTCACAGCGACCGAGCCGCCGAAGATGTTCACGTACGAGGAGATCACACTCGAGTACTGGCGCAACGCCGGGCAAATGCGACTTTTTGCGCCGTTCTTCGTCGCGCAAGTTGGCGCTAAGTATTTGAAGCCTGGGCTTGAGTCGTCGATTGTTTTGACGACGGGAACTTCGTCGGAGAAGCCGATTGCCGGGTGGCCGGTTGTTGCTTCTTATGCGGCTAGTTTGAAGGGATTGACGCGCAATCTGGCGCTGGATTTGAAGCCGATTCGGGTTAATATTGTTAGTCCTGGGTTTGTGGAGACCGAGTTGTGGGATAATCAGGAGCCGGAGGCGAGGAAGGGTCTTTTTGAGTGGACTAAGACTGTTACGGCATTGCAGAAGATTGGGCAGCCTGAGGAGGTTGCGGAGGCGTTTTTGTGGCTCATGAAGGATACGAATGTCACCGGTAGTGTTGCGGAGACTAATTCTGGGATGAAGTTAGTGTAGATAGTGAGTTCTGTTTAGTAAGTGACAATATATTTGATCGTTGCATTGCTACCTATCACGTTAAGTCGTAGTTTTGATCAATAACTATAAGATCTTCCTTCCATCGTGAACATGTGAACATGTGGGGCTGATGTGGCTGATGTGGCTGCTGGCGGACCTGCCTATTCAGGACGGCGCCGCTTCATTACCGGAACAGGCAATTCGCTCAACTCTCATCTTGACGCCGGAAACTTGGATATGCAAGCAGGTCGGAGTTCTGTCATAGTCGAAAGTATAAAAGCTTCTTAATCTATGTTGCTGTTTTGTCTGTTCTGTTTTTTTCTGCCATCTCTATCCCTATTCCTTAGTTTACTGGCAAGCCATGTCTATTAAAGCCCAGGGCAGTCCCCAAACCACAGTCTATAAAAGCCAGAAACCCCAACATGAAGATCGGCCCACAACTTCTTACGAGGAGTCATCTTCTCCATTTCCTGGTAAACAATGGAATCACCCGCGATCCAATATAGCAAAGACACTGGCTACATTCTGGAGCTTCTTAATCATGGGAGCCAATGACTCCGCATACGGCGTAAGACCATATTCAAAACATCTTGCTACTATATATGCTAACTATATACCCATTTCAGCCCCTTCTTCCATATGTACATCAAACCCCCACCCACCCTACATCTCACATCCCCTTCTAACCCAATTCAGCTCGAAACATACTACAACCTCTCCTATACAATCGTTTCTTTAGTCTTCCTCTCCCCATTACTCGGCTACGCCACCGCGGCAATTGTAAATGAGCGCGCACACTGCGCCATAGGCCGACGAGGCGTGGCCTTCGTGTCCTCTTCCTGCCACCTGATAGCTTACATCTTGAACTGCGTCCACCCTCCGTACCCGGTCCTCGTTGTCTCTTTCATTTTCGCGGGTCTCGGGAACGGACTCGCGGACTCGGCGTGGAACGCCTGGATCGGGAACTTGCATAATGCGAACCAGTTGCTTGGTCTGCTGCATGGTTTCTATGGTGTTGGTGCGGTTGTCAGCCCGCTTGTTGCGTCGCTACTTGTTGCTGATGCGGGATTGCCATGGTTCTATTTTTACTATATCATGGTATGCACTTTTCTTTTACTTTATGTCTACGTATCATTCTGAACCCGGGTGTGGGATTCACTGTGGCTAATTGCGTTCCCAGATTGGAGGTGCAGCAATCGAGGTTATATTCTGCGTTGCGTGTTTCTGGGATTCGACGGGGGCGTCGTTCCAGCTCGAGAAAAAGCAACAGCCCGGTGACAGCGGCTCATCTGAGAAAGCTGGGTTGAGCAAAGTCCTCTTCGCAATGCCCACTGCCCGAATCACCTGGCTCTGCGCTTTCTTCTTGCTAGGATACGTCGGCGTCGAAGTAGCACTCGGCGGATGGGTCGTGACTTTCATGAAAGAAGTGCGCCATGCTGCGCTGTTCCCTAGCAGTATGACATCTATGGGATTTTGGCTCGGTATCACCACCGGGCGAATTATCCTTGGTTTCGTGACTCCTTTGATTGGTGAGAAGATCGCTATCACGGTACTTTCTCCCCCTTTGTTGTTTTCATCCAGGTGCACTATAAACTTACCATTAAACAGGTCTATATTTGTCTTCACATAGCATTTTGCCTCATCCTATACCTAGTTCCGAACTTTTACGCTGGTGCTGTCGCAGTATCACTGCAGGGCTTCTTTCTGGGCCCGTTGTTTCCAGCCGTTGTCGTCGTTACGACGAAACTCCTGCCGAAACATCTACATGTCAGCGCCATTGGGTTTGCTGCGGCTTTTGGAGGCGGCGGTGCCGCTGTTCTTCCGTTCATTGTTGGTGTCCTGGCGCAGGCTAGGGGTGTTGAGGTCCTCATGCCGTTTGTTATTGCGCTTTCGGGCGCTATCTTGGTTCTTTGGAATTTCCTTCCGCGGATACCTAAAGACGGTAGTCGGTCAGTTGACACTACTCATGAAGATTGTTAGATATGTTTTGGGTATATATTGTGGTAGAAGATGCGTGCAGGGCTTGAGACGTGAGAATCTGCGGAGCACTACTGTGGCTGCTTCAGTTATCCCGCAGTGATCGGATCAGCTGGTTCTTGTCTGTTGGAACCCAAACAATACCCCGTCCAGTATAAAGTCAATATTATACTCTATTTAAATCTTCGGGGTATGCATGCATCCCCCCTGGAAGAGACTGTTACTCCCATACCGCGAACAAGGCCGCAATATTCATTTATTGACTAGAAGCTGCAAAGTCTCTGAGAAATCTTTGAGAATGGCTGTGCATGCGCACTGGTTTTGTGAAGTATACGTCATGGCGCGTGATAAGTTAATATACATCGAGTTACAGGACCATGAAACACATCAATCGTGATTAGAAGGCATTGACTAGTGTTGTCGAAAGTGCAGGCTGATCACTTTGGATTGTACTTGTCTTTCCAGATCCTGTTATCCGTTAGATTCACACTCCACATTCTCATAGTGAGTGGAACATACCAGGAATTTCCGAGAGTGGGACACCCATTCTCCTCGGCGAGTCTGTAGTACTTAGCCGCTTTGAACTACAACATTGAGTCAGCATGAACATAGAATGAATGCTGATGACTAGCCAACATTGCCATACCTTATCTTTCTTGCCCCCGAATCCCTCGAGGTAACACCAACCCACTTCATTCATGGCGTCAGTGTCACCCAGGTTGGCGGCCGTCTCGTAGTACTGTCTAGCAGCAGCAGGGTCCTTTTTCAGCCCCCAGCCATTGCGGAAGCAGTTGCCAAGCTCGAACATGGCCAAAACGAGCTCGCCTTTTGCAGATCCCCCTTTCTTAACCCCAGCACGCAGAGCCTCCGCCTCTACCGCGGCTGAGTTGGACGCTGCGGCGGAGAGGTAAGTTACTGCGCGTGCTGGATCTGGAGGACAACCCCATCCGTGTCTAGACAGTCATTAGCATCTCGAAGCTATGATAAGGGTGGCGCATGCTGTTACCGTAACGCTAGGCCATAGAGGACCTGACTCAGTGGATTATTCGCGCCATTTGGGTCTGCGAGTTGTCCAAACATGTGAGTCGATCGCTCGAGATCTATATTCCGGGTCAGTTATGCATCTCCGCTGCGCACCACGGACAAAACCTACCACCAGATTCATGTAGTCGAATCGCCTCTTGGATGTTGATCTATAGTCTGTTAGTCCCACATTCCAGCCACGACCAACACGCATATATATGTGGACAATGTCAAACACCTACATCTGCATCCGGGTCTTCAACACTCAAACTCGGGCTCCTGGACCTAGTTTGCGGTCCTAGGCCCACACCCAGCCCTACCGACTCCCCCTCGGCTGGTTGCACAGACAGCGACGAGCCTGAGATCGCGAATTGCGGGTTTCTCTGGACAAGCACCGTAGCCCTCTTTTCCCACTGCGCTTCGCGCTCCTGTTGACTAGCGGCCTGGTCATCGTTGATCTGCGGCAGATCCGCGGGAATGTTGGCTGAGGAGTCGCGCGAGTTACTGCGACTACGGTGGTCGAGATGCAGGAGATTTGAGAGGCGGCGCTCGCGGCGAGGCGGAGGTGGCGGAGGGGGCGAAGACTGAGATGAGGCGGAGTTTGCTCTGGATGAGCGGTTGAAGAACTGGAAGCTGCGCCGGGAAGACTGGGGGGAGAGGGAGGTTTCGTCTTGCTGTGGTGATGAGAGGTATAGTTTAGGGTCCTCTGGGAATGAGGGTGGGGTGATTATCTCTTGGGTGTTTGTGTCTGATCGGATGAGCTTGAACTCGGGTGGTGGTGGGGTTGTTGGGGGTGCATTTTGGGTTGTTTGGGGGGTGCTGAGCTCGTCGCGTTTGTGTAGGATGTTGCGGAGTGAGGGCATATTGCGGAGCTGCTTATCGGTTGGTGGCGGGAGTGGATCCGGGCGTATTGTGTGGGTGTGCTGGTCAAGTACAGGTGAGAGTAAAGATCCAGATTGAAGGGACAGCTTTGTTAGGACTGGAGATAGGAAGAGTGCAATTCAAAAATAATCAGAGAATAAACGGTGGCTGTGTACGGGGTAAGGCGGCTGATGGTACTGCTGATGATCCCCGTTGGGGTCCGAGTCTTGGCTGGCGGCTAAGCTCGCACACAATAGATTGAATAATATTAACTTGAACAGAGTAGGTACGGGAGTATACGTACACACCCAAGCATTGGCCGGTCTGAAATAGATGGATCCTCAGTATAGATCTTATCGCATTCTCCACGGGTGGCGTACTGCATTGGTCCCTGCATATGGCGCCAGAGGAGCCACATGGGAACAATCTTACGTAGGCAATCCAATGCCCAGTTATGCAATGTTTACACTATAGCTCTAGAACAGTACCAGTCAGATGCATTTTCAGAAGCATTCCTTGAGACGGTCGTTGCATCGTATTCTGGTCAAAGTGTGCTACGATGAAAAGACCCCAAGCAGTGTGATATGCCAGACATCAACCCACAGGTAGTTCCGAGCCCAACTCGATGGGGGACGAGTATTGGAACAAATCTGCCCATGTATAGTAAGAATCAAAATGGTATTGCAAGGTCTATCTCGGCGTATGCAAATAGCCCTCATAGTTTTGTACACAATGCCGAATGCAGTGAGCTGCTAAGCCCATTATTTAGGCCTTAGCAGTGGTCATGATGCCTAAAAAGAAAGTTAGTCCTGTCCTCTGCACGAATCACTTTGCAAGAACTTACGCTCAACGTCAGCAACGCTCTGCTGGAGGATCTGCTGCAGAACCTTGGGGTTCTCAAGCTCCTTCTGGATCTTGGCAATGACGGATTCGGCAAGCTCACGCTGCTGGCGCTGCTTGACCTGGTTCTCGTAGCGCACCCACGATTCGAGGACCTGCTTAGCCTCAGAAGCGAGAGCAGTGCGCTGCTCGAGCTCGTAGGCCTGGGCCTCGAGCTGGGCGGTTTCCTGCAAACAAATTATCAACCACCCACCCAAATATCAATCTGAAGAACCGATTGTTCCTACCTTGGAAACAGCGAAGAGCTGCTTGGTAACCTCAACAACGCCAGACATCTGGGAGACGTTGTCGATGCGCTGCTGGACAGCGTTGGTGTGGTCGGCACGAGCAGCGTTCAGGATGTCCTTGTGCTTCTGGACCTGACCCTCAGCCCACTCGCGGTAGGCGGGACCACCGTACTTGCCAACAGCGGTGAAGACAGACAGCAGACAGAAAGCAGCGACGGTCTCCTCGTTCATGACGTACAGCTCGTTGCTGATGGCGGCAATGGACAGAGCGGCAGCGGCAGACAGGGTAGCGGTCTTGCTGACCAGGCCGTTACCGGGGACGGCGTTCAGGATGGACTGTGCCTTCTTGGCGGGGTCCTCGGCGGGGACGCTGGAGGCCTGGCGAGAGGAGGTCAGGTTGGCAGTGACGGCAGGGACACCACGGACGGGAAGAGCCGGCCGGAGTCGGGATGCGCCTAGGGTGAGTTAGTAACTAAAGGCATCGAGTCGATCAGACTGTCGAGGATCGTAAAGGGCGTACCAATGGCGCTCTTAGCAAGACGCGAAGCCATTGTTGCAGATGGAATAATCTTGGTCAATGGGGTGGGTGAACGGAACTGAGGAGACTTGAGGTTCGGGATGGCTAGGAGGTGAAGACGCTAGCCGTTTCGGGTGATGGTTCCGTGCATCGGAAAAACCACCTTCCGGGTTGATCCAAACGATAAAAAAAAAGTTGCTGATAGGCAATCTATTCACGGTACGCTACTAAACGCCTGGACAAAATGCCTGCACTCGTGACGGATTCGAGCTCTAAGAAGCGCAAGAGCGGCAAAATTGCCAGCGCTCCATCATCAAAGCGCCGCGCTGTCGCTGAGGATAAGTTTGCCGAGACGCTGTCTACTATTCAAGAACTGGAGAATCAAATTGCGGAGTCGCGAAAGGGTTACAACAATATTGCGACCCTGCTGTCGATGCTCAATGTCGAAAAGTCTGCCGAACAACCCGAGATGGCCGTGGCCGTGTCTCTGTGCCGTGTTTTCAGTCGATTGATCGCCGGAGGGAATTTGACCGAGTCAAGCCGCGCCGCCGAGAACGAGAAGATTGTTGTAGCATGGTTGAAGGAGCGCTGCATCGATTATCAGAATGCTCTGGTGGCTATTATGCGCGAGGCAGATGCTTCCTCTCAGGTACCTATGCTTCGGTTCGCTCGTGGTGACCCATACTGATGATCTTTAGATCGCTGCTCTCACACTTAGCATGCGCATCGTCAAAGAACGCCTCGCCCATATTCCGGGCGCCGAGAACAATGTCTGGTCGACGGGTTTCTTCAAGGATATATTTGCGGCCATCGTCGAGGCCCAGAACGGTCAGGATCTGCAGTCTGAAGCGGTCAACAAGTTTGTGAAGGAGTATGAAGATGTGAGATATTACGCTTTTGCGCAGATTGTGTATGTATATCTTCTTCCATGGTCAAATTCTATATCTAACCTGTTTTAGTGACTATGCCTCTACGAGCCGTTCTCCCGAGACTCTCGAAATCCTGATCAAGATTCTTCAAACTTGCGATGAAGTACCCGGAGCGGAACACAAGTTCGAAAACTTCTATGCGAAACGAGATACGAAGAACAAGCGTCTGAGTTCGGCAAACTCTCACAAAAAGCAAGCACAGGATGCGTGGCTAGCCATTCTACGGAACAACCTCTCGCAATCACAGCGGAAAAGCTTATTGCGTATGATGGTGCATAACATCGAGCCGTGGTTTAACCGCCCGGAGCTACTGATGGACTTCTTGACGGACTCATACAATGTCGGTGGTGCGACATCTCTCCTCGCACTCTCAGGTCTCTTCTACCTCATCCAGGAGAAAAACCTGGACTACCCTCAATTCTACGCAAAGCTTTACTCCCTCCTGGACGCCGAGCTGCTGCACTCAAAGCACCGGTCACGATTCTTCCGACTCCTGAACACCTTCTTGTCCTCGACCCATCTTCCGTCCACGTTGGTCGCCAGTTTCATCAAGCGTCTGTCTCGTCTTGCACTGAACGCCCCTCCCTCCGCCATTGTGGTGATTGTTCCCTTCATGTACAACTTTTTCAAGAGTCACCCCACAACTACATTCATGTTGCACCGATCAATTCGCGATAAGGATCTCCTTGCTGAAGTGGAAAAGCAAGGCATGGACGATCCTTTCGATCCTAACGAGTCTGACCCGAACCTGACCAACGCGATCGAGAGCAGTCTTTGGGAGATTGAGACTCTTCAGTCTCACTACCATCCCAACGTTGCAGCTATTGCACGGATCATCTCCGAGCAGTTCACAAAGCAAGCATACAGCTTGGAGGACTTCCTCGATCACACATATGCGGGCATGGTGACTGCAGATCTCGGAGAGGAAGAAAGGAATTTGAAGAAGATCCCAGTTGTCGAGTACCAAATTCCCAAGCGTATCTTCACGGATCGTCTATTAGAGGAAGATGGCGGCGTGGACTCTGGTTCGGGGTGTTTCATGCGGGGTTTGTGGGAGTTCTGAGGGTCGTTATATTCCAGCGTATACCAATTTAATTTGTTTGACAATGAAGTTTCCTCTCAAGGGTTGAAGACATTGCGGGGTATAAGTATTCTCTGCCCCGAAGAGGAATAATCACCTGCGTGAACAAGCCCCTTGTTGCCCATATCGTACACCATGTAGAAGCCCAAAACAAATCTGAAACGTCCGCAATGGGGTTTTGCGGCAATTATTAGAAGACAATTCCATCAATAGGATAAGGTGGCAGATCCTGAACCTCTAGTTGGAAGCTTGTTATCCTTCGTAGGCGAAACTGAAGCTGCGGCTTGAGGTTGCTCCTACGGAAAGCTGTCATCCCTCCGGGTCAGCGTTGGAAATATATATCTCCCGTGTCTATCCACAACCGCAGGCTGTGTACGGATGAATCTTCGCTCAAGTCTCTACAACCATTGGCACTGTTTCTCACCCATGAAATTACAGTCCCTGGACTCTACTATTGAATTTAATTCTTGATTAGAGGATCGGAGGATAGTACTATGTTCGGTGAAGCTGTGCTGTATGTATGGTGGCGATCAATCTGAGGCTAACTCGATCCCCAGACACACAACTCTCCCAACTCCTATGGGACCCCTTGGTATGAGCTTGACAGCCGATCAAAGCCCCAGAAATCTTTGTCAAGGCCTTCAAAAATCAAATATGGAGTCCACCATAGCCCTATGGACTGCTTTTCACCAAAACAACTCGGGAAGGGATAGCATTCCAGCATGTCCCGGCAAGTTATACCCTTGGGCCACCTCTGATCAGCCGGTTTATTGACAAGCTATGAGCCTTCTACACAGTATAATACTGCCTAGTCATTCTGATGGTCTTTTAGCCTTTATAGAAGAATGAGGCCATGTCATGGCCCCCAGACAGATATTGACATTGAGACCTTTTAACAACAGCATGATCTCCAACGCCTCTATCCACCAAACCGATGGAGCTTCTCCAAGCAGAGATTTAAATCAGCTTCGTTTGTGGACTTCAAATTATGCCTGTTAGGCATTCCCAACAAGGTAAGCGGCATGCTTTACTGGGCAACATGTTGATGCTTCATCAGACCATAGGAATGCAACATTCCAGCAAAACGCCCTTGGATCTCGAAGCTCGAATGCCAACAAGCAACGTTCAATCTCCATTCTGTGGGGCGACAAAAGATCCAGGCAATTCTTGCTTCCAGATAAAGAATCGCGATGCGCCACCTAAGCCCTGAAATTCAAATCGCCTTCGTCCGTTCCCAAATTTGCCCTATTGAACGATAATACATTGTTTCTAATATCATCACACTTTCATTAAAGCCCAACCCCATATTTACGTTCTTATATCACAATGCACTTCTCTCAGAAGGTCATTGCCGTCATGGCATCTTTCATGACCTTGGGTCTCGCCGCCGACCCTCTGTCTTTCACTTCTTGGCCCAAGGAGCCCCTCCAAGCTGGCAAGCCGGTCACTCTCACATGGACTGGTGCCGAACCTGATCATGTAAGATCTTTCCCTCCAACGATGCCCTTGAGTGAAGGCAACTGACCCCGTTCCAGCCCGTGACCATCTTCCTCCGTCAAGGCTCCTCAGGCAACTTGAAGGATGTCAAGGCCATCACCGGCGAGGCCAGGGGCGGCACCTTCACTTGGACACCCGACAGCGATATCAAGGATGGCCAAACCTATGCCTTCCAGATCCGCCAGGATGATCAGACCAATTACACTGCTTTGCTCAAGTCGGCTGGCAAGCCAGTCGCTGATGTCCCCGAAGCAGAAGAGGCCACCGCCGATGCTCAGGCTGCCACTGCCCCTACCACCGGCATCACCACCACTCCTAGCGCCCAGACTACTGGCACCACTACCCAAGCCACTCAGGGAACCCAGACCACTCTGACTAGCACTGGCAGCCGGGTCCTCATCAGCTCCTCTGCAACCCCATCTAGCAGCCCATCCAGCTCCGCGGTGGCAAGCTCAAGCGATAGGGTCGATGCTACCGGAACTGAAATCGTGAATAACCGGGAACCCTCCTCTACCGACATTGTATCGACTGGCGACGCTTCTGCTCCCAAGTACTCTGTGAAACTGGTAATGGGTGTTGCCGGTCTCTTGGCCTACCTTGTCTAGTTCAGTCCTGTCCTTTAGCGTTTTGTGTTTTCCTCTTGGGCCTTAGATCTGGTGTTTTGGTGCAGAGATCATTCATTCATTTACTCAAAACCGGTATAGCTTCCTGTATATACAATACCCCTGAATATCGCGCTGATATATAGGTGGCCCTGACGCATTGAGGAAGTATTCAATTATATCTTATCATTATCAATGAAAAGAAGACATCAAACAAATCGAAGCAACAAAAAATTAGAAATAGATTAGAAATAGAGAAACAGAAGATGAAACATGCGACATGTCAATTCAGCTCCTACCCCTGTCGCCTTAGCGCCGGGGCTTTCCCTGACGGACGTCAATAATTCGCGGAGCGGGTGGAACACAAAGAACCATGATCGACTGATCAATTTGTTTTCACCAACTTCACCTTTACCGCAATCTCTTTGTTCTTTTTGGACTATTCTGCAGGTTGGATCTCCGATTGTTTCGATGATCTTTGATGGTCTCATGAGACAGTGTCTTTATCAAGAGGTCTCCCTTGCGATGTCTAGATGATTAAGCGACATCACAAGACACAACCTCACCTCCAGCTCTAGCTCATTTGGGTTCAAATACTTCTTACTGGTATGAGCCTTCCCTTCACAGGTTCATTGGTTTCATTTCTTTTTCCCGCTCTTGCGCCCAACTTGTTGCCCTATCCCGTTGCCTCATGAGAGGCGCCGGCAGTCACCATGGGGGGTCTCAAACGGGTGTTAATGCGTCTCAGCTCTAGCAAAAATCTTATACCGATTGCTGCTGACTCCCCTATCCGTGCAGAAGCGCCACATATCAGTCTCCCGCATGTGGACACACAATTGAACATGCACCAGCACTCCAAATTCCTCGATGACGAACCGGTCATTGAAGGCCAAAATGGTTAGTGGTCTCGATCCTACTCGCATTCTCCTCAAGCTCACAGTTCTTGACTTCCAGGCAACCATATCCATGCCTCCCCATCCGTATCACAACCGTCGGTTCCTTCCGCGTCCATTGCCGATACGAACCATAGCGACGCCCCCACAACGGAATGGTCTGCCGTCGGCCACGCAGCAGCAACGGGCAAATCGGGACGTGTTATCCACAATCTCCAGGAAGAGATAGCGCGTCTAACGCGTGAATGCACGTTATACAAGTCTCGCGCGGAGGAGTATCAAAGGACGAACGAGGCATACAAGATTCAGCAACAGAACATGAACGAGCGATTACGGAACCTCGAGCAAGTCAACGAGACCAACCTTAACTCGATTGCGCGGAAAGACCGGAAGCTGGAGGAACTGCGGGCGGAACTCCAGAACGAGCGCAGCAAGCGTCAAGAGGCAGAGAGGCACGCAAATCAGACGAATGCCACGATGCAGGACGAGCGCGAGAACCACAACCGCGAACAAGCGCGGTCACAAGAGATTGCGAAGCACTACGAAACACAGTACGAGGTGCTAGCCAGTACGGCTAAACGCGACAAGGCGGACTTTGCGAGGCGCATCAATGCGATATGGGCCGAGTTCACGACCATAGCCAACGCGCAGAAGACACATGTACATTCCACGGAGAGGCTGGAGGTTCTTGCAGATCAGAAAAACAGGGAGTTCGACACGCTCAAGGACTCTTATGAGAAGCTGCTCGCGAAACACACCGCGTATAAGGATATGAAGGAGAAGGAATTCCGTGATACCATCGAAACAGCCAAGTCTAATAATGATAACATTGCTGGGGTTCTTTCCCAGCTTAAGGAGACAGAAACGGAAATGAAGTGGGTTATGCGCCTTGATAAAAGTCGAGAACGCAGTCATGAATGAGCTCTATCTTTCCGGCTCTTCGCTTTTCCGCCTTTTCGCGATTCTCGTTCTCTCATTGTCAGACCTCAACCCTCATGTCACGCGACTTGATCATCAACAGGCCCTTCCTTCCTCCTTGCCTGAACCTCCAATGATGCCGCCAATCACACGCCAGACCGCCTTTTAAATACTCCCGTTCCTATCTCGCCCTCCATCTCGACCTCTCCAATCGATCCCATGCATACTCTACCTCACATCTCTGTTCAACTCTCATAGACCATTCTTTGCCGGTGCATGGCGTTCGTTTCCATTTGCAGCAGATACCCGCCGTGGCAGATTTCAATCTTCAATTCGGCTGTACCTTTCAATGTTTGCATACTCATTGCCGTCTTCATTTGCCTTTGCATTTGCATTTCCGTCCTGTATCGGTTCTGTCTCCTGCCTCCTTACCCTTATTTCCTGTTACTATTCTTAGATATGATGCCTGATGACCTGCATATTGTTGCCTGGATATTTGTTACCTGGATATGTTTACACTGTGATGAATACTGTTGGCAGTCTTCTTTTTTTGCTCGTGTGCGAAATAATATCAAAGAGTGTCTACATAGGTCTATTCTCGCTGCCCATAATTTTCTGGGTGTGCTGTTTTGTTTATTCTCTACCATTTATACAAATTCAATTCTTTATTTACTGCTGAATGTGCTGATGATAGTCTTTCTGCCTTGAAGTAGGTTAGCCCGATCTTCCTGCGGGGGGAGCAGCCCTAAGTATAACCTCGGTGGACAGGATAACGGGCACGTAGGGCACCAAACATGAAAGTCAAGAGTACACTATTCTAATCCATCAAGAGAGACTCTTTATGGTTCTATATAGTCGTCTTATAAGTCGTCATTCTAATACATGTATCTATTTTCTCACTATCGTGAAACCGGTGGTGAACAGTACAACAAAGGTCTCGCCCGGCCGGTTGCTCTAATCAGTAAATTGCCATGTCGTCGCCGAGTCCTGGGTGCTCCTTCCTTTTACCTTTGCTGCCGTTGTCTGTGCCGTTGTCGTCTAAAGAAGCACCACTTCACCTGGCATGTGCTTACCTAGGAGGCAGTACGCCGTAGAATCTAACCCTCCTTCCTTCTTTTCCGTCTCGTCATCTTATTCTCTTATCTTCCTCACCTCTCTTGTTCACTTTCGAATTTCACACTTAAGTAAACCGCTGGATCGACGCCATCAAACGCCCATCCACCCTCATCGATTGCCCTTTTGCTTCCGTCGATTGCCTGTCTACTCACGGCCATAACTTCTGAAATTCTATCATCACATACTTCAAGTGCATTGCTAGTGGTGTGACTCCCTCGTTTCTTGTGCGTCAATTAACGCTCACCTCACGACGTTCAACCGTCACTTGCCCCTCACATTAGTCGGACCTTACCGTCACTTCAACGTTACCACTTCGTCCTCTGCTGGTCCGCTCACCTTGATCACTCTTCAACAACCATTCGTCACTTGCCACTTACGTTGATCTGGTATTACCAGCATCGTTTGCTGTTTCATCAGTGGCTTGTCCACTTACCTTGATACCTCTTCGCCAGCCAAAGCTATTAGCTATCTAGAGTCGGGATACTCTTCGAGCCCCAGATAAGATGGCTGACAACCGAACATTGTATTTGACCTCGCCGTGGCAGCTGGAGGACCGCGGGGTAAGTATATGCACTATCGTCTTTGGTTATTCATACCTGGGCGAGACTGGCACTGATGCAGGTTAATATAGGTTGAAGAACTCCGCGAAGAGATCATGTACGACATTTCCCAAATTTGTGTCTTCCGTCGATCGATATCGAAGCTAAACCGGATTTCTACAGAAAACTTAGCCCTCTTGCTCCAATCAGAGTCGAATATCTACGGGAGAGCTATGTAGGATTCCTCTTCCATCTCTTGATTATAGCTCTGCTAATTGTATCTAGCTCTTGGGTGTGGTTGGTCAATTCGATGAGAACTTCGAATCCAAAGTCACCTCCCTGCTGCAGAGCTATGTTGAGGAGCATCGTGACGACGACCTACTCGAGGTATGTATTACTCTCGGTGCTGTATTGATGTGGGTCAACCCACTAGTGGATTACACCTACGGCGTTGATGCATTGCCAATGTCATTGTCTTTTTCACACCGAAGTCAGGGTATTGACACCTTTGGTCTTCAGGTACCGAGAATCAGTCCAATTCCAACCTCATTCTCCGTCCCTCGAGAGCAACCACAAACGCCGAAGCTGGTTGATGATATACCGACACAACCGATTGGCGATCAACCCAATCCCAAATTATGGCTTCCTTCCCAGGCTGATTTGGGCCCTATTTCCTGGGACTCGAGCACTCTCTTTCTTCGCGTCGCCGAGAGGACGGAAACAAACATCGCGATGAAAGATCGAGGGCTTCAGGTTTCTGCACCAGACATGGTCAACGTTGACAAAGCAATGCGGAAACTCACGTCTCTTGAGAAATGCTTTGTATGGTCTTTGTTCTTTGGCACATCAGTCCGTTTGCTAATATACTCCAGGACCTCATAGAGAACCCAAACCAAGGGCTGATCATCTTGACTCCGGAACGAGACGACGCTACCTTTCGCATCATGACGCTTGCAAACATTAGGAACAATGCCTTGCATCGTATCTTGATTGGCCAGGATGCTAATATTTCTCTCCCAAAGATAGTGGCTCCGGTCGTCTGTCAATTCGACGACCTCGCCAACGAGTTTCGCCCACTCCGCAAACTTCGTCAGCCACCTCATGTGGCTCCAAATCCTAAGTTGAGCACCATTAGAGATTGGAGAAACTATAAGTTCCCGGAAGTCGGTCACCAAAGCTATTACCACAATGCGAAGATTGACCAGCATCTTGGAGCTGAGCCTGAGATATTGGATGATAAAGGTCATGCTAAACTTCCGGATCTATCTGCTGTGCACACAAAGGACGTCTACAAATGGATATCCGGTGATACCGATAAAGGGAATTGGTCAACCAAGGGCCGTCTCAGATTGCCACCGGCAGATGAATCCACATCTCATGAGCTTGTTGTGTTTAAACCTCCATCTGAAGAACCCAGCGAAGTTTCACAGCCCCGGTCCACTGGCGTTAAACGTTACATGGTCGTCCAACGGGATGGAAGTAAAGTTGAGGCTACTCAGGCTCGACGCGAACACATTCAACAACACCGAAAGGAACCTTCTTCTGTCTCAACCCCCGGAAACGTTCCGAAGCTATGTCACAGGTCAAGAACATTGAACGAGCAGGCAGCGGTTGTGTCTTCCACGGCTACTGATCAACAAAAGGAGCCGGTCGGTATTCTTCGGAACAAAGCCGGTTTGAAAAAGCTTGGGGGGGCTTCAGGTGCAGTTGATTCGGCGCCATGTATCTCTGGTGAGAATCAAGAGCCGACTGCTTTGCTTCATCCATCGATTCACCCTACTCAAAGAAGCGACGGGGAGCAGCTTGTCGGTGTTCCCGAGGCAAAGAATTTGCAGGTGGATACAAAATCTCAAGGGAGAAGTGTCGATTCAGTGATGGAAGAGCTCATGATAAGGATCGAGCAGAATAAGTCCCCAAGCCAAACAGAAAGGGACGCATCCGGCAAGCAGATAACAGCCCACATCCAATCGAGTGGCACATCCAGTCGCTCCGGCACCGTCATCGAGAAAACAGAAAACCCCAGCCCGCTCATCGACCTTGAGTGCGATGTGCATCCCCTCGATAGTGGCGTTCACCAAATGGTTGGTATTGATCAACTAGCCTTGGTCCCATCAAGTGTTCCGGGGAAGTCTGCGGGCTCCCAAAATGACCAATTCCAGCAAAGCAAGACCTCTGCTTCTGATGAAGCTGATGATGTATTTGATCTTCCCAATTGGGAGGGTCCAAGTACACAACCTCAGATGATTGGGGGATACTCTCATCCTCCTCAAGAAACCTCGGTTCTAAGTGCTCATCATGAGTCCACTTCCATTCCTGTTACTAGCGAGCTTGCTCACTCAGAGCTTGCTGCAGAGGTACCATCACCACCCGTTTCAAGGATTCCCCGCTCTCCCTATAAGGTCGTCAGATTCTCGGACGAAGAGGTACGCCAAGAGGAGCCTAAATCGGGCGAGTACTTCAGATCTTGTGCGAAGGAATATCTACTCCAATACATCAAAGATCACGCCGGCCCAGAGACTAGCAATATCTATGAGGACTTGCCGGCTGTCGGTGCTAGCCAAGATGACACAACATTCCAGGGTCCATCTGCTAGCTTGCCTAAGAGTGATCCGGGTGGTTCTCAGCAACAACAAACCCCTCTCCAGGTGCATGAGAATATGTCACCTGTCGATGCTAGTCAAAATGATGATGCACCTCAGTGTGTTTCTACTAGCTTGCTTGACAGTGATTTGAGAGGTGCTGAGCACCAACAACCTTCTCTCCAGGCATATGAAAATTTGTCACCGGTCGGTGCTGGCCAACATGACAGTGCAACTCAGGCTCCGTCTTCTGCTGTTTCTGGAAGTGGTATGAAAGGCGCTCAGCACCGGCAATCTTCCCGCCAGCTGCGTGGCAACGTGCCTGTTCTCCGTGCGGATCTCATAGATATCTCACCTCAGAGTCTCTCATCTCATATATCTCGCAGTTTCTTGCAACGATCCACTTCCAACATAGCCAAACAAGATACGGATCCCAATAATGGTGAAAAGTTGGCTGCAACTGATGAAACCCAGACGAGGGATCTTCGCAAGACAATGTATCATCAACGGCCCCCAGAAGGTGATCCCCGAGTAACGAACACAAAGGATGAGACTAGAGAAATCGCAGACACCAAAGCCGCGAGTGTCGATGCCTGGAGGCGGAGATCCAAAACCTCTGTTATTCATACCTGGAAGCAGCAGACTGAAGTCATCACCGTTGATACTTGGAAGCGACCAACGAGCTCCAAGCCCACAGCGTCTGAACCAAGAAAGGAACGACCAGAACAAGGGAAATCACGCAAAGAACAACAACCAAAAGGCAATCTTTCAACTATGGAGGCAATGTTCAGATCCTCAAAAGAGAAGATGCTCATCCGTGATTCGACAAAGACTCTCTTTTGTTTCCTGGAGCCAATTCTTGATGCCGTTCGCAGCTTTCCTGGTCCATTGAGTCTGGAGATCCAGTTTGGTCTCATGTTCATGCCCACTGTGCCAGCTTCGACAAAAGAACAAGAAATGAATTACAAGCAAATTCACCAGTTCTTCTTCCCTGTTCATAACATGACACCGCCTCCTCTCTCTATGTTTGAGCGCCTGACATCATCCCCTGCAGATATTGACCACCTCGTCGATCTGAAGATCGGGCAACGTCAGCTGTTTGACCCAAGCTACAGCCACCGAGGCATTAAGTACGAGTTCTGCTGCCGCACTGGCTCAGACAGGGTTCTTATCGTCTCGGTCAATGAGAATGGCAGTGCGATGATTCGCTATCCCGAACTCTCTCTAGGCATGGTCCATTTGAATTTCCCATCTCAAGTCTGGGATGCTGCTGCTAGAATACAAGGCTCAATTGAATACAGCACTGGTGATGATCCAGAACTCGAAGCAGCTGCTCGGGCCATGGTGAAAAGCATCCGAATCGAGCCAAACAATGAGCAGCTTCGTATGCTGGTCCAGTTTCCTCGCTTCTCCAATCTCAAAGTTGATCAGGTGTTCATGGAACGGTGGAGCCGTCATTCTTATCTTTCACAGAGAAGCGGAGACTTGTCTCTCCAAATCAGCGAGGTTCAAGAACTCTCTGTCACGCCCTCTGTCCTTGACTCGGGCACCATGGTTGTGCATAATGCCCCGCTGCAGAAAATGGTAGAGGAAGGAAGACAGTGGTGGCAGGCCTCAATCGTCAGCAGCAAAGTCGAGGCCATCCTGAAATCAAATGCTTTCCTCGAGCCAGGCGATTGCAACGAGTCCTGGTCTGCCGTTGACCTCCTCGGTGCAGACCTGGAGAATATCATGCCCACTGCGAGTCAAGGCCTGAGTACTCTAGGAGCTGAAGTCGGCCATTCGGGCATCGGAGCAATGTTCCAACTTGCCAAAACCGTTGTCGAGAACATGGATGCCGTTGGGTACTGGAACAAAGGGCCTGCTGCTACTGCGCTCGTGAACTCGTCACCTTCACCTAGCGGGGTCGATGTAGTTGCTGTCCGGCAGGCATCTGAAGACTGGAGGAACCAGGCTCTGGTGGGATGGGGTGGAGAGGAAAAGCACAATCCGAAACGCAAGTGGTGATCAGGCAATTGAACTAGTACGGAGGAGATGGAAGTGGGACCCGGAGGACTTGAGAAGGGGCTTCTTTCGTTTTTATTTTTTATTTTTCTTTATCCGTAGACATCTGATCCTTGAGATCTTCATGGGTTATGTGCGTGGAGCAAGTAATACTACTTTTTATGAATCATGAAACATGATTTCTAACACTCGCCCTATAATCAACTATACAGCTTGCGTATCTGGTGAACTCTCTGTGGACTATTCCAGCGTATGTTCTGTTAGCCTTTGAGGATGGGGACCGACTTTTGACTTATGCTCGCTGTAGTTGTTGAATAATAATCAAGTTCAGCTTCACTGCGAGTAAGAGACCAGAAGAAGGTATGAAGGTAATATGAAAAATGGAAATTCAATATTTTGTACTGTAAAGAAGGAAGCACAAGGGACTGTAATCTATGTTCAACATCAAAACAGCAACATCCAAGAATAATGCAAAAATATCCCGTGCTTTCTATTTTCCTTTCTGGTCAACCCAGAAGCCAATCACTCCTCCTCATCCGGCGCATCATCAACACCACGTAACCAAGCACCGCGAGCATCAACCGCCGCCTTCCGCACATCACGCTTGGGATCATCAAGTGCCGCACGCAAAGACAATAGAACCTGCTTCTTGACAGGCAATAGCGGGGAGATACCCGGCGGCGCGCGCGCATTAGCAGCAGCACCGGGGACCTGGTGCGTAGCGAGAAGATTAAGACATTTCAGTGCGTCCGCGCGGAGACGGGGACTGTTGACTGCTCCAGGACCGGGGTTCGTCACTGTTGTTTTGAGCAGTCTTGTTACAAGACTTTTGACGTGCCCGCATTGATCGATGACTGCAACACCGTTATCGCGGATGATGACTGCGAGTGTGTCGAGAGTTGCTGTGCGGACGGCTACGGAGTCTGCAGTTTGAAGATCGAGGGATTGGAGGAGGAGAGGGAGGAGTGTTGGAAGTTCTGGCATGACGAGTGCTGTTGGGATTGTGGAGAGGATGCCTGCAAGAGCGGTGAGGTGTGCTGGTTTGATGTGGTCTGGGGTTTTGGTTTTTTGAACTGAGTCTGTGCCTGCTATATTGACTTCGCGGATGCGAGAGGAAATCAGAGGGATGACTGTTGTGAAGAGGCGTTGCCGGCAGAGGAGACGAATTGTTGCGCCGTTTGTAGCGGAGATAATGTCGTCTTCGCTGAGGATTAGGGAGAAGGACTGGGAGGCTGTTGTGCTTGTTTGGGGGTCTTGGGAAGATAGGAGGGCGAGGAGGGAGGTCACGATATGTGTTGTTGTTGGGGCTAGGCGGAGGACTAGGGCTTTTGAGAGCCAGAAGATTGTGCGGATGGTTGCGGCGCTGAGGCTTCCTGATTCTGTGTCTTGGCTTTGGAGGAGAGTGTCGAAGAGTTTCTCGGCGATTGAAAGGTCTTGCTTGGTGAGGAATTTGTTCACGAGCAGGGCTAGGTGACGGAGGTAGGCTTGGTGTGTTGCTGGCTCTGTGTTTGAGACGGAACGGTTGACTAGATCCAGTAGCAAGGCCGACATATCTGGGTTTGTGTGCGGGACGCGGGTGCTGCAGTCCTTGGATATTCCGGCAAGAAGGTATGTCGAGATAATGATCGTACGCTCTTGGTCCGGGGTTGTCGTATGGGTAAATGGAATAGGCACGAACTCTTCGGGAGTGGAAAAGAGGCTATAGACATTTTCGGCAACCTGTTCCTGCTTCTGAAGCGAAACAGACCGCACAAGGAGATTGCAAAGGCGACCCAAGGTGTCAAGCACAGTAGAATCATTGAGAATCCGATTGTTTGCCTTGCCAGAGGCTGATGCTGCGATGTTGCGGCAAAGTCCAACCACGATCTTGTCGAAGTACAGATCAACACTCTGATCTTGCGCCATGTCCCTCTGCTGCATCACATAGAGCAATGTGACGAGGATGGCTCGGGGGTAAGCAACTGATCCGGGCTGCTGCTTCTGTAGCAAAATAGTCAATTTGCTGAACAGGCGGCGGAAAAGTGTCTCGAAGATATCCCGCTCCACGCTGATCTGCGCAAGTGTCTCGAGTGTGGGGAGATACAGCTCATCAGAGCCTTCAGCTTCCTCCGGCAGGGTTGCCACAAATGCAGGGAAAGTGATATCGATGATTAGTCGGGGCTTGTGCTTGGAAATCTCTGCAAGAGCAGCAATTGCTTCTTTCTTGAGATCATCCCGGCCCACGGATTCCTCCTTGAGAAGAATTTCGTCGAGGTATTGCACGAAGAGTCCAATCTCGTTCTCCTGGAAGAAGTCACGCAAGGTCGACAGGCGCAAGAAGCCCTTTAGAGCAGTCACTCGGAAGGAAACTTCTTCCTTGGCTGCACCCATCAATGCCTGACCAAAGAGGTCTGAGAATTGGTCTTTGAATTCGAGAAGGGGGTTTTCGAAAGCGACTTCGCCTCCCCGGGTAGTCCACTGCCCGAAAACATTCGTAGCAGCTTCAAACAAGCCATTGAGAGTCTCGAGAAGTGCTCGCTGTTTGACAATCCCGTCTGCTTCTTGGTAAAGTGTGAAGATCGGGGCAAACACTTTCTGCACAACGAGGATAAAGGAAACAGGTGAAGCAGCTGACATGCAGTTGAGGATCGATTGAGATGGCTTGGCCTGCTTGTTCTGGGGCTCTTGGAGTTGCTCATTACACTCCTTCGTGATTGAGTCGAGATATTTCGCAAGAGGCAGTTCCTGTGACACTTCGGTAACCCCTTCGGAGAGTCGTTTAGCAATTAATTGCAGAGCCTCAAGGGAGCTTTGAGAGAGGAATTCCTCTTGGGCATTGAGAATCTCAAACTTAAGGACTCCCCAGACGGTAATGGAAAACTTGGACACTGTGTCGGGATCATACGACTTGATGCATGCGATCAATGTATTGAGTGCATCTTTCTGTGAGACTGTTAGACATTCCTGAACATTGCATTGATATAACGAATCTTACCTTTACATTGGGGGAAGTGGAATCCAGCTTTTCCAATAATGCGGGGATCGCGTGAGGAGCAAAATGCCTCGTCGAGGAAATACAGTCTTGGAGACGGCCCTTCAGATCTTGTGCAGTGATTCCATAGGGATCATTTGGTGGGGGTCGGAACGTAATTGGGAAATAGTTGTATACTGAGTCGAAGAGAGTCTGCCTAGTGTTAGGTGACGGTGCCAAGTTCTAGGGAAAGTGATACACACCTCGATGTGATTCGAGATGTCCCATTCCACCATTACCACTTTCAGAATAGAGAAAACGATCATCAAATTCCTCGGGTCTTTCTCTCCGGTCATGAGATCAACAACACCCAGCAACGAGATATCTCCCATATCACGCATAGCTGCACGGTGTGTTGACATCAAGTCATTGAGCAGTTGATAGACGTGGAACCTCTGCGTTTGCGACCGCGACTGAAGATCCTGGAAGTTGGAGAAAAGCCTATATCACAAGGAACAGTCAGCATTGGGTCATTGAGACAAGCTTTACACCAGACAGGGTCTCGCATGTAAACAAGAAGCATAACACCTACGCTTGTGCTACTTCGGTAGCCAAAAATTTGTTGAATCGGTCCAGACCCTGTAGAGTCTGCAACCCGGCAACAGCTCCTCCATCCTCAATTCTATCACAGAAGAATGTAGTGAGGACTTGGATCTGTTGTCTCGAAAGGTACTTCGGCGAAAGAGCTTGGATAACAGCCGTGAGGTAGGAAACCGCTTTTCCGCGCAGGATTGGGTCTTCGTCGTTGATATATTCGCCGAGAGATTGGACAGTATCAATCAACGTCACCTTCCTGGTCTCAACATCTATGATTCCCTCCGTAAGTCATGCAATGGTTCGAAGTGGTGCCAAGTGCGGGGCGAAGTGGCATACCTTGAGCGATTCCGTCGGCAATGCGCTTGGCTTCTTCTTTGTCATGGTCCACGACCAGCATGAAGGTCTGCAGAGCCGACATGATACCGATCAATCAACCAAATAAGCCAGATGTGTAGATTGCGGGGGCAAGATCAAGACCGCATCGACGGCCAATTTCTTGTGGCCGAATGCCCTTATCGATAAGGGTCAGGTGATGATGCTATCTCTCCATGTCACGTGCCAAGCGCAGTTGCGTCATGGCCGTAGTGAGACCTGCTTGTCTGTCCAGCGTCATTGGTAGCAAAGATGGCTTCAACACGCAGCATGAAAGTGAATCGACTGACGAGATCTATCTTATTTACAGTCATTTTTGCTAGCTCTGCATCTGCAATCTGGGGCTTATCGTATTCCAACCCTTCGCGCCAACAACCACTAGCACTCGAACACAAAGAGCATCAATCAATAATGGATAAGATCCTACCTGGTATTGTCCAGCCACAGAAGACGGCAGCGGACGAGGATGTGAGCTCGAAAGACAGCAGTAGTCCCATCATCTCGGACGTGCTGCCCAAGACTAAAGGCATCAATATCTTTGCACGGTTGACCCGTGACTTCGAGCCTGTCGCCTCTCGCCTTAACGATGCATCCAAGAATATCACAGTTCTCGCACCGCGCAACAGTGCAATCCAGGCTCTTCCACGGAAGCCTTGGGAGAATCCAGAAGACTACAAGAAGTTTGGAGAAGTAAACGCATATGAGGGCCAGGATGGTCAAGACCGGGCAAAGCAGAACCTGCAGCGATTTGTCGAGGCTCATCTCATCCCTGTTAGTCCCTGGAGAGTCGGGGAAGAGGTTGAGACACTTGCAGGAGAAAAGTTGAAATGGACAAAGGAGGGTGATAAGATCTTTGTGAGTTTTGTCCTCTGCGAGACAGGCCAAGAGTATATTGGTAACTGACTGTCTATAGATCCAACCCGGAAATATTGAGGTTGATTCGGTTGCAGAGAAGGTTCACAATGGAGAAGTCTGGATCCTCAACGAGGTTATTAATTACCGTCAATAGCAAGAGTGATAATCATGAGTTATGAAAGCCCCAGTGGACGACGAGTAATATGAATCATGCAATGTGCACCTACATATACTATTTGCCTATACAAATCTTATGAGGATGGCACTTCAACTTTAAATTGTGTAGAACTTCGGTAGTTGACGCTCAAAGACATGGGAATACAGTCTTCAGGACACGCTGGATCCTCCGATGGATATATTCTTTAGCTGTTGTCCGATAGGTATTGCCCCGGACAGAGTGCCATACATAATTCATCAAGGGGCCGAGGTTCGCACAACACTGAACAAACTGAAAGGGAAAGTCAGCATTTGCCAGGCTTTATCCGGTACATACCTACGAAGCTTTGAAGTATGAGCATGTAAATTATATAGCCCACAGTGGTACAGCTTCCGTTGGTTGGACATCACACATTCTATTCTTTGTGCTATTTAAAGCCGGCGATAACCTCAAGACAGGTATATACACCGACACGAGACATATGCAACGCCAATGGGAGATTAGATTCCAGCAGGAGCAAAGTTCTGCAAAATTCTCTCCTCCACTCCATCAAGAATACAGAAGTGCTCCATCACTTCCAAGTTCTCCGCTTCGCTCAGATACAGCTTATCGGGATCTTGGCCGGGCTGGAGCGGGTTGACCATAGCGGCCGGGTTGGCCATGCCCACCTGCTGAGCCATTTGGTTGGCAGCTGCGAGTTGTTAGTATTGGTCTCTCTCGATAGAGCTCAGAGTAGAACGTACCGTTATCACTGCCGAGAATGAATCCAAATACAGACTGCAGACCCATCAAATTGAGGAAGTACCACGAAAGACTGGAGACCCACTGCACATCGAGGTCACGAGTCATGACACCAGACTGCAGCATAGACTTGAAACGGATGGTGAGCGGGAAGGGCAATTTCACTGCGAGTGTGTAAGCTAATTGATCGTGTCTAGTTGTATCAACATGCAACATACGGATGACAAAGCCAGAGAAGAAGGCGTTGATCCAGCTCATGATCAATGTTTGCGGGATCATCATCATCATATTTCCTTTAAGCATGCCCATCATAGCTTCCATGCCGGCAGGATCGGTCATAGGGTTCGCGGGAGGTTGCCCACGGTTGTTGGGGTCCTTCAAAAACGCGCCGCTGCGGAATCCGGTCACCAGGTAGTTCTTGCGCATCTCAAAGGACTCGCGGTCTAGCACGGAGCAGGCATTGTTGCGGAGGTTCACGCCGCGGATGAGAGCAAGGCGCTCGCGAGACTCGGCAAGAGTGGTTGCCGATCTGGGGGGTGAGTTCATCAGAACCGTGGCATAGTGGCGAAGAATTCCGGTCAAGATCTATTCAAAAAAGAGTTAGTTCAAGCCCAGGCGCAAAATCATCAATTGGGCTCTAAGCGCTCGGGGTAGACTTTACCATAACAATCGAAATCGGAAACAAGATCCAGTAGCTATAAGATGGTCAGTCCAACGTTCCCGAGTCGATCGAATCTAATTTCCTCACAATAGCGCCGGATCCCTAAGGATGGTCTGCTCAGCCCCTTGAATTGCCATATTGGAGGCAGTATGCAAGATCAAAGGGTAACCTGTCGCGAGCCAGACAGTAAAATCGGTGGGTGCAGGTGGGGGATGGAAAGTTGAAGGGGCCGCGAAGGAGAGGTTGCCAGGCGGAGAGAGATGTCATTGGCCCGCGTTAGCTCCAGCTTTCTCCAAGGGCCACGCCGCATCTTTGTCCTGCGATAAACAACAGCCTCGCCTTGATCACTGAAAACTTACCAGCGCTTGTTATTTTGAATATCTCGAAGGCCTCTACTTGCATATTCTTTACACGTTATTATGGCTTCAAACAAGGTGCCAGTCTACTCGACTAATGGTTCTTCATCCCGATCTACTCTATACTGCAATAACACTAACAGCGAGATATGAGCAACAGATCTCAAGTCTACGAGTGACGATGCTCTTCTTCCTTACCTGACGAATCTTCCTGCGCCATACGCTTTTACGCCGGACCATTCGAAGACAAACATTCGCTTCCTGCTTGGATTCAGCGCTGTCGCGATTGCAGGGTTTACTTTCTATGCAGACCGCATGCTCGGCTGGGAAGCAACTACCTCGCCTTGGATTATTGCAGCGGTTGCGTCCTACTTTATCCTGAACAGCATTTTGACATACTGGATCTGGGCTGTTGAGGGTGGGGAGGTATACGCTGGAAAGCGGAAGACTGGGGAAACGGTATGTTCATTGATCTTCGGGTCCCTTGGAATTCTGTTTCACAGCAAATTGCTAACAAATGCATCCATAGATATCTGTCACATCTTCAGCCCAAAAATTCTCGAACATCTATAAGCTGCACATCATCTATAAATCTGCCACCGGCAAGGTCCTTCAGGACAAGCGCTTCGAGGCGCCCTTCGCAACTTGGTTTTCGGCAGAAGGTGTCTTCCACCCTGAGCCTTTTCGCCGGTGGGTGGCTGGCGAGATTGACGTGTTGAGGTTGGCGGCGAAGGAAAATGAGAAGAAGTCTGGCTAGACTGCAATACTTTCAATTATCTGTCATCTGAGGCCATGTTTTTGGGGTAATTGCAAAACATACTACAATCTACAGAAAATACCAAGAGTCTTTCTCCGTTTTGCTTTCGGGTTGGGCTTGGGCTCATCCAGAAGGGCCCAAAAATAGAGCTTTTTTTGCATTAGACGGCTACAAGGGGAAGCAATCCATCTGTGCAACACTGGCCCCTCGATATACACGTCTGCAATGAGTGCTTTCCATGCATTTCATTTTGGTTATCTCAATGGCCTAACAAATTGAGACATGGCCACATCTTAGCTTGATGTCACGACATAGCAATGGACCACACTTAGGGCTATGTGCTCACACCTACACTTGTTCCCTCAAGGAAGGAGCTCTCCTACACCTGCCAGACTTGCGAGGTTCCAAGCCCAGTCGAACCTTCCGGAATCTGGAATATCAACAAGCTTGGAAGTTGGTGGTGCTAAACTTCATGCCCTAAGGTTTGCTTCGATCACTACTTCTACCACCTCTCTACAACATTATACCTCTTCAACTATATGACTTCAATTGCGTATCGTGCATGCCTTTAGTAGATTGCTTTGCTCATGGCCTCATTGATCTTCCTCCGTTAATTCTGCAATCGTACTGTTTCGCCATTAGCGGACTTCATGACTTCAGTCGACTCCCAACCTACCCCAGTCCAGGTCATCGAAGACCCCATCAATACCACTCCCACACGCAAACGCTTCGATATGGGAGCACTTTTATCTGTCATCCGCCGTCCGTGGGGTAAGTACACATGCCACACAAGCCCATATACACACCGAACTGACAGGCAGATCATCACAGCCCTCCCCAACATAACAGTCATCCTTGTCCATCTTCCCTGCGACGAGATCGTATCTCTTGTGAATGCAACCAAGACCCTTGAGATCGTTCGAATGGACTCGGGCAGTACGTTTCCCACAACATTCGCAGGGATGGATACATATATCCTGCCTGTAGACGAGGGGAAGTCACTACGCTGGATGCTCGCGGTGCGGTATGAGGTCTACGACATTCAAACCAAAGCACAGATCCATTCTGCCAACTATTTCACTCGTCTGCGCATCATAGTTCTGGCACCCGGTTCCCAGATCCTGGGCCGCACCACAGCAAGCTGCCTGCTTGGTCCGCCTGTGTTGCCTGCGGGACTCCTTGAGAAAATATTTATCAGTCCCGTCAGTACGTTGTCCGCGGCGCAGGCTTTGGAGCACATTCTGTCTGGTGCTGATCAGTTTGCGGATTGGAGGAGTGGTTGGAAAGAGCTCACGACCTGGTGGTTTCGTTTGTTGGGAGATTGGGGTCCTGTGATTGCGGTGACTCTGTTGCTCTCCTTTGTGCTTATTATTACGCCTATTATCATTCTCGCTTACTACAGTTACCAGGGGTAGACTTGTCTTTTCTGTGTCGTGGGATGGCTGGCTTGGTTCTTCTATTGGCAGGGTATGCTCTGTTGTGACCAATTTGCAGCTCTGGAAGCTTCAAGGTGTGGAGATCCCTGATGCAGTTTGGTCCCTCTATATCATTGAAGATGTTGCATGATCTGACAGCGACTGAACTGGACAGTTGTTTTATATATTATCAGCGTGTGACTCTTTCTATTGTCTGTTGTTCTAAGGGCAGCTCATCACTGTATTAATAACATCCCTTGGGCTTGCAGCTGGGTTTGTTAACTTTAAGGCATGTAACCCAGAGGGTTCGAACAACCAGACTGTATATGATCATAAACATGAAGCGGTTTGGTGTTTGTGACAAGGTGATAAAGGCTTTTGATTCCAATGATGGAATGCAATTGGGAGAAACCAAAGTAACAAAAGAAGGGAGAAAGAAGTATCAGAGGATAATCAAAATGGCTAATAACAAACAGAAAATCTATAGTCTTTACGGTATGACCAGCTCGTGGCATGGCCATCTAAGTTGGGCCATGTATGGAGGTGGGTTTATGAGGACGCTTCAAGGGTACCAGGTCGTTCGGTGGCCTCGGCGGGCTTGACATCGTCCAAGCGCTTGTTCTGGATGAGTCTCTGTGACGCGTTATGTTAGATGACGTCGCCAAGTTCCAGGGGTGTATATAAGATCATAGGGATAGTACGTACCAGAAGGTTGCGCATCAGAACAACAATGGTAACCTTTCCAATGGAGGGAACGAAAAGAGACGCCTTGTCTCGGACCTCGTGGGGGAAGTTCTGCAGCAAAACAGTCAGCAACAACCCTTCGAGCAGCACCGAAAGCTGAGGATACACATACCTTCTCGCTAGAGAAGTTGACACAAACAGCACCCTCACGCAGAAGGCTAGTATCAAACTTGAACTTCTCGCCCGGCACACCAGAAATAACGACATCACAAAGCGGCACAACATCATTCATAGTCTTCCCCTCAAGATCAACAACCTCATGCGTCTTCTTCTTCAGTCCCTCACCACGCGTAAACTTCTGCACACCAGTAATATCAACCGAGTAAACACAAGCACCATCATTAGCCAGCAGCGCCGCAAGCGGGCGACCCACAACCTCAGATCGATTCACGACGCAAATCGTGTGTCCGAAGAGACGGTTGCCGTATGGCAGGATGGTGTTGTAGATGTTGAGGTACTCGAGGATCTTGATGTTCGCCAGCGGGGTGCAGGGCAGAATGGATTTCTGGCGCTTGGCCTCGCCATCTAGGAAGCGGATGTTCTGGTACATGTTGAAGATGTAGCGGTGGCTTAGGCCTTCGACGTCTTTGCTCATGTCGACGATTTGCTGCAGGTATTGGTCTTGGCGGCTGTTGAAGATTGGGTAGTAGACAATTATGCCGTCTACGGTGTTGTCGCTATTTGCGTTTAGGATGGCTTGTTCGATGTCGTCGCGGGAGACTTGGCGCATCGTATACTTGAATCCACTGTAGGGGACATGGTGTTAGTTGAATTGTTTCGGGACAGGTCATCTGGAAAGGTTGTGGTGCTCTGCGATGTTTTTTTTTCTTTTTTTTTTCCTTTTTGTTGCGCGGCCGAGGGGCAAGTATGAATCATATTTGATAACCCCCACCATTCAACCCACCAACGAAGCTTTTGGAGCCATTGGGTCTGGAGGTATTGGGAACGGTTCGTTCACTCACTTCTCTTCACAAGTCTTCCGTGTCATCTCCGCATACATCAGCGCAGCAGGGTCATTGTTGGCCAGCAAGCCGACCAGGTGAGGCGGGTTCTCGAGGGTCTTGAGTCCCTCGTGAACTTCGGCGAGGAGATGGTTGGCAACGTTCTTGCTCAACATCACCTTGCAGGACGAAGGGGCCTTATCGGTAGGGGCAGACATGATGGCGATAGCAGTATAACCAGTAATAGAGAGGAAATTGAAGTTCTTTGCACGCGGGGGACTTGGTCATTTGTCTTTTCACGGAAAAAAAGCTTGATCGCTTATCGATAACAGATTTGGTGCCGGTTTCGGCCTCGCTCGCCAGGCAGCCGTCCCCTTTGGAGGAGTCTAAGGACTTATGTGGGAGGATTATGAGGTATTAAAACAAAGTTCTAGATAATATTGAGACTGTCTGGTGAATGGTGTCAGTCGAACAGCGTGTATATCCCTGGGCTACATCATACTAGTTCAAAGATATAGGAAGCAACCAACCCGTCTTCATCCGATCTATTTTGTATGCAAATGCCATATCATAGTTAGTAGTAAACATGAACTACGGCTACGAGTACAGCAAACAGTTTGAACAAAGGAGATAAATTGAGGTCCAACATGGAGAGCATTAGGAGACCAGACGGAATTAGAACGGTCGTCCACCCATCTCGCGCCCCGATGCGCGGGTAAAATCTAAACGTACAGGATATAATCACATTTTGGCAGTCCAAAGTCATTTTAGTTCTTTCTCGAACAGCACTACGGAAAATCCTTGGTCCGCCCCCCAGGATCATGCAGACAATTACATCGCTACATCCAGGGGCAGACTGGAGGATCTCCTGCCAAGCACCGGCACCAAGAAGAACAGAAAAACAATGGGCTCAAAATTGTACAGGCTATCTTGTCTATCCACATAGAGTCAAGAAAACAAAGCCGACCACGAAGGATCATCCGAGTTATTTCTTCACTTATGCGTTGAAGGTGGAGTTGAAGGCAGAGATGGTCTTCTTGAGGGTGGCCTCGGTCTCCTTGGTGACCTGGCCCTCCTTCTCGATGGTAGCCTGGATCTCGGGGTGGGAGCTCTTGAGGTGAGCAAGGAGTTCAGACTCCCAGGTGAGGATCTTGTCGACGGGGATGGCGTCGAGGAGACCGTTAACACCAGCGAAGATCAGGGGAACCATGTCGGCAACGGCCATGGGGGAGTACTGCTTCTGCTTGAGGAGCTCGGTCAGGCGCTCACCACGGGCAAGGGTCTGCTTGGTGGAGGCATCAAGATCGGAACCGAACTGGGCGAAGGCAGCGACCTCACGGTACTGAGCAAGGAAGAGCTTCAGGGAACCGGCGACCTGCTTCATGGCCTTGACCTGGGCGGCGGAACCGACACGGGAGACGGACAGACCGACGTTAATGGCGGGACGGATACCCTTGTAGAACAGCTCAGACTCCAAGAAGATCTGGCCATCAGTGATGGAAATGACGTTGGTGGGAATGTAAGCGGACACATCACCACCCTGGGTCTCAATGATGGGCAAAGCAGTGAGGGAACCAGCACCGTGGGTCTTGTTCATCTTGGCAGCACGCTCAAGGAGACGAGAGTGGAGGTAGAAAACGTCACCGGGGTAAGCCTCACGACCGGGGGGACGGCGGAGGAGCAGAGACATCTGACGGTAGGCAACGGCCTGCTTGGACAGATCATCGTAGATGATGACGGCGTGGCGGCCGTTGTCACGGAACCACTCACCCATGGCGCAGCCAGTGAAGGGAGCAATGTACTGCAGGGGAGCGGCCTCGGAAGCAGTGGCAGCAATGATGATGGAGTACTTCATGGCGTCCTGCTCCTCAAGGGTCTTGACGAGCTGAGCGACGGTGGAACGCTTCTGACCAACGGCAACGTAGATACAGTACAGCTTGTCGGCCTCGGAGGCGCCGGAGGTGTTCCAACGCTTCTGGTTGAGCATGGTGTCAAGAGCGACAGCGGTCTTACCGGTCTGACGATCACCAATGATCAACTCACGCTGACCACGACCAATGGGCACCATGGCGTCGACACACTTGAGACCAGTCTGCACCGGCTGGTTGACGGACTGACGGGGCAGAATGCCGGGGGCCTTGAGCTGAGCACGGCGCTTCTCCTTGGTGTTAAGGGGACCTTTGCCATCGATGGGGGTGCCGAGAGCGTCGACGACACGGCCGAGAAGCTCGGGGCCGACGGGGACCTCGACCTGAATGTGGTGTTAGGTAAATTGCTGTGGGATTGATGCTCCCCGGATTCAAAAATAGAGATGAACCCAGGGATGGATTTGGGTGGGCTTACAATCTCGCCGGTACGCTTGACGGTCTCACCCTCCTTGACGAGACGGTCGGAACCGAAAAGCACAACACCGACCTGGCCGGCCTCGAGGTTCATGCACATACCCTTAACGCCGGAGGCGAACCTGAGGATGGGTTAGTTTTCCGGTATTGATAATGCCAAGACTTTGGGGGTACACGTACTCGACCAGCTCCTCAGCCTGGACGTTGGACATGCCGTGGACACGGGCAATACCATCACTATATTAAAGGTCAATTAGTTTCTGGGTTCGTAAATAGTCGAATGTTGATGAATGATGGCGGATTCGATGGAATTGTAGCCGGGGACCGAATTTTTTCGCGCCCCAGCCGCCAAGGGAGAATCGACGTACCCGACCGACAGAACACGACCGGTCTCAGCGAGACCAGCCTCCTCAGAGACACCACGGATGCGCTGCTCAAGGATGGAGGAGACCTCGGTAGGGGTAGCCTTGGCCTCAGAAGCGTACGAGCGAACGCCGTTGAGAGGGCCGGCAGCAGCCGCGCGGACCTGTAATGGACGAAAAACCTGTTAATGACCATCACAGAGAAGGACAATGTGTCCGAGGCATCATTGAAGTAATGTTGTTGAGATATGATGAGGTTTGAGCATCGATCGAGCTCAATATTGAGATGGAGGATGTCGGAATAGCGATGAACGAAGGCGGCTGGGATGGGATGGACTCACCGAGGCGATGCGGCCAGTGGCCGAAACAGCCGCGACGGAGCGGCTGGACGACCGCAGAGCGTTTCTGAACATTGTGAAATGGGGTTCAGAGGATGGGAGGATGAATTCTCTGAGGGAGAGATGTAATTGGGGAGAGAGAACGGGAGAGGAGAGAGGGATTGTGGACGGGAGGGAGAGCTTTGTCGTCGGGGGGAGGATTGGATTCTCAGGACTTGCGCTAAACCGTTTCGGACACTGGGCCCTCCGAGGTGGCCCTAGTCTGAGGCCACGCTGTACCTCCTACACTTTCTTAAGACTATGATGCTATATTCATTTTATTCTAATGTTTAATCTCTACAATTCCTACAATTATAAGAAAAAAATCCATTCTATTCATGAAGTGTGACCTTCCAATATTTGCATGGCCGACCGGAAGCGTGTGCCACGGGCCACTGCCCTTCCGTTTTTTTCTCTTCTCGGATCGGCGGAATTCTTGGTCAGGTGAGAATCGCTTATGTCATTGCTTTCGTCACGGCAACCAGCCCGAGGTGCTCACCTGGGCATACTACGCTACACTGTGTATACTTGAATTGCTTTCTATGACTTAATTATGTCATTATTCCAAAGTCTGTACACTTGAACAGTGCCAACATACTACCTACCATACACTATCAATATCCACACATTGTGCCGAGAAGACAATAACAATACGCCAACCCCAGGGAAGGTCACGTCCCAAATTTGGCCTAAAAGACCTAAGAGCAATGCGAAAAAGACTCGCCGGAACATAGAAAAGACAAAATCAATCTCGCTCTGCTAATAACAGTCATGAATCGACGCACCCCGTGAAACGTCCGAAACTTCCATCCTTGACCGAGACAACCCGAGAGCAAATAGCCCCCAAATTTGGCCCGCAATATCTCCCCTTACTGCATCCTGCACGCAGACTCCAAATCGTGCTTATTGTGCCGCCTTGTCCTTGCCATTATTGTTCCCCTGCTTGCGGAACTTCAAAATCTCAAGCTCAACGCCCTTCTCGAAGCGATCCTTCAGCTCAGGACGATAGCCGAAGAAGAACAGAACCTCCATCCAGACGAACAGTGGTGCAAGCAACAAAGCTTGCACAAGGTTATCCAGCAAGGCGGGGGCACGCTTCTCGAATGCACCGTGTCCGACAAACTGGGCCAGCCACGAGACGACGTGGATGCCTCCAGCCCAGTAGTTCACGGTGCTGCCGTGTGTGCTAAGGAAGTAATTTCCGTAGTAGGCAGATGCGATCACGGCGGGTGCGAGGAGCCCGCCGGCGATGGGTTCGAGCAGGACATAAAATATGGCATAGATAAGGGCGCCGATGGTGCCGGCATTTGCGGGCAGGTATTCAATTTGGAGGATGTCCGGGAGGGTGAAGAGCGGTGGGCAGTTGCAGGCCTTTATTATCATGGCTGTTAGTATCTTTGTACTATTCGGTGTCGATTTAGGGGTATATTGGGGCGCTCTGAAATTCAACCCGAGTTCACGTACCAGGACGATGCCGGTAAACAGTAGGACCGGCACGCAAGTGACGTGGATCGCGACGTTGACCTGTACCGTTAGTGGACCTTGTGTGTCATTGGCGAAGGGGACATGGCGGCTGTACAGGATTGTTATGGTAGGCTCCGTACTATAACACAAGTCAGCTATTGTTATTCTGCGAGTCAGCTGGGCAAACTTGGATGCTTACGAAGAGCAACTGTTTCTCGAGATTGAGCGCCATCTTGCGGGAGATTGGAAAGAAGCAAGAATCTGGGGAAACGTTGTGGCGGGGTGATGGAATCAGGCAAGTGGCATCATCTTTATCGGAAAGCGTTGAGTGGTGGGATCAATATACACGACCTGGCGTCATGTGCTTATGCCGAGGAAAGCGTGGTCTTGGCGTTGGTTATACCGGGAATACTGTGTATATCAGATGGCATCTATACAGATATTTTAAGGTTAAATCTACATCTGTATAAGTCACTGTATTCATATGCATTTCAGTTCACAAATTATAGATTTTAGGACCGAGTGCTCTGCATTCGGGTGGTTGTCAACGACTACATTTAGTTTCAGCTAGTTACATGTATGTATGTATAGCATGTTCCATCAACACTTCGGGCCTTATTATTTCTACTGCATTTCAAGGTCTTTCTCTCCGGTATTTTTGGTCAGCATGAATATAACTCTAGAGACATTGACTCCTGGCCTGTAAGCATATGAAATGTCCAATATTCATGTTTGGGGTGGGTAAGATATATATCGCAATACTTCAAGATTCCAGCTTATTTCGGTTACATATTTCTTGAAAAACCAGAAAAGGTAACATATACTCAAATTGAGCAGCATACTATATGTATCACATGTATGCTCATGGTTTATGAGCCATCAGAGTTCATCACTTATACCTGTAATCGGTGGATGAAGGTTGCCAAATGGCTGGAGTCAGCTATAGATCGTCGTCTTTTTCATAAGAGAAGCAACCCCCACTGGTCAAGGTCAAAATTGAAAGGTGCATTCCTGATAGACTCCCTATACTGGTACATCAAGTACATATTAAATGAATCACATCCAACCAGTGACTTTGGTGATGCAAATTATCAACCTTCTTACTTCGAAACACCACAACAGCACGTGACCGTATCCACCCAATCTTGGCCCACCAGACCGGAGATGCTCTTACGAAGGGAAAGCTTGCGCCTGCAGCAACTGTATCTGCCTCCTCGCTCAAGACCCCAGGCAGATACACTCTCTGCCTTTCCCACAGGCATTTGGATTTCCTTTCACTCATTTCTGGTTACCAGATTCTATTCGTACCTCACCGCTGCAGGTCATGAGCTCGTGGTCGAAAACGCCGTCCCTCGATCTCGATTGACAGCATCAGTATCAGTTCTCAGACAGTAACTCCGAATATTCACCTCACACCTCGACATAAGCGCATACAATTCCCACAATCGCGACGATGTTCTTCCTCAAAGAAGAGACCAAGGTGATCTCCATGCACCCGTCTTATTTCGGACCCAACATGCGAGAGTACCTCATCGGTCGACTCAATGAGGAGGAAGAGGGACGTTGCACGGGCGATCACTTTGTGATCTGCGTCATGGACATGGTCGACATTGGCGAGGGGCGGGTGATGCCTGGAATCGGACAGGCGGAGTACACCATCAGATATCGTGCGATTATCTGGAAGCCGTTCCGTGGCGAGACGGTATGCGCTTGGGATCCGAGGTTGTCGCCTCTGATTATTTGCTGACTGATCTTAGGTTGATGCTATTGTTACCTCCGTCAAGCCCACGGGTATCTTCACTCTGGCGGGCCCATTATCTGTTTTCATTGCGCGAAAGGCATGTCTTCAGTTTCATCCGACCAATATCTGCGAGACACACAGCTGACAATTCCCAAGAACATTCCCTCCGAGATCAAGTGGGAGCCTAACACTGTGCCGCCGCAGTACACTGACCATGCCGATCAAGTCATTGAGAAAGGTACCAGTTTGCGGCTAAAGATCCTCGGTGTCAAGCCCGACGTGGCTGCAATCAATGCGATTGGCACAATCAAGGAGGATTTCCTCGGGTAAGTGGTTTACACCTGGTCTAGCACTGAACATTCTAACGCGGGACTTTTTTACAATAGACCTCTGTAATGAGATATGATTGCAACACATACCCACCCTTTTTTCACCGATACGATAATTCACCATGCTATGTACCGTTCCCCACAGATACGGCAACTGCTTGAGAAGGCGTCACTGCCTATCAGATACAAAAAAAGAATAGCCCGGTCAGGCGCTGGGAGGTTAAAAGGCACTCTGTACACATGCCATACTCCCATTTGAATGACTGCCAGGTTCCTTCAATGATAGACCGTTTTTGAGCGTTCAAGGACAGACCAAATGATCATGTCTTTCACGTGAGAGTGCCTGATTTCAAAAATTTTCCGCCGACATTGCAGACACCCTCCAGCTAAAAATGACGGTCGACTCCGCTGGAGATCGTCGGGATAATGACCGCTGAGGGGGCATTGCAAATCATTAGAGTACATCTGAAATGGCACCTTGTACACTGTACAACATGTTGCAAGTTCCAACCCTGTGCAATCCATACCAGAATCTGTAGAGCTCATGCCTAAACCCTGCTTCCAAAGGGTCTTCATTCTCCAGTTGCCGGAGAGACGCGGTTAGAGAGAAAAGGCGCTTTTCAAGTCCCAAGCCCCAAGCCCCAAGCCTAGGCCCGTGGCTTGGAGGGCCCAGGTGAAACACTGGCGTGTTTTCAGAATTTCACCGTGCGCGTTCTAAATTGAAATGTATTGTTTACATGTACTCTTATTATTTACATTTGCATATGCAAGGTACCAGATACTAAAAGGGTGTTAGCGGGCCCCCCTGTCCTTGGAGTTCTTCTGTAGGCCTCGTACTTCTTCCCCTATGTTTTTTGCTCTCGACTTCTTGTAACTTCCAAACCCACCTAGTCCACTCTGATCCCTGGGTTGTAGTTCTCTTCTATTATTTTCCCTTCCTCTTTGGAAAAAAAAAATCTTCCTTCTTCATTGTTTTCCCACAATTATGTCGTACTTCAAGACCGAATACCAGCGGTTCCTGGATAGTCCCAGGTCTGCTAAATTGGCCGACGATGTCTCGTTGATCTATGTTCCTACCACCACCAAGTTTGAACAGGCCGATAATGTGATTACCCACGTCTTGAAGAATGCCAAAGTGGTCAAGACGAAATCTCAACAAATCATCAGCGCCATTGAAGGAACAGACTCGCTATGTCTGGACCTGGAAACCACCCTCGAGTTCACAGAGGGTGGTGGTGTTTATCTTCCCCACCTCGACGATAATTTCCTGGCCGACCGTGTCGCGACCTTCCCCACGGTAAATTCCACCTTGACGCGTGTCGCGCATCCAAAAAGCTAATGCGTCTTTCCTGCAGATTCACATTGTTCACTTCGATGCCCACCAGCAGATTAAGCAGATCCGAATTTACTGGGACCAAGGTTCATTGCTGAAACAAGTCGAGGTTATTGGAGCGCGCGGACGCCAATGGCCCGTTCGTGATGGAAAGGATCAGACCCGTCTTCTCAGAGCCGCTGAGACAGCCCGTGCGACTCCCTCGCAGCTTGCATCTCCGCAGACCACTCTTCCCCACCGTTCTTCATCCCCGGGAAAGCGTCGCATCAGGGACCCCTATGCCGCCGAATCCCTCACTGAGCTTATCTCGCCTAGCAAGGAGACCGCCGAAATCGAGAGCCGCGCCGCGGAGGCAGCGCACCGACCCGCTTCTTCTGGCAAGCGATATACCAAGGATCCCTACGGAGCGGGATCACTGAATGAGATATTGTCCCCTACCAAGCAGGCTCCTGCGCATGTGGCTCCCTTTGCGCCCTCCTCCGGACGACCTGCTACGCGCAACTTCAGCGATATCTTCGTGAAAGATGATGATGTGCCAGACTCACCCTCGAAGCCCCAGCGTAGGGCTCCCCGGACCATTGAAGAGGAAGACAGACCCGCCACCGGGCCCGTCGACGAAGACCGTTCCTTCTACAAGACTCTCGCCGGAAAGTTTAGTCACTTCGAGGTTGGCGCCGACAACTCTGACCGCGAGGTCAAACAGGAATCGAGACATGGCCAGCATTACCACAAGGCTCACTGGGAGTTTGGTGACTTCAACACCCCCGACAAGACCACGCGTTCCACACGCGGACCGAGAGGCGAAGAGGAAGTGCGCCACTTTGGCTTCGGCGATGAGCAAAATGACGGTTCTCCCCCACCCAAGCTGAACGTGAGTAAGCACCGCCGCGATGTGGATCACCACTTCGAGGTGAACGACGAAAAGGACGACGATGGTCGCATCATCGGCTCATTCCAGGGCCGCGGTCAGCGTCTCTACGAGAACCGCCTCTTCGACGATGCAGGACAGCCCAAGCTTTCGGATCGAGAGCAGAAAGACGAGCCATTGTCAACTACTGGTAACGCGGCCAACCGCAAGAAGAACTTCGTTTCCCAGTTCGAGCTGGTGGATGATTCGCCCGTGCCCACCAAGGAGAACACCCACCCCATGCAGAAACATGACAAGGCTGTGAAGATGATGGAGTCTCAGTGGGACAACTACGACCAGTCCCCCGAGCCTAAGCGCACTGCCACTGCACAGCGTAACCCTCTTGGCCACAACCAGCCAAGCTGGCACCACGGAGACGAGTAAGCGGGCTATCACCGGTGCTTTGATACTTCCCTTGTATCCCTTGTCTGGGGCGACGTCGGTTTACCCCCCCCCCCCCCCCCCCCCCCCCCCCCCCCCCCCCTCGTCTCATAATACGACAATGCACTGTCCTCCGATCTGATCACGAGCACTATGTATCGATACCCGCATGAAGGGACGTTGTCCTCGACTGCAAACCAACAAAAACATAAGTGGTCTAAGGTATACATTTCTCTTTGCACTTGGTGGTTTCGAGTGAGAGGTGGAAATGGAAGGCCTGGCCCTGCGTGTACTATCTTCAAGCTTACCTTCTTGTCTATGTTCTTCTTATTTGCACCTAGTGTGATGTTTTCTTGCCTTTTGTCTTTCTGTACTTGGACCCAAGATGTTTTACTGTACAAGCCAGCCTATTCTCATTTAGTTGATCAATTGTAAGATGTTATATTTCGATTGGACTTCGCATAGATTAGAACAACGTACTACATGTCTTAGGTACACCTGAATCGTAAAAGCTACCTAATCTTCCTAAGAGTTCAATTCAGACTCACAGCTAGACAAGCTGACTTCCAAAACACATGATTAAACTAGATCCGAATCTGTTCGCTCACCATTATTCAGAAACCACACTGATCGAGCAGAGTATCCGAAACGATGCTTTCCAAGGACCAAAAATGAGTGAATGTAAGTAGGTTAGTATCCAAGGCGCAAAGATAGTTACATTCCATAGATCATCCATCAAATTGTTCCGATTCCTCAATCCACCATCACCACCACCTCCCACAACCATACAGCCCAAAATGTTGAATTTCAAGGCCAAACCAATGCCCACTCAAATGTAGAACATAGTTTCCGCAATATTAGGATGTATAACCACATCCGCAGTCCGCGACATATCCGCCGACCCCTCCGTCCCATTCGTACTAGACCCAGAAGCATCAACAGGCAACGGATCAAACAAATCACTCAAGAAGCACCTCGCCCTCGTACAAACAAGATCGGCATAGTAAGCCGGCGGACAAACACTAACCGCCTTCGTCGCCCGTCCAAACATATAACACATCTTGTGCGTCAAATCCTGCAGCACATCCGCGGCTCCCGGTCCAGCCGCGTGCGCCGGATGGCGCGGGTAGAAGATCTCGTCCCAGACGGTGAAATAGTGCGCTGGGCGGGCGGTGCCCTGCAAAGCCGAATGCGCTTGCAGGAAAAAGTCCCAGTCGCGGGCTTCGGAGACGCCGCGGTCGACGACTGTGCCCGGGATTGGGTTTTCTCTGTTAGAGTCTTGCTCTGTTGTTGGGTAGAAGCGGGTGTTGTGACGTTTGCCGACTACGATGATTGCCAGCCTTGGGAGGCCTTTCGCGGTCTGGTTGGCTGGGTAGGTTTTTTTGCATGCTGCTTGGAGGAGGGGGAGTTCCTCGTCGATGACCTTGTTGTACTGGCCTTCTGAGACGCCGTCGCGGTAGACTATGATGTTTTCCGGTAGGTCTTTGTTGAGTTTCCGCCAGTGTTCGAGGCGCGAGGCGAGGAGGGTTTCCAGGTCGGCGACCATTTCTTGGCGGGCGCCTTGGACGCGGATCTCGGCGGGCCATTGGGCGAGCGTTGCGTCGACTGAGGCGACGATGCCCGCGACGCTGGGGGCGCTGCTTGCGGACCCTGGGGAGGGGTGGGTTACGTCAATGCCGACTAGCATTGTTTTGCCTTCGGAGATTATGCCGAGGTCTGCTGTGCGGAGAGCTTGGTTGGCGCCGCCGAGTTTGAGGTTGATTTTCAGGCCCACGTTGGCGTTGTACTGGCTGTTGGACTTCAAGAGCTTTTCTGCGAGGACGTTCACGTTGCGGATGCCGCAACGCACGTCGCAGACTTGCTTGACGCAGTTGTAGATGCCAGTGTCTTTGGTGTAGAAGATGCCCAGGATGAAGGCTGGGTTGTGTAGCTTTTGTAGGGCGAGGACGGCATCCTCGATGTCCGAGGCGTCGTTCTTGCCGGTGAGGACGACGCGTTTGCCGGGTTTGTGTGCGTCGACGGCCATGCCCATTTCGCGGAGGGTCTTTCTGAAGCCGGCCAGAGATACGTTGAGCTGTTCGGGGCTCTGGAAGACCGGGCGGGCGCCCTCTTGATCAATGTAGAGGTAGGTCCAGGACTTCATGGGCGCGGGCTTGGAGAACTGGATTTGGCGCATGTTCCAGCTGCCAAACTGAGTCCGGATCTCCGCCATCTTGTTCCCGTCCTTATAGTAGACATTGGGGGCGGGGAGCACACGTCCATGGACAGTGATCAGCTCGGTGAAAGCATTAACACCGAAGGCAGACTGTGGAAGGATGTTAGATATCTTGATGGGATTAGCGGGAAAAGGAAAGTGAAGGTCTTACTAGAGTGGAATTTAATGGCTGGCCTAGGCCCAGCACACCCACACCCTTGGTGACAATCGATTGGG
Source organism: Penicillium turbatum (assembly GCA_030762825.1). Lineage (NCBI taxonomy): Eukaryota > Fungi > Ascomycota > Eurotiomycetes > Eurotiales > Aspergillaceae > Penicillium > Penicillium turbatum. The sequence goes on along the minus strand of JAUJYX010000011.1, from coordinate 540,477 downwards.
CATTCTGACCCGGCTTCCGGCCCATTACAGCGACGCGGAGCATGTTCGCTGTTTGCTCGCCACTGAGCTTCGACTTGGCGACCTGGCCAGGCTCGACCTCACAGACCTCAACTGGAAGATAAACAGGTCTGTCACGAGAACCGACATTGACGACGGGGAAGTTGGTATTCAATGACATGTTGTACTCTGAAAAGAAAGTCAGCACACACACAAAAAAAAAAAAAAAAACTAGTGAATATGTAGGTAAACTGACCCTTCTTGAAGAAGTCTGTAACAGTAATGTAGCGGCCGGCTTCCGCAGGACCCGCCCTGGGTGCCTTCTTTCCCTTCTTAGCCTCAGGCGCACCAGGCACGGCGACGGGCTGGGGGCTAGCCTCAGTAAGGAAGAACTGCACATCGGAGGGACCAGCACCGTGGCGGGCGACCTTGGGCGGGTTGGCCGAGGAGCCACCATCACTACGGTTGGCAAGGCCGTAGATAGGCTTGATACGAGGCCGGGGCTGGCCGCGACTGTTCTTGCGCGTGATGTGCGTGATGCGGACACGCAGGCTCTTGAGGAACTTCTCCAAGCGATACGTGTTCCTGTTGCCATAGCCTTGGATCAAGTTGCCCAGAGGGCCTTCGTCGTAAACGGCGAGATATTTGACCTGGACGTTCAAGAGCACGCGGGCGGTCGCGGCACGCACACTGACAAAGAATCCACGCAGGACGGAGAGACCACCGCCAATGTTGAAAGATTCCATGCTATCCTGGCGCAGACTGTAGTGTCTGTTGGCCCCGGCCGAGACGACCTGATCGTCTGTCTTGGGGTGGTGGCCCATGATTATGTTGAGAGCAGCGAGGATCTCAGACTTGGATTCAAGCATAGCACCAGCATTGGTGGAGGTCAAATAGTTCAATAAGTCAGCAGGGTTGACCTCACCAGTGTACTGAACAGTAACCTGGTGCACACGGGGTGTTTCGGGGTAGTCATCATCCAAGTGCTCCTTGTATCGCACATCCAACTTTCCCTCGGTCAATTTGACACATGAAACGAGGGTCGAGCGGAAGTCGGAGGCAATGCTATTCTTCTGCTGGGGGAAATGTTCCTCCAACAACAGACGCACAATGTGCCGGGCCTTCTTGCCCACAGGAGCAGCTCGGCCAGCAGAGTCGGCCGCAATGGCAATATGGTAGCGGTACAATTGCTTGTCGGGCAGGGTCAGCGGCAGGTAGTTCGCATACAAAGTGACCGATCTGCCGATGGTACCATAGCCAGGCCGTTCGGGGTATTTGGCCTGTCTGGGGGCCTTTTGACCGCTCACAGTGAGGGCTTTGGCGAGAGCGTCTTCGGTTTTGCTGACAACAGGGCTGGGTGGGGGGATGGCTTCCCCTTGTCTATAGGTGAACGATTAGGGCTTGAATATAAGAGACATATTTTGATAGTCGAACCTGAAGATTGGCGGGCCAAAGTTTTGAGTACCACCACGTCCCCCCCTACCGCGAAAGTCACCACGGCCACAGAAATCTCCTCGGCCACGGAAATCTCCACGGCCACGACCTCGAAAGTCCCCACCACCGCGTGAGTCGCCCCGACCCCTGTCACCCCCTCGGCCTCGAAAGTCACCCCGGAAATCTCCACGATTGCCATCTCCATTACCAGCTGGGCGGAAGGCCAAATCACCGCGACTCTCTCCGCGACCGCGGCCGCGACCTCCACGACCACGATCTCCACGACCACGATCTCCACGACCGCGATCTCCACGGCCACGATCTTCACGGCCACGATAATCACCCATGATAAGGAATACTCAGATGTAAATGGGTAATATGACTATCTAAGGAAGGGGAGTTGGGGTAATATTAAGAAAGAGAAAATAGTTGGGAATGTCCAGAGGAAGCCGGGCTTATCAAGGAGCGATCTTGCCGGATAGGTTGTTTGTTCAAATTCTTTGTTTGCTGTGTTGGCCCCAGAGAACAGGGGATAAGTGTAATTCTTTTGTGATCAGTATGACCATTGGGCATGAAACTTCTACCTAGTTGAGCCTGGCCATTGGTTTATGGATGAGGTGACCATGACCAGGTTATGTGTGCTTGACTGTTCGATGAATCATATTTAGGATCTCCACCAGAATCTATGAAGAGGAGAACGCTCAAAGGCAGTATGCTCAAAGGCAGTATGCTCAAAGGCAGTATGCTCAAAGGCAGTATGCTCTAAGGCATACGGGTCAATTCAGCACTTGCCACCTAGCATAGCATCATACCAAAGTCCAAAGGAGCATGGAGCTTGTGCTCAAGAAGAAAAGTCAGAGATGTGTAGGAGTGTTTGTCTAAACTATCACTATCTGCGTACTAAATCTCTGTCCCGCTGGGGATTGCTGACGTAATAATTTGGAAGTCTCACAGTACAACGTAGGGGAGAGCCTGGCTCCCCACTACCCTATTAATGTTGTACATTCCAGTGGTTGGAGGACATGCGGTGTGTAAGAAGATACATACATAGGGTGTGTTACGAGGGTACATGGACACAACGATATATAACTATGGATATATACATGAACAGTAGGTAGTGTTCTTGGCTTTGTTTAGGTGTTCAGGGATCATATTGTAGACTAGAGCAGCAGGGATGTTGTGAATAGATCGATACGAGCTGGAGTACTTGATGTATGAGTCATTACTGATCAGCACTGTTCAGCCAAATCAGCCAATCACTCAGCATCAAGTGAACAGGATAATAGAGCCGAATGTCAAGCAGAAGACATAGAGCGGCTTGATATCGGGGTTAAGAGAGGGGAGGCATAGCTCTGTTTCAGCCTCTTTGGGGGGGCACCACAACAGATATGATATTGAGTAGAGCATTGAATATTATCTCGGTTATTGAAAGTCCAGTTGTCTCTCAAATATCTGTACTTTATATCCTAAAACAGCTCATAAACTGCAGATTTGGCATGAGATCATCTTCTGGTGATAAGCCAAAAGGTCGGAGATAGCAGATTAATCATCATTTCGACCACTCCAGAGCTGGAGACTTCATCTTCTCCTGATCACTTTCTCTGTGGTTCTTTGTGAAGAATCCTTGACTCAGTGAATCTGAAAAGAACTCCCTGGTTATAGCGGGATTTAATCCAGGGTACTTGAAACCACCCTGCTGTCTTAGTTTTGGCCCCCCAAAGTCGCGCTTATCCGCCACGCGACCTTCCACACCCCTCATTCAGTTTCCGTCGCAAGCTTCGACAGCGCACATTCATTCATCGCATTGCGCCCAAATCCAGCCAGCGAAGCAGCGTATTGGATTATATATTCATTGCCCACAACAAACCTCTCGACTTGAAGCTCCAGGCCGGAGACGGTTGCCTGACGGTCTGACGCTAAATCTCCAGCCATTGAGTTGCGCAAAATTGCGCATATATCGAGACGCACAGAGTAGTGCAGGATCACGTTCCCAACCCAGCGCGCATATTCTTGGACTGCGCTCGCCAGATCGAGAAGGCTGTCTGGACCAGCTAGTGGAACAACTGAGCGCACGTCTGGTTCGGTCGTAGGGCTGTGCGGACAGGAACTACGCGTTTGAAAGCCCCGCTCAGCTGGGCCGTTGATTCAAAGTGCAGCTGCATTGCCTGCGCGCAGGATTTTATCGAAATTCGGACTTCGCGACGTTGCCTTAACTATCATTTCATACCATCACACAAAATGACACCAACACCCCCCTCCACAAACTCCTCGAGTGCTGGCCACTCTCCAGACTACAGAGTGGTCCGGAAACGAAACCGGGTGCCCTTATCCTGTGGGCCTTGTCGGCACAGAAAGTAAGCATTCGAGACATGTTTGGAATCCTCTCTTCTAACGGCTTCCAGGCTGAAATGCAATCGTTCGAACCCCTGCGAAAACTGTGTCAAACGAGGCGATGCTGCATCTTGTAACTATGCGCAAACCAACACGCGCAAGAAGAACTCATTACAGCAGTCATCCACTACCCCAGATGATATGCAGAATCGCATCGATCGGCTAGAGGGCTTGGTTCTCTCGTTGATGACAAATGGCTCTCAGTCTGCTGGTCCAACCGCTGCCATGGCAGCTATCTCTGGGGAAAGTAGTGCGGGCTCGGCGCAATTTTCACATGATCTCGATATCGAGGAGGAGGGCATGGACGGTGCCGAAGAGAGCGAAACAGACCAGGTGACCAAGTCATTTGGTATCATGAAGATGGACAACAACAAGTCCTATTACATCAGTGATGCCCACTGGGCCTCTGTACTGAATGATGTAAGTTTGTGAGGTTCTAGTCCAAGGCTGGGCATTCTAACCTGTCGACTAGATCTCCGAGGTGCGAAGTTTCTTCACAACGCATAAGAAGCAAATCGAGGAGCAGTACGAGAAAGTCAATGCGTCTCAGCCGTCTACTGACATACCGGGCTCGACTTTGTTGTTTGGTACAAACAAGCCGATGAGCCGCAGCGAGATCATGACTGGCTTGCCATCCAAGTACACCACTGACATTCTTGTGGCTCGCTATTTCAATTGCTATGATCCTGCAACCCGTGAGTATTGCTCATCTCCTAGCAGGTGAATCTGGTTTTAACAATCTCTAGATATCCTTCATGGCCCCACATTCCAAGCACAGGTAAGCTCCCCGACGATGGCTTCATGAATGAAGGTTGACTCTGTTAGTACAACAAACATTGGGAAGATCCTGCCAAAACAGAACTGGTCTGGATTGCCATGCTATTCGCGTTGATGAGACTAGCGATGTTATCTTACCATCGAGAAGGCGACGAGCCACCTGAATTCCGAGGCAAGTCTATAGATATGGCGGGGTCATTCCGAAATTACGCAGCACAGTGCTTGACTTTGGCGGACTACACGAAATCTCACCCCTTTTTGATCGAAGCGCTTGTGTTCCATCTGAACGCCGATTTCGCTCAGGCCCGAGATCAGGACATCTCCATCTGGGTCATGACTGGCGTCATTGCTCGTTTGGCGATGCGCTCAGGATACCACCGCGACTCCAAGATGTACCCAAATATCACACCTTTTCAGGGTGAGATGCGGCGGCGAGTGTGGACCTTTGTACGGCAAGCCGACCTTCTGTTCTCTTTCCGAGTCGGATTGCCGAGCATGATCAGGTCTACAGATAGCGATACCGAGCTTCCGCGGAATTTGTACGATGATGATTTTGATGAAGACAGCAAGGAGCTCCCGCCGTCTCGTCAGTTGAGTGAACCAACGACCATCTCGTATTTGATCACCAAGGGCCGCCTGACGTATGCCTTCGGTCGTGTCGTTGAACAAAGTTCTGCCATCTCGTCTGCTCCTTACGAAAAAGTGATGGAAATTGACGCAGATCTTCGACAAGCAAGAGACCTCATTCCTGACCACTTGCAAATCCGGCCTATGGAGGAGTGCCAGGCGGATCCTGTTAGTCTAATCATGTCGCGCTTTGGCGTAAGCTACTCTCCTTCCCCGCAATCCTGTTCGATACTAATCCTTCGTACAGGTAATAACCGTCTACCACAAAGCTCAATGTGTGCTTCATCGCCCGTATTTGGTCCGCGCTCGGGACAATCCTCGTTTCACCTATTCCCGAAGGACCTGTGTCGACTCAGCAATGGAGCTATTGCAAGTCCAGGCGATGATCCACGCGGAAACGCGCAATGGACGCCTGCGTAGCCGTCAGAACCGCATGACCTCCATCAGCACAGGCGACTTCTTACTCGCAGCCACCGTGGTCAGTCTCGACTTGTATCAGACCCTGTCGTTGCAAATGAGTGGACGGCCATCGGGGGATACCTACACCTGGGGCCGAGAGCGTCGTGAGGAATTGACCGCCGCGATCCGACTCTCGAGAGAGATCTGGGACGAGTCGCGCGATGAGAGCATGGATGCTTGGAAGGCCTCCAGCGTTCTTGGGGTGATGCTCGGCAAATTGCAAATGGCAGCCCCAAGCCTTGAAAACAGCGCCGGAGCTGCTTCATTTGAGCCGCAAGATGAGAAGCAGAACGCGGCTATGACGCTCGGCCTGCTGAGCAGTGGAATGAGCCCGATGAACTCGGGCCCGCCGCCATTTGCTGATCCCATGTTCAAAATGGGAGATTCGCCGATGCCAGCTGGGGGAGGTGTAGGCACCTCGGCCGAAATGCCGGGTCCGCTTTCGCCGTTTAGTAGCATGTTCGGGCAGATGCCAGACATGCAGGTTAACCTTGATTGGGTAGGTTGTCTTCTATATAATATCGTGAGTTACAATGCTAATGTTCGAATCCAGGATGCCTGGGACACATATCTCCAAAACCCAACTCTCGACACAACAAATCAATTCTGGCCTATGGTTGATGCACAACGTCAACCAGTTCCTCAGTCCGCAGGCATGACACAGCCTTCGGTATCAAGTCCTCTCTCGACGCGGTTATCATCAGTATCCAGTGGTGTTCCGCGACTCTCAACTATGTTTACGCCATCATCGACCGACAGCCCTGACAGTGGAGGTGTACCACTCACGGGGTACGGTACAACACCAATGTCTCAACATAATAACGGTCGGGGCCAAGGTCCACCATAAACAGGACGAAACACGCTGGTCTATCACATCTCTGCTTTTTTTTTGTTTGCCAGTATATCCTTTGTGCTGGCTGCTGCTGGTACTCTGGCAATTATACGTTCGTTCTTGATCAATGACTTGAAGCAATGGAAAAAGTTCCATCTTTTCGTCGGATAGGTCTATGAGCTACTATATCACCTTTTGATGGAGGAAATGAATTCAAGACAATTTGAGAAAAGTTATTGTCTTTTGGTGGGTCTTGTTGGCGTTGGGCTATTTATTCAATGTATCATACCTTGAAGCTATTGTCATATACTATTTTCCACTCTGAGATATCAAATTTCACCTTTGATCTAACCCTCAAAGGTTCTTGTACAATTCCAAGCACTCCGACCTCCTTTGCACGATAAAAGTCACGTGTCGACGCTATCGGCCGTATCTGCCGGGGAAAAGTTATCTGGCTTTGCGATTCTTCTCAAGCCATTATTTTTTTCGTCTTTAGAAAATTAACGAGCTTGCGGCATTTTGCAAATCTCTCGATCTAAAGATGTGAGTAACGTAATACACACCACTCCAATGTCTTGTACCGTCATGCCAATCCCCATCTTCTTGCTCGCTGGCGCATACAACATTTACATATTGCCAAATGCTAACCCAACTCCTTTTCAGGCATTCCTTCCGCCGCGCCGTTTCCCGGCTTCAGATTTCCTCAATCTCCTCTCCCTCTTCTATCATCGCCTCCCGTGCAGCTCCCCGCTCAACATGTGCTACCCCGATGCTCGCCGCCACGCGTTTCGCCTACCCGACAATCACCCAGACCCGCTGGAACTCCACCGATGCAGAGGACGGAAAGGTTCCCATCAAATACGTTGAATCAATCTTACCGGAGGGACGCTCGGAACGAGGCACCCGCCGCCGCGAAATCGTCAACGAGGGCCCCATCCCCAAGACCACGCTGTATGTCGGCAATCTCTTCTTCGACGTTACGGCCGAGGATCTGCGCAAGCAATTCGAGACATTCGGTGCTGTCGAGAATGCACTCATTGTGCACGACGCTAGAGGATTGAGCAAAGGGTGATTTTTCCCCAAACACACAGTAGCCCAACAGACCAATTGACTAAACTACTCGACACAGATTCGGCTACGTCTCCTTCAGCACCGTCGAAGAAGCAACAAACGCCATCACACAACAACACGGCGGCATCTTCGAAGGCCGCGAAGTCGTCGTCCAATTCGCAAACACTACCTACAAATCCCAGCCTGACCGCAAGCCAAGCAGAACCCTCTACATCGGCAACATCCCCTACGAACTGACCGACCAAGATCTGCAGGAACTCTTCGCCGATCTGCAGGGCGTCACGGATGTTCGGATCCCCGTTGACCGTCGCACTGGACTGCCTCGTGGCTTTGGTCACATTGACTTCCTTGATCAGTCTCAGGCTACGGCTGCTAAGGAGGCTCTTGCGAGGAAGGCACCGTATGGGCGGAAGTTGGTCGTTAACTTTGCGAAGAGAAAGGTTCTGTCGCCTGAGGACCATGCACGTCACCAGGAGAAGAAGATGCAGAAGAAGAGTTCCCACCAGGGTAGGAAGGAGGGAGAGAGTGGGTTTGTGGCTAAGGAGGTTAGGGAGGTTAAGGGCGTGCGGGAGGTTGGGGAGGTTAGAGAGGTTGCAGAGGTTAAGGAAGTGAAGGAGGTGAAGGAGGTTGAGCAGAAGGAATAGATTAGGTTGTAATATACGTGTACAATAGTTTTATAAAAATTGGCAAGTTGTTGGGTTTCAGTCAAGAACATATATTGTCATTGTTAGGTACTGGTAACGTCGTGCCCTAGTCCTTTGGAAGCTCGCAGTCACGATTGAGGTCAGAGAAGGTGATAGCTTCCACGCCTCTTCTGCAAACAGGGTTCTAAGTTGGATGATGCCCTTCTAGCAACTCGTATCTAGAGGGTGTATGCACAAGAACTCATTCGGCTACTCTGCAACTATATCTCGAACTAGACAGCCGGGTTCCAGCAGTGCAACAACAGGATTGAACAGCCCAGTGAGTTGATCGTAGTGCTGCGCTTTTTTTTCTATATCATGTTTGCTTCATGACTAGCCCTGTACTCCTATAACGTGTTCCTCTCTAATACATACCTATTGCCATGTCAACAGCTCAAAGTACAGCAAATTATCTCAGAGCAGGGATCTACATGTATGTCCTCATTTGACGCTTGCTCTATGGCACTTAGGGTTGTGAATGAGATCTTTGGGCTCTCAAGAGTGTGCTCTCGATCGAGAGAGGATGAACTCTGTAGGACTGGAAGTATCACGAGTGCAGGATCATACTCAGTACCATAAGAGTGAGGTACGGATATATACAGCAGCCCGATCCCAGCAATACGTGCCCAGGTGAAAAGCATCAGGACAAGTAGATGTATATACGTGAAACCTCATAATAGACATAGTGACATAGACATAAATATAAAAGACCAACCACCCAAATCACGCCGCTAACATAAATCGCGTGTTCGCGTTCCAATCCAATAGGCCTGCTATTTTCAAATGCATTCCATAACTCACTCCTTCTTCACAATATCACCAAAATACACCTCATCAGTCCCAAAGTTCCCAACTCAATAAGGGAACTCCCCCTCAGGCTTCTCATCTACAATCCCCCTCTCCTTCTGCAAACGCGCCTGCTCATCCAAATAAGGCAGCAGAATTCCCTCCCAGTGCGACTTCCCCTTGTAGAACGAAACAGTCTCGTCCCAGCTGCGAATAGCTTCAGCCAGACGACCGGGAACATGGGGCTCTTCGCAGATGCGAGTGATGGGCTCGAAGTATGTGCGGATTGTGAAGAGGATTGCGCCGGAGCGGGGGAGGCGGCGGAGGGTTTGGCGCTCGGAGCGGAAGTGGATTTCGTCAATGGTTAGACCTTTGCTGTTTGCTGTTGCCCAGGCTGCAGAGGATTACTGTTAGTTTTTATGCCGGGAAGAGAAAAAGAGGAATAGAGAAGGGGAGGAAAAGTGAGGAACGTACAGGCGACTTCTGTTCCTTGTTGGTCGCCCATGCGGTGGGACCAGTGGAGGCCGTCGTCGAGTTGGATGAAGTACTATGAGTCTTTGTTAGGATTGTGTTTTCTTGGGAGGGGAGAGAGACGTACGTTATTGCGCTCCACGGGCTTGTCAGGTGTGAGCTTTGTCATGAACCTGTTCATGGACTTTTGCAGCTTGGCGGCGTAGTGGGGGACTCCGGCTTCGAAGTGAAGGGTGTCGAGGGACATGCGGAATTTCTCCTTCAGACGCCAGAAGCCCGGGAGACAGACGGTGGCAGCATCGAGGTGGTATTCTCCGTCTGTGGCAGGTTAGCGAATTGCGTTTCGTGAAGGTGAATGGAAAGACTTGCCGTCGTTCTTAACCATGAGCACGAGATCATCCTGCACCAGAAGACCGGACATTGCGAGGGCCTCGTCGGGGGTTGCTGTAGTTTCCAGTCAGTTGAGTCCTTGCAAACGGGGAAAGAGATGTATTGCACATACTCGGCGGGTAAGGGAAAGCTTCTCCGGTGAGACTGTTGTGAACCTTTCCATCTTCCAACTTATAGATCTTGGGGTAGCGGTGTGTAAGATGGCGAACGAGTTCCTCGTTCAGCTCGAAGCAAGCATCCTTAGTAACGGCGTTATCGACATATTTGATGTGTTCCTTGAACTCCTTCTTCAACTCCGCGGCCTTCATATCGTGGTACCGCGGGAAGTAAGAGTCCATCTCAATCCAGTTATCCCAGTTCAGCTTGCGGATTCCCATCGTCACGAAGTTGGGTCCGTGTCTGAACGGACGGTACAACTTGGGTGTTTTCTCGAGGGGATCGATGGGTGCAGGATTGGGAAGCGGCTTGACGAAGGGTTCTTCTTCCTTCACATCTTGTACTTGGACCACCTTGGATTTACGGAAGATGGGGTATTTCACCAACACCAAAGTGAGGACGGCAGCCAGGAGCCCGAGGAAGGGCAGGGCGCCGGAGGGAAGTCCAAAGTCGGTGGTGTTCATTTTGTTCTTGTGTCGAATGGGCACTTGTCGACAACAATTATGATTACTTATTATACGTGCTGGGTGTGAAGGTGACTTTAAATAAAGTGATGGCCATTTTCAAGTATGTCGTATGAGCTAGATCGGCCCTGAACATATAAACTAAACCTATTCAGGTAAATCTTTTGGCCACAGCTTTACCCGACAGGGAAATGGCAGTGTCCACCTTTATCACGGGGGGCAGAGTTCAGGTTGATAAGAAAATGGGCAACGGTGGGACAAAACACGTTGGAAATCCCCGCCTGACTTTGGCAAGTACCGTGGATGGGTCTGCTTTTCCCTGGTTTTAATTGGCTGTGTCTTTCCCCGCAATTTGGGTATCGGGATCTCTCCTATCTCCCGAGCTCGCTTCCACCCACCCCCCAGCCTCTTCCCAATCCGGTGAACCGGGGGAGGACATGCCGTAGCCTTGGACGATTTCGGCCCATTGCCACTCAGCCCAACCCTAGAATATTCCACCTTGGCAAGGGTTGTGGGGGTATAAAACTCCGATTCGGCAATGCCGAATTCCTCGTGCGATTCTGCAAATGGGCGGCGCGTCTAGGGCGGCGCTCCTAGCCAATTACAGGACTACGCTAAGAAGAGAAATTATTGTCACTATCAATCTAAGATAATCGATGTCTGATGTTCAGAGAGCAAATTTGTAATTTGTAATATGTACATGGTATGATATATTTCATCTATATCGATATGATGCGATTAGCATCGTCATCTATGGGTCTATAATTTATTCCTCCAGAGGATCAACCTCTTCAACAGGACCGCGGTAATCTGGTAGTCAAGTTAGTATTTGAATTCAATGCCAGGGACAAGGGAAAAAGGAAACTTACTTTTGCGGCCGTACACCACATACCAGATCATACTTAAAGTAATGAATCCAACAAAAACGACAGACGCGTAGGTCATCGTTTCAATGGTGATAGGCAATGTAACAGGCATACTGAACAGAATCACCTGGAAAGCAATCCACGTGATGGCAAGGACATTCGCTGTAACTCCAATGACAGGGCTGAGCTTCCAGCGCGCCTGCTGAATCTCCTGTCGTCGATCAATGAACAAACTGATCGCGACGGGGATCGCGTAAGCCACAGCCAACGCAATAACACCCACAGAAGCAAACGCCGTGAATGCACTGCTGCTTCCCAAGTACACCAACCCCAAGAGCATCTCGATGGCGGTGACCAGGACCAGGGCAGCGAATGGGCTGTCCCAGACGGTCTGCGACCAGAGGTGAGACATGGGGATGGCATTGTCGCGGGAGAAGGCCCAGGTGCAGCGGCCAGCGGTGGTGGTGATGCTGACGGAGCAGAAAAGCGCAACGATCAACACCAGAACCATGAGAATGATGGATGCCACCTTTGACTGAGTCACCAAGTGGATAATGTAGGGTAAAGCTTGTCCGTAGGGCGCTTTGATGATCTCTGCTAGCGGTGGGAGGGTGAAGCAGATGGGCAGCACAAAGACGACGGCAGCGGCACCAGCAACGATGGGCACCAGGCTCATGGCCCAGGGGATTTGGATTTCCGGGTCTGTGCATTCCTCAGCCATGGAGGTCACCATACCCAGGGCGGAAAAGGCGTAGGCGGGTGGGAGCAAGCCGATGAAGAAGGTGAAATTCTCCTCCCAACCCGAGAAACTGGGGTCATAGCCCACGAAGCCGGTGTAGGCATCGTGGCGACCCTCCTTTGCGAGAACGAGAAGGGTTATGCAGAGGGTGATGCATGTGATGACGGAGAAGGCGGCGGAGATGGTATCGATAAGAGGGAGGTAATTGTCGAGGAAGAAGCAAATCACGAAGACGATCAGACAGATGGCGTAGAAGACGAGCAGCAATTGCCACGATGAGGCTGTCCACCCCGGATAGAAGATTGCGACTGTAGCCACGACCAGAGACGCAACACCGAAGTTCACTGAGAGGGAGATGGTCCAGTTTCCAATGAGCCAGATCCAGCCTGTAACGAACGAGACGAATTTCCTGCTCCCCGTGCCCTTCATGAGCTTGAAAGACCAGTGGTAGATACCAGAGGAGGTCGGGTATCTCGACGCGAGTTCAGAGAGAGACACGGCGACGCAGGTGTCCAGCGCCAGCACCACCAGAAGTCCAATAAAGAGAGAGAGTTGGCCGCCGCCATAGACGGCGTTCATGAGGGAACTGCCGACACCATAGGGAATAGACGCGATCGACAGGGACATAAACAGCATGCTCCAGAGCGAGCGCGTGCGGCGCAGCTGCGGCGCATAGCCTAGTCGGAAGAGCTGTTCATCTTGGTATGTGCCTAGCTGGGCATTTTCGACTGAGCCGATACTGCCTCTTGATTTCTCCATGTTATGCCCCGATTCGGAATCTTCGAAAAGGGCCGGTTTATAGATTCGATATTTCTGTGGGTATGCAGCTATGTCTTTATACGGCTTCCCCACTGCATGCGCCCAACGTCGAAGCTTTGTTCTAGTCCGGGCAGGGAAATTATTTGGTCCAGTTTCGGCCTTTTTCTCACCCGGTTTAGTTTGTCCCCCCGGAGATAGGGGCGCTTTTTCATAACTGTGGTTACTGTTATCATGGGGTTAAGTTTTCAGGTCCACTTTGATGCAAAGGGCTAAGATGGACTTCGGGGCGGTTGCCTTGGGGTAACAGTTTTTGCGGGGGAGAGATCCATCGTCTATAGTAATGGGGTGCTAAACGAGGTTTGTAGGAGCGAGACAAAAGGGTTATCGGTGACTATTTGTCGGTACGTCGGTATATTGGTGGATCATTCACGGAGTTGTTATCGAACCTTGGAAATGTGCCCAAAAACTTTCCCGATTGAGGTTAACGTGATGTTCGTCTGGCTATTACCTTACTCAATGGGGTTTAGCGTGGAATCTAGCCCTATTCTCTGTGTCAGGCTAATTTGCCTCCTTACTCCAGAAAATGCTTCTGTCAGATATGCTCAACCACGCCCACCTGGAGATGCGCGGCTATCCCCGCGAGGCCGACTTCGGCTTGCGTGGCGCTCGGTAGTTGACACCCAATTTGCGTGTGGCTTCACTTAGTCTACATTTAGTGTCTTGCTTGCTGTTCCTGCTGAGGAGGATTGTTCTAGAAGGAATTAGGCAAAAAGAAGAAATTTATGCTTGACTACATTCATTCAAGAGAAAAGTTATATGATGTAGTGTAGTAGAGGTATATTCATTTGCAGATAGTCTTTATATACATGATTTCATCACATGGTTGCATAGTCCAAACCCCCGGGAAGACTTAGTAAGGGCAGTGGGCCTCCACCTCAATCTCGATGACCATTCCGGGAATGCCAAGCTTTCCGATCTCAACACAGGTCCAGATGGGGCGGTGGTTAGGGAAACGCTTCTTGAAGTTGCCGGTGACCATTTCGAAGGTCTCATCCACATTGGTGTGGTAGCTGCGAACGGCGTAAACGTTCTCCCATGAGAGGCGCTCGTCAACGCTCTTCAGGGCCTGCTCCACATTCTCAAAGGCGATAGCGACTTGCTTCTCGACATCGGCCTCGACGTTGCCGTTGACATCCCAGCCACCCTGACCGGAGGTCTTGATAGTGGTGCCGATCTTAACGGTCTGGGAGTAGTGGAAGGATTCCGAGTTGGCCTCGGTGCCGGGGTAGTTGTAGAACTGCATGTTTGCTGTGTGTGTGTTTCGAAGATTGAGCCGAAGGGAAGTTGATAGGAGCAAAGGAGGAGGGTTTGATGGTATAGAGAGTTTAGGTTGTTGGCGAAGGAATGGGAATGGACGTAGCCAATCTATTTAACTTATCGTTCCGAGTCACACTTCGCGAAGAGGAGATCCCGAACGACCTCCCGAGGTCTGCCCGCAGGTGCATTTCGGATTTGGTAATGATAATGACTTGGCCATGTAAACTGCCGGAAGAAGGCATGATCTATGGAATGTTCTCGCTATCAAGGTGGGTTCTTCCCCGGTGAGTGGCCAAGGGTTCCATCTTTTGACTGGAATCTGGGGGAGTTGAGGAGAATGGGTTGATATCATGCCGGTGGGTTGCCTCAAAGAGTAAGGTTTTCGGCATCGTGCATGTCAGTAGACGAATTAGGCAAGTATTCCGGCCAACCTTAGATCTGATCTGAGGAACATCAACGTAGGTTATCGCTTTTTGAGATTCGTCAATGTTCACATTTCCCATTATTATCCCACGTTCTCCCAATTTCTCCCCATTTTGCCCCAAATCGGCCATGCATCCACTCAATTATGGTCCTCCGGTCGCCTCTCTGGTCGTCTCTCCGGTCCCCATACATGGGACTCCGCAATTTCCTGATTAGGCAAAAAGATTGGCCATACCCAAATCAACACTCCTTGGCTATCCCCGCGCAAGATGACTGTTCTCCAAAGAAATAAGATAAAGCTCCTCGGGCGCCACATAAAGTCTTCAAGTCTGTGCTTTCTACAATCTCCAAACTTCACACATCTCTCACAATGGCTCAATCTATTCAATTGACGGCCCCTAACAAGGTCTCCTACCTCCAGCCTACCGGTAAGTCTTCTCCGAAAAAATATCATGTCAAGTGGCTAACAATGCGAAAAAAGGACTCTTCATCAACAACGAGTTCGTTGCCGCTAAGTCCGGCGAGACTATCACCACTGTCAACCCCTACGATGAGTCCGTGATCGCCAGCGTCGCGTCCGCCGGTGCCGAGGATATCGACCTCGCCGTTGCCGCTGCCCGCAATGCCTTCAACTCCGAGGAATGGCAGTCTCTTGCCGGTTACGACCGTGGCCTGCTCTTGACCCGCTTGGCCGAGCTTTGCGAGCGCGATCGCGAGATTCTCGCCACCATCGATGCTTGGGATAACGGCAAGCCTTACGAGCAGGCTTTGGGCGAAGATCTCGCTGAGGTTATTTCCGTCTTCCGCTACTACGGCGGCTGGGCCGACAAGATCCACGGACAAACCATCCCCACCAGCGAGGCCAAGCTGGCCTACACCCGCCACGAGCCCCTCGGTGTCTGTGGTCAGGTTATTCCCTGGAACTACCCCGTCATGGTATGTATTCACAGCCCTGCTTTCTGTTCGCATTTTCCGATTCAGCTCTAATAGTTAATAGATGGCCGCATGGAAGCTCGGTCCCGCTCTTGCTTGCGGTAACACCATTGTCATCAAGGCTGCCGAACAGACTCCCCTCTCCATCCTCTACCTCGCTGGCCTGATTAAGGAGGCTGGCTTCCCCGCCGGTGTTGTCAACGTTGTCAACGGCCTCGGTGCCACCGCTGGTGCCGCTCTTGCCTCCCACGTGGATGTCGATAAGATTGCCTTCACCGGTAGCACCAACACCGGCAAGGCCATCATGAAGGCCGCCGCTACCAACCTTAAGCAGATCACACTCGAGACCGGTGGCAAGAGCCCCCTGCTCGTCTTCGAGGACGCCAACCTTGACCAGGCTGTCAAGTGGTCCCACGTCGGTATCATGAGCAACATGGGCCAGATTTGCACCTCCACCTCCCGCATCTACGTCCAGGAGAGCATCTACGAGGGTTTCGTTGAGAAGTTCAAGCAGTACACTATTGAGAACTCCATCGTCGGCAACCAGTTCGATGCCAACGTCAACCACGGACCCCAGGTTTCCGCCGCACAGAAGAAGCGCATCCTCTCATACCTCGAGACTGCCAAGAGCGAGGGCGCTCAGCTTGTTCTCGGAGGAGAGCAGCCCGCCGCTGATGCCAAGGGATACTTTGTCAACCCCATCATCTTCAAGGATGTGAACCGCGATATGACCCCCGTCCGCGAGGAGGTCTTCGGTCCCTTCGTTGTCATTCAGTCCTTCAAGGACCAGAAGGATGCCATCGCCAAGGCCAACGACACCGAGTACGGTCTCGGTGCCGCTCTCTTCACCGAGAACATTACCCGTGCTCACACTGTCGCCAACGCCATCCAAGCTGGTATGGTCTGGGTATGTATTTGCAAAGAAACCCTATTTTGCGAGCTATACTAACACTCGAACAGATCAACAGCTCACAAGATTCCCACTTCGCTATTCCCTTTGGTGGATACAAGCAGAGTGGTATTGGCCGCGAACTCGGCGAGTACGCTCTGTCTGCTTACACCCAGGTGAAGGCTGTTCACGGTCAGTATCTTCCTTCAGAATGTCCTTTTGACTGCGACCCGCTTGCTGATAAATACCATAGTGAACCTCGGCACTTGGCTTTAAATGCGCCACAACGTGGCCACGACGCGACGTGTAGCGAAATACACGCTACTAATGAAAAAAATGTTATAGATTATTATGCACATACCCCAATAGAAATGAACAAATTCAATTCTCATAAATTCAAGTATATCTTCTGTAGTGTACATTGTCCGGTGATTGGGACGTCTAAGTTACTGCGATGCAAGTACCCGATCCAATTTGGGCTTGCCTCATAACGATATTTGAAGTGAAATCGTTTATGAGGCTAATAATCCTCCTGTTTTTGACCGTTAATTAGCTTGTGATAGTCACATCAGGTATGCCGATGTCGATTGTTATATTCATAGCAGACCGAATTGTGCCCCAAACTGCCGTCGGGGGACCTCGGCTGAGTGTAGGCGGAAAGATCTTGAACCCCACCCGTGTGATGTGGATGTCAGAAGATATCCGGGGGGGGAAATGCATCTTCACCTTCAACCATCTTCTCGTTGCTTCTTCTCCCTTTCCGCTTCCCTTTAACAAATACATCCTACTCAAAATATTCACATTTCCACCATGTCGTTCCTCGGTGGTGCAGAATGCTCAACCGCGGGGAACCCCCTCACTCAATTTACGAAACACGTCCAAGATGACAAGTCACTACAGCGCGACCGGCTGGTCGGCCGGGGACCAGGCATGCAAGAGAGCATGCGCTCACACAGCATGATGGGTGGACAGGACCAGGTAAGCCCGTACCACAAGCAATGACGGATTTTCCCAAGAGCAAAGTTGAAATACCCAACGGAAACTAACCGAGGCGCTGGAAAGATGATGGACGAATTCATGCAACAACCAGGCCAACAACTAAACTCACCCTCACCGCAACCGTTCGCGATGGAGCACATGCGTCGCGAGCTGGACAATTTCCAGGCGGCGCCCGCACACGCAGGCTCGCCCGGCTGGGCTGGCGAGTTCGATTCCGGCGAGCAGGCGCGCATGGAAGCCGCCTTTCCCCAGATGAACAACGGATCGGGCTTTAGTCCTGCCGAGTTTGCCCGTTTCCAACAGCAGAACCGTATGGGCATGCCCCAGACGTCCAGCCCTGCTGCGGCAAACGCCTCACCCATGATGTCTGGGTACCAGCGGCCGATGGCCATGGGCGGTGGGTATATGGGTGGTATGGGCGGTATGGGGATGATGGGGGGACCCATGATGGGTGGGCAAATGGGCATGCAGCAGGGCCCGATGGAGGGACAGCAACAGGATAAGGGGAAGGGGCGCATGGTAGAGCTTGACGATGAGAACTGGGAGGCACAGTTTGCGGAGATGGAGACTGCGACGGTTGGCAATGAGGCCAAGACGGATGAGGAGGCCAACGCGGCCATGGAAGCGGAACTGAATGATTTGGACAGGTCAGTGCCCTCCGATGCTGCCTTTGAGTCTGTATGGCAGCGGATTCAGGCTGAGACCGCGACGAGCAGGAAAATCGCCGAGGAAGATAACTTTGACATCACTGATAACGTGCACGTCGGTGATTTGGGTGACTGGGATGGCTTCGATAGCCTGAACTCTCGCTTCCGTGATCCCCAGCTCGGCGACTACATGTTCGAAGAGGATAATGTTTACCAGGCCGTGGGCAATCCTTTCGAGGAGGGAATGAAGATCATGCGTGAGGGTGGCAACTTGTCGCTCGCAGCGCTGGCCTTCGAGGCTGCCGTCCAGAAGGACCCACAGCATGTGCACGCGTGGACGATGCTGGGCTCTGCGCAGGCGCAGAACGAAAAGGAGTTACCCGCTATCCGTGCATTGGAACAGGCTCTTAAGGTCGAACCCGGGAATTTGGATGCATTGATGGGCCTGGCTGTCTCGTACACAAACGAGGGCTACGACTCAACCGCTTACCGCACACTCGAGCGCTGGCTATCGCACAAGTACCCAACAATCATCGACCCGAAGGAAATCTCCGGCGACGCAGACCTCGGCTTCACAGACCGCCAGCTCCTCCACGACCGCGTAACAGAACTGTTTATCCAAGCCGCACAGCTCTCCCCCTCCGGCGCCCAAATGGACCCAGACGTGCAAGTCGGCCTAGGCGTCCTCTTCTACTGCGCCGAGGAATACGAAAAAGCTGTCGACTGTTTCTCCGCCGCCCTAGCCTCCACCGAATCCGGCAGCACAAACCAACAAGAACAACTGCACCTCCTCTGGAACCGTCTCGGCGCGACCCTCGCCAACTCCGGCCGCTCCGAAGAAGCAATCGAAGCCTACGAACAAGCCCTCAACATAAACCCTAACTTTGTCCGCGCCCGCTACAACCTCGGCGTCTCCTGCATCAATATCGGCTGCTACCCCGAAGCTGCGCAACACCTCCTCGGCGCGCTATCCATGCACCGCGTCGTCGAACAGGAGGGCCGCGAGCGCGCACGCGAGATCATCAATGACGGCGCTGTCCCGGATGGTCTGGACGATGAGCGTCTCGAGCGCATGCTGCATATTAGTCAGAACCAGAGCACGAATCTGTATGATACGTTGCGTCGGGTGTTTAGCCAGATGGGTCGGAGGGACCTGGCGGATCAGGTTGTTGCCGGTATGGACGTGAATATCTTCCGCAGGGAATTCGAGTTCTAGTGGTTTTGATTTTGCGTACATGGAATGAATGGGTGGAGATATCTACGGATTCTTCTGGGTTCATGGCTGGCTAGCCCTGCATTGTATCTATTTTTACGATTTGATGGTTGCTTAGATGGATCTACAGCTATTTGAGGGGAAAACCCCTCGTATACATGTCTCATGAACGCATTTCTTCTTCATTAATTGCCAACCGCAAATTGCACTAAATGAAGGTTAGTCTCTGTCTGCCTTACTTCGCATGAAAAGGAGTCGGGTTCATAAGTTCATCAACCACCTTCCCCACAGCCACAGCTTTCTCCTCCCCAAATCGCCCGCCGACAATCTGCACGCAAATAGGCATCTCATGGACGAGATCGATGTCATCTATACAGCATCCTAGCATTAGCCCATAGCTGCCATTTATTCATAACTAAGAGCAAAAAAGAGAAGGGAAAGACTCACACTGCGAATAATTGAACCCATCCGACTCATTCCTAACCAAATGTCCCTCCCACCCAACATCCCTCCCGTTACCAACAGAATCAAGTCCACGATCCGCTCTCGCAACGGGAACCGTCACAGCAGCGTAATCCAGCAAATTCCACATACCCGTGTACCCGATCCACTGCTTGCTTTTCACCCATGTCTTGGGCTTGTAGCCTACCCACGGCAGGACGGGAGTTATCAGTGCGTCGATCCCAGATGAGACCCACTGTTTAAGGAAAGCAGTTTGAAGGGTGATTTTTGTTGTTTCGAACTGTTGCGGTTAGGACTAGAGCCATATTTGATTTGGGGTTTGAGGATGGGGATTTGACGAATGATTAGGGTCAGAGTGCAGTTAGACACACCTGCTCGCGCTCCTCCAACGAGAGAAAATCACCCTCTTTACCCACTATCATCCCCTCAATTAGTGGTTCGTCGATTAACTGGCACAGGGAGCGACAGTGGTTTCCGCCGTCGGCGAGGATGCCTTTTGTCCATAGGTTTGTTGTTGCGATGTGCAGGGAGGTGTCCCATTCGATTACTTTATCTTGTTAGGCATGTTCTATGTGAAATGTTGAAACGAGTCTTGTATACCTTCGTGCCCTGCTGCTCTCAACGCACTCACTGTCTCGCGTATAGCCCTTGTAATAGGCGGTTGCGGCTTGACGACGCCGTCATCGAATACAACTCCCAGTCTTAACTTGCGGTTTGTCGGAGGGGTTGCTAGCTCTTTTCGCCAAGGGATGGGGATGGCGTGTGGATCTAGGTTCCATGGATTGGAGGCTAGGAGGCTTTCCATGAAATACTCTGTTGTCGCGAGGGATGTGGCCATTGGTCCGGCGACGGGGGGGATGAGGTAGTGTTGGTTTAGGCTGGGGTTTATCAGTATAAAACATATATATATTCTTCATGCTTTATTATCGACGAACAATATAAGGGGTAAAGGACTTACAAGGAACAGTCCCAGGGTACTCGTCCCGTCGATGGACATATAGAGTACAGACCCTGTAGATTGGATGGCACACGGATCGAACCACCGATATCAGTACCAATTCCTAGGATACTTCCTCTGCAGCCGACGAGTGCGCCCTCGCCGCCGGAACTACCGCCCGAGATCAAGGCGCTGTTGAAGGCGTTGACGGATTGGCCGAAGACGTGGTTGTATGAGTCGGACATCTGTGCTGGATTAGCAATGCATTACTATTGAAAGAAAAGAAAAGAAAGATCCCGACCATCAAAGACTGTGGCACATTAGTCTTAACATACAACACCGCACCCATCGACTCAAGCAACTGCACGATGGAACTATTTGATTTAGCCGGTTTGTTCGTTAACCCAACCCAGCCTGTCCATCCATTAGCACATAGCCCGTAACCACAGACAAGAAAAGTAATACAAACCAACAGTCGTATCAAAACCCTCCACATCGAACCGATCCTTCACGGAAACAGGAACACCATGCAATGGCCCAACGACCTCCCCCGTCCGCGACAAATACTCATCAAGCTCCCTGGCTCGCGCAATAGCCTTGTGGAAGAATATCTCCGTCAGACATTTGGTCGTTTGCTGTGCTATCGCAGCGCGTTTACAGAATGCTGTTGTTAGCGCCTCACTTGTTATGCGTCGAGTCTTGATGAGCGAGACTAGGTCACGGATATCGGCTGTTTCGGTCCAGGAGAGCTCGTCGGGCGAAAGGAGTCCGCTTGCTCGGATTGTTTCTAGGGTTGAGGATGGGGGGTTTGTGAGGAGGGGCGTTGGGAGATGCCAGGATTTGGGGATTAGGGAGTGTTGCGTTTTGCGCTTTGCGTGGACGAGGGCGTTCCAGGGGGGGTTTGGGGCATCCTTGGGGGGTTCGGTTGGGGGGTTTTCGATTGTCATTGTGTATTTGGAGATTGGAGGGATGTGGTGATAGAGGGAAGGATAGAGAGTGTATTTTATAAAAGGAATAAGCCGAGGTGGTTGCGTTGTTGATACCCCCTCAGTTCGGGAGGTGAGGGGTCGGAGTTTTTAGGGCTTGTGTAGGGAGTAGATGGTCTACGGGTTCAGGAAGTAAAGGTCTTTCATGTAAAGTTCATTCGTAAAGCGTTTTCAAACATGTCTGATCTAAAGACTTGGTCCTTGTGAAAGTCCAGCGTTGAGTGTCAAAATTTGCCAGTTCATGCACTGACTATGCAAGTCATGGAGTGTTGCTTCTCATCTTCTTGTCGTGAGCATAACCGCGCTTTTAGTTGGATTCCTCCAATCGTTCAGCAATTCCCCGCTTCTTGTTCTCATCCCCCAATATGCCGGCTCCAAGATTCTGGTCGAGTCCGTCCAGTCCATTGTAAATTCCGCGCTTGTCATTATTGTCTTCCACTCTGCGGACACCGCGCTTATCGTGGACATCTTCAAGTCGCCCAGCAACGCCGCGCTTCTGGCCGGCCTCTTCGAGTCGTTCGGCAATGCCGCGCTTCTCATCCTCTTCCAATCGCGCCACAATGCCACGCTTCTCATGAACGTCTTCGAGTCGTTCGGCAATGCCCCGCTTGACAGATTCCACTTGGCCGTGAGCTTCGGAAGTCAGGCTGCGGCTGCTCATCGTCGGCGCAGCGACGGCTAGAGAGGCGGAAATTGCGAGAGCAAAAAAAGAAAGTCTCATATTGGCGATTGCGACTGTAAGCAGGGTCAGTAAATGGAATTATCACAAACTCGGTACAGGTTTCTCACGTGGTAGAGTTCGTTGATATATAGAATCGATTGTGTGAATAAATTGGATTGTAATAGTAGTAGGGCTTACCGGCTCAAGTACAGACTTATATATCCCGGGCTACCTAGCAAAGCCTATGTCATACAACAATTCTTAGAGGTCATACTTTCATACTTGATGCAAAGTGGGTTCTTGAATTGCGTCAACCAGAGCCGGCTCCCTTGCAGGCGGCATTAGAATAAAAACGTACCCTGCTTCGAAGATGAATATCGCCCCTGGATTAAAGTCATCTGACGTCTGGATGTAGATACACAAGGCTAATTGGTAGTTATTGGCAGTTGAGGAATGCTAGAATGAAAGAGTAGTAGATATGTCGATAGGGACGAAGATCAGAATCGTCGATCTTCGATCCTTCGTGGTACAAACACCTATAACACTACAAGATTGTTACAGACACCGGGATCAGCCGATAGATGGACAGCGGCATGTAAGGGGGACCATGCAAGTTACGTCGATGAGATACAACGTAGCTAGCACAGTATAGCTAGCACAGGGGGTGGATACCCCTTCCTATCTATCTCTGTGTTTGCAACAGCCTGATTATCAAAGTGTTACTTCTCCACGGCCTTTCCACATCTCATAGCTTGAAAGTGTGCCCAGAATCAATATACCTTTTGGACAATCTCCAACAATTAGCTTTAACATGGGAATCCTCGATTCCTTCACATCACAACTCTATCGACCAGTCCATGGCGAAGACACGGACTCGACATCTCATGTTTCTGAATTCATTGAGCCGAGAACATATCAAAAGTCTTATTTGCACCTCGTTGCCCCATGGATAGCTTCAACCATCTCTCTGGTCTTGGTGTCAGGTTATCTGCTATTCCAACAACACGGTAGCGCTTCGTCCGCATGTCTAGCCTCGTTTTCACCAGCCTTCCGGACGGATCTCCGTGACTCACATCCATATATTATTCAAGAAGAACGAGAGTTTACTGGGGGACTCCTGTTCAACGAGACACTAGGAATGGTATATCGAGACATCGACCCTTCCCAGCCTCAATATTTCGGGCTCCCAACTCCTGACATAGATCATGCCTGGGATGATTTACTCCGAGGTACAACTCCAATTATATAGACTCAAGCCTACCTTATTGCCGTGCTATGTCTGAATGTATATCTGACCTATTTCAATATAGGCGAATTCGTACGTTTAACCGACGAAGAAGCGGCACCATACACACCAAAGCTCAACAAGGATCCTCTTTCCAACCACTACCACTTTGAGTTAGTATCACAGTGCCGGCTACATACAACTTATGAAGATTTTATCTAATATTTTTGCCAGACCTGACATGTTCCACTCCCTCCACTGCCTCAACGCCGTTCGAATGGCGCTCGACGCAGACTACTACTCAAAACATAAGTCGCACCACGCGAAGTTGGAGGAAGATACAAAGAACTCTCCCATTTTCCCGGACAACTGGAATCGCATTCACATTGATCATTGCCTCGATCAACTGCGGCAGGCTATTCAGTGTCATGGAGATTTATCGCCCGTCCCTTTGTATCATTATAATGATGATGTTATTGGGCTCGGAGTTGGACAGACACATACATGTCGTCGGTGGGAGCCTATGAGGGAGTGGATGGATGTTCGCAAGGAGCGTGATCATTGGAGCATGAAGATGGACTCGTGATATATTGTTTGCTAAACCTGATGCAAATATACTGTGCTTTGTTGTTTTCCTGTTTTGATACATTCTTTGTACATACATACTATATATATGTAGGCGATTGCGTAACTTATCTCTTTCATTAACTAGCTCAAATAAGCCATCAGTATCCTGAATATTTCTAAGCATCAATGATATATATCAACAACCTGTGAGGTTGTTACAGAGAAAGATGCTAAGAATATGAATGACCGATTCGATAACGATATCAGCCGCTATATATACGTCTTTCACAGATCCTGACCAGCTTGGTTTGTTGGACTTTTCTTGCTATATATTTTCTATTCAAAAGTTCCTAATGACAAGCCACCCTGGTCGTCTAAGGTTCACATAAAAACAGAGGTTCTCTGACAGCATTATAGTTCAGCACTATGAGCTTGCGTGGCAAGGACAATATCTTCCTTCTTGCCTGTGCTGCAAAACTCCCAGTGAGCCGCGACTACTCTCCTTGTATAACTGGGTTGTTCCTTCTTCTCAGGTTTGATTGCTGTCTTCATGTAACCGGGTCGTTCCTTCCTAAGGATTGCCTGAATATAAGACGCGAGTTTCTTCTTCTCCAGCTGTTCTTTTCTTTCTTTCTTTCCTCTTCCCAGATCAACCGTAATGGAGTATTCGTGAGTATACTTCATCAACTGCTTATATAAATCTTGCTAACAATGACCCCAAGAGCCACGAGAAAGCGTGCCCGAGACGAAGATGATCCACCCACCCATCCACGATGTATACGACCGCCCTTCTGTCCAGATTGTGGAAGACAGTTTCACCAAGGTGCATGTTGGCCCCGCTGTCAGAGCTGTGATCGGAAACACCCAGGTGCATGCACCGCGTTCTGCAGAAAATGCACTGAGATCGGCCACTCGTGGCAACACTGCAGACTCTTCGTTCCCTCCCGCGAGTGGCAACGACCGAAGCGTGCCCCAAATACTAGAATTGAGAATCTCAACATTACTGTCCCAGTGGTGAACCCCGAGCCGGTTATGACTCCGGCTTCCTTGAACTCGGCTATACGAGCTCAACTGAAAGTGGCCCTTGATGAGCTCTGGAGACAGGTTGGTCCCTCGGTCCAGGCACGTCTGACCATGCAAAATGTCAATATAACCACCAACATCCTCCCTTCTGAAGGGGCTGCTCCCATTCCCCGGGACACCTCTCTGCTGAAAAGAGTCAAACCCAACCCCACAATACATCAAACTACTAACAGGCGGCCCAAATATACCAAATCCTCTTTTGGTCACTCTGAAGCTCGCCGTCCTGGCTTCGCTCCTCCAGTGTTTGGCCAACCTGCTTCTGTTCAGGCTGGGTCTTCTGGACCGACCTTGTCTCAGAAAAAACCTGCTAGCTATCCGAGCTGGCTCAATCCCAACGGACTTTCATTTAGCACAGTTTCCCGGCCAAGAAGCTTTGCGTCTTCCATGCCAGAGCAAAAGACACGGAAGAAGGGTGTTCGCACCAAGTCTTGAGCCATTGGGTTTGCCTAATTTGTATGTGTTTCCTGTGGCTTGTGTTTTTCACAGAGGGGGCCCTGCTATGTGAGAGCTTGTATGAAGTTATGTTTGGAGATTGAGAGACTAAATCCATGGATACGGGTGTATCGCGCTGGCAAACGACATGAAGGCAACGAATTTCCTGCATCTTAATATTAGCATCATCAATGTCAAGTCCTTGTTGCCTCATATCGTTTGAGCTTGTAGTCCACGGCCAATGTTGATGGATCCCCCGCTTCGGGTAGCGATCGGCTTCTAACAACCCAGGGCCAGCCTCCCACCTCTTAGGAAGCACCACAGCCCTATAAAAATCCAAGTTCAAGAAATATGTCCTCTAACAGTATATCCATCAAAATACCCAAGATATACGGCAGCGAGAACCCCTGCGTCCCACCAAATGACTTCATCATCGGGACTTGGCACGTGACTCACTCCAGCCTCCCGCTTTGGAAGGGCAAACGCAACGTCAACATCACTTACAAGCTACTCCCCCCAGACTCAGCCAGAGTGCAAAAGATCGACGACCTTGTCCAATACCAAGCACCGCAATCTGAGAAAATCAAATCTGTTCATGGCGTGGACACCCCGACCCCAGGAAATCCCGGCGCCTGGGATTGGCGCGGCAAAGGTTGGCTGATGATTGCCAGCTCGCACTGGGAGTGTCTTGGGTTTGGTCACACCGAGGACGATAACCAGTGGATTGTCACGTATTTTGCAAAGACGCTCTTTACGCCTGCTGGTATTGATATTTACTCGCGGAAGAAGGAGGGTCTGCGGCAGAGTACGGTTGATCAGATACTCAGTGCCCTTAGGGGGCTTGGTGTTAAGGGTGTTTCTGAGCTTGTCGATGGGATATTTCAGATTCCTCAAAACTAGGTAGTGTTCTACGCTGGATTGCTGTGTTTGTGTTGTCAGCTTCTTTCTATGGACAAGAAGCCTCTTGTTTGGATGTCCGGCATTGTAATTGCAGTTACCTTTCTCCTTCCTTTACGGATCCTCACTTTAAGTATATTCAATTCTATATATATGGCTATAGCCAAATTCATCACCACACAGTGCACAGCTATTACTTGTTTGTACAAATGTGAGCCTGCTGCCGTCGCTGCGAGCTAAATCCATCTGTCTGAGGTTGTTTGCCTTAGGCAGGTGTTTTGCTCTTAAACCTACAAAAGCCAGTCCTTATTTCGATAGCATCTCTTTCTTCTTCTCCCAAGACGACCAATAGAGATTCCCGCTTTTACAGTTGTTCTTCTCACCCCACCACAAATTCTGGGCTAAACAAATACCGCCATACCACAAGGTCTGGACTCATACCAAAGTGACGAGTGACCTGTTAGAGAAAAAGCATGGTATATGCTCCGTGGAGGACAAGCTGTGGATATGGTTGCAGTCTCAGCTGTACAATGAGCTGCCAAATCAGGATACAAACACTCTGATTCCGACCTCTCGCCAATCTTCAATGTTATGCATGGATAGATGGTTGACCCAGAGGCCACATGTTTCGCGAAATCGAAAGGATTCATGTTCTGCGTGTGTGTTTTTCTACATATATAGCCTTTCATCACGCTGGATTTTGCACTTTGTACCGATTCCCTGGACCCTCAATATATAGCACGATTCCTGGGTAGCAGTCTCTCACGAGGAAGCCAAGGGATCTTATGCTCCCTCACGAGAAGTAACCAGGGTGGCTTGAAAAGATAGAAAGATTGTAAAACCGACTTCTATCATTCGGACTCAGTGCTTGAATGAGCGAAAGATGTCCCTACCGTCGAAGCCATACTTCTATTACAAAGAAGCAACTTGGTACTAGAAGTAAACCCTCCAAGGCGACCTCAGGACGGTCCAATGGTATTGACATTGAGATTGCTTTATCTACACAGTCATCAACATGCTAGCGTTCTTGTACCAGCTTAACAGCGGATTCTCTCCATTCCGCGTCTCCGTATCCTCGATGTAAGCCCAACGGTGCACAAACTCCTCATGGCTCGTGACCTGGGTCAGCTTCCCTGTGACAGCACGGTACATATCCTCAACGACATTGAAGTCCGTCGGGAAAAAGATATCAAAATACCCTTGGTGGACCTGTAATAACAAAATTAGCGCAGCTCAGATTCTGTTGAAGGATTATAACATACAAAAGGAGTCGTCACCGGCACCGTCTGCCGCTGGTACCGAGTCTGCACGACCGGCGCGTTGATCCCGGGCACGGCATCTGGCAAGGAGTTAAAGTCACTGGACACCAAACGGTGAGCCGGGAAATACTGGTTCAGGACGTCGAAGAACTGCATCAGCCGGGTGGGGATGTACTCCGGCAGCGTGTATTCCTTTTTGAAGGGAGCGGCGGAGCGGAGGCCACGGAGGAGTGGTGGGCCCAGCGGACTCGGGAACGGACGGCGGGCGGCTGCTTGGCGCACGCGCAGGAAGCGAGCGGCGACTGGGTCGAGCTGGTTGTTGTAGTATTCGTGGAACTCGCCGTCAGCGTCGATAAGGACACCGCCCTGCTGCGGCAGCTCGCTGCCTTGCTTGTAGCGGATGGTGTCGTGGGCGAAGTTGTCGAAGACTTCTAGAGCAAGGAAGAAGCATGGTGAGTGCACGTATGTGTCCCAATCGAAGATTGATCGATTCACGATCTCGACGTGGTCGCGGTGGCCCTTGGCTGTGAGCTTGTCGGTTAAGTTCTTGTACTGGAGGTCTGCTAGCGCGGGCGAAATTTCAATGATCTTGAACTTGGTCCGCTGGTACACTTCGTGGTCGGTGTCGCGGATGAAATCGAGGATGTTTAACATCATTGTGCCGTTTCCGGCACCCATTTCGTAAATGATTAGGTCGTGGTATGGGTATAGCGTCAGCTTGTAGTTTGACACCAGATACCGCGCGATTGTCTCGCCATAGTATGGTCGGAACAGTTCTGTGGGTGTGTGCCAGAGCTGTCGCGCAATATCAGGATTCGTCGCATCAAGCTTATCTTCGAACTCCGTGTAGCGTTGGCCAAGGAGTTTGTGGAACGCGGGCCCGTCTTCGATGTTGTTGAAGTCAAATGGCTCTCCAGGACTGAAGATCGTCGCATGTTTGGAGAAATACCCGTAATGTGGGTTGTAGAGGCTGTCTGGAGGCGCGGCGTCAGTTATAGTCGCGCATCGATTGGTCGCTGAACTTACCGTCGATGAACTCGCGTGTCAGCATCTTGACTTGTCGTGGCCGTTCGCGCCGGTTGCGTAGCTCCTTCGCTGTAACTGTAGGGTACGTCTTATACTCCTCGTCGATGTTCTTGGGATAATCCCCTCGTTTCGTCCAGAGCTGAACATCATCCTGCGGCTTGTTGCGCTTGTTGCTGGCGGGTGTGCGCCGGGTCAGAAACGAGCGGGATTGTGGTCGAGCAAGTACAGAAGGGGACCGCCGTAATGATTGACATGCTGGGCGACGGAAGAGCTGTCGGAACAGCTGGGTGAAGACTGGCGAGTCCATTGTGATTGAAGAGCTAAGCTCCAGGTTGGTCCGGGGAAAAAGAGCAAAGCTGTCGGATAACTTTGGTTGCCTCAGGCGGGATGACACGTGCCTCAGGCAAATTTAGTAACGTCGTTTTTCCAACACTTGGGAGATCGCAAAGGTGCAGAAGCTAGGCAAAACAAGCTGTATGCAGGATCGCTCTGAGATTGAACTTTACGGTCCAATATTCTCTTCATCGAGGGATCGCACGCTGAGCTTCTCATCCAACTTTCACCCAAAAACCCCGATGGTCCGAGCTCCATATCTCTCCCGTCTATGCACTTCATCTCGACTTCAACGACATAAGACTGCGTGGGACAATGCCGGACCATTCAGCAGCATACATAGGCACAGCCTTCGTGGCTGGCGTTTGTTTGGCGCTCACGTATCAAGAAATCGCGCGCCCTAAGCGTGAGGAGACCGCAACGGAACAGATATCCCAAACAAATCACCTAGTCGCCCGACCTGGCCCGCCTACTATTGTGGAAGGAATCGAGGGCTGCATTGGAAACACGCCTCTTTTTCGGATCAAGTCACTATCAGACGCAACAGGTTGTGAGATTCTGGGCAAGGCAGAGGTATGTACTTTTGGTACTACGCTAGAGAAGCTCTAACAATGCCTGCAGTTTCTGAACGGCGCTGGCCAGAGCTCAAAAGACCGAGTTGCATTGAGCATGATTGAAATTGTATGCCGGAGTCCAAAAACAGGAAATCAATGCATGGGAAACCCTCACTAACCCCAACCAGGCAGAAGAACAAGGTATCCTGACGCCCCATTCAGGCGACACCATCTACGAAGGAACGTCAGGATCAACGGGCATTTCACTAGCAACTCTAGCCCGAGCAAAGGGCTATCTAGCACACATGTACACCGTCCCGACCTCCCCTCAATCCCCAAAAGTAAAACTAATCCATGCAACCAGCTGCCTCCCGTCAGACCAGGCAATTGAAAAATCCAACCTTCTCCTCAAACTAGGCGCAATTGTCGACAGAGTACCACCAGCTCCAATCGTCGAGAAAGACAACTTCGTCAATCGCGCACGAGCACTCGCAAAAATGCACACGGCCTCATCGGGTAATCTCTCTGCGGAAGCCAACCCCGATCTCCCCGCGCCACAAGCCCGCATGACTCGTGGCCGGGGCTTTTTCGCCGACCAATTCGAAAACGAGGCTAACTGGCGCGCTCACCACGATGGCACTGGCCCGGAACTGTATGCGCAGTGTGGCGGCCGCATTGATGCTTTTGTTGCCGGGGCGGGAACCGGCGGGACCATCTCTGGTGTTGCGCGGTACTTGAAACCGCTGCTGCCGAAGCTTACTGTTGTGCTTGCGGATCCGCAGGGGAGTGGGCTTTTTAATCGGGTTGTTTATGGGGTTATGTTTGATGTTAAGGAAAGGGAGGGGACGCGGCGGAGGAGGCAGGTTGATACTATTGTTGAAGGGATTGGGATTAATCGTGTTACAGCCAATTTTGAGGCTGGGAAGGAGTTGATTGATGACGCGGTGCGGGTTACTGATGCGCAGGCGTTGGCTATGGCTCGGTGGCTTGTTGAGAAGGACGGTATCTTTATTGGGAGTAGTAGTGCTGTCAACTGTGAGTTTGTTCGTGGTTTACTTCATGTCTGATATGTTATACTAATTATGGATTCTAGGTATCGCTGCTGTCAAGACGGCGAGGAAGCTTGGCCCTGGCCACCGAATTGTCACAGTACTTTCGGACTCTGGCTCACGGCATCTGTCAAGGTTCTGGGCCAAGGCCGGAGATGTCGGTGGCGCTACTGACACGAAGCTTGAGGATGTTATGAATGCACGGGATGAAGACTTTCAGTAGATTAAGAATTAAAGAATCAATCCAGTGAGGCATGGCAGCCATGAATATGGATATGGATGTGAATAAAGTCATGATCAGTCGTTGATAACTGGGCCTCAATTAGTATAGTTCTATTGCACACACTCGTCATTTCGAGGGATTGATAAAGATGCCCAGTAAACTTTGGGGTGCAGACACTTCACTGTCACTTGTGTTACTACCTTTGATGCCGAGCTGCTCAATCTCTTCCTCCGCAGTGTCTTCTGGCGAAGCCCTGCTATCTCCGTCCTCGGAATTCCCTTCGGGGTCTGACTCTTCCTTTATATCATCCTCGACAGTGTCATCTGACAAAGTACTGCTATTTGCATCCTCGAAACTCGCTTCGGAGTCTGACTCATCCTTTATAGGAACTGCCTGCGCTTCTTCAAGTGGCTGCTGTTCGTCCACATGTTCTTCCGTGTTCTCATTCATCCCAGAGGTAAACCCCTCCCCAACAAAAGCACGTAATAACTCGAACTCAACCTCATTTCGCGACCGACCCTTGAACTCGCCTTGTATCCGAGCCCAGTTGAGGCCTGACTCAGTGCTGAGTCGAGACAGAGTTGCTAGCTCATGCTGGGACCAGGCCGCAGAAAGAGGAGGCGGATTGGTCAGACGCCGGGTCCAGTGATTGTAGAACCAGTGCCAGATTGAGTGGTACTCGCGACCTGGCAGCATGCGCATCACATCGATGATTCTTTTTTCTTGTTTGTGCATCATGCACACGATCAGTTTTGCTTCGTCGGGTGTCATGGGCCGCCTTTTGCTTGGGGTGTTGTCGGGTGACTGTGGAGATAGAACCTCGCGGCCTGTCTTGGCGGTCGAATTGCCATGTGAAGTTGAACCAAGTGGCATATCCTTTTTTGGTGTAGTTTCGGGAGCTTTCTCTACTTCCTCGTCGCCACCTTCGCGCCTTTGGTCATCAGCCTCGGTATCTAACCTTGGGGTGGCATCGCCTTGCGAAGGGTCGTCTTGTAGAGTAGGAATAACTGGCACATCTTGGGGTGTGGTTCCAGCCACTACATCTGCCTGCTTGCCAGCGTCTTCGTCACTATGGCCCACTGCATCATAATCGGCTTGGTTCTTATCATCAATGGCACGGGCCGGCTGCTTCGAGGGAGTATACTCGCGCAGGCTCGACGGACCGTCGTGATCCTTGGTCGGCACATGGCGCTTCCCACGAACAATCTTCATTTTAGAAGACGTCGGTGACGGCTCATAGTCCTGCAAGGGGTCATCCGACTCGTCGCCATCTGGTACTGCTGCAAAGGACCAGTCGTGCGTCACAGGACTCGAGTGATATTTGCGCTTCGGGGCTGGCCGGCGCTTGCTCGGTGTGGCCTTGGGTTTTGTCTCTGATCGCGGTCTGCCACGTTTGGCAACAGCCCAGAGGGAGCCACTCCCTGGTGGGGACGGAGACCTGACAGTCGGAATGAAGCTAACATTCTTTTTTCGGGTCTCTGTGGTGGGCGTCGAGAAGGATGTAGGTAACTCGGGGACTTCCCAGAGAGGATCTTGTGGTTTGGAAGCTGGTTTGGAAGCTGGTTTGGAAGCTGGTTTGGAAGCTGGTTTGGAAGCTGGTTTGGAAGCTGGTTTGGAAGCTGGTTTGGAAACTGCGATAGGATTGGCGAGACGCGAGACATATGGCTCCTTGGGTACAGGACTGAGCCCTGTAGCTCCAGATGCCTTGAAGGTGAATACAAAATCAAGAGAATCATCCACGTTTGTGTTTGTCTGTTGCTCGCTTGATGGCGACCCTGCTTCTTGGCGTAGATCTGGGGAGCCAACAGGAGGAGTAGGTGTCATGGAAAAAAATTCTTCTTCCTCTCCCTTCGTCTCGTCGCCATCGTCCGCATCACTGTCTTCTGGCCCGGCCAGGTCGCCCTGTAGAAGCCATGATCGCGGGTGCTCCCCAGTATCGTCCTCGGCCCGTAGACCCATAAGATGCCCATTGTCTACCACAATATTCCCCGTTGCTAGGTCAATCTCATCGCCAACATCGGTGAAGTCCTGGCTATATTTCGCGAAAATGCCTTCAAAGAGAGATTTGAGTCGCGAATCGTTTTGGGCTCGTGCAGCCGGGAGATCAAAATCCGGTGGAAGCTCTCCCTCGTCGCTGGGAGTATATGACAGACATGGCTTTTTCGCTGGCCGTTCCATATTGTCCTCGATGGAGTTGTCCATGATGCCGCCCTTCGCGCTCGCGATTGCGGATAAGGATCGATGGGACGCGTGCCTCAAATGTGGTCAGTTGTCGATGGCGTAGTCGAACATGGCATGATTAAAACCGATAGCAAATAAGCTAGAGGGTTGATTTAACGCGATTAAAGGAGCGCAAGCACAGGCGCAAGCAAGTATGCGGATGGCAGAGGCAAAAACAAACCGAAATGACGTTCCCGAAGCTCCAGCTCCCCGACTTCAACACCCCACATCCCGACATTAACTATGTACTATTGCCAGAAGTGTCGCACGCCGCTGAAGCTGGATGGCTCAGTGGAGGCGCTGAATCCAGCTGCTTTTGATTTACTATCTAGTATGTTTCCATCAAGGCTGTCGTTCGATCCCGCTAATCAAGCTTCCGGTCTAGACTCTACAGGCAAGACGCTGTCAGACACTGGAGCTACCTCCTCCTCAACGCGATCGGCATATCCGCCCGAACATCGTGACAAGTACGATCGCTCCTCTAGAAATGCTACGTTACCGGTTTACAGACGGTCTATTCCCGCTCCTCGTGCAGGAGGCCAGCACAACCCGCCCACGATACCCCGGGCCGACAGCGGCAACATGTCGTTCGTGATGTTGACGGAGTCCCAAGTCGTACCACCACCACCGGTCGCTGATAGTAGTCCGGCTGCCAGCAGCAAGCGAATCCATACACAAGCCCAGCCCCGTGGCCAGGAGGATGGATCCTTCGTTGATCAAATAGAGAAGACGACACGGCTGTTTGAGATAGTCTCGGCGCGCTCCGATATCGATCATCCCATTTGTGTGGAGTGCACCGAGCTGCTTGTGGAAAGCTTGCAAAAGCGCTTGGCCGGGTCTACAAAGGAGCGCGATGCCTACATATCGTTTCTTAGGAACTTGAACGGGTCGATCCCGACCGCGGAGGAGCTGCAGGCGGCAGAGAAATCATTGAATGAAAGCCTGGAGGCGGAACGGGCCACATTTGCAGAGCTGCAGTCCTTTGAGAAAGAAAAGGCCGCTCTGGATGCAGAGATCGCGAGCTTGGAAATTGACTCGCGACGCCTGGATGCAGACGAGGAGAACTTTTGGCGATCTCGCAATGCGTTTGCCTTGACGCTGACAGAATTTCAAAATGAACGGGATGCGCTCAATATGCGCTACGATCATGACTCGCAGCAGCTTGAGCGGCTGCAACGGACGAATGTTTACAATGACGCGTTCTGCATTGGTCATGATGGGTATTTCGGTACTATCAATGGACTACGGCTGGGCCGGCTGGCCAACCCCTCGGTTGACTGGCCTGAGATAAACGCTGCGTGGGGACAAACCGCTCTGCTCCTAGCCACGATGGCTGAGAAACTCGGATACCAATTCCAGGGGTATCGCCTTAGACCATTGGGGTCCAACTCGCGGATTGATAAGGTTGAGTACCCCGTGCAGCCATCCGGTCAGCCTGTCGAGGGGGCTGCACCAAAAGTGACTCAACTAGACCTGTTTTCGTCTGGCGATCTGCCACTCAACCTTCCTTGGCTTCACCGTCGCTTTGACTCGGGGATGGTGGCGTTCCTTGAATGTCTGCGCCAGCTGGGCAAGTTCGTTGAAAAGACCCCTACACCTGTGATAAACCCCCGTCGGGGCCAGACTGGCGCCACCGCACCGGGGTTGAAATTGCCCTACGAGATCAAGCGGGACCGGATTGGGGACGCCAGCATCAAGTTGGGCTTCAATCAAAACGACGAGACATGGACGCGTGCCTGCAAGTACACGCTCACCTGCTGCAAGTTCCTCCTTGCGCATGCCAGCAATCTCGCTAGTACCGGATCTAGCAAATCCGCGGCCGTCGCGGCTGCGGCCGTAGCAGCCGCCGACCAAGCCCGACAGACGACGGGCAGTCCTGCCAAGGACCGACCATAAACCAGACAAGGGGCAGTGAGATATGTACATGTAAGAAGAAGGTGAGGCTGCAGTTCAGGATTCAAATGCCAGACATGTGGCAGGGAAAATCGCGCAGATCCTTGACGAAATGGAACGCCTGCACAGCGCATCACTTTCTCGTACTTTTTGTCGACAAGCTCTAAGCAACAGTCTAGGGGGCGATGACAATGACGTGCCTAGCACAGCACTGGAGGTTTCAACCACCACACTAACCCACGGTCTCATTGGACCATCACAACAATACTGGACCGACGAGACATCCCAACCAATCCGCTCCCTGACATATGTCGGCTGGGTGCAGGACTGGCGCGTGGCCCGGGGGAACAGACCTCTCTCTGTCTCCCCACTCTCGCCGTTCTCCCCGTTCACGCAAATTACCACATTACTCCAATTTTACCAAAACAAAATACCAAAATACCAAAACACCCGAACTCCTGAGCACAAGACCTCGGGAAAAGAAGCCGTCTCCGAATATGCAGCGTCGTTGCGCCACGATTCAACTCTCCAGTTCTGCGCGCTATTCATCTTAGTACCTGCATGCGATCCGAGCCGGTGAACGGTGGTCCGTGGACCAATGAGCGTGGCAGCGGCAGATTTCTCCGTGTCGCAGGTGGCAGTGGATGGCTCCACGCGGGACAGCCGTTGTGTTCCCAGCACTGTCCACTTCTAAATCCTCTTGCCTGTTAGGGAAGGGAGGTGCTGTTTAAACAGGTCTGTAAATAAATGAGAAAAGACAAAGTACACCCCGCACTTTTGCAATGCTTCAGATCCTGCCCGTTCGAGGAACTAGTTTCATTGTGCTCCAAGACGGGTACCCGATTTAAGGGAATTGTGTACTGTATTTGTTTTTCTTCTGCTCTGGGTTTATACACGTATAGTCTTGCTGCAATTTTGTTGTCAGCTTCTTATGAATTATCCTCTTTCTCACCCCCTTTTTCCACTACAATGGGTTGTACATGTACTTGCCACTTCGGCGTTCGGATATCAAAGCAAAAATACCTCCCATCCCTCTCGGGGACTAGGGGGTTCACCTCCCCGAAAGGAACCGTAGATCACTGCAGCGCCCATCGCCAACCCGTTTTTCCCACCTGACACTTACCGGTTCTTGACTTTCGTCCTGGGGGTTCTAGCCCTTGGGATATGGGCCAACCCGTTCAGGGTGCTGACGGGGGGTGTGTGCGCCGGTGTATATGAGCGTAGGATTCAAAACAAAATAGGAGACAAAATTAGTTCATCGGAAAATGAATA
The DNA here is from genome assembly GCA_030762825.1 of Penicillium turbatum. Classification (NCBI taxonomy): domain Eukaryota; kingdom Fungi; phylum Ascomycota; class Eurotiomycetes; order Eurotiales; family Aspergillaceae; genus Penicillium; species Penicillium turbatum. The sequence goes on along the minus strand of JAUJYX010000011.1, from coordinate 504,075 downwards.
TGAGGATTGAGTGTGTATGACTTCGTATCCGGATTGAGGGTATTTTGATATGCGTTCATGTGCAGTACTAATTGATTGCAGCGCTGGACGAGTAGGAACTGTGGCCACAGGAACAGATGCAGAGAATAATCAGTCGAAGTATACGAGGCATGCTCACTGTACTAAGATATATGAGTACATGAGTCAGAAGTACGCAGGTCTAAGTAAGAAAGAGAGAGAATACCCCATAACGAGGTCAGCGTAGCACGGACCTTGCATCGTACGATGGCGCCTGACTCGATAAGGGGGCCTTGGAGGTCTGAGTTTTGAATAAAGTCTTGGCAATACGTACAGAGACAGAGTGAATAATACCTCTAATACGTTGTACTAAGGGCTATGTTGTAGGTACGTAGTCTTCCTACGTATATGTACTATAAATACTCCGCTTGAGGGAAATTGGTGACAGGGCAACCTTGTCCGGAGCCCAAAGCGCACGCGTGGAGACTATCTTCTCCCCCTTGTGGATCGTGGGGATGACACCTGTTTAACGGCTTTTGCATGTTTTTCTTTCCCCTTTCCACTTTTCTGCCCTTAACGGTTTTCCTCCTTATTTAACGGTTTTGACAGTTGAGATCTGGCACGTTGGGAAAGTCAATGTCAGGTGTCATAGGGATATAGGGATATCTAGATCAGTTTAGCTCGATAAAACGTAATACATACCGAGGTCGATCTTCAAACCCCGTACTCGATGGAACTACTAACATACAACGTTGTATAACAGGTATCACATCCTAGATAAGACGTGGCGGGATCCATGGTGCTGGGAGGATTTTAGACTCGACAAAGAGAGCTGTCAGGGAGGTTTCGGCCCGCTCCCGGTGTTTTTTTTTTTTTTTTCTTTCTTTAAATCGGATCTGCATAACGTTGGTTGTTATAGGTTGGGAATAGTTGGTACTTGCAGGATAGAATAAGTCCCATTAAGACTACAACCTGAATAGTACTTACAATACATACTTTGACAAGAAACCAGAACAACTTACTCTATAATATATCTTCCCTTCTATAATTCTTCGTTATGGACAATTATGCCTCCATCTCCCCTCAACCCAATGTTTTTCGACCCCGCCGATCGGACGACTGGCACGAATACCGCGAAATCATCGAACAGCTCTACCGCAACGACCAGTTGAAACTACGTGATGTGAAGCGCATCATGGAACGAGATTATAAGTTCTTTGCATCGTATTACTATCCCTTTTTCTTATTACTCTTGATCTTCACCTTCATCTACACTGTTTTGTGTTGCAATGTTGGCCATGCCACATCTCTCTTCCCATTATAGACTCCCCACCTTGGTCACAAGTATCGTCTAACTCAAGACTATCAGAGAAAAACAATACAAAGATCGACTCGCCGCATGGCATGTCCGAAAGAATATCAAGGCCAAAGAGGTCCATCTCATGCTTCGCAAGCAGCAGAAGCGCGCAGCCCAGGGCAAACAGACGGCCTTCCGGGTAAACGGGCAGAACGTCGACCCAAAACGTATCGCCCGCTTCGTCCGTCGCTATGGCACCTCGTGGGATACGAAACCAGGCAAGGAACCAGAGACCGAGCCCCAAAGTCCTGAGCCTCGTGAGTTTTCCCGTCGAGATATAGAGTCCATGATTACATGTCAAGCCGAACATTATATCATATCAAATTGTATCGTGGAATCTAACAAACCACCGCAGAAACACCCTCCGACATGACCTGCTACACACCCGAACCAGCAGACGAACAAAGCGTCACAACGCCCATCTCCCCAATCCCAGACATGCACTCCCCCCGAGAAATGCCCCCCTTCCCACTCGGCTCATACGGTAAATCCCCGGTCCTGCCGGTGGTGCGTACACATGATATTGATGCAAAATATCCCACTCTAGACCCAAACCATCTCGAAAACCTCCCCGACCTGGAACTAGATGAAAGCCCCATGTCGATGACCATCCACTCAACCCAGCCCCGCCATCTCCACTCTTACCACCACTCAATAGGGAACCATCTCGCGCATGCCCACCCCCATCCAAATCATCACGGCGCTCACGGTCACGGTCACGGCCATAGGGTGCATGCTCAGCCTGGGCCTGTGCCGAGGGATTTAGAGGATGCACCTGGTGAAGACGATACGCATCCGCCGGATTGGAATACGGTTGAGTCGTTCCAGACGAGATTGCAGAATTTGGATTATACGCTTACGCATACGATGTCGAAGTGGGCTAGGGATGATCATCCTAATTCGGAGGTTCCTCATCATGAGGGATTGGGGATGTGATGCGATGTGAATGTGAATGTGGTTTTGGTTCTGGTTTCGACTCTTTTCTTTCTCAGCTCTTCATTTGCGTTCTGTTTCTGTTTCTGTTTCTGTTTCTTCTGTTACCCCCATCCATCAAAGCATGTGAGCCTTGTCAATTCCCAATTCCCCCCTTTTTTTTCCCCGGTTTGCTTTGCTTCTTATGTACATGGTCGCTGCTCTCCATCCCTCACCCAGCCCTTCACATCCCATCCCATCCCCTCCCCCGATTTTTGATAGCAAGGGAGGAAAGATTCATAGCAAGGGCGTTATTATCCTCCTTTTAGAGTGTGATCTATGCATTATGCCATCTCAGCCTTTCTGTATATCTCACATCATGCCCGGTTGTCACTTGAAGTATGGGTAGCACGAAAAAAAGAAACCAAAGAAGTTACGCTCCACGACACACCCCGTGTGTCTGTGTGTCCAATACAAATACTACTCCTCTTCACCACGCATCCGCTCGACCGATATCCTCGTCTCAGAACACCGGCTCCATCCTCCGTTTCAGCATGTCTTACCAGACCAGTTCACACACACCCCCAGATCAGGACTCAAGACTCCCCGACAGCTACTCGGCTGTAACCCCGGCTATGAGCTCAGGCTGCCACGTTTCTTGATCCTCGACTCTCCTCCCCCACGATCATATTCACCCCACTACCACAGTTTGGTGTACGAGTCCCCCACACCGGCACTTCTTCTCTTCGTCATATGGCATGCACAACATCTACCGGGCCCATCTACCGGGGTCACAGGAGTAGTACCGGCAAAATCGGAATTATGCTGGGAGTATACGTGGACATGCGAGGTAGGATGATCCCGGTTGAAGTGCAAAATCTTGCTATAGACTACCTAGTTATATAGAATCCTATCTTCACATTCCTATCAATGCCATCACCACGGAGCAGTCACAGTTACCCTGGGATACTTGTGTATCCAGACACGTAGCAATGCGTGATACAGCCGGACAGAAGGAAATGAGCGTGAGGTCGTCGAGTCCTCATGAGATGAGCATAGCAGATTTCTTACTCGAAGATGGTAGATGGCGGTAGAGCTGGAGCTAGCAGTGCTTTAGTAAAAGTTTATCTGAGTATTCGCGATCTACCAGTTACCATTCGAATATATAACATGTATAATGAGCTATCGAACTCATCTTTGTCAAAATGTACTATGAACTGACATCCCAATCCACTTCCAATCCAAACAAACAACATACCAAGACTGAAAATATAAATTGCACAGTTAGGTACCTCGACCACCTGAAATTCCCACCACCAACACGTTCCTACATGTTAAAACCCAATGGCAATGCCAATTCAAATCCCCACCCAAGCCCAATCCTCGTACTTCGTACTTTACACAATGGGCCAAAAAGCCAAAACGCCACTCCACTCCCAACCGCCCGGCTACGACTCGTCCGGGGCTTCGAGATGCAGGGTGCCGGATCGAGGGGTTGGTACATGGATACAGGGGTTAGGGCAAGATCGGGTATCTGCATGGATTAGCACATATTTTATGTTTACCTCTTTGCGTATGTAGATTGCTGGGACTATGTGTGTATTTTCGGTGCGGACTATGTACTGGGAGTGGTAAATGGAAGTAGATACATGTACATATAGGTACTTGTAGTTAGGGATAACTAAGGCGGGTTTGATATTTGATAACTTTACCGGTGGAGAAGATGGATAGCGGAGAGCGGACGGGACGGGATGGAATGGGGATGGTCCACTGTGGGCCGGACTGGGTATATGTACATATATGTAGGGAGTGTAGGGAGTTGTGTAGGTAGGTACTGATTTAATGAGTATTCGGGGATGAGGACAGTTGTACATTGGGTAGATATGAGTCATGGATTCTTATATAGAGAGAGAGCTACATGTAGTTCAAGACTGAGATCATTCTGTGCATTGCACTAATAAGTACTAAATACATAAGCCAAATGGGATCGGGACGGTCGCTAAATTGATTCCAATCCAACAAGACAAAGAGAAGGAAAGCCGAGACAGAATGTGAAAAAGACGAGGATGAGAGGAGACTGGGGATATAAGGCTACCCAGTCAGGAGAGTCGTGATCATGACCTCGGGTATGAGGGAACAGTCGCTGCACAGCAGATCGTAGGCCATGAAGAAGAGAATGAAGGAGCGCCAAAGATACACTTGGAAGATATATAAGAGTGAGCACTAGGCTCGAGGGAAGAGAGGGGAGCTTTTGACCGAACGGTGTCTCCATCTAGCATTGAGAGGAACAGGCAATGAAGCCCAAACAAAGCACCAGGCAAAGTCTATACGGCATGGCTCATGAGTAGAAGGTGCTCTTCTGGAAGCTTTCAGGTGAGATATCTCCCATCTTGCTCGTAAGCTCGGGCTTGCTCAGGGACGACAGGCTCTGTGTGCGGCCTTCGCCAACGGGGTCTCCCTTCATTGTGCTGGTGCGAGTACCAGGCTCGCTGCCGGCTGTGATGGCCTGCTGGCCAGGTCGGCGCTGAATGGTCTCCAGGTACGGACCGGGGAGGTATCCGACGCGGCCATCGCGGGCACGGCAACGCCACCACTCGGAGGCATTGCCCATAGGGTCAGACTTGCTGAGGACAGCAACGATATCGCCCTTCTTCACAGCGAGATCGATGCCGTTAGCCTCCTGGGTCTCGGGAGTGTAGTCGTAGAGGAGACGGCAGAAGTCCAGCTTGGACGGGTCGAAGGCTGCGCCTGGCTCGCCGTTGGGTCCGACGAGCTGCTGGCGGCGCTTGGCCTCTTCCTCTTGGTTCCGGGCCATGGTTGTGATGAGCTTGCCCATCAGGTAGGGCAGCCCGAAGAGGGCAATCAGGAACATGAAGAAGGGCTTCTTGGATGGCTTGGGGGGAGCAGGGGAGCCATCGGGAAGTGTGGCTGCTGCTGCGCCTTTGCCCATGAATGCCGCAAAGGCAGCCGGGGTCAGGGACGTTGCGTCCGCTGGTGGCGGACGTCCTGTGAGCTTGGCAAGCAATGTGCGGAACCACCGAATGAGCGTGAAAATTCCCAGGGCTGAGCCGAGGGTGGTGCGCAGATTTCCAAATTGTTCTGCAACCGATACCATTGCTGTAATATTAAATTAGTGAGTGTTCACGATAGAATTCCTCCTTGGTGAATTCGAGGCACCTACCAAAGAATGAACTGTGCGTGGCCATGTACGTGCTCTGGAGCATCTGGGCAAAGCCTCCAAACGCACCAACGATACTCTCAATCATGTGGAAAGTGGCCTGGGTGCTCTGTCCGAACGAATTCGTCAAGCTGTTCGGATCATTGGGATCTTGTCCCGGCATGCCACCGTACATGCCACCTCCCATTCCACCCATTCCCCCATACATGCCACCTCCGTAGCCCCCTCCGTAGCCACCGCCGTACATGGAGCCCATCCCGCCCATGCTGCCGAAGCTGGAATAGGGTGATGAGTAACCGCCCATTCCACCCATTCCGCCCATGCCACCATAGGAAGAGCCGTACGCGCTCGTGCCAAGTCGCGAGGCCCCGTATGGTGAGTAATTTGATGCGGTGTTGTTGACTACAGAGTTGAGAGCGCTAGGGCGGGAGGGAAGGTCGGGAACGGAGGATGCCGTTGAGGCGGGGTTGGCCGCTGTGGAAGTCATCGCGGTCGAGGTAGCAGGGCTACCGGGGGCGATAGGTGCTGTTGATAATGCGTTGCCTATGAGGGGAGAAGAAGGAAAGAGTTAGTCTGAGATGATAACTGGGGATCGCGCCCGTGACCTTGGTGGCGCTAGGGTATCGGCAATCAAAAGAGGAGTCTTACCAGCTGCGCCGGCTCTCTCCCACGGTTTTGGTGGCGAAGGCGTCGCCATGGAGTTGGGATATTAGCGGACTTGCATCGAGATATTCAGATAGTATTGGAGTTTTTAGGACGCGAAGGCGTGAAAGGACGATGACGGAGGGAAGAGAGGAGAGATGGAAAAGGTCGCATGTGGTCGGGTGTGGAGATGCCGAGGTCGGGGTTTGCCGACGGAAATACGGGGTACTCGAGGGTACTCAAGAGACATTCAAAGAATACTGGCCAAGATGACTAGAATAATGATACAAGAAGAATCTGGCTATTCAATGAAATCAATATATCTGGTTTTTATTGTCCTGTTTAACTTGTACCCTCTGTTGGCTCTGTCCAACCTGTTCGGCGAAATCTCTGCGGTGGCAAATATATGTACTGTTGTACATATACCCCAGGCTTGAGACGACCGAGGTTATCTCAGATTAAAATGAGCAGAGTAGATCGCAGATTTAGTGGCGTACATAACAGACACGACATATGTTATACATCCCTAGTACATCGTAGGCATAGGCTACTTCTACATCTGTAGACTTGATGTGTAACTCAGACTGCATTTCTCTTGTGCGACGAGGGACAAGATTACACAGAGAGCTGGGCAGGCCCTCGAACTATATGTACAGGCATCCTACATATGTATATCACTACAGTATCGAAGATTGTTTGAATCGAACAGAACATGTGAGTATCAATTGACCAGAATACTCTAGAAAAATAAACACAAAGCAAGTCTACCAACGCCATAGCACAGAGCCGTATTATGTACAGGTGCTAATGCAAAGATGAATATAGCAAAACTCATAACTCGTCATGAGAACCAGCCTTAGCCTTAGCAGGTTGGCGCGGCTTCGGCACCTTCAGCTTCCACAGGCGTGGAGGCACCGGCAACCCGAGCCAGTAGTTGTATAGTCGGACGGATTCCGAGGCGCCGATTTGGAGCCTGCGAGAGTGGGTCAGTATTAGGTCGATCAATATGAAAGCAAGCGGCGACGCCTGTTGAGGTTGGAACTTACATTGTCCGCGGGATGTCCATCCATGATTGCCAGATATACCCGACCGTACCCCAGACCATGTCCCATTCATTCTTCAGATCCTCGAAGAACCCCTCGTCTGGGTTGCGTGGTTTGCGCTCCCAGGGGTACCGCTCCGGTGCTTCACCTCGGCCGTACACGTACTCGTTGTCGTCTCCTTCGTAGTAGAAGTTGTTGTTTCCGTCTCGGAATACGCGCCGGTTGTTGCCAAGGGCGTTGGCATGGTGGGAGGAGGGGACAGCACCGTGGACGGGGAACATGTGAGTCGTGCCGGTCAGCAGGGCTCGCTGCATACTGCGCGAAGCAGCCAAGCTGTGCGAGATGCGACCGAGGGTGTTGATAAGGGCGACCAACTCAGTGCGGCGCAGGGGGGGATTCTCGCCGTTCTTGGTCTCGTCGTAGTCGAACAACACCTTCAGCGCGGTTCCGTAACCCTTCACCTGGAGCTTACCCCAGAGTCGGCACTTGTCGCAGCCAACGCAGTCCATCAGGCGACTGACGTTGCGGAAGCGGTTGCGGAAGTCCTCTTTCAGGCTAATGGCGTTGGCGTCTTGGAACATCCTCTTCTCGTCAAAGATTTGGGGCAGTGTTGACAGGGCATCGGTGAGCTTGTTGACGCGCTTTTTAGTCTCGCGGTCTTGCTCCGGGTCGCTGGTGCAGAACGTGTACCCATCCAAGTGCTTGCGGAGCTTTGACACAGCACGCGATACCAGTGCATAGTTGAAGTACATGTTTGAAATGCGCTCCGGGTGGTCAAGGAGTCGTTCCTTGAAACACTGCACATTCGGGTGCCACTGGCCTGTGGTCTGGTTGAGATAGTCCCAGCATAGATGTGTGGAAATGGACGCGTGCATGCCGCTGATGAGCCGATGGAACACCCGCTTCTCTAAGCACTCGTTATCCAGCGGTAAGCCTTCCACGCGCTGTGACTCCTGGTGGAGCACATTGCGGAAGGCAGAGGCCGCCTGGAGGCCGCCCATCGGCACGTTGAGCGACTGCTCTTCCAGCTCATCGGCCACGGGCTTCATGAAGCAGTTCTCGCTGTAGATGGCATTCCACACCTGGTGTGCGCCTGCTCCGCTGTATCCTGTAAACCTCTCTGGGTTGTCCACCAAGCTCACGTAGTCTCCCTTGCCAGCGGAACCCTCGTCCTCGGGGACACAGTAATCTCGCTCGTCGCATTCGTCATCGTATTCCATCACACAACTTTCGCCAACGTCCTCACCCAACTCTCCCTGTAGTGGACGTTCCTTCGGACGCTCTGCCTGAATTTGGCGGGGCGGGTGATTCGCCTTAGGTCCTTCCAGCTTGCTCAGTTCTTCCGCACGCCACGTAAGCGGGATGTCGTCTTCGGATTCGATCGTGTTCACGGCGCAGGCAATGTTGCCACACATGCTGCTGGCATCAGACCAGAAGGGACATTCCTTGTTGAACAGATTGAGGCGGTAGTAGGAGAAAAAGTCCGTTTCTTGCGTGATGGAGTTGATGGTCGTAAAAATCATATCATTCATGCCGTTGATGTCGCCGTACGAGACACAGGCATCCGAAACCATGGCGGAGGGTTCAAGCTGGAGCAAATCGCAGTGTCAGTCATCTGTGTTGAATGTCCGGGCACCTCGACAAAACTTACAGCGCACTTGGTTGGATCCAGTGAAGGATCTTGTTCGCCGGCATGGCTCAGTCCCGCTAAAGCGAACACTGCCGTGTAAAACAGCCTCACTGAAGACCGCATATTGCCCTTCGAAATTTCTGATTTCTAACGAAACGAGCGGAGGCACCGGTTTGTATATGCAAGGTGGCGCGAAGGCCGGAAATTGAACGGAAGCGGTCTATTCGGCGGCGATTGTGAATCGGATGTTTGCGCAAGTGTATTTTAAAAGGACACAATGTCAATAAATCATGTCAGAAAGAAGTTAAAAACACGAATCAAGAATGTCGGGGTCTGGACAGCAAAGTGGACAAGCTGGCCTGGAAATGCACGGAAGATCGGCCGATCGCCAAGAAATGACAATAAATAAAGCTGGGCTCTGATTGGCTAAAGTGTCTTGAAAACAAGCACTCTAACGGTCGAAAAGAAGAAAGAAGTGAGATACATCGAGAGGAAGTGGGAGGAGTGAAGCGGGTTGTTATGACAGGAGAAGAAGTATATGTTGTACCGCATACATGAGTATCACAGAATATTTACGCTTCATTCCTTATTAATTCACGCTGCCAGCTACCACTATCATGATAACATAGCATTGATTTTATTGTGTATATCTGAAGGACACTGAAGCCATCCAGATTTTTGCAGAGCATTTACATCAAAGGCTTTTTGTACTATTGACGTGTATATGTTCGAGAAGCAAAGCAATCCTTCGACAACTTCTTGAGTTTCTACTGCTAAACCTCTGAGGGATCTACAAGAAAAAGCATTGGCATTCAACCAACTTACTATTGAACCGGAAAGGTATAAAGGAGATACATCTATCTGACAGTGCCAAACCAGTAATATCATTCAGTCACGTTGCATTTAAACCAACGGGTAAGTAATGACACATGCTCTTGGAAGGGAGTATGAAGCATCATGTACATATTAGTCCTCGTATTCCCCAGGTAGTGACCCTGGACTGCCGTAATCAGAGTCAGAGAAAGAGGGAACTCTATGAGAAGGAGGCCGAGTCCCACGCAAAGTCTCCCCAATGTATGAATTCAAAATCGAGATCTCGGTAGACAGGGCCGGCTCCTCAAAATGTGCAGGCAAATCATCCGGCGGTGGTATATAAATACCCAAGGCACCATGAAGAACACTTCCATCAGGGAGAATCTCTGGGCCAAGAAGAGACTGGATACCGGGTAGCGAAGACGCTGGCAGTTCCAAAGCATCACCGTTAGTCAAAAGAGGGGGAAGAGTCTGCTCATTCCCCCGAGCCGGTGAAAGAGATCTCTGCCTGCGCCTTCTACGCTCATCCCTATCGGGATATGGAGAGGCTGGACGATGGCGTGTTCGTCTTGCCCGTCCGTGGGGAGTGTTATTTGGAGGAGGTAGGATGAACCACACACGCGGACTGGAACGGACTGGTCCTCCAGACCGTGGTGTCTTTGCTGATTCATATGAGCCTGGTGATCCTGGTAAAACTGGCGTATTGGAATGCGCTGCACGTATCCTCGATGAATTATAGGGTGCTCGACTAGTCTGCAAGGCAAACGCTAGCCGCGAGCGATGAAGTGTAGGGAGAGGATAGGGGAACACACGCATCTCAATTAATTGCCAAGTTGCCACCAACTGTTCCAATATGTCCGCAATGCGAGCAGGGTCTCTGTCGTTCACAAGATCCTGGACTATGTAGCTCAAGTGGGCTTGGGTAGACCAACAGGCGTACCCGAACTCCGTACCAAAGAAGTTCTCGTGTCGTTGGGCCTGCATTGTAAAGAAGCCGGGAGGTGCATCGAGAACAATCTCGCTGGGTGGAAAGGTCTCGCCGAGGAATTCGCCCATTCGCTGGTAGCTGGATAGTACGAGAGAAAGATGACCTACCCGTCCAATGAGATAATCTCGGGTTTCGGGATAGTGGTGTCTCAGACCGTGGACTATTTCCTGAAGGATGTTCCAGAAGTTGGCACGCTCGATGCAGAAGTCCCTTGACTGTGTGCGTCCTGACATTGTTTCGCTCTTGATGGATGGACCAGCGGATGTCAGTAATTTCGAGGCTTCGCTATCCTCGGTGGTTCAAGATGATGAAGGTAATGTGCAGGGTTGGATAGCAGATAAAACCAGCTAATTGTGTATCTGATAAGAGACAGGTAACAAATTGGCAAAAGAAGAGTAAATCATTGTTTGGTGACTTCGCTTGTTATATGCAGTTTCGAGTGCGGCTCTTTCAGGTCGAGTTAATAATAGTTAGAAACCATACAAAGAACAATGAACAAAGGACAAAAGGGTGTTGTTCTCTTGTTGGCTCTCTTTATCACTGTCTTTGTTACTTGAATTATTCTCGGGCCCTCCAGCTAGTCATGAGAGAATGACAACAAAGAATGCAGAGTGTCAGGTCATGAAAGAGTTCAAGCATCAATCCTGCAACAATCAGTAATCTCGCAGATTCTGCAATTGACAATGAAAATGTTGTTGAAAACATCGAAGGCGAGAAAACTGGAGTACAGGGCAGGATCGACAGCTGTGTTGACTCTATACTCTAATACCTAGGGCGGTTCTTCCTATCAAGCCTTGCCAGAAGCTAGTAAAGAAGAATCAGTCACAGTTAGGGCTCTAAAGAGCAGAAAGAACAATTTACCCAAGAGTTTAGTTCAGCTTCGTTGTCCCTGAGATTCTCAAACTGCGCATCCAATTGCTCTACATGGCACGGTAAGCAATGAACACTGTCATTGTTCGATCAGGAATGATGACTTACCGGCAGTAACATAGACTGGCACCGGAACAAGTGGGCTTTGTTGCCAACTTTTTAAGAAACTTGCAGCTTCAGGGACATTGCCAATCTGGCTGAGATCATACCGGACAGCTGTACTGGGTAAGCGGGGTACTGAGAAGGAAGAGACATATTGAGCAACTTACCTTGAGGCCCATAGCCTTCCTTGGCGAGGTAAACCATAGATTCCTTGATCACATTCTCAAGGGTATTTTCGGACTCTCCGACAGGGCATCCATCAGTAATAATCAGAATAAGAAGCGGCTGTCTCAACTCGGAGCCACGATCGATAATATCGTAAAGAAACTCTTGAAGGACCTTAGTCTTGAAATTCGTGCCTAGCATGGTTGAGCCGTCAGGTATAAAATCTAGTTGCTCTGCGAGCTCACTAGGCTTCAGATTATTGCCCTTGTTTTCATTTTTGTTAATGAACCGAAGGTGCACGCGGCGGTTAGGAGCAGCTTGGGTTATGAGATCCGCCATCCGGTGCACAAGGGTTGATTGACGAAACATGAGATCATCTGTGCGCATTGAATCGCTATCATCTATGAAATGATAATCCGGTGTTAGCTATGTTAGCCATGGGCATTCATACGCCCATGTCTAAGTTACACTTACCGCAATAAAAGATGGGCTGGTATAAAGCTTGTCGAGCCATAATGGACACATTTTCAGGCGATGCTCCTGGCAGAGTACCCTCTTCGAGAATCTGAGCTGCTTTCTCGGCTACTTGGTGCACGTACTGATTGCTCTCAGTGAAGAAATCCTCAAACCCGTTTGCTGCGATATAATTGTCAAGGTTGTGTTTGAAATCCTTTGCTGTCCGCGGGCTATCGATATCCTGTTCTGTGATTAGACAAAAGAAAGAATAGAATTTAAGACAAGAAGTCCATCAAGATACCTTGATTGGGTTCTTTGACAGCACACAAAGACGATTGATGACATTCTTGCCCACATCTGTCCAGTTGCCAAAATAGGCAAGCGCAAACTGACCCGCGCTCACAAGAAGATTCTCCAGTTCAGGTTTCCACTGTGGGTCTTGATCCCTCGGAGCAATAGCCTGGTGAACAGCAGAGTTAGTCGACTTGTCTGCCAGGCTTCGAGCTGTTTCGCCGTTTAGATTCGACTTTGTCAAAGACGCTCCAAAATCTAGAAGCGTGCGTATGGCCTCTGGGCAGGTTCCTTGTCTGACTGCCGCCATAAGAGCCGTGTCTCCAGACCGTGGGATCTGTTGGTCTACTTTAGCGTCGTGATCTAGTAGAAGCTGCGTGATACGTCCGCTGTTCGTAGTTGTGAGTGCAGCCAGGTAGAGGGGCGCATTTCCATCTGTAGTTGCTTTGTTGGCATCCGCTCGGTTTTGAAGCAGGAGCTTTACGGCTCCTACGTGACCGCCTCTAATTGCTAATGTTAGCGCAGTGTCACCGTAGTTGTCCTCATCATCGATGGATTGATGGATCAGAAAGTCGTCCAAGTTAGATCGAGTGAGGGTTCCATTCTTTGCGTTGACATGGAGATCGTCCATTGTAAATCTTTTTAGGTATCCTGTAGGCTTTGAAATATATAGTTACCCGATAACAACGGTTTAGACAAGAAGATAGAATGAAGAACAACCATGTGCCTGTTTTATAGGATAGATGGTACCCACAATCTTCAAGCCCCAGCGGGGAAGGCTGCCTCGCCGTAGAACATCCAGTGGTTGTGGCCACCTGACAATCTAAGGCTATATGTAGGTATGTATGTATTTATCACTGTCCAATCGAAGGAGAACACGACGACGTTTGAGACAGCTGTAGTTTGCTTGTGCTAGCGCAGGCTTTAACACAATAGTAAATTATTGGCTGCTTTGCCAGGGCTGAGGATATAGATCTTTATCTGGCGTGCTTATTGGAGGCTTTAGGTGCTGAGCTGCATGTTTGCTTTTGTCGTGCATGCTTCTATCACGAATCTGTGGAGCCTGATATCAAGCTTACTATAGCTGTATATTCACAAGGTCTGAAATGGAAATAGACGAGAGCAATACCTCTTGGAGATTAGGCAGTGAGGCAACGAGTCGTGATGCGCATGTTCATAGTTAATAGAATGTTCACATGTATTGCTCACAACCACATGGGGAGCAGGATGACAGAGAAGTCTGGAAGGCTGCTGTGAAAAGGTAGGAGGCTCCAGAAAACACTCTAGTTGCGTGAAAGAAGGAAGAAGCGATCTGCAGTTGGAGGACAAGACTAAGGGCACTGGAAGCAACCTTGGAAATAGAGAAGTCACCTGACTATCTCCGAACACCGGGGCAGAGCAACTAACAACCCTAGGTCTCCTCTCCGTACTCCTCGGACAAATAGATGACATACATCTACTGTCAGTGGATCAGCCGTGTGAATTTGAATCCTTAAACGAACCCTTTCCATTCCAAATCCCCGACTTCCCGGGCGACAGAACCCCATTCGGATCCAGCGTATTCTTCAACAGTCTCGTAAACCTCCCAAACGCAGAACCATTGAAGTCCAATTTAGCCGCAACCTGATCCATATACCGCACATGCGTACGGTACTCCATATACCCTAGCTCCCTACCATCACGCAGCAGATTCCCACACAGCTCGTGCACACGCTCCTCCTCCCCAAGCGTATAAATAACCAGCTCAATACCAACCACGTACCGCGGATAGACATGGAAGTCAGCGAAGAAGTCAAACTTCGCATCAATAGTCCGCTGCTTCGCAGTCAGATACCACTCGTATAACTCCCGACCTGACGGCGGAATGATAGGTGAGAAGTCAACATGGCCACCGCCCTTTTCAGAGCGACTATCGATGATCCCTAGCGGCGCAAGCGTCGGGATTCCGCTGTGCGGCACTTCCTCTTCCTTGATTTCGGATGCTGTAATGGCTTGTCCCGGTGAGCCTGGGAACTCGCGCCAGGAAATTTGCACGCCGGGGATTGTGGAAAAGGCGCGTTGGATGGTTTGCTGTAGGGCTGGGAGCATTTCGACGGAGCCGTAGAGGGAGAAGAAGGCTTTCCAGAAACCCCAATCTTGGCTTTCGCGGATTTCTTTGAGGACTGGGTAGGGGACATGAGAGCTTGGTTTCATGTACTCTGCGAGCTTGGCATGTACCTCTGGAATTCTGGATGTGAGGGCGATGCGGAAGATATTGGCGATGGAGGGTGAATTGAGGATTATAGAGCGGCGCATTAGGTCGGAGAGAGTTCCGATAAGAGGGATGAGATCTTCTTCTCGCGGGACGCTGACTTCCACTGTGGCGTATGCTTCTGGGGCGGGAGTGATGTGCATGCCGATTTTGGTGACGACGCCTGTTTTGTCAACGTTGAGTCGTGGTGCAGATACCAGGATATTAGAAACTACACACCAAGATTGGACTGGTAGAAGAGACCGTCTAGGGTTGGTCCAAAGCCTCTGGTAAACAGTGAGTCAATAACTCGTTCGAAGGAGAACAAATGCAAGCCAGTGAAATTGAACATACCCTTTGTACAGTGGAAACGCTTCATTATCCGTCATGGCCCCCATACCGGTTCGGAGCAAATCCCCATTCGGCAGAACAACTTCCATTCCACATTGCGACTGTGAATGCTCGCCATTTGGCGTATACCCAAAGCCTCGGTCTAGAGTATTACCCAGACTAGAGCCCCATCCGATGGCCGGCACGGACGGCCAGAGATTCAAACCTCGGCGTTGGATTTCCTCACAAAGATCGAAAAACGATACACCCGGCTCGACTACTGCGTATCCATATTCTTCATTTACCTCAACGATCTTGTTCATCCGGTGCAGATCTAGGACTATGCATGGATCCACCATATCTGTCATAGTTAGTGATGTGCAGATGGTACATGGAAAAGAACATTCAATGATCTGCGTACCCCAGGTCCTTCCCTCGTGAGACTGTCCACAGAGATACCTTATGCTTGTTTGCAAGTTTCACGATCTCTTGGACTTCTTCCACGCTGCTCGGCCGCACTGCACCGCTTGGCCTGCGGGTTGTTTCGGTTGAGAAGGAATCTCCATAAGAGGTCTCGCCTTGGGTTCCCTCTAGCGCGCCATGATCAGCTGTGCGGGAGATTTTCTCTTCTCCCACAATGAGGGCGACGTCGTCGAAGAAGTTGCCTATTGTCTCGGCGCTAGGAACCGAGGATGTGGAAGGAGACATTGTGCTGCTTTCGTGAACTCGAGATCAGACGAGGAAACATCTAAGTTAATATCTACTGTGGTACTCCGTTCTACTGCCATCATTATCTACCTGGTTTCTCTAGGGGAGTATGGCCGGGGATACCGGGGAAAGCGCAATGGAACTTCCCCGCAATTGGCCCCAGTCCAGCTCCACTTATAGATCCCGCCGGTCAAAACCCCAACTCTCATTCCCCGGGGTACCGCGGAGTTAACTGTGCGGGAATCGGATTAAGATGGGAAAAAGGATGATTTCACAAACTAGATTGTCGGAATGCAAGGATGTTGCAGCTGATCTTGATCCTGTTGCTCTGTGTGAAGGACACGGGGGTTTGGCAGGGCACAGTATGCGGGAGTGGTTTTGATGCTTCTACTTCTGATTCTGCTCTTCGCTTCTTTACTTGCTTGGTCTAATCCATAGTATTTACAGGTTGTTTTGTCTGTTGTACAAGGGCTACTGCTGATCTGGATACAACACTATATCAATGTCATTGCCACGCCGTTGATATAGAATAGTCTCAATTCATCATCAAGCTCATTCTGCTACCCTTTGCCTATGCGACAGACTGCAATTCCTCACTATCCACCCAGTTCCCATGCAACCCCTGCCTCAACCGAACAGGCAACAAAATCACCGCCTGCGCCTTCCCAAACTCTCTCGTATCCAACAAGTGCAACTCACTGCACATAGAAACATAATTATTCACCAACGACATAACGTATCCGTCTCCCTCAACCTTAGACCCCCGTCTCGGAATGAAAATCGGTTCCTGTACCATATGCGTTCTTCCAGGCAGGTATGTCTCCGTAACACCAGTCTCAAGATCCAAGTGCGCAAGCGCATTGTACAGAGGATATCCACCACCCAGTTGCGGCATGATAGTAGGGAAATCAGTACCAAGAGCAGGATTCAGCAGATTGAAGAAGCAGTGCTTGTATGGCTGTGTTGCGAAACGGTCGTCGATACGGTAGAATTCCGAGTTATCGTTTTGGAGGACCTTTGAATCTACCAGATCGAGCTCCGTGGATTTCGGGTCGATGGTAAATCGGGTTAGTTGGGAGTGGATGGTGCTTGGCTCGGGGGCGTTCGCTTGCGCATCGGGCCACCAGAAGAAGACGTTCTTCTCGCTTAGACCTAGGTCGAGGATAATCTTGCCGGAGGCGTCTTCGTACGCGTTGGCTACGTGGCCGGGGAAGGAATTTTGGTAGCGGAACCACTGGGTTTATTAGTATGGCAGATGGTAGGAGGATTCGGGGAACATACCTTGATGTCAGATGGCTTTGCGCCTCGTCGTGGGAGAACTCCAATGTAGAATGGAGTCTCGGGGCTCCATTGCCAGTGTTCGCCACCTTGTTTCATTCTCTCGATGTCACAGACCTGAGGGATGATTGGGAAGAGGACCTGAGGACATGAAATATGGATGTTAGATAAGTTCCCCGGAAAGAATGCCCAGGATAATGCTCACCCAGTTTTCCGTAACAGCAAAATCATGAATCATAGCCACAACAGGCGCAGACAACCACACTGTTTCGAGGAATTTACCATCAGGTCCAATGCGGTAGTAGCATACATCCGGAGTTCCGTCGCCTTTCGCCTCGTATCCGAAGCAGATCATCTCCCCAGTGCACGGATCGAATTTCGGGTGCGCGGTGAAAGTCAAGCTAGGCAACTGGCCATCGAAGTCAAATACACCGCTTGTCTCAAGGGTCTGAGGGTCCATCGCATATGGGGGAGCATCCTCCTTCAGAGCTAGCAGCTTGCCATTGAAATGAACGACGTTTGTGTTGGCTGTAGTGCGGATCTTGAATTCCACGGCGTCGGTGAATTTGTTACGGTATTTTCCTACAGCTAGGGGTTAGCTTCATGATTTTGTTCAAAGAAATAGGAAACCGTACCAAGCAATGCCCTTTGAGCCTCTCGCTCCCGAGTAAACTTCTCTGTTCGAACATAGCGCTGCTTGAAGGAGACTCGGCCGTCTTTGATTTTGAAGGCGCTGATATTGCCGTCGCCGTTGAACCACTATACTCATGTCAGCTACTATGCTACTTCCACGAGAGTTGCCCAGATCATTTTGCTTACTGGATCATCCTCAATGGAGGGGGCAAATTGGGGATCTGGCATCACTCGGTAGAATGTGCCATCGATATCACTTGGGATCTCGCCGTATACTTCCAAGTTTTGTACTTCTCCCTCCACCCTGCATGGCTTCATGAATCCTGAAAATTGCGGGCGGTTTGGAAAATCCTTCCGGGGTTCTTGGGCAAGGATATGGGACATCTTGATGGTTGGCGTCACAGAGCTGAGAAGGGTGGAAGGTGTAGCGAAAGTGCCCGGAATAAAAAGGACACAATATCTACAGAAAGTAAGAATGTGAAATAATTATAGGATCTTGTAGACAAGCACATCATGTCCAGTTCAAGGAATTCGCTTTGGATTTATATCCGGAACTAAAGGGCAGTGCAGTGATGTCCTTTCACGAAAGTGCGGGGGTGCTCTCATTGAATACCCCCGGTTTCCCCGGATTCTTCCCCATATTAGGGTGTGGATCATCTTCCATTCCCTTATAACAGAGTAATGGAGTGGCCATTGATTATTATTTGACTTGTGCGGAGATTTCACCCCGAGGTGCTCGGATCTTTGTTACCGAAGTACTTGTCAACATCAACGTGAGAAACCACGTGAACGTCTGGGCTCCGGACTTGCTAATTATAACCGTCCTTTTATCCATCATGCTCCATGTCACTTGCGGACTCATAGTAGCATTCCTATGGTTCGTCGGAAGTGGTGTATACAATGTCTTTTTGCATCCTCTCAAGGCCATTCCAGGCCCAATTATGGCCAAGGTGACTCGTTAGTGGATTTTCAGACTCGAAATGAGAGGAAATCCTCACCTAGAGATACTTGAATTGCATCGAAAGTATGGTATATCGACTATTGTTGTCTAAGTTCCTATAATCAAGCACTCGTTGATAGGAAATAGGCCCAATGTTGAGGATATCACCCAACGAAATATCCTTTAACGATCCAAAAGCCTCCAGCATCATTTACAGGCAAACGTCTAAATTTGAGAAATCTAAATACTTTTATCGTGCTTTCGAAGACTTGGCTCCTAATCTCTTCACCATTCGCGATCGTTAAGAATATGCCTAAGACAAGAGTCTCATCTCTTATATATTCTCGAGAGTGAATGTCATTCAACATAAGGCGTCAATCTATAACAAGGCTGAGTATTTGATGGATCGCTTCTCACAGAGCGTAAAGAGAAATAATATCATTCCCCTGTTCCCAGCGTCCCGATGCATGACCCTGGATACTATCTCCGAGTTTGCTTTTGGGAGGTCTGCTGGCGCGCTACAGCTGGATGATTTCAAGTCGGCCATTTTTGAAGCCATTGACAAGGCGACTCATTCGGTGCCGTTCGTGAGTTTTCTTCTCGTTGCCTCAAAAGAAAGACGGAATTAATATTGACATAGCTAGTTCCAACATTTTCCCAGTCTCCGAGAGCTACTCCGATGGGCAACATATTACAAAATAAATAGCGTTCCAAATGGCTTCTTGGAATTGGGGCAAATTGCCAACGCTGGCTTCCAGCAGATGCATACGAGCGACACCTGGACGATGTTTAAAAACATGTTATCAGCCGCGGTGAAGAACTCCAAGAACCTGACCAAGGAACACTTAATCTCAGAGGCTATTGTGATGATTGTTGCCGGCACAGATACAACCGCAGCAGCCCTGGCAGTCACTCTCCACCATCTGTTACAAAAGCCGGAAATATATCAGAGACTCCAAGATGAGGTTCGAACTGTCATGCCCACGGCAGACTCGAGACCTACTGTTCCTGAACTCGATTCCTTGCCCTTCCTTAATGCGTGTATCAAAGAAGGACTTCGAATCTCTTGTCCTAGTCGAATGCGACTTCCGAGGACCGTCCCCGAAAACGGTTGGACTTTTAATGGGCATTACATTCCCGCTGGAATAAGCTTGGTTTTCTAATTCACATGTACCTAGTGATTCGGGACATGGCTGACTGCTTCCAGACGGTAGTGAGCACTAGTCCCTTGTATTCCCTCTACGAAGAGACCATCTTCCCTTCTCCTACCAGCTACAACCCCATGCGGTGGCTAGTAGATGAAGATCGAAAGCGAGATCTAATGTCATACTTTCATCCCTTCTCAAGAGGAACACGACAGTGCATTAGACAAAAGTAAGAACTACTAACCTCAACTTAGGAATGTTGCTAACGGTATATAGTCTATCACTTATCGAGCAGAAAATCGTTCTGTCTATGTTTGTCCGGCGCTTCAATCCGCGGCAAGTCATGAAGAAGAGCATCGCGATAAGGGAGGCTATTACCGTGATACTGGATGATGCTGTTGATGTTCGGCTTGACTTGGCGGTGACTTAATGGCATATCACAGAATCATATTTTGTATAGGAGCTTGGATGTGCAGACCTGAGAGTTTGTTGCCCGCTAGGTACCATCCAGGTTGTATCATCATCTTAGTAATGTTCATTGCGCTAAGACTAGTTAGTTATTTGAGGTCTGAGGGTTGTAGCCTGACCGACCAGGCATTTGAGTGGACTGTTTTTACCTTAGGGGTGGCCATGAGAAGGGGGAAAGGGAGAGGATGGGGAATTGGGTGCAAGGTAGGCATGTTTTAGGTAATTCAGGTAAATTCACGTTTGTGCATATGTATTGCGATGTCATTAATGTAGGTTCAATTTATTTTAACTGCAGCCCTGGAGGAGGCGCAATTGCCAGAGCCCACCCTGTACAACACCTGAAAGTAGACCCGCCATAGCTACCCAGCCGTGATTGTTCTATAAAACTCCCAATCCGGAAATTTCCGCTGCGGTTCCCCACGTTTTGATCCCGGGACTTTTGATGATTTGATTGGACCACATAGGTGGATCCTCCACTAGCGCACCTGCAATCCCCCGAGGTCCCATCTTATCATTGGAGTCTCGTCGTCGCAGCTCAGCTCAGTATCTTGTCCTGTATATAATTGTTGATCATGACAGACCATCCCACTAATCCATCTCTGACACCATTGCCCATTGAGTCCGATCATGCCCAATCGACAAGACCACAGGGTCGGAAACGGAAGAGAGTCTCAATAGCCTGTCGGTCATGTCGGGTCCGCAAGTCTCGTGTATGTTACAATATCATCAGACCCATCAGAATGAGCGCTAAACTCCAGTATGCCAGTGCGATGGTGCACGGCCGTGTTCTACATGCGAAGAAATGGAAACGGAGTGCCGATATGAACAGCCATACAGCCAGCCCGTAGCTGTAACGAACCCTGGAGCTAGAGCGCAGTAAGTCAACCTGTTCGCGAGTCTACATCATCTAAACTGGATGTATAGTACAGGAGACAGCCTGCTCGAGCAGCGATTGCAGGCAATAGAAAAAAGGCTTCGGCTTTCTGAGCCAAACAAGCAATTCGATGAATCACTTAGAATGCATACCTCTCCATCCGTTCATGAGAGCCATGAATGCCAACTTAGTCCGGGGTTGAAAGGACCATTAGATCAAGGCGATGGAGTGGATGGCATGGGTGCTGTGGCACTGAAAGATGGGGCTGATGAAGACGAATATTTCGGTATGGTCCATTTCCAATCACTGCTGTTCTTTCCCAATTCCCGATTTGACTAACTCCGAAATCAAAAGGCGCTTCATCCAATGTTGCCTTTCTTCGCTTCATCATTCATGCCATTGGTCACCCCTTCAACCCGACAGACAGTATACCGCCCTCGGTCATAGATGCTCCCACAGAAACGGGCCAACAAAACGATGAGCGATTCGATGCATTCTTGAGAAGACCTTCTGGTATCAGCAAGCTAACCGAGCTTAGGGAAAGAGCGCGAGTGGATTCTTTCGCGCTTCCCCCGCAAGCAGAAGCAGACGCTTTGTTGCATTTATTCTTCACTACAGTCAATCTGATGATTCCCTGCATGCATGAAATCTCATTTCGAGACACTTATAAGAAAATGCAGAGTGATGGGATTCGGAGCGTCCGACGATCGTGGCTGGGGACCCTAAACGTCGTGTTTGCCATCGCTACAAATGTCATGACGGCAACTTCACCGAATCTCGAACGGGCTAACAGGGCCAGTAAGTATTTCGAGCGGGCGATGGACTTGGTGAAATTGGATATCTTCGGTCGTCTTTCCTTGGAAATGGGTATTGTACATCTGCAATGTCTTGCATGGAGCACCACTGACACGCTTAGTGCAACTTTTCCTTTTAATGGAGGCGTACCTCGAGGGAACGACCTCCTCTTCGCTCGCCTGGACTTTTCATAGTCTGGCTGTCAAAGGGGCCTACCAACTTGGCCTTCATTCGAGGGAATCGAAGAGTCTATCAGATACCGATCGAGAGGTGCGAAGGAGATCATGGTATTGGTGTGTCATGAATGATCGGTATGTACCTGTTTTCCTGCAGAGGGCAGAGCATACTGATCATGACAAGTTTCTTGAGCGTCACTTATGGTCGACCTCCTTTGATCCCGTTGTCCCATGTAAGAATTGAAGCCAGTTCGTATCTACCATTCAGCAACGTGTCTAGTGGCATCACCGTGTCCAGTCTGGCTTACTTTGACGCTATGATGTGAGAACACATCCCTCGTACAATCTCATTCACAGCCCTCAATTGACCCTGACAGGTCCATAACTCATATCATGGGCGACGCCCTAGAGCGCCTCTACGATCAAAACCTCGGCCTCTGCACCCGCCTCCCCATGAGCGAGGCCCTGAATCAGATTTCCAAGCTCCGGTGGGAACTAGCCCAGTGGCAGGATAGTCTTCCGTCGTGTTTGCGAATCATTACCTCTCAAGACACTCTAGACGATGTCCCTCTTACGCTCGGAACGACGAGGTTCCGCGTGCTCCTCTCCCTCCGCTTTCTAGGAGCAAGAATACTTATTCTTCGTCCGGTTCTTAGCCAATTCCTCGATTTATCCGGTATGACAGCGCCAAATGAACATCAATCCGAATGGCTGCGAACATCTGGTGCTGTTTTGCTTGCGGATTTAGTTCGAACTTGTGGCGATGTTTTGGAAATCAGTAAGAATATCCTGGCTGGTTCCAGGAATGATCAGAATCTGCTTGGTGCTTGGTGGTTTTCCTGTTATTATAGTATGCTTAACACTGTGTCCTGCAATTGTTCGATCATAGCTGACCAGACTGACAGCTTTCAACTCCTCGCTTGCGGTCTTGGGGATCCTATTGATCATAAGGATTCCAGCATATTCTGGACAATCATCACTTTTCTCGGTGTCGGAGCTTCGAGCTTTGCTTGAGACGGCTATGGATATCCTCCGCGGTTTGAATAAAGGCAATGAAACGGTCATGCGGTGTCGCGATACTTTGACGAGGCTTATTACTGCTTTTGATTTTGATGGTAAGCAGTATCAACTCAACCTCATACCATGTGACTGACAGATCAATTCGCAGTTAATGTAGCTGGCCTCGGCCCAGCGTCTTTTTCGCTCTCCCCGTCTAGTGCATGGGCATGGCAACTTGTCAATCCCGGGTTATTCAGCTCGGAGGCGTCGTTGAGTCTTGCGCCCGGGGCGGCAGATGATGCACGTAGCTTCCAGGCACCACTGTCAACTAGCTTTGGGGTGCTTCCGGAGGATGAGATCTATCTTTTGTGAATGCTACGTGTTGCAAAAAGAGTAGACTTTGCATTAAGTCCCAAAGATAGTCGGACGGTACTTGGTACATTCTTATGAACAAGTGGTCAGAACACTGGGATCCACTCTAAGTTGATTTGAAGGACACAACAACGGACATCTGGACATCACTGTCGTCAGACCAGGTACTGAGCACATGTAATCGAGTGTGAGAACAGCAGGCCCTAGAACTCTTAGTATCCACATATACATGGCAAGTGGTGATTTCGGAAGAGTCCCAGAGAGACTATCATGTGAGTCTGAGAGGGAGTGGGTAAAATGATGCTTGATTCCCCTATCGGCAGTATGCAAGGGAGAAGAAAACTGCATAACAAAAGAAACAGTCCACTGATAGATATTGCGCAAGATGAGATGAAGTAATCAAAGTCCACCTCTGAAAAGGTCATCATGCAGGAGGAAACTGTGATAAAGAAAGACTGTCAAGAAATGAACTGAATGACTTGGAAGCAAAGCCTGTGGTGAAGTACCCACGCCGCAGATTACAGACATACACGCTGTAAATTGCGAACACAAAAGAGATTCGTCCCCCATCAACATCCTATTGAACCTCATCAGAGAAGAATAGCCAAACCGCTGGTCCGAGCTTAATTCGAGCAACAGGAACATAGGACTGCGTGTTTGGAGACTCATTCTTTCTTATTTGGAGATGAACCCGTGAAAAAAGCTGAGAAAGGTGTGGGAATTGCTGGCATCGTTTTGTCGCCAGCATTGATTTGGGCCTAATTATCAATGAATGAGCAAATGATCAGGATAAAGCAGCTATTCGGCTTTGACTCACCGGGTTCGCACGCGAAACTCCTCTCATGTAAGCTCCAATACAATCAAGAAGATAGGATGCATCAGACACGACGAGGATTGGGGGTGGCTCGGCATATCCCAATGACAGGCAATGATGAAGCTCACCAAGAGACTGCACGGCTTGCATCTGTTCATTGCCTGAAGCTCCCCCATCCATTAAGTAAACTATGATTCCCAAAGAGTTTTTGTGTGCTTCTGTAAATCTCTGGATTCCTACTGCGGTCTGGTGTCTGGTCTTGACATCCAACTGAAGAGGCGTCAACAACAAAGCATTGAGCTTCAGTGAATACGTCGGGCTGTAGGCTTCGAAGCTTTGCATGGTACGGGTCTGGTAAACTAGCTCAAAGCTGAAGTCAACTTTTCTAGTAGCCCAGGGAGCTTGAAGCGTTGTCAGAGTCTGAATCTTGTTATCACAGTTTCAAGAAAACTCACAGCTGATGCTTGTCGCAAATCCTTTCAGCATAGCTGAAGATTTCCGTGAGCTTCAGATACAGAAGAAATGGGCAAAGGAGACTTACATCCTTCACTCAGAGTCGTGAGACTCGGAGCAATTCTGGGCCATACCTCACTGTTCCGGAGTTCTGGATTGTATTTTCCCCGAAGGCCCAGCACGGGTGCAGCTACCGACGTTGTAGTGGCAGACATGAGGAGAAATGGTGAGGCTGTATAAGGTGCGGGACAAGGAGCAACTGTTGAGATAGTAAAGATGGCAGCGGAGCGCGATGTGAGAGATGAATTATCAGGAAGAGGTTCTGTAGATATAGTGGACGACAAAGAGAGAAACTTAACGGAATGAGCCTACAAGAAACAAAGAGGCAAACAATTGTGTATATATGAGGAAAGGTTGAAAGGTTGAAAGCGAGAAAGAAGGGGAAAGGGAGAAGAGAGAAGGGAGAAGAGAGAAGAGAGAAGAGTTCTTGCCTCTAAGGACATGACGTGTGTATGTACATTAGAGGAAGGAGCGGAGAGCGCAAAGCCTTCGTAGCTTCCAAGGTCCCAAGTAAACAGAGTAATCCTCGCAACGCCTGCTCTGGAGAATAAAACAACTCCTCGTAGCCTTTACAGTGGTCTTTGCACATCGGGGTATCTTGACCAAACAAAATTATTGCAAATTTCCACCCACCTTCTATAATGATAAGTATTCGCTGGAGATTAATCGAACCGCAATCATGTACGTTCAGGCCCAGCTGATGGGTTCTGACTTGCAGCTTACACATCTTTTCCACTTGTCGAAGCAGCCATTTCCTTTGTGGGCTGGGTGTCAGGTGTAGGCTCGGTTGTGTTCTCAGCACTTCGAATAAAAGCGATATAAGAGGAAAGCCGCGAGAACCACCCCTCTGCAACAGGTGGTGCCTCTAAGTCTGGCGTCTGCTCGTAGATTTCACGCGACAGAATCCTCTGCGAGGGCAGCTTGGGCAAGTCGCTGTGCTTCGCTCTTAACTGAAGCACCTCCTTTTCTAGAGCCACGAGAGCTTCCCGTGTCGCGTGTTCAGAATGTTCCAACTCGGCCAGTCTTCCTTCCACGCCTTCTCGTCGTGTGCTTTCTTTATTCCGTGACCGCCATGACTCAAAGAGGATCAAACCTCCAGCAACAAGGAATAAGAAGGATTCGGAGATGAAGTTGGCGCCAGACTCGATGGCTTTAGACTCGGACAAGGGCCGGATGCGATAATGGTGTGGTTTTGCGGCCTCTTCAGCTGCAGCTTTGGCATTGGCCTCTGCTTCCTCTGCAGCTTTCGTGTCGGCAGCATTCCGGACAGTGGGAATTGTGGACTTATGTTTTCGCGCTTCTGCTGCGGCGGCGGCTTGTCGTTGTGAGGCGGCAGTGTCACGGAGGGAGCCTAATCGGAGACGCATATCGAATCGGTGAAGGGCCTGGGCCATGGATACGCAGATCTTTCGGAACCGCTCATGTTCGCGGGCCTGGGCTTTGAGTTGAGACTGTGCAGGTCAGCCTTTGTTTTACCTAGATCTCAAGATACAACTTACAGCAATAGGTTTGGATAATGTCCTAATGACCAACGAGGAGAGCTTCAGTGTCAAAGACATGGCTGGGCAATGGAGAGAGCAAAGGGTGACGCTTGACTCTTGAGTCACTTCCTTACCTCCGCGGGAGTTTATCCATGTCGGAGTGCGGCCGGGGCCCACGTGTGGATGACTCAGCAAGGTATTGCCGTCCCGACCGCCCTGGGATGACCGGGAGGAGTATCCTACAACCCGTGGACGTTGTAGAGCACACCTGTCTGGGGATTCTTTGCTTCAGAAAAATGGAGGAAGGGAATAGATGTACCCCAATGGTGAACACGACTACGAGGTTAATGGCAAACTATAATATCGGTTATCTTTTGTAGATATCACCTGCATATACATTGCCTTATGTATCTCGTAGGCGGTGCCCTGAGTGCATGTAGGTAGTGAAAGGAACGCCGACTGAACCATCTCCCTGGTCTACTGTTCTCACATATGGAGACATGATATTTGACTCAGTCTGACCCAGCTGGCTCTATATCGTGTGTTTCTGACCAGCACAACCTCGATTTCCTACATCTACATCCAGCCTTGCTGCTATTCGAAGTCAAATTGGCCCAATGTCATACTTCGGGATGGCTGCCACAGCTTGGCAGTAGATCAGCTTGGCATATCAAAGCCAAATATACGACTAACTAAAGAGGAAATTCCGGAGATCTCCGAGTGTGGGCATTCGATCTGCCACTTTCCTTTCCTCTTTCTTTTCGAAATCACATCACCTGCAGCCTATGAGCCAATCACCTCATGCATGTTTCATTTGTCCCCTCGTCCCACTTAGAGCACGATACTCCGTCGAGCTGATTTCCTAGACGCAGATAAGCAAAAATAAACTTCCCTCATCAGCCACTCAAATGGTGTGATTACACTACATACCCATTTCCCATAGCGTGGAACAATCTCTGCTCCGGGGGTTTTGTTCCCTACACCAACGCCATGGCAGGGGTATTCGAAGACCAGGAGAGCTCGACCAAGACAGGCAGTCGGTACACTATTGAAGATGTCCCACATTTGGATGTGGAGGATCAACCTCACACCCCGCAACTGGGTCCCCCGAACGCTGTCATCCCCGACGACGGTCAGATCGTTACCCAGTATGAACGCCAAAGCTTGATCCGAGGACTGGGACAACGCCATATTCAGATGATTGCCATTGCAGGTGCAATTGTATGTAAATTAAATAGGGACGTGGAGTTCTTAGCTAACCGATTATAGGGCACAGGTCTCTTCCTCGGTCTCGGTGGCTCAATAGCCACAGGTGGTCCCCTGGGTGCGCTACTGGGTTACATGTTTATCGGCATAGTGGTCTGCAGCATTCAATTTGCGCTCGGGGAAGTGTCGGCCCTACTCCCAGTCACCGGATCTTTTGTGCGACATGCAGAGATCTTGGTCGATCCCGCGCTGGCATTTGCGGTTGGCTGGAATGTTGTCTACGGATGCTTTATCAGTGTCCCTAGCGAGATCTCCGCCAGCGTGGTTCTGATCCAGTATTGGACGGATATCAGTGCGGCGGTGTGGGTAACGCTCCTCATTTTAGTGTCCGTACTTGTCGCTATCTCTTTCATCCGCGTCTATGGTGAGATTGAGTTCGTCTTCGCCATTCTGAAGATCCTGCTGGTCATTTTTGTGGTCGTCTTGGGCCTTGTCATTGACCTCGGCGGTGTGCCTGGTGTACCACGGCGGGGCTTTCACTACTGGAAAGATCCTGGCCCATTCGTCGAGTATATTACTACTGGCTCTTTGGGTCGGTTTCTCGGCTTCTGGGCTGTTATGACCAAGGCAGTTTACTCATTCGCAGGTGTTGAATCTTTGGCCATGGCCGCAGCTGAAACAAAGAACCCGCGACAGAATATCCCCAAGGCTTGTAAGCGAGTCTTTGCACGGGTTTCTATATTCTACATGGCCGCCGTGCTAGTCGTAGGCATGCTGGTCTCGAGCAGTGATAAACGACTCGGCTCAGACTCCGGCACCGCCGCTACCAGTCCGTTTGTTATTGCCGCTGGCGATGCAGGCATCAAGGCTATTCCTTCTGTTGTGAATGCCGTATGCTTAACTTCTGCATGGTCTGCGTCGAACCAAAGTATTCTGGCAGGAACAAGAACATTATACGGTCTTGCTATCAAAGGCCATGCACCGAGGATATTCCTTCGAACCAACAAATGGGGTGTGCCATATATGTGTGTGCTGCTGCAAGTCTCTTTCTCCCTCTTGGCATACATGTGTGTTTCCAACAATGCCCTGGATGTCTTCTGGTGGTTTGTGGATTTGACCGCAGCGGGCACATTAGTCTCGTGGATTACCATCGCATTTAACCATATTCGGTTATTGCAAGCGCTGGAAAGACAGGGCATCTCAGCAACAGAGTTGCCGTGGCATAATCGTATTACCAGTATGTGTCACAGCTCTATATTGCTAGTAATTGCTTGGGGTCTTGATACTGACTTTACATAGGGTACACCAGCTGGTTTGCGCTTATTACCTGCATTGTGATCCTACTCACTGGAGGCTTTGAAGTCTTCACCACTGGAAACTGGGATCCTGCCTCGTTTGTTTCGTCGTATTTGTGAGTTCATTGCGCGAGATCAAGGATTTCTACTGACCACGCACCTAGGGATATTCCACTTGTTCTCTTCGCCTATGGAGGCTACAAGTTGATCCGGCGCACAGATATCATCCCCCTTAGTATGGTACCGGTCCAGCAGGCAATAGACGAAGCCAAGAATGATCCAGATAACGTGCCAATCAAGAAAAATAGCATATGGTCGAAGATGAATATTTTGTGGGGCTGAACTATTTCCTACGAATGCGCCTCGGATTATGGAGGGAAGCTTGGAGCAAGCACCTCGGCATATTTCTGCAACCTTGGAACGATTGCCTGCTTATCTTCTTCTGACTGCCAGTCTCGAGGGATGGTGTGCATGAGAAATGACAATTTCGACCTCTTTTGTTGTCCACGATGGATATCACGGGCGTCCACACTTGAATGTCAACAACTTCCCTGCCTACTCATACATTGGGGACCTTTGCTTGGAACGATATGCCTTCGAGGACAACCCGATATCTCACACAGGATATAATGCAATGTGCAGTCCTCAGCCAAGCTAAGCACGCATGATACCTATCAAAGTCTTGGCATCGGCTTTCCTTCTTCGTGGACTCCAGGAAGACAAGTGGGTTAGGTCGAGAGACCCCGAGACCCACTCTCGAAAGGCCCAAGTACATCCAGCACACAAAAAAAAAAAGATCAAAACAAATGAGTTGAGTGAATCGCGTGGGACAAATGATGATGGTACCCTATTCCTGAGCATCTATACATTCTATTATTGCTCTTAGGCTTTTCTGTCGAATTTCTCACATTGGTATGAAGTATTCAGACAAGCCCTTCGGGCTAGCGTCGAGTAAACAAAAATATATTTCGACGCACCCCAATACCAAGTCCTAGCAACGGACCACAGCTCGAATTGTATAATATATTCATGGCCAACTGCTAACCTTGGAAGAGGATATTTCATCAAAATAACTAAACACTAAACACAATAATAACCATCAAAAATCAAAAATCAAGTGGAAACCCAGGACAAAGACATGCATGGGGTCCACACGTGATCTCACGGGCCAAGGGCGGTGTTTATCGATTACCGTTTTGAGCAGTCTGTTATGGCCCATCTTTGTCGACTCTTCAATCCTCCCCCAACCCTCAATTTGAGGCGCCATTGTTTGCTTTCCGAGATTTGTACAGTTTTGCTTCTTTAGCGCTTTGCATTTCGGTAAGTTCTGTTCCTCTTCGCTTCCATTCCGTTCTCAACTGAGACGGCTTCGGCTTCCCGACAGTGGAGCGAATTCTGACTCGGTCTCTGCAGGGATACCAATCTCGCCGGAACTTGATACCCTTTACACTACCACTTGATCGCTTTTTATGCGGATTTTTTACGCTTGATACCCCCTTTGCCGAATGCTTTGCGACCGTCGCTATTATCTCATCCCGACATCTGCTATACCACCCGCCAATGATGGAGGCCCTCTCCCCGCGCACAACAAACCAGATGATCAAACCTAAACTGGCCATGGATCGCAAAGCTTATGAGAAAAACCTTGCGCCTCCAAGCAACCAGCAACAGCAGAAGCTCTCCACATCCAAAAGTTATGCCGACCCGCCGCCGTCCATAGTCTCAGAACCAGGAGATGGCGGGGAGCGATACTCAATAGGCGGATTCCTGGGGAAAGGCGGCTTTGCTGTGTGCTATGAGGGTACTTTGGCCCGCAATGGGCGAGTGTATGCCATGAAGGTCGTTAAGTCACAGATGTCACAAAAAAAGATGGAGGAGAAGGTATGACTAGCCGTCGCATACCACTTGGTTAACAGTACCTGACCTTTGTCGCAGTTCCGAACCGAACTCCAAATTCACTCGAAAATGCGTCATCCTTTCATTGTTCAGTTCTACCGCGCGTTCGCTTTCGAAACTAGCACATACGTCGTCCTGGAGTTATGTCCGAATGGCTCGGTTATGGATATGTTCCGGAAACGACGATGTCTAAGCTTGCCAGAAGTGCGCCGGTTTATGATCCAGCTCTGCTCGGCGGTGAAGTACCTACACAAACGCTTTGTCGCTCACCGTGACCTGAAGATGGGAAATCTGTTCCTCGACCACAATATGAACATCAAGGTTGGGGATTTCGGACTGGCAGCTATGATTTTGTCAGACAAAGATGCCAAGCGACGAAATACGCTGTGTGGAACGCCCAACTATATCGCACCCGAAGTTCTGGACAAGAGCAAGGGTGGCCACACACAAAAGGTTGACATTTGGTCCCTAGGTGTGATATGGTAAGAACGCGCAATCTCACAGACCCCAGTCGTCCTACTAATACCTGCATTCAGCTTTGCCATGCTCGCCGGGTATTTACCCTTCCAGTCAAAAACGCAAGAGGAGGTGTACAGAAAAGTGCAGAACTTGAATTATGTATGGCCCAAGGAATCTGAATCC
Source organism: Penicillium turbatum (assembly GCA_030762825.1). Taxonomy (NCBI): domain Eukaryota; kingdom Fungi; phylum Ascomycota; class Eurotiomycetes; order Eurotiales; family Aspergillaceae; genus Penicillium; species Penicillium turbatum. Next base: position 472,836 of record JAUJYX010000011.1, on the reverse strand, counting down.
AGCAACTACATTCCTGAGGAAGCAAAGGACCTGGTCAGTCGTTGCTTGAATCTCGTCGACGAAGAACGGCCAGATCCAGATGACATTGTTGAACACCCATTTTTCAATATGTATGATGGTTGCATTCCTCGCCAATTGGATCCGTCGTGTCGATTCAACAAGCCGCTGTGGCTCAAGGATGCCTCGCCTCGAGGTGATTGCGTGGTCAGCGGGTACGGCTTGGATTCGGATGAGAAACTTCGCGCCTATGTGTACCAAGTGGACGATCCTTCTCAGCGCTATCACTCCTGCAAAGCTGCCTTCTACTCACTTTGCGGTGTGGGACGCAAGCCTGATGGTGCGGCCCGGAAGTCTGTTGGCAAGAGCTGCTCCAAGTCCGCATTTTCTGAGTGTGACGTGGAGGATTCCAGAGGTCTACGGCCAATGATACCCCTAGAGCCAGATTATGTTTACCAATGGCCCCATGACCTTGAGGGAGACTGGTGTCTTTTGGAAACTTCTCGCAAGGTCATCCGCAGTGATGAGTCGATGCTTAACAGCAGCACTATGTCTCAGCGAAGCCTATCCGTTCGCCCCAACCCTATGGCAGCATCACGCACCAATGCCGCGCTTGCGGCTGCGCAACAGCGCCGATTGGAGGGCCAAAGTCACGCAGCGACCCTACGTCAACAGGCCCGAGTACCTGCTGCCTCTCCTCGGAGAGCACCTGGGATCAGCGATCCCCCTGCTTTGTCTTCCAGGCCATATCGAGACGTCCCACAAGCCCCAGCGAGACCTCCGTCGGTAACGGAAGTACCATCTGGAGGCCTTGCAGAGCGTCCCATCCGGACACGGAGGATGGCATCTGCTTCTCAAGCAACCACTCTTCGCAGCAAGGACAAGGAAATCGTTCCCCAATTGACCAAGTCCACAAGCATGCCATCTGGCTTGACTGTAGGCAAAACACGCTCTCAATCTCGCAGGTTGGCAGCCGCTGACCAGGAACTGCCACAGCCTTCCATCGCATCCAGAGAACGGCAGCCATCTACTAGACCGGAGGAGCGGGACCTGCCCACCCGGCAGACATCCCTAAGGTCGTCGTCTAAAGCAGACCTCAAAGCAAGTGTGGCGCGGGGTGAACGACGAAGGGACAGCCCCATTGAAGAAACAGCTCGATCTTCACTAGCACAGTCGAAGTTTGCTGAAACTAATGGACTCGGCCGATCCAACTCCAACGGAATTGCTCGCAGTAATAGCAAGACTACTGGTAGCAGGGCACGTTCAAGTTTGGGGCTCAGTCCTCTCTTCCACTCAGAAGATGATTGTAGGCTGTTGCCAAGGACTTCACTTACCGAGGTCAATACAGACTTGCGTCTCATGTTGTCTAATCTAGTAAACCACGCTCCGAGCCGGCGACGGGGCGGAGTACGCAAACAACCCCATGCCTATGTCATTAAATGGGTTGATTACACCAACCGTTACGGCATTGGGTATGTCCTGGATGACGGCAGTGTTGGATGTGTGTTCAAAGGCGAAAACGGGCAGCCGGCGACGAGTGTTGTGGTGCGTGATGGTGAAAGACACATCCGCCGGAAAGCGCGCAGCGTCGACGATGGCAAACAACAACCGATCTACTACTCCGAGGCAGATCAGCTAGTTCCTCGGACCGGATCCTCGGTAGAATTCTATGAGAATAGAGACGACGATTTGCTAGGGTGCCGCGGCATCCGCCGTGCATTGATTCCTCCGTCACTGTTTGACGCGAGAAGTTCGAAGGCGTTGAAGATTCGTAGCACCTCCGGAAACGATCTTGAACGAGCCGATGTGGAGAAGATCAAGCGGATGAAGCTTGTAGATCAATTTGGCAAATACATGATCGGTGCGCTTGGTCGACATGGCGATGAAGGCATCATGGATGAAGACCTGCCTCAACACAACAGTGCCCAGTTTGTCAAGTTCTACCAGCGTCTGGGAAATGTCGGCATCTGGGGCTTCGGAGACGGAGCCTTCCAGTTCAACTTCCCCGACCATACAAAGCTAGTGATCTCACCCGGTCGCACTCGCAGCTCGTCTCCCTGGATCGACTTCTACCATCTCTCGTCCTCTGCTGCTCGATTCTTCGCCGCCAGAGGCAAGATGCACCCAGCAGGGTTTGACACCCGCGCCGTCGCTTCCGATGAGGCAGCCACGTTCCTGAGTATCGCGAACGGTGATTCAGTCAATTCAACCGAAGACCGTATTCGGGATATCCTAGATGCCAACGCCTTTATTCAGAAAATCGCTTTTATTAAGGATACCCTCAGAGTCTGGATCAAATTCGGACGACTTGGCGGTCGTCCGCCTTCAGTCGACTCTACTGAACAATCCATGCCGGACGAGGCCTTCTGGCAAGGAACCCAGGAGCGCTCGCAGCCTGACAGCCCGGGAACAAAGTTTGTCTGGGTGACTGTCGGAGCACCGGATGGGGATGGAAACTATCGGTCTGTGGTGCTCAAGGACAGTGATCGGGTCCGGGGGGAAAAGCGTACTGCGATGGATTATGACCAAGAAATGGATCTACTCAAAGACCGGCTGCGTGCGCTCGGTCGGTGATTCAATCTGGTTTCGAATTTCGGTATTCTGCTATTTATCATGTCCACTTTACGATGTCACGACCTGCTGCTTTTTTGTCTCATGCTCTATGTTTTATTCGAGTGGGATTATACAAGACTTCATACTTATGAAGCTCGCCTTCGGTGTCAATAATATTTGTTCAGTCCGGTGTTTATCTCGGCTACTTGCATCCATCTTTATGCCTGCACCCGTCTCCTTGCCCTAGGGTGGTGTCCCCGGCTCTGTAATGCGTAAGCTTAGGTATGTCTAGACCTTCTTGACTGCGGTTATGAGATCCTTGTGAGATCCTTGTGCCTATGATCCATAGTGTTCTGTCAACAAGCTGATCAACAGCGGAGGACCACGGAGAGGAGAGAAGGGATTAAGACTTTGATTCGAGGAGTTGGGTTTCAAGGCAGGAAGAGAGTCGGGAAGAATGGAGAGCTCAATTATCATTATATCAGTAAGCTCGTTACTTTGTACATCATGGACCTCCACAAGATGAAGCACTACCAGGCCCAAGGTCGAGACTCCGTCACCATTGACCGTTCAACCCGCAGTTCAAAATCCTTCTCACTTCTAACAGAGTCATCTTCATCACGCAGGCCTTGGTTCGACTCCAAAGCGCGGTCAAGATCATAGTGTTCAGTCAACAAGCTGATCAACAGAGCGACACCCGACACCCCACAGCAGACGACCCACACAGTGCGGAGACTGTCTGTATACGCTTCTTTGAGATTCGCCTTGTCGACTCCATCGGCCATAGTCTTGATGACTTGCACCAAGCCCGCAGCATCCTTGCTGTAAGCCCCGGCCATAGGAGCCAGAGCCGAATATTTCATGAGGTTGCTGAACATGCGGTTCTGGAAGACAACACCTCCAACAGCAACGCCAATCGCTTGGCCAAGAGCGCGGAAGAAACTAAACATGGCAACGGCAATGGCAAGGTTTTCAGGCTCCGATGACGCCTGCACTGCATACCCAAGAGACGGGAATAGAATTCCCAGTCCGAGGCCAGGGACGATATTCAGGAAAACCCATCCGAGGACGCTGGTGTGGACCTTGATCAGACACATTAGACCCAGTCCCACAGTCGAAAAAACCCATCCCAGCCACACGGCCCATCGGTACCGGCCAGTGAGTGTAATCAGAATGCCGACGACCATCCCACTAGGCGCCACCGTGAACGTCTCTGGGAAGAGAGCGACACCCGAGAGGATGGGGCTGTACTCTTTGACTGCCTCGTAGTACAGCGGGAGGTAATAGAGTGCGCACCAGAGGATGAATCCCTGGAGGACACTTCCGATGAATGAGGCTATTGCCGTACGGTTCTGGAATATCACGGGCGGGATAATCGGGTCGGATGCGAAGCGGTACTCGTAGTATCCGAAGACGACAAGACCGGCACATCCGACGCACAGTGGGACAAGGGTCCGCCATGAGTCCCAGTCGTATGACACGCCGCCCCAGCTGAGGGGGATCAAGAAGGAAGACGTGCTTCCGACGAAGAGGACGGTTCCAAAATAGTCGATTCGCCGCAGTTTCTCGACTAATGAACTCGGGGCGAGCTTGAGGTTCAGGAATAGGATAACGAGAATGCCGCCAACTCCGATGAAGGGGAAGTTGATATAGAAGATCCATCGCTGGTTATGGTTAACATAGAGTAATTGTGGGTTGTTGATTGATCCCACTCACCCACGACACATTCTCCGAGAATCCACCTCCAAGAATCGGCCCCGTCACGGATCCAACACTCCACATTGCGCTGAGGATTCCAAAGTACTGACCTCGCCACCGGAGAGGGACGAGATCGGTGATGACCACCTCGCTCAGGGAGATAATGCCTCCTCCGCCGACACCTTGAATCGATCGTCCGATCAACATGTACGTGAAGTCATTTGCGATTGCTGAGAGAATAGCCCCGATGCAGAAGAACACGAGGGAAAGCAAGATCATGGGCCGGCGGCCGAAAATGTTTGAGAACGAGGCGAAGCTTGGTTGGAATACTTTTGACGTTAGATGAACGCATGTCTAGTTGAAACATAGGACTGCTACTAACCTGTTGAGCATAATAAGAACGAAGTCCCACTCCAGAATGCCTCAATGGCTGTGCCGTGGAGGTCTTGTGCGATTTCCTACCCTTGGTCAGCTTCAGGTAATCCTCCAGGGCTGTTCGCCGAAGCACTCACAGGAAGGGCGACAGAAAGTGAAGTCCCATCCAAAGCAGCCATCAATGTCAGAACAGACAAAGTAAAGAAAACCAAGATTCCCCTCCGACCCAAAGCGAACTTTTCGTCGTCGTCTCGTCGTTTGTGTTTCACGTCTGACGACGGTCTGCTCACGCTGTCGTCATATTCGGTCCTCCCAGGTCTATAGAACGGAAAGTCTGAGTCCGCCATTGCGAATAAAAATATGGCAATCGGGCAGTCAAAGGATGAGCGAAATCGTTACAGATGATTCCGCTTTGTGGAGCAGATATATCAGCGAAGAAGAAAAGGAAATTTGCATTGGTACTGTAGCGCAGAGATATATAGTATTTGGCTTGACACACGTCCAGTCCACGCGGGATTGAGAAGATCGCATTGAAGTTTAGAATTGGACAGCGTGTTACGCCGTCGCGATCCAGAACCCCCGATTCCGCTAGCTAGGACACCAATGTGTTTTGGTTTCATGCTGGATACGGGCATATTGGAGTCAAGGGTTTCCACAACCTGGTTGGGCTTGAATGCGACTGCAGCCAATTAGGAAATCTGCGTGCCAAGAGTCGGCTGAATTGCTCGCCGATACCTTTTTTTTTGTCAGTCGGGGCCGGGGGAATTGTTTCTTTTCATGGGTGCCATCTCTTTAGATTTACCTTTCTTTGGATGGGATTCCATGGTGATCGGCATGTTGATATCCCGATTGCAGTGGTGTTTCCTACACCGGCTGGCTCCGGGTTGGGACCTTGTATACACTGTTCTGACCGAGAACCCGAGCTGAGCGTGAGATGCGGTGAGGCTCGAGGATTTAATTGACGAATGCCTAAATATACTGCATACCCTTGTACCACCCCAGCAAACTATAGTTAGTGCTTGATCGTCGCAAGGGTTGAAACATGTCTCGATTCAGAGCATCTGGCATCTAGTCCGATTTGAATATCCGCCGTCAACATCATGATACATGTCCCTCGCATCGATTTCCCCATTTCCTGCTGATCGGAAATATAAAGCCCAGTAACAGATCGCTGGGTAGTTGACTGCACCTTCCTTACATTAAAGACACGAGAGCCCAAGGCCGCTCCGAAACAGAGAGAACGAATATGCCAGAACCCGACTGACGTCAGATCCTATTAAGACTTACTTTTGCAGCAGCCGCCACTCGCTGCGAACAATCTCCGGCAATGATTCCACTAAACCGGGCCGCGAGGGAGTCCAGCCCAGGAGCTCGCGTGCCCGCTGCGAACGTCCACGAGAGTTCAACCCCCAGCTGACAGACTCAAATCCTGCATGCTTCTTGGCGCTCTCGAGGTCGATAGGCTCGGCCTTGGCTTCGGGCAAGTACCCCAGCTTCGCGGCTGCCTCGGCTGTGGCTTGTGCTAGCTCTCCCCAGCAGTGCTCGCCGTTCTCGGTGAGGTAGTAGGCTCTGGGGCCCCAGAGTCCGTCGTCTGTTCGGCCTGCGATCGCCGCGTCGACGAGTAGAGCGTAGACGTCGCTTAGGTCGTGGATGTGGACGTGGTTCCAGATTGACTGACCGGCGCCGATGATCGGGCCTTTTTGCAGACGGATCGTCAGCTTTGCCAGTTCGTAGACTTGGCGGCCGCGTTGGGAGACTGGCCCGCGTCCTGTGCCTGTTGAAATTTTAGCAGTGGAATTTCGTAAGGCGATGTTTGTAGATGCGTACCGTAGATCGTGGGCGGACAGACAAGTGCCGTCTTGAGAACGTCTCCGTACTTGGCTGCAGCCTCGAGGACGAGCTGGTCGACGTTCCGATGGAAAGCGTGATCGGGTAGGTTCAGGAGCTCATCCACTCCATCCCAGTCGTTGTACACATGCTCGCTTTTATTTCCGTATTCGTTCTTGTCGGTGTCCTCCCATGTCAGGATACCAGTGCCTCCAGTGTGGAGCCAGTAGCCTGGATTTTCCTTGGTGTGGCCGGCGACCAGACCGGCTACGATGGCTTTAGCAGCTCCCACGTGGTCGGAGGAATCGGCAGTGTCTGTTTAACAGGGTCAGGACTATTTGGCTACTGAGTTTTATGGATGGTTGTCTTGGGAGTGCTGGAACTTACGCAGCACGATGTCTGCCGCGGCACTCTCTTGCTCTATCAAAGTGGAATCATCCAAGCCTCCGATTACGATTCGGATGGATGGATATTGGGCCTTTACTTGTTCGGCTTTCTCGGTGCTGCGAATGAGCGCGGTATAAGAGAACTCCGGGTGTTTAGCTATAAGTGTGGCTAAGGCGTCGCCGCCGATGTAGCCAGTTGCGCCAGTGCTTTGATTCGTTAGGGCTGAGCTTCCTATGCAGATTGTAGATACGAACTCACATGAATACTTTTGTCATTGTTTGTATCCTTAAGGATATCAACTTGATAACCAAATGGGTTGACGTCCCAGGTTCTGAGCGATGTTCGTTTCTTGAAAGCAATAGGCAGATCGACGTATTCCCAGGCGATGTCCGTCGGAGTAGCAGGTGTGAGTTATCAGAAGGAAATTGAACACTCGATCTACCTCATCTTGACCCCGCAATGCAGGTGGGCCCCGATTTCGGATTTATAAGCGGTTGCTTCAGCCCTGGAGGGCAACATTCGTGCTTGTATTGGACGACTGCTCCTCCGTGTTATTTTGGCTCGTCTTTGATGAAGACATAACGAGTTTACATCGATGTGAATTCAACGGTCATCGTGTCAATACCCAAAATGAGCAGCATCTTCTGTAGAGATCCATGCATTGATTGTCCTCTGTGCAATCTTCTCGTCAAAGTAAAGGCCATAGAATGCAAGCATACCGCAGCTAGCAATTCTTTTTTTGACTGGACTGTGCACGCTTCTCGCTACTCACATCCGCTCTCGCAAGCCACGGTGGCTTGCGAGTGCATAATCGGCTTCCTCAATTTTGCTAACATGGCCATCCTTACTCTATACATAGCCATGCCGTTGAGACTGGGCCAATCCCATGCTGTGGCTAGAATCAACTTTCCCGAAACCTGTCTGTCCTGATCGCCTAGACATTCTCTTCAAAGACTCCGGTGCCTATCGCCCGTTAGGCGAGCGTATCATCGCCGTCTGCTCGTACCCAGGATACGGTGCAAAAGTATCAACAGCCCGGAACCCATATTTCTCATACATAGGTCGTCCCTCCGGCGACGCAGACAAGAAAACCTCCACACCCTCAGCATCCGCACGCTCAAGGCCCCATCTGAGCAGCTTCGAGCCCAGCCCATGGCCCTTCTGGGAGGGATGAACACCAATCATATCCAGATCTGAACGTCAATATCAGTGGCTGGTCTGGATATCTTAATCAGCAACCAAATATAAAGAAAGAAACATACAGTAATGCCTCCTTCCCCCCATAAACACCCCGTGCTGGACCTCCATCCCAGAAAAGAACCTCTCACAAAGCTCCTTATCACAGCTCGGGGCCCAGACCACCTGTTCATGTCGATCCCCGTCCGCGCCGCTCACGGGAACCTCCCATCTCGCGAACGCGACAATCGCGCCCTCCGCCGAGCCTGACGTCACCTTGAGAATCACCTCGTTGCTTGTGCCGGCGATGGACCGCGCGATGCTGTCGTGGAAGTGTTTTTCCCACCATTCTGTTACGTCTGGCTTGCGCGGGAACATACTTTCGTTGAAGGGGCCTGTGAAGGCGGCGTAAAATACTTGGGTCAGTGCGGACGCGTCGGTGGGGAGGGCTGGGTGAATTTCTAGAGACATTCTAGGATTTTGGGTATTTTGATTGGGTTGTGTGGGATGGTTGGGCTAGATGTGAACGGGGGTGTGTCTGATTCAACTGGGGTTGTGGGTGCTGTGGTTCTTGGAGATGTGAGGTGTTTGGGTGGTGCCTAGTGTGGGTGGAGAAGTTTCGGTAGATTTTGTATACGTTGTAGACTCCATTAGGTCGGATTTGTGAGCATTTGTGAGCATTTGTTCGCGATTGGGGAGGTTCATCACTAATTTGGTGAATATCTCGAATTGATATGTGACTTTTCGGTTTGAGCTGCCCGATAATCGTGCGGCCAGTGCTAGCGCTGATCCGAACGCCGACGCGTCGCGGTGTCTTCTACCGGCGTTGGGAGAAGTTGAGAGTATCTTCATCATGGAAATTTCGGACATTAATAGTAATTATATTATCAGCCAGCATCATAAGCTTATTATATCCGTGGATATCATGGCCACATTCTCCTCCCTATTCAAGTTCGGCTTTTCACTCATGCTGTGTCTCTCAAGTCAACGCATTTCCTTCTCCAGCGCCGACTCAGGGACCGCGATGGGGCTGGGTTTCTCATCGGCGTGTGGCCTTGTGCACTGGGTGTCTGCCGCATCGTGCGAAGGCAACACAGAACGACGGATACGTGGATCATCCGGCTGATGCGCTTTGGTATCGGTGCTCTTCGTCGTTTCCATCTCTGACTTCACACTCTGGTACATGCTCTCGACGATGAACACCTCTTCTTGCACGTCGAGAGTGCACCCGACTAGACAGAACTCGCGTTCACGTTGCTCGATGTACTCCCGGATGTTCTTCCACTGGTTCTGGTATGTCTTTAGTCGGTCCGGAAGCCCCGATCCGCGGAGGTAGGTCAAGACACCAGCCATTATTGTGTTGATGGCACCGAACGCCGTCACAGCTGAGTGTGGGCCGCTGGCGGCGCCGAGGGCAGTAACTGCGGCCGCTACCACGACCTGCACGCCGAGACAGGTATTGATCAAGAAGTTGAAGAGTTTGTATGCGCGCTGGGCTTTGGTTTCGTTGTAAATGACGCGCGTGTATATGCCGACGTTCGGGGCGCTGCGCACGAGATGGCCCGCTTGTGTGAGCGCCGGGACACTGTCGATTCCAGTCAAGGCGCGGAAGACGAGGAGCTTGTCGTTGACTGGAATGAGGGATTCTTCTTGCGTTGTGGCTACTCGCCTCGGACCAGCCGGCGGCATGTCAGTTCCATGATCCCCCTTTTGAAACCCATGGGCTGCTGCTGTTGCTGCGTGTGCGCTCATTGGCGGGTAACCTTTCTCCTCGCGATCCAGCGCGGCCTCGACGACCCGCGTTAAGAGTGTTCGGTTTGACTTTCTAGGTGGCATGATGGTCTGTATAGTGTGACTATATGGAGGACAGGAGGGGAGACAAGCGTGCTACAAAGAGCGGCAGGACAATCCCCATATTTGTAGCGAGACCCACGAGGGTTTAAAAATGCTGTCCGAATGTTTTCTGCATTATCCACCTCGCAGGTTACGCCGAAATTCAAAGCGTAATCTCTTCCGATGGCCAAAAAGCTAGGTTCGCTTTCAGCCTAGGATATGCATTGGATCTTCCCCTTAAGGAAGCGCTAGAAAGCGAAATCTGCAGGGCTCGATGACTGGCGGGTTCTGCTTTGAGGCGGGTCTCAACCGTGACAGGTTGGGAGACAGCGGGCGGGTGATGACCCGCTCGCGTGGCGCCAAGTTAGAGCATGGCCGAGCCGAGTTCGTCTCCCTAGACGTGCATTGGGCGTGCTTTTGGCGTTGCTATGCCTTGTTTTTGGTGGAGATCTGCATGGAGCGCTTTCAGGAAGCAGTCAAGAACGGTGAGTAAGGCTGTAGGTTCGAGGAATCAAACACCTTGATCGCGACCCAGTCTCATGGAAAGCGACGATCTCTTGCGATCCCTCTTTGATTCGTGCCGAGAAAGAGGCTAAATTCTCCGAGCAGCGCAGTCGACAGATCATCAATGGAGCCTATGCATGCCCCTGAAGAACTAAGTATGATTCTGAAGGAAATCCATGAAAATTTGTCACTTTCTCATGACAGCTGCAGAACCTTGGATCCAGTGAAAGCATCCAGATTGGCACTTTGCCGATCCGATATCAATCAAGCAAGCTCGGTGGACCCCGTTGCACGGGATGGAACTCCACAAGCACCGTGTTCGGTTGACCAGTGAGCGAATTGCCGACGGTTCACGAGCCCGAATATTCTGTTGCAGTAGCAGTGTAAGAAAATACTCACGTTTTAATTGTCAGCTTAGCTTGTGTGAACAAGTCAAGTGTTGTGTGCGAAGCAGCTGGCACTCCCAAAAAGGAATGTGATAAGCGTCAGAAAGACGGAGAAGGCCTTCAGCACCTCGGGAAGTGCCACCGCTTAGCTTATTGGCGGATCAATCTTTAGTGACCAAATCAGTATTGGGCTTTGCATTGAAACTTCAAATGCGCAATTTATACTGTGGAGACCTGCACATTGCTCTTGTGAAGCACAGACTAGACCGTGATTGGCTTTTTCCAGCGCTGTCCAATTTCACTCGCGAACACTCAGAGCTGAAAGCCTAGTGCATCAAATTTATCAAGATTAGCGACGATCAGTTTGATTGTGCTTGGAAACGATCGAAATTGTCACGGGTATTAGGCACTGACCTGGAAGGGATTATCGATAGCAACGTCATGCCCCAAATTGTTGCGATTGGAGATTCAGGAGATCATCACACAAGAGCGGATCTCACTGTCGCGGGGGTTCTTCTGCAGTGGTCATCGGTTTGTCGTTTCAGATGACGGTTTTCGGGATTCTTGAAGTTTGAAGTGGCCTACTATATGCATGCCACTGCTTTGGGGCAATAGTCGCGCGATCGTTCGAAGCACCTGCTTCAGATGTATTGGGATCTCAAAAGGATCATAGTCAATGATAATCTTTGTCGCATTAGGCATTGCCTGATTTAAGTAGAGAAGTCTGCCGATGCCATTCAAGCCAAATCTCAGTGTTGATAGTTATAACTACCGCTGCCGGAGGTATCTGGCATCAAGGCACCAAGGCATCAAGGCGCTCAGGCTCTCAGGTTCTCAGGCCCCACAACTATATTGTTGTCAAGTGCATGCGCAGACTCGATGTTCACAGTAAATAGCGCTCCAATTCCGCTAATGAAGTGCTGTTTTTCCCTAGAGCGGCATGTGCACTGTATATGCCAGCTTCTTCCCAATGGCGCTGATTCAAGCGACGTACTCTGAGATTATATCTAGGCAGAGTGTCGCCATACCGCGCCATTGCATACGGCGTGAACGGTATCCTTCAAATGAACAATGCCAAACTTTGAACGAGTATCTGACAAATCCGCAGTGAGCCTTCCAAAATTCAGGTGGAGGCATTGCCCGCCGCCATACAGAACTACCTGTAAGCCACCGAGGCGGGGAAATTTGATAAGAAAACCATCGCCAGCGCCCTTTGGCACTTTTCACCTCAAAGCACCCGCACATCGTTGGATCAAACTCACATATTCCAAAGCTCCTCAACACAATCATGGGTGGCGCAGAATTATCACCGGAGAGACTGCTCCTCATCTTCTACCCGGAGATGTCGGCATCTCTCCAAGAGCATATCCGACGCAAGTTCTCAGATGCCGAGGTCACTATTCACGTATCTCAACGGAGTGTTCCTGTGCCAGCTGGTATTCTACTATTACCTGAGATATTTGAAGCGCCAAAAACTAAAGTTTCGGACAGAGCTCTACCAAAATGCCACCGTCCTCGTCACTTTCACCCATCTTCCAGATCTCAAGGACGCGAAGAAGTACGCTCCCAGTCCCAGTCAATGTTGCGTCATGCTGACCATGAAACACAGTCTCAAATTAATCCACACGATCTCTGCGGGTCTGGATCACCTTTTGTACCACCCAATCCTACGGGACAGTCAAATCCCAATTAGTACAAGCTCAGGCATTCACGGCCCCCCAATTGCAGAATGGACCGTCATGAACTGGCTAGTTGCATCGCGTAAATACGTCCAGTCATACGAGTCACAGAAAGCGCATGTATGGGAAAAGCAGGCTGCATACATGCAAGGTATGCATGACCAGGTGGGCAAGCAGGTGGGTATCCTAGGCTATGGAAGTATCGGACGCCAAAGTATGTTCCACCCAGTCGCTCGATATCGAGCTGTACATTCAAATCTTAGAAAATCAAACTGTTTTCTAAGCTGACTACCGATAGTCGCTCGCGTCTCGCGAGCATTGGGCATGACCGTCTACGCATACACGGCCTCCCCGCGCCCAACACCGGAATCCCGCCACGATACGGGCTACATCGTGCCAGGGACCGGCGACCAGGATGGGTCGATCCCGGCATCGTGGCACCATGGCACAGACCGGGAATCTATTCGCTCGTTTTTGGCTCTCGGGCTGGATCATCTGGTCATCTCGCTGCCGCTAACTCCCCAAACGACTGGTCTTCTTGCTGCCGAGGAATTTGCCATCTTGTCTGGGAACTGCCATCACCATGCGAGCAAGCCTTATGTGACTAATATCTCGCGCGGCAAGGTCATTGATCAGAAGGCGTTGATTGAGGCCCTCAACTCGGGCGCTTTAGGTGGTGCCGCCCTCGATGTCACTGATCCTGAACCTCTTCCCGAGGATGATCCCCTCTGGGATGCGCCGAACGTTCAAATTAGTCCGCATGTCAGCGCGCTTGGGATGGAGTATTTCCCGCGCTCGCTTGATATCCTCGAGGTGAACTTGGGGCGGATGGCTAGAGGTGAGCCGTTGGTTAATGCTTATTATCGGGAGAAGGGGTATTAGTTATGGTCATGTAGGTACATAAGGTAGTGCCTTTGTTCATACCATGATAACAAATAGTAATTCGATATTCAGCCAATACGCTCCAAGTTAAAGGGGGTGTCTATTCGCCTTCGCAGAAATGAGCTTAGGGGAGGAAATCGTTCAGGATATTTAGGTATTTGACAAATTGATTTTGTATGTATCAACAAATGGATGGGTTATTTGCTTCTTTCTTTGTTTTTTATAAGGGAAAAAAAATGGGAAAAAAAGAAGCCCACTCCCGGGATTGAACCAGGGACCTCATCATGATCTTAGTATGGAAATACAAGTGATGCGCGACTACCACTGCGCCAAGCGGGCTTGATTGATGACTGTTGAACTTCTTAGAACATGATGTTCCAGCAAGCAATTGCCAAAAATATCACAACCACATCACGCCACATGGAGTAAAAACTATGAACTATGGATTGGAATGGGGGAAATGTGGCCATAATTCATTATATTGTACACTTTTGAAACGCCAAAATCCGAAACCAAATTACCCTGGATAGTCGATTTACATATCATAAGCACCTCTGAATCCCTCCTCGATGACCACAGCAATAAACCCACAACCAGCAACAGCCAATACCCACGGATTCATCAAATCTCGCAGCCCAGGCCAGAAACTATTCTTCTCTTTCTGCCACTGCTGCAGCTGCTCATACTTATGCGGGTCATCCGACTTGTATCTCTCTTCCTGGCTAGCCTCGGTCTGCTTATCACCACCCACACCCCGAAGGAAGATGTAGTTAGCCAGAGGACCCAGTAGCACAACCGGGTTGAATGAACCAGCGAAATTGAGCAGGGCAAACGAGCAATGAATCAGAGTATCGCCAAGGTAACTGAGCGAAACATATCAGCACGTATTCTCCAATCCAAACCTAGAAATATATCGCAAGCCAAACTTACTTCGGATGCCTCACCAACCCCCAAATCCCATGCCGACACAAATCCGTCCGCTCTTGTCGATGCAACCCAAGCTGCGTATCAGCCATAACCTCCATGGCAAACCCAGCCCCAAAAATAGCAACACCAACCGCCCTCACAACATTCACCGTATTCTCATCCGTAGCAAGTGCAGCGCCCCCAACAGTAAACGGAACCGTAAAAGGCAAAGAAATGATACTCAACGCAACCGCCTCAGGCAAAAAGATCTTCACAAATGCACCAGTCCAAAAGCTAGGTTCCTTCTTGGCTGTCTCGTACCGTGAATCGTCTTTTCCGCGGACGAGGGAGCGCGTCGCGATCCGCGCGAATAGCCTGGTACCCCAAATCGTCACACAGCTCAGAAGCACGCGCTCGGTCCATGAGAGGGCGTCCCAGGCTGCGCTGAGGGAGATGTTGTGTTTGTACATTGGTTGGCCGATGGCTGTCCACCAGGCATTGAGGACTTGGGATGAGGGCCAGAGCCAGTCTTTTAGTTCGACGCGGTCGGTGGCTTCGGCTGCGAGGTAGGTTGCTAGGGAGAGGGTTGAGTAGATGCCGAAGGAGGGGAGGAGGGTTGATTTGAAGATTCCCACGTCGCCGGGGTTCATCTTGTTTTGGAGGAGTGGGGAGTGGAGGGGGCTAGTTGCCTGGTTTCCCAGGGCTGATGGGGGGATAAGAAATGCCATGCTGAAGCATCGTTTGACTTCTGATTTCTTGAGGATTTAATGTAGATTATGGGTGGATTGCGACTTTTTGGTGGTTTTATAGCTCGTTGGTGCTGTTGATGTCAAGATTATGTAACGGTAAGTGGGCTCCG
This sequence comes from Penicillium turbatum, assembly GCA_030762825.1. Classification (NCBI taxonomy): domain Eukaryota; kingdom Fungi; phylum Ascomycota; class Eurotiomycetes; order Eurotiales; family Aspergillaceae; genus Penicillium; species Penicillium turbatum. The sequence goes on along the minus strand of JAUJYX010000011.1, from coordinate 457,774 downwards.
GGTCCCAAGCAGGTTTGGGTTCTGATTATGGATCTTTCGACTATTTGACCTGGTGAGAATGAACGATGGAATGGGGTGTTTAGGATGCGATGTAATATACAGTGTGGGTATCATATGCGAAGAAATGTTGATATAGAGGATAAAAGAGCAACCTTGGAAGATTTTCATCAGATGAACCGCGACTTTATCTGGCTTTTAATCTCCATTAGTATTGAGATCTTTCAGATGCTGAGAGATCGCGGCCGGAAGATCGAGCTTAATACTCATTGGCTTCGATTCGTCTTTGCTCTTGTATCGCTGCTTCATGATAAGCGTCAACCGCTCGTTCCAGAGCGGCAAGCATGCTTCGAGATCAGATGCCGCGAATGCCGTAGCTTCGTTGTCGGTCGCAGTATATAGGTCCTCCGGTGTATTTCTCTTGAACATTTTGGATTCAGCTGACAAGTCAACCGGGCACGTTATGCCGAGATTATAGAGGTTGGAGCCATCAGGTATCCGTTCAAAGGGAAGTCGGTTGGTCGGTAGCTTCCGGGCCTTTGCGCCGTGCGTCGAACCCTCATCAGCAGTATGGTCTCTTTGTTGGCGGATCAGGTACGACCGCGGATCATGAGGAGGAAGCGTCGCCGCAGAGACTGGCTCGGCGATCGAGGTCTGGGACGAAGTCAACGCAGCTTTTGCGGCAAGGTACCGACTACGATGAGGCGAATGCGAACCCGGAACAATCTGCGAGCCCGATGGTCTGACGATGTTATTCGCGCGTAAACGACTGCTTTGAATGACCTCTTTCTTCCGTCTTTCAAAGTCAAGTGCTCTCTCCAGATCAGATGGTTCTTCGGGGTCGAAGCCTTCATGAAGTTGAGCAGCCCACCTTTCAAGAACAGGAAATCCTCGACCACTGTCCATTGACTCGGGAACGTGATCTTCTTGGCGCTCGCTTTGCGGTGACCCGTGTTGAGGGGATTGTAAAGCATCATTTAAAGACAACTCATCTGAGCAACCGTCATTCTGTCCGTTAACTCGCGCCTTGCTTGGCGAGGCATCCTTCGGCATCCCGAACCGTTGTTGAGCAAGAACGGAAAGCGGCGTATCAGACGGTTCTTGAGTCGATGCTTCCTCAAGAGGAATTTGCTGTAACGAGACCTGTGTGGTTCTTTGAAACCAAGTATCGAGAGCTCCGTTCCCATAGCGATCTCGATCGCGCTCCCTCTCAGCGCGCCGGGCACTTGACGTTCGATTGGTCCCAGGAGAGGAACCAGTCGAGAGCTGCGGTTGTTGCCGACGGCGCTGCACTGGCGACCCAGGTGTAAGTCGAGAAGTAGGCGGAGTTGTCAAATCCGAGATATTGGGTGAGTTCTGGAGGTTTCTCGAATCACTGCCTCTTCGGATTGGCCCAAGTGGGCTGCCACTAGGTAGATCCACTGGGCTTGTTAGGTTGGGCTCAATGCGCTCACGGCGGGGTGTTTGGAACGAGGCATTTATTCTGGATATGGACCACGGATTTACAAAGCTGGAACGTTTGGTCCTGATAGTGGCTGATTGGTCGGAACTTTCGGGGACGATGTTGCTAGAATGACCCGAAGATGAGAACCCATTATTAGACGGCATTGGCTTCTGTGAGAGAGGTGTGTGAGAGGGAGCATCGTCGCAAGGGTTATCGCAGTGCTGAGGATCCGTGGTAGGCTTTACCGTGTGCTTTCTAGCCATCAGAAGATCAAACCTAGTTGAGGCATCGTCGGATCTGCGGACGGTCTCTGTGTTCTGCCTAGAAGCCCTCTTCGTTGCATCTAGTTCTCCGTAGTGATCGCGGAACAAATTCTCAACCAAGGCCAGGACCAGCTCCCGGTCCTCAAAGAGGAGGTCATCCTTTGCTGGTTCGATATTGACATCATAAGTCCCTTTGGGACATTGAATTTGCAAACAGAGAAAGGGATCGGTCACCGGCTTAGATGATTCGTTCTTGGACGCGGCGAGACGGACATATGGCTTGAACAGCTTTACGATCTCATGTCCAATTCCTCTGTTGCTGGATAGAGGACGGCCATCCACACTAATGTATTGGCCTGCATTGTTAATCTTGGAGGCATCTAATCTGGTTATTAACGGATGACAGCTATCAATATCTCATGGGATGCATACCGAAATCGGTTTTCGGAAGGAAGGCGACTGCTCCATATTTTGTGTTTTCAGATGAAGTTTGCAAATTCTCAGCCTCGCTCTGTGAGTAAAACCGCTTCAAGGCGCACGAAGAAGAGACTTCTATGCCAGCTACTTTAAGAGCTGCATCCGAGAGCGATGGATCTATGCTCGGTGCATAGCTCCAATTGTTGGTTTCATTTTTTGCTTTCAAAACCTTGACTAAAAACCTCTTAGACGGTTGAGCTATAGCATACGCCTGGATAAGCTTTTTAATCCTCGTCAGAGTTCGTGTGGCACTCTTCAAGGCAGTTTGCCTGCGGACAGGGATGTGTTTGAGAAAGTCTGTGATACGGACAGTTGTGCCCACTGGATGAGACGCCCGAGACGTTCTACGATGTAAGGTTAATGAGACCCAGGAACCAAAGTGTTATACAGCAAACATACCCAGTTAGCTCTCCATTCCTTCCATACTTCAAACACAGTCCAGCCACTTCGGACGCAATTCGTGTGCTAATAGCGAGAACACCCGACATCTCTGCGACACTGGCTAGAGCTTCACCACGAAACCCCAAAGATGACCCACCGACATTTTTGAGATCATCTAGAGTCCGGATCTTGCTGGTAAAGGCACGCTTGCAAACATATTGCTGGTCCTCTGGAGAGATGCCGCGGCCGTTGTCCTTGAGCTGTATAACGTCCACAGTGTTTTGGGAGATTTCGATCTGTAAAGACGTGGCAGACGCATCTAGAGCGTTGTCCACCAGCTCCTTGACTACAGAATAAGGATCCGAGATAACGGATGTTGAGCCAATCGCGCGGATTGTGTTCTGAGGAAGAGCCTCAATCGGCATCCTGCACACTTGTTCTCAAGTGGTCATCGCCGAAGTGCCACAAATCGTCTCATTCAGCTGATTGTTCTCAGAGAACTAACCAATCATGCAGACAGCCTCAATGCCTTAGATTGATGAATGTTCGACGCTGCTAATGTTGGAAGAGGATGAAGGTGGACTTGTAATTCCACGCACGAGTCCCCGGCTCAGCCTCGTTAGTCAGCGCAGCCACAGTCGGGTCCCATAAACAACACGTCGAGTTTCACGCCTCTTCAGCTCCTCGGTTTATTCACACACGACCGAAGACGCTGAGATGTTGAGCAAGGATTTTTCAATATCCCAGCTCGCGATCCCAGCCGTCAGTGTGCTGATTATCTTCCTCGCATATACATCGCAGTACTTGTTCTTGCACTTTGAGTCTGCGCCACTCACCAAGAATGAGACCTGGAAGATCAATATCTTCGCTCTATGCATTTGGATATGCTATTACCGAACCTGCTTTGTAGATCCTGGTCGATTGCCCAAGGCTGAAGAGCGACCGAGGCCTGAAGGTGACGCACTCGCTGGTCGCCAGCGATGGTGTCGTAGATGCGAGGCTTACAAACCACCTCGAGCTCACCATTGCAAGACTTGCAAAAGGTTTGGCGAGATATCCCTGCCGTAGTGATACTTGCTGATGTTTTTCTAGATGCATTCCAAAAATGGATCATCATTGTCCCTGGACTTCGAACTGCGTTTCTCATTTTACCCTGCCGCACTTCATGCGCTTTGTGTTTTATGCGACTGTTGGGATGTCTTATCTTGAGGGTCTTCTTTGGCAGCGAGCTTCGTTTGTGTGGAAAAATAGCCATCTGCCGAGCGTAAGTAAATCAAGACCCTCAACAGTTTGTGTCGCTAATATTTCATAGTATCTTGGCCCCACCCTAGGCCAGCTCATCCACTTATTTATACTCCTCGTGGTAAACAGTCTCACAGTATTCGCTCTTTTCGTACTCCTGCTTAGGAGTCTTTGGGCAATCGGGTGTAACACGACTACCATTGAAACATGGGAAATCGAGAGACATGCTACCCTTGTTCGTCGAGCCCGTGTGCTGGGTGGGTATCTGGATGGTCCTGGAGGGATCCGAGTCTACATAAAGAAGCAGGAATTTCCTTATGATATTGGAATCTGGGCCAACATAAGGCAGAGTATGGGCGGCAGCGCGAATGTGAGTATTACGTTGATGGCTCAAAGACTATGTACATCTAAATTAATGTTTTTCTAGTTCATAAGCTGGTTCTGGCCATTGGCCGCGACGCCTGATCGTCGGAGTGGCTGGGAGTTCGAGACTAATGGATTTGAGGGTAAGTGGTTGAGACATTATTGCGAATGGTTTAATACTAACCATTTCTATTAGACCCTGGTGTGTCATGGCCCCCTCCGGATCCAGATCGCATACCGATGCCGGCCAGTGCAAAACCAAGTAATATAAGCATGCCTACATATGCAACTATCCAAGACGAGATTGATGCTTTCAACAGTCGCAAACAGGAAGACATGAAGCGACTCCAGAGAAATGCAGGCGTACAACGGCGCAAACCATTCCACGAGCGGCACAAGAAAGACGATTATGCGCAAAGCGACAGCGATGAGTCTGAGCTTGACTCTGAAAGTGACTCAGGCGAGGGCGAAGAATCCTGGAGGAATGCCGAAGGAGAACGTCTCCGCGACTTTGGAGTGGACGAAGAAGCAGAATTCTATGACGAGGAAGACATCCCTCTGGGTGTTCTCATTCAGCGACGAAAGGAGCAACAATCTTTCAGCTGAAGGCTCTCTAATCACCATCATCTGGCCCCTAAACCTTTTTCGCAATACCCCTCAGTCGCACATACCCCAGCCACTGGCTCCCATCTTCAATGCGAGTCACCACATCCTCGAGCACATCGCAAATCTCCTGCACTGCAGCCTCCCGCTTTTCCTCGGCCAGCACATCCAGTAACTGCGCTCCCATCAGCCTAATCCAACCCGCCAAACCACCATTAGCCTCACCGGTCAGTTTAGTCGGGCGGTACTCGAGCTCCACATTTTCAACCTGAAACCCGACCTCCTCCAGCGCAGTTCTCATCCACGCATCAGATGGGAAGAACCAAGGGTTCGCCTCTCTCACGCGTTCAATAGGAACCCCCTGCTTCACCAGCACGTAGGCAAGAGCTGTCTTGGCCTCAGCAACATTGCCATGTCCGCCCATCTCAAAGACATACGTGCCACCCGGCTTCAAACAGCCGTGGATTGCGCGCAGAGTCGACATGCGGGTTGATTCATCGCGCAGGATCCAGTGGAGGGCTGCGTTGGAGATCCTGGCTGGGTGTTAGCAATCGGGATATATGTATCATTATCATGTCTCATCATAGACATACACTTTATCCCATGATCCATTTACAATGGAGTTTTCCTTTTCCAGGTACCGGCAATCCACGACGCGGAAATCGGCTGTCGGGCTTGCGTAGTCTTTGTTGGCGGACTCGATCATCGATGCAGATGAGTCGATGCCTAGGACGGATCCGATGGCGGGGAGGAAGTTCGCTGTGAATTTGCCATCCCCGCAACCAATATCCAGGATCTTGTCTGTTGGCTTGGGGTCGAGGGATTCGAGGAGCTTTCCTGTGATTTTGGCAGAGTGTACGAAGGATGCGGATGTAGCGTATGCCTGGGCTTGTCAACGGAAATCACAGAATTTGAGCAGGAATGACCACTTACTTCGGCTGACCAGTGGTCTTTACGCGTAGAGGATGCCATGTTTGCATCTGATGGTTGAAGAGTGGGGAAGCGGAGATGTTGTGGTCTTGGCGGGGATGTTGGGAGAACAGAGACACTTGATCAATTCGGAAATGTAATTTCTAGCTTGACGCAAATGTTTTTCATAGAATCTGAGGTTCTAAGGGGTTTATCGAGCAGATTTATATGTTCTCTTCATAGGGTTGTATTGATATATCGAGGCCGATATCGGACCGGACTTATCGGACGCATTCTATAGCTGCGAAGTTACTCCCAGCAGGTTGGCTGTCAATATACAGAGCTCTATGAGGGAGCTATGATCTCAACGTTGTGTCTGTTCTAACCAGAAGTTCGACATTGTCTATTAATCACAAACGGTAATTGGAACAACCTTGGGCCGTACAACTGAATGCTCATCGAGAGCCCGCAGGACGGATATTACTAGATCAAGAAAGATATCGGTCTCACTCTCTACATTGCCTCAACCACCTCGTTCTTCCTTATACATCGGATATTCGAGCAACACAAAGAAGAGTTATGTATCCTCAGCACCGAACGCTTTGACTTCACTTAGCGGGGCATAGGACAGAATGAACGATTTAGTTCCCCGCTTCCCACGGGCTACATATTCCTTTCCACTGCACGAATAATTACTTCCTGAGATTCCTCCAGGGTACTCAATTCGTCTCTATAAATCCAAAGCATAGCTCTACCAGCCAATCAGAAACCATGTCTTACCAAGGCCACTGCAATTGCGAGAGCATTCGAATCACTCTTCCCGAGCAACCCGCAAACACGGCTATCTGCCATTGGTATGCGTCTATCCGCCAGTCTATATTTGAGGTCTATGTACTGACTCTTATAAAGCGATTCTTGCAAACGCGCCGGCGGAAGTGGTACGCTATTTGCAATTAAGGTACAATGTACCCTTCGCTAATGACTCAACCCAGCATTCTCCCTCAACTACATCATCAACGAGGATTCGATGACCCTCGAAGATTCGAAATCGACATTGAAAATGTTCGAGGATACGAAGGCTTTCAGTGGAAACCTTGTAAAGGTGAGAACATATCTCCTTAGCAAATGTCAAGCATTATAAGTCGCATCTGAACAAAACTAATATCTAATTCTTCAAAGCGCTATTTCTGCTCGAGCTGCGGCAGGTATGTGAGATAGCCCGTACATGATGACTATAGCTGACGAATATCACAGCCCGGTGTATACCAAGACCCCCAAAGCCCCCGGGAAGCTCTTCTTGAAGGCTTCGTTGTTTGATACGGTCGCTGCGCCTACCGCTGAGGTGTTTACTGAGAAGCAGCATCAGTGGGTGACTGTTGCGACGCATAAGCAGACCTAGATTGATTGGAAGATCTCGGGATAGCTTTGTATCTCTGTTGCTATAAGTAGGGGGCATTGTGTGGAGTATTCAACATTAGATATAGCAAATGCCGAATGAGGACTCGGCAATCACAGCCCTAAACTCAGCCTTATATTCAGCTTTATAGGTATCTGCCTCCAGCTGCATGTTTACCATTATTGAGTACATCCTACCTGATATGGATGTTGTATGTTGTAGAACGGTGCCGATTGCCGACTTCTTTCTGCACAGCCTCAACATCACACAAACCTGGCCAACTATCCTGTTTCATCCGAAGGTGGGAATGTGGGCTGAAGTGGAGTATATTCATAGATTTGCCTTATCTATCAATACGCGGCTGTTAAATGATTAGAGTAAAGGATATGTACTCCAAATGCAACCCGCTCGCCGTTGTACACGAGAAATCGTCAGGAAGAATCATGATGCGGTTCAGGTGTCTCATTAAATTCCAATAAGATATCATCAGTAACTAACGCGATGATCCTCTTCAATAGGAAGCCATTTCCTAGCAACCTCCGCACGTTCGTCCGCAGAAGACGCCCACATCTCTTCATCACCTTGTGCTATCCGAGACGCGACGATTCGACGATCCTGAGTCTTGCCTAGTGAGGTTTGGAGCATCCTGCGAAGCCCAGCTAGGGGATACCCAGCTAGTCCCCAAAGCCCTTTGGTTGATAAGTTAGCTTGGAAACTGCGCAGAGAGGGGACAGATGCATAACGCATAACAAGCATACCTGCCGGTGGCTTGAGAAAAACACCACCAATCCCCTTCCCAACCCCTTTCGCCATTCCTTTCGCACCCTGATGCTGGTATCCGTATCTAGGCTGTGTGATCAAGCCTGTAATGCCGTAGTAGAGGCCGTCTCGAAACTCCTATATCAATGGTTAGCAAGACCAATCCTCTTCCAGGTTGTTTCATCATCGAACTACGAACCATTCTAGCTGCGGCAAGACCACTGCGGAAGCCGATAACCTTCGGCGTGTCCTTGACCATCCGGTCGTGATACAACTTCGGTGCATTGTGGAATCCCTTCGACAGGCTGAGTGTCAGGTCTGTGGGAAGCCAGATGATGGTCTTTAGAAGCTTCTTCGACATTCGACTGCCGTGAGTGCGAATTTCATAGATAGTGCCTCTGGGTTCCGGTGATTCCGCACAGTTCATCGATTGTGTCTTTTCAAGCTGTAAGCTTCTTTCTTGATTAAGGGTGTTCGCCATGAGATTGTTGTTTGTTTCAGTGTCATCATCAATGCTCATTGCATCTTCATTTCCATGTGTCCTGTCAGGCTGATACTCGGCGCTCTCGTGGAATTCTTCTTCTGACTCTTCTTCTTCGCTGGTTCTGCTTGACGTTTCGCTTCTTCGGTGCTTCTTCCATGACCATGCCTTTGAGGTGTGGCCGTGGTAGATAGGATGGCCTATTGCACGACCCGCGGAGACAACGTCAGAGAGCATGTCGTACGGAAGTTCGCCGATGCCAGTTACAAAATTTGCAATGGCGCCAACTAGCACTTGGGCTCCTGCGCTTATTGGGCCTACTGGATCTCGGTATGTGTCGTATTCTGCGGCTCGGTTTCTGGACAGTCGGTTAGTGAGTCCTAGCACTTGAGGAATCGACTTACAAAACAACATCCTCCGGCTTCAATCGACCCGTTTCAACTAGGACAGCAGCAGCAAATGCACTTAGGCGAATCTGAGTTTTCTTGACGCGCCACACAGCGGGGCGATCGGGACATATAGAGCAACGTAGAGGATTCAAGTTAAGATGTCGATGGAAGCTGCGTACCCCATCCCGCACTCCTGATTCTTCCTGCATTTTCGTTGCGATTTCTTGTGCTTTTTTCTGGGTTGATGGTTTCAGCGCCATTTCGATGGCACCAGTCAACTTCTCGACTGTGAGTTGCTTGTGGTGAATAGGTGTCGGCCCAGCTCCCGCAGCCGCAACAATTCCTCCCCAGAATTGTTGGTCTCCAAAGAAAGGAACGATGATAGTTGGACGCCCAAGAGCAAGACCCGCTGCTGTGGTGCCCGCACCGCCATGGTGGATCACACATGACACTCGCTCAAACAACCAGTCGTGTGGTACACTGCCGACGATGAGGATGTTGTCTGGTACATCTACCTCGTCGACGCCGAGATTGCCCCAGCCTTTTGAGACGATTGCTCGCTGGCCGGCGTTTTTGATCGCTTCGAATACGATTCGGGTAAGTTTGATCTGATCGTCAACCACGATAGAGCCAAATCCAACATAGAGCGGGGTGGGTCCTGAATTCAAGAAATTCGTGATCTCATTAGGGGGTTTATAGTCTGACTTTGCTGGGAGCACGCTGAACCCGCAGATATCGATGTGTTCTGGCCAGTCGCGTGGCTTGGGCAGTACTGCGGGTGACCTGAACGTCATTCTATTTAGTGAAGAGTTCAACTCTGTCCGCGTCCAGCGAAACATACCACAGATATGAGAACGGAACCCGAAGGCGATGAATCAAACTCGGTGCCGTGATCGAGTCTAATTCATCCAACGCAAGACATTTCTTCCGCCATGAATTAACTAGATCACCCAATCCCTCCCAAATCATCATATCAACAACAGCATATGATACAAAATTTGCGACTGTCGGCTTGCAACCCTGCTGATGAAGAACAGCCAAAGGATGCGGAAAACACTGCGTCGGCGTCCACGGCATTCTAGGAATATTCTGTCAGAATGTAGCTTACTTACAACACATAAAAAAGAAGAAACTCACGTAAACATCATATGCAGTGGAACCCCTAACCGTTGCGCACAATGAATATGAGCCAAGCTAGGCGGATTAGCTATAATCGCATCAGCAACAAATGGCCGACGACGATAATCCACCGCATCACTCCACAAATCCTCTTTAATCTGATGCAAATCCGTCCCATCACCAGTCTCAATACACGACTTCCAACACCCATATATAATCTCCTTCATCTCCCGCCGCCGCTTCTGAATGGCACCGCTGCGAATCGTGCTGAATGCCGGTAGCAATGAAGGATTCTGCACCATAAAAGCCATAAGCTCCTCCGGATCACCCCCAATGCAAAAGAACTCCAGTCCACCCTTGAGGACGAACTCGCGGAAAGCGAGGTGTGTCGCGAGTCGCACGCGGTGGCCATGGGCTTTTAGCTCTTTTCCCAGCGCAATGAACGGTTGGATATCGCCGCGTGACCCGATGACTTGGATGACGATGTTCATGTGTAGTGGAAAATTTCGGCCTGAGTCTTTTGGTATTGCTTCGGGTGTTTCTCTTCCTTCAAGATCTTCTAGGTCGGATGGTGCCGGTGTGTTCTGAATGCGATTCAGTATACCTGCAATACTGGGGCGGTGTTCGTTGATGTTTATGTCGAGTCGGCCGTCGCCTAAGAAAGTTCGCACTGTTAGCCATAGTCTACAATGATGGGCACGGTTACGAACTGAGGACTCGGACGCCGGTATTTAGGCCATCTCCGATGAACTGCTTATGGTCTCCGTGTCGCCTGTGCGGTGTGTTTATTTCCTTTTGCCAATCGTCTGATTGGATGGATTCATGGCGGTTGGATATGGTCCTCGTAGCAGGCGGCGCTGCTGAGGCCATTTTGTGCGGGAGATCGGCCTGATATGGCTAAATCGGGTGACGGGGGTTCAAGCTAGCGGGAGGTACGGGATGGGGATCGGTGTATATGTATTACAAATGGATGGCAATGATTATGTTCATGTGTCGACGATTCCTAGTCGGTATTTTGTAAGATGAAGGCGATTGAATGGCGAAGAATATTGTGATTTTACTCGATGATGTCAGATGAGCGACTCAAGCTTCCGGCTTCCCGGGTCTTCCACTGCGGGTCTCGGGATCTGCCCGACTTAGTGTGGGGCAAGAACTTTGATTTAGTATACGACAACATATAGAAGGTTGTCTGGATTTGATCGGAGCTTAGGCAAAATAGGAAGTAGGTACATATACGCGGTTGGAGGGCTTGTTTTCTAGTATCATTGGGAATCACTGCCGAAATAGATCGTTAAATGAATGCAGATTAGAGCATCTGATGCTAAATACTTTGATTATGGAGATGAACCAGCACCTCAGATTGCAGTGAACTCCCAGCTCACACTGGAAAGGAAACATTAGAAGTAGTAGCTGAGACTGAGAAGAGCCATAACTCTGGCCATCTCTCATGTTGCAAGCGCCGACAACGATGGAATGAGAACCACGAAACATGCCCCGCGCTCGGATACCTTCTAGTCTCGGTCCCGGCACCTCCCACTTGACTTGGTGTCGGTAGAATAACAAGGTCTTGAGTCGCTGTCGGAAGAATAGCCCGAAATAAAGAGGTTGGAAACATAGTCGGAAGGTGGATTTCCACAAGTGTCACCAATAGTATTGTTCGTAGGCACCCGGAACAGTTCTGCTGCCATGACCCGATGAATGGGTATTCAAAGAGGAATCCAATTTGTTCTGCTCACCTTGGAAATGTGCTTGCTGAAATTCGTAAGCATGAGGGAAGTACTCCATAGCATCTTGCTCTCCTCGAGGATTTGCTTGCTGAGGAGAATAGGTATTGAAAGGATGCTCTCGGTTGTACTTCTTGTGTCGGTGTCTTTTGTGCCTAGGGGTAGTGAGCTGAGTAGGCTAACTCAGCGGGGGCATTTCGTGTTGATTGTTGGTTGGCTCGACTGCCTGCTCACTGAAACGGCAGTCCCAAGATTCCACGACTGCAGACCATCTTGGCTTTGGGGTATTGCTACCAACAAGATGACCCCAATGACTGCTTTCGCTCTGAGTGTTGGTCTCTTCAATTGTGTTGGCACGGTAAGACTCCTCCCCGTTATGCTCTTTACGTTGGCGAGTGAGATACGAAGGTGAGGTGAAGAGGCCAGGCTGACCCCAGGAGCTCGATGCGTCTTGGTGGTCGGAGTGCGCAGGTTTGTCTTCACCGGACGGGTCACAATGAGCGTAATTAAACGGGTCCGACCTGGCTAGGGACCGTGCTTGCTTAGGTGCGTTGCTCACAGATGGCCGATCCCAAGCGCTGTTATAGGTTCGGGTCTCTGCCCAGGTAGGTGGTTTGACCTTGGAGAATTGGACTTGATGAAGAGTCGCGAGCCGGCAATCCTCAGAGACTGCAAAGTCTTGTAGTATCGACTCGAGGTCTATCTCAGGCGAATCTTTCGAGTCCAGGCAGACTTTATTCACCCACGGGCGCACCCCGGGATCGGCGCTGACCGCAGTCATAAATTGGTAAAGAACCACCAGGTCGGGAAGTTTCACGGAGCCTGAAGCTTGTAACTCGTCGAGAGCTTGATGCCACTCCTTGGCGAATTGCTGCGGCTCTTCGGACTTATACCGCATTTCCATGAGATTGGCGTATTTTACAAAGCCGGTGTACGTAGACCGGGGTGCAAATGCGCGCTCGAGGGATTCATACACGCTACGCGCGTCGGAGGCGTCCAAAATGTACCATCTGATGTTGGGATAGATGGTGACATTGAGCAAGGGGAGAAGGTAGCGACTGACCTTATCCCACTCGTTGCGAGCCTCAATCTCTTCTGGGGTTGGCTGTGCTGGGTTGACGGGCTCAGGTTTGACATATGAGCCAGTTAGAAGTTGGTGGAAGCGGATATCGCGAGAGTCCAGGGCCCACTTAAGTGAAGTGGCCCATGGTTTGAAACCGGACTCATCGACGAGAGTGGAGACCAGCTCCGTGAATGATGGCTCCGTAAAGCCGTTGGATGCCATGTTGGCGATAGGACATAGAAGAAGTGAACGAGGGGGCACGGAAAGAGACGCAGAAAGACGCATAGAAGGGGACGAAGAAGGAGACGAAGAAGGAGAGAAGAAGGTGAAGAGAAGAAGGTGAAAAAAATAAGTGACGGCAGAAGAAGTGAAGAAGTAGTTATATAAGTGGGTGAAAAAAGAGATCGAACAATGGATAGAGAAAGTCAATGGAGTTGCTAGGCAGCGACGGGTGTTGATGACGGAGAGTAATTGAAATGATAGGGAGTCAATACCTGGTCCTCTGTGGACTGAGAAGGTCAATGAAGCTGCTAGGTAACCACTGGTGTGAATGACAATGAATATAGCCAATTGTCGTAATAGGAAGCCGAGAGATCCCCGATAGACGAATATTCGACGCAAATCGATTTAACGTCAAAACAAGCAGAGTGGAGCGATGATAACGACAATGAGACTTGTGCGAGCAATGAGCTATAATAGACTTATGAGCTTGTGGTGCGGTGATGTCTGCGCATCAGAAACCGTACACATTATATCATCTCATCCTTACCTGAGTCAGAATGGCAAATAATGCTTCATCCGGTGAAATGTAAGAACCGCATCAATCCTCGAGTCACTTGTAGTAGAGGCTGGAGATCTGGATGGTGTACGCCTTTTGCGAACTTCCGTTCAAGCTTTGAGATTTCGCGGTCTTTGTGAACATGGTTAGTACAGAATCCTAATACATTGATATTGCCAGATAAGAGAATGGGCGTTCAAAGACGGAGTAAAAGTAGTAAATCATTATATTCCATCCCAATGCAGGAGACCATAGATATCACAACGAAAAGAAGTCTATTCAGCACACAAATCCACCTGAAGAGCCACGCTCAAAGCAAACCAAAAAAACAAGATCATAAAACATCGCACAATATCCTCGGCAAATCAGACATCAGCCTTAGCACCAACGCTCTCAAGATGCGTAGCACCCTCAGCCCTCTTCTCCCCAGCATCAATCTCAAGCTGCGCCAGATCCCCCATTTTCTGATCCGCAACATCCCTCACATCAGTATAATTGACCGACGGCACCCATCCAACCGAGTTCCAAGCCCTCGGAACCTTAGCATAAAGCTCATCAACCTGCTCAAGCGAAAGACCCTTAGTCTCATAGATACAAGTATAAACAAAGATAGCGCAGACAGCACAGCATCCACCCCAGATAAAGAACACCTTGCTCTGCAGGTTTGCATTGCCAGGTCCGCTGTTAACCAGGTACGGCGTGGCGTAGGCGATCGCCCAATTGAGCAGCCAGTTTGTGGCGACGGTGATGGAGAGACACTTTGCGCGGGCTTTGAGGGGGAAGAGTTCGCCGGTCACTACCCAGGCGACGGGGCCCCAGGTGCTGGCGAAGAAGAAGATGTAGATGCAGACGAAGGCGATGAGGACTTTGTTTGAGACGTCGGAGTCGACGGCTGTGCCGACAATTGCGACGATTAGTTGGGAAACGCACATTCCGACTGCGCCGAAGAGGAGGAGAGGGCGGCGGCCCCATTTCTCGACCATGTAGAGGCCTGGCAAGGTGGAGACGACATTGATGATGTTTGTGATGAGGGTGATTATGAAGGAGTTTTTGATTCCGGAATTTTGGAAGAAGGTTGTGCCGTAGTAGACTGGGGTTTTGTTAGTTGGTGCTTTTTGAGGAAAGTAGAAATAAGTGGTGAGGAATGAAACGTACAGATGAAGTTGCAGCCAGCGAGCTGTTGGAGACCCTGGACGGCGCAGCCGGTTGCCAGACGCTTGCCGAGGGAACCCCTGAGGATCTCGAGGTAGGAAGCCTGGCCGAGACTCATCTCGAACTCGTGGTTGGCCTGGATCTCAGCGAGTTCCGCGACGAGGTCGGGGTCGTTGACGTCCATGCGGCGGAGACGGGCGAGGGCCTTAGTGGCTTCTTCGTAGCGGTCCTTCTTGATCAGGAAACGGGGGGTCTCAGGAAGAAGGAGCATGCCAACGACAAGGATGATAGCCCAGGCAAACTGGATAGCGACGGGGATGCGGTAGCAGCCGGTGTCCGGACGGTCCTTGGTGGAGTTGTTGACGATAGCGGCAAGGAACAACCCGAATGTAATAGCGAGCTGGTAGGCACCGACAATGGTACCACGGATCCATTTAGGGGCTGTCTCGGATTGGTAAAGGGGGATGGTGGCCGAGAGGAGACCAACGCCTAGACCGGCGAAGAAGCGGCCGGCCACGAAGAGAGGAATGGATGTAGAAGCGGTTTGGAGAATGACTCCGAACACGAACACGAAGCACTCCAGAACCATACCCATGCGTCGACCGAAGTAATCGGCGATAGGGGCGGCGCCGAGGGCGCCGAAGAAGGTACCTGCGGACAGGAGAGAGACGATCATGGAGGATTCTGAGGATGTGACATCGGGAAGGTGGTCAACCTCGTTGATGTAGCCGGTTGAGAATGTCTCTCGCCAGAACTTCATGGCGAGGATACCACTGATGGTACCTGTATCATATCTAGCTGGGTATTAGACTTGTTGCCAATGAAAGTTTAGTTTAGAATGACACATACCCAAAAAGGACACCACCGAATGCAACGAACAATCCGATCAAGATGGCCGGGGTAGCAGAGCCCACGGCATCATCTGGCTTCTTCAGAGCGAAGCCCATTGTGAGTGTGTAGTGTGATCAGAGAAGCAAGGTCAATTGAAGGTGTATATATCAATCAAGTATGGAAAAATAGAGTGTATCCGTATAGAAGAAGGTAATGTATGAGAGGCTCAGTAGGAAGAAAAAATCACAGAAAACCCAGAGACATCGTCTCCCTATTTGTACTTCCCCAGTTACCAACCCTCAACCACATGGCCGACCCCAGGCCGATCCCGACCCGGGGAATAGCAGTGCAAAAAAAAACCTGAAAACAGTCCGGAGCACCCGAGACAAGCAACTGTATCCAATCCAAACATAGCATTGACTAAAAACGCCCCATTCCCCTAAAATTGCCAGCATGTTTTGAGCCTGGGGTTATGGTTTGGACCGGAAGTGGAGAGAGAAGAAACATAGAACGAGCCAATCCCGACTGGATATGCAGTGGAGTCCGGTCTAAGACTCACGGTGGTTATTGGTCACATGCGTAAATTAGCTCAGGCCGACCCGAATTTATTCGAGAAGGTTTGGCCCCGGCCGTCCTTTTCGTTTTTTTGTTTATCCCACACTAGGGATCGGCGCCACATGTTGTGCTTGGAATGTGATTTTGAGATCGGTATGGACTAAAGCAGACTTGTTCCGGTCTGTTTTGTGATCTTTGGAGGCAACTAGGACGGAAATAGGACTGGAATGCCCACATGACATGGGGAAATTGGTGGTGTTTGGAGCCGGAAACGGGGGCCCCCGAGTTGAGCCAATGCCGATCGGCATCGGCGTCCCGCATCGGGGAAATGGCCAGAAAGGCGACGGCTGTCATTTTGCCCACATAAGTCCGATATTTCTGCGGTTTTCTGGGTTTTTCTTTTTGGTTCTTCGTTTAGATTGATTGGTCTTTTAATTGGCATATATCATATTTAAATACGTACAAAATGATGTAAACAATGATATACACAAGACCGGGGAAACAGGAGCAGAAAGTCAATTCCTCACGAAATTCCAAAAAGAGAAATTTTCACCTCCAGGTTTTCCCGGATTTTCCCCTCACTCCAGACTCCAAACGGTCCAGTATTTCCCCAGACCTGTAGGGGCCCGAGACCAGAACGAACAGCCAATGACCAACACTCGATCGGCAGTGTTATGACGGGTTGAAGTCTGCTGTCTGCGCTGCTCACCGGAGCCAGATTGAGAAGTTAAGGTCTCAAGTAAACCAGCGTTAACCACGGTCCCGCAGTTTCACTTAGACCAATGCCCTTAGAGATCGACTATGGAGACTAGACCTAATTCCCTTTTCAGCACACACTTCTTCCATATCTGGATTCTGTGTTTTCCATTGGAGATTCTAGATTATACCTGAAATAAAGCAGCGAAGTGACGAATACAATTGCTAAATCTCATCAATACCCTTCTGCAACAATTGTCGTGTGTGGCTGCAAAACAAGAGTCCACGGCCGACGCCCAATCCTTGGCGAAAAGCTAGTGCAAGTGCGCCATTTTTCCCGAGGCGCGGATTGGACGCACAACCCGACGTTACCCCGATATTGGTCCCGACGATTCGAGAATCGTCGGGACACTGTCTGGTGCCTGGGATGTCTCGGGATCGGAAAATGAAAGTGTGCCGGTCAGGGGTTTAGCGAGAAGTGGCGCAGCTCGACCGAGCTTTACTTGGTACTTTTCTCGGTTTATTTGCGGCTGATGCTAAAAACAGCCTAGTCACACGATCAATCAAGGTTACATGTAGGTATAGCTGCAATTACCCCAGTCTGGTAAATGCATGTCTATTATGTCTATGCTCGCTGAAGAAACAAATGAACAGCTGGACCAGCTACCAGCGCCAGATCAGGATGAAATACACAACCAGTACCACCTGCGCCACATGCTTCATGGATTTGTACAGTTCCCGCGCAATGAGAGATACCGTGGAGTGAGAGCGGAGACCCGATGCGGGGCGCCATGCGCTTTTGCTTTTTGAGTAACCGCCGAAATCATCGTCTGGACCCCGATAAGCATCTTGCGGGGATGTAGTGCCCGGATAGCGCACGGATGCTGTCATGCCACCCCGGCTAGCTAAGCCACCCGGCGACGTGAGGGTAGAACTAGACGCACCAGAGGTGTGGTATTGGTGGTGTGGGGAAGAACGGCGCTCGGAGAGAGGGAGGAGGGCGCCGGGTGAGGATGGCTCGGGCGAGGAGAAGACAACGTAGATGGCACGGATGAGGAGGATGCAGACGCTCAGACCGAGGATGGTGAGGTAGTAGATGAAGATTCCCAGCTGGTCGGGGAGTATGCAGAGATGGTTTCGAATGGTTGGTGGTGATCCGTCTTGGATGGCTTTGCCTGTCTTGGGATCAATTGGGTTCCAGAGACTGGTAAGCACGAAGCCTGGGTGGCGAACTCCCATTGCCCAGGAGATGCTCTTGACTGTAATCTCGTTGGGGGAGCCATTAAACTCCCGGTGTAAGACCTCACAGTAGTCATGGTCGTCGCCAGAGTAGACCTGGACAACGTTGGGTCCTGCTTTGGACACCAGTTCTGTAGAAATGGTTTGTGTTAAGACATTCTGGTACTGATAGCCTCCAGCAATTCGCAGAGCGTTAGGCTCATCCTCTTGCAGTTCCTCGTCTGATGAAGATGGCGGGTAACGCTCGCGCAGAGGGCCACAAGGAGTTGCTGGCTTGCGATAGAGCGGAATATGGGTGAGAAGGATGGTAGGAAAGCCGGCGCTCACTGGCTCCGACTTCTGGTGGATAGCGGGCTCGACGGCATCGACAACGCGGTAATCGAACATACGGTGCCCCTCGCTCTGGTTTTGGAGCATTCGTAGCTCGTTCGTCTCCGCCTTCGCCTTGTGCATCGCCATCTTGTCCAAGAAGTCATCTGCGTCTTTCCAGATCGGGCGGAGTGAGCGGTGCTCGTCGCTGGCAGTCGGGGAGCTTCCTGTCAGTGGATCGGGTTGATCCATGGCGCTCAGCGAGGGAGAGTCCACTGAAACAAAAGTGTGGTTTCCAATAACATCGACACGGTTGGTGCTCCCGAAGAAGGACTCAAATCGATTGCGGACTGGCTCCTGAATGCCATTGCCGAATCCGAGATCATGATTGCCAGGTAAGCTTGCAATCATTTTACGGCCGCGACCATCCACAGGCGGCGACCGCTTTTTCTCCCACTGTTCCACAAAGATTTTAATGAAGCGACCATATTCCCTCTTCCAAAAGGGGTCCTTGTACTTTTTCCACTGTTGTTCCGGGCTGCTACTCGTAGCTGTGGCCCATTCTCGGCCACCATCGAAAAGGTCGCCAAGAAACAGCACTGAGTCCGGCTCAAGATAATCTTGTATCAAGGAAAATGACCGTCGCATATACTGGTCTGTGTATTTAACTGTTAACGTCGACAAAGGCCATGGTCGACCAGGGTAGGTGTGGGGATCAACGAGTTGAGGATCGGCGATGAAGGCAATGTGGTGTGGCGTGGCGCCTTGAGGCTATAGAGCGACGACTGTCAGTACCAGCTAGGGCAAGAAATTTCAATTGCAACAGAGGTGCCACTGTCGACTTACCCATTCCTCCCAGCTGTCCCAGAGGCACTTGTTGATGCTGTCTTCAAACACCGTCCGTTCGCCCCACCGAATGGAGAACATCCACAGCAAAATAATCGCATTGGGGATTGTGAAAGTCCGTTTGGCAATGCTGAGTGCCGTTATCTTGATCCCCTCACCCTTCGTTCTGGCAAGTCCTCGGCTGATACCCCGAACGGGAAGCCATTGTTTCGCTGCTGAGGGAATGGAGTCCCACGCCCGAGTGAAGAGATTCTGGGACCTTGAAGGCTGGTATTGGCTAAAGGACGGAAGCGAAGAAGCGCCTGAGTTGCGCGGGTAGGCAAATGTCATGTTTGGCTTAGCTTGATACCGATGCTAACTTAAGTGACAAGGTGGCTCGACCCCGGACAAGACGACGGGGCTGGTGTTTAACAAAAGGAATGATAGTTCATGCTTTGCGCATAAAATGTGAATGAAAGGAATGAAAGAACGACTGGCGAATAATCAGAAAAAAAGAGTTCATGTCATGGTGTTCAATATGGAACCAGGGGTTTTGACAATTGGTTAAGCTTCGGGTCGAGATGTGTCGATCACGGACATGGGGGAGGTCACGTGCAGACCCTGAACTAGCCCATTGTTTAAATTTAGAGTTACATATTGATACTAATATTTATTTTGACAGATCTTGAATTAGGAATAGTAGAAGTACATGCATGATGAAGTCCAGAGGGTGCAGCGGAATTATATCCACATGTCACATCGTCCCTTCCAACGAAAGTGATTTGCCCAGGAAAGATAACACTTTTGGGAAACCAGCGGGACCAAAATGTGATGAGGCGGACAATCTCAGGTCAGGTGACTTAGATAAAGGTAGGGAAAAGGATATCTGGATGGTGAGACAGTAGGGTAAGACGTTCTAAGGCCGAAGGGGTAGAGGGGAAAGATTGAGAAAGGAAAGTGGATGAGTAGTCAGGTCATGATAGATCAAGTTCATTTTTTGGGGCAACACTGGCCTCCTCGGGCGCAATTTGCGTCGCATTCAAGAAGGCACGCCTTGGGATCACCATCCCGAACACTGGCAGCGCGACTGGGGACCTGTTCATCGGTTCCCCGCGAGGATGATGGCTGGCCGCTGTCTTCAACATCACTTTCGGGCGCGAACTCAGGCTGAATAGTAGAAGAGTGGATACCGTAGGCATGAAGACAGCGTCTGACCTGTCGGGCCAGGCGCATGTACCTCTCCGAGCCTTCGCCCTTGATCTCGGTGTCCACTTGGATGTGAATGGAAGCCACAATCTTGGTGTCGCTGAGTTGCCAAACGTGCAAGTGGTGGGAGCCAATGACGCCGGGAAGTCGCTCAATATCCTCCTTGATATGGTCAATGCTCATACCGGGAGGCACGGCCTGCAGAAGGATACGTGAAGCAGCTTTGCACAATGGAATAGCGGAAGCAAGAATGATCAGTGTGATAACAAGGGAAATGCCCGGGTCGACGTAGAAGCGCCATTTGTAGTCCGTCAACCAGATGACAAGTGCAGAAACAATCACACCAATGTTTCCGAGAGCGTCTCCCATGACGTGGAGGAAGACACCACGCATGTTCAGGTCATGGCCGTGACCCTTCTTCTGATCCTTCGGCTTGGGCTGGGCATGGTTGTGAGATTTGTGAACATCTTCTTGGCGTTGGTCGTGGGGTTTGATTGGAGCACCCTCCTCGTCGGTATAGTTCACAGTGCGATCGCGGTTACTTAAGAGACCTGAGCGCTCAGATGGAATCTCGTCCGCGTCAGGGCCATTATCCGAGTCCGGCGATTGTTCACGATATTGACTCGCCGCAATAATACCTTGCCTGAGTCTCTCTGGAAGGACAGGAATATCCTCGGGGCTCACAAGCGCGCGGCCCATTGAAGTGCTGTATCTTCTGGAGCCGCGAGTCAGGGTGTCGCGCCGTTTTCGGGACACTGGGGATGCTGGCTCGGTGGTAGCGTGAGTTAAAGCCTTCGGAGCTAAGCTTGCGGGTACCTCAGGACCAGGCCCAGCTGCTCCATGTTCAGTAATCGATGCGTGATCGTGGTCGGTGTATCCGCCAGCCTCGATGTCATGGTCATGGTCATGCTCCTCATGGTCATTACCATTGCCGTGATCATGGCCATCACCGGGTCCGTGAGAGTGGTCATGGAAAAGCGCCAGTCCGACAATGTTGGAGGCAAGGCCGAAGCAACCAACGATGCAAACAAATCGCGGGTTTTGCACTTCTTGGGGTTCGAACAGTCGCTGAGTGGCCTCTAAGAAAATCGACACGCAAAGGGCAACTAAGAAGACTCCATTGACCAAAGCACCAAGTGTCTCTGCTCGTTGCCACTGTATAAAAATTCCAGTTGTCAGGTAGTCCTTCGGATTGGCATTGACGTCAACTTACGCCGTATGTGTAGGTGTTGGAGGTTGTCTCCCGGTTCGCGACTTTCACGGCCCATAGTCCGACACACAGGGATAGAACATCATTCAACTAGTTCGCCGGTCAGTTTCAGTTGGCGAGTAAATGTGTAGATGGTGGCGTACCATGTGGAAGGAATCGGCGACGAGGGCAAGGGAGTGGACGGCATAACCTATGGAAAACTGTTAGCAACCTCTAGTCGCAATGAGTGAAGCTGTAGATAAACGAACCAGTGATCAACTCAAGTAGAAAAAAAGCTGTATCAATGACCAGGAGGATCAAGATCCTGTTCGTCTTAGATAGCCCCATGGCGGTGGCTTAATGATCTGCGGCGCGCTCACTCAGAGCACCGCACAATAGCAAGGGATGAGCTGCAAATAGGTGTAGGTAACAAGAGTCTATGAATGAAAAGTGGAAAAAAAAGGGAATGACAGATAGTTAGATAGAGGAGGGGTCGAATGGCGAAAAATGAGAGTTGTCGACAGTCAAGCGCGCTGACGCAGTGGAGCTCGAAATGGCGAGGGCGGAATCACCTCCGATCTGGTCCGTGGTGGCGATACTTTATTTCACCTTCTACAATATACGTTACATAGACATTTTATAGAATGGTTCAAATAATTTAAATATATTTACTCCCGATTATTTTACGATAATAACAGAGATTTTATTGCTACTTCGATGCAGTTCTTTATTCCTTGTTTTTTCGTACCAGGCCGGTGATCCCAGACCCCACCTCCCGTGTGCATCACTTAGGTACATATATCTGATCGACCCAGCCCTGGAGCAAATTTTCCATTGGACAGGCTTCAATTCTTCCATTGTTTGATACCTTGGCCCATTGACAGTCTGCCAGCTGTCTTTCCAATGCGCTTTCATTTGAAGTGAGACTCGGGGATAACTCCCGATATGACATCCCCTTGTGGCAGAAACAGAGATGTCTCGATTTGACTGCTTGGACTCCATGAAAGAATGCTATGGTGGTAGGACATGCGTATCACAAAGAAATTGAAACAAGATCCTGTGGGAGGTAGCACTACAGCTGCGTTATCGTTCAATTATTTCATTCAGTGTCCACTTGCACCTTCAATCCCGAAGGTACTCACTTCGCTAAGCTCGACTCTTGCTGCCCAGACATTGCGCAACTTAAAGCCCTAATTTGTGTTTGCTTTTCTGGTTTTTCTCATTTTTGCCAGCACACACGAGTGATACCCTGAGATAGCGGAGCTTTAGCGAATTTGTTATTCGTGTTAGACCGGGCAAGTATTCATAGCAAAACAAAGGAGCTGAACTAGATTCCCGACGCCACAAACATATCCTGTGGTACAGTAAAGCGCCACATGGTTACAATATACTGACAAGAACGTCAAATCCCACAAGAGCCTCTTTATATGAGAGCTGACGGTTCATTGCTACCATAAAAGTAGATTAGCGGCAATAGATGATTCCACTCCCAATGATCTAC
Source organism: Penicillium turbatum (assembly GCA_030762825.1). Taxonomy (NCBI): domain Eukaryota; kingdom Fungi; phylum Ascomycota; class Eurotiomycetes; order Eurotiales; family Aspergillaceae; genus Penicillium; species Penicillium turbatum. The sequence goes on along the minus strand of JAUJYX010000011.1, from coordinate 434,883 downwards.
TCAAGTGTCTACTCTTGCGATATACTTCCACATATCGATGCATGCAGCATGCAGCATGCGTGCTCTCTGTCGATCCACAAAACTCCACCCCACCGCCTGAAATGTCAGGCCTTCTTCCATTACGTCACCCTTGACATCAATATAACAATATGATTGGACGAATTATCGGATAAATAATGTACCGCCCCACTTTAACCGCACAAGCATATATTTCTCTTTGGGCCATTCTCTTCAACAAGGCCGGCTGGCCCAATGGCAAGGCGCTTGACTACGACTCAAATAAATCAAGAGATTGCAGGTTCGATCCCTGCGTCGGTCAATATTTTTGCAGAGATAACTTTCTTTTTGGCCCAGGTTGGTCCATTTTGTCATTCAATTGAATGGAGAAAGGGCGGAAAGGGTGGAAGGGCGTTGGTGTTGGGATGGCATTGACCTTATTAGTGTGGAATGTATCACAATGCACTGGATTGCGCTGGACCATCTTTATTGTCGGGTAAAATACCCGACGAAGGAGAGTCCTGGTGGTCCGGGTCGTATAGTATGTATAGTATAGCACCCCATTTCTTGTGTGCACTGCTTGTACATTTTCTTGCGCATTGTAAGAGCTTCTTAGCGTATATGGATGAGGATTATCTGCGCTAGTGTTGCTTCACGGATGATAGAATGCTTTCTAGTCCGCAAATAAGACATGAGAAAGCCGTAGGATATGTCTGCTACTCGCACAGAAACAGGTCAAAATTGTTGTGCAATCCACTTCTACGTGATATTCACTACATAAAGATCGCAAGACGCCTTTCTATTACCTACATGTACTATTTACCCCTACTATCATATTGTCTCGCGAGGCCTGTACATGTGAAGTCGAGCCTCAAGAAAATAAGGTCATAATGCTCATCCAATATAGGGCTTCTTCAAATTCGACATCCGAGAATTTACGCGCGTCATATAACCTCCTTGTTGGGCATCGTACAATAAGCCGCTTTCGTTTGGCTTTTGTTTGTTTCTGGCTTGTCTCTTACCTTGAGTTCTATCTACATGTTTGATTCGGGCGAGGATCAAACAACGTGGAAGACGTGGAGAGATGACGAACTCGAGGACACGATGCCTGTCAGAATTCGATTCGGTTCATAAATACACCACCCAGTTGTACATGTACATACTTCAACACTGTAACGTAAGAACATCTATCCAGCCAGACCTAGAATGTAAGCTTCTTTCGAACCTCCAAAATCCTATCAGTCGCAGCAGAAAACGCATCCTTATCCAAAGACCCATCCTTCAACGCAGCAAGTAGAGCATCATAAACACTCTCTCCCTGAGTATAATCCCTCGCAGCAGCAAGCAAGATATCAACACCAGCCTGAGCAGCCAACAATCCCCGATTAGCATGATCACCAAAAGCAGTCAAAGCCCCAGCTTCAATAGCATCAGTAATAGTAACACCCTTGAATCCAAGTCTGCCCCGCAACTCATTCTGAATAATCGTCTTGCTCAATCCAGCCGGGAAATCAGCATCCAAAGCAGGATAGATAGCCCACGATGTCATGACCATATCTACACCCGCCGCAATCGCCTTGCTATACGGCGCCATATCGACCTTCCGCAGTTCCTCGAGTGTCAAATCAATCGTCACGGGCTGCAAATCCGTGTTCTCGCTTGTACCCGCCGCGCCGAGACCGGGGAAGTGCTTGGCCGCCGCGACGACGTCAGCCGACTGCTGTGCGGTGATGAATGCTGACGCGCACGTCCCGACGAGCGTAGACGAATTGCTGAATGAGCGCCCGGCGCTGTCGGCGAAGTCGCCTTCCTCGCGGTAGACGTCTACTACGGGTGCAAGGTTCACGTTGTTCTTGTAGGTTGTCATGACTGTCGCGGCGTCGATGCCCATTTGCGTTGCTGCGGCTTGCGGGTCTGCGGATTGGCCCACTTGCTTGGCGCTTTGCTCTGGTCCACCGGGTAAGCGGCGGACTTTGCCGCCTTCTTGGTCGGTCATGATGAACAGGGGACTGCCGGAGTAGTGGGGGCTTCGCTTGTAGGTTTTTTGGAGGATGTTGACGGTGCTTGTGAGGTTGTCGTCGACATTTTCGCCGAAGAGGATCACGCCGCCGACTTTGCCTTCGGTGATTAGGTCGAGGAGTTGGGATGGGGGCTCGAGGCCGGAGTAGGAGAATATGACATGGTGTCCGACTTCTACTGCGAGGTCGGGGGAAGCAGCTATCGCTTGCGGTGCGAGAGAGAGGAAGAAAGGGAGGAGGACTTGGGTGGAGAATTTCATGGTGGAGGATGTGGGTTGTTCGGAGTGTTTTCAATTGCGGGCTACCATCGACTATATAACAAACCCCAGGATTTGTGGATTCTTGGCAATCTCGTATCCTGGGGTGTTTGTCTTTCTTCAATGGGGAAATTGTTGAGGCCACGATGGGGGGTGTTACATCGATCGGCATTGACGACTGCCAGGATGGGGATGGCCCCGCATGAGGTTACTATCTCTATCACCCGAGATCTAACTGTCCTCGGTAGTTGGGAGCAACTCAAGTGAACGTTTCATTCAGGTTACAATCCTTTATCAAACACTGACTCTGAAGAAGGGGACAATGGCTACCGAACTACACTTTTGTGGAGACTACTATAAGATCGCACCGAACCCCGAAGAAGTTACAGTGCAATTGTCTTCAAATCAGCCAAGCCTTAACGCCACTCATTTCTGCAGTCCTGCTGTTTGCCGACTCTAGAAGAACCTTGGCAGGGGTCGACCTCGAGATGTACCTGGCTCATTGTGCATGTACTCATTTAGACATGACGTTCTATAAAGCAGATCTCAATCTCGTTTCGCAAGAATCAATTGCAAAAAAGTGTTAAGATCAACCATACAGGCACGATGGCACGGAAGAACGTCGGACGTCCGTCACGGGTTAGATGCGTCGACTGATTGCGCATTGCGAGTGCTCTCTTCAGGGCGTAGCATGTACCGCCCATTGAGTATAGTGGATTGCCATGACGCCATTCTTAGGGTTTCTTCTGCGACAGCTTGCAGGCTCAAACCACTATCTGTAGTATTGTTTAACGAGATCCCAGTGAGTTGAGCCACAGGCAACAGACATACCCTTGGGTCCAATCAGGGTAGTCATAATGGAGCATACTCCTTCCGACGAGAAACAACTGAGGAGTATAGACAACTAAATCCTTGTGAGTATCAACTGATAATATCGCCGAGGGAGAAAGGTAGAGCATATTGGGAACAACGACCTGTGGCGCCCCGATCATTGAGATACCGAAGATTGGGGAGTAGGGCAGGCTGGTCGCACTCCTATGTTGAGATAGCCAGTCATAAGCCAATGTCAATCAAGTAATAATGTATGCAAGAGCTTTTACTCACATTCCAGGTGTACCGTCCCTGTGGTTTGCCCAGGACGACCTTGGGGAACAATCATGATCCTCCTGGTATCTTTGTCACTGACCCTCCAGACCTTCTCTTCGAACCAAGTTTTGAATGTCTTTATCTTCTACATGGCTTGCTGACACTTCTCTGGCGATACAGACGCACCATTGTTCCTGTCCTCATGGTTTATAATTGGCGGTGTATGTAGGAGTTCAAATTTTCCAAAAACGCTCCGCATAATCACGGCTGCCCAGTGTTGTTGTCACACGGGCCAGATGCATGTTGTCATTGATAGTGATCCGCATCCCTCCCAAGAGCTGATTGGAAGGGAGGGGACAGCAACAGCTGGCTTATATCCGTTGTACACTGATGTATGGAATGAACGGAATGACACAGGTCTCTCCAACTCTTCGGGAGCAGTATCTCTGGGATAATTGTAATTATAGTGGCTTTGAGAACATCGCTGTACAACCTCTATGCCTGATGAAGCTCTCAGTTGACCATAAAGCAGGGGCCCTAAGGAATTGTTTCTGTCTGTTTGAGACAGACTGAATTCAGCAGGCGCGCTGCAAGGTAATCCTCTATACCTTGCGGTGGCTCTTAGGGACCTGATAGTTTAGTTCGCGACTGAACGACGAAATAGCCATTTGAAATCAGCGTGTCTTCAAGTATGTCATCTTCTGCGAGAAACTGCCTAAAGCTGTCTTACATTCTTCTCAAAGATAGCCCGGTGCTTGGCAACTGGACGACTGTTGCCGCTGTGAAGCTTCCAGCCCATGCTGCCTTTTCACCAGGAAGTAGGCACTAAGAGAGACCGATTTTTGTCGGCCATGCTCATCGTTAGAATGCTAAATCGGTTCTGTTTGGTATCCCTACCCGCTCTCTCGCATAGTACGATATTCCTCCGAGCTCAACGGTGGATAGTTGTGGGCGTATGTTGGTCACCTGCATATTTGTCATTTTCGCCGTCGGTGGGTTTGGGCGAATCATTCGAAACATTTCGCATCAATTCAAGTGAGCCATCAGAGCGGTAAGACTGTGTTGTAAGTGAGCCTCATGTGTGACACATAAGCAACCCAAAGAGCGGTGGCCAAACCCCCGGGAAACAGTTGCTTTGACCAGATAAGCGAACACGCAGAATCTAATGAGAAGCTTCATTGGATAGTTCTCTCCTGGGCGAGGTGCTATTTGTATAGACATGCACTGCGCAGAGCGCGACGGCCTATTGCTGTGCGAGATATCACCAATGGCGGGTAAAGTGGCCCGGGCTGGCATCCACCTGAGCAGCAATCGAGGCAGTTTCGCCAAGTAAACAGCGGTCATCGTAAGATGTCCGAGGTATTGTGATAGGCTGTAGCATTATAATAGAAGGAACGTGCGTACAACGTGTACAACGTAGCTAGTGGAGTGGCTTAAGCCAAACCATGTGGGAGCTGTCGGGAACATCCAAGGATTAGACGGGCTCTAGCCCTCTCGGCAAGTTCCGTTCTTAGAAACTTTATGTGGTCTCTGCTCCTACCTTCAAATTTATATGCTTCTGAACTCTTGTCTAGGGCTCGTGATGCGGAAGGACAACCTATTGCTGGTGGAGAACATGAAAAGCGGCCTTAGCCAAGCAGCGATATACGGCAGTCAAAATGTTCGTACATAAAACATGCGGTGACTGCATCGTTTACATTACATAAATGTTTCATATGAAGAGATTCAAACCTTCTCCCCTGAACACGATGCTAGAGTCTCCAAAGTTCCGATCTCGTCAGCCCCACTCCCGACAACTTCTTAAACAGGAAGCTCCGAGTAGAATCTTGGCGCTAACTGTTAGCATCCCCGCGGTTTCCGGTCATTAGCCTTCGGTCTGACCAATCATTTTATTTCCCTCGTGCAAAAAGTTCCATTAGCCTTCTAGAACCGGATCTTATTGATCAGATAATGCGACTTAACTGGGTCTCCCCGTTAGCTGTTGGGGCGTCATCGCTTAAATGGCCACTCCGATTCAACCATATAAAACTCTTTGTAACGTCAGATAGACAATAATATAGCCTTAGACTCTAACATCGAAAAGACGCACGTCTCTGACCAAGTGTTATGGGAGCGCTAGAAGCTCCCGGGCCGATCGATGAGGCTATGCCACATGACTCGGAGCAGGCCAGGGAAAATGAAGATATTCTCGATCTAAAGAAATTAGGAAGAGAGCGTCCGAAATGCTTCAGAGGTTTTTGGTCAGAAGTATCTTTCTGTCTTGCTATTTTCATGTCCCAGATCCTTGCAGTAAGTCGTCAACCCGTTCTACACCCCGCCGGAAAAATTCTGACATTCAACCAGGAATACTATATCTCAGGCTCAAATGTCCTTCTACCAACGCTTGTGAAAGAGCTTGATCTCCCCGAAGCCTCGGCGATCTGGCCGTCTACCGCCTTGTCGCTGGTGGTCACCTCGACGCTACTCATCTTCGGCAGATTAACTGACATGTACGGCGGATATATCATCTACAGTGGCGGGGCTATCTGGCTCACGATCTCCTCAATATTATGCGGTGTCTCGCAGACATGGTTGATGCTGATAATTTGCCGAGCGTTGCAGGGCTTTGCTCTAGCCGCTTTTCTTCCATCTGGCATCATGATTCTTGGCAGCACTTACAGACCAGGGCCTAGGAAGAATGTCGTCTTCAGTATCTATGGCGCATGTGCGGCGTTGGGATTCTTTGTCGGCATTTTCTTCTCAGGAGTCTGTGGTGAATATCTTACCTGGAGATGGTATTTCTTTTTCGGGGCTATTCTTTCGGCTATCACGGCCGCTCTGTCGCTCTTCTCCATTCCTCGCGACTATGCTGAGAAGAAGAGCATGGGAATTACAATGGATTGGCCTGGTGCATGTCTTTCTATCCCTGCAGCGGTGTTCATTGTTTTCGCCATTGCGGACAGTTCATATGCTCCTCAAGGATGGAGAACGCCATATATCCCTCTTTTCTTCGTTCTTGGGATGATCCTTCTAGGCGTCATGATTTACGTCGAAGGGTGGGTTGTTAAGAATCCTTTGCTCCCTGGCGACGTATTCAGAGTCAAGTACATGCTGCCTCTGGTCGTCGCTTTGCTCTTCTTGTATGGCACGTTGGGTATATTCCTACTCTATGCCGTCCTTTAGTAAGCCATACCCCTGTAATCTCGCCTCAAATGTGCTCGGTGCTAACATTATCAATAGCATGTCCGAAATAATGGGGGCATCACCAATGCAAATCGTGGCATGGGCTGTGCCAATGGGAGTTGGCGGTCTCATCCTCTCCGTCGCAGGAGGACTAATCTTCCACAAAGTCCCAGGAACAATCCTGATGCTGATCTCGTGTCTGGGCTATGTGGGATCTGGATTATTGTTTGCCGTCATTCCTCTTGGTGGAAATTATTGGGCTTTCGTGTTCCCGGCCATGATCTGCGGCACAGTCGGCATTGACATCAGCTTCAACGTCACGAATGTCTTCATTACAACGAACCTACCAAATGCGAGGCAAGGTCTAGCCGGTGCGCTGATTAACTGTACTTTACACATGGGAATTGCTGTCATGCTTGGTTTTGCGGACATCGTCCAGACACAGACACTTGATTTGGGTACTCGACGCAGCTACAAAGCTGTCTTCTGGTACCAGACCGGACTGGCGATACTGGGGACTCTTATTATTGCCTTCTTTGTGCGAATACGAGAAGCCAAGAGTGAGCTCACGCTGGACGAGAGAGCAGCAATGACAGCTGAGCGATCTATGGGAGCTGGTGAGGTCTGACGCGTTTGATACCCCTGATGTTTTAAGTATTCTGAAAATAATGCTTCGTCATGCGATGTAAATAAGTCGATCTTCCTGTGGCAGTAACAGAAACTCAAATGCACATAATAGAGCTCAATATTGTTCACGCAGAGTGTTGCTCTGTTTCCTGAAGATATATTCACGGCGGAGTCCACGTATTCGACCACCCGGCTTAGGACCGTCCGTACGCCTGAGTGAATGATAGTTACGCCATCGGAGCCTTGAAAATCAGAGAGATAATCCATCATTGATAGGTCCGGACATCATCTGTGACCATTTTTATCTGGTATATGAATGTATCACAGTCGGCATATTGCCTGGTTGCTTTTTTGTAGCGTCAGTGGCGCCGGGAGAAGTAATCTCTGATTGGCCAGTCTGACCCGCAACCACATGCTTCCATGGCCGGTTCCTGCAAGCTTCACGTGATTTAAACTGGTTCCGGGGCCTTGGCATGTACAACCCCAGGTTGTACCACACGCCGATGCGATATTGATGATTATACACGATTCTGATTGTCAAATCGCTATTCCCTGAGTCTGGAACCAGGTACCAAAATGTCCACTTTGGACCCCGGTTGACAATTGGAACCTACGACAATGTCAGTTACAACAATCCCCCTCGAACCCATCATGCCGACGGCACGTGCGGAGACGAGTCACGCCGGCACAGCCACCGGCCTCGTCCATTTCGACCAAATACAACCCGAGAAGCGAGCGCGTCTGGAGATGGAGGTCAGCAATACCAAGGATGTGCTGGACATGGACTGCGTAGCTAGGGATCAGACGTCGGCTGGAGAGAAACAACCCTCGGCCGGTCTGCACTTTCTGACGACGGACCACCCGCTCTTTCCGCCCATCCCGACATACGGGGCACCATCTGCAATGCGCAGGGTGAAGTATAATATGCTCACAGTCGCCGCGTTCTTTCTGTCGCTGTGCTATTTGACGGCCATATTTGTCGGGGCCTTACTCCGCACAGCCGGAGTTGCAATCTCGGAAGCTCGGTTGCGATGGAATGGTCATAATCCAGACACGAGGAGGTCGTTTTATACCGAAGAACAGGCACGCAGGAAGGCGCGGGCTATTGCAGATCGGAGGTGGGCTTTGCGACAACAGAAGAGGGATATGGACGAGGAACAGGGACCCGAAGAAACTCAAGAATGCCCATCATTGGAGGGAGGCAAGGACCCTGTGATTTGTGACGTTGCGTATTATGCCCGCAGGGTTGGTCTCGACGTCGAAAAGTTTCGTGTCCAGACGGAGGACGGGTTCGTCATCGATCTGTGGCATGTCTATAATCCCCAAGAGTACGAGGCCTTGCCAGCAGAAGAGAGGCGTGCGCGTGGGCCTAATGTTTTTACCAAGCCGAAAATGCTGAACACCTCCCGCCCACGGCACAAACGTCGGTATCCTGTTCTTCTGGTACATGGATTGCTGCAAAGCGCTGGTGCATTTTGCACCAACGACGAGGATAGCTTGGCATTCTACCTCTGCAAGTCTGGATATGATGTCTGGCTAGGGAACAACCGCTGCGGCTTGAACCCAGAGCACATCAATCTTTCGACTAGCGACCCGCGTATGTGGTCTTGGGATATTCGACATCTCGGCACGCTGGACCTCGCGGCTCTCACTTCACGTGTGCTCTATGAGACTGGTTTTGAGAAGCTGGGATTGGTGTGCCACTCCCAGGGAACCACGCAAACTTTCGTTGCTCTAGCCAAAGAGCAACGTCCTGAGCTCGGTGAATATATCTCTGTGTTCTGTGCGCTTGCACCCGCTGCATACGCCGGTCCGCTCGTGAGCAGACCGTATTTCCGATTCATGAGTATCCTCTCTCCGGCGATGTTCCGACTCGTCTTCGGCGTCCACTCTTTCATTCCTGTCATGATGACCGCTCGCCGTCTGCTCCCGCCTAGAGTGTATGGCACACTAGCCTACTGGGTGTTCTCTTTTTTGTTCGACTGGTCCGACACGCGCTGGGAGCGTGATCTGCGCCATCGAATGTTCCAGTTTGCACCTGTATACGTCAGCGCTGAGTCTATGCGCTGGTGGCTCGGAAGTGACAGCTTCGCTAAGCATAAATGCATTTTGTCGACAGACAACGACCTCCTGTGTGAGGCAAATGTGAATCCCGGTATAGGTGACCCTATCTCTGAGCATGGCGATGATCCACACGATGCATGCTTGGGGACTCGGGCTCGTGGCCCTTGGTTTGGCCCGAGGACACCTCCGTTCGCGTTCTGGATTGGTGGATCCGATGCTCTTGTTGATGGGCGGCGGCTTTTAGAGCGCTTTGAGAGTGGTCGCGAGCCTCATGTGAATCTCGTTCATGCGAAGGTCATCGAGGAATATGAACACCTTGATGTCCTCTGGGCAATGGACGCCATTGATCAGGTGGGCAAGGAAGTCAGCCAGGTCATTTGGTCGACTATGTCTGAGGATGCGCGTCAAACATGTCGTCTTCCTCGCGGAGTGAACCTAGATAAGGTTGGCGGATATTAGTATACATACATTGTTTAGACATTTTGTATATATCAGTAGACGAAGATATTTTGAATGTCAATATTACTCATGTTCGTGCATATTGGCAGCCCAAAGCCCAAAAGCGAGACCACTGGAAGAGATTTAGAAATGCCATCGAGAGGTGGCTCCGGCTGCATGGATGCTTCGAGGGCCGTTCCTTCCTGGGTTGGTTTATTGTCTTCGGTTTCCTTGATATATCTCCCGAGGTCGCGGATATATTTCTTCGTTGTCAAATTCGTGGATGGCGTGGTGATCTTCAGAAACCTTAGATCGATCCCAGACATTCAGAGTGTTCCTCGATACCTTTGAGGTCTCCCATGAATCACCTGACCTGACCTTTTCTACCCAAATCTGGTTACCCCTCGACATCAAAGCCCATGTAGCAATGACGACCTAGTTTCTTGAACCCAAAATGATTATGGAAGTTGAGACCCAATATCGATGTGCCTATCACCTGATCGGGCTTGTGGTTTAGTGGTATAATACTCCCTTAGCATGGGAGTGGTCCGGGGTTCGATTCCCCGCGAGTCCATCTTTTTTGCCATTTTTAATTTGAGACTCGGTGGATTTAATCGGGCCTATATTCACCATACCTATTTGGCCCGATGGGAAATTTTCGTTTTCCAAATGTACAAGTCTCATTTCCACAATTCGTTGTTAGCTCACATGGATTACCTCAACTGGAAAAGCGATATCAGTCAAAATTCGACTATACCTCACATCGACTGGGACGCGCTTATCCAATACTCGATCAGTATAAAATGCGGACGGTCGGAAAGTATAACACGGTCCATGGAGTGCATTATCCCTCCGATATACAGTATGGGAGGGGTGCATCTAGTTCGCCTCCTCATATTTGAAGATGGAACTAGATGGATTGCACGTATACAACTGCAGAAAGGAAATCCGCGCTCAAAGGTCCTACTACTTTCTGAGAAACATACTCTAAGCATTATCCGCGAACGAACGGCTATCCCCGTTCCAAAGGTCTTAGGTTATGATGATTGCCACGACCTTATTGGGCGAGCTTTCATGATTATGGAATTTATTCCAGGTAGTACAGCAATGGATGCTTTTGGCGGGCCGCAAGTTCACGGTGGCGCGATTCCTCAACAATACAAAGCAAAATTTCATAGGGACATTGCAAAAATACAGGTACGGACCAATGGAAAGATTATATCGTGCAGTACCTAACTTCTCCATAGACAAACATGACTTCAATACGGTTCCCGCAGATTGGCATGATCTCACAACGTGAGAATGGAAATTATGATATTGACGCAATCCCCGGCCTTGGGGGTCCTTTTAGAACCGCGCAAGATTTCTTCTTGGCTTGGGCAGATAATGCCAAGTTTCCTATGGCAGAGGCGTTGATCCGCTCTCAGTTATCCCAATTGCCGCTCGACATGGCGGAGGAAATCATCACTTCCATTCATAATTTCCCTGTCCTTTTCAAGGAAGCTGTGAGACGAATGTCCTTTCGCGAAGGGCCATTCCCGCTCCACCACCCAGACTTCAATCACAGCAACGTCATTATCGACGATGCATATCGCATTCTTTCTGTAATAGACTGGGAAGGCGCTTCTACGGTTCCGTGGGAAATAGTGGAGTTTCCAATGTTCTTGTACACAGTTCCTCCGCCAATTGATGTCCCATCGAAATACGACCCTGCAGGAAATCCCATTAGCTCAGAAACTCAGAGACGATGGGAAGAACGCTCGGAATATGTCGAGTCAGTGAAACGGATTGAAGAACGGGAATGTATCGACTGCAGATTGTCTACCACACTTGCTTGCCGTGACACACAAAATCTTGCTACTTCCCTTCGGCTTTACGCTGATGTTGGTAAAGTAGGATACTATTGCAGACTTTTGGAGTAATTTTGGACAATTTGAATATTTACTATTGACGGATTGCTCAGTCTCTTGCATGTATTCCGGAAACATATATCCCTCCACTATACTTACGAAGCCATAAAATAGAAGCCTTCATTAAATTTGGGTTGTTATCGTCACGTCAGCGCAATTAACATCTTTTTCCTAGCCAGTCGAATTGTTTCCGCATCACTACCACTATAGTCAAGAAGTGAGAAAATCAGGGGCGATTTTTTTTCGAAGGAGGGGGATAGAGCGAGGAAGAAGACTTGCAGAGAGAGGGACTCGCAAGATTATAACCTCGAAGAATCGATTCTACAAACTACGAATACCTTCTTCAAGAAACAAAGAACCCAAGAATACATCGAAACGCATAAACAAAAAGGCTCGACAAACAAAGCAGTCAGCCCCTAAGATGCGATGAAACAGCACCGAAGAAGGTTTCGAAGGAAGACAAAGGAAGACGCCATCCACAAGATCACGAGGCCGCGATCTATGAAGGAGGAAGGCAAAAGACCGTTTTTGTGATTCGTGTCTGTCAACGTGACTGGGGTCGCTTACCAAAAAACAGGTTGTCGCAGTGGACGCTATCAAAGTTCGTGTCCATTTGTCTATCCCTTCTAAGTAAACTGACTGCCTTATATATCTTTCAACCAATACCGGGAGATAGTTTTCACCTGGCTGCGGCAGATGTCACTGAGCCCTTGCAGCATTCAGCACACGGTCTGGCATCGATTCTAGGGTTGAATGTATTGTGGTGTCTGTTTGCCTGATCTCGTCTCCACAAGATCTGGCCTTCACTGCTTGTTGCTTGTGGGCCTAGAAAAGCAGGCTCATCCAAATATACAACTGCAGGTCAATCATGCCCGTCTACATTCTCCGTGTGGCTTAGAGAGAGCCCTTGGGATTAGTGCCCCATAGAAACCTAGACATACCCCTTAACCTTGCCCTAACACCCGATCCGGATAGGTACATCAGTGTTTGTATGCCTGTCAGGTGACACAGTACATCTCCCCCAGGTTCCAGTAACACCAGGAATTGAATGATACAGTAGTCGCCCCTCCTCTTACCAAAACAGCCTTCCCAGAAAAGATAGATGCAGCCAGACTAGAAACGCGTCAATTTCTCTTTTCTGTTCTTTAAATCCCAAATCTCTCTACGTCCAGCCGGGTTCTACATATCAAGTCAATCTAAGCTCCCGTCCCACTAAACCCACTAACCCCGCAATCCCCAGATTTGTGTGGAACCGGGCTAAAAGCTCCGGACTCCACCATAACATTCCACTTTTATCACGTTGTCATTAGATCTACATATATGCCACAGTAGAGTAAACCACAGTATGAGTCACAAATTCAGGAATCATTCGATTTAGCAGTGTCGCTGGGCCAAGTTCCAGCCTATAGCAGGGCAATGGTCCCAGGCAGCCCCTATTTGTCTGTGTGTCACAATGTACACGGCTGCGAGTAGTCGAAGGTACACAGGTACTTGAATCATCCTTGTATGCTACACGTATTCTTGTACTTTTGGTCTATCTGCGACGCCAAACCTGGCCAATGACAGCCACTCGAGGCCAATCAAGACCACCCCAACACAGACAGATTGTGGGGGAGAGTAGCCTTGTAGTACGCCCCCTGTCAGGATCGACTGGCACAGCCATTACCAATTGGAACGGACACTGCTATTACTATAATGTGCTCCAGGATGTGCTCAAGTCTCTCCAACGTGATGCCCTCGAGTACCTCAAAGAGAATATCACTATCCATGGAACAGAGCAACTCAAACTGACTTGTCACCACCCGTGGACGTGCAGACCGCGTGGTCCATCAGGGGTATATGGACCCTGAAACTCAGTCGACAATTCCAAGGTTATCTGACGCATCGTGACCATTGGCTTGCCACCCTACAGGGATGTCCCGTATGTCACCTTTCGCTCAGTCCTAACTGACTCCTAACCCCGCATTCAGTCAGATGATAGTATATAAGCCCTCCTCTACTGTGTTACCGTGTTTGTGTACTTCTCTGCTTCTTCAAAAACTCTCCACTCTATCAACCTCCATCCATCAACTTCTATCACTCTTACAGCATCAACTCAACACTTCCATCAACGCTCTATCTTACACACTACATTCAAGATGTCGGCAGCTATGGGACCTATCATGCAGCAACTGGCTGCCCTACCCGCCCGCTCCAGGCAGGGTCTGAACAACCTACGCCAGCGTCTCTTCCAGCAGGGTAAGTCATTTCCTCTTGTCTTCCGACCGTCTCATCCACCTTCCTCTTGATACTCCGTATAGCTAACACCACCCACAGGAGAGAGACAGCCTAAAGAGAGTCACGTCCTGCGAACTTCTTTCAGCCTCCACCGTCCAGTATGGGTTACTGCTGGCGGCGGCCTGTACACCAGTATGGCGGCTGTGTATCTCACGATGCGATACTTGAGGCGTGCTGCTCATTAGATGACCTACTGAGTCACTGCTGATTACTTGACTCGACTCGGCTGCTTGATCTCACAGCTACCTCACACTTGATTCCAACTGCTCTTTACATACATACCCATTTTGTCACTCGTCGCCATGGACATGCCAAACACAGCCGTGTCTGCTTGGTAGCCATGTGCCACTAGAGGATCCTTTTGTCCCCGGCTGGGCATTTCTTTCTTTGGCTTTTTTTACTCGGTCGGTCTTTTGCATCTTCGCCATAAAATGGCAAGACGAACTTAGTGTTTTTGCTTTAGGGCTACTGTACCCTTCCTAGCAATATGATTACAATGAATACCTTATAACTAGTCAACTTTCAACTAGGTTGCACCAGTAAATTTCGGCTCTTTCCTGTATTTTCTGTCATTAATTTCTATATAGCCTGGATGCTATGGTCAGAATGACCTCGCTCAACCTCCAGTAAGATGCCGGCAATGACCACGAAGGTTGAAGAGTGCACACAGTAATGATGACTATGTGCCAAACTACCTAAATAGCCAGACACAAACTAGGAACGCATAGAGCCAAAGTGAACCCAGCCTTAGCCATGGAGCGACGGTCCTCAAAACAAGGCTGCGCAAATAGAGCAAAAGCCACCGACTGGAATGTACACTAGCCTTTACATGTATGTCCAGGTGCATACCCAATATACACACCCCAACCAGTAATCTGCGACATTAAGTACCAGTACAAGCAAAACAAGTCCCTCGAAGTACTTGTGATACAAATAGAGGTGAAAAGTGACAGATCCACTCGGCTGAAGAACCCACCCCCAGACTTCGCACGGCTCCACTGCGCCATCGCCTAAAGAAATCAGGAGTGCACTCGGCCCCTCGCTTCCACCATTCACGAGGCATGATACTCCAGAAAGACACCGTGTAAGCAACACTGCTGGCCTATCATAATGTTGTTATTGTCACCATGCCCAGAATGGCCTGTGAAATGGTTTCATTGTTGATGGGTACATGCGTTAGGTTCTAGTTAGGGGCAACTTCGTGAATGATGATACCAATGATAAATATCTCTTTGAACTAACAAACGCCCGTACCCGAATAGAAGCTACAACATATAACTACATGTAATAGAACAAGAAAGGAAAAGAACATTAGGAGTTAATTTGTGGGTTATTTTTGTTAATGAT
Source organism: Penicillium turbatum (assembly GCA_030762825.1). Taxonomy (NCBI): domain Eukaryota; kingdom Fungi; phylum Ascomycota; class Eurotiomycetes; order Eurotiales; family Aspergillaceae; genus Penicillium; species Penicillium turbatum. The sequence goes on along the minus strand of JAUJYX010000011.1, from coordinate 419,700 downwards.
TCCCAGCAGCACATGGACCTTGAGACCATCAACCCGCGGACTTTGGTCCCAAGAACTACAGGCTTCATAGGGAGTGCAGAACTCTCAGCTTAGAAATGGTGAGCTACAGCATCTGGCCACTGCATCATCTGGGTTATTATTGCTGGGGACTGGCCTTTTATTTCTTATACCCCCATAATTTCACCAGCCCCCGTGGACGTGATATAGCCCCACTTGATTTAACCTTATCCTAGGTAGGTTTTACAATGCCATGAGGAAATCAAGAATCTGCTGGATTATATCCACGAGAGTGATTTTATACAATGATTGTTCAAAGGCAACTGCTTAGACGAAACATGTCATTCCCTTATTTTATGCCCAATTGGATCACATCATTCCAGTAACAAACATAGTAGCCGAACCACATACTCTTGCAATTTGCTCCAACGCCAGTATTTCAAGTGCCTCCTGCCGACTTAGCAGTCGTCTCAGAGGTATCCGTACATGCCATCTTACGGAATTATTACAATTCCCCACCATGCCAGTCTGGATAGGCGTTGGTGTAGCAACCTCATTGCCCTGAGTCGTAGTGGAAGGCCTGGGGTCAACACCGACGATGCTAACGCAAATATAGTAGCCAGGCCACAAGCCACTGCAAGTTGATCCGATCTCCATGCTTTATTTGCACAACGGGTTCGTTGTAATTCCGTGGTTTGCAACAATCTTGCCACACTCGTCACCCGATTTGACCATTTAGAAACTGTCGCAGTTGCCAATCGCAGTTGCCAACCATTCCTGCGCGTGTCGGGGTCGGAGTTGCAATTCCGTTCCCGGTGGCTGTTGTCGTTGGGTCGACGCCGACTCTATGGGATATCGTCGTGCACGAACCAGCCTGGAAGACACCTGCAGCAACGGCGAAACCAAAACAGGATAGAAGAATTGGGACACTGACTGGGGTAAAAATGCAGTTACTGGAGCTGGAAGAAATTATATCACGACACCGCGCAAAACGTGCGAGGAGGAATCGGGTTTGTTTCTGGCTGTGAATCATAAATGGGAAGTCCTGCCTTTCAGAGTTCGCGAATCGGCTGCTTGGACGAGCCGACTGATGATGGAGTTCATGAATGGTTAGGACTTGGATGAGAATACTGGGAATCCTGAGGAGGATGTCGAATATTATATGCATGGAGGCGATGGATGGGCACCCGATACTGTTTCCTGAAGATAGGGCTCCAAGGTTGCATGGTAGGTAGCCGGTGGATCACAGGGTAAAAATCTGTTTCCGTGGCAAAACTATTCCAACTCCAGCGTAGCAATCTATGTGGAGGGCATACCGTTGGCTCTTTCCATAGTTCCAAGCTGGTCAACGTTCCTTCCCCAGAATGGCCAAGCTTTTCTAACAACCTTCAGGTGGGGCTAACCTTAACTGTGAGTGATACTTTCCGGAGTCTAACAGTAATCACATTAAGACTGGATAGGTAGGTACCGAGGATGGAGATTTACTCTTGTTGGAAGTACTTCTGCTTCTCTCGTGCCTTTACTGGTATGCTCTGGTTTATTGATTTCTCTTGAGTCTTCCATGTACTGAATGTTGGTAGATATTGCTCGGAAAGCATGTCAACACTTGCTAGAAGGAGATTATATTGCTATTATATATTTATAGACAGAAGGAGACTCCAACACACGGAAAAGAATGTACATCTCCGGTCAACTCCTATACCCTGAACGGTTCCTAAGGGAGGATTTACTTCAGATCCGCACAGCCGACAGCAAGGGTACCGCCCTAGAAACCAGTTAGTCATGAATTCCTGACGTACGGCTCTGGGCCTAGATATCACTTACCAGGAGGTTGACCTCAGTGCAGCACTGGGGCGCAGATTCACATTTGTCATCGTAGCCGTGGCCTGTCAGGGTTGTTAGGGAGAATACCGAGTTGTAAGCGTGGGGAACAAAAACATACAGAAAAGACCAACGGATCCGATAATATTGGCGGCATCAATGCCGAGTGCCAGCAGGAGGGGGTCGACAACGGGGTCGAGGGGAGTAGCGAGTGAGCCGCAGCAGAGGAGAGGACCGACGCATTCAGAAGTGTCTCCGCGCTTCATGGAGAGGGAGGAATCTTGGGGAAGGGCGGACACCATGCCGGCGCCAACGAGGGAAAGGACGGAGAGCACGGAGAAACGCATCTTGATGGAGTTGTGAAATTGGTTGTTCAGAGAAGAGAGAGATGACGTTTTTGCAAGGAGGAGGGTAGTAAAGAGGGGATTGTTATTGTGACTGATGTCTAGATTTCATTGAGCATCTTGGTCCTTATATAGTTTTCGTGAGCTATCCAAGGCATCATTTGTTTCCGAGTCCCTCCATTGTATGACCAGTTGATTACCCTTATCATCAAGCTTGGATTGCCATAACATCAGTTTGTGAGATGTAGACTGTGAACTCTCCGAGCTGCCTCCAGTTCGACGCTAGAAGATCAGCGAAACTCTAGATAGCAGTTGATCCAATATCAAGGGACCAAGGGGGAGGTTCCGCTCAGTAGCCGTGGGTCAGGATGGCAGGAACTGTTCGTTCCTGTTACTGAAGGAGCAAACAGGTTCGATGGATTGAGTCCAGCAGTGTCGATCGGAGGATAAGTAGTACTATGTATGACCCAGGCGAAGTCCAAGCGAGCTGTCTTGGCTGTCGATCAGCCTTGGCCCAAGCTCGGTATCATCAAACAATTTGCAGTCACTGGCTTAAGGCAACGCCAAGTCGCTGGACAGGACAAATAGTTCCGGGGGGCAAAGCCTGGTTGTTTCTTTCCCAATTCTCTCCCATTTCTCCGGCAGTTTCTTATCAGTGGACCCATTTCCGAGATGATCTGCTCTCAGGCATCGAATCAGAACTGCCAAGATGCCGATCCACCGTAAGGCACTGGAAGAGCGAGAGTCGACCTATCCACCAGCACAAAGTCAATTGATAGATGATTCTTACAACACAAACCAAATCTGCACTGTCATCCGCACCTATCTCGGCAGCTCGGGTTCATGCAAGCCAAGATTTGTCATTTTCACTTCGGGCGCATATTGCGGAAATCATGGAGTCGGGTCTAACCCTACTACATAAATCGGGACATTCGAGATAAGCCTCGCACCGCTGATTGCACGATGAAGCACCAACACGATGGAAATGGCATTGTCGTAGTCCCAAGGCCTTGGTATACCTCGATCTGGGCGCTAGTCAATCGAGATGCCCATTGCTCCCGAGATCTTCATTGGATCCCCTGATTGTCGTCATGGTTCATGGCCGATCTTGATAAGTGAACCTCCGAAAGAGTTACGTGAAGGGATTGGAGCCAAGCATGAAAGCAGATATCGCCGTACGTTGTACCTTGGTTTTGCCCAGGACCTCAAAATTGAGATCATCGCCTCTAATCACCCCCGTCATCGTGTTCACTTGTCAACAATCAACAATTATGTATCAGTTCGACGCTGTGCCGAGCGACAACAAGAGATAAGGCATTCTCATGGCGACCTCGGGGGTCAGGACATGATGCTTTCTTGGCCATAGTCGAACGGGAGCATGGGTTGGCAATATATTCTTCTTGCTAATTTGATATCCTGATAGAAACATTTACCCCGGTCATGGCAAGAATGAAGATGCACAAAGTATATGAAGTGACCTGGTGGTCATGTGGCGGTGCCTATGTGGCAGTGCTCTTTCCTCACACCGCCACACGCCTCGCGACACAAAAAACTTCCCGCCTCAATTAATCCACACCACATTCCACGGGGTTATCGATCAACCAACCCCTTTAACTTTTCTGATTTTTGAGCACTTGCCCAGCGCAAACTGCTTATAGATCATCACAGAAATGCCTTCCACTTCTCTCGCCGACCTGGTGGCTGCCCTCCCTGCGGAGGACTCCTGGGGCCCCTCCACCTCTGCCAACAACATGCTCGCCGGTGTGCCATATGCTCCTTTCTCTAAGGGCGACAAGCTTGGCCGCATGGCCGACTGGACTGCCGAGACCAAGGAACGTCAGAACCAGCGCCCTCAGTACAACCGTGGCTTCAGAGGTATGTTGCCTTTCTTTCATCTACCTTATTTCTGGCCCCACCAACTGCTCCCCAAGGCAATAGCTAACAATTTTGAACAGACCAGCAGGTGTACGGCGCCGGTACCTCCAACTTGTTCACTGTCGCAGCCGCTGAAGACGAGTCTTCGTTCTCTGTCGTCGACAACACCCGTGTCCAGAAGCGCACTTTCGGCCGTGGCGGTGGCACCGTTTTCCGTGGCCGTGGTGGTCAGCGTGGTGCCGCCAACCAGCGTGGTGGCCGTGGTGGTTTCCAGCGTGCTGGCCCTGTCAGCCGTGCTCAACAGACTGGTTACAACTACCCCGACCGTGGCGGCGCTCGTGGTGGCCGTGGTGGCCGCCGTTTCGGCTGGAGAGACTACGACAAGCCCCAGCGCATCCGTGAGGCTTCTGTCAACATTCGCCCCGACTGGAACATGCTCGAGGAGGTCGACTTCACCCGTCTGTCCAAGCTGAACCTCGATGCCCCCGAGGGCGAGGACCTCGAGACCTACGGTTTCCTCCACTACTACGACAAGTCCTATGACAAGCCCCCCGTCAAGAACGCCGAGCGCAGGATCCAGGCCCTCGAACGTGCCGCCTACAACGTTACCACCTCCCAGGACCCCGTCATCAACGAGCTGGCCGAGAAGAACGCCGCTACTGTCTTCGCTACCTCCGATATCCTCTCCATGCTGATGTGCGCCACCCGCAGCGTCTACTCCTGGGATATCGTCATCGTCCACCAGGGCGACAAGATTTACTTCGACAAGCGCGACGGTGCCTCCTTCGACATGATCAGCGTTAACGAGAACGCCATCGACGCGCCCCTCGAGGCCGCGGAGGCCGCCGGCAAGCAGGACCAGATCAACACCCCCAACGCCCTCGCCATGGAGGCCACCATCATCAACCACAACTTCGCCCTGCAGACCCTGATCGAGTCCGAGAAGTCCAAGGTCGCCTTCTCCAAGCCCAATCCCTTCTACGACGAGACCGAGGAGACAGAGCCCCTCGCCTCAAAGGGCTACAAGTACCGCCGCTTCGACATCTCTCTCGAGCGCGACGAGGAACCCGTCTCCATGATCGTCCGTACCGAGGTCGACGCCGTCATGAAGGGCGGCCCCACCGGCGGCGAGGACCAGCAACTCGTCATCAAGGCCCTGAACGAGTTCGACCCCAAGGCCCAGGGCTCCGGCGGCGCCCTCGACTGGCGCACCAAGCTCAACTCCCAGCGTGGTGCCGTTCTCGCTACCGAGATGAAGAACAACAGCGCCAAGCTCGCCCGCTGGACCACCCAGGCCATCCTCGCCAAGGCCGACGGCATGAAGCTCGGCTTCGTCTCCCGTGTCAACCCCCGCTCTGCTGCCTCCCACGTCGTCCTCGGCGTTGCGGGCTACAAGCCCCGCGAATTCGCTAGCCAGATGAACCTGAACCTCGGAAACGGTTGGGGTATCGTCCGAACTATCGTTGACCGCATTCGCGCTCTTGACTCTGATGAGCCGGCCGAGAAGCTCAAGAAGTACGTCCTCATCAAGGATCCTAACAAGTCTGTCCTGCGTCTGTACAGCGTTCCTCCTACTACTTTCGAGGAGGATGAGGAGGCTGAGATTGAGGAGAAGGAGGAGGAGAAGTCCGATGAGGCGGAGGAGTAGATTTTTGTGAACCTGATGACTTATGTTCCTTTTTCGTGGATGTGCATACGTACTCTTACCTAAAATTTGATGCTTTGATACTCTTGGCTATAGAGTCGGATTGATAATGTTTTGAGAAAGTTCCTTACATTCTGCCTACATTACATTTGTTCGAGTAGAGATTTTGTTCGTTCAAGGTCGGAGCCCGCAGTCCTCAATTGAGAATCCCAGTATGCAGGGTTAGCGACGATACAAACTCCATGGATGGCTATACCTAAGTAACGTGATGCATCGATTCAACCAACTTGTGATTTGTGCATATATCGGGATGTCGGTGGCACAAAGATCCAAAGGGCCATGTATAGCCCTGAGTGATCCGTTTCGTACTTATACTCGACGGAAGACAATCGAGTAACATGACTGTGTCTTTCCAATCATGTGCGTCGTTGAATATCCGGCTACCAACATGACCTCCCGTCTGGTTGTTGCTTGGTCTTCTCACATGGCATGCGGCGTATTGTTTTTATTTGGAATAGGCGATGCTACGGTTCGGTCGTTACGAATAAGCTCGGTACGAGTAGAGTGGTAAATTAAAGCTGTTGAAAGCAACATTGAGGCAATACACAGTATATAATTGGTGTCCTTATCCATGACGAAGGAAAGAGAAAACCCCGAGGTACACAGTCCACCTGCACAGGCGGCAGTTTTCACATATATACAACCCCCTCAACGGAGGGCTCGAAGAAACGGGAATGGAAGGAAAGTATCAGATAGAATAACAGAATAGAAGCAAGTTGGGATGAAAAGGACTGTAAAAATGGGAAAGAAGTAAAAATGGGAAAGAAGAAGGAAAAGTGAAAACTGTGGACGGCACAATCAAACCGAGAGGCCAGACAGAGCAAGCAGGACGCCAATTACTCCGTGGCGGTAGCCAACACTAAACAAAAGAGAAAAGGGTTCCAGACATCAAATCATAATCGTTTTCGTTGCGTGAGACTTCCGCGCTCAGCCGTACATCGACTCGTCGGCTCGGCCAGACATGCCGAGATCGACCTTTGTGCCGAGTACGCTGCTCAGACAATCTATCAACTCGAAGTCCTCGACCACGGCACCGAAGCCGTAGCAGCGGACTTTGGTGTTGAGAGTGTCGATGATGATTTTGACATCATCGCGGCTCAATGTCGGGTACAGCTCGTGATTCTTGAGACATTGTAGTGCCATGATGGGTGTAATCTGGCCTTCTGTCACGAGCTGTCGGCTGAGATTTAGGAGTGTGCTGAGGTTTGCGTGCGGCAGATCTGGTGCCTTGTGCGGGTATGGTTGTTCGGGTGTTGTCTTCGCAAGATAACTGGGTGGAGGGCAGGTTGCCATCAGGGCGTGGCCGGAGAACGGCATGTCCTCGTCATCGGCTTCGGTGATCGAGCGTCGACAGAGGTAGTCCGTGTGTTCGCGGCATGGGCCTTCGAGTCTGTAAAGAGTTATTTTTTGGCTCATATATATGCTGCTAGGTCTGACTGGAACTTACGTTAATATGAAGTCGACTTGCAACTGTGGATCTGTCTCGAAGACTCCTCCGCGCACAGTCGGCATAGGTTGCACGGCATCCACTGGTGCGCACGATGAATGATCCATGCTCATGGGGTGCTCGCCTGCGCCTGTCTGGTACACTTGCTGCTGCGGAACATACCCAATCGAAGGCGAGATGTCGGAATGATCCATACCATGGCCGAGCGGGCTCATGCCGGGTGAGATGGTCGTCGCAGGTGTCGTGTTGTGAATGCTGCCTGAGTGGGTGAGGGGTGCAGTCTGCGACGCAGTGCTGCTGCCATTCACAGTAATGGGGCTCGAGTGGAAAGCCATCGGTGGGCGTTCCGCCCGGCGGCGCTCCAGATCCGCTTCGTATTGGATTCCGTTGGCTACGAGAATTTCCCTCAGAACATCGTTCTCCTCTCGTATCGCATGCATCATTTCCTTGTGTTGCCGAACCGATGCGTTGGCCTCTGCGATCTCCGTGGTGTAGGCCTCCCGTAAACGAGATACCTCGGTCTCCAATGACCTCATATATTGTTCTTTCCGCTCACGATGTGTCCTGCATGGGTTAGCCCAGTCCGATTATCGATTATCGCCCGCGGGTTGTCTACCTCTGGGCCTGTCGGTTGAGTTCCTGTCGCCTGGTGAGTGCAGGCTTGCTATCCGGCTTAGGGCCGCGACGTTTTGGCTGTTGTCCATCTGAGAGAAATTGAGCTATGTTCCAATCGATGGACTTGGTTCACTCACCTCGCGTCGTCTTCTTCAGCCCACCGGCCGGGGCACTGCCACTACCGCCGCCACCAAAGATCTTGAGAATTTCCGATCCGAAACCTTTGTTTGAGGGGGTCTGGGGTTCTTCTACCATAACCTGCACCGTGCACTCCGGGGCCGTGGGCCGAGCCGGAGAGACATCGGCGCGAGAAAGTTAGCGACTTGAAACATCGGAAAATTTTCTTTTCATACAACGAGCATCTGCTTCTGGGCTGGTGAACATCCGGGGCCGGGTATGTCGGGGTAGAGGGGCTTCTAGGGCGGCGGGAACCGGGGAACCACCGTTCGTGGCGTCGATTCCCGAACCCCAAGCTTCCCCCGGTTCACCATGACCAACGGAGGCAATTGCGAATGTTCGTTCGTTCCCAGTTATCCTGCAGCGATTCATACGTTGTAAAGCTGCCGGTGTAGAATGGCCCCCAAAGTCGAACACAAGAGTCCCGTGACCCAGAAGCAGATTGAGATGCCGGTTGGAAGGCAAGAGGACTCGAACCGCAGTAAATCAGACATTGGACTCACCAGAATATTGTCCCATCGCATGGTCCATCGGGTACACCCCGCCGCTGACTGCCATTCTGGAGAGTTTGCGATCGTCGAGAAGGGAGAGGTAAGGGAGAAGGTTTAAGTTTGATGAAGGAATGAGGATAGCGAGAGTTTGGAGTGAATAGTAGGAGTAGGAGAAAGCGATTGGGGGTAATAGTAAGAGTATAAAAAAGTAGGGAAGAAATATGGAGGAAAGAAAGTGGATGTGATGAGACCAACTTACCTTGTATTACACTTGTGCTCTCTTCTGCATCTCTAAGTATTTGTGTAGAAAGTCTATCTTGATCGAGCTAAGATTACGGTAATACAATTACACAGATACCTGGAGCGGAGAGAGATGAGTCACGTGATACTTACTTTGTACGATCCGATCTCGGCTCCACTTCAAACGGCGAGACTTCACATGGGCTGTGAGACCGTCTAAAACTCGTACAGCGTATCACTGCCCTGTATATATTTTGGACAATACTTGTTTTATTGTAGAGAAATAAGATAGATATTTCCAACCCATCACCGAATATAAAACAGAAATAGTAATAGCGTACTTACGCAAGCTGAGGTCATGGGTGAATACGCCCAAACGCCTGCGACTTGGATGGTACCTGTATCTGGCCCTAAATCTCACTGCAAACAAAGTACCCAGCAAGTACCAGGTACGTGCGAGATTTTAGTGTGATCAGTCGAAAGCACCGGCCAATCATTCCCGGGACTCGCATCCAATAGTTTTTCCCTTCCATCTCATTGACAAATATCTGAGATCGTCGCTCTTGAATTCCTAGTGCATATCCAATATCACAATGGGGCCAGGCCAATAAAAAAACAAAGCCATGGACTCGAAGCCTGGAACCGAAATTCTAGTCCACATCGCCGCACCAAGCACCGCCCACGATGATGCGCGCTATAGCGCCCAAGTCGCCGCTATCTTACAGTTCCAATGTGTCTCGCGTGAACCATTGATGGACACCCTAATGGACCTGGACCCAGATCCAGATCAACATTCAGATCCCGATCCACATCATCACGCGCATCACTTCTCCGCTGATGCGGTGCATCCGCATCATTCACACCCGCCCCAACACGAGGTGACCTCGCCGATATTGCGGGAGGCGCCCCGGCCCGCAGTAGAGATATTATCCTCAGACCCTCACACCCGTCCGCAGACGGATCCACGAGAGCAGATCACCGCGCATCTAATCTCCTATATCCCGGACTCCCTAGAAAGTCCCATAAGCGTCATCCCAGACTCCCAGCCAGAGATCGGCCACGAGCTAGTCCAAGCCTCATCATCGCGTGCGGCACTATCGCCTCCGTTGCAGGATGATCAACATCCTAAAAGGCGTCGAACGGAGCTTTCCTCTCCTGATCATCCTGATTCAAATGACCGTGTTACTATCTCCGCCCCGTCTGCACCGGCCCAGCCCGCTGCAGGACACGCGGTGAACCCCGTTCATAGCCAGCAACCCACCAAGCCTATCTCCATATCCAGGTTGGATCCCGAGTCAGGGTTGGAGAACAATAATCTGCCTCCTCCTCCTCCTCCTCCTCCTCCTCCTCCTCCTCCTCCTCCTCCTCCTCCTCCTCCTCCTCCTCCTCCTGCCACTATTGCTACTAGTATCCCCATTCCTGATCCAGTCAATCTAACACTCCCCCTCCAAATCCACCCCCCAAAACCCCCCCATCTCCATATCCACCTTCACAACCCACATCACCCCGACCCTAGCCATGCTCGCAGAACGCCTAAAACCAGCACGCACCTACAAACCATCCCACCAATCCCGCGCCCTTGACCCACTAGAGCGCGGATACTGGCTCGTGCGCTTGGCCATTGAGCCATCGTCCCATGATGACCGAGCTCCAGCCGGGGTCACCAGGCCAGGATCTACTAATCCTACCCCTAATCTGCCAAAACCAACGGAAGAAGAAAGCCATGCTTGGCCGGCCCAGCTGTTTCAGGCTTTCTGGTCTTTTCTGCAGGACTTTGTTGGTAAAGATGGCCGTGCGGGATGGGGCGTGTGGTGTATTCTTGAGGCGGAGGAGGAGGAGGTGCGCTCGTGTTCTACGCACCTTTCTCTCAAGGTGTATGCGTGGGGTGAGGTCGCGATGCATACATATCTCTTGCTCTTTCTGGCAAGTGAACGGCGGATTCGAGGGATGGGTGTTCAGTGGCGGGATGCGAGGGAGGAAGTTGTTATTCAGATGCCGTAGGCCCCGGGGGTAGTGCCCGTGTTTGGGTTTTTTTGGGGAAAAGGCGTTCTGAGATGTAGAATATTTGGCTCGATCTGTAGACTTAGCCCATTTATACCCCATACGCATTGCATTGTATTATGATATTTTGAGATACAATACTTTTTGATTGATATAGAAGAATGGTTGTTAGTGTACATTAGAAAAGAGAGAAAAGAATAGAAAAAATGAGATGATCCGTTTGGAATGACAGCAATAGACAAAAGGAGATTGAGAGTAAGTAGTATGTTTTCACGAGCAGATATCAATGGAAATTCAGATCAACAAATGAGTAAAGCCGGAGTCAAATAATTCTCCAGTAGTCCCTCCGAATGCGCCGGTCGCCAATTGGAGGAAAGAAGTAACAATGAGAAGAGAAAATAGGAAGAAGAATCGAGCAAGCCACTAACAAAACTAGTATTGCAGCTCGCCACCACCAGACGTGTCGACTGCATCCAGGTCCTCGTAGCTCTTCAGACTGCGACCCTGGACAGCCTCGCGAGGCGCCATAGGACCACCGTTCGAGGAGTCAGGGAACGGGTTGGAGATCATGCCGGCAGCAGGGTGGCCAGCGGGAACATTAACGCCAGCGGGCGGGCCACGACCACCTCCATACATGCCCGGCATGCCTCGAGGAGGGCTCAGTCGGCCGGTGCCGTTGAATCGGCGACGGTCATATGGACCGGGTCGAATGTTGCGGTTCGGGCCACGGCGCATGGGCCCGGGTTGGTGCAAACCGTCATGTCCCATTCCGCCACTCCAGCCACCAGCGTGCGAACCCATCATACCGGGCATTGCACCCGGCGGGAAAGTAGGCATGTTGCCACCAGGCCCATAGGGCATGTTGAGACTGAATCCACGAGGAGTACCGGTGTGACCTTGTCCGGAGCCAATAGGGAAGTGACCATTGCTGTTGGCGTCAGATCGGGATGGGGCAATGCGAGCTGGGTCTAGGACATAGGCATTCACAAGGGCGAGCTGTAACAATTGTTAGTATTGAATAATTATTTCCAAGATACAGAACAAGCTGGGCAAACTCACGTCTTTCTTAATGTTCTCGAACCACTCTGTGTGACGTTTCTCAACGTGCTTACGCCAGAACTCTTCGGCCTTGAAAAGCTTGGTGCACTGGGGAGCTTTGCAGCGATACTTGGAGTCATCCTCCCGCTTCATGTACTTGCGCAGTTCATCCTCAAGCGCCTCTTCGACGGGCTTGCCGCCGAGCTTGGCAAGGTCAGCATTCTCAGGTTCCAAGATCTGCAGCAACTTGTCTTCAAAAGTCTTCACCCAATTGAAAGCACGCTGCAGCTGCTGCTCGGACTTGGAACCATGACGCGGACCGCGCTTTTCCTGGACCGGCGAGGAGGGCTCTTCTCCTTCCTCGCTAGCCTCCTTCTTCTTGGCCGGGAATGGTTGGCCGAAAGCGCTGGCCCGGGCTACTTCCTTGGCCTGGCGGGATAGACCGGCTCGAGGCCGGCGAAGGTGTCCACCGGGACACTTACGGCCAAGCTCGTGAACAGAGTCGCTCTCAAAGACACAGAAGAAGCAGAAGTTGTAAACACGTCGCAAATATTCAACAGCCAGGTCCAACTTCTTCTTCTTGACAGCAAGTTCTTCATCATCGACATCATCTTCGTCCGGCAGTTCCTTTTCTTCGCCCTCTTCAATCTCACCCTCGTCCTCTTCTTCATCGCCATATCCGTTCTTCTGCTTCTTAGCACTGACAGGTCCTGTAGCAGGAAGCTGAAGCTCGCCTTTCCCGCGAAGATCGTCCACGTATTCTTCAATTTTGCTGAAACCATCCACATTGGGATCCATCTCGGCGTCCAGCTTGGAAACCAATCGCTTGGCCAACTCGAGATCACGATCAATTCGTTCGGGTGCTGAGAACAAATCCCACAGAGCCTTCTTGCGCGGTTGAGCAGGGGGAACATGGATTCCCACGTGGCACACAAAGTCACCGTGGACAGAGTCGTGGATTGTTTTGTCATTGACAGCCTCAAGAGCTTTCTCAGCCGGGCTTGTCGAGGCAGCACCGTTGGGCACTCCATCTTGATCCATCTGCTCGAGTTCTTCATCACGCCCGTCTCCCCGCTCAACCGTGCTGGTGTTCGCGGAAGGATGCAACATGATCCACCCCATGCGGTGGAACTTCTTTGAGGGGTTTGGATCACTGAGGCTCAGCCCCTTGAAGCCTCCATCCTCTTCGCCAAGATGCTCTTTGCAGAACTCCTCGATCTTGCTGCGGCTGACATTTGGTGCAAGAGTTTTGATCAGCAGAGCTGGCTGTAACAGAGCTTCATCACGGAGATCTCCGCCACGGACGGGAAGCAAATCAAGCACGCCCATGGTATCAGCGGCAGCTGTGGTCTCGCCTTCCTCCTTTTCAATGACACCACCGGCACCGTCGCTGTCGCTTTTGTAGATGCCTTCCAGGGTAAAGTCTTTGAAGAGGTTGTTTTCGATGTCATGCTGCCACTGCTCATATGCACCTTGTCGGACCGCCATGATGCGCTGGCGGAGAGGATCTCTGACCTCGGAAACATACCGTTCTTTGAACCATTCTTCGTTCCGGTGTTGCTGGACGAATTGCCTGGCTAGACGGATCTGTAAATTGATCTTGTATGTGTCGTAAGCAGCCTGAATTTGTGCGCGTTCTTTCTCGCGATCCTCGCGGGCCTCGCGCTCCCCCTTGACTCGACGACCGCCATTCTTGGCACGTTCTTTCTCCTCGTTTACGGATTCCTCCAACCTCCACCACTCGGCGAAAAAGTTGAAGCCAACCTGATAATCGAGATCGAGAGGATCGGGCAGCTGGTTGGTAGGATCAGGTCGCTTGCCACCGCCACCCTCTTGCCCGGGCACATAGCGGTCGATATTAGCCACAGTCGGCGAAGGAGCACGTCGGCGATCCTCGCGCTCTCGGGCAGCATACTCCCGAGAGCTGTTGTAGAAGTCTTCACGGTGGGAACGGCGATCCGAAGGCTCATAGCGGTCGATCACGGGCGAGCGCGAACGCGGTCGTGCGCGTCGCCGATCCTGAGAGGCTGGTTGAAAGTCAGTCTTCCTCGCCCCTCTGTGACGGAATGCGATTGTGATCTCACCTGGCGAACGACGTCTGTACGAATCCCCTGCAGCCCGTCCCGCGAAGGAATCCGATTCACGGTTCCTTCCGGGAGATCCATATCCTTCGTAAGAATCCATTGTGTTGAAACTTCCGGTATTGGTAACTTGTACAGCCCCACGCTGCGATGTGTGTATCGATGGGCCTCAATCAGCGCAGGCGAGTGAAGCGCGGCTGGGATAGTCTGCGACGATCGATCAGGTAGTCGGTAACAGCAGGAGCTAAGATTCGATATCGTCAACATCAGACCAAGCAACGTGATAGAGCGAAATAGCGATGGTGGGGGCTGAAAAAGCCACGAGGAATAACAGAGGAATGGGTTCGGGGCAAAGAGAGAGACAAGGACACACTGCTGCTGGCGACATGTCGACCCCAGGACTTGGCAGGGATCTGGAACATGGTTGCAGCAAGTGATTTCGGATAGCAAAGATATATTATCAAGAAGACTGCTGGCCAAGGCCAATGTTGCTATGCGTCCGAAGAGACATAGAGGGCAAAGTCCGGCAATGCGTAGCTGGCGCCACGGCTCAGAAAAGAAGATGAAGCAGGGGATTGGAAAAGCAAGGTCAGGAGAGCGGAGGCTTATAGAAAGAGATGGGAAGAGGTACAAAGCCAAAGAGGAAACAGAAAGCGAATAGGAGAAAGAAGAGGGCCACCTACAAGAAGCCTCAAGCAGAACACGATGGTTGATGGTGAGGAGAAGCACCGGCCGGGGAGGTAGATGAAGCTGGAGAGAGCTAGGCGCTAGTCCTAGAAGGGTATGGCGCTTGCATCACGTGGTATATTAGTTTGTAGTGTTCATTGGTGGCTGTCAGGAACAGTCCAGATAGCAATCAACTGCCCTAATTCGGCACCGCTGCGTCCGGAATCTGAAATCTGAGTCTGGATTGAAATTGACGGGAAATGAGGCGGGAAAGCGTTGAATAAGTTGGAAGGCGTGAAGTTACAAGAGCTTGTTGCCGGCAAAGGGTAGCTCCGGATAACAGCCCTGCGCAACCGTCAGGAGTATTAACGCTTCAGATTTGGTCGAACAATTTCTCATAGATGTCTGCTCCGGTCTTGTGCTACCCATCGACGGGTCTAACTATGTATGTATATTTTTTCTCTGAACATCCGTCCGGAGTGAACATCCCGGCGCTTCACTGGCACTAGTTATGTAGCAAACGAAGTGATAGATCCACTTAGCCATGCAGAGTCCCAGAGGAAATCAAACAATTGTGCTTTCTTGACATATCCTTGCCTAGGGAGTAGGAGATATATATGTACAGTTGGGAGGTGATTGTTGAAGCTAAAATGGACACAGCTAGTAACGTTCATAGATTACATTCAATTTCTGAAGCATCTTCCAATTGTCAGTGTTGGAGGTAATCAGACCCTGACTTTCCCATATACACGACCTCCGGTGATCACGATCAAACAAAGAAAGGTAGAATCACCAACTACATCTAAGGTTTACACTCCAGCAAATTTAAACCTGTCATTAAAGCCTTCAAATAGAATATATATTAGCATAAGAGCCCGGGCATGACTTACCTGAACATAGGACTAAACTCTTAAAGACTTCAAAGTGACCATTGACTCACAATATCCAAGACACATACACATACAGGAACAAATGAAGTGAAATGATCTCATATTGCACTCCCTCTTCCCACAAATTTGAAGTCTTTCGCAGCGCACAAGATTCGATATCCCATCCCGACCGATGATTGGCCGACCAGAACCACACCCACCACAACTGGGCACACGCAAAGCGCGTCGCACTTCACCAGCGATTAAACCATGTCAGGTCTGCTCAACTCGCGTTGGGCACCCGGTACAAGCACAACACAGAGATATTCACAGGGCCAAAGTACTCACAGGCCCTGGTCTTCCAATACCTCCCATGTGGGCGGTAACAGCAGCATCCGGCCGGCGACTATCACACCACAAGATGGCCGTTTGTTACCGCCAGCCGAGGAGTTGGCGCGCTTTATGAAGATTGTCGCTAGACTGCGATGGAAATTGCCATTCTTGGCTGAGGGGTATCGGCTCGCGACGCTTGAAGTCGGGGATCTCGTGTCGCCGGAGGAGGTTGCGCACGCGGAAATTATGTTCAAAATCGATTTTCATGAGTATTATGCTCTGCTTGAGCGGGCTATCGTACATTTGTTGGCTGTGTTCAATATTTCGGTCACGTCTTCACCTCGAGCTCCGCTGGACAATGGGAATGGCGCCGGTCGGCCTGTTGGAATTCATCGATATCATGCCAATGTGCTGGAGGCGTTGAGGGAGCAGTCAACTCCACTCTCCCCTGTTTTGGGTGGGGGGAATGTCTATTTGCAATTGCAAAAAGCAAAAGAGCTGCGTAATAGATGGAAGACTGCCGATCTGACGATCGAAGAGAGAGAAAAGCAAGGCGAAAGGAAGGACTTTGTGACGCTTGCGAGCTTTGATTTTGAGGGCATCATCTCTGACATCTTTGGTGGTCTGGAGGAGTCATATGTCCGTGCAAAGGAGCATGTTGATAAGTGCATCCGTCCAGACGATATCAATGGACACGCGGTAGACACCGAGGCGGACTGGGGATTCATGGTCGACGCCATGGATTGGGAGGCTGTATGAGAGCCTGCAAAGTCCAGAATTCATTGTCGGTGTTCTTCGCGACAAATCAATGGGCGAAACTGCTACTGGCGGCCAGTAGCTCGCCATCTGATATCTGGAGGCTTCTGTGCCGCGAAAATCGCTGCTGATACGCGGATCACCATCTTCATTTGTCTCCGCACATCTGCAGAGGCATCTACCACGTTGTGGCTTGCAAGCCCTATGCTCCTGCCACTTACACTGGACTTTTGCTCTCGCTACTCAGGCCGACTGGAAGGTTCCGAAGATCTCGGATCCTAAGCGATTGATTTCGAGGGAAATTATACCAACACTCCGGAAAGTCTCAGGATTAGACTCGCAGCACCCACAATGAGAACTAGCTTTCTTTCTCATGTTCCCCCAATCGAGTTAACCATCTGCGCACCAGCTTTTTCACACGGGTATAAGCCTCTTCTCTCACTCATTCAATCTTCTTCCCCGTTTGTCACTCCTTACCCTATCTATATCTTTCTCCGCCCTTCTTCCCTCAACTCGCCTACCGAACCAGATCCCAGGCTTTAATGAACAAAACGACTGCGACGCTATGCCAACTTGATCGAGAAATGATTCTTGCAAACTGCGGGCCCCTACACCGGATCATTGACGACGTACCCGCCGTTTGTGACAGGCCGAGATCAATGAATGTATATAAGTAGAGTTTGCGCATTGTGAGCGTTATGTGGCTGCTCATTCTTTCCATGCCTCTCGTCCCAGGGTCTCCTTCACAGTATCAACCCGAGTATCTCGTGTTCGATTCAATAGAACAACTAAATGATGTACGCCATGTGCGGGGCCTAGTTCTCAGCGAATAGAGGATTGATATTTCCTACCAAAGCGCCCTGATCCACATAGACATGGCCCACTCAGCATACGCGCCAGTGAGGATCAATGCATCTTATTTCCGCCCTGTGGGTTGCAGTTAACAATATGTGCTACGTTACAGATGCGGACAATACCTCCAAAAATCCTGATAGGTAGCTACTAGCCTACACAAAGCGGCAACACCAGCACAAAAGAAACAGCGCACAAAATCAGCAGAATATTTCCATAACTTCCAAATCTACAATCCAATCCATCCTGCCAGAACCAAAAAGCAGAAATCAAATGAAATCAACTGTCAGTAAGGACACAACATCATAGTTCAAATTGCAAATGATATTCATAGCACAAACCAGTCTTTCGAAAACCGATATCCCGAGTTGTTTTTCCAGTGATGGAGACCCTCTCTAATATTCCCAGCCGGAGACCCATAAACCCGCAACACGAGACACCGAAGCAAATAGGAAATAGGAGATAATAACTCAATGTGAAAGAAGAGTGTAATGAGAAGGAGAACGACAATAAGGTTATCAGCAGCATGTTCAGGATCGAGAAGGTAAAGGTATGATGGTAGTGATTTCCGGATGACTGGAATATAAAGCCACTGCCGAGGGCTATGAGGTGATATACAAGCCACGGTCATGAGAGGAGCTTTCCTGTCCCTATATGGTATAATCAGGGCCCGGATGGCAGAATAGACTCGTGCGGTATCAAGCAACATTTGAAGTATGCTATAGTTCAGTCCCTCGGATCACTTGACAGAGTGGATAGTGCACATGCTCGGAACGGTTATTCTTGTACAAGGCATCTCCCCCATGCCGAGGGAGTTACCGTGAAAAGGGAATACGAGGAAGAAATAGGCAAGAGGGGGAATGAAGAAAGGAAAAAATCGTCCCAGCATAGCAGATATAAACAAACATCAGCCCTGTGCGAATGGACGGGGGTAAGATAAGATAAAAAGATAAAAGCACAAACGGGGCATAGAGCATAGAAAGAGGGAATCCATACACATCGCTCGCTAGAGAAAAGGTCCAAGACATCCATCCATAAAGCCGTGACGACAAAAGAAACAAACATAGGAAATTCAATACCGCAAATCGCCTCAACAGGACGTGGTGACCGTGTTCACGACCCGGTTCTTCGGCTTGTTGTTGGCGACAGCGGAGATACGGGCGATCAACCATCCTCATCTGAGGCCTCAGCGGAATCCCCTTCGCTTCCATCGGCGCTGGTGTTAACCTTTGTCTTTTTGGAAGAGCTCAAGCCGTCGTCGTGGACTTCACTAGACTTGCGCTTCTGTCCACCACCATTCTCCGTTGGCAATGGTTTGCTGAGATCCTCAAAAGTCACAGGTTGGCCCGTTACCTCTGCTCGTTTCTCCATGGCAGCCACTTCATCTGCCGTCAGGAATCGTCCACCAGGCCCACGGGGTCTTCGCATGGCATGGTTGTGTCTTGACTCGTGCAGGTAAGGCTTGCGACCCTTGGAGGTCAACCGCAGCTGCTCCTCAAGCTTTTGCCGCGCTACGCGACGCTTCAGAATCCGGTGGAACTGCTTGGCGTTGACGTACAGCGGCGACTCCTCTTGGTTGCTTCCAGGGACCATATCCGGTGAGGGCTGATTCTGTTGTACCGGGGGCTGAGCCATTGGGGGAGCTATATTGGGTCGTCCGACTTGGCTCATTCCGGCCTGTGCATTCTGAACATTCGGGCTCCCGACGTGGCTCATCCGACGTTGTGAAAGTTGCTGGTTAGGTGGCATCTGAACCTGAGAGCCCATCGGAGGCATCTGATTTTGCATCTGCGGTGGCGAGCGGGGGTCGCGGTCATGTTTCATTTGCATGGTCGCCATGCGCGGCGACGCTCGGGATCCCTGCGCCATCTGGCCAGCCATGGAGTCCTGGTGAAGAGGATAGAACTGGCCTGACGCAGCCGCGGTGGCCATCGCGGCAGCCTGCGTCGGTGAGATACCATAGCCCTGAGCCATTGGAGCAGGGACACCATAGCCCTGGGGGAAATTCATTTGTTGATGGACCGCCCCGGGACCATTCTGTGCTTGCTGATAATGAGGTTGCGACGGAACGATGGGAGATGTTTGATGAGCGGTGTGGGGCTGAATGGGTGCCTGGGCGTTGGTAGGCGACGCCATCGACCCGACAGGAGGACCGGCGTTTGGTGGCCCGGTTTGATATGGACCGGGGATATGAGAAGAAGCATGGGGATGTTGCCCATGAGGCTGTTGATATTGAGGGGGGTACTCCATTTTGTCGAGCTGTGGCAGTGGATCCTGTCACACTAGGGGCTGAGTGACCGGTTCAGGGGATCGTTCCGAATTGAGCGACTGAATAAAATTAAAGTCGCCAATCAGATACTCTATGTTGAATCCGCCGTGGGAGGGCTCAGGATATCAAAGTTGACAGGCGGTGTCTGTTTGGTAGACTTTCCTGGAGCGATATCGCGGAGCGTGCGCAATGAGAAACGGAGTCACCACAAGCGTTGGGGTAGGCGACTGTTGATTCGATGACAGGGTCTGCGGGCTAGGGGCTTCGCGTCAGCAAAGCGCATCACCGGGCGGTCACTGGATTGGCGGGTGGGGGTATGGGAAAGAAACACAACAGGGACCAGGCACGTACCTTAAATTGCAGGGCACGCGTCGTGAGTAGCCAATATTGTTCTGTGTTTCGTCAACCGAAATTCTCGCGTCGACCTCTTGTGTGTCAAGAATAATCTCGAACGCGCGGAGGGTTTGGCTCTTTTGTGCAAGTTCGTTTACGCCCACTGTCGGGTGTAACGTGGTTGGGCTGCGATGCAGTTATGCCGGGGGGTAACCCTCGACTAGATGTCGGCTTGATGCGTTGTCAAGCCAGAGTGACCTGATGATGCCAGACCTGGTGCGGAGGCTACGCAGTATATTTCAAGCACGGTCGGCAGACTATCTCATTCACGCAATTCTGACAAAGTTTCTGCCAGCTCCAGCGTAGAATCTGGGGCGGTGCTGACAAGTCTGAACTTGCGATAGATAACGCCTAGGCGTTGATGTCAGACTGCACCTTTAGGGCTCCACACACCGACTACTATGGGATGACATTAGTATTTCAGACCATTTCAGACCTTTTGACCAATCAGTGCAGTGGACCAAGGACCAATGCGCTGTCACTTCCGCAGTGTTCAGGTGGAGGGGTTTGAGAATCCGGGGCGGATTAGACCGATCAGGGCCGGGAGGGGAGAATGTATGCGTTGGCAAGGCGGGAGTGAGCTGCAGCTGGGAACATACCTTGTCGATCGACTTCTGCAGGACAGATGGAAGTGAGGAAGAAGCAGCAAGTCTTTTTTCCAAAGGAGCGAATGAAGTTGCGCGACTAGAAGTCATATGTTAGATGCGACTTCATAACCACGAGGGAGATGGATATGATGTAAGTGTCAGGGCGTGTCAGGACGCGCGCGCGCAGAATGGACCAAAGACAAGACAGCAAAACATCAAACGCGATCGGGGGTAAGAGATAAAAACCAGCCAATGATAATAGGGAATAGCGAGGGATCAGAGGATAATTTGCGACAGAAATGAGGCAGTGTGTTTTTGGCACGCGTTGTTTTGCCACGAGATAGGCAAAAGCGCGCACAACGTGGGATTGGAGCTTAGTTGATTTACCTTAATAAGCCTGGGAGAAAGCCCTGGATATTAAGGGTAATCTCCACGTTAGGGTGACTTTCCAATCCTAAGCAATCAAGGGATCCCAGGGTGAACGATGATTTGACCTTGGGAGGGAAGAGGGGGGGGGAGATTGAGAAATCGTGCCAACGAGAGGGAAGGCGGTGGTTCTGTACGCGACCGGGGGGGCTGATGTCAAGCCGGCCAGTTCCGTGGCCCGACCACAGAGGGAAGTATGAGGGGGGAAATATCAGACAGTACAAATAGTACCACCAATATATATATAAAAGGTACAATTGTTGCAGATGGGTAAATGGTAAGGGGATAGAAATGATTTGTGACGTGTGTTTACACAGAAACTGGGAAGAATGCGAGGTGCAAAGAGAGATTTGGATAAAATATCAAACAAAGAAAAGCAATTGCAATAAAGAACAATAACAGCAATCGCAAGTTAGATTCGAGATGTATAACTTACCACTGAAGCCAATATAGACTAGGATAATAGCTATGCAAGCCAAGGGTTTCACCAATGAGATGAAATAAGGGGGGGGGAAAGATGATACTGTGCGATTGGAGGATGAACTGGAAAGAGGGCAACCAACGAGAAGAGGCAGAGGGAAGAAAGGCGAGGAAAAAGGGCGGATGGGGCAGTTTTGTAGGAGATTGACTGGTTAAAGACGAAGAGACCGCCTTACTCCCCCGCTGTCAAGCCCATCTTTTCTGCGATCTTACAGAAAATTACGTCTCATTACCCTTTGTGACTGGTTCATTTGAGCCCCTCTTCGCCCAGATGGCCCCCAATGGTATCTCGATGACCATACTGTAACAAAACAAATCCGGCCGTCCCGAGCTCTCGTCATGTGCGACCCGAGACCATGACGCATGCTTTGTTTCCTCTATAGCCTTGGGCTTGATAGGTGACCTTTTCTCTTCTGATCCATTTCACCTATACTTGCAATAACAATCAAATGTCCATATATGAGCACTCCTCGTACCATCTACCTAGACTCCCACCCTTTATTTAAAAGAGAAAAAAATCACTCCCAGCCTTGGAAGGTTTCAACCTGGGGGATTCAGAACAGGGTAAGCTGAACTCTGAATCACCCTCGGCTGCATGTCCGCCTACGCTATCACTCGCCTCATTTTAATAATAATACCCAGCTTTCTTTTTTTTGGCACTTTTCGTGAGCTTTACCTTGATCTTATGAATATCAATTTCAATGCTCGAACTCATCCGTTGCTTTTTTCTTTTTCTTGTGCTCACCGTCGACACCGCGTATCTCGGCCCTGTGCCCTATTTGGGGAAGTCTTCTCCACCTCAGGTCTCAATGCACCCATTATCCTTGCCTCCAAGCTCGTGTTTTCCGGGGAAGGACAAAGGAATCAACACAAAGGACAAGGATCGTCATACACAATACTCACGTTCGTCACGTCGTCAGGGGAATGTGATGAGACCTCTGGGTGGCGGTAATGAAATCATCCCCCGGGCGGCAACATTGCAATACGAGCGGGAATGACGGCCATTTTTTGGACCTAAAGCCTATCGATCTGGCGCCGCCTAGTACTATTTATTATTTATGCAGAGGTTCATCAACAACACGAGGTCTCTAGGAGCCTACTCGGTTGGATTATATCAGTTATGTTGGAGTGACAATCACATTTGTCTCAAGCCGAGGTCATGGCGCATATCATCCCGTCAACCGAGTCCACTCCATACACGTATGAACAATATAAGGGAATTGTTGCTATGGTACAGTGTTGATTCATCGCACATCCAAATGGCGGTCGAAACAATTCAGCTCACCGTAGATTCATCTCTTGTTAGAATCCCCACCTTTCCGGTAAAACCTCGGACCTGTCCATTCCTTCCAAGATTTTAATGTCTCGTCCTGGGTTCAATTTGATTACCCGCACGCCTAACGGGCGAGCGGCAATAACGTTGTTATAAGTTGTATTCTTTCTATATTATATACTCCCAAGTTGTTCCCCACGTGCATTCTAGTCAACTTTAGTAGCTTCCCATGGGCCATTCAGCGCTGGCGATAGCCCCGATTCGCAGGAATGAATGGGTCCGATCTCCGGACCGGGTGCAATGTACCCACGTGTGAGAAGCTTGACCGCTGGGCTTCACATCTAACCTTCAACGCCTAGTTTCTTATCTTCATGAAATGAATTGCAGGTGCGAATTATTGATCATTGGGATAAATGAACGTGTGGCTGTCTTTCTAAATGAGATTTCGGCTATTTTCTATGTATCGTCTTGGCAGTAAAGCAACCACATTCCGTGTCAATATATATTGCGACACTACGGCAGGATCCCAGGTGAACGCCTTATATTCAGCTTGTACTAGTACTTTATTTTTGTGATTTTTGGTTCCTCAAGTACAAAATTGTAGAAATGACGTTAACAAACGCCTTCGATATTTCGTCTGTTTGACGTGCGCTGATATTTTCCAACCAATACGGAGACTCCCTTCGAGATTGGACTAGGTATATGAAACACGAGCTCTTTGATTTGCAGATATGGCAGAAAACCTGCTACCTAAAGCCTTAGCGTCTGTGTGATCTGCGCCGACAGCTACATACCGAGCTAAAGTACCACTAATCTCGTCGACTTCACACCTTGGTAGTCAATTTGCTTGGGAGCATCCGAGACAGTTTCCCGTGTCTCGGCTAGCGAAGTCTGCTACCTGGAGAGACTTTCGTGGAGCTAGACAGGCTACGATGGCTACATACCTACCACCAACCTTGGAAGACACCAATCTTGGAATAGCACAGCAGGAGATAACACAACAGGAGCTGTTCGATTGCTCGCATGCGACAGGCACAAAGCATCAACGCGAATATCCAACAATGACAGTCCCAACCAAGAACAATATATTCTGTGGCTATTACCTCAAATTCTGACCTACACAATATCCGCCCCGGTTTCGACCAGGAAGCCAAACTCATGCAAAGCCAAACGCTGCGCATGCGTGCATTTATTGTATCAAGCAACCGCAAATATCCCAGACACGGCAAAAATAGGGACTCCGAGCCCCAGAACAAGAGTGCTACGTCGACTGCCATGTTTCGGTAATCAGGAAATTCGAGAGTTTTGGGATGAATCTGGTGTCTCAAAGATCTTGATGTGATTTAGTCCAGGGCGAAGTGGTAGGTTAATTGCAGTACGGTCGAGGAGGAAGAAGACGAAGAAGATCACAGGAGAAATGAATGAGTGAGAGATCGAGTCGAGAAAATAGATCAGTTGTGATATCACTTTTACCATGGTATAATAGATGGGTGACAAGTCCGCATCCGCATGAGGCAACAGTAAGGTTGCAACCCGGGCGGTTAAACTGTATAATCTCGCCAAAACTGGCGGTGCAATGCAAGTATGATGGACATCTAGTTAGAACAGAGCTAGCACTCCCTTTCGACAGGCAACTAAAAACATGCTGACGTTGGAAACATAACAATTTCAGGATGGTGAGCAACTGACTGGGATATCTAAGTAGCCAGGAGAAAGAGACTGCTCGCTACGTTGCTCTCATCAACCCTTGTGTGAAATTAATTGAGAGATGCGCTCGATTCATTGGTACTTGGCTCTTTGGTATCTCTTCATTTTGATATTATGCGGCTTTAGGGGGCTACTGCTCCAATACGATAGGCCGCGGAGTATATCAGCGTGTCGATTCACGACCGCAACAAGAGCAGATATAGAGTATATGCCATACATCTTTGCAGTAAATTGATCGAGGAGAATATTGGAAATTTGCTCTGGGATTGTCTAACGTGGTGATAGATGGGAGAAAGAATCGACAATAGAGTCGAGAATGTCACCTTGGTGAGATATCTCATTGATACTCACATGCTTTGGAAGAAGACCAAGAGTCTCAGACTCACATATTGTTCAGACCATACCCACAAACTCAAGAGCTGTTTCATCGCCCACGTCCTCGATGTAGAGCTAGCTGAGTAAGTCTTTGAATGTCTTCCTATTCAAGGACGCCACTCAGAACAGTGGAGGGTCAAGCCCCTTGCAGTCCACTCTGGGCAGTGGCGGTGGAGCGCTTACTCAGCATCACCGGCTCCGGGCCCGGGGGAGCAAGTGGCTTTTCCGCATGGTTGTGTTGACTCGACTACAATCGCATTTTGTTTTCCTTTATTCCTCGAGAAAACCGACTCTCTGGTTGGGTTTCCTCGGCGGTCAACTTCCAATACTCAGAGAGACAAGTGTCCCCGCGCGCCAGGAATCCTCCCCCGCAAAAAAAAACATATCAGACGCGCAACATCAATTCTGAACCAATACATGACGTCTTTGTTGACACTCACGGCTTCGAACCTCACTACGAACAACACCCAAACGATCACAAGTGATCTAGGCACAGTTGAATTCACGCTCGCTTCCTTGCGACAGTCTCTCAAGCCGCGCTCCTCGCGGAGTCTGCGCATCGGTGTACCCCTGTCACCACTTGCGTCCCACTTCTGGACTCCGGTCCCTACACACGTTCGTTGTTGACAACGGTCTCCCGTGCATGGGTTAGAGAGAAAAGATGGCTCCAGGCGGCGGTGGAAATATTAAGGTGGTGGTGCGCGTGCGGCCTTTCAACAGTCGAGGTGAGTGGACATTACGGGAGGGGCTCTCCCTTGGACTTGAAACTGACAACTATGTCTCTACACAGAACTCGAAAGAGGTGCAAAATGTATCGTTTCGATGAAAGGCTCGCAGACCGTGCTCACCCCTCCACCTGGCGCAGAAGATAAATCACGGAAGGGTGGAAAGGGCGCCGTTGAAGGGAACAAGGTCTTCGCCTTTGACCGATCATACTGGTCGTTCGATAAGAAATCCCCGAATTATGCTGGCCAAGATGATCTTTTCGATGATCTGGGTGGTCCGCTTCTTGACAACGCTTTCGGAGGTTACAACAATTGTATCTTCGCGTATGGCCAGACCGGTTCTGGAAAATCATACTCCATGATGGGTTACGGCAAGGAATACGGTGTGATTCCACGGATTTGTCAGTCCATGTTCGAGCGCATCACAGCGATCCAGGCAGACAAGTCTTTGAATTGCACCGTGGAGGTGTCATACCTCGAAATCTACAACGAACGGGTACGCGATTTGCTCAACCCATCGAATAAGGGCAACCTGAAAGTCCGTGAGCATCCGTCAACGGGTCCTTACGTTGAAGATCTAGCCAAACTGGTCGTCGGATCTTTCGACGAAATCGAGCACCTGATGGACGAAGGTAACAAAGCGCGTACGGTGGCCGCAACCAACATGAACGAAACGTCAAGTCGGTCACATGCCGTTTTTACCCTCACATTGACACAAAAGAAACATGACGCGGAGACCTCGATGGATACCGAGAAGGTGTCTAAAATCAGTTTGGTTGATTTGGCTGGTTCAGAAAGAGCCAACTCGACTGGAGCAACCGGTGCGCGATTGAAGGAGGGCGCAGAGATCAATCGCTCCTTGTCAACGCTTGGTCGTGTCATCGCCGCACTCGCCGATGTCTCCGCCGGCAAGAAGAAGAATGCATCTATGGTACCATATCGTGATTCAATTCTGACATGGTTGCTGAAGGATTCTCTTGGTGGTAATTCCATGACATCAATGATTGCAGCAATCTCGCCTGCAGATATTAATTTTGACGAGACTCTTGGTACTCTGCGATATGCCGACTCCGCAAAGCGTATCAAGAATCATGCTGTTGTGAATGAAGATCCCAATGCTCGCATGATTCGTGAACTCAAGGAGGAGCTGGCACAACTTCGATCCAAACTCGGAGGTGGAGTAGGACCTGGAGGAGCAGCTGGTGCCATAGGCGGTGGTACACCGCAGGAGTACTACCCCCCTGATACACCCTTGGAGAAACAGATGGTCTCAATCCAACAGCCTGACGGAAGTGTCACTAAAGTCAGCAAGGCGGAGATTGTAGAACAACTCAACCAGAGTGAGAAGCTTTACAAAGATCTCAACCAGACATGGGAGGAGAAGTTGCAGAATACAGAGCAAATCCATAAGGAGCGCGAAGCAGCTTTGGAGGAACTGGGAATCAACATCGAAAAGGGTTTCATTGGACTGAGCACACCGAAGAAAATGCCTCATTTGGTCAACCTTAGCGATGATCCTCTTCTTGCGGAATGTTTGGTCTACAACATCAAACCTGGCACCACCACGGTTGGTCACATGGACCAAGCGCAATCTGTCGAGATCCGGTTGAATGGATCCAAGATTCTCGAAAAGCACTGCACCTTCGAGAATGCGGATAATATTGTGACCATTGTACCCACCGAAGGCGCCGCTATCATGGTGAACGGTCTGCGGGTCGACAAGCCCACGCGACTCAAAAGTGGTTTCCGAATCATTCTTGGTGATTTTCACATTTTCCGCTTCAACCACCCCCAAGAAGCCAGAGCCGAAAGGGTTGAGCAAAGTTTACTCCGCCATTCCGTCACCACGAGCCAGCTAGGGTCACCAGCGCCAACCAAAACTCATGATCGAAACCTCAGCAAGGCAGGATCTGACGTCGATGGCGATTCGAACAGGGCAGATTCACCTATGCCCTCACAGCGTGGCCGCGAGTCAGACTGGTTCTTAGCTCGTAGAGAAGCTGTCAGTGCTATGGTTGGACCAGATCAGATCGCCCATTTGCCCGACGATGAACTAGACACACTGTTGGAGGATGTGCAGAAGGTTCGAGCGGGACGGCGTGGTCTTCCGGAAGAAGAGGATTCCGACTCTATCAGTTCCTTCCCGATTCGAGACAAGTACATGTCGAACGGAACTATAGACAACTTCTCACTAGATACCGCAATAACCATGCCGAGCACGCCCCGTCAGAATGACGACGACGAGATAAATGGCGCCGCATCACTTCATCAGACTCGCCAAGACATGCAGCGGCAGCTGGATCGTCGCAAGGAAGAATTCCAAGAGAAACTCAAGACCGTGGAGGCTTCTGATCCAGACTCTCCGGAGTTGCGCACCGAGAAAGAGCGAATGGAGTACGCACTGCGGACAGCCAAGGAGGAATTTGAAGAGCAACTTCGGAAACAGAAGGAGTCTTTCGAAACCCACATTCGAGACATGGGCAAGCCAGTTCCTAAAATATTTGAGAACGGCTTTGCCAAATTGGACGAGCACGAAATTGAGGTCGCGCGTTCAGTATACGCCCACTGGTCCCAGCAAAATTATGTGCGGATGGCCGAAAAGATTTTGCAACACGCATCCCTTCTGAAAGAGGCACAAATCATGAGCCATATCATGGACAAGAACGTGGTCTTCCAATTTGCAGTTGTTGACCATGGCCATAATATGGAATCATCTTATGACCTTGTGTTGAATGGGATATCTGGCGATGAAGACGTGTTCCTTGACGAGGCCAAGAAGCCTTGTGTCGGCGTCCGAGTCATTGACTACAAGCAGTGCGTGATCCATTTGTGGTCAATTGAAAAACTCCAGCGGCGCATCCAAGCCATGCGGCAGCTACACCAATATATCGATCGCCCTGACTATATTCAGCACTTTAAACTCGACAACCCATTCTCCGAGCCATGCTCGCCCCAGTATTCTCTCGTCGGTGATGCCGACATACCCTTGACGGCCGTATTCGAGACGCGCGTGCAGGACTTCTCTGTCGAGATAACCTCGCCGTATACCCAGAGTGTTATCGGAATAATTCGTCTTTCACTTGAGCCATCCTCTGCGCAGGCGCCCTCTTCAACCCTAAAGTTCAACGTTGTTATGCGGGACATGGTCGGCTTCGCGGAGTGGGAAGGGTCTGATGTACACGCGCAGCTATTCGTCCCAGGTATTTCGGAGGAAGGAGGTGCAACTACAACCCAAATGATCAAAGGGTTCGAGGATGGCCCAGTCCGATTTGAAAGTGTGCACAGCATGAGCTTGCCGTTGTCAAGTCCACGGACGGCCGCATTGAAGGTCTGTGTCTATGCTGGTGTGACATCGGTTCATCTCGACAAGCTCCTTAGCTGGGACGACATGCGTGACTCGGCGGAGCCTTTACCGCAGAAGCGAACTACCCCGCGAATCGCCGAATCTGAATACTACTCCGAAGAGCGCCATGACGTCTTTGCTAGAATTCAGATACTTGAAATGTCAGAATCTGGCGAATACCTCCCTGTGGAGGTCATACAGAGCAGTAGCCTTGATGCCGGGACATCGCAACTTCATCAGGGATTGCAGCGCCGCATCTCCATTAATATGACCTACAGCTCAACGGAAAGCCTTCCGTGGGATAATGTTAATAACGTCCGGGTAGGATCTGTGCGCCTTCTCGATCCTTGGGGTAAGATCCCGGACCAGGATTTCCAGACCCCGGACGTTCCTCTGAAGTTTGTTCAAGAGCCAATAGTTCGAGACAATGCCGATGGAACTTCCAATGTTACAATCATCGGCCAGTGGGACTCCAGTCTTCACGGCTCTTTGCTGCTTGACCGAGTGACAGCCGAAAAATACCGTGTGCAAGTGACTCTCCGTTGGGATCTCGTCTCCAGTCGTTTACAGAACCCGGTGGTATTCGAAGCAGACCAGACAATTCAGATCCAAGGTCGTACATACGTTCGTCAGCAATCCATGTTCAAGCAATTCTGGAACTCCATCCGAGTTGTGCACTCAACAACTCGCATGTACTCTTTGGTGATTCGGCCGATCTCAGCGAAGCGTGCTGCTGATTTGTGGCGTATGAACACGCAAAATGACTATGTGAAGGGTGAAGAGCTCTTGACAACTTGGGCACCCCGAAAGGTCTCCCTTGTACGAGACTACATTGCCAACCGCAAGCGCCGGCAGCGTGTGGCAGAGCTTCATGCTGCCCGAGGCGCCCTCAGCGCGGGCAGTCTGATTGCGTCGCCGGCTCGCAGTGGAAGGTCAACTCCAATGCGGGGCACAGACCTCAACGAACGGAAAACGAAACTTCTGCGCAAATACATCGAGTTGTGGTCGCTGAAACAGGATCCTACCGAGGCTATCCTTGTCCGGAGTAATACCGAACCTCCCTCGGACGGAGCAGCACATATCAAGAATACAGATACCAACGGTGTGTCTGACAAGATTTCGCTCAAACCTCGCTTCATAGCAACTATCCAAACTCTCCCCAAAGCCCCCGATGCCCTCAAGACGGGTTACGTGCTCACGCCCGATGACACCAACAACGTCTGGGTGCGTCGTTTCGTGGAGCTCCGCCGGCCGTACCTCCACATCTATTCGGTCCCAGAGGGCGACGAGATCAACGCCATCAACCTCCGCAATGCACGTGTTGACCATGCGCCCGACTTCGCACGATTATTAGAGGGATCGGGAGCTGGAGCCGATCGTTCACTGTCTGCCAAGGGACGGCCGAACGTGTTCGCAGTCTATGGAACCCAGAACACCTTCCTCTTCGCCACCCGCACCGAAGCGCAAAAGGTCGAATGGATCCTGAAGATAGACGAGAGCTACTTCAGCAGCAACAGCCCCCGTCCCCCTGCGAATGGCGACTAATGGGAATTTCCCTCTGAATTGGACTTGCTGATTCGTCGCAACTCACTCATGCTGAAGGCGCCGACCCTGTGCGCTTCGCCCGCTTCATGTCTTACGATATTACGGGTCTCAGCTCATCTTCTACATTTTTCTTTCTTTTCTCGTTTCTTTCATGACCCGTTGAGATACCCCTTCAATATATCGACTCGCTATGGCACTTTCCTTCTCATGTACATAATAATCCGATATAATTGGGACTATAGATTCGACTGTTTATATTGTCATGCTTTGGTCATGTACAACGATAGTGTTGAGACAGCAACCTGCCGGGGTGCCTAGATGCCTTGCTTGCCAGGCCTCACCTAGCTCCTCTGTGCCTATATAAAATTAGTCTTTCTTATTGCGGAGTGAGCGAAGCGAGCGAAGCATTAAATATAGCACCCCTGACCATACGGTCAACTTCAAGAGCTCTGATTGGTCAGAGATATGAACCTCAATTTGAACTTAATCAGCTTATCGATAAGCGCACCGCCCCTAGATTCTGCCAGCCCCCCAAAAAATTTCACGCCGATTCGTCACATTCTGCCTATTAGAAATTCATTCTCCTCCCTTACCCCCTCTGAGCTTCCTTATCTATTAGTCCTTAAAAATACTATGCCAAAGCGGCTCGAAGTTCGGCCACCCAACACTTCGTCTTGCGTCCGCAGGCCGGGGGGGGGGGGGGGGGGGGGGGTCTCAGGGGAGGGGGGTACCCCCCCTGATTAGTTAGAATCAGTCCTCTATACCACACCGAAGTGGCTCGAAGTTCGGCCACCCAACACGACGTCTTGCGTCCGCAGGCCGGGGGGGGGTCTCAGGGGGGGGTACCCCCCCTGATTAGTGAGAATCAGTCCTTAAAAATTACTATACCACGCCGAAGCCGCTCGAAGTTCTCCTAAAAATACCACTACCTTACAGCGTGACGGACTCGCTTAGCTCTCGCTCACTCCGCAAAATTGCGTGCGACCGATCCTTTTAGGTAGGGTCGCCGCCCGCCCCTAGTATCATTGCCTACACAATACTCACATCTCGAGAATGCATTGGATGATAAATTCACACCAACGTTTCCCCATAGACCTCCCAAGGTCTAGACTTTAGCCCTCCATGTGAAAAGCGAGGCGCATCTGGAGTAGCGTTGCCATGGAAACAATCGCAGTTGACACAACGCGAGCGGTGACATCAAGCAACAGAATACTTGATCCTCATCTCTTCTAAGCTGAGAACCCAGATGGACTTCAAATCACCAAGTATCGTTAAGTCCGGATTAAGAGGGCAAATTCAAATTCCAGGAAGAATGCTCACGCAACGCCCTTCATTCCGCTTCTTGGCCACTGGCGCCGCGGTGTCCCTTCTCCTTCTTACATTCTTCGTCTGCGGCACCGGCACATCCCGCGGGCTTTCCTCAAAGTACAGCATAAAACCATACCCAAGACAGCAATCTTGTGCCCCGCCTGTAAACGCCTCTGCAGGTTGGGAGTTTGCCGTTGCGCGGGATGGAAACAACCACGGGCTCAGCGAGGACCAGTGCCGCATTGCTTTTCCAAAGTTATTTTTGGAAATTGACAAGTCTTCTTCACTGAGAACCGATAAGCGAGTTTTCTACACGGAGCTCAACTCACGGACAGTCGACGATGGTATGGTGCGGGGAATCATTGATCGTGGAGAGGTTAGTGTAGCATTTACCATTCCAGGTACGAAAGCACTCGATTCTGACACTTTGAATTCAGCTATACATCGTTGACTACGCCGCAATGCCCGTCACAGCAACTAGAGCACGCGCCACCCTTAGCTCCCTCCACCGCGCTCTAACAGCATTCCCTAACCGCCACCTCCTACCCAGCATCGAATTCATCTTCACCTCAGAAGACTTCGCAGAGGACACGACAGGTCCAAGTCCCATTTGGGCATACTCCAAGCGCGACTCAGACACCTCTGTCTGGCTAATGCCCGACTTCGGATACTGGGCCTGGCCAGAAGTGCAGATCGGACCGTACCACGAAGTCCGCCGCCGCATAGCCGCAATCGACGACGGCGAGACCACCGCAGACGGTACACACGTGCCAGGCCTGCAATTTCAGCAAAAGAAGAAGCAGCTCGTGTGGCGCGGCAGCTTGGCAACTAACCCGCCCGTGCGGACGAAGCTGCTCAAGTCCGTTCAGGGTCGTAGTTGGGCTAGCGTGCGTGTCATTGATTGGGATGATGAAAATGATATTCGGTTCAATCTCTTGCCTATTGAGGATCACTGCCGGTACATGTTCCTCGCGCACGCTGAGGGTCGAAGCTTCTCTGGTCGAGGCAAATATCTTCTCAACTGTCGGTCGGTTGTCATCTCGCATCCGCTTCAATGGCGCGAGGCTCATCATGCGGCGCTGGTTGCTTCCGGGCCGGATGCGAACTACGTCGAGGTTGACCGCGATTGGTCTGATTTACCGCGAAAAATCGATTATCTTATTGATAACCCACAGACTGCGGAGCGTATTGCGAATAATGCGGTGCGCACTTTCCGGGATCGCTACCTTACTCCGGCAGCGGAGTCGTGCTATTGGCGCCAGCTGATCAGACAGTACTCTGCGGCTTGTGATTTTGAGCCTGTGTTGTTTTCGACTGGCAGGGATGGGAAGACTCGGCCTCGGGGTGTCCCTTATGATACTTGGCTGCTTACGCGTTGATGGGACACTGAATCAGATATCATGTCATGAGAATGTTTTATTTTGCATAATGGGGGTCCTTGTTGGGTATCTTCGTTTGGCGTTGGGGTGACGATTTATGTAAATCTTTTCCAATTGTACATGCATGGAATATGGAATGATTGTTTATGACAGACCAATATGCACATTTTATCATTTGAAACATGCAACATGTTCTGGTAGTCGGCTAAATATTTTCAGGCTGCACGGAATAAGGCAGAATACGCATCGACACTTTGCAAAGCACTCGTCAGATCAGGATGGAAGAAAGGACGATGTCCATCTTCCAATATGCCGGGAACCGAAGACAAATCACGCAAGCCCTTTCTGTCATGTTCATTCGGCTTGTCACACACTTCAGACGGGACAGACAGATCGCCACTGCCCTTTTCGACATCCGAGAGCTTGTGACGGCATTCTTCATCCGAGATTCGAGTATCGTCATCATCCGCACCCGCTAATTGCTGTAATGGCGCAGACCCGAAACCCGCCGCCGTCAAGGCACGCTTCGTCCATCGACTCTTGACATTGGCGAAATGCCACTGCACAGTAATAGGCGCAGACCGGTGATCTAGCTGTGCACGCACATCAATCAAATTCTGGACACAGGTCACATCGACATTGTTGACGGCTGAAAAGTCAAGGATGATGGCACGCAGTACTGGCAGATGGGAATCATCCGTTGTCGAAGAGCCAGCGTCGTTCCACGGATGATCGCCCTTCTTAGCGTATGCCTCTGCATTCGTACGACGGGTGTGCTTGAATATTGTCTGGACCAAGTTGTCCAGGTAGTGTGTTGCGTTGGGATAGTTCAGGCCCTCGGAGAAGCGGTATACGAAGACACCTGGATGTGGCCTCTCGATTTTGATGGATGGATTTGCTTCTCTCTCGTCCAGGGGTAGGAAGAGAGGGCGCTCGGTGTTCTTGTCGCCTATCCAGGTCTGACCGAGGAAGTGTCCTGGGGCTTTTGCGTGGCGGAATAATAGGACTGCCACGGAGAGGCAGACGGTTGCGTAGATGCTGTTAGGGATTGTGCTCGCCAAAGCCACGATCAAGCCAACTGCGAATATAATGGCGTCGAGTGGAGAGATGAGCCAGAATTGGTAGATGGTGTTGGGTGGGACGATCAGATCTCCGACTGCGTGGATGATCACGCCAGATAGTGATGCTTTGGGAATATAGTAGAGTCCAGCAGTCAATGTGTACATGGCGATTAGGACAATGCAGGCAGTTATGATGCCGGTGAAGGGGGAGCGGGCTCCTGACTTGGATTGGATAGCCGAGCGAGAGAAGGAGCCTGTTGCTGGAAAGGCACCGACAAAAGGACCCAGGAGGTTGGTGATACCGATAGCAATGAGCTCTTGCGAGGGGTCGATTGTGTAATTATTGACCCGTCCGAAGGACTTGGAGACAGCAATGTGTTCAATGACAAGGACGATGACACAAGCAGGAAGTTTGGAGACAAACAGCTTGATCACACCGCCAGTGAAGATCGGGACGCCTGCGTGCCCGAAACCCAGAGGCACTGTCCCGACCAAAGCAAAGGCGGGATCCTCGCGGCGATGATGGTTGACAGCAAAGCTGATAAGAGTGAAGACAACGATGACGCAGACTGTGCGCAAAGCACCAAGGAAGAAGAACAGTTTGGCGAAGCGTGGATTCTTGCGAGAGCTGTAGTTAAAGGCCGATCGGAGGATGTATAGAGCTGCCAGTGCGGTGACACCCATCGCCGCATCGTATCCCTGAGATGTGGGTAGAGACTTAAGCGTATTGATGATTATTTGATATGCAGGAGCGCTGCTGTCGAAGGTCGCTCTCTCGCCAAGCAACTGTTTGACCTGACCGGAGCAAATAGTTATACAGGAGCCAGCCATAAAGGCGGCAATAGCAGGAAGAGGGATGAAATCGACAATAAAGCCTAATCGTGCTAGACCCATGAACGTGATTATACTTCCGCACATTATGGCAATTGACAGGGCGATTTGCGGGCCGGGAATTTCAGGATGCACCTTTTGTACATCGGTGATAATGCTGCCGACAACGGTTGACATGACAGCCACGGGCTGATGATCAGTTAGCCCTTGCGAGTGACGGGATAACAAATGGCTCGCTCACCCCTATTGTGATGTCCTTGGATGTTGCGAGGAACCAGTAGATGAGGACCCCCATGAATGAAGTGTAAAGCCCATATTGTACAGGAAGATTAGCTAATTTGGCGTATCCCATGCTCTGGGGGACTACAACAGCCCCAACAGTGATTCCTGGAATAGTTAGCAAGAGTTTGGCTGGGATACAAAGGCAATTCAACTAGAGCCGTACCTGCGACTAAATCTCCCATAAACCATTGGAAATTATAATGTCGGATCCAGCGCGTGAAAGGTAGCAAGCCCATAAAATATTGCTCAATCTGCCCTTTGGAAGGGAATATGTCGTGAAGCCATTCTAGAACAGTTGGGTCTGACTCGTAAGTCGGCGTATTTTTGCTATGCACATTGGGAGAATCTTTTAGCCCGAGCGCTTTCTTCACAGTGGCAGATCTCATGGCGATCAATATCAAATGTCAAGCCAACTGACAAAGAAAGGTTGGATCGGCAATGCTCGTATATTAGCCACGTATCAGGGCAGTTCGACTTTATATGAGTTTTGAGTGAACATTGCGGAATGTGGCTAGAGCATCTTTATCCCGGTGATCAAACCTAATGGCAATTATTGGCACACCTGATTCCATAGCTGTACAGCATGCCGAGCAGTCGCTAGTCAGAGGACTAGACTCACAGCAAAACAATATCATAGTCTGGAGAAAGCTGCCGACAGGGGTGCATTGCAAGTAAGCCCCTTGCGCCAACCCCATGGACGTGAAGACTTGGAGCCAAAATTTAGAGTCAAGACTGCAACGGTGACATGGCTGGATTTGGAGCAAAGCTTGTCCAGCGAGAATGCCGGTGGCAAAGACGTATATACGGAGATAACCGTCTTAGAGCAGCGTTGTATGCAGGAGTAGACCCCTGAAGTCTGAGCTCATCGCTCTTTATTATGACGTTTAACGCATGAGGTTGACAGAGCGCAAAAGTGTAGTGGCACCTGTGATAGAGGGCCTCTCCGATGCTTTTGTCCGAAGCTTTGTTTATTGACGATGTTATCCAAAGCCACACATTCTTAACGACTAAGAAAACATCGGCACTTCGATCACGAGCCGGGCAAAGATGCAGCAGCCCACTGCTCTATGAGAGACTTATCAGCCTCATATCAGTATGCCGTAAGTTTAAGAAATGACCCGCCCGCGACGTGACTCAATCTGGATCAGGAACTGCACGCGGGATACTTGGGAATGCGGCGGGAATCTCCCCCATTCCCTTGCAACAGTGCCTTACTTAACAGCTTGCATAGGATGTGCGCTCGTGTTATGGAGGCATACACTCTCAGTGAAAATTCCGAATCTCTCGGACGACATGAGTGCCATGTGAATCGCGTTGAAGCTACCGGCATGACTCCCGCCTGTTGTGTTTAGAAAAGTGTGAGAGAACACTCGCATCTGGAGCCAAGAGCACTGGGCTTGTTGTGTTTGACATTTAGCCGAGATCGCTGTATTGATCCCAAGTGATGTGCATCAGAGGATAAAAGTCAGTGGGGTTCAAAATAGCTTTCGCTGATCCATGGATCTATAGATCGCCCATCTCGTCCCGCTTTCGCTGAAGACTTTATATTCACTTCTTTTCGAAGAAGACAGACAGAACAAAACTGAAAATGTTCATCTGTTTTCCCGGCTTTGGCACTCCCTGACCTTGGCTTTAGCCTGGGCTGAACCAAGCTACACCCATTACAGCCGTGATGACCTTCCCCGCATCTCCACCTGCGCTTGTGGCTGAATTCTGCAACGATCTTTTTTTGCCACGGTTACTTTATTCGCGAAGTTTAGCCGTCTGAATGGGTTCGATGCTATCCATTACTCGATCGAAAGCGCCGACAGGCCGAGATTAGGCTGGTGGCATATCCAGAGATCTAGTTCGTCACGGGAGCAAGAGATGGGACAATGCTTACACTTCCTGGAAAGCATTATCAATTCCGTGATTGGTGCAGTCGAGACTGATGAGTCTGGGATAAATGGATCGTTGGATAAATTGAAACAAGATAT
This sequence comes from Penicillium turbatum, assembly GCA_030762825.1. Taxonomy (NCBI): domain Eukaryota; kingdom Fungi; phylum Ascomycota; class Eurotiomycetes; order Eurotiales; family Aspergillaceae; genus Penicillium; species Penicillium turbatum. Next base: position 382,432 of record JAUJYX010000011.1, on the reverse strand, counting down.
CCAGGGGTTGAGACTGTTCGGAAACGTTCGCCCCGCCTCCGTTCATCGATATAAAGGGAACACGATTTCCGGAAGAAGCTGCGGACTGCAAGACAAGACACTTCAATTCCTCCTCTGATTTATTAAGGACTTCAGAATCCTCATCATGGTCTCTTTTACAAGCCTCTTCGTTGCCGCCTGTGCAGCTGTAAGCACTTTTGCGCTACCCAGTGACTTGGACAAGCGACAGAGCATCACCACAAGCCAACAAGGAACCAACAATGGCTACTTCTACTCTTTCTGGACCAACGGTGGTGGCAGTGTCTCTTACACCAATGGTGCTTCCGGCCAGTACAGTGTGAGCTGGACCAATTGCGGATCTTTCACCTCTGGCAAGGGCTGGGCTACTGGCACTTCTCGGTAAGTCGATTCCACCTGATTTATTTGGCTCATTGGCTTATATGTGTTATATTGTAGAAACATCAACTTCTCCGGATCCTTCAACCCCTCCGGAAATGCTTATCTCGCTGTCTACGGGTGGACTACGAGCCCCCTCGTCGAATACTACATCATGGAGAGCTATGGCACCTACAACCCCGGCAGCAGTATGACATACAAGGGAACCGTGACCAGTGATGGATCTGTCTATGACATCTACACCCACCAGCAAGTGAATCAGCCTTCCATTGTGGGTACTGCAACATTCAACCAGTACTGGTCCATCCGCCGTAACAAGCGCACCAGCGGAACAGTCACTACTGGCAACCACTTCAACGCTTGGGCTTCTCTTGGAATGAGTCTCGGCTCCCACAACTACCAGATTGTCAATACTGAGGGATACCAGAGCAGTGGATCAGCAAGTATCACCGTTTCGTAAGTTTGCAGACGCCCTGCAGTGGCTCGATGCAAATGAAACGCTTGGTTATACCAAAGCTATGCTGGAATAAACACGGGAATGGAACTGTTTATTGCAGAAGGCACACGGATGTGGACCGGTACCTGGTTCGAGACCTACTTTATCGAGCTGTTGATATAGTAGTCCTGTATTGAAAACTTGCTTTTACAAAAAACCAACAAAACCTTGTTCCAACGTACTGGTATGAATGACTGAAAATTATTCTTGGTTGATCATCACGCATATCTGTCTCATTTCCTGTCCCTGTGGGCAGCATTCCTACTTTATGTATCTACTAGCCAGAATTTCTTTGCTTCTCCATTTCAACTATTCAATCTATATACTCCCGTCATTGTAAAAAGACTAAATGGGCCGACAGTGGATCCTTACGCACATGTTCAAATCAGTATGCATTGGGGTCATAATCTTCCTTGCAAATATTCATCTGTATCAAAGTCCCCATTGGACATATGGACGTTCAAAATCGGGCTCCAATGCATCCCTCAGCACACCAACTCCAAGTGGGATGTCAAGAGGAAGATGCTCCTCAAAGGGATTTCCCCCTTCACCGTAGATGAAATCCTCTACCTCCTTTTCAATCCATATACCGTGTCCATATGTAGAGCTCGCGGCCGAGTCTGGCACGCCGATCGTCACTTTGGGTCTTGATCCCGCATCCCGGTCTCCCCATAGCGTGCTCTCCGATACCATTCGCCTGATTTCTTCTAGCATACTATACCAGTCTCCATCGCTAAGGAAGTGCAGCATACTGAGTTCAATGGAGCGAACGGATTTTGGTAGCGTCTTAAGGAAAGAGACACAATCATCCTGTGAGATAACAAAGCCGGAGAGTTCGAAATGGCGCAGTTTCGACCATTGTTCCACAGGCGCAATGCTCTGTAATGGGATCAGTGGATATACTCCGTCAGAGTAGAGATCGTCATCAAATGTTGTATGTAGCCTGAACTCTTCCATTTCTTTTGCTTCACTAAGTGCCCGGCGCAGACGCCCATTAAGCAGAGATCGCCAGCATGCTTCGAGGTCTTCCTCACGTTCACCACCGATAAGCAAGGCAATATCTAGACGGCGGAAGCCCGGCTTCTTAAGCACGGCAGAGAAATGATTGTACTCTTCACAGGGCTCGTCGAAGATTGTGCAGTTGATCCCCGTAGGGATAGAGTTAGAAGTCATCACCAGCTCAGAAACAGAGTTTGGTTCGTTAGCGAGGACACGCATTGCCGTGCGGAACCCGCGGTACCGATCTCTAAGTTCTGGGTATTGATTCCACGTATATGCAGTAGCGGGCTCCATAGTGGCTCTAGGGTACAGCCAACCACGAGGAATAGGGTAATTAAAACCTTTCGGGAAAGCACGAATCATAGGAGTCGGGTAAAGCGGGGTGATGAGGTTGCCGTGGGCTGCAGGTGTGATGGTAACTCTCTTTAGGGCAGGAAACTGCTTAACGCCGAACGCGAACGCTTCCAAATCGCTCTGACCGGCAAGAACATCCTTCTGTTAACGCAGTAACTGCAGATAATGTTGCCAGCGCCCCCTCAGCGAAGGCTGAGCGAAAACCTGTTCTCTGCGCGCGATATGGTCGGGCCTATCCACATCCCGACGTTCCCGGCATTTTAGAACGTAAAGGTTTTCCTCACAAGCGTTTTTGAACCATTTAGGACACCCATCTCCCTCTTCAGACTCATGGCGCTCAGTGATCTCCTCTCTGTATTGAGTGTGGTATCCCGCAGCCCATTCTCTGTTATTATCGGGTTCATCCTCGTCCGAGAGCAATTCATGTCCCTCATTAGTTTCAGCTATTCGTGCTGGACCCCGATACAAGCGCGCCTCATCCCAGATAATCTCATTGACCTGATGGCGGAACTTGTCGTGTGATGCAATATTGCGGAAGACCTCTATGTTGAGGGGGTTGGCGGATAAGAAAACACGATTAAGTCGAAGAAAAACTGTATTGTTGAATTGCTTACATGCCAGACGCAAAGATTTTATGTCGGCATTGGATAGATATGACTCAATGCAATCCCAGAGCTCCAGGGGGAGCGTGGGGGGACTGGTATAAGCCATAATGCGATATTGTAGAGTTGAACTTGAGACTTCGTGATAAAGTGCATTTTATTGCGGAGTGAGCGAAGCGAGCGAAGCAATAATATTGAAGGTGTTTCACCCATACCCTTTAGGGTCGCTGCCCGCCCCTAGGTAGGTACCTAGGAGCCCTGTACCTAGTACTACTTACTAAGCATCTGGCATTAAACCCTATTTGTCACCGCCCACGTTCTGACCATCACACCTGGGCAGTACATAATTTTGTCTATAAACCCTGACATACACTCACTTTTGGCTCTTTCCCTGAGAACGGGTGCTCACTGAGCACTCACAAGGTGCCCAAGCTCTGGAGCCTATGGTGAATTAGCCTGTACACACCTGACTACACCCGTCAAAGCCATGTAACGCTACCATCTCAAGTCCTGAGGGGAATGATGATGATGTCTAGCTGAGCTCAAGTTATCGTTGGCAAATCTACGATGTACGCTATATAGCCCACCATACATGTATCTTACTCTTATCTTTTCCGGAGCTAGACATCTGTCGTTGAAGTTCATCTGATGTCACTTAAGAAACACCCCCGCACGGCCAAGGCGAATACCGGCAGATGATGGTCTGAATTACAACTAGAATATGAGGACCTGTGGGACTGACGCCGAAATGACCGCTTTTGAGGCCAGAAACGGCTGCCTTTCCACCCTGATCAATGTTCAGTACTCCTAGGCCAGTGTTATATTGGCGAGTCACAATCTCTAGGCGTGATCTGCTACTAGTAGTTGCTACTGATCACCTAGGAGCACCTATATACAGTCGATAGGACACAGTCAGAAACTGAGACCCAAAACTGTCAAAATGATAAGGGATCCATGTTGACAATTGCTAACGAGTACAAGAATTGAGAATTTAGAATTATCTCTGGTAAGACTTTACTGGCAATGAAAAATAGATAGAACCTGATCAGGTCCTTGTTGCACTCCCGCAGCTTACAATGAATCCAGACTTTTCTTTGATGAACCTAGTGGAAGAGAGATGTAAGAGCATTCGGGTGATCTGCAGCTCAGACAGCGCATGAATTTCGGCGCTCACGCTCGCCCTCCCGCTTGTTGTTCTCTCCGGTGCCCAACTCAGATATATGTGAAGCACCTAATTCGACGGGACGACGCGGTATGACTTGTTGAGGAAATGGTTTCGGTGGAGGGTGCTTCGCCATTGGTATCCGAGATACCATTGATAGAGCTCTAAACCGAGCTCGACGTTCCCACATGGCCAAGGTAATGGAAGCAAGGGTCATTAATCCAAGTGGAATCCCGATCCCGGCCCCTATAGCAGCTTCGCGGGAGACATTGGAGCAACCATTAGATGTGTCCGAGGGCTTCGAAGATTGGGAGCCCTTCACTGCAAGGCCAGCCACGCCCGGGATGGCAGTGCCAGTTGGAACACTGACTGATTTGAAATTCCCGCAGCTGACGCTCCCATTCTTCCACGAGGCTGTGCCACAGCAATGGACGGTCTTGCTTCCATTGTACTGGGCTGCGACGATCGGAAACCCCGCATTCTCGTTATAAGGCACTATGAGACAACTTCGATCAGCCAATGGACTGTTTGGGAATTTCCGCTTGGACTTGGGCCCTAGCACTCACTGCAGTAGGTCCATGAGCCGCACGAGTCCCAGCTTCGGTCTGTACAACTTGCGCGAGAGAGCACAAATCCTCGCTTCCCTTGCAGGTAGCATAAACCATTTGACATACAGATGTCGGCTCTGTTGCAACAGAATGTTGTTGCATCGGAGGTGCAGGGGACGTCATCGTTGGCCTCTGAGCCATCGGGGTTGTAACAGTTTATATCCGACAACACAGATACGGGCCACAAAAGGGTTGCGAGAGTGAGAGAAAACAAACATACTTGTCTCTTGGTCATGATGATGGAAACTCCACAATGAACATCGACGGGAGATAACGAGCTCTTTCTGCTAGAACATGAGCTGTTTTCATAAGCTGCCAAGGATCTTGGCTCCTTTGGTCCATATTGTGTAGCATACGGAGTGTTTCTCCTCTCTCATGGTGCGCGGGGGCTGGCACGAGGTTGTGGCTGATGATTGGAGGGTCTGCACACGGTCTGCGCGAGTACCCGCGAGAGACCCTGTGTGATGAGTATCACCAAATAGGGAAAAGATGGATGGCTGTGTTGCCAGCTGAAATTAGGCATAATCCCCCGCCAAAAGTACCTCGAGATTCAAGGATTTATGTCAAGTCCAAGCATTCTTACACTAAATTCATGACTTCCGGCGAATTGCTCGTCAGGTTGTCAGGTTGTCAGGTCTGACGGCCTTACCAGTAATACCTAGTAAATATTTACTAGGTATTACTACTCATGACTATATGCTACTACTAGCTACCGAGAGAGGGTGAGATTACTAGTCGTGCCTAGTAAATAGTAGGATTTTCAAAAATACGGGGAGGCTCGTCAGGTGGCATTTACTAACCGCGACTAATCCTATCGAGGAGGATCTCAACAACATGGAACGTGTAATTCAAGCTTGGTTCTGTGCTGGAACATGTTTTGAACGGATTAATATCAGAGGTATGCAGCATCCTATGTTTGTGGGGAGATCAGCCAGCGACGGCAAGTTTTATTCGACAAGGTTAACTCGATTAACTCGACTACCAACTCAAGTAACAAAACAAATATCGAAAGCAATAAAAGAACCCAGATTAAGTCGCATTCAAGATAAAATCGGGCGTTGTAATTCCACAGGAGCCATTTCATTTGTCATTGAATGGACACCCGTTGAATCCTGCATGGGAATCATATACTCCTTCACTCCTGCCTTGTGGACACGGCCGTTGATCATAATTATATTCAGCCGATCATGGTCTTGTAAGATGGAAATTTCCTTCAGTGGATTGCCATCGACTACCAGACAGTCCGCATAGTTGCCCTCTTTGATTTGGCCCATTTCGTGAGAGCGCATGAATAACTTAGCCATACCATAGGTTGCTGCGATAATCGACTCATGTGGTGTGAAACCAAAACGATTGACAAAATGTGCGAGGTCGCGCGCATACGTCCCGTGTGGCGTCCATGCAAATCCATAATCACTGGATATAAGAGTCAGAACTCCCCTACTGCTGATGTGAGAGGGAAAAAAAAAAGAAAACCTGCAAGACTTACCCTCCGGGAAGGACCACAACTCCTCTTCGATGCATCTCACGCATAGCACGGTCGGCGGCAGAAAGCTCCTTCTGGTAGCCTACCTGTTCAGCCTTCTCTGTGGAGTAGCCAAACATCACGGCGTCGTGAAGGGTGGCGATCAACCAGTTAATGGCGGGTGCCACTACGTGCTTTGATTTGTTCTTTTCGAGCGCATCCATGCCTTTCATATTTTGTCAGCTATAGTGAAACATAATAGTGGCAAGTAACAGACCCTTCTCATCTATATAGGATGCATGATAGATCACGTCCACTCCAAAATCAATGCTCTGTTGAACAGAGTCTCGAGCTCGAGCATGTGAGCAGACCCGCTTTTTATGTCTATGAGCCTCGTCAACACATGCTGCTGTCTCTTCTGGTGTAAAGTAGCAGTCTTCTGCATCTCGGATCTCCGTGATCTGGCAGAGGCGGTTAACTCTCAGCTCTCACGAGGTTGGGTGATAGTCATACTGATTCTCCAGACATCGAAAGTTTCACCTGATCGACGCCAATCTCGATATGTTCACGGATGCTGATGTCTTATTAGCAGTTTACAAAGTTAGATGAATCCTTCACACCATATAGCAACTTACACTTCTCTCATTTGCTCGGGGCCATCCGCGTATGCAGTGATGCCTCCAACTAGTTCTCCACCCGTTCGTGCCATTTCTTGACCATTAGCCAAGAAACGAGGCCCCGGAATATCGCCTGCGTTGATCGCGTCCCGAATAACGACATCTAGGCGTTTCTTAGCAGATGCGGCCCCGAAACACATAGTGTACCCGGAATCCAAGAAGCATTCAGCGCTTCTCGCAGTGAGAAGCGTATGCTCCTCGACGCCGAGGTCACCGAGTCGATCCAGATCGCCCCCGTTCCAGGTAAAGTGGGTATGGGAGTCCCCTAAGCCCGGCATCAATGTGCGGCCGTTTCCATAGAAAATGCGCACACAAGAATCTGCCAGGAGCGCTTCTTTGTTGGGAACCTTGCCTACATGAGCAAATTTCTGGCCTATATGACAAGATTGTTAATCATACTCCGCTATACAGGTATGAATATTTAAGGCAGACGGTAAAATGGTAACTTACCCACGATGAGGACATCTCCTCTGTATGGCTCCCGGCCAGTAGCTTCCAGGATTTCCACATCTAGGATGAGGATTTTGGAAGAAGGAGCCGTGCCGGCAATCTCATAGTTCACGGGCTGAAGTTTTGAGTCGAAATTTAGCTGATCAATGTATGCGACATTGCGAGGAGGCCCATTGTAGTTGTCGATAGGGTAGTCTGGCGACATCCACGACACATTCGTCATTTTGAAAAGATGGGAGCTCAAGAAGGTACAGGTAAAGCAGTGGTTGAATGAATAAGGGAGGGACAATGCAGGCTAGGGTAATGCGAATCATTCATGAATTGATTCGCGTTGGCTTTGAAGTAATGACCGACTTCCCCACTTCCCCACGATTTGTAGAGTGGGCACCAATCGGGGGGACTACTCCCCTTCTTCTCGGAGTTACGGGCGCAGTCCACTCTTCTCCGCGCTTCTCCGCAGACCGGGGACGACTCGAAGATCCAAAGTAGTGTGGCGCGGGATTCTCCTTAATGACTTTGCAACTACCAAGCTGTTCAATATGGGTTGGCTGAGTCTACGAAGCAAGCTTCATGGGCCGACGTCCTTCGAGCCTGTTTCTACAGAGGCCATCAATTTCAAATCTGCCACCGAACAAGTCGAGCACGTCGAACATATTGAACTTATCTCACCAGCTCCCTGTGAATATTCACTTCAAGATCCTTCTGTTCCCGATGACGCTTTGCCCTTTATTCCGCCCGCCATCGTCCGGGACCAGCGTTCACGTCTCTCGCAGGCCCAATGTCTCGTTTGGATCGTCGTAGACAACATCGTTTACGACTGTACCAAGTTCATCAAAGAGCATCCAGGAGGCGACACTGTCATACGAAGTTTTAGCGGGGAAGACTGCTCATGGCAATTTCGGCGCTTTCATTCCAAGGCGATCATGGAGAAGTGGGGACGACCCTTGCGTGTTGGGCGAACGGAAGGAATAGTGAATCGATTCAAGGAGCCCCCGAGGTACTTTGGATCGAAGAACCGATAACCTACATCGAATGGCTTGTACATATCAAACCCTGTCGCAAGCTTTGAAGGAAATTCGATTTGTATCGTATATCCATTACTACCAAAAGATTCACTATACCCTTCTACATCTATCAAACTTTTGATCCAAAATTTATCCTCTGTGAGCGCACGAGTAGATTTCCCCCGCATTTGGCTTGTGATTTCGTCACAACCATTGCCTTATCATACCCAGATGACCCCAAGAGATCATAGTCGGCATCATAGTTGGGGTTTTTGCGGATGCTGTGGCGATGGGCGGGGAAGCGCGGTGAAGCGCGGCGGAGAACGGTGGTGAATGCCGCCAACAGGCAAACTCCGATGCGGGGAGTCCGTCGCCTCGGCAGCTCAGAAATAACTTGCAGTTTATGAAAGTAGCTGGATGACAACTCATTGTTCATGTTCAAACTCAAACTCTTTGAATCTTCATCGTTTCAAAATGACCGTCAACGGAGTGAATACCCTCACCAATTATGTGGCATACTCGGAGCCCAACAGCGGCCCCCGAATTGGCCATCTTGACTTCGAAACCTCGACTATCACCCCGCTCTCCTTCAAATCTGGCACCCCATTGACCGATCTTTATCAAGTGATCGCAGTCGGCGAGCAAGGAATCACGGCATTTGCCGCGCAATCCTTCCCTCTTTCTAGCGTCAAGCATCTCCCGCCAATTTCAGGTCGGGACGTGCTCGCTGTTGGGAAGAACTACTTTGAACATGCTCGCGAGTTTAACTCCTCGGGCTACGATGCCAGTGATAAGACCGACCAGCCAACGCACCCCGTGATTTTCACCAAGCGTGCGACTTCCATCATTGGCCACCAAGACCCTATTCTGCTGCATCCAAACTTCACCAGCACTCCCGACTACGAGGGTGAGATTGGCGTGATTATTGGCAAACCGGGATTCCAAATCTCGGAGGAGAACGCTCTGGACCACATCTGGGGCTATACCATCGTGAACGATATGACTGCCCGCGAGCGCCAGCGCGACCACAAGCAATTCTTCCTAGGCAAATCTCCTGATACTTTCTGCCCAATTGGACCCGTTGCCGTACCTAAGGAAAGCCTTCCAGAAAATCTCAAGATCCAGACCTTCGTCAACAAAGAGAAGCGCCAGGAGGCCACTCTTAACGATCTGATCTTCAGCGTTCCTAACCTTATCGCGACTATCAGCGCCGGTCAGACATTACAAGCCGGCGACATTCTCGCCACCGGTACCCCTGCAGGTGTCGGCTTCGGGTTCAGACCTATGAAGTTCCTGCAGACTGGAGATGAAATCAGCATCTCCGTGACAGGACTGGGCACCCTGACAAATCGGATTGCTGCTTCTGACATGGTTAACACTACCTCCGAGCGCGCGCAGTCTCACATTCCTGTCGCCAATCAAAAGGCGCCCGCCAACGCCGGACTGACAAATATCAACGGCAAGAACCTCTTTTACCTACGACTAGGTCTTGAAACGGGTCCTCCGGTCGTCTTCATTCATGGACTAGGCGGATCCACTAGTTACTTCCACCCCCTTGTTACGAAGCTCCAGTCGACACATTCCTTGCATCTTCTAGATCTAGAAGGACATGGCCTTTCCCCAACATCGGCACTCAGTACCCTTTCCATCGCCTCTTTTGCGGAAGACTTCTACCAGCTGTCTCAAGTGGCTGGGGTGAACAAGGGCGTGACTGTAGTCGCCCACTCAATGGGGTCTCTCGTTGCTCTCAAGCTTGCCCTGGAACATCCCGACCTTGTGTCCAAACTCATCCTCATGGGTCCTCCCCCGAACCCATTGCCAGAAGCGGGTAGCCAAGGATCCTATGCCCGGGCTGCCCTTGTTCGAAAGCAAGGAATGTTGGCGGTTGTTGATGCAATCACACAAGCAGGAACTTCGGTCTTCGTTCAACAGAACAACCCGCTAGCTGTTGCTGCGGTGCGTACCTCTCTTCTCAGTCAAGATGCTGAAGGATATGCCAAGGCGTGTACGGCACTTGCTGGATCAGCCACCGAGACATTGGATGTCAAGAGTCTCCGTATTCCGGTTTCCTTAATTACTGGCGAGGAGGATAAGGTCAGCCCTCCAGCTCTCTGTCAGAAGTACTCCGAGGCAACTGGAGGTGGAAATGTTCAGGTGCTCAAGGATGTGGGGCATTGGCATTTGTTCGAGGACGTGGATCGAACTGTGAAGGCGGTTCTGGCGCAGATCTGAAATCCTTGAGTTCCTTTCTCTCTTCTAGTTTTATTCGATTATTTTACAAGACGTTTAGAGACAAAATCGATATTTTCTACCACATCCAAATAAATCAAAAACAAAATATCTCGTTCGCAACTGTATAACTGAAACGTAGAAAAGATCCATATTCAACGTATACTCTATGACATGAAAACGAGTTTTCGGCGTTTGCAACTTAGTATTCCTGAGGTCCGTGGCCGCCAACCTCAGGAACACTAAGGTGGTGACCAAAAAGGTATGCGGAAACCCCCCGTTGGCGCGATGGTCCTAAAATTCAGCCGTACACAGCATGATATCATGTTCCCGAGTTTAGGTCCGATTACGCTAGTTTGAGCTCTCCATCGATCCATAAAGCAAGCAAATCATCAAATCATAAATGATAGATCAACAAATTGTCATACTAGCGCGCAGGAGCGCGGATGAAGGAGGGTGTCCGGCCACGTCGTTGGATAGCCAACATGAATCATCACCTGAAAGCGGCAAGTCCGCGAAACTCCGCAGAACTCCGCTCCACTATCCCTTACCTGGATCCATGGAAACCATATGGTCAGATCTAGGTACATGTAGATGAAAGCGGAGACCGGGGAGTGGAGAAGTAGCTATCTACCAGTAGGAACCCCTATCCCTGAGCGCTAGACCCGGTTCGGTGCATGTTCCCCGGATTTCTGGCTGCGGGGATTTCTGTTCTAGTGTGGACTCTACTGGCAGCATATATAGATCGCGAAAAGATCAAAAAAAACCCCCCGTAGTGTACACATGCCCTTCTATTATTCACCCTCAACCATCGACGAAACACCATGGACTCAAGCGACTTCGCTGTCACCAAACCAGATGAAGGGAACAGATCCCCTTCGACTCACGCAAACCACCTTGAAAGGCTTCACACTGCAGGCGGACATGTCAACGACCGAAGTCAACCCGCCCTTCCTGTCTATCACCGCACATTTGCGAGTCCCGCCCCATTGGGACTGATATCTTTCGCGACAGGTACGTCACTGCTCCTCTGATAATGATATGCGACTAAGTCTGTAGATATCTTCCTTATCTCCATATTCGGATTGCACGCCAGGGGTATCTCGGCACCCAACGTGATGGTTGGGTGTCTGGTATTTTATGGTGGTGTTGGTCAGTTTGTTGCTGGAATTATGGAATACATCACGGGAAACACGGTAACTCACATTGGATCAATGCCAGAACGACTGCTAACAGGCCTACCTCTTTTTACAGTTTGGTGCCACTGTATTCTCGTCATATGGAGCCTTCAACCTGTCCTATGCCATGATTTATCTCCCCGGAACAGGCATCTTGTCTGCATACACCGATGCCGCGACCGGTGTCGTAGATCCTAGCTTCAACCAGGCTCTTGCAATATACCTTTGGGCGTGGTTTATTGTAACAGTGGTATTTACCATTGCGGCAATGCGATCGTCCTGGGTTCTTTTCGTTGACCTGTTCTTCTTGGACATTTGTCTTTTGCTCCTTGCTTGTGGCTTCATGGCCAACATGGATGGTCTTCTGACTGCAGGTTATTCTTTCGGGCTCACTGTATCGTTTCTCTCTTGTGAGTACCACCTTAATTGAGGCTATCATGCAACATGATCGAGACTGATCGTGATTGAACAGACTGGGCCGGTTGTGCCGGGCTATGGGGTGGTGGAGTCACTCCCATCAAACTGCCGACATTTGAGATGTACTCGCCTGTTTGAATGCTCCTGCATTTGATCAAACGGGCCAATTAATGAAAAGGGGTATCGATTGAACCGGTGTGGGAATATAAATCGACAGTATCATATGAAACTATTCGATGTTGGGAGGAGACTTAGTAACAGAGACCCCGGGGTCAGTGGGGTAATGTCTTAGCATGCGCTATCGTACTTCTTCAGTCCAAGAGCTGTCAGAATCTCTAAGTAATCAGATGTCTATTAGCAGGTTTCTCTAGATGAAGCGGTAAAATGTGGTGACTTACTTGACCATCCCAAGTCAGAACCAAATAGAGGCTCCACCAATTCCTTTCCAAAGCGAACTCCATCATCACCGGAGCAAAAACAGACAGCACTGTTCCCCACGGAGAGAGCCATATTCGGTTTCGTCTGAATGTATGGCTCCATAGCCGATAGCCAGCTTGGATCATGTTGAGCGACCAACGAGGAGTAGACATTTGCCCCAGCTACACTCCCCATCACCATTGCGGTTCCCCCTAGCTTTATGCCTGGGAGACTTGTAATAGAACCCGGAGTTCCCGAGTTCGGATTTAGTCTAATGACATCATGACTAGTTTGCTCTCCAGGGCAGCGAGTGGTCTACCATACGGTGAAGCTTTCTCTCAAACGAATTTGATTTACAAATTTGAACAATAGAAAAAATTAATATATAAACTAACCATACATAAGATGGGTGAAATAGGGGGATGAGTCATCCCTGGAATCAAACGGTGCTGTCATGATATGCTACATCCGAGGAGCATCGATCTGCCCACGGAAATCCTGCCGGAGAAAGCCATTGCTCGCATGGTATTTTGGCCACTATTTCCTCAAAACTTTCTGGTAATGACCAGAAATTCGACTCAGACGGCTCGGAGTCGTCGAATGGCCCGTTTGTATCCATTGTCCTAGTCTCGCTGCTCAGTCCGAAACCACCGGTGCTCCCCAAATCACTCACACCATCCGAGAATATGAGGAAAGGGGCGAGCTGGGAAAGTTTCCCTGAAATCAATGGGTCCAGTCTCGAACAAGCTTGGTTGCATATCTCGCTGTATGGTGCATTGTCGTGGAATCGCTGGAGACAATTGTGCACGGCTTGTAATATGAAATGTATAGGACTGTGTCGGGTTCGGAGCTTTCCCAGTAGAACCAGCAGGGTGGATATTGCTAAAAAGGCGTGGAATGAGCCAAGGCCATGGATGTACCAGCTGTATGGTTTGAATTCAAGCTGCAAATTGAGGATTTCGTAGTTTGAAAGGATGGCAAGAGCAGCCCGTTCGCATTTTTCGTAGCTTGTTGTCAGAATCCCGTCTTCTTCACCTTCCTCTGATCTTAAGAGGCAGATTCGATGCAAGAGGAGAACCAGATGGTTGGTGTAATTATTCAGAATAAGCGAATGTGCCTGATGATATGTAGGCAGACCAAGTTGCTCGCAGAAGCGCTCTTCCTGCGCTTGCATTTCAGCCTGGAGCCGGTCATCCAACGCGTGTATCTCACTCTGGTGGGGCGTGAGCCTTCTATTGCTCAGAGCGCATATCTCTGATGCAAGAGAGTACAGACGGAATTTATACAAGATATATGACATTTTTGTCGGCTTCTTCCGCATTGGCGATGATTGGCTCCCGTGCACGGCTTCATGAGACGAGCTTGAGACAATCTCGTCGTCTTCCACGTCCGCCGGCAATTGGACATTATTTTCCACTTGAAACGGGGCCAAGTTACCCAAACAGGTGTTCTGTATGGTGTAAAGCATCAGTAACCCCGCCCAGGCTCGTCGCCTCTCTTGAACCTCAACAGGATGCAAGTCAAGAAGTGCAGGATCAACGTGGCACCCGATTGCGATGGCAATATTGAGCGTTGTTCCAAGGAGAGCCCAGGCTGGGCCCTGGGCATGGTTGATGGCATATATAAGCAGAATGAGACATTGCAGGGTGTGCAAATTATGCTGCCACATGAAATTATCGGAGGCTAGGCACTTCATCGCCGCCTGTCGGTATTTCACTGCCAATGACTTCACACTTTCTGCCGTAGAAGCCTCTCGGCCTAAGTCTGCTAGGATGGGACTTTCTTTATCGATGGCAGTGACAGCCAGCCCTAAAGCTGTGAATACCAACCCAATAAAGGACAATGGAGCATTTCGAGGGTCTTGTTTTAATTTAGCATAATTCGATTGGAAGGTCCCATCGTGAAGAATGTGGAACAGTGGGGAGAACACATCGAGAAATACAGCGAGGAGTTCGTCACAATGTCGAAACGGGGGTAGCATGTCTATAAAAGACTGTGTGCTGGAAATTGTCTCGGCGAGCAAAAAGATGCCGGACGGTAATTCCAGTTGAGATCGGTTTTGCAGCGAATGGAAATCATCAGGGTCACGAGAGGTATTGTAAGGAACATATCGCACATGGCCCGACGAGGATGTGATGATACTGCCGACTTCACCACGTTGAGATCCTATGCTATTGCAGTTGGAATGATTATCATCGGTGTAGGTCGAGATGGGAATTTTAGATGGCTCACCCCGAGGTGGAGGTGGGTCGTCTTGGGAAACGGGCGCACGGAGCGCTCGATCATGTTGAGCGTTGGAGGTCGAGGTCAACTCAATATTTCGAATCAGTAGACTTTCCAAATCCGATATCCGCCGGAGAAGATTATCCAGACTGGTCTCATGTCGCTCTGGTTGGAGATTCTGTTCAACATCGCGCTTGAACTGGCATGTCGACGCCACTCCACGCTTTCGACAGGTATCACACGGCACGCCAGATCCTAAACAGCGTATCTTTCTCCGTCGGCAGTTTTCACAACTAAGAGGTAGCCTTTTGGTCATTTTGTTAAGTTCTAGGACATGGGAAGATGTTTCAAAAATTTTCGGTTGGGAGACATGGGAGACATTTCCATCCTTTTTGAGAATGCCCCACATCTCGGGGTTGCGGGGAAAGTTAACCTCGGGGAGTCGGAGGACCACTTAATCCGAACTGTATCAGGAAACGCCCCGGGGCTGTCGGGAATACATTTTTTGAGACTTGAATCATTGAACTTACAAATCTACTCCAATAATTATGTAGGTATCTCCATAAGTAGCTAGCGAGATCAATACATGTTTTCCCCTCAGATTTATACACGAATTCGCTGGAATAAAGGGCAGTAATACCCTCCCACAACGTTCTAGAAGCCTAGAATTGGATCCATCAGATCCCAATCCAGGGAATTGAAAGTCTCTTAAAAGGTCGAAATTGGAGAAGAAGGGTATGGTAATATACTTGGAGGAGTGGCTATCAGTACGCACGCTCCGGGAAATGTACCTGAGTACCAGATCACTTACCGTTCCCCAGGAAGAAATGCGCCACACTTTGACAGCACAATGGCGAGCCATTATATGCCTTGAACTTATATTGTTCAGGAAGAGACTCTTCGAAATGATCAAGGGCTTCCTGAATCTCCTGACTAGCCTCCCAAACTTTCACAAGGCAGCGTTCTTGGCTTCCGTATAAAAGCCGTGCCGACCTTCGGATAATCTTAGTAAGCTTCGCCATGGTCATTATAAACTCATCACTCGGGAGGTGAATGGCAACATCCTCGTCAGAGATAGAGTTCGGTCGGCCAAGACAGTAACATATCATGCTATTTGGTCAGCATAGGAGGGTTGGACCGATACAATGATTCATGTTACTCACTGTTCAAAGATACAAAGACTCCAGAACGTTAGCCTTCTTTTATGTACGTATTGGCTAGACAAGTTGGTATGGGAGGGCATTTCGCGGTGCAGACCGGCGGCAATTGCTTTCCGTGATGCGGTGCCGGTGAGAAGGTAAGCAGCGTTAGGACGGCCTAACTGGATCTGGTACTGAGCTTGCAGCGTAAGTCAGTATTGAGAAACTTGCAGATCTTATATCTGGGAGGACTCATCATGATCAGGGTTATTTGCACGGTTTCCAGATTCACAGCACCATCTAGTGCAACGCCTAGCTCCTGAATCTGACAAAAGAGCTTCTCGGCCCAGTATACATGTTCCGTCATTGTAGCCCCAAGGGCCAAACACGCAACGAGTTGGATATATTCTGGCAGAGAAACTGAGTTCCTCGACTCCTCATAAACTGTTTGGATGAAATTTTTCACGTATACTCCATTGATAAAAGAGAGGAATGGTAGCTCCATCCGGATGAAGCGACCTACAAACTGCGTCGCCAGACCTCTCGGCAATAAGGAAGTGAGCAAGGACCACTTGACTATGATCCGATTGTTTTGGAAAGGATCTGACGAGGCCACAGGAATTTCAGGACTAGCGAAGTATCGCACGAAGAACAGACCGCGATATCTGAACCTATCGAGACCATTCCCTGTCTCATCTGCACCAACAGATGATGAATCCCCTATTCCTTTTGAGGGACCTAGATGGCGGTGGATCCGTTGAAGGAGGAAGAAATTGGACGACGAACCATAATAAAGTTGCAATGGACAGGCCGAAAAGAGAGATTCAGTCGCATAAACCCCTTCAGCAATTTCTTTCTGTATGATGGCTTGAAGTCTCGCTAGCACAGTCCGGTGGAAGCTGGGCAACTTGTCTGTACTTGTTCGCGTAAAAGGCGGCGTTCCGTCTCTGTCGGCATTTCACGCGGTAGTTACAGGTCATCTTTCTGACTTCGCATGGTTGGCAAGGTCGGCCCCCATCGCATTTGACCTTGCGAGTTCGACAGCCATCACAGGCTTTAGAGAGGCGTTGTGATGGAAGCGAGTCAGTCACAAGCCATGGGGAGGTTTGTAGCGCAGAAGTCGGAGTCTTGGGAGACCTCGATTGACTAAGACTCGAAGTCCTCACCTGTTCAAACGGAGAGTGAGTCTGCATGGAGATGACATATTGAAAGGAAGTGCAGTCACGGATATCTGCCAGTTTTGTGACTTGGAACTTAGTTCTTTTAGCTTTAGTGGCAAAGTCTCAGCACTACAGAAGAAAAGAGAAGGAAGGCAGAAGCAACAAGATCTATTCTTCTGTCGTGACTATGGACTCTGGAGAGAGAAGGAAGAAGAGAAGAAGAGAAAACAGCAGAGCAACTGACTATAAGAACACCCTGCAAACTGACTGGGAAGGAACCTGCCTGCGAACTGAGCAGGAAGGAAGTTGCCTGCAAACTGGGCCTCGAGGAACCTCCCGACAAACTGATCCTCGAAGGAGCCTGCCGACAAACCGGACCTCGAACGGGAAGGAACCTGCCTGCAAACTGGGCCTCGAGCATCACCTGACTGGATCTCGAGCATCACCTGACAGACTGGGTCCCTGCCTAAGGACATCCATCCAACTGGTCAACCATGGACCAACCAGTTGGCAAAATGGACATGTCCAGAACAAGCAGCAAGTCACCTGGTCATGTCAGGTGACCCAGCAACCTCGACACAAAGACCCTTATCAAATGTTTAATTTCACTTACGCGGAACTAAAAACTATTTCCATTATGTGTAGACTAAAATTGTTGAATTTCGGCTAGAATTCCTACGGGCTGCGGGCACAGATTTTTGACAATGAACGAAGAACTTGTCCACAATTTTAAGGAATAGGATAGAGCATAGCAAATTCGTAGCTAAGCAAGGGCATATAACACACGAATAAAAGTAAGTTTCTATTTTTTAGCATTCTAGTGTAGTGGTCCTGTATAACTATTGATTTTGGGTGGGATGGAGTGAGGCGGTCTACGCAGATATTATAAGCACTATGTCTCGACGATAAATAGGAGTCTTTAAACCCAGCGTCACTTTTCACTCAACTCACCAGCCTATTTTATTTACTTTTATAAGTCAAGCTCCTTCAACAATGGATTATAACCGAGGTCTTGATATCTCACATCAGATCCAAGAAGACGTTTGGGTCGACGAAATCAATAAATTTCGAATAAACGGGCGCCTTTGCGAATGGGTAGCTGGCTTTCACCCCAAACAAATTCCCTGCCAGCTGCATGGTGGCTTCTTGAATGGCTCGTACAATATCTGTCAAAAGGTTCTCTTTGAGGATGGTACTACGTGGTTACTCCGTTTCCCTCGCGTGAAGAGCATTTGCCCTAAATACGCCGATGAAAAGGTAGTTATAGAAGTGGAGGCTCTTTCTCTCATCCGCGAGAGGACAAGTGTTCCTGTTCTAGATATCAAAGCCTAGGGTCTTACTAATAGCAATCCTCTGGGTCTTGGCCCTTTCATCTTAATAGACTTCATCGACGGGATTTGTCTGAACGACGTATTCACTGGAGGCGATTCTAGGCTACTTAAAAAGGAAATTCTAGACAGTGACCTCGAGATTGTGTACAGATAGATAGCGAACTTTATACTGCAAATTTTCGAGATCAATTTTGACCGAATCGGAAGTTTACCCACGCCAAGAACTAGTTATTCTACGCCTACCTATCCGCTGACTTAGAAGATATAAGAGATTGTACAGACTAGAGGCGTCGACACTTTTAGTACGTCTAGAATCCTTTATTTTATTACGTTTACTAATAAAGGTTCTTTAAGGTAATCGAACTAAGGGTTTCTCGACAACCATAGCGTACTTCTAGTACGTTATTAACCAAGACTGGTAACAACTTCGATATCAACCGAATTCAATCGCTGGCGAACTAGATAGTATCTCCAAATATACTTCACTAAGTATTCTAGAATCATTAATACCCCGATTTGTGAATATAGCGTATGAAAATGGGCCTTTTAAACTTATATACGATGATTTCGGCCTAGCAAATATGATCGTGAAAAGCGAGAAAGACCTTACAATTGTCGGTGTTGTGGACCTTGAGTGGGTATATGCGGGACCGGCGCAGTTGTTCGGTTCAGCTCCTTGGTGGCTTCTTCATGACCGACCGGTTAATGAAGAGTGGGATTTCAAGGACGGCAACCCTCCCGAAGCCACTAAGCGGTATTTCAATTGTCTTAACATTTTTAAAGAAGCTTTAGCAAAGGAAGAGGCGAAAATGCCTAGAAAGCAGGGTACAGAACTCTCTGAGCTTGTCAAATGGTCCGAGGCTTCAGGAGCTATGTGGTTTCATATGCTCCTGTCTAGTGGATTCTTCGACTCATTCAGTTTCCCTTGCATGCAGCTACGGCAATGCGTGAGTGCTCAGTGGTGGGGAGAACGTGTCAATGAGTTGGAAATCAGACCGGAGGTGAAACACTTTGTGGCTGACAAGCTCCAAGACTTGGATGAGTATCACAAAAATGTCGATAAAATCGAGGGGCTTAAAGACTGTCTGGATCGTGGCGAGATGACGAGGGATGAGTTTATTGTGGCGGTCGATGGACTTTCGGTTGTGAACCAGTAGCATCGTTATTATCTCGTTATACACGTGCTCAAGAGCCTAGTTTGCTATAATAAATTTCGGTGTCTAAAGGCTTTAAATCAAAAAACAAAATTGATTTCATCTACTATTGGGCTCAATGAAGAATATGACTGATTCAAACCGTAGTAAACATCTGAACAAGCCACAATATGGAGCTACAACTTATATATTTATTGCCTACCTCCAATCGCTTCCTTCGTGCGAAAGCAAAAAAAATGCCGACGTTGCCTATCTAAAGCAAGCGAAATTTCAATTAAAAAGGTCGATCGGCCAGTATTGACGCTACTCTGCTAGCCAACCCTTTCCATATCTGCATCACCAGAAATAGCTATCAGCTTGCCAAGGAACCCTTATGGATTGTATTCCAACTTCCTCGCTACAAGGACTGCTTCCCAGCTGGATTCGTTCTTTTCTCTCCATTCAAGGCGACTCCCCGTCTGTCAGGGAAACTCAAGAAGAGCAGAGCACAGAAGGCAGAAACATAGAAGAAGCTGTGAACCCCAACACTGAATATTACAAGCCACTATTTCACGGTAGTATCCCCTGCTCGAAATACATCTCAACGATGCTCCTCCGTATATGCTAAACGCTTTTATCTTCAGTTCATAGTCCTCCTGCTCCCACCCAATCGGCTCAATCTGTTACGGGCCAAAGGCAAAAGAGGGAAAATCCCAATAACCGTGCTGTATTCAAAAAGTATCAAGTCTGGAGAAGAAAGGAGAAGAGAAGAGAAGAGGGGGAGGGAAAACAATTTGAAGACTTTTCCCTCACGTCCCTGTTCCTTCCCATCTTGACTCCTTCCTTAATGTCTACCTTTCTACTTATAATCTTATGTGAGAGAAACTATTTAACCGAATAGTTTCTGCCTTAGGTAACTATTCTTTTCTGCCGAAATAATTCTTATATATATCTAGCTATAAATAAGTCTAACTATAAAGAAATCTCCTAGACCCTATACGTAAGTTAAGTCCGTAAGTCTATCCCTAGTTATCTAGAGGATTAGCCACATAATAATATCCAATTTCTACGCTAGTATTTTCTATAACGATTTGTATTGAATACCGGGCCTGCTTTACGGCGCTAGGACCTTGCCGGTAATTGTCATTTTTCATTCTCTTTGTGTCGCAATACATTCCTTCCAAGGTTGGAAGGTTGGAAGCGCTGATCCTTGAGTCAGCATCACCTCGATGATACTACACTCTAAGGGAGGAAAACTGTAATCAGCCCCTGATGCACCTACCTCCTCGGATATGATCATTTGGTGATGCACTCACAAATTCTTGTACCATTTTTATATCTCCTCGGAGCTCTTCCGCCGAGACCCTGGAATGCGAGTAATTCGATATTCCGGCCCTTTGCCCGCCACTTATGTATACATCCTGTGTACCCACCCCATGACCTAAACTTTGCCGATGCGACTCCCGGTCCTGCAGCGGCAAGGGAGCTTCACTCCAGCTGACAATGTCGGAACGGTGCTTCCCGCGTGCCGAATGATTACGATCATAGGAATTGGGCTTGGCACCCGAGGAGCCGTAGGGCGATTGGATTGCATTTGACTTTGTGGATATGATGGCTCGAAATGGAGGCAGACATCCGACGATAATAGCTGTCTTGGTTGTTATGAAAACTCCGTGAGTAGAAGTTCTAGTATCCAACATACAGATTGATGACTCAACAACACTCCATACTGCCAGAGCAGCTTGGTCCGAATATGCTTTTCCGGTGATCTCTACCGCGCGGACAATTGCCGCGGCAACGATCACGAATCCGAGACAGAACAGTATCACCAGACCGATTTTCTGCTGCATGTTGATTTTTGCTTGCCAGAGGATGCGCAGAGGAAGAGACATGACTTATGAGGAATTAGCTGAGCTCTGCTAGACATAACGGAATATTTATCACACTCAATATGTCGGTGAGGATATCCACTGCAGTGCTATACGAGATGGAGATAACAGATCCTGTTTGGTCAATTGGCTTCGTGCATTTACCTGCAAAATATCAGGAACGAGGTCGTGAAATCGAGAGAAATCGAACCCAACATACCAAAATTGAAGTAATCAGATGGCGGGTGGCATGTATAGACCGATCCAACCCAACATCCAATATATGCCAACGCTGCGAAAACCACAGTCGCCCACCACACCCGCCGGTATCGTGGCAGCCCGTCGGATATCATCCAGAAGAGCGCCAAGAATGAAGCTTTTACACTCCATAACACGGACCAGAAAATTCCAATAATCGCAAACTCATAGTATGTGTAGCGAAGTCCGTGGTGAACAATATCCGGCCCTGTGGTGTTGAGAACCAAATAATAGAGATGGGGTGCTTGTAGCGTTTGTAGAATTGCGTTCGTTATCAAAAAGCCCAGGGCGAGCAGCATAAAGTAGTCATCGGCTAGTAGTCGTTTCATGTATATTATTCGAATTGCGATGCGAGCAGACGTAAACAGGATACCCAGCCCCACTCCCACCCAGGTGATAGCGATGAGGCCATTCACTGAAAGCTGAGTTACCAGTCCCTGAGGAGGCGGAAGGCTGGCCATAGTTGCAAAATCTATTGAGGCCGCAGCACCGTGTGTATATCTTTGTTCCAGTAAGTGACAGATGGACGAGAAGCTGCAATAATAGCTCAAGTTCACTCCACTCTGAATAGGTCCTGGGGGTAATCCCTAGTGGGGTTGGTACACCTTGTGTGTTTGTGTACTGAAGGCCTGAGTAACGACTTGACAGGCCACATTTGTTCGTTCACTTGATTCTGCGGAAAGGTGAAGACCGGGGGGCCCTGTCAGGCGAGTCTAGAAGGAGGGCAACACAGCCTGATCATGGCAAAGTCTTTGCGAGTTTCGTAGTAAGCCCTCCATAACTGTGGCACCGCAAGTGTTCATGCAATATTGACTTGAGACGCATAGGGATCTGACTCCAAATCAATTTTGGATACGAAGATTTTCTTAAGCAGAGTTAGCTCCGGGTTAGTGACCAAATCATTGAAAGCGCTAATTTATGCAGCCCTGATTTAAATGAAGGGAACTGACACACTCTTTAGTCGTATTCAATATTTTCCCTTCTTAGAATATTGTGGACGAAGAGAAATTTGCAAACGGGCTACATCCCAGAGCTCCGCGGGATTTACGTTTGCTATGTAAACAAGGCAACGGGGTAGCTAGGGGTAATAGCGTGGCAATGAGATATGACCTGCAGGAAACGTATCATAAAACCCGAAGTCGGAAGATTGCAACAGTCCATTCGAACGAATTTGCTTGTGTGACTAGATGATCCCACTCAAACCGATCAATCAGGAGGTCGAGCGAGGAGTAGCAAGTAGGGTATGCTTTTCTACCTGGAGGAGAGATTAGAGAAAGGGAAGCAGCTAATAAAGTATTCACCTAAGCACTTGAGCGGGGCAATTGTTCTTGTATAATCTCAGAATCGCTTCAAAAGGTTGTGTGAGCAGTCTGCTCCTTCTTCCACCCTCCACTGGCCTTCCAACTCGGGTTGGACACCGACTCAAGCCTAGACCTCCCCGGTCCGACGAATGCACCTTTTAGAATAACATTAGAACCAAACTGTGGTTTGACAATCAGACAAGAAGCATGGGTGGGGCAATCGAAAGGTCTCGGAGACTGTATTCGCTGTGCAGAATGAGCGGACCCTATTCCGTGTGCCACCTGCGGGAAGACTCCCCCTGAGATATTTGAAGAGGAGATAATTGCCCCAAATGCCTCAAAATTTAATCTCCAGTCTTTCCTCCAAGCAAACCCCACTCAGAATGCGGTTGGAGGTTCTGTTGCTGTTGCGGCTCGCTGGTCTCGGTTATGCGGGTCTTCAGACTTCATGCAAATGCGTAAGTCGACCGTCCAAAAACCAACTGGCAGAACCCCTGCTTCGAAATCCTGAGTACTGTGACTAAATAACTGGCTAGACTCCAGGAGATCCCTGTTGGCCCTCGCCAACGACATGGGATATCCTCAACGCAACGGTATCTGGGAAGCTAATTCGCAATCTTCCAGTTGCTATCTCATGTTACCCCGGAATCTATCAAAACGATGAGGAATGCAAAGATGTTTGTTCACAGTGGTCAAATTCGACATTTCACCAGCTGTCGCCTGTTGGATACTTTCACCGTGCAGAGGAATCCTGCCTTCCAATCACCGCCGAGTCTCCATCGAATCGCCTTTGTACATTGGGGCCAGCACCAGTGTATACGATTAATGCCACAGAGCCTGATGAGGTAGCAACTGGCATCAAGTTTGCTCAGGAGAACAATGTTCGTCTTGTTATCAGAAACACCGGGCATGACATGTTGGGAAAGTCAGTACGCCCTATAGATGATTCGACGAACTCAGTATTCTGACCCACCACTTGATTGCAGATCTGAAGGTTATGGATCTCTGCAGATTTGGATCAAGTATATTAGAAAGGGAATCTTCTTGCAGGAGATATATACTCCCTCGGATACTTGTGCGAGCAACGAGTGGACTGGCTCCGCAATGGTCATCGCCGGAGGCTACGTTTGGAAGGATGTGTACGATGTTGCCTTCAAACGCAATATAACTGTTGTTGGTGGGGGTGACCCGGTTCGTGAGAGAACTTCTTGACAAAAAGCAAAGGGCTAACATTCTGCTGCGAAGACCGTTGGCTGTATTGGCGGTTACACACAGGGTGGGGGTCATTCACCGGCGAGTCATGACTACGGTCTTGCTGCAGATCAGGTTTTAGAGGCCCAGGTTGTATTGGCAAATGGTGAAGTTGTCACAGCCAATGCTTGTCAGTTCTCAGATCTTTACTTTGCGATTCGAGGGGGAGGAGGTGGGAGTTATGGCGTGGTCACGTCGATGAGCGTCAAGGCGTACCCCAGCAAACCAGTCATCGCACAGTCCCTTACAATCACTCCGCTCGGCAACGATACGGACTCACTGTTAGACGCAATTACCGACATCTATCAGCAGTATCCCGATATCATGGATTCTGGCTTTTCTGGTTATGGCTCTTGGTCCATCAGCAGCCCCACAGCTGTTTTCGCGAATCGGACCCCTGGTTATGCACACATTGTTGCGGTCATGGCCAAGTGCATTGCTAAGTCTCAGGAGGCATTCGATGCACTTTTTGAGACACTGCAGAAGTATAACGGCTCTTCTCTTGACATATCTGTGGTCTGGTACAAATTTCCAACATATGGAGCATACTACCAAGCTATGTCTGGTGTATCACAGCCAATTGGCTCCCCGAACTCCACCATGACATCACGAATGTTTGGCAAAGCTGCCTTGACAGCCAATCGTACCGCGCTTCGCAACATGATTGGTATCACGGCAGGCAATCCCGAGGAGTATGCAACAAACACCGTCGAGCTTGTTGGTGGTGGGAAGGTTCTCACAGATGGATCGGACAAGTACTCTGGTATCAATCCCGCTTGGAGATCTACCTATGTTGTCAACATCGTGGCCAGGACCTGGGCTGATGAGAGCGCTGCACAGGCGGTCCGAAATGATGTTACTTATACCAAGGGAGGGGCTATGAGGTCACTCACCCCCTTCCTCGGAAGCTACATGAACGAGGTATGGAGGTCTTCCCTTTGGCGCGACTGACCGATTCTTCTGACTGCAAAAGTAGGCCGATTGCAATGATGCCCTGTGGGCAACTGACTTTTATGGTACAAATTATGCGCCATTAGTGCTCATTAAGCAAAAATATGACCCGACGGGTCTGTTCTATTGCCCGATGTGTGTGGGGAGCCCGTCGTGGTACCAGCGGCGTCTGGATGGAGCGAACTATGGTCCACTCTGTCCCACAGGGCTGTGACGCTAAAATTTGAACGAGGAGGCATTTACAACTCCGTTGACAATCGTTGCCCTCAAAAACCTCATTCAATTCCATTTTTATCAATTGGATCGTTGCTGCAGATGACAAGCACTGGTAACGACCGACCCTTGACTTGAATGGTTACAAATTTGCTACGTCTAACGTTATCCTTTTCATTGTCGCATGTTGGGTTGTAAGAGCCCGAAAAGCTTCGTTTGTGTAGATTAGTCCATATGTCATTCGTCGTGAAACTCGTCTCAATCATCAATGCAACGGGTTCGGTCGAAGGCCAGTGTCAACAACCTAATTCCCCACCCCAATCAACAGAAATCAGTCCCAGAATCAGGCGACAGCCATTCACTGTACCAATTTACATCATGATCCCGATATTTGAGTTGGGTCTTGGGGTTTAATTTGGAGAAATTTGGATGTTCTGCGATATGCACTGTGTTGACTCGGGCGCTCTCGAGTATTTCATCCCCAGGCGTGAGCCTCGTAGACTCGATATCATAGATATGCTGTAATAAGAGGGCAGCTTCGGCCGTAGAAAACACTCCTTCTCGCTGGTTGTATTTTCGGCAAATATCCAATTCTTTCTGACGAACCGTCCAATCTGTGGGTCCAAGGACACAGGGTCACTTAACATCAATGACCAGGCTTGCACAGACGCCATCAGGGTTGCCTTTGGGTGATTGGCCCCCAAGCGTGAGGGCATGCGCATCCGACGTGGCCACGGGGGCGTGAGATTCGGGGTAGTTGAAGACCTCTAACCATGACGATCTGGGGGATTCAAGGGGTCACGTAGAAGCCGCCGCTATTGCAGGGGCGTGACCAGCATTGTCAAGGTTGTTAATGGGCGCGCCATCTTGCACTTGGCCCAATCGTTGTTGAGTGTCGTTACTGACTAGTGGGGTTGGCGCATATTCAGCCTGAGGCATCGATATCGACTTCATCCCACCGCCAAGCTTCGGGTCTTTGAGTTCACTACTCAACCAAACACGGACTGATCCATCTCCAAACAGCAAAGATCAATATGAGTGAACCGCCTAGGGATGCACTGGATTTCCCAGAGTCAGACAGAGGGTTCTTAGAGCCCCATCTACCGCCGCAGGATGGCTCGGGCCCCAATCTTGATCTCCCCTTCACAACACTCACATTCGCTACCTCGCTTGACTCTTCTCTGGCTTTATCACCTGGCGCACGCACGGTACTCTCGGGGCCTCAATCCAAGGCAATGACCCACTACCTGCGTTCTCGTCACGATGGCATTCTCATTGGCGTTGGTACAGCAGTAGCAGATGATCCCGGTCTCAACTGTCGCATCACAGGAGTTGGGGGCTATGGAAAGCAGGGCTTGGATGGCCAGCCCAGACCAGTGGTTATCGATCCGACAGCCCGCTGGGAATTTTCAGAAGATAGCAAATTGTTCCAACTTTGCAGAGAGGGACGTGGCCGTGCTCCATGGATCATCATTGCAGTTGAGAAAGTAGACTCCGAGAGACAGGCATTGTTGGAAAGGTACGGTGGGAAGTTCATCACAGTCAAAATGATCAGAACGCATACTGGCGGACATCAGGTTGACTGGCAAGACTTGCTCGTCATTTTGAAATCAAATGGTCTCAGGAGCATCATGATAGAGGGAGGTGGCCAGGTCATCAAGTCTCTTTTAAGCCCAGCTTATATGTCATTGCTGAACAGTGTCATCGTGACGATTGCGCCAACATGGCTGGGTGAAGGTGGTGTGGTCGTCTCCCCTGATAGGCGCTTTGATGAAGGAGGAAATGCCATCTCTGCAGCGAGATTAAAGAATGTCAAATGGTACCCATTCGGGGAAGACGTCGTTCTTTGTGGGCAGATCAAGCTTTCTGAATAAGACAGTACTTTGGATTGTTTTTCTCCTGACATCGACCAACAATCCCTACAAAGATGATATTTACCCAATGTCACTCCTCGGCATCACTGCAGCACATGGTCAGCCAGACCTGTGTGTCGACCTTTCTTCTTAGGCCGTCACTCAAATTTGTTAACCTGAAGAGTGAAGGGGTTCGTCGCAGAATCTGCTGAAACATCTCCATGGTCATTCTCGCGGCGAATAGCCGTCTCGTTCATTTGCTGCATGATCTTGAAGTCACGATATCTTCCCCCGAAGGTCTATGTTCATTTATCGGGCACTTTGTACCCCGTTTAATTTTAGAGCTTGTCGGCCTCGCCGACTAGAATGAACAAACCATGGCCTCTCGATTCAAAGCCCACATGCTACTCTTCTAATTCTACCTACTGGCTCATCTTCATCTCTCTAACGTCACACAAAATCAAAACAATGAGCTTATCGGATTGATGGAATTCGTAATAAGACAGGTCTGACGCTTCTTGAAAGACACAGGCCACTAACAATGACATTGTTTCTCTTCCTTTATTCGTCGCAATTGTCTTTGTTCCGGATCAACCATCAGTCAAGATGGAGTTGGACCAGATAAATAGCCCTTGTCTCCACCATGGAGCTTTTGTCGACATCAGGGACTTCTCATGAATCGTCACCCGCACCTGGGTAACTACCATTCCCCGGCAGACAATTAGAACTACATATCCAGACACCGCGCTCGTAGTCATATAGGGATTATGCCGCAGCCCAGTGATATGATCCAATACGAGCGAGTGCTCGAAGCCCTTAGACGTCAGATCGTCTGCCTCCGGTATCACCCAGAGAAGCGCCAGCGGGTCATTAACAGGCTGCAAGCACTTTATCATCTATCCCGCATCCGCACACAGATCAGAAACAACAGCTGTCCTAGGCTTTCCTCTGATATTCTCCAGAGCTTCTTGCCTGGGCAAATCAGACTGCTCAAGGCTGGCCGGAACAATAGCCCTATAGTTGCAGAGGCTTTGGCCCGGATGGTTCTGAGATTCTGCGCCCTTCCAGATGCTGCCTGTGATAACGAGGATCATGTGGGCCCGGATGGGAAAGCTGCGCAACCAGGAGGTGCGCGGCACATTCGCCGACGGGCTGACTTGGAGGGTGATGCAGATGATAACCACCAGGTTGAGAGGTAAGCAATCACTAGGTAGCCTGTGGTTCGCGGCCTGATGGTCTTGAGGTCTATGTGCTGCTGAGAATCATCAACAACGAAACGGAAACCCTCACATTTCTTTTCTTCATTTGTTAGCTATACTTGAAGTCTATTTGGTAGGATATCTAGAGATTAATAACGACGTTTTCGGCCATTCTCTAATAAGGAGGCAGTCAATGGCAGTGCTTCGAAAATGGTGTGGTGCTGCACATGTCACTCTGTTTGGGCAATATTGCGGCCTGTGCTCTGAGGCTTGCACAACCAACCCCTTCTAGCCACGCGAGTCATGGCTCCGTAACTATTGAAACAAGCATCGGACGGTCTCTATCTCTAAATCTGTCGCGTAAATACCCCTGTCGACTGGATTGCCCGAACTAATGTGGGACATGATACTAACGAGAAGCTGGACTGAGCGCAACGGGGCGGGGTCTGGCGCAGCAAGTTCTTGGTGTCAGCGCGGTCAGTTTCAAGTCCAAGCTGGGGCAGAACCTCGAATACGCAGCACTCGAAAGAGCCGCACCCTTCAGCACCTTTTTGTCGTGACGCTTTCATCGATGTAAAACGGTTGATCTAAAACATTGCCGTCGATCGGCATTTCAAGGCAAACAGCTGCCCCAATGTGATTATCTGAGGCAAGAGCCTGCTGGCAACGATCACAGTCTTGTCAACTGGATAAATGTTCTATTCGAGCTACATCCTCCGTGCATGTTTTGTGCGCGTTGCATACGAAGTACGCTGCTCATCTGTTGGGTTGGTATGATCTCAGTTCGCAAGCTGCGAAAAGTCCCAGAAAGTATATCTCGCGGCCCCCTGCCGATTCGCCCATGCTAATCTAGACCATGGGCGACCGTCGCATCGTCGTACGAATCATGACATGTTGGATGATCAGAGTGCTGTAGTCAAGACGATCTGAGCTTTCGATGCTCCATGAACTCCTGGTACTGGGTTACCCCTCATGAAATTAGCCGCTCATATGCACTGTGACTTGGTGGTCACAGCAGCACCGATGCTCGTTGGTTACATCCCTGCCTATCTTCCATGCTAGTAAGTAGCTTGACAAGGTTGTGTCGACAAGACTTACAAGGATGTCGCAAAGAAGAGAGTGCGCTATTGACAATAGTCAAATTTGAGGTTCACTACATCAATACTCCGTGCGAAGCACTTCGTCAATTGCTCAACACTCACGATAAATGCATTTTCAACAACCCTGAAATAAATCTCAACATATTGATTATTCTTCTAATCAATCTCAACTTACAGAAATGCGGTCTCAAAAATGCACAGCATTGTTGAGTAATCGATCGTTGTTGAATAATCAGAAATCCCTGCGCATTCGAACACGCGCCAATCCACCCTCCCACCAATATAATGCCGGGTAACCCCAACATACGAATAGTAATCACTACAGATCACCCCGCCTGGGGTCGTCGCTTAGTTGCATATACTCTTTGTTCTGAGGGATAAGGCGTCTCTTGGCAAATACGTACAAACGCCTAACCTCGGCCTCGGATATGTCGAAAAACTGATTATTATGGGGAAGAAGTAATCAGAGATGTCGCAGTACTTTCTTGGGAGCGCCATGATACATCAACCTGTCGCCAAATTCTTTCCCTTTTCTATAAAGAGTCGGGTCACAACACGTACCTGCACACTTCTCCGTTCTGGTTTCCGATATTCTTGACATGGCCCAACTGGAGGGCGACCCGGAGGCTGATGTGCACGGTACTCTAGAGACACAAGACTCCTCGTCCGACGATACTTTTGAGAAATCACCAGGGGTGAATGCAGACAAACCAACCCCTGATAGCACCTGGAACTGGGACGATGATCCAAACAATCCTTACAACTGGTCGATAGGCGAAAAGGTTCAGCAAGTGCTGGTAATTGGGTGGGCTGCTTTCACTACGTAGGTGAATTCTCTCATTGTGAATCTGACTTGACACCTGACATTTTATATAGGACTATTGGAGTGTCTATCTTAACCCCAGCTCACTCCGTATTTATGGAGGAATTCGGAGTCGGCAGCACTGTCGCCATCCTGCCCTTGTCACTCTACGTCTTTGCCCTAGCCCTCGGCCCTGTCGTTGGAGGACCACTTTCTGAAACCGTGGGGAGATACCCAGTCTACATTGGGTGCATGGTTCTAGGCACTTTATTCACTCTGGGAGTTGGGTTTGCTCCTACATTCTCTGGGCTATGCGTTCTACGGTTCTTATCTGGCTTTTGCTATGCTCCGACCCTGTCGATCGCAGCTGGGACACTCAATGAAACGTTCCGACCAGTCCAACGTGCTCTTCCGTCGGCAATTTTTATTTTAACGCCTTTCTTAGGCCCTGGATTAGGGTCAGTATCTTCCAGTTCATCGTCGTGCTAAAAGTGTTCGTCTTGTTAATCATTTTCCCAGCCCTGTCATTGGCAACTTCGTCGTCAATCGGAAAGGATGGCGTTGGACACAGTGGACAACCGTTTTCATGGCAGTCTTCACCTTGATTCTGGTCGCGCTCTCCAAAGAGACTTTTCATCCTGTTATAAAGCGTCGTCGGGCCAAAGAACTCGGAATAGATCTTCCTTCTTCGCCGCCGGTATCTTCGCAACTACGACTTTTTGCAACCATATCCCTGCTGCGGCCCATTCATATGCTCTTGACTGAACCTATCGTTGGTTTCATCTGTCTCTACATCGCATGTGAATTCGCAACACTCTTCTCATTCTTCGCTGCCGTCCCGTTGATCTTCACCGGGGTCTATCATTTTAATCCCGAGAACTCAGGCCTTGTCTTCTTGGCCATCGTTGCCGGCTGTTTACTGGGGACCGTGACTGTCCTTATCTGCAACATCTTCCTCTACCTTCCCAAAGTTGCGAAACATGCCGGCTCCCAGGTTCCGCCCGAGCATCGTCTCTACCCAGCACTAATTGGAAGCGTCGGACTGCCGATCGGATTGTTTTGGTTTGCATGGACTGCCAGAGCCGATATCTCTTGGGCAAGTCCAGTGGTGGCGATCATGGTTTTCGCATGGGGAAATCTATGCGTCTTCGTGAGCACAACGCAGTACCTCAGTGATACCTACCAGGGTCTTACTGTTGCAAGCGCCATGAGCGCAAACGGTCTGGCACGTTATGGACTTGGAGCTGCGTTCCCTCTTTTTACCATCCCGAGTGAGTGTGACCTTACCAATAATTCTTGCCAGACTACTCTAACGTGTCTTATAGTGTATACCAAGCTGGGAGTCGGGTGGGCATCCAGCTTGCTTGGGTTTATCGCCGTTGCACTTTTGCCTGTCCCTTGGGTCTTCTTCAACATGGGAAAGAGACTCAGGGGTTTGAGCAAGTATGAAACTGTGGAGATTCAGTGACCATATTCATTCAGTGCATAGATATTACCTTGTAGCTTATGTCGATAGTCCGGATAATGGACATAGTATTCATGAACCTTCATGATCGAAGGCTGAAAATCGTGCTTGATGTAATCTGAGAGCGCACCAGGTATTCCTTCTACTTCGATGTATGTGTATTATTCTCTACATTATGTTCGGAGAAATAGATCAAGCCCGGTATCAGAAATTCTCTGATCCCAACAAGGTAAAACCTGGTCTGGGGTTCTGCCAACAGATCCACCTCAGCCTAAATACGATGTCGCCTGGAAATCAACCATTTACACATTTGTTGGGAACAATATGGGTATGACTCAAACAGCACTGGAGTCTCAACGTCAAATATAAATAATCAGAAGATCGTGACTTCTATAAAGGAAAGCCCAACTGCCTTCCCGCAGTACACTTCGACAACAATCATTCGTCAATCTTCAGACCATGGCTACTCCCAAGATCACCCTCTATTTTGACATCGGCAGTCCTTTCAGCTGCATTGCATTCTATGCATTAAGGGTTGGTTGCCTGATCCATTCAGATCCGAAGCACTCGAACTAACAACCATCCATAGACGTCCCCCGTCTTCGCGGGATGTGAGGTTGACTATATCCCTGTATCGCTGAGAGATCTGTTCCAGAGATGCCAAAATCCGCCCCCGATTGCGGTCAAGAGTAGGATGGCCTGTCTTCTCTGTCTAGCGACGTGTCTAAATTCATGGAATCTAACTTGCTGTCACAGACAAGTTCCAATGGATCAACCGGGAACGTATCTACTGGGCTCGTCGCTTCCAGGTCCCTAGCTCTCCCTGAAGGATTTCCAGCAAACACTTCA
Source organism: Penicillium turbatum (assembly GCA_030762825.1). NCBI lineage: Eukaryota > Fungi > Ascomycota > Eurotiomycetes > Eurotiales > Aspergillaceae > Penicillium > Penicillium turbatum. The sequence continues at coordinate 349,882 of JAUJYX010000011.1, read as the reverse complement.
GATGTTCAACTGGTTCTTTGCGTTGTCGCTGCAACTTTTCCGGACAAGCTAGTCCCCATAGTGGAAAATATCTATCGCCAATACTGGGAAGAGGGGAAGTCAAGTGTGCTCACTCAAGCTGGTTTCACTCCCATCCTTGAGGCTGAGATTGGCGTCGGGAGCACAAAGTCAATTATTGAAGCAGTAAGTTATACTCATCTCTGACCATATACTTTTCTCTTACTCATCTTCCCTTTTACCAGTCGGCAAAGGTTGAGGCAAAAGCCCTTTTGGACGAAAGTACACAGATGGCTTTCAGCTCTGGAGCCTTTGGTCTGCCATGGTTTGACTGCACAAATGCCCGAGGGGAAAAGGAAGGCTTCTGGGGTGTTGATCATCTGGGTCGCCTAGTGGACTTTTTGAAGCTTGATGCCAATCAGGATCAATCCTTCCGGGTGTTACTATAATGTGCATAGCCACTGCAGCATGACAGCCAAGGATGCCGTGCAAGATGGATGGGCATATTCTATTATGCGCGTGGCTGAGGACTGGCTAGTCAATGTGCCTCGGGCATATTGGCTTCAAGGAGTGGGGCGGAAGTCTGGCGGCACAGCGCAAACTAAATCGTCGTCTTAAAAAATTCATATGCTTACTCGCGAGATGTGAACCTTGCCGGGTGCTTAATCTTCTGTGGACAATGAAGCCGGGGCTGAACATGTTCTAGGGTAGGCAAAAAAGGTCCGGCAGTTGACAGTCTGGACTCGCTTGCCGGTTGATTGTACGACACATCGAAAATAGTAATACAAATAGATATGACTCGACCTTGGCCGCGGCATTTACCCCTGCCACTTAGTTAAGTTAAGCTCATTGTCTTACCCCCGTAGAGGCGCATAGACCTCTGTTTTAAAGGGAGTTTTTAGAGCCAGTAGCTTGCCCCGAGGCATATTAACCGACACACTGTGCTGTTGAGCATTTCTAATCAATGATATCCTTTTGCATATGCAAACACACTGGGGGCAGAGGGGTAAATATGAAAGTTGTCAAAGGTACATATTGTAGTGGGGAGCCAGGCTCTCCCCTCATGTGAGACTCCCCTGTCCGCTCCAGGGCTCTTTTATATTATTACGTCAGCAATCCCTAGCGGGCGGGACAGAGATTAGTACGCAGATAGTGACAGTTTGAGTAGTACACTCCTACACATCTCTTACTTTTCTTCTTGGGCGCAAGCTTCACTCTCCTTTGGACTTTGGTATGATGCTATGCTAGGTGGCAAGTGCTGAATCGACCCGTATGCCTCAGAGCATACTGCCTTAGAGCGTTCCCCTCTTCAGTACATGTATGTTGTAGGTAGCGCTATTCGGTGACGCGATCTCGCAATGGATGGTAACATGTTGTCTGTCCGACATGACTCGTTGCCCTTTCGAAATCAGCGCAATGTCCTAGTTAACATGGTTTCAATCAAATTGATATCTGTGACTCGTGGTCCTCGAATTGTTATTGCCATGTGTATCAACACCACCAGAACACAGCGAGGTTGTGCCTTGATGCTATATTGCACCGACAGCTCCGGTTAACCAGTTTAGCCCGCGCGATGCTAATCGAGTCCAGATCACATCGATGTAAACACTTGATTACTTACTGGAGGCACAAATCTCACCATCTAAGCTTGATTTTCGTTTCGCTTTCTCCGCGGCAGGGCCGTGCTACGCCCAATGACGTTTGGCTTGATGTCTCTTGCCCAGCACCGCGCAATCCGTAGCGCATGGCACGAATGGCAATGCCCTACATACATAAAAACACGGCAATTCGACTCATGGGAGTAGATACCCGCAGTCCAGCACGATGTCGGCAACGAGCTCATCATCGTTTGACTCGAAAGAGGTATCTGTCACGGTTACCCCGAAGACGCCGAGCTCGACCAAAACACAGCATGGAACGAGTGGAGTTTTAGCTGCGGGTGGCGCAATAGAGTACTATGAGCCCATTCCTGAGTACGAAGGGAGGCATCGTTATGACCCAACTGCGCAATGGACGGAGAAGGAAGAGAAGAAGTTGGTTCGAAGGGTATGCAGTGATCACGGTTCCCAACTCATTACTCAGCCTGCTGATGTTCGGTGATATAGCTGGACTACCGAATTTGTTCATGGGTCTGCATAATGTTCTTTGCCCTCCAGCTCGATCGTGGTAACCTCGGACAAGCACTTTCCGACGGGATGCTCGATGATCTCGGGTTATCAACCAACCAATATAACTACGGCATGACGATATTCTATCTCTGCTTCCTGTGTGCAGAGGTTCCCTCACAAATGATTTCCAAAAAGCTTGGCCCCGACAGGTGGGTCCCCATTCAGATGGTCCTTTGGAGTATTGTCGGGGTTTGTCAGGGCCTAGTCACCGGCGAGAAAAGCTTCTATGCCACACGCGCACTACTTGCTCTCATTGAAGGTGGCTTCATTCCAGATGCCCTCCTTTACCTGTCCTACTTCTACACGAATAAGGAGCTTCCGATGAGGGTTGCTGTCTTTTACTGTTTCTGTTACGGCACTACTATCGTTGCAGCATTCTTAGCATTTGGTATTCTGCGCATGCGATCTGTTGGCCGGTTGGGAAGGTTGGAGGTGGTTGTTTGCCATCGAGGGTGCTCTTACATGTATCATCGGTATCATCTCTTGGTTTTATCTACCTCCGAGTCCGACTGAAACTGCAAGTTGGTTCCGGGGGAAAGATGGTTGGTTCACGGAAAGGAAGAGGTCATTATGGTTAATCGAGTTCTGCGAGATGATCCTGCAAAGGTATGTTTGGGAAATACGAACAAATCTTCTTGCGCTTGGCGACTAATCGCAGACATATATTAGGGTGGTATGCATAATCGCCAGGGTCTTACTTTGAGACTTATGTGGGACTCCATCATGGACTATGATATTTGGCCGATGTACCTGATGAGCCTGACGCTGCTTATTCCTACCAGCCCAGAGTCAGCGTACTTGACTCTGTTCTTGAAGTCATTGGGCTTTGACACATTCCAGGTCAATCTTCTAACCATTCCCGGAACCGTGCTTCTCTTGTTTCAACTGGTTTTCTGGTCATGGGTGTCCGAAAAGATCAACAACCGCATGGCCATTTTGCTCTATTACTCTTTGTGGGTTTCCCCGCTTTTGATGGCACTAGAGCTGATGCCCTCGACTGCGAGTGTCTGGAGTTGGTACGCAGTTACGGTGTTGATTATCGGATTCCCTTATGTTCATTCAATCAACGGTCAGTACTCCTTCTTACTCACAAAACCTGGGGTTAACTGACTTTGTTTCTGTTGTAGTCAGTCTGGTCTCGCGCAATTCCGGTTCCGTGCGAACGCGCACTGTGGGCAGTGCATTGTATAACATGATCTGCCAAGCAGGCTCTATCATTTCTTCCAACGTACGTTTTTGGCACTCTCAGGCTCCCTTTGTATATGAGTGTTTGGTTCTGGGGCTAACCTCTGTTTACTCGTCAGATATACCGAACTGATGATGCACCCTTCTATCGGAAGGGAAACAAAGTTCTTCTTGCCCTTGTGGGCTGGAACGTCGTGATGACTATCTTTGTTAAATGTTACTATATTTGGAGGAACAAAACTCGCGACGAGATTTGGAACGCTATGAGTCAAGAGGAGAAGAACCATTATCTGAACACGACGAAAGATGAGGGGAACAAAAGGCTGGACTTCCGCTTCGCCCACTAGCGCTCAGAGAAGATGATGAGCGTCTCATTTGCAATCTTGGAGATGTGCAACCTTGGAACTCCATTGGACAAGCATTGCGGAAGGAAGAAGACATTATATCGTACATCTTATGCAGAATAAATATAAAGAGTCGTGACTTGATAAAGCTTTTCAAGGCGAAAAAGCAGAGCGGCCAGCTGATTCGCCAACCACAGCATAGTCGGTTAGTAAATGAAGCTTTCCTTCCAAGGTTGGATTTCTCTCGCAAACACAACTTGATTCCAAAGTGCTCTCGATACCCAGGGATGGTAAGGTTGGAGGCCATTCTGCGTGCTGACGCAGTTCTTTGAGAATGTTCATCGAGGGATACTATCTGCACACCTGTTTAAACTACTTCGGGTAAGGCGCTTCTTGCCGGACTCCCTTGTAGTTACACCGTCCCGACGAAAGTCAGAAGACGTCTCTTCTTCCCCCGCATTTCCAGTCCCGACATCAGGAAAAGTGCGGGGTCTCCGTTGTCACTGTGACTACCCCTGTCATGGGATCCGCCGATCAAAAAAGCACCCGATATAGGGTCGTGGTGACATCGTAACATGAGCTTCAAGTGGAAAGTTTTCACCGACTGGTTGATTCATGCATATTCGCCGTGGTCAGCATGCGGGGTAAAAAACAATCGACAGAATAAGCTTGAATTTGTGCGCTTTGCTGCGTCCAATGAGGCTCTCGTGTTTATTTGGTGTTTCTGGTCGTGATCCAGAAATGGTAGGCGATTTGTCGATCGGATTTGCTTTGCGGAGTGGCTTTAGCGGTCACGGCCTTGATAGAGTTGTTGCTTCTCCTAACTTATAAGAATATCTTCTGTGTGTCTTTGGGCTCACAGGAAATTAGCAGCTTCCCCATCTTGCCATAATATGTCTGTCATACTCAAGGGATGATCTCTCAGGATGTATTGAAGGGGCTTACAGGGTTTTATAGTGCGGCTCTCAACCATGGGACTGTGCAACTTTAAATAAAGTCATAAAATCGAGACTTGATCAAAACTACCTCTCACACATGGTCTTCACGCTATTTTAGATCTGCAGTTTACGATGATCTGGTGACACTCAATCTTATGATCTTTGTGGCACTACATCCTACGGGGGCATGCCATGTGTTCGACCCCGGATATGGCCACGAGCTATTATGCCAACACATCCCCGAATTCACGGTCGGAAGCCATGCGCCTCGTGTAACCAAGAGAGCCTTGTCTTTGGCTCGGGCTCGCCACGCCCGGGGCCCCTGGGGGTGGCTTATTTTCGTGGCCTATCATTCCCATTCGAAATGCCCCGAGGTCGTTCCGAGCGGTGGATGTTGTATATGTCCGTTCTAAGGGGGTAGCATGTGAAGTATCAGGTCTGGGCTGCATATTTCTTATGTGATTCTGATCATTATCTCAGCCTGGCCCGTCGCCTAGGTTTGCACTTTTTCTTCTTGCAGAGATGTCTTCTCGGTGAGACTTTCAACTCGGAGCGAGGGGCTTGCTTTTTCCGCCCTTGCATAATCCCGCTTCCGGATATGCCTAGGTAGGTTGAGACTCTCAAGATTCAAGGAACAGCTCATTGTCTCTTGGCCAAAAAAAAGCTTTGACCTGATGATCGACAGCCATACGCCACTCAGCCCCCAGTCCGTGATGCCTTGCCGCATTGGGCCGACTTGGGCAACCTGGGCGATTTGATCGGTCTGAGTACTATGTAGGTATTCCAGTCGACCCCACATGAAAAATAACTGCTCTCCGCATGGAGGATCTCCCGGGCTAATTTTTGTCCATGTAAACTCACAACATAGCCGAGCTGGGTTTACTAGCTTCGACAGTGGATCACTTATTACATATTGCGTGCATTCATTCAGCCATACCCGCAATATTGCTACGCCGCAAACAGAGTCTCAACTACCTAGATTTATACAGGCTAAATTGCACACCTGATGTTGTCCACTAGTCACCTGCAAATAGGCAGGGATATATATTCCAACAACGTGGTTCCGCAGGGTACTGATCCAGTCATGTTGCATATGTCCCGTGATACACATTGCTTTTCCGAATTCATCACAAGTACTCCAGACCCAGACAAAACAAAGTTCCGAAACTAGACATACTCGCAAATCCCTTTGTGCCCTACGCACTGGACTCTCTCACCAGACCCGGCCCCATGCAGCCCCTCGTCTTTGCTCCGCCCTGCCATCGTTGGTTTCTACTTCCGATTACTCCACACCCACCGCCGCAACGATTGGACTCCGCCGAAAAACAAAACTATGCATGAGAGGCAGCTCGCGCATGAGTGGACCGCCTGAATTAGTCTTCGCCAAGTCCGGTGCCACATGACGGATCTCCATATTAGGTGAGCGGCTGTTGACGTTCTCTCTCTCCCTTTCCTCTCCACTCAGTAGCAGCTCTCATGTCCCCATCCCTTCGGAGCCAAGCAGACGCCCAGCATTCAGTCTTACTCCGGGTCTCTTGGTACCCTAACTCGAATACGGATCCCGTCCCACTAACTCTGAATATTTACTCCGGGGGTCTTGGGTCCCGAGCAATGGCGGTCAAATATACATATAAGAAGGGCATTCCGCCCGGAACTGATAATTTTCCTTGATTTATATGATCAGCGGCTTTACTGTGTTCCCCTTCTTCCCCTGATTAGGCTTCCACTATGTGGTCCACTTTGTTAACGAAGTCCCCATGCACATGGGCTGTATTGGCTCTATCCCTACTCCCCGCGGTGACAGGCTCGCCTCTATTCCAAAAGCGGGCAAAGGGTCCCTGGCTGGGCTTGAACACCGACTTCCCAGATCCCAGTTTCATGAAAGCCGCCGATAACAAATGGTACGCTTTCGGCACCAACGGCAATGGAAAGCGTGTACAAGTCGCAACCTCCGACGACTTCGTCTCGTGGAAATTACTCGACGTCGAAGCCCTTCCCACACTTTCTACATGGGAAACCGAGGTAGACCACTGGGCCCCAGACGTGGTGATGAGAGTAAGTTCTCTTATTTCCCGAAACAGATCAAAACAAAACAACCCTGAAACAAACCCTAATCAAATTTACAGGACGACGGAAAGTATGTCATGTACTACTCCGGCGAAGCAAAATCCTTCGTCAGACACCACTGTGTTGGCACAGCAGTAGCAGACAAGCCAACAGGCCCTTACATACCAAGTGACAAGCCATTATCCTGCCGCCTCGACAAAGGTGGCTCAATTGATCCAGCCGGCTTCCTAGACAAGGACGGCAGTCGCTACGTCGTCTTCAAAGTCGACGGGAACAGTGTCGGCAACGGTGGCGACTGCAACAACGGTGTCGAGCCGCTTGTTTCCACGCCTATTCTGCTGCAGAAGGTTGCGAAAGACGGGGTCACTCCCGTCGGCGATGCGGTGCAGATTCTTGATCGCAGCACTGCGGATGGTGATGGTCCGCTTGTTGAGGCGCCGAATTTGATTCTGCATGGTGATACCTACTTTTTGTTTTATTCGACTCATTGCTTCACGGATCCGGCTTATGACGTGCGCTATGCGACGGCGAAGAGTATTACTGGGCCTTATACTAAGTCGAATGTTCCTTTGATTAATGCGGAGATTACTGGGCTTTTGTCGCCTGGCGGAGGGACGGTTTGCGGTTGTGGAGATCGGATGTTGTTCCATGGGTTCTGCTCTGAAGAAAGGACTAGTAGGTGTATGTATGTGGCGAATCTGAAGTTGGACGGGACGGTCGCTTCCATTGCCTGAAGCGGTTTCTCGCTTCATTATATTTGCGTTGGATTGGCCAGGAGTGCTCTGCTAATGATTATATACCCCGGACTTCGAGGGCTTGCATGTGATATATATCCCAATGATACCTGGTAGGTACTGCTTTGGGTGTTCTACGGGCAAGGCAAGGCGCATTATTAAGGTTGTTTACTCTGAATTATGACAATCGCTTTTCAATCTTGAAATAGGTTATAAGACAGGTGACGACGTGAATTTAGACAGCAAATGGGAAATTAGAGATCCTATTTATCACAGGAGGCTTCTTGTCCTGTATTATTGACAAAATGAGAATTAAGTATATCGTATCATCGTAACATCGTGGTAGACATCCCATCATGCAAATACACCCCTCTCCTTCTCCTCTCTCGCCCGCTTCTTCTCCCGTGCCGTCTCAACCCACTCCGCCGCACCTTGAATAGCTGCATCGGGTGCCTCCTTGTGATTGAGAAGATAGCCCTGGATTTCCGCAGCGGTGAACTCGCCGCCCGGGACAATAGCAGCAAACTCAGAGGCTAGACTTGGAATGCGAGCTCGGAGGGATACCATCAGACTCTGAGGGTCGTCCTGTTTTCCCTTTTGAACAGCTCCGTTGCTAGCTTCAGACTGGATGGCTTTGCCGTTCGCCTTTGTTGGATTGGGAACCACGGTAAATTTCGGCAACTTGGCTGAACCATTGCTGGAAGTTGTTGATACTCCGTGACGAGCAATGTCCGTCTCCATCGTCACGTAAATCGAGGAGAAAAGCTCCTTGATATCTGCTTCACTTGTGTACCCGAAACACACTGTCATGTCGACACGCCCAGGGCGAAGGAGAGCCGCATCGAGTTTTTCCATGTGGTTGGTAGTCATGATGAGGATTCGGCCCTCGCTAGCAGCAACGCCATCAATCACGTTCAGAAGTCCTGAGAGCGTGATGCCGCCTTTCTTGTCATCTTTGGATAAAGCGTCGCCGCTGACTTCGACGGCTTCGGTTGCAACTACAGGAGCATCCGGTGTGGGAGGGGTCGTAGTTGATGGAGTGGAAATGGTGCCTCGAGATTTTGTGATGCCTGCTGAGTCGACATCTTCAAGCAAGATAATGCATCGGCGCGGAAGTTCTGAGAACAGCGTCGACAGGCTTTCCTCGTCCAGCGCAGTGGAGTTCAGATCAAGTAGGTAGAGTTTCAATCCGAGAATTCCAGCTGCTGCGAAGCACAAACTCGTCTTTCCCGTTCCCGGGGGACCATGTAGGAGGTATCCACGACGGTACGGGATACCACGGTTGGAATACCAGCGCCGTGTGCGAGGGTGAAGATATTCCTTAATGTCATCAAGGAAATCTTCCTTTCGGTCTTGATCAAGGATGACAGTAGAAAGAGGACGCGGTAACCGCGCCATGCACCGGATCCAACTAAACTGTTGACCGGCGGACGACCGCGAGCCACGGTAAATGACTGTGCGATTGCTGTCTTTCTCGACAAATGCCTGCTGTGCCTCAGCCAGCAGCGATTTCAGGATCGCGGGGTTGCGACCGAGACACGAAAGAAAGATCCGCTCGTTGTTCATCAACCACCATGCACCCCCTTCCCGGTGTTCGCGCTCGAGCATGAGCGGACGGTTCTTGTACCAAAAGTAGTGACAGCCTTCAGAAGGGGTGAAGCGCATCTGTTTGTACTTGTCGCGGCTAGTGACCTTGGCCCAGTACGAGGCGAAGGCATCGTGTTTATCTCCGTTGGCAGTCTCATCTTCTTCAGCCATTTCGTCTAGGTCTTCGTTGTCTGATTCTTCTTCGTCGTCCCAGTAGCTGTTGGTCCTGACACCTGCAACGAACCGGTTTGTTTTCTTCATGTGCGGCTGACGCGAGAGCCAAAACATCAAGTAATTGAATGCCTCGTCGTCTAAGCGGATCTCGGCTCTTGAGATAAAAAACTCGTTGCAGTGCTCCCAGAGCATAAATAATGTGTATCGGATGGTTGCACCGTAGACGGCCATTCCGACCAGAAGTTGGAAGTAGGCGCTGATGTCGAAGTTGAGATACGACATCAGTATTCTTGAGATGAAGCCAAATCCTGGGACTAGGACCTCCAGCATCGCCGTGTCCGACGTGGACAGCGGCGATGGCGTGGTGTGGGTTATGTTGTGCTCCATGATCGAGTTGCCAGTTCAGAATTCATGGATTCCAATTATAGACAATTAGAAAGATGAGACTCAAAGACCTCTGAATAGATGCGAAGCAAACATGGTCAAGGCGTCTCTTATAAAGGCAGTCGTGGATGTTGAAGAGCCTCATGTGCGCCTGATATTCGGCCTGAACTCCGCCTTGGACACATGTTGCGCACCAGAAGCTGAACCTTGGAGTGCACCTGACACTGTCGGTTCCTGCGGAAATTTTCGTATTGCAGGTTTGATTGGATCAAAATTGTCTGCACTCAGCTGTTTGGTGGCTTCTGCCTGGGTCTGACTCATTGGCGCTGCAGCGCAGGGCGGTTTCTGCGCGTCTCTCCCACGTCACGTCCACTTGAGGTGGTAGCGAAACTGTCGTAGCTTAGACATAATTTCGATTGTATCCAGCAAGGTATAGTTTCATAGTGAGTAGGTAAAAAAAAGCAAAAGCAAAAAGAAATCTCTCCCTCGGGGAATCGAACCCCGGTCTCCCGCGCTTATCGGTTTTAATGACAAGCGGAAATCATCACCACTAGACCAAGGAAGATGCGATGGCTGAGTTACTGCTCGGCCACTTGGCTGGTTGATGGGAGATGTGGCTGATTATAACATTATCAGTGAGTTCCACAGAAGTAAAGTTTTATATCCCCATAGATGACACAACCCTCAATCAACCACCAATATGATGAACGAAGAGACTATAAGATGCTGTCATATTGGTTGAATAAGTTGAATGATACTCTCAACCTGGTTGACCCTTCATGCATAGGTAAACTGGTCGCAGCCACGCGTTGGTACACATTCCCTACAGTCGAATTTCTTGTCTGAACTTTCCTGTCATGATGTTGTAACTGGTGGTATGAGGAATCGAATCCAATAAGCTCGGGTCTAAAGTGACCAAACGATACATGACAGTCAGACACAAGTCAACCGAGATAGTCCAGACAATCGGACTGACCTTTATGCCAGAACGTTCCCTGGGTGTATATGCACGTCACAGAAGCTTTCAACGACCGCAAAAGGCAACATGAGGATCAAGGAAAGCTACATATAAAAGCATGTAGATTGAATAGCAGATGAACATTATAAACGTGATCGGGGTATAGGTATATGCGGATAAGTACAAATGAATGCGCATAACCAAATCTATTGGCTCGCAGGCTCAGGGCGCTTGCCCTGGATAGCATCAGCAACGCCGCCAGCCCAGTCCTTCGCGTCCTCGAATTTGTGCACGAGTGTCCCCCACCACGTCGAACCCTTTTCATCGTCACTTTCATGATCCGTCGCGGGCGGCGGGGGCTCAGTGACAGGCGTTGTAGGTTGAGGCGGAGGCCGCGCGGGTCCTGCTGTTGTCGAAGTTGGGGCTGGGGGATCAGGTGGTGTGTCTAGGACGGGTGCGCTCTCGTCCGAGTGGAGGCCGACTGTCTTGAACGGGAGTCGTAATGTGCCGTTGCTTGGACGAGGGTTGACACCCAAAGAGTCGCAGATAATGTTGTATACCTCAATGTTTTCTATTGTGATATGTTAGAGGGATACCAATAATTCATTGGCAGAAGTTACTCACGGAAAGTTTCTACCCGGCTGTTTGGCTTGTGCGGGAAGGCTGGGCCGCGCGCAATAAAGATTGCACGCATCAAAGGGTGCTCATGGTCGTATCCGTGGATTCCCCGGGGATAATACTTCTCACCTGTGTTCAACGCCTCCTTGGCGTCGAACTCCGAGCGATCAACGATAGCCCAGCCCGCTTTGGGAATGACCCACAAAGGTGCGATTCGGTCATTGTTCGAGAAGTGGTACCGCTCAGGCATTGTCTCCCGGGTATAGAACTCGAATGCATGCTCGTACTCAGGTGCTACCTTCTCCAGTTGTTGCTGGAGGGTGGCCAGATCTTCGGGACGCTTAGGACGCAGACCGCTGGATGGCCACCCGTCGATGTGATCAATCAGGTCGTAATCGATCAAATCGTCCAATTGAATCAGTCTCTGCGTAGAGGTAGTGGCCATACCGTGGTCCGAGACCACCACGACATTGATCACCTCTGTGAGATTGCGTTGCTCGAGTCCAGTTATAATCTGGGCGACCATGCTATCAGCCGTGGAGATCGTCTTTCGGATCTCAGTGCTGTTAGGTCCAAATTTATGTCCGTCCCGGTCGACATCGGGCACATAAGCCGCGATCAACTGCGGTCGCTCCGGTGCCATTTGCGACTCCTCGAGGCCTGGAAGATCCAAAAATTCAAGGATGCGATCCACCTTGCGTGACAAAGCTTCTGTGCCATTGTATTTGTCTACAAAGGTCGGTTCTCTGTCGCCAATGTGCGCCTCAGACCCCGGCCACATATGAATCGCGGTCTTCACGCGCTGTTTCTCCGCTGTCACCCACAGCGGTTCCGCCATCCACCACTTGGGTTGCATGCTGACATCGGGATGGGTATAGTAGAACTCCTCCTCCATCTCCGAATCCCAAAAGGTATTACCTACAATCCCATGGCTCTCGGGGTAGAGTCCGGTCATAAGTGTGAAGTGGTTCGGGAAGGTAACGCTGGGGAAGCTGGGGGTCATGTATTGCGGAGAAACCCCACTAGCGACCAAGGAGTTCAATGCAGGGGTCAGACCACGATCGAGGAAGTCAGCCCGGAAGCCGTCGAGCGAGATTAAGATAGTCGTTGGCGCAAAGAGGGCTGTGCCGTTGGAGAGCAGGGGTGGATGGTGCGCTCGTGAAGCCCGGAAACCGCTCGAAGCTTTGTACGCACCGAGGACGAGGATGATGAAGAGAATGGTGACGAGAGCGAATATAAAGAGGAATTTCCGCCATGAGGGTCGTGGAGGCTAAGCGGCAGACATGTTAGCGGAGAGCGTAGAAAGCAGCCACCGCGCATCTTACCGGCTCATATGTGTACTCGTCTGTGCCGTCTAAATCCAACGATGACCCACTCAAAAGAGAAGCATTGTCATCCCCAATCCCCTCTTCCATTTCATACATCAGCTCACCATCCTCGCTTACTCTTTCGCGACGTGACCCCCTCCGCGGTCGCCGCTCCTTCTTCGCCTTCCCAATTCTTACACTGCCGCCACTGGGGCTGAACATTCTTCGCAGGCCATGCCCAGCACCCCTGCGGGTAAGAAGATTCTCTAGCTCTTCTTCTTCTTCCAGGACAGCGCGATCGTGCTCTGCGATTTCTAGGGTACTGCGGACCTGGTCAAGGAGGGCGTCATCATCGGAATCTGAGTCCTGCTCAGAGGGCGAGCGCAATGAAGACGCATCATTGTCATAATTTGCCGGAGAAAGAAGGGAAGGACTCGAGTCGGGGCGTCGCATCGCTATGATGAAGACCAAAAAAAACAAATGGGTTGGAGAAAGGGAGATCATCGGGGATTGCCAAGACTTCCAGGGCTGCAATCAATTGCGATAAGCCGATCTATCACTGTCTACAATATGGACGGTATGCTTTGTCTTGAGCTATCAAATTGAATCTTTGAACCTTGATCAAGCTATTCGAAGTTTTCAAGCATGGTAAACATTGCTTTAGGTCGAAACTTTTTTTTTCTGCCGCAGATGTCACTTGTCCACGCAGACCTTTCATATGTTGGTCGTCATGCTTCGCTCACCTCATAGCCCACCAACAGACTTTCTGCGAAAGTCGATGCGCAGCGCAACGAAGATCTCGAAAATGAACTTCAAGTCCCAAACACAAGAGCTCACGATGTTCTCGCCAGGGTGCTGTCCCTGAAACCGCAGGTCACAGCGACGTCCTCCGCAATAAACAACAGGGCACGGCAGACAAGATCTGTCGAATTCCGAACAGTTGGCTTTGGGCAGTGTGGGATTATCTTCGAGCAATCGTAGCAGGGGTATACTTTAAAGGTTCCGAGACCGTTATGTGGAGAGGCCCTTTGGTCTGACCTCAAAGCTCACTTCGCCATCTTCCAAGCGTTTGAGCAGCAGCTCGATGTCGAAGTCAGAGTACCTCGAATCTTCTCTTATGTCCACAGGGAGGATTCTGAATGGTGGGAGACGCTTGTGTGATTGAAATCGGAACTTTTGAATATACATCTCACCTGTCTCCTGATGCACACAGCTAGTTAAAATATCCCGATTACCAGTCCAAGCCGTCATCACTATCAACGGGTATATCACAGTAGGTGCGGACTGTCTTGGGGTCTTCAGATGATTTGCTATGGGGTTTTCTGCGTCTACCTCATAGTACCTCTCGCCGGAAGAGTTGGCTATTACATACAACAAAAATAGAATAATCCTATACACTCTTTCAAGCATTGTCGACTTTCATCCTAAGAGCGGTCTGTAAAGACGAATCATCGCCAGCCCTCCCCTTAATGCAGAAGTTGTATAGGCTGACAAGCGAGACTCCCCGTACGTCCGAGCTTCGTCAATCAAATAAGTCGCTAGAACAAGCCCCAAAGTACGTTCATACTTTATAGAAGGCTGATTAATGTCATTCCAAATAACGGGTTATCTACCAAGACGCAGGCTGTCGTCGATCTTTCGACCATTGAATCGTTATCCACCCAGACAGCTACATCAGATTCATCGTCCAAAAGGAAGTCGACGACGGACCACGGTAAATCGAATCGCGCACCTACAAGAAATAGAATTCAGTCGCGCAATGGCCGGCCAAGTCCTTTTTGAAACATCTTTGTACTACAGCCTAGCCGACGAAGCTATAATGGGATATGGTAGATCGAGGATCTACCGCAGATTCAAAGAGAACATAGCATCTGTGATCTTCCCTTCCCAGATCCTAACAACGTGTTCAACAAACACCTGTGAACGAAATCAAGATATCTACGTGAGGCGATCAGCCGCAAAGGGGCATCCTGCAGCCAGCGCGTAGCAGCCGCATTCCTCGTGTTGATCGCAAATGACAAGGATCAGAGGATTCGCACTTGACGTGAACGCCACTAAGATTCCATGAAGACAGATAATCGCGGTGTTGCAGCTACCAACTATCTGAGCATTGGCTTTCTCATTTAAGTAGATGTTCATGATTTTCTTTAATGCAACCCCACTTGGTGCCGAACGCAGTCGCTTTGAGGACAGGCTGGGCGGTCAGCCCTACACAGGGATGGCCTTGGGATTTTTGATGGATTGTTTTGTGCTGAAGACCTACAGTGCGATCAGGAATGCTTTGATGAACTGTTACTTAAGTATGTATGGCTTCTCTTGGTGACCGAGTTAAGGGGCCAATCGTGCTCTGCCGGATGTATGAAGCTGTTCTACCTATCTTACACTCGAGAAGCAGTGAGCTCCAAACCACAACAACTTGCTAATGAAGCTGTAAGGTCTGCTACCTATTCTATCTGACCGCTAGTAAATATTGTTCCTGGCTACTAAAAGTATCCAGGTAGCTGGCAATACTCTTCGCTCACTCCCCATACATCATGCCTTCAGCCAACGTGTTTTACACCCCTGAAACTAGACCACACAGCAGGTCTCCACTGAAAATTCATTAGGACAGAACTGACGTGGCCATCTCTGGAATCCTTCGCTCGTGGAAAATCTTCGTCAAGTGAATCCGCTTGCAATAACCTCACCTTCCTAATCAGGAACACCAGTCACGTGACCATCACGACCCTCATCAGCTTCCCACTTTCAGACGAACAGCAAGTTCGCGAAGAATCGCAGATCTGGGGGCCGGGGCGAATGCGATCGTACCAGGGATGAACAGTGGATTCAGCCCGACCGAAGCCCCAGTGTGACATTTGCCGTCTCATCCCCCGGATGCGGAAATCAACCAGGTGAAAATCTCGTTTCCATGCTTTTGACCACAGGGCAAGAAAGGAACGAAGCACTCGAGAGGCACATAATTCAAACCGAAAATTTCTGCACTCAATCATTATCAATGTCATCACCAACTAACTTTAAATAAATATACAGCCGGATTCGGATACCCAGCAAGATCTATAAGAATGGCTTCCTCGTCACCCTGATTCCTAGCAAATTTTCTATCCCAGCCGCATCAGCATTATCACACTAGGTAAGCTCATACTCTACCTATCTGACACAGGCCTAGAAAAGGAACTCAAGCTAACTCCGTCAGCAGCTTTGTCGCTCGTTAAGACAGCTACCTTTCTCTTTATTCAATCGCTTTCTTCATCAAACTGAAAAAGAAAAATGCACTTCTCCGCCCCCTCTATCGCCATCCTGGCCCTCGCCGCCGGTGTTAACGCCGGCGCAGGAGGCCAGCACGAGCCCCCCGTTCACGGAAAGGGTTTCAAGCACCACCCCACTGCTACCAGTGTCCACGGTGCTACCGGTATCCCAGGTCCTACCGGTATCCACGGTGCTACCGGTATCAGCACCGGAACACACCCCATCCCGACTGGTGCCCACAACAACGGCACCCAAGGCGGTAACGGCACTGTTATTTCTTCGGTTGTGCCATGCTTCTCCTGCCAGCAGGGTAGCACTATTATCCCCGTTCACGTGCCTACCAAGACGCCTTCCACCAGTGCTGGTGCTGGCGGTGCCTCGCCCTCTGGTGGTGCTGGCGGTGCTGGCGGTGCTTCACCTTCTGGTGGTGCGGGTGGTGCTGGCGGTGCTGTTGGTGGCGGACCTGGCTCTGGCTCTGGCTCGGGCTCCGGTGCTGAAGCTGCATCGCCCAGCTCTACTGGATTCAATCCTTCCAACCCTGGCTCCAAGATTACTGCTCCTATCGTTGGTGCTGTGATGGGCAGCATTGTCTACGGCGCTGTTATGCTTCTCGCATAGATATTACCCTAATGTTCACATAACGATTCACACGTTGTGTCTCTTTTGTCGGAGTTGAGGGGCCGGAAACTTCGGACAGGCGTTGGAGGAGGATATGATGTTTTCTGCTTTTACTACCTAATACTACTTAATATGATTTGATTTGCCTATACTGCTTGTTTATGGACATTGAATAATCAAGAGAGCTCATAAAAATATCAACGAATACATGCACTCATTGAGCCCTCGGAACCTAGAAAAAGCTTCCTTCCCATCCGGTATCCTCCTGTATCTACTATCCAACATCATACAGATAGATGCACGTAGTTACCAAAGTAGCCAACAATCATAGCCTCATAGACTCCAGCAAAACTCTAACCCTGTGGCAAAAAAGCAAGGCTCAGCCAACTACTCAGGTGGTCATACTCTATTTATAGACACCTAGCGGGTCCGAAGCAGGTTCCAAGGTTGCAGGGCAGATGGCCCTGCAGGTCCACCCGCGCATACCTTGGTTTATGCTGATGTCGTGCTTTAGATTTACTGGTTAATCTGGAGTAAATGTGGGCAGATTGGCTTGGTTAAGGTTTTAGATTGGGTTCTTGATGCAACGTGGGTGGGTCATACATGTACTTTCCAGGTTGCACTATTGCTACATGGAGTTGATATGATTCTTGTATTTAGAATTTTGCAAATGATGATGACAATCTTGAATGGGGATCTGTATTCAATTGTAACCTAGTTAGATATGCTAACTGGATGATACGTATATGCCGCGAGCTATGCAACTCGAAAGAGAAGAAAAGAAATGAAAAGATGCAAGCCCAGAAACACCATAAGAAATGCAACGTAAACAAGGAAAAAGATTAAGGTCGCCGCCCTTTTGTCGTCTAGTAGAAACAAGAAACACCCATGATCTTTTGCTTGCAAATCTATTTTCTTGAAATCCAATTCACCCACTGACACCCACATCCCCCAGACCCCCCATCAACACCCCCATACCCGTCCCCGTTCCCATTCCGCGTCCCACTAAGACCTTTGAAAAGTCCCGACGCAGGGTTGACCAGCTCGCCACCAACAGCGCGGTCCTCGAGCTGCAGCTGCGCGCCCGTGATGTTGTAGTGTCCGTCGTCTTCGATGGGGTAGCAGTAGACCATTTTCTTTTTCTCCGCGCCGCCGTGTCGGTCGATAGTCACGGTTACCGGGTATGGGAATGAGCCTGGACGGGAGAAATCTGTCGCCGAGGATGAGGATTTCGATGTTTTGTTTGTCGTGGTTGGGGATGCGGCGGAGGAGGTGTTTGTTGCTGTGGTGTCTGGGGAGAGGAGCTGGCGGCCGATCTTATCGGGTTGCGTCCAGATCTGCACGAGGAAGCGGGTTTGAGACCAGGTGCAGCGGTAATTGGCGGAGGATTTTGAGACGCCGCCGTTGGTGTCGGCGGTTGAGGGTTTGCGTTGCGAGGTGAGGAATATGGACTTGTCGAAGTAGGTATAGAAGCCGTAGTGCTCGGTTGGGAGGTTTCGATTGTAGAGACGGATGGGTTGGGAGGATGGGAGGGGGTAGAGCATTGCGGCGGCGGCGGATCCATCTGCGTTTGTGTCTGGTGCGGGGATGATGGAGGATATGTTGGGGTAGGCGGTGCCGTTGGAGGTGTCGGAGCGGCGATAGATGCTGGCTGAAGATAGGGAGATTGGCGAGAGGACAGACATGTAGAATGGGGTTGCTTCGCCGGCGTAGGGTGCTGAGTTGTTGTCTGAGTATTGGCCTAGGAAGGCTTGCTCTGCATCTCTGGGAGCTGCGGGTGACGGGTCAAACAAGTCATCGTTCCTAATGCGTAGGTTGTTTGTAGAGTTCGAACCAACAGCAGTGCTGTTATCAAATGTGCCATTGCGAAACTGGATGGAAACGCGGAAATTGGGTTGGTTCGCATTGTATGGCTCATTGGCCTCCTGCTGGTCCTTGGGCAACGCACAACTCCACATCGAGGAAGGTGTGACACAAGTGGACTTTTCAACCTGTGGCTGGGTGCCAGCAAGTGTCGCAATGCCTGTCGGCATGGGCGGATAACCGGTCAAGTTGAGCCATTGCGATTGCACAGGAGTCGCTGCTCCTTTCCTTGTCAAAGTGATTGCCAGAATAGTGGCCACGATCACAATGATGAACAAGAAAATGCATATCACAAAGTACCATCTTCGTCGAGTGCGACCTTCGCGCCCAGGACGTCCACTCTTCTTGCTGAATGGACCCCGGCCGCGCCAGAGTCCACAGACGCGTCGGCCAGTGGCATCTTCCCTTTCGAGTCGGCGGCGTCGTGTCTCATGAGGTCCTATTGCGCCGCTGGGGTTGACAGTGGAAAGTCCAGCCTCGGGGTTGTGCTCGTACCGTGGCTGGAGATCATACCGCGGCGGGAGAAGTGCGTCTCTGGGATACTGTGTATATGCGGGGGCTGGGGCCCGCATGTCAGACATTGGGATTGAGCCAGGTCCGCCGGCGGCGCGTTGGAATCCAGGAGAGATGGGCTCAGATGCTTGCGAATGTCCTTGAGGCGCAAGCTCGGATCCATGAGGCAGTCCCCGTTCTCTCTGTTGTTCGCCAGATCTACGCTGTCCTTGGGGCTGCTCTTGCTGGGTCTGAGATTCCGATCCTGTAGGCAGGTCTTGAGACACCAGCGCTACCGGCGGTGCGTGCGAGTGAGGATGTGCGTGTATACCAAACGGCCACCCAGATCCAGAAAGACGTCCCTGGACAACAGGTGGCCCGCGAGGTTGGTTGGCATGACCGCGGGTCGGCTGAGTTCCCAAGACACGTGGTTGTCCAGATCTTACCAGTGACTGTTGGGGCGATTCACGAGTGCTGGGTGACTCCTGAGGTTGTTCTGGTTGAGAGTATGCCCATTCAAACCCGGGTGTCTGTCCTTGGGTGACTGGCGGGTGAACTTGGGATTGCTTTTGCGACTCACCTCGCTCTCCCCATGGCCACTCTGATTTTGGTGTGACTAAACCAGAGGCTGATTGGATAGCTGGTGCATCCGGGATTCCTCGCGATAGCTCCTGCAACTGTGGCTGTTCTTCTTGGGTCTTCAGCTGGGCTGGTTGGACAGCCTGAGGAGGGCCGGGCAAATATTGTACCACCGGCTGAACGGGCTGCGTCTGTGGCTGTGGCGAGGGATAGTATATGTTGGTGACCGGGGGCGACATGTTGGTTATTATTTGCGGAGGCGGGGCGGAAATCGGAGCAGGCGCAGTAGCGGGAGCTGACTCGGGCATAGAAATAGCAACTGGCGCCGATGCTGTATGAGGCCCGCTTTGCCTATCAGTTGAGTTCGACGCTGCAGGAAAGGGAACGGGGGCCGCGGGCATAGGCTGAGACCTAGGACTCTCGATAGCTCCCATAGCAGCCTGAGGAGCCACAGAACCCTTCTCATCCTCATCCACAACTGACATATCCCACGAATCGGAGCTGGTAACTGACCCAGGAGACTGTACTTGCACCTCCTTAGCACGGACAGCGTACCCAGCCGGGATCGTAGTCGCAATCGTGCCAGGGCGCGGTGAATCGATATCAATCAGTAAACCTGCATTTTTGGTCGACGTCGTTGAGCCGGCAACCGGGACTGGACTCGCGTGCGGCTGTGTGCCCTCAACGCCAGATACACCAGGATATACGTTCGATGCATTAACGGCAATAACGCCAACTCCCCGACTGCCATTCTCCTCTGCATTTCCATTCACTGCTGCTGCTGAAGTATAGGTGACAGGCGTAATTGAGCAGATGTGGTTGAAACATTCGAAGTACGGAGTCCTGCTGAAGAGCTCGTGCGCGCAGGCTTGATAGTACTCTGCGGCTTCGCCCTGGATTGTTTGGCTGCCGAACATGAATGACGTGGTATTTTGTCTGCTAGACACGTTCGAGACGTACGCAGGCGGTGGAGATTGCTGGCGCTCTTCACCGTAGTTTTGATAGTGGTCTGTATCAAAGGACCGAGATATCTCAAAGGATTTCTCGTCCATTGGGGCGGCTGTCTCTGGTGTATCTGGAGAAAAACACGATACTTCCTTCTCCCGCTCAATCCATTGCTTTGGCGGTGCACGGGTTGTTGTCGTGGATGGGGTCATCGGTGAATCCTGCGGGAAGGATGGGCTGAGCGGGGATTTTATTGAGCGGCTTAGCAGCGGGGAGAGGAGGTATGTCCACCACCCTTGGGAATGGGGTCTGTCGGTATCGGCTGTGGTGTTGACGCTGAGACGGCCTTGTTGGTGTCCCGTTGAGCGGAGCGTCTCCGGTGTCACTGGTGGACTGTCGTCTTCCCAGCTTGAAGTTGAGAGGGCACGCACGTTCCTTTCTAGGCCGAGTGTGTTGGAATGTCCAGTCGCGATGACAGGGCTCTGTTTGGCAACCGAGTGCTGCGCAGGAATCGCGGGCACGGGCGGCACATCTGTCTCAAACTGCCAGAGACGAGGTGTGGGCTGGGAGTAGACACTTGATGCTACTCTTGGGCGGAGCATCTCGCTGCTCGCATTCGAGGGCGCGTTCCATGGTGCATCTTCTCTTGCTGGGGTGACGATGATTGAAGGTGTGAGTGGCGTGCCTGCACTATCGAGCTCTCTCGATCTTTCTATTGATTCGTTGCGCGGTACAGTGAGGCCAATCATCACATGTCGGTCTGAAGGCGAGATTCCATGCTCGTGTCTATCATGGAATGGATTTTCTTCTCCGAGGTAGAGAAACGAGGTTTCATTCTGTGTATGGCTTTGTTGGCCCTGCACATTCTCGTCTGGCATCCGCTGAAAGCCTCGTGAAACTCGCTTCTTGAAAATCTCCTTCGACTTCTGTGTGGACCGTTCTCTCTCCCGCACTTTTGAAAGGAGCTTCAGATCATTCAGGTCGACAAATGGCGCAGTTGTGTTTTTATTTTCTGTAATCGACGCCTTCCTTGCTGGTGCCGGCGCCAACGTGAAATCCGTAACGAGGTTCAATCCCACTGGCTTCGCGACGCTTTTCCGCTTCTTCGCAATGCCGCGGATGTGTAGTCTCGAGGCTTCCCGGTGTGCGGAAATGGGTGAGCGACTCCCACTCTGAGTTGTCTTGCCCTCAAACTTTTGTCGCGTGGCCTTGGTGAGGAATGCAAAGGGTCGATTGCGTTCTTCGTCGTGGTCTTCTGCTGACGAGCATGATGGGCTGGAGATCTCTTCGCTGATCGGCGAGGACAGCGGGAAATTCGGGACTGGAACCTGGAGGGTTGGTTGCGGTTTCTGTCGCTTGGAAAGCATTCTGAAACAGGTTTCGATGTCTCAGTAGACGATGTATTCGAGAATGTTGGTAGGAAAGGACATGCAGGAGTCGAGCTTTCTGCGTACCATGTACCACGGAGGCTCCGGTAAATAAACGAAAGAGCAAGGTAGAAGGAACAAAAACAAAGAGACTTTCTGAGGCAGATGAAACAATGCAGTCAAAGACAATAGACAATATACAATAGCCCCGAATAGAAGTCTATTGATAGAGTCCGCAATGCAAACAATAAAGACAAGAAAGAAAGGTAAAAAACCAAAGACTCGAATACCCTCCGACAAGAAGAAGAAAAAGAAACAAAAAGACCCGAGATCTGGAGCTGCGAGCTCTATTTCTGCACATCACGATGCAGAGTCCAGTCCCGTCACTTTACAGTAGAGCTCCAGCTATAAACAAACCTGGGCGCTAACCACCAATGACGATCGTTGGTGGTGCATTTCTGCAGCGATCCCAGACACCCGACTGAAGCTAGCAACATCATGTTCAACTTCCGCGATTGGATGGCAGAGAGAGAGATCATCAGGGACGGTCGAGAGTAGAGTGGATGGTGATGGATTGGACGCAAGTGCCAGACTGAGCCCAGTCTCTACGCGCCGGTGAGGGTCGGGCGCTTCGACAGGCCAATGCAATTGGTTTCCTGAAATAGAAAATGAAAATATGTGCTTGAATAGTTTATTTTTCTTTTTAAACTTGAAACAGTCATTGTCCTATGCTTTGATTCTCTCATATTACGGTCTGTTCTTTGTTGATTGTTTCATTGTGGATCCAGACTGGAGACAGCATTGAATACTCTCACTCGCAAGATCGTATACCACAATTTATTACACGTATCAATGGAGAAGATACCAAGAAGCCATGCTTTTTGAATTGGTACAAACTCGGGATCGAGTAAAATGGTGTTCAAATATCCTATACCAGAGATTCCAGATTTCATATCCAGGTAATCCTATCGTGTTCATTCCATGCAGAGTGTGGAGTGGCCATAGTGAAACAGAAAGCAAAAGCAATTGCGGGTATGAATAACAAAATGAAGAATAGCAGAGACCACTCACTCCATGAGATATGATAAAAAGCCAAAAAAAAAAAAAAAATGGAAAGAATGAAGGCAAAAGTATAAACCAACCCCACGTCGAGAATCCGGAGTCGAACGGGGTCGTGTCTATAACTCAGGGAAGTATGATAAGAAGGAAAAGAACAGGTCGTTGATGATAGGGGTTTGCAGCATGACTAGTCGTATCTCATACACAGCTCCTCTCGCATCGTGTCGCGTCTGCTCAGCAAGAAACACGGGCTCTCGCTATCGCCGTTCGTACTCAATGCCCTGCATAGGGGCAACTGAGGTATTCATCAAGGGCGGTAACGTGCGCGGCTGCTCCTGAGCAACATTGCCATTGCCAAAGCCACCAAACACGGGACCATGCTGACCGTTGACTTGGTTGCCATTCATTTGGTGGTGCTCAAAGATGGATGGCGGCCGAGAGGCACCATTGGCTTGCTGGTTCAGTTGAGCGCGCATTTCTTCCATCTCGGATTGCATGACAGCGCGGTCGCGCTGCGATTGCGCAACCGTTTTCTCGAGCATGGCTATATAGTCAATTGCCCGCGTGAGCGTTTCCCATTTGCTGGATTTATTGGTTTGCCCGGGTGGCAGTCGCAGGCGGAGCGCTTCGAAGCAGTCTTTCATTTCACTGCGCCGTTTGCGCTCCGCGAGTTTGTGCGTTACGCGGAGTTCGGGCGTACGGCTGTATGGTGTGCTGCCTGGCGGTCCCTCTTCTTCGCCGATCAAATCTCGCACTGCCTTGTGTTGGAGGGAATGGTGGTGGTGTACATTTTGGGGTAGGTCTGGAAGAGTGATGAGCCACGTTGCGCCGGCAGAGTGAAGTTTGTCTGGGTGTATAACCGTACCGTGTTGTCCTCGGGGCATGCGTTCAGAGTACATACTGTTCATAGACTCTGCCATGCTACCCTTACGGGAGAACGGGGGATTGGACTCCCCCTTGGAGGAGACGGAGCTCGAGCGCGCCATGTCCGGGTCCGGGAAGGCATATGCCATACCCGCAGTGGGTGCTTCGGCATTGTAGATCTCCGATCGAGGATTTGAGGAAATAGCCGGAGCGGTGCGGCCGGCTGCGAAGCTCCGTTGTTGATCGGTGACCCGAGGGCCCAGCGGGGAAAGTGGCTGGCTACCTCCTGAGTAGCGAGGTCCCCGGTATGAATTCATGTCGGTCGGGATTCCCCGTTCTCGTTGCAGACTGGAGACAATCGAGGACTGGGAGGCATTGGTGCTGTGGTAGGGCGAGGCGGGGTTGATCGCCAAAGAACTGATCCCTTGGTTCATGCGACTGTCGACGCTGCTGCGCCGGGATTCGGTGGTCTCTGCCACGCTCACCCGTTGGGAGGGGGCATCGTAATTCTGATTGATGGAAGGGAGGGCGGAATTGGGGGTATTGAAGTTCGGGGAGGGTTGCTGGGTGCCTGCGGAGGAAGGGGTATTCGATTGATCGTGGGGGTAAGGGGAGCGATCGACAGCCGGGTGTCCGCGATTCGGGGATGGTTGCGACGCGGCGATAAAGCTGAGGGAGGGATAATTGTTCCCGGTGCCATTGGTCGTAGTAGAGTAGGTGGACGATCCTACATGGTCAGCACCGCGGCGCTCCCAATCCATACCTGGCGAGGGTCTCCTACTTGTGCTTTGCGGTATTGACCAATTGCCCGAGTCCCGCTCAATCGTATTCAAGGAGGCATGTCCGGGGGATTTCTCCGCGGGAGCTCCCGCCCCCGGCATGTTTGCGGTAAGAGTTGAAATCGACGGCAGGGTTTGTGATGAGCCTGCGGATGTCTGAGGCCCTGAGACCGCCTCCCATGGGCGATGTGCGACAGAAGGATCCATGGTGGGAGAGTCTGAATCAGGCGGGGAGTTGAACAATGGGAGTGAAAGAATGAACTCTTGAGGGCGCCCGTTCTTTGCTTTTTTTTTGTCGGCTCCCTTCTCTTTCTTTTACCCCCACCCTATCTCATATTCCAGATACCAGGAAGTTCAATGGAAAGAATGATTCACCGGTGGAACAATGGAATTCACGAGGGGGATCGTAGTTCCGGGAAAGCTTTGGTTCCGTTGGAGGGCCAGTTCAGAGTGCAGGGCGCAGATAAAAGGAGGCTAGATCGAGAGCAGGTTAGACACGGTGTTAGACATGAGGGCAACACAGGTCAAATAAGGGCCGATCAAGCTTACCGAAAAGAACGTGGCACGGAAAACTGCGAGAGGTCCGGAAGTGTATAGAGGTATATATTAGGGAGGGTAATGCAGGTGAGAGTTATAAAGGAGGAGTCAAGGTCGAGTCGAAGGTAGAGAGAGAGAGAGAGTTAAGAAGATTAAGAAAGTTCCCAGTCGACAAGTTCAACATCGAAAATTGGAGACTCGAAACCCGCAAGTCGATCGAGTCTCCGCTGAAACTCGTCTTTTTTTCCCTTCTTTATTATTATTTAGTTTCTTTTTTTTCTTTCTTTTCTTTTCTTTTCTTTTTTCTTTTCTTTCTTCCTATTTTAACCTTCTTTTTTAAACATCTAACCCCCTTCCTTAAGAAATAGAATAATATTCAGAATTGTCTAACAAACAAATTGAAGAATGTACTGGTATTACCGCCAAGGCCCTACTGCAACTGTGTGCCACGAGGCTGACCCTGGGGAGTAAGGGAGGTCTCTCTTTTGGGTGTGTACTTTGTATACTCTTTTATATTTATTCCTCTATACCAGTCTATGAATATTATCTGTCGACTTGACTATGTAAACTATATCCCTAATTCAATTATACAATATACCATATTCCTACATTCTCCCCGTGGCATCAATAGATCCCTGGGAAAAGCAAGGAGAACACGTTTCGTACGTTGCATCCGTATAGTCTTCACGTCACTCTTTTTATTTTTATTTTATTTTTTTATTCTTTTTTATGTAATTTATGTAATTACCTACATGTATTCAATACATGTCGATCACTCCCTTCACGTGGCTCTCCCTTGCAGTTCTTCCAGAGAGTATTGAGTCTCCTCCTTCTTCCAGTCTTTGCGACCGGGGGCATCTGCACATTGCCGGGAGATTACAGTTTGGTAGTTGAATATACATATTCGATTGAGAGTATGGACACATTTAAATGTAAGAGTAAGCGTGAGAAAAAGAATAACAGGTAGACACATGGCATGAGATGCAGGGTTCGGGGCCAAAGTAGCAAATACCTCACTCAGATCGGGAAATTCTCCAATGTCCAAGTACCGAATACGGTCAATCCCTGTCAGCTCCATCCTTGTCCCCCATGCACTTATTTCTTCAGTTGCACACATGGCAATTTTTAACTTACTCACCGAGCGTACC
Source organism: Penicillium turbatum (assembly GCA_030762825.1). Taxonomy (NCBI): domain Eukaryota; kingdom Fungi; phylum Ascomycota; class Eurotiomycetes; order Eurotiales; family Aspergillaceae; genus Penicillium; species Penicillium turbatum. The sequence goes on along the minus strand of JAUJYX010000011.1, from coordinate 323,924 downwards.
TTTGCTACATATAGGTCTTCTTTTTTTCAAGCGTTATTCATGTTCGCTATCTTATAATAATGATTCCTACCCTCACTTTGATTGCACTCCCCCAGCCAAAACCACGATGATCCACTCTTCTCCCCTACATATCTCTGTTTGTAACACCTCGGACACAGGCAGAAGACCAAAACGAAAGGGTCATGACCCCACGCTTCCATGAGCTTTCATACCGGAGTGCCCTGCAACTACCCGTCCCGCCCGAATCATCACATGTTGACCTGTCAAAGAGGGGGTTACATGAGTCCTATCTCGCGCGGCTATTTTCGCTCCTTTGCTCTTTTGACAATTTTCACTCCGAAATCCTCATTGCACGAGGCTATCGAGAATGGGTATATTATCCCGGTTCCGGATAGCTCGGTGTGACCTGGAGACTGCCCAGGTGGGCGATTATGATCAAGCTTATTTCGGAGCGATATGTTCTGGAACTTGACCTCACTATTGGAACCAGGTAGTTATTTGTGGAGTCATCTAATTCACATACTATATTTACTACGACATTCGACAATCTCGTGAGTATGTATGCCATATTGTCTTCACATCATGACACACAACCCGAGCACATTCAGGGTCAAGGGATAGCCACCGACGCCAGTGCAATCGCGAAACCGCGTTGTCTAGGCCAGGTGGCCCGGTGGCTGGTTGATGTGTCGATTTGATCTCGACTCCGTTTGATCGGGGAGTTCGTCCAAGAATAGATCCAGATGAGTCGTATCAAATACCAGCTCAAACCTCAATAATACACACTGAACAACAAAAAACTCCACAGTCTCCATCGGGCAAACCGACAGGCTAGCCGCGCCACACTGTGGCTCAGCACACTTTTCTTGCCACACAACTCTTCCAACGTACTAAAGACAATAAAGACATTAGGCAAGATTCATTTCATATGCATGTCAAGTACGACCTGCCCATCATCTCCTCTCCAGGACCCTGCCACATGGCCTCCTCACCTTGCGGAATGCCTTGAAGATCCCGAGTCGATCTACGGCGCATTCCTCGAACCTCTGACACCGTAGCACTTCTCCATACTTGACCTAACGGACCTGGGTAGAGAAGGACACAGCTTAGTCTGCTGTACGATAGACCAGAACTTCATCCCCAACCGGAATTCCCAGTACGACTCTATCTCCACGACATCGTACCATGTACTTTCGACCTCCATCAAGGGATGGACGCACATCTGTCGAGCTTAGAGTTCGCTATGTCAATAGTGTGTGGCTTTGGAAAGGTACTCCTCTCTCATGGCCCCCTTCCCACGGTAAACTCTCCCCCATGCTCCAAATCCCATCTGTTTCGCCCCATGGCAATAAACCGTGGCCCTTGCCCATTCCTGCCTCCACGCCTTGTGAGATATCGTGGTCGTGGGCCGTGCCTTGCTCCTCTTTCAAATAGTCTTAACACGTGAGTTGTGCTACCTAGGGGCTGGTATTTCTTTTGGTTTCCTTCAGCTTCTTCTAATTCCAATTCAATACCAATGCCGATCCAATTCCAATTACCATTCCTCGCATGGCGATGATAACCTTTCCTAGCTGCTGATCATGAGGCATGCTATGACTTCATCATTCGAATAGTGCTTCTATAGCCTTCGAAAACAACCTACAAGATTGGAAATCTCCTATGTACATGACCTCCGTACATTGTAATGCAATAGTGTGCTCTCTGCAACTGCACTACCACCCATCGCCACTCTACTATCCATACCTGCCTACACGCATATGTACAGAGTACGAAGCACGATACATTGGAAATTAATATACATACAACAACAAAGTAAAACTCCTGCACCGATGATCCTCGCATCGGCTCCGATCCCCGAAGCTGGGGAGCGCAAATCCAAAGCTTGGAGGTTACATGCAGATTCGCATCCAGCGCCAATCATACCAGAATCTCCATTCAGAATGCCAGATCCAATACAATGCCCCCGAAATAACCAACGTAAAGCCCAGAACAGCTCACATGTACATTACCTTGCCACCTGTACCGTCCACGGGCGAGCCGCCTCCCTAACCTCCCGCGTAACACCACTGTTTCGCATCCGCCTGACACCAAACATCCTCACGGGGTTGACGCCCGTAGCTTTGAAGTCTTCGTATACATACCCACTTGCCGTAAACGTAACGCCCAAACAAACGGCTCCCCGCTGAAAGCCCTTCTAATCTCGGACTGGTCGGTCGGGCATAGAACATAGCACCCTCATTCCTTTCCTTTCTTTCCTTTCCTTCTTGCACAGCATGATCAAATCTCCCTCGTGAACAGCGCGTGGAATGATTATGCCTCGCTCCCGCCACTCTGCACCACTGTCCTCCTGCCTAATGTCTTGTTCAGGAGTGCGAGGTTCGTCGCCTCGGCTTGGATGAAATCCATGCTCCGTCGAAGATGTAGCTTTCGTCATCGAGTGCGTACACAGCTTCTTTAACCAGACGCGTTAGGATATATTCTTGCGGAAGCGGGATGAGTCTGTTATTGAGAGTTCGCGGAGACGCGAGAGAAATCGCGTGTGGAGTGTAGGGTGTAGATGGCCGGTTTTTAGTGCGCCCAGGACGAATTCGTCAGAGGCGAAGTTTCGGTCTCCGGCAGAGATTCGAAACGCCCGATTGTTGGATCGGGGTCGTTGAGGTAATGGTAGATTGTGTTTGTGGTTAGGCCGTTGGTTTCGGATTTGAGCTGAGGCTCTGTGCCGGGTTGGCGAGGAGCTTCTGGTGTCGACATAGCTTCAATGAGATTGTGTGGCGATATTGGGAATTTAATCTGGCGTTATCAATAGATATATTTAGGATGGATATTTGGAACATGCCTTAGTGTTCGTACTTGTATTCCAATTTAGCCACCTGTGGCCTTCTTATATACACAGTACAGCGCTCGATGTTAGTGATTCATTGGATGTGTGGACAAAGTCTCAAAATATATTCCGCGCTGAAACTAGAGATTGCTAACATTTCGTATTAATAAAGTACAAGTTCATATTACCGAGTTATTGCTTACTAGCCTGATGGCAATGCCCATAGATCAGGGCAACCTAAATCATCACCCTATAACTAGGGAGAGCTGTGGTCCGTGTAAGGCATCAAATTACAATGCCTCAGGCCTCAAGGCGTCCACCGATCCATGGATGTCCACGACGGCCCCTCTGCGGACCTTCCCCATAACCTCACCTCCAGGGCTAGGCAGTATCGACGTACCTCCAAACCTCAACAACGACGCCGATCAGTGTAACTCGACTACCTGGCCCATTGGATCTCATTTCGCACAGAGCACTGTATTTACACTGGCGAGCTACGATGCACTGCTTACCCTGTCTAGAAAAACATGATCTCCGATTCGTTGCGTTTACGATCAGAGCAAGATTTGCAAGAAACCTGAACTCGGCTAAACAACTCATTATTGACCTATCGAAATCTCACTATCACCATGTCAATGACCAACTCAAAAGCCCGAGTATCGTCCGAGAACGCACCATCGAAACAAGACATTCATCCCTCTTAAGCATACATTCAGCGCAGCGACACAAACCCTTGAACCACCATGTAAATGTACAACCATCTGCATCCTTTCGACGATCAAATATGTACTTTTGACCTCGATCACCCGGCCTGATTGGCAGATCATTCCACGATCTCCTACTCCTTCATCGTGGAACCCCTTGCCTGCCTGATACTCAGGGAGTATATTCCGCTCCCTAATGTGGGTCTGGCTATCCTCGCGTGTCAAACCCCAAAAGTCCAGTGTTTTCGAAGGGATAAACTCAATACATACTGGTTTATGTCATAGTGGGTTTGTGCCCGTCCCGAATATGGCTTGTCTTGCATTGAGAATTCCACGGGGAAGAGAAGCGGATTCCCGTGCGCTCCTTGCGTGGTTTTGCGCCATGTGTCGATGGTACGTAGCTCTGATGGTGTTGGTGAGCCGTGCATATGAGGTATAGATGCACTATGGTGTTATGGGGATGGATTCATGTGGAGTTTTGTATGCTTTTGGGTATTAATATGGTCTCCTCCCCAACGATGTCCTTGAATTGTTTTGAGATAGTCTTGAAATAGTCAGCGATAGTTTCACTCTCTCCCTAATTGTCTCTTCCTTACTGCGTCTCGGTCCACATCTGGCCCGAACCCAGTTATCCTGCCATGTGTTTGTTTCGTAGTCCATCGGGACGCGGAGATCATCCCGCTTGTTGATTGTTTTACTGGGTTTCAGTTGCCACATTGGATGATGTCAGTGGATGGATTAGGTATACATCGTAGTCGGGATGTGAAATTACATGCTGTCACTGGGCGTTGGTGGGAAGGGTTTCGTTTCTATGCAAGGATTTCAGGGCCCCGTTGTATATTTGAGACCTCAGTGAATTCCATGTGTATCTTGTTGGATGGTAATTGTACTTAGCTTTGAGCCGGTTTACGTTTAGCTTGTTAAACATTCCTAGGAGTCATACGTCTGGAAATATATACAAGAGAAAGTGTACGTTCAAATCATGTCCCAGCACCAAATAATATATCATCAATTCAATTAAGGTCATACAAGCGCACTATGTCCTATATCTACAAATTTTGAGGGAAGTATGCACTACCACGGAGGCATATATCTTCCATCATGACCATGACTATTCTTCATCCTCATCCTCATCCTCATCCTCGTCATCATCACCATCCTCAAATTCAACGCCGATGTCACCAGTGATATCCCAGCGATCACCCTTGGCCGCAGCACTGACATACTTCACGAACTTGAGGGTGCCACTGTCACGCAGCACAATACTGAGTCGGTTCCATCCCGCTTGCGTGCTGAACAGAATACCGTCATCCTCATCTGCACCCGCTGAGCGGTAGATAGCCGGATCGGCCTTGGTCTTCTTCCGGCCCAGGACTTGGTCAGCGTTCTCGGCGTCTTCCTCCTCATCTTCATCTTCTTCATCATCACCAGCCATGTAAATTTCGTACCCGCCAAGTGCAGGGCCTTCCACAGCATCGTCGTCCATCTTCTTCGCCTCAGATGGCTTAGAAGACGATGGCTTGGCGTCTCCGTCCTCGTTCTCTGACTCGTCCTCTTCCTCCTCCTCGTCTTCCTGCTTCTCCCATCCCGGGGTCGGAGTAAGACAGAGCGAGAACTCGAGTCGGGGCTCTTCGCCTTCGTAAGCACTAGCAAGAGTATAGTCCGCACCGCGACGGAACCGTCTCGCAAGCAGATCGTAGCTTGTAAGATGGTCCACGCCAGTGATGAGCCCGAGCCACTTGCGGAAAGGCTGCGACGGTAACAGCACGTTCATCAGCTCCTGGATTGGGTTCTCGGAGTCCCCCTTGCCAGAAGGATGCTGGTACAGGTAACGATGCTTGTGCGGAGGACGAGCAACTGTCCACCCGCGCTGCGCCTCAATCTCATCCGCAGAAGCAGGCAGAGGTTGTCTCTCCTGGTCCTCGATGTAAACGCTGACCCTAGAAGCAAACTTGTCGCCCAGGAACCGCTCCAGGCTGAGCGAGGACTCAGCCGAGAACGCATCTGACATCTCCTCTGCGATGTCAGGAGTCAAATACGAGGGAGCGATGTACTGCAACAGGAAGGCGAGGTCACTCTCGGTGAACTCTCCCTCGCTCTGCTCTTCTATCTTGCCCTTGCCCTTGCCTTCAACCTCAGGCTCCTCCCAGGACACAGGCTGCGGTTGCGGCAGGTCGTAGATATCGCCGCGGCCCTGCAGCTGTGCGAGACTGCTGCGCTCCGCAAGCTTCTCTTCCAGCCCTTCTTCGTAGCCGTCTTCGCCTTCTTGGGGGATGTGGAACCAGCCGCTGATCGCCATGCGCACGCGCTTCTTCGTCTTGTCCTCGTCCTCGCGGGGGTGGTATACTTCCTCGACATCGTGGAAGCTCTCGCCGGGCTGGACAGTGAAGAAGCTCAGCTGGTTGAAGGAGGGCGGGATAGAGAGACTGTAGTCCGGACTGGGGATCTTAACGTCCTCGCCGTTGGCATCCTTCTGAGTCGTCGTCGGGTAGAGGCGAAGGGCGCCACCCCATTGGGGTTGCCAGGGTGTGTCGGGATCGGTCAGGTAGAGAATGTAGCTTAGACGACGGCTGCCGATGACGTCGTCGTGGCACAAGAGGTGGCAGCCCTCGGTGTAGATGTTGATGGCCATGTCGGTCTTCTGTCCGCTCAGCTTGCCGGAGCCCGTCACGGAGGACAGGTACTCGCGAAACCGTGCCGAGTACATCGCGTCGCGCAGCTTTAGTACCGACGGCAGCTTAGAGAGAGAGGAGTCATCTAGTCCGTCGAGATTGGCGAGATCGCCAGACTGGAAGATCTTATAGATATCGGTTTCCTTTTCGGTGAAGGACACTTGCATTTCGATTTCATCGCGAACGGAGCGTAGGAGACTGGGCTCGATCAGAGGATGGATGACGCCGTGCAGGTACCTAAGAATAGGTCAATACTTTGCCATTGAGCTATTTATCAGCCGATACATACGGAGATGACTTCGCATATTCGTTTGTGTATTTCTGCTGCTCCGCAGAGTCGAACAGGCCGTCGCGGAAGCGGGCAGCAGCCTCCTCGCTTGAGAGAGCCCTTTTCTTCGACTGGGGCATGGCATTGCCATCCATGGAGGCTCTTGATTCTGTCTTGCGCTTCATTTTGGGGTTGTAAAGGAGTGGGAGCTCCGGTAGTGAGTGGTCTGGTATTTCATAGATTTTTCCGGGCGGTGAAGCCCCACGATGAGGCGGTCAAGTATGTTGGTATGGCATGGATGTCCAGTGCAATAATCGTAGAACCTGGGAGCTCTGAGGTAGATTATGGTCATTTCTATGGCCGCCATTGTTTAATTTGTAAATCTTCTTTGTCTAGATTGGACTGCAATCAACATTGTTCGGGCATAACCAAGTGTTCCCCTACAGTGGCGCATATGATATGCGCCCGCTCTTATCCGAGGGCAAACTAATTCCTGCAGGTCAATCTTCTTCTTTGTCTTTGCAAATCTCAGGCTCAGCAAAGTCTCGATCACATTGCCGTCACGATATTTGTGTTGACTCTCGCGTTCACTGTCATTCATACATGTGATTGTGGCGGGTCCAGGAACCGCTGTCGTCATATCTCGCCTTATCGAAGACCTCGATTTGTCCCCCCACTTGACCCCAACTGCTTAATCCTCACCTTCGAACTTCGATCATGCAGCACCAAGAGGCTCCGGCCTCGACCCCAGATCATCAGCCAGGGACTCCACCTCGTCCACCCTACTCTCCAGTGACACCGGTGTTTGCGCAACTTGTGCCACTCCCCTCCAATGAGCCAAGAATTGTCCCGCCACCTGCATCTCCCTCTCCAAGATCACACTTCCCTGCACCGACATATCCCGACTATTCACAACAAACTCCCCCAGCAAATCCACCCGTCTTCAAGCCTCGACCGGCCCCGGTCTCAATCTCCGACAGCGAGAATCCAGATGCGATCGCGCTTCGTTCCGCTATCTCGATCTTGCAGATGCAGAAGCAGCAAAGCTTGCGCGATATCCAGGCATTAGATCGCTTGAAGGAATCTGCTGCCGCCGACCCAGAGCGCTTCGCTCATCAGCTGGCAGCAGGCACTTTGAAGACTGAGGACCACGGTACGGTGATTCAGTTCTCCGAGAACGCTGCGACGGACGACGAGGACGAGGAAGCAGGACCAAAACCCACGAATCTTTCACCGGCTTCGAATTTTGGCCATATTCCCATTCCGCAGAATGTCGTTCGCATGCCCCCGATTAATTGGGGCAAGTACCAGGTTGTCGGGGAGTCGCTTGATCGCATGCACGAGGAACAGTTACAGCGGCCTAGCCCTGGAGAACCTGGACAGCGTGCACCGGAACATCTATTGGCATCTCCATATAGGCCATTAGTAGATCAGTTGGGCACACCGAAACCTGGCCGTCCTAGCAAGGCAAAGAAGACTTGACCCTGCAGAAGGGTCTTTGATGATTATGGGATAATTGACATCTACGAAGTTATGTATTTTAGAACCTACGGACAGAGATGGGCTTGTGTTTTGACATCGTGCACGGTTTCTTGTGTAGATCGATGCTGTGTCTCACAATAATGGCGAATTGAGAATACAGCAATCATGAAAAATCTTATGAATTTCTGATCTTCACATATAGACAGGATAAAGTCTGACAAGCCTTGGCTTACCCTTTCCGTTTTAGTGCTCACCCCATGCCGCTTTTCGCTCACTGAGCAGAACTGAGCACCTGACGCACTGAGTATCACCTGATCGTTATGTAAGCCACATGCCTGGCCCCGGGGCCGGGGCCCGGGGACGCTCAGTGAGCAATCCGATCCCGCTCACTAAGCGTGACCTGAGCGCTCTGATTTGCTCACTGAGCAGTCTGATTTCCTCACCTGGTACTCAGAGAGCTCACCATAATTCTGAGTGGCTATATCGGGATGGCGCCAAACTTAGCCACCTCAAAGTATGAGCATATCTCTGATATGATACACAGTGGACAGCCTGTATCGCGGATGGCACATGCTGCTAGCTGCAAGAGGAGAACCATCCCCAGAATATCCTCCAATATAAGAATCTTCGGCGGTGTTAAAGCCCTACCAAATAAAGGTAGTCGACCACGAAGCGTTACTCCAGTTATGATAGAAGCTCAATGCGATTACCTGATCGAGAAACCTAATCTTTATCTTTATGAGATGGCGGTTTTTCTGTTGGATGAGTTCGCTATTCAAGCAACAACATCAAGTATCAGTCATGTTCTTGCCTTGAAGGGCTGGTCAAAAAGACTATCCTAGTCAAAGGCTCAAGAACGTAATCAAGACTTACGAGACGACTACTTCTATTTTATCTCCGATTTCCAGTCATACCAACTTGTCTATGTGGATAAGTCAGGTTGTGATAAGCGGATAGGCTTTAGGTGAACGGGCTGGTCTTCGCTAGGAACCGCGCCAGTCTAAGTGGCCAAATTTCATCGTGATCAGCGATATCAGATTTTACCTATATATGCTCAGGATCGTATTGTCCTTTCTCGGGTGTTTCGGGGCTCGACTGATATATCTGTCTTCGAAGACTTTATTGAGTAGCTTCTTTAGCACTGTCCTATACCTTCTCACCCCAACGTGGAATTAAAGTCCGGGTTCGGCACATCCGTCATCAACACCGTTCCATTACCAAATACCGTGCCGTTCTTCAGCACCTCCACCCGCCCAACATGCAAATCCGCAGGAGGGTAATCCATCTTGGTACCATTGGCGAAGATGATTCCGTTCCACGGGGCCGGCGCCGCGGACAGGGCCATGGGCGCCATGCGCGAGGACGCCGACGGTAACAGCGGGGACCGCCCCTTGCTGATGTCGCAGTTCTCGCTCAGCATGTATAGATTCAGCCCAATCGCGAGGGTATACAGCTCGGCGCCCAGCTGGTCCCAATCATGTTCGTTCTGGATGATCACGCCAATGTAATCGACCATCAAGACGTTGGGCCATTTGCTAGGGCTCATATGCTCGACGCCCATCCAGTACAGAGCCGGGTTGGTGGGCACGACGGCGATGGATTCCAGCCCGTACATCATGGCAGCGTTGAGACTGGGGGTCACCATCCACTGGGCGATATAGAAGGTGTCGCTGTTGGAGCCGGAGCTCCGGTCCACCGTGTTCCAGCTTGCGACTTGGTCTTCGGCCAAGTCCTCCGTGTCTTCCTTCTCGGACCAGTTGTCCCAGAAGCTCATGTGGGAGGCGGCATAGATGCCGTCAGCCGGAGCGGTGGCCGTGTCCACGTCGTCGAGATGGCCGTCGAGGAGGAAGAGCACGCAGCCGGCCCCGTCATTCTGGTCCATGAAGTACGAGGCCTTCTGGTCCTGGAAGAGGGTGCTGGACAGCCCGCCGCAGCGGTTGTTGACGGTCTTGAGACGGCCGAAGAAGTCGTCGACGATGTCCTGTGTCCAGTAGATGGGGCCCAGGCTGGGCACTTTGCGGATGCCGATCAGATACCTGACGCGGAAGAAGATGATCTCGCCGGGGCTTTCGTCGGTGAACTTGTTGATCTCGTCGATGACGTCTTCCAGGCCTTCGCCGGTGTTGCCGATGGCGACTTCGGCGGTTTCGTCGTTGACGTGCGTGACCCAGAACCCGTAGTCATCCTCGTTGGGGGTGGTCTGGTGGATACTGGCAATGCGCAGATCGAACCATCGGGCACCCGCGCGGAGCTGGTCGTAGATATCGAGAGCCTGAGTCTGGGTATTGTCCTTGGAGCCTCCGGAGAGAAGGTGGCCGGAGATGGTGCTCATGCCGGAGTCGTGTGTGCCGGGCATGACCAGGTGGCGGATCGGGCGATCCTTGATCACGTCGTAGATGCTCTTCATCCAATTGCCCGGGCCGTGGGTGAGCGATGCAATGAACCCGTAGTCCTCACTGCCGGTGATGACGAGTGTGACTGGGGACTCTCCGTCGGGGTCCTTGTATTCGCGCTGACCCATGCCCATTCCAGACAGGTCGAAAATGGTCCGCCGAGGGTTATCATCAGGGATGTGGGTGGTGGCTCGGACCACAAATGTCTTGTCGGTGCCTTCAATGCTGTAGTAGGCTTCTCCGTTGTCATCCACGGGGGTATCGGAGCCGTCGTAGTCGGCGATGTTCTGACGAGCACGACCCGAAGGGATATCGTCGAAGTCGAACGTGTTCATCTGATACGAATGGGTGGATGTGAGTTTAAAGCGATGGGGCGTCAGGTTGACGATGGTGATGTACTGCTTCAACGAGGCTGCCGCATTCTCTGGGTCAAACAGCGCCCATCGATAGTAGCTGCCCTCATCAACGTCTTCGCTGCTGTAGGTCTTGTCGTCGGCACTGCATTTGTCGTCCCCATCGTCGCCTCCGTCGTCACCCCCGTCGCCGTCCACGAAATCCATGAGATCCACAGCCCAGTCGGTCGTCCCGCCAAAGTTCAGATCCTGAACCCATCCGCTGCGGCTGCCCTTGGTGGTCGAGTCCATATAAGCCACCCAGTCGGCTTTGTCCGTAGTACCGTAGACGAGGATATTGGAGTCCGAGCCCGCATCATAGCTGCTTTTCACGAGGCTATAATCCGACTTGCCATCGATGATCTCCTGCAACTCCGCGTTGGAGATATACCCAGCGGTGTCGGTGCATCTACCCTTATACGCATTGGAGTGGTTGCGGGCGCCAGTGAACGTGCACAGGGGACCAGTGCAGCTGGAGGACGACATCCGGAAGCTTCGGCCATAGCTGGTGATTCCCACCAATACCTTGTTGGCGGCAACTCCCGCCTTGGTGATCATAGACAGGGAAGTCGTGGTTTCGGTGATATTGACATGCGAGCGAAGACAGTTGCCTCCCTTGCAGCCCGGCGACACGTTCGCATTGTCGACGTCTGCATAAAATGTCAGTGATAGTGTTTTAAGGGGAACGCCGAGACGGTGGAGATGATAACTTACCCCACTGACCGTGGAGGTCATAGGTCATGTAGACTAAGTAATCCACAAAGTCCTGCATCCCCGCAATGGGATATGATTGAAGGTACCAAAAGGATGCGGGTAACGCAACCGAGATCGACTTGCCGGCGGGCATCTTTGCCTTGAGTGTCTTCAGGAATTCCAGGTAGTTGTTGGCCTCGGCCGGGCTGCCAGGAGGCACGCCGGGAATATCAGGGGCGCCCGGATACTCCCAGTCAAAGTCCAGCCCGTCCAGTCCGTTGTCTTTCAGGAAGGCCACTGCATTCATGGCAAACGTATCCCGGTTGGCTGCGTTGGTGGCATCGCGGAACAGCTGGAAGGTGTTCTCGCCGGTCGAGAAATCCCATCCACCAAACGAGACAATCTTTTTGGCGTCGGTCTTCAGGTCCTTGTATTTCTGAAACTGGTCCTTGACTGCCTCCACCGACACGCCGAAGTCCTCCGTGACAGTCGCAAACGCGAAGTGAATGTGCGTCACGCCGCCGGTGGGCATGTCAGTGATATCCATGTTCAAACACGACCGCTCGGAGTTCCAGGCTTCAAAGTAGCCCACCTTGCGGAACTGGGACGGCGCCGCGTCGTTGTTGGTGATCTCCGTTCCGCAGTTGGATATGCACCCATTGGTATTGGGCTTGGCGGTTCCAGGCGCACCACTGTCCGCCGGAGTTGGAGTACAGAACTCATCGGTCACACCGCAGAAGCCCCAGACGTCGCAGCAGGCGTTCAACGGGCACGGGTTCATGCTGGCCCACTCGATTCCCGCGGCGGGCTTGACGGTGCCAGGCACTTGAGGCCCGCAGGTGGCTCCATCCAGCGACGAAGGGAATGGCGGGTCACCACTGCTCAGGCAAATGACCTGGCCAACGCCCATGCCACTACCGCATCCTGCCCAGCCCCAGGTCTTCTTGTTGTATTTCTCAATATCGGCCTCGGTGATCCCGAAGGCATCCCCGATCGCCCAACACCCATCCTCCGACTTGATGGTGTAGGTATAGCAGTTGCCATTGGAATCTGGCTGGGGACGGTGGTCCTGCAGGGTACCTGTAGAACAGCATACATATTGCTTGACTTTGAGATTATTGCAGAAGGTGGTGTCGGCGCTATTATACTTGTTGAAGTTCGCGAGAGTGATGCCGCAGCGAGTCGCGAGCGACGGACAAGTGTCGCCGGCGACCACTTGAATATCTCGACAGTAGGTAGCTCGGGTGTCCAATTCCAAAGACTGAGAGGAGGTGGCGGCACTTGTGGAGGAGATCGAGGACACCAGGAAGCTAACCTCGACATCCTCAACGACAGTCAAGTCATCGTCAGACAGACACTCCGCGTTCGCCCAGGTCCTCACGGCGTCTTGAATTTCACTGAGATCGGACACTGCGCCAGCATACAGGCCAAATGTCTCGGCCGCCGTGTCGCTATCACAGAACTCCAACACTCGACTACCATTGACGGCATGGTCTTGGAATGTGCCCACGAGCCCTGCGGCGCTTTGCTTTTGCACCTGGCCGCCGGAGTACAGCCCAACCACTGCACCGCCACTCTTGGCGAACATGATGGTGGTGCCACATTCTGCACCAGCGTCCAGATACGCACCCAGTGTTTCCGCGGCATCTTGAACTTCATCGGCGAGGTCGCCAGTGGCTTGAACCAGCGATCCGACCTTCCGAGTCGCCTGTCTCTTCTCGGTAGATGCACCACAGTTTTTGGAAGTGGCGATTGTGTGCTCGATAGTGGCTACATCTTCCGGAACCTCCCTGCGCTGGGAGGTAGAAGTACCAGAGAGGCCATCAGCATCCCGGGAGTAGGAGCATGCCCGTAGTGACACTTGGGTCTCCGGATCAGTGAGTATATTTTGCACGTTGAAGGTGAACAGCATGCGCTCATCGCATTTCGAGAGATCCTCCACACGATGTAGGCTGGTCCAGTTTACAGGATTGCTCCCGACCTGAGCGCACTGGCTCGGGCAATTGTCGGGGTACTGGCCATAGCGGGTGGTAATAATGGCATCTGTGCAGGAGAGGCTGGCCAGACCGGCCAGTAAAGTAGAAATGTGACGTTGTTTCATCACAAAGAATGTATGAGATGAACGCGTGTGAAAGACCAGCCTTAGGGAATCAGGCCTCTGGATTAGGGCTGCACGAAGTGACAGTTCTCGCTCTCTCTCTATCTTTCTGTATCTACCAGACATCCAGCGCTATTTATGTCTCTGTGGCCAGACACCATTTCCGGCCGCCATTCGAGCCTCATATTGATGTATATTAAATCCGCTGAAGAATAAGCGATTCTTGTGTTCTGCTGGTCGAATCAGCGTCCATAGCACATGTTGGTTGGTCCTGTGCTTCTGGGTTTGTTGGTGGCCTAAAGGATGGAATTCGTTTGGAATAGGAATAGGCAAAGCGCAATTACGAGGTTGCATCACTGACAGGATGTTAGGTACTTAGAACCGCAAGGCACACTGTCTATAGTGCATGCAGACCCACATAGACTGTGAAGATGTATAGCAACTTTCACCGGCGTTGGGTCCGACTATTCAGCTACAGCCGCCACCAACAGTAAGGGCTTGCAAAGGGCCAACTGTTGTTCATACATGTAGTACGCCACCTAATTTATGCCGATTTTCCGGGTGTCAGCGGTAGGATTTAGAAGAAACAGTGAATAATCGTTTTTGAACTTCCAATGATATTCCAACTCCTCTCGCTAGTCACTGGCGGGATATCATATCTTGGATACAACGACAAAGTTCTCGTTGTGGCCGGAGAATTTTTGATATCGCCTCTGTTCTCACATGGTGTACGGAGAAAAACCCGCCTAGGGCAAATGAGACAGCCAGTCTAGGCCAACACGAACGGTGAATTCTCTAATGGAAAAATGCCCGGGGTCTATAATCTTATTACAGCCTCATTATTATTCGGAGGGAGTCCGGCAATTCGGGTAAATCAAGTGCCTCACATATGCTTAGTTGAGTCCTGGATGTTTCTTGGCTGTCGGTCTGTTCTGTTTGCCCTAACTGGCACTAACACCAAGTCAATGTAACCTCGCAACGACTAGACAGCAACTAGCCCAGGACGAGCAGACTACCCATCGCTTCGAGTTTGTTTCTCGTGGTTAGTGAGACGAGAACGACACTAAGTGCTCGGCATTCTCTCCGTGCTTTAGTCCTAACAGGACGGGGGCCAATGCGGGGAAGGATTAGGGGGCAAATAATGAGAACAAGCAATGCCTGGAACACAAAGAAATGGGAAATTAAATAGTTACGCCGAGAGGGCTTTCACTACGGCCACTCTCGATTCCTCAGCAGTCACTAATAATGATAATAATAATATCCAACACAACTACTACCGCAAACAAGCATCCACGCAGAAATCCCCCACGACGCGACGCGTGAGCAGAAGGACTGAGCTGAGAGGAGGTCCTACAACAGGAGCCCCGGTGAAAATGACCCTCACATCCCTGCTCTCCGTGATGGCGACGATGGCTACGACCGTGATGGCGACGGTCCTCACCACCCCCTTTGTCCAGCCAAGCGGGTGTACCTCGGCCGTCGAGCTCACCACCATCACGACCAGCGCGCTGGGCACGCCTACAACCATCACAGTCCTGGCATCCGATGCCGCAGCCCCAGGGTTTTCCTCCTGCCAGCCCTCCGGATGGAATACAGGCGCCAAAGATGACGATCTGTTCACCTTCAGCCCCGCCGTCTGTCCGCAGGACTGGACGTATTACGAATTGTCGTCGACAAAGCACTACTCCGCGGCATACTGCTGCGCCAGGTATGGTGATTCGTTCCACTTCCATCTCTAACCCCCCTCACCTATTTATCTACTCTCCCCCGTTACTGACCATCGCAGCGGTTTCACCTTCCGAGCTGAAGGGTACGCCCTGCCGACATCTGCTCTCAGCCCGGCGTGTGGGCGGACGATCAGCGCCGGGGAAACGACGATCACCGCCCCACTGGCATCGCGCACAGATGCCACAGGCACCTTCACGGAGGGAATGATCGTTCATCGCGCATGGCACGTCACATGGGCTGAGTCGGACACGGCGACCATGTCCCCCTCGTTGCCACCGTTGACGTCGGGCAAGTACCTCGCCAGCTGGGAGCCCGGACAAGTGATCCCTGACGGGGCGTATGACCGGCACAACGGGGATAATAGCGGCGTCTCGGGATGGAACTCGGTGCTGTATTTCGCGACAATCGGCGTCCCGCTTATTGCGGTGGCTATTCTGGCTTGTGGGGCGTGGCTTTGTATCCGGAGACGCAGGAAGCGTCGTGCTGGACAGGCCGCGGGGAATATGGAGCTCCGGCCAAAATGATTTGCGTCTGGAAATGGTGGGCTGGCTGGCTTTGTTTGTGGAAGGATCTTTGGATCAGGTAGATCCTTGCGGATGGGCTGGTGAGGATGGAAATCATCGAGGGCGATTTTGATTTGTGTAGGTTCATTTGATAATGTTTCTCTCTTTATCCTTCAATACTACTAGTAATATCCGGCGCTTATCTCGCCTAGAACTGTATTTCAACGATCCTGGTTTATTTATTAGGTGGGGTTTTAAGATCTGCCGCATCTTTAAAAAGTTTCGTCCATCGATAAAATAAATGCAACCGTGCGAGTTATACGGGTGGAGGTTCTTGGGAATGATAGTTGCAGATTATTTGCGGAGTGAGCGAAGCGAGCGAAGCGAGCGAAGCAATAAATATAGCACCCCTTTTAAATGCCCTACGTATTCTTGGACCCATCCTCAGCCTGTGCGAATGATCTGGGCATATCGACCATCTCGAAGAAAAATCTATGGAGAAATGGCTGCTCTCTATGACTTCTCGAGGAGCAGCTCTCACGCATGCCATGTTGAGAGATATGGCCAATTTGTTGCTCCGATCGCGTGAATTGATACAGTGCCGGCCGTTAATGCCTTCCATATCGGGAGACAGAGAGATACTATTTCAAGCCCTAATCACATGATTTACTATCCCAAAATAAATTAGGGTAAATTACCATTTTGTATATACATTGTAATAATACGTAAAATTGTACCCATCTGTATGAGTACAACAATCAAGGGTGTACGACTAGAAGGATCCATGCAAACCGAGCAAACTCGGCGACCGTTGGGAATCTGTCAACTTCCCTCCTCCATCTCTCTTTTGCTTTATTGCAGAGGGTCTGGCGCTGTCCTGGGTGTCTATCTTGGGTCAAAGTGATAGGTAAGGCTTGACAGTAAGATTTGTTTCGTGGCCACTATCGCTTATGGCCATGTGGCGGCTTCGGGTCATTATTGGGCATTAGGCATTCCCGGCTAACCACTTATAGCTTTAGGCTTACCCCTCCTCTAGAGATATTCGCGATGGCCTAGAGCTATTTCGCTGAAGATGTCGCTTAATCCCGGACGATTGACCTATAGGAGTATACCCCTACTCCTAGTAACTTCGGTAGTACACCCGTAACCTTATATACCCCTAGCCCTACCCTATATCGTGCTACGGATTAGCTATAATCGGATTAACTTAATTTCCTACTGTTTACTGAATAGGAAGAAGGTAGCGAATACGATAAGGAGCCTCCGAAATATATCTACTATATAATCGAATAGAAGGTTATACTGAACCGTAAAGCGGTAGGTAGAGTGACGGAAGAAAATTTAGTTATAGCCCCTACCGAATATTAGGAGGAGACTCTAAAAGTAGATATTAAAGGTATACTATAAATAAAAAAGAAACGTTACTAGAGAGTTCGATCTAAGGGTACGGATATTACGATAAAATCGAACGACCGGTCCTAGAGAAAGATCGAAAAATTCTATAATTCTACTAATATTAACTAGAAACTAGTAGAGAAGTAGCTATATAAATAGAGTAATTTACTTTATATTAGTAAGAAGCTTATTATAGTTATTACTTTTAATTATAGGAGTGAAGATAACGATTATTCTACGTCCGGATTAGGGAGAGTCGATAAGAGAGGCTATATATCTATAATAAGTAGAATATTAGCTAAGCGAGAGGCTTATATAGCTATTGAGGAAGAGAGAACTAGGTAAACTACAACGTAGAGTGTTATATATAACCGTATACAGTATAATATTTATTTATACCCGCTTAGGTCTAATTAGTACTAGGAGAACCCTATAGATAAGAAATATTATAAGCTAAGAGCTCTATACCTAGAAAGACTTATTAAATATATTAATAGTGGTAGGAGCCTTAATTGTCACGACAATATCCCTAGCGATATCCGTCGAGACCTAGTCTTAGAAAGCTAGATAGGAAGAAAGTCGAAAAAGACTAATACAATATCGACTAGACTAATATATCCCCTAACTATTATTAATATTCTACTAGTATAAACTATAAGTACGCCTATAGTGACCTCATTCCTACCTAAATATATATCTAACGAGCCTTTTATAATTCCTAGGTCTTATAAAGCGGTAGTAAGGGACTACTATAAGTAGCTTAAAGTACGCGCTACCGATAAGGAGTATAAAGTAGATTTCCGGAAAATCTACTAGGTAATATTAGAAAACTACCTCGATCTTAAACTAATCCTTAAGGACCTAGACGCTAGCTTCTTTATTTAACGAGGAATTTAGATTAGAACCGCCTATCGCTTCCTATATAATATAAATAAATAGGCTACTATAATAAAATCAAGTATACTACTTAATTAGGGTACCGGAGAAATTCTCGATAATTCTAAATAAGTTTAATAGCTATCTTTTTTACCCTAAGGTCTATTTAGCTCTATATTATTTTAGGAGCCGGAGTTTCTATACGTTAACGCGTTTAATTTATTTTAGCTTAGGGCCTTAGTATTTTATAATTAGAAGATATATATTATATATATTGGCCCTTAAGCGAAAGCTAGGGGAATAGAGAATAAAATATAAGTAAGCTAATCGAAAATAAACCTAGATAACTAATACTTAGAATACGAGAGATAGTATAAGGGTAGGAATTATTAGCCGGATTCTTATTTAGATAGTATAAGTATATCGGCTAATTATATAAGTTAAAGCCTATATAGAATAAGTCGATCTAAATAAACTTAAATATAGTATATTAGAGAGATATAGCGTAGCCCTAGAGGCCTAATTCACTCCGTTCCTTCTTAATTAGATCGCTACTCGACTTTAAATTAATTAAAAAATACCTAGTTATTATTAATACGCGCGCTTAACTAGGCTATATCGGAGAAGGTTATATCTTATAGATTGTAGAATTCTTAATTAGCTTATTATTAGGTATAGCTATAGGGATCCTTATAGAGTATCCCTATCTTGATATAGGAGTAATATAGCTCTCCTTAACCTATAGTGTAGCTATAGGGATTATTATAAAGATTACTACGATAGCACTTATATAGTTTAGGATAGCCCCCTTTATAGCCGGAATTAGAGGGCTAGGCTATAAAAAGGCTAGCTTAGAGTGTAATTAGAAGAAGTATAAACTATATAGTAGATTTTAGTGTAAAAATAAATAAGATAATCCTTACTTATATAGGGATAAAAAGGGCGACCTATAAATATTATAATAGAAGTAAGGGGCTACTGAGCTTAGGAGTAAGTTTGACCGAATCCTATATAGTGTATAACGTAGCGGTCGATTATTACTAGTGTGCCTATCTATTGTATAAGCTATATAACTATAGAATATAGGGAGAAACTAAGATTCCTTAAAGCTTAAGATACCTTGATAGGTATAAGAGATCCACTTATATAGATTAATAACCCTAGTGATCAACGAATTATTAAAAGTTATTACTCTACACAAGCGATTTCTATTATATACGAGATTATACAATATTTCGTTACCTAAATTATTCTAGGTAGGTTAAAGGTAGCTATCGAGTAATAGATTCTATTAATTAATGAAGTTAAGAGCGCTAAGGAAGATATAGAGAGACTTTATTTCTAAGCTTAGAAAATAGAGATAAGTTTATCCCCTATAGTTAGGTTAGGATAGGAACTATTAGTTAAGGCTTAATATAGCGAGGTTAGCTAGATCCCTAGAGTATATAACTTACGTTAGAATTATATACTAAAAGATAGGATATATATACTCGCTAGCTATTTATATAAGTAGATAGGTCGATTATAGAGGCACAAAATAACAATACCTATAGGGTAAACGTATCGTATATAGTGTGGTAGGCTAGGGCAATCTAACTAAGATATAAAAAATTTATATATCGTAGCTATATATAAGTAAGACCGCTAAAAAGAGACGAATTCGCGAGATAAAAGGAGTGTATAAATTCTAAGTGCTAATACTATCCGCGAATACTAGTTATATCCCCAAAAATAAATACCTTATTACTAAGGCCTTAATTACCTAGTCGTCGCTATATCCCTACTACAATACTTAGCTTATATAAATCTAGAAAGTAAGCCTTCCGCCTCGCTCCTTAGTCGCGTTACGCTTAATATAGCTAAAGACTCTTTAGAGCTAAATCTCTCTAATATTAATATTAAACGTAAGCTTAGTCGCTTAAAAGCTTTAATAATCTATAAAATCTAGCTATTTAGGAAGCTATATATTATAAGCTTATAAACTTAATTATTCTGTCTAAGGATAACACTAACCTATTAGTTCTACGGTAATAGCGACCCTAGATATACGAGAAAAGGCTAAGATTTAAATTATTTCCGCTATAAACTAAACGCTTATTATAATCTCCGTAACTTTAGTATATATAACCGAGGCTTTATTCTTACTTTTTATAGCTATATCGATCGAGTTAATCCGTTAGCCTTCTACTTATCGCTTAAGTATTTCGCCGACGATAAATACTAACCTAGCGCGATTCTACTCGAATAATTACCTTATACTAAAAGACTAAATTGCGAAGATTATAGTAATATTTAAAATTAGTTTTAACTCCTAGTCTCTCGCTTTATCCCTATATTAGATACGCTAGTCTATATTAGGATATATTTCTACCGGCCTTATATTTATCTTTATATCTTCGATAAAACACTATAAATTATAGTAGTTATATCTTTAAGTTATATCTAGTAATACCACCGATTTCGATTTAAGGCGAGGAATTAGTATACTAAAAAGGTTAAAGCTTACCTTTTCGCTTATAGACTTCTTTAGAGACTTAGCCTTCTTTCTATAAATACTAAGATCTAACCGGATTTAAAGCTTATTTCTTCGGAGACTTTATACTTCTAAATTTACGCCTAGTATATTAGTATTAGTATTATTAGGGCTTAGTTTAACGTAGACTATATATTATATAGTATTTTAATATAGAGGTATATACCCCTAGTATAACCTTTCTTAATACTTAAAATAGCGAGGGGATATATAAAACTATATTTAGAATATATAGCTATTTTAATCTAGTTAAGTATCAATTTTAATAGAAAATATTTAATAAGTAAGAGAAAGTAGATTTTCTATATACGAAACTCTAGTACTTAGTTATCTAGGTAGCGCTTACCTCTTCTAGAAATTTAGTTAAATAGCCCTTTATACTATTTATTAACGGTCTTTCTCTTCGCCTAGCTATTTCGAGAGTTAGTAGAATTTATATAATACTATATATCTTTTATATATATATTCTATATAAAAGGTATATTTATATTTAACTTAGAATTCGCGTTAAGCTAGGGCCTACTAGTACCTACCGGTATTATTAGGCCCTAACTTAGTACTATTAAGCCGGATTTATAATTAGGGTAGCCTCTAGAGAGTTTTCTCCTATTAATACGGAGTATATTTTAAATATTCTCTTTCCTAATTTAAATCCGAAGTACGAACTAAGTATCTAGATTTTAAAATAGCTTCTAGCTAATATATACTTTATAATATCCCTTTAGGTAAGGCACTATATATAATATAGTCTCCTAACCTATAGAAGAGTTAGTGTAGCAACGGCTATTAAGCTTATACACTTTAATTAGGTATATATATACTAACTAATCTTATATCTTAGCCTATCTCCTTTTTAATTTTAAATATCTTAATTATCGAACTTAATAGGTAAATTAGATCTAATAGGACAGAAGATAGTTACTTATAAAATATTATAGGTTAAGTACCTAGATATTAAGTCTTTATTAGAAAATTAGTATACCTCTAATAAAAATTTATAGCTAGTATAGGAAAAGATCTAACCTCTTTAGTATTATAGCTAATACCGAAGCTCCTATATATTCTATCCCTACTATTGTTTACCCTAATAGAATATATATTGTGGATTTACGTAAGATTGCGGACTATATAGAGCGTTAAATACCGCTTCTATCGCTTTACTTAGATTGATATTACCTCGAGAAAGTTAAACGTTTATAGTCTTAGTATATAGGAGCTATTACGCCGATATTTATTCCTCTTATTCTAAAGCGGATCCTTAACGCGGAAAGTATTAACTACTAGTATATAAGCCGTCTAGGATTAGTTAGGATACTATTTAACTAATTAGAGAGAGAGAAAGGTAGTATATAAGTATAGAACGAGGCGGGGCTAGTCCTTTAGGAAGTAACTATTTTGTTAAAGGAGAACGAAGGGCCTTTCTTCTTAGGAAATACTATTAGCTACGCTAATCTTATATAGGCTAGTACTCTTCTCTTTACCTAAAAATTAGGGTCCGATATCTTTTAGGAAGTAATAGAAAGGAGTAGGGATTCTTAGGTATACCTAAACTTAATAAACGCTATTTAGCCTTAGTCTAAGTAATATTACCACTTAAGCTTATTATAGAGCGTAAATTATATAGCCTTTTTACTATATATTCTCTCTTCTTAGTCTCTTTTTAGTTTATTTAGCCTAGGCTAAAGAATTTATAAAAGAACCTTCGATTTTAAAACTAAATATAGGTACTTTAAATAACTAAGAAAAAATATTAGAGAGATTTATAGTAAGATAAAAATATAAAATATTCAGAAATTCGTATATACCTATCGTACTATATTAAGTGTATTAAATTATAACAATTAGATTAGTATTCGATATAGTATATATATCGAAAAAATATCTCGACTTATCTTATTCTTCCAATATTAGAGAACGTTCTTTTAAATATATATATACGTTAGAAAAGTAATACAGAAATTATTATTATTAGAATATTATATATATTTACTAGCGAGGTTTTAGGCTCTACTTTAGGGTCTTATCTACTTAAGTAAAAGGTATAGTAAAATTCGAATATAGTTAATACTAATATAATACCTAGAGGCTTAGATCGTATCGCGTCTCGTATCTTAAAACTTACGGTAACGTAAGATCCTAAGAAAATCTAATCTATCTATAGATATAATATACTATATTTACTACTCGCGTTAAGAATAATTAAAGCCTACGTAAATAAGAGTCTTTATAAGAATATATTAACCTATATATATATTTAAGAGGTCTTTTCGATTTACTTAGCGCCTTCTAGATAAGTTAGGATTCGCTAGATACTATTAATCGAATAGGATCCGCTTAATATAGAAGACCCTTATATATTATAGGACTAGTATAATAGTCTTAGACCTCTATAGAGTAGCTTCTACTTAAATATATCTATAACTTTAATAAAATTGGCTCCTAGCTTCGTAAATAGAAGTCCTAGAATAATATTATACTAGAGGCGATATTACTGTAATTTACGATAAAATATCGAAGATATAAGGATATATATAATAGCGGAGAATTATCCTAATACGGACTAATATATTTAAAGTGGGGCTTCGGGATTAATAGGAGAGAGATTAGAGTTAAAACTAATTTCGAATATTACTATATTCTAAAGATCTTTTTCGCTATACTAATTATTACGGATATACTAGTTACTAATTAATTATAGAGACTATAACTACTAATAGACTACCGAGAGCTAACGATCGATCTATTATTAGATTACGTATAAGATCCTATACCTTAGGATCCCTAGGCGTTTAGGGAAAAGAGAAACTGTGATTATATTTAGTGAGTAAGAGTCTAATTAGCCCTAAGTAGGACCCACTTCTAGAGGATATCTAATATATATATTACTCTATATAGCGGATAACTTCTACCGGTAGGTCCTAGTTAGGGTAGATTATACTCTTAATCCCTAAGTATAATTATAGTTTTTCTTTTCCTAAATACCTAGGGGCTACCCAGGTATAGGATATTATATATAATCTAATAATAGATAGATTGGTTAGCTCTCAGTAGCCTATTAGTAAGATACGGTCTCTACAATAATTAGTGACTAATATATCTATAATATATCCTAGTAGTAGGCTACGAAAAACGGTTAATCTAAGTCTTCCTAGTTCTTTATAGAGTAACGGAGGTATAATAAGCACTAGGTAGTGATAAGTAGGACGACGTTACCGATATAGGGACGGATTAAAGAGGTAGGTATAACGGACGGAGACAACGGAGGAAGCGCGGCTAACCTAGCTAGCGCTAGAGCCTTACCAAGAGAATTCACTAGGGTAAATCTAGATATAATAACTAAGTAGAGAGACGATAAAGGTATAGAGATATAATAATAGACAAAGAAGTAGTAGGGGCACTACTATTAAGGGGGGAGATAAGAGATAATAAAGAAGAAGAAATAAAAGTAGAGGAAGAAGATATTTATTTTATATTTTATATAAAATATCTCTTACTTTTATATAGACTTCGGTATAACCTACTATAACCCGAACCTAACCTAACCTAACCTAACCTAAAATAGGTTTTAGGTTATAGCTAATAACCTAAGGCCTATTAGGTAACCTATTAGGGCCCTAATATAGTATAAACTAGCTAAATAGACTACTAGTATATAACTATATAAATAATATATCTTTTACTTATAATTTTAAGTATTTATTTATATACTCTCTCTAGAATAAACTAAGGATTAAAATTAGGATATATTTATTAATATCACTTAAAATTATTATCTACCCTACTCTTACGTTTCCTCCTAGAGGCCTATATCTAAGTTACTATCTTTAGTAAATCTAGCTCTAGTACCTCTATAACTATATCTAGTAAATTAGGAGATATCTCTTATAATCTATTCTCTAGTCCTTCCTAATCCTTATCTTTATCCTCCTCCTTATTATCACTAATTAGGTTAAGCTTAGTATTATCTATATATTTATTATTTTACTCCTTCGCTAACTTAATCTTAGCTAGTATAAAGAACTACTATAGTTACTTTACCTTAGTATCCTTAATATTAAATCTTATTATATAAAGAAACAATATAAGCTCTTTAATCGTTTCGGATTTTAAACGACTATAGCGGTAATAATAAATATCCTAAGTAGTGTTAAAAAGTCGTTTAATACTAATACTAGTTACTAGGATAGAGAGAATATTATAAGTAAGTAATATGATTACAGGGAAATAAGATTGATTCTCCCGCTAGAATTAAAGAGGTTTAATATTAAGTAGATCTAGTAGTATAAATATATTAGTATTATCTTATATAAGGAAGATATAGAGTATAGATATACCGCTATTAAGATATTAAGTTACCTTATCGCTAGCTAGCTTTATAGAAGTTTTATTACTTTTTAGTATCTTATTTAGCCTAGAACTAGATAATATTATAACTAGGATTTTAGTTATATCTTAATTTACTATTAGACGCTCTTAATATTAAATTAATAGCTCCTAGAATACTTTCTAGTAGGTTTTACGCTAATAAGGCTCCTAATTATTAGATTAAAAGAATTAAAATCTACTATTAGGAGCTAGTATTATCCTAACTATATAGATATATCCTTTAAGATTATTAGTTTAAGAATAGTACTTATTAAGCTTTAGGCGACTAGCTATAAGTACTTTAAGTATATCTAATTTCTATAGAATACACTTACGTTTAAATAGTGCCTCTACTTCAAAAAAGTGATTAAAAAGGGTATTATAAAGCTTAAAGATAAGATATATTATAACCTCCTTTATTTTTAAGAGTTCGAGTATATAGTCAAAGAATAGCTAAGTAATTTAGAAAAGATAGTTAATTTAACGCTATTCTTAATTATTAAGTAATATCTCCTTATAGTTATACTCCTTATAAAAGGGCTAGAAAAAAGCACGTAGTCTCTTTATATAACGAAGTATTAAGAAGGTTAAATTCTATTAGGTCCTTATATCCTAGATTAGGATAAGCTAGGGCCTATTTTCTTAAAGTCCGAGAAAGGCTACCTAGCGTTAAGGGCTAGTATAGATATAGATAGTAAGATAGCGGACCTTATTTAAGGTATATAAGATCCGCTATATCCGATACTAAGTATTTATCTTTACTATAGATAACTTTTAATTAGTCTACTTTATTTCTATACTCTTATTTAGAGGGATAGCCTTTAAACGATTAAGAAGCTAATTTAAATAAAGTTAGATAATATAGGTAAGATAGGGTATTCGGATCACTATTATATCGCTAGGGAGTGCTTATTAGATAGCCTTAACTATTATTTTATTGTTAGTTATATTATTAGTTATAACTCCAAATACCTAATCTTAGATCCTATATCTAACTAAAGTTTTAAGAACCACACTACTTAGATTTAAACCAGTATAGGAGCTATAAAGTAGTTTAAATCTAAGTAGTACCTCTTAGTATACCTAATTACAATTAATAAAATAGCTAGTAATAGCTATAAATACTTAATTATATAGGGAAGTCTAGTAATCTAATATAATTAAGATTTTTACGTTATAAAGTAGTATTTAGAGAATAGACTACTATCGATCTAAGATAATATTACGTAGCCGGCGATATATTATAGTAGTAGAGGGTATTAGAGGGAGCGATAGTATAGAGTAGGCTAATTAGAATAGCTTATAGAATACTAAATATTCGACTAGGTAGAATAGTAGTTGGTTAAGGGTAAGAAATTAAAGAAGATACTCTTCCTAGGCCGCCTATAAGAAAGGAGCTTTAGGTAGGCTTTAATCCTATATATAAAAGAATATTAGAGAAATTAGATAACTAAATAAGAACTAAGAGTATTAAACCTTCTAAAGGAATTAGGTAATTTCTCCTTTTCCTCCCTATTAAGCTTTACGATAGCCTACTATCTTTAAATACTTTAATATTGTCAATATACTATAATAGCCCTTATTATTAGGTAATAGAGAATAGGGGTACTCTAGGATCTTTAAGTAGCGCTTATATATTACCTTTAGTGTACTATCTTTAGTATTAGTAACTTAGTTAAAGCTACTCTAGATATTTAAATTACGATTTGAGTCCTAGGAAAGCTTACTTTTTTACCTATAATTAGTCTATAGCCACTATTTAACCTATTCTTAATATACTATTTTATCGTAAAGTATATATACCTTTCTCCGATTAGGACTAATATAGGTAAGAGAGAGTAGAGTTAGTAAAAGGTTCGAGGGCTAAAGGAATTTAGTATTAATAGTATTAAAAGGCTTAGTTATAAGCTAGCTACTAGAAGGAGTTAAGGCTTAAGAAGAGGGTAAAAGATAGCTTAGAGTATCTATATCCCTATTATAAAGAGTAAATAGAAAATTAGAATATTAGCTTTAAGATATAATAGCTATAAAATAGAATATTATAGAGGTAAAGGGGAGGCGTAGAGAGAGCATATACTTATAAAAGGGTAGATATATAATTATTAGGACCTATATATAGAGAAAGCCTAATAATATATACTCTAGTAAGTTATATAGACTTATATAGATAGGGAGATATACCCTAACGGGGTATATATTACGTAGATTACCTTAGCCTCGCTTAGCGAGGTATATAACGTACTTATAGTATATAATATTATATTAAGCTAAGGACTATAATCTTTAGCGATTAGTTTAGTATTAATCCTTACTATTACTATTCTACTTATTACCTAAATCTATATAGATATAGATCCCTACGGAGTAGGGTCTAATAATAATTAATCTATAGATATCTAGTAAGAAGTCGATAGATCTAGATAAATATCTAATAGTATAATATAATTAGCTACTTAGGCACTATTTTAGTGGGTCTAACCTAATAGAACCCAATAAAACCCACTATAACCTATTATAACCTATTATAACCTATTATAACCTATTATAACCTACTAATAACCTATTCCTAACCTATTCCTAACCTATTATTACCGCTAGAGACCTTAAAAGTATTTTACCTTAAGGCTTTACTTCCTAATAGAAAGCTTATACTATAGATTTCCCTATATAGAAGTTAGAAATAAGATAGAGAATACTTTTCTAGAGTATTAGGGGTTTTAATTAATATTAATATCGACTAGTCTTACCTATTTTAAAGTAAATTAAAATATAGGATTTTCACTAAGATTATACTATTATATCTTTCTTATATATTTAAGTATATATTTCTATATTAAGAGTAGCTCCCTTATATTAATAGGACTATACTATATTAAAAAGACTATTTTTCTATCTAAAAAATATAAGGCTAAACTAATCTATAATTATTCTTATCTCTAAAACTAAAATTATAAAGGAATTAATAGAGAAATAAAGTTATTTAGTTAAAAAACCAAAATAGTTATAAATAATAGTATCCTATTCTGCTTAGTTAGTATCTTTATAAACGCTAAGACCTATATTTTATATAAAAATAGGTTTAAATAGGTTATTATTAGGTTATTAGGTTTAACCTATTAGGTTTTAGGTTAGGTTAGGTTATAGAGGGTAGAACCTAAAACCTAATAGGTTAGGTTTTAGGTCGGAGCCTCCGACCTAAAATAGGTTCTACCGAAGTCTACTTTTATATATTTCTTTATTTCTCACTTCACCCTACAAGAAAGATAGTATCCCTACCGAAACAGCATCGAAACGTCCCCGAATCGTAATCATCAGCTAAAAGAATTATAATTTATCTCAATTTATTTACTTCACTCTATCAAAAAAAGACATCGACCGCGAAACAACACCGAAAACCCCCCGAATCGTTACCACCAGCCAAGAAAAAGTCACAATTCATAAAGCACCACTAGAAAGCTCGCCTTAATTAGATTTATAAACGCTGTAAAATTCGCCGTCCTAGGAACGAGATTGCTCCTAGGAACAGGCAATCCGTTAGCACCCACTGTACCAGCGATCCGAGTATACTCATTAGCAATCGCACCCGAAACGACATCGAAAAGGTCCTACTTCACTAGTAACTACAATACATAACTGGGATCCTACAGCTGTAAACGATAACCTACTTCCCGACGGTAATCTTTCCACTGATCCGCTGGGGCAGTCATCCGCGGCCGGGGCAAAGGATTAGGATACGACCGTTGTCGTTGATCTAGGAATTCGATATATTGGTGAAGGGTACCCTACTAAATCATTAGCGGATTAAGCACGAAACAAGAACGAATCGCCTACATACGGGAGTGGAACCCGTAATTCCAGGCAGAAAGTGCTCCTTCCGGTGTACAGTGTGCGCGGCTTTAAAGCCTTTCACAAAGTTCACTACTTCTGCATTCACCTCCGTTTTAAACGTATCACTCCAGAGAGGATCCGTCGAGCCCGTAGCTAGCGCCCTCCAAAATTGGCCGATCCACTAGAGAATTAGGCTAAGATCGAAGGCGTCTCCCGTCATGCCCTCGGAGGTTTGAAAGCAGTTGATATGCTTCCTAATACACGGAGTACATTTGATCGAATCCTGCTGCGTCACGATACACCCGATATCAAACTATATCGCTGCCGCAGGATCGAATGCGGCGATCCCCGATCCTAGGCATCTGGTGCACCATGTGTACTACAGGTGTCCGGGTCGAGCGCGAATACGGGGAGGCATACTGGAAATGAATAGAAAGATGCCGAATCTACAGCGGGACGTCGACGGCCTATATGGCTGTGGCCATACAAAGAATATGCAAGATGAAAGAAAGACACATCGTTTCATTCCTATAAATTCGAGAGAATCCGGCATCAAAGAAACAAAGGGCTATCCTTAGCGGGCGATGCTAAATTTACACAGCACTCTTTTCCAACATAGCTTTTCTCCCAACAAAGGGTTTTGCCAGGTTGTTTTTAATGAGGTCGTACGACATGCACTATGATTGGTCGAATCAATCCTATATCGCACTCGGCGCAGATGAGGGCATCTGCATATGAGAGGGGAGATGAATTGTCATAGATAATTCCCCTGACAGTGTCTGTACGCGATATCAGGTGATCCCACATCCATATATCAGTGTCAAATGAATCATGTGACGACATGGATTGATCGCCAACGATATTAAGTGACGACACGAATATTGTAAGACATCATAACTATTCGAAGACACCCCGATCCGGCCACGGATCGGCATGTCATTGCTCCGAATTCTTGTCATAAATAGATGGGATCCCCCAGGCCCTATGATAGGTGGGACAAGAATTAGTCTTGCATCTGATAAGGCAAATACATATCTGATCTCGCTTCTCTCACCAATAGGAACCATTGTATCTTACCTGGTTGACAGGCCATACACCTGCATACTGTATACCTTAACAATAGTATTCAGCTGCTAGTTGAAGAAAAGGGGTCTTCGTTTACTGTCTAGGTCTGATATATCATAATAATCTTAGTATACGAGATATAATAAATATACTGATTGGCTTAGAGTATAGAGACTAAGCCTAGTTGAGTAAACCCCTTAGTTAGAGGCATTTCGGATAATCTTAGTATAACCCTTAATGCTAATAGCAAAATACTAATAGCTGTCAAAAGCATTCAGTATGAAATAAGGGTAATAAGCTATAACATTATATGGGAGTGATTTTGACAGCTGTCAGAAATTAGCTTAATATAGCCTAGCTAGTATCTCGTACGAAATAGTATATATTTATTGGACATGATTGTGTGTCAATATATATATTCAGCATATATATATCCAAAAATACACACAGAAATTCTTAACATTTAAATTCAACACTTTTCCATGGTCGTATTTTAATTTCCTCTCGATATTATAATATATAGAGATCTTAAGAATAATTCTATCAGTTTATTTCTATCGACTTAATAGTCAAAAAGGTAGAGAGAGGAAGTAATTATTCCTATGGATAAAACACGAATAAATTACAGTATTTTATTTAGCTATGTCAGCATTTTATACATCCATTTTGGGCGAATAATGCATCTATGGGCATTCCTACTTGGCCCATGGGCGGGCGGACCTAAATCCAAAAAGCCCATGGTTTCGGCCCATGGGCCGTGGGCGCATAGTAGGCGCCCATGGGCTCGCTTTGTCGCAGTCTACTCTATCCTGTAAACACTAGACATCTTATATTTTACACTAAGCTAAAATACACAATTAATATATATTATAGGTGCCATAGATTTTCTATTAGTAAGCCACCTATAGGCCGCCTATAATAGGCAGGCCCATAGACAGAGGGGGTAACGCCCGCCTATAGGCCTATCCATTATAGGCCTGCCCACTTACATAAGCGCCCATAGGCCGAATGGGCCGCCCACCCATGGGTTTTGTCGTAGTCTAGTAAGTTGGTAAAAAATATAGTGTGGATGAAAATATAATTCGGCTGCAGCGACCCAATTCCCATGCGGGAATTAGGTCGGACCGGGTATGGGTTTGTTAATAGGTATGGGCTCACCCACACATGGGAACGGGTGTAGGTGGAGAGCTTAGTCACAATTATGTCGCGGACCAGATAAGCTAGGAATCCATAATTTGCATAGTTTGCATCATGTATATTACCAGCTAGTCATGTGATTACAGCCGTTTACAAAAAGGGCTGAAATCCATGTAATAAAAGACAGTTTTTACACCATTTGAAGCACCCCTGCATTTGATCTGATTGGCTCGAAGAATACTACGCGTGATATTAGGCCAACCCCGCAGGTTACATATGCTGATCTCGGTATTTGGCTTCTCTCCTTTTCCCCAGATCAAGCTATGTTTTCCATAGTTCTATGCTTCGGAGTAGTTCTCTCATCAAGTTGATGCTTTAAGTAGATGGTATTTTTAGTAACTCAAACTGGTTAGTACCGTTCGCGGGGCTTAAGAACATCACCAATGAGCGTTCCTTTCTCTTTCTCTCTCCCTCCTGCCATTTCTCTCAACAGGTCGACCATCAACCAAATACAGAGAGATCGAAAATCTTCCACATTCTCGTCAGTTAGCCATTCGACTGCATGCCTGCGCCTAATCCCAGCATCTTCCATGACAAGTCATGGTCTACACCATGGCAGTCATCCGAATTTGACTCCGAATTCCCGCCGAATGAAACAATCGGTCAGCGAATCTTACGACAACGCGCAAGACCAGACTGGGCCTCTGTACCGCCTTTCCTATCCTTTCAGTCTGAGAAACCGGGGGGGTGGCCGTGGGGCTGGGCGATTTTTCGCACCTCCTACACGCATACGTCCGATAAAGACTGGGCGAAAGCAATTGAGAAGCTTGACCAGTCCTGTCTGAATGGCCTAACAACCTTCGAGCTCTCTTGGGCTCGAAGTGGGTACAACACCATCGGCATGATTCGAGATGGCTACCGAAATGTGATTTTTGAAGACCCAGCCCTGGAGGGGGCGTCGGTAGCCACAATTCGCACAAAACATTTAGAATGGGTCAAAGGCCATGGTCTTAGCTTTTGCAGTGGTACTCCTCGTCTGGATTATTGTCTTTTGCTGGATGACCGCTGTGTGCGATCCATTCTCGCTAGTGCGGAGCCGGTCCAACCAGTCCTTGTGCAGCCGGGTTCGCTATCTATCCCATACCCGCCGGGAGCTATGGTTGGTTATGTCAACGCGGTGGACAGTTGTTTTGATCCCGAAGACCCCGATGATGACACTGGGGAGTTTTATCAAGGAATGGTCCGAGTTCATCTGGACTGTTTATTCAAATTTGCTCTCTATTGTGAAGATCTTATGACCGGAGAGCACGAATGGGGAGATTGGGGAATGGATTCCCCCCATACACAGGAGGTTTACACGGATGGCTATTCCACGACAACCGAGATCAAGGAAATGTTTCTTTCTTCTCCAGATAGGCAGGTAAAGAGAACAGCAAGCGTTACGGAAGCTGAGTATATCAAGCTCTAGGGATGAGTCTACCTAGGCATTCAGTCTACTTAGGATCCTCTTCTACTATCCATCTTAGGGGGCTTAGACAAAGTCTTTTAAATAAATATATATCAGCGCCTCTATACAATATCTATAGATATAGTCTATCTACCTAGTAAGTGGTGGGTCGGTAATTTAGGGTAGGGGTGTTTATATAAATCTTATCAATCTTCCCTTTCAACGCTTTAAGTGTTTCTCGGACTATATCGGCCGTTTTTCGCAGTAAGTCGCTTATTTCTAAATTATTAACCTATCGAGCTGCTATTTAATCAATTCCGTTCTCGATAAAGTCTTTTCCGAATTTAACTATTTCGTTCTACTAGATTTCAAAGAAGCGATCCTAGTAACTTACTAAGTCGATAAAGTTATACCCTAGCTAGAAGTACACTAGAGAAGTGCGTATTAACTCCTTATAAATAGCCTAGTAGACAGTGATAATTCTTTTAAAGATATCGTCGGAATTCTAATAATTATAGATAGTAATAACCTATAATAAGTAAGTATTAGTACTTTAGCTAGTAAATAAATACCCGCGACATTAGATCTTATATTTTATAGTATAGTTAAAGCCTAGCTTAGATCTTTCTTTATAACTATTTCGAGCTAAGCGTCTTAAGTAAATATTGTATTGTTAGGTTTATCGAAATCCTAGAGCTAAGATTAGTTAGTCTAGCTCGTAATTAAGGCTTTAAAATACTAATATCGCCTTTTAATTTATTTAAACTTCGAGCTATTAGCCGGAATATATCGAAGTTACTTTTACTTCTAATTTGCTCTATAATCCGATTAATAGGCTTTTAAAGTACCTAGTTACTACCTAGTGTTTTTAGTGTAGTTTTTAGAATAATATCTTTAATAAAGAAGTTAAGGAGGAAGTTATAATTAATACTTATATAGTTTAGGATAGCCTATTCTATAAACCTATAAATTAATTTTACCTCTAATAGGTAATCCGCTAAGGTTTAGCCCGTTAGATTATATTCTTTACGTTATATAAAAATAACTTACTATTAACCTTAGGTTCTAAGGCCTTACCTCTATCGGGCTTTTCGGGGTTAAGCTCCTACGTTATCGCTGTTCGTTAATACACTATAGTATTTCTATAATTATCGGAAGTATTAAGATCTATAGTTTAATCGATCGCCTTTTTCTTTTTAGGGTCCTTCTTTATATCTTTAGTCTTTAATTCTAACTAGTCCTTTAACCCTAGATAAGTAAATCTTATCTATTATATTACCCTATCGATACTATCTTTATCTATATAAATAAAAGAAAGTACCTTACTATTAGCCCTTTTTTATAGGTAGTAAAGTATATCTCGCTATAATCTTAAGCGTAATTAATAAGGAGTATAGAGAGTTAATAATTAACTAACCTCTTATTTCTATATAGACTCCTATCGGGTAAGTATTAAGCTATACGATTTATCTCTATAGTTATATAGGTCCTAGTAGTATATAATCACACTAGGCTTTTTACCGAATAGCTAATTATATCCTAATAGGTTAAGGTAGATAGATATCGCGGTCTTCTTATAACTATCTTATAGGAACTCTAATATAGTCTTACCTAAGAAAAGGCTAGGAAGTATTATAGCGGTATTTAGGTTCTCGAAAAGATACCCTACAATATTGTTCTAAGCGTTGACTAGACGATACTAGTGATCGTCCTAACCCTATTAGTAACCTAAGAAGATTATAACTAAGTAAACAACTAGGAAACGAGTTACGATAACCTTATATTTATCCTCGCGGACACTTAGGGAATTGGCTTTAGATATATAAAGTGTCTTAGGGTAGCTCTCTATATATATATAGTTAGTTATCTAGTTAATAAGTATATCTAAAAACTCTTATAATTTATCGGATATATATAAGGTCTCGGTATAGCTAACGGTATCGCAATAGTATACTCGAGTACCGGAGTAGTAATATCCTTCGTTATAACTATCTATCGCTATATATACCTAATTTTTATTATATCTAGATATATACCTTTAACCGTCTAAGGCTAAGCCTACGTTATTACACTATTTATAGTTCTTAAATCGCTTACTTTTCGACTCTATATTATAACAATACTTATATAGTAAGTAATAGTATCTTAGCTAGTGCTTCCCCTAAACGTCTCCGGTATAGTAGTTTAAGTCACCGCTACCTTAACTAGATTTACCGAGAAGGGAGCTCTTTAACCTAGAGTACTTACTATTACTATACTTAGGGAACTTACCCTATTTATAGGTATTATAAAGCGCTATACTACTTAGCTCTTTTTTAGAATTATCTTCTACTATATAATATACTAATTAGTATTCTAGAGGGTAACTATCTTTATATCTATTTATTGTCGAACCAATCTTAGTTATCCTACTCGGACACCTAGACTAATAGTTACTATCGTTAAAGCTATACTAGCTATACTTTAGTAACTTAGTATTAGGAGGATAATACTATAAGCGTATACCTAAGCCGTTACAGTGCGTATTATCTATTATATATTCTAGGCTTCTAGTCTTCTAGTCGTCGATTCTTTAGGGTATTTTCTATCCTCTAGGATAGGGCCTTCTATAGTTAGACTATCGATACTAGTTATAGTTCATCTTCTCTATAATAATATCGGAGTTAACCTAGTCTCTCTATATTGAGACTTAGCGGTTAGTAATCTTTATTAGATCTTGTAAGAAGTTTACCGCGGGCGTATTATAGCTAATCGCCTATACTATAACTCCGCTAAGACACTATTTATAGGTAAATTAGGCTTTTATAGCTAGGGTCTCTCGATTATCTATAGAAATCCACTGATTATCCTAAGTAATAACTTTAACTACGGCCTCTTTATATAGCTTTAGCTTTAACTTTTTCTCGTCGATAATATCTATAATCTCGTTGTTAAGAAGAATTCCTACCTCTTTACTATATAGACCTAGAAGACCCCCGGAGGTATATATATATCTAGGCTCTATATACCCTTAGGTCGTATAAGATCGTCTATAAAATACGAGCCCTATAATAACCTAATCTCCTTCTACGTCGTTCCGCTAAAGTAGTTCCAGAGCGGATTTAATTTCTATTAAGTTAGTATAAGGGTTTAAGAAAGTACCTATCTATTTATTACCTTAATCCTAGGTACTATATATATCGTAGGATATAATATTAAAAAATAAAATATACTTAGCTAGGCCTTTAAGGTTAAAGTACTAGAGATACTAATATAATATTAGTAGCGTAATCGAAAGCTTACTTCGCCTAGATATTTTATTTAACTTAGTTTTTAGTCTAGCTATAAACTTAGGGAAATTTTTAAAGTCCTCTAGCTTTCTATTACGGTTATCGGCTTTAGGATATTCCTAGTTAAGATCTATACCGTCGAAATTATAGGTAGATATAAACAAAATTAACGAAGTAATAAACTTATCTTATTTTTCTTCTAATACTACAAGCTCCGAAAACACTATAGTAGTTAGACTAGGGTTATTAAATATCTATCCTCCGATAGTAATTATTACTTTAAGGTCTTTATCGTAGGTTTTTAGAGAAGTTAACCAGCGATATAATTCTATATCCTAGTCGTTAGACGGCCCTACCTTAAATATCTTTAGATTAATAGTAGTAAATACGAAGTTAATATAGCTATAGACGCTAAGAGGAATCTATTCAGGCTAGAGGTTATAGTAGGGACACTAGGTAGACTATCCTTTATAATAACTAACGACCCTAGATATATATCGATCTTTAGAGTAAGTCTTATACTTTATAGTCTTATTACCACACTAAAAGTAATATAGTATTAGCTAATATTCGAAATATAATAATATTAGGGTAAGCTTTATAAATTCTTTTATAGTTCTATAGTAACCCTAAACCTATATAAGGTTAGTATAGCCTAAATCTTTAAGACCTTATTTAAGTAATATACGAAATCTAAATAGTAGACATTAAGTAGGTACGATTTACTCTCTACCTATTTACCTCTAAAGCTAGGGTTATATTCTGATTTACGCTCGTAGCTAGATATATAGACTTTCTTACTATAAAAGTCTAGGCTATATCTATAGAAGCCGAAATTATTACTAATCTTAATTAGCTACTAATAAGTTTATCTAAAATAACTAATAAGACTTACTAGTAGCCTTCCTCGTAAGGGTTCTTTACGTTATATCCAAGTTTATAGTTATAGGTCGAAAGATAACTATTACTATAGTGCTCTAGAGTAGTTCTAT
Source organism: Penicillium turbatum (assembly GCA_030762825.1). NCBI lineage: Eukaryota > Fungi > Ascomycota > Eurotiomycetes > Eurotiales > Aspergillaceae > Penicillium > Penicillium turbatum. Next base: position 287,263 of record JAUJYX010000011.1, on the reverse strand, counting down.
AAAAGCCGGACTTTAAGCTAATTATTATAAATAATTAGTGGCTATTTCCCAATTTATAGAGTAATTATATATATTAGTATCCTATAGCGTAATACTTACTTATACTATAGTCCTATCCTAGGACTAGCAGTGCTAATATATAGAGTAGTATACTAAGTCTTAGTAAATACTTCCCCGATATTAGGAATATATAGCTCGTACTCTCACTAAGCGGAAATAAAGGAGTAAAGGATCTTATACCCTCCTTAGAAGCTAACAAATTAGTATAACTTTAGGTCGTTAAGCTTTAAGATATTAATAAATTATATCTAGCCTAATTTATATAACTTAAAAATTTTTCCTTTCCTAATTTATATTTAGTGGGAAGCTAAATCTTTAGTACTCTATCTTCGTTATATTGAAGTTATTTAAAATCCTTCTCGGAGATAGCTAAGGACACTATAGGGGCTAAAATAGGAGTAGGCTATATATTAAGGCTCTAAAATTAATTAACTAGGAACCTTAGTAAGGAATAGAAATAATAGCCCTCTTAGTCTCCGCTAAGCCTTTAGACTATAACCGATCTATTTAGCCCCTATTAAGATTAGACTAGTTACTATCTAGGTATAGCGGTCGGTTCTACCTAGAAGAACTATAGGCGCTAAACGCTTAATATAGATTAATAGGGTCTTAGACTTAAATAAGTTCCTTTCGAACTATTCTACGCGATATTACTATATATAACTAGAGCTACTTTACCGGAGATTAATCCGGATCTAGAATAAAAATATTAGTACGTTACCTAACTTTTATAAGTTACCTAAGGTTTCGATTTTATATAAAGCCTATACTCTTATTTCCTAGAAATTCTCTATTTAGGGTACGCCTTAACTTAGAGTAACTTAGATCACTTCTCTTAATAAGATAGCCGTAGTATATTATATCCTATACTAGTTACTAATATTATATTAGGTCACTAATATATTAGTAAGCTATATATACTATAGCTATAAGTATCTATATCGCTATTTTAACTATAAAAATTATCCCTCTCCTTTAGTCGCTACTTCTAGCTACTCATCTTTAGTATTAGGTATTCCTCACTTTAGGGCCTCTAATACCGCCCTTAAAGTTTCTAAGGCTCTTAAAGGCCTAGCTATCGTGAATAAGCTAAGAGTTAAGAATATAAAATTTAATAAATATACTATAGCTACTTTAGAGTAGGTCACTAGAGAAAGAATTAATAGGCCTCTATTAGATTATTCTATAGGTACTATCTCTCGGCTTACCTCCTATCACAATTTATCTAAATCTAAGACTAAAGGAAAACGTAGAGAAAGCGGTAAAAACAGAAGTAGCTTTATATATATAATTCCTAAGGATCTCGTAGATATAGTAAAGATACTAGTAGAGTCTATACTATCTACTACCTCTACTAGAGAGGAAGTAATATTAGCTACGAAAATATATACTAAATATAGATCTAAGTCGAACGATACTAACCGTCCCTAATAGCGACTTTAGTACCCGAACGGACTACTTAAGTACGCCTCGGCTAATTAGATAGTGCTTTATTCTAACTTAGAAAGCGAGAATACTACTCTTAGAAAGAGGGCTACTACTAGATCTAACTATTGGCTAGCTAACCTATAATAGAATAGTACTAGCCTATTTACCCCTATAGGATATAAGGTAAATAATTTTAATTAAAACTACCGCTCTATCTATCTAACCCTTTAAATCTTAGGTCTAGAGGAATATAAAGGACTACAGCGCTAAAGGTAATAGTATAACTAACGATATAGGTAAGATAAATACTAAACAATACTTAGAAGCTATTAAAATATAAGCTAATATATTAATACCGCAAAGCTACTATTAATAAAGCTATCTCCGAAGGAGGTCGTTATAGAGCGGACTACGGTTTAAATATAAGATTCCTAGTAGTTATATTCTTTCCTCCTAGAATATATCTCGTTAGTAGTCTAATTATTTAGTACTATAATACACAATTCCTAGGAGATATATACTGACCCTATTCACTCTAAAGAATTGGTATCTAATCTAATATTACCTAGCCTACTAATTACCTAACGATCTTAGCTACTATAAGTTTTATTAGCTTAGGCGTTATTACCTCTAACGTCTACTTTAGTGACTAGGAGTAATAGTTAGTATAAATTATAGAATAAACTTAGAAAGTATCCTTCTAACGTAAGTTTTAATAGGTACTTAAACACGAATAACTTTCTTCGTAATATACGTAATTTTAAAATAGATATTACTCATATAGATCCTAGTATATATATATATACTATTTATTAGTAAGTCGCCTAAGGAATAACTCTCGAGAATATTAAGTTCTATATATCTTAGGTAGATAGAAACACCTAGTAGGTATATCGAAATCTACCGATCGAGAAATTTAAGTATTAATAGAGAAAGGTATCTATATAGAAAACGGAAGCGGGGGTTTTATAAGTAACCTAATATTTATTAGTAGAAACTTTAGGTATATTGTTCCCTACTAGATAATTATTGCGAAAGGTATAAAACTAATATATCTTATACGATAGTACCTATCTTAGAAACTAATAATTCACAACTAGCTAACTTATCTTTATAAATTATAAAACTATAGTATAGGTCCACTAGGACTAGGCTTAGACAATATAAGACGTTGTAATCGAGTTATATAGACGCGGAATTGTAGTAACTAGTAGTATAAGTTCCCTAATATATTAAGTCTAAGAAATTATATCTAAATTCTAGTTTAGGCCGGAGGTATAGCTAGTACTAGTTAATTAGTTAGCTTATATATCTTAGTGGATACTATTATCGCTAATACACCAATAGGAATCCTTATATCGTTATATATAGATAACTCTACGGTAGTCTTACTATAGAATATAGGATTTTTTAATATAAAGGACGTAGTTATATCTAACACTACTACTAAGCCTCTCCTATCTAGAGGAGATAAGGTTCTCGTTAATTCCTAGGGATTCGGACTCTACTATAACGATACTAGACTTTATTTTATATAATAATAGCGACTACTAGCCTTAGAGCGGAAGAAGATACTTATAGGTAGCTAGTTATATATTAAAAGGACCTTAAATTTCTTTACCTATCGTCGTCCTTAGTACTTTAGTCTTAACAGCGGTTAGGTCTTCGATATCAAAGTATATAGTGCTAAAGGTAATAGTACTACGGATAATATAGTAGCTCTAAATAGTATCCTCTCTACTACTATAAATATATCTTCTATTATATACTTCCCCTATAGTATCTATATAATTAAAGATACTCTATATATTCCGCTTAGTTCCCGGATTATCGGATAGGTTTAGCCGTAGATTATAGCGATAGGTAGTAACTGTAAAGATACTAAGAATCCCTATATTACGGTCTAAGTGGGTAAAGAGGGTGATATTAGTATTATTAAAATCTAAAATATAATATTTACGGCGTCTAGGCCTATAGCTAGTGCTATTCTAATAGAATAGAATATCTACGAGTCTATATAAGGCTCTATAGGTCTTTAGAGTAAGTATTTCCTTTTCCTAATACGTAATCTTTTATCGAATCTTTATATCTACGTACGAAAAGGCTAATAAACCTAGATTCTCACTTCTATATAGGTAGAGCTATTAGTTCCTAGCTCTAGTCCGATAAATATCCTAAAAAGGTATTAACTATAAATAAAAACTATATCGGCGCGTTACTTATACTTTATATTATAAAATCGGCTTCGGCTTATATAGAGAACCTTTAGGCTTAGATCGCGGACTATAACCTTAATAAGGTATCTTAGGACTAAATAGATATTTACGTGGCACACGGTATTCTAATCGAAAGTTAGGGACCTACCTAGATATATAGTATAGCTTTAGAGTATAGTATTATATATTAGTACCAATTATCGAGGGCTAAAAATTTAGTAATAGGAATAATATAAACCGAGTCCCCCTACTTCTAACCTACGCCTCTAATACCTAAGCCCTTTAAACTAGGTAAGTTCCCCAATAACCTAGAAACTAGTAACTATAAAATATATATAAGTTCGTAGGCTATAAGAATACTTAATTCGGAATCGATATATATACTTAGTATAGGTATATACTATCTTCTTCGGCTTTAACTCGCGCTATTACTAACCTTTATAGGTATTTATAGTTAGTTTAATTTATATTCTTAAGACTACTTAAACTCGAATAACTACTAAGATAAAGCTTTCTACGTTAAGTAGAGTAGCGATATTTAGATTATTAATCTTATTACTAAGGTAATTATCTAGTTAATTAGCCCACTTAGGGAGACTATAACTTATACTAAGGATATAAAGAATAGCTTTATATCCTCTTTACTTAGATAGTTCCGTAAGGTAGATAACGTTATCGGATAGCGTAACTTTACGGGATTCTACTTTTATAAGGACAATTCCGACTTAGACTATTTATCGATACTATCCCCTATTTACTAAATAGCACTTACTAAGCTTATTAACTACGATAACGAGGTCTATATATTTTAGATACCTAAGTAGAGAAGGGGTCTAGATAATAATACTCTTAGTAATTTAGTTTATAGCCCTAGCTACGGAAAGTCTTTAAGTACCTAGTTCTACTAGGTCGCGGATAACTATATAGCTAATAAAAGCGTTACTCTATTAAATATTAAAGGTAGAAATACTTAGGTAGGATAGAATAAGACTTATATAAAGGATACTAAAAGTAGTAAATACTATAGTAGTAAGTTTAAATATCCTCTAACCTCACTTAATAGGCTCTTATCCTAAGATAATATATAGACTTAATTAGTGAATTCAATCCGGACTTTAATACTATACCTACTTCTAAGCTCTACTCCTCTTACTATATTAACCGGTACTAAAAGATATAGTTAACCCTCTACTCTAAATACGATAAGAACTTCTAATCATAACTAGTTAATATTAACTTAAGATATAGTCTCTAAATCCCGACTAAGATACTAGATCCGCTTTAGCCAATAATCGATCTATATATACTGTCGGACTCGTATCTTTTAGGTATTAAATATATAACCGTTACTAGAGATATATATAATAAGATTACGGTTATATATAAAGTCTTATCGGCCGCCCTTTTTATTAGATATAATAACCTATTCGAATACGAGGAGATCCTAGTCGGTACAAAGCTATATATACTATTATAATATAAAAGCGTCTATACTATTTAGGGGAATGTCACCTATACTTCTATAGAGAAGGCTTAAGGCGTCGGTTATAAAGACGGAACTACCTTATATAAGTATAACCCTTAGATTAGTTATAATTACTCTAATCTTTAAATTATTAGCGATATCGCGTACAGCTATATTATCTACCTCTTACCCTAGTCTAGCGATTCGAATACTACTACCCTAGTTAAAGATCCTATATCCCCTAGATACTCTAATAGCGGCTATATAATTCTATAGATTAAGCCTCCTTAGAACTTAACTATCGTAGAGGGAATAATAACCGGTTATAGGAAATAGTATATTATTATAAATAAGGCACTATAGGAGACCTATATAACGATCTATATATAGAGTAAAATTCCCTAGTATTTATTCTTAGACGTAAACCCTTCGCTAAATAAGGATAACTACGATACCTAGCTTATTATTAGTAATACCTACTATATCGGGCTAATCTATAGCTAGAATAAGTATTTTAAGGGGAGTAATTAGGATTAAACAGCTAGAGGAGACTTAATCTTACTTATAGAGTATCTAGGTATATTAATTGATACTATCTAAGATAACTAGTATAGTAGGGGATATATAGACCTAATAGCTAATTAATACTAGGTTAGAGCCTATATAAGCTAATCTCTAATAGTATAATAAATTATCTATAGTTTATTTATCGCGTTTCTAAATAGGTAGTATTGCTACTAACCCTCTAAGACCGCTTCTACTTACCTTATTTATTTTAATTTTAAGAAGAGGGGTGACTTTACTTAGGCTTCCCTTTCTTGATTTACTTTTTTTAGGCTCTTATACCCTAGTAGCAATAGGAATAGGGGCCTATCTTATTTTCTACACTTATAATTAGTCTACTATACGTGCTCCTACCGCCCTATATATATACCTATATAGGGACCGACTAACCGTAGAGATTGATATTTCTAATGTTTTTCTTTCTTCTCCCCTATAGTCTTATAGAGGAGAGACCGAAATAAAAGTAAATAAAAGTTAGGGATAGAAATAAAAGACGCCTTTATTTATCCCTAGGTTGCGGCAACATCCTTAATATCCATAGATATCCGTATATCCTCTCCGCAAATTGCGGATATGGTAGTTCACCCAGTATCCGCAATCCTCAATTTTGCGGATATAGTATACTACCCAATATCCTCTAGATATTTGAGGATATCTAGTGGATATAAAACATGCTAAACATGCCAAGCGTTGTGACCTTTTTTAATATACATTATTTATACAGATTCCTTTGTATTTATTAAGTATTTATACTGTAATTGAAGTTTTCAATTTATAGACCAAATTTTGTTAATTTCTAATATAAACTATCAAATATCTATTTCGAATCCATTAGGTAACCTTGGTTGCTTCCGAATCCACCCCGATCGTCCTTTTATATCCTCATCTACCGGCATTTCTAGAAGGCTATCGTCTTCCTTATTAAAAGCCTTAGATAATCGTTTCTTTAATGGTTAACATTATAGTTACTTACTTTGATTAGCTTTCCTACTATCTAAATTATTCTTATAGCTCCCTATCTATTGTATATCCTTAATACTTAGCTCTTAATCCTCCTCTTCGTTATTACTTATTAGCTTAAGGGTTTTAAGCTAGGGCATTAGTTTCCTAGTTTAATCTAATAATATAGCTTCTCTAGTAGAAAGATATTCCTTTATAATCTCTATCTCCTTCTGCTTAACCTCAAACTTAGTAGCAAACTAATAAAGTATTAGCCCTTAGATTATATATACCTTTAATTAACCACAACAGTAGTAGTAGATATCGTAAGTGTAATTAAATAATCGCTTAATACCTATACTACTAGCTAGAATAGAGAAAATATCCCGTGCTATCCTTATAAGAATAGGAAACTTATACTTATACTCTTTCTAGAATGCTTAGGGCTTCTATCTCTTAATCCCACGTATAAGATACCTATTATAGATATACTAGTCACCAATCATTATAGAGACTATATCTTACTAATAGGCCACCGAGAGCTAACCAATCTATCTATTATCAGATTATATACAACATCCTATACCTAGGCAGCCCCTAGGTATTTAGGAAAAGAGAAACCACGATTATACTTAGGGATCAAGAGTATAATCCACCCTAACCAAGATCCACCAGCAGAAGTTATCCGCTATATAGGTACCTATATAGACCAGCAAACCTCTGCCACCAAAGGAAGCCGGAACCGGCCTCCCGCTAGCCGTCCCGAAGTATACTCTATATAATGGTACTACGGTTAGCCACCACGTGACCGTGACTCTAACAGTGACTCCAGGGGAGTCACCCAGGGAGTAGGATACGAAGGATATATAAGGACACTCTCTCATATACTTAGTTTAGTTCTTCGTCTTCAATCATACATTGTTACTTGTGTATACCTTTGGAACTTCAGTGACTCTTTACTTGATTATAACTTGACAACACCTACGAGTAGACCAATACCTCGGTATAGATCCCCTCGGCGCTCTACCTGGTATCGTTCCTCGATACCTCAATAGGACCTACCCTGCAGTAAGGCCTATAAGGCAACAGTACGGTTGAGAGAACAGATCGTTGACGTTGGAAACCTGAGAAGTATAAGGCAAGTATAACCGAACCCTTCTAACCTAACTGTGACCAGTTAGCAGTGCGTAACACTGATAAGGGAATAAAACAGACCCATAACGCCTTTGTCCACCATCATGATATTTACTAGGAGAATATACTTATTCTATCTGGCACAGGGATTGTTTGGGTTAATTTTGATGTTGCGACAACATTCAGCAGCATAGGCCCTGGCGAGAATGTATATTGCAATTATAAAAACGAGCTCGTCGAAAGTTTTGGAAACCTTCTGGTTTGTATAGTCAGTCTATTTACTTAATCATCATACAATAGCTAACAAAAACAACCATCAGAACGACGACAGGAGACAGGGTCTTCCACCCAATACAAAGTATTGCTAAATGAAAAGCCACAAACACAAAAAATCCGAACTGGCACAATACCAGAACGTGAAACGGGTATTGCGCAGACACGACGCCCTGAAATACGACAGCCAATCATATCTTCTCTATGGAAATACCTAAATACCGGAAATAGCCTTCGGCACTATCCTATTTTGCACTAACTTCATATACGCACCGCCGAAGGAAGGCATAAAACCCTTGGCCAGGATTCTCTTCGTATGCAGACCAAGATCTTTTTATATATGCCTTTAGCTCGGCAAAGAATTCCTCGATTGGGTTGAAATCCGGCGAATACGGCGGGAGGTACAGTAACTTAACTCCTACCTCAGCATATAAGGTCTTGATTCGATCTGAATAGTGGAATGATACGTTATCTATAATAAGCACAGATTTTGGCTCCGGCCACCTTCTACAATGCTAGAGAAGCTGCTCGATAAACGATTCGAAGAACGTGGTATCCGTTGAATCTTTGAAAATACGAGACATTATAATACCGTCTTAAGCATATATAGGCAGTATCTAAAAGCGTTGGCCTCGATAAAATTTTAACACTTAGACTGGTATCACGCCGAGTGGTGACCAGCCAGTTCGCCTATATCCAATCCTTTTATCGTATCCGGATTTATCAATAAACACAAGATGATATAACCGAAATTTAGATAACTTATACTAGTAGAAATCTCGTAGTTAAGGGTTCTATTCTTTGGCTTTTTACTATGCTTTCTTTTTCGTCTAGCCAGCCCGCGAAAGAGCGCGTTTAACGCTAGATAACGATAGTAATATATTGAACTCATCCTATAGGAAGATAGCCATCTCTTCTATATATAGACTAGGCTTTTCGGCGAGATAGTCGCAGAGGGCGTCAAGCATGATAGGGGCGATACTTCGTTGTCGGCCGACCGAGACTGGGGGGGATCTGACACTACCGAATAACCATAAGTTCTTGCGGATGTTAGTGATAGAGCGCTCGCTGCACTGCGCTACCTTTGCCATTTGCGATGTAGTAAGTCTGTTCTTGCTGTATATCATATGAATAATCATCTTACGTTGCCAGGACTCGATGTTTCTTGCCATTTTGTTAGTCGTTTGGTGGACTGCAGTTGCTGGGTTGGGAGGAGTGTGAACAAAAGTCGCCATGGTGGTTGGGGGGTGGGCGTCGGGGAAGGGATGTTTATTTTTAGATATGGAAAAGTGGTTATTTATGGACATGTAGCAGTACATGAGTGTACGGTTTATACTTTCACCCTTGTTACCACGAAATCCGGTAACAAGCTTTTAATACAGAGCTAACCATTCTTGGATTAGCTCATCATGTGATTAGGGTTTGAAATAGTATACCTTTGTCTCCCGGTATGGAAGGCAATAACGGTCGGCACTGTACCCTCCGACCCCCCTCCGAAAGTTGGCAAAATTTGGACGACAGAATTGTTAAAAGACACCAAACTCTCTCTACTCGTCTCTCTCGTAAATACAATTATGAGAAAGCCTTTTCTGAAGACCCAAGGGTTATTCTACCTTGGTTTAAGCTTGTTGAACATACCATCCAAAAATACGGTATCACTTCTGATGATATCTATAACTTTGATGAGTCTGGTTTTGCGATGGGAATCAGTTCTACTCAAGAAGTCATCACTTCTGCTGAATATCATGGCAGAAGAGGTGTATTACAGCCTGGGAATCGAGAATGGGTCACTGTGATTGAGTGTATTGGTGCTAATGGCGTTGCGCTTCCGCCATATATCATTTTTAAAAGAAAGGTCTTTCTGGAGCGCTGGCTCTTGAAACCACCACTTTGGAGCGTGAATAAAAGCCCCAATGGATGAACGAGTGATGAGATTGGTAATGACTGGCTCAAAAAGCACTTTTTACCCTATCTTCCTATACGGAAAGGGAAATACGTGTTGCTAATTCTGGATGGACACTCATCTCATCTGACACCTGAATTCGACAAAATCTGTGAAGAGAATGATGTTATTTCTCTTTGTATGCCTGCTCATGCATCTCATATATTACAACCTCTTGATGTTGGGTGCTTTTCAGTCCTAAAAAGGGTATGTGGAGCGCTTGTTATGGAAGAGATGCGCCTTGGTGTCAATTCTATCGACAAAGATGACTTCATTCAACTCTACCCTATTGCCCGAGAAGCTGCTTTTAAAGCGCAAACTATACAGAATAGCTTTAAACTAGTGCCTTTGGATGCTAATTATGTACTAGATAAGCTTAATATTCAGCTTGAATCGCTTCCACCACCTAAGCCGCTTGAACCACGACCAGCATCTTCTAGCAGTACTAGTGATCTAGATACGCTTTGGAGCCTCTCAAGACTTGAACCTTCATCAGAGACTATGACTTCGCCACTAAAACGAGCTATTGACCGGTCGCATGATATGGCCGTTCGGCTAAGTCATGAGCTCATCTTTATCAAATATCGTTACGCTAGGTTAGAGACTGCTAATAAGAAGCAGGTAAGGAAAAGGGCTACTAGTAAGAAGCAGATATCGCATGAAGGCAGTCTGCGAAGTTTGGAAGAGATTGGATCCAATGTGGTGGTGGGTAAAGGTGGTGGGAGGGAATATATATCTGCAACGGAAGGTGCTGCAGAATCACCAGCAGAGCCTGAATTACCCCCTGTATCTACTATACGGCGCCAGGTCACCTGTTCTGGTTGCGGAACTAAAGGGCATACTTATTCTCGATGTCCTACAAAAGTTATTTAGTTATTTATCTATGTTTTCGTGTTGATATTTGAGACTCTAAAATTACCAAATTTGAAGTTCTCGGAGCAGCGCTCGACCGGGACGCTCGGGCGGCCGGGATTCACGTTATCCGAGAATTCCCTATAATTACGGATGGGTCGGTTTATTCGTACACCAGCCTAAACCTGTTTTAGCTATCACATGATTCCCACATTTTTAAATGGTCTTTTACGCCTACGTTTCCTCATTTGGGGGAGTAAATTGTTCAAACGCCTTTGACTCATAGGTCTTGAAGAGGCGAAGTTAAACAAACAATAAACATATGTAAAAGGAATGAATAGCATGACTTGGCCTGGAACTGCGGATTATGCCAGGCGGAGAAGCTATCCAGTCTGACAGCTTATAAACCTCCCCAGTCAAACACGCGCGACGAAGCAGCCAGATCAAGCTGATTCCCCCAGTACTCGACACCTTCCACGGCATATGGATCCGGTATGTACTCGGAGATGTGGAAGAATTTCCGGAGGCACTCCCTCTTCAACACCTTCTGGGACGACGTCAACGGGACTTGTTCCTCGTTCTGGAGAACCCGCAAGAGGGTAGGCAACTTGTACGAAGCCAGGTTCGTCGCAGCGAGGTCGTCTCGTATCCGCTTCAGGGTAATGCTGTCACCCTGTTGCTTTTGAAGCCGCACAAAAGCGGCTACTAACCCGCCAGCTCCGTGGTCTTTGACTGGAAGGACGTGCGCTTCGGTGATATATGGGAGATCCAGGAGCTGTCTCTCTAGCTCGGGAATGGATATTGTGTATTCATGAAAGCGAACAACTGTCTGGTTGGTTATTACTCTGATGGGGACATAGGGGATATAGGAATGACGTACAGTCGGATGAAATCCTTCCGTCGAAATAGTAATCATCACCGACGCGGTGGGCTTGATCGCCTGTTTTGTAGAATCCCTCCTCGTCAAAGGCGGCACAAGTGGCTGCTTCATCGCCAATGTAACTGTCTGTGTAAGTAGATGGCTAGGAGATGGAAAATGGTCTTACTGGGAGAATCTGATTGGGCTTTTGACGAGGATTTCCCCATGGTCACCGTGGGACAGCTTTACTGTTCTCCCCGGGATGACTTTACCGATATAGCCCTGATTGTGTTAGCAGGCATTAGAGGTGGGAAGAATATCATGCACACACCTGCTCATAGACCGAACCAGAGGGGTTGATAATGACACCCCCACCCATCTCTGTAATCCCGTAACCGTTGATCATGGGCATACCGGTCAAATCAGCAAAGAAGCGCCAAGTGGACGGATTCAGCATCGAGCCGCTCACAATCACCCGTTCCAGCTTCTTCGCCCCGTCGATATATTCATTCCGCTGTTCAGCGGCAAGATGGCTGATGTTTTCCTGGTAGTACTCCATCAAACGTCTCAGCAACGTCGGGGAGATGGCCATTTCTGTGGCTCTTCCTTCCCTCAACACTTCCCAGAACCGGGCAGGAGGGGCTTCACTCTTCAGCATATGCAGGTTTTCACCGATAAGCACACTGTCGATCAGTCCTGTTCCGCCTATCCAGTGCGAGGGACAGGATGCGAGATAGAGCGTTGCGGGTGTTATATCTTCTCCGTAATGGAACATCTTCCGGGGGAGAACAACACCCTTTGGGGGCCCGGTTGTGCCGGATGTAAATAGAATCAGGCAGCCAGCTGTTTCTGGCAAGGTCAGCTCCTGGTTGATCTCGAGTTCTGTCGAGCTGGAGATGGTCGCTATCGCGGGATCCGCTCTTGTGATTGTGATCAAAGTCACCCTTTGGCCCTCGTTTCGGGCATGTTCTATAAAAGTCGTGGCCATGTCGACCGTTCTCTTCTCAGTCAAGATATAGGCTGCCTTGGTCTTTTGCAGAAAGCACAGCGCCTCGTCCGGATTCAGCCCCGTTGCTATCGTAGTTTAGTACCATATTATCAGACTATCCCGATAGACAAAGACTTACATAGAGGCACACATATACCTCCCAAAGCCACAATGGCAAAGAAGCTGATAATAAAGCTATATCCACTATAGGCCAGACACGCAATCGACCTGGCATCCTCTCGCAGACAACCCTGCTCGTCGAATGAAGCACTCGGGAGATGCTCTCGCAGGATCTCCCGCAGGTGGATAACATCATGGATCAAGTCGCTATATCTTGCATCAACACCATATTCATCGTGGAATAACACGTCCGGCAACTGCTTGGCTAGCCTGCGAAGCTGGCTGAAAATGGGGTCATTTGGAAAGCCCAGCTGGGTCTGCATTTTGACTGTTCTAGCAAGAGTGGGCAATTGAGGAGACTCCAACAGCTCAGTAGCGATTTCTTTTAAGGCGACCGCTTTTTATTGATCACGTGTAGTCCTCTGGTTGCTAATGGAAATCAAAATTCGTTTTCAGCTCTTGTTGACAGTGGGTCCAGCCCAATCGGTATGGTACAGATTATATTTCAAGAAACACACTGTTAAAATACCAGACAAAATCGTCTTGGCTTAATGCTACTGGCTGGCTCACTGTCAACATTCTATTCTGCCTTCTCTACGGACTAGCCTGTTCCTCTATTCACCTCCTAGTCAAGTCGACAAAATTCATCACCTTCCTACCTGTCGTACTGCGCATAAACCCGCTAGAGTCAGGCAAGAGCTTGAGCTCAAACAGCTCCTCGTTGCACTCGAATACGTAGAAAAAGATCTTAATTTCCCGGATCAACTCCAAATTACTGATCTTGCCAGCGCCCGAGTCTCGCAGCAGACGAATTTCAAGCACAACGCTAATCTCCTGCGGGTCCACCTCGCGATACCGCCGGATGACCTGGTACTGCAGAATGCCCCAGGACTCGGTCTGGAACAGGCGCTGCACGACTGGGAATTCAAAGTATTCCCCATACCAGTCGAAGCTGATGTTTCGGTCACGACCGTAGACGCGCGCGACACGGAAGTGCGATGCATCTTCGGGCGTGAGTTGGGACTGGATGGATGCGGGGAGGGGGTGAAAGGAGGCAACATCGCCGCAAATGTAGCGCACAAGAGGGTTACGCAGACGCTGTAGGGAGGTCTGGACCATGAGGCCCTTTTCACCGTCCGGAACAGGCGCCGTCGGGATATTATCTGTGTGGTCTGGGTCCAGAATGGAAGAGGGGAGGATCTCCAGATGCATGTGACGATCGTCATAGAGAAAGTCTTCGTAATTGTGCTGCGACACGCTCTCCGTCATCTCACCTGTTGAAAGACCCCACGGGCCGGCCTCTGCACTGCCAATCACGGAGGAGATGGCGACGTTGGAGAAGACGGATTTCAGGAAGCTGCGTTGTGCTGGTGTCATGGGCTCCGAGGTGTACAGCGCTTTATTGATCTGCGTCTGCAGCGTGTGCTTTTGCGCGTCGGGCAGTCCGGCAACGTATTGCGCCAGCTGGACCAACTGCCCTGCATCGCCGGCGACAGCGTTGACGCCGAATTGGGTAATCGTCAGAGCCACGTTTTCGAGGAGCATTTCGTTTCCCGCGCAGAGCACTGTGGCGCCGGAGGCTTCAAACACCTCTGTCATGAGGTCAAGGGCTCTGGCTGATATTAGCCACGAAGGATTAACCACCCCAAATCAGTTGGAAAACACACCGGTAGAGATGCCCTACTGTGTGCATTGTGCATATCCAGTCACCGGGGCCAAGAACCCCGCAGGACCGCATCAATGAACCAAACACAGCGCGCTGCTTACGAGTTTCAATTGAATCAGTCGCAAAGACCATAGGCGGTCCTCCTGAACCTCCACCTGTTGTGCTGATGTACGTGCCCAGTCGGTAGCCATTGCGCGGGTCTTTATCGAGGGTGAGGCGTGCGATTTGTGTATATCTGGACCGTCAGGAGAGAACAATGGAGGGGAATAGACGAGATGCAGTACAGTTGCTCTTTGTGGGTTAGAGGAAAAGATAACAATTCGCCATTGCCTGATTCCCTTGCCTTGGCGAGAACAGAGGGCAACTCCTCACGAGTAGGAGGATAGACAACGTCAGAGTAGAAGGGATGAACACTGGCAATGGCCAGGACATCGGGGAGAGAATAACAATCGGCATCCATTTTGAACTTTGAACTTTGAGAATGGGAACTCACGGTCATGGTCACGTACACTCAGAGGGGTTTGGTTTTAGATCTTGATAACCGGGAATTGATACCCATCAGGGGTAATGCACTAGTAATTTACAGATCGAGATCCATCAGCTTCAGCCGTACAAGATCATCGCAAGATTGTGGGTCCCTCCGAGGTCTGAGACGCAGGGGTCCTCATGCAAGCACCCGAATCGGACGTGACAAATGGCTCAATTCATTGTTTCCTATAGCTGTAGTGCGCTAGTGAATGCAGCCCACTTGGAGTGCTAGGTATTCGTCTTCCCCGACCCACCTTGGCCAATGACTGCTAATTGCTGCTTTTCGGGAATTACAGCGATGACCGATCGGCGGGTCGGGTAAGACTAGACCTCGCCAGAGTCCAACGTTGGACATCTTTTTTGGACATTTTTTTCTTGGGGGTGTCCGAACCCGCCCAATTACAAGTAATTATAAGGAATTTCCTACATATATATAAAGTCTGTAAATACCGTATCCTGATTGTATTTGGACTCTTGGCATGGACTTTGGACACCTAGGGGGTGTCCAACGCTGGACTTTGGCGACGTCTAGGTAAGACGGATAGGGCCGGGCCGATGTGATGGAGATCCACCGAGATCCCTCATCAAGCCACTTCCCCTGGCGAAGCACGATTTGATGCATGCGTTTGGCAACGAGTTACACCATATTTTCTGTGCTTTGACTCTATATTGTTTCGGATAAGCTACATTGTGTACTTTGAACTCATCATTTGGTTCCATTCAGCTCCCAACGTCTATGCAAACCCATTTACTCCTCCACTGAACAGATCCAGCCGCCGCCCAAACTCAGCGCGCAAATCCGCCCTGGGCCGCTTCTCCATAGCCCAAGGCCCAGGAGCTTGCCATGTATCATCATAAAAGTGCCGATGAGGGGGTAGCGCTGCACACCGTCGCTCTCGCGCAGGAGCACCTCGTAAAGGCTGTGTTCGATGCGCCGCTGTATCACATACGTCGTCTTCCCCCGCTGTAGATGAGGGTCACGCATAGCCTTCAGTTTCGACAACCATTCACCCCGGCCGAGTTGGTCGCCAAAGAGGATGCCGGCTCCTTTGCCGCTGCGGACGGGTTTGAGGATGTAGGCGTCTTTGAGGGAGGACTTGCGGCATTCTGCGATGAAGTGGGTGAGCTGTGACGAGCCCGGGAGGATGGTGGGAACGATGCCTCTGTGGAGGATGGTGGCTTGTTCCGGGGTGAGGACGTTGCGCGTGACTAAATTGTCGAGTTCTTGGATGACGATGCCGAGTAATCGCTTATCGTGGACGAGAAGAATGGTGCGCATGTCGTTGAAGCATCGCAGGCTGAGTTGCTGCAGCATTTGGGGCTTCATCCTCGCCAGCTCCCTCTGGTGCAGTTCCAATCCGATCTGGTGAATTTCCTCGAGGGTTTCATCGTCGTCATTGGCGACAGTACCAGCAGCATTCTCCTGCGCCAGGCAGTACAATTTATACCCGCCAGGCGACGTAGGAGACTCGAGTAAACGTAAATCAGCCGGATCGATGAGCCGTACCTGGATCCCGAGTGATTTTGCGTAGTGGCGGTATAGATGAATGTCATACCCAGGTTCCTCGCCCTTACAGAAGTGCAGCGGTAGACTGGGATTGCACAGACTATTCAGCCCGTTTTTCACCTATCCCGTCAGCTTTTAATCTTCATGGAGATAGTTGGGACTGACCGTCTCTGGATCTGTCACGCCCTTGAGTCCATTCCGCCCAACGCCCATATCAAGCAGTGCCTGCTGCCCATACGCAGTAACCAGAAACCCATTCATGCAGAAGCGAGCGTTGATTTCGCAGATGCGATAATTCTCAATTCCCCCGTCGATTGCCGGCTCGAGCAGCATATCCGGTCGCCATGACCCCGCGCAGGTTTCAAAGGGACGAATAGCACTGGCTGGTTGGGAGTCCATCCACTACTCGAGTCGATGATTAGAAATCGCATAGCCTTTCCCAACCAGAGATAGACATACCCGCAACAAGTCCTCCTCAAAAGGCTCAATTGGCATGCGCTCTGGAAATCTCGCCTCAGGATCTCTCCACCATCGCTTTACGACATCGACAATCGCCGTCGATAACGCCTCGCTGAGGCTTTGCAGCTGTTCTTTGTGAGCTGGGGTGATGAGTACTGGATGCGGAGAACAGGTTTGGTAGATATCGCCAGCCCCCCAGGTTTCTGCGGGACTGCATTTGAGCATGTTGCAGTGGAGCCTGTTGATGAGAGCCTGGCGGGTCGCCCCGTTACTATCTTGCGGGGAGACATGTTGCTCCCCGGCTGTGGAGGGGAGAAGGATGGTGTGCAGAGCAGAGGATGGTTTCTTCATGGTGTATAGACAATCAATGAGGTGATGAGGTGAGTTAGAGAAGTCTTCCGAGGCTGGCTTAGCGGGATGCTAAGTCCTCAAAATATTTCAGCTGGAGTGGGTCCTCGATCAGACCGTGACGAGCTGAATCGTTGCCTTTACGTGATGCTATTACTTTTTATTGGGCGCTTGGACGGTGTTCGTCCCTTACAAACTGTACCGATCGATCGTCTTACATGTAGCTCTCTCCTTGTTTTTAGATTCTTAAAATACCATCTCATACTGATCACAAAGCTGAATTTTCTCCACTCGGTCTGTGGGTTCATAATGTAGATTCAGTCTCAATTGACTTCCGGCTGAGCCAGACTTTCTTCTTTGCCCCAATCCATCCATCATGCAGAGGTTATCACGCCCTCTTCATACGGCCTCCAAACTGTTCAGACACAGTATGTCTCAATTGCCCACATACTCAATTACCCGCACTATACTCACTGCCAACTGACAGACACCCGATCTATCTCTTCAATCCACTCAATCCCCTACATGCCTGTCCCCAGCCCAACGCTCGCCTATGAATCTTCCCACCTAGGCACCGTCAACCGCACCCTCCAAAATGAAGGTATCCTGCACATGCAACTCGCCTTTCCCGATGACAAGAGTAGCTACATTCAAAACCTCCTCTTAAACCTCCACAAGAACCACGCCCACGGTCTCCCACTCACCCACTCCGCCAACCGCGGCTGGATGTGGGATATCCGTCCCTCTCCGGACTCCTCCCAGAGTGAGAACCATCAAGCGCGCTCGGAGACAACGGAAGAGTTTCCCTGGCATACTGATTGCAGCTATGAAGCCGAGCCGCCGAGATTCTTCGCGCTACAGGTTCTCCAACCCGACCTGTGTGGTGGAGGCACCTTGTCTGTGCTGAATGTTGATCAACTGTTGACGCTGCTGTCCCCATTTGCTAAGGAGTGGCTGTTTACACCGAACTATCGCATCACCGTTCCACCAGAATTTATCAAGTCGCAGGGTGAGACGGAGATCGTGGGCAATCTGCTCACGATCAATCCCAATGGCAAAGCGACCCAACTCCGGTTTCGGGAGGATATTGTCACGCCGTTGTGTGAGGAGGCGGCCAAGGCGTTGGCGGAGCTGAAGAGCGTCCTGCTGGGACCTGCGGCGAAAGCGCAGATTCTGAATCTCACGCCAGAGAGGTTGCCGCAGGGATCGATTATCCTCATGGACAATGGGCGGTGGTTGCATGCGAGAAATGAGGTCAAGGATCCCAATCGACATTTGCGACGGGTACGCTGGGATGCACGGCAATTTTTTCCTCGGCCGTGTGTGTGATTTTTTCTTATTCCTTCACATTATCATAGCCGTTTCAGCGTGGTCCTTGCTTTATATATAATTGACAACAGGATGCCTGTGTAAAAAGCCCCATATACAGTAGATGGAATAATCCAAACCTTGGAATCAGTTTGGATGCGAACATTGAATATAAAGTTGAAGTACCCTAATACAGAGGTCTAGTCAATAAACGATGTTGATAGGTACGCCGGATTCTATCATACGATCTGGATTTTCTTGCGTTAAGCTCCAGGGCTGGAATATTATTTCGCGAGATTATATCGCGAGTATATAAACTAGATAGGGTATAGACTAAAATAAGTATATAGCGAATTTAGGAAGATATTATATTCCTCGGTTATATAACTACCTAGGATCTTCCTTAAAAATTACTATACCACGCCGAAGCGGCTCAAAATTCTCCTAAAAATACCACTACCTTACAGCGTGACGGACTCGCTTACTATCGCTCACTCCGCAAAGTTGCGTGCGACCGATCCTTTAGGGTCGCCGCCCGCCCCTAGTAGTTGGGAAGTGTTCAAAACGGGAATCATGAAAGAATATCATTGAAGTCTTTGATATACAAAAGTAAAACTCGTAAAAGTAGGTCTATACGACTATCCAGTTCCGCTACAGCCGTCAGTGAACCCGCCTGCCTGCTCCACCACCTTGTTATTATCAAAGCAACGCGCGTTGACCCAGATGGGCGTCTTGAAAGTAACCTTCCACTCATAGCCATCATCATCGGGCTCATCAAAGTATTCAAAGTTCCAATCACTGATCCCTCCTCCGACACAATCCTTGGCCGCCCCCAGGAATGAGTCCTGACCATAGTCCCAATTGGCCCAGCCGGCGCCATAGATCGTATACGAGCTGAAGAACACCTTGTACCCACCGTCACACTTGCCATACGGTTCTTGAATGGGACCGCCATCGTCGTCTCTCTTTTTATTCTTTCCAGGCCTCACTCTTCCTCCATCCTCGCCATCTTTGGGCCAGGGCCGGTTATCCCGCTGCGGATTGACAATGTACGTGTGGTCGCCGCGTCTCCAGCTCCCCCCAAACTTCCAGTCCATCGGATTATCTGGGTTATTGCCATCGCATCCGTTCACGATCCGCTGCATGCTCTCTACGCACGTATCGTGGTCGAATGAGTCCGTTGTGTCCTCCAACTGCATCTTGAACTCGGTCTCGTCGGGTGTTCCCTCGTCGTACTTTTTGGACCAGGACCACCCCTTCTCCCCTTCGGGGTAGTTATCCCCAACATCGTCGCAAAAGTCCTTCAATCGCTCATTGAGACGGGGTTCGCTCGCATACGCCCTCCGGCTATCGTCGGCCCCGTAGCATTCAAACTCGTCCACCATCTCGCACGACGGCGGATCATACCCCAGCCACTCGGCCCGCACGTCAATCGCCGTCTGCAGCGCCCACGACGCAATTGTGTAATGACCTAGCTCATTCGGATGAAAGTTCTTCCCAATGTCATCGGGGATCCATCCGCCCCCAGACTCCTGGAGCTCGTTATCCTTGTCCCCCGGGCAGTTGGCCCGCGCGGGACCATCCCGAGATAACCGGCTGTGCACCAGATGCAAGGGGTTTCTCGACCGACGGAAGCTGGCAGACCGGGCCAGCATCTCATCACTCTCTTGCATCCGGGCATTCATCCGTTCACTTTCCTCCAGATCCGCGAGCTTACTCCACCCCTCGCCCGTCGTCCCTAAAAACGGAACGGTGCTCGGCTTGAAGAACTGCAGATCTGGCACATCGTCATCTGGGTACTCGCCAGACGAGGACGGATCGCAGTACTGGCCCCGCACATATTTCGACGGCCAGGGATCCCAGTTGCTAAAGCCGATCTTGTACTTGTACTTATCGGCCTTGCGGGCATCATCGACCACCCTGCGGATGATATCGTTGAGCTGGACGACAAGGTCGTTGAACTTTTCGCGCCGCTTGACGGTCATAGTCATCGGCGTGGGATGGTTGGGGGGTGTCCACAGGGTCCAGTCTTCGTTTTCAGCACAGTCTTCGTTCTCAGTGTTGAAGAACTGCGCGTAGCCGTTGAAGACTACGATGCTGGTCTCGGCCATCTTGTCGTCGAGGGCGTCGAGGAGGAGCTTGAAATTATCCTCTATGATTTGGTCCAGGTTGTCCTGGGCGATGTCGAGGACGTCGTCGCAGGCGTCCTCGTTGTAGGGGGAGAAGACACATTTTAGGATCAGTGAACTCTATACACAATCGTTTGCATCTCTCTTAGAATATTTCAGTACACACGGGAAAAGATAGAACCTACCAGGCATAAATCATTGCCGCCCGCTGTCATAATGACCAGATCCAGGTCCCCGTCGAGATTCTTGATCTGCTCGTAGATGTTGCCAGTGCGATCTCCGCTACACGCGGCGAACTGGAAGTCGGCGCCCAGCCGATCCTTTAGAATCATCGGGTACGAGGTATCGTAGCGAGAGCACTGGTAATCCTCATCCCCACCGAGTGTTAGGAAGGCCTTGCCTAATGGGTTGCCCGAGCCAATGCCCGCCGTGTAGCTATCCCCGACCGCTGCCCACTTCTTGACCCAGTAAAAGTTGCCGGGGTCGCGAGGGAGCTGTCGGCGGGGAGCTAGGTTGGGAGAGGTGGCATTTAGAACGCCATACGCAGACTGGGCGTGGAAAGTCCCGGTGAGAAACAGGGATGATAGTAGTATTGTCGTCTTCATGACTGTATGCTGTCAATCATGGACATTACCTGCCGGAAAGACGAGGGAATACAGAAATATAGGCAATTTTCCTGCTTCCACGCTCACTCATACTTGCTTTATTTCCTTTGCTAATTTAGGCTTTTGCTAGGGTCTTGTCGCTAGTGCTTGTTTGCGGAGGGATCGACAAGGTTGTGACACCATCCGCCATGGCTGAATTCAGGCCCCCCAGCTGAGCCTCCTACTGGATTTGCGGGGGTTGTGCCGTCCTTCCAGGTACCCACACTAGGCTGTAACCCACCCCGCAGTCGTAGCGTGGAACTTGGGGGCCATGCACGGATCAGGATCCTGGCCCGGCCCGCCTGATCCATAAACCTTATTGGACCTTGGCTATGCGCCCGACCCACCACCACGGCACATGGAAGGGGGATGCCAGGCACCCGACCGCACCGGAACCCCCACTTCCGTGCTATCCCGGGGCCAGAGTAGAGAGGGGGCCTGATGTCGTGCAGGGTTGCACCATCCGGATCAGACCTTCGATCGAGTCACGATCTTGTCGAGGCTGAAACGTAACATCCGGGGTTCATCCGGGATGGACGAGGCTGAGAACAATGCCGATCCTTAGCGGGCCTAAAAATGGTTGGGACTTGGAACTCTGGCAATGAGGGTGCGCTCGGAGCCTAGGATATCTTGAAGTCATATTGTTCTCTCAGGTCATCCAGCGATTTGCCCTCATTGACCATCTTCCTTTCACCATACTACACACAATGAGGTTACTACGATCTATCCCGCTGCTGGCCGTCTGGTCGTTGGTGAGCCTCACCAATGCAAAGATCGATCGCAACCACCAGCGTGAATTTGCACTCCAAGCCGCTCGCAGCCCCGCTGGACGACCACTGTCGTTTGCCAATATACAAACAGAGGCAAAGAGCGAGGACCCCGACTACACCTGCTCCAAAGACAAGAAATGCGATCTGGGCTGCTGTGGTGCTATGTAAGCTCCACCCTATCTCCAGAAGGGCTCAGACAGAATACTAACAATCCATGGAGTGATAAAACCACCGGAAAAGGCGTCTGCGGCTTTGGCCCTGATTTCTGCGGTAAAGGATGTATATCCGACTGCGGCCGCAAGAGCGAATGCGACGCCGGCTGGGGCAAGCAGTGGTCCAACCGCACGACCTGCCCGCTGAACGTCTGCTGCAGCAGCGCCGGATTCTGCGGCACAACTGAGGAATACTGCGGCGGTGAACTTGTGTCTTCTCCGCAGTGCGATCCGAACCAGAAAAGCTCCAGCGGGCGCACGGTCGGATACTACGAGGGTTGGAACTGGCAGCGCGACTGCGGCACCATGACCCCCCAGCAGATTCCCTTGGGATACTACAGCCATATCAATTTTGCCTTTTCTCTGATCGATCCCAAGAGCTACCAGCTGGTCTCTATGGATGAGAAGACAGGGAAACTCTACGATCCGGTGAGTGTGCTCAAGGGCCGTCAGCCCGATCTCCAGGTCTGGCTGGCTATTGGCGGATGGGCGATGAATGACCCCGGGAAGTATCGTACGGCTTTCTCTGGTCTAGCGGCGTCAGAGAAGGCCCAGGACGCGTTTTTTGAGTCCGTGGTTTCGTTTTTGGAGAGTTATGGCTTTGATGGAGTTGATCTCGACTGGGAGTACCCGGTTGCAGAGGATCGGGGCGGCGTGGAGGCAGACTTTAAGAACTTCGTTACCCTCGTTAAGCGTCTGCGTGATCGTCTCAATCAAATGGGGAAGCCGATGGGGTTGTCGCTGACTCTGCCTGCCTCATATTGGTATCTTCGGGGATTCGATATCATTAACCTGGAGCCGCATGTTGATTTCTACAACGTCATGACCTATGATATCCGTAAGTTCTCTCTCTTCATACACCATTTATGCGTATATTTTGCCGGAAAGGTGCTAACTGAATAGACGGCGTATGGGACGGTAACATAGAGCAACTGGGCTCATACGCCCACGCACACACCAATCTCACCGAGATCGAGGACGGGCTGAAACTCCTCTGGCGCAACAACATCAATCCCGAGCGCGTCAACATGGGCCTAGGCTTCTATGGTCGCAGCTTCACTATGAAAAACCCCAACTGCATGGAAGCCGGCTGCGAGTTCAGCGAGGGCGGCAACGGGGGCAACTGCACCGGCACTCCCGGAGTATTGTCTGCCGCTGAAATCACCAAGATCATCGATGACGGTGCGAAAGTAACGCTGGACAAGGAGGCGGCCGTCGAGATCGTCACCTGGGATAACGACCAGTGGGTGTCGTGGGACAACAAGGAGACGCTGGGCATGAAGCTGAACTACGCCAACGAGCGGTGTTTGGGAGGCGTGATGGTGTGGGCAATTGACCTCGATGATGGCACGTTGATCAAGTCCCTGGTCGGTGCTGGGCAGAAGAAGAGAGAAGTTCTGCCGGAGCCGCCGTTGGTTGTTCCGTGTTTTGGGTCGGGGGACGATGGCAAGGATGAATTGTAATTGAGAGTGAAGAGATTGTGTAGTGAAATTTCATTATTTGAGTTTGATAATAAGCTACCTCTAAGTTGTAGGCCATAAAAATCTATCTTCCTTGCTATCCGTGACCAACTTGGTCCCCCGAGGACGCTTTTGACCATCGTACAAGCCTCAAACAATCTGGTTTTTGACTTCTCTAAGGTTGAGAGATATTTGAATGCCTAGTATAGACACGCAGGAAAAATAAATTAAGAGTCAGATTACCATCAGAGAATCGACCATTGAGACAGTATGTATTCAACGATCTACCGAGCAACTAACAACTACCAACACAAAGCTAAATCACTCAAATAAACATCTACAAACAAGCTGATGAGTCTCCACTGCCACTGCTGAGAAACGCCTTCTTAAAAAGATTGGACACCGATTTCCTCGTTTGCAGGAGCCCGGACTTCTTAACCTGGATATCGCCATACAGGTGCGTCATTCCCACGATATCCCTCGGACTGGGTACCTTATTCTTGGTGATTCGGGTGCGACCCGCCTCTCGCCTCCGAAGCTCGCCGTGGCCGTCATCCGGGGGCCGTTCGAGGATCGAGAGGCGCTTGTCTCCGTCAGTCTCCTGGGCCTCATTACTTCCGATACCACCGGCGCCAGATGGATCTAAAGAACACTGTATTAGCAGATGGAACACCATAAGGAAAGGTGAAGCCTTACAAAGCATGATCGAGTCCCAGTCCACGCTACCTACGCCCGCGGCGGATGATATCTCCACGTCAAGGTTCCCCGCCGCCATAGGCAAGTACTCTGCCGCAGAGAATCTGGCCAGCGAGGCGAGTGCGTACGAATTGCACAGCTCCTCTCGAGAATACACCCTCCCCACCTCATTGGGCAAGCTGATGTATTTGCCATCCACAAACTTCGCATAATCCTTAAGGTGCTCGCATTTCCAGTTGCCGTCGTTGGCGGGTCCAAAGACCGTGCCGCCCTGCGCGCCTATAACGTCCGAACTCCAGAAATACGGGTTTTGATGCTCATGGTACATGCCCCAGGCGTGGCCCAGTTCGTGCGCAATATTGGGCACGATGTCTAGCATCCCGATATCTGTGCGGAAACTCAGGGTGGTCGAGGCTCCGTGCTCGGTATCCTCTTTCGGATAGCCGGGGGTCGTGCCTAGGTAGTCTCCTAAGGTGACCAGGAGGAACTCCTTGCGATTTCCGTGATCTTTGCAGAATTCATCTGCGCCCTCTGAGATCTTGAAATCATCGGACAGGCCCGACTGTTTCCACAGCTTATGGGCGTCGTGGATGGCTTTCCTCATCTTCTTTTTGTTTTTGTCCTTGTCCTTGCCGTCCCCGAAGCTGTCGTCGTCCAGGCAGTAGGTAATCTTGCGGTTGGGCCATGGCTCCGTCTTTGCAGTGGTGCTTTGCAATGGGATGGTTGCCCACCGGCGGTTCAGGCCTGGCTTGTCCACGACAGCGGGCTGCCACCCTCGGCTGCCGGCCAGGACGGGGACATTGATTGACAGAAAAGTTAAAATGAAAAAGGTAAACGATTGCATCTTGGAATATGGTCACAACGAGAGGCTCGTCAAAACAGAGGAGTGTATATTGTGATTGCGTTCTTCTTTACGGATTCCGGGGGGCAGGAAAAAGGCATACTTCGAGGGAGGCCTCGGCGCTGCGATTCACGGCCCCTCTCAAAATAAGCCGCATCCCGGTCGGATCCTTGCTCGCAGCATGGTTCTTAGGCCTCCTTTAGGCCCCCAGCGGGGGAAGATTCCTCGCCGATACATGCATGCGTGGGTTCGTGTCGATCCCGGGGCTGAGGCACAGGTACTAACAGGGATTACAAACAAGAACTACCAAGCATCAGGAATCGGCGACATCTCCGGAGTGCTGAGTTAGGAAATGCCGCGCGATGAGATGTAACACTCCATCGCGATAGTTTACCTTCAGCTCCCCTTCAGCTCAATGC
This sequence comes from Penicillium turbatum, assembly GCA_030762825.1. Lineage (NCBI taxonomy): Eukaryota > Fungi > Ascomycota > Eurotiomycetes > Eurotiales > Aspergillaceae > Penicillium > Penicillium turbatum. The sequence goes on along the minus strand of JAUJYX010000011.1, from coordinate 261,436 downwards.
GACTGTTACCCAAAATAGCGGCTCATCGGGGCACTGACAGAGCCCCACTGGGTCCGGCTAGGAGGAAGGCTGCCTCATACCATTTAGAAAACACTTGAGCATGTCCCCTTCCCCTATTGTTGAATCAACATCTTGACACAAAGGCATTTTCAAAATGAGTCTCCTGAGGAAGACTGTGACGCTTTTAGCGATATCGTTGAGTCTCGGGCAGGTTCTGGCTCAAGACACGAAACCTTCTGGAGACACGTTGGACGGCATCGCATGGAACTGCAATGCCTTCTACACTGTCAAGAAGGGAGACTCGTGTGATGCCATTGAAAAGAAGTTCAAACTTGAGCACAAGGACTTCATCAAGTGGAATCCCAAAGTGTCTGATGATTGTAAGGACAACTTCTGGGTCGGATACTCCTACTGCGTAGGAATCAACGCCGACCAAACCTCCACCACCACCAAATCAACATCAACATCAACATCAACAAGCACATTGACGCACTCGACGCACTCAACCTGTACCACTACTACCACTGGGAGCAATACACCCACGCACTCTGGCTCCCCAACTCCATCTCCAACACCCTCTCATTCGCATCCCGGCAACACGACGACCAAGCCGTATTCGACCCGCTGGCCCACCAGTTCCTATAACCTCACAACTCCCTACACGGCCACCGCATGGCCTCCCCAGCACACTCTCGGCGGACAGCCAAAGAACTGCACGGCCTGGTACCAGGTGAAGCCGCGCGACTCGTGCGACAGCATCGTAAATCAATATGCCAACAGCTTGACCATGGACCAACTGTAAGACACCCTTTGCCAAATTAAAATGTCTCCTCCTAACTCGTCTCCCAGGATCCAATACAATCCGACACTGAAGGACTGCAATCGTCTGTACGTGGGTTGGTATATCTGTCTCGCAGTCAGGACCAATGCCACCCTGACCCTGCCATGGTATACGCGGACCAACGCGACCATTCCCTCTGCAATCCCTTATGTCCCGCCAGTGACAACAATCGTGCCCAATTTCACAGCCCAGCCCCAGGCATCCGGGATCCCGAGCAGCTGCCAGGACTTTTTCAAAGCTCAAGAGGTATTTCAACCCTTGTTCTATCATTGATAATTGTGATCTAATAAAGAATACAGGGTGATAGCTGCGGTACTGTGCTAAAAAAGTACGGATACATCACCAAAGAGCAGTTCTTCAAATGGAACCCATCTCTCACTGGAAACTGTCAGGGCCTACAGGCTGGTTACTACTACTGCGTGGCCAACTTTGATCCCAAAGACTTGCCGCCACCACCTACGGTCCCCAAGGCCGATGCTTCCCCAACGGCCTCAGGGATCAACGACAAATGCAAGTCCTTCTACCAGGCCACCGGTAGCGATGACTGTGCCTTGATTGCGCTGATGTTTGGCACATTCTCAGAAAAAGGTACGATTTGAACTTCCCAAGAAGAGCTCAAACTCTTCAGCCAACTGATAAACCATGTGGGATAGATTTTATATCCTGGAATCCCAGCGTAGGAGAGAAATGTAAAGATATCAAAGAAGGCATGTATTACTGCGTCAGCCTCCCAGATACGCCCACCACACGGACGAACGCGATCACCACAACGCCCACAGCATCCGGCTCGATGCCCACACAAACCGGCGTGACTGATAAATGCACCCAATTCTGGTTCGTCTCGCCTTCTGACACCTGTGATTCCATTATCTCGAGTAGCGGGGCCTCAAAAGAGAACTTTTACCAGTGGAATCCGGCCGTGGGTAAGGACTGCGCTGGGCTGAAACCGAACTATTATGTCTGTGTTAGCACGTCGAAGCGTCTTCATTCGACTGGGGGGTCACTTACCACCCTGACTGGCTCGATTACTCCAGCTCCTAGCCTGTCTCCTACGACGTCTGCTACTGCATCTCCTATTTCGTCTTCCACTTCGTCTTTCATCGAGGCGAGCTAAGGATTGAAGTTCATTGATTTGGGTAGGGTAGTCATTTATTTGTTTTGATTTTGTACGAACATCCAGGTAGAATATACTCGCGTAAATGTTCTTGCTTCATCCCCTAGTGACCTAGATTCGGTTTCAGTAGAAAATGAATTTTCTTCCTTCTCTCTTTCACTAGGTTCAGTCGCACCCTAAGCTACGGCCCATCCGCTAGGTATCCATGTGTAGATACATAATTTTCTGATATCTCTTCACCCCATACATCCACATCACCGTAGAATACCGGCCCCATACGATCAATATCGTCCCACCCCGCGCACAACCAATATCCCAACTCTGGCTGGCCAGTGGCGTCACCAAGCCCCTTCCAAAGTCGATTCCCGGATTGTTCATCAAATTTGGCAATCACCTCTCCCGGATTTCGTTTCAACCGCCGTCGCCAAATAGCCTGCCACCCCCCAAGCTGGATAGCAATCTTAACATCCCTGCCCGGTCCCAAAGCCCGTACCATCTCGTCAATCGGACTCAGGATAACCCTCTCCACCTGGCCCACAGGATCTTCAAAGATCTTCGGCTCCGGTGGTGCGATATGACTCTGCAAGGAGATATACAGATGGTGAAGATTAGGAAAGGTTTCTGGGACTATGCGGCATAATTCGTGAAGTGTTGAATCAGCCCCGGACGGCGGTTCGGGGGATGCCGTGACGGCCCTCTCCCAGAGTACACCGACCAGGTTATTTTTCTCACTGTAGTACTTTTGACGGGGCTTCTTTAGATCCCAGATCAGGACTAGAGAGGAGATACTCGCTAGCCTTTGGGGAGGGAGCAACCGAGACAAGTTCTGTTGGAGCTCTAGGCCGGAGAAGTGGAATGTATTCGTTGTGAATAGAATTTCCATTCCATCTTGATACCTATATCAATTTTAGTAACCCAATACCAATCATATCAGGGAATACGGGGATTTACGCCATATGACAAGCAAGCAACCATCCCATTACCCCGATAGAGCAGCCCGCAGGCACGGGGGGTCCCGTATATCCACGCGAATACAACCGTGTCGGCACACAGTGATCATCAAACGGGGGGCGTACATTCTGATGCACAACAAGGGCATCGGACAGCTTCGTCCAGCGATGACACTCGCAACTAAACCATCGCCAGGTGGATTGTTGAACGTGATCAGGGCGCAATTTATTATCTGTTTGAGCCTGGGGCGGGTACAGCGGACCATACCTTAGATCCACATGGAGGGTGCGCTGGCCAAATGCAAACACCAGAATCTCTTGCCGGATTTCCAGCGGGAGTCGTCCGAAGAGGCCGTAGTTGTTGAGATAATACTGCTTGCAGGCTTCTGTTCGTGCTGGTATGGCCGGGGTGTTGAGAAATGGGAGCGGAGGGGGTGCCTCCTCAGATTCATCCACAGTAGCTTTTGGATGGATGATCTTCTTCGTCCAGTTTTTGATCGATTTCATCGTCTTTGAGTATTAGATATTACCCCAAGGCATATATACCATAATTTAGACGTGATCTGAAGTGTTTATGGGCATTAAGTGCAGTAGAGGTTAAGACACATTGGCGATTGGCGCTTGGCTGGTGGCCTAACATCTGGTTAAACGTTTTCCCGGCCTTCTACAAACACCACACACCTGAACAAAGCAATAACCAGAGTAGCGTTGCTGTTGTATTTAAGTATTACACCTTGAATGCAGGAGGAGACCAGTGAAGTTCCAAGAAAGACATAGTCTAAATGCATTGACAATTTACAGTGCCGATGGTGATATATATTAAGCCCAGCTCGGGCTATCTACCACAATAACCACTCTCGAACCCCATACATTTCATACATTTGGTACCTTGTTCTTGTGCTCGGGCTTGAAGTATAATATCAACGACTTGCTCAGCTACCGCATAAAGAGTGGCCTGAGGATGACCACCGATGATCACTGGAAGCACACTCGCGTCAACAACCCGAAGATTATTAACTCTATAGACACGGAGGTCCGGATCAACTACCCTGCCCATCGCAGCAGTACCTGCGGGATGCGCATGTGCTAAACCAGTCGCACAGATTCGTGCTTCAAACAAACTATCTGGTGATTCGGGTGTCAACTCATGCATTCCGGGAAGAGGCACCTCGGCCTCTATATAATTGCTCAATGCAAGTGATTCTAAGTGCGGTGCGGCCTGAAGGTAGGGGGTATATTCAAAGTAAAAGAATGCGAAGGTATTAGATTAATGTACAATGTAAAAGGCGCTTATAGAAGGCGTGTTGATTATTAAATGCTAATGCTGGCACACGGTCTGCTATTTATATCTGGGATTTTTGCTCTGAAATAGAAGACAGAAAGAAGACATCATAAACGGATGAAGTTCTCCGCTGTTTCCTGCGCCCCCTCGTTATGATGTATTTTCTTGATGAGATGTAGTGCTCCGGAAAATGAGGGCAGCAGGATTGCTATCAACGAACTAACTATCACAGTATAAACGACCCTATAGGGGCTAATCCTTCTGGGGATAGTTTGAGGTGGGGTAAGTGCATCAGTGTTGCTCACTGATTGGACACTGAGCATCATTGAGTAATCAGAGAACATCCAATGAGCATCCAATGTGCACTGCTGAGCACTCCTGAGCATCAGTCATTCTGCACGTGACTGACCTGAGCATGACCGCTGATCCCGTCTGAGCCCGTGCTGACATCTACTCAGTGAGCCTGAGCCTGAGCACCCTCATAAAAGCGGCGGCAGCTCAAATAGAAAAGCCCCACCCGCCAAGGAAATTCCAGTACGTATAGATGCATACATGTATGTACTCAACTGCATCGCTTAATAGAAGTAATTACTGGATTTCAGTCAGATCCTATAAGTGAGAGTTGGATTATGATGTCAATGTGTAGGAAGCTTCGCTATCATCCGTTACACTAGTCTGAGTATAAATAGCACAATCTCGTCTCCTAATTCTCTCCTCCCTCTTCTCTTCTTGGATATTTGAGCCCAGATTTCCGCATGGGGCGGATGATGCCGGTCCTGTTGATTCGCGTATCTCTAAAAATGGACAGACCGAGTGAACAAGAGACATCACTCCGTCTACTCTCTGGCACTGTGCGCCATTTCGGTGTTGTGTTATCTCTCTCAGTTTCTTAGTCCTGCTACGATAACGCCACCGCCCCAGGCAAACGCTGTGTGGCAGCATCCTGGTCGCCTCCTGTACAAGCAGCTCACCTTCACGTGTGTGCGGGGGCTTTATACATAGTAGATGTAGCCTTGGCTTTAGAAACTCTTGAGGGACATCATCTTACCTTGCACCATACAACAAGTCTCCGTGGCGCAATTGGTTAGCGCGTCCGACTGTTAATCGGGAGGTTGGAAGTTCAAGCCTTCCCGGGGACGTTTCTTTTTGTTTTGCCCCGAAACCCCAGACCGAAAACACGGCAGGCGAGCGTCAGCTTGCATTTGAATCATTCTGCATCCATCTCACAGGTCGGAGAAGGACGGGCAGCTAACTGGTGCCATCGCACAAACGTTTAAGTTTGAAATGCCTACTATGGTAGCACTTGAGAATCATGTACATAAATCCCATAGCTAGACACGTCCCAATACCCCTCGGGAGGTCGCAGGGACACAGGCTCCGCCTGTGCTCCCGACGGACGTTAAATACAACAACAACTACACCTAGACATCTCATACCTAGATAGCTTATGATGGGTGTTGTCAAAGAGTAGCCGGAGATGCACGTAATAGAACCTTGTCCTGTATCGGTATACCACGAGCTTGTATCGTTTTAACCTTTTCAGAATCGGTGGAAGGTACCGGCTTCGGATGATGCCAAGCTTTTCGGATCTACGGCGCCACCGGATAAGCCCCACATAGAGACCGCACTAAACTCCAGGCCTAAGCAAATGAAAGAGACTGCTTGTAGCACAAGCAGGGTTTGGTATCGCATACAAAGGACCGTGGGTATAATGTGCACGCTGAACAAATCTAGGCAACTCATTAACCAAATGTACCAGCTCAAGAACTACGAGATTATCATGAAGAGCATGGAATCATAACGTCATCATCGTTGGGAAAGTCGACAGTAAATACAAGGGGATCTCACCATCCTCTTTGGAAAACATTGGACATCCCACGAAAAGAAGTAAAGAACAAGAATAAAGACCGTCCTGGAAGCCGAAAAACATCCAACAGGGATCTCACCATCCCCGCTGGGAAAAGACTGGGCATTCCACCACAAGAAACAATAAGGAACGAAACATAAAGCAGGAGGTGCTATGAAGTCATGGGTCCTGTCTTCTTTGAAATGGCTTCACCATACTTCAGAGCAAAGAACAAGACCAGAGGAGACAGAGGTGAAATTGAAGTGAAGGACTGAACCCACTGCCATCGTCACGAGCTTAACGACGACCTCCACGTCCACGGTCACGTCCACGACCACGACCACGACCACCACGGGTACGACCACCACCACGAGCACGGCCACGAGTATTATCAGAAGGCCAGGGGATCTCCCCGAGACCACCGCCACGAGCACGGCCACGAGTATTATCAGAAGGCCAGGGGATCTCCTCGAGACCACCGCCACGAGCACGGCCACGAGTATTATCAGAAGGCCAGGGGATCTCCTCGAGACCACCGCCACGGGCACGGCCACGGCCACGAGTACCAGTAGAAAATCCGAACATCTCCTCGAGACCACCACGACGGCCACCGCCACGACCACGAGCAGCATCAAAAGGTCCGAAGATGCGCTCAGCGTCGTTCATAGCAGCCTGGTAACGTCTATGAGCAGCTCGGACGCGGGCAAAAGGGTCAGTCGCAGCATCATTGTCGGAGGGGCGACGAGCGTAGTAAGGGTTGCTGGGGTCGTTGGGGTCGGAGGCAAGAACGTTGGAGAGAAACCCAGCGACGTTGGTGGAAGAGGCTGCAGCCCCAGGCTGTGACTGGGCCTGAGGCTGCTCGGTGCGGAGACGGTCGACAACACCAGTCTCCAGAAGACGGCGGGTGTTGTTGCGGATCCTAGCCTGGGCCACACGGTCATCAGGCTGGCAGGTGGAGAGGATGTGGTTCTCCGCCGCGGCGTTGATCGCCGGGTGCGTCTCGTGCCACTAGGTTAGTTGCGTTAGTGAGAGTTCTTTGAGCCTGAAGTGAGTAGTGAGAGTGTGTGACTTACGGTGCGGGCGCGGGGGGGAGTTGGAAGCCCCGGACGGAGGATGGGGGCGGGGAGGGGGATCTCAGGAGCGATGGCCGCGTTGGCCACCATTCTAGCTGCGGCAGTTTCGCCGCGGTCCATGTGCCAATCATACAAGGCTTGTCTCCAAGCCTCGTCCTCGGAAAGGCCCTCGGCGATGCGAAGGGCCACCATTTCATTGAACGACAAGTTTAGCCGTTGACGCTTGTCCATTTCGATGCCTTAGAGTGGTGAGTGGTGATGAGCGAGGTTGGGGTGGGATGAGGTGAAGAAGGAAACTAACCACGGAGGTAGGCCTCATAGAGATTATCCATGGCCTCTACAAAGTCCATGGGAAGGGACAATCGATCCTCGCCACAAGTAGAAGGAGGTTGGGCCATCTTGTAAAATGAGACTAGTCAACCGGCAAAGACAAGAGTCGACGACGAACGTGGCGAGTGCGGACAGTGGATGTTGCGACGAAGTCGACGAGTTGGATGAAAAGGATAATTCAATCTTCGACGACAAGTGAGAGCTACGACAAACAAGAGCGACAAGCACTAACTCAGAACCGGGCGGTCTCTAGCTACTCTCAGTTGTTGATATCAACGATATTAGTTATCTTTCTACTTCACTCTAACCTGAGCAGTTGCATTCAATTCCTCTAATCATTATCATACCGGTGGATCTATCTCAAGCACTCTGCCATCAGTCACAACGACTTATGCCTCATAGACTTTGTCCAACAAACTAGATCAACCAGTCTAGCACCAAAGCTTATGCATTCATATATCAATACCACTTGTGGCTGGTAGACTACCTTGTTGGCCATCCTTAGACTCTCTCACCCAAGGCCTAGCTTGAAATGCTACATTGATTTGTCTTAAACATGGCTCAGTTCGTCAGACCACGACCAACCTACATTGAGAGGTAGATGATTTGAATATCAGGCGAACCAGAAGCGAAAGTAAGAGAGCCATTTTAGTGATCTGGTGCACCCAACAGTTATTGTAGCTTCGATGCGAACATACCTACATGGCTGTTGATTTCAACGTGTCTGCCCGTGAGATATCATGATGTGTCAGCCACGAAGATTTATCCAAGAATGTGCTTTTAGTTCCGGCTCTGTGTTGTCCTTGGGCTAGGACTGCTAATTGTGAGCAGATAGTGATTCGCATCAGACTGAGAGGTAATTTGTGCTGACAGACTTAGGACGAATATAGGTTGTTTCTATTAAATGCACACGCGTACCTTGTGTTTATGAAGTGAACAACCCTTTTAGCTCTGCAGTAAGCGTCTACCTAGCGTGATTGACAAACATGTCCTCGAGATCTGGCGTCATAGACCTTTCTATTTAGCTTCTTCAGTAACTAGCAACCAATAAAATCTAAGGAGTATATATACACAGCCTTGCATAGCTTTAACAAAGCAAAATATGCACCTCTGCATTTCACCACCCTCAAAGCTTCGCCTTCCCATTCTTCTCAAACTCCTGTACAGCCTGCAATCCCCTCTTCTGGTTAGCTGCATTCGTAGTCTCAACATTCTCCCGCCACTTGAGGTTTCCCTCATGATCATCCAAGCCATTCAAGACCCGCGAATACATCTCCTCCTTCATGGTACCATAAATACCCGTCGCAGCCTTGGTCTGAAGCTTGCGCTCTTGAATCAATGCAAGAGCTTCCTCGGCACCGCCAACAGCATCGACAATACCAGCCTGCAATGCCGCACGTCCACCAAAGCGATGGGCTCCCAGAACAACATCGCGGAAGGTGGCTGGCGTCAGCTTCTCGCGGAAGATACCCATCATGGGAGTCTGAAGCGGGACGCCAAACTCCAGCTCGTTGACACAGACGTATCCACGGTCTGGGTTCATGATTCGGTAGTCATGGTACATGGCCAACATGAAGCCAGCGGCAAAACCGTGTCCGTTCAGCAGACACACCGTTGGCATGGGGTATCTGGTCGTAATGTTAATATTGTGTTGGAACTTATGGATGGAACTTTGAACTTGGCACGTAGGGAGAAACATACGTCAAGAAGCGTCGGAACAGACGCCACAGCCAGTTCTCAAGGAATCCTTCGGTCTGCGCGACAATGTCGAGATCAAGTCCGTTGCTGTAGAACTTGACGATTCCACTGGTAGTCACTACGACACCCTTGGGATAGCGGTGCTCGATAATATCGAGGGCAAGCAGCATAGCATCAATGAAAGTAGGCGTCAGTCGATTGTCGGGGGGCGAGTTGAAGGTGAGCACATATATGGTCTTATGCTCGGGAGCTGCGCTGGGGTTCGTGCAGACGATCGAGCCCCCGGTCGAGCTGATCGGGACGGTGAATAGGGGTGCCATGATGAGGGTGTTTGGAATAAGGATATTGTCGGGGAGACTCTATCTTTTACTGAAATAGGATCGGTGGTCCAGTTACACGGGTATACGGATGCAGGAAATCTGAATACTAATCAGACCTCGGTCGACATCACATGCCAATTCCCCGGATGATGTTATCACGTGACGGCCGAAGGCATGCAAATATATGCCCAGGGAAGGAGAAATGCCTTGCTGGTTCTTTTGAACGTCTCGGAGAATGATTTCTGCGTTTCAAGTTGAAAAGGACTAGAAATACAGGATTCCCACAGTGGTAGATGGATCAATTTTGCACTCAGCAGCACCAAATGATGTCCATCCAATCAATTATATGAGCTCAACATTGCTCCAACTGTAGTAGTCTGGAGAAATATCATGATTGAGACTACTATCATGCAATTCAATATAGAAAAAAGAGTATATCAGAACTGAAATCCCTAGACGTCGCCGAATCCAGCCCAAAGGATTAGTACCTCGAACCTTTTTAGCTCGAGCATGAAACATGCTTCCTGCACGTGCATTATTATTATGCATTAGCGCATGTAGAAGTACCGTGTCAATGAATCTAAATGTATGGAATACCCCATATTCGCGTACTTGCGACTTCTAACAGAAGGAATTATGATGGATATCGATGTTGTACTTTGTTGGCGGGTAGGCGGGAAAGTGCCTATCTGCCGATTTCTTGGCCGATTCAAGCCAATAACCTCGGCAAACCGAACATCGCTATAACAGACAAACATATAAGCAGACCCGGCTTAGATATCGGTGCTTCTTATCCCAAATGTATATAGCGGGGTCGAAGTGTAATAAAGACTGGAGAGATCGACTTCATGAATTTTAGAATTCCCTAAAAACTAAGCAACGTCATATGGGATTGCTTGCATCGATGGCAAATTCCACCCCCCTTCTACAACAAGCTGCCGTGGTGCAAAATCCAGGCGAGAATGCAAGCATCGATCTTCAGAATAACATACCTGTCTCGAACCCAGGAAGACATGAGGTTCTGGTGAAATTAGCCTGCACCGGACTCTGGTAAGCAGTGGAATATATCCCCGCTTCTCAACACCCCACTAAAGAATACAACCAAAAGTCGCTCAGAACTTCGCGCCGTGTTAGCCTGGGGCCTCTACAACTCCATCATCGGCCACGAAGGAGTGGGAACAGTAGTGAAAGCAGGGCCTGAGGTCCCAGAGTACCTTCTTGGAGAACGCGTCGGCGTCAAATGGCTATACAGTGCGTGCAACAAATGCTCTGTCTGCAAACGAGGGTTCCCGCACAACTGCGCACAGCAGCTCAATACAAGTCGCCATGTTCCTGGAACACTGCAGCAATATGTCATTGCCGATGCGCGTTTTCTAACCCGCATCCCGGAGGGCGTGTCGGATGAGATTGCGGCCCCGTTGCTCTGCGCCGGATTGACTATGGTTGGGGCATTATCGAAGCTCGAGAATGAGTTGCAGCCGGGTGACTTTGTCGTTATCTCGGGGTCCGGGGGAGGTCTAGGCCATATTGGCGTGCAGATTGCGGCGAGGATGAAGAACCTGCGTGTTATTGCTGTGGATAGTGGGGAGGAGAAGAGGGCGCTTAGTATGGAGTCTGGGGCGGAGGTCTTCTTCGATTATCGGAATGAGGATGTTATAGCTCGAGTGCGTGAGCTCACTGGCGAGGGAGCCCATGCCACAATTGTCGTGCCCGGGACGGAGGGGGCTTTGAGGATGGCGCCTGACCTTGTGAGAAACATGGGATTCATTGTGAATGTTGGGCTGCCGCGGAATGACCTGCACATCCCGCTTTCGGCTACGCTCTGTACGGCGAGAGGTAAGACGATAATTGGACTTGGTTTCTCGAATGGTCGGATTATGTACTAACACCTGAAATAACAGGACTTACTTTCATAGGGTCCTCTGTTGGCACCGAGGATCAGTTGGCTGATTTGTTGGAAGCTGCGGCTGCTGGGAAGATAACGCCATCGATCGAAGTCTTTGATTTCTCTGCTGTACCGACTCTGATCGCGAAGCTGGAGGAAGATGGCATCACGGGAAGGGCGGTGGTCACATTACCGCAGTAATTTGAAACTCCCATAGTTGAGTCCATCGGACAAAATGACATCAGTTCCTGCCATGTTCATTGAAGTCTAATTTGGAGGCTTACCGAGAAAGGAAGGCACGAAAGTAAGCAAATGATTATTTGGGCGCGGCCACCTAAGGGCTTACCCTGACGGCTCCCAAGCGCAGACTTGATTCTTTCTGACTACATGTACACAGATCTAAACTTGCAAAGCCAACTTCCTGGTTTATTATTAAGTTCTTGTGAGAAAATGGACAATTCGGATCCAAAGCTGGATATCTACGACGCAAGCAACAAGATCTAGCAACGCTCAAGCCCCTGGGTAATGCTATCTTCCAAGGAAGTCCACCCTTCCCGCCCACAGAATTCTTTCAGCAGTCTTTCTGCTTCCGTGGCAGGAATGACTACACTCAAATCACGTCCCTCGTCAACAGGAGGATCGGGGATCACAGTACTCTCCGGCCGGAACTTGCGAACGACGGAGATCATATCAGTGAGGTTGACGGGAGCGGCGAATCCGAAGAGTCGCCGCGAGACTGTGTTCGGGTCGAGGAGGGCCGCTGCGTGGAGACGGGCAATATCGCCAACATCGACGAAGTATTCTGTTTATGTACGTCAGTTATAGCCGAAGCCTAGTTCAGCTGCAACACTTACGCGGCACATATGTTTGGAAGATCTGTCTGTCTCCTTCGGCAAGACCACGGACCCAGGCCATGGTTGAGCCGCCGATCTCTTCGTGCAGGATTCTCCCCAGCTGTTGCGAGTCAATATTATGGAGACTTAACAAAACCTGAAATCTGAGCATTACTCACGACGAAGTCTGGTAGGACAGTATTTAATTGGAACCCAGGTTTGTTCTCTTTCACCCATTTCCATGCTGCCTTCTCGGCCTCTGTCTTAGAGGCTGCGTAGCCGAAGAAACCCTTCAGATGCTCGGGGGTGTTCGGGTCCCAGGCTGTTTTGACAGCCTCGTCATTCCAGGAATCTGCATAGCGTTAGAGATTGTTCACTGATTGCTCTCGACATGCAGATCAATCTCACCCTCACGAACAACGATGCCCTCCTTATTCGGTACTGGGAACAATGCCGTGATTGCAGAAGAGGTCATGACAACCCGTTTGATATTAGAGTGCCTTGATGCAGCCTCGAGCAGATTCTGAACAGCTCTCACTACCCAGGGAATAACCTCCTCCATATTCGAACTGAAACTGACATCCGTTGCCTATTCCAATCGACAGCGTCAGTCATGTCCTCCCCCTCAAATTCCACACTCCCCTGATAAAATCACATACCACATGGGCAACGCCAGATACACCATCCAGTACCTCGAACAGCGTATCCACGCTCTCAAAGCTCGTCAGAATCACCGACTCATACGAGTCCTGTCCGAACTTGTCCTGGAACATCTTGTCGAGCCATGGTTTGGGTGCGCGGATGGTCCCGCGAACCCGGAACCCTAGTTCCAGCAAGTTGTGTATAACATTACTCCCCACGAACCCGTTGGCTCCCGTCACCAGGATGCGTGAGCCCTTTGGCAGATAGTAGAGAGCTTCAGCCATGGGATCGATATTGAACTTTTTGTGTGAAAACAAGGAGAAAAGGAGAAGAACATAGTAAGCGAGCGGGGAGGGAGACTCCCGGTGGAGTTCGGATAGAGTTTCCTTCCCTCACCCACACGGACGGTGTCGAAATGGGTTAGAGGGGGGAAGGAATTGTCCGTTTCATTTGGCAATTACAAGTGGGTAGCACCAGGTCTAGGCTGTGTAGGTACTATACTTTGTTATTGGTTACCGAGTGAGTGACTACATTTCCTAAGGAATTTGACAGGATGATATTCGTTGACCAGTTGGACTATTTATTCCCGGGTGTTTGGGGAGTCCCGAGGGTTTGGGTCGAGTGGACGATCTGTGCGGCGGGACGAAACAGGGCCTCGGGTCGAGTTCTGTCAAATTGGTGGGAAATGGGGGATGGGGGCTGATAGGGCCGTACCGGTAACTTTTAATTTGGGTTAAGGGGAAGAGTGGAGTATGTTATAATGTTATTATTTCAAGTGGTTTATCTTGACTGTGAAACAAGTACATAGAAATTGACCAGGATATTGTTGGGACTAGGTATAACATTATGTATGTTATATGCAAACCTGCCATAAAAAACATTGCAGGGATTAATATTCTCACTTTATCATTGGTCAATAAATTGACGTCATAAGTGGGGATGAGCTGTCACTTTCTTCAGGGTGGACAAACTGGAATACATAAAGTACTTGGAGCTCAACTTGATTCTTGCAATTCACAAGCATACAAACTTGGAATCTACCTCTTCAACTCAACTCTACATTCATACCAATACATTATCAAAATGCAGACTCGCTCACAAACCCAAGCCGATCCACCACCCCAACCCCCAAAAGAAGCCGCCTACGCCCAACCCTCCAACCCAGTCACACACGCACCACAAGAACAACGAGCCCCCACCGAAGCCGCCCGACACCACGGCGATTCAATCGGAGCGATAACCCGTACCGCACAGTCAAACCCATCCAGCGACGAAGCACGCGCCCATCTAAGCGCACAGCACAAGCAACGTGACCGTGAGATGCAGAATGCCTCCGACGTCGATCTAGAGTACGGCGTCGAGCAACAGCCGTCTGAGGGGTATATTGCTGATACGGTGCAGCGAAAGGGGATGGGGATGCAGAGGGCTCAGGCCGGTGCTCATGCCGGTCCTGTTGGTAGTGCTGGTGGGCCTGGGCATCCAGGTTTCGAAGAGGCGGAGGATAACATGGCGAATATGGGGAAGAAGAGGGTTGAGCATGAGAGAATTCTTGGGGAGAGGGTTGGGAGGAGTCCGGCGATGGATGGGGATGTTGGTGAGAGGGAGGATGTTAGGCGGAAGAAATTGGAGCGGGATGAGCGATTGGATGTTAAGGGGGCGGTTGAGGAGGCGACGGGGGAGCCGGTTGTGGGGAAATAGGGTTTGGCGAGGAGTTCCCTGAAGATTTGTTTACTTGATGTTGAAAGGGCGGATGATCTGGAGGTTAGAAAGAGCGTTCTGTTAAACATGACTTTCATTAAGTATTCAGCTGGCTATGCGCTGCTTGTATCAATATATTCACCAGGAATGCACTCGGTTAGACAACCATTGGGTATGGATATTGGGAAAATTAACGCCGGAAAAAAGTTCAACCTCAGATGATGTGTTGTAGGATCGAGAATGAGAAAATCAAAGATCGTCTCCGGCTGGCATGCCCATAGAGACCTTCTTGAGCTCCAGATCCTTTTTGAGCTCTTGGATACGTCGGCCCATCTTGTTGCGAAGAATGTTGTTTTGTACCTTCTCCCACTGTGCCGTTTCGGTGCGGATGAGAGCTTCCAACTCAGCGACTTCCTCGCGCTGCTGCTGGAGCTGTTGTTGCTGCTCAATCTGATCGTCATCGAGCTCATCTTGAGCATCATCGTCGTCCTCGTCGGAGATGTTGCTTTCGTCGGCAGAGGTATCGCCGCGCTCAGTCGGTCCTCCAGCTGGTGTGAAGAGCTGCTGCGTGTGATCTGCCTGCTCCTTTCCGGCTCCAGCTGCCTCGTCATCACCGGCCAAGGCAGCCTCCATTTCAGCGGCGAGATCATCCTCAAAGTCGTCCATCATCTCTTCATCCGCTTCACCGTATGCATCCTGCTCATCATCATATTCCTCCTCGTACTGATCGGTTTGTACCAATCCCTCAACGCGGTTCAGTGATGTGGTGTCCACCAACTCAAACTTCGGAGCGAAGATAGAAGTTTCATCCTGGGCCATGAGTTCTTCCACCGCCTTCTCAACCTGTTCGATTGTGCGCGTGCTAACGCGGTCGCGGAATCGCCGCTTACGGACCCAGCGCAGGGGCGGTGCGAGACCGTGTGGATACTGAAGTGTCTTTTCGTCGGGGCATTCGACGTCCGCGGGAAGTGGGTAATCCATGGCTTCTTGGTCGCTGTTGACTCGCCCCAGTACTAAGAGCATTTGGCAAATATCTGCTGACTTGTACCAACCTCGTCGGTCCCAGCTCTTCATTCCCTCGATGACGCAGGGTAGATCCACCAGGGCCGCCGCATATTGTTTGTCTCTCACTTTCAAAATGGCACGCCGGCCTTCACGGGTAAGGGGCTTGAAACCAAATTCAGACTGATGGAAAGTCCTATCGTTGATGGTTTTCCGTAGATACTCGCAGTCCTCCCCTGGGAGCATTCGTAGGATAAATTGCTCTTCGATAGCAGGATCCTGCTCAGTATCCGAGGCTTCGGAGTCGTAGCCAACGCCCACCGGTCGGTTGGGAACGATCCCCTTATTCTTGATGCGGATTGACTGTAGGCCAGGCTTCTTCGATGGGTTCAGCTTCAGTCGCTTGGGTCCTTGCAGGCTTGTCTCGGGTTCAGGCGCAGGCACGGGCAACGCAGCAGCTTCCGCCGGCCGTTTCTTGATTATCTTCTTCTTCTTTGGTTTCTCATCGGTCTGCTCGGGTTGAGGCTTGCGTGCGATCTTGAGTGTAATCTTGCGCGGAGGTTGAGGCGTTTCGGTCGCTGCGGGGGCAGGCGCAGGTGTAGGCACTGGTGCAGGTGCGGGTGCTGATTCGGCGGCTTGGGATTCTGGCCGCCTCGAGAATTTGATCTTGAGAGGCATCGTGCCGGTTGGGGAGCTACCTGACTGGTAGGAAGGTAAAGACAGTAAGAAGTGATAGAGGATGGTGGTTGCGATAGGTGGAGGAAGTGAGTTCGCGGTAAGTTGGAATTCTCCGCTTTCAATCGCGCCGCGCGAACACCGCATCTCATCTCTTCAACATCTCTATTTCTAAACTTCTACACATCTCCTTCGAGTCTCCTCTCTACACCGCTTCTCCTCGAATAATCAAATTATCCCATCTTTCATTCCATCATACATCTCGAGGAGCGCTATCGTTATCACGGCAGAATGTCAGGGCCAAACCTTCATAATGCTCTCCTCCGTCCTCCGATCATCCAAATCCTCCGCGCCCAAGGCTTCCACTCGACACGCCCTTCGGTGCTCGAGTCTCTCCAAGACCTGACCGGACGGTACCTGGTGATTCTCGCCTCATCTGCAGTCGAACATGCCGCCAATGCGCACCCCGACGACCCCGTACCGGACCTCGAAGACATCTACCAAGCTCTACAGGATGCCGGAGCTCTACGCCCACAAATGCGCGAATGGGAAGAAGAATGGCACGGTGAAGAAGATATGCGGGGTCTTGAAGGATTCCTTGGCTGGATCACTGGGCCAGCCCACCGTGAAATTCGACGTATTGCGGGCTTCGTCCCAAGCGAGGGCGACATGGTAGATCCCGATGCGGTTGAAAAGGAGGACTACCTGACTGCCTTGAAGAAGAAACACAGCAAGACTGGCGAGGAGTCTCGTTACGCTGGCACTGTCTTAGGAAAGCACGCGGAGGAACACCCTGTTGTCATTGACGGCGGTGCCCCCAGCATCCAAGACTGGGGTGCGCAAGTCCGCGCGAGGTCCTCCGAGCCAATGGACAGTGACACATCGGGTGTTAGTAGCGCACCGAGTCATTTCTCCGACGATGAAGCCATGGGCGTATGAAAGGCTGAACAGGGCCGGCATCTGAAGGAGTCCAAACGCCAACTCACCCACAAATACCCCCAAAACTGTGTCGGCGCATCTTCCTGAAAATCAATAGACTTACAACCTTGGTCCCAGTCAAGGAAAATACGACTTCATGTATATCAACCACAGCAGTCACAGCTCGTCGTCCAATGTTGCCTTCAGCGCTGAGGCTTTGACCCGTGACGTCTCCTTGCTGCCTCTTTCCCCGGACCAAACTGCCTCGATCACCTCATTACAAAAATCGTTTATGATACCCAATGAGATCGTTGTGATTCCCTTGTGTCTGGTTGCAGACGAATCCCAAACAACGCAACACAGTGGCTAGCAAGCAACTATGGTGGTTTGGCCAGCCAATGAGAAACACCATTGCTCGAGTGGCCTTTACGTCCTCGCACTTTCTTGTACAACACATATGATTTCTCCAGTGCTCGAATGGAGTATCTTTCCCTGGCACACTGAATCGCACCGTGGGCTTCGACATGCCTTGCGCTACCTTACCAGGAGCTGCAATTTAGTATATCGTTATCGTCGGGGCGGTTGCAAAATGGCTTTGCTTTACATGGCAATACCCAGTCATTGAACAGCGCACAAGAAATAACTGAAAATGTACATTAGTATCAACAATTGTGTCTCAACCCCTTTAATCAGTATTGTAGCGGCGCAGGAGAACATCCGCATCGCATGTCAAGGAGCCACCCGGTCAAGGGTCGAATCGGCAAACCTCTGAGGTCTATAAATCTGATGGTGAGCTCAGCATAGATCTAAATGAAAAGATAAATGGCATTCAATGTGTTAACATGGTCGAACTATCATACATAGACTGAGTGCGTCAAAGGACCGGCTGATAAGCGCCTTTGCCGCGCAATTCACTCTGTCTCCATCTCAATTTCGACTCCTCCAAAGTAGTGAGTTCGGCACTGTACTGTCCATCATGCAAAGCGCGTTGTAGACGACCGTTCCGGCGTTGCTTCAGACAATAGAATACCAATGCGCCGACGATGAGCGCACCAGCAACGGCTGCACCACAGTAGACTCCCATATGCGCGCCATCGGAAAGATCATTCCACTTCTGAGACAAGGATTTAGCTGGTGTTTTGTTGATTTCCATTTTGGCCGTCGAATTCCCACTGTCGATTGAAATTAGCCTATAACCCGTCAAATCTACATAGCTTGAACACAAACTCACCCAACGACCTCAATACTCTGATATGTCCCAGAATGACCCGAGTACTTATACTCCTTCCCAGTATGAAAGTCCTGAACCCGAATCTTCTGCACCGTCATCGTGAACGGAAGATCAGACCAATCCACCAACCCACCACCCCAATCAAGGTTCCCCTGCGACTGGCCCTTGACACCAACCGGCCAATTGCTAACCTTAACCTGACATGGTGTCTGGGGATAGTTCTTGCCGTAAACTGTTAACGGCTCCGAGTAATTCACGGTGCGCACCAGCTCCCCATCAATCCACCATTCCAGCCGCTCTGCATCCCAATACGAGGTATAATTGTGGAACTCAGTATCTGCATTCGCAACGGCGTGGTATCCGCCCCGGTCACTGGTCGTTGTGTTTCCCTTGCCGAAGAAGTCGGATTGGACGCCGCTCGTGTTGTATCCGACCCATTCCCAGTCGATTTCGTCTAGATCGTCAGATTGCAGAATTACGCTGCTGATTATTCCGGCGCCTTTTGCCATCTTGACGTGTGCTTCCATGATGCCGAAGAAGATATAGAAGTTCGAGACGAGGAGGGTTGAGGCATTTTCGGTTTTGATGCTGAAGTCGCCGCCTTCGCTTGTGTGGTCTAGATCACCGGTTTTCATAGTCCAGAGGTTGCTGTTGAGGGTTGAGTTGAAGAGCCATGTATGCTCGATTCCCAGCGCGGGATCAGCGCTGCATGTTTTGTTGATGGGGTTGCAGTCTGTTCCAGTGTATTCTGCTTTGACGACCCCCACGTATGTTGTCAGGGCCACAAGGAGGAGGGAAAGTGAAGACCTCATGATGCCAGCGGTCTCATTCGACGCGGTGTACTTGGTCTAATCCGAGTGAGCCTACACGATGCCCCCTGATCTTGCGATCTTTGCGACAGAAGTATCACGGCAGCCGAAAGGAATGATTGCAATCGATCACTATATCATCTCATGGAGAGGACAAGCATAGAGAGCCCGTGGATACCAGTTCAAAAACTGAGAATTTCGCCATGGCTGCTACCAGAGCAAAAATAAAGGGAGTCCATAAGCGAGGCATCTGGAGGCATCAACAAAACCATAATTAGAAGCATGCCCAGACTTCTTCGAGCTTAGCGTCAGAAAGTGTCGCAGAAATCCATCCAGTTGAGAGTGAAGCTATGGAGACTCGTTGTTATCTCCGAGCCTGAGGGAAAGCCTCTACGAAGCTTGACTCGGGGCTATATCCGTTGAGATCCACTCGGTCACACTAGCCTGCTTGGTGCAAATTGGCTTACCTGAAACAGTTTAGCGGGCAGTTTAAGACCCACGGGAAGCGTAAGCAAACGGTTCCTGGGACGAACTAAGGATGCTGATTGGTTGTCTTGGTTTGTTTAGCCCACGAGCATCCGCTTTGTAGAACAGATCAGGAATAAAATCAGATTATTTGCTGTGACTGCATCGGAAAAGAAGAATGAGAAATAAGGAAGTGTGGGAATGGGATGAAATGCGTGTTGGATACCTGTAGTTTGACTTGGTGAAGACTATATCCAGCATGTACTTAAGAGCAGGTCTTTCGGAAACTCGTGATGCATTTTACACTGCTTTGCTCTCCTGCTTCATATAGATATGTACTTTTTAGCTTTTGGTCGGCCTGTTCATGGTATATATTCTGCAAAACATACGGCCCTCTGCCTAAGTTTGATTCAGAGGGACCAAATTAGATCGAGCCCGGCTACTTTGACAAGTTTTCCTCAACGGACGATCCATGGATGTTCTGTGAACATTGCTCCAGGAAATGGTTGGCATGTGCTTTTTATATTCTCACTCAATTATTTGGTCTCGGTCTAATTTGTGGTTTAACTAGGCATCCGATGTGGTCTCGTGTGTGTGGGCAGCCCTGGTATAGGCACACATACGAACTAGAAGAGAACCTTCGTATATAACCGCACTGTTGCCAAAATGACAGGTGCCCAGGAGGTGAAATTGAAACATGCTTAGTCGTGTAGTATCCAGCTTGATATCTCGAGGGAAAGTGTGAGTGCGAATGACTCGTCCTGGTTTGGGCAAACATCTCTGCGCCTTCCTGTTCGGCCACCTCCACACGCTTAAGAACGGAGTTTGTTGACTTCGGAATTTTCCCCTCGTCGCTTCCTATCCCAACTCTACTCCATTATCATCACGTGCCCGATAACCTTATCCATATCAATCATGAAGCTTTTCATCTTCTATGCAGCTCTGGCTGCCATACTTTCCCTCGTCTTTGCCCAAAAGACCCCCGACTGCAATGCATTTACCAAGACCTGTCCCTCCAACAAGGGTACCACCAAAGCCCATCTTTTCTACAACTTGACCAAATCCGAGGCTTTGAACGACTGGACTATCAGTGGTGGAGACGTTGTCACTGGCCCTAATGGCACGGAGTTTACCATCAACAGGCAGGGCGATGCCCCAATTATTGTTACTGACTTCTACATTCTCTACGGCGAAGTCTCGGTTGAAATGAAGGCTTCCACTGGCACCGGTATTGTCAGCTCCGTTTACATGTTATCTGACGACAACGATGAGATTGATTGGGTAAGTTGCCTTTGCGATAAAGATATGTCAAGTATATGTCTCTAATAATTACAATGTAGGAAGCCTTGGGTGGATACACCGATAAGCTACAAACAGATTACTTCGGCAAAGGTGACACCAGTGAGGACTACAATCGCTGGACCTGGCAGCCGGTTACCACGCCCCAGGAGGTATTCCATAAATACACCTGGATTTGGACCAAGGAGAAGCTCTATTGGGTCATCAATGGAATCATTGTTCGGACAGTCAATTACGCCGATGCAAAAGGTGGCTCTCGCTACCCGCAAACGCCAATGCGCGTGCGAATCGGTATCTGGGCAGGGGGCGATCCGAGCAGGCTCAAGGGCACGATTGACTGGGCGGGCGGCGAGACTGACTACTCGAAGGCGCCATTCACGATGTATGTCAAGTCCGTCGAGATTGTCAACTACACCCCCGCAGAGAGCTATACCTATTCCGACAAGTCTGGCTCCTCGGATAGCATTGAGATTCATGGTCCTGTCTCTTTCACTCTCACCTCGCTTGAGGCTCGGACTTTGCTCACGTCATCCACTTTCTCTACCATGGCGGTGACCCCAACTGTATCGTCTTCTGAGGTGCCATCCTCTACCGGCTCATCCCCTCCGTCCGAGTCTACAGCCAATCTGTTTGGTGCACCGGCCCCCCTCATTAGTGCATCGATGTCTGAGCCGGAAATCACTGGATTGGCCTCCAGTTCGACCTCAGAAGCTATTCACAACCCCACGACTAGCTCAATGCCATCTTTGTGCACGAACACGGCCCCGAGACCTATATTCTTCGATGTCAAGTGTAGTTTTGACGGCGCGGGCATGCATGTTCTTATGGTGCTGTTGTGCGGTGTGGGAGCCGTTCAGATGGCGCTGTGGCTCTTTCGGCTTCTTCCAATGTGAACCAGGGCGGGGGCGCCCTGGTACACTTTTTCTAGCATGTTCTACATGTAGTAACATGCTGTTCTTAGCTTCTTCGGCGCGTAATTAAAGCGTGGTTTTTATTGCCAAATTTCAAAGACATCAGTAAAAGCAAGCGTATTGCACCATAAAATGATCTATGCGACTTTGCAAGTAATGAACAGATGGTATCCAGAAATAGTAGTTTATGTAGATTCCAACCTCGAGGTACATTTACGAGACTTGAATTAGACCAATCGTATCAAAAGTACACCCCAGTTTGATCATCGCAAGACACGTCAAACTCCAAGCAAGTCACATCAGATATACCACTCTGTTGACTGAGCATCACGCAGTGCATCTTTAAGAACAACGACCGCGTCACGTTCAACCTCTTCCTCATCCGTCCATTCAAAAATGTCATCGTCGATCTCGTAAGTCGTCCCATAACTCTGCAAAGCAACAATGGCCTCGGGTACGTACAGCCTGAGTGTCATGCAGAACCGTTGGAACTGAGCATGGCCAGCAAGATATCTGCGAGGCTTGCGCTGGTCGCTAGCTGTCTGTACGGCAAGGTGGTGGCATAGCATCTCGAGATTCTCAATCACTTCGCAGCGTCGCCAGACTTTGAATGTTAGGGTTTCGATCTGTGTTTGCACGATGCGGACTATTTTAGTGTATTCGGCTTCTAGGGTGGGATCAAAGTGGAGGTGGAGAGTTGGAGGCATTGCTGTTGATGTTATGTAAAGTGGATTGCTGGTCTGTTGGCGTCTGTGAAGATGCGATGGGATTGAACCAAGATGGATAGAAGGGTAAGGTAGAATCTGGGCTAGAAACAGAAGAAGATACATACACAAGTAGATATATGGAATCGTGGATGACTTTGACGATCTGGGGAGGTTCATGAGACCAGGGCATGGTGATAAAAAGACAATAGAAGTAGCTGAACCCCATCGTCTCGAATCTTCTTTGTCGTGTATAGGCCTTGTTCTCTGGTTGAAACAGCTGTCGTCGCTGTTGGTTTCTTTGTACTCAACTGGAAGAGACAGGGATTCAAAAGACCAGGTAAGACGTTGCGAAGTTCCAACCTAAGTCTTGGGGGTTCCTGTCCGAATGTGTCAGAATATCCGTGTATGGTAGAGTCTCACCTTGTGTTTTTCTTTATTTCAATCTGCGTCTTGTCCTGCTTCTAGAAGAATCATGTCAATATAGCCCTATGTACTTGATTTCCTCTGCCACTTCTTGGCGTTCCCTTTCCGTTTTAGTACTCAGACCTCGCCGCTTTTTGCTCATGCCCTAAGTATTACATAATCACCAAACTCGCCCGGGCCCACCTGCACCGAGCATCCATCCACCTAGCACTCCACATATTTCACCTTTTCCACCAACCACATCCACCCCGCGCTCCAGTTGTCAACATGCCAGGTAATCCGCTTCCCGAGTTCAGCCCCTCATTGAGACGGTTGCCAATGCTACAGGCTCTAACCAGTTGGTAGGATGGAGATGTAGGTGCGATGTCTGACGGAATACTATTGTGGGAGTTGGGATAGGCCCGGTATCTGGCAACTATATATATTCGTCCCTCCCGTTTGCCAACGGGAACTGGCAGATCAACCGTCTCCATTAGGCTGTCGCTCACATCTCCCCGTTTGCTCCTGAGACTCCTCCGTTTGCTCCTGTCTCACCATTCTTCCTGCCAAGGCGGCAGCCCTGACTTTGGGTAGGGATGCGGCAGGAATGGTTCTTGCTCCACCTCACCCATCTGTTCTGGGTCCTCTATCTCTCTGTCGCCAACCGGTCGTTCGCTGAGGTCAGGCCACTCGGACTCGTCGTTTGGGTCATGCCTGGCCACTAAGGCTACGGCAAACCAGACTCGTTCGTCGATCAGTCCCACATCGGGTGAGGCGTAAATATCCGCCATGACGAGACCCCGGAGGGTCTCACTCATGTCCCATCCCGTACATCCTCCAATCTGAAGAGCGAGTGAAACAACTGCAAGCCGTTCTGAACACGGATTTCGGAAAAGCTCAGAGAGTGAACATCGAAGCCCTCATTCACCTATACGAGATTGGCGAGCTCGGACCACGCCAGCGAACTGATCCCCCTGTTTTCATGGTTGATGGAGTTCGCGGGCATGGAAAGATAAATCGGTGCCGGCTCACGCATTGAGATGGTGTGAGGTATGTTATCTAATATCCATATTATTCTGGCTTATACTAATAATATCTTTAAGACGTTGGTCTACCATCAGATGACCCAGCAAACTACGTACCAGGCAAATATCATATAACCCTTCTCGGGCCTCTCCTAGACGCCCTTGAGTATATGATGTTATGAAGAGCTTCAAGCTAATCATTTATCGTGTTTTTTTTGACTATTAGCCGCAACAAATGGTCCAATCTGTATCGGAATCCCTCCCTTTATCGACGGCGTTCCACCAGGTATGTCAATCTAAGCTAAGAAAGCTGGAATTATTCGCGATCTCCCTGTGTCAGAGACACCTGATATCAGGTGCAGCTCTGTTTGCTCTCCTGTCTCTTCCCTTCTTTCTCTCTCTAGTTCGAAAATCCAATAATAACAATTTGTTATTCTTGTCTTGTCTCTTCTTCGTACATGTAGTCTCTAACAGGTTATGAGCGCCACTGCTCTTCCCGAAGCTTCGTGATATTCGCAGTAGTATTTTGGAAGTGAGACTCGAGTGGACAAGGTTCTAGGACGGTTTGATCCTTACATGTACCTAGCGCCCCTACAGGTCTTTACCTTTATTCTTCCTGCTTTATCACACGCGCTTAAACACTTATTATCATGCTACGTTAACCTACATGTAGTTCTCGAACTCACTATTGGTACGACCTAGGTATCTAAGTCGATGTATATCCTAGCAAAACCTGGCCCAACTATATATTCCAACCATCCAATCTTTCTACAGTCGACCGAAAGAATCAAAATCAACATCAATTAAGATCTCATCCCTCAAAAACATTATACCAGGTCAAGATGAGAAAATTAATCCGTCAACTCCAAATTGTTCACCATCTTGGCGGTGACATCAGCCCCTCCGATCCCGAATCTCCTCCCTTCTCCAACTCCCCACGCCTATCACCATGGTCTACGCATTTACCCTCCCAACCACATCACCTCTCTCATTCAAGTCGTTTATCTCCTCCTCTACCCACCCTTCTCTCCCCCAATCAGCCTCAACATCCCGCCATGCTCTCCGCCTCGCATTGAAGGCACACAAACGCTTACCCCGCGGCCCCCGCCAGGATGCCCACCTACCCACAGTGCTGGCCGCTTTGAACGATTACATACCTTATTTATTCGCAATCTCAAACGGATTGAATGGACGCTCAGCTCCTACGGATACATACTCCTCTGCACCACAAGATGGATACATGACAGGAGGACCGAATCCCCGCACCGGCAAAGTAATCGACATCACGATTCATGCGGAGATCGAGTCAGCATGGAGATATACCCTATCATCCTCGAGCGGTCTAAATATGGGATCCGAGGGTCTCCGGATGCGTAATGGGCGAGTCTCTGGCCGAGGCATTCATTTCGAACTGGGATTCACCCTCACGACCCTGGGTTACGTGTTGAGTAGAATGGCTCGCGCAGGAGTCCTCGCTTCCCTATATGCATCGTCTACACCAACTGCGGAGGAACGCACTGCCTCGATGCAGACCTCAACACGGTATCTACTGCAGGCTAGCTCGGTGCATAACCTGCTTGCGTCATCACCCTCACTCACCGCTACGGTATCGACCGCGCCAGAGCTTGATACCGCTACCCAATCGGCATTGTCGTCTCTTGCGCTGGCAGAAGCTACGCTCCTAGCTGTCCTCAAAGATGACTCGTATGTTGCGGCGTGTATTCAGTCGCGCAATCCAAATGATAAAGAGTGGATGGTTCATGCGCCAGAGATTCCGAAAGTGCGGGCGTTGCTCTTCGCGAGACTATGTGTCCGTGCCGCAGAGTACGCTGAGCAAGCAGCTGCGGGTTTAGGCGCTGTTGGATCTGCATCTGGTCGTGCAGGCCGTGTTGATGACGATTTGGTCCGCTATACAGGAGTTTTGGCGCGCGTTGCTCGGGCGCGAGCTTGTCGCTTTATCGGTGTAGATGCTGAGTTATCAGGTAGAGTTGGTGAAGGTATTGCGTGGCTACGAGGTGCGCGCATCCCACTCGGACTACGTGGAGCAGGGTTTTCTCAGGATGAAAACGCTGCTTCCGGAGGCTCTGCGAAGGGCGGACTGTCCCGCTTAAAGCGAGAGTGGACAGAGCGGCGTGAGGACCGTCGAGTGGCTAAGGATGCAGGTGGTAGTCGCAGCGAAAAAGGGCCATTGGATCCGGGGGATGATGCAGGCCGTAGTGAGGAAGGGCGAGTGATCGCGATGCTTGAGGCAAAATGGGTGAAGATGAACGACACAGTGAGTACAAGTTCTTTTTATTTTATTATTATCTTGGCGTCTCTTGAATTGCGTGGTTTACTGACTCAATACAGATAAACACACAGCTCATTCCGCCACCTGCTCCTTTATTGTCTAACCTGCCCTCTGGCCGAGACATCCACTCCCCGCCAGCACCATACCAGCCCCCATCTCTCGATGAGGATCAACTCATGCGAATGCGTGTTCCACCGGATGAGAGGAACGACATGCAATTCGGAGGTTCCGACGATAGCGAAGACGAGGTAGGTCAACCTGATCAACGTGGACCTCCCGGGGGCTTCCCGGACCGAAGTGCGACTGCCTCGAGTGTTTATTATTGAGTGATACCCGGGATATACTGCCATATACGTCGCATATTGGACAAATGATCATACTATAGTTATGCAAGATTCAGCTTCTATTTGGCCTGTCGGATATACAGTTGCGTCCCAAGACCGACCTTAGTCACTTCTTGACTACGATTTCTCGAAAGGAAAGTTCCAGCCAGCACTCCAACATCGTAGGAAGTAGGTAAAAAGGAAGATTGATCAAACAAAGTGATATCTATATGTACAGTACAAAAGCACAAAGCATAAAGCGGGTAACCTCCAGACCCTCTTCTGCTATCTTTTCATCTCCCTAAAACGGGCCCGAATCGGGGTGGCTGTGAAATCAAGTTTGAACCATACCAAATCACAACCACGAACCTCCGTCCAAACTCGACTACCTCATCGTGAGATCAAAACTGTCCGGTCCCAAGGCAATTGACACCCATCAAACCGGGCTACGCCCCGCCATCGCATAGAAGAAAAACACGACCCGCTTATGCCGACTCCCCACCAAAGCGGTTCTTCTCCTGCCCAAGGTATCCCTTAACCTTACGCTCCTTGAGGAGCTCAAAGTACTTCTCTGTAAACCAATTAGCACAACAATCCATACAACCTCGGAAATCCCCAATCCACTCAGACACATCACAGCATCCCATCCCGAGACCGTAAACCGAATATCCTTCGGAGCGCAGCTCCGCAAACCAGGGAAAGAAAGAAACCAACCTCTGAAAACACCACACTTCTCAAGGTGATTGACGCCCTCGCGCGCATAGCACTTGCCCAGCTCTTCACCGACAAGACGAGCCATCATGCTGCGCACCCATTGCTCGCGGATGATTGCGTCGCGGGCGTTGTGGACGGCGACGTTGTCTTCGAAGTCGACGCCTTCGTAGGTCGGGGGGACGGTGGGCTTTTTGGCCAGGAAGGCGGCGGACTCGGCGGTTGGCATTTTTGGTTGGTTGTTTGTGGTGTTTGGATTCGAAAGGGTATGTTGAGACGAGTGCTTGTCAAGGCACGGGGCAATGGCAGCAATGGGGTTGTTGGGGAGGATTGACGATTGAGGGCTGCTTGATGCGGTGGATTGGACGTTGATCTTGATGGTGGATTAGATGGTTTGTGATTGGGTGGACTTTGGGCGGTCGGGGTTTAATCGTGCGGGGGGCGGGAAAGGCCATTTGTGCAGATTTGGTGGTCACGTGAAGGTACACGATCCCAAAGCGGCAGGCAACCTTGGAAGTCGAGACTGTGAGTCAAGTAGATCTTCGAGTGATTGGCATTACAGGTCTCCATGACTCAAGTAGTTGAAGTCTTACGAGGACGCCTAATACAAGCACACTTTCGGCAAAAAAATCATATTTCCAATGATCGTGGGCCATAAGAAGTACCAGACGGCCGATCGAGATAATGCAACCACTAAAGAGATATACAGACAGATTTGCCCCTCAAACCACCCTACGGTGTAAATTTTAATCGTGATACCATGGGAAGACATGATAGACGTAGGCAGCGTAGAAAAATGTAGCTATCGACTACCCTTGGCCTTGTCCGAGACACGATCATAGAAATCACCGAACACATCCTGTAGTCTCTGCCAGACTGACCGACTTAGCCAATTGCTAAGCTCGCGATAGTAGTACATCTCAGACCAACAATCTCGGCCATACATGCACCCAGCCATGTTCACGACGAAGTCGCGTGCATTCTGCTGATAATGAATGTCTGGATTGTCTCCGTCGCCGCATGCACCTGGTGGGAAGGCATTGATACTGCGCTGTGGGAGAAATCCGACGCTACTACGCACCCAAGGTTGGCTCTGGTAGATATACTCCAGAGCATCTTGTTCCTTATGCTCCCAGTCCATGTGCATCTGTTCGTACATGACGGGATCCCACCAGGCATCAAGTAAGCGATCGGTCCAAAGGGAGCGCCGCACGAAGAATGACCCAAGATTGAAGCCAGCGCAGTCCTGCGACACAAGCAAGTTCAAGGAGTCCGGGTTCTCGTCACCCTCAAGAGAACGGCCCAGCTCGTCGAGCCAGAACTCGGAGAGTGGATGGGTGATATTGAGAGGGTTATAGGCACCGATATCGCGATAGACATGTGAGCCAAGGTCGTTGAAAAGATGATGTTGCAGTGATGTGTCGTATTCCATAATCCAAGTATTCAAGTCAAGCCACCAAAACCACTCGGCCTCTGGATATTTGCGCATGGCTTCGCGGATCACATCGCCCTTCTCCCAGCTCTCACGCCATTCGTGAGAATATCGCTTTTTAGCCAACATATTGGCAAGTTCCAGCTCGTAGCCCCATTTCTCAGCATATCTCTTCTTGTTCCAGACGCTGTTGCGTTCGATGGCCCATTCGCGTGCACCCTTCCACTCCATGACGCCGCCTTCCACATTGGATCCGAGGATGATGACGAACTTCCGCCCGCCGCCTATGGGTGACCGTTGGTATGCTTGGACAATTGCTGGAATCTGCATTAGCATATAGCGCCGCAAAGGCTGTGTAACTGGGACCACTTACTCGCCCAGAAAAACAGATACGCAATCCACACCGTAAACAGCAGCATCAACAGCCTAAATCGACTTCGACGGACTGATAATCCTAGTCTCCCTAACAAACCATGCACCCCACCCTTTGTAGGTCTCCATTGGCGGCCATAGTCATCTTTGTCGACGTATTCGTGCCCAGAAAGTCTCCGAAAGCTAGGCAAATGAGCCGAAATCTTATGTCGCTGACGAGAAAAGAAGCCGCTATTGCGTGTCGTAAATGATGGATACCCACGCACTTCGTTGCTTTTCGCTTTGGCCGTAGCCCATGAAATGCTACCTGGTGTCCCTTGTGTTAATGATCCGGCGCGTGGCGATGCGGTGCCGCTTCCCGGAACAAGCCCTGGACTGGACCACCCCCCGCCCCGATGGGGAGAGGGTGATCGCGACAAGGTCATGGGGATGATTGGTGCGGAACGGGGGGGTTTCCTGAAGGGAAATTGTTGCGTGATCTCGTGGATGCCGGAAGGAATAGTTGAGCGAAGGGGGTGGAATGGATTTGCATATGAGATCAGAGTGACCGACTTAAAACGTAAGGAGCGATGGAGAGATGGAAGGGAGATGGTTTGGATCTTTAAGACATAGAAAGCACAATCACCCTGCGTTCGATATTATCACCCCGGATAGGGTCAAGACCCATTTGTGAGATTCGAAGATTGTGAGGCCGAATGCGGCACGTCTGTGCTGATGCTACCGTTCTTGTGTCTTGTGTACGCCTTGTGTACGGGCAAGGGGGATTCTAGGAGACTGGATTGGATATTAATCTCTCTGTTAAGCTAATCATTTGACAGCTTGTCTTATGTCCTGCAGTCCATAATTCCTACTGTTAGTACAGTTCAGTATATTCTAAATCTGAACTATGAGTTTACCCAATTAGGATGAATCTACAGAGCCGCCGTTGGCTCCACATCTCGACACCTTTAACTACTGCATGCGGACAAAGGCCTTTGTTGAAGTAACGATAAAATTCCCAACGTCATTACCACCAATCTAAACGCGAAGAAGACTACTTGTGGCAACGCCAGAGATTTCATTGTTAATGCCGATCCTTACATTGAGATCGAGCCGGCATCCGGTTTGCCGTCCCTTCGGTCTTGGCCATGAGCGCCTGCCGCACCACAAACCCAGCTTCGTGCGTGGGCCGAGGCTGGGCGCTCTCGCCGTGGGTGAAGTCGCATTGAAGCTTGAGGAACTTGGTTCTCTCTTTATTTTGGTACACGGTGATGATGTCACCCGTATAGAGCTTCCCGAACTGTAAAACCTCAGGGCCTTCCTCGGTTATGGAGCCACGGCGCAGGAGAGTGTCGTTAACCCAGATGCCGAGACGCGCTTTCGTGGAGAGTATTGCCATTACACCGGGAATATCAAACCAGTTTTCACCCGCCGCAATCTTCGCCTCAATCCCTGGAGCCCAGAATGTGACTTCGAGAGCATAGGCGGGGATTCTTGTGTCCATACGATCGGCATGCTTGACCGTCGCCGATGGCCCTCGGCCCCATGAGGTGAGTCGGTCTTCGAGGTAGATGGTCAGGTCGAAGATTGAGCCGGGGAGAGATTTCAATTTTCCATATCTCTTTGCGGGTTTGGCGAACTCGGGATGAGATAATGTGGAGGGCATTGAAGGGGGGCTCGGTCGGTGGACAATCGGTTCCGATGAGTCTGATTCTTCGCCACGGAGTCGATCTAATATGGCTTGCCCTGTGTGAGCATCGAGGGTTGTGGCAAAGTCGAGATCGTATTCTGACTTGGAAGGACGAGCGTGGGCGTTCGGTGTAGGGTCACGACGACTAGTGTGGCCACTATCCTCGCTGGAGGCCTCACTGGCGGTGTCGGGGAGTGCAAGGTCAATTCGACGCGTGAACCTTGCTTTGGGCGTGGGCTCCTCGGGGCTCGAAACAGATTGTTCTTCGGGACTGGAAGTGGGCGGAACAGAATCCCTGTTCACTATGCTAGTTGGCACTGGGTTCTTGCTGTGTCCAGGACTGGTCTGCCGCAGGGTCGATCGGTTGACCGGACCGTCCTTGGGTTGCATAATGGGATGCAAAGAATCCATGTTTAGTTGTCCAACGAGTCTCTCGGCGCCCATCAAACTAGGCGCGGTGCCACCGAAGGGCACCGCTGGGAGGGAAATAATCGATTCATTCGGATCGTCGCTCATCATCGATTCACCGGAAGATCCTAAGTCGGCGTTCATTTCATCGGCATCGTAGGAATCTACATTACCAAGTGCGTGGGAGCTTCGCAAGGCTGAGGCAGAAACCTCGCCAAACAAACGCCTGGCATGATTGTCCACTGCCGCTTGACTATCTTGGAAGCTCTCGATGTTTGGAAGGCTAGGATAGCGTATGTCCGTGGGCAAGTACTCGATTCGCGGCTTTTTGAAGACTGCGTCACTGCTACCACCACTTTCGCCGTCGGCAGGGTGAACGTACTCAGGGTTATCCGCGATTGACAATTGTGAAGCATCTAGCTCATCCTCAACGTCCTCGCCAATGACAGAAAGACCCTGTTGACGGTCAGAAAGCAAATCATCATCCTCATATTCTTCCACATCAGGGACTTCCGCAATCCAAGGATGCTGGAAACACTCCTTTTCGGTTGGACGAGAGTGGGGCTCCCGGTTGAGAAGCCGGGCGACAAAATCAATGCCAGACTCAGACACCCCTGCCCGACGTAAGACTTCGAAGTCGGCGTCACTTGTCATAATTGTGCGAAGCATCTGCACACCTCGATCTTCCGCACGCCCTGTAAATGGTGGGACGCCAGATAAGATGTGGAAAAGCACTGCCCCAAGAGACCAGATATCGACAGATTGATTGTACGGAGATGTTTTAGAAGGGCTAATGAAATCAGCAAAAGAATTTCTCAAGCTGGCATGGGAGAAACTCACGGGTCTCCAACGCGGCGCCTCTTGCGGAACTCGCCGCGGCGATATTGTTCGTAATCTGGATACACCTCCGGCGCACAGTAAAGAAGCGTTCCGCAAAAGGTCTTCAAGAATGTCTCTTGCTCCACGACTTTCGACAACCCAAAGTCGGAAACCTTGATTCTCAGCGGATCCAGTGAGGCAATTAAGATGTTGTCTGGCTTGATATCCCGGTGGGTGATGCGGCGTTTATGCAAATAATGAAGTGCCCGCAACACTTGTCGCGCGATCGTCCTCACCATCTCCTCGGCAATCTTTCCCTGAGTTTGTAGGTATGTCGAAAGCTCGCCACCTGGAACATACTCCATGATGATATAGATCCATCGGTCATGCTCGTGGTAATCGATGTATTGTACAATGTTCGGCTGCATGGTGTCAATTGGGTCCCTAAGTGTCAGAATCGAAAGAACCACTTACATGTGTAAGGTCTCTCATGATTTTCATCTCATTGTCGACTTTCTGATCCAAGATACCGTTTTTCATGAAGCGGCGCTTGTCGAGTTCTTTCGCAGCGTAGATGGCACCATGTTGCTTGGTTGCGATCTTGTAAACTGTAGCAAAAGCACCTTTCCCAATCTGCCCGGTCACATTGTACATCGCACCACCCGTCCAATGCATGCCATAAGCGTTGGCGGATGACCACGTTAAAACGGACGGAGTCTGGCCCTGTCGATTTCTATGCGCCGGGGCATGTGCTTGAACTCGTTCGAAATATTGAAACAGGTTTTGCTGATATTGAACGGCGAATCCTTCTCGTGATGGGATCCGCACGATGAAGCGGATCTCATCAGAGTTATTACCAGCGACGACTTGGATGACAGACCCATTCGTGAGCATTCGGCTACTCTCTTTCTGGGCCTTCCGCAGGCGGCAGTTGTCAACGAGAGTACCGTTCGTCGACGTGTCCTGCAGCATGAGAATGCCATCACCCGTGAGATAAATGCGGAAGTGATTGTTGGACACACGTTTCGCTTCATCATCCACAGTCAGGAGAACATCACAGCGACTGTGGTTGCGACCGAAACAGAACCCAAGTCCCAAGTTATGGACTTTTGACGAGAGCCGCAACGCCAGGTCCAACGCTGCTGTGTGAGGTGATTCATATTCCAGTATGTCTCTTTGGAGAATATGTTGTGGGCCTAGACTTGCAGTGGCACCGACCGCATCATGAGCAGCATGGGAATTCGGATGAAGGATGCATATGATGTCGGCCAAATCTTGATCTTGAACGCCAGAGTTATGCAATCCCATGCGACGAGGATCAGCACATGGCTGGGTTAACTCTTGCGTTGGCCCCTCCATTATAGCAATCACGAATTCAGGTAGAAGTGAAGATGTAAATAGATCGAATGAGAACGGAAAACAAATAGGGATACAGATACGATTGTGTAGGGTATATGTGCTGCTGTGAGGACAGCAAGGGGAATGTGCATGAAAATGTCATTAAAGTCGTCTACTATATAAACGTAGGATATGTCAGTGAGATCGACCCTATGGAACGCAGGGCAGCAGTATATATATATACCTTGGGAGATGCAGTCCTGGAATCCGTAGAACCAGATACCCGGGCAAAAGTCTGATGCAAGGGAAGACTATGCTGCACAATCGGTGCGGCATTTACCGGGGTATGTGTTGCCAGATCAACAGACTCCCATGAATCGTTCGCTCGATGATCACAATGAGTGAAATAGGCAATGGATAAACGAGACGTGAGCCGTACGCCTTGTGAAGCGGGGTGTCCTTCGGCTCCGTTTGAAGCTAGTGTCGATGAACACAAATTACGATACTTCCGATGAAATAGAGGCGACAGTATCCAGTGGTCGGCTCCGGGCGAGGAGGGAATATGAAGCTTGATCCTCTTCGAGTTTCTCAATCCGTGGAGGGACACCGGGATGTCAAGATGCTGTTAAATGAGAGGTAACTCGATGGGATATCCGTATTACGAGTTTGGAGCTATGGGAGAGGCCGGGGTTGAGCAATTTCGGGGCGGCTAAGAGATAGGTATGTCTGTAGTTTTCCATTTCAACAAGTTAGCAAATGCCTTTCAGAAGTTTGGAGGGTCCTTTGTTTTTGAGCCTCGAACTCAAGATTCATTGGTAACTCACACAGATTGAGAGACTCCCTATTCATCTGTCCACGGCGGGTGGGATTGGAACAGTGGACAGATAAAATGGGGACGCCGGGACAGAGCAAAATTAGACTCCTTGCAAGGTCGTCGTCCGAGGAACAAGACCAAGAACGAGCCGCAACAATCGTGACTTGGTACCTCAGGCAACAATCGGTTCCTGAGGCGCCAGCGCGCGCTAGCTTCTGACTCATCAGGCAACAGACCCGTTGATTGGCTCTGACCGACTAGCGGGGAAATAATTTTGGAACCATCCATGGATGGGAGACTCGATCTATGAGAAAAAGAACATTGGAAATCAACGGCATGCGGACCTTCAGACATACCTAAATGTAGAAAGGTTTGTGTACTGACACCTATCATAAAACCTGATTTATGTGTATCTACACATGTAGAACATGTACCAGCTGCGGATGCGAATTCCCCAATCCGGCCGCCGCTGTATGAGGGCGCCCAGGGTCCTATGTCGTAGGGATTGTGCAGTAATTCCAAGATTCGGTGAGCACCCAGGGCATGCGTAGTGTGCGCTCAGTCAGACTCAGGTCGTGCCTCTGGAACTCGCATTGCCTCAGTCTCCGCGCACGAGACACTTACTAGGACGACTTCCCGTGGCGAGGCTGTAATTGAAGGTCAGCTACTCGATTTGATCTCTATCTTTAGTGTAGGATTGATTGCCAATTGAAAGTAAAAACCGATTTGCCCTAATGTTAAAGCCATATGATGGGATGGATGGCTATGCTCATGACTTGAGATCCTGGCACATCATGATTATATCATAACGGCAAATAAGTGATGCCAGGATTAGCCGCAGCATATAGTGACGGAGGAATGATACATGATGACCTGCAGATGATTGTAAAACACTTAAGTAGAAGATTTATCTGTCGAAATCAGACCCAGACTCCGTTAAACGATCACTCAGCTGAACGATCACTCACCTAGGCCAACATGTCGACACCTGAAGAAAGAGTCAACGAGATGCGTGGGTACAAGGCGTAAGTACTACATTGCGAACCACAAAACCTCAAGAGCGTATCTAAAGCTCAAGGCTATGTTTAACAGTACCCTGAGCAACCCAAGGGTTTCGCAAGAGGCAAAGGAGCATGCACAAGCCAAGCTTAATGAGCTCGGCGGTGATCAGCCTCGCAAAGATTTGTATGAGGGAAGAGATCGAAACAAAGACCCTGTGAGGGTTTCAGCTGGGCTTAAAGCGTGAGTGCGATCTTACGGGGAAAGTTATCAATGTCTAACTGGCCTATATAGAGCGCAGCATAATCCTCGCGTGACCGAGGGCGGGAAGCAGCAGGCTGCCGAGAAGATGGGGCGCTCTGCCCCAGAGGAGTAGACTCAGGTGGAACTTCTGTGTGGTTACTTAAGCTGCTATATACTTTTACTGTGTGGAAGTATATGAGCGTGGCACTTGTATATCTCCCCGTGGTAACATATCTGGACTTATAGGTAGTATCAGACTTATACCTAGTTCAATAGCTTCCAATGCACGACTGTATGGATTCATGATCTCTCTATAGATTCAAACTGGTTACGAGCCCGGGAACACGCTATTTACATACCACAGGGGTCACGCCGAGCCTGCTACGACCAGCCAGCCAATTGAATATTATTCACCTCCGGCCAACCCTGGAAATTGCTTATCTATGGAGTATGAGTAGTTTGCAGCTTGTTGCTGCCATCGAACCTGTGAGGGTTACAGACATACATATATCTCTTCGCGCAAATTATTGCCAGGCCGCCAGAGTGCCATATTGTAACCAAAAGAAGCAATCGGGTGTTGTTTGCTTGCTTGTTATCTCGCTAAGTTGATCGCAGAGTACGACGGTTTATAGCGCTCAAGGTCGCATACCTTCACAAGGAAGCCATCACGCGGCCTGAGATCTGACATATATGTCGGACGACTACATGCCTTATAATAGATACAACCCCGCTATTTGCTTCCGTATGGCTTGCTGGTATTTTCACTCCGTGTGAAGTCACCTTTAAGGGCAGCATCGAACACCTGCTCCAACCGTGAGATAGCCTCGTCCGATACCTCTATAACAAATCAGATATAATCCATGTATGATCAGTCCGGGGTGAGTAAGGGAACCACTTACGGTAATGGACCACAATGCGGCCACCAAGCAATCTGAGCCCTTTCTCTTTCCCGATCTCTGCAAGGTCATTTGGCCCCACTCCGGAGGCCTCGAGATCCAACCATACCATATTGGTGTGTAGGGGGTACTCCAGCTTGCCGCCGCGACTGGTCCACAGATCGGCTACTCGCTTCGCTTTTTCATGAGTAGCAGCCAGCTTTCCGGTCTGACCCTTAGGATCCGTGCCGAAGGTTTCGTCAAGGGCAACCCGCGCGGCGGCTGCGATCACACCCGTTTGTCGGGCACCGCCACCAATGGATTTGCGGAACCAGCGCGCTTTCTTGATGAAATCTTTGGACCCGACAATGATACTGCCAATGGGTGCTCCCAAACCCTTTGAGAAGCAAAGACTAACGCTATCAAATAGGCTTGTATACTCGGGCAAGCTCCCAGCACCGGCCACAACGGCCTGCCATAATCGGGCACCATCCAGGTGGACTTTGATATCGTTAGAGTGGGCCCATTCCACTATGCGCTTCGCCTCAGCTAGCGGCATGACCATTCCGTCAAGTGTATTTTCCAAGCTGATTAGCTTGGTCGGGCAATGGTGAATATCATCGTCAAGCACGGCGTGCTTTTTAACGTCCTCCAAAGTCAGGTGGACCCCGTTCTTCGGCGTGACGGTTTGCACAGTGGCACCAGTCCAGGCGCTTACACCTCCAGCCTCATAACAAACGATGTGAGATCGATGATCGCAAAGCACTGAATGGGGTGGCTGTGCGAGATGCGAGCGAATGGCTACTTGGTTCCCCATTGTACCGGAAAGAACCAACAGGCTAGCTTCATGTTTGGTGATTTCGGCGACGTAGTCTTGAAGCTCATTGGTGACTGGGTCCTCGTTGAAGACATCATCCAGAAGGGTAGTTTGGCAGATCGCTTCAAGCATCGACGGTGTTGGCTTCGTCATTGTATCGCCTATATCAGGTTAGTGCCAATTGCGCTTCCTGTTCTTATTGAACCCATACTTCTGAGATCGAACTCCGCCGCTCCAGCCCCGTGCCAGGAAGTGGGCGTCTTCTCGGTGTTGCCGACGACCGCCGAGGCCTGAGCCATGGCATTGGTTGAAAGTTGTGCCATGGGAAATGGGACTGTGGATGTCAATCCTTGCAACGGCTTTGATCGAAGCGCCAACGAAGAGCGACGAATTGGGAGTAGCAGGCGATTCATGGATTCGTTAAAACTGATCACATGTCTATTTGGAGAAGATTGGAGAAAGAGGGGAGCCAACACGTGATCCGGGAGTAGATGGAAGAAGACCATGCAGATTTGGGTCGAATTTTTCTTTTGCTACCATCA
Organism: Penicillium turbatum; assembly: GCA_030762825.1. NCBI lineage: Eukaryota > Fungi > Ascomycota > Eurotiomycetes > Eurotiales > Aspergillaceae > Penicillium > Penicillium turbatum. The sequence goes on along the minus strand of JAUJYX010000011.1, from coordinate 223,828 downwards.
GGAAGTTCATCAAGTCTATAATAGTGACAAGTTATATCCCAATGAAAGCTATGTTGATAGTTGTTGAGGTGTTCACCCTCGGGATGTGAGTAGCAACCCGCTACAGGTGGATTCGTTCAGGTGGCTTACGGCTAGCTCTCCAAGGTCCGACTGGGAGATCAGAAAGCAATCTTGCGTATGTCTTGAGAGGTAATCTCATAGACATCGTCGCCAATAGGTTCCCACATATAGAACCTTATCGCCAGACCGGAAAATTGTTGTCAACGTTTCATTGTCCTCAATCACCGACTATGCTGGTTGGAGACCATGGCATCGAGCAATTGTTTGTCCTTCTGAGTGGGGGTCATCCCACTCTTCACGATATGCTGGGCCTGGTGGATTCGTAGTCGAGCCCGGGGGAACGGTGAACTGGCAAGTCTCAGGGAGACAACCCTTCACAAGAGTGAGTTGGCCTATACTCACTGGTGGCAGAAGACAGCTTCTTGCAGGTGGCTGGACAGGCGAGACCGCCTCAGAGGATATATTGGAGGTTCTGGGGGAAGACATTATCGTTTGGAGTACGTAGATTTACAGAAAACAGCGCGTCAGGACTGTCAGTTGGTGAAGGGGTAGTCAATAAAACGCCTTTCCGACAACCTTAATGTGAGTGTACCCTATGACGCCACTGTACTTATCGATGTCCCAATGAGGACTAGCGCACCCATTGGCCTCGACCGCTGACTCAGCACTTTCATGGGCCCGGCCCCAACTTTGGAACCTTATCGATGCGCCTCAGTAATTGATGCCCGCACACACCTACAACTCTCCCACAGTTCATACTGGTCGCGCAAAGATGGATCTGTCCCATCTCACACGACCTGGAATTTTGTGCCAGTGCGCTAGGTGCTCTAGCTCGCTGGCAGCACTGGAGAACGAATGGGCCAAATTGTCTAATGCCTACTCCATCCCGACGGCATGGCTCAGCGTCGACCTCCATCGCATTTCTGTTTCCTCGGAGCGAAAGCAGATTCCTCATACATCTGACATGACCCTTCTGCGTGGTCGTGTCATCCAGGAGGTTTCCTGCAAACTCTGCCAGCAACGAATGGGGGTAATTTGTCCACTCGATAATGGGTAGGTGGCTAATCAAGAGGGGCGCATTTTATTACGACTAACTTGTTTTCAGAATGAACATCTTGTGGAAAATGTCCAAAGTTGCTTTCAGGGAAATTGTCACCATGCGAACCGTCCAGCCGCTGTTCAAACAGGGAGCCCTCGAACGATTGATTTGTCCCACCGCGAAAGAATCTCCACGCCGAAACCCCGACCTTATCCATAGTGTGCTGGTGCCAGCTGGCTGCTCCGACCCCACTACCCTGGATCCAAGCATGCAAAGACAAATGCTACACCAAGGCAGAAGTATCGATCAGATCTCGAGCTCGGTGAACCACCTCCAAGACACAATGTCAGATCTCAAACATTCGTTCACGGCACTTCGGATCGAGTTGAACGGGCCAAACCGAATTACGGGGGAAGGGTCCGCACTACAAGGGCATGACTTCGACATGATTGCTACTGTGCTGAAGGAACTTAAGCTCAAGTCAGACGAGATCGAGAAACTGAAATTGGAGATTGAGGCACTTAAACTCAAGAATCGGTACATGGGCGTGACACTGCCACCACAGCAGGAGTCTTTGTCGGTCATGGATATGAACGCTGCGCTCCCGGAAGTTCGGAGTCCTGGCTTACTTCAAGCGGGCCGCAAACGGACCTGGCCAGACGCTTTCCCAAGTGACCGCAGTCAGGCAATCGCGGACTCATTCGACGAAGATGATATGGCGGATGATATGTCATTTTCAGACCCGACTTTATACTCCTCACGAGTTCCTCTCAACAATAACGACCAATCCACCATCACCAATGGGCCACCTGGCGAGATGGTTGTCAGGTCCGCGGAGTTCCAAGTCCTTGCCCGGGAGGCGCAAAATCTTCCCAAGCCTTTCCAAACCCAAACCCCCGCCCATCAACAAACGATCGCCAAACGCCCACGCCTGGGTCCGTCTACCGAAAGTCTCATCCAAACCGCCCCTCCCCAGCCGCAGCCGCAGCCCGTTCCGCAAAAAAGACCACCTGGCAGACCGAGGAAATCAGTCAGTCAACCCACCAACATTCTTGCCACTCAGTCACCCAGTACTGTCCCTTCTAGCACGCAGGGGGATGTCGAGCCAAACAGTCAACCAAATGGGGTAAGGCGTCGCGCGTCTCGTCGTAGTCTGCGTGCACCATCTCCTACGCCAAATGATGAAGGAGATCAGCAGAATTCTGGCGAATCAATCCGGGCTCCTTCTGACTCGCATCCAGGACCAAACAAGAAGAGCAAGCGCAACTCTGGTTCTCCCAATGGAAACCGAATCGGTGACCGGGATAACAGCGGAGACGAGGTCGCCATGAATGAGAAGCGGAAAGCTAAGGTTGCGGCGCGGGACGTCATGGCCAAGATGGCTTTGCAACACGAGGAGGCTTTGGAGGGTGACAATCCACAATAGTTCCGTGAGGCTCATTCTGCAAATCCCTGTACACTAAACTAGAAAGCATAACCGACACATACTTGTACCAATATCAGGCCTTCCTCCGAGAGCTGTTCACAGTTTCCGGCAGTTCGGATTCAATTTCTCCGACATATCCAACATTATAAAGGCTTCAGTCATCTAGGAATGCTTCTACGTCTACGAAGGCACAGTATCATTTTAACATGTCGAACAACTGCCAGGCATTCTTTTCGCCATATTGATCAAATCGTAGTAAAGTCAATTCATGATGATAACAAGCCACGACCTACTTTGATTTGCAGGATATACATGTAAACAAAGTAGTCAAAATCCTAGGCTCTGTGGGTATCTTCCTTAACGCCTTGACATATTTCATTAAAAGTCAAAATCTCCCGACCGCGGCATCTCACAGATCCCCACAGCTTGAGCTAGCGAGTCGGAATGAAGTGCTTGGAATCAGACTGTTGCTCGCTGAACGATTCATGGAATGCTGCGATCCCACCAATGATGCCAACAGCCATGAACGCGAGAGAAATGAGAGACCAGATGACACCCCAGCATTGGGATGAGCCGCCATACCTTTTCGCAAAAACGCTAGCATCAGAGCTATTGACCTTGCGGAGGATAAGATCATCACACTAAACCCAGATGGTTAGCAAGAGAAGTACAGCGAATAAAATCTGATACTTACAATATCCCAGACGCTGTACAATGCGGACATGACACCAATGAAGAGCTAGAGATGGAGTTATATCAGCACTATCCCGCAATTAGACAGTCGAAACATATCGGACTTACCACTACCCAGCGTAAGGCTTCACCATGGGCAATGAACCAGCATGCCACCAACAATCCGACCGCGAGAAGAACAGTCATGATAGTCAACCAGTCTCTCCGTGCCCACCATAGTGTGAGCAGGAAACAGATGCCGAGGATGATGCTGGCAACCTTGCTGGCAACAATATTAAACCCAGCAAAGATCAATAAAGCACCGATAATCGATGACCCTAGGTACCCAGCAGGTAGAGTGACAGCACTAATACCGCCTTGCATATGGGTCACACCACCTTCGTGGGGATCCAGCGAGATCGACTTCACTTTTCCGCCGGTACAGCAGGCAGTAATCGCATGGCCGAATTCATGGAAAGCGATGACTAGCATCTGTCAGGGATGGGGTTAGTGTGTCGGCGGTCAATATAGGGTCCGGGGTGTTTACCTTGAAGGGCCATAAGACCCAGCGAATATAGGGTATATTCCATAGTAATGCGATGACGACCACATAGGCTGCCATCACCCCCAAGGTCACGGCTTGGGTATGGTTGACAGTCAAGCCACGCCGGGCTAGTTGGTGCGGGGCCGTTTCCACCACGCTTCGGGCTAGCGCTGCATATAGGGCTGGCATGGTGGGCAGGGAAAAGGGAAAACAGGAAGATTGAATAAGTTGCAAATAGTCAAACTGGTATCAACTAGGTGCAAAATTAGGGAATTAAAGGAGTTGACCTCGGGATAAAAGATCGTCCACGAGCCACATCAAATGGCATGCGCGTTCTTATACGCGTGTGGGCTTGGCGCCTATTTTTAGCGCCACTTTTAGGCGGAAGGGTTTTGGGGTTACAACAAGTACAGGATTATCTTGGTTATTATCTTATGTTCTCTGATCCTAGTTGGAATTATTACGACATGGTGGTGAGTCTGCTCATGGTCTCTCATTCTTACGCAGGTATTCTGCAGGTGGGCAGAGAAGATGCAATATACATGTAAGGACAGTATGGGAAGGGGCTGGTAACTCATGAGTAAACAGCAGTATTGAATCCTTGAGACTCAGTTCCTCTGTTCCTCTCTATTGAGAAGGAGCAATATACGCTCTATCAGCCAAACAGCTTTACAGCTGTGTCTCAAGGTGCTGGATCTTCCACGGCGATTCCAAACGAGCTGAAATCGAGATTGACTCTGCGAGGAACTGGAAGACTAAATGGATGGCCATCGACTCTGACATGATGCGCGGCAAGGAACCAATCGCCTCTGGCATCCACCAGGCTTCCTCCTTTGCTATGTTTCTGCATGCGGTACACATACTCGTGGCGAGGGAAGGGATATGTAATTCATTTCTCAGTTTTGCTTTTTGTATTTTCAGAATGAGTTCAATCATCAAGTTCTGTGCTGGTATTGATTATCTGCGGTGGAATTCATATTTGATCTTTGACCCGACGATATATCGTTGTACAGCTGTTGATCGACTTAGGCTCGTAATGTTAGCATTATCATTCGACCTGACCCGACCATGTCGATATATCGAAGTCTCGTCAATTGAATGCCCCCGATATACTGAAATTAGCAGCCCCTCATCTCGTGTCCATCACCTCATCTTCATGTCCCGTGGCAAAATATTGCGCCATTGGTTATGCCGTTTTGCAACAAGCTTGGAAGCCCTTGGCCTTTCATAAAGTTCAACAACATCGAGCATTTGACTGGTCGCAGATTGCCCCTTCTGAAAAATATCTCACCGAAGCCCCGCCTGACCATGTTTATTTGCACGTTGCGAGATAAAACCCTCCTGGGCAGGGCACCCTAGGCAGGGAGTCTGCATGCAGACACAACCTGCCGCTGGAAGCAACATTGATGGATATGTCGATTCACCGTCGGGTATTTTACCTTATCACACCATCACCATCAGCTATGAGACCTGTGACACCCCTGTCGCCGGCCAGATAGGACGGCAGGCCCGGGTTGATCACTAGTATATATCTGTCCATTCTCGCTGTTTGTTTCAGAAGCAACAGATCTCCTGCATTGGGCGCATTCTTCAGCCAGACATCGATACAAAATGGGTATCCCATCCCCCATAAACGAGAAAACCCAGTCGATCCAGGGCAGCAACGACGTCAACTTGGAGTATACTACGGAAATTGGTGGGAACACCACCAAAGCTACATACCAGGAGGCGTCGGGGGCACCCGTCGAGGTCAATTCTCCACTGGGGTATTCGGTCGGTTGGGTTACGGTGGTTTTCTTGAATTTGAGCAAGATGATCGGGACGGGGGTCTTTTCGACGCGTGCGTAACAACCCACAATTGCTTGCGGGATGTACTGACAGGAAACAGCATCGACCGTTCTTAAAGGCGCTGGCTCGGTTGGTCTCACGTTGTTCTACTGGGTGATCGGGTATTTGATGGCGGCCAGCTCGTTGTCGGTTTACATGGAATTTGCAGCGTGCTTCCCCAGTCGGTCTGGTTCGGAGGTCGTCTACTTGGAGCAGTCGTATCCGCGACCTAAGTACTTCTTCCCGACTGTCTTTGCGATGCAGACTGTGCTTTTTTCGTTCAGTAGCAGTAATGCTGTTGGTATGTTTATTAATCTGTGGTTTGATCGGGTGGGCGTTTCGCTGATTTTCGCTAGTGTTGGCGCAGTACCTATTCAAACTTGCAGACTCCGATTATACTGATTGGCAAGTAAAGGGTGTGGCAGTGGCTTGTTATAGTGTCGCAGTACTTGGTGAGGTACCTCGTAGGAAGAGTGTGAGATATACTTGCTAATGACACTTCACAGTTCTGGCTTTCAATACTAGATGGTCTCTCAGAGTGGCTAATGCCATTGGGCTGGTCAAGCTGGTGACATTGATCTTGTAAGTTTCCCGCTGCAATGTTGATACCAGCTGCAGTTGTCCTGGGGAAAGTCTGACTCAAGATTCGATATGCACAGCATTGCAATAACCGGTCTGGTTGTTCTCGGTGGCCACACCTCGGTCAAAAACCCTACAGTAAATTTCAAGAATGCCTTCGAAGGTACCGAGACAGCGACAGCATACGGGGCAACAAATGCGTTGACCAAAGTCTGGTTCTCATTTGCGGGCTACGAGAATGCATTCAATGTCGTCAACGAAGTCCGAGTACGTGCTTGAACCCATATCCACCTGTGCGCAGTCCTGGAGGTGAGATGTCTGCTGACAAGTATCAAGAACCCTACCAAGACCTTGAAATGGAGTGCGCCGCTCTCTTTGGGTGTCACAGCAACTCTATATGTGCTGGCGAACATTGCCTATTTCAGCGCTGCAAGCAAGGAGGAGATCCTCGAGTCCAAGGTCGTTGCCGCTGGTGTATTTTTCGAAAAGGTGTTTGGAACTGGTGGTGCCGCTTCAGCCTTGAACTTTCTTATATGTCTCAGCGCATTCGGAAATCTTCTTGCGGTACTTATTGGTCAGTCCCGTATGCTGAGAGAATGTGGGAGGTGAGTGAAGAACGATTCTGGGTTCCTTTGCATAGCTCTGATCAGTTGCTCGCTACAGACAAGGTGTCCTACCTTTTACTTCATTCTGGACTTCAACGAGACCATTCGGAACACCGCTCGGCCCATATCTGGTCAAATGGGGATTAACGGTATTGATGATTATAGCGCCGCCGGCCGGTGATGCCTTCAACTTCGGTGCGTTTTACCTCGTCTCGTTTCCATCCTACTTTCTTTCATCACAACCGAAGCTCATATAAATTGTACTGACTTTACATTCTGAGAACAGTCGTAGATCTCGGGGTTTACGCCACGTCCTTCTTCGGTTCGTTGCTAACCATAGGATTGGTGATCACGCGGATTCGTCGCGCACGTCTCAATATCCCAGCGCCAGATTACCAGGCGTGGCACATCACAGTTGCCTTTGCGATTCTCTCTAACCTGTACATGGTGGTTATGCCGTGGTATCCACCGACCGAAGGAGCTCACGGAGGGGATGTAAGTTTCTGGTATGCGACATATTGCGCCGTTGCGCTCGGGATGTAAGTTATTGCCCGGATAAACTTCTGGATCAGTACAAATTACTGACTTGGGCATATCCATTTAGCATCAGTCTGTGTGGAGTCTACTATTTAGTTTGGATCAAACTTTTGCCTAGAATCCAGGGATTCAAGTGGGAGCAGACTGTCTTGAAGCTGGATGATGGCGCTATGGCTCATCGGCTTGTCAGGGTGCCACATAGGGATTCCTGACCCATTTATTATATCAATGTTTAGTTGTAGCAGGTCTAGACCCTAGGGGTGTAATGCAGATGGGAACATGCTATAACCGTGTCGATACAGAACATAGCATTTTACATAGCGTGCAGGTCGTGTTCTCCACTCCAAAGCCCCGTGTTGGATCGCTCTCTACCACTACATACATTAGAGCAAACGAACAGCAATCTTTCCATTCACGTAGATTGCATATCGTATGTCACATCTCAATGCCAGATATTACCATCATCTGAACAGTGTCCATCTTATCTCAAGCCAATCGTCACAGTACATAAATGGCCAGCGCTAGATTGTATCCCTGATTGGATCCTTCTCAGCCCCTTCAATCTTTTTCAAAAACTCCTCCGCGGCCCTTGGGTCATCCGGGAAGATATTATCAGCAATCATTCGGCGCGGTGTGCTACCAAGCCATTGGAAAAGAGAAAAGTCCTGGAAGCGATCCGCTCGGAAAATTTCCAAAACCTCCAACGGCTCATTGTCACTGAGGTTCTCCACAAAGTGCCCCATACTCCGAGGTACGATGCCGACATCACCAGCTACATAGTCGAATGTTCTTGCATTTCCTTCAGCTGCAAATATCGTCACCCTTGCGCGACCTTTCTTGAAATAGGTCCATTCGTCGGCATTTGGGTGCCAGTGCATTTCACGTAGTGCGCCGGGTGCAATCTCCAGATGGGCGGCTGCTACGGTTTTGGAGATAGGGAAGTTGGTGGAATCCGTGATCCGAACGCGCCCACCGGTCGTTTCGACGGGTTCCTGGGCGAGCATGTGGTGCGTGAAGTTGATCTTGGACTTCTTGAAGGTGCGCGGCTTTTCGTGCTCGATGCTTCCGGGCTTCGAGCCTTGGAATATGTACCTCTCAGAGGAGGGGATATGGTCGAACTTTTGGGGCGACATGTGGAAGTTCTCTGCTAGGACGGCCTTTGGGGTGTGGGCTGCGAGTTTGAGTTAGCATTCGCACTCTCTAGGTAGCTGTCGGTGAAAGAAGAGGCAGGCACACACCTAACCAATCAGTCAACAAAAAGGTAGACTCTTCAGAGAAATTGCCGTCATCGAAGATCAAAAGAAACTCGGTGCCGTTTTCACCCAGTCCCTGCAGCGAGTGTGGATGTCCAGCAGGGAAATACCATAGATCGCCTGCTTCCAAGTCATCCATAAAGCTGCCGCCTTCTGTGTCGAGCGCCGTAACTCGCACTTCTCCGGCAAGTACAAACGCCCATTCGGCCTCGGTATGCCAATGCAGTTCGCGAATGACGCCCGAGTCCAGACGCATGTTCACACCTGCGAGCTGACGGCTGCTAGGTAACTCGCGGATAGTGGTTTGGCGGGTCCACCCTCCTTCCTAAACTCATATATATACTTAGTTTGACGGATGTCTTTCGTGCAAATATACACGGTGTGACCCTACCTCGATCCGCACATGTGAATCCGCAAAACTCCATCGCATATTAGGCATACTGCCATGATCAGTACTCGGCGGACGGACAAGATCGGGATTTTGACGTTCGCGATCTCGATTGCGCGGTCCCATCACTGTAGTACCATCTCCGTTGCGGAATGGCAGTGGTTGTCGCCCGTCACCAACAGAGTCCACTTTGTGATCATAAGGGTCACGATGTCCCGGGGAAAAAGGTGGCTGAGGTCCAACAACAGTTTGCTGAAATGTTCCTGATGGATGGCCCGCTGGTACTTTTAGAAGCTTTTGCAGCTCAAGGTCCGGGGCAGGGATAGCCTTTGCAGCCTGAAATACTGCCAAGCTCAACAGGAAGCGTGTAAGCTGCATGTTGGTTACAAAAGAGAACTGGTTACACGTAGATGTGGTGAGGGAAAATTCGTGAGGAGAAGTAGAATATACATCGTTGTGTCAGGGAATCGGATTTCTCTCCGCATCGACGTCACCACCACCCCCTGTCGCGCTACTTTCTCCGACTGTCCTGTTTGTGAGAAGCTTAATCTCAGTTCTTTACTGTGCATCAATCTCGCAATTGATCTCCACACTGGTGGAGACATGACGCGGTGCAAGCTTTCTACATGTGGAGATTGATTTGAAGGGGCTTCTCGCACGTACTAAACCAACTTTCCTTTTTCCCCCTCTTCGATATCGGTCGCGCACCTCAGTCATGTCTCGAGAAACAGATGCCCTGTTGGGCAGTGACACACCCAATTCCCAGCGCTCTCGTCTATCCAAATACCTGCGCGATGAACTCAACCCAGCGCATGGGGATATTGTCCTTCTTTTCTGTTACATCATTACCGGTCTGCTCGATAGCTCGGCCGTGTTTATTTGGGGCTCCTTTGTGAGCATGCAAACGGGAAACACCGTGTATTTCGGCCTGGGGCTTGTCGGCACCGAGGACGATCGCTGGATCAAGTCCGGAGTCTCCATCGCAGGTTTTTGTCTGGGCTCGCTATGCTTCGCCTCCTTCCATCGTCTCTTCCCACCGAGGCGGAGATGGGTACTATGTGCCTCATTCCTGTTCCAGACGCTGTGTATATCGCTTGCCGCGTTGATCGTCACGATTTTCCGACCCACTCGCGATGCGCCTTTGAGTTGGCTCGTTCTGGCCCCGCTTGCGCTGGTCGCATTCCAGAGTAGTGGGCAGGCTGTTACGAGCCGTGTGCTGAATCATGGCAGTTTGACAAGTGTTGTTCTTACTAGTATTTATTGTGATTTGTTCTCGCATCCTGAATTTTTGTCGACGAAGGTGGTCGGTCATGCTGAGGAGATTCGCCGTCTTGGTGCTGTCTTTTTCTTGTTGCTGGGGGTTATCTTCGGTGGCCTCTGGGCTCATAGTGCTGTTGGCATGATGGGAGCTTTGTGGACAGCTGCAATTCTGAAGTCGTGGATCTTTGTCGCGTGGTTGGCTTGGGAAGGTAAAAGTGAAGGAGATGCTGCTTGAGACTCTGGGAAAATCATATCTAGAATCGGGCAGTCAATAGGATTCTTAGATAATCAATACTATCAATACCTGATACATGCCACTCCCTTTGCCTACAAGGTGCAAATGCTAAAGACTTCCTAGCCTATGCCCCTGAAGTTATTCTAGCACAAAACTTCAGCAGCCCCACTGGTTGGTCCGGATACTGGCATCAGTATGTACGCCACTCGAAGGGAACTCGCTCCCAAGGTCCCCCCCCTTTGGGAGGATCCATTTGGCGCCCGCATATTGGCATTTCGCTCCATCTTCCCGTGATCAATGCAAGGAGGATCGCCCAGCTGGGTTGCGTCGTACAAACGAACGAGATTCGCAAGGCCTTCCGAGACCCCTAGCATGTCAAAGAGACCTGCCACAGCAGCAAGAGCATTTAGGGCGCAGAAGCGAGCTTGAGTACATTCATCACGACGGTAATCGAAAAGCAGCTGACAACGCTCCCAAAATGATGAGGTCCATGGCGATCCAGTTGCGGTAAGAGCTGGTCTTTAGCGTCCTGCACCTGCTATACCTTTGCTTTTTCTGTTTATTTGTGGGTATTTTTGACTCGTCCAGTGTCCTGCCCTGTCAGTTGCAGTTACAATGCGACAAACAACTCTACCTTCGGCGCGAAATTTCGATATGACCACCCAGTGTACCGGCCGAGTAGCGAATACTCGCAGAATACCTACTTCCGTATGTACCTGGTTCATCCTTACACTATATGAGTGGATCATCTTGGGTTCTTCCCTCCGCATTTCATCCACATCCCCCAGATTCTAGATCTTCAGGTGGGGCAACGTCGGGACATGACATCAAGATATTGAATATCCATCTCATTCACAGTCAGTTCATTTGGAAGACATCATGAACCCTTTGCCCATTATTCGGTGGGCTCCTTGAACTTGCTTCCGAATCCGCGTTTCATTCCCCACACTATGACATCGTATTGCCACCCATGGAAGGCGCGCAAATAAAGTCGATGGTTCATCCCAGCCCTCCCTGAATGATGATTTCCTATCGATTTCAGACATCTTGTTCTACAGTATACTATCTTTTTGGGCGTGTATTCACGCACAGCGTCCTACTAAGCAATTGCTGCTAGTAGCTTTTGTTTCTCTATCACAGAATGTCAGATTTCCAACATGACGGCATGCTTACCGATGACGATAGAATTAAAGCCTCGATCGAAAAAGACGAGCATCGTCAATCGAGTGATTCCCATTACGAGGACCCGTTTGGAAATGAAGAGCATGCCGAAACCAAGTATCGAACGCTACTATGGTGGCAATGTGGTATGATCATGATCGCGGAAACCATCTCCCTCGGCATTCTCTCGCTTCCATCGGCTGTGGCAGTTTTAGGTCTTGTCCCGTAAGCTGTCTACTAAATCTCTGCCTAATAGTTGCATGCTAAGATCCCTCTAAGGGCCGTCATTCTCATTGTTGGACTCGGTCTTGTTGCAACCTACACTGGATATGTAATTGGTCAATTCAAACTTCGATATCCTCAAGTACATAGCATGGGGGATGCTGGAGAAGTGCTCTTTGGTCCACTTGGCCTGCCTCGCTTCGGTAGAGAATTTCTGGGGACTGCCCAGCTTCTGTTTCTCATATTCATCATGGGAAGTCATCTTTTGACATTTACTGTCATGATGAATACATTGACAGATCACGGCACATGCTCAATTGTGTTTGGCATTGTTGGTCTGATTGTTTTATTCGTTTTTGCTTTGCCTCGGACTCTTCGCAAAGTTTCCTGGTTCTCCTTTGCTTGTGGGTTTAACGGGTGTTCCACTCCATTATGAACTCCTCGTGCTGACGGTTGCAGCCTTCGCAAGTATCATTGACTTCTGATCACCATGATTGCCATTTCTATCCAACGCCCGGGTGACGGCAAGGTTGACGCGACCACAACTGTCAGCGTTGCAAAGGGGTTTATGGCTGTGACAAACATTGTCTTTGCTTACGGTAAGTCCTCAGCGGTGAATTTGCATTGTGTAGTAACTAATAGTTTCCAGCTGGCCATGTCGAATTTTTCGGTTTCATTTCCGAGATGAAGATACCGACTGACTACCCCAAGACTCTATACATGCTCCAAATAACCGATACTAGTATGTATGTGGTGGCAGCCCTTGTAATATACATATACGGAGGAAAGGGTGTCGAGTCACCAGCTCTGAGTTCGACAAGCCCCGTAACGGCGAAGGTCGCATATGGCATTGCGATTCCAACGGTGCGATATTTCCCTCTGATGTTCGCATACTAGAGCAACCTCCTCTAATCCAATAGCTTAGATTGTCATCGCCGGTGTTATCAACGGTCATGTCGCGTCGAAATATGTGTATGTCCGCGTTTTCAGGGGTACAGATCACATGCACCGGCGTTCTTTCCTCTCCATCGGGACTTGGATTGGGATCACAGCTGTGCTTTGGGTCATAGCTTGGATCATTTCTGAGGCAGTGCCTGTTTTCAATACCCTCCTAAGCCTTATTGTGAGTATCCACTACCCGGTTGGATATGACAGCGGCTGACTTCATCTCACTGAGCAGACCGCGCTCTTTGCCAGCTGGTTTACCTGTGAGTAAATATCTGGAACGATTGATTCTACTGCTAACTGCGGCAAAAGATGGTCTCAGTGGAATATTCTGGTTGTTCTTGAACCATGGGCAGTATGGGGCATCGTGGAAAAAGATTCTTCTGACTGGTATCAATCTGGTCTTAGTCGCAATTGGCGGTTGCTTGGTGAGTCAAGCTTTACCAACTCAATATATTCCACAGGCCACTAATTTTCCAGTGTGGAATGGGTTTATGGGTTTCTGGCAAGGCACTTCATGATGATACTAGCGGTGCTAGCTTTTCGTGTGCTGCGAGCAGCGAATGACCCACGACGATGCTAAGACTTAGCACATATGTATACAATCTTGTAGATATTGTGGGCTTTCTCTTTTTTCATCTCTTCCAATTTATAACAGCAATTTCCAGGTATTCAGCAAGCGCGTCTTTCCTTTCCATGTTATGGTTCAGATGTGTATTATTACGATACCTCCACGATGTGCGAGTGACCAGGATCTAATACACCATCTTTCCAATGGGTGCGTTATGTATTTGCTTTACGCTGCTTCATCCTTGACAATATCATCTTATAGCTACCGACAAAGATACGTAACAATGTCGTCGTCGCCGGAACATACTTCACATGACTCAGCATATCAGATCCAGATGGATGAATGAATGCGATGACGTTTTGCACGGTCAGTGGGCGAAGACCTGTCGTTGCAGGTTTCGTCGTTACAAAAACGATAGAACGTCCCTGTGGCATATCGGCCTCTATAAATCAGATTTCGTTGGATGCGCGCAAGGTAAATGAAAAGGCCAAGGAGGAGTGATCTTCAAAGCTGACCTTGGATATGAAGACTTCGCTTTTAGGCCATATCAAAGAGAGCCACATTAAAGAGATAATGCTTAGACACCAACTTGATCATCTCTGTAATGGCCGATAAACACACTCAAACCTCACTGTCCTCGCACAATACGACCACCTCGACTCACGATTCAGCTAGCGTGAGCACTCTCTTTGCTAATGATGACACGGATGACTTGGGCGATGTCTTAGAAAGAAACGAGGGCTTTGCAACAAACAGTGCTGAAAGGCCCCCAGAGGAGAAACACAGCGTTATCGTGGACTGGGATGGTCCGGATGATCCGGCAGGCTATCCCCCTTCTCCTGATTCCGACAAGCGACCTATCTAACACACATGACTAGGAGAAACCCCTGAATTTCCCTGCATGGAGAAAATGGGTTATCACAGTAGTGCTGGGACTGATGACTGTATGCGTGACGTTTGCCTCATCAGTCTTCAGTACGGCGCACAAGCCGACGGCGCGAAAGTTCGGTGTCTCCGAAGAAGTGATGGTTTTAGGCGTCAGTCTGTTTGTTTTAGGCTTCGCCTTTGGCCCTATCATTTTCGGACCACTCTCTGAGTTGTATGGTCGAAAGCGACCGTTGTTTCTGGGAATGTTTATATTCGCAATCTTCCAAATACCGTGCGCGGTGGCTCAAAACCTACACACAATCTTCATATGTCGCTTCCTAGGTGGCGTCTTTGCCAGTGCGCCTCTTGCAATTGTGAGTCTGCTACATTCTCCTGTCCTTAAGGGTATTTCTCGCTCATTATCCTTTTTTCCTCCCGATAAGGTGTCCGGCATCCTGGCTGATATGTTTGAGCCCGTAGAGCGAGGAATTGCAATTGCCGTTTTCGCCGCGTGCACATTCATCGGTCCAGTTGCAGGTCCAGTTGTCGGCGGCTTCGTCACTATGTCCTTCCTTGGCTGGCGCTGGACGGAGTACATAACCGCCATATGGGCGTTCTCTTTCACTGCCATCGGTATTCTGCTAATACCCGAGACTTTCACTGGGACAATCCTTACCCAACGGGCCAAGCGCCAGCGGGCCAGGACCAAAGACTGGGCTTTCCATGCCAAAGCAGAAGAGAAGGAGGTGAATTATCGAGATATCGCGACACGCTATCTCCTTCGTCCTTTTCAGATGCTAGTCGAGGAACCGATTCTTCTTTTGGTTACCTTGTACATGGGATTCATCTACGGGTTTCTGTACATTTGTTTCGTGGCCTATCCAATCTCCTTTCAAGAGCAACGTGGATGGAATGAGGGTGTCGGAGCATTGCCGTTCGCCGCGATAGTTCTGGGTGTTTTCTGTGGTTGTTTGATTATCATTGCGTTTTCCTTGACGCGATATCGAAGCATTATTCGTCGCACTGGGAGGGTAAACCCAGAGGAACGGCTCATTCCTATGATCATTGGTGGCATCTTGTTACCAGCGGGCATGTTTTGGTTTGGCTGGACGTCAAA
This sequence comes from Penicillium turbatum, assembly GCA_030762825.1. Classification (NCBI taxonomy): domain Eukaryota; kingdom Fungi; phylum Ascomycota; class Eurotiomycetes; order Eurotiales; family Aspergillaceae; genus Penicillium; species Penicillium turbatum. Next base: position 208,520 of record JAUJYX010000011.1, on the reverse strand, counting down.
TCCCAATATTATTTGGGTCCCGCAGGTGATGTCTGGCCTTTTTTTGGGAGCAGGGGTGCTTTTAATTTTTTTGCAGGTATGACTCTTGTGGTTTACGATGGGAATCCTTCAATGCCTCCCCAGTTGGATTATCCTCTCAGCTCGGTGGTTCCTTTGGCCGCTGACTATGATTTTGCCAGGGACTCAACTACATCATCGATGTCTATCCCATGTATGCCAACTCGGCGATCGCCGCCAACTCCTTCTTTCGTTCGTGGCTTGGGGCGGGATTTCCCTTGTTCGCGAAGCCAATGGTAGGTGTCGTCATTCGGCGGTCTTTGTTTGAAGCACGCTTATCTCAATGGCATATTAGTTTCACAATCTGGGAGTGAACTGGGCAATGACTCTGCTTGGTTGTCTTACTGCGGCCCTCTTCCCTGTTCCCATCATCTTCTATATCTACGGACGAAAGATACGAACGTGGAGTAAGTTTACTGCACAAGAATGATGTCGGCCGTGGTGCTGAACTACGCCCGAAGGAGATCAAATGGTGAGTGGATGTACGCCATGTCGGCTATGTAAGATTCCCAGCTTAGCAAATACATTTCGAGGGACAGCTTGAAACTCCACACACCTGATTGCCTGCAGTGTAGGTGTGGAAATTGGACACTGTTCATGACTTCCCGTGCAACTGCGACAATGGATGGCCCTGTTGAGCTTCACAGACTCCATTGTTTCGTGTGAATTAGCTCAATCATCGACCTGATCATGGTGCAAGAGAGAACATGACTCGAAACTCGACTTGACCGTGGCCCGAGGCAAAGGTGCCCGCAATCATCGCCATCGGCCAGGTCCGATGTGGAGCACAACACAGAATAGAGGCGATCTTTTTGAAAGACCTGGCCGTTCCAATGAACTCCAACTTCAACCCATATTTTTACCATAGGCCCAGCGGCCTACGTGTGGGGCTTCTAACTAAGCCCGGAATCTACATGACAACGTAAGAGCCGTGAGAAATCCGGGGAAACCATGACTCCCCGCTAATGTGATCGTCCTTTCCTGAGACAATCGGAACCTCTTGCTCCACAGCTGACGATAGATTGGCTCAATTCTGTCCGTCTCCTCGCCAATGGATCTGTGGTCGGTCCGGGGTGCGCCGGCCCGCGCACAGCTGCGTTTCCCCAGAGCTATGATCGTCCGGTGGACGGCGCTCCCCGTTGAACACTGTGATGGTTGGGTGTATATAGAACATACTGTCCAACCCGATAACTATTGGCCTCTAGTGGGGCATCCAATGTGGCATGATCTCGACATCTCGAATCTTGTGTTCGTCTTTCCTCTCACCGAAATTGCACAATGGCGCCATATTTCGGCCTCCGCGGCCCTTCCCTGAACAGGGCCATCATGTGGTTGGTCGTGTGTCCGGCTTTCGTGACATATGGCTACAACCAAGGCGTAATGGGTGGTCTGTTGACTTTGGAGTCCTTTGCCGAGACGTTTCCACAAATGAACACCATCACTGCAAGTGAGGTAGATAAAACTTATAACTCCACTATCCAAGGTGAGACGGATCTTGCTTCTCTTGGCGCAGATTGATGTCAAGCGAACAGTATCTGCAGCTCTTGACCGGTTTCTCATGTCTCAGCAGGAACGGTTGTCGCGCTATACACTGTTGGTGGAATATTTGGTTCGCTGTCATGCATTCAACTCGGCGACAAGCTCGGTCGGCGAAAGGTTATCCTGTTCACATCCTTTATCTCGATGATCGGTGCCATTTTGATGGCAACGTCCTTCTCCCTTCCGCAATTCATCGTTGCAAGACTCGTCCTTGGATATGGCACCGGTGGCTATGTCGCCACAGTGCCTGTCTGGCAATCAGAGATCTCTAAGCCTAAAAAGCGTGGCGCGCATGTAGTAACCGACGGAATTTTCATCGGTGCGGGTATCACTTTCGCTCTCTGGGTAGACTTTGGCTTCTACTTTGTCAAGACCAATTCGGTATCCTGGAGATTTCCGTTGGTCTTCCAAGTTCTCCTTTCCCTGATGGTGATGACATTCGTGATGCTTTTCCCCGAATCGCCCCGGTGGCTGGTGAAGACAGGTCGCACTGAGGAGGCCCGGGAGATTCTCGCGGCCCTGGAAGATGTCGATACTCAGTCTGAACAGATCACCCTAGACATTCGCGACATTGAAACCTCGTTGGCGCTGTCCGGCAGCGGATCCTGGAAGGATATGCTTAAGATGGGTGATCAGCGACTCTTCCATCGCACTGTTCTCGCCTGTATGGGTCAGATGTTCCAGCAGATGTGTGGAATCAATTTGATCACATTCTACGCTACAACCATCTTCCAGCAATATCTCAAGCTCGACCCTGTCCAATCCCGTATTCTCGCGGCCTCTATGTGTCTCACACAGCCGCTGGGCGGCTTGCTAGCTTATTTCACGATTGACAGACTCGGGCGTCGCGTGTTAATGTTGTGGAGTGCAGCCGGGATGTCCATCTCAATGGCAATCCTCGCTGGCACCACTTCTTTACACGATAACACTGGAAGTCTGGTCTGCGCCGTGGTATTCCTGTTTGTTTTCGAGTTCATCTTCACAGTTGGTTACTCGGGCTTGACCTTCCTGTACGCGACAGAGGTGGCACCCCTTCAGTGTCGCGCTTCCATCAGTGCCATCTCCTCCGCCGCTGTGTGGACATTCAACTTCCTGCTGGCTGAGGTCACCCCCGTCGGGTTTGCGACTATCGATTGGCAGTATTACATTATCTTCGCGGTGCTTAATGCTGCCATTGTGCCAACTGTTTACTTCCTCTTCCCGGAGACGAATGGTCGCACCCTTGAGGAGATAGATGAAATCTTCTTGCAGTCCCGATCTATCTTTGATCCGCCTCGCATTGCTCGGTCGCTTCCGCGGATGCATGTTGCCGAGGCGCATAGTGTTGATCTCGACGTTAAGGGAGATGGAAGCGAAGATATTATGGCCGAGAAGCCCAAGGCTTAGATGACTCACGATGAAATGATTCGGAGAACTTGGTGTGTTTGTGAAATATATATATGTAGGGCTCCCCAATGAGTTCGAAGGGACCGGGCAATTTGGGGTTGATAGACAAAGGACATGATCTCTTCCCCTCTCTTCCCTCTGTCTACGAAATTGGCAATGGCTTGTCGGTCCGACGATGCGATCGGTGGAACTTTGTACTTGGCACCGTTTCAGGCTGTTCTGCAGAGTTTCATCCAAAATCCTTGTTTCCGTGTCTTATCTGGCGACACATCTGTCGATCATTTGGATCGTGTCAATTGCACCAATCTAATGTGAAATCCTTGATGCATTGATGTCCAGTACAATGAAGGTCATACATGAAGGCGACATTTGATTACTCCTTTGGTAGCGGGACTGTGATAACTCTGGTGTGTCCATTGTATATGCGATGATGTTCACATCCATTTGAGCATTGCGAGTTGCGAATTCGTCACACCAGGCGACCTTAGGGGTTTCAAGTCTCCGTGTTATATCTGGCCTGGTTCACGAGGAGCCAAGGGTATATAGATTGCCCCGAAAGGATATAACACCTTTTGAGCAACTCTTCCGTCCCCCAAGGTGCCAAGTCCAACTCCGAATAACGATAATTGAAACAAAATGCGGTCTCTTGCATGGCTCATCTATCTTCCTCTACTGGCAGACGCGGGCGAGGTTCTCTGGGGCGGCCTCTTCGATGAATCCGCCTCCGTCGCGGACTTTGACGACTGTAAGTGTGGTATTTGACACGCCGTTGCCTGATATTGACACCGACAAAAGGGTCGTGGTCGAACCAGGTCGGCGCCTGGCAGTGGTATATTCACGGTCCCGGCTCCACAGAGAATTACCTAGGCCTCTCGCCTGAGTACAAGAACCCGGCCGATACCAGCGATGCTCAAGGTATCCGGATTACGATCGTAAGTCGCATCTCACACAGCAGAAGCAACCAGAAGCTGACAACAGCACAGGATGGTACGGCCTTCTGGAATGGACAGACCATGGAACGATCCGAGATCATCCCTCAGACGACAGCGGATCTGGGGAGTGGCCATTTGTTCTACCATTTCTCGTTGAAGACGACGGAGACAAATGCGCCTAACCCGGGCTTCGAGCATCAGATTGCCTTCTTCGAGGTACTGTTCTTCCCTTGTCCATGTTCATGATCAGAACTAAACAAAATATATGTACCGCAGAGTCATTTCACTGAACTTAAATACGGTCTCGCTAGCGGCGCCTCTGGCGAGGACAATACGCTTCGCTGGTGCGTTGGCGGAACCTCGCACTGGGAAACTGAACTGGAAGCAGGGCAATGGTACAATTTTGCGTACGATATCAATTTCGACGCGCAGACGGTCGGGCTGTGGGCGTCTAGTGGGTCGGATGATCTCACCCAGGTGGTTGCGGCTATCGGTGCATCGACTTCGACGAACTCTGCCGATTGGCATGTTGGTGAATTGCGACTGGATAATGGGGGCTTGGATGCAGCCCCGGAAGATTGGTTCTGGTCTGGCATATTCGTTGAAACAGCCCCGATTACAGCTGCTATTGCGGGACCTTTGTGAGAGATGTGGATGTGAGTGGGTGTTGTGTTTATTTTTGGCTGAGGGTCCACTTTTTCCAAGATTGAGTGCAGAGCATAGCTCAAGGAGCTTCTGTAACGATGATATCATGCTTGAAACAGGATACTACATCAAACAAATTCAATGGAAGTGCGAATTAAAATCAATTTCTCATAGGCTAAATCATCCAGGTTCGTGTAATTTTGTACAATCATTATTTACCGCACGCAGTAACCACCATCAATGAGCAAATCAGTGCCCGTCATGTAGGTGCTGGCATCGCTGACCAGGTACACATAAGCACCCTTCAATTCCTTCGCGTCACCATTGCGACCCATAGGGATCATGGAGTTCCAAAGATCTTGAGTCTTCTGATCGACGAAATCAGACAATCCGGTGTCAATGTATCCAGGCGAGATACTGTTGACACGGGCGAAGTCGCGCCACTCATTCGCCAGCGACTTGGCCATGTGAATGGTTCCCGCCTTGGCCACGTTGTAAGAGGTCTGTTCTTGAGGGAAGTTGGCAATGTGCCCGGACATCGATGAGGTCACGACAAAGCTGCCGGTCCCCCGCTCCTTGAAGTGTGCGCCAACCGCCTTGGCGCAGTGGAAGGTACCCGTCAAATCGGTCTGGATAACTTTTTCCCAGTCCTCGACGGAGCCGTCCAAGATGCCGCTGTCGGCCGTGCGGCCGGCGTTCGCGATGAAAGCGTCAATCTTGCCGAATTCTTTGATCACCTCCTTCACGAGACCCTCCACGCTTTCCCAGGAGCTCACGTCGCACTTGTAGGCCTTGACTTTCACTCCGTATTCTTCGGCGAGCGCTTTGGCGTTCTTCTCGCCGCCCTCGGCGCGGGAGGAGTATGTGATGGCTAGGTCGGCGCCCATTTCGGCACAGCCGCGGGCGGCTTCAATGCCCATGCCTCGGGGCCCGGAGGCACCGGTGACAACGACCACCTTGCCCTTGAGGCTGAGGAGGTCGAGAAGACGGTTGGCTTTGGGGACGGGGATAGGCATTTTGATGTGTGTGTTTTTTTTTGTGAGGTTGAGAGGTTTGAGGGAGAAGAGGAGAGAGAGTAATGTATTTGGGATATTGTAGATTGAGTTTGGGATTTATCTGGCAATGAGGATGACCTTAAATACCCTTTTGCCCCCCTCCCCTTTCCAATGACTTCATGGTTGCCCCCAGTCTGCACTGACATCAGAAAGTGTATAAGCAGGGACCCCCCAGTCTGATCAGGTTCTGTCTGGGCTAATCCAACCGGCTTGGCAAAAACCAGTCTGCAATAATATCGAATGACTTCAATTATGGCAATCTTGGTGGAGACGGAGGAGTGAGTGACATCATCACTTATGGAGCAGGTGGGCAACATTGGATTACTACGTTGTACACCTACAATATGAATGCGGTGTAGGGGGGTAGGTGAGATCAATACTTGAACTGCGTTGATGGTTACAGTCTTCGATAATCATCTATGTGGACGTTTAGAGCAACATCCCATCTTTAAAATCAAATGTGAAATTGAGCTTCCAAGGTTATCACAGCATCTTAACTACCCCACTTCGTGCCAAGAAAGTGTATAGAATGGTGTTTGCATTGTTTGCATGGTTTATATAATTTGGTCCGTTTGATTGCTTTGCACTTCTTGTACATCAACCCTATGTTTAATCATACGTTTAATCATCATCTGCTTTACCCTTGATTTGTGAAAAAGACAAGCTCGTCACAAGAAGTTGCCAGCCAGAGGATATCAGAAAGAGCAAAGTATTAACCGACATTTCAAATTGAAACATTGAAGTAACCTTACTATGCTACTTCCGAGGCTAAAAGCTAGCTCCAAGTCAGCTCAGAGATTGGTAGAGTGCTCCTCAAGACGGATACAGACAAATTGAAGGATGAGGGTTGGGCATCCATCAAGATGACAGCATTCATAGCTATACAACATACGATACAAACTGAGGAACATGGGGTCATCCAATAATTTCTGCTCTGTTTTTGTTTCTGCGAGAGAATTCTGCACTTCACCCCCAATCTCCGAACTTCTAGGCCCCCGGTGTCAGTTGGTGGACATCCCAAGGTTGTATTTGTCTACTTCGAAGTTCATATTCGACATTGGTCACCAATGCCCCACAATATTCGTGTCGCCAAGGTGTGTTACGCATTCATCTAACTCTTTGAAGGTATTGCCATGTCGTCTATATTGCAGCAATTGGCAACGTTCGACACCATATTATGCACCTCACGATAAATATGCAAAGCTCGTGAGACGAAGAAATAACCCGTAGCGTAAAACTTGACGGACTTTGTTCTTCGGTTTCTTTGACAACAAAATTGATAGCGTTTTGGAGCCACCTGGATGCTTCGTTCCATTGTTTGTGCGTGAGAAACTGAATGCCGATACACTTGAGGCAGATGGGAATAAAAGAAGAGATTATCAGAGCCTTGGGGAGAAGAAATCCTGTGAGCTGAGAGTGTAACTGACTGCTGGGTGCCAGTTGCCGAAAGAACGCGGACAACGTTGTCGAACGACTTTCTTGTAAATTCCTCACCCCTAGCCCGCGATGACAACTGGCGGAGGTGGAAGAGCATGGATGCGGCATTGTGTCTGTTCTGGTTTGACGTCTGCTCCCGAGGATCTTGGTCATGCTATCGAACTGAGGCGGGTAATCCTCGGATTGAAAGAACCCTCTCGTCTGAAGCTCGATGGTATATAGCGTGATTTGTACGTGATATTCGAAGCTCCAGATTGGGCTTGAAATTCCGTGGTCTTCTCATGGGCCGTCCACAGTATGATTTCCAGAGCATTTCCGCTTGGCTCGGATTACCGTCGGCCATCTCGATGACCTCCGGACGATGTTGAGGATATGAATACTCCGTCGGATTCCGTTGGAAACTGATAGACATGCAAATGATGTCAGCTGGCAGACCTAACAGAGCCCGGTGAATGCGGTTGCAGGGGATTTGCAAATGTGACAGATGGTCGTTCTGGCGTTGCTGGCGTGGACACCGACTTCAATGATGATATCTTAGTATGGCGAGCTTCACCGGTGCCGGGATCGGGGGTAGAAGGCCGATGAGACATGATTGATGAGCTGATCGTTGCCGGAATTTCAATGTCATGAAGAAAACGAAGGAGAAGATAACCGTCCCGCCACCGGCTCGATGGGTCCTTTTGCATGTCATTGTGGCAGCTGTAGAAGCCGCCGCTCTCCGAAGAACATGTGAGGGAGAGACAAGAGGACCGAATTCCATCACAATTCTTGACTAAAAACCCTCGGATGTGATCTGTCTGAGTCTTACGGCTCCTCGCTCAGCCTCACCAGGGTGTGCTCCTGCCATGGCGGCAGCGATGAAGCAGGGGAGGGAAAGCGCTCGTAAATGCAGGTGGAAAGAGCGTAGAGATGGAAAGGGCGTATGTAGAGATGGGATAGCGTGGATGGAAAAGCGTAGAGAGATAAAAAGGAAAAAGGGTGGAGGAGAGGGAAAGAAGAAAGAGCGTTAGATACAAAAACTAAATAAACTTTGGACAAAGTCTTTAAGCTCTATCTATGGGTATCATAGTGACCTTATCATTTTACCACAGAACCCTATATATTGAAGAGGGGAACACTCTACATAAGCAGTATGGTCGTTGGCATACGGGTCGATTCAGCACTTGTAAGTCAGTATCATACCTCCTAAGATGTACAAAAAGAACCAGGACGTTAATCTAGCAAGTGAATTCTCTTAATCTGTAACTATCTGCTACTTGGAACCTCCCGTGCTCCTTAGTAAAACTGTAGAAATAAAAGGAGGACAGACCGTTTCTCACGGCAAAGTGCTCTAGGCTTGGAAACCGTCTAAACGTAGCCTACAGACTTGATGTTATAGACCACCCACCCGTCTTAAGAGGGATGTGCTGTCCCCTTATCGTCCGACGTTGAATAACATTCGACGAAAAACAAAAAAGCACATCAAACAAATCGCATAGCCAATTAATTGATAGGTAGTACAGTCCAGAATCAAGTTCAGTGAGCTGCAAGTCCGTGACTTTCAACCAAATTCCAATAGGATCTGGCAGTGGATCTGCGAGCGGATTTTCCAATTTGAATCCACAGCAAACAACCACCCCAGAAAGCCGCCCCCAACACCGCTATCAGAATGAATGTATTCTGTAGCCCCATGCTCGAGATCATGGGATTGACCGCGTATGCAAAAGCGAAACCTAGTAAAGTATTGTCAGCACACTTGAGATATATCAATCGATCCGCAAGAGCTTTTCAACTTACCGATTGTGTTACGGAACAAGATAACAGTCACAATCGACTTTCCAGCCAGCTCCTTTTGACTGTCAATGATGTAGGTAATGGCTAGGCCAGATCCCATCGGCAAAGTGAGGCAGATGAATGCCATTCCAATGACAACTCCAATCCAAGGAATGTGGTGGCTGGCCCCAACGCCATAAAGAATACACCCCAGAGGATGGGCGACGATGGGAATCAGGAACAACCAAAGACGGTCTTCGGGTTCCTTGATACCGTGTCTTCTTCTGGCCATCTTGATTGCAAGGATATCACTCAGCCACCCGCTAAAGTAGCATCCAATCGACACTCCTATCACACTGGCAAAGTAGGTAAGGCCAATCTGCTGTGTGGTGAAGTTATAAGGGGCGCCGCTCAGAACTTTCGCCACGGAGCCTCCCAGAACATTGTACCAGGCGAGCATACTTCCCACGAGCAGGCCGGAAAAGATGACGGTAGGGAAGCATAGCAGTCGGAACGAAAGAAAGATTGACCGAAAGAAGTTGTATGGCTGAGAAGGATGTCTCGGTCCCCAGAGCTTCAGCTTCTGCGCATATGTTTTTATTTCGTAAACGTCTGCATCGGCAATAGAAGTACCGTGTGGAATAGTTGTTTCTTTAGATTCTGAGATGTGCTTTTCGTCATTTGCACGGGATGAATCCAGAGCGGCGGTGTCCATGGAAGAGGAACATATCGGTTCCGGAAGATTCACTTGGCGGAAGAACATCGTCTCTTCGAAGGTGAAGAATGTTGCAACTGTGAAACATAGGCATATAATGGCCAGGAGGTATTGAATCCATCTCCAACCCATCGACTCGGCAACAAAAGCACCCGCGATAGGCGACAGGAAACCACCGCACCACAAACTCCAGTTATAGATACCCATGTGAAAGCCTCGATCATGGGCAAAGTGGATGTCCGCAATGCAGAGCTCAATCAAGGCTTCTTGGGGGGAAGCAAAAATCCCAAGAAGAATTCGATTGGCATACCATTCGCCCACCGATTGTATATACGCAGACCAGACCTGCAACAGTGCTGCTCCTAGTAGGCTAAGCAGGAGGACGGGCCGACGACCATAGTCCTGCGCAAGGTTTTGTGTCAACAAGGTACCCCAGCCCATGAAGAGATACATGAGGCCATTCCCCGTGCTGAGATCCGCCACGGAGATACCTGTATCTTTGGAGATGAGAAGATAGGATGATGACAGGCCACTGATGAGAGACGCAGCGATGAAGCACCAGGTCATTTGACATGTGCCGTTGAGCAATTTGCGATAGCGAGACCAATTGAGAGGGTCATCAGGGTGAGAGCTTGGGTGAGGGATCAGGACGATGTCTTCTTGATCTTTGTTGTGTTTCAGGCGCAGAGTGTGGTTCAAATCCACCTGCTGGACGGTTCCGGGGATGGGAAGGGGGTCGTCCATCTTTAATATTGCATCTGCGAGGATAGTTCCAATCTTTCCAATCCTTCTGTCTGAAGTTCAAATCAAGTAAAAGTCGCGTGTACCTGTATTCCATGGGAGAAGGAAATGGCTCCCTTAATACGTGTTTCTTATCTGACATTTTCCAACTCCTTTTATCAAATTCGTTCAATTAAATCACAGAGTCCGTAATATCTTATCGTACACGGCTGGAAAAGGGCGAAAATAAATCATTCAGTTTGTGGCTTTTGGACTTGGGAATAATAGCTGTCTTGCGAGTATGAAAGCTGCCAAGAGATAACAAGCAACCCCCGCAAAAGGTTGGAGTGATAGCTAAGGTAGTTATCCAATCGGATTCTCCTTTGTTCGGTTCGACTCCAACTGAGCAACCCGCTATCCGAAATGAATGTTATATTTTAGATATCCGAAGGAATGATAAACTTGGGTATCTGACTAAATACTATTTCGGTTCACCGTAGTGGAGGTAAATAGGGGGAAAGCAACGGGGAAATGCCGTGGATCTCCATTCCAAACGGTGTTAATACCGACTGGCTTATGGTCAATATGGCCGCAACAAGGAACTTAACTAATACAACATTATGTTCAGGAAAAAAGAGTTGATCTCAGTACGAAAGCCCCATGTTTGTATGTATAGTCCTGCAGCCAGGAAACAAAGTTCATTGTGTTATATATCTATTTACTCGGGAAAGTAAGCCTTGTTGAAGGTGTCGACAACGCCTCTCGTCGCCTTCACTAATTCCAGGCACCCAGGAACGTCAGAATGACAACAGATCGAGATGGGATAATCCTTGACAGGTAGATCACATGTAGATCCATCGATTGCAACAGCAGTGCACGTTTCCATCTGTTTGGTTACGCGTTGTCGGACCTCAGCAAGATCCCAAGCCCTGTAACGGTGAAAAGCAAAGTTAGCCCACAGGAGCAAGATATAACGAGACGAGAATATAAGCCTTACTTCTTCTTGCGCTCGATGAGGAGAGAAGCATCCGCATTGTACTTGACATCCGCATACAATTCTGCAACGAACTCGAGTCCCAAATCTCTGGCGGCCTGCTCCATACAAGTACCCGGGAGCCCGAACACCTTTACGCCTTTGGGAACGCCACTAAAGACAGCCTTGGCAGTATCGTAGTCTCTGCAGCACATACCATAAAGCATCCCATGGGGCTTGACGTGGTGAAGTGGGACTTCCTCCCGATCTAAGAACCCCTTGAGGGCTCCAACCTGGTAAACAGTGATTGCGGTAAGCTCATCCGGCGAGAGTTTCATCTCTCGTCGGCCAAATCCCTGGAGATCTGGCAACCCGGGGTGTGCTCCGATTTTGACGCCGTGTTTCTTGCAGCTGCGAACGGTTTCCATCATGATGAGGGGGTCACTACCAGAAGGGAAGATATGTGAGCCAAACGTCATGAATTAATCCGCTTGAATATGATCTTGGATAAGCGGCAAATTGCAAGTCGTAAATTTGCGATTCCGATCGAGAAAAAAAAGACAGAGAAACAGATGAAAACGTACGAGGCATGAAATCCACAGGCAATATTGGCATGGTCAATGAATGGAAGCAAGTCTTCATCTGAAGTGATTGTCCAATTTCCGAACCCCTCCCCTAAATCAACGTTGATCAGAGCTTTATGCTTGATAGGTCCCATGATTGTGACTAGATATCGTCGTTCGATCGATGATATTGGTAGTTGCGAGAGTGTGAGGGTGTTTGTCGGCGCGGGGTCGAATTCGGAAGTCGTTTGGACGTGGCAGAGGTTTAAATAGATATAGAGAATCGAATGTTCCAAACAAAGTGGGTGGCGCCTTGCACAGTCACCCTCTTTGCATTCTCTTATTACAGCTTTTACAAAAATTACATCCCCTCCCTAGCGGTTAGTTGATAGGTTCAACTTCCGAAGCTGAACCGGCTCGGAATGAAGTTGCTTCCTGCGTTATCCGAGCACACTAAGCTTGGAAATCAAGTAGTCTGCGTCATGACCCACACTCAGTTGGGAGGAGAATAACTTCATTTCTTATCTACAAAGTGGCTACCTATGCTCTCTATACCTACTCAATGCTCAATGAGTTGGTCCGCCACTTTCAAATACAGTACCGGCATCATTTGACACGGGATCACTTCCATCCATGAGACCCAAAGTCGGATACCAAGGCATGTAATTAAGATTCACCTGGGAAAACTCATTGTCCCACCACATCGACAAGGTGTCAAATTGCGTGTCACGTTTAGCATCGCCAGAACTCAATCGGTTGAGACCTAAGAGATCGTTGTGTTCAAGATCAACTCTAGCCTGCTGATCTTGAGATGACAAACTGATTGTCTGTGGCTCTATTTCAAGAAGTGTCTGAGAGGCGTCTGTTTGAGGTTTTGACGGGATTGCTACCGATGGGAGTCTCACGCCACACGCTTTTGGCGTTTTTGGTTGGGCTAGGCGCGACTGCAGTCGTCGAGTGAGATTCTCGAGAAGATCGCCCCAACGAGTGCCCAGATGTGTATCATCGACCGCAGAGCTGCGAAGGCTAACAGCCACTCGCTGGACTAGATCCAAGGTCATGGGGATGTCGATCTCGCTGATTCCGGCAGCGCAGCACTGATTTTCAAGTCTTAGAATCCACGAAGCAAAGATGAATGGATATAACTCATGGAATGACGGAGAACAGTCACTTACCTTCAGAAGAATCAATGTTGCACCCAGAAGTCTGGAGTATGATCGAACAGGCATATGAGTTAAACCTCCATCAGGGTGTATATCATCAAGAACCGTTCTTAGTATAGTTTGAGCGGCCCCGACAGTCCCTCTAAGATGCTTCTGCTCTTCTGTTGAAGCACCTCTGGAACACCCCTCTAGTCTCCCACTTGTATCATCGCGGCAATGCCGATTGATTACGGCTTGCAAAGTGACACTGAAAATGCAGAGCTTGGCATATTCGTATTCAATTGTCAAGATATATCTCGTTTGCCTCGCCACTACACTCGAATTAAGTTTGGTCCATATAGCCGGGGGGGGGGGGGGGGGGGAGGGTTAATACATACGTTTGGCACGATCAAACTGAACGATAGATTCATTGACAACTGGCTCAAGGCTTCGAACAATTGGAAGGTACTGTCCATTGCGAATAATCTCACCTGTAAATGTTGGTGACACGAAAAGAAGCTCGTTTGCATTCTTCGTGATGGTTGCGACGCGCATCCAGCATTCCGTTGTGTCATCAATCTTGATGCTGGGGCTTATTGTGGGAGCGAATGGTATTGGGACTTTTCGTCCTATCATATCCCAGGCTTGGTATTAGTCTGAACCTTCCATAAAAGCCGCGTGGGACTTGTCTGCAGAGGGCGTGCATACCTGGTTGACCCGGTTGCTGTGTCGCATAAACCCATATCAAGCTACGAATACGATGACATCTCTCTTGATCACGAATAACCTCCGAGTGGTCATGCCTAACGCGATCGTCTTGTCGAAATAAATAGTTCTCGCAGAAAATACCCATCTCGGTTGCCAACATTAAGACAGTGGAAAGCATGGAGTGACATAAGCGATCCGATCGAGCGAGCCAGTCATGTCCGGACCCGGGCCCGTCATATCCAGTGACAGAAGGGGTCTTCCGCGGTCTTTTTGGCTCAGAGATCACGATAGATGAAGTATCCTCGTCAGGAGGTGGAAAGTGGAGAGCCCGAGGATGCCAATCCAGAAGCAGCAACAACGCCTCGCATGTTCCTAACGTGCGAAACCCATGTGACCAACTGTCTGCATATGCCGGTTGTGGCGCCCTAGCAGAGCCAAGAAAGGGGTCTCTCAGCGAAGGGAATTCGCCAACGAAGAAGTCCTCTGACCAAAACAATCGTGAGATCATTCTCTGTAGACATCTCCAGACCCGGTCGTGAACGATATAGGAACGTGCGACCGCCGCCGGTCCGGTCCACTTTCTGTAACGCGATCCAATCATCAAAATGGTGATGGTCAATATAGGCTCTTGCTCGATCAGCGTCGCGTGCTGGGAATGATCGCGAAAGCATTCTGGCACCACAGGTGAGAAGGCTGACTGGAAATTGTAGAAATAATCCACCATGTCTAGCGCTTCTTCTGCTGTGAATAGTCCACCACGTACAAAGCGTAGACTGGACCAAGCGCGCAGTGCCGCAGTGGTGGCTTTGTTGTTGGTGTTAATATCGGCATTGATGCCAAGAGGTGAATTGGTGGGGTTCAGTCTCCCGTCTAGGGAATGGTTGATCGGGCGTGGGCCATCAGTCAAGCCAGTGCGGTCCTCCGTTTGCTCACAGGTTTGTGATAGCAGAGTCAATGCATCATGATAGGTGCGAGGGTGGCCCTCGAGCAACGCAGCTGCAGCACGTCCATCTCCCGTTGACGTTTGGTGCTCTGCTTCTTGTACGCCAGGAGTAAGAGTGCTGTGGGGTAGGTATGTTGAGCCAGGAAGATCAGTCGCAGGTTGAATTCGGTTGAGTTCTTGAACCAAAGGTGATTGCGCTTTTCGCTTTGTGGCAATAGTCTTCCTGATCCTCGATGCAGCAAAAAAACATTGTTTGCTCTCTCTGCAGCATCGCGCACATGGTGGCTTATTCGGATGATCCGTCGATCCCAATTCGCAGCGCACTTTCTTCTCCCGACAAGGCTCACACGCCTAGGCGCATAGTGTCAGACAGATCTACGCATCGGCAGATTACAAAATCCGGGGGGATTGAGGGGTCACGGCCCACATACCTGATACACTCGTCTGTGTTCCCTCGCATGAGGAGTCGACATGGAGGGCGAGGGGAAGGAGGGGAAGATAGGGGGAGATAGATCCGAGCCGGGCATATCCAGGCTCTTTATAATGGAATGCCCGAAGTAAGCGGCGATTTCCAACCAATCGGATGCGCGATACCCCACGATCTCCACACCAACCAGGAGCCGTGGTATTGAAGTGTCGGAGATTCGGCGATAAGCTTATCGGTGTAGAGATCCTGGAACTTTCGTTTGGAGAAACCCTTCCAAAGATGTATAAATACCTATCGGTGATTCCCCAGACTTCTTAGTGCGATCAATTTTATCGCAATGGAGAAACTGAAGACTTTACTGATCGCGAATCGCGGTGAGATCGCCGTTCGCATCATCAAATCAGCCAAGTAAGAAACATGTCCATTGTCAGAAGCATACCATCTAACTCTTGACTCCGCAATAGAGCGCTCGGTGTCCGTACAATTGCAATCTATACTGCCGCCGATGCAACCTCACAACATGTTCTGGCGGCAGATGAGGCTGTCCTACTACCAGGAGACGATTCTACCGCATACATCAACGGGTTTGTCCCCCAGTCATTGAGGAACCGTTTTCTCTTTAAAACTGACAAATGCATCACTCAATAGAAATGCAATCATAGAAATCTCCCGCTCCCATCAGGTTGATGCCATCATTCCGGGCTATGGGTTTTTGTCGGAAAATGTGGAGTTTGCAGAAGCTGTCGCCAAGACCGGCATGGTTTTTGTTGGCCCTAAAGCAGATGCCATTGAAGCCTTCGGACTCAAGCATCGGGCTAGAGAGATCGCTGTGGCAGCAGGGGTTCCAATTGTTCCCGGGACTCAGGGACTGCTCGCTACAGAGGACGAGGCGGTGGAAGCTGCGAACAAATTAGGATACCCGGTACTCCTTCCCTGTGATTGTCTTCTTCTAGGGAAGCCTACTAATGATAATTGACTACAGGTCATGCTTAAAGCCACAGGTGGAGGTGGTGGTATGGGCTTGATGATATGCAACTCAGTGGAAGAAGTCCAAGAGTCTTTGGTGCAAGTCCGCTCCAGAGGAGAAACTTTGTTTAAGAACGCAGGCGTTTTCATGGAGCGTTACTATCCCGAGAGTCACCACATTGAGGTCCAGGTATTTGGAAATGGTCTGGGAGATGCGATTCATGTTGGAGAGCGGGAGTGCTCAATCCAACGCCGTCATCAAAAGGTTGTCGAAGAGTGCCCCAGCCCGTTCGTGGAAAAGCACCCAGGTATGTGGCCCCTATCCGATAGGAAACCTTATGTGGCACCGGCTGACAATCCTTAGGTCTTCGTGAGAGGCTAACCTCTGCGGCTGTTGATTTGGCCAAGTCCATTCGCTACGGCTCTGCAGGAACAGTGGAATACCTCGTCGACGATGTAACGGGAGACTTCTTCTTCCTTGAAATGAACACTCGTCTTCAGGTTGAGCACGGTATTACTGAGCTCTGCTACGGACTGGACTTGGTAAAGCTCATGCTTCAACAAGCCGATCGTGAGTTGTGCGACCTCGGAGGTCTGGACAAGGGCTATCTGGAAGCTTTGCAGCCGGAAAAGCCTGTAGGCTGCGCAATCGAAGTTCGAGTGTATGCAGAGAATCCTGCACGAAATTACTCTCCATCTCCTGGGTTGCTCCAACATGTTGAATGGAAGGAGCTGAGCGGCACTCGGATTGACACATGGGTCGCTAGTGGAACTCGAGTTTCCACATATTACGGTCCGTATTCTATGCATAATGTTCTTTCAGGGCAAACGCTGATCGTATAATACTAGACCCCATGATCGCAAAGGTGATGGTGCATCATTCCAACCGCACCGGCGCCATTGAAAAATTGGCCGAGGTGCTCTCGCAGTCAACCATTTGTGGACCACCGACAAACCTGGAGTTCTTGCACGCTATTATTCAGTCTAGTAGATTCCAGACGGGGCATACCTTGACCAACTTTTTGACCGACTTTGTTTTCAGCCCGACTGCGATTGATGTCATATCACCGGGCGTGTATACAACAGTACAAGACTATCCAGGACGCCCAACAGCGGGTCGAGGAATTCCGCAAGCAGGACCAATGGTATGCTGACTTCTCAACTTTGAAACAAATTCATGAGCTTACATCAATCCCAGGATCCTTTGGCATTTCGAGGTATACCAACTCCCTGCTTTCCCTACTTGACTACGGTTATACATACAGTGCTGACGACACCTCTTGCTTGTAGCTGCCAACATTCTAGCTGGGAATCCTTCTGGCACGGAAGGACTTGAGTTCACAATAAAGGGACCAGAACTACGTTTCTTGGCTCCTGCATGCGTATCTGTCTGCGGTGCTCCGATGGACATGACACTTGACGGAACTGATGTCCCAATGTGGACACGACTTTATATCAAAGCCGGCCAAACGTTATCTATTGGAAAGCTGAGTGGACCGGGAGGCTGTCGAGGTAGAATACTCTCTATGTTACAGCGGGCTATTTCGCTAACTTTCTCATAGCCTACCTCGCTGTTCAGGGAGGATTTCCGGCAATGTGAGCTATTGGTGAACTATACATCTTGGCTTCAGAACTAATTATCTCTCCAGCGCCCCATACTTTGGGTCAAAGTCAACCTCTCCTCTACTCGGGATTGGCGGGTATCAAGGAAGAGCCCTTGCTCCAGGTGATATGTTGGCTATTGCGAAGCTCGATGCAGTTGAGGCCGAGCTCGAAACCTCATTGCCCGCCCATTTGCGCCCCGTCTACTCCACTCACTGGGACGTTCATGCCATGGTTGGGCCATACGATGAGGGCTACATTGTATCCGAAGATATTGACATGATCTATAACACAGTGTGGTATGTCATGCCAATGGCAAGGATGGGAGGGGGTACTATGAGGCCTTGCTAACTTTTTGATTCAGGGATGTCTCACACAATGCCACAAGAGGTGGAATCCGTCTTATTGGACCTACCCCAAGATGGACAAGGGAAGATGGAGGTGACGGTGGCCAGCACCCTAGTAACGTCATTGAATATGGCTACCCAATCGGAACATTGAATTGGACAGGAGACAGGTAAGTGCTAGTCGTGAATCCTATACACACGGCCATTCTCCTATATTAGCTAACACTTCCAGTCCTGTCATCTTCCCCGTGGATGCCCCTGATCTTGGCGGTTTCATTTCCACCACTACAATTGTGAAAGGCAGTCTTTGGCGTATGGGCCAACTAAAGTCAGGCGACACGATTCAATACCACAGAGTATCTTTGGAAGATGCCCTGAAGCTCAGTGCTCAATTAGAGAGGTTTTTGGAAAACTTGTCGGCACTTGTAACCGGCCAGTGCAATGCGGATGCCATCGAGCCAATTTCTGCTTCCTTGCCAGAGTCGACTATTTCTGGCGGCTGGGGAAAGTCGTTGGTTCATCGCACCGAACTGAGCGAATCCGAAATTCATATGACATTCAGACAGGTAAGAAATAGTCCAAGAGGATACGTTTATCAACTTCTGACCACCACAGGGCGGGGATGAGTTCTTGTTGGTCGAATTCGGCGATGGGAAATTCGATCTCAACCATCGTTGCCGTGTGACAGCGTTGGAGAAGGCATTCAACAAGGCTCAAGGGTCAGACGAAGCCTTGAAGCAAAGTGTCTACAAGACTATTGGATGCTGCAATTGTGAGTGTCCTTGCCCAAAATTGGTTATAATTGACTTGACCTAATGATTGGTCAATAACAGCGCTCCAAATCCACTACGATGGTTCAAAGCTCTCTCAAGGCAACCTTGTCAAGCTTTTGATATCGTTGCAACAGAAGATCGGCGATCCCAGAAATTCAAAAGTTCCAAGCCGAAGGTTCCGTCTTCCAATTTGCTTCGAGAGCCCGGCTCAGGAGGAAGCCATCCAGCGATATACGGATACACAAAGGCCATACGCTCCATTTTTACCCAGTAACATGGACTTCGTGGCCGGCATCAACGGAATTACGCGTGATGAATTGATTGACATATTCCTTTCAGTTGAATTCATGGCTATCTGTGTCGGATTCTTCTGTTGCGATACTATCTGTCTCCCAATTGATCCCCGCTATCGGTTGAATTGCCCAAAGCAGAATCCTAGTCGTACATACACCCCAGAAGGAAGTGTCAGCTGGGGCGGATCATGCATGAAGTGAGCTTTGCCCTACCGACGTTGACGATAAATATTAACCCGCTACGTTTAACAGCATCTACCCCGTTGATTCCCCTGGAGGATATCAGATGACGGGCCAAACCATTCCCTGTTTTGACCAGTTGGGAGTCAAACCGGGCTTCTCGCCAAGTGAGCCTGGCCTCTTCCGCGACTTCGACCAGATCACTTTCTACCGAGTACCGAAGGAAGAGCTTGAACGTGATATGGCTCGTTTCCGGTCTGGTTGTTATGAGTTCCAGTACGAAGACGTCACTTTCGATATGGCCGCCCACAACCGTCTTCTTGAGCAAACTACAGACGAAGTAGCAGCATTCAAGTCTGTTCAAGCCGCCGCACAGGTAAAAATGTTGGCATTGGAAAACGAATCCATGGAAAGGTGGATGGCCGAGAAAGCGCAGAACAAAATTCCTGTCAATGAGATTTCACTACTGAGCCAAGGTGAGTCCAATGGTTCACCAACAAATTGTTCGTCTCAGCGTATTAACCGGAGATTAACAGATCCTGATATTTTGACATTGTATGCTCCTCTCGATGCAAACGTTTGGAAGGTCAATGTTGCAGACGGGGATATCGTTTCCTCTACCCAAGTTGTCGCCATTCTTGAAGCAATGAAAATGGAGGTCGCGGTCTCTTATAATGGAGAACAGAAGGATGGGGTTGACCTCAACTTCAGGGTTGAGAAGGTGCTCGTCCAACCAGGTGATACAATTCGCGCCGGAGATACACTGGTATTTTTGAGGAATATTTAAGGTGAGCTATGCCCATAACAACGTTGTTTGGTGACTCTGCCAAGAGTTTTATTGTCTTAGAATGTCCGGAAATTAGAAGGATACTTTTCGGAAAATATATATATTTGTAAAGTGTATAAAACGAACTTGAAATATCGAATGTAGATTCCGCTGCTAGATAGAAGCTGGGGTGCACCTCGAGCATGTTTCTAGAAATTCAAGATGAGAGATGGGCCTTGACTAAATAGGGAAGGTGCAATTGAGAGTTGCTGGGGTCCCAGCGGTCAAGAAAAAGTCAAACCTTAACTACATTTCATTAATCATCAATTTTCTGGATCGTTGGAGGTGCCTCGGCTTCACTGTCAATTATCATGGGCATATGACAGACCCGAGCTTAACTGTCAAAAAGTTCAATAACCTTGGAACCTTGAAAAGTTAGAACCCCAAAAAGGAGTCTAAACCGTGTTACACTGGAAGAACGCAGTAAAGTTCAGTTCGTCCACGAAACCGCTTCTCCCGATCCATGGAAAGCACCGCTCCCCTCATTTTCATTGCCGGCACCGAGATCAATTGCATCGTCTCCAATCAAATGCTATAGAAATTTAACATTTTCTAATGAGACGAGGCCCGATGCGGCTCCTTTCCCGTTCGGCTGAAACCACCGCCACCGCCCACTTGGGTTTAGAACGGCCGAGTCCTGAAGAAGAGAGCCAAGGCGAAACTTGAGTGGATCGCCGTGAACATCAAACTCTATTCCCCCCCTCGGGATCTCGACGTATAACAAATGCAATAAGAGTCTGGCATTCAAGAACAACCAGACACCTGATCCAGAAGATACTCTGATTCTCAGATTATGGGTATAGGGCACCACCGGGTGCTCAAAGCCCCAAATTGCCGAGCCTTTAGTCCGCCTCGCCGATCATTCGAAACTAGTCTCGATCCAATATGTCCCCACCATGGAAATAGTATCATTCACTGACTCACGTCTGCGGGGATAGTTCCACCTTCTACGATGTCCGATGCAAGCTTGGTGGCCCATCTCGGAGACTACGGAAACCTTATGCCCTAGAGCCCCGTGCCAATGCCTGGGGTTGGATCTTCAGTTAAAACCACGAGGGTTCTCCGTATTTTTTGCTGGATCCTTTCTGGCCCTTGCTTCCTATCAATGCAGAGGGACCCATGTCCTCTGCTCATTCATCATGGACGCCAAACTCGAGGCTCTCGAGAAGCTTAACGAGAACGATAGTAGAAACCAAGCTATTCTAATTGTCACAGCTGTGTTTTTTGGTCTCTCCCTGTTGAGCGTGATTTTGCGATGCTTTGTTCGCACCCACATTGTTCGCGTTTGGGGGTGGGACGACAGAATTATGGTTCTGGCCATGGTGAGCCACCCTGAAATCTCACCTACGCATACGTTGTACACCACACAGTAACTGACAACCCCCCGACGGCAGGTTCTGAACACGGTCTTCGCAATCTGTGGAATTGTGGGCGCCAAATTCGGACTCGGGAGACCATTGGAATATTTCGCCCTACATCCAGACGACTTCCACCGCGCAATGCTGGTACGAGCTATCGCTCCAATGTCCTAAACACAAGCTCACCTAGTTTCCATAGTGCTGGTGGATAGGCCAACTCTTTTACGTTTTGACCTGCGTCGTCGCTAAGGTCTCCATCATCATCGCCCTCCTCCGTATCACTGTCGATCGCATTCATGCATACATACTCTACGCCGCCATGACACTTGCCACGGTCGTGGGCCTCATCTTCTTCTTTTTCACCCTGTTCCAATGCTCCCCCGTCAACTTCTTCTGGAATCAGCGCCAGCCAGGGGCGCATGGGTCGTGCCTCGATAAGGATCTCCTCACTGGCATCGCATACATGTATAGTGTCGGCGCGGCCCTTACGGATTTGACCATTGGATTGCTTCCTGTAGCATTAATTTGGAACTTGCGGATGGACCGCCGCACTAAAGCTGCGATTGTGGGCATTTTGGGTATTGGTTGCATGTTCGTGCTTACTAGCATATCTTCCCAACTCCATTGTGGCAGATGCTGACATTCCTGCAGTGCGAGTGCCGCAGTCATTATTCGCATCCCATTCCTCCATCACTACAAGGACGAGGAATTTTTATGTATGAGCCTTCTTCGCTGTCGATTTCGAGACCTTCGGGTCAATGCCACCAATGTCACTACTAACGACCAACAGACAACACCTACCAAATCGCCATCTGGTCCAATGTCGAAGCAGGCATCGGTATAACAGCCGGATGCCTGACCACCCTCCGCCCTCTTTACCGCTACCTTCGGCACGGCTCCTCTGGAAAACCTAGCCGTACACCACGCTCTTATCATCTCTCCAATAACCCTGCGGCGTTCACTCGCTCGCGCTCAAAGCCCATGTCACGGGATGACGTGGGCCAATTTTGGACGGGCAGACGGAGCGAGGACAATCATGGCATCACCACGACGATCATGGGTGCCCATCAGAAGCCCGCAAGTTCCAGTGAAGATCTCAATCCAAATAATGATGTCGATCCTGATGCCCCCGGATGGAAAGTTGAGAGGTCTTTTCGTGTGTCCGTGCGCAATGAATGAACTTCGGCCTGGGTCTCTCCTATAATTCTTTCGATGTATGACTATTTACGATTTACAATGCTGAAACGTCACTTTTTTTTTCAAGACATGAAAAGAACTGAAGTCTCTCTCAATTTTCTTCATCAACACTATTGGAATATGTGGGGTTGGGGACTGTTATGCAGGGGTAGCCCGTGCGATCACCCATCACATACCATCATAGGAACGATCGACAGGCTGATCGTGATGGTTCACCCAAATGGGGGCGAACTCTGCGAAGTTCGTTGAGGTGCAATTAACTGACCTGAGGAAGTACAAGTCATGTTTAAGCTGCCGATCGTATCCAACGTACTCCCGGCTTGGGGAGGACGTTTGGCAATACCACCAGCGCTGGGTGTCTGACCAGCGCCGATCAATCTGAAGGCCATCGATCTAGCAAGTCAATTATATTATTTAGTGGGTCGGTAGTTAAAGGCAAAAGAACAGCCAGAAGCAGACTAATGGTTTCGCTGCGACTATTTGCCCCATCTCTCGGTTCTTCTTCTTTATATCTCGCGCTAGCAGCACTGTTCATGCGTTCGATAGCATAATCGCCAGGACTAGCCGATGTTGTTCCCTGCCGATCATATAGATTTGTTCGGTTCTAGTTCATACGACTACTGCTGGACTTAGCACGACTTGCATCGTATGTGGCTATTTCATGTTCTGTTTCATGGCAAACTTGAAGTCGCGATACCTAGGTCACTATACGTACCATATTGCCTCTGCCAGGTTGGGTTTTCCTACTTTGGCTGCCGCCGCTTTTATGAGGGCGCTTAGTGATTGTGATTGGCTGCTCACTGGGTAGGAAGCATAACAAAAATCAGAACACACAGTACAAAGCAAAGCTCAGAACGCACGCAGTAATAACTCGCAGCCTTTCCCGAAAAACCGGAGCACGCTGCACACTCATTTTCTCTCAGCACAAATACAAAACAGATCGTGGTGGTCGAGAACAACATTTGCCTCATGGCTGTTCCGCAGAGGTCGACGCATCAGTACTTCAAAGTCGAGAGTCAATGGCCCCCCGTGGACGACGCCGTTCTCGAAATGGGCCCTTTGGGTACACTGCATGATTTTTGCGGGATGTTCCCTAGTAGTTGGCCCGGGCCGCGGATTGTCCACCTCAGACCAAACTTCCACGTCGACCGTCCAGATTGGCTCATGGCTGGCATGGATTAGGACAACAAGCTTAGTCCCTCCGCCTGTGTTTGAGTGCCACCACCTGGCGTCGGCCTCAGCTGTCCGGACGGCTCAGACAAGCCCACTTCGAGGATCAGGGAGGCGTCGCTATCCCCACCGCCATCGATTAGTGTTGCTAGCTTGGGGGGAATGATGTTGATGTATTGGTCCAATGACGGGAGAGCTACCTATACTCTAGTATGACTAATCACCCTCCTCGGGTGGGTAACATCGGAAACGATAGGAGGGAGATGTGGGAGGTGAGAGGAAAGACGAAGGAAGTCTTTTACTGCCTTATTGAGGACGGACCGGTCAATAGGCCAGGCAGGCGGGAACGGGTCCTCCGAGATGGGCAGGTGCGGTGGTAATGGTGACGTCAGTGACGCCAGCACTCTCTGCACACGACTCAGGGTGTCGTCGTCGAATTCGTCAGCCCAGGGGCTACCGGTCTCGCGGTAGTTGACGAATTGCTGGGCAAGTTGTTGCGCTCGGAGTATGCGCTTCTCATCCATTCGAGAGCCCTGGGTGGGGCGGAGGCAGCTGCAGGCCGATTGGCAGCGTAGCGGGGCCCTGACAGGTCGACGAGGCGAGCCCTCGCGGTGTCAGTACGTGTCAGAGAACGAGACAAAAAACAAAACAACAAAACACCCGAGAGAATCCCTCTCGGAAAATTTTATTCGGTCCAGATCAACCAGGACATGCTACCATTTGTTGCTAGCTTGGGGGGAATGATGTTGATGACTCTAGTATGACTAATCACCCTCCTCGGGTGGGTAACAATTAGGATGTTGTTAGGACCGAACCACCAGTCGGGCTCTTTGCTGCAATACCAGCCAGCGGTTCAAACGGACTGTCGGCTCATGAAGTCGCCACGTCGATAGGACAATCCCATAGCCACGAGGTGCTCCGTCAGACACATGGCAAAGCTTCCTATCATTTATTCGTGTTGAAGACCTGGTATGATCTTGTAGAGGATCTCGGCTTGCTGGTGGGAAATTGTGGCCCTAACGCCCCGGAAAATGTCGGGCTCGTCCTCCAGCCTCTTAATGAGGGCTTGGTCAAGTCTGATGACGTGGAGGTATTGAGATTTGGGGAGCTTTGATAACACGAACCGGTCTTTCAGCTGTTGAATGGCCTCTGCGAGTCCTTCAATAGTCGGGGAGTCGAGGACTATGGCGTGGGGCGGCACCACGAAATCGCCAATGGGATCGTGGGGGGTGAGGGATCGTGGGGAACAAGGTGAGCCAGAGGAGCCTGTGTCAGGGGCAAACACCGAGCCAGCGGAATCGGACGTGGAGTTGCTTGTGTCGGAGGCAGCCTCTTTGCGGCGAATGGGTAGCTTTTTCGGGGGCGGGGTTGCTCCCGGGATGGCATCTCGCGGGCGTTGGCAGTATGCGAGAATGGAGAGGACTTGGAGAGGTGAAATAGTTGAGAAGCTTGGGAGAGAGTGGGGGAGGTGCGAGTCCCTCCCATCGTGCCTTCCTTGTCTCTAGTCTGGCTACGATGGATGTATCGGACAGAGCGATGTCAGGTCTTCCTCTTCTCTCCTCTTCTCGCCTATGGACACAAAGTAGACGCGCAACAGACGTCTTGGGGTCCTACCTCGCTGGCCATCGTGAGAGAACCGCGTGGAACGTGAGGATTTCTGGAACTTGGGCAAAATGGTTAAAAGAGAAGATATGACCGGGTGAGATTGCTGTTTGGTTGGTAATTTGTTATGACCTCGGGAGCTGTGGTGATGAAAGTTGCCTAGGGGGTGTTAGCAGAGTAAATGTTGCTGCCAAGCTTTAGATAGATATGATGCAGTCATCGACTGACTAAACCTATTTAGGGTTAGACTGTAGCTGTCCCCGTGATGTGATTGGTGCCCAGAGAAAATCGGTAGTCCTAAATAGGACTAGTCGCTTACCCAGGTGCAGCATACCAGGTAGTGAGCACCTGAGCACATGAGTCAGTGCGCTTATATAATGATCGGTAAGCGGATCAGGGCGCTCAGGGCGTGCTCAGTTTAACTCAGTGAGCAAAAAGCGGCAAGGCCTGAGCACTAAAACGGAAGGGGAACGCCCAGAAGTGGCAAAGGAAATCCGATACGTAGGTAAGCTTCAAGGGTTCAGGTCAGACATATGTTGTTTTCAACCTATATAGCCGTGCGCAAAGAAACAAAGTTCATTCATAGATGCCAGTATACACGAGCAGTATCACCACTCTCACATTCAAATCATTGTTTCGTTTCTCGTGTCGTCTCCCGAACAAGACCCTCCTGCGACGAAGACGCCCTGACAGCATAGGCATCCACGACAGTTGATGAGAACTTCCGCGCAGAAACCTTGGTGGCAAAGAGAATGTCCAGCTCCGCGTATGTCCTGCCTCTGGGTTCCGGCAGACGGAAGAACGCCCAGAGGAACGCAACCAGAGCCGTCGCACCCCAGAAGAATCCAGTTTTCCCAGATGCGTTCCACGCCGTCGGATTCATGAAGTACGGCTGCAGCACCTGCGACACCACATTGATGATTTGGTACGCTGTCCGCGCCAGGCAGACTGTCAACGGGCGTAGGCGAATCGATGACATTTCAGATACGATAGCGTATGTGATTGGGCCTACCGTGAGCGAATATGTGAACAGCCAGAAGAAGCACAGTCCGGCTTGCGCCCACATCGCGCCTTTCGTGTCAGATGCCGCGTTCAAAATGCCGATCAAGAACAGAGTCGTGCATAGGATCCCCTGGCCCCAAACGTACAAGGTGCGCCTGCCTAACCCGGTAATCAACCACCAGGATAGAAATGTGCCGACGAAGGCAACTGCCGTGCAGCCGACACCGAGTTGGAAGGAGCGGTTGACGTCCATCCCGGCTTGAGTGAAGAAATAGGTAGGCGAGTAGGCGAATGTACTACCAGACAGGATCTGCCCGACGAAGGCCAGGCAACAGATCTCAGTGCGGCGCAGGTCGACGCCCTTGAAGCAGTCCCAGTAGGTGGTGCCGGCTTCGATCTCGGCCTCGATCTTGATTGTGTGGACCATCATTGCAAGCTGCCCGTTGATCTGCTCTTCTGTCTTGCTACCGCCCAATCGGCGGATGCTGTGCTTCGCGTCTTCCAGTCTGTCCTTACGGACGAGCCACCATGGACTCTCTGGTGCAAGCCACCCGATGACCATCAACGGCACTGGCCATATCCATTGCAGCGCGAAGGGAATGCGGTAGCCCCATTGGTCTGGTCGGCCGACAAGTCCGTAGAGAACACCGGAGGCAATGAGTTGACCGATGGCCCAGCACATGTTGACATAGATTGTCAGGTAACCACGCAGATTGGTCGGGCATACTTCGGACGCGTAGGCCGGTCCAATTGTAGCGAATACTCCCCATGACAGTCCGCAAAAGACCTGACCAACCAGGAGAACGGCGGCGGAGTTGGCAAAGAATGTGATGAAAATGAATCCTGTCAGGAAACCAAGAGCGACGATCATCACTCCTCGGTAGCCGTACTTGGACGCAAAGTATCCGTTCAAGATGCCGCCTATGATATGGTGAGTTCATGTCGTGGGAACGGGGCAGATGGGATGAACTGACCGAAAATACAGCCAACCGTGCTTGCCATGCTCAGACCAGTCTGCCACGGCGCAGAGACCTGCCATCCAATATCACCACCATAGTCTTGTCCATACTTCATCTGGAATTGGGGATAGGCGAAGAAATTTCCCATCAGGATGGTGTCGTAGCCCTCCATAATAATCCCCATGGAAATTAGAACAGACCACATCACAGCCTTGCGATTCTCACGCAGCGCCTGCATCAGGGTCTGCGCGTGCTCATCGTCGGTAGCCTGCTTGGCCTCGATGATGGCGCCATGGCCCAAGGTGTCCTCGACATGGTTGGCGGCAGTCTTCTCCAGCGCAAATGCGGTCTCGGCTGCGGTCGCCATGGTGGTCTGGGGGTTACAGATGACCCTCGAAGTGAGCTTTTTTACGAAACCTTGTTAACCCCTGGACCGGGGGGCAGCTGTCGTCTATATACCTACACCTAAATGCCGGCTTGCATTAGGCTCTAACGGGCATGTGGGGAAACAAAGGAAAGATCAGGAGCATATCCCCAGCTAATGATCAAGCTCATTCAGAATTCAGGCTAATTGTACTGCGCGACAGACCATACAGAGAAAGATCCCGGTTGTACACTGTGGCTTGTTCACACATCTAGGCCAACTCCGGAATGTCAGCAGATTGTAGTGGCTTCAATTTCGCACCTATCAGCAGTAAGAATCACCATTGGTGTAACTGCGGAAGGAATTGGGCCGCCAATCCTTTCACTGTCTGGGGAAAGGAACCTGGGGGATGCGAGGAGGTGATTCTGATTGGGTGCAGCTAATGGGGGCCGACAGCCCCGGTATGGGGGATTTGAAGCTATCCCTTTTGTGAAACGGAGATTCAAGCCGCACCTGACTCCTTGGCAATGCACTCGCAAGCTTTCGCTTAATACTCGGCTCGGACGTAATCTCACAAGCTATATTGTATAAAATCCTTTGGAATCCTTTGAAATCGTTTCAAAAGCCTTTGGAAAAGGTATCTGGCACGGCGGTTCGGCCCGGGGGTGAACCTTGACCAATCGGGTAATATGGCATTCTCGCCATGTCCATGTACATGATGCGGTCTTTGGCGTTAGATCCAACTGATTCATATCTGTCAGGCTGGTATGCTGGGATAAGCAGTGAGATAGTTTGCATCCCCTGCAATGTTTAATCTGTGTTTGTCACTTCATGGCCGAGCTCCTGGGTTTCAAGGCCGTGGATTGGTTGAGAGTGAACTCAAAAGACTTTCCTAAGGTTCCTTTGGGGATGTGGTAGATGGATTGAGAATAGTGATGAATCTATATACACTGCTTGTCTCATGCGAACGGGTTAAAACGAGCATGTAACGCCAGGGCGCTTTATCTCAGATGCACATGTGTGATGACGATAATATATTTTAGAATTGTTGCTGAAATTGGACCGTGAAATTAGACCGTGAATTTGAGACCCTTGATACCAGAAGCTCGAATCAGGGTCGCCAAAAATGTCCGTCTCATCTTCGCCGAAGGTTCGTTTCATTTGACCTTCTTGAAATATTATGCTTCCTCCAACAAGTGCCTGTGGGAGTGATAATTTCTTTATGTTCGTAATCTGTCATAAATACATTCCGGCTCTGCCCTGATGTCTTGGCTACTGGTCGCGAGCTAGAAGCCTTTCGGCCTCCTGGGAATCTTCAGCAGGGCGACCATGTGACTTGCTCAGGGTCTCAGCCATAGCTAGGCCTTCGCGACGGCCTTTGTCTGCATTTACCATCCACACAAGCGGAATGGGGAGAACGATAAGGATGGCGATGAAGAAAAATCCACTCCGGACTTGGCCGGTCGCGTCGACAAGCATACCCACAATAGCTGGGCCTATGAATGAACTTCCCTTATCAGTAGCAGCGTAGAGAGCATAAAATGCAGCTTCGCTGCCCGGAGGAATCAAGAGCCCGAAGAATGATCGGCAGTACGATGCAAGTCCACCCGATACAACCCCGTGAACAATGGCTAACGGGAAGATCTCCCACGGCTGTTGTAACCCGAACACACCCCAGTTCCTGATAAAGGGGATATAAGCCAGCAATCCATAAAGGGGAATCAGCTCAAACAGTACAATGCACAGAATTATGGTCTGGTTAGACTGTAGGCCGAAGTAGCGAGACACGTGAGGCCAGAAAAACGCGCCCATCATCCCGGACAATGTCGCGGTGATTGAGAGCAGTCCAACTAGTGGAGTGCTCAGTTTAAGTTCTGTGCGTGCGAACAGAATCGCTGTCCCAGAAACCGTGGCCATTGCATCTGACAACAAAAACCATGCGACAAGGAAGATGAGAACCTCGCGCAGCTTCATGGCTACTTTGACGGTCTTCCATAATGATTTCCAGGCGAAGCCGACGAGTGCCAACCAAGCCCTCCATCTTCCAATTCCTTCGTTGGAGCCTGTATTTAGAGGAGGCCCCGGGCGAGTCTTGAGCAAGTTGCGAGTGACAAGCGTGAATGCGCCCCACCAGATACCGACTAGGAGCAATACAAAACGCATGGGAAGGGTACCTGATGCTTTCGCAAGCGCAGTTTTGGATAGAGTGATGAGCATGATGATGCTGATGATTTGCACAAAGACTGCGGCACAATATCCAAGACCGATGCCTCTGGACGAGATTTTGGTGGACAACTGCAGCTCAGGCGATGACGAGGAGGGAGGCTTGAATTCCTTTCCATCTTCTGGAGACGTCTGAAACTGTCCCGACGGCCGAAGTCCATCTAAGCTATCGGCGTCATCATTTTCATTATCCCAGGCATTCCACTCGGCGTTATCTCCTTCCTGATTCATGGTGGACATCTCTGCACCATCATTGATTTCCCCATCTTGTAGGGATGGGTCGTTGGCGACCAGAACGGGCAAATAAGAGTTCAGGATGACGAAAGATGATCCGAGACAGGTGACACCGACGACGACCAAAATCGAACCGAGGATGAAGATGGGCGGCGCGATGAAGACAAATAGCATACTGGCGAGCGCACCGGCAAATCCGAATACCATGAGTAATGTCTTGCGATTATTCTCTGTACATCCAATTGGACAAACATGTTAACTCATATCCCATATCCGCACTGTATTGCCAAGGGTGGCTTCAAGCAACCGTACCATAATCCGCCAAAGCACTGAAAGATATCAATGTCAACGCCTGGATAAGGACTGCCAATGAAAAAGTATACATGGCGAAACTCGCTGTGTTGATCTCGAGGCCGAAGACCGGAACCACACACTGGCCATTTTCCGCATCACTCGTGCTGTTTCCCGCCGAAGAACCGACACAGGGAAGACGACTCGTCTGTAGGGTGCCACGCTCTCGAGCCAATTGTTCTAAGGTGAGTGGTAGGAATGATCCTGGATGTACGATAAGTAAAAATTTTTGGTTTGTTTTTGGATTTATGCTTTCACAAA
Source organism: Penicillium turbatum (assembly GCA_030762825.1). NCBI lineage: Eukaryota > Fungi > Ascomycota > Eurotiomycetes > Eurotiales > Aspergillaceae > Penicillium > Penicillium turbatum. Next base: position 177,818 of record JAUJYX010000011.1, on the reverse strand, counting down.
CCTACGCCACAAACCGCGAACACTTCAGCCGCAATGCCATACGAGTACCAGCCAAGGATCTCGCGACGGCTGGTCGGAGTGGTATCTTCATCAGGATATCGCGGTGGTCGTTGCTGCACGCTTTCAGCAGGCGACGGGGCCTGAAAGGCGGCATATATTGTGGACAGCATGGGGGGGAGGTGATGTTATTCAAAACCCCCCATGTAAGAAATTGAAGGGATCCAGGAACACCGACGGATGCGGGCGGAAAGGGCACACGGGTAGACGGCAGCATTGCGGGTGATGTCATCGATCGACAATCTTTGCCTCTTCGGGAAGTATCTTTATCTCACGATCTTCAGTGAACTTGCGCTCTTTGCTTTCACCTCACCTATTTTGGGCTTGACTATGGCTAGATATCTCTAGTTTGAATATGTCTCTATCGTAAGTAAGTATGCGGCAGATTCCAAAATTGTTTGCAAAACGAAAGTGATATATATATAGACAGTGATATATATATAGACGTGCGCCACCTGGCGGATTATGATGACTGATTATACTTTGAACCTAAGGTTATATCACGAAACATAAGAGGACAGGTCACTCGGTGGATTTTGGGCACCTCCAAAGGCAAGATCTGACTAATCCTGTTGACGTCAACCTACAGTCACTCTTCTTGAAACATACATGTAGACATCTTCTGATCAGACTGTATCCAAGTCAAGTCCGTGCACTATGCCTCCCTCTGTCTTTCTTCTTGGCCCCGGATTTATCGGCGGAGAGATCATTGACCTCCTCCTTATAACGAACTACAACGTGACAACGCTTGTACGTCGAGAATCGGCGGTTGCAGATTACGCCCACCTGGGTGTCAAAACAGTCGTTGGCAACCTAGACAATGCATCCGTGATCAAAAATCAAGTTTTGGTCAGTGACATTGTTATTCACACGGCCACTGCGGACCACCTGCCCTCTGTACAGTCTATCATCGATGGCATCAGAGAACGGGCAGCGCAGGGATTGAAAACAATCTACATCCATAACAGTGGAGCAAGTCTGCTTTCCGATACCGCCGAGGGGGACTTCAAGAGTGATACCATATTTGACGATGAACAACCCGCACAGATCGATGCGCTCCCTGATTCTGCATCGCATCGCCTAATTGACCTAGCCATCCTGCGGGCGCGGGAAGAACTGTCATCGGATGCCAAAATGGCTATCATGATCCCTCCCGTCATCTACGGCGTCTCAACTAGGGAGAAACGTCTTTCGATTCAGTTACCAACGCTCGTCCGGTACTCTATCAAGCATGGCTACGCAGGCCAGATCGGGAAGGGTCTCGCGGTTTGGAATCATGTTCATGTCAAAGACCTAGCGAGGGCATACATGGTCTTGTTGCATTGGATGGAACACACGCCCGTGGCCGAGGTTGCGCAAAATCCATATTTCTTTTGTGAGAACGGTCAAGAGTTATCATGGGGTGAATGTGCCGCTGAGATTGGCCGAATACTGAAAAACAAAGGACGTGTTGATCAATCGACGCCGAAGACTATTCCGAAAGACCACTGGTGTGATTTGTTCGGGAGTTATTCTGGGATTGTGCTTGGGTCAAATGCGCGCAATCGAGCCAACCGACTACGGAAATTGGGCTGGGCACCGTTGGAGAAGGAAACCTTTGCCTCACTGGCTGAAGATGAGATTCCGATCATTTTGGAAGACACCGAGGAGTTTAATGGTTACGCCAGTGTCGTGGCGTCGTAGTGAGAAGTCCACCCATGGACAGTTATCTAAAAGTCTGTTGATTGTGAGTCACTGATTGTGCAGATAGGTTTGAATGTCATTGTACGTTGTATGGGTTGAACACTATGTGTATTGTTCCTGGTAGAAGTGTGTCAACGGGCGTGATATGTCGTGAAAAAGAAAAAGAATTGTCATCGCCTGGACTCGACCGGAGATCCCAACAGCACTCCCATCCTAATACAGGCGATACGGAAGGCAAGGCAAACATCCCGACTAAGGGGTTGAGGGGATAAAGATACAAAGACTCAACCGCTATGCCAAGTTGCCTGCTACACCTTGAAGGGCCTGACTTAACAGAACTCAAGTACTCCAACTCCACCTTGTCTACATGTACATACCTACATGTACAATGTATATAGTTGGCACAGGCAAGGCTCAGCCGCACTTGCCGATTCCGGGCCGGTTCAGGGCAGCTTCTTAATCGGGTGGCACCTGACCTTGGACGTCAATTAGGTACTTCCAATGATCTAAGATTCTTGTCATTCTTCAATCTGCACTCTTGAAAAGAACCCCAATAGTCTCGGCTGCACAGCCCTACCAGCCATGGCCATTCTGCATTATCTCGAATTTATCATAGGCAGGATGCTTTACCCGATCCGTGGCCATGATTCGCGCCAGATCCTCCATTGCCCTGCCTTCAAAGACCTGCCCGAGCCGAACATGACCCTCGAGGCCCCTGATATTGGTCCATCGGGCTCCAAGCTACCCATTTATTGTACCTGCAATGCCGATGATGGAAGGGGCCGTCTTCCCGAGCTACGCTGGACGGCTCCAAACTGTCGCGAACAAGTCGTGGAGTACGTACTTCTCTGCGAGGACCTCGATCCGCCGATCCCATTCCTTGTCTTTCACCACGGTCTTATCTGGGCTATTCCTGCCTCCACTACTAGAGTCCAGTCCAGTGATATCCAGCCTGACGAACATGCCAAGATCTCTGGCCTGACTGTTGCTGGATGGCGTTTTGTTCCCAACTTGCTCGGGGTCCCTTATGTCGGTGCGGGGGCACCCCTCGGTCACGGCAAGCATCGTTATGTCTTCACCGTTGTCGCGCTTAATGAGTCGCTGATGTTCAAGTCCCCCGAGAAGGCAACCAAGAGCGACATCAAACGTGCTATGGCGGGCAAGGTCATCGGCTGGGGACAGTGGACCGGGGTCTTCGAGAAGTCCTGGCCTCTCTGATTGACCATGGGCGAACAATATCGTCGCACGAGTGCAGCCTGGGTGGGATGTGATGAGTACGGGACGGCGGGTTTTAAATATGGGGCTCGGGAACTTGGCAGCGGATGTATACTTCTTTCCTTCATATTCGCCCGGGTTCGTTGTGGATCCATTGTGTGAGTCTCTTCCTGAAACGGAGCGCGGAATTGACAACAACAGATATTCTTATCAATGACTCACTATAGTATTGTCCATTTGTCTAACTAATGTCTGGTATCGCCCTCTAGTAACCACTGAAGGCCTCGGGCTTGTTCAAAATTCATGCCTTACCTCAGAGCTGAATTCCTTCGAGTCCTTGTGCTCTTGTCACTCTGTTGCTTCGCATGGAATGTTCGCCTAATTGCAAGCTCCACGCAAGACTCGACGTCAATCGTCGGGCCTGCCGTGCGATGTTGGCGTGGCCGGAGACTTTCCCACTGCATTTATACTCACCCCTTATACTACAACATCCTCCACTTTATATCTTTCTATTACTGTCAAGATGCCCGGGGTGGTCCCCAGATATGCAGGAAGAAATTATTGAATGTCATCTAGAAACAGAACTCAGTGTTTGCAAGAGGGGTTTTCATCCTCCATGCTAGACTGCGACATTCATTCCCGGGACCTTTCGGCCCAACGGTATCCCAAATTGGTCTGTATTCATAAGGATACTTCATCACTTAGCGTTCCACGCTAATCAACCGACATCACATCCTTGTCCAGTGCAACAAAATGTGTCCTTGGATCCTGGCATTGTCTCTGCCAAGGATATTACTGGTCAGATGCCCTGGAATCAAGATTACCCGGAATTTTATCGGTTGTTTTGCGAGTGGAAGTATTCTTCCTCGCATCTTTTGGTGGTTGAAAGATTGTGATTTGCAACTGAACGGAAACATCTAAGTTTTGCTTACAGGGTGACGACTGGTTGAACAATCAGACTCTAAATTTCAGATATAATGAGTGCTGATGATAGGTGTTCGCCTGAACTATAATCGCCATCCCGGTGTGTTTGAATTGATCCCCATCAGCTCTGAAATGAGGTGACTGAGAGTTTACAGAAGTTTGCAAATTCACACGTTCGATTGCGTATCAAACTCTTTACGACAGGCCAACCAGATATCACTCGAAGAGTCGAATGATCGACTGCAGCCGCCGATCTGTCTCATCGGCCATCACTAAGCGCCACCTCGAAGGTGTCGCACGCTCGAGATCATGATGTATGAAACGGACGATAATTGACAGATGAGAGAGACAACGGCGCAGTTGGTTAAGGCCCTCTGTTCCCCAGACGGAATATATTCCCCCTTGCACCGAGGTAATCGCCATTGTGGTCCTACCCTTCAATGCGCGTGCTGCCTTCTCGATCCCCATGACTAACAAAGTGAGGATGTCAGCCCTGGCATTTGCGCTGTAGCACACTGGACATTGAAGGGTGACCAAGCCCCGTTGCTGCACTCTTTCCAGGTGTATCAATATCTCGTTGGGGCCCTTTGACTCCTCACATCGAATGACTTCGCTGAACGCCTGAGCATAGCAATTGCAGTGAATAGAAGAATGCTGTCCTGGCAGTTCATCCAAGTCAATATCGTCGGGTTGAAGAAACTGGAAGGAATCAGTTTCCAGAACCTCTTGCCAGATTTTATTGGAGGGCAGATCCATGATTCTGGCAGGGTCCTGCACTGTTCCCGAGATCTGCATTGCGTCTGGCGATAGGCTATAAGGATATATGGCACCACCCTGGAACAATGATGCGCTTTGGACACCTGGCACACCCGCATGAAAAGGACGTCTTTCGTCAATGGGAGACTCGTCAACCATCAAACCAATCTGGGGAACAAAATACTGCGTGGGATAGCTACAGCAAGCCTCGGAAGAAAGGGAACACTCGGTACAATCGCATCCATCCATTCGTTCAAATGACCAGTTGAGCCTGGTATCGAGGAATTTGTGATTGACACAGGCATTGAAATCATTCCTGCTGACAGACTCTTGCTTGTTGTCGCAGTCTCGGGCTTTGTGGTTCTCTGCATGTCTCAATGGTCATTAATCGCCTTTATGATTTGCGGAATGATTATCTGCCCACCTGAAACATCTGAGATTAACTCTGTGAAACTCGGCCACTGCGAGTCTTCATCCACTGGTAAGACTTCCGTACCGGTGCCGGAGTCGCTCCTGTGAAACTCTTCTCTCCCAATGGGATCCGCGCCGATGATTGTTGTACTCGGACTCGGCATCCGATCCAAAACCTTGCGCACCCGCTGCTCCCTCGCTGTTGGAGTTGGCCTTGTGGTGCCCCTTTTTGCACACCGTCGAGACCAACGATCAACTGCTTCCCCCTCCCCCTTGCGCGTTTGTACGCCTGCCGCTAGCCGAGCTGTCTTTTTCTTGGCCGGCCGCCCTAACGGTTGCGAGATTGAGTAGATACACTGATACCCGTGGCTCTCACATCGTTCGCATGGGTGAGTGTGGCTGCACCGTATCTTCGCCTGTTGACAGGCGTTACAGGTGGTGCGCATCTTCTGATTAGGAAGGAGCTGATCGTCTGACGAGGGAGATTTCTTGCTAGTGCTCTCAGACATATGTGAATCGCGGAAATGAGAAAGAGGAGCTTGTTTTTGCGCCGCCGATCGATGTCTTCTTGTCCCAGAGTGAGCGGAGGTATTTATGCTCAGTGATCTCCGCCCATCCCCCCTCCACGATGGGCCTCAGATGGAAAACCTCGCTGTCCAACAACCGAACCATGTTTGATTACGATCTTGCATCCACTGGAAGATGCGAACCAATTTACCCACACCATCATGGGCTGTCTACGCAGCAACTGCCGAAAGGACGAAGAGTTACATCCAGGATCTTGAACTTTATTCATGACAAATAGGTTTGTGCCACCCTCCTTGAGGACTGCGTGCGAGTATCGCAGTTGTACCCTCTGCCACCGTTGCCAATACAATGATGCACAACCTTATTCGACCATCCACGAGTGAACACCTTTGCTCGTGCAGTCTACTCAACCAAGTATTTGGTCGTTGAATTATTTGGGTCATGATGCTGTACTGTATTCCCATTTCATGGGGCTCGTCCGGCCGGATTTCGACGACTTGAATTCCGTTGTATGAAGAAAATACCTAACCCTGGATTATCTGCCTATTGAGCAGCACCCTAGTTTGGCTATTGCGGTATCCCGAAAATATCGATTGAAGAGGCAAGGTTAGCATCCAATGACAGGGACGAGTGTGGACCATAATATCTGTCCATTGAGCGAAAACTATATCTCTCATAAGGGGATCTGGCGACCTCCCTCTCCCACTTATACAACCTTCGCCAGCTGACAGTTCCCACGATCATGATGCAGTGAAATAATTCTTTTCCGACTAGAAAACTGCAGTCCGTTGCTAGAAGGATCAGTACTTAGGTATCTTTATCATAGGCCAGGCTAACGGTACCCTTTTCACTATGGTAAAACTTCTTCTTAGTCTTCGATTACCCCTGTTTGACTTATTGTTTAGGTATGATTCCATGTGTGTGTAGCGACCACGAAGACCACGATCAAGACATTGAACTCAACCTTGGAACGCAGTTCAATGGACTCATCAGGGGCATGAGCAAGTTGTGTCACCTGCAGGATGGTCCTTTGGCTAGCTGTAAATATATCACTGGATTTCCGAAATACGGATCATGCGTGGAAGAAACACAATTTCATACCTTGGGGCATCATAGCTGGAGCGTCAAATACCTGAAGGACTTTCCAGTGAATTCGCAGTATCGTTATCAAACAGGAACATTGCCACCTGCATTACTTCCCTCTTGTCCTACCACCCAAGAATACGAACAAAAAGCACACAGCTCCCATCTAAACCACGTGAAGCCCCTTAGCTCACAACACCAACATAGTCCTACTATTAAAACAATCCACAGACCGAAACGAAGTCGTCGTCGCCCTCACAGGCACAGTACCCGTCTCCCCCTCCCCAGGCTCATGCCTCCCAACAAAATAATTCATAGCAACAGGCGGACTCAATCCCGCTACGCTCATAAACTGCTTAACATCAAACCCAGCCCGCGCATCAACAGTCTCAGGAACAACATGCGCAAAGCACTCGGGGAATTTATAACCCGGCTCCTGCGCGAATAGCAAATACACGTAGCGGTGGTGCGTGTTTGGTGGTGCGCGGGGCGCTATGTATAGGGCCGTTTGGTTATCTTCGTTGTCGTTTTTCGGGATGTCGAGGAGAGGAGAATCCTGCGTGCAGTTCTTGGATAGGCCGGCTTGGTACCAGTGGAGAATCACGGATTGGATATGCGTTCCTGGGAGGACTGCGTCGAGGTCGAGGAATATTATTGTATATTTTTTGTTGCATTTTAGGGCTGTGCTGCTGATCTCTGGGAGGGTGTTTGTGTCTATACATATATGGTGGTGTTAGAGTGGCTGGGCTTGAGGTGAGGTTGGTTATGTACCTCGGATGTCTAGTTCCATTCCTGGGGTGATCCATGGGCCGTTGGGATATCGTATGTCCAGTTGATGGGACGATGGCCAATTGAAGATTTGGGCGGTAGTTAAGAAGAGGAAGGAGAAGATTGCTGCCAGTGAGTACATATCGTCGTGAATAGAATGAGAACCGTAGAGCTCGAATGGTAGAGCTTAAATGCAGTATAACCAGCCACTGCTTGAGTTGTAACTTTTCAACATCCAGCCATTATATGTAGGCTTCAACCTCCAATATAAACCCCGTGCAACAGATCCATACCTACTACGAGCTCTCTTGTATAATCTGCCGCTGTGCCTCAATCTCGACTGCCCTCTTGCGCCATTCCCATCCTTGTAAGTAAACAGCACCCAAAATGGGCACCACAAGCACAATAACCCCCGATACAATACAATAAGTCCCCTGCACACCAATCCCCTTGATCAACGGGTTCACCGCAGCCGCAGCACCAGCGCCCAAGAAACAACGCACGAGGTTATTAGCAGCCATTGCCGTCGCGGGTGTCTCGTAGTACAAGTCCACGATGAGAACGTTCATAATGTTGTATGCCGACGTAATACAAAAACAAATCACGAAAACCACCAACAGCGCTATGATTAGCGGTGGCTCGAACGAAATCAAGACACCGTACCCGATTATCGACACAGCGGCAAGTATCTAAAAGGGGCAAATAGTGTCAACCAGCGGGTACAGGGATGTATAGATGTACCGGGGCATTGAACTTACTGTCATTGGTAAACCAATCTGTAACCTTGCTTGCTCAATGGGGAACCCGGTGATGTCCTGTCGCTGGTTCTTGTGTGCCGTCTGCCCTGCTTTTCTTCGTGTTCGTCGGTAGTTCCAGTCAACTAATACTCCGTTTACGACGGCGCTGAATAACGAACCTAAGCCTGCGGGGATGAAGCATAGGCCAATTCCTAGGTCGTCTAGATCGTAGATTTCATGGAATAGAGCCGGGATGCCGGCAGTTATGGCGTAGTAGCTGCTGAATACTACTCCGTTTGCCAAAAGGACGAATCCTACGGGTCGGCGGAAAAGGAGAATCAGACTTGAGCAGGGGTTTGGAAAAATTATCCGGCGATGAGGTATAGGAGGGATGGAGTGGGGTGTCGGGTTGGTAGAGTGGAAATGGCTCCAGATTGAGCGGTTCCAACCAACTGGGGAAATAGAGCCGTTGCCAACTATCCCACGGCAGGTTTCTGGGAAGAAGAATAGGAGAGGCAGGAAGAAGGATCCCGCTGCGATGGCGAGGAACCAGAAGATCGATTGCCAGCCCAGATACTTGCTCAGGACGCCACCGAGGATTGGTCCGAGGGAAGGGGCGAGGATATTTCCCAGCGATGCAAAGCCCATGTACATCCCCCGTTCGGCGGAGGTTATTATATCGGCCGCTACGGCGGATGCGAGGGCGACGGTGCCGCTGCTTCCACAGCTTTGAACCGCGCGAAGAGCTAATAGGGTTGGGAAACTGTGCTGTAGTCCTAGGGCGATGTTTCCGGCAATGTATATCGCGAAGCAGAGGATGTATGCGGGTCGACGACCTGCCTGGTCTGCTAATGAGCCTGTTAACATGGGAGCGAGGCCCTGGAATATCTTCGAGACGGGAGATGTTAGTGCAATGGGTTGGATCATATGGAATTGATTTCATTAAGGTACCATGTATGTCGTGATTGTTAGATTGATTTGAGATGGGCTGACTCGCAAATCCTTTGAAATCGAGTTCAACGCCGGGTAGTAGATATTAGCTGATAGGGGAGAGAAGCTTGATGCCAGTGCGGCTGTCAAGATAATGAGGCGTTTCTGAGTAGGCGTGAACACGGAATATGGCTCATTGCTGGGAGTGGCATGCAGCAAAGGCGTCACTTCGTTGACTTCATCTCCCTCCTGGGCCATTGGGGGATGAATATCTTGATTGCTCATCTTGGTTCACTCGAAGGCTGGAAGGCTATCACTAGTTCTGGAAATATATGATTTGATCGAGGGATTGATGGGCAATAAGTACTCGGGTCTCTTGCGAGGTTTAAATTCGCCGTCGCTACCTATTTATTCTGGCCCTATATCGCTTATTTTCTCCATAAGCCCGGTATTGGCGCATCCAGTTAAGCACTCTCACACATGGAAACACATCTTTCAACTGCAATAATCCTGAGTTCACTTAAAAATGGCATAGTGTGTAGCTAACTCGATCAGAAAAAGAATGCACACACAGTACCAAGTATCCAAGCTCTTATATCTTAGGTCTGACACCCAAAGTCGGCTGCGCACAACCCACATAGAGATGAGTAGGCCGGAACAACTTGCCTCGATTAACTACTCCCGTCAGTGAAGCCGACAAGACCCCAGCAGATGTTAACCTTACCCATGTACTCACGCCAATGCGCCATGATACCCATGATGCGATGAGCCAGCATCGCTCCCGGAATAATATCGGGTTCGAACCCACTAGATTGGCGTCTCAGAACCCTTACCCATTCCGTGGCCATCAAGCTACACTTACATCCCAGTAAACACAAAATTCCCGTAAAAGTCGGCGTTCGGATACAACCTCCGGCTCCGGAAATACTCGTCTTTCCCAGCTACTTCCTCAAGCGCCTCGGCGACTTCCAGCAGCGGTTGATGCACGTGTCCCAAGTCTCGCAGGATAGTCTGGATTGGACGCACACGGGGATCCATCCCCTTGTACGTGCGATGTCCGTACCCGAACAACTTTCGCTTTCCGGCTCTGACTTCTTCGATAAACGCGGGAACATTTTTTGGTTCTCCGATGGCATGTAGTGCGCGCTGGGCGGACTCCGTTGCGCCGAAATGTAAGGGCCCGTGGGCGGCAGTTACGGCCGAGATTAGACATGAGACTGGGTCTGTGAGTGATGAGGCTGTTACGAGTGCGGAAAAGACTGTTAGGGCCATTCCATGCTCGGCGTTGAGATTTCCGAAGCGGCGGAAGCAGGATATGCGGATGGGATCTGGGAGGTTTGTTGCTGGGTCTATGAGGCCGGACATTGTGAAGAGGTTCTCGTAGTAGGTTTGTTGGAGGGATGGGCTTCTCCAGGAGATACCTAGTCGGTGAGATCTTACGGCACCGAAGATAACAGCGTATGCGGCGACGGTTTGAAGGACGATTTTGTCGGCCGCTTTGATGTTCGTTTGGTACATCGTCGCATTGCTGGTTGCGGGGATGACATCCGGCATACAAGCTAGGTAGGCTGAAAGGCCGGCTGTGATTAGCGGTAGCGGGCTGGTCGACTTGCTGTATGTCACGGATTTTGATCAGACAAGTAACATAGCAGTTGATAAGAAACGAAAATCCCTAAATGGAATCATACGGAAGATTGCAAATGGCCTGGCGCACGATATCAGGCACTTCCTGCATATACCGTGCCAGTCTCTGTCGTAACTCTTCGCTTTCACTTTTCGTGGGATATTTCCCCCACAGCAGCAGGTAGAACATCTCTTCGAATTCGGATTCCCAGAGTTGATCCAGAGTATATCCGCGATACAGAAGCAGACCGTGTTCATGGTCACTAGATACTCATTAGCTGGCTACGACATGCACGCCAAGTGAATTCCTCACGAGAAGCTTATGGCCGATTGTGTCACGGCTGTATTTTGCAATCCGGGATCGTGGACTCGCAGTCCATGGGCAACTTGGTCTGCACGATCGCTGGCAAGTGAAGGCGCCCGGATGCGCTGTAGATCGGTGGCGCGTATGGCGTTTTGGCGGATTGGGATCTCATAGTTCAGGTCAGTGCGCGAGTCGCGGATGAAGAGAGTTCCAGTAGACATGTTTAGCACAGCTATGCAGTTCAAGATTGGATGAGTTTGGAGAGAATCCAGCTTTGTTGGTCCCGAGTCCCTTTCTTACCCTTGTAGGCAAGGGTAAGCATGATGATAATGTGCCGAGAGACGGGCATTTGTCTCACCTCAACTAGGAACGAGCCGATTGAGCTCTCCATGAGATATATACCTCTTCACCTATCTGATTGGCCTGCGACAGGACAGGGATCTACTTTGGACACTCTGATTGGATTATAACTGCATATTAGATTGCATAGTTCATTTGTCGTTATAACTCATTAAAACCGCCATCATTTGTTTCTCACTCCAAAGTTGTTTCACTTTTTTACTCCGGCATGTGCTTGAAAGGGTGGGCAAGGTTTTCCTGGCAGAAGGGGAGCTTGCCGACGGTCCAAATCTCGGTGTCCTATATGAACGGAGGAGGTCAGTCGAAATACAAGGTGTAAGGTACGAAAATCACAATTGACATACCGGCTTCAGGTTCTTCTTAATTTCAGAGTCCAGAGTGCCGGCCTTGATGGCGATAATCTCGGGAGCGGCATCGGGGTCGTGGGCGATCGGGGAGCCACACTCAGAGCAGAAAATGCGGTGGACGGCGAGACCGGAGGAGCCCTTGCCAGCCCAGCTCTTGGTGGGGCCGTTGATGGTCAACTTGTCCTTGGGAAAGACGGTGACCAGAGCTATAGCCAATGTTAATAGGTGCGTTTGTTTGGATGCTCAATGCTACCCACAGTAGGTGGAACCAGTCTGGCGCTGGCAATCATCACAGTGATCGTAGGCAGTGATCAAAGGCGCATCAACGTCCACGGTGTACGTGACGGCTTTGCAGAGGCAGTGTCCGGTAATAGGCATGATGAAGATGATTCTGTCAAGGTACTTGGAAATGGGGACCTCGGAGGAGGGAATGAGGGGCTATTTAAGAGTCGAGTTCCCCCCACCACCCAGACAGATAGTCGAAAGAGCGGCTGAGCTTGTCTGGTAAGCTTCACTAATTCGTTTTAAAAGTCATTTCTACTTTCTTATGATCCATGCCGATGCCGGTGAAGCAAGTACCTGGTACTTGCAAACTGTGCGTCATAACTACATGTACATGTACACAGCTCTTTTTCCCGACCTCAATCCACTTCCAAAGGAGTCTCTCGAATTCCAAATTGGTATTTAGATGATCATTGGCCCTAGTAAGCCGTGGCTGCAAGACAATGACAAATAATTGTGCCCCATAGCTTTTCCAACACGCAAGGTGCTTTGCTTTTGAATCCAAGTTTCAGCCACAGACGCGCCACTAATGTGCTGACTGTGTTTTTGTTCCTTCGTGGGGGTCTTGGGATCTGGAACGGTATCAACCAAGTCAACGCCGTCCACACAACTTCAACAACATCATGACCTCTTTGTGGCTTGTCGGCTTATCTGGCAATTATCCCCTCTCCGAGACTCTCCGATTGGGTCTTGCTGTCAGCCGTGGATGTGGGAATACGCCTGAAGCCAAGATGATAAGCGATCGGTTGGGGTACAAATCCCACCTGACAGGACGATCCCTATCGGGGCGCCTATTGGCGGTTGGAACCGCTCATGGTGGATCGCCAGCGGAAGTGGTTCAATCAGGAGCTCGAGATCGTGAAGGTTTTGAATGATCGTCCGCTATAAGGAGGGGTGGGAAGAATGTGCGTCTGCCTCTGGAGAAATATGATCAATCACCCCCGATGCATAAGAGGCTGGGTCAATAATAAGCTGGGATCATGGCATGCCATTATTTGTAAGTGCTGGCAAGTTGGGGTCGAAGGATCCTGCTGAGAAGAGCCTGTTATCTCAAGGATTCTTTTAGCTCCAGGACCAGAATAGCGGGTCAGGGACGGATTTTCGCCCCAGAGAAGCGGCTAAAAAGGATGATACCCCCAGGGATAATGGTTGGTCAATTGAAGTTTGGGAGCTATGGACACTTTTGCTGTCTTGGATGTGGAAGTCTGGTATGTTCAAGGCGATTCCTAAATATTTTCACAACGTTTTAGTAGTATGTGCAATATGCCTATCTTACATCGACACTATATCCTCCAGCGTTGAACGCCCTTAGTAACTCCCAAAACTGCCTCGTCGAGCATTGTCGATCTTGTCGGCCGCACTCTGCACATCCATTAGCCACTATCGCCACCGGAAGCTTAAGCTCCCCACTTACCTGCATCTGAGCTGCCATGCCTCCCCGAGGGTTTTGACCTCCATAAACCTGAGCTTCGGCATGCTGCGCATCTCGAGCATCATCTTTGGTGACGAATGCAGGCACGTCGGCCGTAGCTGTCAATCCCAGAGCTTCATTACTGTCGGCGATTGACCGAATCTGCGCGGAGATGAAGCCGATTCCGGGCGGTTGGTTGAATGCGCGTCCCTATGAGGACCCTCGTCAGTATTTGACCATGCTGAACTTAGTTTGAGATTCACCGACCTCGGTGGCTTGAATTTCCTCTGCATCTTCCAGCGAGATCGCGCTGGATGGCTTGCGCGATACTTCGGCGACCTTATTTTCAAAATTCCATTGTCGCATCGAAACGCTCTGCGCCGTTGCTATTATCGATCAGTCATATGCGCTTGCAGTAAGGGGAGTCCAACAGAAACTCACCAGCTGGTCCACCCCGAGCAGGTCCGCGTCCTGTCAGCGCGCTCTCTGCCTGCGAGATGGCCGACACGTCGGCTTGCGTGATGCGCTGCCCCCTCTCCGCAGCGAGCTGAATTTCCGCGACGGTAGGAATGTCGAGACTCATAGCTACGTACAAAGATTGTCCTTCGTGTATTTGCCCGTTGTCTCGAACCATTCCCCTCCTGCTATATACATCAGCTTCGGAGTCAGTGATGTCACGGTGAGGGCATCCCAATCGAGAAGGCTTTGCCTCCTCTCGTCAGTGGTGGGGGCGTTCGACATTCCCCAACCTGAATCGAATATTCGACTGTTCGATTAATGAGAAATTGCGGGGGGATGTGCCATAACCCCATTTTTTGCCATGAGGCATGAGGCATGAAGCAGAGCACCCTCCACCACCGCACTCCACATCATACTGTGAAACGATATCTGGAGTGAAATAAACGGCCTGCACGTTCTGTACCACACCGTTGAGATGATCTGGAGCTCTGAAAGACAGAACCGATAGCTGAAACCTTGCTGAATGGTCAAGTTTGGGTTGGATTGGCCAGAGATGTCCATCTGATGGTTCCATGGATGACCTGCAGATGTGTCCCTGGTTAGTGCCACCACCAACAACTTAAAAGAACCACTTCAGAGGCTAATTCCCACAAATTGTCAAATGAGCTTCATGCCCCTTTGCCATCGACCGCTCCGGCCGAACTACGACAAAGTGGATATCCAATCACGAGATCTGCTGAGTGCCACAGTTGACACCGATGGACTTTTGTGAGAGAGTACGCCTCTCTTGACTCCATTGGGTGGTATTCTTGATGGTGGGAGACCCTTGTCTTTGACTCTGATGTCCCAACGATGTACCCCTTCGCTTGGTCCGAGACCTCCCCTGACCTAAATTCAGGGCCAGGAGTCGCTTGCCATATTACTGGACTCACCGGTACAGGCGCATAGTGCCATCTGTGACGGTAGCGTCTAGTAAATATAACAGTCTATCAGTTTGGTAAGTTGGTTATTTACAGCACCTGGTCTTGGTTCTGTTTTCTGTCTGCCTTATACAAGGGCATTGCTTGAAATTATGACTCCTTGGAGTCTCTAGCACACTATAGGAGATGTTATTAATGATTCCAGACTTCCTTGGATCTTCTTCATGCAAAGCTGGGTGAGTTATTGCTGGAAATGCCATTATCACCCGAAATCCGTCCCTGGATATATTTGCTGGGCTGACAACTATTTTCTGAACCGAATCAATAAGAAACGATAGGTTTGGAAGCAGGTCATGAATTTGGTCTATGTACAATAAGGATACTACCTATATTCCAGTATTTCCCTCGGCTCTCATAATCAACCTCAAGCCTTTAGCCCTGAAGCTGTCCACCACCCGGCCCGGGACCTCAGGCCAGCAAATAAGTGGTCGTGGCGACTACAAGTAGGGGGATTATGCATAGCATATTAGTATTTGCATGACCCCGTAAAGTTATCATACACCACATTTGCAACCAGGGCAGAACATTGAACAGCACGATGTGTCGTCACACAACTAGACCACGGCACCAGAAGGCTTAGAGGGTTACAGAAGTTGGCTACATAATGACCAGTGCTGCCTCTTGTTTGAACTCTAGCGCGCTTACCATCTGCACCGTCGAAATTGCAAGTCGTCTTTACCTAGCATCTCACTATCTTATCATACTGCCTCACTACCATTGATATCGGTTGGTAGCTATATCTAGCAACTGAACACCTGCATTAGCCCGGGAACCTTTAGATTGATGACCGTAGCACCAAGCGGCTTATCCTTTGCCATTTGTTTCATATAAGTCACAGATAGGGAACAAATATTTACTTTAAAACGTTCAAACCAGAGATGATTCTTGAAAAGATGTCTCGGCAAAATAAACAACGCGCCATTTCACAGTTCCACCAAGGTCTACCCTTCCCTTCCAAACAGAACGGCCAGCTTAGAGCATTCATTCAAACATGTGTACTTATTCCACGTATGATGGTAGATCAACCGTCGCCTGCTCCAGTGTCTCGAAATCAGAGAAAGAAACCTCGTACCCAAGACGTCGCTTCAGCAGTTCGTGAGTGATCAATCGCTCCGGCATGTTCCCTTGCGCATCTAGAAAAGAAACGTGAGGATTGACATTGCTGATTCTCTGTAACTCGTTTGCAAGATGATGGTGGCGCGGACACCTATCTCCTCCCATCAGGAAGATCGTGACATGAACTCAAGACAGGCCAAGAAGATCAAGCTGAAATTCGTTCATGTCTGTTGTTTCGCCGTCGAGTATGATCAACAATCTGAGCCTGGGTGTGAGTGGAGCGGCTTGCCACCCGTACATCGGGTGCTGGATGGCTGTTCTGGAGTGCTTTTGAAAGTGCAGCTCCTTGGCTCTTTGCCAGCCTGGCATCAGTCGAGGTCTTCCGCCGAACCTAATGTTTGACCATATTTGTTCGAGGTTGCGGTGATTGACTTGACCTAGGTACCGGGCTTGATCCGCGAATGTGATGATCTCGCAGCCTCGGGTGTTGTGGCCGTGATTGATCATTGCTTGGGTAAAGCGACGGGTGATGGCCTGGCCGACGTCTATTTCCCGAAGTCAGTATCTGATGTAGGACGATGACCGGGCAATGTGGTTACCTTTGCTCTTTGGCTGATCGGAGGTGGAATAGCCTGTAATGAGTAGGTCATTGTAATTTGGGCGACGGGGCGAAGAGTTCATGGACCCCGAGACCTGCAACAGAATCACAGTTTCGTCTGAAGGAACCACCGGCTCTGTCTAAAAGGAGGTATGACCTGTTTCGAGTAAGCCTCGGGTTTGGATTGAACGTTGCAGATATCGTCGCGTGAGAAGTATTCCGCAGGTGTATCAATCGCGGAATCCATTCTGGATCGAGCCATGGTCATTGCAGTAACGACATCAAGTTTCATCTTATTTCCAAGCATACCCTCTCTGTTGTTCAGGACCCAATATAGACGTTCCTCGCCGAGATCTTTATATCCTCTCCACCGGGGAGTAACTCCTCTCCACCCACGTGGTGCGTCAATGGTAAATTTGAGAGGATTCGACGGGGACTTTGCCCAAGTCGCTGGAACAGGCTCAAAGTATCCTGCGCGGAGGAGGTGGAGATATTGAATTGGCTGCCTGTATCGAAGATCGGCTGTATTTTGACTTATTCCAATAGTTTCTTGGTAGACTTCCACGAGCCGCCGCCATTCTTCATTTGGCCACCTGCCTTGCTCCTCATCCAGTATGGCCATGCGCAGCCCTTTGACGTGACTAATTGTCTTCTCTACCTTCTCCTCTGGCGTTTTCTTCGAGAAAATTCTTTTCAAACTTAGGGTTTTCAGCTTGGAGCCTTCCGTGAGTGGACCTGATAGATCATTTTGATGAGCGAGCCCTTGTGCAGATGACTGCCGATTAAATTAGTTCACAAGGAACTGCAGGATCTGGTCGAAGCCGTTAGGCTCCTTGATCCAGTGGCCGTCACCCTCCGCCCCAGTGAACTCGTGCCATTCGACGCGTACCATGATCCTCCGTAGAATTCGAGATGCCTGCCTTCCGAGTTCCACAGATATCCACGCATCGTCTGCTCCATGGCTTAAGAACACCGGAGTAGATAAGACAGAGCTGTCAATAGGTTGGTTAGCCTGCGATATCTTATGACCGGCAATTTCATCAAAGAAGAATGTAGATATTAGGTGATGTGCCTGGTGTGTTGGTTCGCATAGTAAACCCTCTAGCTGCTGTGCGAACGGTAACCAGCCACAAAAGCCTAGCAGACCGCCTAGTGGTTCTTGAACCCGCCCCATCCCAATTGCAGCGAAGAACGCCCATAAGGCGGTTGCCATCCCCTGGCTAATACCTCCAAGATAGATATGGGAAAGCCGCCCATCTAGTAGCCTAGCTTCCCCCTCGAGAATATCAAGAATATGCAAAACTGACTCTCTTAACCCGTCTTTCTGCAATTCCTGTCTTTTGTGGATATCTGTCAGGGAGTAGGCATCAAACCAGGAGCACATCTCTTCTTGGAATGTAGTGCTCCATCCGTTGCGTGAGGTTGGGAAGACCCAACGATATGTAGGTAGGCAGGAGGAGAGGCTTTTGCCCTTAGAAGTTGCGGATGAAAAAAACTCTTCGGCGAACTCGAGGCCATTGCTGCCGCGACCATGAAGCAGAATAATCGTATGGGTGTGAGAGGCTTGAGAATGGTGGATGTGAGGTGCAGGGAATTCCATGACAGCCGTCTGTACTTCTTGATTCGGGAAGTGTCGATTTTTTTTCAGAATCATGTAAAGGTATATCGGGTCAGCGGTGCCTTTAAACGATCCGCATCGCCTCGATCGCACAAAGAAAAGAGACCGTCTAGGACCGCTAATGATATAATGTATTATCACACCGATATCACACCGCCTTTTTTTGCGGCTAGCCACATATCCTCATTATCGCTTAGAGGATAGTCAATGGTTATTTTGTAGAGCATCATGTGCCATAGCTAAGTAAAAAATCTCCGCCCCGGTGGCTCGCGACATGGATGCACGTCCTGGATACCTAAATCTGCAGTCAAACATACCTGCCGCAATTTATGCAAGATCCACGAGTTGGGCGGCGCAGTACAACACGTCTGGGTGGACGATTGAAGGGTATCCCAATCAGGGAGTGGCTTTGGCGGAGTAGCTGTATGTATTCTTATGTATTCTTTACATACGTAGCCGATGGAAGGTTTTATGGCCAAACTGCAACAATTCGCATGTTTTATGCAGGATCATTGATGGGATTCTAAATCGAATAGAACTCCTAGAACACTACGATTTGTTTGGACGTACAGCAGCCCCTCGCTGCAAGCAGGCGGTGAGACTCGTTCTGCCAGCATCACATGACCATACGATCGCTCCTTCCGCTTGTGACCAATCAGAAACACGCCAGCATCGCGTTACCGGGATTGAACGCTACACTTGTGTTTTTCTCCCCTCTGAGACCCGAGAAAATCGAATGAAAGACGAAAGAGACGAAACGACCCTTAGAAGGACTTCTTCTCATCGCTCAGCTTCATAATCCCGGGTCTTTATTGATCAGATGTCAGAAATGGAGACGTATGAGCATCGTCCTTCCCGATGTACGAAGCAGCATCCGATAACCATGTGCAGATTACCCAAAAAAGGCAAAAAGGCATGTACCATGTGCCGTCAGCAGAAGGTTTCCAGTTCTCTTCAACCTCTCCGTTCTAAGCCCGTGCTAATGATCCTTGCAGGCTAAATGCGATGTCTGGCGGGACGAGAGCGTACCATGTTCCCGATGCCGAAAGCGCAACCTCGAGTGCACCATAGACGATAGCTTCACAAGAGAGCACAAGCGCCGGTAAGTGTCCCAGACGAAGGTGGAACGTATGCATGCCTTACACGTGTTTCTTCAAAGCCGATACATCGAGCTTGAACATGAGAATGAGCAGTGGCGTCAACAACTGCAAGGCTCACGGCAGCTAATTGCCAATTCCGTGCCTGTTGCTTTGCCAAAAGCGGTAACTGAAAAAGCGGTACCGGCAGTGGTTAAGTCAGATGCCCACTTGGGGGATCCTCGGGCTTTAACACTGTCGCATCCCCTATATCAGCTTCCTCTACCGGGCTCTACGCAGGTTGCGATAATGGGCGGCGATGATGTTACAAAGCCGCGGGCCCTGAAGAGCGTGACCGTTACAGGAGAAGAGATCGACGATCTGTACCAGATGTAGGTGCCCTGGTAATTGCATTGTCAGCTCGTTGCTGACGTCTCATAGATTCTTCCGTCACTATGCCTCGTTCCTCCCGATCCTTGACGCACAAACCAGACCCAACACCTACTACGCTCAGTCTACATTCCTATTTTGGGCCATCATTGGTGTCTCTAGTCGGTCGTATGCCCGGAACCCAACCTTGCAATCTGCGCTCGCTCAGGAGGTTACCGAAATGGCGTTTATGTCGGTCTTATCAACGTGTGCGCCGTGGCACACCATTCAGGGACTGTTGATCTTGTTAACCTGGCCATTCCCCAAGGAGAATCGCCCAGATGTGACCTTTCCTTTGAGTGGGATGCTCCTGCACGTAGCGATGCAAAACGGTTTCCACATTCCAATGTCGAGCCATGAATTTTCCAGAGTAAAGATCCCGGCGCCTTCGGAATTGGATATGGTTCGGCGCTCAGAGCTCTGGGCTCATTGTGTCCTTGTGTACCAACGGTCAGTTTGCCTTCTTTGGAGAGTTGAATTTTCGAAATCGGTAACGCTGATTCATAACAGGTCATGCTTGATCAAAGGGCAGTCTCCTCGCAATGTTGTCACCTTGGCACAGGATCCGACTCAACGCCAGGTGCTGTTCGATATGATCTCCCCACACCTGGTTCAAAAACTCAGATGCCAAGAGGTTTTGGGGAAATGCAGCGAAGCAGTCCTTGAGAATGGAGTCCGTGCGATGACCCTAGAACAGGAGCTAGCTTTGGAAGTTTTGCTGCGAAAGTTTGAGGGAGAAGTGGACGACATTGCATTGCAGGCGGTCGTTGGTCAGTTTTCGGCTCGAGTCCCCCAATTAATGACAACTGCATTAACGCTTCGGTTCCCTTGCAGATGATGAAAGGTACCACCTGCTCCTTTGTCGGATGGCAATCCAAAGCTTCCATTTCTACAAAACCCAAACAATTGTCACAAGCGGATGTCTTCCGCGTCTCATCGTCACCGCTTGCAACTTGGTGGACTATATTCAAGCCTTAGTGGATTGCAAAGGGTTTCTCTTCATGGTGCCTGTTCAAATCAGTTTCGGGTTACTCTTGGCTTCAATGTCGCTGTTGCGCATTCTCAAAGGTGACTTCGCATCCAGCGGACTCGACACAAGCAGAGCCCGAGCCACTTTCTTCGCTGCTATCAATCTGGCCAAGCAGATGTCAACCGACAGAAGCGATACAGCGGCCAAAACAGTGGTCGTGCTCACTCAGCTCTGGAACAGCGGTAAAGCGTTCCGCAAAACCGATGGGTCAGAGTACACGGCACTTCGAATTCGCAGTCGCTTGATCCTCAGTCAGATTTTGGATGCTGTCTGGTGGTGGCGCGATGAGTTTGACCCGAAGGCTCGAGCTGAAATGCGAGGGAGTGAGTTCGTTGACAACATCTCGTCGCGCGGCAGATTGCTTCAGGGCATGGAGGCAGGGCATGCTACCGTCGGCACAGATTCCAATCGAGAACCCTCCTCTAGGGGGGATGTACAGAACTCGAGTGCTTCTCAGCGAGACGAGTTCTACTTGAATGAGGATTACTTCACCAACTTCGAGTGGTTGAGCGACGAAATTTTTTCATTCCCTCTAGATTCGTCCTCGGTCAACAATCTCCCGTGAGCCGTTCCTGCAGTGGACTATATCACCCAGACATGAAGCACACGTTTGCCTGGAGCGATAAATTCACCAGAAGCCTTATTGTTTATCATTGCAAAGGGAACTCGAATGCGAGTAAGCAGGTCCTATTGTCCTACCATCTATCCCAGGTTTGAGGTTTGCGGTTGTTCGCCTACCGGGACATGATCAACGATCGGCAATGTCAGACACCTCCAGCCACATTGCGTGATGCCTGTGGAATCAAACCCCGCCTCATGGAGATGTCAAAATAAAGATCCAACGGGCAGAAATTAAGCCACTGCCCAGAGCAAGCATGCTTACGATCGAAAAAATAAATGCAGATCACTTCCTACGTGCGGCCTTGCAGCCCCAGATATAGATCTTGCATACGGCATCCAGGGCTGTGAAACACTAGCACGCTCTTCCACACTTTGCAACACTGATAGGCAAGCTACCAAAGATTCGGGAACCTTGGTGCGGGAGAACTACGATGGAGATATATGCTGGCCGATCAAAGGACCCCCGACGAATGTTTTCGCCCCCATGACAGTTCACAATTATTAATTGGCAAATGATAGCGCGACTTCGTTCATTATCTTCATCATTTTCGTCGATAATTATTATTCTCAATTCCAAACTCTACAGGTTATACGGAGAAAATTCGGTCTACATTCCAGGTTTCCTGCTTTTAGCCTCGGTTCTTTCAACTCATTGTCTTTCATAAACCCCGAGTCATACCCCAATGTAACAGGGACCATTCTCATTGGCCATTACGTTTTGGCTTTGTGCGATTTACCCCCAGAGAAGCTTGAACACAAGATCCCGGGGTTTTCACTTTCTCCTTGGTGGAGTCCCTGTGGTTGTGTCTTCGCTTTAACATAACCTAATGAAAACTCCAGACGATGTTTATTTCTGCTATCCCCGCGATTTACCTTGCGACACATGATCTATTCCACCATGATCTCAACCAATGAGAAACGCAATATCATGGCCAGCCGTTGTAAGACCCCCGCACGTCCGTGGGGCCTCCGGTCTGAGACACGCTAACATCCAAAGAGCCACGCGAGGATCAAAATTCGCCATTACTACTAGTATGTAGTTCCGAAGCCAGCTACGACCTTGTCGGGTTCGGTTGAATGTGAACCCACTCCCAAGGTCTCCCCGCATTACTCGGGTCGTCCCTTGTGCCACAGTGCTTGTCTTGCCTTACATGAGCTACATACATTATGTATACTTATGTAGCTGCCAGATGCACTGGTTACATTTTGTTTCCAAGCACCTGGGAATGCCTAAAATGGCCCCCAAACAAGCTTGGACCGGCATTGCTTACAAGTAGATGGACTAGAAGTCATTCCTCTTATTCCGGGGGTCGCCTAAATTGCATACTTACCGACAGATAAGAGGCTACTGGCGGATATTTCTTCATTTTCAGGGATCAGCTCCCCGCTCTCTCTTCCTTGTTGAATCCATACATGCTTGTATCGTCTTTACCCATAACAAGGTACGGCGCCGAAGATGGGGCCACCCAGACTGAAATACGCGATCCTGATTGGTTAGCCTTCCATTTTAGCTGCACAATTAGTGTCAAAGGCTAACTTCAAATGGACGGGCTTACCATGGTCCTCCGTGCGCCGGCTTATCACTAACAAGCTCTCAGGGGATTGCTTCTCTTTTCTCGGTCTTCTCTCCCTATCTTGTTGGGAACAAGAAGGAGAATGGTGGTCTCTCGCCTGGAATTGCCCTTTCATCTAGAATGTTACACACATTCTGCTGTCTTTCTCACTTGCTGCCCCTGTAAATGTCTTAGTTTACGGTCTACCGTGAATTCCTAACAGTCTTTGTTGACATCCAGCTGAAGCCGAGAACAAGAAATCGGGATCTTAAACGAACGAGGGTAAGATAGAAAGTAACCCAATAAACGCCACCAAATATCTCCATCCTCGTGCTATGCGCATACTCTATATGCATACACATGCGAGGTCTGTGAGCTATCGGGGGGCCCTGGCAAGGCCGAATCAGAATATGGGCGAATATCGGATTGGCCGTGGCGGTTTGCTATATGCGCCCCCGCCGCTTTGCGCCCTCGAATCTCCCTCATCCCAGCCATTCAGGTCTCGATCTCTCACTTCTCCTTCCTCTCCACCCCTTGTCTTCCTTTTCCCCACTTTCAGCTTCCTGTCGAATCATCTCATCTTGTAAGCGTTCGGTTTCATCTCGGCTCGTGGGTTACATCCACAACTGGATAAGCCTGAGATATCGCCTTTGGTCGATAAGGCGGACCTCCGACGGCTTGCTGGTACACAGCAAGCTTTAACTCATATATATCAATGTATTATCCCCTTTGACTGCTTACTCTTTCTCGCATGTCCCTCTTCTCCTTGTGAAGTTTGCATCTGACTCCACATCTTTCACTATGGAGAAGGACGAGTCTATCGCCGTCACATCGGGTGCGATGGTCGATGAGGCCGCACCCGATGATACTCTCAAGCAGCTGCGCAACCTCAAGGAACACCATCATTGGGATCCTAACATGCCCGAGGATGTTGTCGAGGAACTCGATGAGGCCTTGGGCACGAACGACAAACGCACCCAGGAAGCAATCGCACAAGAGCTCCTGGATAACTCTCCCTACCCTGAAGTTCGTTCTGCCGTCTCCAATATCGATGAAGGTGGCAACTGCAACACCATCCGCGCCTGGGTGATCGGACTGATCTTTGCTACCATCGGTTCAGCCCTCAACATGCTGTTCTCCATGCGTCAGCCATACATTGTCATCCCTTCATACATCGCACAAGTCGTCGCTTATCCCGTTGGAAAGGCATGGGAGAAGTTCATGCCTAACTACAAATTCAAAGTCTTCGGTCATGAACTCGAACTCAATCCCGGTCGTTTCACCAAGAAGGAACACACTATTTCGGTCATCATGGCTAACGCTACGTTCGGCGGTGGCGCCGCCTACGCAACGGATGTGATCTTGGCTCAGCGTGCCTTCTACGGGCAGCACTTTGGCTGGGGCTTCGAGATTCTGATGTGTATCTCCACCCAGATGCTGGGTTTCGGCATGGCTGGCTTCTTCACCCGTTTCCTGGTGCAGCCCGCCGCCATGATCTGGCCTTCCACCCTCATTAACACCTCCCTCTTCACTGCGCTCCACGATCGCACTAAGCCAGACCCAGCCAAAACTTCCGGCTGGACAATCGGAAAGTACAAGATGTTCTTGTACTGCATGATTGGTTCCTTCTGCTGGTACTGGTTCCCGGGCTATATCGCGCCGTTCCTGAGCATCTTTGCCTGGATCACCTGGATCAGGCCCCAGAACGTCGTCGTCAACCAGCTCTTCGGTGGAGCGACCGGCCTCTCCCTCGTCCCCATGACATTCGACTGGTCGCAGATCTCCGGATTCAACTTCAGTCCCCTGATTGCCCCGTGGTACGCCATCTCCAACACCTTGATTGGCATGGTCGTCTTCTTCTTCATTGTCACACCCGCCATCCATTACTCCAATCTCTTCTACGCCGATTACCTGCCCATGAGCGACTCTAGCAGTTACGACAATACTGCCAGCACATACAATGTCTCCCGCATTCTGACCCCCGATTACACCTTCGACCCCGTCAAATACGAAAACTATTCTCCCCTCTTCCTTTCCACCACTTTCATGCTCTCTTATGGTCTGTCATTCGCCAGTATCATCGCCGTTCTCGTCCACGCCGGTCTCTTCCACGGAAAGGATATTTGGGCTCGATTCCGTCGCGTTGGCAGGGAGGAGGAAGATGTTCACGGCCGCCTCATGGCCAAGTACAAGGAGGTCCCCCTCATGTGGTACGCTATCGTCACCATTGCCATGACCGCCCTTGGCTTCGGTGTTACGCTGGGCTACCCGACACATCTGAGCTGGTGGTCCTTTATCATCGCTCTGATCATCGCGGTCGTTTGGTTCGTTCCTATTGGAATCATCAAGGCTGCTACCAACATCGACATTGGTCTCAATGTTATTACTGAGTTCATCATCGGTTACATGCAGCCTGGCCGTCCTATGGCCATGATGCTGTTCAAAACCTACGGTTACATCAGCATGTACCAGGGAATGTACTTCTCCCAGGATTTGAAAATTGGTAAGTTTCGTTGCTTCTACTGCCGACCCAGCTCAATCGTCAACATCATTTACTAACCCGCTCCCTTTCTCCAGGTCACTACATGAAGATTCCCCCTCGTGTGACTTTCTCCGCCCAGATGGTCGCCTGTCTGTGGTCCTCCCTCGTCCAAATCGCCACCATGAACTGGGCCCTCGGCTCAATCAAGGACGTCTGCACCCAGTTCCAGGTCAATCACTACACCTGTCCAAACGGTCGCGTGTTCTTCAACGCCTCCGTCATCTGGGGTGTCATCGGTCCCGCCCGCATGTTCTCCCCGGGTCAACTGTACTCGCCCCTGATGTGGTTCTTCCTCGCTGGCGCCGGCCTCCCCGTCATCCTCTACTTCGGCGCCCGTCGCTTCCCCAAGAGCCCGATCAAGTACCTCAGCGGGCCCATTATCTTCGGCGGTTCCGGGTTGATTCCCCCCGCTACGCCCCTGAACTACCTCACCTGGGGTATTGTTGGTTTCGTCTTCAACAAGTACATTCGTGGCCGCTGGCGCGGCTGGTGGATGCAGTACAACTACGTCCTGTCCGCTGGTCTGGATGTTGGTCTGGCTTTGTCGACCATTGTGATCTTCTTAACCCTTAACTTGACTGATACGCCCTTCCCTGAGTGGTGGGGAACTAGAATCGCTTCTGGCACTATGGACGTGACTGATACTGCCATTCGCCACCCTCTCGCTGAGGGTGAGACTTTTGGTCCCACTAAGTGGTAAATTAGGAATCAGGGGGAGATAGTTTTCTTTCTGGGATTCGACTTCGGTCAGAGTCGGGCGTATTACACCTTTGCGGGTTACCGTGAAGTTAACGTCGGCCACGAATAGTTACGATATTATAATACCATTGGTTCATTCAATGCACAGAGCTATGCCACTTGGTCCTGTGTGTTTACATGTAGTTAACTTTCTCCTTCGGCGTCGTATCTTGTCTTGTCCAGTAGTTACAATGTTCAAGGATGAACGTAGAATGCAAGTATATAAAGGAATAGCATATGTACAAGCTCATCAGATCTCATATGTTGAAACCCACAAGACCTCTCCAAATCAAAGTCAAAGAAAAAGTCATCATCATGACAGCAGAAAAAAAGTCCAAAATCATCCAAAATCATATTCCACCCTAGGTCCATACTATATTTATCTAAAACCGTCTCCAAGATGATATGCAGAAAGCACTTAAACCCGACGACGGCGCATACCAACCTGCAAACCAAGCGGCTTGCGCAGGAATCCCTCCCGCGTCTCCATAGGCCCATCCTGCTGCATCTCGAATTCAAACAGTCGGAACACAGTAGCACAGATAACGAGCAGTTCCATCTCGGCGACGTTGCGTCCGACACAGGCACGTGGCCCGTGACTGAAGGGAATGAAGGCTGCCTTTTGGCGCGCGCTCAGTTTCTCCGGGCTCCAGCGCTCCGGCACGAATTGCTCGGCGTCAGCGCCCCAGATCTCCTTGGAGCGGTGGATCGTGTAGCTGGGTACGGAGAGGACGTCGCCGGCTTTGAAGGTGTGGCCGCAGATCACGATGGGAGGTGTACCGGCGGGGATCTCGCGGGGAAGACCCATTGAGGAGGTGCTGTGGATGCGCATGGTTTCCCAGATGACCCATTGGAGGCTGTGGTTTTGTTAGAGAGTGCTTTTCATGAGAAGGGAGGGACTTGGGCTCACTAGGGGATATCCTTGACCATGGCGTGAGTGGGAACTTCGATATCCTTGGGGAGAGCTTCGTCCAGGGCCTTGCGTAGCTTGGGGAGCACGTGCGGGGTGATCATGCACCAGTAGAGAATGGCACAGGTGGTATTGGAGGTGGTGTCGGAGCCGGCGATCAGTTGGGTGAGGGCCTCGGCGGTCAATTCGGCGCGTTCAAGTTGGTTGCCATTTTGATCCTTGCCTTCCATTAGGCGGGCGAGCAGGTCCACACGGGTGTTGTTGGCCATGACCTCGGGCTTGACACGCTCGTTGACACGAGCAATGGCGATACCAGCAAGGTTCTCGACGGCTTGTAGACCTTCGCTGAAGAACTTGTCGGGGATGTACTTGGCGAAGGGGATGAGAGACGGCATGCAGCCCAAAGTGGCGGAGACCTCGCCACGACGGTTCAGAACCTCGACGGCGGCGACGTACTTGGGGGGATCCTTGGGGTCCAGGCGCATCTCGGCGATATCCTGGCCCTTCTCGAGCATGCCGAATGGCGCTCCGAACGCCAGGTCACCAATTATGTCGAAGGCCAGGTAGTTGAACCAGTTCAGGGCATCGAGACTGGCATACCCGGTCTTTGGGTTACCCTGCAAGTCAGACATACGGTTCCATTGCTTCACGAACTCTTCGATGTTACCGTGGATATACTGCTCGAATTGGCCAATAGACTTAGCACTGAAGGTGTGCGAGACAGTCTTGCGCTTGCGAGAGTGCTCGACACGGTCACGGGTGTTGAACAAGCCGCGACGAATAGAGACGAACGCATCATAAAAGTCCCTGGATGTAATTGTGAGTTTGAGTGTAGTGTTTCTGGGGTAAGAGATGACGTACGCTTTCAAGAAACCATTGCCGTGTCCATAGATGCTCTGAATAGCCTCATCATCGGCAACAGAGACCTGGGTAGGAGAAATTCGGACCAGCTTTCCATATTTCTGGTGAGCTTCATCGATTGTGCGGTACTTTTGACCTCGTCGAGCCTGCAGAAGTAGCCAAAAGTGGGAGAAAGCGCTGAACCCGGCGGACGGGATGTCGCGCAGATGCGACTTTTGCAAGTATGGGATCAGGTAATAGGCTACGGCAAGGCCGAGAAGAATGAACGGAACGTTCTCAAGTGTCATGAACATGATGAGGGGGTGTTATATACAACCCGTATACAAGGCGTGTTGGACAAGAAAAAGAAAAGAGAAAAGGAGGTACCCTAAACAGGAAGGTAAATGTCGATCAATATAGAATTTGTATGTTCATGAGAGAATCGAAGCCGATGCACTATCAGAAACCAAATCGAAACGAGAATCGTGGTGGTTATTTATGAGGGGGTTCACTTGGCTATTCGTTTCGTCCCCGAGGCAATGCCAAAGCAACGGGAAGCAGTTTCGGTAGT
This sequence comes from Penicillium turbatum, assembly GCA_030762825.1. NCBI lineage: Eukaryota > Fungi > Ascomycota > Eurotiomycetes > Eurotiales > Aspergillaceae > Penicillium > Penicillium turbatum. The sequence goes on along the minus strand of JAUJYX010000011.1, from coordinate 149,378 downwards.
GTGGAGTTCCAGCACTGACGGCGGAGATCCGTGGAGAGTGCCGTCTCAAGCCTCCGAACAGCCCGGCTTTCGGTTATTCTTTTGATGGTAGGGACAAATCAGCGTGTACACATTGGCAAATGTCGGACCCCCATTTTCCCATTTCTTTGTTCTCGAGCAATTCCTGAGATCTTGATTTGTTGACAAACAGTGTGGGGAAAAATCAACCACGGGGTTGTCACGAGGTGGCGGATTGACTGGGGTGGATGCCTGGTTTCTCAGGCCAACAGATTGTGCCCATGTCATCGTTATCTAATCAGGCATCCATTGAAAAAGGGCCTCAGGCATCAACGGTTCCAGTTCAGGACTTGAGCATAACTGTATTTTGAGCATAAATTTGTGAACACAACTTTTGAATATTTGTGGAAGTTGGACTTAACGCTGATCGCTTGACAAATTGGAATAAAATATGTACTTGGCCATTAATTGTCTAAACTCGTAGAGGTCAAATCTCATATACATGAATGGAAACATTTTCAGCTTTCCCCAACTTCACCTTTTACAGGTGGAGGTGGAGGTGGTCATGCTGATGGCTCTTGCTGGCCAAACCGTGACCTCCCAAGAAGTCATTGATCTGCTTGTAAGCACCAGTGGCATTGTAGTGCACATTGATAGCATGACCAGTGTTGGGGTGGACGTAGGCAGTAAAGGCACTGGCGGAGGGGAAGACCTTGTCGGCTCCAGCGGGGATGGAATCTCCCTTTCCACCTGTGAAAAAGCAGTCACCGCCACAGAATGGCACATCGTTCTCGCCATCGATAACGTAGACGGGTCCAGTGAAGTTGCTCTGTGCTGGCAAACCGGTGATGGTCAGGAGTTCACCGATGGTCATGGGCTGCTTGTTCGCTTCGGCATACTCAAGAAGACCGACGTCGAAGTGCCCCGGGTAGAAGAAGAGGTACACGTTGCTGCTAACGTCTGCACTCGTGAAGTATCCGCCGGTATAGTCGGAGTTCTTGGCGTTGAGACGCGCTTGCTGGAAGTTGGCACCGCTGAGGAACATGGGCATGTAGTCGGCGCTGGTCGACCAACCAGTAAGGACAAGGCCATCCGAAAGTTCCGGGTACATCGCCGACAAGGCAACCGTCTGGGCAGAGCCGAACGAATGCCCGACATGGACGATCTTGGAAGGGCTCTTGATCTTGGTGAGGGTCTTGAGATCTGCCAGCGCGCCATCGCGCACCAAGCGGGTCAATTGGGCAAGGGCCTCGATCTCGAGGAACGCCTGGATTTCGTTCTTTGCGTCGCCATGTGAAGATTTTCCTAGTCCCAATCGGTCGTAGGAGAGTGTGTGATAGCCGCGAGACAAGACGTAGTCCACGTAGGAGTAGTTATAGTTATTGTATGGCAGGTCCCAGTATCTATAATTGTCAGTTTACTAGCTCCCCGGGAAGAATAATCTACTCTCGACTCACGACTTGTCAAAGCCCATTCCATGCGTGAGGATCTGAAGGGTATGGGAGCCAATTGCAATGGGCTTCGGCATACAGTACTGGGCCGAGATATTGTAGACTCCGGAGACGGTAGCATAGCCCGACAAGGCCATTTCTGTTATATTCCTACCTTGTTTGGTCGAGGAAAGAGCAAAGCAAGTAGCGTCGAAGTTCGTCTCGGGCGTGCTGATGTTGTCGAACACGGCATTGCGAGCAGTAACAGGAACCTCCAGGGTGATGTCGTAACAGGTTCTTGCAGCGGCAACGCCTGCCGTCATGGCCCAGAGGCCAATTGATGAAGTACGCATGATCAATGAGTGTCTAGGGTTGGATCTCCACAATTCACTCTTCCGTCAGAGAGGAGTCCTGACCTTTATATATAGAACCTTTATCAAGAACTCAAATAGATCCGGAATGCGGCAAGTCCAATTCTCGAAAAATTCAGCCCAAAGTGATTTGTCAAAAGACGAATGTGTGAGACCAGGATGCGATTGGAGTGGGACTAGACTAATAATGCATAGATCGATAGTGCACACGCCCATCGAAGGTTGTTCTCCGGAGCTAAGCCCTAATCCCGGTCAGAAAGGCACTGAACTGTGCATGAACCGTTGTCTTAACCTGCTTTTGTCCTCTATCACAATCCAGGTACGAACGAATTATCTTGGAGAGAAGGTCTGAATCGGATTTAAACCCCGCTGGAACGGGTAAACAGTGCAACTTCGCTTCTGTTGCTGTATCTTGTCGATCCGAATCTAAAAATTGGGCGAATTGGCGTTCACCATCTTTGATCCTTCTGATCCACTTGGTCCGGGCCCTGAAAATGAGAACAAAATGAGAACAAAATGAGAGCAGCTACACGGATCCAGACCTCTGCCGAGGTTGACTGGCCCCATTGGATTGTAAGTCAAAGAGGAATTGTACTTTTGTCTCGGTCACAATCAGTTGATGGTCGAGTATGGAATTGGAACTCCCGAGTCAGGGCTTCGCGGTCAATCCTCATGAACCAAAAAGCCTCATGATGATACTGAAGTTATTTAATATCAGGGGTTTGGGAGGCGTTCATGAAACAAGTCCCCTGATAAGTGCATTAGTGTGCGAGAATATGCCCCATATTGGTTGAATGTGTTCTCAAAAATCCAAGCGAAAGATCTACAAGCGTTCCAAAGTTGTGAGGAGTAAGGCTTTGTTTAGTTCGAGTGGAGTCAAGTTAGGATGGTACCTGAAACCAAGCTTGACCGAACACATCCTAAGAGAACCCACTAAAGATTCAAGAAAGTTGGAAGAAGGATATAGCACTAGGATATATCAACATAAACAGTATGCATACCCCGACGTTAGACCCAAATCGAGGCTACCGCTTATTTTTTATGTACATTCATATCATGCGATGAGTCTAGAATCAGGTCTGTACGGTATATGCAGCCCGTTGATCACCATCGATCGCCAATCACTTGAAACAAGTCGTTCTTCTTCTTCTCAGCATCCCATCGCTCCATCCAAACCTTCATCTGGTCCCGACTCTTCTGACTGCCCACATTCACCGTCGGAATGATCCGTCCAATCCGCAAGGCGCAGCAGAACATAGTCAACTCGCGGAATGAACTGTGTTCACTATACGGGACTCCGAAGCATGCGCTTTCGCGCGTGCTGCCGCGCTGCGGGGTGAGGTCCTGACTGGTGTATGGTGATTGCCAGTGTTCACCGTGTAGGACGGTAGACACGGGCGGATTTTGGAGCATCCGCCCGGCTGGTGGGCGATAGGTCCAACCGGTCGGGCGGAAACCCACAACTCGCGAGAAGTGCGGTTTGAGGCCATCGAGATAGTCTGCTAAGGTATCGGCGCGGATCTCAAAAAGAGTTTGCATATGCACCTGTGCTTCATGGGGATTGGTGGTCAACATTGCGGAGAGCTCTGGGTCCTCCAGGCAGGCGCAGATTCGTTGCTTCGGTGGAGTCGCGAAGATCTTCGATCCAAGTGCTCGCGCAATCGCCATACAGATCCGTTCTTTCCCAATGCTGTAAGTGCCAATGACGACGAGCAGTCGACCGGCGGCCTGCGAGCCTGTGTCCACTGGCTTTTTGTTCCCAGTGGCCATCGAGAGAAATTTGTTCATCAAATTACCCGTGTCATTTTCCCCAATGTCAAGTCCAACACCAGTTTCCTGATTAAGACGGACACATAGCTCCGAGCATGCTGTGATCACATCCTCCTGAGCGGGAAAGCCATATTTCGGATTCAAATATGTGGTGTCGAGATAACATTTGTCGATATGCTGCTGCCTCTGCTTGCCTGTGGCCGGGTTGACCACATTAGGGCGTAGGAGTGGGTGTTGTACCTGAGCAGGAGATGCGCGGAAGTCACCGCAATGCAAAATCCGCTGTTTTTGGGTATTAGGTCCGTTCCCGGAGCCTTTCTCAAATAAAAAAAGAGAGCTACCCGGGCAATGATTTGCGTGAAGCATAGTGACCTGCACTCCTCCCGTTCCCGGTACCTCGGTGGTAGATTCAAACTCCAGGTCAACTACCCACTTAGGATCAACGCGCAGCTGCTGCCGCACAAGATTTGCAGTGGGTCGACTGCAATATATAGGCCCGTGGCACCAAGACTTACTGAGACCTATATAATGATCGCTGTGGAAGTGACTGAGGAAGTACGCGTTACACCCCTCGACAGCCCCATACCGGAAGGCATCCACGCATATGGAAAATCCAGGAAGAATTTTGTAGAACGGACACGTCCGTTGATAGGCTTGTTTCCCACGAGAAGACACCTCACTTGCGGCCGCAGTAGCCCAAGCGGTATCTTCCGCGTTCCCAGCCATCATCTTGGAGAACGCTGAACGTGAGCTTGGTTTATTCTCAGCGTAGGGATCACGTTGCGCTGGCCGAGCGATGGCAGCTCGCTCTGCCCGTGTCAATCCTTTGTCGATGTCGGGGATCTTTGAAACCACCTCCGTAATGGGTTCCGCAGCGGGCGACGGGATGACAGGGATGCCTTTACCATCCAGACAGTCGTTGACATGCACTGCAATCTCCTATACCAAGAATTAGTGCTTCAGTAGACCCAAAAGAAACGAGTGACAACCTACCGTTTCATTGAAGCCCTTAAGTGCTATCTGGCAAATGGGGCATGTACTGGGTTCACCCCCAAGGTCTTCTATACCCGAACAATCGTTCACATCGTCTCCTGGTTCTACCTCAAGCTCGACTTCCTGCTCTTGATTCTCTCCTTCCCATGGTCGATTTCGAAATTCCTCTCCTATAAGCTCATCTTCTTCGTCTAGATCGTCAAAATTCGGGTATTCATCATATTCGGCATTACTCGTGGCTGCTCTTACCAATAACGGGGTTGTGGGTTCGGAAGAGCGTTCTGGAGCCGCGGTGTTTTCCCCTGGCAATGATTTGCTGTTTTTCTCAGTCGTAGTGGCAGGCGTGGTATCTTCAATCTCCCGGTAGGCTTCCATGTCGTCCTCACTATCAGACTCGTCGATGAAGGGTCCGCTCATTTTCTGGATCTTTGCAGGTGCGAGTGGTTTGTGAGTCTTCGTGTCGGGCTCACGTTGCGGTGACTCGTCCACCGAGACACTCGGTGAGTCAACCTTCCGACGCTTGACCGCCGACTTGTTCTCGTTATATCGCTGCTCGTCGGGTTTTCGTAATTCTTCATCGTCACCCCAAAAGTCAGGTGTTGTGGACCGCTCTCTTTCGTTCGTTCCGGATGCTCGCTCAATCTTGTCCAGACCTTTTTTATCCTCCAAAAAGAGACCATCTGGGTTATCGTCCCTTATCCCATTTCGCCTGGATGCCGGAGTACTCCGACCGCTGCTGGGTGAACGCAAGGACGCTGTTGTAAATTGGGTAATTCGGGCCTGGCGAGAGGTGGCGCCTGGCGGCGTGTCCGTCTTCTGGAAGAAACTCAAGATGCTCGAATTGCGCTTGGTCGAGGATTGCTTCGGTCCAGAGCTAGTTTTGGATGGTGTGGCGGCCTTCTTCGCGTATGATCCGGCCATCGTGACTCAGTTACGTATCGGGAGTCGATTGCACCGTGTGCATGCAAGAATGCGTGGCGAGGATATCAGATGGTCCACAGCTTGTCAGGTGGAGGTATACTCGGGTAACGTCGAATATTTCGTCAAATATACAACTTGTTCATTATGTGTATACGCCCGTCAGAGAAAAGTGTCCGCGGTTGGACGGAGCGAGAGGCGCGAAGAAAACCGATCGCGACACGAAGTCACGTGGTCGTTATTACTCTTCACCAGAGCCCCAGGGCTACATTCAGTTCCAAGCCGATTCATAGCATCTCTACAAAGTCAAATGGGCCAAAAGAGCTTGCTGGTCAATATTGCAGGAGATAGTTCTAACGAGATATCAGGAACAATACATCCAAGGTGCCAGCATTAGCCATGGACAGAAAATCTCCAACGCCATCGCTATCTCAGCGAATCAATTGGAATTTATGAGCGGCAATTCAAGTACCGGTTTGTACTGTGGACACAATCAAATGATATCGGATTTTTGGATATCTTCGTTGCCTGATCCTGTCCCCCCGACCATCACTTAGGTCGTCTGGTTGTTGGGAGACCACATGAAGTCCACATGCTCTAGGACATATTATCGTTGTGTTTACTGAGGACCACCCTGTGGCAACAACAGTGTTGAAAGATCGCGGTGCGTGATTTATCGTAAATTTAGGGTCAGTGTCGTTTACCGAGCTTTGCCAGCCTGGTTGGCGGCCTCTGTAAGAACAGATTAGTGTTGGTTCTGATAGTACTCGAGTCCATAAACCGTTATGGTCTTTGTGAGAGACAAGAGAAAACGATGTTAAGTTCCCAGAACTCAGCTGGGATAACGGGCGCAACTCACCTCGCCGTGTAGCGTCCTCCAACAACCCCACGTCGACCTCCGACCGAGGCAACATCACATATCGCACCACACTGCCTCGGATAAACATGTTCTTCACAGAAGACAGGTGAGGGTACTTGGCCAACTCCAGCACTTCGATGTCGTCGAGCTTGATGTTCAGGTATTGGTCGACGGACTTCAGAATGCCACGAATGCGGATGTCATTCTTGAGCTCAATGGTGACCGTCTGGTTGGTCAGGGTCTTAAAGAAGCTGTGACACGAACCCCATTAGTCGCCATCCACATCACACAATTTCGCGCTTTGTGCTATGACCTACCTGAAGAAAAGCATAGTTGCGGTGGGTTGACAGGAAAGCTTGGAGGGGGTGCTTCAATGACTGGGATTGCGCTGATCAGAGCGGAGTGTCGGTTCTGCCGCAGTCAGATGAATTCAGAACTTTGCGTGAGAGCTGGCAGGATGAATCTCACGATCTTTAGAATGTTAGGGATGTCGACGACGTACAAGAGTGCGCAAGGTGAGATGCGAAACAGAAGCCGTCGGAAGATGTCACGTGCATCCCGATAAGCAATGAAACTTCCAAGGTCGCTCATGTACAACATAGCTCAACTAACTAGATCTATCCTGACTGTTGTCAGGATTAGCCTGCTTCAATAAGCCAAAACTACTGCTACAATACTTTTAGTCCAAGCTGGATGCATGTTAAGCCAGAAATGAGCATATGTGCTCATCAACTGCACTCCCCGCAAATATTAGGACATCCAAGAATATATAATTCCGCCCTTCCAGAGCGAGTGAGCGGGAAGCCCCATCACACCCTTTTGGTCTCCTAATGGACTTGAAAACCTGCAGTCTTTGGAACGGGTAACTCTTGGCGTAAATCAGCCTGCTTGGCTGGCTGAGCGTGCTTGAACACATGAACAACTTCATGGGTCGAGCCTATTGAGCGCTCATTGCTCGATATCAGCCATCAGAACGAGAAGTCTCACATGATGCCAAACACATCCAAACTTCTCCACGGGCTAATGTGGGTATCGATGTATTTTGCTTTCCCTTGACAGGTGAGGCGGGCTATGGCGCCATGAGCTACTATGTGATTAGTGAGTGGAAATGATTCAGATAATGGTGATTTCAGAAACGGCTAAGAGTCGGTGGTCCCGTTTTGGAGGGCACTGCCTTCGATTGATCAATATGAAAGGCAGCTCACCAAGTACTGTTCCATCTTCAGGCAGACTGCTAGGTATGGTTTCCTCTTACATCTGTAGAAACCAGGAAAAGCGAATAAATGAGCGTATACTCCTCGCACAGTACATCTCAGACGTAACAGCGTTGATTACATTAATTGCAAGCCACCAGGGCCGAGCCTAAGTACATAAAACAGTCCCAGAGCAGCCTCGGCTCCTTCCTAGCTAGACCCAGCAACAGATGAAGTCGCACCACTCCTTCGCTTCGGCTTCATAGCCCATCCAGACAAACAGGTCCAGCCCGCCCCGCTCTTCCTCCCCTCATCAAACAGCGCCCCAACCCCCTCAAGCAACATTCCCCTTTCACGACCCATCTCCACCCGCAACTTCAACAGCCACTGCTCCCACATCCACCCGCCAATCAGCCCGGTAATGCTGGCGATATCCGCAGTGCTGCCGATAGGCCCTTGCACCGCCTCGTAATTCTCAATCTGGCTCTGAACCCGTGGTGCGGGTGTCTCGCGCAGTGGCGGGGCTTCCACGTGCTCCGTGCCCATCGGCAGGAACATCCATGCGCGCTTGATGTCGACGAAGCCGCTGTTGCGGAGACGCGCGGGGAAGGACTTTGATGCGAGTGGGTCGTAGCCACGTGTGCGCAGGTTGAAGGCGAATTCGACGGAGGTAGCGCTGCAGTACGGGCCGGCGCAAGAGATCTCCGCATCTAGCACTTGGAACTCCAGGTAGCCGCCCGGCTTGAGGCAGCGCATGCACTCCTTCAGGGCGAGGTCGTACTCATCGCTGTCCTCGCCGGCGGGACATTCGGTCTTGAGTAGAGCGTGCAAGGAGCGGGCTGAGATAACATCGAACTGGTTGTTGCCGAAGGGGAGCTCCCAGAGATTGGCCACTGTAACCTGACGGTGGTTGGGAGGGCCTTTGATGGCGTTGTTGGCAGTCTGGCTCTTGGAGGCGACGGTGTAGACCTTGACATTCGGGAACTCGTAGGCAGCTTGCCACGCCCAGTCGCAAGAAGAGTGACCGCCAAGATCCAAGATTCGGAAGCTGCGCTTGCGAGGTCCCTGCAACATGCTGGGCTTGGAGGTTGTTCGCGCAAGTAGGCGCTGGGCAGGGCTGATGAGTAGACTGCCACCATTTAGAGAGCGCAACGCATCCATTGCCCACATAGGCTGGCACAGCTGGGCAAGGACCAGCTGTTCCTTTTCAACCTTTGCGTACTTGGCCTTTTCCGCCAGCTCTGTGGTAATCACGGAGTTACGGGGAGCTTTGGCGAAGGGGCCTTTGTATGCGGGGCGCTCTGGGCGAATAAGCTCGTACTTGCCCTGCAGGCAGTTGATGTGCAGGTCGCTCATGGCCAGACGCATGGAGTGCACAGCATCGAACCGCATGTTGCGATGCATGAACGCGTCGGTCTTGGTGGACCGCTCCCGGATGGACTGGAAGCCCTGCCAGTAGATTGAATCCTTGCTCGCAAGGATTGGGGGCAGAGGGCTAAGAGACTCAGGAACGCCTTCGGCAAATCGGACCATCTTCTTGGAAGAGTCCTCTGTGGCTTCCTCGGCTGTGACCTCGACATTTTCGGACTCCTCAGATGTCTCAACAGCGTCGACATCATTCGCAGGGTTTGTCTCATTGAGAGCTGCGAGGTAGGATGCTTGAGCAGACAGCCAGATACTGGTACGGTCGTGGCTGGCAACTGCACGTTGCTGCAGCTCTTGGTCATAGCACTCATCATACTCATACCCGTTTCCAGAACGAGGAATCTCCTGGACCTGAACTGCATCAAAGGCAGCACTCATGGGGCTATCATGGTAGACAGATCGACGAGTTGGGGTATCACATGGGAGTCGAATTGCAGTTGGTGGGCCGTCTTCATCACGAAGTGCTGTGACCGGGTTTTCCTCAGTGTGGCGCTCAGGCCACTCAACTACCTGTTCAACAACTTCGCCTTCTTCCCGGCGCCATGGCAGGTTGTAGAAGCCTTCTGCGGCCGCCGACGAGGGTTGGTTGTTGGTATTGGGAATTGACCAAGTGTGGCGCGTGCGGGGCGCAAGTGAGGCAAAGAACCCACCAGGAGAAGGAATGCTTAAGTCACTGAAGCTATATGCAGACAGCTCAGATGCAGGGGTGACCCCGTCAGCACTCCTTGGGCGGCTGGGAGGCGCTTGTAGCTGCCACATTTCGCCGTTTCCCTCCGAGGTCTCAGACCACGAATCGGGGGTTCCATCCAAGCGAATGTGGTGCAACATTGCCAATGCTGAATCAGGTAGAAACACACCCTGGTCGACAGGCTCTGGGGCGTCGTACAAGTCATCATATTCATAGATCGGTTCATCCGTCAGATTGAGGGATGGAGTGGGCGACGGTGAATAGGATCGAGGCGCAGTAGGAATTTGGGGAAAGCTGCCCAAAACATGGCTCCAATTCTCATTCGGGGCCTCGATGGCGATAGGAATGGTTTGTATATCTGAACTGGTTTCCGCATTGTCTAGATCACTTTCGTTTCCATCCATATCTGGGCGGACATGAATATCGTGTGCATCCCAGTTGGTGTCCGGCAGAGAGTGGGTATCCGGTGTGGCCAATGCACTGAGAACTGAATCCTGGTCTGAGGACATGCTGCCGTCCAGTGAAGGGGGTGCATAGGATGCAGGTACAGAACGACTGAGCATCGAGAGCGCTGCCGGCGAGACTGGGATCTTTGCTGGAGGCGTCGGTGGAACTGGAGAGCCTTTGTGGGCGCTGTTTATTGATGGCCACATCGTAGGTGAGGGAATCTCTAGGGTCAACGGGCGCTTTCGGTTGCTCCCAGTTGAAGTGACCGAGTTTCTGGTGATGGGCGTGATCAAGCTCGATGGCCGTGTATCGGGGGAAAAGCAGGAGTCGCTGATCTCGGTCTCGTTGTCGTCGATACTGTCATCATCGGTGGCGTCGTACAAGTCGCCGTATCCTTGGAAACCTTGCATCTGTGACTGCCATTCTGTATCTGAGCATGATGAGGTAGTTCCAGCTGAGAGCGGCGACATCAGACGGGCGAGTCTGGCATGTGTTGGTACAGATAGCCCACTGGTCTGCAATCTCAACTTTGGACTGGTGACAGCCGGCGTAGGTCTGGAAGGAAGTGAACATTTCGGACTGGCTTGAGCGAACTGATATTCGCGCGTATCCTCCATTATAGTATTAAGCACCGTCCCTCGGGCCTGCCGAAGGGGCGGACATCGTACAGTCGATATGCGGAGTGTGTCAGTCATCTTGCACACTGTTGGACTGTTGAATGTTGATTTTGCGTGATTCGCTCACGGCTGAAGTATTTATGGGTATCTCGATTCGTAGGAAATGGCGTAGACACCGATCAACGGGCCTCTCAAGTGAATGTTGGAAAACAAGATAACACAAAGAAACAGAAAAGATGCAAAAGCTACCAGAGCTATAGGCACCGAGTACAAGAAAATGAAATCAATGAAACGAAGAACGCTAACCTTCGCACGAGTTGCGGCAGTTGGGAAGGGTTTATAGTGAATTGGGCGCTTTCCACCAGCCACAGGGTACGTGCAATGACGAGCCGATCATCTTCAGAGGGAGTCACTCTGTCAAAGACACTACTGCAAGACTGGGCACAATCAAGCCAATAACCCGTGTCGCAAGGGTAGCAACCATCAACCTCATTGGTGGGGAGGAGATGGGCGCCTCGCTCTTGACAGGGGTTTCGCCCGTGAGCACAGAGCCAAGACCATTTTTCAAGCAAGCGTCGAGTAGATGAAGTCGAAAAATGCAAAAAGAGGACGAATGAGGTTCGTTGATACTGTGATGAACCGCCCGGGGGATGAGATGCAGTGTGAAGAGACTGCTGATTGGTTGCATGTAGGCGCCGGGCTTCTATCTTTAGCCAAATTAGTGACTCTTCTAGGCAAGTGTAACATCAATTATGCCACTTTTCAGCACCTTAAGAGGATGTTATAAGATGACAAAAGTCGGTAAGATAGGTGGTGATCGTCGGGGAAAGGAGGGAAAATGAGGGGAACTGGCTGCCAAGCCCAAGTGTATACAGATCACTACTGCACGCTAGAGCAGGACGGGTCACTTAGCTAGGAATAATAATAGAAATACGGGCTAATTGACCTCATTGTCACATTTCATTCTCATCTCAGGACTTTGTGTTCCTTGCTCGATCTCACGATGTACTGCTGAGTTTGCCAGTACGATGCAACCCTAAAGGCGCGTAGAGTATGAAGATTGCCGCGATGATTCAACCACGAAGGATACAGACTTATGCAGATTGAAATTTTCCATATAGCTATCCTTCTCTGTATGAGATGATGTATGTAATCTCCTAAAATTGCCGTTGCCGAAGTCCAAGAACTGTCATTAAACGTCTTGGGTGGATATAACTAAGTTATTGGTGGTGGGACATGAACGCCAAGCTGTTCTTAGTGAATATCTGATTCTGATGGCCTCGACTTCAAATAGTTCAGCATGTTGCCTTTGCCAAAAGGGCTCTTATTCCGATATTATGCCAAGTGCAATGTACGTGACACCTGGGCACTTAGTCCGAACCATAACTAGACGCTGCATCCCAGGCCGCTGTCCGGTTTTCACACTTCGCTTCTGGACCATCGCGGCTGTAAAGGGGTTTAAATCTGCCCCAGGGCGCAAGGTTCCGGCAAGGGTATTGGCCCTTCCCTCTCACATAACATATCCTGTCTCTTTCATAAGCACAACTCTTCCTATTTATTACTCTATCCCATGTCATATATCCCTGAGGTCAAGTCTGTCACAAAAAGCATGACTTCTCATAAAAGGCCGGTCGCCCCCTCTCCGGAGGAAACTTACATTGATGAGTGGGAGAGGATCACACAGGACCCAGTCAAGCGAATTGCGTTTGAAAAAAAGTGCATTGAAGATGAGCTCACCCGAAGAGAAACGAGTAATTATCTTGCAAAAAAATCCTAGCAGCAGCAGCCACTGTCGCTTTTGGGACTGCGTCCCATGCAAGTTACATGGAAAACCTAATATCAGGTCTGCATTTCGTTTCAATGTTAAGGACCTTTCCGGTCGATACTATGGTTAGTCCTCACAATCCTGTTACAAGCCGTAAAACCTGTTGAATCTAACGAGCTGCAGAACCGAACAAGTACTATCATGTGTCATGCATGGAACAAATATTTCCCGACCTGAGTGCCTTGGTAGAGCGTGGGGTTTTGCAGATGGAGGGGGGGGGTCAGTCAGCTGTCCTCAGTCAGCTGGCAAATATCACGCTTTCACAATGCCATTGAAGATTGGTTTCGCTGCAAGGGTCGTACCTTCGAAGTGAACTTGTACGATCGATTCCAAAGAGCACATGCCGAATGGGAGCGGGAAGCCAGCACAGTGGAGATCAATCATCAATTTAAGAGCCATGAAGGTAGTTCTCAGGATTGCGAGAAGTGTGGAGAAGTACCGGATGAACCTCTGAGAAAAGACTACTTTCCTGAAGAGCCTCGCAGTAGCCTACTGAGTGAAGTTCTGGCCTCCGTGATTGGCGTGGGAAACCTGGATGGAGTAGGTGGTGATTCAAATGCTCACCGTCTTAAGAAGATTCGGCGCAGCTAGTGCTATCATCGTATCGACATAGCGGAATAGGCCTGCGTATTGATGGCAGCCTCGACGCTGTAAACATTTCTGTTGTGATATGAGGCTGGTACTGATCAGGAACCAAGCCGAACCATCGGAATTAATCCCGATGTATGTATACGAGGAACCAAGTTGATTGGAAATCAACTTGATCTTCTCGTTGTATATATAGCCTCATGTTTCCCTCTGAATAAATAACACAATTCATACCTCTGAACTACAACAAAAAGGTCTATGTCAGAGGTATAGGACTCTACAAGCCCGTGGCCAGAAGAGTAACGATCTACCGGTGGTTATAATCTAAATTCGAGAATTATATGTAGGAATATCAGATATTTACGAAGTAAGATTGTTTATCATTGGCTCATTACTTTGAGAGCAGTGTCAATGTACTGCTTTCAAAGTGATTTTTATTTTTCGTTTCTGGGTTCGCTTCTACCTTTTCATAAAATATCAATCCTAAATGTCTCCGAACAGACCGCAATTAATCAAACGCAAACTGCGATAGGTCTCGGCAGAATCAATGGACAAAGAAAGGAGAGACCAGCCTTGCTCATTGCACAGGTTGGGCCGGTCAGGCCTGGGGATCTCTAGAATGTTGCAAATGCCGTCGACGCAGGAGGGGCAATCTTCAATAACTGCTTCGGAGAGGGCATCATTAGGCACAAACCTGGGGCTACCGGGAGGCTCGATGGCTTTGATTTGAACATCGCTCATATCTTCCAGTGCTGTTGCAGCGCTAGGAAATGTTTTAATCCTCTTAATCTGCATGATAATCCAGCCCTCCACAAATTCGTTAGTGGCTTTGTTAGTTCTTCGCAGGGCATTTAGATCGTGAATTTGTTTGTGGGTTAGCCTGTTGGGCTTGTCTCCGACATTACGGAGTATCATTTCAACAATCTCCACGGGAAAATTTGTGCCAAGGTCACCAAGGGCCAGTGCGCGGGAAGCCATTTTCGCTGTTGATGGCTTAGTCCTTTCTGTAAGAAAGCGTGGTGTCAAGAGTCAAAAAGAGCAATATGGTCAGTGTTGGTGGTGGCTTCCTCCGTGGGTGGAGCCGTTTATATATCTTTGACCTGGGCATGTTGTTTGATGGACCTCTAGAGAGGGAACATTGAGTACAATGAGGATAAGGCATAAAAGAACTGAGAAGAGACAAAGGATTGACAATGCATTGTGTATGTGCGATGTCGTTGGATGGAACTGATTCTATGGAAGGGAAACTTAGCACAAAGTAGATTACAATTCTTCGGTATCATGACTTGAATGAAATTATAAAGGATACAAAGAAGGATTTCTTTGCCGGTATCTAGACACACACGAGGTGGTCTATCAGTCAACATTTTTGGTCTTTGCGCGATTTTGGAGGATGTATTGGCGCGAGGAGTCGAGCCGTGAATTCCGTTGTGAGATTAGGCGCCAAATGACAATCGTATGTTGTCGTCGTGGGACAAAGATGAATACAAGAATACTTCGATCGAAGACGGAAATATTGGTTTCCGCCGGGCGAAGGCAGAAGCTGACATAACCCAAATTTGCGTCCACGAGTCCTACGGTCCACGGGGTATCTTACTTATTACTTCGCTCGTTCGAGAGCGGACCTTCTTGAGATTGATTGCCTTATAATTCGCGTATAACTAGGGGCGATGAAAGGCGGAAGAGAAGCAGGAAAGCTGCAAAAATTTGCAGCGGCGAGGGATGAGACTTTATAGAAACATGCACGGGAATAGTAAAGAACAGGAGCACGCTACACCGGATTCCGTAATTCACCACCACCGGAGAATCCTCTTGAAGAGACAATCAGTCACAGTAGGGCACGCTGAGGAGCACAGGGGCACCATAAAGGCCGCTTGGACTCAAGCTGAGTTCACCCATCCCCGTGGGACAGAAGCAGAACTAGTTGCAACAGTGCTGGTACTCTCAGTGTCATTCCAGCTGTAGGTTGGCGCAACACAGTAAACACTTCCAGCCTTCAAGCTATCTGAGCATTTTCCCGGGTCCAAAGAAGGGTTTACCATCGTGAAGACCGCATGTGTGATACTATACTGACCACATATACCCACACAACTATCTCCACTCTTGGCCTCGTACCATTTGCCACAATTCCTTGTTGTTCCTGTCGCCAGTGTCGCATTTATAGGTGGCTCGACCTTGCTATACACATATCCATTCGATTCAGAGGGAGCAACGCCACCACCAGTGCTGCTTCCATTGTGTATACCGCCCTGTGGAGAGAGATAAATGGCTGTACCGTAGATCTTACTTACTGGCTGTAGATTGTCGCAGTCGTATAAGACCTATAGGTTGTATTTACGTATATCACGATCTTTCAGGGAGTACGCGTACTCGATATCTAAACAATTGTCGCTAGGTTAGATAGAATATATCTTCTTATAGGTTAGGGGAAGGTAGAATTTAAGTCCCGAAGAGAGGGAACTATAGTTAAGGATCTGATTTTAATTTCCTATATATAATACCGCTAAAGAAATACTTATATCTTCGGCGATCGATATATAAGTGTCGCCGTCTACGGTGGTATAGAAATTATCCGATCCGTAGAATTTAGTTTCCTTTTCTAGGGTATTATAAGGGATTTCTAGGACTATAGTCGGGGTATTTAATCCGTAACGCTTATTGATTGCTTATAGGACCGTCTAATAGTAGTTATCGTACGTAGAGTAAGGGGTATATTGTATTATTTAAAGGCGTTCGGTATAATAATAAGAGTATAGCTCGTTATTAGGTATTACTATAGTATTAGGGACTAAGGTAAAATTATTAATAATATCTATTAATACCGGTTAGATAAGTTAAGTAATAATTAGAGGTATTTAACGTACTATTATAATACTTCCCTAAGCTCTTATATATTTCGTTATAAGTAGCCTAAATACGACTACCGAATATCTCCGTAGGCGTTCCACTGATATTGTATCCGGTATAGTTAAGTTACACCGATTAATACTATCCCTAGAGGTTCTAACCATAAGTCGTATCATAAACCGACTTAGTTAGGATATCGTTATTTTGAGAACTATAATATTTAGCGGATATTATTAAGTTTAAGACTAGGTCGTATTTGATTCGTTCCGTTATCGCCGACTAGTAGCCGATTAGAAGATTAAGAGGTTCTAGTGTAGAGGTACTGTAGATACTAAACCCGTCGAATTCTCTTAGGCCCGCGGTTTGATTTATACTACTAAGCTAAGTAAGAATAGATAAGAGAAGACTATTTATATTGTCCTTAGTATAAGTGGGTATTCCCTTATAAGGTATAATTATCTCTATAATAGCCCTAGTGTAAAGATTATATACCTAAATATCGGTACTTTATTTAACCCCGAAAGCCTATTACTAATAGTTATTCGTTTTAAGGTAGTCTTAGGAGTAATCCGAAAACTAGCTATAGATACCAGTGCTAAGTACCTAAATAGAGGAGGACTCGACGATATAAATACCCTAAGATACTATATACTTAGTTAAATCACTCTTATAATTATTAAAATTCGGGTTATTAATAAATATAGCTAGTGTAAAGGGGACTAGGGCTTCCGGCGAGGGTTAGTAATAAGGCGATTCTATCTAAATTATTCCTATAAGAATATTCTACGCCCCCGAAAGCTAGTACTAGTAGAGAGTACTATATTCCGATATAGTACTATAAAGCTATACTAGTTGACTCTCGATTAGAATACCACGGGCTACGTAAATATCAATCTAATCTTAGGAAGAGACGTTAAGGTTATAGTTAGCTACCTAGACCTAGATATTCTCTAGGTAGGCCGTAGAAGATAAAGTTAGATAAAGTAAAAGAGATATAGTAATATAATCTTTATTAATACTTCCTATATTCTTTAGACACTATTTATTCTAGAGGTTCGACCCTATAGCACCGCTAATACAGATATAAGAATCCTATATAGTAGCCGATCCCTTCACTAATTACTTAATATTCCACTCTATAAGAATCGTACCCGCTGTAGGGCTAGAGACTATAAAAAGTAGATCTTAAATTTCCACTATACTAAGATTACCGGAAGTACCGACCCTAATAGTAACTCGGGGATCCTCTATATCTATAAAATTAGTACTAGTTACTATAATCTAAGACTATACCTAACCTATAATACGTAATCTAATAGATATATATAATATATTATAAATTATATAAATACTGTGTGGAATATATATAATAGACGAAAGATTCGTAGTATAAGATAAAGTATAATTAAGAATCGTAGTGTTATCCGTAGTCCTATCGCCCTTAGCTCTAAGGTTCTTAATATTGATAATTTAGTCGGCTACGAGAGTCTTATATTGAGGTCGACGACGAGTGAAGAGGTTAGAGTTAATATAGGCTTATATCCTTAGTAGCTAAGTCGGTCGCAAAATAGTAGGGATATCCTTACTATTAGTAAAGGATCTAACTCTAGATATATCGCTAACTATTCCGAAACCCTATAAAGCTTTATAGACCTTATCACTACTAGTAAGAAGAATTTTATTCTAAACGGAATTAATAATTACGGTCTTAACGTTGAAGAATCCGATATTTTATAATAATAGAGAAGTCGAATTTTCTATATAAAGTAAGGTTATAATTCTATTCGGGGTATTAGCGATAATAGTATTAGTTAAGATAAGAGATCTAATACCTTAGCCCGTACTCGAAGGTCCTCCGGCCTATCTAGATTAGTATAACTTACTAAATACTATTTAGCTATTTTATCTATAACTCACTCTACCTATAATTGTGAGTCTATTTATATAAGATTTAATAACCTAGTCCTATATAGTCTACACCCAATCCTAATAAACCTAAAGAGCGGTATTGTAGTTTACGAAGGTAAGCTGACTTAAAGTGAACTATTAGTTACTAAAGTAAGTACTATATATAATCAATTAGACCCTATTAATATTTAAACTATATAAGAATGTTATTACCTAAAGTTACCTCCTATAAACGTAAGGTTAGCTAGAAAGCCTCTAGATCTATTCTCTATATAGATTCCTTATTGTGTATTCGACGGAATATCTAAATTGTATACTATATAAAATTCTATATTTTCTAGCGACGTCCTTTACGTAACTTACTAGTAGATAGTATAGATATATACTAAGGGGTTAGTTAGTCTAATATCGATTTTAAAGTTTCTAACGCTACGTAAGAAGTTGTTTTGATTAATATACCACTCTTTATTGTCACTAATATAGATATCGGAGGTAATAACGCCTAGGCCAACGAAGCTAGATATAGCTAGGATAGTAGGAACTTCGAGGGGCTAGTGGCTATTAGTGATTAAATAGTATAAGTATATAGAATAATCGCTTAGTAGTATTACTCGAAGAAACTTATATTACCTAAAAACTTAGTATTATAGTACTAAATAATTAGCGAGCTAACTAGGTATATTCCGGTAGGAAACTAGACTATCGTAGGGTAGATAGTACTTAATCTATAGCCGAGGCCGTAGCGTCTACCGTCCGAGATAGCCTTGTTGATAGCCTCTATATCGTCTATAACACTATCTCCGACGGCTCTATACTCGCGAATATCTCTCTATACCTATTTTACGTTAAACTTAAGGAAATTAATAAGAGGGGAAGAGGGCGGGTACTTTATAACTAGCTAGAGTAAATAGACTTTTTCTATTTTATTCTATTGTAGCTATCTAGTACTTTAAAGTACTAGCTCGCTTTTAGATTGCTCTATAGGTTATATTATTGCTAAATACGATATTATCGGTAGTACCGGTCGATAAAAAGTTACTTAGACTATTCGAATATACTAAGGCCTAGCTTAGGGTATTAGTATCCCTACGACCCTTTCTATACTTATTACGAATCTAGGAAGCTACGAGACTATAATTTCTAGTCGGCTTATTTAGAGTTAACTCGGCGACAATTCGAGCTGCGCGGGCTAGCTCAGTCGGGATTGAATATACCTTGTTTCCGCTGGACGGGGTAGCTATTGTATTACGGTGGATAAGATAAGGACTCTTAACTGCTTTAGGACTATAGTTTAGAGGCGTAGTAGCCAATTTAGAGTTCTTTTTTGCTCCCTGTGATTTATTAAACGCTAAATTATTAAAATTAGGGTTCGATATTCGATCTTTGTTGACTTTTGCGAGAGCTACTAAAGTATCTTTCACTATAGTCGCGGTATTATTGCTGGTAGCGTTACTATGACTCTAGTGGTGAAGACTTATATGGCGGTGGTGAATATTATAATCTGCCGATGCGTAAGCTGCGAAGACAAAGGTAATTGTTAAGCTGAAGATTAGACCTACCGATCGCAGCTGATGAACCGCCAATCTCCTGTTGAGCTTTATCTTGCTAGTAACATTCAGAAACTCGATGCTGAAGGGATATGACTTTTGGGCTTTCTGTGAGCGAGAATCCGGTTATATGCGATTTTAGTCTAGGCTCACTTTCGTCGGTTCTCTTATTCTGGGGGCCGAAAAAAAGCCAGAAGCAATTTCCGCGATGCGACTATAAATCTACTAGTTTGATCGCGGACCCTTCGGAGATGCCCCTGCCAAGCCGGCCAAGACCTGCCAAGGCGCACAAAGTAGGGTCCGATCTCCACTTTCAGTTCTTAGTTCCGCCCTAAAGCATGTCGGGACCAAACGATCTCATCGTCAACCTCACAAGGGCCTTGGCTAGTTGATTCGGTGTCTCAGTTGCATTCCTCGCCGCTATCGTTCTTTTCTTGGCAAATGCGCTATTGACTACTCATTTCATCGCTACCAAAATATGAAACATGTTCCTACGAAAATGTCGGTCGTTAGCGAGTGGTCCCAATATTTACCTTCGGCTAGATCCTTCCGAAGTGGGAAAACAAGGTAGGCCACTGGTGAGAAGTATACGCTAGATGGAAGCGAATCGGGGGGCCAAAATATCCTCATGCAACATCATTTCATTTAGTCCGGTGGCGACCCGGGGGCAGCATATCTTGGCTAATATAATTTTGATAAAACAGAACGGAGAATCATATTGCCTTAATGAGCTCCCAGCTAGACTTGATACCCACCAAAAGATAATATCCTCTAGTATCTCTCCTGTTATGCTGGGTTCGTTCAGCCAGAAATGATCACCATACGCCTAACTGGAGGAGCCCTCCTTTGGCTCCTTTTGATCTCCTTCTGCTTTATATTTACTAGTGCTAATGCATAAGATTGCAGTGCTTTGAATATATACGCTACTGGATGCTGCAATAAAGGCGGATACTGCGGAATCGGTGATGATTACTGCGGTTCCGACTGCGTTGCGAATTGTGATTACGAGCTAGAATGTAGTGTCTCGAAGCCCTGTGTAAGTGGATATTGCAATAGCTATGGCTATTGTGGTCTGGGACTAGACTATAAGTTTCTTAATCCTCTAAAACCTAGTTACTGTGCCTTTCTAGAGTATATTTCTGATATAAAATTTTAGTTTATGCCGATAAGGTTTATATAGGAAACTACGATAGTAAGGTAGAGTACGATCCCGGTAAATATAGTGACTATACGGAATCTTCTAAATATCTATTAAATGTCTACTACTCGAAGTTCGGCTTCTGCGGTACTACCGAGGAATTTTGTGGTAAGATAAAAGTTAAGCGCCCTTCCTATAATAAAGATAGATCTCTTAATCGAGTCGTAGGGTACTACGAGGGTTGGAGTCCTTTATATCGCTATAATACGTTCTACCCCGAATAAATCCCTGTAGGTATCTATATACACTTAAATTATACTTTCGCGTCGATCAATCTAGATATATTTAAGATCGTCGCGGCTACCGAGAGCGAGAAAAAGCTAATAACGCGCTTAATAGATCTTAAGAAGGTCGATCCCGATCTTAAAGTCTTTATTACCGTTAGTAGCTAGACTTTTAATGATCTTAGAGCTACCTAAACTCTATTCTCGGATCTCGCTACGTCGGAAAGTAATTAGAAGAAGTTCTTTAAGTCCCTCTAGAGTTTTATATCTATATACGACTTTAATAGGATTAATCTTAACTGGGAGTATCCTGTGGCGGATGACTGTGGCGGTTAAAAGAAAGATTTCGATAACTTCCCTAAGTTCTGGCTAATTTAAAGAAATCCCTTAAGTCTACTAGTAGCCGCGATAGAGTTAGTATTATACTACCCACTTCTTATTAGTATCTTTAATATTTTAATATTATAAACCTATAAAAATACGTCGACTTCTTTAATATTATAACCTATAATATATATAGAAAATAGGACTTAGGTAGTGAATAGGTTTCCCCTATACTCGACTCTTATACTAACCTAATAGAGATTACTAATACTCTCGATTTACTCTAGCGAAACGATATTAAGTCTGATAAGGTCGTCCTAGGTCTTATATTCTACGCTCGAGTATTTACTACTGTTAACCCGAGCTATATAGAGCCTAGTTGTTTATTTATTTCCGGTAGAAACGCTAGGAAATATAGTTAAGAAGTTAGTATCTTACTTAATTCTGAAATTATAGATATTATAGATAAATAGTCCCTATAGTCTACGCTAGATAAGGAGGCTACCGTGAAGATTCTTAAATTTAACGATAACTAGTGGCTTATCTACGAAAATTTAGATATATTTAAGCTAAAAGCCGGCTTTACCCGAAGCCAATACCTTAGTGGTATAATAGTGTAGGCGGTTTCCTATAATTTACCCTAAGGTAACTTTTCCCGAGCCCTTAGAGATACCGTAGGCCGAGAAGTGAAGTCCCTTGTTAATAGCGGTGAATTAGCGTTAATAGAGGTTAAAAAGACCTATCCGTAGTATAAGTGGACGAATTGCTTCGACGATTGCCCTAGTAGATAGTCGCGGGTTCGCTGTATAGATAACGGTACCTATAAAGGCGAGTATATATAGGATTCTACTGTATATAGTTTTGGATAGTATACGTTCTGCTACCCTCCTAATACCGAACTTCCTAAATGTGGATAGTATACCTATAACAATAGTAAATGTAATTCGGAGTGTCCTTCTAGTTATACTGAGATTAGATCTAATATATAATACTGTTCTAACGACTTTAACGACTACTAAGCTACTTATTATATAACTGAAACTCCTAGTATAAAACTTTACTCTAAGTGTGACTAGGCGGGAAAACCACGGAAATACGACGAGGAATGCCCTAGTAGTAAGTCCGAGGTGGCTCTATTAACTACCGGCAGTGGTGGTATATACTGCGACGTTACTTCTTTTAAATATATAATAAACGGCTAAGAGGGTATAAGTTGGGAGGAACGTAGCTACTGCTGTAGTGAGGAAGACGATATTGAATAGAGTAAATACGAATAGCGTGATGATATTGGCCTAATACTCGATAAAAGCTATATTGACGGTTACTGTCTCCCCGGCTATCCGGATAAATACGTGCGTATCGCTATTAATCAATACGGTGGTGGTTATAAAGGCGACGGTGGCCGAGCTAAATGCTACTTACTAAAATATTTAACAGTTAGTAAGAGATTATATACTATATAGGAATAGAGTCTTGATGACTTGGTTAAAGGGTTTATAGATAATCCGAGTTGTGGAGCGGACGATTATAACTTGAAGAGGGATCTCGCGGGCTTTAAATATTCTATAGGAAATACCTCTTTGTCCGATCTATCTAGTACTCGAACTCTAATAACACTTCAACGCCGCTCAATAACCAAACAGCTAGATACTATCTATACTGTTGTATACGCCCTTACTGTGTAGTTTATAGTTAATATAGCCTACGAAGAGATCTAGAAAAAACGTATACTGCTATTATACCTATATCTTATAGTTAAGGCTATTCGTAATTACCTAACTACGTCTGAGGACTAGGCTGA
The DNA here is from genome assembly GCA_030762825.1 of Penicillium turbatum. Classification (NCBI taxonomy): domain Eukaryota; kingdom Fungi; phylum Ascomycota; class Eurotiomycetes; order Eurotiales; family Aspergillaceae; genus Penicillium; species Penicillium turbatum. The sequence goes on along the minus strand of JAUJYX010000011.1, from coordinate 126,408 downwards.
AGGAGGTATAAGTTATAAACTAGAGAAGGTTCTTTGCGCCCTAAGTATCTTCGATAGTAAGTTTATAGAAAGAAGTATTGTCTCCTGCGTATGCGAAATAAGCGATTGCTACGATATAAACGATCCGGATTCCTGTTCGGATCTTGACGGTGATAATAATGATTCTACTGCTCTTAGTAAAAGAGTTTTAGATAAGAGAGCCTCGCGAACGTTCGATATCGATTTATCAGACGGTGGAGCGTATACTACGATCACTTCTTGGACGGTATTAATCTTTAAGTCCCAATCAACGTATTTTTAGTGCTAATCAGACGATTAGTATATTGTGCGTGGCAATATTCGAGGAAATAATCCTATCTTGGATAAAGGTTATACCTACGATGACGCTAAGGACTACCTCAATACTTAAATCGCTTTGATATCAGTTTCGATAGCGAATATCGGAAGATATTAGGGTACGTTCTTGGTGACCTTGTTTACCCTAAAAGTTTACTCAATTTACTAATTAATTAAGTCAAATATATCGTTGAGTTAAACACCGTTGCCTTTTTCCTAAGAGATATAGCTAATAGGGTCCTTAGGTCTGGTGGTGTGATGAGACTCGGTCGAATTTCAGTGACCTTCGTTAGATAGGCTCTGATGGCGCCAGTTCTTACTAACCCACCAGTAATGACTAGTGCCGACCAATCCTTGACTCCTATAACCCGGATTATATATGCTTTGGGTAGCCTAAACAACTAAGCTGATTTCAACCTTTTACTTAATCGTTTGAACAACTTAAAATCTAGGGTATTTGATTATTTACAATTTTTTTTTTTTCTGGAGATGACCAAGTTACTTATCATTTCTTTTCTCTAGCTCTGGCTTTCAAAAACACTCGTCGCTGATAAAAAAATGGAGAAAGCAATCTCAGCCGATGACCCGAATCGCGCATTGATATATCTCCGCGAGCCCCTCACTATTATTTCCTATCTCAACCATCTCAGAGTCCAGCCTGACATGATCGACACTTTTAACACAATTCACGTGGAATTCGGTCGAGCAGATACGTACTGGGTGAATGCTGGACATCCAAACCCGCAGTCGCAAGCCAGATGGGATGAATGGGTTCCTGACTTATTAGATAGTGCCACTCAGAATGTTCGCACGTTTGTTGAAAATTGGGGGGATCAGATGTATAGGTTTTGGGCAGTCCGGACTGGTGATAACGTTGCGCAAACGCTCGAGATCATTATGACTTTGCGAAGACAGGCTAAAACTGCGAGGATTAATCCGAATGGCCTGGATTGAAAATATCAAATGACTAGTTATATACAAGATGTAGTTAGAAGAAAAATGAACTGAATTTATTTGAGCAGTGGGACATGCAATTCAACCTCTCATCTTTCACCCATTTGTAGCACCCTCCATATCTAAAGCAGTTGGTGGCGTATATACTGAATTGAGTAGCTCAATTCACCGAATCAGGAATCTCTCTTGCGACTGACTTAGTGCTTTATTGGTGGCTGTACGGCCTTTTCCATTTGACCTGCCCTGCTGCCGGCTCCGGAGCTTTCACTTTGACACGCCAAAATGAGAGGCTGCGGCCTGAATACTATTAAATTGGCCTAATTTATAGGCTTTGAGGGCATCCCAAAGAAGGATCTCTTCTTGTTCGGAGAAAATCGGCATTGTTTTGGTGGTAAAAGGGGCTCTTGGAACCGACTCTGCAGGTTCTTCAAACACTGCAACTAGGGAAGCTCCGTGACCTGCGTATCTTATGCAGTTTTGGTTCGTAGTTCTAAGTATTCGTCTTACGCCACTACACAGAAAGAAGAAATAGAAGTCAAACAGATTAGGCAGAATTCAACGCAATATAATAACATTTAACTAAAATTCTGTCTTTTCTATAACTTTTGATATTCATATAAATCTTCCTCTCTTCGTATACGCTTCGGAACCCGCCCAGATATACGCCTGTGGGCACAGCTTTTCTCTGAAAGAGGTATCCTGTCTTGTTCAATAAGCAGGGTACTAGGTATGGCTGTTGCTGTTGGTTCGATTCTTGGTCTCTTGCCAAGGACACTCTCGTCGGTTAGCTGATTCCGCTCAAATGTTGTATCAGGGTAGTCCTCTTCCTCCTCCTCATTATCGCTCATCAGATCGAACACTTCCTTTTCATAACTATGACCTTGCCAAGTCGATTCGCCCGCAAACGACTCTGGTGCCCCCCCCAAGGTCACTAGTAGATCTCAGCATCTCCAGTCAGGGTCTAACGGTCCCTTTAATGGACAGAATAGATTACCTAGGTAAATTCTTGGATAAACAAGATCCAGAAAACACCGAAAGAGTTGATCCAACAAATAGAAGCTTCCGAAGATATCAGCATGCTGGTTGGCTTTTGTTTCTCAACCTTAGAAAAGGGAAGACTTCGCTACAACATTAAGAAAACTCAAAGCTAATCAACAGAAAGCCCCAAACAATTGGCGAGGTACTGCGCACTCCGCACTCCGTACACTAGGGCAAGCTCAAAGATTGTCTTGGTAAACTCGGTTGGGGTTTCAAATGTTGGCTTGGCAGCACGTGTTTGGAGACTCAGACTTTCCCTCCTCTCTTCTCCACTCCCCTCAAATTTCACGCGAACATCAGTTCAACATGGACGAGCTCCAAAATAGCCTTGGCACTTACCCAGACTGGGGATATGTCATCTATCGCACTACCTACTCTGCTGAATCGGAAACTCTATTCCCAGTCGCTATCAGGTACATTGAAGCCTGTATTAAGAGATCATTCCTCCGAGACCACAAAGAAGATCCTACAAATAAACCCAACGAAATTTGCGCCAAATACCGGTCGACTATTGTGCAAGATCCCGCGGAATTCAATGGGGCGTCTCTCGAGGCAATTCGCGCTCATTTTGAAGCGTGGGTGGAATCTCAAGGCATGCGTGACCGCTGGACCAAATGGCGAATGTGCATGATTATTGATGAAGAATCTCTGCAAACGCTGAAAGGTACATCAGCAGAGGCCCTTGAAAATGAGAGCCCATACCATTCCGATGATGAGCTACGATGTGTAAAGGTTCTTGAAGCATTTCCGGAAACAGATCAGTATGACACCTTTCCGGGGTGGATGAGATGTTGGACACGGTGTCTTTGGGATCTCTGGATGATGATGGGAGATGCTAGTGAGATGAGGCAGTTATTTGACGGCATTGATGATTTTCCATTTGAGGGGGTGTACTGCGGATAATTCAAAGCTGTTTCGGTCTATGGCATTAGAGATATGTGATTCTCAGGTTGTGGAAAATATTGTTCGACGGGCAGTCAAATAAAGAAGAAACACATTTTTCATTCATTGATCGCGACAATATATGATTACAACATGAGGCCCACTGTGATTGCAATCCACATGTTTAAGGTAAACAGGAGTACGAACAGTAGCTAATATTAATGGTGTGGCTTTGCCCGTGATTAGAACCAGCCCCATGTCACAACTTACTCCTGGGGCAACATACTGTATTATATAACAAAGCCTAAGAGACATGCTTAGAATGGTGGTCCCCACAACATCTCCTTTGGAGACTATTAGAAATGTGCTGGTAGCTTAGTGTTTTCTGCGAGAAAGCGTGGTTGCAAGAATCAAAATGAGCAATATGGTCAATGTTGGGGGTGGCTCCATCCTTGGGTCGAGGCAGTTATATATTTATATATTTCTGACCTGAACAAGTTGCTTGATGGACCTCTGGAGAGGGAACATTGAATACAGTGAGCCAGAAGGCACAAAGAACCGAGAAGAGACAGAAGATTGACAATGCATTATGAAATATTTGCGATGTTGTTGGATGGGACTGAGTCTATGGAAGGGAAACTCAGCGCAAAGTAGCTTGTAATTCTTCGGTATGATGGCTGAAATGAAGATTAAAAAGACACAAAGATGTCAAAGGGAATAAAGAGCTCAGACGCATAACCATAGCAAACGTATAATTGTGTCTGTTCATTGATGTTATTTTTCGGCGGCGTATCTTGATATTAGACAGAAAAAGCTTGGAATTCTACAGATGGACTTGCAAATTCAATACATACTACAATTTCATTAATTTTACTCTACATTTTGATTGAAGTGGAAAACTTTTGTGTTGAATCCGTAGTCGGAAGCTGGGACAAATCCATCAATACTTAGAGTAGAGCTGGTTGCGCTCACGACTAAATCGTCATCACAGCCTGGATAGTCTCCACTCCAGACCGTAATATCGTCGTCGGACGTAGTGTTCAAGTAAAAGTCGCTGCCTTCTGTAACAAATGAGGCGAGGCTACCCGGGTGTGGGGGCCCGTCGATTTCGTATGTAACAATGGGTAGATGAGGATATATGCCGCCATTTTTGGTCATCACGTATTTAGCCAATGCATAATATGCCAGATTGTCGGCGTTTCGCTGAACCCAGAATCCAGCAGTTCCCACTGCTGAATTACCTTGCCAACGAGCTAGTACTTTGGTAGCCAAGGGACCGTATGCCGGAGTGTCAAGGATTCCGTTGCTGCCAAATTTGATTTTAATGTTGAGGTCAAGGACAGAAGGATTAGGATCTGGAGAGTTGGCAGCCACATTTAAATGGAATAACTCATGCTGATCGATTTTGGTCAGTTCACCAGATTTGTAGAGTCAAAACCTTTGATCTAGCTCACCAAAAATAAAGCTCCTCTGTTATCATAGTTTGAAAGTTTTGCTTTTTCTGGGTATCTGTAAGCATTTCCGAATGAAATTGCGTCTGCCAGACTTCTGCGAGTAAAAAAGCCTTCGCATAAGTTGATCATCGGATAGCTGGGAGAATCTGGGTCAACGTTCGTCTCTCTAATTAATATCGACTATAGGTATTATAACTATTTTTTACGTAAGTTTTTTATATACTAAGTATATATATAGTATATATATAGTATATATATAGTATATATATTATAACGTAGATCTATTTAAGAAAAAGATTCGATTCTCTACTATTAACGAAATAATAGAGTTAAGAGAAGAAGGAAAAAAGAAAAGGAAATACAATTGTTACGAGCCAAATCTTTTAAGGAAAAAGAGTGCTTTTCATTCAAAAAACTAAACGTGGAGAGGAAAAAGAAAGAAGAAGAGAAACTATCTGAGAGAAGCCTTTTGTTGAGGCTTTCTGCCTTAGGCTTCGACAACAAACAATCCGACTTTTAGACCCGCTCAATGAGCCCAATTTACGTAAGTAAGTAAGTAATCCTTATACTCGATACTCGTGATACTCCCCCTATAAAACTATATTTAGTCCCTTAAATATTATTATTCTATCACACTTTATCGTCGTTAGGGTAGTCTTCTAGTAATTAGTCTACTATTATAGCTTCCTTCTAAGCTTATAGATATAGGGGTAGTCCTAGCTTCGATAGGTAATTATTATAGAATTCCTTAATTTTATTAGCTAAATTCTTAGAATTCCTAGTAGGATACTATATTAAGTCGATATTATATCTAAGCTATTAGACTCTATAAACTAGCTTTTAGTAATAAAGCTTTATATCTAGGATCTTTTTAACCTCCTATTCTTTAGTTTCTTTAACCTAAATAGATAGTAGTAGATCTAAATATTATCTTTATAGTAGTTTAGTTATTACTACCCTCTATAACTTATTAATATAAAAGACTAAATATACTTTAATCGATAGAGGAAGATCTAATTTAAATAAAAATCCCTCCTTCCTAATAATCTTATATAGCCTACTAATAATATTAGATAATTTTCTACTAGGTCTATCTTTTAACTAGTCTTTAGTCGTTATAAATATTAGATTACTAATATTAAAATTAATTTTATAATAATATCTATTTATTTACTAAGCTTATAGTCTTTAAGAATATATAGCTTATTCCTTTATCTTACTTTAGATCTCTTCTAGATAAACTAATATATCTAATACTTCTTATTTATTTATTATAAATATATTTCGGTCCTATTAGTTAAATAATATTATAGATTTATATCTTTATTCTATAAAGAAAGAAGACTTCTAAGTTATTTCCTAAGGTAAAATCGATATTATAAAGTTAACTATTAGGAGATAATCTAATTAGTTATCCTAATTATATTTAATATAAAGGTAGAGTTATTATACTATATATTAATTAGTAATTTCGCTCTATCTATCTATATCTAGGTAATATATTATTAATAACCTCTACTTAATCTTAAAGATTTAATAGAACTTAGTCTAGAATTCTAAGATAAACTATCCTCTATAATCTAATATAATTAATACTAGGATCCCTATAATCTAGATAATATTATTAATAAATAAATAGGCTATTTTCTTTATATTAATATCCTTATAATAGGGTATCGAAATAGACCTTTTAATAAGTTAATAAACGATTATAAATATAGTATTAAAGCTATATTTATCTTTAGAGAATAACTAGAAATCTATAATAAAATACTCCTATAGGTAGTTTAGGATTTTAATTAAGTAGAGTAAACCTAGGGTTCTATCTCTCTATATCTTAGTTCTCTTATATATTAGATAGTTATTAATATATCGCTTTATATCTATAGTCTATCTATATTAATAGTACCTAGTAGAGACTAGCTTTTTAAGCTTTTTAATCCTAGAATAAGCTATTAATAGCTAATAATATATTTTATTAAGGAGTTAAGTATATAGATTACCTTAATTAGATATCTTTAGCTTATTATAATAGAGTAGTAATCTATTATTATCTATAGACTAGTTTATACTATCTATCCTAGCTATCTCCTAGAATTTATTAAGGCTTAGATTATTATAATTTACTTATTTTACTTATTTAATAATATTAAATCTATTAGGTTTATTAGGTTTATTATTTATTAAGTTACTAGAAAAGGGAATAATCTATATAAAGTTAGTACTAGGGTTAACTATAGGGTTTTTAAAATAAAGTCTAGGAAGTAAAGTAGCTTATTAATTATTATCTAAATATAGAGTATCTTTCTATAATAATATATCTATAATAATATTCTTTTTTTTTAAAGTAGTACTTAATTAAAAAGTAAAACTAAAAGAGAAACTTACTCTATTATATTTATTATTAATTTAGCTAGCGATTCTTTATAAAGTACTCTAATAATTAATAATCTATTAAGATATTAAAAGGCTCTATTTAGGTTAGATTAAGTAATTTAAGTCTCTATTCCTATAGAGTATAGACTATTATAAGAAGTTCTTTATCTTAGACTTTATAGTTTAGCTTTACTTATTATATAACCTTTAAATAAAAAGTAACTAGGTACTAAAAGTTATCCTCTTTATAGTATTATAATAGGGCTATATCTAGTACTCTATTAGATATATTAGTTTCTACTTAAATAAGTTATTAGATATTATAATAATATAATATTAGTACTAAAAGAAGAGCCTTCTTTAGTTTATAAAAGGCTTCTTTATATTTATTATCTTAATTCTATAGAGTATCTTTTTAGGTTAGATAATATAGTAGCTTAGTAATTTTACTATAATCTTATATAAACCTTTAGTAAAAATTTCTAAAGCTAAAGAATAACTAGATATCTATTATAGTATTTAGAGATATCTATTCTTTAATAATTTAGATTTTTTTAGGGTCTATAGATATTCTATTAATATTAATAATAAAACCTAGGAATTTTATCTACTAAACTAAGAATTTATACTTTTTAATATCTATTTATAGTCTTATTATTTAAAGCTAGAGTAAGACTTCCTAGATATATCTATAATAATCCTCTTTATTTTTACTATAGATTAAAATATTATCTATAAAAGTAATTATATATTTATCTATATATTTATAAAGAATATTATTTATAAAATACTAAAATATAATAAGTCTATTTATTAATCTAAAAGATAAAACTCTATATTTAAAGGATCTATATTAAGTCTAAAAGGTTATTAAATCTTTAGTATTTAGTTTTATATAAATATAGTAGAAGCCTTACTATATATTAACCTTAGTAAGGAACTTTAGTTTATTTATTTATTATAAGATTTTATCGATTAAAGGTAATAGATAGTAATCTTTTTTAATAAATATATTTAGCTTTCGATAATCGATATAGAAATATAATCTACCTCCTAGCTTCTTAGTTATTAGAATTAGCGAGATATATAGCGCTAAGCTTAGGATAATAAACCCTTTATTAAGATTTATTAAGATATATTTCTTTACTTCTTAAAGTTCTTTAGCTAATAGTTTATATAGAGGATAGTAACTAGGCTAGGCTTCTACCTTTAATATAATATTATAATTAACTCCCTTTTAGTATAGAGAAAGTTTATCTAACTTTCTCTTTAAAAAGATATTAGCTAAATTATAATAGTTAGTAGATAATATTTAAAGAATTTTATCTATCTCTAAATCGCTTAATATACTACTAATTTTTATCTTAAGAACCTAGTTAATTTCGCTTAGATATATTATAAAGACTTCTATTTTTAAATCTAAAAGGGATCTTATTTTAAGCCTTTAGTCGATACTAATATTAATTATATTAATATTAAATATATTTAATATATTTAAGAGCTCTAATAGTAGTAATAGATATACTCTATTAAGATTTTATTATATTTTATCTAGATTTTCTTAGTAGTACTATAAAGGTATAATATATCTTCTAATTTAATCTAATTATAGATTAATACTTTATTTAAGGGCTTTATCCTATTAGTTAGTATCGATCTAATAAGTAATATTTTAAGGGTTTTTTAGAATTATAATAGGTATTAAGAAAGCTATTTTACTAGCTATTTCTTTAAATAAAGATATTTTATAAAGCTAAATTATTTAGTAATAGCGATAGTCTAGTAAAATATTATATTCTATAAACTATAATCTTCTAATAATTATATTATATTTCCTAAGATCTACTACTAATATTAGTTATTATTATTAGATATATCTATCGATTCCTATTAATAGGACTACTATATAAATAATAGGTTAAGAGGGCTTTCTATCGAAACTATTTATAGAATAACTCCTAGGGAGTTATTAGGTTTTAAGTCTATACTATCTAAGTAATCTTATTAAAGAGAAATTAATAAAAATTAAACTATCTACTCTAATATTACTAAGCGCTAAAATAGAAAAGGATTATCTATTTAATATAAGTTCTATATTAAAAACTAGACTATCTTAGGGGTTTCCTAATAACTTCTATAAATTTAATATAAAAAGTAATATCTTTAATCTACCTAGGAGGGAGACTTTACCTAGGTAGAGGCTTTTCTTAAATTATTAGTTATAGGGTCTTTAAAAGTTATTAAATCTATAGTAGTCTAAGTTATAGCGATAATAGAGGTAGTAGGCTTCGATAATAACTTCTTAGGATAGTTATATATTATATATCTTTATTCTTTATAGTTAAAGTATTTTCCTTCCTTTATTAAGACTATATATTTAGTAGCTAATAGTAGTATATATCCTATACTTCCTTTATACTTTATATAGAGGTTTAAGGTTAAATTAATAGTACTAGCCCCTATATTACTTCCTAAGGTAGTTATAATATAGATATAAGGAATAGTTCTTAATTTCTACTAAAGATTAATCTTATATAATATATTCTAATAAGTCTAAGTAAAGGAGTTAAAGGAAACTATATTAATATTTATAGCCTATATTATTTAACTTTATAATAGATATAGAAGCTTTAAATATAGATTATACTTTTAGTTTTCTTTAATAATAATAGCTTCTTCGGCGAGCTATATAAATTTAGTAAGAAAGTCGATAAAGCTATCCTTTAGTTTTATTTTTAGCTTATAATAAGCGGTATAAGCTTTAGCTTAGCGATTTAGGTTAGTAAAAATAGTTTTTAAATAGATAATTATCTCTTTAGTGTTACGAGTCACCTTCCTATATATAGCGAGTGCGGTTCCAGGAAGTGTCCTGGAATTCTGGTCTTTTGCTCCTAGCGCAGCGGGTTAACCTCTGGAACGCACCCCAGAGGTGTAGCTCGTGACATTTAGTATCTTTATATAGGTTTATTAAGTTAGCTTTTATATAGGGTATAATATAAAGCTAAGCCTTTCCTTTATAGCGACTTTATATATAGAGCTTATAGTATATAGGTAGTAGGTAGTAATTAATATTTACTTTAAGTTTCTAATAGATAATAGTTTCCTAGGTCTTAAAGTAAATATCCTTTCTATTATTAAGTATTAGGGTATCTAATATCTTTATAGACTTCTTCTATATAGCTACCTTTATAATTAGTATATAGTTTTAAAGATTAAAAAATTTTATAGCTATCTTATTTTACTTTATAATTATAATATCCTTTTCTATAATAGCTATATCCTTTTTAGCGATAGCTATAGCTATATAACTAACTACTTCGGCTTTAGCTATATAAAAAGTATTAAGGGTAGTCTAGGCCTTATTTCGCTACTTAATCGCTCTATAATAATAAGCTATCGCTTTATCCCTTTTATTAGTGATATTATCCTAATTATTATTTTTATCTTTAAACTCTAAATTATATTTCTTAAGTTTATAAAACTTATATTTAAGCTTCTTATAGACTAAGATTAGTTTATTATAGTAATCCTTTAGCTTAATCTTTAAGAGCTACTTTATAATAGTTAATAAATTAAGCTAATAAGTCTTTAAATAGGAGCTCTCTAGTTTAAATCTACTATCTTTATTATCGCTAAGGTTAGGATTAGTAGTTATAGGGGGATTTATAGGGGTTTTAGGTTTATTATTAGGGTTATTTACTACCTACGATCCGCTATACTTCTTACTAACTTCTAAAGAGGCTATTCTAATTTATTAATATAGTTAGCGACTATAGGTCTTTAGTTCGGTTCGTTTATTAGGTTCGGTTCTTCGGTTTAGGTTATAGGGTTAAAGATAAGCTAAGGCTAATTATAATAATAGCCTATATAGCGTTACTTTAAACAGAAAAAGAGGTAACGTTTAGTTTTATATTACGAGCTAAATCTTTTTAAGAAAAAGAGTGCTTTTTATTTAAAAAACTAAACGTAGAGAAGAAAAAGAAAGAAGAAGAGAAACTATCTAAGAGAAGCCTTTTGTTGAGGCTTTCTGCCTCAGGCTTGGACAACAAACAATCTGACTTTTGGACCCGCTCAACGAGCCCAATTTACGTAAGCAATCCTCATACTCGTGACATTCTATTCCTAGCGGATTAAGTTAGCAAGTAAATTACTTTTCACCGGGGTACAGTAAGGGAGGGAGGCCGCGCTACGCGCGGCCCAAAACCTTGTAACAAGTAGATTGGCCGGGAGTTCCATACTTACCCCACACTTTCTTATCAGCTCTGCCCCGAGATAGGATTGGGCCCCGGGGGACTAGGGATTAGTAAGCTTTTTTTTCTAGTCCCCGACAACCTTGGAACTTTTTTCTAGACCCCCTCAGCTGGGTGCCCCCCTGAGCGTTCACTGAACAGACCTGAGCGCCCACTGAGCAATATTTTTTTGCATTACTAAGCATATCCTAAGTGCTCACAGTGATCACCCGTGCTATGGAATACTCAGTGAGTAGGAGCCTGAGCGCCCTCATAAAAGCGGCGGCACCCGATCGGGAAATTCGCGACCGTGGCCTAAAATCCGGTAGATACAGGGAGATATATGATGGAAGGAAGAATGGGAAACGGGAAAATGATGACGATGTTGCGTCAATATTCGTAAAGTGCAGGGACGGCAGAAAGTTTAGAAGCGGTGAAGGCCCTTCCTGCTTCCTCCCACCTAACTCAGCTTCCTAATCAAGCACAAGTTTTTTTTCGACAAGTTCCATCGTTTCTCATCTCAACTTACCGATCTGAATCTTGGGAAAGCTGTGTGACTTCGTAGACTTGCCCTCAGCACCTCTGGCACTTGAAACCGTATCGATCTGCAGCCAACGAGCAGTGGGGCAGATTTCGTTCGGTCAATATACATCATGGCACCTCCCGCGATCATCGCCCCCTCCATTCTCAGCGCCAACTTCGCTGATCTAGGCCATGACTGCTCCAAGAAGATGGAGGAGGGTGCCGACTGGCTCCACGTCGATATTATGGACGGCCATTTCGTACCAAATATGACCATCGGATGTCCTGTCGTCTCGCAAATCCGCGGCTGCGTCGACCGCCCCTCCGAACCATACGGTCGTGGAACTTTCGATTGCCACATGATGATTATGGAGGTGAGTTGGACTCTAGATCCGCGTGATCATGGACCATCTCGAGCTTACCGCTGACGCTTGTTGCTTGGTTATAGCCCCACAAATGGGTTCGCGAGTTCAAGAAGGCTGGCTGCGATCTCTACTGCTTCCATTATGAGGCTGCTGTTTCCTCCGTCGCTGCTACCGAACCTACCGATAAAGAGACCACGGCCCGCACCAGCCCTAAGCAATTGATCCGCTACATTCATGAGGAGGGTATGCAGGCTGGTATTGCGATTAAGCCGGATACACCCGTTGATGTGTTGTGGGATATTATTGAGAGCGAGGATCCCGCGGAACGACCTGATGTGAGTCGTTGCATTCTTTGTTCGACATGTCTCTTGTCCTTTTTCTTGCCATTTCTCCCCCCTCTGGAAATCGCCTTCTCGATCGTAATTGTACTGACTCGGTGTCACAGATGGTCCTTGTTATGACTGTACACCCCGGTTTCGGAGGGCAAAAGTTCATGGCCTCCGAGCTCCCCAAGGTCACCGCCCTGCGCAAACGGTATCCCGATCTTAATATTGAAGTCGATGGAGGTCTCGGTCTGGGCACAATCGACCAGGCTGCTGATGCAGGCGCCAATGTGATTGTTGCGGGTTCAGCAGTCTTCGGTGCCCAGGATCCCGGCGACGTCATTGCGAAGTTGCGCGAGGCGGTCGAGAAGCGTCGCGGCGCGGACAAATGAACAGACTATATGACACAAAAAGGGGGTTGTCGATTTGGCTATTTTCACAGGCAGGTCTTTCTTCTGTTACATTTTCTTATTATTCATTCCTAATTACGAGTTATGAATGGCATTTGCGCGTGGGAGTCAACTGTTCACGAATAGAATTTCGAAAATTAAACTATTTACATTTCCATACTGTGATCGGCAGCTCACATGCATGTATGAAAAGAGAATTGAATTACGACCTTGAAAGGTATTCTTGATGTACAGATGTCGTAATCATCAGGTTCATCCATGACCAGCAACTTCCTTTCTCCACAATGGGCGTATTTGCCTACTCTGCCGACTTGGGAACCTGCCCTGCCTTGGTATCATCCTTCTCGTCTTCCGTGCTCTTAGCACCGTTGGCCTCTTTCGCAAGTTCTGCCTTGAATTCTTCTGGCTCCACCGACTTCGCAATCACTTCCGCAATGGCATTGCCCTTGGGCTCGTTGGGTTCCATGAGCTCCTCTTTATTCTCAGTGACCACATCATCCCCATTCGGGCTTGGCACTTCTTCGATTGTCTCGGTCCTCGTCTTCTCTGCGGCTTCTTTGCGCAGAGCCTCGAGGTTGCCTGTAGGCTCCTCGGCGTGAATTGACTGCCTGATATCGCGCAACGCCTTGTCCTGATCCGCATCCTCGAGAGTTGACACGCGAGACCCGCGATGATGTGCAACCAATCCGAGCATCTCTGCATTATCCGCGTGGAAATTTGCCGACGAGACGGCGGCTTGTTCTGGCACTAAGGTCGGACGTCGGTTGTTCTTTGGTGAATCTGGCTCGGTGTCGGGGAGTTCGGGAGCGACCGAGCCGCGATGTGCGCGATTGGAGAGTCGTTCCTCTGAAGCCGGTTCCTTCGTGGGCTCTTTCTTATCGTCCGACTTGGCCTTCGCCTTGGAGGCAGCCTCTGAGCTTGCCTGGCGCAGTGCCAGCACGGCCATATCATCCTTCTTATCTTCAGTCTTGGTATCGGTAGGGGTCTGAATCTTGATCGTGGAGGGTTTAGGGGCGGAGGGTTCCGGCTCGGTCTTAGGTTTGTTCTCGGTCGCTGCGTCGGCCGGGTAGCTGGTGGCGGGCATTCCACCCAAGTCCTGCGCGCTGTTCACCACCATGCGTAATTCGCCGAATTCATTCCACTCTTCGATCTGTTCTAGATCCTGCAGGTGAGTGCGTTAGCGATGTTCATAGTCTTACACAAGTACTTTCTGCTCCATGCAATGGTGGGGGGGGCTGTCACATACTCCCACAATATCGCCGTATTTCACCAACCCGGGCAGCTTCTTGCCCTTGGAGCGCCGGCCCCAGAGTTTGCGGGCGGCCTCATCAGTGGCGACATCAATAGCACGGAATGGTAGTTTGTTTGCTTTGAGGATTGTCTCAATTCGGGCAGTCGCGGTGACAATGTGCGACGACCCCGCGGTGAGGGAAGTGTAGAGATAAAGAGTTGGGTCTGACATGTTGGAGATATGGAGTTGATGATGAGGTCGATAGGAATAGAGAGTTGAGGGTGAGAGGAATCTGAGACTAATTTGACTAATTTGAATTCATTCAGGGGGCTTTGTCTTCTTGCTGAAGCATCTATGAGGAGAAAGTAAATTTCCCCCCTGGAGGTTTTATTATGACGTGGCTGGTGGGTATCACGTGCAGTTGAAGGTTTGAGTGAATCTACCGCGAGTTTCCTTTAGAAATCATCATTGCCCTATTAATGTATGGGGGTCTATGATGTATCTTCCTCAATTTATCCCTCACTGACTCCTCTCCACATCCTAACCCGTCCCATGTCACCAGCAGCTACCCGGCCCTGGAAAAGGGCCCCAGCGTGGCAACTTGACGTCAGACCTGCCAGTTGCAAATTCTTGAATATTCTGGCGTTTTATCTTCACTTCGAGAAACCTACCACGCTTAAGTTTGGTTTTTAAGGAGATCTTCATGAACCATGTGTGATGCATGGGTGTAGATGTGTATACTATCAAGCAATGTTACTACTATAGGTAAGCTCTGAGCAATAAACTCGTGGACACATAGCTATGCACAAAGTATGCTTCTATGGATAACTACTTAGCCAGGTACAATGATGAAATTACGTTATGAGAGCACTTACCTGAGATTATCAAACAATGCCTAATCCCAGGTGTGGGAAGCAATTTGCTTTCTACATCTCCCTAATGATTGAATCATACGAGTGCTATTGACCTTCAGATACATGTGGCCTGTGTTTGAGCATTGTCTTGATCAGATGAGAGTTGGCTTCGAAGGTTCCAAAGATCCTTGGGAGAACCCAACAGCAGATATCTTTGACAGCCCTTGCGACTGGATCATCACAATCACACAAAGTGGCGGTCCTTAGATCTTCCCAAAGAGCGGCAAGAAATGATCTCTAAGGTATACTTGAGAGACAGCATAACATCTCCTCGAAAGACCGCAGAGCCTCAAAGGACGCGTCGCAAAAGACGCAGCAACAGTTAGGCTGACCAGCCATGCCAAAGATAGACAAAGAATATTAACTTATTGGCTAAAATATCGCGTGCGGTTGAACTCTGGGCCATATAAGTTGCATGGCGCTTCACGCTCATTCTCCGAGTCATGTCCGAGTTGAGAATTGCTCGAATCGGTACTGTTTTACTGACTCGGCATATTGCTTCTATTGCATTTGGAACCAACATACTTCTTCCATCGCCAATCGGCAAACTGGCCGTGCCATCCCGTGATATGAGAAATGCATAGGAGAGCAGCCTGCGTCTGCATGCCTAACTATGCTTTTGAGTCCTAGGAGAGCAGGTGTATGGCTGCGGAGTGTCATGCAAATATACGAGCTGAAGAAGCACTGGCATGCACTATGCATCCTTCAGGCCGTTTGATTTCTTCAAGTATACTTACTATTCTTTCTCGGGGACTAGTTACTATCAGCTGAGACTTGGGCATTGGGAGCATGCTTATTTGTTGATATAGGTCGCCTATTCTAGCACCATGCATCGAAACGACCTTTAGTACGCGCACACACTCAGAAACATAGAGCCTATCATCGAAGCAGGCTCAACGGTGGCTCGAGTTTGCTGTTCTGCAAGCCTCACGTGTGACCTATCCTCAACAAGAGCTCTCTCACTGTAGGCAGCAACTCTCAGCATTTACGCAGGGGCACACTTATCAGCGTCTCAGCTACAAGAAGTCTGCATGCCCAGTTGAGCTCTTGACAGATATGAGACATAGGGTGAACACCTAAGTATATTCGCATATCCCTTCTCATACTAGATTGAGGTATAGGCCTGTCATAACATGTCAGAAGATAGTGATTCGAGTCAACGGCGCAAGTAATTCTCGTGTCGAGTGGTGGGAGGGCTCTCAGGGCATCTAGGGGGCGATGCATCATCAAACCAAAAATTGTCCATTTGCTAGAAATCACTCGGCCTGTCTCAGGGGGAGGGATGTTACATTCAGGTTGACATCTGTGTGGAGGAATCCTTTGTTTGTGCAAACATGCCCAGTCCGACGATCTTTATTGATTACCTATTTGCTCTTACAAACTCTATCCTAAGATAGAGATCGACGCACGGAGTACTCCGTGAGATTTCATCTTCCCGCTTCTAAATTGGTCAAGGTACTTTGTATCGTTCCCATCAGCATGAGATTGCCGCTTAGTCTAAGCAACTGAGGTTGACCGAGCCTGCTGAAACAGCAGCAACATGAGCAGTCGCCACCCTTAGGTTGACTGATTATCATCGCGATGGAAGGTCAATATGCCTCCATCCGATCAGGAGATCGTTCCACCTATATCATGGAGCCTCTGGACTAGTGTTGCGCCAGTAATTTCGTTTGTCCCTAATGGGACAAGCCATCACGTGGGGCTGATCCATCACTAGCGCCAAACCACCAAGGTTGGACAAGACTATTGCATCGATTATTGAGCCGGGAATAACCTCGACTAATAACTCCTGGAGGGTAAATTGTTTGATAGAGGGCCGTTCCTGACCTACCACAAGCATAGATAAAACCCCTGGAACTACTGCGGGAGCAATCCACGGTACACGTGAATATAACCGTTCTTGTACGACACTCTATTTCTGCGGGATAAACAACTTGTACTTGGATATCACCACCAGTATACATTGCCATGTGCGATTAGTTCGGTTTGCTACGAACCACTCGTTGGGCATTGGGCGCTGGGCACGAGGGCGTCATCTGCATCCTGGCTGCCACACCAGTCGACGTGGCAGCCCTCGAGGCGCCCGAGCGATCTTAGTCCGACCGTGTATGGATCCTTGGGAGGTCTTGGGGCATGGCTGTGCTCGAAGGAAAATAGGCTGGTTCCCTCTTTCTTTCGGGCTCCCGCTGTAGGCGCTCGGTTCTGAATGGGAAAGTGACTTGTTTATGTACCCCAGGGTCGACATGTAGCAGGTCACCTCTTCGTAAGCAGGGCCGCATCTGCTGGCCCGGACCACATTCGGGGTGATCCGGTTCGCTGCCTCACTTTTAGTTCTGTTTTTTTTTTCCCGGCCGTCTGCAGTCTTTCAATTAAGGAGACCTCGGTTTCAGAATAGTCGGCTCGTTCACCCGGGTGTCTGCTATTGGGGACATGGCTTGCTGACGGCTGACCTTGAGAACGATATACTTTGAGGACATAGATCGAATATTGGGGGGAAGTACCGAAAATAACCAAAACAGCAATGTATCATTTCCCGAACCTCTAAGGGTCCAGACCGGTGATCGACTTCCAAGTTCGTTGGTGTATAATCGCCTCTGCTAAGTGCTAATTCTCGTATCTCACTTTGTGGAGAGTGTCCTTCATCGTCGATCAGAACTTTTGTCTTCTTTTATTTCATCTACTCCATACTTCTTCTGCCCAATCTACGTTTACTTCTTCTCCCAACCTGTCATATTATTGTCTGATCATTTTCTTCCCACATCATTTCAACTTTACATATTGCTCCACGCAAATCCTCCCTAATCGTGATCGCATTGATAAGATCTGTATTGCGCCTGTTCTCTATCGGCTTCAATTTCATCTAATTCTTTTATATTGCGCTCTAACTCTGCGTATGTATTTATTGCCAGCATTCGAAAAGCTCCCGCTAACTAGTCACAGAATTACAACCCACCTTCCTCACTATTTGATTACTGATAAACAGTTATTTCCTGGCCGCTACGACGAGGAAGCCATCCCACCATGACTGTTCCTCTGAACGATGACGAGCTGTTCACCAATGCTATATCCTCATACCGCGAAGCCTTTTTGGTCCAACACTCCCACCTACCGGAATCCGAACGAAATCAGCTCTGGGTTGAACGGCTGAGCCAGTTTATCCCGGTCTCCAACATGCGGGATATCAACTGTCAGCCCGCTGGGAGCCTGGGGAAACGGACTCGACGTGATGCGACCCCACGGACGTTGCCATATTCCGAGTCTGGTCTTCCTCGGGCAAAACGGAGAGCCACCGTATGTGTGACCTTGGTTACTTGCTCCCGCCTCCTTCTCTCTTCCGATCTCCCCGTGCTCTCCTCTCTTGATCGCCATCCGTCCTTGGATTGAGGATTGACAATTGGCAGACCCCGGATCTTTCAGTCGACCTAATTCGCGACCTCTCCCATGCCTCCTCCCCCGACCTCACTCGGAATGGCGCATCTCCCTCGGGAGAAGGCTCCTACCGACACACGGCCATGGTGCGATCCCATAGCCTACAGGTCCCAGGCTCCTACTGGCATCAATCAGCTGGCGCAGTGATGGAAAAACGCCAATCATTCGGCCATGTGCGCACCCAACATCCTCTCCACCATGTCGACGAGTATTCGCCATCCGAATACACGAGGTATCTGGACAACCATCCCAATCAGCCATTCGACTCGGCCTTAACTTTCGGATTCGCAAATCATGGAGAAACCGGACCAACTTTCCCCCAATACCCTGACCGGGCGTCCCCCTGGACCGACCAGGCCCCAGCAACCGCGGCGGATATGTCGCGGAGCACAACCACCGACTCCCTGGTTGGCGGGATGAACATGTTCCGCTTCGACTCCACCGAACCCTCCCAATATCAAGAGCCGGTTTACTCCATTCCGCCAGAGTGGGTGCCCGGGACAACCTCTGGCTTGCCGTATAATGACCCCTACATCTCCCCTTTGTATCCTGACCTAGATCCCACGATGTCTGCTCCCATCTCTTTCCCACAATTTTCAGCCTCTGCTCCCCCAACTACCTCCTTTCACTACCCAATGCCCCAACCCTACCCCCCGTTCGATGCAGTGGACATGAAGCCCTCCGACTCGGTTGACAGCCTACACTCGGCAACACTGCGCTCACGCGCCGCGCGTCGCACTCAAGAGCAGATTGCTCACAGTGCCCGCCCCATCGCTCCGAAGCTCGAGTCCCACGACAGCACCTTGCCGCATATCGACTCTCACAAGATGGTCCGCATTGCTTCATCAAACGGCACAACCAAGGAGGTTGCCGCCATCCCTAAGGCCTCCGTGCGGCGGCCACCGCGACCCAAGACATACTGTCATCTGTGCACAGACCATCCGGATGGCTTCCACGGCGAGCACGAGCTGCGCCGCCACATTGAGCGCGTACACGCTTCCGTCCGGACGGTCTGGATTTGCAAGGATATCTCGCCTGGCAAGTACTTCCTTGCGAACTGCAAGGCTTGTCGCAATGGCAAGCGATACGGCGCCAATTATAATGCTGCTGCGCATCTGCGCCGCACGCATTTCAATCCTTGTGAGCGGGGCCGTGGCGGTCGCGGGAAGGATAGCGAAAAGCGCGGTGGGAAGGGCGGCGGCAATCAGCCTGCCATGGAAGTCTTGAAACACTGGATGGTTGCCACCGAGGAAATCACCGATCAAGCGACCGGCAACGTCAAATCCAAGGTTGTTGTTCAGAATGCTGCCAGTAGCGATCCGACCAGAGATCCTGGGTATGAGCTTGCTGTCGCTGCATGTGGCTTCGTCAAAGACCAGCCCCCCTATATTGTGGAGTCCGCTTTGTTGCAGGAGCCTGACCAATTCCCTGGGTTTCCTGAAGCGGCTTTCGAGTTCGACTTCGAGTTGGACCTTGATCTCGAGCGAGAGGACGAGACGTCGATAGGATCTCCGTTCTCCGACTCGCAGTCATCCTGCATGCTTGATATTGATTCGTATGTCAAGTGAGCGATCGTAGTCTGTTCCGTCTTTTATCTCTTCATCGTGAGTCCTTTTGCGTATGTTTCCTCTCGGTTGCATCGGGATCGTGTACTGTACTTTGGGAGGTGCTTATGGGTCAGTCTCTGGGTTAGTGAGGCTTGCGACATACTTTGGATTTGGATCTATCTCTGTTTCTTTGGCGATATATTATACTTGGATTGGGACCTGGGATAAGGGCGTTCGGTAGAGATCAGATTCCACGGACCTGGGCGTACTGACAGTGATGAGAAGCTCGAACTGATAATTGCGGGTAATAATGAATGACATGTGCCACAACAAAATTGCAATAATGAGACAACCTTCCTAAGATATCATGTACTCAGCCTTGTAATTGGTAGCAGGTACAAGCATCAGAGTGTTCCATGGTACGGCAACCCGCGTACCAGGTACTGCCCAGGCAGCAGCGATACCTCCTCAGGCGGTCAAGTTCGCCAAGGCTAGGTAAAAGATCCTCTGAGTGGCTGACCGCCTTGTAATGTGGGGCTCTGTATGACCGGGTGGCGGTCTCCTAGCCAATAGGATACATCCCACGGCATGCGCTTTGTGGCTGACTGCGTTAGTCGGTGATAGGGCTGGCGAATTGTGGCTAGAGAATCCTTATAGGGGCCACATAATACTGCGGTCTAGGTACACGATAGGTACATGTACGGCATCTTTCCGAAATACTCAAGATGCGTTGCTTCAGATATCTCAGATTATTATGTATGATGGAGTTGAGTTATTAGGTCTGGAAGTTACGTAGGCAATACTCTAGACATAGACAGTATAAAGATGATCAATGTTTATCAACAGATTCGGCCTGTGTGGAGAAGTAGGGGAAAGGGGGAGAGGCAGAAAAGGTACCTCGGAGGTACCTCAGCCCTGTGTTCTTGGCGGGCAAACTCTCCTTACGGAGGCACAAGGAAAGTACCTTCAAGTACCCCAACGATTTCACGATTTCCTTCTCATCTGCGATACAACCTCGAAGTGAGTTACCTAACCTTTTTTTCTCCTCTTTTCTGACCCTCTGACTTTCATCTTCTTCATCAAAATCTTCACTCATCCTCATCCGTTTTCCTTCATTTCGCTTGCTCACCCTTGTCGCTTGTCACAGCCTCCCCTCATTCCAGCCAATCTCCGTCTTTGCCCTGTCCCAGGTACGTGGATTTTACCGCTGTGGCGGCCGATCATCCACTGTTTACTCTACTTTCAAGGCGCCGCGAGGCCCTATCATTTTGGTGATCAAGTCGCTAATTTGTTCGATCTTCCTGTTAGAAATCCTACCGTCGTTATGTCCTATCAGCAGGGATATGCCCAACCCGGCCCCCCCCAACAGGCGTAAGTCATATCGTGATCAGGTTTATCCTTGCCCTCAACAATCTCATTGGATTGATCCTGTCGTCCTCGGCCTATGTGCATTTTCCGACCGCGGAAGTCGTAGCCTGGCCTGTGGCGTGCTCGTATCTTGTTCGGTGTCGGGCCTAGCTCTGATCAACTTCTCAACACAGGTACGGCGGCTATGACCCCAACTACCACCAGGGTGGCTACGCTGGGTATCCCCAGGGACAACAAATGCCCCAGGGATACCCGCCATACCCACAGCCGCAAAATCAGCCTGTCTACCAACAGCAGCCGCAACAACCAGAGCAGAAGAGCAGTGACAAGGGATGCCTGGCCAGCTGGTAAGTTTGGTACAGTCTTGGATATTGGGAATAACGCTAACATGAGCTCCGATCTCCAGTCTGGCAGTCCTGTGTTGTTGCTTCGTATGTGAAGAGGGCTGCGAATGTTGCGCCGAATGCTGTGACGTGTGCTGCTAAGCCCCCTCATCTATGAAATCGACGATATTTTTCTTCTTGTCGGCGTTGGAATTCCTCGCTATGCCCTGCAGCCTTTCAGGGCAGACCATTGCACTAATGGACTGCGATATTTTCTTTTCGTCTCCGTTACATTGAGCCTTTGTTTTCTTCGGCGAAGCTGCCTGAGTGCTAGCTCCAATATTCGTTCATTGCATACGTCAATTTGATTACATGTAGGTTGTCAAAGTAAATGTGTTTTCTTTTGTCAAATAATACGGATGTTCCTTCCGATTCAGTTCATCCACCATTAAGGCCCCTCCCAAGGATCTATTTATGGACAAAATGACTGATGTACAATATCAAGGCGAGTCGCTTGAAGCCTAGGTAGACAAGCTAGCCTAAGAGTTGGTTGGCAAATAGCTAATCTCGGCCTATGTCTAAGCGCCCTGTTTTATGCATCATCATGCTGGCAAATGCAGAGGATCGGCGTAAGTGAAGACTTAACCCCAGGAAAGCCCGAAAAATGAACATTAGTTGCCATTCTTATTATTTTGTGTTCGACAATTCCTCGTTGCACTCGATCACCTGCTAGCCTGGCGGGTCTCGGTATATATTAGCACTGTTATGGCTTCGGCACATACCCTTGGACCAAGCCCACTTGACACCAACGGACTGTGCCTTTTATCTTTGGATGGCGGGGGCGTGAGGGGACTTTCGAGCCTGCTGATATTGCAGGATCTCATGACGCAACTCAATTCAGAGCGTGAAAGTAGTGAACTTCTCAAACCATGTGATGTGTTCGACTTGATTGGGGGAACTAGTACGGGAGGGTATGTTCCAACTTCGTCGAGAATTAGTGAACAGCTAGTCAGGCTAATGCGACATACGCTTCTGTCTCTAGGCTCATCGCTATAATGTTGGGACGATTGGAAATGGGCGTGGATGAGTGCATCCTTGCGTATGCCGAGTTGATGAAAACCATTTTTAACGAGAAGCTTAATAATGTTCCAGTCGATTGGTCGGGAAACATCGTCTCACAATACGACAGCAAGGGATTAAAACACGCAATTGAGAACGTGATCACTCGCGCGGGTTTGTCCCCAGCCGATCCGATGAATGATGGAAAGTCGCGTCGCTCCAAAGTTTTTGTCTGCACAACTTCCAAAGATACCTTGCAAGTCACACGTCTTCGAAGCTATGCCGTGCCTAATGAGATTGCGGTCTCAGCGACGATATGTGAAGCAGCGCTGGCAACGTCCGCCGCGACCAAATATTTTGACCCAGTGTCGATTGGGAATCGTCAATTCGTGGATGGGGCATTCGGTGCCAATAACCCCATCGAGGAGGTAGAAGAAGAAGCAGCGGATATTTGGTGCACTGCAAGCCGGGACCTCAAGCCGTTGGTGAAGTGCTTTGTCTCTGTTGGCACTGGGAACCCAGCTCGAATCCACATCGATAATAACATATTCAACTTTCTCTCAAAAACACTGGTCAGAATGGCGACTAAGCCGGAGGGCACCGAGCGCCGCTTTATGGCTCGATGGAGCAACGAAGTAAAAGAAAAACGCTGTTTTCGTTTCAACGTTGAGCAAGGACTACAGCACGTACACATGACCGAGTTTGAGAAGCAGAGTGTGATTGAATCCGCGACGTATGCCTATCTGCACCATTCGTCTCAAAAATCTTGCATTCATGACTGCATCTTGAATCTTTCAGCAAAAGAAGGTAATGCTTGATCTGAAAGAACGTCAACTTCGGCCATGATGCTGACTATCCATAGGAAAGACTGGGGAGGACTTTGAGATCACTTTACAGGTAAGACATTTGTGCTGCCTATCAAGAAAGGTCTTTTGAAAAGCCAATACTTACCGTTAGCAAGGATTATGGGGCTCGAGTGATCCACAATCGGATCTTGGAAACTATCCGATCGGCCAGAAATGATTCTCGAACCCCTGCCCCGTGCTGGGTTGTCCCTTTTGAAAGAAATTCACGATATGTTGACCGTGAGGTGATGGGGAAACTCAAAAGAAGGTTGTTCAGCAAAAACCACCCGAAGAGGATCTCGGTCTTCGGTCTTGGAGGAGTAGGCAAGACTCAGATTTCTTTGGAGCTTGCATATCAAACAAGAGAGTTGTATCCGGATTGTGCCATCTTATGGCTGCCTGCAGTCGACATGGAAAGTCTTCAGGATGCTTACCAGAAGGTCGCGGATCAACTTGGTATTGTTCCAGCAAACCAAGACGAGGATATCAAAAGCCTTGTGAAGATTTATCTCAGTCGACCCGGTGCGGGACGTTGGTTGCTAATTTTTGACAATGCCGATGAGATCAACATGTGGCTTGAAAGCGAAGATGCCACAGCTGGCAATCTTAGGGGATATCTCCCTGCAAGTGACCAAGGCGTCATTGTCTTCACAACCCGAAGCAACAAAGTAGCCCAATACCTCGCCTTCACAGACATTATTGAAGTTCCCGAGATGGATGAGCAAAGGGCTACGAATGTTTTACGAAACAGTCTTGTCGAAAAGGAACTCCTGCACGATGCTAACAGTGTGCAACAACTCCTCAGCCAGTTGACCTTTCTACCTCTGGCCATTGTTCAGGCGGCTTCATTTATCAACGAGAACAAAATGACACTCGCTGGCTATGTTGGGCTTTTGGACGGACAAGACCAGAGTGCTATAGACCTTTTAAGTGAAGACTTCGAAGATGAAGGGCGATACAAAAGCATTCGTAATCCTGTTGCCACAACATGGCTTACATCGTTCCGACAAATTCAACGACAAAATGGTTTAGCAGGTCAGTACCTCTGCTTTATTGCCTGCATCAAAGAGAAGAATATACCACTATCACTCCTGCCACCGGCGCCGCCTGTCGAACAGCAGAAAGCGATCGGTCTCCTTACTTCGTACTCTTTCGTGCGATTGCGACATGACAACTCTTGTCTTGATATGCATCGCCTCGTGCAATTGGCAACAAGAAATTGGTTACAGTCAAGCAAGGCTCTACCGGCTTGGAAAATATACGTCCTGCGTGGGATGGTATACAGTATTTCTAAGTTAGTTGATCGGAGCCAATGGCGAGCAATGATGCCTCATGCTCTTCAGCTCCTCGCTCTCACGGCGAAAGATGATCCACTCCCCGAAAGAGCCTTTTTATTACACCAAGTAGGCTTATTTCAAATGGGGGAAGGAAGGTATAGGGAATCGGAAAGGCTCATGGCTGACAGCGTCGAAGCTTGTGAGACTCTGCACGGCCCTGAAAGTCCTCATACTGTCGATGTTCTCGGCGCACTGGCAAAGGTCTACGCATTCAAGGGCGAGGTGAAAAAGGCACTTAAACTGAGCGAGGAGATACTAATGATGCAGACAAGACTTCATGGCTCGGATAGCCTTGAGGTCGCCAGGGCTCGTCTCACGCTAGTGTTGGCAAACAACAGAGCTGGTTGTCATGACAAGGCCCAAGAGCTTTGTAGGCAAATCATTCCACGTTATCTGCAAGCTTTTGGGCCAGATTCTGAGGAGACATTGGACGCAATATACTTCTTGAATTCCACCTATATCTCCCTTGGGCAGCTCTCAGATGCGACAGACTTATCCCTGTTAAATCTGCGCATTAACAGGAGGTCATGCGGTCCCGATCATCCTCGAACACTTGGGGTTATGTGTGGGCTGGCAGCCATATACATAGAGCGATGGCAGCTGAAAAAGGCTGAGGCATTGTTAACAGAAGCATTGGAGGCCCAAAAACGCGTATGTGGGCCTGAAAGTCCCCACGTTTTCTGGAATATGGAGATGCTCGCCACTACGTGGGAGTATCAAGGCCGACACCGAGATGCCATTGCCCTACAGTCGGAGTGTATTCGCTTGGCTGGCCAGTACTATGGTTCAGATCATGTGATCACCCAAAACCACTGCGCAAAGTTGGAACAATGGACTCATCCTAAGTAAGTATCGCGACAAATCAGCTGGAAATCATGACTCCCACACTGAACTGACAAGCTCGCGTAAGAACACTGAAGTGCTTCATAGAAAATTCGGTCCCTTTCCGACGCGGGGACTTAAGGATTCGCCGGAGAAGTCGGTACCCTAAAGTCAAGGTCTACGGCCTCTATCATGCCACACGCCAGCCAAAGAATGACCCGTTGCTCCGCGAGATTCAAAAAGCTGTGAACGGTATGTCCATGAACAGACAAAACCCAAGTGATCAATTCATTTATTTTGATGGCCAGAAGGCCGAGAATAAGGGACCGATGGCATCATACCGACAATCCCAATCATCTCTTTGAAGGCATGATTGTATATCCCCTGGGGTCTTAGAGGCTTTCCTTTACGACAACACCCGTAATGATTTGCAATCCAATCTCTTGGAACTTACATCATGTATATAATGTGAGATATTGCATGGAGTGAATCCATGACCGTTGATAATAACAGACTTTCGATTGTCATTTATGATTATATTCCTTTTGCACGAATCTCCATGTTGATTTCTCTAGTCTTCTCAGTCAACCGGCAGCAGTGATCTCAGGACAGCTATCGCTAACGACTGTTTTCAACGATCCTTGCAGTTCATGCGTAGTACTTCAAACACCAAGTCCAGAAAGACTTGCTGATCCGAGCCAACCAAATAGATATCTCGGTTAGGTCCCGAAGTTGGCGTGGTCCAGATCAGATAGTCCTTGACCTCTAGTAGCATAGGCGAGACATTGAGAGAGTATCATGACATGACTGGAGTCCGGTATCAGGATCCAAAGTGAATATCGAATTCCAAGGGCCAAGTTCCGCCAAGGGAAGCTTGACCCCGAAACCAAAATGCTTATTGTGGACGGAACTTACCTGTTCGGGCTTAGGAACCATGTGGATGTAAACGGCAGATGCAAAGAGTATTCCAAACCAGCCCGATTGAGATAAGGGCACAGCCTACGAAGGTGTATAGCGCTCAGGGGCTACTGACACCAATCGGCCAATTTCTGCCTGACTTCTGCCTGAATTTAGACCGCGTCACAGCCTGTGCTGGCCGATATATGGAGGCCACCTCTCAAGCGCCTTTAACTACCTTGAATTTTCCAAGTACAATGGCCTCACGTGAGCGAAAACACTCACCGTTTCGTATGAACGTCATTACTACTATCTTCAATGTTCTCTGTATAATTACTTTCATGACTCTTAGCTTCATAGACTGCTTCATTGCCTACTTCTTTCACCTATCCAGCTTGCAACAAAAGCACCTACTGTTGAGTCACTCATTTTATCAGGTTTGTGGACCCTGGTATTACCAGTGATTATGGGTGACCTGATCCACTCCAGCGACGATGAGTTCGATCGCGTTCTCTGCAAGGGCCTGGAACAAAGGTCATAATATCTCGATCGCGCGCATGAAGCACTATTTTTCCAACCGAGTGCCTTGATCTGAGTACACTTCTTGGGAGATCACCACATTTCCTCGGGCTACCTTGGAAGTCTTTTCCCGTGCATTTTGAAGGTTGTTCTACTATAGCCGAACGTGGTATTCCTCCAGACTCTCCAGAAGTTGTTGTTCTGAGTCAGAATGTACCAATTTACGATACATGTTCAATTGATTTGGTCACTGCAATGGGCGTTACATTTCTAATTCTTCTCACCATCATTTTTTATCTGGCCAAAATTTACCCCAGACATAAACCTCAGCGGAAAGTGGAAGATCTGCAAATGCGGAGAAAGGCGCATTGAATTACCCGTCAATCACAACTCAACACCCACATTTCCCATGGCGTCCACCAGCCCCTCAATGACAAGGGACCGATGCCCCTTGACAATCAAGCGTGCCTGGACAAGGCATAGCTATAGCTGCCCCTGGGTTGCATGACCCCATGCAAGGCCCAGAAGATGAAGTCGGCCTTGATTGTGCCGATGTTTTCCCGGTGTTGACTTGAGGGGCAGTCTCTTAGTGCATGCACTCCTCATGGAAATTTGCCTAAACGGGAGTCCCCTGACAATATTCCGTTTCTTCTCCGCAGAAGTTGTTCTGGAGTTGCGGAGAGATCAAACCACTGTTCTTGGACCCCTCGGATGTATCTCCAAAAGTCCGGGTCAATTGCAACAAAATGAGGAGCAAGACTAATTAACCGGTGGAAACCCTTCTTGTGCACTTGAGATTTCTGCATATAAATACCCGTACAGCTTGCCATCTAACGTGGACTGTACTGTATAGGATTGAATAGCCAAAGCATCTGCTTGTGGGCTATACAGCAATACACAGCAAGATGCTGCACAAATACCTTCTTCTGCCGCTTATGGCATCATATGGTGCAGCTGTTACCATATCGGTAGCAAAATCAGGCGGCAATGTCACCACGAGTCTACAATACGGGGCAATGGAAGAGGTATACTGAGCCTCTTGTTATTGAGGGTACAGAATCTAATCCAAGGCCTAGGAAATCAACCACTGTGGTGAAGGAGGTCTCTATGCCGAGTTGATCCGCAACAGAGCTTTCCAGGGGAGCACAAAGTATCCCTCGTCCCTCGATGCCTGGTCTGCGGTCGGAAGCTCGTCGCTGTCGCTCAAAAGCCTCACTGATCCGCTATCAACTGCCCTGCCAAATTCGGTCAATGTCAAGGGTACTGGTACAGCTGGACTGATTAATGCGGGCTTCTGGGGAATCGACGTCCGCCCTCAAAAATACACGGGATCATTCTACGTCAAAGGCTCTTACACTGGCTCCTTTACAGCCTCGCTCCTATCGTCCACTGGCAAGGTCCTGGCTACTACTAAGATTGCTTCAAAAAGCGTTGCAAATGACTGGGTGCAACATGAGTTTGTCCTTACCCCGAAGACGAAGGCTCCAAATTCCAAGAACACTTTCTCATTGACTTTTGATGGCTCGGTAAGACTCGACATTGAATTTGCTATACGGTCGCGCTGACTCTTTATAGGAAACATCGAGTGGCTCGCTCGACTTCAATTTGATCAGCTTATTCCCACCCACGTGGAATGATCGTCCCAATGGCATGCGCAGGGATTTGATGCAAGCCATGGCTGATTTAGGTCCTGTAAGTTGACATATATCTGATGTTATCCGAAGAAACGCAAAGTTCAATGAACCTAATCGGACACACGCAGAAATTCCTCCGTTTCCCCGGTGGAAACAATCTAGAGGGCGACACTATTGAGGGCCGCTGGAAGTGGAATGAGACCATAGGACCACTCAAAGACCGTCCTGGCCGTGCAACCACATGGCAATATGGTGAAACTCTTGGATTGGGCTTGGTCGAGTATATGGAATGGTGCGACGATCTTGGCATGGAGCCTAGTAAGTGTATTTCTTTCCATTCTTCGATTGTCGTGGGCTGACAATTTCTACCTAGTTTTGGCGGTTTGGGCCGGACTTGCTTTGAACGGAGAAGTCGTCCCTGAAGCTGAGCTCGATTTCTATGTCCAGGATGCTTTGAATGAGATCGAGTTCTTGACCGGCTCTGTGGACACAGAGTACGGTGCACTGCGCGCCCAGATTGGACACCCAAAGCCGTGGAAGATCCGGTATGTCGAGGTCGGAAACGAGGACAATCTGAGCAATGGTTTGAGCTCGTACAGGGCATATCGTTTCTCGGCTTTCTACAATGCTATCACGGCGAAGTATCCTGACATTCAAGTGCTTGCTTCCACTATCGATATGACAATCCCAATCCCTGGGAATGCTGGCGGGGATTATCACTTGTATGATGTCCCGGATAATTTCGTCACCAAATTCGACATGTTCGATAGTTATTCACCTGACCATCCTATTCTGCTTGGTAAGTTGTCTGATGGAACTGCAATGGGACAGGCTAACATGCGTTAAGGTGAGATTGCTGCTACTGAGCCCAATAACGGAGGTGGTATCGACTGGAGCAACACCCATTTCTCTCTGTATCCTTGGTGGATTGGCTCCGTTGCCGAAGCTGTGTTCCTTTTGGGCGCAGAGCGCAACGCAGATAAGATCATTGGAACTACCTATGTGAGTTTCCTAGGCACTCAGCTTATCCGAAGGTTCTAATGCATTAATAGGCTCCTTTCCTGATGAACTTGGATAGCTACCAGTGGTCCCCAACCCTCTTGTCCTTTAACTCCAACCCTGATCAAACAGCTCGCTCAACCTCATGGCATCTGTACAGCGTAGGTTACTCCCGGACTTCGTCAAAGTACATTCCGCTGATGCTAACTGTGAACGCAGCTGTTCAACCACAACCACATGACCAACACTCTCCCAGCCACTTCCTCTGACGCTTTCGGTCCTCTATACTACGCGACAGGTGTAGACAAGAAGACCAATTCGCACATATTCAAGGCGGCAGTATACAACAGCACAACCGATGTTCCAGTCTCGCTTACGTTTGAGGGTGTCGGTCGTGGAACCAAGGCGGACTTGACCATTTTGACAGCGCCAGATCCATTTGCTATGAACGAGGTTGGTGGTTCGAACATCGTCAACAGCAAGACTACCCAGATTAAAGCGGGCAAGAAGGGCGAGTTCTCTTTCAAATTGCCAAACTTGAGTATTGCGGTGCTCGCTACCAAATGAAGCATTGTTGATAGTGTGCATTAGCGCTGTGAAGCCCCATGCATATATAGCACTACTACGATGAGTCAGTGCCTGATTCAAGTATATTCTTTCTTGCCTTGTCCATCGGCGGCATTTTGGCTTTCATCCCACCCATGACCAATGGTTATACAAGTTCTACATAGAACAGTGACTGCCTACATGGGGGAGTAGGCCGCTAACTGGACTAAATGAACTTGGGCTTAGTGCGGTCAGTGATGACCTCCAGAAGAGCAGGGCCACAGTACTTTTTCCTCGTCAACTTGCAACATTCATTTATAATCTAAGCTAAACCCATGCCAATCTACCCCATGTCGCGTATAGCAGCCGAGTCTAAATTTGCCGGTCGCTTGAATTTACTTCCGCCCTTTATCCCCTTTTCATCAGCTTCTCTTCGCCATAGAGTGGTTCTCCTATACCCGAAATGATCGGAGACCACATATCAATATACCGTGGTCACAGCCCGGCGCGGGGCTGGGGCTGATTTCACCACAAACGCGACTCGTCCCTCATGGGGTCAGAACGAACTGCGTTGTTATGTACCCTACTTGCCGCCTGCTCGCTCCAGTCCCTTTCCACGGGTGAACAGTGCAGCGACGGTCGCGGCGAGCGCAAAGAGCGCGGACGCGATGAAGGAGAGTCGGATGCCGCGATAGTACACCAGCCTAGCGGCCATCTGTACGTCCGGGGGCAGATCATAAATAGCTGAGACCGAATGGCGTATCTCGTCAATCAACTAAGGGAGAGGGAATTCATTGGTCAGCTAGGCCTGCTCAGTGGCTCGTCACGATTGAGTGAAGGAATTGTACTTTCCATTTGTCTGGTATTCCACTCAAGGCCTCCCCGAGGCCTGAGTTTAATGTATTCTGCATGATAGTGGAGGTCACGGCGACGCCCCAAACGGTTCCGAGCGAACGGACAAGGTAGACAGTTGAGGCGGAGACGGCATGGTCTGTACACAACGTGGTTAGCCGTGTCCGCTGGGGCAAACTCGGTCGCGCATGACTGCGACAATGCAGCCAGAGACTGAGTAGAGAAGAATTGGGAAATTAGCTTACCGGCATGGTCGAAGGCAGCCAAAAATGTGAAGAGGAGACCTGGGTACACTATCCCCTGACCCAAGTTGGCGGGAATCACAAAGACGAAATACTTCCACTGCGAGTCATCGAAGCGGAGCAGCGCCACGAGGAGGTTACCGATGAACATCAGGGCCGCACCGGTGCGCACAAGGTAGGCTAATTTGCCCCAACGTGACATGACAATCCCGGCTATGAGACCACCTAATGGGGTAAATAGACATGGGACCACCAGTCGACTGCCAGCCTTGCTGGGTGAGTCGAGGAGAATCACCTGGAACATAAGAGGAAGAGTGAAGAGGAACTGAATGTATCATATCAGTCGAGATGTACACAGGGATCATTGAATTGGCGTGCTTACCGCATACGCTGCCATTCCAACAAAGACATTGGCAACCTGTGTGGATATGGCCAGCCGTCCTCGTAGCATCTTCAATGGAATCAAAGGCACAGCAGTGGTTGTCGCTTCCACGGCGACGAACGCACCCAGCAGAACTACACTGGAGACCAAGGGTAGAATTACCCAGATGTGAGTCCAAGGGAGGATATTGCCGCCCAAGCTCAGTCCCACAAGTTGGGCTGAGAGAGCCAATATGAGCAGACATGCGCCCAGCAAATCGATCTGGTGCCAAATGCTTTGTCTCGGCCGATCGGTGGAACTATCGGTGTTGCGAGCTGGAAACTTCAACACTATATAGCCCATGACCAACGCGAACATGGAAACTGGAACCTGCAGGAGGAAGCACCAACGCCATCCGATCGAGTCAACGATGGAACCACCAAAAGAGGCACCACAGATGCCTCCAAAGCCGTACGAGACGTTTTGAATCGCCTGGTACATACCGCGCTGGCGGAAGGGGATCAGATCAGAATTGATGATTGTTGCTGGTATAATTTGTCAACAATCGATACTCGGATTTGAAAGTGACGAAATCCTTAACTTACCCATAGTCATCAATCCGCCTCCTCCAACTCCCGTTAAGGCGCGCATCATGTTCAGAAAAATTACATCACGGGCCACTGCACATCCCAAACAACCAGCCATAAAGGTGATACTGGCAATGAAGAAACAAGAGCGCCGACCGAGGAGATCAGAGAATCGGCCATAGAGAGGCTGAAACGCCGTGCTCGTGATCAAGTACGAAGTGGTCAACCACGAAGCAGTGTTCGCGGCGTTAAATTCGGAGCTGATCACAGCATAGGTTGAGGCAGTGATTGTGCCATCAAATCCTCCAAGAAATACATTGGCCATGATCGCTGTGGGATATTATTGTCAATCCTTTCGCTCGATCGCGTATGCTTTCATAAATTAACTCACCGATTTGAATCAGCATAAATCCCGGCGGTGGACTCCATGTTGCAGGAATTGGATTCGGTTGCAACAAAGGTTGCTCTTCAGTGGGTTCTTGCAGTGCAGACTGTCTCTCGACTTCATTCTCGTGAGTCGGTTCAAGGCCTGTCGAGACATGTCCATTTTGGTGCGAAGCCATCGTTCTTACGGCCGCCGAAATTCAATCCACAAAATTCGCGATAGGATATATGAATGTTGAACAGTCAATCATCCGACGTTCGGAAAGGGTTTTCGAGTAGAATTTTCCCGTGGGGACAAGAGTACGAGCGGGCTCTCAATAGGGCAACGAGAGGGGATTATCCCCCACCAGCCAAGCCCCAGCCAAGCACGACATCAGATTTCACTTGCACATTATCGACACACTCAAAGCTACATTTATAAGATCAAGGATCCCCAGGACTCTTCTACTTTCCACGCCACGATCTTTCAATTGTAGACAACTCCCCAAGTCAACGAGACTCAGTGCAGAATACCCAACTAAGGTTAATGTACCCTATCATGCACACGACTACCAGCAGCATGGAAACTGATCGCGAGACCAGTTTTACTCATCAAAATGAACCTCCTTCAAGCGCTTGCCTTCGGTGCAGCGCTGGTGTCGCTCGCCACTGCAGACTGGCAATTCAAATCTCGAACCGACCTGGCCCCGCCGCGTCTGAATATAACCATCCCGGCAACAGAGGATGTCGAAAAGGGTTATCTCTTCATCGCACCTTTTCCAGGTCAGTGGGCCGAGCCGCAGTTTCACGGTCCGCGTCAGGAAGCTCCATATATTGTCCGCGATGACGGTGAGCTGGTCTGGTCGGGATATACCTACTTCTCTATCTGGGCAGCCAACTTCCAGAAAGCCCGATGGAATGGTCACGACGTGCTTTTCAGCTTCGAAGGCGATCATAACCCGAGTTATGGACATGGTCATGGCCATGCTACCATTCTGAACCAGCATTATGAGACGATTCGGGAGCTTCGCGCTGGCAATCATAAACTCATGGATAAGCACGAATTTCATGTAATTGATGAGAAGACTGCATTGCTTCAGGTATATCAGCCTGTACCGAAGGATCTCTCGCGTTGGGGTGGCAGCCTTGAGCAGCAGTGGATTGTCGATGCCATCTTTCAAGGTAAATTTCAAGCGCACTGAAGTGAAGAGCCAACATTTGAATACTAATCAGCAGCAGAGTTGGATATCGAAACCGGAGAACTAGTCTTTGAGTGGTGCAGCCTTGACCATGTCTCCCCCGACGGTAAGTTGACTGTTCGTAATCCATTCACTATGTCAGCCTGGCTGATATCGTGCAGAGGCGGTCCTCCCTCTCAATGCTGGCCAAGCGGGGTCAGGCTATAACTCATCTGATGCGTGGGACTACTTCCACATCAACTCTGTGGACAAGGATGCCGAAGGAAACTATCTGATCTCCGCCCGGGATGCTTGCGCAGTTCACAAAATCAACGGCACGACCGGCGAAATCATCTGGCGACTAGGCGGTCTACGCTCAGACTTTGAGCTCGGTCCCAACGTCAAGTTCTGCTTCCAGCATCACGCGCGCTTCATCGAGCAGGGCGATGACGAGGAAATTATCAGTCTTTTTGATAACTCCGCCCATGGAACTGAGAATCACCGCGGCAAAGAGGTTCACACCCATCCCTTCTCGCAGGGCAAGATAATTTCTGTCAACACTGCCACCTGGACCGCGAAGGTTGTACAAGCCTTCCAGCCTCCGGATGGGCTTCTCGCCAAATCACAAGGTAGCACTCAGATCCTGCCCAATGGTAACGCCCTGGTCAACTGGGGCTCCGAGGGAGCTGTGACCGAGTTCCGAGCGGACGGCACCCCGATTTTCCACGCTTATATGGACTCAGGCCTACTTGGTGAGGGTGTCCAGAATTACCGGGCCTTCCGGTACAACTGGACTGGCTTGCCGACGGAAGAACCTGCCATTGTTGCCGAGAAGAGCCTTTCAGGCACCGTGGTCTTTGTTTCATGGAATGGCGACACCGAGACTGCAGCTTGGCGATTCTATGCCATTGTAGACCAACATGGGTCCCGGAAATTCTTGGGCGAGGCTATCCGCGATGGATTCGAGACCTCTTTCTCGTTGTCGGGTAACTCATACCAGAGCTTCGCGGCTGAAGCTGTCTCGGTTCGGGGTCGCGTCCTGACTAGCACTCGTGTCATCCACGTTCAACATCCCGTGCTTCCTCCCGGTACTGTTGTCGCGGGTTTTGCGGACCGCAGCTCCTGGCGACAGGTTATCTTGCAGGCTTAGATCAAGAGCGAGGAACACTGGGGCACAGTGATTGGTAAGAAACAGCGAGTGAGGAATACATAGTATGTGCTAGTCGAAACTGTGATAGCCCGGACAACGTCAATGCCATGTGGTGACAGTGCAGGTGGCGCCACGGAATGCATTCACAGGGTGTCCTTTCACTATTCTCTGAGATTCTTCATCTGTGTTGTGTTTCGTGTTTGGTGTAAGCTGTTATCAGACATCTGGAACCCGGATGCTGATCTGAAGACAGTATATGTTCGGGAGATGAGCCGAGTCCCAAATGGGAAATTGCAGAAAAGGTGGGGGTGGGTACGATGCAAATACGCGCAGCCAATGATAAGCCTGGAAAGTATGTCTCTTAACGTTAAAAAACAATGCGCATCGTTTTTACTTTCAACTGTTTAATTGCTCCTACATAGTTAAGAGGCAGTGGCAATAGGCGCTACTTAATGTCGGAAGGTTACTTGTATGCACCACCATGTAACTAACTAGTGGTACATTCATGTAGCAAGGTACATTAGGTATGTACTCTACACTTATGTACTCTTCCCAGTTTGATTGCATCCAGTTCCGGTGACAAGCACGTAGATTTGGTCCGAGTCTGGAAGGAGCCCTACATAGAGTGACCGTGGGCATCTTGGAAGGTTTCCGAGATAGTCAGCCTGACACTTCCAAACTTTCTAAAGTTTGGAGGTTTGAAGCTTCTCGGAGCTGAGACCTTCCGGTTTCCGTTTACCTTTTCGGTCTCCCTCGATCGTTCTTCAAATCTTCAACTCTTGTACTTTGCGTATTCAATAAAGACTACGGATTCTCGTCTGACGCTTTGTGTCTCATTTTTTCCTTTTCTCCTCTTCCCTGAACACCCTCCGTCGTTTTGACCATGACTTCGCAGTCTCTCCCTCTGCCTACAGGCTCTGCGGCAGGTGAACTACTCATGCAGACAATCGAACATATTCAAAATGATCGGGTTGAGTCTTCCGATAACTCAGCTATCCAAGTCTCTGTTTCTGATGAAGATCGCGATGAACATATTACCAACTTGGCACGAAGTCTCTCACATATCTCACGGCAGAGAAATGCTAGCATCGATGAGCACGCGGAAGGTGTCAATACATTCCTCGACACCAGTGACCCGGAGCTTGATCCCAACAGCGGCCATTTCAAATCGCGCAAATGGGTGAAGAACATGTTACAGATGACCTGTCACGATCCAGACCGCTATCCGCGTCGCACAGCAGGAGTCTCCTTTCGGAACCTCAATGTCTTTGGATATGGGACCGCCGCCGATTATCAGACGACATTCTCCAACTTCTGGTTGAAAGCTGCAGGATGGCTGCGCGGGGCACTGGGCTTTGGGAGGAAAGTGCGCATTGATATCTTACGCGACCTTGAGGGCCTTGTCCACAGCGGAGAGATGCTGGTTGTGCTCGGTCGCCCGGGAAGGTACGTGAAGAGACTCGCAGCAGGAGATTAATAACTAATCGCAACCAGCGGATGCTCTACATTCCTCAAAACAATTGCCGGAGAGACACATGGCCTCTATTTGGACAGAGACAAAGGCACCGAGGTGAAATATGACGGCATATCATGGGAGGAGATGCACAGCCGTTTCCGCGGCGAGGTAATCTACCAGGCCGAAACCGAAATCCACTTCCCTCAGCTGACGGTGGGTGATACACTTCTGTTTGCTGCCCATGCTCGAGCGCCGAGAAACCGACCTCCCGGTGTTACACGCGACCAGTACGCACTGCATATGCGGGATGTGATTATGGCGATGCTTGGTTTGACACACACTATCAACACAAGAGTGGGAAATGAATTCATTCGAGGAGTATCCGGTGGCGAAAGAAAAAGAGTCAGCATCGCCGAGACTACTTTGTGTCGATGTCCCTTGCAATGTTGGGATAATAGCACTCGTGGGCTTGACAGCTCGACAGCACTGGAGTTTGTCAAAAACATCCGCCTTTCTACTGCCTATAGTGGGACCACTGCTATTGTCGCCCTATATCAGGCAAGTCAGTCTATCTACGACCTCTTCGATAAAGCGATTATCCTATATGAAGGCCGTCAGATTTATTTTGGCAGTGCACCCGATGCACGACGTTTTTTCATCCAGATGGGCTTCCATTGTCCAGATAGGCAGACCTCTGCAGATTTTCTCACTTCGCTCACAAGCCCCTCCGAACGCCTTGTCCGCTCCGGGTTCGAAGATTGTGTTCCACGCACGCCCGATGAGTTTGCGGCACGGTGGAAGGACAGTTCAGAGAGAAAACTGCTCCTTGCTGAGATTGAAGCAAATGCGACTGAGAGCCCTGTTCAGAAAGAGCAATATGAACAATTTACTCGCTCTCGTGCCGTGGAGAAGGCGAAGTCGACGCGTGCGGCTTCCCCGTACACACTATCATACCCTATGCAAATCCGCCTATGTCTTTGGCGAGGATTCTTGCGGCTGAAAGGTGACTTGGCGATGACGCTTGCTACACTTCTCGGGAACATTGCCATGGGTCTGATCATCTCTAGCATTTTCTATAACCTACAAGAAAATACGGACAGCTTCTACAGGCGTGGGTCGCTGCTTTTCTTTGCCATTTTGATCAATGCCTTCGCCAGCTCCCTAGAGATATTGATCATGTGGCAACAGCGGCCAATCGTTGAGAAGCACTACAAGTACGCTTTCTATCATCCTTCGGCGGAAGCCATTAGTGGATACATCGTGGAATTGCCGTCAAAGATCATGCTGGCAATTGTCTTCAATCTCGTCATCTATTTCATGCCTCATCTTCGGCGAACTCCAGGCCATTTCTTTGTGTTTTTCCTATTTTCACTGAGTACAACTCTTGTGATGTCTAACATCTTTCGCTGGATCGGCGCAATATCTCGCTCTGTGGCCCAGGCGATGGTCCCTTCGTCCATATTCATGATGACCTTGGTAATCTACACAGGGTTTACAATTCCTGTGCGAGATATGCACCCATGGTTCCGATGGCTCAACTACTTGAATCCCATAGCCGTAATTATACTCGCCCCTTGCCGCTTGGAAGACGAAATATGCTAACGACATATAGTATGCGTTTGAGGCACTGATGATCAATGAGTTCAGCGGAAGATCTTTCCTTTGCTCGAGTTATGTCCCTGGTCTCCTAGACATCTACCAAGATGTGCCCCTCAGCTCAAAGATTTGTTCTCAGAAGGGTGCAGTGGCAGGCCAAGACTTCGTTGATGGAGACCTATACCTCAATACGACATTCAGATATTACAAGTCGCATCTGTGGCGAAATTTCGGGATACTCTGTGCCTTTTTTATCGGTTTCCTTGCGATGTACATCTGCAGTAGTGAGCTCATCCGAGCTAAGCCATCCAAGGGTGAAATCCTGGTATTCCCCCGCGGAAAGATGCCCGCGTTTGCCAAGAACATCCGAAAGGAGGACCCAGAGGCGGTCATTGCATCAGAGAAAGCTGCAGTGGCTAGCGAACCTCAGAACTCGACCGCAGCCATTGTTCGTCAGACTTCAATCTTTCAATGGGAGGATGTGTGTTATGACATCAAGATTAAGGGCACTACACGACGAATTCTAGATAGCGTGGATGGTTGGGTCAAGCCTGGCACCCTGACGGCACTGATGGGAGTCACTGGCGCAGGAAAGACATCCTTACTCGATGTTCTAGCTAACCGGGTCACTATGGGCGTTATCACCGGTAACATGCTTGTTGATGGGCGGCCACGCGATCAATCTTTCCAACGGAAGACGGGCTATGTGCAACAACAAGATCTACATCTTGAGACCAGTACGGTCCACGAAGCTTTGGTTTTTAGCGCTCTCCTACGCCAACCGGCTAGCACCTCTCACCAAGACAAGATTGCGTATGTCGAGGAGGTTATCCACATGCTCGGCATGGAAGACTACGCGGAGGCCGTGGTTGGGGTTCTTGGTGAGGGCCTTAATGTGGAGCAACGGAAACGGTTAACTATTGGCGTAGAGCTGGCAGCAAAGCCAGATTTGCTGTTGTTTCTTGATGAACCAACCTCGGGGTTAGATAGTCAAACGGCATGGTCAATCTGTACCTTGATGCGCAACTTGGCCGATCATGGACAGGCGGTACTATGCACTATCCATCAACCGTCCGCAATGTTGATGCAGCAATTCGACCGTCTGTTGTTTCTCGCTCAAGGAGGACGCACAGTGTACTTCGGCGAGCTTGGTGCGAACATGGAAACCCTCATCAAATACTTTGAAGACAAAGGGTCGCCGAAGTGTCCTGATAATGCAAATCCCGCGGAGTGGATGCTAGAGGTCATCGGTGCTGCGCCGGGCTCTCAGGCCGATAGAGATTGGGCTGGGGAATGGACGAACAGCGCCGAGCGCAAAGAGGTTCGCCGAGAATTAGCTGCCATGAGAGCCGAGATGTCTCAAAAGCCTGTTCCTGCGCAAACTGCAGGGTTTGGTGAATTTGCAATGCCCATATGGTATCAACTACTGGTCTGCATTCAGCGGATGTTCCAGCAATATTGGAGGTCCCCGGGTTACTTGTACTCCAAAGCCGCCACCTGCATTTTCCCGGCAAGTGACTTCCCCTCTGATTATTTGTTTGTTCAACTTGGCTGACTTTCATAGCCGCTGTTCATCGGCTTTACGTTCTGGCATATGCCTAACAGTCTTCAAGGGCTGCAGAACCAGATGTTTGCAATATTTATGCTGCTTGTCATTTTTCCCAACCTGGTGCAGCAGATGATGCCTTGCTTCGTCACGCAGCGTGCTTTGTATGAGGTTCGAGAACGGCCGTCGAAAGCCTACTCGTGGAAAGCATTTATGTTGGCAAGTATCTTCGTGGAGTTATCATGGAATATTTTGATGTCAGTGCCAATTTTCTTGTCTTGGTATTATCCGATCGGACTCTACCATAATGCAGAGCCCACAAATGCACTGCTTGAACGGGGTGGAGTCATGTACTCGCTGATTCTACTTTTCGTGATGTTCACGTCGACTTTTAGCTCCATGATTATTGCTGGAATTGAACAGCCGGAGACTGGCAGCAACATTGCTCAACTGATGTTTTCGCTATGTCTGACTTTCAATGGGTAGGTGGTTTCTGTGTTCCCTAGTAACGTATTACGGCGCTGACTCTGTTTATAGCGTGCTGGCGAGCCCAACCGATCTGCCTGGATTCTGGACCTTCATGTACCGCGTGTCTCCCTTCACATATCTGGTGTCGTCCGTGCTGTCAACGGGCCTGTCGGGGACTTCGGTGGAATGCTCCAGCATTGAACTGCTCACTGTCTCGCCTCCGGGCGGACAGAATTGCTCTCGTTATCTGGATCCTTATGTCAATGCCGTGCATGGGAAGTTACTCAATCCTGAGGCGTCTGTGAACTGTCAGATTTGCCCCATGTCGAGGACGGACCAGTTTCTCAGCAGTATCAATATCTCGCACTCCAACGTCAACCGCAATATTGGGATCCTGTGCGCCTACGTGGGGTTCAACGTGGTAGCCGCGGTGTTCCTTTACTGGCTTTTCCGCGTGCCGAAGCACTGGTCGCGAAAGGTCAAAAAGGCCTGAATACGTCGATCCTCTTGGTATGGGGTCGTCCTGGCTCTAATATTTTTCAATCTTGTTCCTTGTGTCTGTACGTTTAAATTCCCATATGTGGGACTGAATATTGATTTGGGTACATTTCATATCACTGGCCACTTCTAGCAAGGTGCTTTTATGTCTTGAATACGAGGATGAAAGGTTACATGTTGTATGTTCCCCCGGTAAAAAGACAATTTCTGAGGGTCGGACTTCTATTGAATCCTTGAGCACAAATTTCCAGGCATGAGACACAGAATCCATCTGATATACTCGCACATAGTGCTCTTGGTGTTCAATATCGACTGTATATCCCAATGAAGATGGTTATTGTATCGTTTGATCTACTATATATTGCACATATGGATGAGGAGACCAAATATATATCACAGAATGCCAGCTATCAACCAACAAGTACAACCTAAAATCTAAAAGCCACCTGGGATTGCCATTGAATAGAATATTGTTATTGTTTATCACCTATTTACTCCATATATCCTCTAGCTATTGTTAAATAACCCAAATGCTTCTATATAAAGTCGACCATGCTGTTGTTCTTCGATTGGACGGCATCTCCCCCGCTTAGTCCTGACAACCTGCGGATCTCCAACTCGGTGCCGACAACTACTCCTGATTCAACTCCAACAATATCACACTGACAACAGGGACACCAATTCAACCTCTTTGCTTGTGAGGCATGCTATATCAATAGCACTCGCTTCTCCCCCCCTTACTTCTCCGTCCCTACGTTGTCCAGACCAGCTCATCCATCATGTACGTTCTATTCACCTAATGAACCACACAGCAACTAATATGCCTTTGAACACCAGGGCTGTCTTCTCCCTGATCATTATCAACAAAGCAGGTGGTCTCATCTACCAGCGCGAGTTTCAGGCTGGCCTGCGCAAGCTCTCGACAAATGATTACCTCGTTCTAGCGGGCACCTTTCACGGGTAAGCAACGCGTTGGCAGATCGAAGCTCTCGTGCGAACACTATTTAACGATGTTCTCTTCAGTGTGCACGCTATTACTCGCTCTATCACTCCGAAAATCCCCATTTCTCAGCCGGCTCCCACCCCTGCCACCTCTACGACGAGCACCACCGCGCCCGCCGCGTCCGGATACTCCTACCCAAACCCCGGTGTACCAGTCTCAGGCCTGGATTACCTCGAGACAGACAAGTTTCGGTTGACGTGTTTCCAGACCTTGACGGGCACGAAGTTCCTCCTGTTCACGGATCCCATGACGGGCAATGTGGACACGATCGTGCAGAAGATATACGAGCTTTATGCGGACTTCGTCATGAAGAACCCATTCTATCAGATCGAGATGCCTGTGCGATGCGAGGCCTTCGATCGGCATCTGGGCGCGTGGTTGAGAGGGAGAACATAGCCTCGGTCGGCAATGAAACCACACACACACGAAAAGGGGGGATAGACATCATGACTTTACGAACTAGATACGTTTTGTGCCTGTACTTGGGTTCGGAGATCACTCCGTCTCGTCTAATACCAAATCACATAATATATTTTCCTGGCACACGGTAGAAACGTACCCGAAGAGGGGGTTCGACTCTAGAGGATACAAGGCAAAGAAACAAGAAGAAGTAAACGCCGGTGTATGCATCGCAGTCGTATTCAAGAGAGTCCGATCGGACCTTACGCAGTGTCCATCTTGTCCTCATCCTTCTTGTCTTTGTCACCGCTCGACTCGCCACCCTCCTCGGGGATGTTGCCCAGTTGCGTCTTGCCTTCCTGTTCTTCCCGCTCACGCTTCTCCTTCTCCTGTCGATTCTTCTCGTCCTCCATCGATAACCGCAGGGCAAATGCCAACTCGGGATCGTTCTCGGCCGCATCGTCGAAGCCAAACCCGCCAGCTTCGCCCTCACCGCCGCCACCGCCGACCTCGGCATTTTCGCCAGCCAGAATCGGGGTCAGTTGCAGCTGATCGCTGAGCAGATGGGGCCCCGGAGGGATGATGGCCAGATGAGAGCCGTCACCGCTCTTGACATTCTCCACGAAAGCCTCGAGTTTCTTGGTCTGGTCGGATTCCAAGTCTCCGAAAGCTATAACGTCGATCGACACATTGTTCTTCTTCATCTTCTTGGCCAGTTTCACGAGTGTCTTCTCATCTTCTTCGATAGGGGAGCAGGAGAATACGATGATGCGCTGACGCTGGGTCTTTTCCATCCGGTGCTTGAGTGCCAACTAACGTAAAGATTTGTATTAGTCACTGCAGAGCGCGGGACTCAGTTGGAACTCACCCCTGCAACTTGAATGCTCGAGCTGAGATGAGATGTGCCGTGAATCTTAGTCTGATGCAGACCAGCCAGAATGGCGCCGAATTCTGGCGTGAAGGTCGATAGCACCTCGGGGCCCTTGCCGCCCATGCTCATAAGGCCGACAGCTGACTGAGCGTTTACACGCATCTTTGCATTGTGAATAATGCTGACGGCATCGACTTGAGATTGCCACCGGGTGGTTCTGTGACAGTTAGATATCATTCACCATTGAAAAGAGAGTATGATCGGATGTACTCACGTGTAGTCTCCATTGCGACTGCTTTCGCTGTTGTCGACACTGTAGCTTGGAGTCAGCAAAGTAAGCTATTATGGGGGAGGAACAATGACAAACATGATCATAGTAGCTTCCAGCGTCATGATGGCAAAGTATAAGGAGATCAACGATGTGAAGGAGAGAGGAGCAGCGAGTGAATAGAAAGTTGTATGGGAGTGCTGAAGGCAGATGACGAAGGTGAGGTGGAAGCTCTGCATTCTGCCACCGTTCTCCGCCGAGGCACGCTGTTTGTTGTGGTTCCTCCTTGCCTCCGCATCATAACTTTAGCCTTTGTACTTCGACATCCCACTAGTCAATATTCCTTGGACTTTGAGCAATTATGCCTGCCACTAAACGCAAGTCTGACGCCATGGACGTCACGCCTACAGGCAGTCCTACCAAGAAGATGCGCTTGACACAGAACCAGAAGCAGGCACTCATCGACAATCTACAGCTTGAAAGTGGGTTCATTCGAGTGTTTACTGCATTACCACGAAGCTAACTGTGAAGCTAGTCACTGAACGGGCGCGTAAGCTTCGTGCTCAGTATGCCCTTCAGGCAAACGATCTCCGGTCGCGCATTGAGCGACGCGTCAATCGAATCCCGGTCTCACTCCGGAAAGCCAACATCGGCGAGCTACTCGAAAAGAACAATGCTGCCATGAACAAACAACAGATCGCCTCGCCTTCCCGGAAATACTCTC
This sequence comes from Penicillium turbatum, assembly GCA_030762825.1. Classification (NCBI taxonomy): domain Eukaryota; kingdom Fungi; phylum Ascomycota; class Eurotiomycetes; order Eurotiales; family Aspergillaceae; genus Penicillium; species Penicillium turbatum. The sequence goes on along the minus strand of JAUJYX010000011.1, from coordinate 82,487 downwards.
CCACCAAGTTATCACGTAATATCGCTAGCATCTCCGTTGACCCAGCGACCTCTTCCAGACGCGATAGCAGGACTCGGGGAGCAAGGTGCGATATACCCCCAAATCAATCTGCTGCTCCCGCTGACACAATGCATAGTCACGATCCGCATTTCTCCGATAAAGAAAACGCGCCTGCCGGTGGCACGCCTGAGGGAATCAAGAACCCCAAGCGCCGGGTGAAGCCAGCCGGACCGGGCGGGGCCTCGCGCGTGGCTTCGCAGGAAGTACGAGGCAATGAGAACCGGATCCTGTCTCCCAAGTCTAATAACTCCCGAACCTACCCCCACTCGCCTTTCCGTGCATCCCCCGAGAAAGGCCAACCTACCTACTTGTCGCGCCCTACGTCTCCCTTGAAGCCGTCTAGTCCGCTGCGATCACGCGGTGCCACTGTCTCTGCTGTGAAAGATCAGCGGCCACCTTCCCAGATCCAGAGGACTACCAACCGTGCCGCTACGGGGCCGAAGACTACTCGGTCACCGTTGCCGCGTCCGGCGACCCGCCAGGGCGAGCGCAAGAATAGCACGGGTTCCACAGCGTCTTCAGGCACCACAGTGACCAAGCCGACGAGGACAGGTGCAGGAGCGAGAAAGGCGACAACAGCCTCGGCTGCCGCCGCCGTGAAAAAGTCTGCTCCCCGTGCACAGGCGGCATCCATGACTGTGAAGAAGACCGCCACCACTGCTGCAATGCGGAAGACCACCGCCCCGGCTGTGGCTGAAACTGCAACTCGGACTCGAGCTCTGCGCAAGCGGATTTAGGACCCCTCTACATGACTTATAGATACATGGATTTGTTATTTGGAGTTGGATTGGCGGTTTTGTCTCTTTGAGCGTGGGCGATTGCAGACCTGCAACGAACAATTTGAGCCCGGGTGCTGTCTTTCCGGTTGGTTCTTTGGCGTGAAGTCATAATAGGTGTAATTCATCTCAAGTTAGGCATATGTTCCTGGCTTTTTTTCACCGGTTGAATAAATCCATTTCAGATAGAGCATAGAAGCTTTTTAAGGTTGCTGCTATACCAGTATCACAAATGATCTTCGTCCTTTCACAAACAGACGGAAGTAACACTCAGGATCACACATGGTTTGCCATCTCAGGTATCTGCACGGCCTTTGCAAACTACGTACTTGTAGGGATGAAATATATAAGAGATTTTAGGTGGTCCTACCTAGAGCTCGCATAGCTCAGCAAGTTCTGTGATGCAACCTTGAGATACACCTCGATATCAGATATCAAATAGTGAACGGACTATATGTATGTAACGGATGACCAGCAGGATTGAACCGGGGCAAGGTGGCATTGACTCTCTGGGCAACGGTACTCATGCCTAAAATACCTATTACCTAGCTCACAGAAGCTTGTGAATTGAAAACATATCTAGTCTCCTTCAAAGTCAATCAAGGTAAAAACTACAAACTCAGCACAGGTATCGTGACAATCATCTTGATTGTGGAAAAGAAATAGCAAAGGAAAAAGGAAATAAAAGCTCCCTCGTCCTTGTTCAGCAAAGGGCCGATTCAGGGAGCAGAATAAGAAGAGAAGTAATGGAAAAGGGGTCTAGGTATAGCCGTAGCCTGGCCCACAAAGAAAGAAAAAGATTGAGCATTCTCAAATCAAAAGCGAGAGAATGGAAAACAGGACATTTATCGCCCCAGAGGAACAGGTATGGGTATGGCTGATCCCTTGAATCAGATGCAGATGAACAAAGACAAAAAAAGCAAGGCATCGTGGCCAATATAGAGAAGATAGAGAGCAAGCAATAGAAACCAATCAATAGCGACCAAGTAGCTTGATGATCACTTTTGGGGAATTTGCAAGGGAAGAAAAAGGAAAAGAACTCCGTCGGCCAACCCTCTTGACAGAAAAAGAGAAAGAGAAAGAACGCTAAGAAGGTCCCAAGAAACGAAAACACCCCACAGAGAATGGATCAGACGGATGGATGCAAGTCGAGGTCGGATGGTGAGTATCACAGCATTGCAGCTGTGCAGGAAGGGAAGAAGGAGTCTAGCTAGTAACGCCCATCGCACCTGGGCTTGGACGCGGCCGATATGCGACGCTTGCCGGTTGGCCTTCAGGCGGGCCCGCTGTTGGTTGGCTACCGTTGCTGGTGCTGCGGTCACGGTCGCGGTGATATGCGGCGGACGGAGGTCCAAAATCAAGTCCGGCTTGAGCATTGGCGCTTGCCGAGTGGGAGTGTCCGCTAGGCCCAGGTACATGGCGAACTGAGCTTTGCATTTGCCATGCTGCATCTTGAGATGGATCGGTCTCGATGCGCGCAGAAGCCGGGGCACTGTTGTTGCGATTGGGTGTGGTGATCGTGAAGGTCTCGCCACCGTTTTCCGGTCTTTGTGAGAAGCTGCCCCGAGCAATATCACCATACCTCTTGAGGATTTCCTTGGTTGTGACTTCGGCATTCTCTTTGAAAAGAGTTGGATCACTCAGAATGGATTGTAAATCTTCCGGAATCTATTGACAGGTTAGCATTATTGCTGTGGACATTAGGCTGGGTGACCTACCTCGCAGAAAGCATCGTTATAGGTAATCAAGGCATTGACAGCCTCGATGCACAAAAAGCTCTCGTCGACAGTGCTGCTCTTGGCGTTGGGGTAAAGGATATTAGGTGTAACGACAGTTGCAAGATTGTGAATGTCCATCTTGCTACCAGACTCCTCATCCACATGAGAGAATGATGATGTCCAGTTCAAAAATGCAAAGAGGACTTCCATCGTATCACGATGGGCTTTAGGAAGCAGACAGCATGTCAAATGCAGCAATCGTCTCTGTTTCTCAGGATCCTCCATTTCTAAGACACGGGTTAGTAGTGCACGCGCAGACCCATGATCAGAACATTGTAACTTACTTTGTGAGATGACGAACAGTCGGTGGAGCTTGAAAGTCAAGAGCGGATCGGGCATCTCGCGAAGGAACTTCTTCAGAAGAGCCGCGATTTGCACGGGGGTTTCCTTTGTCAAATCAACTTGCTCATACTTGGTGTCGATGAGTTCCGCAGTATCCTTCAACCGCCTGATGTTGCCGTTCTTTCGGAAGACGCCTTCCACAGACATGTCCATCTGCCGCATGGCGGAGACAGAATCATCAACCAACGTCGGAATACGGAGTGCACCAGGGCCAACTCCGTGGCTCGATTCGGTGCCCTCCTTCTCGACCAGGTAGTCTAGACCCACACCGAAAACGCCCTTCTTCTTGTTGCCCTTCTTGTTGTCTTTGAAGGCGCGGCCGAAGATGTTCCATATGGTAGGTTTGCGCGACTCAATGAGAGAAAGGAGCTCCTCCATGTTGAAGTACCCTTCCACCAAGGGCTCCATCTGTAGTACAGCGACGTGACGAACGATGAAATACTCCAAAGCAGTCAATTCTGAGAAGTACCGCTTGGTTCGTGTTGGCTCCATGAGCGCCTCCAAATTTCCACTTGAGACCCCCCGCTGGTGGCCACGGTTGTATTTGGGCATCGGCTCGGTGCCCCCAACGAGCTTGGTTCCGGCATGCCTATAGGCGTTAGGTCGCTGCTCCTTAGCTTGCTCCGCTGCAACAATGCGCGGAATATCATCCAATGTCAAAGCATCCTGCGCTCCGAAAGTCAGATCAGTGACAGTCTCGCCATTGGCATCCCGCTCCTCGACAATCTGGAAACCAGGACCCCTTCGGTCACTGCCATCGTTGCCAGATGATCCCGGTCGGGCACTTCTGCCTTCTGGTCCATCAATGATTCTAGATGCGCGGGCCCGCTTGTATGTAGTCGATAATGTTCGCTCGTTGCGAATGGAGCGCAGCCGACGCATCTCGCCGACCGTCTGCTCAAGGGACGTTTCCTCCCCACCATCTCGCGTAGCGCCACTATGTGATTGAGAGCGCGTGTTTGACCGGCGTACATGAGGCGTGACTCGATGCCCATCTTTATTTTCGTAATCATTAAGGTTAGGATCGTCTGGGGCGAATCAAGTTAGATAGACTGCCAGCGGCTTGGGGGTGGTGCAAAAGAGTCCTACCTGACGTGTGAGGCAAGGTTCCCCCTGATCGAAGGACAGCCAGTAGCCGTGCAAGAGCTACTTTCAGTAAGAACACGAATTGCTGCAGCTTCGAAACCGGGGTGAATCCACTCTTAACAGTGGGACCCAGGTTCTTCTGATGGGCGCAAGCGCCGCAGTAGACTTGCTCGTCGCTCCCGCTCCACAATGCATCTTGGAGATCAAGAGTCAAGTCCTTCTCACATGATGTACATGAGAGATGAGGGGGCTTGCTGTGCCAACGGTTCTGTCCCCACTGAAGACATTCGTCGTCGATCGGTTCCTTGCAAGCGAAGCAGCAGTCGGAAAGTTGATCTGCCAAACCTTCCACCCCAGCCATCAAATCAACTGGGGCGTCCTCATCTTCCTGCTCCGCCAGCGACTCTAGATCACGGAGGTGCTCCAGGAAATTGTGTAAACCATCGGGCGCAGACTTCTCACGTTCAAGTTTGAGTGCACCTTGTAGACCGATACGGATAAGGAGTTTGAGGTAATGGGCGAGACCAGTGACCAGAGACAAAAGCTCCTGGGTGACACCCAGCTTGCGTACTCCAGTTTCCTGGGTTTTCGACAGAAGGGCGAAGAACGCAACAATCTTCTTGCAAAGAAGCTTGGCTTCACGGCCATAGGAAAGCTCTGCGTGAAAAAGTCAGTGGTCGGGTCGCGCCAGAGAAAAGCAGTCCAGCAGTGCATGACTTACCTTTCAACTCATGCGATTTGATGTAATTCGCTAGCTGGTCGACTGCGCCGAAAAGGATCTCCACGTGGCCAATGAATCGCTTGGCTACCAGAACACCGTCAATGTAAGCGCCGTTACTCACGTGAAGTAACATGTCTGAGATGCAAGCAGCGGAAGATTCTTCAAAAGTAGAGAGCGTGTTCCAGATATTAAACACTTTCTCTTCCATGACATCTTCTTCTTCGCGAATTTGCTGTCGTTCTTGCTCACTGGCATCCTCGTCCACCGGCGGAGGCTCCCATGTCTGACCAGCAGGGGATAACCGGACATTCCAGAACTTGTGAATCATATAACATTCGGGATGCCAGTGTTGATTTTGGCCATTGCGGAAAATCTCGACAAACTGTTTGAGAATCGCCGTATGACATCCATGGCATCGCTGAGCAAACTGAGTTGAGTAATGAAAGTGACAGTAGACCTTGCTCTCGTGTTCATAGTACGAGTCCTGAGCACCGAAAACGGTCGGACAAACGGAACAAGTAAAGTGCTCGATATGATACTTCCGATCTAAAGCTGTGATATATGATCCACGAAGTGCACCGCCGCACTCGTGGCATAAGAGGCTTAGTCGCCTAAAGTAATCGGTCTCACAGAGCGGAAATTGGCAGCTTCCGTCTTCTGAGTCGACGGGGAAGAACTTGGAAGCAACGATCTCGCCACAGTCCTAGGCAGAAAAAAGAATGTAAGTCAGCGAAACATCCCAACAAAACAGGTAGAAGGAACAACATACCTCGCACTTGAAACACTCCAGATGGAAAGTACCACCGAGCGCTCGTACAAACTGGCCCGTTAGAGATTCACCGCACTTTTGGCATAGTCGCGATGATGCGCCCGGTGATTTCGTCGGGCGCCCATTGACTCGCGAGCGATCACGGTGTGCTGAGCGGTCGCGATAGCCGGCCTGGTCAGGACCCGGTCCACGGCTTGAGCGCCCATCCTCCTGGTTCGCCTGAGTGATGGGACTGAGACCTGCAGTTCGTGTTGATGGTGAGTCGAATGGGATTAAGCTGTCTTCAGGTGATGTGGGTGTGTTTTTCGTGTAACTAGCCCCGTAGCCAGAGGTGTCGACGGTGGGGCGGCCGCTGGGGTTGCCTGCGACCAGACTGGCTGGGAGTCCACCGGGGGGCATCTTGGTCCCCCGTCAGCTGAGGAGTAGTAGGTTTGCTGGGTTGAATTACGCCGAACGCTGCATGCAATGAATCGTGAACAGGGAACGGTCGAGGGAACGTGGTGAACAAGGTTGACTGGGGTGAGGATCGAATCGAAGATGCAACGCGGTCACAGACTGGCGGAGAATTTAAAGTAGAGTCGGGCGCGTACGGTCGAGAATCTGCATCTTAGATTAGTATCTCATGTCTTGGCTGTTTCAACTGGGATCACTGTTGTGTCCCAGAACGTACTCACTCTCACGCCATGTAAAGATACGCCGTTATGACCGAACTAGAAGTAACGGAAATAACGCGCGTAAGGTTACTTGAACCGACTTATGGAGGCGGTACAGGGGAAGGTTGGTAGTAGACGGAGGGTCAGAAAGCGCGCAGATGAGAGCACGCGGGGGCCGGTTCGAGTGGACTGGAGCTTTCAAGGTGAGACCAACAGTGGGCGCCGATTATCGGGCGACAATCATCCCAAAGTGAATCGAAATAATTACTGTGCCCTAAGAAAAAGATAGAAAAAAATAAGGTGCAAGGGCGAGGGGAAAAGAAGTGGGCTGGGGAGGAATGGAGATGGAGATGGCTTGGGCATTTGTTGCCCCCCCCCCCCCCTAATTAGTTCAGGGCCCTGGATCACGTGGTTTATACTATTTCCATTTCCACCATTTAACTTCATAACTAAGTATGTTATCTGGGGTATTGTGATTATATGTAATTCAATTGAAATCACTATAAGTCTAATTGAAATAGATCAGATTTGTTTGATCAAGATGAAACCCCGTGTTTACATCGATGTAGGGCCTTCTGTGCTTGTAAGTACATGTCCTTGTACCCCTATGTGCCAACCTTGGAACCATGGGTCCAGTGCTTTTTATAGAATAGTGGGAAGAGCTGCTATGATCATTTATATATGTGCTATAGGATATATGATCTGCATTATTAGCTTATATACACAGTAGTGACTATATAGTCGCGAAATATGATAATATCAACGTTCTTATTCGCTGTTTGTTCTCATGTAGCCTGTCTTAGAGTGGACTAATTAACACATAAAAAGCAAGTGACTCAATATAAAGGCAATTCAGACCAAGCTCATGACAAGCTCATGACTTGGAAGTTCTATGTCGTGCTATGGCTTAGGTAGTATCTAAGGCTGTAAACTCATACAGTAAAGTCATTCAGACTCTATATCCTACTAGGTCCCTGTAAACATCTCCAATGCCCCTCAATTAATCACAACCTTTTTATTTGTACTGGTACTAGTTGTAAACCCATGGAACAGTGACTGGCCCTTAAGAATGACCAGCACAAGGTGTGTTTGATGCGATTACCCGTACAGTGGGGGAGAGTTAGAGGCTGGAAGATGACGTCCTATGCGAAATAGCGAGGGAAACAAATAAAATCTAAATAGAAAGTAGACAAAACCAGTTACGATGTCATATAGAAATTAGGAAAACAAAAATGATGCAAGGCAAAGAATTTAAAAACAAGTGAAACATCTTAAGTGAAGTTGAGCAGGTTCAAATGGTTGGCGCGAAACCGCCTGGTGCTTCGCGACACTCCCAGACTTGTTGACCAGACACTCGGCCTCATCTATACCTAACATACATAGGCAGGCCGTCTCATTTCCACAACCACAAACCTTCGCTTTCGTAATAGGATTCTTTGTCTCAGCTGAGCTTTGATTTTCCCAGTCCACCATTCCTGACCTGCCCACCCCCACCCCTCTGCGCATGCTCCGCCCACCCCAGAGTCCGGCAAGATGGGTGACCAATGTACTCTGCGCCTCTTACGAGTAAGTGCTTCTCACTTTCAAGATGGTATATTTCAGGAGAACTGCAGAATTCATCACTAATCGTCGTGTTGCATTGAACAGGAGCTGAGACAGGTTGAACGGAGTGACCAACTGGGTACGATCGCTGGAGATAGCCTCTTCTGGACTCCAGAAGACATTTTGGTACTGGGCCCTACATACTGACATCGGTACAGCCTTCACAGTCCGTTATCAAGAAGGCAACATTCGTGACATCCAGGCTCTCATCATAGGGCCTCCAGGCACCCCATACGAGTTGGGGTTCTATGAGGTAAGTAAGATCCACCAAGCTTTACATAGCCCCAGCATTTTCCGTGAGATGGCCAGCCAATAACGGTGGCTTCTCAGTTCGCAATCAAGATCCCATCAGGTAAGACATACTTATTTGCAATGTGTTATTGTTCATAGGCAAGACTTGCTAAGTGTAGGATAATAGATTACCCAGCAAGTCCACCGGTGGTGAAAATCCGCACAACCAACAGAGGTCGAACTCGCTTTGGCCCAAACCTTTATGCCAATGGGAAGGTTTGCTTGTGAGTATTGCCCTAGGAGAGTGTGGGAATGATGTAGAGTCTGATACTGACACGCTCCAGGTCGATTTTGGGGTAAGCTTGCACAAGAACAATCTGGGTTTCTCACATGAAGCCTTGCTAAGTATCGCTACAGGACATGGCCAGGTTCTCGGGGAGAGCAGTGGTCACCTGCACAGGGGCTTGAATCCGTTCTGTTATCAATTCAGAGCCTCCTGTCACCAAACCCGTATACGCTCGAGCCGGGGTTTGAGGATACCGGAAAAGAGAGCGACACGGAGAATATGAACATCTACAAATCCAAGGTGAGATCCCCGACTCAGCATGGAACATGAAACCGCTCACGTTGATACCAGATTTGCCACGAGAACTTGCGACTGGCAGTCATCACGCCTCTGGAACAAGCCATCCAGAGTCCGTCCCCTCGCCGCCGAGTCCCGATCATTGACAGCGAGTCATCGAGCCAGGAAGAAGATAGTGACGCCGGAAAAGAAGCATCGGACACCCGAAGCAAGTTCGAAGACTTTTGCAAGAAGCGTTTCCTGTGGTACTTTGAATTCTACCAGAAGGCCATCGACAAAAATCTCGCGGAAGAGCCAATGAGACAAGGCACGCCTTTCATCCAAATGCCGTTCGAAGGCTCCGGTAACGCTATGACGGGAGAGTGGAACTATGTCTACTTGCAATCCCGGCTGTTGAGCCTCCGAGACAAATTAATGGAAGAGACACGGCACTGGCTCGTCGAGGGCCTGGCTCTGGTCGAGGAGGATGCTGGGATTGCGGTCAAATTGAAAGGTCAGCATGGACAGATTGCGGCGGAATTGAGCGCTCGTCCTCAGATTATTGATTTATCACTGGTTGATGGGAACCCTTTCGCCTGGCGGCTTACCTACGTTGGTCGCAACGAGTCCAAGCTAGAAGGTGGCATTATCAAGATCATGATCTACATCAGTCCCCGATACCCGGAAGAACAACCTCGTGTCTTCGTCGAGACACCTCTTTTCCATATCAGGGTCTCGAAGCTGGGCGTGCTGATGTATCTACCTTCATATTCTGACGAGATAGGCCACCACATCGAGGGTATCATCAATAGCCTGGAGGACGACAATCCGCCATACAATCCCCTGATGACGGTGAATCCCGAGGCAAGCGCTCTGTGCTGGGGGTCAGAGCAAGATCGCAGACTCTATAGGCGCAAGCTTCGAGCGTCTCTGGAGGAATGCTGAGGGAGACTGGCTCACGATGCCAAAGGCATATTGCCAATGCGTCATTCCGGAGACTACCCTAGGGACCATATGGTACTCTTTATCTATCCCCATAAGCCCGATCTTGCTTGAAATTCGCTTGAAGCATGTAATATGCCACCATTTCTATCTACTATCATGGTGCATTCATAAATATCCTTCGAGGTAAAGGAGACGGCCGGGTCTTGTGGGGCATGTAGTGCCGGCGTGGGTTTGCTATTTGACACCGCAGCATCAATATTCATAGCCAAAATTATGATGTAAGGAAAATCCAAAGAGACTTATCGCAGTTCATTATCGTGATTCAATATATCAAGTAGTTCAGTTGGCTGTCGAGTTCAAGAAAGCCCATATTAAATCCTGCCGCACGGACCATCTGATTTCTCCAAGGCTCCGACGCCAACTTCCCCTTTTCAAACCAACTTCCATTATACCCATTCTCCTACACAAACACACATTATGTCGGCAAAACGGCGCACACTCGAGTTAGGCAATGTCCTGGTGGTCGGAGGCTGCGGCTTCCTTGGGTGGCACATTGTCGATCACCTATTGAACTTCCCCTCCGAGACCGACCCCAGCTACGCTCTGCCGAAACCTGTCGGTGATGCGCGCTTTGAGTACCCGACTCTGGGATCGCGCTACCCGGACTACAAATCCACTGTCTCCGTGGTTGACTTGCGGACGACCAACAATCGTCTCCCAGGCGCCAAGTATTACGATGGCGATATCACCTCCGTCGACTCCATGATGGAGGTCTTCCGCGCTGTCAAGCCCGATCTCGTTATCCACACTGCCTCACCTTCAATGATTGAGGGAAACAAGCCGCTCCTGCACAAGGTGAATGTAGATGGAACACGGACGCTCCTTGAGGTCGCTGGTGGTGAGCACGGCGATTGGGGTGGTAAGTGCAAGGCGTTTGTCTACACCAGCTCAAGCTCTGTGGTCCACGACACGCAGAGTGATCTGAAGAATGTCAACGAGGAATGGCCATACATCCGGGGTCCTGCACAAAAGGAGTACTACTCCGAGACCAAGGTGAGAATGCTTTTTCCTGAATGGACTTACATCGTGGCCCACCGCTAACCAATCCCTGTGCCTCTAGGCCGATGCCGAGGAAATCGTCCTGAAGTACAACAAGCAGTCCCCCAACCAGATGTTGACAGCCGCTATCCGCCCGGCAGGCATCCACGGAGAGAAGGATACGACCGTTACACACAAGATCCTGGAGCACGGATCCCAGGCTTCAGACACCGTTCTACGGATGCAGCTCGGTGAGAATGACAACCTGTTCGATTTCACCTACGTTGGAAATGTGGCATACGGCCACCTTCTTGCTGCACACCGACTTCTGGCGAGCTATGAGCTTCACGCGGCTGGCAAGGGCGGGCCCCTCGACTACGAGCGCGTGGACGGCGAGGCTTTCAACATCACCAACGATTCTCCCGTCTACTTCTGGGATGTCACCCGTGCCATGTGGGCTCTGATCAACCGTGTCGTCGAGCCGGAACAGGTCTGGGCTCTGCCAGAGGGTCTCCTCCAGACTGTCGGTGCTCTCGCTGAGACCGTCATGGGAATGTTTGGCAAGACCCCGCGTCTCACTGCCCGGACAGTGCGATACTCATGCATGACCCGGTATTACTCCACTGAAAAGGCTAAGCACCGCCTGGCTTACTTGCCTGTTGTCCCCTTGGACGAGGGTATTGCACGTGCAGTTGGATACATTGTTGCTCAGCAGCAATCGGATGCCGGCAAGAAGCAATTGTAATTTTTCAGATTAGATCATGAGATTCAGAACCGGAATCATAAATGTATTAATATAACTACATAGTTGGACCAGAGCTTGACAAGTACAGCTCCTAAGCTGGCAGAGAACCTGGCTTAATGACCATTAACTAGATTAGTTGTTCGATGAGCGATGACCAATGCCCGTAAGATGATAGCTGCGTACCATGTATTTCTTGAAATATGTACATGTCTTTGTGCTCACTTAACTATGGGGTCGGAGTTCCAATATGTTGGGAATTCTATAAAAGGGTACTCGAAGAGCCGAGGGTCTTCCTACATGTAGCGATTCCAACAAAACTATTGTTTACTATTACTGTTCTACATCGTTGCAAGAAATGCGACAAGTAGTCATATCATTGATATCATAGGTACATCCAGCGCCAAGGGCCGATTTAATTCGCCCTCAACGAACATGACTAGTGGTTACACTCGGAATATATGAGAGAACCGACCACGGAACACCGGGTTCGTACAATATAACGCTCTAAACAAGATATCTGAAGCCCTTGCGCATGCGCAGGGACTCGTCCGCGTTTTCGATGATATCGTTCTCGCTCGACGCACCTCCCGCGGCATCGGCCATCTCGCCCTCCTCGAGCTTCTTGTTCAAGCTGTTCAGCATGGAGCGGAAGTACCAGCATCCGCCGACGGTGACACCGAACATGGCCAACACGATTCCGTAACTAGAGCGGAATCCATTGTCCTCCAAGTCCCAGACATAGGAGCCAGCGACGTTGCCCAGTTGACTGAAGGCGTTGATCATGGCAATGGCGACGGCTCGCTTGGCGGGAGGACGGGGGAAGGAGGAACTGATCCAGGAGTAGAAGACGATGAATCCTGCGTAGGAGCCAGCCTGCAGGAAGAGTGCGACGTAGCGGGCGGCGACGTTGCTGGTGCTCATGCAAATAATGAAGCCGATGGCTCCCATGCCGATCGGACCGAGAATGTGCCACACTTTTTCTTGGGTCTTGTCGGCGTGCCAGGCGTTGAGGACGGAGACGATACACGAGAAAACCCAGGGAGGAGCGCTCATTAGCAGAGTGGGAACGTATGCGAATCCGAGAGTACCAGTCAGGGTAGGCTGTAAAGTCAAATTAGTAAAAAAGTCCCCAGTGTTATGATTCATATCTGGGAGCACTTACGAAGAAAGCGTTGAAGGACAATCCAACAACGTAGGCGACGAAGGTGAACATCATCACGTAGATCTTCTTATCTTTCAGGGCCATCATCAGACCACCGAAGGCACCGAGCTCCTCACTATCGGTATCAGCCTCGCCAACATCCTCGATCATGCGCAGCTGGGCAACGTGGCGTTCTTCCTCGGTGAAACCGCGGGCATTGTGGGGCAGATCGGGTAAGATAAACGCGGCCAAGATGGCAAGGAACATGGTCACGGCACCCTCAATCCAGAAGAGCCAGCGCCACGCAGCATGGCCCAGGACACCTTGCATGTTGGATAGCACACCGGCACCCACGAGCGCGGAGAAGGCGTTGGAGATAAGGTTACCACAGAACAGGATGGCGTTGCGGGTGGTCAGTTCGCGGCGGGTGTACCACTTGGAGAGGATGAGCAGGGCACCGGGCAAGAAGGCGGCCTCGATGAAACCAAGCAAGAAACGGACTGCTACCATGTGTCCGAAGTTCTTAGTGTTGCCGGACAGAGTGGAGATGGCACCCCACAGCAACATGGCCACGGCGATGTAGAGTGAGGGTCGCGAGATGCGGTTGATGAACATGTTGGAGGGCACCTGCATGATGATGTAGCCCACGTAGAGGATACTCAGACATGTGGAATACTCGGTGTTGGTGAGGTTGAGATCTTCTTGCAGACCCTTGAGACGGGCTGCCGCCATGTTGTTGCGGTCCAGGTAGTTCATGACATAGATGGCCACGAACAAACTGCAGCGGGCATCGAGCTTGCGCTTCAGCTTCTTCTCCACGACTACGCGGCGAGCCGGGTCCATCTGAGCTAGGCCATTCACCTTTGGTGAGGCAATGTGTTCGACATTCTCGATGCGCTCCTTCTCGGCCTCCACCTCTATCTGATCATGATTTTGTCGTGAGATATCGTCCGCCATTGTGTGTGTGTTTGTCAAGGGCAAATGATCCAGAGAACAACCAGCTAGACCGAGCAGACTCCTTTATTTAAGACAAATTGGAAAGTGAACCTTGTCATTGTCAACCCCCGCGCTAACATTTTTTTCTCAGGTCATTACCCCGGTACCCCCACGGCCGAAAACGGCAACACGCGGGGGGTCACAGTGGAGTTGGCCGACTCGGCATATCCGACATCCCTGTCCGATGGGACTCGACTAAATCAAACAATGATTTGAATTTTTCTCATTGACAGAAGTTAGTATAAGACAATATCTCGGATTTCAGGACTTTCAGTGACTTTCAGAGTCAGAATATATGGGGTGGGTTGTATATAGAATCTGGGGGAATAGTATGGGCAATGGAAAAGTCAACCCCATATCTCCCGAGTCTCCGAGTTACGGCAAATTTTCCCACGGGAACTTTCTTTGCACGGAGTCTCAACAGTAATGATCCTTCCGCAGGTCGGGGACCACGGGACATGAAAGAAAAAAAGAGGAAATGAAACTGAAAATCGGAGAAAAGAACCAATTAGAACCAGTTCAATCCCGAATAGACTCCACTTCATCCCAGTACCAATCCCGACATTTACCTGCAGCTCACAGCATCAACCTTGGAATGTGCAGGTTTCCCCGCCTCTCCACACTCCTCTTCCCCTTGTCTTTTCTCTTCTCTCACCGAAATTCTTTTTGGGTAGGATCTCATATCCCCCCGGAGAAGTTATTTCTGGGAATTAGCAGAACATGGGGTATAGATTTCAACTATGATCTGTGTACTAACCGACGTCATAAATAAATAAACATTTGAATAATAAACCACCCCCCCCCCTTTTCTTGACAAATATATTCTCAGTCTCTTAATTTCCTTTCTCAAATGATATCCACTCTCTCAGTGAGGCTTTTTCTCGAACAATAATGTTGGGGAAAACAACAACGCACTGCTATTTCTTCAAATCCGGCATCCCACGCTCGGGCTACCGACCTTTTTCCGGGTTCCCCTCCCCCCGCCCCAATGACATAAGGGGAAGCGATGGTCCCGAGGTCTACTGGCCGGAATGAGGCAGGTGGACACCCGTGGCTTCGGCTTGCTCTGTGAGCTCGATTTCCGCCATTCGGTCATCTTCCTGCCATCCTTCCCGATCATCCTTGACTAGTCGAACAAAGCAGATGTCAAGTATAAGCGCTACAGCACTAATACCCACTCCGAAGAAAAGGGCCGCCCGATATCCCATGATCTGATTACCGGACCGGCGAGCAATCTGCTCCTCAATTGTCGATGCAAACCCGAGTCCGAGACTGTTTCCGTAGAGATTCAGTGTCCCAATGACTGACCCGGCAATGCCCTGCTGCTTCCGCCGAACGGAGTTGCTGGCAATGATCTGGCCCGCTGTATACACAAAGTCGGGACAGAATGCGAAAAGGATGACTGAAGGGAAGACCTGTGGCCAGTAGGTTTGGTGGATAGGGACTGTCGCCATGAGCACGTTCGAAGCCAAAATTGTGACGGTGCCAATAGCCAGGATCCATTGTGCCGCCATGCGGGGGATCATCCACGCCGCGAGGCAGGCAGCTCCCGTGGCACAAATCACGAACGGAGTCCAGCCCACGGCAAACTCCAGAGGAGTCCAGTGCCACACCTTTTGGAGCCACAGCACTTGGTACCAGATCAAGGTTCCGACGGCCATGTAATTGAGCAGCACCACAAAGAGTAACATAAGGAAGGAAGGAGCTTTGAAGATATCGAGGGGCATGATGGGCTCCCTGGCATATTTCCTTTCCCACACCAGAAAGCCTCCAAACAAGATAACGGAGGTGATCAGGAGGACGATCTCATAGGAGGTGGACCAACCGACACTCGATGCCTGACTGAAGGAATGTGAGTATGGATCGATAGATAACCTTTCATTGGTACCGGCAGTGAACTCACTTCCAAACGAAGTTGAACAAGATCAATGAACTGGTTCCAAGAGCCGATCCAATCCAGTCGATCTTGCCATGTCGGTCGACTGGTGCTTCACGCGGACTCATAGCCCAGAGAGGAACGAAAGTGATGAGAGAAAGGCAGGCACTACGTTGTCAAGGAATCGTCAGTACAGATTCGTTCTTTCCTAGAAAGCATCACTTACATAAAAATGAAGAACCACTTCCATTCAGTCTTGTGTAGAAAGGCGCCCAGAAATAAAGCCCCAAAGTACCCTCCTGCTGGCGCCGATGCGCCAAAGAGACCGAGACTGAGATTTCGCACGCGACCGGGAGGATTGGTGCTGGAGATCATGGCCACCGCATTGGGCATGATGAAAGCACCTCCCAGACCGGCCAAAGCCCTCATCGTGACAAAAGCGAAGAAGTTGGTACAGAAGGCAGTAGCCAGAGTGCAGATGGTGAGCCAAGCACCTCCAGCCAAGACGAGTTCTCGGTGGCCATACACATCTCCCAGTCGACCACTCACGAGCACGAAGGTGCCTTGGGTCAGACTGTGTTCCCGCATTAGTTCTGATCTGTGCGAGTTTATATGTGATCAGGATAAGCTGGGGCGCCTTACGCATAGCTAGCAGCGATCCACGAGGCGTAAGTGTCTTCAACACCCAATGATACGCTTAACGTGCTCCCTCCAGCAATACCTGCGAAATTGACTGTCATCTACTCTTGTCAGCTTCTTTTATTTGCTCCCATGTTTCTTGCTCACCTGCACAAGGTTGGCCAAAACAAGCAGTGCAGTGATGGTCACTCGGAGCGATCTGGTCGTTCGACTAGGCAGCGACCGTTCGAAGACAGGTTGGCCCTCCCGAGGCGCCAGATGGTATTCTACGCTGACCGGCATGTCTGAAACTTGCTCTGTTGAATTGATAGGATAGGAGTCTAGACTGCGTTGTGTAGTGGGTGGACGAAGCAACGGGTTTGACTCCATGACGAAGAGTATGCATCAGCGACATAATGTTGAAGACTATTATATTTGCTCTCGATTCCAGTGTAAGGAAGAAAGCAAAACAGAATTTCTAATTGAATACTATGTAGGTACACACCGTCTTGTGGAATCGATCCAAGATAGCAATGAGCCACCTGCAGACATGAAGATTTCCCTTGACTCAATGATCACGATGTCCTGCAATTGCTGATTCATCAGCTTCGGGGTCATAGTACCATATGCGAATAAGCAAGAAAGCATCAAAGAATGAATTAATTGGTGGACAACGTACCTGTACACGTCAGCGTCCGGGGATACATGGATGGTTGATTGGATAGATGAGTACATAGTCAGAATCGGGTTGTATTCTAGGCAAGATGACATGAATGTCATTTACCTAGGTACCTAATGGGCTGCGTAGGAGGTAGGTATGTATTCTCTGGATGTTACATATGTGTACACTCATAGAGAATTACCTATTCGCTTGCCAGCTGTTCCAACGAGACAATACGTTCCGGGCTTTACGATAGTGAGGGCTCGTATATATATCGGACTCTTGGTCGAGAAGCCGCTAAATCCCTGCTGGTTCTAATACTAAGAATCTATCGATCTTCACGAACAAGATTACGATACTGGTTATTGGGGTCTTGCTCCTCTTCTTCAGCCGATGGAATAGTCTTCTTCACCCGGCAAGGAGTGCCAACGGCGACAGAGAACGGCGGGATATCCTTAGTGACAACAGACCCAGCCCCAATCGTTGAACCCTGACCGATGCGCACACCGGGAAGAATGGTCACATTACTTCCAATCCAGCAGTCATCTTCGATGAAGATCGGATGACCGAACTCGACGAACTTGCGTCGGGAAAGAATGCTGGTATCGTGACCGGCAGTGATGATGCTGACCCCAGTGGCAATCTGCACGCGATCGCCAATGACAACTAGACTAGTATCTAGAATAGTAACGCTTGGGATGGTTGGTAAGATCGAAATGAGACATGTGAATGAAGTATAGACTCACTTCCAGTTGAGAAAGCAATCCTTTCCTATGACAACGTTGCATCCATAGTCAGGCAAAAAAGGTGGCTCGATGAACGTTCCATCTCCTACTTTGCCAACGAGCTTTCTTAATAATTCAAGACGTTTTTCGCCGATCTTGTCATATGTCACAGTTCTGGTGTCCAGACTGTTGAAGTCCGCGGCAAGTCCACGGCAGCGATGCCGCGCCTCTTGCAACTGCGGAATGTTGGGATTGTACCTAGAGAGTCAATGATCCATATTCTCCTAGTTTCGGCTGTAGATAGAAGCCGATGCTGCGTACATACATCATTCCGGATATCATACGCTCATAGTCATCGCACATAGGCACCCCTGCCAGTCCCCGAGCAAGCTCGATGATCTCGGGACGTTTCTCGGTCGCAGCCATCTCGTATAGGATATGTCAGAACACAAAAGAACAGGGATAAGGGATTAGATGAAGATGAGATCTCGCAAGATACATTGACCAGGGTGACATCCAAGCGGGGTTGACTTGCCGAGGATTCTCCGCTGACAGAGTGGAGACTGCCAAGATGAGATGGGCTGGCCTTCCTGTTTGGGTATATTTGCCAGCATGCATGTACCTAATAGACCAGTAAATACATACATGTATGACTACGATCCATTCTTACAAGTCAAAACACGAAGTTCCATGTGAATCAGTGACTTATATAATTGAATTGGGCAGGGTGAGCGGGACTGGTATGCTATTTATCAAACTTGCAAATGCGCCTCACAACCTCCTCTACATCGGCCCAGATCCGCTGTCGGTTCTGCAAGCCCTTGAGGTTTCCCCAATTGAGGTGGATCTGGGTAAACACCCGATACCAGTCTGTATTCGCTCTCAGCAGCTTCACCTCGTCCGGTTTGGCCAGCTGCAAGGGAAACCGCCACTCGGCGGCTTTCTCGGCGTCTTCCCTAGAATACGAACAATCAAACAGGACCTGGGAATAGACACTGCGTTTTTTGACCATGGACTTGATCTCAGCTGTTGTAACTTTTGTCCAGGGCAGGGGGGCATGCATGCATTCCGATTCCTCCCATGCCTCCCACAGCCACGGCATTTCATTGCGTACCAATTTATACCACACACTGTTCGGGAGATCAGTGAAAGCCCGAGAGGCAAGGCTCAGACTGCTGATACTGCTGGAGCATAGATTATCGATTACCATGAGGCGTATCTCTGGAGGGAGAGAATAGAAAGGATCGGATTGGCCAGTGTGGGATGGGGTATAGCAGCTTCTCATGACCTGAGACGGCTTCATCGCCTCGTGTGAGCTCGTTGAATCCAAGGTTACTTCTTCATGCACCGCATCGCGAAGGAGTGCTGGTAGCCCGGGCACGTAAAGAGGATTGGCAGCCAAGTGCTCACTACCATCTTCATGATTCCACCACTGCTCCCGCGCCTTGTTGACCTCCGCAGCTCGAGGAAAGGAGTGAGCAGCATCCCAGTCAAATTCGGAGTTGCGCCACGTCATGAGCCCCGACACATTAATATGCTGGAATTGAACTTTGGATTGTCGACAGAATATATCGAAGCACCACGGATGAAACGGCATGGCTATGCCATTTGGCCCGTTCTCTTGGTACTACAGACAATTAGTATTGGGATATATGAACCCATTTTAGGTTCCTTTTTTGGAGAGAGAAACTTGCAGAAAATTGCACGTTATCCGCTTCTATGTTCTCCATCCCATTTCGTGTGGGCCACACCCTCGGAATTCCCGTATCACGCGATGGCGTTCCATCACAAATTCCTGATAAAGACCAGTCCCCTTTGACTTCCCAGGGTTCATGTAGTGCGTCAGGCTGCCATGACTCCGTCGCAGTGCTTTTATGCACTAGGAACTGCGCAGTCCGACAGCCTCGTGCCTGCTCGGGTGAGATAGCATCGGCTGAGTACCCAGACATCGGGCTATCGTAGTATCCAACGTGTTCTTCAAGGCCTGACCTCTGTGCATCAAACGATTTTGCTACCCAATCAAAGTACCACTGCATTTCGTTGTCTTCTTGAACATCAGTGCTACTTTCTTCACTGTCACTCGCATCATTTCCATCAAGGCTCATCCCGTCAGTTGATTCATGGTCGGAGTCGTATTCATAAGGCTCCTCATCTTCATCTTCTTCCTGAGGAATGTAATCGAGATCTTGAGCTATATCATCCTTATCTGCGGAATTGACTGAGTCTCTCTCGTCGACAGCCGGCTCATCACATTTTCTGCCTCTGTCATGAGGCAAACCGAGCTCCCCAGATGGGAGGCGGAAGACAATATTGAAGCTCACACCACATAATTGGCAGTAGAACTAGGAGACAATCAGACTTTTCCTTGCTGATCAAGAATCAAGATCCAAAACGGCTGTACCTCAGAATAACCTACACTCTCCTGTCAATCATGAATTCATACCATTTACTTGCGGTAACATATGACTTACCCATCTTTCCCAATTGAATACCTACGCAACGTGCATGTTGATATTCCAGGGGAAGAGAGAGTAGAAAGAGAAAAGTGGGAGAAAACAAGAAAAGGCCGAAGATCTGGCCGTATCATCTCCACCCTTTTGGACTAGTGAATTCGAAGCCTCTGATTGGTCTAGCCGGGGTTGTCTGCCTAAATGCAATTTGTTTGGATTCAAGTCTTCGGCTCTTGAATTAATTCACTGTCTACATGTACCTAGATATGTTGATTGCCTCGATCAAGGATCGTCGGCGGATTTGTTGTGCACATTCACTTCATCCGCATCCTGCATCGCCTCCCGTCGTACAGCGTCAACATCGAATGCAGCTTTGCTGTTGAAGATGGTTTCCATCTCCTCCAGACTCTTTCCTTTGGTCTCCTTGACAAAAAGAAAGACAATAATGGCTATAATGATATCGAGGATCGCATAGAAGAGGAATACGTAACTACCCCACGACTTCATCATATAGCGCGTCACCAGCGAGAATAGGAAGTTGAAAAGCCATTGTGTTGACACTGCGACTGAGGTTCCAACCTCCCGTATTCTTGTTGGAAAGATCTGATTGCTCGTCAGTGGTTGAGCTGGTGACAGACCAGTAGAACACTACTTACCTCTGCGGTGTATGGCCACGGCAATGGGCCCCAACTGAATTGGTAGATCGAATTGGTCAGGAAGATCATGGACACCATGCCAATACCAGCCGGAGTGGGCTTTGCATCGGGCTTTGGGGTGGTCTCACTGACGATTGTCACAATAATGAAACAGCCGGCCATCAAAAGAGCCGAAATCCAGAGGGTCGGCTTGCGCCCCCACATCTCCGAAAAGAACAGGATGTAGGTGCCGACAGTGATGAATTTCTCGGCGCCAAAAAGACCAGTTATGAGAAGGGACTGGTTGGTGTTGTTGCCGACCACCAGTTTAAAGAACTGCGGACCGAAGTAGGCAAGCGCGGTCATGCCAGTACATTGTTGACCGCAAAACATGAAAAAGGCGAGAAGCAATCTGTACCGGTTCGCCGGCTCAAGCAGCTCACGCTTCCTGAAGCCCTCTGTGGCTCGTAGCTCTTTCTCGAGTCCAACCCGGATCTCCTCAAACTCTGCCTTGACTTCGGCACCTATTGGGGCTTGGTCAACGCTGTCCTCTCTTTTCGCTCGGCGAGGGATATTTTCCTACCATCGCTAGCTCGCATCCATTTTAAGCTCTCCCAGGCCTCATCAAAACGTCTTTTTTTGGCCAACCAGCGTACACTCTCGGGCATACCAAAGAGACCTATTGCCAGAATACCGGCTGGCACCATCTGGAGACCAACGGGGATCTGCCACTGCTTTGAAGACACAGGTAGTGTAATCTTTACGGCATAGTCAATCCAATAACTCAACATGACACCCAGGGCGAACAGCCATTGCATTCCCGATCCGAGCTTGCCTCGAATTTCCTTAGGTGCCATCTCGGCATTGTAAGCTGGGACAACTGCTGTGCCCGCACCCAGGCCCAGACCCGCAACGAACCGTCCGATATAGAAACAAATGAGGGAGTGAGAGGGCACCACTTGTAGAATCACACCAACGCAGAAGACTGTCATCGCGGCCTGGATTGTCTTCTTTCGCCCAAACCTTTCGGACACCCAGAATATGCTCAAGGCCGATAAAAATGCGCCCACATTCTGCAAGCTAACCATCACAGCGCTAACAGTAGTCTGGTCTTTGTAGCCAAAATCATCGACGTAAGATGTAAACTCGAGGATACCGCCTATTCAACAGATTTCGTCAGGGCGAAGTCTTAACTGAGCTCTTCTTCTGACTTACCAACAATTCCAGTGTCATATCCAAACAAGAAACCGGCCGTACATATGAAAAACCCAAAGAAATATGCTCGAAAGGCCCCAAGCCTGGTTCCCGGTAACCCCATGCTATGCCACTTGATACTCGGGGAAACCGAGATCCTATGAAAGACAAAGCGAAAATAAGAATCAGAGTATAAAAGCTCGGGGCGCATCACCAGCTCTTAAATTCAAGCGCGCCGGGCGATATACACGGGATGTTCCCGTCTCTCGCGGTCCGTGAACGTCCAGCACACCACCCGTGATGTCGGATACGCCATAGCACGCAATAGGAGCGGACATCCTGCCTATCAGGGGTCACCAAACAGCGGTCAGTGGCCAACCTTAGAGACACAGGGGAATAAGCAACGCCATGTGGCGCTAGGCTTGCAGGTATGGAGTGATGACAATGTATAAATAACACTTGGTTTGTGGAGTATCGAATGACTCTACCTACATCCTAGTCTGGAGATTCTCTGGAATCCTGGATCTTCCCCACATTCCGCCAAGCCCCCCGGATTACCCCATTTCGGCCGGTCGTCTCGAAGACCCGATTTCCGCAACCATGTACTACATACCTCTCCTTCTTCCGTACCGAGCATGAAATACATGCAAAAGTTGTCTGTCGACACAGATTAAATTCATCAGGTACTCTACCTCATCATGACTTTAATGTCTCCCGAGTCTCAAGGGTCCAAGGTTGTTGCACAGTGGACCTGCCCAGAGAATAAGCTCCAAATACTATCATTTGATTGGGTCAGAGAAGACCCACAACAACATTGGGCCCAAGGTTGGAAGTGACCTTCCCTTGGAACCAACCTAGATCCGAAAGTACAAAATCACAATTAAAGAAATAACCTCAAGATCTTGATGATCCCATAAATTGAAGCAGTTGCCTATAAGCCACGTCAAATTCTCTGATGCGGTAGCTTGAGACAGAAACTATTGCATGACTTGAAATTATTATTGACATGTATGTTGCCGAATGTCTATGAATGTAAGTGCATGATTATACAACGTATGGAGTTGTTGGCCATATCATGTTTTCTATGTATGTTTCTTGGTATGTATGTAGATACTCTGGCTTATACCCTAAATTCGATACTTGAAGGGTGTCTCAGTTGTCTGTTTGGATGGTCTAAACATTCTACAACTTTGCAATGCCCTCATCAACGGGGATTCTTCGCTGCGTTTGCTCCTAGCGGGCCAATACAAAACTCTTCTCAGAATCGCTCTTGGTTCATCACTTTACTAGGCAAGTTCAGTTTCTCTCGTCTTTCTTCACCTTCCTCTTCTTTGGCCACCACTTGCCATCCCGTCTCTCCTTTGGACTGCCTTCTCTCTCGCTTCTTTCGCTCTTTTCCTCATTTACTTATTTTGTCTCCCTCCCCTCTCTTTCTCCCTCTCTGACTTTGGCCTTATTCAACGCAAGTGAGCACAGACTAATTCATTTAGTCTCCTCGGATTGAGCAAGCTAACTTAAGTGGTGAACATAGACGGCGCAATGTTTATTCCACTTTCTCCCTCGCAGCCTCCTAATGGATATCTGCGAGGGCTCAACGCCCCTCACGACACCAATCTTCCCATCAGCTATACCTTTGGCCTTGTCAGCCTACAGAGAGGCTGGAAGCCGGGATCCAGGCGTTGGAAAAAGGCTTGGAATGCCTGTATGAATAGCGAGTACGATCGCTTGATCGGCTCCCGTGTGACCAGTCTGGCCACATGGCAGGAGTTGTGTGCTAAGGTCGGGCTTCAGGAATCCTTCACATCCATTAACCAATGCAAGAAGGTACAGTGCCAAGCTTTTTACATGAGGACCTCAGGACCACAATGACTTACTAGCCCACATAGGCCCTGGCTCGCGTCCATGTCAACATCGTTGACCTTCTGGATTGTTGGAACACCGACTCGACCCCCACTCGTTTTAAGAGCCGGAAAGCCCTTGCTGAGTACACCCAGGGCAGCCACAAGTACTTCAACAGACATGTGGCGAAGCAGGACAAGGTCCTCAGGGTCCTCTTGCGCAAGCTCGTCTGAGGAGTTTCACATACACGACTATCTATCTCCTAATGTGCGCAGATGGAATTGTTGGTGGATTGGCGGTGGAAGTAACGATTGAACTTGCAATTCGCCGAAGCTTTGGAATGAGAGCTACATCTTGTTGAGTCTTTCTGTTCGATTTCGTTCAAGTCTCCCATGCGTAGCAGTGATACATTACCCAGTTCCTAGATGTACCTTTGAGAGAGCTGCCCACATAGGGGTACATATGCTACATAGAATGTTTCCTTGCGCCTTCCAAGTTGTGAGATGGTGGTCGCAGTTTCCTCTCCTAGTCATAGTCACAGCCTACCTATGGAAGTCAATGAATAATGGCAAGAGCCTAAATGGAGGCAGGTCGCTGATAACAGTATGATGTTCATTCTATCCCATCCATCATTTGACGATGTTGATAACAAGCGGCCTTACGCTCACGTTTCTGTTTTCGATCCTTCTCGGTGTTCTCAGAGGTTTGTCAGGCGGCAATGGGTTCCGCAAACAAATCGCTGGCGATGCCACGTTCGACTACGTTGTTGTAGGAGGAGGAACGGCAGGTCTGACTATGGCCGTACGACTGGCAGAGCAAAAATATCAGGTGGCGGTGGTCGAAGCAGGAGGTTATTATGAGTATCTTTATCCACTCGCTCGAATTCCGGGGGCTTGCAGTCTTGGGGCCGGCGCGGATGTCCAAACCACAACCTCAATCGACTGGGGCTTCGTAGCACATGGTGTGCAGGGCGCAAATTTCCGTGACATTCATTACCCAAGGGGGAAATGCCTGGGCGGGTCGTAAGAGGCTATCATGCGATACCAATGGGACTCACTGACGTTGATCAGGTCTGCATTAAATTTCATGATATATCAAAGGTCAGCCACTATTAACAAGACTTGAGGGTACAGAAGGTGCTGAGTTTAAACAGGCCATCTGCGCAATCTATGGCAATCTGGGCAGAGCTTGTCAACGACTCCAGTTACCGCTTCGAGAATGTGCTACCATTCTTCCAGAAGACCGTCTCCTTCGCACCCCCAGTGGGAACTCGCTTCGCAAATGCTACTCCGCTATACAATATCACTGCATTTGACAAGGATGGGCAACCACTGCAAGTCTCCTACCCAAAGTATGCCACGCCATTTGCCACATGGGCGAAACAAGGGTTCAATGAGCTTGGCATTGAAGAGGTGCAGGATTTCAACAGCGGCTCCCTGATAGGTCATCAATTTTGTGCAATGACAATTCAACAGTCGGATGCATCTAGAAGCAGCTCTGAATCTGCTTTTTTGGGAACAGGCTGGAGGTCCGGCTCGTGGATTCTGTATCAATTTGCCATGGCAAAGAAAATACTCTTCGATCATCAAAATCGAGCTACTGGGGTGGTAGTCCAACAAGGGAACCAATTTGTTTTGACGGCCAAACGAGAGGTGATAATCTCGGCGGGCGCATTTCAATCACCACAGCTTCTGATGGTTTCTGGGATTGGGCCTGCCCAGGTTCTCAATACTCACGGCGTCAATCTCACCGTTGACCTGCCTGGGGTCGGTCAGAATATGTGGGATCATGTGTTCTTTGGTCCCTCTTACCAGGTCGATTTGCCCACATTGGGAATGCTAGATAGCCACATATTCACTCTTCTGAAACAAGGGCTAGCGTGGCTCTTCGGAGGCAACGGGCTTTTGACAAATCCATCCGCAGACTATATTGCATTCGAGAAGCTTCCGCAGACATCTCGCTCCGCATTTTCTGAGCTCAACGAGAAAGATCTGGCTTGGTTCCCGAGTGACTGGCCGGAAGCTGAGGTGAAATCTGAGATTTATTCCAACTTCCTTCCCATGACTGAAGCTAATCAGAAAGTCCACTTAGTACCTCGTAGGGTCTGCATTTACCGGAAACTTCTCGAACCCGTATGCACAACAACCTCGGACTGGGCATTACGCCAGCATTGTCGCAGTTCTGGGAGCTCCAACTTCACGAGGAAATGTGACTATTGGTTCAGCTGATACGAAGGATGCGCCAGTGATAAATCCGAATTGGTTGGGGACAGCCACTGATCAGAAAGTTGCAGTCGCGGCATACAAACGAGCCCGTGAGGCTTTTCGCACCCAAGCAATGAATTCTGTAATTATGGGGCAGGAGTATTTCCCTGGAGTCAGTTGTCAGACCGATGAGGAGATATTAGATATCATCAAAAACACTATGATGACGATTTATCATGCATCGTGTACTTGCAAGATGGGTGTTCAGAATGACAGCATGGCTGTTGTTGACAGTCGGGCAAGGGTGTTTGGTGTCACAGGCTTGCGAGTCGTTGATGCCAGCGCATTTCCGATTCTCCCACCGGGCCATCCCCAGTCTGTAGTCTGTGAGTTTCTTTCCTATTCTCCGTCCGTTAGACTGTTGCTAATAATTCTCAAGACATGCTGGCAGAAAAGATTGCGGCCGATATCATTGCTAACGGGATAAAATGAGGAATATCGGGTTCTCATGCATGTCAAACAGCGAATAGCATGCAATCCTACCTTGTATGACAGGGCAAGCAAGCGCTAAGAGTTTATTGTATCAACAGCGTCACCATATCTCTTCTAAATACATTTGATTCAAGGTGTCAAACATGTTGTAATCACTGGGTAGACAATCGGCCGAGAATGCGAAGCCAAGATTGTTGAGAAACAACTCATCCGGATTATGCGCCGACTCGTATCCGATCGTGCCTTGCGTATGATCATCATGCATGTTTCTCGAACTAGGAACGTCGAACCAGTTGATGTTCGCAAAAGGTAAAGTGGATATATCGTTTTGAACGAGCAAGTCATTCGGGTCTAGCAGACCATTAACTGGTGCATATGCCAGATCCGTAGCCCCAGCCGCTTCGGTTGATTGATATGAAGTCATGCAAGCGCCATCGAAAGCCAATGATGGGGCAGGCGGCATATGGTCAACATCACAGTTGAATCGTTGGCAATATACTTTCTCGAGATTACGACCAATTCGCTTTGCGATATTCCACGACGTCGACAATTCCCGCAGAACCTGAAGGCAGAGTCCCACACTTGCCTGCGGTGATGGACCTCGTAAGGCTTGGTTCCCAGGGCGAGGTTTCGTGGCTGGATCAGCGCAACAATCTTCAATGATGATCAATGCCGCTGAAAGCATAGAGTGCGTAGGTGTTATAGGGCTCATCTTGAAACTCCCAAATATCTGTCTATACTTTTGGGCAACGACACATATCCTTTGGGCGGAATTGCTGCAAATTGTCCTGGCTTTCTGCATGCAGGCAGTTTCTAGTTCTTTGTCGTCACTATTCTGGTCCATCTGGGGGTCTGTAGGGTTGCCAACGGATGGAGTGTCGGAGTGGGGTTTGAGGAATGGCACACAAAGTAGAATGCACACAGTGTGGTATACCATGCACAAGGTATAAGTGTGGGGGAAGCGCGAAGGACCCGACGGACGGTCGATCTTCAGCTCTTGGGGGAGGTCGTAATACCATGTTTTCAGTTCGAGGATACAGGAGTCAAAAAAGGTGAAACGCTGCTTGGTCTGGAGAAGTGGCTTAGGAGACCAGCTTGGCAGGTTTGTTCTGTCAGTGACAACATATAGGCAAGAAAACTACTTATATCAAAGGTGACTTACAACGAGAGAAGTACTTTCTCGAATATGCGACACAGATCAATCATTGCCCTATGCAAGTGAACCAGATCTATTTGAGAGGCAGTCCTTAGTTGTCCTTTACCAGCTGCTGAGGGCAAATAGACATCCGAGGCACATAAAGGGAATGGTTTATGGACCACTCCTTGGGAATCCTAGCCGACAGAAAGCAGAAAGTAAGGACTGTGAACAATGATAATATGCTCACGCAATAACATACCAGTAACGTGCACACCCTGCCCGTGTAGCTTGCTGACAATTTATCGTGACAATACAGCGCCCAATATATCTGCCTTCGCAACTCAATTTCGATGGGTGGCAGAGCAACTGCTCCAGAAAGAACCGATGGGTCCATGTTGAGGCCCATGTCTAAGGCCAGGCGAATAGCCATACCTTGGTGAAGCCATCCAAAAGCATCGGATCCCATTGCCTGTGGTCTGTTAGTCTGGGCCTCTTTTTCCGAGAAGTCTAGGATAGGAGAAATTACAATATAGACCATGCCCATAATTGCCAACGACTGGATTGTTGTAATCTTAGGCCACTTGAGATCATTTTGAATCAACCGCTCAGCTTTCTCGATAAATATCTTCCCGGCTGTGTTTGGATCATTCGGATCTGATCTCACTTCCATCCGGTCGCAGTATCGTGACCCTAAGGCAAGAATGCTGTTGAGAAGAAGTGGGCTAAAGTATCGTCCGCCCTGGCTCATAGATTCTCGAAACAGTTTCTCGTTTACCACTTGGAGCCACGGCTGTTCCCACTCAAAATACAAGTCAATCAGATAGGACCGAAGTTCCTCTGGTATCTGAATATGTTCTAATAAGTCTGCACTTCCATCCAGCGGGCTTTCGCAGATCCCTGCGCAAGGGCTGTCGGTCTTATATGTGTCCTCGTCTGGCGGATCTAGATCCCATTAATGGATATTATTTTCGAACTCAAGGGCTATCTCATACCTTTGGACGAAGATCGAAACAGCAATCGCCCACTTGTCGGTCCGAAATATCGTACCTCCCCATCTTGATCATAATTAAGCGACTCATCAAGCGTCAGTGCACCGTCGAACATAGTACACAATTCATCATCGGCTTTTGAGTACGCTGGATCCGGCTTCGTACAAGGCTTGTCGTCAGGATTGTCGTTTTTCGTCATCAGTTGAATGGCGGCATTTGGGTCAATCCCATGGGTCTGCAGAACACGCTCCAAGAGCTCAATGCGATTGCGCAGCATGACTACATATGATTTGGGCGCTGGCTGACGCCCATCCTCTGCAGTAGAGTACTCGCATTGCACGCCACGGTCAAGGCAGCGAGAGCAAGACGGTCGGGCCCCATCGCACTATGCAGTTTGTTAGTTGGAAAAGGCCTCAGGGAACGAAACACATATCAAGAATTTCAAGCTACCTTGGCTCGTCGCTGCCGGCATGCCTCGCAAGCTCGGGAGGTATACTTTCTACCCGCTCGCCTACGCCTGGTAGGCTCCTCTGTTGGTGCTGCCAGGGGCATGACTGAATGATTTTCGGCAATAGTACTAAGTCAGGCGGATTTAATTACTTCCAATTGGCCAGTTAGATCCAGTACATGATTTTGAAAACCTTCAGGCCTCTCAAACAAACTGGAAGTTCCCCGTTGCTATTTAGTTTGACATTACAAAGCAACATGGCTCTCCACCTGCAGCCTTGGAGGGGTCAACCTCAGGCGGACGAGGCTGGTGTCTTTGACACCTTAATGCCTGAGGACAGCTTAACGCTCTGTGCCTCAGGCACCTTAAGTGGATTTCACATGCGAGTGGCGCACACCGAGTGGCGCACACAAGCGAGTGACGCAGTCGGATACACATAGTAAATCCGATGAATTACAACTTGATATCTCAACAACCGTGGGGCATATGTTGTAGGGAGGTTTATCTTGTAGGCTAATAGGTTTTAGGTAATATCTAGCCTTACTATAGAGTTTAGAGAATTCTTTATAGCTTGGCAAACGAAGATATCCAACGTTGTATATCTTTCTGGCATACAGCATAAAGGCGATGTGATTTTCGATACCATTACATTGCAGCTTCTCAATTGTGCCGTAAAATTGATATACAACGTATATCATTCAGAATCCTTATTAACAGCTATTGAGTGGATATGAAATCAATCAAGGACGTTGTTACTGAGAAATAGACCTCAGTGTATCCGACTGCGTCACTCGCTTGTGTGCGCCACTCGCATGTGAAATACGTTAAAGTGGCAAGTGAGTGAATGCCTCAGGTGTGTGTTTATTTAATAGTTAGTTGGAGAACATTCATACATGTATGGATCGCCTGTCAAAACCACGGTATGAAACCACGGTATGATTGAGTTAAAAGCAGCCGGCGAGTCCAACTTCGATTTGTATATACTGTACAGCATACAATATAGGATTGATGTTCTTGTCCGTAATTCGTTCTCTTTTCGTCATAGACTGGATTCTGCGGAGGCAAGCATCATAACCTGTTGTGCAGTCAATGGGGGCCACTCCACGCAAAAAGCCCATCGGTGCAGGGTCTAGTGGTGGGGATGGTTGGGGTATTGCCCAGTGGGAGACAAGAGAACAAGGGTAGAGTTTAGTCGGGGAGTATCTTAGTTCCAAGTGCGATGTACGTTGTAGGTCAGCACGAGACACAGTGCTGAATGGTGGAGGTTGTGGGTAAGCCCCATTCCTGATTCCTGCAGGTGTGCTGCAGAATCCATTCCCGGGGCAGAGGATGTTATAAGTAGTTTTGTTGTATGCATGTAGGTATTATGTTGTAGTGATTCTCGTTTCTCCGAAGTATTGTCCAACAATGGTACGGGTGATCCGGGGTAAAAAGATGACGATCAACCCTCAAAAGTAGAAATCAAACCTTAGAAGTTCAATACCACATAGACAGAGATGGTTCAACCAATCCCCATCACTCACCAGGTAAGAGGAATGTTCATTCTGAAAGTCAATGAAAGTTCAACCATCAGCTGACAACCCCGCAGATCCGGGGAAGGGGGAAGAGAAAGCGGCATCGAGATTAGACCAATGTCGACCAAGGAGGAAGTGGAGAGCCGATCAATGAAAATTGGAGAGAGCGAGACAAAAGTTCTAAAAACCGGAAAATCTGAAAATGGAGGAGACGATGTACATCCATCGTATAACAACGTACAATAAGGATTGGGTTATCCTAGACTTGACAGGATTCACCCAGTAAGGGACGCATTTTGATCTTTATTATTGTCGGACATTGGTGGAACAAGTGGTGCAACAGATTGTGTGTCTAATACTCACCATTTAAGTAGAAATACCAACATTCCAATAAATGAGAATTTACTCTTCTAAGCAGTTGCAATCACTTAAATGATCTAAATATGGAACAGGGTGCTGTACTGTGCTTGCAAGCTAGACTTCAGGGTTACGAGTCTCATAGTATGGGGAATTAGGAACAACATCCGGTGGCGTCCAATGGACTTGGCTCTCTCTTTACGTTCACTTTCTATTTACCTATAGCCATGTACCTACGTTGTATACCTACTGAGACTCTGGCTGGACGGCATGAAGGGATCCGGGAATGAGTTCTTCATAACAGCCAATATACATCGAGGGACATGTTTACAAAAGTATATTAGTACCCTAAATTCAAATTCTCGGACGATAGAGACTGACACATTAAGATATAACCCAGCGGACTATTCACTCGACTTGTCATGACGTGGAGGTTGGATATACTGGAACGTACATCCCGTGGACATATATGGGTGTCTATACACAGTATATATATCCACACTAGGAGTTCACAACATGGGCACCTACACCAAGATGGACGAAGATATTGAGTGTTGATATTATTTTCCCAAAATATTCGAGATAGCCAAATGCAAAGTACATAAAAAGTGCATAGAACCAAACAGACTAAAAAGACAGAAAAGACGAGAAAAATAGGTAAAAGTACCTACGTGGTGCAGGAAACGCACAGCTCACCAATCACCGCCCTCGACTCCTTCGATTCCCCCCCCCCCCATCATCACTCTTCCTCTGGGATTCTCTCTAACATTCTTGCACATCTGCTCATTTTATCGACTCTATCTCCCAATCTTGTCTTCTCTTCCCTCCTCGGGTCAGCCTCCTTTGGGGTTGACGTTGTCCATGATTCAGCGCGTCGCTGTCGCGCCATTCCCCGCAGAAACACAGCTTCCGTTATCCTCCGTCTAACGGCTCAGTGTTCCAGACGTGTGTGTTTTGACACGAAAATACACAACTCAAAAAGGTTGATTGACCAGTGCTCAGATTATTGAAGCACGAGAATAGACATTCCTCGATTCGTACGAATTTCGCCATGGCCGGTTGATGCTACGGATGAATCAATAACCTCGATTAAGGGCACCCGCGCTGCCCAGCAGACGGTTCTGCTTGGCTGAAACATTGTCCTTGTTCTATTCAATCTCTTTTGAACTATCGCACCGTGATAAACCTCCATTTTCAAAAGCTATACAAAACTCGCTCGGTCGCCCGAGTCACCATGGCGGGCAATGACTCCCCCAATCCACAATTCCTCGCCCCTCCTGCCGTGACAGCGTTGCGACAAGAGGCTCGGAACATCGATCCGAAGATGGTTCGGTCTTTGAGTGATAATATGCGAGAAGAACGGGAGGACTTGAAGGAAGCGGCCGAACAGACGTTGAACATCATTGTAGATATGGACCTTGAGGGTCGTATCATATGGGTCAGCCCATCGTGGAAGCAGGTGGTCGGCTCCTCCCCTGAGTCGGTCGAAGGTCGTATGATATCGGACATTCTGCTAGGAAACAAAGATGTGTTCCGCGATGCGATCGAATCGATGAAGCAGGACGATTCGCGGAGTCGTTTCATTCGTTTCGCTCTGGAGATGGGACCGGATTCTGTCTTGAAGTACTCGCCTGAACCACCCCCGGCGATCACAAATAATGCAACCGTTGAAGAAAGGGCAGAAAAGGGCGTTGGGGATGCACAGGAGGAAGAGTATAATCACAATGTGCTCAGCATGGAGGGACAGGGAATCATGGTTTATGATCGGACGGACGATGAAGCTGGACATGTGCGTACCCCAACAATGCTGTGTCACCTACGACTGTCATGCATATGACTAACATCTTCTGAATATAGACCATGTGGATGTTACGACCGCTTACCGAGCCGAGAGAAGTGACAATCGATTTGCCGCCTTCGCTAGTGGAATCGTTAGGTGTCGGAGCAGAGGTCCTAGCGAATTACTTGACCGAACTAGCTGAAGCTGCAGCGACAGAACCTGATCCCTCCAAACATCCCGCTCCGACCCCTGTTCTCTGTCGCATCTGCGAGCGTCAGATCACGCCATGGTGGTTCGAAAAACACTCGGACCTGTGTTTGCAGGAACATCGGGCTGAAATGGACGTTCAGCTGGCACAGGAAAACCTCAATGAGCATCGTCATGTCATTGTCAAGGTTTTGGATGCTTTGGAAGCCCGACAAGGTAGGCCTCTCATCGGCAGCGATGGAAACCCAACGCCTCTCCCTCAGGCGGAGTATAAGGGCCTAGCCATTGGTCCCTCCCCTACCAGCTCTGCTCCGTCATCTGGCCCTGTGTCAAACAGCAACTCAGCGCCCGGCACGCCTCCTCGGTCTCGAGATCATTCCGTCTCTGGTACCGGACCAAACCGACCCCGCTCATTCACAGTGCGGAGACCATTGGCCCGCATCGTGGAACTAATTCTCGACTTGTGCGATACTTCATTGGAGATTAGTATGCCAATGATCAAGGAGTCTTCCCGCACAGACACGGAGGACTTCCGGACTTTGTCACCACAATCTGAATCGCGAATCTCCCAGGTTCTACAATGGCAGTCCCCTAGCGCCAACACCTTGGAACAAGAACAGGGGTTGGCCGCCTTGTCAGCAGATACGGAGCAGGTTGCCAAGGCAAAAGTTGACGCAGTTGTACGTCATCGCAAAATCGTCGAATACGCCGAACGCATTCGCATCGAATATACGGTGCTAGTCGAGGAATGCATTGGAGCTGCGCTCAGTAAAGCGGAGCGTATAGCTGCTGGTCAGCTCAGCGATTCCTCCTGCTCATCCGACGAAGAAATACCGCCAGAAAGCATCGTGGATAGTCACATTGCCCAAGACGACACCATGAGCATCCTCGACGATGAGTCCGTCTCCCAAGCCACGAGCCATGAATCCCAACAAAAGTCATACCCCGCAGCACCATCCCCACGGCGGCCGACATCTGCCTTGACAATGTCAATGCGTAATTCGCCGGATCGCTCATTGCTCTCACAATCAGAGCGCAGGCCATCCTCCGCGGCAGTCTCTACGGGATCCAACAGTCCCATGGAATGCCCCACCCCGCGGTCCCACAAGAGTGCTGCGGGACTTTTGGGTACATCACAACCTTCTCGACTGGGCCTCTCCCTAGCGGAGATTGATGCCGGGGAAAGTAGCGATAGCAGTCTGCCGTCGTCTGTCTTTCCTGGAGGCATCAGAACGGATTCACCATCTTCCGAAAGAAGTTTCGACCGAAAGCGGCGTAGCCTAGTATTGCCTGGGCTTTCGTGTTCTTCTCCTCGTCGACAACCTTCTCCCGCTCGACTTTCTGGTCCACATTCCCCATTGCGCATGCCGAAGCCTCGAATATCTAGCGGTGGGGATAGTATACCGTCCCCGATAGTGTCTCCATCCACCTATGCAAGTGAACTATCCCACCATCACTGCCGTCACCATAGGCGGCAGTCATCAGCGACTTCCTCCGACGTTGCAAAGCCGCCCCCTTCCCCACGTTTACCTTCGGTAAGCCAGCAACAGCCTCGGCCTGCTCCATTGTCTATCAGGGACTTTGAAATCATCAAGCCAATCAGTAAAGGTGCTTTCGGCAGTGTCTACTTGGTGAAAAAGAGAGCCACTGGCGAATACTATGCGATGAAAGTTCTGAAGAAAGCGGATATGATTGCCAAGAATCAGGTCACCAACGTGAAAGCAGAACGTGCTATCATGATGTGGCAAGGAGAAAGTGACTTTGTTGCCAAGCTCTATTGGACATTTTCTAGCAAGGACTATCTCTATCTGGTGATGGAATATCTCAACGGAGGCGACTGTTCGTCACTCGTAAAGGTTCTTGGGGGGCTTCCCGAGGATTGGGCGAAAAAGTACACTGGTGAGGTCGTGCTTGGAGTCCAACACCTTCACAACCGAGGCATTGTGCATCGCGACCTAAAGCCCGACAATCTTCTGATCGACCAAACCGGTCATTTAAAGCTGACTGACTTTGGCCTTTCACGCATGGGGTTGGTTGGCCGTCAGAAACGGGTGCTGAAGAGCCCCGACGAGTCTGTTCCTGATCTGCTGAAGCAAGGTTCTTTCCCCCGCACGATCTCAATTGCATCGTCTCGATCGGCCTCCTTTGACTTCCAGGCCAGCGCATCACCCGGCTCCACTCCACTGATCACCCCGGAAGTTGCCGCCAATGCCGTCCAACCATCCTACTTCAACCTAAACCAGGCTGGGTTCAGTCGGCAAAGCTCTCGTCGAGCTTCGGGATACCGCAGCGATAGCATGGGCAGTGATGGCCTCAATGGAATATTCAGGACATTCTCGCTGAATGATAATGCCCACGAGCCTCCTACGCCATCGCCTAGTATGTTCTCAACCAGCATGGTTGAAGAGGAGGGCCAAAGCGAGGCTGGTGATTCCCCTCGCCTCCAGCCCCTGCAGCCGACGTTCAGCAATCCACTAGCGCAGAATACACCCCCGCAACAGAGCATGATGCCTCCGGTAATGGCTCTTTTTGACCCTGAAGATCACGATCGCCGTTTTGTGGGAACTCCCGACTACTTGGCCCCGGAAACTATCAATGGCGTTGGTCAAGATGAGATCAGTGATTGGTGGTCTCTGGGATGCATCATGTTTGAGTTCATCTTTGGATACCCACCTTTCAATGCAGAGACGCCCGATCAGGTCTTTGAAAATATTCTTCATCGCAGGATCAATTGGCCCGACGACCCAGAGGAATATACCTCCGCGGAATCGTTGGATCTTATGAATAGGCTCATGACTCT
The DNA here is from genome assembly GCA_030762825.1 of Penicillium turbatum. Taxonomy (NCBI): domain Eukaryota; kingdom Fungi; phylum Ascomycota; class Eurotiomycetes; order Eurotiales; family Aspergillaceae; genus Penicillium; species Penicillium turbatum. The sequence goes on along the minus strand of JAUJYX010000011.1, from coordinate 47,115 downwards.
TGACCCTCGCGACCGAATAGGAGCCAATGTGGAAGAAAAGTTCCTAAATGGCGGCGATGAGATTCGCAGCCATCCGTGGTTCTCAGACATCAACTGGGATACCCTACTCGAAGACAAAGCACAGTTCGTTCCCAACATCGAAAATCCAGAAGACACCGAGTATTTCGATGCCCGTGGTGCTACTTTGCAGTCTTTTGCAGAAGAATTGGAAGACGAAAACTCGCCGCAGCCGTCAGCTCCCACTGGACCAGACCGGCCTCATGATGCACTGTTCAAGGTGCGATCCCAAGTCAATTCTACGAAGCGACCCTTGATGCCGCTGCACATTCCTCCACACGTTCGTGATGCTCGGGATTCCCGAAGCCGGAGATTGAGCGAACCAGCCATGGCCGATGACTTCGGCAGCTTCAACTTCAAGAATCTTCCAATGCTGGAGAAGGCCAACAAAGATGTGATCCAGAAAATGCGCCAGGAGGCTTTGCAGGCGCAGCACCGACAACCCAGTTCATTCTCGGCTGTCCAGACACCAGTCACTGCGTCCCAGCCCTCATTAGAGGGTAGCCCACTGCCGATGTCACTCCAGCGAACTTTGTCTCAGAACAAGGGTAATAATCGACCTTCTTCTCCATCGGGCCTCAGCCAGACAAACTCATCCCCCAGCAGGCCCTCGCAGCCATCCTCTCCGCTTCTAGTCCAGTTCAGTACGGGGACCAACCAAGAACGGCGCAAGACGTCGGGCTCCTCATCAGCCTCTCATCAATCGAGTGGGACCTTCCAGCCTTCCTCTGCTGACCAGGGGCGCATGCCAAACCTCCGATTAGGTTCACTTGCTTCTTCTCCCGTCAAGGCCAACCGCATACCAGCCCACTCACCGGAGAAAACGCCCAACAGCCAACGCCACGGCAGTGTTCCAGCCAGTCGTACTCGATCGCACACAATTGGATCTCAGGATGGGGATGCTTCCTCGTTCCCCAAGGAACCATTCGTGCCCCATCACCACAAACGCCGGAGTCAACTATTTGACATCTCACCTTCGTCTTCTGACAATGAGGATCCCCGCACGAAAGCACTTCTGAAGGTCCAACGTCGCCGGCAAAGCTCCCGGCGGTTATCTCAAATCAACATATTGGAAGGGCCATTCTTTCGTCCATTGGATGTGCTTATTTGTGAAGACCATCCTGTCTCGCGCCTAGTCATGGAACGCCTGTTTGAAAAACTCCGCTGTCGGACTATCACTGTTACCAATGGCGCGGAAGCTGTCAGATACGCCCTCAGCGAGGTGCAATTTGATATCATTATGACCGAGTATCGACTTCCCCAAGTCAACGGAGTTGATTTTGCTCGGATGGTGAGGGAAACTCGCACTGCGAACAGACATACTCCCATCATTGCTGTTACGGGCTATTTGAAAGACCTCCCAGAGAACCACAACTTCGACGCCCTGATCCAAAAGCCCCCAACTTTACCCAAGCTCACCGAGGCCCTGTCTAAATGGTGCATGTGGAAACCCCTTTCAACGGAGCACAGTCCTTCCCAACCTGTTTCTATTCCAGGCCCTGATTCTCGGCCCCATACCGGGACGAACGGGGACAGTCCTAGTTCCGCGTCTTCTGGGTTTGTGCTCAAAACCCCCAGCTCTTATCGAGGCTCTAGTCGGGAGGATTCGCTCAGTAGCAGCGTGTTTGGTGATATGGAGTCTCTCAAACCCGATGACGTCCCCGTTATCGTTAAGCGCAACTCTGATGACTGGGATCAACGGCACGGTGGGTTGGGAATATCAGAGGAACTAGCGCAGCATTCTGGGAGTTCAGATCCTAACGTCGTACCCGTTCCTCATCTTCTTCATGCCGCGTCCGCACCCGCGGCCATGGATGCCACCGGTAGTTTGACGCCCCGGAAGCAGCGATCCAGTGAAGCAATTCGTGCCAAGAAGGAATCACTTGAGAAAAAGTTGTACGAGGGTGCCGAATCTGGCGACGATGAGGATGAAGAGCTCGGCAATTCCGTGTCACGTCGCAGTCCACCTTCTCGGAACCGGCGACCTGGCTCCAAACTGGGCATTGAAATGATGCGGACCAATAGTCGAGGTAGCGTTGTCAGCGGTAGCGAGGAACTGTTGAAGAAAGAGAGGGAGGCCCTTCGGAGCCAATGTGCAGAGTCCGCTGATAACGAAGCCAGCGAGGGGTCTTTGGGTTCCCCCGGCAGTACGAGCCTCGAAGATCGTTTCGAGGCTCTCAGCATCCCCGAGGAATCGGAGGGGGAAGAACCAGTCAGTCCTCGTGAATCTCCCTCTGGATCCGGAACATCTGCATTTCAGCGGCACCGGCCATCGCTGGCGCATCATGATACCTCGATCTACTCTGGCCGAACGCAAGACCAAGGGGAAAAGACCCAGCCGGGCACATCAAATCAAGGTCAAAGGACACCCCCTTGGGACTTACCTCCAGGTATCACCTCCCATCACACCGCTTCGCCTCTCACACCGGAAGTCAAGACGTTTGGCAATGCGATGACCCCGGAACCCGGTTACTGTAGTCCTACGCTCGACGCTGAAGCTACGCCGCGGCCTCTTCATCCTTCGCCCAGTCTTGATCCGGAGGAGACCCCTCGTGCCCCGGAGCGACATCGCCCGGACTTGAGCTTCCGGTTTAAACGATAGATGCGTGTGATCGCTCTTTCCCTCTTGCGCTCCTTTCTGTCCGGTCCTGGCTTCTGCTGGCTGATTATCTGGCTGATTATCGGATATGGTTCCGTGCTGTCTACATATTGTTGTTTATCTACTTTGTTCTCTTTGTACAGCCTTTTTTTGTCTGTGCTACCTCCTTATGCCCCCTGGGATACATTGTCATATCCATTCCCTCACGTCTCTTATGTCTGAATGTTGTTTTGTTTTGTGGTTCTTTGGAGCAAGGTGTTCCGGTCTCTCTCTCTTCTTTTCTGCTCGACAGCAATTTTCTTTTCTTTTCTGGCGATGGGTAGTCTCTGCATTTCATTTTTCAGGCCATGTGATTTGAAATCAAAACATCAGCTTGACGCTGTTTTCATTCTCGTTCATTTATATGACAGCATGTCGTAGGTGATCTACAAATCCAGAGTGGCCACATTAGGGAGACCTCACAGCCACGTCCCCCCTTTTTATATTTTTGTTGATCGCCCCTTGCGGTATATGATTTGCGATGTACAACATATGGGTGGTCCATTGTGGAAGTGCGGTTGGATTCATTTCCTTGATTGTTTATGTGAAGATCTTCTTCGACAAGACCTCGCTTAATATCCTTCTATTCATTTCCTGCATGGAACATCCGTAGCTCCCACGACATGCTAGACTGTTCAGGGTGATGGATATATGTAAGAATTACATGTATGTTCGACTTTATACGTATCGATCTCTCAAAGAGCACCACATCAAAGTGATATCACTATGAATAAACAGATTGGATTATACAACATCTATGTGTACGTTGTACGTTGTACCTTAAAGTGCACGTCCAACACCCCCCTGAGGGGACTGTGTCTAGCCCTGAAGGTGGCGCGGGGAGGCGTCCTTGGCGTCTAGCATAAATATGAAAATTCTCCTTGTTGTAAAGTATTTAAATGTTCTTTATTTCTTCTTCTTATCGAGTTCCGGCGCTTCCCTCGATCTTCGCGGGAATTGCTTCTTTGGAAATGGGTCGTCATTTCTCGCCACTCGGTGGATCAGAGCGTTGACCTGTTAGTGTTCAGGGTATATTCCCTGGTTGAGTGAATCAATTGCGTATGTTGTGTGTTGTACAAAATAGAATGGGAGAGACCATGACCTATGCCCTGTTAATGTGTATCGAATTGAAGCAATATATGTAAGTTGTTAGTTAGTATGTCTATCTTGTACACTCTCCCTACAACATAAAGTAGTATCCACCTATCCTCCCCACCTCTACACCCTTCAATCTCGCCACTTTAATCTACTTCAGATTTAATGTACTAAATCAATAAAATAAACTAAAAAGCAAAGTTTCCCGACCCAAAAGGCCAAGATCAAAAAAAGGCCCAGACTTTCTTGGGTTGGATTCCACTGGGTCTTTCGATCGACGCTCATTCCGCTTTCCCATCCTTCTCTTTCTTCTCTATCTCGGTCTCTACCTCCTTCTATATATCTCGGGTCTTTCGTTATTTTTTTTTTTGGTTTCCGAGTCGTTCTTCTTTGGTGATTGCTGTGCCAAGATACCCTATAAATATCCGACACTTCCCCCCCCTGCATTCTTCGGATTGAATCCCCGCAATTTCAGCTATTTGGCCTGGTGCCACAATGTCATCCCCAACGGAGGAACGGAAAACGGTTGAACAAGAACCTAAGGACAAGCGCAAAGACTCCGATATCTCTCCTACATCCGACGAAGGTACCTATGTAACCGAACCTGAGACCGATCACCCAGCGGGTACTTTGAAGGTCGATACGAGTTACGCGGGTGATGATGATGATCAACCTATGCGCACACCGTCCGCTCGTCGGGAGCAGGCGACACGTCTGGAGGATGACTTGCTGCTCCTGCAAGCCGAACGAATGACCTCCCGTTCGACTCACGGACCTGATGATGAACACGATCAAAATTCCATCAAACGCGCCCGCTCGCGTCGTTCAGAGCCCGTGGACGACTTCGACGAAGCTACAAACCCTTTACACGAAAAAACTGCCATCTACAAGCCTCCGGAGAAACCCAACACCCAGGTTGCCATCTTTGTGAAGAAACTGCATCAGTCAAGCTTCCTCTTGCGCTATTTGACCTACATTGCCCCCGTTGTCATCATCCTCTTGATTCCGTTGCTGGTCGGTGCTCTCCAATTTCGACAGGCCAGCGTTGGTGGTGTGGAGTTGATGTGGTTTTCCATCTGGTTAGAAATTGTGTGGCTGACCCTCTGGGCCGGACGAGTGAGTACCAATGAATCCAATAATCTAACGGAAAAGCCTGATTAACCTGCCTTCCTTTTTTTTTTGCTAGCTTGTCAGCAAATGCTTACCCCCGACTGCCGGTCTCCTTGCAAGTATTTTTACCAACAACGCGAAGAAATGGCGCGACATGGCCAAGCAGCTTGAGCTCCACGCCGCGCTGTTTTTCTGGTGGCTTGGTGTGGAGATTTCTTTCCTGCCTACAATGAAGAACCACCACGTCAATGGCGATAAAGGGACGAGGAGTTGGGAAGGCACCCTCAACAAAATCATCATCGTCATCTTTGTGTGGACAATTCTGAATTTCATCGAAAAGATTCTGATCCAGCTCATTGCCATCAGTTTCCACACGCGAACATACGCGGACCGCATTGAGATCAACAAGTTCCAGATTGGCAGTCTGACCAAGCTGTATGACTTCTCCCGGACGACCTTGACCGACCAAGACGATCCATATGACGAGAAGACTGGGGAGGGAACTTCCTCGGGAGTCAGGACCCCGTTGCACTACGCTAACGTTGCTCAGCGGAAGGCCAAGGGAGCTCTGAACAAAGTGGGAAATCGGGTCACCGACATAGCAGGTGCAGTGGTGGCCGATGTCACTGGTCGTACGGCCACTCGCAGCACCGATGCGTATCAGGTTGTATTGGCGCTTTTGCGAACTACTGGGGGCTGTCAGGTCTTGGCCCGCCGTCTTTATCGCACATTTGTGAGAGATGGCTTCGACACGGTGTTTGGAGGCGACTTGAAGGCCGCATTCGAAGACGGCGAGGAAGCCGAAGCTGCCTTTGCCATGTTTGATCGTGACATGAATGGCGACATCTCCATGGAGGAGCTGGAGGCCGTTTGCGTTGACATTGGCCGCGAGCGCAAGTCTATCACCGCATCTCTGAAGGATTTGGATTCTGTTGTATCTAAATTGGACTCGGTGTTCATGTTCTTTGTGTTTGTCATCGTGATTATCGTCTTCCTGTCGCTCATTTCGACCTCGGCTGCCGGTGTGCTCACGTCTGCGGGCTCTGCTGTTCTTGCTCTGTCTTGGTTGTTCTCTGCTACTGCCCAAGAGTTCCTCCAGTCAGTCATCTTCGTATTTGTTAAGCACCCATTCGATGTTGGCGATCGGGTGACTATCTACGGCAATTCTGGCGATTCCGGTCTCGGCGACGATTACTTTGTAAAGGAGATCACTTTACTCTACACGGAGTTCAAGAAGATGCAAGGTCATGTGGTGCAGGCGCCAAACAGTTACCTCAATGGTCTTTTCATTCTCAACCAGCGCCGATCGGGTGCTCTCGCCGAGGCAGTTCCAATCGTCATCAAATACGGTACCACCATTGACCAGCTTGACTCCCTGCGACAGCGACTCTTGGAGTTTGTCCGAAGCGAAAAACGCGATTTCCAGAGCAACATTCTCACGGAAATGCGCGCTGTCACTGAAAATTTTTCGCTCACACTGAATGTGGTCTTCTTCTACAAATCCAACTGGCAGAATGAGGGTCTTCGTTTGCAGCGCCGCAATAAGTTCATCTGCATGCTCATGGTCGCTCTCCAGGAGATTGGAATCGAGGGCCCACGCATGAACCTCCAGGGTGCCAAGTTCGACATTCCCTTCCACGTCAACTATGGCAACCAGCGCCCTGCTGCTCGGCAAGACCCCATCGAAGCCGAGGAGATTCCGATGCCAGAGGGATCTCATCAGCTGCCCGAGAACACCGGAACCAGCAGTGGCAGCGCTATCCGTCACCCATCCATTCTCCGCAAGGGTATGGACACTGCTAACGCTCGTGCACGCGGTCCATCCATGTCTCAGCGCAAACATGTCGATTTCTCCTTGGGCATGTCCAATATGGCCTCCAACGATGTCATGGGCGATGTCTTCGAGGATCGAGTTCTTCGCGTTGATGATGTCGTCCGTACAGCCAATCGCGATGCCGCCGAGCGCCGCATCCAGGAAGAGAATGAGGATGAAGAGGAACGTCGGAGTCGGACGTCTTCCTCCCGTCATCGTCGCCCTTCCAACCTGAGCGCTCCCTCCAACAAAGACGACGGTCGCCGGTCGACCGATGCCAACAGCTTCCGTAGCGGCCAGTCATCTCTCAGCCGAAACCGGTTCTTCCATCACCGCAGCAGTGTGGGTCATGATCGGGACGACCTGATGGAGCAGGGTCGCTCCGCTGAACCCACTGTGCACCCTCCGTCTGCGATTTATGACGCCAAGGAACATCCACATTGATTGAGCTGTGATGATGTTCAGTCTTGCTCACTGATGTCTTGATTGTTGACCGAACATACACCATTGATATACACCATTGTCATTTCCCCCTTTACCCTTTCATAGAATCGTGATATATCCTGTCCGATGAAACTATAATGTCTCTTTCTACTATACATATATCCCCTATATTGGTCTCAAAGCCCTTCTCCATCTTTCTTTTTGGCGGAATATTGATTATATACAGCATTTGGTTGAGTCTTGGAGGCTTGACTTTCACTAAAATAACATTTATTCTCTGTTTCTGACCATGAGAACCATATACATGTCTTCCAAACGACCCTTCATACTGCCGTCATCCAGGACAGAGTGGTTTTCGATTCAGATACACACCTTGGCGCCTAGCAAGCGCGATTAGGTGGCCCATGGAGTATTCTGGGTCGTTCAAGGTGACACGAGGCAGCTTCATTCCGGCGCCACTGGTCTCATTCACGAGTCCACGGCCGTTCCAGCCCTTGAGGTTGCATCAGTAGAACCGATTCCAATGCCGGCAGCCTAGTTGGGAGCGGAGCAAAGATTGAAGATGTTAATATTAAATATGAAGGACCCCGAGGAAGTCCATGTAACTATTCCTCTGTCCGTAATAGACTGAAGTTGTGCTTATCCCCAAATATAGTGCAATTGGAAGTTGCCGGCCATGTCTTGTCCTCCGGGCAGTGATAATCAATTCGGTCCCCATGTGAACCCTCTCTGTCGCCCTTTTGATTTCACTCTACTCTTCGAAGATACGATATTCACGTTATTACCAGCAATTTTATTTGTGCTTGCTACGGCAGCTCGTCTCTCGGTGCTTATTCGTGCTCCCGTCAAAGTGAGATCGTATTCATTGGCGATATGGAAGATTGTATGTAGGTTTCATCTTGACTGACTTCCCAATCTCAGAAGATGAGATGAGGGTTAATAAGGCGCAATTTCTAGATTGCCCTTGGATTGCTTCTGCTCCTACACCTGATCTACCTCGTTTTCCGACTTTCGGACTCCCATTTATCGACGAATTTGTCCGTGACTGCTAGTGCTTTTGAGCTTGTTGCCGTCATTGCATCGGCACTACTCTCATGGATCGAAGACCAACGCTCCATCCGTCCGTCAGATTTGATGATCATCTATTTCACCGTTATGGCTATACTTTCGCTGCCTCGCGCTCGGACACTTTGGATGATACCGTCATGTGGCCCAAGATCAGCCATTGTTTATACACTGATCTGTGTTTTCATTGTGCTAGTGCTGTTCTTCGAATCCGTTCATAAAACTGGACACCTGCGCACGATACATCGACGATCTAGTAGGGAAACCGTGTCCAATTTCTGGGTTCGGAGCCTTTTTATCTGGGCGATTCCGCTCCTTCGCAGTGGATACTCAACAATACTTACAGTTGAAGACATGCCAGATATTGATACTGCGCTGGAAAGTACAGAGGCTGAGAAGAAGTTACGAGTTGCATGGGCCCGAGGTATCAACATTCTTTTGAACATTCCTTTTGCATGAGCAGGCAAGTTAATGGAGTCCTTCAGCGCTACCGAACTCGAAGCATCGGTTGCTTCAAGCAGCTTGTCGTGCCTACATTTCCCCACTGATTAGTGCTGTGATCCCCCGGCTGTGTTTATCTGCGTTCAAATTTTGCCAACCTTTTTTGATCTCTGCTACATTGTCTTTCGTCTCTACGCCAACTACGACAGAGCATCGAGTCTACGGGCCTGCATTAGTTGGTGCATATGTGCTTACATATATGGGAATGGCAGTAGGTTCCACATCCAGCATGTTAGAATCAACACGCCCGGCCGCTGACAACAGATTGTCAAGCTATCAAATGCAGTGTACTGGCGCCAGGCACTCCGTCTCAATACCATGTCTCGTGCCGGCCTCATTTCGCTCATCTATCGGCAAACTACAAAGTTGCGGGCAGGTGAGTTCAAAGACAAGCCTGCTATCACGTTGATGAGCACCGACGTTGAGCGCATCGTTGCCACGCTACACGCTCTTCATGAAGCATGGGCAGCTCCTTTGGAGGTAGGAGTTGGCTTGTTCCTTTTGCAAAGGCAACTAGGAGTCGCATGTTTGATTCCTGCAGTCATATCTCTCGGTGAGTGGTAACCACCGGAATTATTACGTACATGCATCTTAGAAGTACATGTATAGTCACTGTTCTAGTCTCCATTCCAATTTCCCAAAGATCGAATGAGGCCATCAGTCGGTGGATCGAGCGCGTACAAGACAGGCTGGGTGCTACATCGAGCATGTTACATGACATGAAAGCCGTCAAAATGCTAGGGCTGAGTGATAGACTCTTCGACCATGTTTCCCAGTTGCGGATCATGGAATTACAAGTGTCTGAAAGATTCCGAAAACTACTCATTGGACAAGTGATATTATGTATGATGAAAGTGCATGGCGAAAATGATTGATCCTAAAGCATACTGACACCGAGTTTCTGGCTAGCAATTCTTCCTCTCACACTAGCCCCGTTCGCTACTTTCGCAATCTTCGCTATCATCTCTGCGACAAAGGGCGGCGAGATGCTTCTTTCAAACCGAGTATTTACCTCACTTTCGTTGATATCGTTGCTGACCGCACCCCTGCTAGTTTTCGTTCAGGTGTTGCCATCTCTATATCAGTCTATTGCGTGTTTCGATCGAATCGAGAGTTACTGTGTCAAGGCCCCCGTCGAGGTGTCCGACGAGGTTATATCAACACATAAGTTAGACCTTCCGGAAACCATTCCAATGCAAGTGAAGGACACTCAGGAGCCAGCGATTGAGTTTCACAATGCTAGCTTTGCATGGCACCGAGACGATGTTCCGATTCTCAAAGACATATACTTTTCCATAAAGAGAGGGTCCATCACAGCGATCATTGGGCCCGTCGGGAGCGGGAAATCGACACTGCTAGAAAGTGCGCTCGGAGAGACTGAGTTGATAAAAGGGTCGTTCACATCGACTTCATCAGCGGTTGCTTATTGCCCTCAGACGGCCTGGATCATCAATGACACCATCCGTCAGAATATCACAGGCCCGTTGGCGTTTGATGCTAACTGGTACAAATTTGTCATTTGGGCCTGTTCTTTGGACAAGGATATTGAGGATATCCCAGGAGGGGATTTGTCCAAAGCTGGAAGTTCCGGAGTAACTCTAAGCGGTGGACAAAAACAACGAATCGTGAGTGAGGGTATATGTACATCTTGAATCGTGGAAGGGCCATGGTGCTGATTCAGGTCTAGGCCCTTGCACGGGCTGTGTATTCGCGTGCCTCGATCGTGGTGTTGGACGATGTGTTCAGTGGACTCGATACCGAATCCACGTTGACTATATCATCTCGCCTTTTATCATCGGAGGGGCACTTTAGAAAATCCGGGAAGACGGTAATTATGGCAACACATAACTGTATGTCTAGAGCGACCCGAGAACAATATTCGCTGTGCTAATGCAGGTGTAGATCGATTGCTTCCCTATACAGACGAAATTGTGATCTTGGACGAGGGAATGGTCACTAACATCACGACATACGCACAGATCCGTAGCTCCTTGCCTCAAGAGAGTCACCCTAAACCGAACAAGTCAGTACAGGAATATCGAAATCGCCCCAAGAAGGCGCCGGAATGTACGAGCCCTGATCCAATCATCCAATGTTTACCCATGGAAGAGCCTACTTTGGACGCTTCTCGCCGAGATGGCAAATGGTCCGTCTACATATTTTACCTTCGATCTGCTGGGTGGACGATGATCGCCGTCTTGGCGATATCAATTGTGTTATTTGGGGTTTCAGACAGAGTGACTAGTGAGATACAGATATGCCTACGTGAAGAGAGAGCAGCTCACTGATGATTGTGCAGCAATTTGGCTTCAGAAATGGTCAGATGCCAATGAGAAATATCCCAATCAAAACTTAGGGCTTTATCTTGGAGTCTATGCCGCATTATTTGCAATCTCTCTACTCTCGCTCATTAGCGCCTGCTGGTGAGTTTGGGATACTGTTCGAAATGGTCTTCATGCATCTATGACTCAAGTTATTATAGGGTATTATTTGTTCGAGTCATTAACAACACCGGTCGGGTGATGCATCGCCATTTGCTGCGATCTACATTAAGGTGACTCCTACCTGGAAATTGTCCAATATTGGTGCTTGTTGACTGAATATCACCTTCCAGTGCACCTTTCAGTTTCTTCCAAAAAGTCGATGCTGGATTGACAACAAATCGGCAAGTCTTGTTTTGCATTATGCTGTATTGAGCTTACTCTGAGAGCTTGTAGTTTTAGCCAGGACATGGAACTTATTGATATGAATCTTCCTGTTCAAGCAATCAATACCTATATTGGTATGTACTGTCATACTACGCAACTTCCATGGCCTTTCATTTTGTGATGACTGATTTGGCCCAAACTAGGACTGTCTAACTGTTGTGTTCAACTCGTGATTCTTTGCATCATGGGGAAGTATCTGACAATTGCTGTGCCTGTGCTGGGGGTTATCTTGTTCTTTGTCCAGAGGTACTATCTTCGAACATCTCGACAAGTTCGTCTTCTCGACATTGAAGCCAAGTCTCCCTTATTCACACATTTTGTGGAAACTATGCAGGGGATATCAGTCATTCGGGCTATGCAATGGCAGTTACCCTTTCAAATGCAATTAGAAACTGCACTTGATCGGTCACAGAAACCCTTCTACATGCTGTTTTGCATTCAGCAATGGTTACAACTGGTGCTTGATATCCTCATGACGGTCCTGGCTACAGTCCTCGTCTCCTTGGCTATTGCATTGGAAGGTCACTTCACTGCAGGTGCCATTGGCGTGGCTCTGAACCTGATCCTCAGTTTCAATACGGATATCATGCTGCTTATCAAGTCGTGGACCGTTCTTGAAACTTCCATTGGGGCAGTTTCTCGCATCCAGGACTTTGTTTCTAATACACCATCTGAGAATCAGCCTCAGGCTACTGTGAATCCTCGCCCGGATGATTGGCCGTGCCATGGGGAAGTCATATTCCGAAATGTTACCGCTGCCTATAAGTAAGTCTCATCCTACTCCTTCCATATATTCATACATCCAAACCAACCAATGTAGTCCCAACGCATCGCCAGTCTTGAATGATATCTCTCTTATTATAAAACCCGGAGAAAAGCTGGCATTGTGCGGCCCGTCGGGTAGTGGTAAGACATCACTCATCCTTGCATTACTACAGATGATCGATCTACGAACTGGCACAATTCAAGTGGATGGAATAGACGTGACAACTTTGCAATGCACCGACATACGATCTCGCATCAACGTTATCCCACAGGGACCCTTCTTCATCAGAGGAACCCTACGAATGAATTTAGAGCGCTGTTCCGCCACCGATCCTGTCTCAGATGCATACCTCATCGCTGCGCTAGACAAGGTAGGGCTATGGAAAAAGATTGTCAATAGCGGGAATGGAGGGCTTGATCAGCCACTGTCAATATTGGACTGGTCATTAGGTGAGCGCCAGCTCCTCGCCCTGGCACGTGCATTGGTGATGAAAAGCCCAATTCTGGTATTGGATGAAGCAACTAGCAGGTATGTCACGAGCTACTAATGTTACATGACAATCTTGACTCGAGCAATATTCTAGTGTGGACTGGGAAACAGAAGCCACAATGCAAACGATAATTGAGCGAGAGTTCGCATCCCAGACAGTCATCTCTATTGTGCATCGCTTACGCTACATCGAACGATTTGACCGTGTTGGCTTGATGAAGCAAGGTCGCCTTATTGAATGTGATCGACCGGAGGCATTGTTAGGCACACGATCCTGGTTTCGAGAATTATACCTTGCCAGACAAGCTGAATAAAGAATATTCATAGGACCGCCTGGTGATATTTTAGATAGTCTGGCCAACTATATAGATTGAATTTGAAACCAACAGTCATTTAGGATTCAGGTCACATGGAAGATGGGACGTTGATATAAAGGGTGTCAAAGAAATAAACATGACTTTCAATGTTGATAGAAGTAGAAGATGAGTCCTTTCATTTCAAGAGGGAGATTGCCGCGTGTTTGTTGGCCAGTTTCTTGTCGATGCAACAACGCAACAACGTCAACGACCCTATAAGTTCTCCTCTTGCCTTAACCAACATCTTCTCTCATCATCCTCTTCTTAATCAATCCCCATCTCATATTCCGGATCTTACTCTCTTGACGCGAGTGTCAGTCCGGTCCACCATGCGAGGCGAGGTATGTATACATTCTACGTATATTCTCTGACCCCAACGACACACACCATAGGTGGATCTCTTCGCTCGATCTATAAGACCAAATCAAGAGAAAATTAACGTTGATATTGAATTAACTCTATCCAGATCTGTCACTTACACATTGGCCAGGCTGGCACCCAGCTGGGAAATGCGGCCTGGGAACTGTACGTCTTAAATGCTCACTTTCTCCGCTTTGTTTACTGATGAAGAGTGCAAAATTAGCTACCTACTTGAGCATGGTCTGAAGCCTGATGGCTGTATTGATCCTGACGCTACTGATGAGGAAGCGAAGAGCGGCTCTTATGAGACTTTCTTCACTGAGACCTCCAACGGCAAATATGTGCCCCGTTCTATCTTCGTCGATCTTGATCCCTCCGTAAGTGACAGGACACATGGTGGACCGGAGAGCCTATCCGCTAATAGATCATAATAGCCTATCGACGAGATTCGCTCTGGCACTTACCGTGATCTTTTCCGTCCCCAGCAGCTGATCAGTGGGAAAGAAGATGCTGCCAACAACTGTACGTTGCAATCGACATTGGGAGAATTTACGGGAAGTTGAGAAGCTTATATAACATAGATGCTCGTGGCCATTACACCGTCGGCAGAGATATTTCTGGAGCTGTGATCGACAGCATTCGTCATGTTGCCGGTACAAACTTTTCCGTGCCAATGTCCTCTCGATGATACTAAGCTGACATGTTTGTAGAAAACTGTGATTCCTTGCAGGGCTTCTTGATCTTCCACTCCTTCGGTGGTGGCACGGGCTCAGGCTTTGGTTCGCTGTTGCTGGATCATCTCACCAACATGTATGGGCGCAAGTCCAAGCTGGAATTCTCGATCTATCCTTCGCCGCGTACAGCGACGGCCGTCGTGGAGCCATACAACGCCGTCCTGTCTACTCACAGTACCATCGAGAATTCTGACTGCACTTTCTTGGTTGACAACGATGCCGTGTACGATCTCTGCCGCCGCAACTTGGACATCCCGCGTCCTAGCTATGAGCACTTGAACCGACTCATCGCGCAGGTGGTGAGCTCAATCACCTCTAGCCTGCGCTTTGATGGTGCACTCAATGTCGATTTGGCCGAGTTCCAGACCAACCTTGTCCCGTACCCGCGGATTCACTATCCTCTGATTTCGTACGCTCCAGTGATCAGCAATAAGCGCAGCTCTCACGAAAGCTTCAAGGTGCAAGATCTCACTTTCCAGTGTGCGTACTCATGATTCCGATGGAACGTGTTCATATTTGCTAACTTCGTCACAGGTTTTGAACCTCGCAACCAGATGGTCAATTGCGATCCACGAAAGGGCAAGTACATGGCGGTGGCCCTTCTTTACAAGGGCGATGTTGTACCTCACGACTGCACCAAGGCTGTGCACGCTCTCAAAACCAAAGGCACCTTCAGTCTGGTCGAGTGGTGTCCGACTGGGTTCAAACTAGGCATCAACTATCAAAAGCCCGTGCGTCGTCCCGATGATGAACTCGCAGCTGTCGATCGTTCGGTCAGTATGCTGTCTAACACTACCGCCATCGCGGAGGCCTGGAGCCGTCTCGATCATAACTTCGACCTGATGTACTCCAAGCGTGCGTTCGTCCACTGGTATGTCGGCGAAGGAATGGAAGAAGGCGAGTTTTCTGAAGCGCGTGAGGATCTCGCGGCTCTGGAAAAGGATTACGATGAGGTTGCTGAAGATAGCGGCCCGGAGGAAGCAGGCGCTGAATACTAAGTGGGATGTCTCGCTGCCACTTGCAGCACGTTAGCATGGGCCTTGCGCTGCCTAGACGGATCACGCTTTTTTGTGACCATTTCCCTGTCCATGGTCTTCTTCAGTTGTAGATCTCGCAAGGAATTTCATTGATGAACCAAGTTATGGCGAACCCCCCCAAAAAAAGCCCGATTGGGAACAGAATGTACTTTTAAGAACTCAAGGACTATCCAAGTATCTTGTGGCTTTTCCCATGATCTAGTACCAACATTGAAACGCTTCAGTCCGAAATATTAACCCATCAAACGCTCTATGGAAAATGCAAAATTATAATTAGTGATACAAGTAGGAACTTCTCTTCAACCGTCACTTGCCAATTCAAGCTCCTGAAGGGCCTTCAATGCATGCTCGTAGGTCCACATGGTCACCGCACTTGCAGGCGCTGCTTTGAGTAAACTGACCGTCAAGCCACGGTACAAACCACGTACACCTTGGGTACGGACAATCATGGCAATGCTTTGGAGAACCCCGTGATACTCCGGAATATTGCGATGAACATAGCGGGTTCTCGTTGGCCCCTGTACCTGTAGCCGCTTTCGCACCAGGTCCAAAGGGAACACGCCCGTTTTGGCCAATACACTCGCCACCACGCCGGCAGCAGCATCACCGGTTCCCAAGGGCAGAACGTCCCATGCCGTCATCGCTGGCCTAAGGGCCTCGTATGTTGTGAAGAATAGTCCCATATAAGGCACAATTTGTGCGATGGCGGCGGAACATCCCCGGAAAAACCCTGGTAACCCCTCATGACGAGCGATCTCCAGCACCGAGGAGCGCAGCGAGTTATACACCCGATCCGGGCCTTGTGCGGCGAAACGCGTACGAAGGAGATCGAGCGGATAGGTTAATCCCGTGGCACATCCTCCTGCTGCTGCGCCCGATATGAAGGACTCGGCGGGTTGGGGAAGTCTGTAAGAGCCGAGTTGCGCAAGGGCTTGAGTTGTCCCCCGATATGCGGTGAATTGCATGGCGCCGTAGCAGACATACATAATCTCGGCAGGAATATTGCCTTTCCAGAGGCCCTGTGGTAGAAGAGAGTGGTTAGAATATTGAGATGGCAAACAATGCAACAATATGACCGGTCTGACATACGGTAATTCCTTCTTGCCTCATGATCGTCCGTATCGTGGACAATGTCCCTTTATAAACAGGCCCATCGACACCACGATGGGAAGTAGGGTCTGATAATGAATGAATCTGCAACTGTAGCCGGATCTTGACGACGTCCAGTGGCGCAATGCAGAACCGCGATATCAATCCAGCGATTCCGCCGGCCAGCACGACCTGTCGCTTGGTGCCTTCATCTTTAAGATGCTCTCCACCGGCCGACATGAGTTGAATGATGTGTCTCTTTCACAGACTGGGAATGTCTGTATAGTGGTAAGAGTAGATTAAGAGGAATTGAAACGCATGTTTATTGTTGAGTCCTGGAATGAGAGGGAAAAAAAAAAAAAAAAAAACAAGCTGTCAACGTCACTGACATTTACGTAAGGTCCTTTGGAACTTCCAATCCTTGGAAAGAAGTCGTCGGGGGAAGGAATGTGGTGGCCTAAGGTGTCACTTCTGGCCTGAGGTATGATTGTGGCCTCAGGCATGATACTTGCCTTAGGCACACTATTTTCAAGCCGAGGTAATCAAGTTATCTTGCGGCCCCACGTTTCCGATCATCATCCGAAGAGCTTCTGAAGGTTCATTCTACCCTTCCTTTCTCACAGCTGTTACTGTTGTTAATTTGCTCAATTTCAGTCATAGGCCAGCCATGCAGCGTTTACGAACTTCAGCCACCCTGTGGCAATTGTCACGAGCATTGCCATACCAAATTCCGCGGCGTCACTTCACAGCTGCTACCCGCCGTTTCAACACCACCCTCGAGCAAATCTCCAGTGTCAACTCGCAATCTATTACTGCAAATGCTGAGCTTCCCTCTCCTATACCACAAACCATTGAACCTAAGGGTGATCCTCAAAATTCCGGCCCCAGTGTATCTGAGAGAACCAATGCGAGTGCCGCTCCCCAGAGAACGGCCAAACGTCACTCCTTCTATGTTGGCGCACAGGAGCTATATCTTCATCTCGGGCCGAAGAAAACACTCACATTGCCATATACCTATCTGCGTGATCTATGCCAGTGTCGAGTGTGCAAGGATGAACACTCGAAGCAGCGCTCATTCCGAACCAGTGATATCCCCGCCAACATCGCTCCAAGCCGGGTCAATTGGGACGGGAAGAAGCTGTCCATCACTTGGGCCAGGGACATTCTGGGGTCCGAAAATGCGCACGAATCGACTTGGGACCGGAGCTTCCTCCAAAGGCCCGTCCTGAACACTCATCGTCAACATAGCAGCCGAAATTCTGGACCTGTTAGCTGGGTAAAGTCGAGGATGGACAAAATGCAGCATTGGGTATCTTACGAGGACTACATGAATGATGAGTTCAAATTTGCCTTCTCTATGCGGCAGTTACAGCGTTTGGGCCTTATCTTTGTAAAAGACATTCCTGAATCACGCCAGATGGTCGAAAAGATAGCCACACGTATGGGACCCCTGCGCAACACATTCTACGGATCGACCTTCGACGTGCGCACTGTTTCAGAGGCGACCAATGTGGCATATACAAACCAGTTCCTTGGCTTTCACATGGATTTGATGTATATGAATGAGCCACCTGGATATCAGCTCCTACACTGCCTTGAGAACTCGTGCTCCGGCGGCGAGTCGATGTTCGGGGACACATTCCACGCTGCGAAAGTCATGAATGAGCGACACCCAGAAGAGTACAACATGCTCCGCGAGCAACGTCTGGGCTACGAGTACAGGCATGTGAATCATACTTACTACAACGAGCGACCCGTATTTGAACATGACCCCAAAACAGGACGTCTGATCCATGTCAATTACTCGCCCCCTTTCCAATCTCCCCTCCCAACACCCGATGAAAGAGATCACGACGCTCGATTTGTGAACAAGCTACGTGACTCCCTTTCGAAGTTCACTTCGATCGTTGACGATAAAGAACACATCTTCGAAATGAAGCTGAACCCCGGGGAGTGTGTGATCTTTGATAACCGGCGAATCCTTCATGCCCGCCGCCAATTCGACTCCAGCGAAGGATCCCGCTGGTTGGCAGGCGCGTATGTGGATACGGATGCTCTGCTGTCCCGTTTCGCTGTCTGTAAGCAACAGCATCCCTCCGCATGGATGCGCAATATTCAGAAAAGTCGTGGGGAAGGGGAAGAGGATCAGAACAACCACGAAGACAATGGAGATAAGAATAGAGGCCAGTGAAAACCACACAGATGAAACCACGGGTATGGCCACATCCCGTGAAGCAATGGATGTCGGTCAACCTCTAAACGTGTTGCATGCCGAAGAGCTGCTACTATGTCCTTGTCCTTTAGTAGTTGATTGCATATTTAGCTGGGTATGTTCATGTGAAACCTTTACAGCCCCGGCTGTTGTTCTTTGCCGGAGTCATCTGGCTAGTACCGCAAGGCGTACAACAGGTCAGTCAACGTTCATCGCCAACGCTAGGGGCAACTGAATCCGGAGCACCCTCCGGTGACTGATGCACAGCGCCCTCGACTCGGAGATGCTCTACAGGGAGAGACGGCATCGTGTTCTCGGTCTTCTTGGAAACTCTTCGGTTGCACCTCGAACAGTTCGCAACATCAGAGCGTGCAGAATCAACAGAGTCGAAGGAACCGATGGAATCAATGCAATCAAAGGAATCAGCGGAATCCACAAAGTCGGCTGAATCAACAAAATCAACGGGATCAACAAAATCAACACAATCAACAGACTCAGTAACACAATCAACAGGAACCTCACTACCGCACGTAGTAGCTTGGTCCGAAAATAAGGACGGCGACGATAAAAATTTATCACCCACAACAGACGACGAAGGATGTAACTGCTGTAGACAGAATCTAAGAAGGGTCTGTACCATATGCTCTTTTAGCATACCATACCAGATATGCCTCAAACCTGGTCAAATCTGTTCGGCCGAATCAACTATCTCTTTCTGGCCCATGCGGACCAACATTCGCAAATCGGATACTTCGTTCATCTCCTTCGCGAGCATTTCCCGCGCGAGTTGAACATATTCATGACAAACAAAAGACATTTCGTACTTCCTTACCACTTGTGCGGGTCCCCTGGTCCAAATCAGCAGAACGCCTGGACTTCTTTTCCACTAGCCAGATCTCTGAGGACAATCTCCAGGGCCAAACCGCACGCGCACTTTTCTTTGACACACCGATCTCCTTAATTTCCCTATTTCTTTGAACGCTAGCCGACCTGCGTGTTCAGCCACCCAGAACAATTTCCCTCGTCGCTCACCATATGAAGAGGGGAACGCTCGAAGGCTGTGTGCTCTGAGGCACACGGGTCGATTCAGCAGATACTACCTAGCATAGCATCGGACTACAGGAACAAAGAGGTTGGGCGCTTGCGCACAAGCAGTAAATTTGGAGATGTGTAGGAGTGTGTTATTCCACTATGGCTACCTCGCGACGATATCTCCCGCTCATAACTGCTGACATAAGAAACGCTCACGTGAGAAATCAAAGGAGTGGGCCGGGGAAGCACGCCTGTAGGGGGAGGTCACACCTCCCCACTACATACCACCCCCCTCAAGAAATCGACCGTCCCCTGGTCGACACCAAACAACACAGTAAAGTAACAGAAGGAATGCGAAGACAACCCAGAAGGAAACATCAAGTATCAATCGTAAAGAAGAACCATCCCTCTCCAAAAATAAGAAGGTTCGCTATTTACTTTTTAGATTTTAGATTGATGTATGGTTACTCTAGTTCATTGTTTCATGAAAGTGGAAGTAAGGATGAAAGCTCACATTACCTACTACTACCGCTATGTCACATGTCCGTACGAAAAGGTAGGAGACCGCGCAACGCGCGGTCGGCAAACCTTGTATCCTTATCCTTAGCAACATGGTCTCTCCATCACGTCAACAACTCGGCGGGTACGGGCGGCGGGTCAGGCCCATCGCGTCGTCGAGTCCAGACGGCGAGTCTCATACCCCATTTACACTACGGTCATCGTACAATGAAGTCTTGCCTAGGTTACTTTTCATCCTCGGATTTGAACGGTTTGATCCAACTAATTTCACTGCCGTCGAACGATATTTTGGACTTCCTCCCTGAATTTGAGCCTCCTGGTAATGTTTTTGACATTCCTTCCGTTGAAATGTGCCTAGACCTAGACCAACTAGTTAAAATTAGACAGATACTCGTTATAGGGTGACGTTTAATATAGGTTAATATAATTGAAACTCAATTGAACATAGGCTTATCTCGCATGAACAGAACCAAATTTTCAACACGAGCGCCAACAAGTCAAACTCTTCTCTACAAGGATGGCACTAGTATTATGTTTATTGTTTATAATTCCAATAGATCTAAGCCTCTCACCAAGAAACCCGGCACTAAGTCCCACGAGAAGATGATTCACAGAAACCGTGACGCTATTATTCGGAAGATTCTTAAGATAACAAGACTATAAAACGCTGAGCGCCATATTTATACAAGTGTATTCTGTACATTCTACAATCTGATAAAATCTGTATTTTTCCTTATTCCTATGAATGACATATTGGCAGTTATTTCGGGCGCAATTTGGACGAAAATAAGCTTCTATATTCAAGATGGAAGAATGCACTTGTCGGTCCACCATTCCAAAACATTCCACTTTCTTATTTCCGTGGTCGGTGGAACAAGGCGATTGTCGAGGTGAGCTCTCTGAGTATAGTGAGGATCTACACTACGCACCAGATCCGACTCTCCTTCCTGAGAGCCAAAATGGAGATTGCTGCGACGACGACAAAGGAACGGCCTGGAAGGTATTCTCCAAGAAAGAGAATGCAGGAAATGTGTCAATGAAACTTCTTCGAGACAATTGGAGTTTATTCAAAGATCTCCGCCTCGAAGATTGGGTCGAACACGTGATGGAAATGCCGATCAGCTCTCTGAGCATTGCTTACATGAGAGCCAGTGGTCCGACCCGAGCACCCCCAATAAAACGCAACACGCTATCTCTCACAAAAGTCTCTCCCCATTTTTAGAAGGCTCAGATGCTCCATCAAAAAATAGTACGCATCACAAACAGCTGCAGAATTGCGTGGTAATACTACCTCCCAGGAGCAAACACATAGAGCAGCTCACCTTATTATCCTATGAAATTCTGGCTGAAGTCTGTAAGCTCCTGGGAACAATTTATCTAGTTTGCCCTTGTATGCTGCTTCTTGCAGAGGTCAAAGGTCAGAGAGTATGGAGAGCTAATCTTCTACAGCTTCTAATTTCAGAGGTACCAGCGAAATCATTTCGATTAATTTCCTACAGCCAGTAAGCTAATAACAATACCAGTGTTTTGGATATTTCTAAACAGTCATGGAGTTCTCCTGAGTGGCTGTCTCCATATCGTAATTTTTCTGAGGCGTAAGGAAAGAATTCGAAAAAAGGTTTTCAACCGAAATGATTGTCGACATTCTAATCTCCTTGGGCAACAGGAAGCCTCCCTTGAATGTAGGCAAGTCCTCGTCCGGACCAATTTGAATGTCTTCACTTTCTCTGAGGGGGCCCTGGAAGTTTTGAAACAGAAGAGCAGACGCCGTTTCGTGGTGGGTCTCGCCTAGACATAAGATGCTACCCGAGGCCTTCTCAACCCCATCGGTGTCACGGAGTGTCCGCCACAGCAGAGCAGTGCTTATTCCTCGTGCCCTTTCCTCCCAGGTGTAGTGTGTGCCGTGCATGATAGATTTTTGCGCCTGTGTGGTCACTCCATACCCTTCATGAATCCTGTGTCTGTTGGTCGCAACGTTGAGACTGTGGACGAACACTGGTTTGCCCTGAAGGGCCTCTTCATACGGCCCCCATACGGTTACACGGGGGCTGTTACGAGGGTTGGTGAGCTGGGGAAGATTGGGCCCGGTGATCAGACTCAGATCGTGTTGAAAACCGTGAGGGTATGGGATTAAGTGGTGGCGTGAACAACGATCGTAGGTGAGAGTGATGGCACCGATCTGATAATTGATATAAGATTAGTGCTATTCTTTTGTTGTCATGATTTTGTCAGCGACTATTGGTACATACCTGTGTTTTTGTTCCGCTTAGCCATACAGCCTTCCCGATTGGCGAGTTTGAGTGATCATATGTAAATACCATACCTTCATACTGGGCATCCTTTGGTGGTGGTCTTAATTTCTGGAGATATTTTTTCGCGACCAGAATCTGTTCCGTAATAGCCCTTCTGAAACTCGACATCTGAGGATTCGCTAGCGGCACAAATGCATGCGTCACTGTGGTAATTGCTTCCAATCCACCTGGAAGTCGTAATCTTAAGCCCAGTGCCGCCTGACTGTCAATAGAATCTGGCGCGTCAGTCACAGCTTGGCCGGCTTCGATGATAGTAGTGCTGGTAGCGGTACTATAGCACTTCATAAGGATATATCCAACCCGTAGATTGCTTATCTCATCAGGTGCACCATGATCCCAACATTTCTGCAGTGTTTTTTTGTCCGGAAACAAGACCAAGATCCATCCAATAATAAGAACCTGAGCCCCTACGGACCCGGGAAAGGCTAGACGAATACATTCGATGGTTTCTACCGAAAGAAAGCTCCGAGGATTGATATTTGGAACAATAACATCGCGGATTGGCACAAATTGGTAGTCCACAGGTTTGGTCAAAAAGCTCGGCTTGACGTGAATCTCTCTGCCGGCCGCGTGCGTGCTGACAATGAATTTTGCGTTCTGAGGAGTGATTAGCCAGACAGGCCGATCCAGAGGGGCACCCTCGATGACTGCAACATGGGGGCAGTCCCTCAATGAAGGATGTACTGAGCGAACGAGGATCTCTTCGTCCGAGTTCTCTATTTGGGTCATCAGTGACACCTTGGCCTTAAGACCAGCTGCATCGGGGTAAGCTGCCTTGTTGACCATCCGAATTGTCGGAAAGGTCACGGCGGACATTTCAAACGGGCCGCTGGCAGACGGACATGTGGTTTCCTGGGGATCTCGAACAGAAGGGGTCAGGTCTGGACAGCTGGCAGTGCTACCTTCTCGTGAGAATGTTTCGGGAGTGAGAGGCTGTCGGGTCTCGAACGAATGTGTCTGTCAGATAGGTCAGATGATCATAATTTCTAGAGTGATTTGGAATGGTAGTACCATGATGAGTATGTCCGAGCAACTTTGGCGGTGGCAAGTTCCGCAAAGCTTTTGGTATATGATCCTGGAATATATGGTGCCGCCAGCTGCTGGCGGCAAACGAGGCAGAGAGATAATGCTTGGCAATGGTAATGAATCCTTCGGGAAACTATGAGGCTGAGGCAAGATGTGGGGGTGGATCAGGACGGTAACAAGGTTCACACCCGGACGCACGAATAGAGAAGAAGAAAACCCTATGTGGGACAGGGATCGGCAGACAGAAGTACGAAAGGTGGGACGAAGCAAAGTAAGTAGTAGTGGATTGGCTAACAGACTAAGATTGTGGGTCCGGGAGGTTGGACATGAGCTTTCTCTTGGGAAAGAGTGCTTACAACGTTGTAATGCCCTAGCAAAAGTTCTGAATCACGTGCTTTGGTCGAGTCAGATCAGGTGACTGGAGGTTGTTGTAGTTATTCTTCTGTCGCGCGTCTCTTCTTGTTTTTCTTCTATTCTCTTCTCTCCTTAGCTTTGTTATCTTGTCAAATTGGACTCTGTTCTTTCCACAGATTAGCCTCGTGTCACATAGGGCTTTGAATTACCCATGATTTATTTTGCAATAAAAGTGAATTCTGGAACGGGGGCCCGGTGTCAGATTGAGGGTGTCAAATCGAATGAGAGCAGTTGGCCCATTCACCCAACAATGTAATGACAATTTTGAGCCAGTTTGTCCTTTGATTTTCAGCGTTGCTCAATAGTTGGAAGAATCATGTCCAGTAAATAAAGCACCACTTTTGCAGAGACACAATAAGCAAATTAAGTCTTGTGCCTGCCTCATTAGTAATCTCTCCTATAAGCCCCGCGACCATACAGATCAAATCTGATCCACTATGAGAAGGCGGGCTTCAACATTAAAAGCCTTGGCAAAACGGACTACACTGACCCTGTAAGTTTCCGAACAGTCCTTTGCAGCAATCGCGCTTCCCGTGGCTGTCACAAAGCCCTGAAAATCTCGTAGCACACGTCAAAGTAGTGGTCACCGTGGGCCTTCTATCAGGTTGAAGCCGTCCTCTCGTAGAAAGCGTGTACCACCAGATAAATTCTTTGATCAGAACAGTGTTAGGGGGCAGGAGATTCCTTCTCCAGCTCATAGCCTTGTAAAGCCAACAACCGCAGTCAGAGCAACTAGGTTTTCGGCAAGTGGATGAACAGGATGGTGGTGGAGGACATGAGGTTCAACGACTAAACAATATTCATTACCAGATCGAGTGGAGGGTAAAACTAAACAACCGGGTTGTGGCAAAGGACAC
Source organism: Penicillium turbatum (assembly GCA_030762825.1). Classification (NCBI taxonomy): domain Eukaryota; kingdom Fungi; phylum Ascomycota; class Eurotiomycetes; order Eurotiales; family Aspergillaceae; genus Penicillium; species Penicillium turbatum. The sequence goes on along the minus strand of JAUJYX010000011.1, from coordinate 22,481 downwards.
AGAACAAGACCTGGCTCTACCACCTAGTTCTTACTGGGAACAGATAAGGGAGACAGCTGGAAATGTTCTACGGAGAAAGATCGCCCGAAATCGACGGGTGAGACTCGATGACACGAACCTGGTGGTATCTGTAAATGACCGTTCCCAATGTGATCTAATCAAGCGCTTTGAAGGCGCTGGTATTGACTGGACATCGGTGGAGAAGCAGCTGTTGACGTGGGGTAATCTGTACCGTCTCGGCAAGAAGCTTCGCCTCCAGATATCCATCAACTATATAGACGACTCTGGCCGTCTTCCACCAGGAAGCGACAAAAGAGGAAATTCATCTGTCACCAAAGGGATGCTCGCGGAATGAGACGATGATATTGACGCCGAGCGGGTTGTCGGTGAACAGTCAGTTTGGCGGGACGTGTACAGAGTTATGCGATGTCCTGGACCTCCATGCCGCCACGAAGGACAATATTGCTGGCAGGACCCCGACGGGAAAAAGCACTATAAACTACGATCGAACCATATGAAGGCCCTCACCAAATACGTGCAGCGAGGAGGGGTTATCGAGACCCATGACGACATTCCCGATAGCCTTCGCGAGCAACTTTATGCTGAGGAGAATCAGCGTCTTGAAAGGCGGAAGAAAAGCTTGGATAATCCTCCAAGCGATCGGCATGTCCTCCGATTCACCTTCATGTCCTCCCAGCTCAGCCATCCCAAGGGCCAATAACCACGTCTACCGGGTCTGACTGTGCGAACCCAGCTCCTAGGCAAACTGATCTAACTGATATTCCTGGGCATCTTGATACAGCTGTCGAAGAATATGCTATCTGGCATCAGTCGCGGGTGAGCAGTGAGCCGTTCAGAGAGAATATCCGGAAAGCCCGCGACGTGGCTCTCGAGAATTGTCTCGACCTCAAACAAATTCACGAAGATCAAGATCCGGATTGTTTTGTTAAGCACGGGGTGAAACCAGGGGCGGCACGGCGGTTCGTCACTGACATTTCCCAATGGGTGCACCGACAAGACGACGCGAATCGGGGTGAACAGTAGTCGTATTTTGTTTAGGCGTTATACAGAATAGCCCTCACCGGCATAATCGTTTTTATCCGAGTCAACATCAAATTTGTAAGCCTCTCCAACTCAGGATTTAAAATACTCCAGCTCTGTTGAGAGCTGGTTGACCCCAGTCTTTCATCCATTCTGAGCACAAAGCCTGTTGTGCTGTCGCTCTTTCATTCGGCCGGAAGGCCAGCATCGACAGAAGCATCGCCTTGAACGCCCTCCTCTCTCTCTCCGCCACGGTTTCTAGGCCCGCCTCAGCCCGAGGCTCCTGTATGCAGTAGTCAAATCTCTGGTCCCAGGACATGCGCACGCCATCATGACCCCTAGACGTTTTCTTCAAATCCAGCTCGCCCTCTTCGTTGAACCATTCCCGTCTTCCACTCCACTTTTCCCACCAGTCAGGAGGTAAGACGCCGAGGGTTTCTACTTGCTCTGCAGTCACACGGTCCGGAGTTGCGAAAAAGGCCTCAAACAAAGGCCGCTGGCCAAAAACCTCCCAGATGGTACAGGCAAGGGTCCAAATGTCCGAGGCAAAGGAGAGCGGCTCGTCAGAAAATCTGGCCTCAGGTGGCTGAAGGAGCGGAAGGGTCTTCGAGGAGAACCTGACCGTTTTGTGTGGGTTGAATGATTCTCCGAAGTCGCTAAGGATGATCTTCTCTTCTCCAAGAACAATATCATCGCTGCGAACGCCGAACCAGCCGGGAATGAACACGCGTGCGGGTACACCATTCGACAATGTCTTGCCATCAAGACGAACAACAGCTTCGGAATGTGGCTCTCCGAATCTCTCGTATAGCTCTGGGGTGGAAAAGCTATCGATCACTTTAGGAAACTGGACTAGGATGTTGCCTAGATGAAGGTATTAGAGAGTTGGAGTCAGCTAACCAATCCGGCTATACTCACTTATAGGTATCACATACCGCCGTGTACAATGTCTTGGCTGTGAAGGAATGCGACCCCACGAATAAGCTGGGCAATAATTGAACGCGCAACGTTGGGCCGAAAAAGACCAAAAGTCGATGCCTCTCTGGCATCGAACAAGCTCATACGTGCTGGTGGAGTGACGATACATCTGTGCTTCCCGTTGGGCCCAGCAATCCAGAATTCGTCCAAGAGTCGTGGAAGGATCTCGCTTCCCGGTCCAGGTGGCGAGTTCCCAAGAGAACATAAAAGACTAGCCTCAGGAGTGTAGGTGCTAGCATCAGCGGTAATGGCCTTCACTGCCACATACCTGGCCCTCCGTAGGTCACGGGCTAGCCATATAGTCGAGTATCCTCCATACCCGAGTTTGTCAACCAGTCGATATCGGCCCTCGTCTAGGTCGTCTCCGATCTCTAGAGGATGATATCCTCCGGGGCAGTATCTGTGCAGGTCTTCGACGTCTTCAACAAGCCTGTACTGAGGCTTGCCAGACCTTATGGTCGATGTTCGGGATTCGTTGGATCCGTCCGTATCCCGACTCATCTTATCTGACTTCGGGGGAGTGAAGGTGGACATCAACGAGGTCATTCGGACATAAGGGTAGTTTGAGACAAAACTCCATATCTGCTTGTGGGATCGTCGGACATTGTTGCAAACGCGAGTACGTGCGAACATCTGCAGGCGCGGGCACAACGACCGCGACGACGTTTGAAACCGCTTCACCTTGCTCACGCGCTTTTGACTAATTGGATGACTAATATCACGGGACCTCATGTTGGACTCTCTCGCCCTGCCTCCCTTTTCGTGAGGTAATTACAGGCACCGAGTTTCGCTCTTACTTCGCCGCAAGCTCCTCTACTCCTAAGTGTGATCCAAATGGCCTGTGGTTCCCGTGGCGTGGGCAATTGGTCGCCATCAGAAGTGCCAGGCGCGCTGAAGCGCCGCTAGTTGCGATACAGGCGATGTCCGTTTCATTTGACGCCGCAACGTTCACAGGAGTCTTCTCTCGGCCAGTCATCCGAGACAGGTGTCCAACTGTAAACGCCCATACCGTCGATGGCGCTAACATTGTTGGACCACATTGGTCGGTCGCTGGCACTCATGACTGCTTTCAAACTTCGATCCGAGCCTTACCATTTTTACTGGTCGCTAAGAACGACATTGTGTGACAGGAGCGACACGCCTACTCTAATTGTGGCAGAGACGTGCATAAGGGAGCGAGCTGGGTTCCCGCATTTGAGACGAAGGTGCAATATGTGCAACAAGCTAAGTGCCAGTGGATCTAGCAAGTCGTCGTTTGGAATGCAAGTTCCCAAGCCGTACAATACCCTCTGGCGTTACTTCCAGTGTCTTTTACACCACTAGAATCGGAGAACCGCCTTTTCCTTTCTGCACCATGTCCACTGTCAATATGGTCAAGTATTTATTTCTACAAAGGCAAGATGCCAAAAGACCCGAAAGATCTCCGGGATATGGTGGCTCTGGCATATCAAACCGCCAGGGATATGAAACTCTATCCGCGGCATGAGGTTGCTAATGACATCCGATATACAGGTCCAAACATCACAGGACGACAACGATAAACGGCCAGACTGGGGAGGATCCGAAAGGTTGGCATTTAACCTTCTGTTACAAGGATGATAAACAACTCGCGAACAATACCCACACCGCCTGCCATGGATACACGAAAGACGAATCTTCCTGGGAACTTCTTGAATCGACACACGCCGGGGACAAGCCGGACTCGGTGCAGCGCAGGTACTCGAAGAATGCCAGTGTATGGCCGGGTCCTGAAGAGCTGGACGAAGCGCCGGAGATCGGCTATGGCCACTTTCTATGAGGCCCAAGCTTGGCTCGCGGAGTCTGTCTACTGGAACTGTTGCCGAATGTGGTTGTTTGATTGTGTTGCTATCAGCGCTTCCTTTGGCACCGAGCTCGGAAAGCAAACAAAGTGCCATGCGGTGAAACTGTCTTGAGGCAATGCGAGCCCAATTATGAGCCAAACGCTACCCTCTTCCGGGTGTTGGGAATGTATGTATTGTATCGCACGCCAATAAACAATGCCAGGTAGCGATCAACGCTAAACTAAGCCCTCTAAATTATACTCTTCAATATCGAGACCTGCGTTTTGGAAGTGACCTTTGGCGCTATGTTCTCTTGTCCCCACCTTCTCAACACACCAGTCAAGGAAGTTAGCAAACCCTTGGCTGGGATTATCCGCGTAAGAGTAGCTATAGAGGTCCTAATTTCAGCCTAGCTAGTGATTTTACCGCGTAAATACGGAGATAACTCACTTCCCTTTACCCTATTTAAATTAATAGGACGTAAAGGCGTTCTGGGTACCATGGTGCGTGATTGAAAAAGGTGAGTTGCAATAGACGTTCTAAAAACGCGGGTGTGGGGCCGTTTCAACGAAAACTTTTGCGGAGGGACTGTATATAGAGTCCGTGTATCCCTATTGCACCCTCAGCATAGTTTTAGTAAGTATAAGGTCATCCAAACTAACACATCCTTCTACGATAGCTCTACCGACTCAATCATGTTTACCATTGATGAGTCGTGACACTACTTGATGAAAACGTTCAATATTGTTGCTTCATCAGGCTCGAAGCAGGGACATATCTCCGTAACGAGACGACCAATGCAAAGCCGTCGGACGTGAATATAAGGCGTATCAAGACCAAACGTTTGTCATTATGTTAAGACTTTTAGCATCTAGCCCCAGAGACAGGGGAGTCATGGGTATCGTGCAGCGACCAATGGACACCTAGACAGCCGCGGTGGGTTTGCTGACTGAGTGCTCGGTGAGGAAATCGGGATCGTTGTTGATTTCTTCGCGGACCTGTACACATGAGTTAACAACAAAAATCGAATTACCAACGTGGGACCAAATACGTACAATATCCAATCCACCCACTAGCTCCCCGTTCACCCATAATTGGGGGAAGGTAGGCCATTCCGCATACTCCTTCAACCCCTGGCGCACCTCCTCATCGGCCAGAATATTGAAGAAACCATACTTGACACTGCGCTCGCGAAGGATACCAACTAGCTGCCGACTGAATCCGCATTGGGGGCTGCTCGGGGTTCCTTTCATGAACAGCATGACAGATGCTGCCTTGACCAGTTGTTCGAGTCGGGCAAACAATGCCTCCCGGGATTGTTCGGGTGTCAGGGCTGGAGCAGCTGCCACGGGGGTGGCGTGAGCCGCGTCAGAGGGAGGAGGGTGGGAAGCGGTGACAGGGGCTTGGGTAGCAGTGGTAGGAGTATCCTCGCGTGGAACAGCTGACAATGGCGGAGGAATATTGGCGCTCACGCCATCCAGTGAACCGGTGGCACCCGCAACATTGCCGCGCCCTGCGTGGCGCTCGACAGCGTCACGCACCTTGACCGCATCACTTCCACTAATAGACTCCAGAATCTGGCCGCTCCGGAGGCATACAACGAAGGGCACGGCGGAAACGTCATATTCCTCTGAGATATCAGGCAGCTCCTCGGCGTTGATACTGACAAAAGAGATGGTAGCTGGGGTAGTGGCGGGGTACTGCGAAGCAAGGGCCGAGAGCACAGCCCCCATTTGCGCACAGGGAGCGGCCCATGGGGTGTGGAAGTATAGGACGACCAATGCAGAGGGCGCCAGGGAGGAAAGGTGCGACGAGAAATCGGCTTCAGAGATGATTTCGGTGAGGGTCGACATGGTGGGATGTACAGGAGGAGAATCGGACGATGGGAACTGTTGGCAGAGAGCGGACTGAACGATATATGTGTTCAGAGATAATATATTAAGAGTCAAAGTGAGCTTAATTGGAGAAGAGAAGAACAAGTATCGATGGCGTGATGGATTCCGAAAATAAGCCCCTCATGCACGGCGATCGCAGATTTCCAATCTTCCGGTTATCAGATCGTCTGACGGTTTTGGCGTCTGTGGTCCACCGGAAAGAGCCAAGAGAACATTCCCGTGATCTCGAAAGCTTTGCCCGAAAACGTGACCTTATCGCGTATCATCACGTGGCAATGGCCGGTTTCTCGAATTTCTGTGCTGCGCGTTCAGACAATCCGCGATTTTCGAGACAACATGGCGAAAGAGATGAAACGAAAGCTCAGCCCGGACCAAGCCGATGGCGAAGAAATTGCGCCCAGGAACTCAGGTGTTGCCGGTACTCTGTCGCGTCTACAAAGCGACAAACAAAGCAGCGGAAGTTCGAACGGCAGCCATGCGTCGAAGAAGCGCAAGAGAGTCGATGGGGAGAAAGTGAAATACCCAGATCTCACTTATGCCGAGGGAAAGCTACAGTCACCTATTCGGATCGCCGATCTACAGGGGTTACTCCTCTATTGCTTCGCGGATGGCATTGCACCACAATGGATCTCCATGAAGCATTCTGGCCATGTGCGCAAGGTTGTTGTACTCATGGCACCTGGCTTAGAGATGGGAATGTTCGACGGGACAATACCTGTGCATCGAGAGTCAATGGCTGGGGAGCAGACGACGCAGGAACAGGAACCGAAGTCCAATTCAGCGGGGCCCACTGAGAATATCCAACAAGACGAACGCACTGTCGACTACGAGCGTTGGAAACAAGGTCTCCCACTGCCAGATCGCTCTACACGTTTTAACCCGAGGTCTCTCAAACGTGATAATCTTCCGACGCCCCTCCAGCCACTGGCCGACATGTTTCCTCATATCTGGCCTGTCAAGGCGCCGGGCGACAACAAATACAACAAAGTCCATTCGCCTCTACAGGCTATCCTCATGTCCTCATCACCTAAGTCGAAAGATGACCAATCTCGTGTGAAAGGTGCAAAGCCTGCGAAAGTCGACAAAGGCTTCGTTCCCAAACGCACACCAATCACAGCTTTCATCACCTCACGCGAGGATCTCCTTGAAAATGACTTCATCTTGCATCCCGCGTTCTTCACTTCCGAAGAGGAGAAACAATCCCAGGCAGAGGCTCGTCAACGAAACGGGCAATCGGTGGAAGATGGATGGGTGGAGACCCATGTTCCAAGTCTGGAGTCCGCCCAACCTCCTGAATCTGACATTGAAAGTGGCAGTGTCACTGTTGGTCGGGAAGTATTCGCCCTTGATTGCGAGATGTGCATCACTGAGGGAGGTCAATCGGAACTCACACGTATCAGCATGGTTGGCTGGGATGGCGAAGTAGTCCTTGATGAGCTGGTTAAACCACCACGTCCTGTGATCAATTATTTAACCCGTTATTCTGGAATAACCCCGGAGATGCTAGAGCCAGTCACAACCACCCTCGCCGATATCCAGCGACGGCTCTTGGGGCTTCTCACTCCGCGTGCAGTTCTCGTTGGTCACTCTTTGAATTCCGATCTTACCGCGCTCAAACTCGTCCACCCGTTCATTGTCGACACCAGTATCATCTACCCACACCCTCGTGGCCCACCTCTCAAGTCTAGCCTGAAATGGCTCACACAAAAATACCAAAACAAGCAGATTCAGGGTGGAATGGCTGGTCATGACTCCGTCGAGGATGCCCGAGCTGTTCTTGAACTGGTGAAGCTGAAGTGCGAGAAAGGAGAGCTATGGGGCACAAGTGACGTCTCCAACGAAAGCATATTCCGCCGTCTATCCCGCTCTACTCGACCTAGTCATGCCCCCCGGCCCGGCGAAGAACGGACTGGAGCAGTGGTCGACTGGGGCAATCCAGAGCGTGGGTTTGGAGCCCAGGCTACCGTCTCGATTGGCTGTCGGGATGACGATGATGTCGTCAGCGGTATCTCTGCCGTAATCAATGGCGACGAGTCGAACCCCTCCATCCCAGCAGGTGGCGTTGATTTTACCTGGGCTCGCATCCGTGATCTTGAATATCTTCGCGGCTGGTGCAGCCGTCTCCCGGACCCGAACAATGCCAACGAATCCACATCTATTATTCCTCCGCCGGAAGAAACAACACCCACTACGTCTACTGGCAATGGCGAATCGACAGATCTTCCACAACTCGATGTCTTGGCCGAAACTATTTCCCGGACCGTCTCCAACATCTCCCGCATATATGATTCTCTTCCTCCTTGCACGCTTTTCATTGTCTATTCCGGGACAGGTGATCCACGTGAAGTGAGTCGCCTGCAGGATATACACAAGAGACACCGTGAAGAGTTCCGCTCTGGCAAGCCATGGGATCAACTGACATACAAGTGGACCGACATTGAGGAGCAGGCTCTGAAGAAGGCATGTGAACGTGCTCGTGAAGGTTGCGGTTTTATGTCTATCAAATGATTTGGCTAGAGCTTCAATGTTGATTAGGCCACTGAATATAACGATTCGTTTTTCCTTGAGTCAAAAAGACCGCCTACCCTCATGAAATTGACCCAACTGATAGTCATGTGATGTTTATAGGCTCCATAATATCTGGTTCTTGACCCTGTTTCGCCAGATCAAAGCTTGCATCTCGTCAATTCAGATTCAAGAAGAATCTGATCAATGATCCAGACTCGGCATGCCGTGACCGGGGTAACCAGAAGCACGCATCTTATAGATTTCGACCTAGACAGGGGCAATTGGCAAATACATAGTGCATTTCATCTTAATAGCCTATTGTTCTCGTCCAAAGTGTCAATATTAGTATCGGGATCAGTGCCGTGCGAGTGCCCGTGGGTGATGGGAATTATAGTATTGCCCATATGTACCTACATATGTATTATACTGTGATAACAATGTAAACCACTCGGTGCACTTGATACCTACATATATGAGTCAACTGTAAATATCTTATTTACTTCAATGTTGGCCCCGGGCAATTTAGGAAGGGAGTGGATTTGGTGGGGCGGAAGACGAAAGACCTCTTTTTCCCCCCAACAAATATAAATCACAAGTCAGAGACCACCAACAACGGAGATCGAGCACGTCGAGATGAATCCTTTTACACGGGCAACTGCAAACTGGTACCCAGTCGGACTGGCATCCGAGCTCCCAAGCATTGAAGATGATATGCGCATTGTTCCAAGATGCAAAGCTTTCAACATCCCCAAGACAAACAGCCCGATGGAACGAGTCGAAGATATTGATTTACCGGGAGAATTGAAAGATCAAGTGTTGGTGTTCAAGTACAAGGGAAAATACCATGCTATTGATCATGTGAGTTAGAGACTGCCTCGAAAGAATCAAGCTCATTCTTTCCAGCAATGCCCACACTCGTCGTTCCCACTTTCACAGGGCAATCTCTTTGACATTGAAGACTTTGGCATCACGCTCAGCGCGGGGATCACATGTCCAAAGCATGGTTGGTCTTTCGATCTCTTCACTGGGCAGGCGGATCGTGGCAACTACAAGCTTAAGGTGTGGGAGGTGCAGCTTCGTGACACACAGACGCCCGGGAGCACCGACCAGGAAGTTTGGGTGAGGCGAAAAGAAAGAATTGGTTAACACTCTGGTGGCCATCTTTTGTGCATTATATGAAGCTATGCGACACCCACATCGAGTTGAAATCAGCAGGGTTTGGGGTCAAGTTTGAGGCCAGTGTTCAGAATCACTAAATCGCATCTTGGATTCGGATCAAATCCTCGTGAATCTCTCGCAGGTCAATCCACTCGAACCAAGATACGCAAGTCGCAACTTGTGGTCTATTCATGAAATAGCTCATGCCTGGGATATACAGCGGGGGTTGCCCTTCAGCACTCAGCACGTCACTATGATTCTGAATTTGATTGGATGCAACCTAATTCTCAGCGTCGAATTATTTCGAGCTCTTTGTTGCGCGAAAATTGAAGCTTTATGCGAAGGTCTTGCGCGAAGGAAGGGTGGAGGGTCAATAGCGGAGAGCTAAGGGTGAAACCAATATGTCAGTGCTATATGTTGAGATGCATAGTGATTGTCTGTGATTTATTTAGATTATCATTGGCAGCATGTCTGCTACTATACATACACCAAATATATTGATAGACAGGACATGCCTCGCTGTCTATCCCTGTCATCCGCCTACTTTCCACGTGTTCTTGTGTTTCATATCGTGTTTACATCGTAGAAATGTCAAGACTGAAGGTTGCCACGCGACTCACCCTTTGAGAATGCCAGTCGGCTTCTTCTACGATTTTTGTTTCCTGGCCAACTTCTAAGGCCCCCTTACGATCATACAGCAAACGCCATAAGTTTTTTTTTTCATTGGCGAGTTTTTGTCATTTTTTTGAAAGCCACTTCGTGAGGAATCGACAAGTGAGTTCTCGGTTGCTCACTCGAAATCCCGACGAATCGTCCTCCGAGAATGGGGCATTCCAACTACTTACTTATGACCAGGCAACCGCTACAATCCAAGCCGGGAGTTTTGGTAAATCTTATGAGATCCCCCAGCTCGCTCTTTGATGTCTAGAATCATGTCCTATCTATGTCCATTGCACAAAACTACTACCGTTACTGAAACTGAATCCTCCTTCTACCTCCCAAGGTATTTTCTCGGAGTCACACAATGATCCTGTCAATTCTGAGCACTGCGCTGCTCTGCCTGACTTCAGTGGAGGCCCAGAATCAAGATGACTCGACCTCACATTATGACTTTGTCATTGTTGGTGGGGGCACCAGTGGACTGGTCGTTGCTAACAGACTCTCCGAGCTGAGGGATGTTACCGTGGCTGTTATCGAAGCTGGAGATTCCGTCCTCCATAACCTCAATGTTTCCTCGGTGACGGGCTATGGTCGGGCGTTTGGCTCGGAAATTGACTGGGCCTACCAAACCGAAGACCAAACGCATGCCGGAGGAGGCAAGCAGACTATGCGTGCTGGAAAAGCAATCGGTGGCACGAGCACGATCAACGGTAATTTGCGTGTCCTTGTCCTGAGAGAAATCAGTTAAAACGAGTGCACCTGCTGACTCTATCCTTGGATAAGGAATGTCGTATACACGAGCACAAAAAGTCCAGATCGACGCTTGGGAACAGGTCGGGAACAAGGGTTGGAATTGGGATAGCCTCTTCCCATACTACAAAAAGTCGACCAGGCTGCAAATTCCCACATCGGACCAGATTGACCATGGAGCCGACTATTACATCGACTATCATGGTAAAGATGGCCCTGTCAAAATTGGATGGCCTAGAGCGATGACAAACAGTAGCATGCTACCTCAACTCGATGAGACCTTCCAGCAGCTAGGTCTCCCATATAACAGAGACGTTAATGGTGGTAGTATGGTGGGACTGACAGCTCACCCAAACACCGTCGACAGAGAAGCCAATGTTCGCCACGATGCTGCCCGAGCTTACTATCGGCCATTCGAAAATCGCTCAAATCTGAAGATCATATCCAACACTCACGCAAACAAGATCATCTGGGCGAACGATTCTGGTAGCGAGGCAGTCGCAATTGGTGTTGAAGTTACCGGAGCCAATGGAGTCGACACAATCTATGCCTCGAAGGAAGTCATCCTGTCGGCGGGCTCCCTCAAATCATCCGTGCTCTTGGAGCTGTCGGGCATCGGAAATCCCGATATCCTCAGTAAGTACGACATCCCTGTTAAAGTCAATATCTCCACCGTCGGGGAGAACCTGCAGGATCAAACAAACAGCGGCCTCTCTTACCAAGGGAACGTTCTCTGGCTCGGCTCACCCACATTTTCCGCTCTGCCCTCGGCCAGTCAAATATTTGGCGACAATGTCTCTGATGTCGCTTCTCTTGTCAACGCGAGCCTCGCAGACTACGCAAAGGATGTCTCAAAATACTCCAACGGCGCAGTGCAAGAATTCAATGTTCTGGAAGCCTTCCAACTTCAGTACGATCTGATCTTCAAGTCGCAGGTGCCTTATGCGGAAATTGTTCTGCTTCCCATTGGACACTCATTTTCCAGCGAGTACTGGCCTCTTCTTCCATTCTCAAGGGGAAGTATACATATCAAGTCCTCTGAAAGCTCTGAGTCAGCTTCTATCAATCCGAACTATTTTATGTTTGATCAGGATCTGAGAGCTCATATTGATGTGGCTCGCTTTGTTCGCAAGGCATTCAGCACTGCCCCTTTGAGTAACGTCGTGGGAGAGGAACTCGCACCGGGGCAGGAGCACGTACCAGACAATGCACCTGACCGCACATGGGAGAGCTGGGCGAAGTCGAATTGTGAGTTCTTCTATCTTCTTCCTAGACCAACCCAAACGGAAATGAGTGACTGACTCCCTCCCAGATAGATCGAACTTCCATCCGGTTGGCACCGCTAGTATGCTGCCCCGGGACAAAGGTGGTGTAGTTGGCAACGATCTCCGAGTCTACGGCACCAGGAACGTTCGTGTGGTTGATGCTTCTATCTTGCCCTTTCAACTGTGTGGCCATTTGGCAAGCACCCTCTATGCGGTGGCCGAGAGAGCGTCAGACTTGATCAAGAGGAGATATATATTCTAGGTGACTTTGATTTGTGCTTCCCTTTTTTCTCTTTTGGGGTTTTGGATATGCCGGGGAAACCACTAAGACTGTGTGATTCTTTTCGATCGTGTCAGCCTATATGTTTGGGGTTGTTCTGGAAGTAGTTGTTTTCGCTTTGTTTCGAGGCTTTTCGAGGACTTCAGCTCTGGAGTTCCTAGTTTTGTACCTACATTAAGCGCATATCAGGCCATGACCTTTGCCCTACATCAATATAGTATCACATCAACCTTGGAATGCTCGACAAAAAGGCAGGAATTCTTCCAAGTTTTATCTTACCGTTAACGGCGCTCTTTGCAACCTCCATTTTGCCATCGAAGGGGTATTGGGTCCGAGAGCCGAAGATTCTGGAGCTGATGTCTGAGAAGTTATCCAAAGACACACCTCATTGCGTTAAAGACACTGTTATGTATAACTCGATTAACTCTTTGTCCTGTCCCAATATAAGCATGGCTAGCTACCGTAGTAGCACACTCACCATCCTCTTGCTAAGGGGGCAGCCCTAACGTTGGATACCTAAAGGGTGGGGCAAAAATGCTTCTAGCTCGATCTTGCACACATCCTTACATTCCGGGGCTCTACATGTACAAGTATCCAACAATTTATTCCAATGCAAAAAACCCCTAAAAATTTTCAATTTGATAGAAAGCCAGTATCCCAGTGCGCGACGTTTTTGTAAGATACCTTAGAGGCGAGAAACTTAATCGTGAAGGTTTAGAGTCTTCTGGTCAACGACTGAGCTGCTGGTAAGCAAGGGTACCACGATGAAGAAGGTCATGAATTGCTATCACAGAGATAAGTTTGTACTGGCCGTTTTCATCTTCCAGATAAAGGAGCTTATACACACCTTCAGGGGGAGGACCAATCGACTCACCCACTGGGACCTTCGGGTAATGTATGGAATTTGGCGGTATCGGAATCTCCCTGGTCGTTAGTTCATAGCCACTCGCCTGAGGGAAACGCGACCTTACGTTGTTGGCCTCAAGATCTGCATGGACCAGTTCTGCTGTCTGCTCGATATTTTGTAATTGGCTTTGTAGATCGAATGCTTGCGATGAAACCGAAAATAAGGGTAGGCGGTATTTCGCGAAGATTTTCTTCCAGCTGTACCATTTGATGGATGTTGATGAGATGGTATAGTTGTTCTTCACTAGCCAGGATATCAACTCCATGTGGGTGTAGGCTAGAAATAAGCCACGGTTAACACATTGCGAGTCTTGCCTCGAAGCATTAATAAGTCGGCCATCAGACGCAGCGCGAGCAGAGTAATCGTGAAGAACTTTTCGGATGGTCTTTCTGTTGAGTCTATTAGCTTCAAGGTTGTTTACGATCGTTCCGATCGTGGTTCCAATATTTTGCAATAATTCGACTGCGTTGGTGTTTTCTGCAGACATAGTGAATATTAGGTTCAAGGGATGGATGTTGTTCTCAGCTGCAGGTGCAGTGGGCTTTGTTATAACAACCCATCTTGCCTCGAGAATGGAATTAGCCAGAAATTCATCCCATGACCCATTATCCTCCAAGGCAGCAGGAGCGAATAGTTCATTAAACCACAATCCTCTTCGTGAACCATGTCACAAACCTATTGCCCCCGCGCCATAATATAAGCTGTAGGATAGGTTGACTTTAAAAAAGGCTATAAATAATTGGGTGAAGTAATCGAGAACCTCATGATATCTTGATCTCAACAGAAACTAATTCTTATGTTGCCACCCTCTTCCGTGTCACTTATAGATGTGTAGAAAAGTTCAAGTCAAACCTCTTATCTCCCGATAGACACGAGAAAGACGATGTATAGAACACGCGGAAAAATCGTCCTTACATGAAATCTCCAATAATTATATGGTCGCAAGCGATGCAATAATAGGCAGGACATCGGCGCGCAAAGTTCTAGACCTACCAACTAGATGACATAACCAAGCGAACCAAAGAATAATCAACGCCTTATTGTGACTTCTAGGATTTAATCAATTATTATCTCACTTATTACATGGCTGATCGGATCAGAGGGAAAGAAACAAGTCCTGTCATTCAAAATAGTAAAGCTGAAAACAGGAAGAAAGAGAAGAGGCCATAATATGAGTCAAAAAAAAAGATTTAACCCATCCCATGTTGGTGTGCTATCACTAAGAAGAGAGTGGATGTTCTTATTCTCTATGAAGTGGCTGACCTAGCTAATTCCTCGTTGATTTGAGCCCCATAATCCATAGTGAGGCCGGTACAGATGATGGTGGCGGCTTTGGGACTTTTCGGCAATCGGCGATTTTCATCTTCCGGTCCAGAGTCCAGTTGACTCGTGACCCCCACACCTTTTTCTGCTATTGCAAAGCGAAAAGTCCTAATTCCAGTCTGTTCGATGTTTAAATTATATTCCTGGTGTGGATCTGTCAGGGACTCCATTGCTGTTTTTATTCTAACTACAGTAGTTACATGCAAGACCAGTTTAAAGAAGCACAAAACCGAATGTTTCCCTTCTCAGGCCCACCTTGCCCGTCCATGCGGACTCCGGTTCAAGTCGTGCCCTCAACATCATCAAATTCCATATATCAGCGCTAAACCCCTAATCACAATTCAGGATACCACCGGAGCACGAGAGTGACGCGGCTGTATGCGATGAATTCTACTTCCTTTCCTCCCCTCTTTCGCTCCTGTATTACTGTCGAGCGGCGTCGCCAACCCAAAATCAACAATCGGGGCTCATATTCAGGACGTGTGTGGCGTGGTTGAATCAGCCTGAAGATGCAGACGGCTCATATCTATTTCATCGCGTCAATTTTCACCATTAAATCACGTCATGGAGAACCTGCGCGGCCAAGACGTGGATATCATCGTTAGCTGCAATGTCCAAAAACCCCAACCCTGTCTCCGAGACCTAGTCCGTTGTTGTTTCCGCAAATATCTGCAACTACAATGAAGTAGGCGCTTCCACATTCATTACCACCTATCATGTTTTCAAACCCCCGAATTATTGAATCTCCTGCATGGACCACGTGCCTTCTCGCCGAGGCTTCTCAATGAGGACACCAAACCATCGACCGGACTTCCGACGGGCAAAGAGTCGCAATCAATCTAAAGTCAGTCATGTTCCAAGCTCACACCCTCTCCATTAGGCTTCCCTGTGCGCATATGAAGCGTCTTTAAACAGCTAGATAAACCCTCAACCATGCAGCCCCCGGGTCTTACCCCACATATTGACCACCTAGGGCTAAGCTTGCTATAGGCAATCGCTATACCCGCCTATCTTGCCCTGGTGAGGTTTAGGTTTGTTTCTTCATCCGTCCACCGCTGGTGATAAGAATGTTACACTCATATCATGCAGGTTATCTTGGCATTGTGTCGGGTTAATTGTTTCAAGAAAAATCGATGCCCAAAGCGATGGTTTGCTCCGTCTGATCTACACGTTCTCCGTCAAGTCCGCAGTATCGCATCACCAGGGCCTGAAGATGGAGATGCAGTCAAGCCCGGAAGACCGGCGGCGATGGACCTCTTCTCTATCTCTCAGTGTGTTATAAAAGGGACTTCTTTCTCCCAAGTTGAGGATTCTCATCATCTTCTTCGTCTTTATATAATCCCTACCTACAACCATGGGTTTCCTAAAGCTCCTCTCTGCGTCTCTTGCGACTCTGGCAGTCGTCAATGCCGGTACATTACTTACCGTCAATGATGCCGACGCGGTCGTTCCCAGCTCCTACATTGTTGTCATGAATGATGACGTTAGCAACGCGGAATTCAAAATCCACCGTGACTGGGCTGCTACAGTTCATGCTCGTATGACGAACCGCAAGAGGGGTGAGTCTGGACCGGGGAAGCAATTCGACATCAATGGCATGAAGGGATACACCGCTAGCTTCGATGATCGTACCGCCAAAAACATTGCCAGTGACCCCGCGGTATGGCGTTTGATTACCCATGTTGATTCCTTAAGAGCGTGTTGAAGTCTAATTTGCAGTGGATATATAGGTCAAGTACATTGAGCCAGACATGGTTGTGAACGCGACCGCGAACGTGGTTCAGTCCAATGCTCCTTCGTGGGGCCTCGCTCGGATCTCCAGCAAGAAGTCCGGTGCTACCGACTATGTGTATGACTCTACTGCTGGTAAGGGCATCGTGGTCTATAGCGTCGACACCGGGATTGACATTGAGCATGCCGACTTTGAGGGCCGCGCTGAGTGGGGCACCAACACTGTCGATAATGATGACACTGACGGCAATGGCCATGGCACCCACACTGCGTCTACTGCGGTGGGCCGCGAGTTTGGTGTTGCAAAGAAGGCCTCTGTTGTTGCTGTCAAGGTCCTTGGTAGCGATGGTTCTGGAACCAATTCGCAGGTCATCGCTGGCATGGAGTGGGCCGTTAATAATGCAAAGTCCCGCGGCGTCACTGGAAAGGCTGTTATGAACATGTCTCTGGGTGGCAGCTTTTCTCAGGCTTTGAATGATGCCGCTGCCAATGTCGTCAAGTCCGGTGTCTTTCTCGCTGTTGCTGCCGGCAATGAAGCCGAGAATGCGAGTAACAGCTCCCCTGCTTCTGCTCCGAATGCATGCACTGTCGGCGCTTCTACCAGCTCAGACGGCAGTGCTTCCTTCACCAACTTCGGTTCCATTGGTGAGAGCTCGCCTTCTCCCTTAGTGCGAAACATGCATGTTAGTCGGGAAAACGTACTGACGGTATTACTATAGTCGACCTCTATGCTCCTGGGAAGGACATTACCGCCGCATTCCCTGGTGGTGGCTCCAAGACCCTCTCTGGAACCTCTATGGCTGCTCCACATGTTGCTGGTGCTGCCGCCTACCTGATGGCTCTCGAGGGTGTGGCCGCTGATAAAGCATGTGCCCGTATTGTCGAGCTTGCTATTGCTTCTATCTCCGGCGCTCCGTCCGGCACTACTACCAAGCTTCTATATAACGGTGTCAACTGAATGGCCTCATTGCGTGGCGGATGATTACGGTATGAGTGGCCTATGTATATCTTCTTGGGCGAGCTTTCGCAAACCAAGCCACGTTTATGCATATCAAACGCATGTTTCTTTATCTGGCGTCGCATGCATACTCTCGTTTGAGTTTGCCGAGATAGTTCATAAGTAAATGCGAGTTCACGGTTATAATAGGGTTTTCGCGTCTCGACTATGTAGGCAACTACTGTTGGCAAAGGTGTCAAAACATCTACCTAGGATTAGAAAAAGAAAGATTTTGTAATGCTTATATATTGTGGAGCATCCTTCTACACAGAACAGCTACTCTATACTACATGGAGAGGCCATTGACAAGGATAGGGCACGTCTGAAAATCTAGCTAGGATCCGACGATATTGATCTGCTCGAGTCTTAAGACGAGAAAAGTTTCAAATCATTATTTGTGGCGCCCACAACCTTAGAAGACCTTGTGCACCTGCACCTGCCCGGGCTATGCACGCTTATATCAGCCTACCCATGCTGCCCCGGGGGTGAAGCCTTCCGTCGTCTGATTACCAGTTTAATGTATATATCCCGTATAGCAGTCTATCATATAGGGGTAAAGATCAGAGCCTCTGATCCCAAAACACGCCGTTACTGTTACGAGTAAGGTTGTCGAAAAAGAATTCAATCTCCTAATTTATTCAAGATAGCAAAGTTGAGAGAAGAGAAGAAGAGGAAGAATAACAACACGCCAGCAGTCCGTTAAACCATACTCCTCCCCTTTCTAAGCACATGACCCGTGGCTCGAGTTCGAACACACGTGATACGCACGCTCTGCTAAGGCGCAAGCTGTATGTGATCAGAGAGATAGCCAGGGCTACGGGGTACTGTAAACAGGTGATTTAATCTCAACTTTCTAGCAACTACAGTACCAACAATCTCTCTATGTCGGAGACATTGGATGCTTGCCTACTAGTCAGCGTCTGAATGTGTTACTCGTTTAGGATACCTACTTACCTGCACCTCTAAATGTGAACCTTTGTTCTACCCTGTAAGGTTCAAGACCCTAACAGATAAAATCGTGATCCAACTCTCATTGTTAGGAATCGTAACTAACAATGAAATGCCAAATCGTATTCTACACAAAGATACTCCTCTAGATAGAGCCGCTACGTATACTGTGCTTCGCTATAAAGGTCCAAGTCGTATACTGGTCAAAGTACAAGATTATCACTATACTGGACCTAGAGACCAATAATGCGTGCTCCTTTAGCCGAAGCGAAACGCACTGTTATTCGCTTCCTCCCGACTAGGCGACTTTAGAGAAGTCTTACAATTGTCAATAGAAAGTGAATCCAGTCAGAGTTCGAGAGTCGACTAGTCATAGCTGTTCCAAATGGGTTATGTTCTATAACACAATAGGTCCCAGGGGAGAGCAAGGCAACATTGCCGTGCATTTAGAGTAGACTTCCGCACGACCCAATATAACCCGGACCCAACCCGGACCCAACCCGGGCTGGGTTGGGTTTTGGGTCGAAGACTCCGACCCAGCGTTGGGTCCGGGTTACAGTTGGGTAACCCAGCCCGGGTCCGGGGCCCCAACTTAGGTTACAAACGTAATATATATACCAAGGCCTATCACTACATAAATTATATATTTTCTGCCTATAATATTAAGTATTACCTTTACGACTAAATCTAGTCAATCTTAATATAAGGGTAAATCAGGAGGAAACGAGAACGATAAAGGCTAATATAGTATAAAGAAGGAGAAAGCGTAAGAAGAACAATATATCTCTATTTACGGCCGAAATCTAACTAATAATACTTAAAGATATTATTATCTCGACTCTTACGCTTCCGCCCCGAGGCCTATACCTAGGTATTGTTCCTAGGTAGCGGTAGCTAGGCCTTATCTACTTTATCTACCTCGTCTACCTTATCTAGCTATATCTTGTTATTAATTATAGTATCCTACTCATTAGTATCACTAATTAGGTCTATTTTAACCTTATTAAGCTTTTTATCCTTCTTCTCCTTTATAGCTTCTATTTCCTTATAGGAGAAGAACTTTTTAAGAAGCTTCGCCTCCTACTCTTCTATATTAAACCTTAAAGTGTAAAGAAATATTATTAACTCTTTAATCGTCTACAATTTTATTCTCCCTTAACAATAATAATAGATATCCTAAGTAGTATTAAAGAGCCGTTTAATACCTATATCTATTATAGGGAAGGAGAGTATATCCTATATAAGAGTAGCGATTACTAGAAAGCGAGTTTAGTACTCTCTCTAGAATATAAGAAATATAATATAAATAGTATCTATTAAATAGTTAGTATATATTAGTAAAGACTTAGTTTAAACTTACTACTATTAAAGTATTAGGTTATTTCGTTAGTAGCTATATTTAGTTATACTATACTTTTATCTAATATCTTATTAAGCTTTAAGCTTAGCTAAGCTACTAAATAAAACCTATCTAAAGACTAGTTAAGAGTTAAAAGTTACTCTTAATATAGAATAAGAGCCTATTAGAAGGACCTATAATAGGTATCGTACTATTTCTAATCCTAATCCTTTATAAAAAAGAACTTAAACTTATTTACTAGTATTAGTATCGTACTAACTATATAGATATACCCTTAAATATAATTAGTTTAAGAGTAGTACTTATTAAGCTTTATCTAACTAGCCTCTAATATATAAAGTATTTATTACTTCTATAGAGTGTACTTTTATTATACTACTTTATTAACTACTTAAAGTGCTTAAAGAGTTTATTATAAATCTTAAATATATAATATACTATAATATCTTAGGTCTTTAATAGCTAAGTTATATAGTTAAAGAATAGCTTAGTAATATAAAGGAGATAGTTAACCTAATACTACTCCTTATCCTAAAGTAGTATCTCTTCGTAGTTATACTCTATATAAAACGGCGTAAAGATAGTATATAGATACTTTACCTAATAAAGTATTAGGAAAGTTAAATTCTATCGAGTTCTTATATCTTAGATAGGCACTAGCTTTACGCTTAATATCTAAAGATTATAGAATATCTCCCGGCGCTAAGGACTTATATTTATATAGATTGCGAGATAATAGACCTTATTCAATATATATAATATCTCTCGCCCTTGATACTATACGTTTAATTAGGCTAGTCTTAATTGCTTTTCTATCTACTTTATCACGGCGGAGTTATTTAGTGGGACCGCCTTAATACGATTAAGTAGCTAGTTTAGGCTAAGCTAAATAACGTAAGTAAGGTATAGAATCCGGGTAATAATAATACTATCTAATAGAGCTTATTAAAGAGAATCTACTAAGGTTTTATTATTAGATATATTGTCCGTTGTTAACCTAAACACTCGTGATTTAAGGTTATACTCTATTAGAGTTTAAAGAACGACGCTACTTAGGTTTATACCAGTATAGGCCCCGTAAAGAGGCTTAAACCTAAGTAGTACCTCGCGGTAGACCTAATCAGTATTAATAAAATAGCCTATAATTGCTATAAATACCTACGAGAATAGAGATATCTAGTAGTCTAGTGCGATCGATATCTTTAAGCTAGCGGGTAGTGTCCGAAGGGTACGCTCTTACCGGTCTTAAATAAGGCTCCTTAGTCGATAGCGGATTGTATCGGTAGAGGGAATTATTAGTAGTGATAGGACGTAGCGAGCTCGAGAAATAAGCCGTTAAAAAGTCGGATACTCGATAAGATAAAGTGGAAGCCGATTAAGCGTAAGAAACTGTAGGATATCTTCTTCCTAAGCCTCTTACGAGAAAGGTATATCGGTTAAAGGTTCTCCCTAATATTAGTACCTAGAATAAGTTAGTAAAGTAGTAATAGCTATAAATAGGTTCTAGTAGAAAAATAGGATAAAGTATAGGAATATATACTATTCTTTAGAAATCTAGTTATCTCTACTCTCTTCCCTCGCTTACTCTTTAAATACCTAGCTGTCTTAAGGTGCTTCTGTATTGTTAATATACTATAATATTATATCTTACCCTTTACCTTTAAATTGACAGTATAAGGGTACTTAAGAATAGCTCTACAACGCTAATATATAACCTTTAGCGTACTATCTACACTATAAGTAACCTAGTGGTAGTGGCTCTAAATCTCTATATATCGCGTCGAATCCTAGTTAATCTTACTCTTTCTTCCGAAATCCGTCTATAGCTATTAGTCTACCTAGTCGGTATACACTATTCTATCGTAGAGAATAAAGGCCTTCCTTCGGTCGGGTCTAACGCGTATAAAGAAAGAGGGGACTACTAGAGGGATATTCGGTCGGAGAAAGTCTTAGTTAGAGGTATTGAGTGCGTATTAACTACTAGATAGAGTGGCTAGGTAGTTTAATAATATTAGATAGCTTAGATTGTCTATCTTACTATTATAGAGGGAGGATATTAAATTAGAGTGCTAACTTTGCGATATAATAAATTAGCCTAGTAGGGAACTTAGAAGGTAAGGAAGAAGGGAGATACCTACTAAGTAATAGTATTTAGAGATAATTAGGAGTAAATCGACCCTAGGAGTAGCGAATAAATTAAGTAAAAGCGATATGTTAACTTTAGAGCGGCAATATATAAGAATACTTTATAAGATCTACCTTTCTATAGGTCTAACCTAAATAACCTAAATAACCTAATAACAACCTAGTAATAACCTAGTAATAACCTAGTAACAACCTAAAGAACCTAGAAAAAACCTAATTCCCACCCTACCTTCCCTCTAAGACCCTTCAAAAATTTTCAACCTACCTCTCTATAAGGAGCTTGTGGAGACAGCTAGCCAATTTATCGTAACTTTTATTAGGGGGGCCGCCCCCTCGATAAGAACCTTAGATAAAAATACATTATTAATGCTTTCTTCTTATTTTCCCTAGCCTAGTTTCCTTAATTAAATAGACTCTCTTCCTTTAAATTAAATTGCTTATAACACTTCTTACAAAAAAGAGTAAGATTTTAGAGCGATATCCTTTAGCGTGGGAAGATATACTAACTCCGACCAATAAATATATATTTCCACAACCACTCGTTTTAGGGTTTAGGGTTTAGGGTTAGGGTTTTAGGGTTTAGGGTTAGGGTTTAGGGTTTAGGGTTTAGGGTTTAGGGTTAGGGTTTAGGGTTAGGGTTAGGGTTAGGGTTTAGGGTTTAGGGTTAGGAGGTGCTGAAGCGTTGAAACCTTTGTCCTCTCTTAACCTTAGCAATACGTAACTGAACGAAGTA